>JASDDO010000019.1:863379512-866279517 GCA_030015575.1 Agapanthus africanus | reverse complement strand
TTGTAATAAAATGGTTCATTTTTATTGTCTTTTCCATGAATTGCTTGGTTTGTTGCTATGTTGATTGGGTAGCATATGTTCATTTGGTTTGATTTGCTGTATACTTATCCACATCTGAAGCATGGTGCAGTAAGTATACCGTCCTTTGAATCCATAACTACAAGTCATGAGAATCAACTTTATCTCTAGGCGGCTTAAAAGTTGATCCCTTTATCCACAGAACCCTTTTTAAAACAGTATATTTACCAACATTGGGAACACCATACGATAAACATATTATCCTATGAGTCTGTAACCCGGTCTTGATGACTTGTTTTGATTTATGGGAACCAACTCTGCCTTCTTGGATACTTACGAGTTGATCACTTTACTCTTAGGATCTTCAGAATCTGTCGTAGTTTCCCTGCGTTAACATGTAAAAAAGAAAATAATTCATCCCTCGGATCCACAGTCCGGTCTTTTTGTGACTTGTTAGGCTATGGGAATCGACTCTGCCTTTATGGACGCTTACGAGTTGATCGCCTTATCCTTAGGATCTTCGGAATCTTGTAGCAGTAGTATACTTGTCAAAATTGAAACACAATATGATAAGCACATTTTTGATTCGGCCTTTGTGGCTTGTTGAAACTTGGATCGGTGTCCTCCACACTAGTACCCAGTGTGATGAGCATGTTTGTAGACAGATTGCGGGTATTGATATTGTTTGTGCCCGAGGATTGTATATGGCATGCCTGAAGCGTTAGACCCGCAGGGCAAACATATTTGACTTCATTATCATGTTGTAGAGGTGGTGTCCATGGGACTTTTGTAAGTCGTTTTGTTTTGTTTCCTTGTGAATCGAGAGGATTCACGAGGGTTAAAAAATTTCTCAATGAGTCGTAAGAACCTCATGTGTGATTTTTCCTAACGAGTCGATAGGGTCTTGCAGGATGTTGACTTCCAGGTCACGGGTAGAAGAATCTTCAATGAGACTTCATTGTTTTATTTGGTTTTGATCCCTGATTTGTTTGGCGGAATCTTTGATGAGCTTAGAGGAGCTGTCAGGTGGATCTTTTGATTTGACTTGCCTGAGTTGTTCTGACGATGTCAAGAACGTTCTTTTGTATGCTTCAGTGGGACTTTGTCTCGACTTGCTTTGGCTTCAAGAACATCCTTCTGTGCGCCATGGTGGGATTCCCCCTTTTCATTTGCGGGTCCTTTGTGCTTGGAGGCACTGCCAAGGGGGGACTTTGTTGTCTTGTTTGGCGTGACCATTCTGATGGCATCAAAATGCTCTTTTGCACACCTTGGTGGTACTTTAAACATGAAGAGGTCAAAGACACTCTTTTGCATATGCGTGGGATTTTTTGTGGCGATTTGGATCATCTTAGATGTGCCTGATGTGTCCGTGCCTTAGAGCAACCATAGAATTGTCTTGAAGGAATTGACCCTTCAACAATTATTATAGTCACGAGATCATCTAGAAACTTCATATTGGTTGAAGGTAGTAGATGAAACCGATTGATTGGGTTTATATTCCTCATCAATTTGACTAACAGATTGGGGTATTTCAATATTAGGGATTGAACCTCTAGATTGTTTATTTGAACCGGTGTTGGGTTTATACTCTTTATCAGCTTAATTAGCAGATCCGGGTGTTTCAATATTAGGGATTGAACCTCCGATTACAGAATTAGGATAAGTGTACCGCTTGTATGGGCATGGCTGTCTGGATCTAATACAACTTTCATTTCATTTTGTCTTTGTCTTTCCCATGCAACAGCCGATCCAGCGCGTTCGATAGCAAGTCACATGTTTTTTCAGCAGTTGTATCGTATAGTAACCCTAATCATTTGGAAAAGTACACCATTTGAGAATCGCTATTATTTATGGAAGGATCAACAACTTTTCAGCCTTGATCATTTTGAGCAGCGAGCATCCTTATCATAACGACCGAATGACTTTGCTCAAATTTTTATGAATGAGGCAATATGGTTTCCAAGCAACCAATCAGGAATCAATTTCACCAATGTGGAGCTTAATTAAAGTCCATGATAATATGTATCAGGACTCGCCACTGTGCTTGCAGATTTAAGGGCTCGGAGGTCCGCATAACATGATTTCAGTTTACGGATCGTTCCAGTTTTAAAGATTTAGCCGTCCATTCTTACCCGTGGATAGTGTATGCAAGCTAGATTACTCGCTATAGGGCAGTAAGTAGAGGAATTGTTGACTTTAATGTCACGATTCGTTGGATTCTATACCACGATGGCTGCCCGTGGATTGTATATGAAAGGTTGTTTTATATTAACCTACCATATGGCAGTTTTTCAATTAAGCATGATATTTCCTCAGAAACGGCACAAGAAAAGCACTAACTCATTCTTTCGGAATGAACATTGTCATGCAATTTTAGCATAGGCTCGTGACATCAGCGCCTTATAGACTTCCATATTCTGTTGCGCCATCAGGTGGCTCTCGTCTAGAGCATCCAGCTCGTCGAGGCGGAGCTGAGCATTCTGTTTAGAGGTTAGCTCGTGTTGGATACTGATACGGAGCGAAGGAACTTCAATCTCCAGCGGTATACGGTTTTCGGTACCGAATACCAGCGAATAAGAGGTCGCCTTGGTGGCCGTCCTGTATATGGTACGGTATACCCACAAAGCTTCCAGTAGTCTCTCATGCCAGTCCTTTTTGTTCTTAGAAACCATCTTAAACAACTTCATAAGGGTTTTGTTGAATGCTTCGGCTAGACCATTAGCATGTGGGTTGTAAATGGATGAATATCTCTAGACTATTTTGTGTTGATCGGCATAACGGCTGATTTTGAAGCTTTTCTACGTCGGTCTGTTGTCGAGATAATGTAACGTGGAACACCAAAGTGATATATCACGTTTTTCTTAAAGAAGCGCAAGATATTCTCTGTCTTCACTTCATTAAGTGCTACAGCTTCAGCCTATTTTGAAAAGTAGTCGGTGACGGCCAAGGTGAATCTGTGTCCTCCGGATGTCGGCGGGTCTATGGGCCGACTATGCCAGTTCCCCACATCTCAAAAGGCCAATGATACTACAGTTGGATGCAGAGGGTTTGGATGTTGATGGTGAATTCACCATGTATTTGACATGTATGAAATCTTTTTGCATGATCCATATAGTCCTTTATCATAGTGGCCAATAATAGCCCATTCTTTTTATTTTAAATTTCATTTTGGGTCCAACTTGGCGTGCACCACAGAGACCATCATGGACTTCGCTTACAACCAATTGGATTCTCCAGGACCAAGGCATTTTATCCATAGCTCGGTCAAAGGATCATTGATATTGGGTGTCACTAACGTATGCATACGACGGTGTTCTTTTCACGAGTTGTCATCTTTGTGACCTTGTCCTCAAGGAGCTTCTTATATTTGAAGTAGTCAATGAATATCTGGCGCCAATCTTCTTCTTGTTCGACTGTCATCACTGATGAGTCGGGTATGTCTTTAGTTGATGTTTAGGGGAATTCAAACGGTGCTATTATCTTTCAATTTTGGACCGTTTATTCTTATTCATCGTTGCTTTCATCTGCTAGCTCTTGTGCCAATTTTGCAAGAATGTCTGCTTTACTATTCTCCATTCAAGGAATATTTTCCAACGTGAATAGAGGGATTTGCTTTAGCAATTCTTGAACCTTCTTTTCATATCTGGCGAGTTCAGGTTTGTATATGTTGTATTCGTCGTTAACTTGATTGATCACCGACTGCGATTCCCCGTAAATACATACATTTTGTATCTTCATGTTTATAGCCATCTCGAGACCGGCGAGAAGTGCTTCATATTTAGCTTTATTATTGGTTCTTGAATCAGACAGGGCCATGGAATAGCACAGGATCCCCTTTCTGGAGTGACGAAGATTTGGTTGATCCCTGCTTGGACTTTGGGCAAGCCGTTATTGTTGACCTTTATAGAAGAAGCTCCATTGAAGTACATTTCCCAGCAATCTACTTCCATGCTGTCATCTTCTTGGTAACGATTATATTCAGGACATGTTTGTCGAGGAGCTCGCAGTTGAGCAGGGTCGTCTGCAATTGGATGTGTCGCCAGGAAATCAGCTATTGCTTGTCCCTTGATTACTTTTTGATGCATGTATGTGATTTCAAATTCCATTAAAATCAACTCCCATTAGCAAGCCTTCCAGTTAGAACATCTCTCGTCATCAAGTATTTGAGAGGGTCTATTATGGAAATCAACAGAATTTTATGCGCCGTCGCGTAATGTCAAAGTTTCATTACAGAGAACACATAGTGCAAGACAGTGCTTCTCAATGGGGGAGTAATTATTTTCTGCTCTTATTAACACCCGACTCAGGTAATATGAGGCATTTTCCTTATTTTCATCAATATTTGAGCAAGTAATGCCCCTAAGGAATTTTCTAGCGTCATCGTATAGAGGATCAACGGGCATCCATGAATTGGGGTGGCTAAAACAGGAGGCTTAAGCATATATTGTTTGATATCTTCAAACGCCTTTTAACATTCGTCATCCAGTTGAAATGGCGTCTTTCTTTGTGAGCCGACTGAAGGGTCGACACCTTCTAACAGGTTGGTGATAAACAACCAAATGTAGGTGAGTTTGCCTTGTAGCGATCTTAGTTGTGTTAGACTTTTGGGCAGTGACATCTTGAGGATGGCCTGAATCTTTGATGGGTCAAGCTCAATACCACGGTGTCAGATGACAAATCCTAGGAATTTCCTAGAGGATACACCGAATGCGCATTTCAAAGGATTCATTTTCAAATTGTATTCACGAAGGCGTTCGAATACAATTCTCAAGCGATCCCAGTGATCTTCGTGAGTCATGCTTTTTATCACAAGATCATCTACATAGCACTAGATGATCTTATGGATTAGAACGTCGAATATTTTGATCATTGCCCTTTGATAGGCAGCGCCGGCGTTTTTCAAGCTGAACGGCATAAATTTATAGCGGTAGATGCCAATGGGAGTTCTGAAGGCCGTATGCTTTACGTCTTCAGGGGACATCTTGATTTGGTTGTACCCGGACGACCCGTCCATGAAGGAAAATACTTCATGACTGAACGTATTATCAATCATCAGTTCCGTTACAGGTAGTGGAAAGTGATCTTTAGGGCATGCTTTGTTTAAATCTTTGAAGTTGATACAGACTCTGATTTGTCCGTTCTTCTTCTTTACTGAGACGACGCATGCTATCCAATCAGCATATTGCTCTTCACGGATAAACCTAGCGTTAATTAGTCTCTTGGTTTCAGCCGCAACTTGTTCTTCAAGCTCCAGCCTCATTCTTCATGAAGTTTGCTACACGGGCTTAATCTCTGGGGATACAGCCATCTTATAAACAGCTATATCTGGGTCAAGACTAGGCATTTCGGTGTAATTCCATGCGAAACAGTCCCGGTACTCCATTAGTAATGTTTTAAGTCCTTCGACTTGGCTTTCAGGTAATAGAGCCCCGACGAACGTTGGCATTTTGTATTCATCAGTTCTGAGATTGATTTCTCGGAGTTCATCAATGGTGGTATATATCCCATTTTCAAGTTCTTTCAGAGCTTCAAGCAGATTATTCAGGCTCTTGTTAAGTGTACCTCCTTCTTTGTCAACTTCGCAGCAGTCATCAAACCCCGGGGAATTTGGGGGCGATGAAAGTTGTTTATGCCCGTGGATTGCATACGACACGCTTAAAGCGTTAGGCCCATAGGGCGGAATAATGGAACTTGGTTAGGATATGGATTGTTCATGCCCATGGATTGTATACGACGAGCTTAAAGTGCCAGGCCCGTAGGGCAGGTTTATTGCTACAGGTGTTTTCGGTTAGGATGGCGTGTTTGAAAGGCATATATATTTCCGTCCTCTCACACGCTTATTTCCTACAAGTCGTGAGGAGCTTACAGGCAGTTTTATTCTTACAAATCATGAGGATCTTGTAAGTGGTTTTATCCTAACGAGTTGTGAGGATCTCGTATGGCCTTGATGATGTGTACTTAAGCAGTAGACATGTTTTTGCCTCCTTAAGTACTTATTTCCGGTGGGTCGTGAGGATCCCACTGGGTATTTTCTCCTAACGGGTCATGAGGATCTCATAGGGGGTTGATGAAGCATACTTGAGCAGCGGACATATCTCCATCTTCTCAAGTACTCCCAGGTGGGTCGTGAAGATCCCAAAGGGTATTTTCTCCTAACGAGTCATGAGGGTCTCGTATGGTTGGTTGATTCTCGATGAGTCATGAGGACTTCATGAGACAACAGCTATGGAGGTGCAGGTGTAAGAGGAACCAAATTGGATGAAGGTTCTTATGGTTTATGCCCGTGGATTGTATACGGCGCGCTTAAAGCGTCAGGCCCGTAGGGCGAGTTTGACATTATTAGTGTTTGGTTTTGGATAGCATAATCACCGTTGTATGAACGTGGTCGGGATGTTATCGGGTGTAGCCCATGGATAGTATACGACATGCTTGGTGCATGTCACGACCCAAAAGTAGCACGTGACCGACACTTAAATGACGCGATGTCTATAGGACCCCACCGTAGCCCAAGTAAGCCAAAAACCAGGAATCTAAACCATTTTATTTAAGAAATAGTGGAGGTGAAGTTATGAAAAAGGTTTTTTAAAAAGAAATCAAGTTTGGATTGAAATATAACAAAGTTTGATTGAAAATAATTTTCGTCGTTTTAAAATGGGGGAGCATCTCCTTTGTAAAATTTGAATAAAACCACATACAATGCATATAATATAACAAGCATCCCCACACGAGAGCTAGCTCACGCCCACATAGCGGAGCCACAATCCATGCAATAATATATGACGCCCAAGGTGAAGAATCACAAATGAAAATCAAAAGATATGTATATAAACAACTAAAGTAGACTCCACATGAGTCCGACACCCAAAACATACATATCTAAGTTTGGTCTCTAAGTCGTGGATTATACAAGTGGTTGATGAAGTTTTTAACTAGATACAAGAGAGTATATACATATACAAAAAGACGGTTACAAAACAACTGTGTAACCCACCTAGCAAAATAATCACTCGACGGAAAGAAATGTGCTGGTAAGCCACTACTGATCCGAACGGTCGATCCTACAAGAAACTATGGCACAACGGGGTGAGTTGCCAACTCGTGAGTAAAAATATATCACAAGGTAGAAATCGAAATGCATAACGATCTACCTAGGTTATAAGTATAGTACTAACATAATATGTACTAAGATATATATATATATATATATATATATATATACTGCACAAGTACTATAAGCGCATCCCAATGGACCGCGAAACCATCTCATATATATAGCATGCATCCAAGTAAGCATATAAAGTAGCCGATAAATGTATGTATGTAAATCGTTTCAAAATACCTGTATGATATGAATATCACGGCACAGGTAGCGGACGTTGGTTCATGAAGCAATATATGCATTTGTTTAAAGTATACGTCATGCCTTTTAGAAATGATTTAAGAGGGTTTCCTTTTGAATGTTTCTTGTGTCGTCATAGACACGTGGGGAAATAGGAAGACTATAGCTCCTTTGTAAACCTATTTAATGTACATCGATATATGATAATTGTATTTCAGGTACTGTCTCTAGGACCAGTCTTGTTCAGCTACAATATAGTATAAATAAGTATCAACGCATCATATCGGGTCACGTAACATGGAAATATATCATCCACAAAATCATCATCATCAAATAAGTGCCCATCATCGACACTCGAAATCATCATCAAAGGAGTGTCCATCACCGAACACTCAAAAATCATCAAAGGAGTGTCCATCATCGAAACTCGAAATATCAATCTCGTCTTTGAACCCCGGATGATATCCTCCGTTTTCAAGACTATCACCGACGGTATCTTCCGGATATCCGCCGTGATCCAAACTATCACTGGTATCGATTATCCTCGCTAGGCTCCCCGTATCTCCCTACGGACTTCCTACCCCTCGAAGTCGTACCGGGTCAACCATATATCCGTAATCGATTAATCCCTATCTCGATTCGGATATCATATCATGAAAACTAAAAAACTCATGGTGGACGTCCAAATAGAAAACCGTATTTTTAAACATACACAAGTTTTATAAATCAAACCGCGGCTTCTCAAATCCATGGAAAATATCAAGTTCCAAAGAACACATGCATAATTCATCCTTACCACAATTGGAAACAATCATATACGAATCTCCATGGTAATAGTATTCGTATATCACAATCATCAACTATCATGCATACTAGCATCGATAACTACACACGAACAAGCGTGGCAATTTCTATTATGTTATGGCAATACTAATGATGTGCAGTGTAGCATACGCGTATATGCTCGTACAATATGGAAATCATTAGTAATTGTGCAAGTGTTCCTTCAAGTGTACTTGTACAGGAATAGCTCTCGATTACCATCGGAGTCATCAATATCATGATTTACAAAATAAAGGCAGACGTTTGGTGACTTGAGCATCAAACGTCTGAAGATCAAAATCAAATATTCAAAGAACATAGACAGGTGTCTGAAGCTTTGGGGGCCAGACGTATACATAAGGAAAATCATGAAACACAGATCATGGGCAGACGTCTGAAGCTTTTAGAGCAGACATCTGCAGAAGGATTTTGCTAAAACGAATTTTCTAAAAATTGTTTAACTTTGAAAATTCAAACTCTTATATCAAAATACCCTCTACTTCCCAAAATAAAGTGTAATCACCAAGTAAACAATACTAGATCCATCATTACTAGTGGACCACTTCAAAAGCCAAAATTGAAAGAGTTCAACCCATAAAAATATCATTTTTAGTTCCATAGCCAAACACTTTAAAACTTGTAGAACTTGGTAAAAGGAGAGATTGTTCTCCTCCGAACACAGAGACGTGACCGCGTATGTTCGTCTTGCCTGAATTTGGAGGCAGATGCTAATTGGTGCTATCCGTCCACCTCTCCGAAGATGCCAATTTGATTTATAGAACTATGTATCAAAGGTTTAGACGGATGCGGCCGATGTAGCAGACTTCGTCAGATTACCCCTCAATTGAGGGGTTTTATTGATTGTGGGGACGCTTTTCCCTGAAGACACAAGCCCTGTAGTTAATTATGCTACCGCATCGCTGGTAACCACTTTCTCCTTCTCCAAGATGGTCACTTAGTGTTATGTGTGTTTATTTTGTTTTTGGTTGCCCGTGGATTGTATACGGAGACTAATTTATGTTGTCGCCCGTAGGGCGTGTATAGTTCAAATCCGTATTTTCCTAGGTTTGGGGTTGAGTTTTAAGGATACGTTAGTCTCATTTGAAACTAAGATCAACTTTTAGATTTGGGTTTGGGGTTGGGTTTAAGGATACGTTAGTCTCATTTGAAACTAAGATCAACTTAAACGTTTGTTAAGGATACGTAGTCTAATTTTAGACTAAGATCAACTTACAGTTTGTTAAGGACACGTTAGTCTATTTTAGACTAAGGTCAACTTAACCATTTGTTAAGAATACGTTAGTCTAATTTTAGACTAAGATCTACTTAACAGGATCATTTAGATCCAACAAAAGAGCATTTGGACTCTATTGTTCTAGTTTAGGGACTTTCCGGTCGAAGGTTAAGGACATCATAGGTCCATGAATTTAAGGACCCCACAGTCCGTAAAGTTTAAGGACATCATAGTCCATGAGTTTAAGGACCCCACATTCCGTAAAGTTTAAGGACATCATAGTCCATGAGTTTAAGGACCCCACAGTCCAAGGTAAGGACATCATAATCCATGGGTTTAAGGATCCTACAGTCCGTAGTTTAAAAGACGTCATAGTCTATAAAGTTTAAGGACATCATAGTCCATGAGTTTAAGTACCACCACAGTCCATGGAATGATTGGTTATCGGGACCCGTCACCTCTCTGAAAACGTTGAAGGATTACAACGACAAATATTAAAGGAGTGAAGAGATGTACCCTTGAACCAATGTTGATTGGGAAATCTGTAGTCCAATTTGGGATTGAGATCAATTAATTAGATTATGAGCACATGGGCTTAGTTAAATCTGAATTGAGGACTTATGGCTAACTTTGGCTAAGTCCAATTAGGTTTAAAATGTTGGACTTTTGTTTGGGCTGTTGAATATTTGTCTGGGTTCAGCCCCCCATTATTTAGCAATGCTAAGCATGGGTTTGGGTTCTGAACATATTTTTTGTCTTGTATTGAGTGCTAAGCACTCGTATGCCATATGAGATAATCAATTTTGGAAGACAATAGTGTGTTTGAGGTTTAGTCAAAGGGGAGTCTTGCCTCTGGAAGACTTAGCCAATTTGGGCTAAGACTGGTTTGAATATAGTGTTAAACAATAGCACATATTTGGCGATCACGTGTTCCCACGTGATGTATTTAAAATAGTGTTAAACACTAGGGATGAAGTGCTTAAAATAGTGTTGAACATTAGAAGAAAATGAAGCGCTCACGTGAGGCGCCCTAGGATTAGGCCAAGCTTCTTTTATTTTACTCTCAGAATATTCAAATAAGTGTTAAACACTTAATCTTTATGACCATCACGTGTGGGCACGTGATGAGTACCCATGCCCTGGATATTAAAAGGATTTGCTAGAGGTCACGTGGGGACACGTGAGGGCGCCCATGCATTGGATTCTAATCCTTCAGTTCTTTCCATCTTCTCTCTTTTAAAGAGGTGTTTGTCAGGGGTCACGCGAGGACACGTGAAGGCGCCCAAAGTCTGTTCTGCTTTGGCTTTGTTCTCTTTATTTTGAGGAGTTTATCCAAGGGTCATGTGGGAGCACGTGACCTTATCTCATTCATTCTTTTCTGGCCATTGAGGGGAAAGTCACGTGTTGCCACGTGATCAGGTTGGGTACTGACGTGCATGAAAAGTCTAAGTCCCTTGTTTAAGAATTAAATTCTTTTTATAGGGTTAAACCCTAATTTTATTTAGAGGAATTAAATTCCTATGTATTTGGAAGAATTAAATTCTTTAAACTCGATTCTCCCTCTAAGTTTTGGATCTGCATGGCAGAATCTTCCCGATGAGAATTAAATTCTCAACTTATGGGAAGATCTGCTTCTGCAGATCTTCAACCATGAAGAAGAAATAAGTTCTTATTTTAAGGGTTAAACCCTATCTCTGTTGGAGGAATTAAATTCCTGAGTATTTGAAAGAATTAAATTCTTTAAACTCAATTCTCACTCCAAGTTTTGAATCTGCATGGCAGAATCTCCCCGATGAGAATTAAATTCTCAACTTATGGGGAGATCTGCTTCTGCAGATCTTCAACCAAAGAAAGAACTAAGTTCTTATTCAGAAGAGTTAAACTCTTAGTTTGAGAATTAAATTCTCTTTTTGTTTTGTGGGAGCTCATAGAGTGATCTCTTTCCCTTTCTTACCTAGGGTTTCTTTCTTTTTTCTGAAGAAATCTTCTTTCTCTCTGGAGAATTAAATTCTTTTCTTTTTTTCTCTCTGTTGTTGTTTTTTTCCCTTTCTTCTTGGCTCTTATTTATAGGAGAAAGAAAAGAATCAGTTTGTTTAATCAATTTTTCATTGAAAGATCTCAATTGATTTTGTAACCAACATGATCTTTTAGATCACTCAGTGAATTTTATTCATCGTTGTATTTTTAATCCAAAAGATTTTTTTTGTTATTCCTGGCAAATTTCAGGAAAATATCTCCTTATATAGAATCTTTCTATAAATTGGTGATTTTTAATCACCATTGGATTTTTAATCCAACGGTGCTCCACTTTACAGAGCACAATCTTTTTGTTTGGAAAGATCTAAGAAAATATTAGGGTTTTTGATTTCCCTTAATTAGAACTTAATTCTATTAGTTCAGAAGGTCTAAGAGCCTATCACGTGTTAGTATGTGACCCCACAGATTGACCATTTCATTAGAATTTAATTCTATTAGTTCAGAGATCTTTAGAAACCTATCACGTGTTGGTACATGACCCTCAGTCACGTGTGGGCACGTGATGCCCCATTTAGGGTTTTCTTTCCTTTAACTCAGAGAGTTTTTAAGACACCGTCACGTGGTGGCACGTGACCCACAGATTAAGCTTTTAACCAGAATTTAATTCTGTTATTTTTAAAGAACTCAGGAACTTATCACATGTCAGCACGTGACCCTTGGTCACGTGTGGGCACATGATGCCCCATTGGGGTTTTTCTTGCCGTTTTATTATACTTCAGTGGGCTTAAAGTCCTATCACGTGCAGGCACGTGACCCCATTTGATTAGGATTCAATTCTTATCATTTCAGAGTCCTCAGAAAGCCATCACGTGTCGGCACGTGACCCCCGATCACGTGTGTGCACGTGATACCCCATTGGGTTTTTTCCTTGTATTTTATGAGGGAACAAATGCCCCCACAGCGTTATTCTCACGTGTTTGCACGTGAATGCAACGCTGTCATTTTTTGTAGCCGTTGGATCTGCCTAGGGAAGGAGGTAGATGAATCATTTCCCACCACATCCTATAAATGCAGGGGTCTCTTCAGAAGCGCCTCCATTCTTTCATCTTTTTCCTTGTTCTTGCCTTGAGAACTTAATTCTCTTCCTCAGAGCTCAGTTCTGTGTCATGTATGTGCAGTGCCGCTTTATCTTCCAATCAAGGCTTGTGCTCACGTGTTGCGCATGCGGGGCTCTGCTTGATGGGGATGTTTCATTCCCCTGATCTGATTTCAATGCGTCATTGCTTTTCATTTCCAACGCTCTCCCCTTTTTCTGGGTTTTGAGAATAGTTCCACCATGCACAACATTTTTTGTGCATAGCATTAAATGCTCTCCTTTATAACCTGAAACCATGCCTTTCTTCCTTTCCTCACAGAGAAACCCATTTATACTTTAAGGTGATCATCTTTGAGAAACCGATCAATTGCTATGGCTTGCAATCGTCCTCACGCTCATCGGCAACCATGGGAGGTGCCCATTAAGGAGATAATCCCTCGCTTCGCTGCGCGGCTGGCAGATCCCCTCCTCACCAACGCTCAATGTGACGCGGTGATGTATGAGCTTCTGACTCGTTGGGGCTCTCCTCTTCCCATGGGCTCCATTTGGCTCCGGATGATCTTTCTGTCTGTGCTTGCCGATATACCCCCTCATCTGGCGGAGATGACTTCGGCGATCTTTGACGCGGCGGAGGATAAGCTCGAGTGCTTTCACGTGGCTTGTCTAATCATTCAAGCTCTTAAGGATCATTCAGTTCATATACTAAGTCAGATAAGGGCCCGGCGAGCTGTCATGTCCGCTTTCGCTGATGAGCACGGCGCCAACCGATGGGGAGCGACTGCTCGCGAAAACCGATGTTTTAACGTGCTGGAGAAGGCGGAGAGGGAGCTGGAAAATTTTGTGTTTTGCTTTGTTAACCCTTGTATTCCGATCCCTTATTTGGTGATCTCTTTCCTTTAGAGTAATATCAATGTATTTTCTCTTATCATTAATCATTGAATGTTCTCTATTGGCTTTTTCTGCTTGATGTGTATTCGTACGTGTATCCCACCTGTGTACACGAGCTTCATACTTGACCCCTGGGAATTTTCTTTAAGTACGAATACGAAAACTTTCCTCGTTTCCAGAAAGAGAAAATAGCTTGTGCGTGTTTTGGATCGAGGATTGGCATCGAGTAGAGGTCTGTTTACATGATCTCAAGTGCACACGCCTTCTCTCAGAGGTCGTGGCTGCAAAGATGAGCTTGCGGGGGATGATTGAATGGTGCGCCGCAAATCTACAATCATGTGAGAAGAGGCTCAACCGAAAATTTTCAGAGAGGAAGCTGGCTTCAACTGTGCTGGGGGAACTTCAAGCTGATCTTACGACCAAGACCACTCGGGCGTATGAAATTTGGCGGGTGCTTCAAGAAGCTATCAGGGAGGTGGTAGCCAATGATAAATCCGTCATTTTTACTCACGAAATGGTCGAAGCTCATAAAGTTACCGAAAAGGAGCTTGAAAGTCGGCTTGCCTCGTACCAGGCGCAACAGTCTCAAGCAGAGGCCCGTCTCTTACCGATAATGAATCATGAAGCCGAGGCCCAGCGGAAAAAGGATGAACCGACAAATCTATTAAATCGTCCGCCGGCTTGAAGAATTGTATATTTTTCTTTTTATTCTTCTTTTGTACATACTCCTGCATGAGAGATTCTTTCATAAATTGTAGTTCGTATTCATTTTGATTCATGAATAAAAGACATATTTTGCTTCATGGTGGTGTGTCCCTTTTAGTAAATGCATTTTGTGGATAGTCTATTTCGATCTCCTTGTAGGACAGCGATGGCTTAGGAGTCAGGGTTAGGATCTGCCATCTAAGACTTTTCAACTTTATAAACCGTGAGGGTCTTATAAATGTATTTCTCCTTACGAGTCGTGAGGATCTCGTAAGTGTAATTTCTCCTTAAGAATCGTGAGGATTCCTAAGTGTATTTTCTATTGAGAGTCGTAAGGATCTCAGAAGAGAATTTTCTTCCTTACAAGTCGAGAGGACCCGTAAGTGATTGATGAGTTGACTTGCTCCCAAATCAAAGAATTGCTTTAACGGGGAAGTCGAGGGTTGACTTTATCCGCATTTCACAGAGTCAGGGGTTGACCTTATCTGCATTTCACGGGGTCAGGGGTTGACTTTATCCGCATTTCACGGAGTCAAGGGTTGACTTTATCCGCATTTCACGGAGTCAGAGATTGACCTTATCCGCGTATCACGGAGTCAGGGGTTGACTTTATCCGCATTTCACGGGGTCAGGGGGTTGACTTTATCCGCATTTCACGGAGTCAGGGGTTGATTTTATCCGCATTTCACGGAGTCAGGAGTTGCTCTGGACATTTCCCACGGGATCAGGATTGACATTAGCCGTGTTATACGTGACCAGGAGGTGCTCTGGGCATTTCCCACGGGGTCAGGATTGACATTGGCCGTGTTCTACGGGTCCAGAAGGTGCTCTGGACGTTTCCCACGGGGTCAGGATTGACATTAGCCGTGTTCTACGGGACCAGGATGTGCTCTCTCGGTTGTCTGTGAACTGTCGAGGTTTGGAACAGGGACTTTGCCATGGCTCTAAGATTGATTGTCGCATCTGAATCCTGCTGGAATGAGGAGGAACGCTGTTGTGGGTCTCCAGGCCGTAGACTTGGCCGTCGAGACTTGGAACTAGAGACTCTGCCATGGCTCCGTTTTGCTGACGTCGTATATTCCTGCAGAGACACTGATTTCTCTGTGGGCTAACGCGAATCGAGATGCTCTCGTCAAGGACGCTGATTTTCCTGAATCGAGGTATTTTGCCGAGGACACTAATTTCCCTGGAGTTGAGACGAATCGAGGTATTCCTGCAAAGACACCGATTTTCCTGCGGGTCGATGCGAATCGAGATGCTCTCGTCAAGGGCGCTAATTTCCCTAAATCGAGGTATTTTCCAAGGACACTGGTTTTCTCAGAGTTGAGGCAAATCGAGGTATTCCTGCAAAGACACTAATTTATCTACGGGTCGACGCGAATCGAGATGCTCTCGTCAAGGACGCTGATTTCCCTGAATCGAGGTATTTGCCAAGGACACTGATTTCCTCGGTGTTGAGACGAATCGAGGTATTCCTTCAAAGACACTGATTTCTCTGCGGGTCGACACGAATCGAAATGCTCTCGTCAAGGACGCTGATTTCCCTGAATTGAGGTTTTTTGCCAAGGACACTGATTTCCCTGGAGTTGAGACGAATCAAGGTATTTCTGCAAAGACACTGATTTCCCTGCGGGTCGACGCGAATCAAGATGCTCTCGTTAAGGACACTGATTTCCCTGAATCGAGGTTTTGCCAAGGACACTGATTTCCTTGGAGTTGAGACGAATCGAGGTATTCCTGCAAAGACACTGATTTCTCTGCGGGTCGACGCGAATCAAGATGCTCTTGTCAAGGACGCTGATTTCCCTAAATCGAGGTATTTGCCAAGGACACTGATTTCCTCGGAGTTGAGACGAATCAAGGTATTCCTGCTAAGACACTGATTTCTCTACGGGTCGACGCGAATCGAGATGCTCTCATCAAGGACGCTGATTTCCCTGAATTGAGGTATTTTCCAAGGACACTGATTTCCTCGGAGTTGAGACGAATCGAGGTATTCCTGCAAAGACACTGATTTCTCTGCGGGTCGACGCAAATCGAGATGCTTTCGTCAAGGACGCTGATCTCCCTGAATTGAGGTTTTTACCAAGGACGCTGATTTCTTCGGAGTTGGTTGACTTGATTCCGAGACGGAGCGTTGATCCGGCGGGGAAGTCATTAGTTGACTCTAGATTGTTGATGAACCGTCGAGGCTTGGAACTAGAGACTTTGCCATGGCTCTGTTGTTGGTGTCGTGTATGCATCCTGCTGGAATGAAGAGGAACGCCGTTGATGATCTCTAGGCTGTAGATGTCGCCGTCGAAATCTGACTCTCCGTTTGAAAGAGACTGATGGGATGATACGATTCCCTCTTTGTTTGTGCCCCTGAATTGTATACAGGGATCGATGTGATCTCATCTGTAGGGCAGCAAGTTTCATTTCATTTTTTTTATTTCTTTCTGCGATGCTCTATCATTTCAGCTTTTTATATCACGAAAGTCGCGATTGCCCAATCATTTGGCTATTTTTCGCGGTGCCCAATCATTTCGGCTATTTGTTTTATTTACTCGCTGCTTTTTATTGCGAGTTGCCTAATCATTTCGGCTATTTTTTTTATTTACTCGCTGCTTTTTATTGTGAGTTGCCCAATCATTTTGGCTATTTTTGAATGCATATATTTTACTTGCTGATTTATTGCAAGTTGCCCTATCATTTCGGCTATTTTATATGCATTTATGGCTCGCTGATCTTTGCTGCGAGTAAAGGACTTAGGATCTGATATCGATTTAGGCATCAGTATCGCTACAACTGGGATATTGCCAAGAGCGAATCATCGTTTGCCTCTGTCTATGTCGCACAAAGGTGGCTTAGCAAACAGGGTTAAGATCCTGTTGACTAAGGCTTTTGACTTCATGAGCCGTAAGGGTCTTATAAAGGTATTTCTCCCTACGAGTCGTGAGGATCTCGTAGATGCGTTTTCTCCTTAAGAATCGTGAGCATTCTTAAGCGTATGGTCTCTTATAAGTCGTAAGGATCTCACAAGAGCGCTTTCTCCTTATAAGTCGAGAGGCCTTGCAAGTGTCTTTCGCCATATGAGCATATCCTTCATCAGTGGTAGGACTTTGTTGGGGAAACGTTTATTTGTGCCCGTGGATTGTATACAAGGGTCAATATTGAACCGCTTGTAGGGAAATCTGGGGATTGTGATGGCTTAAGAACAGGTTCAGATCCCTGTAGCTTAAGGCTTTTAAATCCCATGAGCCGTGAGGGTCTCATAGAGGGAATTCTCCTTACGAGTCGTGAGGATCTCGTAAGTGTATTTTCTTCTTAGGAGTCGTGAGGATCCTTAAGTGTGTTGCTTCCCTTCGTGAGTCGTAAGGATCTCACGCAGGTAGTTTTCTCCTTATAAGGTCGAGAGGACCTTGCAAGTGTTTTTTAACGAGATTGCGCCCTTTCGGGTTTTTACAAACTCGCCGGTAGCCCTGCTATTTTTATTCATGGAGCCCTTTCGGGTTTTCATCCGTGCCCATCTCTCTTGTGGGCGTACCGTTTTTTTTACCACGTCAGCCTGGGGACGCCGCAGGTTTGTAGTAGTTTAACGACGTTTCGGTCATTTGTTTGTAGGTCCGAGATTTTTTGGCCAACGTACGATTACGTAGCTAGATTTTCTCGCAAATCTTCGCATCTTTTGTGTCGGAGGTGGATTCCTTGAGGAGAGGGCTGAGGGCTGAGGGCAATTTCTTCATCAGAGTCGCTTCCAAAGGTGATAACTTGCGATCCCTTGGTGTCGACTATGTGACAGTTGCCAGCAGCTCTTTTGCGCTCATCTGTCGTGCTTTTCTGTTCCCGACGAGCCTTGTACTTCACTCGTTGAACGTGTTGTCGGTGGGCAATATATCCCTGCCACCAGTTTTTAAAGGCAATGCACTCCTCGGTAGGATGTGCAATCCTCTGATGGTATAAGCAGAAGTTAGGATGTATGTCCGCTTCATCAAGATGTATACCGCCAAGAGAATTTCCTCTGAAAGAGGGCAACTTCATTCCTATTGACAGGGCCATAGCGAATCGTTTCCTTACTTTAAGCTTGCTTTTGCTGGCAATAGGGATGCTTCGATCCGGTTGGGGTGCCTCGACCTTTTCATTCAGTCGTCGGCGTTTGGCTTTTTCGAATATAGCCAGTTCGCATTCTCGATTGGCTTTGCTTTTCTGACGGGCTTCGTTCAGTAGCAAGTCGATCATCTCATCAGACGGCTCCAAGGGTTTTGGCTTAGATCCTGCCCCCAGCTCTTTTATGTTGTCTTCTATCGCCGAGTGAGCTTCTTCGTTAGTTAACGCCGAATGAGAGATCATATGGCAACTTGCCACATAGTCCTCAGATTCTTCTGACGAGTCATCCCCGTCTTTATTGTCGTTATCTCCGCTCTCAAGGATATTGTTGAGAAATTCTTGGAGTGTGACCAGGGCCCGCGCCTTCTGGTTATATTCCTCCAGCGCGTCAATATGCTTTTGCAGATCCGTGCGCTTGTCGTCAAACTGCGCGGGCTTTTTAGTCTTCTTCTTTTTCTTCGAAGATTTTGACGGCTGGGCCTGAATGTTTTGTCCACCATCACTATTAATTTCCAATGTTGGGCGTGGTTTCAGCATCCCCTCGATGATCTCCGGCTCTAGCGGGCTTTTCCACCTGATCGCCAGATATATTTGAAAATCTTTCAGCATTCTTTTAGTTTTTACCGAAAGAATGAATTCCCATAGAGCTTCCTCTATAAAAGAGCAAGATACCCCCGGCGTGTCCACCCTTTTAAGGGTGTGCTATTGTGGTGGATTTACCTTCCAGTTTTCGGACAGTGCGAACTTGCCCTGTTGATACTGGTCTTCAACCCAATTTTTGAAGACATAGCAGTTTTCGATCGGATGGCCCAATACTCGGTGGTAGGGGCAGTAATTGGGATCGTTGACATTGTTCGGTTGTAATGGGTGTCTTGGCTCCGGTAGAGTGATGAGCCCGTTACGCACTGCTAGTTCGAACAGTCTCCTTGTTTTATCCCGGAGAAATGAGTAAGAGCGTCTCAACTTCTCATCGAGGGATTGTCGCTTGTTGCTTTAGAGAACAACCGGTCTCGATCTATTCGGTTGTTGTTGAGCGTAGGCGACAAAGGTCGCTCTCCCTTTGCTCTTTTTGTTCTGAGGCTCCGTCTTTGAAGAGGAAGGCCTATGGCCCATCTGGTCCATTTGGACCAGCTTGTCAATCAAGGCATGGAAGGTGGTCGGCTTGAAGAACATCATGAATTGGGATATGGCTGCCTGCGGATCGAGGGTTCCTACAAACATGCCCACTGCAGGAGCCTCTTCTATGCGCCGTTCGCATTTCGACCATAGATTCTGCCACCGTATCACGTACTGAACCCATGTTTCGCCTAGCTTCACCCTGGCGTTAATCGGTGCGGTGATCGGGGTGCACTCGCTACTTATAAACCATTGGGTGAACAGCAATTCCATCTCCGTAAAAGTTTTAACGGAGTCGTTGGAAGCTCGGAGTACCATTCGAACGCCGTCTCCGCCAAGCTGCCGACGAATTGGCGAAGCAGTAGCTTATCATCCCCTCCAGTGTTGCCACACAGAGCCCTGAATTGAGCAACATGCTGGTGTGGATTCCCCGTCCCCTTATGTACGTGGAATTTGGGGATCGTATATCCTGGCGGGTACTTTATTTGATCGTACCAACCCGGATAGGGCCGTCCAGTTCTGACGACTTGGCCAGCCGCTTCATTCGCCTGATGAACTCGTATCCGCAGAGGATTTAATGTCTCTTCTCTATCATCTTCAATTATTACTGGAGGCTCTTCTGTTGGAGGGTCCGGTTGGATCATCATCCCGATCATGTCTTGGAATAAAAGCGCCATTCGTTTTATGTTGGAAGTTTGTTCCGCTGCCTCTTTGTCCTTCTTCTCGAGAATTCTGTGGAGGAACTCAGCATCGGTTTCTTGTTCCTGACGCTGCTCTGATGACGTTTCCGGGCTTTCTTTTGGCCCAGTGAGTGCGGCCATCTGTGTTAACATTTCCTGGAGCTTCTGTTGTTGCTCCTGAGCCTTTGTTACTGATCGGGTGAGCGGTCGGTGACCCGTAGAAGCACGGCTTTTCTCTTTTCCGGAAGCCATATAAACAGTATGCACCACCATGCCCCAAGACTCGTGGTGTTTAGATTCAATGCCTTTGCGATTTGTCGTAGACGTAGGTATCCTCTCCGGTCTTCTCCTCTTGTGGGCGGTCGAAGTTGAGGGGATCGTTGCAGCGGGCACCCAAGTAGCTGTCGTCTTCTGTGGTACGACAAGGTAGTCCTCCTGTCGAACTTTCATCTTTTTCTGTCGGCGGGAGTAGTCTTGGTTGATCACCGAGTCTTGGACTTGTCGCCAAACTTTATGAATTTTAGAGGACGGCCGCTGAGAGGGCTGCTCCAGCTTCACCTTTATAGCGTTCTCCATGGGTGGAGGAGATCTTTTTAGCACGGCGGTTGGCGAGTTTTTGCGCACCCTGTTAAGTAGTTCAAAGCTGTTCCCAGTTGGAACAGCAGCATCAATTTCCACCGTTGGAGCCGGCGAGGTAAGTCTTGATAGGGAATTGCCCCCAGCTTTCCTTACTCGGCGCCAATGGCGACGTCGACCATGTCGTGCGGCCGGGATTGGCTCAGCTGTAGGGGTGACTTCATCATGCCCCCCGTTCTGGTCAAGTGCTGCCGGTATCAGCCTCTTGAAGACTGACGTTCGTTGAGAAGGGATGGTCATCCTGTCGAAGGCAGACTTCCGAGTAGGGGAAGCAGCCTTATCGATTTTGCTTGGATGGGGAGTTGTAACGGCCAGTCTTGTGAAGACCGACCCCTTGGCAGGAGAACCCACTTTGACGACTTCAGGAGCAGGAATGGTTATCCGCTTCGGGATAACCCCTACAGGTATTGCGGGCTTCTTCATGGGCCCACTTGAGCTTTGACCCAGTCTGTTGAAAACCGAGGCATTGGATTTGGACGACCTGTTGAGAGGGGCCGTGGTAGTTGTAAGCCAATCAAAGACCGACTTCTTCGGAGCTTCTTACGATGACAATGGGGCGTTGAAGCTCATTGGTGGGAGCATGGTCCCAAAGAATATCTTCCACCGGCATCATAAAAAGGGAGGCCGCTTGAGGCCTATAGGTCACTCCTCCGTCAGGGACAGAGTGGGAGTTGTTGCAGTTAGTGCAGTTTGAAGCCATTGATCTTCTGTTTTTCTACACGGAGCAAGACACTAAATCTTAGTGCCTCGATTCCACAGGCAACCATAGCAAACCGTGATTCATTCGCGAACACGACACATGAAGTGTGGAGTGGAAAGAGAAAAAAGTCCCACCGGGCGTGCCAGAATCTGTTCTCCTCCAAACACAGAGACGCGACCGCGTAGGTTCGTCTTGCCTGAATTTAGGGGCAGATGCTAATTGGTGCTATCCGTCCACCTCTCCGAAGATGCCAATTTAATTTATGGCACCATGTATCGAAGATTTAGACGGATACGGCCGATGTAGCAGATTTCGTCAGATTCCCCCTCATTTGAGGGGGTTTTTGATTGTAGGAACTCTCTTCCCTATAGGCGTAAGCCCCTGCAGTTAATTACGATACCGCATCGCGGTAACCACTTTCTCCTTCTCCAGATGGTCACTTCGTGTCATGTGTGTTTGTTTTGTTTTTGGTTGCCCGTGGATTGTATACGGAGACTAATTTATGTTGTCGTCCGTAGGGCGTGGATTAGTCCAAATCTGTATTTTCTTAGATTTGGGTTTGGGGTTGGGTTTAAGGATACGTTAGTCTCATTTGAAACTAAGATCAACTTAAACGTTTGTTAAGGATACGTTAGTCTAATTTTAGACTAAGATCAACTTAACAGTTTGTTAAGGACACGTTAGTCCGATTTTAGACTAAAGTCAACTTAACCATTTGTTAAGGATACGTTAGTCTAATTTTAGACTAAGATCTACTTAACAGGATCATTTAGATCCAACAAAAGAGCATTTGGACTCTATTGTTCTAGTTTAGGGACTTTGCGGTTGAAGGTTAAGGACATCATAGCCCATGAGTTTAAGGACCCCACAGTCCATGAGTTTAAGAACCCCACAGTCCGTAAAGTTTAAGGACATCATAGGCCATGAGTTTAAAGACCCCACAGTCCAAGGTTAAGGACATCATAATCTATGGGTTTAAGGATCCCACAGTCCGTAGTTTAAAGACGTCATAGTCTATAAAGTTTAAGGACATCATAGTCCATGAGTTTAAAGACCCCATAGTGCATAGAATGATTGGTTATCGGAACCCGTCACCTCTCTGAAGACGTTGAAGGATTACAACAACAAATATCAAAGGAGTGAAGGGATGTACCCTTGAACCAATATTGATTGGGAAATCTGTAGTCCAATTTGGGACTAAGATCAACAAATTAAATTATAAGCATATGGGCTCAGTTAAATCTGAATTGAGGACTTATGACCAACTTGGGCTAAGTCCAATTAGGTTTAAAATGTTGGACCTTTGTTTAGGCTGTTGAACATTTGTCTGGGTTTAGCCCTCCCATTATTTAGCAATGCTAAGCATGGGTTTGGGTTCTGACCATATTTTTTGTCTTGTATTGAGTGCTAAGCACTCGTATGCCATATGAGATGATCAATTTTGGAAGACAAAAGTGTGTTTGAGGTTCAGTCAAAGGAGAGTCTTGCCTCTAGAAGGCTTAGCCAATTTGGGCTAATACTGGTTTGAATATAGTGTTAAACAATAGCACATATTTGGTGATCACGTGTTCCCACGTGATGTATTTAAAATAGTGTTAAACACTAGGGATGAAGTGCTTAAAATAGTGTTGAACACCAGAACAAAATGAAGTGCTCATGTGAGGACACGTGAGGCGCCCTAGGATTAGGCCAAGCTTCCTTTATTTTACTCTCAGAATATTCAAATAAGTGTTAAACACTTAATCTTTATTACCATCACGTGTGGGCACGTGATGAGTACCCATGCCCTGGATATTAAAAAGATTTGCTAGGGGTCACGTCGGAACACGTGAGGGCGCCCATGCATTGGATTTTAATCCTTCAGTTCTTTCTATCTTCTCTCTTTTAAAGAGGTGTCTGTCAGGGGTCACGCGGGGACACATGAGGGCGCCCAAAGTCTGTTCTGCCTTAGTTTTGTTCTCTTTATTTTGAGGAGTTTATCCAAGAGTCACGTGGGAGCACGTGACCCTATCTCATTCATTCTTTTCTGACCATTGAGGGGAGAGTCACGTGTTGCCACGTGATCAGGTTGGGTACTGACGTGCATGAAAAGTCTAAGTCCCTTGTTTAAGAATTAAATTCTTTTTATAGGGTTAAATCCTAATTTTATTTAGAGGAATTAAATTCCTATGTATTTGGAAGAAGTAAATTCATTAAACTCGATTCTTCTTCTAAGTTTTGGATCTACATGGCAGAATCTCCTAGATGAGAATTAAATTCTCAACTTATGGGGAGATCTGCTTCTGCAGATCTTCAACCATGAAAAAGAACTAAGTTCTTATTTTAATGGTTAAACCCTATCTCTGTTGGAGGAATTAAATTCCTGAGTATTTGGAAGAATTAAAAATTTTAAACTTAATTTTCCCTCTAAGTTTTGAATCTGCATGGCAGAATCTATCCTATAAGAATTAAATTCTCAATTTATGGGAAGATCTGCTTCTGCAGATCTTCAACCAAAAGAAGAACTAAGTTCTTATTCAGAAAAGTTAAACTCTTAGTTTGAGAATTAAATTCTTTTTTTGTTTTATGGGAGCTTATAGAGTGATCTCTTTCTTTTTCTTACCTAGGATTTCTTTCTTTTTTCTGAAGAAATCTTCTTTCTCTCTGGAGAATTAAATTCTCTTCTTTTTTTCTCTCTGTTGTTGTTGTTGTTGTTTTTTCTTTCTTCTTGGCTCCTATTTATAGGAGAAAGAAAAGAATCAGTTTTTTTAATCAATCTTTCATTGAAAGATTTCAATTGATTTTGTAACCAACATGATCTTTTAGATCACTCAGTGAATTTTATTCACCGTTGGATTTTTAATTCAAAAGATATTTTTTTCTGTTATTCCTGGAAAATTGCAGAGAATATCTCCTTGTATAGATCTTTCTATAAATTGGTGATTTTTAATCACCATTGGATTTTTAATCCAACGGTGCTCCACTTTACAGAGCGCAATCTTTTTGTTTGGAATGATCTAAGGAAATATTAGGGTTTTTGATTTCCCTTAATTAGAATTTAATTCTATTAGTTCAGAAGGTCTAAGAGCCTATCACATGTTAGCACGTGACCCCACTGATTGACCATTTCATTAGAATTTAATTCTATTAGTTCAGAGATCTTTAGAAACCTATCACGTGTTGGCACGTGACCCCCAGTCACGTGTGGGCACGTGATGCCCCATTTAGGGTTTTCTTTCCTTTAACTCAGAGAGTTTTTAAGACCCCATCAAGTGGTGGCACGTGACCCACGGGTTAAGCTTTTAACCAGAATTTAATTCTGTTATTTTTAAAGAACTCGGGAACTTATCACGTGTCAGCACATGACCCTTGGTCACGTGTGGGCATATGATGCCCCATTGGGGGTTTTCTTGCTGTTTTATTATACTTCAGTGAGCTTAAAGGCCTATCACGTGCAGGCACGTGACCTCATTTGATTAGGATTCAATTCTTATCATTTCAGAGTCCTCAGGAAGCCATCACGTGTCTGTACGTGACCCTCGATCACGTGTGTGCACGTGATGCCCCATTGGGTTTTTTCCTTGTATTTTATGAGGGAACAGAGGTCTTTACCTATTGGAGTGGGAAAAAGTGAAGATCCAAACTCTTGATGAAGCTCTAAGGGGGTTAAGAGGTTGAGGATTCCACTTTGAAGCTCTAAGGGGGTCACTAGAAGGTTGGTGATGTCTTCAAGTGAAAAACATTAAGAGCAAACTTGTCTTGATGGAGGCATACCGAGTGTTTGAGTGAGGTTGAAAAGAACTAGTGGTTGATTTGCGTAGCCATGGAGGATGAGGGTGGAGGATGTTCTTGAAGAGGAAGAAGATGAAGAAAATGGAGAAAATGAGAGATGGAGAAAATGAGAGAATGAGAGGGGATGGTGTTATGGTTCACCCATGCTTCCCTCCCTCTCTCTACTATTTTAATATTAAGCCCATGCCATCTCTTCTTTCATGCCCATACCTCTCCATGTTTCCTTCTATCTTTCCACTTTTAAAAACAAAACACAATTGAAAATATTAATCCCCCATTAAACTTGCCATGCCACTATAAGTGGCAATTAGGAAGGAAAACAATGGTTCTACCATAATAATTTGCATAGGTATATATACTAATGCCAGTTTATGAAAACCAAAATCGATAATTGTCATTACTTTGAAAAAATTCATATTATCATTATTTAATATTCTAAAATAATCTTTTAAAATTATGAAATGTTACAGTGCATTTATGCTGTAGGGCAGAAGCAGCATTTGGAGGGTTTGATTTGGGATAATATAACCATCGTTGTATGAACGTGGTTGAAATACTATCAAGGGCAGCCCGTAGATAGTATACGACATGCTTTGTGCGTTCGTTCCGTAGGGAAGGAGCAGATCATCATTTGTATCTTCAGTGACTGGATTTGTGACTTCATGAATCGCATTGCAGATATGATTCGATCCACGTTTGTTGCTGGATTTCTTTTTATGACGTAACCCAGCCCTTTCTTGGCAGTCTTTCCATCTTGGTTGACAGGTTATGCTTGGAAGGCTCCCAGATATTCTTGTAGAATTGGGTTTGTGTCTCGAATGAAAAGCCCTGAGCTTTCAACAAGCTTCTTAACTTTTCTGAGAAGTACTTAGGTATTCTGATGGGCTGCATCTTTTCGGCATTCGTATTTATTGCTTGCCATGCATCTGATAGGGCTTGGTTATCATCTGACTTGTAGAACAGAATTCCTTTGTTGCCCAATTTTCTCGGTGGGATATAGAAGGTCGTCAGCTCTTCGGCTGCATGAATCTCAAGCGTATCAAACTCTTTGAAGCGTTTAGAAGAGTCCTGGTGATGTACAAGGCTTCCTCTGACTCGTCGCCTGAATCGTTTCTTTCGGACACTTGCTTTAGGTTTGAAATGCATTTTTCCTTGAACTCGATACATAGTTCATCTTCTTCATTTTCAGTATCACTTCCCAAGTGAGGCACTCAAGTGCGAGGCGTGACTACGAGCTCTTCGTCTTCTGTGTCGCTTCCCAGGTGGGGTACTCGAACATCGGTGGTGACCATCGGTTGCTCTGTTTTAATTGGGGCTTTCATAGAATCGGCTTTTACTCTCGATTTTTAGGCTTTTTTTGGAAGTATCTAGCGTCTTCATAACGCACCTTGTGCACATCAAAGGGATGAATGCCGCATTGGATGCAGTGCTCTTTGTCATCTTTGATATACTTCATGCACTGATGCAGGGTCGATGGTACTATATTATACTCGTGTATTTATAGGACGCATCGATATTCAACACATGGAATTTCGTTTCAATCTCGAGCTTGTAGAACATTAACAGCAGTATGATTTAACCCAACGTTTTGGAGTTTTGGGAATCGAATCCGGAGGCAGTGATCTTTTCCCTGGACAGATGCCTGACATCTAAGGCTAACGACATCAAGGTTTTTATTGTCATCAAGTTCACTGAAGATCCGCGATCGATAAGGATCCTTTTAACCTTCACATCTTCACAGATGCTAGTCACATATAGGGGTCAGTTGTGTTCAGGTGTGCCTAGCAGAAGATCTTCTTCCCTAAAGCTTATGTCAGCTACATTTGCTTCATATAAGCCTTCTTTCATATTTTCTTCTGCGAAATAGGCCTAAAAGTGCTCAGGATCTTGCAGAGCCGTGATCAGCGACTCTTTCAAGTCCTTTGACGTGATCAGTGCTTCATAAATGCTTATGAGCGCAGGCAGCTTCTTCAAATGCGACAGCATATTGTAGTCGACCATCGGCTTCTTAAGGACTGACTTAGCGACAAGTTCAGGAATGAACCCTTCTTCGTCGGCAATGGCCAGGCTTTCTTTTCCATGCCCGATGTCGAAGCTTGATTGTTTTCCGAAGTGGAAACAGGGTTATCCCACTTCTTAATTTCTTCAGCTGCTTTTGGTTCATTTATTGCGAGAGGACACATCGTTTCGATCATCCCTTCCTTTTTTGCTGAACCCCTCCTTTTATAATAGCATCTTGCACGATTTTTTCTTTCCATGTTTGACACCGGAATTCATTACTTTCTGCAGCGGTAGCGTTATTGTCCCATTCAGGGACATTTTGCATGGCCTCCATTTCGGCTCTCGCACGTTCATATCCTTGGCTTTCTATTTAGTTCCTTAGCTCGTAACTGGGGCGCCACAGGATGTTCGTTTCTAGTCGATTGAATAGAAATACTAGATCCGATATTTTCCTTCGGACTTCATCCATAGCCTCCTCCGACTCTTCGAACTTTGGTTCTTAGGGCGATGGCTTCTTCCTCACGCGCCCTCAGAGAATTAACAAAGCCATGGGCCATAGCGTCCAAATATGTAACCTCTATTTTCAAATTTCTTTTGCTGGAGGATACTTTCTTTTTGTCTGATCTTCTCATGCTCCTTGCATTCTTTGCTATGAATCTTTCGGGTAGAAGATTTTCTTTAGCGGGGTAGAAACCATCGTTGTTATCAGCTATGTATTCGTCATTGTGATCGAAGCCATTATTATCTTCGGGTTCATAATTGTATCTAGACGGGGCAGAGTTGTGAAGAGAGGGTCCTTCAGGGCAATCTTCCGATTCCCTGTCAGAATAATGAACATTATATATCACTCTGCAGACTTTCACTGGAAGTTCGATTGAGTCATCATTTTCTTCAGGGACTGGCTCCATCTTATTCATTCGCTGATACTCCTTTCTAGCTTTCCTGATCATAGTTTTTCTTTTCCTCGACCTTCTTCATCTCAAGGTTGAGGCCGAGGCTTCATTCAGCTCTGAGGTAGGGACACGCGCCTGTATTTCGCCTTTATCATCTTTCATTCGGGTAATAAGAGTCATTGTCCACTCTTCAAGCATTTCGGCCAGATGATGAATCCGCTCCTGGTTACGCTGTATAGCCTCCATTTGAATGTTGGCCTGTTCGTCAGGTTATTTTTCAGCACGTGAATACGTATGTTCAGCAAGGACGTTCTTTGTCGCATCTCGCTTCTGAGAGCTATGATTTATATATCTTTGACTCTCAACGTGTTTACAATCATATCATTCACCTCATCCCTTGAAAGCGAGGGTGGAGCATTTGCCTAGGGAGGTTGCCATGTAGGCTCTTGGTCGGACCTCACGTTTATAACATTGCAGGTTTTCACCGGCAATACCTCATCATCTGACTCGAAGTTGGAGTCTTCATCTTCGAACTGGTGTCACATGTAGTCCTCCAAGGTGATCAGGGAGATTGCCCCCTGTTCGTACTCCTCCAAAGAGTCTAAGTACTGTTGGATTGCCGACTTGATCTCTTTGCTCTTTTTCGGTTTCATCGTCTTTTTGGACTTCTTCTTCTTCTTACTTTTAGAAGCTGAAGGTACTTGTGCTTTTGACTTAGAGGTGGAGGGTGCGTTAGCTGATACGCAGAATTCAGTTTCCTCTAGTTCTACTTGAGGGTGCAGAGGACCTTTCCAAGTGACGCAAGGAGCTTCATGAAGCCACTTTAACATTTTCTTCATCTTAGGGGATAGGAACGTTTCCTATTTTCCTCCATCAAGCACGTTCTCTTCCTAAAATAGGCCGACTTCGACCATATTTGTATATTTGGTTGTAATATCAGCCAAGACATTCTTAGACAAAGTTAGAACACCTGCTTTGTACTGCTGTTCGACCCAATTCTTGAAGACGTAACAATCTTCAATAGGATGACTTAGTATTTTGTGATAGGGGAAAAACTTCGGATCATCTGACTTATTGGCTTGGTCTGGGTAATTGCTTTCTCGGAGCTGCGGTAACTTTTCTCTTAACGTGTGGTCGAAGATTTTCCTCATCTGGTATCTCAAGAACGAATTCTTTATACCCATCTTCTCTTGTAAGGACAGCCCCTTTTTTAAGCCCTGGCCTGATATCGGTTCAGAGTCATTCCTATGGACAGGTGCGGACTTTCCCTCAGCCGGCTGAACATTGACGATAAATGTCGTTTTATTAGCTTCGGTTTTATATTCCTTTTTGGGATGATATGGCTGCTGTGCTGGTTCAAGACTCTCAAGACCTGCTGCTTTATCAATAAAGTCCTGGAAGGTGGTAATCTTAGCTGACAGCAGTGATCCAGCTGCCAATATTTCCCATTATCAACCGACGGCCTGAGATTCTTCTAACTGCTGCTCACATTTCATACTCAGATTACCCCATCTTGTGATGTACTTGGTTGTTGTCTCATCTTTCTTAGGCTTGTCGACCATCAGATGGACAATGGTGATCTTCTCACTTACACTGAAAAACCACTGCACAAATTGTGTCTCGAGCTGCGCGAAGGTTTTTATAGAATCATTTGGCAACTCTGAATACCATTCGAAAGCGATACCGCTGAGACTGCTGACGAACTGCCTAAGGAGCAAAGCATCATTGCCCCCCGTATTGCCGCATGTTGCTTTGAATTGCGCGACATGTTGCCGAGAGCTTCCGGTTCCGCTGACTTGGTTGAATTTGGGAATAGTATACCCCTTTGGATATTGGATTTGATCATATTCAGCAGGATATGGCCTTCCTTTTACGATCATTTTCTGAGAGATCTCTGATGCCATCATGTTCTTCACCTGGTCGGCAATCAAGTCATTGATTTGTGACTTGTTCATGGCTTCACCATTCCCGGTTTGAGTAGTCCTTGGCTGAGCAAACCCGGCACTGGTATCAACGCGTTCATTGATTATTGGTGCTGAGACGATGGCTGGAGATAGCGGAGGTACCTGGTCGTGTTTGTTGCCTGGCTCAGGGAAGAGTCGCTTCGGGTGACCCAGCAGCTTATTGTTGTTCGGGTGGGATTTCCTAGCTGGCTTAGCTGTTTAGGCCGTCACTATTTCTATCAGGCTCCTGACCATTGCAGCAAGGTCACCGACCTATTTTTTCAGGGGGCGATCTCATCATCTTGTTGTCTTGCCTCGAAAGTGGGATCATCAGCAACCCGGAATGGATTGTTTTCATCTCCTTCGTCGTTGCCTGTGGGTAGATGTGATGACTCGGCCGCACTTGTTGATTTGTTTCTTCTGGCTTGTCGATCGGCTCTGGCAGACGGTTCAGGCGAAGGCACTTCACCGATCACATAGACCGTATGGCTTTGAGTCTCACTGTGCCTTTTGAAATAGACTTCCGGCGAAGCAGACCGTTCATTTCCTCTTTCATCAACGATTATGGAAGAAGGCATCCTTCTGGTAGGAGTACGATGGCTCTCGTTTACACGGTCGAAAACGGATGATCGAACTGGATTTAAGGTACCGAAGGACTGTTCGTATTTTTTCTTCCTCCAAACTTGAGTTTGTTTAGAATTGGATCGGCTTCTTTCCCCTTTGTGCTTTTGAGGGCTCCTTTTATATGTCTGGTCTTTCACAGTCTTCAGAGCTTGGTACACCCGAGAGGAGATGGTTTGATGATGACAGTGCGATTTGCGCTCTTCATCTCTTTTGCTTAATGGAAGCGGATGCCTGAGGGCTGCCATAGAGGCATTCTTGCGAACCATCTTCAATGCTTCAAAGCGGTTGCTGAGGTTGAGGTTGACGTTGATGGCATACGCTCTTTTATCTTGCCCCCAGACCCTATTATTGTGAGTCTGCGGTGCAGCAGCCATCAGTCTACAGTTCCTTCCTTGACGAACTCTTCTTCCCATTTTTTTGAAGCAGTAGCGTCTACAAGGACATCTAAGGATGCTTGCCCCTAGCGCATGTTGTTGCTGATTTGACGAGTGATGGCATCTACAGGGGTATTGGAGTATGCTCTCCCTTGGCGCATGTCATTGCTGCTTCGACGAGCGATGGCGTCAACGGGGATATAGGGTGTTGGTTGCCCCCACACCATTGTTGGCTTGAAGGTTGATGGCGACTACATAGGCATTCAAGGGCACTTGCCCCTGGCGCGTGTCCCTGATGGTTCATCCTAGGTATGAAGTCTGGGCTGATACAAAAGCTGAGTAAGAGGAGGACAGCCTGGAGAAGACTGACCGCCTAGCAGTGTTCGCTGTCTCCTTTGGCGGCTCCTGAACATATTGGGTGCCCATGTTTCCATCGGCCTGAGAATCACCGGGGATGACCACGTTCGGCCTACGCCCCTTGTCGGGGAGTTTGGCAAGGCTGCCCTGAACGGTAACAGTTGCACCGTCTTTCTTCGCCTCGGAGTTCATGAGCTCAGCCAGCAGGAGCCTCAGGAACCACAGCACATTGAGCGAAGGGGACGGGCGGAAACTGAATAGTGGAGCCCGATCCTCCGACTTTGACATGGCCATGGGGCAGTTGGATCACGGACCCCGGCAGGATCGTCATGAAGTAAGTAGAGGTAGCGGCTACTCCAGTTCCAGCAGCAGTGTTTTTTCATTGCCATGTTCTGCTCTTGGAGAAACATATGTTAAAATACTCTTTTAGGAGTAAAAATAAACCACAAGGAAAGAGAAATATGTTCCAACGGGCGTGCCAGAATCTGTTCGTCTCTAGAAGGAATCCCGAGTTGGGGATCATGCTCACGGGGTCAGATCGATGCAAATCCGCCTGTCCTCGGCTCGAGGCGTTGTCGTGCCGCGGATATGGCCAAGGGTTCGAGCGGATACGACCGATATAGCGTGACTTCTCAGATTCACCCTTTGGAAAGAGTTTTTTTGATTGTGGGGACTAGATTTCCTACAGGCACAAGCTCCTATAGTTAATTACCCTTCTGTATTAAATGGAAAGAACTTTCTACGAGTGATTTATTTCTGATTGCATTAAACATGAGAGCAAAATAAATGGCAACAACATGCATGTATATATTCAACAACAAAATCATGTAACAACAGCAGTTAAAATATGTATTTTCATGAATGTCATATACAATATTGCACATCTCAATTTACATTTATCTTTTTCACTGGGTAAACATGTGCTTCAACTGGTATTCACGCCCGTGGATTGTGTACAGTTTTATAAAATATATGATCCAGACCGTAGGGCAGTGGTAGTTTAAAGTCGTCTCGGATAGTTTAAAGTCATATCGGACATAGGTATGGTGGGACATTGACTTCTGTGTCATGATGGTTATTTAAAAGACGGTGATGGTTGACCAGCACATCCGGTGGGACTTGATGAGAATGGGGCATGTCGTAGGGTGCACGCCTGGTGGGACAAAAAAAGACAGTTGGTTTCTATGCCTTGATGGTTCCCCGTGAATTGTATATGACAAGTTATTTTACTTGCCATGGGGTAGAATTCCAATTTAGGGATGCAGTGGTCCATGGATCCAGTTTAGGGACTTGGGGGTCTGTTGAGCAGCAAGTGTGGGATTTTTTTTTAAAGATATTCAACATTGATTTTGGTGGATTGAGGGGATGGCAGGTGTGACAATATCACGATAACAATGCCTTATTGACTTCTAGGTCACAATAGACGGTTTCTATACCACGATGGTAGCCTATGGATGGTATATGGAAGGTTCTTTTTATTTTTACCTGCCATAGGGCATGGTTGCCTGTGGATTGTATACGGTAGATATATTATCTGGTCGTAGGGCAGGGTTGGTATAGCTTTTGCATTAAGAGCATCGGCAGAAGATTTGATGGTGAGTGTTGGGAGATTTCGAGGCGCCCGACATTAGTTCTAGTGGATTGAATGGGGCTATTGGGCTTATCGTCATGGATTTTGGTGATTTGAGGGGGTATTGGGGTTGACACCGTGGGATTGGTAGGGTATAGAGGCCTTAAGGGGGTCTCTACCAAAGATTTGTAAACGTGGGGCCCATTAGGGGTGCTGCCATATGAGGTTGGAGAGGTGCTTATGGAGTGCGGAGGCCTCTAAGGGGTCTCTGTTGGTGTTTATTAGACATGGGGTCTGCTGGGGAGGTGGCCTCCATGTAAGTTTGGAGGACGCGGAGGTTCTAGGGGCCGCCGCCACGTAGGCTTTGAGGGGTGCAGAGGCCTCAAAAGGGGGTCTCCGCCATCGACTTAGTTGACGTTGGACTCACAAGGGGGTCTCCACCAATGCTCTGGTGCTGGAAGGGGTCTTCGCCAACTTGATGATAGGCATGGGGTTCATTAGGGATGCCGTCGAAGTGTTCTAGGAGAGTGCGATGGCTCTAGGGGATCTCTGCCGAGGCTTTGGAGGATGCGGGGCCCATTGGGGGTCTCCGCCGTAGATTTGGTGTTGTGAGGGTCTCCACCATGTCTTGATTTGTCAAGTTTTCATTACATGATTTTGTGTTCTATATTTGCGAATAAGTATTTATTCATTTTTCGCTTATGTATATCGTCCACGGAGTCCATTATTAGGAAGATCTTGTGCGGGGTAACTCGAACGAGTATCTGTATATATGGGGATAGTGCTGAAGAGCATTCATAAAGAGATAACTTTTGCAAGTATCCCATCTTTTAGTTTTAGAGCCGTCACGAGGCTTATCATAGGATTTTCAGTTCAGTGGACAGTTCAAAAAACAGAGTCACCAACTATGTGTTTCGGGGATAACTCTTTATTGAGTATCCCATGGGTTACTTGTTTTCACCATAGCAAACGAAATATTCATTATGGGAGCATAGAAAACTGCAAAGAAGAAAGAATCTGCTACTTCATACTTACATTTTGCTCTTCTTTTCTTTCCTTCCTGGAATTTGAACTTCTTGAGTATCCTTCCATACTCCTGAGTAATTGAGTAGAGAATGATTTCTTATAAACGAGAGTGGTTTTTAGTGCTTAACCCTTCCTCTGCGTATTAAGGGTGGGTTTTTATAGTCTGATGGGGCTTGTGAATGTGGCCATGAACTTAGACCATGTTTGGAGAACGTGGGGTATAGTTTGCAGCTCCCATTTCGTGGGCACCTTTCGCAGCGGAGACCCCTTCAATGAGCGACGGGTACTTTATTTCGAGCGTGCGCATCAGAGACCTTCGGCGCATGCCCTTGGTGTGGCGGAGACCCTTTGTGCATGGCGGAGACCCTTGTTTGACTTTTTCATGGATATTTGAACCGCTTTACATTTTTTCCAGCATTTTTTTCTTGGTCAACGCTTGAAAAACGTTCCATCTTTCATGATATGCAATGCATTAAGTGCTAGGATTTAGTCTCTCTCTTATAAATCAATAGGGGTTGATCTTCTTCTTCATTTGAGAACGATGGTCATCAACCGCCCACACGTTTCTCAATAGTTATGGGAAGTGCCTATCAGTGATATTATGCCTCGTTTTGCAATAGGCTTGGTGAACCCGAACTTTACGAATTATCAGTGTGACACCGTGATGCATTAGCTCGTGACTCGCAAGGGGTCTCCTTTGCGTATGATTTGTCTTCGTATGGTGTTTCTTGCCATCCTTGATGCGATCCCTCCTCATCCGGCGGAGATGACTCTGGAGATGCCAGACGCCGCAGAGGACAAGATCGACGATGTTTGGGAAGCGCGTCTGATCACAAAGCCGATGAGGGACCGTGTCGTTCATCTTCTGGGCCGGATATACACTCAATGGGCTGTCATATTTTCTTTTGCCCGTGGCTGTGGCGAGGACAGGTGAAGTGAAACCCTTCGTGAGAGCCGTCGCTTCAACATGGTGGAGACCACTGAGCGACAGCTTTAGAACCATGATATTTGTTTTGTTCATCTCTGTAGCTCATGTCCCGAGTTCGGTGATCTTTTGGATGGCCCGAAATGTACTTTTGAATGTTTGCTTTCTTTAATAAAATGCACGTTTTATTTTCATTTGGTGAATTTTTGGCATCAAACAGATCGGGCCGCGGCTTTGTTTCAAGGCCACACGTCAGTGACCTTATTTCTATTAATCAAGGAAAAATTTAATGCAGCGATCAATGCATTGGCAAATTTATGATGTGTGTATTAGGGTTACTGGGAACTCTTATGGTGGATGATGCAAATGTTCTATATCAATGTTGTTTCTCTCCAATCAACTTCAATTCCCTATCCCTCAAAAAGTTTAAGAAAAATTCATTGCAGCCAGTTTGCAATTCTACTTCCATAAAGTTGCAGCATATTGTAGCATAATCACCGGCAAATTGTAGCATAATATCCCTCAAAAAGTTGCAGCATACATTGACATATTTTTTTAAATGACCGAGCTGGTCTTTCCATAATGAGAATTATGTAGTAATATAAGCTTCAATCCCCTAATACTACTCTCGGTCGCCTTTCCGGTCCTTTTCACCTGGATTTTGCCTATAATAGTTCTCGATCAAGCTCACCTCGTCTAAGCAAGACCAAGTCGATCCTCTCGGGCTACTGCCGCTCCACAAAAATCTCTTCGAATACGGGTTCACTAGACTCTCACGAAACTCAACCGGCGTCTCACATAGCAATCCCTGCAACAATTAATCACAATTCAAATTTTTACAGCAAAACTCGTTATAAAATTAGTAAATTACACTAATAGTAAATTACACTAAACCACCTAAAATTTATTGTCTTGTAACAAGCTCCCTTGAAGTGTTATGTTTAAGGGTATTTTAGTTTTAAAAAATCCCTTTAATCCAAAGTTTAAGGAAGTTGATGTAAGAAATAAAAACTTTAAGCTAGTTTAGTGGTAAAATATGAAGTTATGCGCAGTTTAGTGTAATTTAGCCTCAATATGTTGTTATTTACATTTAAAGTGCTACATGTAAGTGTATTTGAAAGTAGTTTAATGGAAAACAATGATAGTTAAAGGGTAATTTAACAAAACTTATCCTTCCAAAATGCTATAATTTACCTCGGCCATGGCTTTGATTTTAAGAGTTACACTGTTTGTAAGTAGTACAAAATTCCCGCCGTCGTCTTTAATTCTTTTAAACATTAGAGCGCAGTCGAGGATGTGGTCTTCTGCGGTTGGAGATACAATCTCTATTAGATTTGCCTCGTCGAATTGTGATCGAGGAGTCGCAGGTGGTGTTGATGCGATCAGCATAGTTTCTAATGAACTTTGAACATGAACCCACCAACTCGATTTCACCATGCACTCCTCTATCCATTGCAAAATTGAACAAGCTGCTCCTGTTTCCTTTCTGAATAGACTCTCATGTCTCTTCAAGCAGTCAAGTTCTCTAATCACTGCAAGAGATGCAATGTAGAAAAATTAAGAGGAATTTTGGTTAATCAGATAAGGATAAATTTCACTAGACTATCATGAACTTTCATACAAAAACCATGAACTTAAAATTGCTGATAGAAATACATACCATGAACTTCCACTTTTCAATTTATAACCTGCAGGATTTTTTTTAAAAAGTAAAATCTGTATGCAGTTTTACAGTTCAAATTGTCCATAATGTTATTTAACTGAAAAATGTTGAAGTTTTATGGATATATTTGTAAATATTAAATTATTGTATTTATTTGCAGTTAATAAAGTTCATCGCATATAACTAAAGATGTTGATATTTTATGGTATTTAATGAGATTTAATGTTAAATAAAATTTGAAATTACCGATCCTAGGGATGATAAGTTGAGTTCCTCTAAGGCCTTCAAGTAGCTGCAGCGATTTTGTTGATTCTTCATTGAGAAAACAACCCGTATCCACTACCATAATCCATTTCTTCTGACTTTCTCCCACTTTGGGAAGCATTAGGTCCACTGATTGGCTCTGCAATTAATTTAAAGAAGTTAAAATGATGTTTAATATGATCAAAAATTTAAAGTATAATTGGTTTCTCGGCACTTACAGAAAAATTACTAAACTCGTCTGCTGTTCTCTGAGTATGGATGCAAGAAGAATACTTGTTGCTCAAAGGAGATTTCTGTAAGGATTGAAAAGGGAGACTCTCTATATCTGCTACTCTTTTCTTCGAAGGCGAGGAATTATCTAATAGAGATTGAAAGGGGACCCTCTCTTTATCTACTATCCTTTGTGCATCTTTTAGAGGATTGTGGCTCTTTGCAGGCGATTTCTTTATCAACTGTTCTCTGTGCAAGATTTAGAGGGCTTCCGTAAATCTTTGAAGGCGAGTTCTCAAATAAAGACTGAAAGGGGACTCTCTCTTTTCTTCTCTCCATTATCGCTTTCTCGATTCGCTCTTGGCTATCAGCAAGTTTTTTCTTTGATTTCTTAACTCCTGATGCTACAGGCGTTAGGTTCTCCTTATCTGAAGCGAAATCGGAAGCGAAAGCATCCTCTTCATCCACTTTCAAAAACTTCTTTGATTTCATAGATGATCTCGAAACTTCAGGTGTCGATTTATCCTTATTTTGCAAAAGGAATAGCATGTTCATCTACTTTCAAAAACTCGCTCACAAGAGGTTTCTTCACTTTCCTAGATTTCGAAATTTGGGGTGTCAGATTCTCCTTATCTGATGCAAATACTTCCTTTTCTTCTTCCTCGTTGATTAGAAGGCAATCTCCGTCGATTAGTTTCTTTGTTATCGCTTCTCTATGAACTTCAGGAGTCAAATTCTCTTTAACCGAATAAAACACTTCTTCTTGCCAGTTCATTAACCCTACAGGAGAAGCTAATGCTGGTGCCAAATTTTCCTTTTTCTCAGAATACGACATTAAAGGTGTAGACTGTGTAGAGATATTTGGAGATTCAGGTGTCCAGTTCTCTTTAGCTGAGTGAAACAACTCTTCTCGCAAAGTTAAGACTGCCTTCATTTTTGTGTGGCTTTTCTGAGCCGATGAATTCAAAGGGGTCAAATTTTCCTTATCCGAAACGAATGCTTCTTCTTCCTCTTCTTCCTCCTGCTTACTATCAAATAGAACCCTGCAGATTGTTTCCTCTCTCTTAAATTCTTCAAGACTCGCCTCATTTCTTGCATTGCTAATGTTTTCTCTTTTTCTCCCGGTTTGGACACGAAGAAAGCTGACTGACTTAGATTTGCTCCTTTCTTGACAAGAGGCTCGATGCTTTCCCTGATTCAGCATACAACTCAGTAGCATTGCTGTTATTCCTGGGGTCTTGTTCTCTACCTCTATAAGAGGCATCAAGGAGACTAGGGATTCTGTCATTGGAATAACTGAAGGAAAGCTTGGGCTTCTTTCTGCAAATTCCTCCACTGCTGGAGAAAATGAGTCTGGTAATGGAGGCGCTGAAGGGATCACTTCTGCTGAGAACTCATTTAGATTTTCCATCTGTAAGAAATACGAATGAAAACTTACTTTCCCTACAAAAGTATTACCTAGAGAGAAAAGATAGAAAAGGATCCGACGTATATAATGGACACCCATAAATTAAACTATTCAAGTTGATTCTTCTGTTATTGAAAGCATAAGGATATTGTTCAACCTACGAATTCATAAAGGACTCGGATAAATAGTTCTATACTATCAGATAAAAAAGAGCAAGTATACAAGGTATGCATAATTTGATATACAGAAAAATTTGAAGTCTGAAATCTATGGAATCATTGCCAACTCAACATAAAAATAGATGGTAATGTACATTGAGATTATGTCATCTTACATTGACACAATCAATCAAATATTAAACTGGATTTCAACAGGTTTGGTTAAAGGTGTCTTCTAGAAGTAATGATAACTCAATTTTTTTGAAAATTATGAATTAAATGGATTAGAATATCTGCCTTCTGCAAATTCTACCATTCTAAGTGATTGTAAACCAGGGGTAAAACCAGATGTTTTCAGCAGTATGATTGAGATAGCTAAAATAGGTTGTGTGGGCAACGGGCGGGAGACAAAGGTGCAGGAAATATCATGCTAAATTAGAACTATGCTGATGGTGTTTCACTTTTTGAGGCACTTAAAATTGAACAAATTTTGTTTATGAAGTAGGTTTGATACTTGGTTGGACAATGGTTCTGGATCAGGATCTATTTTTACAAAGCTTTGTTGTGACGATAATTGAATATAGAATGAGGTTGGGAATAACTCGGCCAGTGTTGCCAGTCACATATCATGGTAAAGGACGAGGGTACGAGAGTGTTGCATTTAAGTAGCCAACCTCCAAACTTAAAGCATAGTTGGATCTCCATATATGAATGAATCCTAAAAATTCTCCATGCAAATCAAGAGGAATAAAAACTCTTCATTTCACCAAATAATAATAATAATAATAATAATAATAAAACATCTAAAATTCCCATTGCGCATCTAGCGATATGTTTCTATGCGTTTTCAGAGTTTCACTAACGAAACCTATGGATTCTTCACAAATTCTAAATAAATGATTACTGTAGTTCCAATTTTAATCAATCATTCAGCTTAGTTCTAAATCTATTTAGTCTCATCTCAATCAGAAAGAAAAGAAAATTATTCAATGGATAATTCGACAAATATAAAGATAGTCAGCCATGTTAGGAAATTAGAACCGGTGCTAGTGAGAAATGAAAATAATACGGGGTGATAAAATTAAATAGTCGGCACAAAAGATCAAAACACGGAAGATTTGTTTTCGCAGTTCACCCAACACTGGCTACTTCTGCGTCGTAGAGGCTCTCTACAATATCCACCATATGTTTTGCAAGGTTATAAAATTATTCTCAACAAGAAATCTCACGATCTCTCTATAATCTCACGATTACAATATTTGTTAATACTCTCTATAAATCACTCACGGATTTATATTTCTTGATTTTGGCCTTTTGTGTTTTTGGAGAAGAGAAAAGAGAATATCTTATAGGGGAGAGAGAGTACAGAATGATCATGAAAGAACCACCCACCATTGCTTTCAAAGTCTACGAAGCTTTCACCCACCATTGCTTTCAAAGTCCACAAAGCATTCAATGCTTTGGAAAAATTTGTCATTCAAAGAAAAAGCTCTTTAAGTATTTTGTCTTATAAGAAAAAATAATGGTCATTGCAAAACAAAACACTTAAATGTTTTTTCTGTCTTGCAACCAAAGAAAAATGAAGAGGAAGGACCGTATGCACGTCAGCGCATGTGTCAGCTTCCTGAACCAGACCGAGTTTCATTCTTGGGCTTTCTTTTCTTTAGGATAGGCTCCATAATCAACAATCTCCTATTTGGAGATAACGCTCAAGTTCTTCGCCAATTTTCATCCTTTAATTTTTACAAAGTAACTTTAGTAGATAAACACATTACGTGCACGAGCGCCTCTACGAATCTCACCTTGTTCATCTTGAACTAAGGCCGACAAAGTTTGAGCAAAATACAAGCTTTGCGATATCTACACCTTTGTCAACATATCCGTGGGATTTTTATCTCTATCGATTTTTTCCAGTTTCAATTGTTTCTTCTCTAATAATCCCCGTACAAAGTGATACTTCTTGTTGATATGCCGAGTTCTTGCATGAAATGCGGCATTCTTGGCCAACTGTATCGCACTTTGACTGTCCGCTGAAGTGTCCCAACTCTTGCTTCTTACAAAGTTCTACCATGAGATCTTGCAACCACATCTCCTTGGACGCTTCCGTTATTGCTACATACTCCGACTCTGTAGTAGATAATGCGACAATTAATTGGAGTTTTGATAACCAGCTTACTGCTGTTCTTCCAACTGTGAAAACATATCCGGTTGAACTTCTATATGTGTCTCGATCTCCGGCTAGACCAGCATCCATATAACCATTCACCTCAAGTGAATATCTTCCTTACATAAGTAATAATTAGAAATATCAACTAAATATCGAAAGATTCATTTTACTGCTTCCCAATGTGTTTACCTGGATTTTCATATAGCGGCTCACTGCTCCCACTGCTTGAGTAATATCCGGTCTTGTGCAAACCATAGCATACATTAAACTACTCACCGTCGACGCATACGAAATTTTCTGCATCATATCAAATTCACCTTCCGTCTTAGGACTGTATTCTTTTGATAGTTTAAAGTAACTTGCAAGAGGGGTCATCACTGGTTTTGCTTGCTCTATGTTGAACCGCTTCAGCATCTTCTTGATAGTCTTCTTGAAGAGCCAACAACCAAATCTGATATGGTGGAGTTAGACACTAAGCCAGTACAGAATGCGTCATTGTCGCAAGAGCAAGGGGAGGTTCATGAAGAACCTGCTATTGGTGATGATGTGGGAATTCCCACAGAGATCGGTGATCTTGAACCGGTCGGTAAACCAGTGATTCCAGAACCTATACCTGCAGAGATTCTAGAGTTGAGAAGAAGTACTCGCGTGAGAAGACCCAAAGTCATTTTTGATCCATCGGCAAATAATGTTTATCATCATATCTTGTATACAGAGTGGAGTGAGCCGGAGACTCTCGAAGAAGCATTGCAAGATAGTGCTCGCAGTAAGTGGGAGCAAGCCATGAAGGAAGAAATGAATTCGCTGATACTCAACAAGACTTGGGAGTTAAGCAAGTTACCCGCTTAAAAGAAAGCCTTGTTGAATAAGTGGGTATACCGAGTCAAAAATAAGGCAAATGAAACTAAGAGACGCAAGGCGAGATTTGTTGTCAAAGGCTATTCTCAAAAGGAAGGAATTGACTACAATGAGATATTTTCTCCAGTTGTGAAGCTGACTTCTATAAGAGTTTTGCTGAGTATAGTAGTAGTACAAGATCTTCATCTTGAGCAATTAGATGTAAAAACGGCGTTTTTACATGGTGATCTCGAAGAAGAATATACATAGTGCAACCTAAATGTTTTGAAGCTAACGGCAAAGAAAATATGGTATTCAGATTGAGGAAGAGCTTGTATGGTTTGAAGTACTTCTTGTCAATGGTATCTCAAGTTTGATAGATTCATTAGGGAAAAAGACTTTACACATTACGAGTCGGATCATTGTGTCTACGTGAAGAAATTCAATGATGGCGATGTTATATATATCTATCTCTATATGTTGATGATATGCTTTTGGCATGTCGAAATATAGAGAAAATCAACGTGGTGAAGCGTGTTTTGGTGTCACAGTTTTCTCTGAAAGATTCGGCATGAAGATCACCAGAGATGGAAAAAAGAGGAAGTTGTGGCTTTTTCAAGAAGGCTATATCAAGAAGGTGTTGAAGCGATTCAACATGGAGCAAGCAAAACCAATGATGACCCTTCTTACAAGTCACTTTAAACTATTAAAAGAGCACAATCCTAAGACACAAGGTGAAATTGATATAATACAGAAAATTCCTTATGCGTCGACGGTATGTAGTTTAATGTATGGTATGGTTTGCACAAGACCAAATATTGCTCAAGTAGTGGGAGCAATATAATGGGACACAAGCCGCGATATGCAAAATCCAGGTAAAACGTATTGGGAAGTAATATAATGGATCTTTCGATATTTAGTTGGTACTTCTAATTATTCCTTATATTATGGAAGAGATTCACTTGAAATGAATGGTTATGTAGATGTTGATCTAGCCGGAGATCGAGACACATATAGAAGTACATCCAGATATGTATTCACGGTTAGAAGAACAATAAGTTAGTTATCAAAACTCTAATCAATTGTCGCATTATCTCCTCCAGAGTCAGTGTATGTAGCAATAACGAAAGCGTCCAAGGAGATGTTGTGGTTGCAAGATCTCATGGTAGAACTTTGTGAGAATGGTCAAGAATGCCGCATTTCATGCAAGAACTCGGCATATCAACAAGAAGTATCATTTTGTACGGGGGTTTATTAGAGAAAAATAGCTGAAACTGGAAAAGATCGATGGAGTCAAAAATCCCACGGATATGTTAACAAAGGTGGTAGATACGGCAAAGCTTGTATTATTTTCAACTTCAGAAACTCTCGAAGAGGAGTGTTAGGAAATTTAGAACCAACACTAGCGAGAAATGAAAATAATACGGAGCGATAAAATTAAATAGTCGACGCAACATATCAAGACACAGAAGATTTGTTTTCGCAGTTCACCCAACACTGGCTACTTCTGCGTCGCAGAGGCTCTCTACGATGTCCACTATATGTTTTACACGGTTACAAAAAATCACTCTCAACAAGAAATCTCACAATCTCGCTGTAATCTCACGATTACAATATTTGTGAATACTCTCTATAAATCCCTCACTGATTTATATTTCTTGATTTTGGCCTTTTGTGTATATTTTTTCTTCTGGAGAAGAAAAGAACTTATAGAGGAGAGAGAAAGAGAGAGAGCAGAGTCATTATGAAAGAAACTCCCACATCTCTTTAAATGTCCACAAAGCATTCAAAGACAAAGCCACCCATGTTTCTTTTCTTTTTGACCAAGAATAGTCCTTTGCTTTGAAAAGAATGCTCCTTTCAAGACAAAGCATTTACAAGCTTTTTCTTGCTTTGAAAATAATGCTCCTTTCAAGACAAAGAGTCTTAAATGAAAGTAACTTTAGTGGATAAGCACACCACGTGCACGAGCCTCTACGAATCTCACCTTGTTCATCTTGAACCAAGGCCGATAAAAGCTTGAGCAAAATACAAGTTTTGTCGTATCTACTACCACTTTTGTCAACATATCTGCGGGATTTTTGACTCTATCGATCTTTTCCGGTTTCAGTTGTTTCTTCTCTAATAATCCCTGTACAAAGTGATACTTTTTTTTGATATGCCGAGTTCTTGCATGAAATGCGGTATTCTTGGCCAACTGTAACACACTTTGACTGTTGCTCTGAAGTGTCCCCGACTCTTCTTTCTCACAAAGTTCTACCATGAGGTCTTGCAACCACAACATCTTCTTGGACGCTTTCGTTATTGCTACATACTCTGACTCTGTAGTAAATAATGCAACAATTGATTGGAGTTAACCAACTTACTGTTGTTCTTCTAACCGTAAATACATATCCAGTTGCACTTCTATACGTGTCTCGATCTCTGCTAGATCAGCATCCACATAACCATTCACCTTAAGTGGATCTCTTTCATAACATAAGGAATAATTGGAAATACCAACTAAATATCGAAATATCCATTTTACTACTTCCCAACGTGTTTTACCTGGATTTTGCATATAGCGGTTCACTGCTCTTACTGCTTGAGCAATATCTGGTCTTGTGCAAATAGCATATATATATGAAAGAGGGGTCATCACTGGTTACCCACCGCCAACGGATAAGGCAATTTCTGCATCATATCAATTTCACTTTGCGTCTTAAGACTGTGCTCCTTTGATAGTTTAAAGTGACTTGAAAGAGGGGTCATCACTGGTTTTGCTTACTCTATGTTGAATCGTTTCAACACCTTCTTAATATATAGTCTTTTTGAGAAAGCCACAACTTCCTCTCTTTTATCTCTGGTGATCTTCATTTCATGCCTAGAATTTGCTTTGCCCCTCTCAAATCTTTCGTAGAAAATTGTGATGCTAAAACACGTTTCACCATATTGATTTTCTCCATACTCCTACATGCCAAAAGCATATCATCCATATATAGAAATAGGTACACAACATTGCCATTATTGAACTTTTTCATGTTGACACAATAATTTGACTCATAATGTGCAAAGCCTTTTTCCCTTATGAATTCATCAAACTTGAGATACCTTATGAATTCATCAAACAAGCTTACTTCAAACCATACAAGTTTTTCCTTAATCTGCATACCATATTGAAGATCTTATACCGCTACTGTACTCAGCAAAACTCTTACAGAAGTCATCTTCACAACTGAAGAAAATATCTCATTGTAATCAATTCTCTTCTTTTGAGAATACCCATTGACAACAAGCTTCGTCTTGTATTACTTTGTTTCGTCTGTCTCATCTTTGACTCGGTATATCCACTTATTTAACAGGGCTTTCTTTCCAGCGGGTAATTTGGTTAACTTCCAAGTCTTGTTGAGTATCAACGAATTCATTTCTTCCTTCATTGCATGCTCCCCATTCACTGCGAGCACCAACTTGCAATGCTTCTTCAAGAGTTTTCGGCTCACCCGAATTTGTATACAAGATGTAATGATAAACACTATTCACAGATAGATCAAAAATGACTTTGGGTCTTCTCACATGAGTACTTCTCAGCTCTGGAATCTCTGCAGGTGTAGGTTCTAGGTTCTGGAATCACCGGTTCAGGATCACCGATCTTTGTGGTAACTCCCACATCATCACCAGTAGCAGGTTCTTCATGAACCTTCTTATGCTGTTACGACAATGGCATATATTGTACTGGCTCAGAACTCTACCATGTTAGACTTGGAGCACTTCAACTTGCTTTCGATCCTTATACATCTCATTCTCGTTGAACACCATGTTCCGAACTTGAATGACTTTGTTGAACCCATAATCCCAAACACGGTACCCGTACTCGTCACCGCCATAACTAAAGAACACATATTTGCGTGACTTCGCATCAAACTTATTTCTCGAGTTACCGTCAAGTAAGTAATATGCCAAATAACCGAATACTCTTAAATACGAGTGATTAATTGGTTTACCTGACCATATTTCTTCTGGAATCTTTCCATCCAACGCATTAGATGGACCGCGATTAATCAAATGAACGGCCGTGTTGATTATTTCAGCCCAAAGATAAATAGGGAGCCCTGCATGTAGCCTCATGCTTCTTGCATGCTCCAAGATGGTCCGGTTCATCCGCTCGGCAACACCGTTCTCTTGTAGAGTTTTTGGAACGGTTCTCACTCCATGAATGCCTTTCTCTCTCAATAACTTAGCGAATGTCAAACTTGTATATTCACCACCATTGTCAGATTTCAATACTCTGACTTTGCAACCCATATTATACTCCACCATAGTCTTCCAATGTTTGAATGTATCAAAAACATCAGACTTCTTTTTAATAGGAAACACACAAGTCTTTCTCGTGAAATTATCAATAAAGGTCACAAAACATTTATCTCTTCACTTGTTGAGTCCCAGACGCTCTACTTTGTGCACCAACTCCAAACGCTCTACTTTGTGCTCACATCATCAATTCGAAAATTAACCGTCTTTTGCTTTCCGACGATGTATCCTCTTCCCCATTTTCTTAGATCGTAGGTTTGAAGGTATTGGTTCAGATCTAAGGAGAGATTAAATTAGCTGCGGCGGCAAGCGAGAATGTCAAAAGATAAAATTAAAATTGAGAAATTTGATGGCCACAGCTTTGCATGGTGGAAACTTCAAAAAGATCTACACGAACCGATGTTGAGTTTGACGCCAGTCACCAAAGAAGGTGAAAAGGTTGATGCGGCCCGTAAAGGCTAAGTACGATCTTTTGGATAGAAAAGCTCTTGGTACTATTCGTCTCGGCTTGACGAAGAAGACCGGATTCCACAGTGCAAAAGCTAAAACCACAAAAGAAACCATGGAGTTACTTTCAAATGTATATGAGAAGCCGTCGACGTCCAATCAAATCTTCTTGTTGTGGAAGTTGGTAAACATGAAGTTATCTGAGAAGGATACCGTTGTTGATCACATGAATAACTTCATGCAAGTTGTAAATCAATTGGAAAGCGCGGAGATGAAATTGGAAGTAAAGTTACAAACTCTTTTATTCCTAAGTTCATTACCAGATTCTTACAATACCACTGTACAAATTATCTAGGGGTCATTGAAAGAATCTCTCACTTTGGATGATACTGTGAGTTGCATCATGGATGAGGAGATGAGGAGGAAGGTTTCAAGAGAAAGTTTCTAAAGTTCTTCATCCACTACTGTTCTAGCCGTGGAGGGTAGAGACAATAGTAAAATCAAAGGGTGGTAGAAATAATGAATGTTGGCATTGTCACAAACCGGGTCATAGAAGAGCGAATTGTGAACAATACAAAAATGAGAAGAAGAAGCAAGATGAAAATTATGATGGTGCACATGTTGTAAGCAATGAGCACAGTTCAACAATTTGTGCTTGTCTGCTTGCGAAGCCTTGGAGACTATAAATTGGTTCTTGGATTCTGGCGCTTCTTTTCATTACGATGTGAATTCCTTGAGTACGAGAGAGGTAATTTTGGTCATGTGACCGTGGGTAATGGTGAGCAATGTCCAGTAGAAGGAAAATGAGTTGTGAAGGTGAAAACTAATGGTGGTGCTTGTCTAGTGTTGCGTGAGACACAACATATTCTAAAACTGAAGAAAAATCTTATCTCGGCTAATATTATTGATTACGGAACCTATGCTAAAGAAGACAGTTCAAGAATAAAACTCGGTTCGGTTCAGGAAGCTGAGGCAGGCGCTGACGTGCATACGGTCAACGCACGCGGGCGGCATTGGTTGTCATTCCTTCCTCTTCATTTTCTTTTGGTTGCAAAACAAAAGCATTTAAGTGCTTTGTCTTGCAATGACCATTATTTTTTCTTGCAAGACAAAATATTTAAAAAGCTTTGTCTTTGAATGACAAATTTTTCCCAAAGTATTGAATACTTTGTGGACTATGAAAGCAATGGTGGGTGAATGCTTTATGGGACTTTGAAAGTGATGGTGGGTGGTTTTTTCATGATCATTCTGTACTCTCTCTCCCCGATAAGATAGAATCTCTTCTTTTCTCCAAAAACACGGAAGGCCAAAATCAAGAAATATAAATCAATGAGTGGTTTATAGAGAGTATTCATAAATATTGTAATCGTGAGATTATAGAGAGTTCGTGAGATTTTTTGTTGAGGGTAATTTTGTAACCGTGCAAAATATATAGTGGATATTGTAGAGAGACTTTACGACGCAGAAGTAGCCAATGGTAATCTTCTGTGTCTTGATATGTTGTGTCGACTATTTAATTTTATCGCTCTGTATTATTTTCATTTCTCACTGGTGCCAGTTCTAATTTCGTAACAATTGGTTTCAGTGTTTAGAGAACCAAAGGGTCTTTTATTTTACGATCTAAGTTAACGGTCGGTCGTGTTCTCTTCCCTACTTTCTTAGACCGTAGTTTTGAAGATGTTGTTTCAGATCTAAAGAGAGGTTAAAGCTGCGGCGACAAACGAAAATGTCAGAGGATAAAGTTAAAATCGAGAAATTTGATGGCCACGACTTTGTATGGTGGAAACTTCAAATGAAAGATTATCTATATCAAAAAGATCTATATGAACTGATGTTGGGTTTGACGCTAGTCAACAAAGAAGGTGAATAGGTTGATAAGATTCTTATAATACCGTTGTACAAACTATCTCGGGTACATTGAAAGAATCTCTCATTTTGGATAATGCTGTAAAGTTTGCATCATGGATGAGGAGATAAGGAGGAAGGTATCAGGAGAAAGTTCCTTAAATTCTTCATTCACTACTACTCTGGCCATGGAGGGTAGAGGCAGGAGTAAAAGTAGAGGGAGAAGGCACGAGAGATCAAAATCAAGGGGTAAAAGTAGAGATGACAGAAACAATGAATGTTGGCATTGTCACAAACCGGGTCATAGAAGAGCGGATTATGGACAATACAAAAATGAGACGAAGCAAGGTGAAAATTATGATGGTGCACATGTTGTAGCAACAAGCAGTTCAACAATTTGTGCTTGTCTGCTTGAGAGGCCATGTAGACTATATATTGGTTCTTGGATTCTGGCGCTTCTTTTCATTGCACATTTAGACGATATGAATTTCTTGAGTATGAGAGCGGTGAGATTTTGATCATGTGACCGTGGGTAATGGTAAACAATGTTCAGTAAAAGAAAAAGAAATTGTGAAGGTGAAAAATAATGGCGGTACTTGTCTAGTGTTGCGTGAAACGCGACATATTCTGAAGCTGAAGAAAAATCTTATCTCAGCTAGTGTGTTGGACCAAAAAAGATATGTTGCCTCTTTTGGTAACGAAGAATGGAAGATTACTTCTGGGTTACGAGTTGTTGCTTAGAGAAAGCATGTTGGCACGCTTTATATGCTTAAAAGTGCAAGCTCAGAGTACTTGGCGGCTTCCACTTCTTCCACACACAGTGATTCTACTATATGACATTACCGACTGGGACATCTTGGTAAGAAAGGTATGTAGGAGTTACATCGTCAAGAATTGATGTCCGGTTTAAAAAGTTTCGAGATGGAGTTTTGTGAAGATTGTGTTCTCGGAGAGCAAAATACAGTTAGTTTTCGAATTGATGGCGTGAAGTACAAAGTATAGCGTTTGGAATTGGTGCACACAGATGTCTGGGGGCTCAACAAGTTTCAATGGGAGGAAATAAATATTTTTTGACTTTTATTGATGATTTTACGAGAAAGACTTGGGTGTTTCCTATTAAAGAGAAGTCTGATATTTTTGAGACATTCAAACATTGGAAGACTATGGTGGAGTATAATACAGGTTGTAAAGTCAAAGCATTAAAATCTGACAACGGTGGTGAGAACCATACAAGTTTGACATTTGCTAAATTTTTAAGAGAAGGCATTCATGGAGTGAGAACCATTCCAAGAATTCCATAAGTGTAACATTTTGAAAAATTATAAATATTAATTTATAATTTTAATAAGGGTATTATGAGTTTACGAAATAATATAGTGTATGTATTTTTTTATTTCGGATTGGTATCCGTAAAAATGTAATTATTTTGGGAAAAATGAAAAATATGTGATATCATAAAAATGATAAGTGTTTTATTTTTAAACATGATATAAGGATTTGGTGTAAAAGGGTGGTATTTATGTGTAAGGATATTTATTGAAAATGGGTTTTTATTTTTTGTTTCAAAGTTGTGATATATGTTAGGCTAAAGCTACCCTTCATAATCACAACACCTTCACATACACTCTCCTCACTCCACCTCCTCCTTTCTCTACACAAATCCTTTACACCACCACCTTTCCATTCTATCACAACTCTTAAGATAATTCCTTTGAACTCATAAACCAAAGAGAATTAGATGGTTCCTTCAAGCTCCATCACCAAAAATTTACTAGTATTCATCAAACCAAAGAGAATTAGATGGTTCCTTCATGAAAATTGTTTATACTATCAAGCTAGAGCCACCACAACCTCAAGAAGCCTCAAGCAACCGGTTTATGAGTTGGAAATTCCTTGTGCTCAATTCTTATAGGAAAAAATAATCCTTTTTCAAGTTTTCTAGTGTTAAATATCAGTTTTATTAGTTCAAATATCAAAAAATAGGATTCTTATTAAGATTGTGATGATCAAATTGAATCTGGAACTAGTAGGATTGTTTATAAGATAAACTAACATTACAGTGAGATGATGGAACCAGTAGAAGACTACCCTAGAACCCAATCCCTTAACTCCATGATAAAACCGCTAGAAAATCCTAAAACCCCGCTATTGGCAGTTTTCCTGTTGAGCTGGGTGTTGATTTTTGTTTTGTACTTTCATTTGATAGTATTTAGGCTACCGTATTGTTTGTTTTGTCCCAGATTATATATAAAGAAATATGTGAGTGTTTTAGTATGGTTTTGGCAATGTTTCCAATATTTAAAACTTGGTTTTTTGTATTTCTATACCTCGACATGATTGTTCGACATTCGTACGTTGACGTCGGGGGCATTTGGTCATATTTGGGATAAGTGAGATATAGATTCTAATCTATGTGTGCTTAGCTCATTATATCGTTTTTATTTGATATTTACACCGTTGTGTCATAATTATGATTGTAGGTACGATCGCGGAGATTTCTGAGACGGTAAAAACGAGCAAAGTGATTGTGGATTTCAACTAGCTCGATATATCAGTGGAAGTCGGATGGATGGCGTATAGCACCCCCGCAACTAATTAACTAGGATAGTTATGCTATCTACTTAAATTTTAGTGTTATGGAGATAACTTAACTTAACTATTTTGGTGTATATTTTGTATCTAGTAGGTTACATAATGGATACATCATGATATATGATTATGGTGGCATATGCACACAACTATAGATCCGTATGATATGATTATGGTGACATATGCTTTATATATATTTTGCTTATATTAGATTTTATTCAAAATTTACAAAGGAGGTGCTGCCCAATTTTCAAACATCATAGATGTTTTCAAACAAACTTATTTTTTCTTTAAAAAGAAACTTGATTCTATCTAATGACTCTTTTTAAACTTCACCTCCACTATTTTCATAAAAATGTTTAGATTCCAGGGTTTTGCCTTACCTGGATGGATTGCGTTGACATCTTTAGTCGTCATGTGATCTAAGTGCCGGTCACGTGCCGTTTTTGGATCGTGACAATAAGAGAACAGTGTTGCCTAGCGGATGAACCAGACCATCTTGAAGCGTGCAAGCATGAGGCTTCATGCAGGGCTCCCTATTTATCTTTGGGCCGAAATAGTAAATACATCCGTTCACTTGATCAATCGCAGTCTATCTAACGTATTGGATGGAAAGATTCCAGAAGAAATATGGTCAGGAAAACCGATTAATTACTCGTATTTAAGAGTATTCGGTTGTTTGGCATATTACTTACTTGACGGTAACTCGAGAAAGAAGCTTGATGCAAGGTCATGCAAGTGTGTGTTCCTTGGTTATGGCGGTGACGAGTACAGGTACCGCGTTTGGGATTATGAGTTCAACAAAGTCATTTGAGTTCGGAATATGGTGTTCAATGAAAATGAGATGTACAAGGACCGAAAGCAAGTTGAAGAGCCAATAACCAAGTTTGACATAGCGGAGTTAGATATTGAGCCAATACAGGATGCACCATTGCCGCAAAAGCATGATGAGGTTCATAAAGAACCTACTACTGGTAATGATGTGGAGTTCCCACATAGATCTGTGATCCTGAACCGGTCGGTGAACCGCTGATTTCAGAACCTACACCTGCAGAAATTCCAGAGTTAAGAAGAAGTACTCGCGTGAGAAGACCCCAAGCCATTTTTGATCCATCAACAAATAGTGTTTATCATCACATCTTGTATACAGATTCGGATGAGCTGGAGTGAGTGGGAGCATGTGAGTGGGAGCATGTCATGGAGAAAGAAACGAATTTGCTGATGCTCAACAAGACTTGAAAGTTAACCAAATTACCTGCAAGAAAGAAATCCTTGTTAAAGTGGGTATACCGAGTCAAAGATGAGGTAGATAAAGCAAAGCAACACAAGACAAGACTTGTTGTCAAAGGCTATTCTCAAAAGGAGAGAATTGACTATAATAAGATATTTTCTCCCATTGTGAAGGTGACTTTTATAAGAGTTTTGCTGAGCATAACGGTATAAGATCTTCATCTTGAGTAGTTAGATGTGAAAACGACGTTTTTACATGGTGATCTCGAAGAAGAACTATATATGGTGCAGCCTAAATGTTTTGAAGTTAAAGGCAAAGAAGATATGGTATGCAGATTGAGGAAGACTTTATATGGTTTGAAGTAAGTTTCTCGTCAATGGTATCTTAAGTTTGATAGATTCATATGGGAAAAAGGCTTTACATATTGCGAGTCGGATCATTGTGTCTAAGTGAAGAAGTTCAATGACGGCGATGCTATATATCTATCTCTATATGTTGATGACATGCTTTTGGCATGTCGAAGTATGGAGAAAATCAATGTGGTGAAACGTGTTTTGACGTCACAATTTTCTATGAAAGATTTGGATGCGGCAGCCAATCCATCACTAATTAATATCAAATATCGGTAGAAAACTGATGAATAATCTAAATTATAATATAATAAATCAAATTGACTAAAACTTTAACTAAATTCTGTAAAAATTAATAAGAATCAAGAAAATTTTAAGTCATTTTGAAAAGATCTTGCCTGTTGGGTCTCCTCATTCTCTTCAAGCACCGCCGGCAACGGATTCTCCATCTCAAAAGCACTACTCAAAGACACCCAATGCAGCTCGTAAACCCTCGTAGACGCCCCGAGCTTCACCGTGTCACGCTCCACTAAATCAACAGCAATCTTAGCCCCAATCTTTTCCCCTGAAACCCAGGTACCATGAACTGCAAAACAAAATTTTGATTAAATAAATAAAAAAAACCCAGAAAATTATGAACCATTCCAAGAAACAAGAAATACCCGAATCGAGATCGATCACGGAGAGGCTCTGGGACACGGGCCTCGCGTGGATTTCGAGATGGAAGCGGCTGATGCTCAGGTGATCGAGCACGATGTGGCAATCTGGGTGCCTTCCGATGAGAATAGGATCGTCGTCTCTCTCTTGTTCTTGTTGCTCTTGGATTGAATTGGTGTTTTCCCAATTGGGGTTGTTGAGAAAGATGTTCTTGAGGATGATGCCATTCTTTAGAACTGAGAAAACTGGGATCTTGATCATGGCTCTTTCTTCATCTGCTGCCATTGCTGATCTTTTTTTTTTTTTGCTTTTGAAAGAGAGGTTTTATGAGATAGATGAACGAGTGAGAGAGAGAGAGAGAGAGAGAGGGTTGAGAGATGTGGGGGAATATTGGTGGGTTTTATTTATTTATGAAATGGGGGAAATGCGTCTTAGATGGAAATTTGTTTGGGTTTCAGTATTCGATTTTGAAATATGTGACCGTTACTGTCAACGGATAGTTTCGTGAGATTAATGTTTGAACAACGGGCCGGGTCAGTTCAATGAACCCGAACTGGTCTGGCCCATGTGATCAAGTTTTAAACAGACAGCTAGGATTTTCATTCATTCCTCTTCATTTTTTTTAGTTTCATCTCCCTTTTATTTTTAGGATAATTTTTTATATTAAACAATATTAAAATAATATTTATTAAAACAAACCATTTTAAAAACATATTACAAAAACATGTCGCTTTCTGTCTCGTAGGCGCCGGCATCAATACAATTTTTTTAAGGGACGGGGTTTGAAACTATGCCCATTACAAATATATAGTGCGCACTTTTAAACTACGCCTCTTGCAATTGTATTGGGTGCAGTTTAAAACTGAACTCCTTACAAAATGTAATGGGCGCAGTTTAAAATGCGCCCCATACAAATGTATTGGGTGCTGTTCTAAACTGTGTCCACTACAAATGTAATGGGCGCATTTTGAAAGTGCGCCTCATACATTTGTAATGAGCGCAATTTAGAACAACACCCTTTAAACGTAGCAAAATAATTTGAATCATTAAGTGTCAATTCACCATTTCCAAAAAGAAACATACTCATTCACGGGTTTGTATATTTTTATGGCGCGGTTTTCAGGCGTGGCAAAAAAAAAACACAACCATTCATGGGTATGTGTTTTTCTAGGACGCGGTTGCCAACTGCGTCCCCAAAAAAAACACATACCCGTGAATGATTGTGTTCCTTATATGAAGAGTTTAATCTTTTCCTATCTATCTCAAATCTAATCTCACTCTCTGTGCCGAGCTCTCTCACACTCTCTCAGATCTCATCGCCATCACCATCTCTATTTTTCTCCTTTTCAGTTCTTAGTCTCCCTCTCTCTCAATGTCGGGATCTTCATCTGTATGATTGCCATTAATCGATGAAATAAATAGGTGCATCTCTTACACCGTCGTAAAATTTGTATACACGAGGATAGACTATTCTAATTATGAAGGCATTTTCTATCGATTACGGAGGGTATGAACTGGTCGATGAAGATCGAACGTGAAATCTTACGGCTCTTGCACTTAGTCGTATTGGATGCGTTCTCTTGTCTTCCCCTGAAGAAGTAACCCATGACCACCATGGTGAAGCAAATCGTCGTCTCCATTTCTTTTATTCTATGGGTCTTCTTTCTGATCGCAATATCGAGTACTCTGCAAGCTCTCTCTACCACATCTTTATGCACCGTCGGACTTTGAACCTTTTCGAACTCATTCGAGATTCTGCGGTAGATGATGAGGCCATTGACGCTATTACAGAGTGAATCAATTATGTTGCCGCAGAGCTTAGTAACGAAGATGATTTATTTCTGAAATTTTAGTGATGAATTATAGTGTTGTTACTGTTCTTGTTATCTATTTTGTTTATGTCATTCTCGTGTATGTTGTGGATGTGTGTACCATGTGTGTAATATATTGTGTATGAATATGTGTTTGTGTGAGAGAGAATCAGCGTTTCAATTAAAATGAATTAAAGTATTTTTTGTAAAGAATTAATGTTTGAAAATCGGATAGCACCTCCTTCGTAAATTTTGAATAAAATTCATGTACAAGGATAGTAAAATAATAGCATCACAGACGGAACTAACTAAACGTCCAAACGGCGGAGACTCAACGCCCAAACGGCGGAGACACAATTCACGCAAAATATACGACACCCAAACGGCGAAGACCTATAAGCTGAAAACAATAAACACTGTAAAATAAACAACGAAGTAATTGCAACACAGTACAACACAACACAATAATCCGTGCAATCTAATGAAGTCGTCGCACCATCCTTGGTGTCCTCCTCTTCGTTACAGGACGTCGAGGCCGTGACGGTCCGGCTTTGTCGGCGACAGGTGGATGAGACGGCTCTGGCTGTGATGGTCTATACTCGTACTCATCGGGATACTGAGATGGCACCGGTTGTGCTCGTTTAAGTCTTATTTGTGCATATGTGATAGGAATGGCCGGTGCGGACATATGTGGTGGAGGCACTGGTGGTGCAGGAATGGCTGGTACATGGACGGGTGGTGGAGGCACGAGTGGTGCAGGCATGGCCGGCGGACGTGTGAATCTGTGCCCCATCATCACACTCCTGATGAGGGACTTGATGTTCATAAACCAGCTCGCTGAGTCCCTGGTGCCACTAATCCCCTCATCAGCTATATCCTCTAACACATAAATGGTTTGGACTTATATTGATGGTAAATAAGATAATGAATTTCATAAAAATAAAATTATAGTTTTATAAGGTTTGATATAAAGTTACCAAATCTCTCTCTATCGGTGCTCGAGGTGTATATGAGGTGGGCGGAGGGGCGACTGTGATGATGAATCTGCGTGTAATCATATAATACTAGGTAAGGTACTGGTCTATCGGTATACCTGGTTGTATCTCATCGGCTATATGGTTTACTCGACCGTACCATCGACCCACCCAAATTTGATACTCCACGATCCAAGCATCCCCAATTAGCGTTCCATCTTGACGCGGTGTCCGCTCCATCGCGCCTGCTATGTGCTGCCTTAAGCCAAACTGGTAAAGGACACAGTCTGGCACGTGCATCTGAATAATATCGTTGCAGACGATCGACGCCCGCGCATGCTAGAAGTCGGTGCCTGCTAAGCATAATGGATGCACAGAGCCCATCAGGCCAGGTGTGTACGGTGTCCATGTAACCGATGACTCCTCCATGACATCGAACTCGTTGCGGTAGAAGCGGAGGCTGTGATCCGGTGTCACATCCCATGACCTGGGCACATTCCACCTGCATAGAGATTACACACAAATTAATATTCCAAAAAACTTGAAACTTGAAATATGCCCATAGGTTCAATTATTTAATGGCAACCATATGGTCTTTAGCCATCTAAAGCGAACTATGTCGTAATGGTCGGGCGATCAATAGAGAGATATTTCCATGACCATATCTGAAATAAAATATAATAGAATGCAGCTTTACATTGAATATCAATTTAATTACGCAAAATTAGTAGAATGCGGATTTAAGTATTTTATACCTGAAGAAGCGTCAAACAGCCCCCAAAACTCTTCTTCTCCATCAATGCGGCCATTCTCAGCTCGCTGTAGAGGAATGATAGAACTGCACTCCCCACGATAAAGTGGCATACTGGTCAAGATTAGCTAAAAGAGGCAGCCATGCAAGACTGATTCTGTTCTTGCTCCTATCTGGGAACAAGCGAACCCCTATCCGATGTAAAATGTAGGCTCGTGCGTGCTGCTCAATCGACGCAGGGGTAGCATCCATGGCAGGTTTAGCACTAAACGGCTCCCGCAGCCAACTTAAGTTAATGCTACTTCTTCTCCTCTGCCCAACAGATTGAATCCTACCCAACAAACTGGGACACAAATCTGACCAGTCGTGGTTGTACTCCATAGCAACCACTTTTCTGTCTATAGGCAGACTAAGCAGCACAACAACGTCCTGAAGGGTGATAGTCATCTCACCAACTCTAAAATGAAATGTGGAGGTTTCTGGTCTCCATCTATCTACTAAAGTCGTAATCAAGCCTCTATCCAGACGTATATACTCTAATCTGGATAGAAAATGAAAGCCTGCCCATTACAGCTCAGCCTGCACACGTGCATCTCCAGATAGGATCCTGCTGCTCTGGATTGAATGGTCAACGCATGTAATCACCTGATCACTTTGTCAATTACAAAAATAGGACTTATATCAGTAATGTATAAATAACATATGTAATTAGAGAAAATAAATTACAAAGTTTTATTTGTACTAATGCGACGTTGGTTGACCTGTGGTCATCCTATAAGTACAGAACAGTCGTATCTATAGGTCCAGCTCCATAAGTATATCTGCACAATGAAAAGGTCGACTTATATTATCTTTGGAAAAAATGAGCATGTATAATAAATAACATATGTGTGCATATATGTGTGTATATGTATGTTTGTTTTTTGTGTTTGCACGTATGTGTATATGTGTGTATATGCATGTGTGCGTATTTTCAAAGTATAGGTGGTGATTATCAATGGCGACATGGGGCTGGAGGATTTTTGCATCGTGACTTATTATGACCATACTCATTACAGATACTGCATCTATTTTGCCTACATCTTTCTCGTGAATTATCCATAACACCTTTGATACGAGTAGAACGTGGTCGTCCTTCTTGTTTCTTACCGATAAGTGGTAATATCATTAGACTGTTGATGCTTCTTAATATTGGCTATCAGGTACAGGATGGAATGATGGGGCATAAGCAGCTTTGTATTTGGAAACAGAATACCACTTCGAAGTAAGATCGTGATGTGTAATGTTCCCCCTACCCTCTGCTCGTGTGCATGCTGAAATTACATGTGAACGAGACAATTTTTGCAACTTAGGTATATTTCACGTACAACTGCAGTTCTTACCATCGATGACTACACCGTAATTTTTTCCATCTTTATCAGTCACCTGCCATTCGGACTGGCTGAACCTCATGATCCAAACATGCCTAACATCAGTAGCCATTTTTGTTATTAATTGTTCGAACTTAGGACATAACTTTGTCGTCCACTCTTGTCCCTCCTTATGTCGTGCAAAAAAGTATTTGTTCGTCCTGTAAAAGGCTTGTCCTACTAAGGCCTGAACAGGCAAAAATCGAGATCCTTTTAAGACCCCGTTAAAGCTTTCTGAAGTATTTGTAGTCATCATGCAAAATCGCCCACCACCATTGTTTCCCCAATATTTAACCTAATAAAAGAGCAAAGCTCTGTTGAATCTAATAAGGCAGTGCCTCATGTGCTCTCCATGAGGGCGTCAGCGCCAGAGCTAATCTTATAGGATTAAATCCTATGGCGGCGCCTCACGTGCTCCTCACGCGGGCGCTAATGTGCAAAGCACAGAAGAGTTCATAAGAGTTAAACTCTTAGATGGCGCCGCACATGCTCCTCACGCGGGCGCCAATGTCCAGAGTACAGAAGAGTTCATTACTTAAGAGTAAAACTCTTAGATGGTGCCGCACGTGCTCCTCACGCGGGCGCCAATGTGCAAAGCACATAAATACCCATTATAAGAATTAAATTCTTAAGTAGCTCCCACGTGCATAATATATGAGCGCCGGCGCCCAGGTAGAATTAAAATTTTACAATACTCCCTGTTAAACAAAGCCGTTGGATCAAAAATCCAACGGAGATGATAAATCATCAAAATACAGAATTAAATTCTTTTGGGAGAAAATATTTCCCAAATTTTTCTAAAATAAGAAAGATACTCTCGATTGGATCAAAAATCCAATTATAGAATAAAATTCTATTTTGGAATATATTCCCTCAATCTTTCTAAATAAGAAATATTGCTCTATATAAAATAGAGAACCCTTGAATTAAAAATCCAATGGTGATTAAAAAATCACCGTTTTATCGAATAAATTCTGTATAAGGGAAATATTTCTCCAATCTCGTTAAAAACAAAAATCATATTCTGTAAAAACAGAAGTTCTTGGATCAAAGATCCAATGGTGGGTAAAATTCCCCAAATCAATTAGAATCTCTCAATGAGAGATTTTCTCAAAACCAATTAATAATTTGCCTTCACTATATAAAGGACCCGAGACTTCAAGTCTCACACAGAGATAGAAGACCAAAAACACAGAGAGAGACAGAAGGAGATACAGAAAACCTCCTATAAGCTTCTGCAAAAATACATGGAGCTTTAAAAAAGAACAGTGAATTTAATTCTCAAAGAAGAAGACCTTCCTTCTCAAAACCTTAGGTAAAGAAAATAGATCAAAATATCTCTATCACATTTAAGGTTTTAACCCTTTTTAAAGAACTTAATTCTTTCTCTGGACCCGAAATCTACAAGACAAGTCTTCCATAAATTGAGAATTTAATTCTCATCGGAAAAATCTTGTTCTTGAGAATCAAAGATTCAGAAAAGATAGGTCCAAAAGAAAAAACAAAAGGAGAAAGAAACCTATAAAAGAATTTAATTCTTAAAGAAAAAACCGATCCTAGATCTTCAAAAAACAAAAATCTTAGTGATCATTAATGGTCAAAATTCCATTAACAGAGATTTAATCTCTAAAAAAGGGAAAAAAGACTAGCGCCTCACGTGCTCCTCACGTGGGCGCCATACAAAAAGTGCTTAGCAGTTCATATGCAGCCAAAATGCCTGAGTGCGTAGAACAGATTGGGTAGCACCCAGCGCCTCACGTGCACCTCACGTGGATGCCATAAAAAGTGCTTAGCACTTCACATTTAGTCAAAATGACTAAAAGTGTTCAACATTTATTGGGCATCGCCCATGATTGAATGCTTCACATGACATACTTGTGAGCGTTAGAGCTCAAATATGTACTTAGTACTTTTACATAAAAAGAAAAAGGGCTAAACAAACAGAGCCCAAATAAGTGCTTAGCACTTTTGAAAAGAAAAAGGCTAAAGTAGACTTGGCCCAAATTGGATAAGTCTCTGAAATTTTCTTGCAGCTGAGCCTAAGTGCTCTTTTGCTGGATCTTAAATAAAATGATCCTTAAAATTTTGCTAAGTTGATCTTAATCTCAAATTAGACTAATGCATCTTTAGCAAGAACAAATTGAGCCCACACATTTAAGTTGATCTTAATCTCAAACCAGATTAACGGTCCTTAAATAAATCTAAGCCCAAATCTCAAATATACGGATTTCCAGACTAATCCGCGCACTACGGGCGATGATCAGTCGAAAATATTGTATTTTTAACACATCAATTTCCCTACTATTTGCAATCATCTAATGGTGTTCGGTATGAATATAGCACATATTAGCAATTTGTCTGTAAAATATCAAATAACATGTGTTATACATTATAACCGGCATTTTGAGGGAAATTGTGTGTTTATTATTGCACGCATGATCTTTGTATATCGCAACACCTGTCTCGAGATTTTGTGCAGGAAATTCCAAGAAAAAGAGCCAGAAGTGCTAAAAGTGCTGATAAAAATACACCAAGTCCAAGACTTGTGATCTGGCAGTAAACAAGAAAGATTTATAAAATTCCAGAGATCAGAAAAGTACAATGAGGCCAACACAATTCAGCACAAGAAAATTCATGCACCAAGCTCCTCAAACGGCCGCGGATCCGCGGCCGAGTCGGCCGATCCGCCGCGGATCCGCGGCCGATCCGACTCGTTGGCGGCAGCATTCTTCCCGAGGCTTGTCTTCTCAACTATAAAACTTATTCAAGTCCTGAGAAATCTCCAGAAGCTTCCCTCTAACAGCCAAGCTTCTCATGCAAGCCTCATAACAACCAAGCTTCTCTTGTAAACTAAATAACTAACTCAATCTAGAAGTTTCTTCTCAACTACCAAGCTTACTAGGGAAGCTAAACCTAGCTTAGCTTCTAAAGAAAGCTAAACCTAGATTCTAGGGGAAGCTAAAAGGAAATCTATAAAAAGGGACCTAGTGCCTCATTACAAAGGTTGTTCGGTAGTTGATTAGTTGTAGCAAGATCCAAATCAAAATCCACACAAATTGAGTGACACAATTTGATCCAAATCAAGATTCATCGAGTACCGATTCAAGCAAGTATTCAACGAGCCTTTTGAAGCAACGCCGATCTTTATCCGAGCAAGTGATCCATGACGATCCGCGACTCACGAAGACGATGCGAAGCTAATTTTGACGATTGAGTTCTCTCCTCAAATCTTGTAATCTTTGAGTGAATTGTAACAAAACATCGAATAATAAAAGGTGAAAATTCTTGATCTTGCTTTTCTTTACATTTGAGCATTATGAAGAGTTATCGATTCTTGATTGTTATCTTGTTCATGATGTTTGAATAAAAACTCCGCTTGTGGAGGAATCGAGAAAATAGATAAGTGATGATGATTAAATTCTTGAACGATTCTTAAGTCTTATGAGTTTTGTAAACTTGAGGAAATTGAATCAACGATGACGTAGTTTCGAGCGAGATACTTTCTTGAATGTTTTCGCTCCAAATTAGAGATCAACGATCGATGATTGAATTTCCTAGAGGCTGGAATTTAAATGCCAATCAACGAAAGGACAAGGGATGATGATGGAGAAACCCTAGTTTCTTCAATAGATCCCTAATTCTCGTTGATCATCATCGATCTAGCAACAAATCATCAATAGATAAGAATTTGTAATCATAATTCTTCATCATCACTATCGATTGGATCGATTCCTATAAGCCTCTTTACAAATCTTGATAATTCATTCGATTTGGATATCATTTTGAACTTTATTAATTCTTGATTTTAAATCTAGTTTCCGATGATTCTTGAAACTAAATTTCATAAATCTTGAATCAATTTTCTTTTATCTTTTAATTTTCAACTCAACTAAAACAAGATTGAGCAAATCACACTTTCCCTGTGGACGATCCGCATTCACCGACGAACCTAAAAAAGACACCGTTATTGATTGCGGTTTACAAATTTCTTTGGTTGTGGTCTTTACACTTTTCAAAACACGACACGGAAATCGAAGATCAATCAAATGGCGCCGTTGCCGGGGATAGTGTGCTAATTTGTTCGTTTTTGTAATTTGAGTTGAAAAAATTTATTATTTCATCAGTTTTTTAGATCAAAATTCGTAACAAGCGCTTAACGATTTGTTTTGATTTGTTGCAAGGAGATCTGGAATCTGTGGAGTAAGAGGAAAATTTTTCAGGAAATTCCAGAGAGTTCAGTAAGTGAACAGGAGCATCTGCATGAATTTTTGTGCAGAGATCTCAACATCAGACCGCGCATCCGCGGTATTTGTAGGCAAATTGCGGCGGTTCCGCGGCCTGATCAAGGCTTCAGTGCACCAAACTTCTCAGGTCTGTTTCTGACTTTCTTATCTCCTCCCTGCTCTGCTCCATTAACCAATTTCTGCAGGATTCTTTGCAAAAATTCGCAGCGTCGCAAAAAGAAAAATTGTTGCGTGTTTGATCTTGGTTGTTTGAATTTTTAATACGGAAATTAAGGGACAAAGACCAAATTTAGATTAGGTGGGGAGTTCATTACCCTTCCTAAGCCCCAAAAATCACAAAACTGCATCCGCATCACCTTCATTAACTAAAAATATCTAGACATGACTCTAAGGACCGTCGTGCTCACTTTGGACAGAAGGAGGTCGTGGGAAATCTATTGCTTATCCGCGTTTCTTTTGTGGTGTCTAAGGCAAGTGTGTCTAAGTCAAGTGGTTACTTAATTAGGCCCATTACTTACATAGTGGAGAACCTCCCACTTACCTGGCCACAGGAGGGGCAAAGAGGCAGTAGAGAATTTATCTTGCGACTTGTCTTCTGGAAGTCTAGGAGCGGTCTAGAGACTTGACCTAGGTGACCACTAGATTTAGGGTTGCTTGTGCATTGTTTGTGATTTGATTTTTCAAAAATCCGTATTTTCTTTTTCAAAACAAACACCAAATTCATCTTTTCCTTAATTATCACAACGCTGCCACTTGTGCTAAACCATTTAGTGCATGCTCGGCTGGACACGGGATTCTAGTGCCCATCTTGTCCGCGTTCCCCCTATCGACTCCGAAGTCGGTATTTCTACGTCTACTTGTTCTTTACCCTCCACCACACCCACTTCGATGGACGGTTCTCCATCGAACTTCTTTAACACTACTCTGCCACCGTCCGCAGGTGCTCAGAATCCACCCCGCATCTCTTTCCAAGAGAGATGCTATCCTATGTGAGGTCCTCTTTCGACCTGTCTCACCATTCCACCAACCAATGGGGACAACTTTGAAATAAAACCCCAATACATCAATCTTCTACCCAAATATCACGGTCTCGAGTCTGAAGACGCATATGTCTTTATTACCAAATTTGAAAATGTATGCGCTATGATGGGTACTTCACAGTTTTCTGTGGATGATATGCGTTTACTTCTTCTCCCATTTACTCTGTGCGATATAGCCGAGAAGTGGCTTTATAACACATCTGCACATTCTATTTCAAACTGGGATGAATTTGTCGCAGCTTTCCTAAAGAAATTCTACCCTAATCATAAAACAGCTCGAGTCCGTAGCGAAATAAATCAATTTACCCAGCTTCCAAATAAACCATTCTCGAAGTGTTTTGAACGCTTCAAGGATCTGTTAGTTCAATGTCCTCATCATGGAATTCTTAGATGGGATCTGTGCAGAATCATATATGAGGGCATTAATCCTACAACAAAACAGAACCTTGAATCCATGTGTCAAGGCACTTTCATGACTAAAGATGATGGTGAAGCATGGAGATTCTTAGAAGATTTTGCTGAAAAATCTTTGCAGTGGGAGAGTGTAAACCAGTCATCGTCTAGGAGTGGCATTAACCAAATTGATGTTTCCATAGGAGTTAGAGCTGAAATAGCAGCAATGCAAAAGAAACTCAAAGCTATAGAACATAAATTTTTAGCAGCCCCCCTAAATCAGATATCACTCCCCAAAACTGTCTGTGGATGCTGTTCTGATCCATCTCATCTTACGGAAGAATGTCCTTTAAATTCTCCGTTTCAAGGTCAAGAGTATACCAATGCTGCTTTCCAACAAAGACCTAGAAACGACCCGTATTCTTCCACTTATAATCAGGGTTGGAGGAATCACCCTAAACTTGCTTTGAACCAACAACAAACTCAAAACACGGTTCCAAATCAAAATAATTTTCAAAGGGCTCCTCCACCACAACAACAGCCATTTCAACTGACTCAGCACCCCTATCAATCACAAAACTTTCAGAACCCTGTCAACACACCTGCACCGTATAATCCTTTGCAGTTGACCGGTACTGATATTTCCTCTTCACTCGAACGAACTTTTGAAATGTACATGAAACAAATGTCGGCTGAATTTAGGTCTTCCCTCGATAAATTCCAGAAAAACTCTGACCTCCACGCTGAGAGTTTAAAATCGATGGAAGCTCAAATTGCCCAATTAAAAGCCGAAATGAGTGCGAGAGAGAAAGGGAAACTTCCATCTCAACCCTTACCGAATCCTGGACATTCACAACACTACAATGTGAATGCCATCACAACGTTGAGATTAGGAAGAGTGCTGAATAATCAAGTTGGGGAAGAGATTGATGATAATGAAAAATCTATCGATAATACCCCGGCTGAGACCTTCCCTTCCACACACACTTCTACTTCTGATCCTTGTTCTTCTACCCCACCACTTTCTGGAGAGCCTATTCTCCGTTTTCCTCAAGGCTCGACACCTCAGCATACCTCTTCTATTCCACCAAAGACGATCCCCACTTCTATTCTGGGATCAGTTCCATACACACCACCTTCTCCAATGTTGGACCCAAATCTTATTGCTAAAGCTCCTTATCCGAATCGGTTAAGGGGAAACCAATCGAGTCCACATATGATGAAGATTATGGAAATGTTCAAACAGGTTAACATCAACATCCCTCTCCTAGATGCTATTCAACAAGTCCCCGCTTATGTGAAAATTCTCAAAGACTTGTGCACTAGGAAGAGGAAGACTCAAGTGCCCAAAAAGGTCTTCATGACTAATAATGTTAGCACTGCTTTTACCCCACAGTTACCAAAGAAACGTAAGGACCCAGGATGTCCTACGATATCGATTTCTATTAGGGGTAAAAATATCAACCGTGCTTTACTTGACCTGGGCGCAAGTGTTAACCTGCTTCCATATTCGGTTTATGAGCAGTTAGGGATTGGAGAGTTGAAACCAGCTCATTGCACTCTCCAAATGGCAAAACGTTCAATCACTAAACCTAGGGATGAACTGGAGGATGTGTTGATAAAAGTCGGGGAATTCATATTCCTTGTGGTCTTTATTGTTCTCAATACACAACCTGTAGCAAAGCCACATAAACAAATTTCGGTGATTTTGGGTCGACCATTCCTTGCCACTTCCAATACTGTCATTAACTGTCGAAACGGTTCAATGAACCTATCTTTTGGAAAAATGACAATTGAACTGAACATCTATAAAATTGGAAGTCAGCCATCTGAACCCTCTGCTCACATACTTGATGTCTGTTCTGTCCACGAGATTGCTCCCGAAAGTTGCGAAGTTGATGAACTTTGCTTTGAAGATCTCGATGACACTAGCACATCAATGTTTGATCTTGCACATTTTAGTGAGGACACTCTTTCCACTCCTGAGTCTGACACTCTTGACTTATCACCTTCCGAGTCTGTATCCTATGCAGGCTACGAGCTTCTTTGTGACTCTGAATATCATTCGATTACCCCACCTTCTATAGTTTATCTGCCAGCATTAGATCTCAAACTTTTGCCTTCTCATATTAAATATGCATATTTAGGTGAGAATGAGTCTTTACCTGTGATCATATCAGCTTCTTTAGCCTCAGAGCAAGAGAATGTGCTTTTGACGGTATTGAGATCTAATAGGCAGGCGTTTGGTTGGATTATGGCTGACATCAAAGGGATTAGTCTCTTGATTGTTGAACATCATATACATCTGATGGATGAAGCCAAGCCAACCCGAGAACCACAGAGACGGTTAAACCCCATCTTGAAGGATGCGGTGAAGAAAGAGATCGTCAAATGCCTTGACAATAGTATCATTTACCCAATCTCCGATAGCCAATGGGTGAGTCCAATTCATGTCGTCTCTAAGAAATCTGGCATCACGGTCATAACAAATGGGGCAAATGAGTTAATCCAGACACGCGCCCAAACTAGGTGGCGTGTATGTATTGATTATAGAAAACTCAATGCCGCAACGAGGAAAGACCACTTTCCTCTACCTTTCATTGACCAGATGCTAGAACGCTTAGCTGGACGGGAATATTACTGCTTCATGGACGGATACTCTGGCTATAGCCAGGTCCCTATTGCCGAAAAGGATCAAGACAAAACCACATTTACTTGTCCTTTTGGTATTTTTGCTTATAGACGCATGCCCTTTGGGTTATGTAATGCTCCCGCTACATTTCAGCGGTGTATGATGGGGATATTCTTGGACATGGTCGAGAATTTTCTGGAGATTTTAATGGACGATTTCTCGATATTCGGAGATTCTTTTGCTGACTGCCTATCTCATCTTGACGCAGTTCTTACTCGTTGTAAAGAGAAGAACTTAACCTTGAATTGGGAAAAATGCCATTTCATGGTCCAAGAGGGAATTGTGCTTGGACATGTGATTTCACGAAAAGGCATTGAGGTGGACAAAGCCAAAATAGATGTCATTCAAAACCTTCCTCATCCCAAATGCGTCAAGGATATACGATCTTTTCTTGGCTATGCAGGCTTTTACAGAAGATTCATTAAGGATTTTAGCAAAATTGCTAGACCTTTAACTCTTCTCTTGGCCAAGGACACAACCTTTCACTTTGACTCGGATTGTGAAGTAGCATTTGACTCACTCAAACACTCTCTCACTACAGCCCCCGTTCTATCATCTCCAGATTGAAACCACCCTTTTGAGCTTATGTGTGATGCATCAGATTTTGCAGTTGGTGCAGTCTTAGGACAGCGCATTGAAAAGATGCCACACGTGATCTATTATGCAAGCAAGACCCTGAATGATGCTCAAATTAACTATACAACTACCGAAAAAGAACTTTTGGCAGTTGTATTTGCATTAGAAAAATTCAGGTCTTAATTGATTGGCTCACCAATTGTTGTGTATACTGACCACTCCGTCTTGAAATATCTTTTGGCAAAGAAAGATACTAAAGGTAGGCTAATACGTTGGATCCTTCTATTACAAGAATTTGATCTTGTTATTAAGGATAAGAAAGGATATGAAAACGTTGTAGCCGATCATCTGTCGCGCATCTCTTCTTCACCTGTGACCCTGCCGATCAATGATTCTTTTCCAGACGAACAACTCTTGAATGTATCTGATGAACCTTGGTTCAGGGATATTGTGAATTATCTTTCCACGGGACTTATTCCCCGCGAATGGTCAAAACAGGACAAACATCGATTTCTATCCCAAGTAAAACACTTTTACTGGGATGAACCCTATCTGTTTAAGTATTGTCCTGACCAGATCATTCGAAGATGTGTCCCTAATGATGAATTCAAGAGTGTTATACCTTTTTGTCATGATCAGGCATGTAGGGGTCATTTCGGTCCTCGAAAGACGGTGGAGAAGGTTTTGCAATGCGGGTTTTATTGGCCGACTTTGTTCAAAGATGCATTTGATCATTGCAAAACCTGTGCACAGTGTCAACACACGGGCAGGATTTTCCGGAGAAATGAAATGTCACAGCAACCAATCTTAGTGGTTGAAATTTTCGACATTTGGGGTATTGACTTTATGGGTTCTTTTCCCAACTCCTTTGGGAATTTGTACATATTGTTTGCGGTTGATTACGTCTCGAAATGGGTTGAGGCTATTCGTTGTCACACTAATGACAAAAATGTTGTCATTAGGTTCTTAAAAGAAAATATCTTTTCGCGATTTGGACACCCACGCGCTATCATTAGCGATAACGGGACACATTTCTGCAATCGGTCTTTCGAGACTTTGATGCGGAAATATGCAATCAACCACAAACTTTCAACACCCTATCATCCCCAAACGAGTGGGCAAGCTGAGGTTTCAAACAGACAAATCAAACAAAATTTGGAGAAGACTGTTGCTAAAAATCGAAAAGATTGGTCAACCAAATTGACGGATGCTCTTTGGGCATTCCGGACTGCATATAAAACCGATCTAGGTATGTCTCCTTACAGACTAGTGTTTGGGAAGGCCTGTCACCTTCTGGTCGAGATTGAGCACAAAGCAATGTGGTCCATTAGAGAACTTAACTTTGACTTAAATCAAGCCTGCAACTTTCGGAAGCTGCAATTAAACGAGCTAAGCGAATTCCGCGATGAAACTTATGATAATGCTGTAATTGTAAAGAACCGGACTAAGGTATTTCATGATAAAAAAAATTTGAGAAAAACTTTTACACCTGGTCAACAAGTCCTTCTTTATGCTTCACGACTCCATCTTCATGCGGGTAAGCTACGATCTCGGTGGAAAGGACCTTTTGTTGTGCGGTATGTATATCCACACGTGGCAGTTGAGGTTGAAAATGTTGAAAACGGTACAATTTTCAAACTAAATGGACATAGATTAAAACCGTATTTTTCCACTGACCCCACGGAGGAGCTCCTGTTTTTACAGGAGCCACTTTATCTTGATTAAAATTCCTTCGTATCACCTCCATGTCTTGTAAAACTGTATCATCTTTTAGAATGGAGGTGAGTGAAAAGAATAAGTTTGGGGGAGGATTTTCACGATCATATTTATTGCCCCCGTTAATAAATTTCCTCCCAGGCTTACAGGTTTTTGTGATCTAGCGGATGGCAACAGTGAGAACACTATTGAAAACAAGTTTGGGGGAGGTTTGTGCTTATTTGCGCATCATTTGCATATCACTTTGCATAAGCACAAAGCATAAAAAAAAATTTCAAAAGATAAAAATATTTAATATTTAATTTGATAATAAAAGATCAGATAGTGAAAAATTACATCCAAAAGATTAGAAAAATTTAAGAAAATCAAGAAAATTAGAAGTTTTCTTAAACGAACTAGTAATAAGTAGTTATGAGCCGTTGTCCCAAGGGTTAGTAAGATGAAAGAAGTCACTAATCTGAGGATAAAAATAAGTCTGAATAATAGTTCCTATTCTGGAAGCTAAACATTTAAATATTGATACCCTACTATACGCACTTACACACGTCTTGAAACTCGGGATAGTAGAGGATACCTTGAAATGCTCTTGTCTAGAAGCCAAAGCATGAAGGAAATTATAAATGAATAAAAGATAAAATGGTGAAGAAAAATGAACACTGGTTTTGTTATCGCCAAGGCAGCAATAAAAAAATATAGCGAGGTTGCTTCATCACCTAATTCCTTAGACCAACTGGTTTGAGAGTCATTGTTAAGCCTTAGTTGGTGCAAGACGAGGAAAATACTAATACACCTAATCAGTAAGCACATGAGTAATCGGTCGGTTATTACCTCAAGAAGTATTAACGGTCGCATGAAAAATGTGTGAGCAATCCCATATAAATATTCACCAATTAAAAAGTACTGAGGTAGATGGACAAGAGTATGATAGCTTGAATTGAATTCTCCGAGTGTAGGGATGTTCTTTACACACACGTAGGGATATATGATCGATGTTTGGAAGAAAGATAGGAATGAAGAATAAAGACGATTTTTTATTGAGGGATGGTGTGATTTCTAACATTTTTTCATGACTATTAAGATAGGGCTCATGACAACCGAAAAGCTAGTGTAGTTGGAAACTCTGATTTCAAAGTATTTCTTTTACAATTCCTATCTTTATATGTAACTTTCACGGTCTTCCTTTTATTATTGGATTTTGTGGGTGCAATCCGCTGAAAACCCCCAGGAGACAACACTCCTCCTACTAGGGCACCTAGAGGTTTAAAGGCTTGTTGCACGTGCTCAGTGCAATCGTGTTGACTATGAAAGTGTGCTAGTTAGTTTTTCTTTTTCTTTATTTTCTCCTTCTTTAAAATAAAACAAGTTTGCTCGAGACGACCAGAATTAAGTTTGGGGGAATTTGATCAGTCGAAAATATTGCATTTTTAACACATCAATTTCCCTACTATTTGCAATCATCTAAAGGTGTTCGGTATGAATATAGCACATATTAGCAATTTGTCTGTAAAATATCAAATAACATGTGTTATACATTATAACCGGCATTTTGAGGGAAATTGTGTGTTTATTGTTGCACGCATGATCTTTGTATATCGCAACACTTGTCTCGAGATTTTAAGCAGGAAATTCCAGGAAAAAGAACCGGAAGTGCTAAAAGTGCTGATAAAAATATATCAAATCTAAGACTTGTGATCTGGCAGTAAACAAGAAAGATTTATAAAAACCCAGAGATCAGAAAAGTACCATGAGGCCAACACAATTCAGCACAAGAAAATTCATGCACCAAGCTCCTCAAACCGCCGCGGATCCGCGGCTGAGCCGGCCGATCCGCCGCGGCTGAGCCGGCCGATCCTCCGCGGATCCACGGCCGATCCGCCGCGGATCCGCGGCTGATCCGACTCGTTGGCAGCATCATTCTTCCCGAGGCTTCTCTTCTCAACTATAAAACTTATTCAAGTCCCTAGAAATCTCCAGAAGCTTCCCTCTAACAGCCAAGTTTCTCATGCAAGCCTCATAACAACCAAGCTTCTCTTGTAAGCTAAATAACTAACTCAATCTAGAAGTTTCTTCTCAACTACTAAGCTTACAAGGGAAGCTAAACCTAGCTTAGCTTCTAAAGGAAGCTAAACCTAGCTTCTAGGGGAAGCTAAAAGGAAATCTATAAAAAGGGACCTAGTGCCTCATTACAAAAGTTGTTCAGTAGTTGATTAGTTGTAGCAAAATCCAAATCAAAATCCACACAAATTGAGTGACACAATTTGATCCAAATCAAGATTCATCGAGTACCGATTCAAGCAAGCACTCAACGAGCCTTTTGAAGCAACGCCGATTTTCATCTGAGCAAGTGATCCATGACGATCCGCGACTCACGAAGACGATGCGAAACTAGTTTCGACGATTGAGTTCTCTTCTCAAATCTTGTAATCTTTGAGTGAATTGTAACAAAACATCGAATAATAAAAGGTGAAAATTCTTGATCTTGCTTTTCTTTACATTTGAGCATTATGAAGAGTTATCGATTCTTGATTGTTATCTTGTTCATGATGTTTGAATAAAAACTCCGCTTGTGGAGGAATCGAGAAAATAGATAGATGATGATGATTAAATTCTTGAACGATTCTTAAGTCTTATGAGTTTTGTAAACTTGAGGAAATTGAATCAATGATGACGTAGTTTCGAGCGAGATACTTTCTTGAATGTTTTCGCTCCAAATTAGAGATCAACGATCGATGATTGAATTTCCTAGAGACTAGAATTTGAATGCCAATCAACGAAAGGACAAGGGATGATGATGGAGAAACCCTAGTTTCTTCAATAGATCCCTAATTCTCGTTGATCATCATCGATCTAGCAACAAATCATCAATAGATAAGAATTTGTAATCATAATTCTTCATCATCACTATCGATTGGATCGATTCCTACAAGCCTTTTTACAAATCTTGATAATTCATTCGATTTGGATATCATCTTGAGCTTTATTAATTCTTGATTTTAAATCTAGTTTCCGATGATTCTTGAAACTAAATTTCATAAATCTTGAATCAATTTTCTTTTATCTTTTAATTTTCAACTCAATTAAAACAAGATTGAGCAAATCACACTTTCCCTGTGGACGATCCGCATTCACCGACGTACCTAAAAAAGACACCGTTATTGATTGCGGTTTACAAATTTCTTTGGTTGTGATCTTTACACTTTTCAAAACACGACACGGAAATCGAAGATCAACCAGACGACGACATAAACTAGTCTCCGTATACAATCCACGGGCAACCAAAACAAACAAAAACACACACGACACGAAGTGAACTTCCGGAGCAGGAGAAAGTGGTTATCGTAATGCAGTAACGTAATTAACTGCCGGGGCTTGTGCCTGCAGGGAAGAGCGTCCCCACAATAAAAAAACCCTCATAAAATGAGGGGGAATCTGATAAAGTCTGCTACAACGGTTGCATTTGTCCAAACCTCCAATATAAGGTGCCATAAATCAACTTGGTATTTTCGGAAAGGTTGACGGATAAATCCAAATAGCATCTTCCCTCAGAATTCAAGACAGACGTCCCAAAGTCTCGGTCCGTCTTCTGGTGGTGAATAGATTCTGGCACGCCCGGTGGGACATTTTCCTCTTTCCACTCCACACTTCGTGTGTCATGTTTTCGCGAACGAAATCGCGATTTGCTATGGTTGCCCTTGGATTTGAGGTACTAAAATTTGGTGTCTTGCTCCTGTGTAGAAGAAGAAAATCAATGGCTTTCCACTGCACCTCTTGCAACAGCAACTCTCACTCCGCCCCAACTGGAGGAGTGACCTACGGGCCCAACACGGCCTCTATCTTTTCAATGTCGGTGGGGCAAGTAATGCAACCCACTACTGGGTTGTTCTTCGGGACCATGCTCCCACCAGTGGGTGTCGGTGCCTCAGCGCCGCAGGAAGAAGCTCCCAAGAGGTGGGTCTTCGATCGACTAGCGACCACAATGGCTCCTTTCAACGGGCCGTTCAAAGATGACGTCTCAGTCTTCAATAGGCTGGGCAAGAACCCAAACGGGCCCGCAAAGAGGCTTGTGACACTTGAATAGGCTACCCCAAAATGGATAACCCTCCCAACTCTTGCTACAGGCGAAGTCGTCAAAGGTGCTTCCCCTACCAGAAAGTCGATCTTTGAAAGATTGGCCGGCCATCCTCAAACCCTGCTAAGGACATCAGTCTTCAACAAGCTGACACCAACAACAGCCCCTCACCAAAGCCGGGGGCACGAAGAAGCTGCTTCCAAAACTGAGGCGGTCCCTTTTGCAAGACATGCTCGACGTCACCACTGGCACCGAGTGAGAAAAGCTGGGGGCAATTCTCCCTCTGGACTTACCCCACCAGCTCTAATGGTGGAAGTTGACGCTGCTGTTCAACAGCTTTGATCTGCTCAGGAGGGTATGCAAGAACTCTCCAACGGCGGTGCTAAAGAAATCGCCCCACCTGCAGAAACCATGGTGTAGGCAAAGATGGAGCGCTCCCATCAACGGATCTCCTCGTAAATTCACAGGGTCTGGCGAAAAAACCAGGACTCCGTGATTGATCAAAACTACTCTCGTCGACCGAAGAAATCGAAGGCCCGGCAAGAGAAAAATTGTCCCTCCATCATACAGCGAGGGACTTTTTCTACACAGGTGTCTGTTACAATGACTCCTTCAACTTCGACCTCTCGCAAAAGGATGAGGCCATAAAAAATCCCACTGCGGGCGGCAAATCCCAAAGGTGATAGACCCAAACGCTAAGTCTGGGGCATGATCGTACATACGGTCTACATGGCTTCTAGAAAAGAAGAAAGCCGTGCTTTTGCAGGTCACCGGCCGCAACTCGGTCGCTGACAAAAGCTCAGGAGCAACAACAAAAGCTCCAGGAAATGCTCACCAAAATGGCAGCACTTACCAGGCAGAAAGAAAGCCCGGACACAATAGCCGAACAGTGCCAGGAGCAGGAGATCGATACAGAGTTCATGCGAAGGGCGCTTGAAAGAAAGGACAAGGAAGCTGCTGAGCAGGCTGCTAACATAAAGCAGATGGCTCTCTTGTTCCAAGACATGGTTGGGATGATGATCCGGCCAGAACCTCCAGCCGAGGATCCGCCGATAATCATCGAGGATGACAGAAGGGAAACATCAAATCCTCTTCCGGCCTTATCGGCAGCCAAGGAGGAAACAATCTCCAAGGCTGCTCTTGATGATTATATCACTCAACAAATATGAGCTCATCAAGCTAATGAAATTGCTGGCCAAATCGTCAGAATGGGACGACCGTATCCAGGCTGGTATGATCAAATCAAGTACGCATCGGGATATACGATCCCCAAGTTCTATATATATAAAGAGACATGCAACCCCTATCAGCACGTCGTGCAGTTCAGAGCTCTGTGCAGCAACACTGGAGGCGACGACAAATTGTTGCTTCGCCAGTTCGTTGGCAGCCTGTTAGAGACGACCTTTGAATGGTATTCAGAGCTCCCAAATGACTCCATAAGAACATTCACAGAGATGGAACTGCTGTTCACACAGCGATTTGCCAGCGCAAGCGAGCGCACCCCGATCACAACATTAATCAATGTCAGGGTAAAGCCATGAGAAACTTGGGTCTAATATGCGATCCGGTAGCGGAACCTATGGTCAAAGTGCGAACAATGCATCAAAGAATCCCCCGCCATGGGCATATTCATCGGGACCCTTGATCCTCAAACGACTGTGTCCCAGTTCATGACGTTCTTCAAACCAATAACCTTCCAGGTTCTGATCGATAAACTGGCCCAAATAGACCAGATGGGTCATGGGCCTTCCTCCTCAAGTAAGGACCCTCAAAATGCCAAGGGCAAAGGAAAAGCGGCCTTCATTTCCAACACTCAACAACAACCGAGTGGCCCAAAACCGGCTGCTCGCCAAAACAACGCACGTCCATGCTTATCCCTGGAGGAAAGGCTTGGATGCGCTTACTCGTTTCCCCGCAATAAGACAAGGAGACTATTTGAGTAGGCAATGCGTAAAAAGCTCATCACATTGCCAGACCCATGGCTTCTACCGCAACCCGGAGACGTCAACAACCCTAAGTCAAGCCTTCAAAGTCTTCGAAGAAAAAGAAAAAGACCAAGAAGCCTGTGCAGCCTGTCGAGTATGATGACAAGCGCACAGAGCTACAAAAGTACATTGATGCGCTGGAGGAGTACAACCAGAAGGCGCGGAAACCGGTCACGCTCGAAGAGTTCCTCAAGCATATTCTTGAGAACGAAGATAGTGACAACGATAAGGAAAATGACTCATCAGAAGAAACCGAAGACTATGTAGCAAGTACCATATGGTCTCCCATTCGTTGTTAAATGACGAAGAAACTCTCTCGGCGTCAGAAAACAACGCAGAGGAACTGGGGGCAGAATCGGCGCTAAAATCCCCGGAACTACCAGAAGACACGATCGATAGGCTGTTAAACGAAGCCTTTCGAAAAAGTAAAGCTGACCGAGAACGCAAAATAGCTATATACGAAAAGGCTAAACGTCAGCGTCAGGATAAAGAAGCCGTAGCAAGGTGTAGTCGTAAAGTACTCCAACCAAACCAGAGCATACGTGCAACAAATAAGAGCATGATCAAGGCAGAGAAGCGGTTCGCCAAAGCCCTGTCAATAGGAATGAAGCTGCCACCTCTCGTAGGAAACACTCCCGGGGTCATATGTCTTGACGGAGAGGATTCACATCCAAACTACTGCCTATATCATCGGAGGTTTACCCATCCCACCGAAGAGTACAGTACCTTCAAGAAGTGGCGGCAAAGATATGTTTCTCATCAAAAACACTTCAAAAGGATGAAGAACGAAGCTCGTCGATAGCAAAAGAGTGCGAAAAATGCACGTGAAAAAACGACTGGCAACTGTCATATGGTTGATACGGGTCTAGAAGGGGAAAAGTCCTAAGTTCTTACTTTCGGGAGTGATTCTGAGGACGAAATACCCTTAATCCCTCTCTTCAAAGACTCCACCTATGAAAAAGAAGAGGAGGAGAAGAGCTGCGAGAATATTCAGTTGCGTAGCCGCACGCTGCTTGAAAAGAATCTCGGACCTACAAACAAAGCTTCGAGCAAAAAAGATAAAAGGAAAGAAAAAATCCCTGAGGAAATTGCCCTCGACGGTGGAGTTGTCAAAGAACTCGCAGAAAGGGACCCGCCTAAGAAAAACAAGGTGGATTACAACGAACTGGCACATCTGAGGAAAATACCCTCACAACTGAGCATATTGGATGCTCTCCTCCTGTCCAAAGAGGCACGAGATTCTCTGATCAAGGTATTACAAGTGCTTGATCAGTTCCAAGCTTTCCTCGTAGAAGAGAAAATGAAGGATGAGTGGGCAGAGGTCCATACGGCTGATATTCCATTCAGCGATGAAGATCTCCTTCTCGGTACGTGCGAACATAACCGCCCGTTATACGTCACCGGGTACTGCCACGACATCAAGATAGGAAAAATCCTTGTCGACAACGGATCCTCCGTCAACCTTCTCAATATGAGAGTGCTGAAAGAAATTAGCATGAATGTTCAGCACCTGGCCTGAGACAAAATTACTCTCTCTGGGTTGGACTCACAGTCGTCACGGACACTTAGGTCCGTAATTCTGACATTACACTTCGGGCTGCTCATCACTGACATCAAATTTCACGTCATTGACGCCAAGACTTGCTATAATGCTTTGCTCGGCAGACCCTAGTTACACGAGCATCCCTTCTACACAACATTGGTGTATGAAGTATTTTAAGGACGGCTCGGAGTACACCGTCACGGGAGAGCTAAACCAATTTTCCGTAAATGAGATCCGGAAATATGAAGACGCAAAGTACTTCCTACCAGACTTCGAAGATACGGAAACGTGTCATAAGCCGGAGGATAAACAGAAGTCTGTCGCCACTATCCCGATCTTTGGGAGCGATTCTGAGGAAGTTGAAGAAATAGTCTACTCGAGGCAATCCCAGAAAGAAAACAACAGGCCTGGACCATTTACTCCTATTTTGGTCTTTGGCAGTAGCTCTGAGTACGAGACCATCTCCATTCGCCCGTCAGTGCAAACCCTTGCCGGAGCCGATCAGGGTCTGCAAATCATAATGGCTCCGCTTCTACATTATAAGGAACTTGATGCGCTCGATACATATAGCGTCCAAGAACCACAGACTTTCTATGTCCCTCTCAGACGAAGAGGTGAAAAGGCGATCCTCTTCTACCAATCTATGGAGACCGGAGTAGAGAAAGAAGTCTGGTATGGTGCCGATTTTGCATTTGACAGGTTTCAACCAATCTGTCTGCCAAGATACTATGTGGAGGGATTGAAAAGGTTGCTAAAGTGCCAAGTCGTACCCCTCGCCCAATTTTACAAAAGATTTGGGATATCCCTGGAATCCAGCGAAAGATGCCCAACGGGAAGATAGAGACAACCGGGCTCGGATACATTCGGTCCAATAAACGGGAGCAATTCCACAGCTGCTGTGTCATAAACAGTTCTAGAGAAGAGGAAAATGCTCTTCCAAATGGTCGTGACGTTGAAACAGAGCAAAATCCCGCTCTAAGAACGTTAAGTCCGTCGCTCGAAGAACAAATAGACAAGGTAATAAAAGAAGCTTGTCAAAAGAGCCGAGACAATCATAACCGTGAAATGGCCGTTTATGAAAAGGCCAGGACGCATCGCCTCCATCAGCAATCTACGGAGAAAGAAAACTACAACGCCCTTTATCTCCAGCTCGCCGTATGTCCTCGCAAAAGGGAAAAATCCCGAAATAGAGGCAAAAACTGGACAAAGAGCGCAAACAATGTTTGCAAACAACAAGGCGGATCTAAGAAGCCGTGCTATCAATAAAATCTCGGTTTGAACCCGTCCTTCATAAAGAAGATGGGTCGGGAATACTCTTTCCCCCAAGACAAGACGAGAAAAATATTCAACCTCGTTATGAATCATCAAATGATGAAACTCCCGGAGTCTTGGCACCCCGAACAAATAAACGAGGTCTGTCATCCAGATTATTGCTCCTACCACCAAGCAATATGTCATCTCCTTGACGATTGCTTCACCTTCAAAGACTGGGTAAAAGACCAGTATCAATAAGACATGTTCGCTTTATCCGACAGCTGGAGGGTAACCCCGCCACAAAAGCATGAGCCAAAAAGGACCTATACTGTAAGTCTAGGACCAACTCAACCACAAAAAGGAAAGCGAACTCATACCTGCCATATGATAACACTCTCAAAAGAGGGAGAGCACGAGATGATGGATGACCCCGCATGTGCTTCGCAAATGACAACGAGGATGAGGTAATCTCCGAGTTTCCCCAGCACCAAAGGCGCTGGAAGACGGGATACACACCACGGCGGACAACTTAAGAAAAATTGACTTAGGGACAGAAGACGATCCGAGGCCAACGTTTGTCAGTGGGATACTATCTGAAAACAGGTAGCCACGTTAAAAGACGTGCTCATACAATATAAAGACTGCTTCGCATGGAACTATTCTGAGATACCGGGTCTAGATCCAAAGGTAGCAGTACATAAATTGGCTATATCGCCGGACATAAATCCAGTCAAACAGGCGCTAAGAAGAATGCAGCTCGAACTTGAGATGAGTATAAATACTGAGATCAAGAAACTAATCGACTCCGGTTTCATCCAAGAGGTTCAATAACCTAACTGGATCGCTAACATCGTCCCGGTGATGAAGAAAAATGGGACAGTGCGCATTTGCGTGGACTTTCAGGACCTTAACAAAGCTTGCCCGAAGGATGACTTCCCAGTTCCTGTTACCGAGCTGATGATCGATAACACGTCTACTCATGAAGTCTTCTCCTTCGTGGATGGATCTTCAGGATACAATCAAATAAAAATACATCCTGAAGATCAAAAGCATACTGCCTTCCGGACTCCACTGGGCATATTTTGCTAAAAGGTGATGCCCTTCGGTCTGAAGAACACTGGCGCTATCTACCATAGGGCCATGACAAAGATCTTCGATGACCTCATCCATATGACCGTTGAATGCTACATCGATGACCTTATGGTTAAAAGCAGATCTCATGAAGAACATTGGGAATATCTAAAAATAGTGTTCCGACGTCTTCGGAAGTATAATCTGAAGATGAATTTTCTAAAATGCATGTTTGGAATCTCCTCAGGGAAATTCCTAGGATTCATCATCCGGGGTATCGAAATCGATCCCTTAAAGATCAAGGCGATTATGGAAATGCCCACGCCAAGAACTCTCAAACAATTGCGATCTCTTCAAAGAAAGCTCACGTATATCCGGCGGTTCATAACCAACCTCTTCGGAAAATGCCATCCCTACAGTCATTTAATGAAGAAGGGAACCCCGTTCGTTTGGGATTAAAAGTGTTAAAATGCACTGGACGAAATCAAGCAATACCTGCAAAATCCGCCGGTATTGACCACTCCGGTTAAGGGAAAACCCCTTATCCTATATACAACAACCCTTGAGGGTTCTCTAGGCACGCTATGGGCACAAGAGAACGATCAGGAAAAGGAGAGAGCTTTGTATTACTTGAGTCGAGTTCTCCTGGGGGCAGAAAACAACTGCCCCCCATTGAAAAGCATTTCCTGGCACTGATCTTCGCGATAACAAAGTTCAGACACTACGCCTTAGCACATGAGGTCCATCTCATATCAAAGGTGGATCCTCTCAAATATCTGATGTCAAGGGCCATACTAACAAGAAGGCTTTCCAAATAAGCCATCCTCCTGATGGAGTTCTCGATAACGTATCGACCCCTCAAAGTAGTGCAAGGCCAGGCCATTGCCATCTTTCTCGCCGAGCATCCAATACCAGCTGACTCCCTCTTAAATCGCGGGTTGCCGGATGAACATGAGGTCGACACAATCGAAGAAGAGAAGGAAGAAAATGATTCTCAATGGGAACTCTACTTCGATGGAGCATCTTCCATGAAGAGGCAAAAGCAAAATACCCCCATAATCAAAGTCGGGGTGGGCCCTATCTTCGTGACTCCACAAGGAGGGATATTACGTTACGCTCTTCCTTAACGGAGCAAAGGACTAATAATGAAGCTGAATATGAAGCTTTGATAGCAGGTCTCGAGATCGCTGTCGACATGAGAATCAAAGACCTTCTCATATATGGAGACTCCCAGCTGATCGTTAGCCAAGTAAATGGCGACTATCAGACATGCAAGCCAGAGCTGATAAAGTATGGCGAAAGAGTGCAGCAACTGCTGACAAAAATCCCCTTCTACATCCTGGAGAGTATACCGCGTGCAGAAAACAGTAAGGCGGATGCATTGGCCAAATTGGCTAAGGAATTGGCAGACGAAGACCTCGACGACGTACGAATCATTGTGCAAAACCGCAGGGTTCTCTCACTAACAGAAATATCTTCGGGGGACTTAACAGAGCCATCCGAAGAAAAAGAAACGACCGAACAAGTAACCCTTCAAATAAGGGACGAAGAAAAGGTCAAGGATTGGAGGGAAGTCTTCATAGACTACTTCAAATCCCAACGAACACCTAAACATCATTTAGACATCAGCTCATGAAACGAGCTTTGTCCTTCGCCTTCGTCAATGATGCTCTATATAAGAGATTGTTCGACTGTCTTTGGCTAAGATGCCTGGGGCAGGAAGAAGTGAAGAGAGTCATCCAAGAAACTCACGACGGACTCTGCGGTTCTCATCAAGCTGGGCTAAAGATGAAGCTGAAGTTCAAAAGAATGGGTTACTTTTGGCCCACAATGATTCAGTACTGTTTCGAATATGTGAAGTAGTGTCACTCGTGCCAAATTCATGGGGACTTCATCCACCAACACCCAAATCCGCTACACCCAACAGTAGCTAGCTGGCTGTTTGAAATGTGGGGAACCGATATAATTGGCCCCATCGAACCAGTATCGTCTAAAGGACATCGGTTCATACTGGCAACGACCGAATACTTTTCTAAGTGGGCAGAAGCAGTACCACTAAGGGAGGTGAAGATGGAGAATATCCTCTATTTCTTCGGAACACATGCCATCTATCGGTTCGGCACTTCGTGATAAATTATCTCGGATAATGGGCCAGCTTATAGAAGTCATAAAATCAGCCACTTTGCACAACAGCATAAAATAGATTGGAGATACTCTTCAGTCTATAATTCTCGGGCCAACGGTCTAGCTGAAGCTTTCAACAAGACCTTGACGAAAATTATAAAGAAAACAGTGTCCAGAAACAAAAGAGACTGGCATGAAAGGATGCATGAAGCTCTCTGCGCGTACCGAACAACGTTCAAAACAGCAACGAATACAACACCATACACGTTGGTATTCGGCACGGAAGCAGTGCTTCCCCTTGAAATATAACTCCCTTCTTTACGAGTAGCGGTTCGATACGAGCTGACAAATGAAGAAAATGCTCATCTTCAGATTGAGGAGCTCGATTCCCTCAACGAAACTCGTCTTATATCACAGTAAAACTTGGAGGCTTATAAGGTAAAGATGACACGGTCATATGAAAGACTGCTCAGGCCGAAAATATTCCGCCAAGGCGAACTCATGCTAGTCGTCAAAAGACCAATGATCCCAAATCGTGTAAAATGGGGAAATTCGAGCCGAGCTATTTAGGCCCGTACATCATAGACAAAGTCTACTAAGGTGGAGCTTACCTGCTCATGGATATGCATGGCGAAAGACCATTCCGGCCAATAAATGGCTGATTTCTCAAAAAATACTACGCTTGATGAGTCACGACTTAGGTCTATGATAGATGACGATGCTCGTGTCCGCTCACTATCTTCCTGAGTCAGAACTCTGAGAGTAGTATGCAAAGAAGCTCCGTCGCCTCAAACATGGTGACAAAGGACCGAGATGTCCTTAAACTAGAAATTCGCCTCAAACATTACGACAAAGGACCGAGATGTCCTTAAACTAGAAATTCGCCTCAAACATGGCGATAACGGGCCGAGATATCCCTAAACTAGAACCCCGCCTCAAATGTGGCGATATAGGACCGAGAAGTCCTTAAACTAATTATCCGCCCCAAACATGGCGACATCAGACTGAGATGCCCCTAAACTAACAATGGACCGAAAAGTCCTTAAACTAGAAATTCACCTCAAACATGACGATAATGGACCAAAACGTTCTTAAACTAGTGCGTCGCCTCAAATATAGCGCATCGCCCCAAATACGGCGATATCTTCCCTTGAGATCTATATTGCAATCGAAGTCTCGACGGCGAGGGTTGTAACTCAAGTCCTACTGGCTACATAGCTACTCCAGCAATGAAGCCACTCTCAAATCCCATCGGCAAATAGATGGGTCATTTACGACGAAGCTACTTTCTAGAGTTTCGTTGTTTAAAAAAAGACGGTATATCCATAAGAAAAATGGGCACGGATGAAAACCCGAAAGGGCATCGTTGTAGGGTTCCTAGGTACACTATAAAGGTCTCACAAGGTATCAACCATGCCAAATTGAAAATTTACGGTGCCGAGAAACTCTAGACTACGGATCGTTGGCTAGAATTCTAGGCGAAACGGTAAACTAGTTAACATCTTAACTAAAAGAAGAGAGCTACAACCTTTGTAGATCCGGCTATCCACTTCCTTAGCTCCACGTAGACGTCCTCTCGCTGTCCGTCTTGAATCCCGAACTCAAGCATCGGCTTCATCGGAGAAATGGGCGGACTAGGTCGTCGGCTTCGTGCCGAAGATGATCTACGTCGAGGCATCTCAAGTTCAAGCTCCGACTTCATAAGTTTGTGAAACTTGTGAAGAAAACACCCAAAACAACTTGGCAAGAGGTAGAGGGTGAAGAAATAGGAGGTGGGTTCACTTTAGAATTGGATTTCTCACTTTAGATCTCAAGTTGCCATTGATGGCATCAAGCTTTCTATCTTTAAGATGAAGAAGAAGATGAAGCTAGAAATATGATAAGTCTTTTTGATAAATGAAAAATAAATCAATACTTATCATTCACTAACCAAGGTTAAGTGTAGAGAATAGACCATGGTTACTTGAGAGGGTTAGGGTTAAGCATGATGACAAGAATGGTTACAAAAGTCAAAGCTTCATGAAGCTTCAACTTAAAACAAAGAAAGCCACCATTCTCATCATAATCCTTTTCAAATAAATAAATAAATAAATAAATGAATATGCAAAACCCTAATCAACACTTAACCATGGTTTTAATTCTTTACACTTAACAAAATGATCAAGTATCATCAAACATGATACAAATATGTGCACAAAAGTATATCACATATACTTCTTGCACATCAAGTGAGAAAATCCATATAAAGTGAACCAATACTAGTTAATGCAATGTAATATATCAAATATATAATTATACATTAAATCATTAAATCAACATTTGATTTAACGATCCGGTCATATCGCATATAACCGACTAGTATCCTATGTATCGGCTTATCGAATCAATCCTTGATTCGATATCTAGGTTATAGCGAATATAACCAATCGATACATCCATCGCGAGAATGAAATACGGTATCACATACACGCATTATTCTCGGTCCTGCACATATCTCATATGCGCTCCTATTTCGTTTCGCTTGAGCCAGGAAACCTCTGTGTAGGACTCTAAAGACTCATCAATACGCCGGTAGCAGATGATGATCATATCAAGCACCCACAAGCCGCAAACGGTCTGCTAAACATAACGGCCATCCGGATATTGAGCGATCAGAAGATCGACGAGCTAGCCCGCTCACACTCCTGTGAATCCAACCAGTAACACTTACCGTACAGTCCGGTCTATTCGTCTGATATGTCGCATATCAAGTCTAGGGGTGGTAAACGTCAGACCCCAATGACCGATAAGTCGTGCCGATGTGAGGCTCATAACGGGTCGAGAAACTACTGGTAACACTTACCAGCAAATCTCTGATCAGCCCTGGCCAGGGACTTCCCTGTTACGGCCAATCGAGCACAGCGCAACATCAACCCCCAATACCGGGAGAGACGAAACCCCTCCTATCGCTCATTGCCTCCATGTGACTCGGGACTGTACCCAAAGACCACCGTTTTGCACGCCCTCATGGACGTGGTAAGGTGGAGATCAAAGCACAGTGGGAATCACACAAGACTCTATGACGATCTCGGGTCTACAGACTAACCTGCACAAGTGTCACCTGAGAACTGCCATCTGACGTGAGGTATAATACCATCTGGGAGTTCTCGGCGAGTCCGTCCAGTGTACCCAGTCTCCACTGAGCACCCGTATACCATCTCTGATGTCAAACACCAATGGATATGGGATCATCCATCGCCCATCTCATGGGTCGAGAGGCGTATACGCTAGTCTACTCTGGTATATCGATGCCCCGTCTCGATACACCCACGACTAGGGACCTTGAAGGATGTACTTATGGACTACCATGTCCCCACTAGTATGATCTGCATCATAGTCCAGGTAGTCAAGTACACATCCTAAGGACTTTACCAACATGTAACTATAAGACAGTATAAAGAGACAAGTGTACATGTTAAGATAAAGAGTAACCAGATAGCATACTATCATATCGAGCAAGAAAGTCATCTCTATATATGTCCAAGCATCCAATATAATATACATCATCTGTACAATACTGGCCTCTAGGGCATACATACAACTAACAATCGTGAGTAAAAACAGCAGGACTGCCGGCGAGTTTGTGAAAACCCGAATAGGGCGCAAACTCGTAAAATAAAAAAATTCATGTGCACTTGCAAGGTCCTCTTGACATTGTGAGGAGAAAATACTTGCATGAGATCCTTACGACTCACAAAGGAGCAACATACTTAGGAATCCTCATGATTCCTAAGGAGAAATTATACTTGCGAGATCTTCATGACTCGTAAGGAGAAATCCCCTTATAGGACCTTCACGGCTCATAAGATTCAAAAACTTTAAGTTACAGGGATCTGAACCTGTTCTTAAGCCGTCATATCCCCTAAGTTTCCTTACAGGCGGTCTAATATTGACCCTTGTATATAATCCACGGGCACGAATAAACATTCCCCCACCAAGTTCCACCAACGACGAGAAATGTCCCCGTAGTTGAACGGCACTTGTAAGTCCTCTTGACTTATAAGGAGAAAACACTCTTGCAAGATCCTTACGACTTATAAGAGAAAATACACTTAGGAATCCCCATGATTCCTAAGGAGAAAGTACACCTACGAGGTCCTCACGACATGTAGGGAGAAATACCTTTGTGAGACCCCTACGGCTCATAAAGTCAAAAAAACCTTAGTCGACAGGATCCTAACCCTGTTTGCTAAGCTATCTTTATTCAAATTAACAAAGGCAAATGATGAGTTGTTCCTGGCAATCTTCCAGTCGTAGCGATGCTAATGCCTAAACATGTGTCAAATTCCAAGTCCTTTCACGGCAAATGATGATTCCCTCCTAGAAATATTCCAGTCATAGCGACGCTGATGCCAAGGTTAGTATCAGATTCCAAACTCGCAATAAAAACAGCAGCGAGTAGCAAAAAATAGGCATATAAAAACAGCCGAAATGTTTGGGCAACTCGCAATAAAAAGCAGCGAGTAAAAATATAAAAGAAATAGCCAAAATAATTGGGTTCTGCGGATAGAAATCCGAAATGATTGGCAATCGCGACTTTCGTGATATGAAAAGCTGAAAAGATGGAGCATCGCGGCAATAAAAAACAAAACAAAATAAAATTTCCTCTGCCGTGCAAGTATGTCCATATTGACTCTTATATACAATCCATGGGCACAAATGAAAGAAAGGGAGCCATACTTTCCCACCAGGCTCCGTCAAAGGGAGAGCCAGATCATGCCAGCAATATCTACAGCCTAGAGATCAGCTCGACGTTCTTCTCATTCCAACAGGGTGCAGACATAATGTCAACAAATCACCAAGGAGCCAAATCAAAATGGAGTAATGGAAAAATCCCAGCTCCCACTTGGCGTTCCTTTTCATTCTAGCAGGATGCAAATGCAATGTCAACAAAAGACCCAAAGGTCGAAACAAAAATGGAGCCATGGCAAAATTCTAGCTCCAAGTCTTGATGGTTCATATACAATTCAGAGACTATCTCGACATTCTTTCTTATTCTAGCAGGATGCAGACGCAACGTCAACAAAAGACCCAAGGGTCGAAACAAAAATGGAGCCATGGTAAAATCCTAGCTCCAAGTCTTGAAGGTTCATTGTCACTCCCCGCTTCCCGGTATACGGCTAAGGGGATGCGATGGGTCCGCTACATATATACTCAGAAGTACATACGCTAAGCATATCTAAGCAATATAAAATAAATGCATAAGAGACAAAAGATAATGAAAACATCAACTTTTATTTATTAACATTCTTTTGTACAATGCATGAAAAGGAAATACAACTGAAATAAAACGATGCCTAAACAATGGCATAACAGGGAATGAAAAATACTGAATGGAAAATGTACAATGAACTAGAGCTCTGATTCTTCAGCGAACTGCTCCAAGTCTTCTGTAGATGGCTCGATCTCTGCCGGGTCCAAACCACCTAACGACATTCAAAGAAGAAAGAAATAGAATGTCGTCAGCGAACAGGTTGCTCGGTAAGTCCCAAAGATAAGAGAAAAGTAGAATAGACAGAATAAGAAGATATCTCTTAAGTTGTATAATATTGTTGTAATGTTGTGTTAATGCTGTTGTTTGTAGCTTGGTACAGAAGGATACCAGTGTATACGAGAGGGGTCTCTATATGCTAGAGATCAGGGCAAACGGAATGTACAAGGAACCGTTAAGCCATGGTACAACAGCAACGGAATATAGATTAGGTGTCTTAATCTGACCGCCTCGTGCCACCTTTAACACCTTCCGTACCGATCTACCCCTTAAACCCCGTAGTGTTTTGATTGTATTGTTTGTCTTGTAAATTATAATGGTTGTATGATTGACTGATTGACCGAAACTATGATATCAGTAAACGGTTGTAACCGTAGAATCATGTAAATGTAAAAAAACTGGAGAACCACGTAAAATGAATATATATATATATATATCCATGGTTCGGTTCAGTCAAGTTGTATAGATTGATAATTGAATTCATGGTTTCATGCTGAAGGTTGTAGGTTGTATGTTGACTTGAATCATATTCAAATCAGACTAATCAGACTCAAACCTGAGTCAGACAGTTAGAAATGTCAATCGAAGTCCTATAATTGCTAGGGTCCTTAGGGTAATTTATAAAACTTGAGGGGGTTTTATGTAAAAATACTTTTATATACTTTTCAAAATACACCTCAAGTATTCATTATTCGTCTTTAGAATTGTAATGAATGTGGGTTTTATATTGAGCTATTTCTAGTGAAAATATCCTAGTTTTATAAATAAGGTATTTATCTATAATATTGATTTATTTGAAGTTCATGGTATTTTAGTGTAAAATTTATTCTTGTGATTTTTAGAAAAAGGTGGAATACTTATATCATAATAAAATAGGTATTTTAAGGATAAATATACATATATTTATACAAAAGTAGTTTTAATAAATATTTTATATTCTAAAAATTTCATTTTCTTGAGATGTCGTATTTTAAACCTTTCGAGACTGAATGCTCCTTGCGGAGGTCTGAATCTCGCACTACTAAGCCCGAGGATATGCGATAATCCGCACCATCCCGAACGGGTTCCCCAAAAAAGGGTTGTAGCGGCGCTTTGTAAAATACTAAATCCTTTAGAAAACGGCTTTATAAAGTAAATGGTATTTATTTGTAAAAATGTAAATTTTCCGTATTTTAGATTCTAGGGTTTCCTAAGTCAACTAGCCTATTTTTAAATGGTCCAAACGACAAGTTGTTAGATACCTCAAATCGCCTCTTCACCGCTAATTGTGGCCAGGTAAGTACAAATGAGGAAATGAGGGATCGCTCACGAATCACCGTGAAACGGGCCTTTTAAAGTTACCTTTCTCACTTGCCTAGCCTAGACACCACAAAGTCAGGTTTAGATAAACGACCGATGTCCATAACTTATTGTATTTTCCTAATAAGAGGTATTTATTTAAAAGTGCATCAACTCTAAATCTTTTATGATAATTTTATTAAGTATATGGTATTTAAATACAAATTCTTGTTTTCTCGTATTCTAAGGTTTCAATGGTATCGTGTTAAGTTGTATGTAAGTGTGTGAGGAGGTAGGTCGTTATCTCGTGATCTACTATAAATGTATAGCAAGTTTGATGGGGTTAAATGAAAGAGTGAAACAATGTGGTATTTAAGCGAAAAATACGGTAAATTGAGTAAGCTATCATTTCATGTGGTGAAACTTGTTCAAATTCTTTGATTAGTGTTTAGTAGTCAACATAAAAATGTTTAATTATGATTGTATTAATGAGAAGTGAAATTTATAGAAAACCAAATCGGAAATCGGATTTGTTCCGATTCCGTCGGGTTTGTAATTTCGTATTTTCTTTTGAGAATAGGAAAGAAAGATAGAACGGGACTTACGGGTTTCGATTAAACAAGGGAGTGAGGGGAAACTAAAGGGATTGCCGATGCGTTGCGTCGTCGCCGGTAGTTCCTAAAAACGTCGCCGGAATTTCCGCCGGAATTTCGTCGGAGTTTCGCCGCGAGCTTGTTTTCAAAGTACACAACTCTTGGAAAATTTTGAGAGAGTAAGCTTAGGATTTTGGGATGAGAGGGTAGAGGGTAGGGGTGTATTTATACGGTAGGGTAGGTGAAGGGTTTTTAATAAAAAGAATTGTAAAAAAATGTGTGAAAATCATTAAAATTGTAGTAAATGGGGGATAATTAAATCTCGGGAACTGATCCAATAATTTAGAGTATACAGGGGGTCAGGGGAGATGAAGAGCCCCAACTTTCATGTTGGGGACTCGGCCGTCCGGCCGAGTCCGGCCGGCGGCGCCGGCCCGAGTCAGGCCAAGTCAGGTAGTCGGGGGGTGGGGCATCTCCTGGTGTAGCCTTTGGTGCATTTAACTTTTCAGGTGCAGTTCAAGTTTTGGGAGTCACGGTGTGTGGACTGTTGGACTTCCAAGGAATTCAAAACAAAAATAATCTAAAAATAATGTGGGGCAAGGGATTTGAACTCTGGTGGCTTTGTTCAGCAGTGCAAGGTATTACCAATGAGCTACAAGCTCCTTCTTGTAATTATTTGTGTGAAATAATTATTTAAAGTGGTAACAGCAACTTTAAATACCCCAAGTATACTTCAAATTTAAATTAATTTTATGTATACAAAAATTAGAATTGTTACAATCTACCCTCCTTACAAAAAATTTCGTCCTCGAAATTTACAACTTTTATTTGAGGACTAGTTTACGAAGAGATGAGGATATCTTGCACGCATTTCATCTTCCCTTTCCCAAGTGGATTCTCCTGGAGTGTCTTTCCTCCACATTACCCGAACCAAGTTAACTTCCTTGTTCCGAAGTGTCTTCACTTTCCTTTCAAGGATCTCCACAGGCTGTTGCTCACAAGACAAATCGGGCTGTATAGTAAGCTCGGAATGATCAAGAACATGGCTGGGGTCACTCACATACTTTCTGAGTTAGGATATATGGAACACGTTATGCACTCCTTTCAATGAGGGTGGAAGTGCTAAGCGGTATGCCACTTCACCGACTCGTTCGAGTATGTCGAACTGTACAATGTATCTCGGACTTAATTTACCCCGTCTTCCAAATCGGATCACTTTACGGTTCGGAGATATCTTCAGGAATACGTGATCTCCTGGCTGGAACTCTAAGTGTCGTCTCTTTGCATCAGCCCAGTGTTTCTGTCGATCTTGGGCTATGTGCATCCTTTCCCTGATAGTACGAACCACATCAACGGTCGCTACTATCATCTCTGGTCTAAGAAGTTCCCTATCTCCGATGTCATCCCAACTTAATGGTGATCGACACTTCCTTCTATACAATGCTGCAAAAGGTGCCATTCCTATGTTTGCTTGGTAGCTGTTATTGTACGCGAACTCCACAAGATGCAGGTGATCTTCCCACGATCCTTTGAAGTCTAGCATACACTCTCTGAGCATATCCTCCAAGATCTGAATAGTTCGTTCCGACTGACCATCTGTTTGTGGATGATAAGTCGTGCTGAAGTTCAGATTGTTCCCAAGCTTGCTTGCAGACTCTGCCAAAATTGCGATCGGAACCTGGTGTCACGATCGGAGACAATGCGGACCGGTACTCCATGAAGTCTCACAATTTCCTGTATGAGTTCATGGGTGTCAGAGATAGTACATTATGAAGAGTTTAAATCTTAAATAGATTATTACCTCCATGTACTTCTTTGCTAGTGTCTCAGTTGATTGGCCAACTCAAAATGGGATGAAGTGAGCCGACTTTGTGAGTCGATCAACAATGACCCATATGGCATTGTTACCCTTTGTGCTGCGAGGAAGAGCAGTCACAAAATCCATCGTGATGTGCTGCCACTTCCACTCTGGGATTGGTAACGGTTGAAGTAGTCCAGCTGTCCTGTGATGTTCAGCCTTTACTTGCTGACACACCAAGCATTTTGTGATGCTTCTGGCTACTTCGCGCTTCATTCCATACCACCAATAATTATGACGTAGATCTTTGTACATTTTGATACCTCCAGGATGTACTGAGTAGGGAGAGCTGTGAGCTTCTTTCATTAACTCTTCCCGAACAGGACACTTTGGTACACACAACCTGCTGCCGTATCTCAAAGATCCGTCTTCATGGATGATGAAGTCTGATCTGAGTCCATTCTCCACTTGTTCTCTGATCGTTTGCAACTTAGCATCACTTGCTTGAGCTGCTTTGATCTGATTGACAATGGTTGATTGAACTTATAGATTTATCAAACTTGAAGTATTACCTGGCATGACTACCTCAATCTCCATCTGATGCAAGTCTTGTTGAAGCTTCCACTGAGCGGTGAGATTCATTGATAATGGTTGGCGACTAAGAGCATCAGGTACTATGTTCACCTTCCCTGGGTGATATTGCAAGTTGATGTCAATGTCCGCCATGAGTTCTAACCATCTTCTCTGTCGCATATTCAACTCCTTCTGAGTAAACACGTACTTCAGACTTTTATAATCTGTGTAGATGTTCACTCGTTCACCAAGTAGATAATGGCACCAAATCTTGAGAGCGAAGATGACGGCTGCCAACTCTAGATCATGCGTCGGATAATTGCGCTCATGAGTCTTCAACTGTCTTGAAGCATAAGCCACAACCTTACCGTGCCGATGTAGAACACATCCTAATTCCTTACCGGATGCATCACAATGCACTTTGAATCCTCCAGATTGATCCGGTATTACGAGAATAGGTGCAGATGTCAACCTTGACTTGAGTTCTACGAAAGCTTGTTCGCATGCTTCTGACCACACAAATTCTTCATCTTAACATGTGAGTTTGGTCAGTGGTGTTGCTATCTTTGAAAATGCTTCAATGAACCTTCTGTAATATCCAGCTAAACCCAAGAAACTCCGAATGTCCTTCACTGACTTTGGTGTAGGCCATTCGCTAACTGCTGAAACTTTGGCTGGATCCACAGAAATTCCTTCTCCTGATACGATGTGCCCAAGGAAACCAACTTGCTTTAGCCAAAACTCGCACTTGCTGTACTTGGCATAGAGCTTATGTCGTCGAAGAGTTTCTAGGACAATTCGTAGGTGCTCTGCATGCTCTTTCCAACTCTTAGAATACACCAGGATGTCGTCGATGAAGATGACAACAAACCTGTCTAAGTACTCCCGAAAAACTTGATTCATTAGGTTCATGAATATTGCTGGTGCATTGGTCACTCCAAATGGCATCACTAGAAACTCGTAATGTCCATAGCGAGTTCTGAAAGCTGTTTTATGAATATCAGCTTCCTTGACCTTCACTTGATGATAACCTGAACGAAGATCCAATTTAGAGAAAATACAAGATCCACTTAGCTGATCGAAAAAATCATCGATGCACGGGAGTGGATTCTTGTTCTTTATAGTGACTTCGTTCAAGGCTCTATAATCGATGCACATTCTGTATGAACCTTCCTTCTTCTTCACAAGTAGCACAGGTGCTCCCCAACTTGAAGTGCTGGGACGAATCCATCCTTTCGCCAATAATTCGTCCAACTGTGTTCGGACTTCCTTCAAACCTTCCGGACATATTCTATAAGGTGCTTTGATCACCGGTTGTGCTCCTGGTACTAAATCAATACTGAATTCAAGAGCTCGATCGGGAGGCAAACCCGATATATCGTCAGGAAATACATCGTCGAACTCTCGAACTACCTCTGGTCTTAATTCTTCTTCCGCTTGAGCTGCTGCAACTATTGCTTCTCTTGGCTTCGCTTTATAGGTACTTGGTTCCAGGGTACGGTCTCCGCTTTTGAAATAGAAGACCAGATGGTCTGGAATCTCGAATACTACCCTCCTTTGACGACAGTCGATGGTAGCATAAAAAGTTCCAAGCCAATCCATTCCTAGAACCACGTCGAAGTTCGGTATGTTCAGTACTTTGAAGTCAGCATAAAACTCTCTGCTGCAGACGACGACTGGACACAAGCTGTATCCCATAGTTGCCTTTAGAACGCCATTTCTTGAACTGACATTCCAGCTGGATACAAGCGGTGAGACTGGAATCGCATGGGTTTGGACGAACCGTTGCGACATAAAGCAGTGGGATGCTCCAGTATCAAACAGTGCTAGTGCAGGGAGTGAGGCTACTAAGATTGTACTTAAGGTATGTGGGATATGTTTTAGGTATAGGGAAAGTGTGTAGATAACCAAGACTAAAAGATAAATTTGAGAAGGAAAGTTTACCAGTGATGACTTGGCCAGTGGCCTCAGCTTCTTCCACGGACATCGTGAAAGCCTGGCGATTTGGTACATTCCTCCTGGCCTGAGGAGCATTCCTCGGAACGTTCCTTTAAGCTTGATAGAACTGACGAGGAGGTGGTGCAGCTTGTGGTCCTCTGGGTGGTGCAGGTAGTGCAAGTCTTAGAGCGGGGGCTTGGATGGCTGGGCGTTGTGGGTAATTGTTTGCTGGCCTGGGTGCAGCAACTGGGTTTTGCCTTTGGTGAGAAGACCCAATATCATGAGTAGCTAAGCCGCAGACTAAGCAAAGACGATTGGCTCGCCGGCAGTCTTTCATCATATGTCCAGCTCTCTTGCAGTAGGTACAAAAGGCTGGGCTGGACGATGGTTCGGTACTCCGGGTCACCTTGGCATAAAAGGTGGTCTGTACGAGGCTCCACCTGCCATCTGGTTGGCAGGGCACTTGACTCCTACAGACTGAGGTCTGTCCCTTTCTTTTATCACTGCCTCATAACTGCGGGCAGCTTCCAGAGCATCCTCATGGGTCAGAAATTTTCCTGTGGCTAGAGCAGCCTAAATTTCCGTGTCCAGACCTTGTTGAAAGAGACGGGCTCTGATCTCGTCCGTCGGTATCAAGTGTGTCGCGAATCTGTTTAAGGATTGTGTTAGCTGTGTAGTATGTGATATTTAAAAATTGAACTATTGTGACATATCTTACCGGTTTAGCATGGTGAATTCAGTGTCGTACTCATCTACTAATTTGTCCCACATTGAACCTTGTTGTAGATGAATGAACTGCTGCTCTATGGCAAACCTGGCAATCACAGGGAAGTATTTCGCGTCGAACTTCTCGCAAAAAGTCTTCCATTCAATAGGCTGTACAAGACGGCTTTCTTCCGCCTTCCACCAGTTGCGAGCATTATCCATGAGCTGTAGTTTCGCCACACGGACCCAAGCTATGTCTGGCACTTGTGTTGCCGCCAGATCATCCTCTATGCTTTGTGCCCATTCTTCAGCTTCAAGAGGACTTCCTTTTCCAGAGAACTGCTTGGGATGTAAAGCCCTGAATTGCTTTACCCCCGGTGCGTCAGTCTCGGGAGAGTTCAGGAGTTGTTGCTGTCCCACAAGAAGGCTGCGGATCGCCTCAAGTAGCACTGTTTGTTCGGTGGGTGGCGCAGGAACAGCAGGTGTAAGGGGTAGTGCTGGAGGTGGAGGTGTGTTGTTGACATTTGTGCTGGTGTTGCTCGGGGAATCCATAACCCTGAAGAAAAATTTGGGTTAGGACAGATTCAAATGAAATGAAAAGATTCAAGGAATATGAAATTGTATGATTCAAGGGATATGAATTGTAAAGAATGTTTTAGTTGCTGGTTCTTGTGTTATATTGCTTAAGTTGTTCACACAGAACAGAACTGCATGATAGGAATCATACAGCTCTGACCTGCATAGGCCACCAACAAAACCTGTCACGCCCTGCTTCCCGGTATACGGCGAAGGGGACGCGATGGGTCCGCTATGTATTGTCACGCCCCGCTTCCCGGTATACGGCGAAGGAGACGCGACGAGGTCCGCTACGTATGTACTCAGAAGTACATACGCTAAGCGTATCTAAGCAATATAAAAGTAAATCACAAGAGACAAGAGATATAGAAATAACAGCAACTTTATTAATAACATTTTTTTATACAATGCATGAAAAGTAAATACAACTGCAATGAGAAAGCGATGCCTAAACAATGGTATAATAGGAAATGAAAATACTGAATAGAACAAGGTACAATGTCTAGAGCTCAGGATCTTCGTGAAACTGCTCCAAGTCTTCACCTGTGGGCTCGATCTCTGCTGGGTCCAAAGTACCTGACGACATTCAAAGAAGAAAGAAATAGAATGTCGTCAGCGAACAGATCGCTCGGTAAGTCCCAAAGATAAAGAAGAATTAGAAAAGACAGAATAAGAGATATTTTCTAAAGAGATTGTAAAATATTGTACAATATTGTGTTAACGCTGTTCTTTGTAGCTTGGCACAGAAGGATGCCAGTGTATACGAGAGGGGTCTCTATATGTTAGAGACCAGGGCAAACGGAATGTACAAGGAACCGTTAAGCCACGGTACAACAGCAACGGAATATAGGTTAGGTGTCTTAATCTGACCACCTCGTGCCACCTTTAACACCTTCCGTACCAATCTACCCCTTAAACCCCGTAGTGTTTTGATAGTATTGTTGTATTGTATTGTATAAGTTGGATGACTGACCAAAACCATGATATCAGTAAACGGATTGTAACCGCATAATCAGGTAAATGGTATAACGGGATAATGGATGTATATCCATGGTTTGATTCAGTCAAGTTGTATAGGTTGTTAACTGGATTCTGGGATTCATGTATTCATATTGAGTTGGAAGATTAAAGAATATAGATTGACTTGAATCATATTCAAGTCAGAAATAGTCAGACTCAAATCCGAGTCAGACTAAAAGAAATGTAATTCGAAGTTCTACATTTGTTAGGGTCATTATTATGATTTATAAAACTTGAGGGGTTTTTATGTAAAAATACTTTTATATAGTTTTCAAGATACACCTCAAGTATTTATTATTCGTCTTTATTGAGTATGATTTTATTTTGTGACATTTCTAGTGAAAATATCCTAATTACATAAATAAAGGTATTAATTTGTAATATTGACTTATTTGAATTTCATGGTATTTTAATGTAACTTTTAATCTTGTAATTTTTAGGAAAAGGTGGAAACTTTATCTTATAATAAAATAGGTGTTTAAATGATAAATATATATATGTTTATACAAGAATAATTTTTAATAAATATTTTATCTTCCAAAAATCTCATTTTTCATAAATATCGTATTCTAAACCTTTCGAGACCGAATGCTCCTTGCGGAGGTCTGAATCTCGCACTACTAAGACCGAGGGTGCACGATAAACCGTACAATCCCTAACGGGTTCCCCAAATGTGGGTTGTAGTGGCGCTTTGCAAAGATTTTATAAATACTAATCATTTAGAAAACGGTTTTATAAAAATAAGGTTATTTGTAAAAGGGTGTAAATTTCCGTATTTTAGGTTCTAGGGTTTCCTAAGACAACTAGCCTATTTCTAAATGGTCTAAATGACACGTCATTAGAAGCCTCAAATCGCTTCTTCACCGCCAATTGTGGCCAGGTAAGTACAAGTGAGGAAGGAGGGATCCGCTCACGAATCGTGAGATGGGCCTTTTAAAGTTACCTAAGCTCACTTGCCTAGCCTAGACACCACAAAGTCAGGTTTAGATAAACGATCGATGTCCATGACATATCGTATTTTCCTATTAAGAGATTTTGTTTTAAAATTGTATACAACTTAGAACTTTCAGAAAAAGGTTTATAAAGAAAAGGGTATTTTAATGTAAAGTCTTGTATTATCGTATTCTAAGTTTTGATGATATCAATTAGGGTTGTATTTGCGTGTGTGTGGAGGTAAGTCATTACCTCGTGATCTATTTTAAGGTATAGCAAAATTAAAGGGTTAAATGAGATAAACTAAATATGGTGGTATTTAAGTGCGAAAATACTGTATTTGCAAAAGTTATCATTTCATGTGAGAAACTTTATCCAAATTGATTTTAAGTGATTAGTAGTCAACATGAATATGTTTAAGCATTATGGAATTAGTGACAAATGAGTTTTGATAGAAAAACCGAATCGGAAATCGGTTTGTTCCGATTTCCGTCGGGTTTTAAAAATTGTATTTTAATGGAAGAAAGAAAGGTAGAAGAAAGAGGGACTTACGGGTTTGGACAAGCTAGAGAGTGCTAGGAAGGTAGTGGGTTTGTCGGTGCGTCGAAACGTCGTGAATAGGTCCTAGTACGATCGCCGGGATTCACCGTCGATTTCGGCACCGCTTCGCCTTTCGCTCATTTTCTAATGTACCGAGTTCTTTTGAAATTTTTAGAGAGTGGACTTAGGAATGTAGGGTGAGAGGGTAGAGGGTAGGGGTGTTTATATAGGGTTAGGCTAGGGTTAGGGTTTTAATAAAAAAAAAAATATATCAAAAATATATAAGAAAAACATTAAAAATCATTAAATTTTGGAGTAAAAGTGATTTATGGAGAATTTGATAACCGATCAGGGAAAATAAAATTTTCAGGTGAGAAGACTAGGTCAACACGGAGAAATTCCGTGTTGACGACTCGGCCGTCCGGCACCGGCCCGAGTCGGGCTGAGTCAAGGTCTCGTTGGGTGGGGAATCATCTGGGGGGAATTTTGGTGTATTTAGTTTTTTGTGTTCAGTATAAATTTTGTGAGTAATGGCGGTTTGACTGTTGACTTTCCAAAAAAGTTTAAAACAAAATAATATAAAAATAATGTGGGGCATGGGATTTGAACTCTGGTGGCTTGGTTCAGCAGTGCAAGGTATCACCAATGAGCTACAAACTCCTTCTTGTAATTATGGAGTGAAATAAATACTTAAAGAGATATCAGCTGCAATAAATACTCTAAGTATATATTGATTTAATTCAATTCTTTGTACATTAAAAATGGAGTTGTTACAGTCTGCCCTCCTTACAAAAATTTCGTCCTCGAAATTTACAACTTTTATTTGAGGACTAGTTTACAAAGAGGTGTGGATATCTAGTACGCATTTCATCCTCCCTTTCCCAAGTGGACTCTCCTGGAGTGTCTTTCCTCCACATCACTCGAACCAAGTTAACTTCCTTTTTCCGAATTGTCTTCACTTTCCTGTCCAGGATCTCCACGGGCTGTTGCTCACAAGACAAATCGGGCTGTATCGTGAGCTCGGAATGATCGAGAACATAGCTGGGGTCACTCACATACTTTATGAGTTGGGATATATGGAACACATTATGCACTCCTTCCAATGAAGGTGGAAGCGCTAAACGGCATACCACTTCACCGACTCGTTCGAGTATGTCGAACGGTCCAATATATCTCGGACTTAGCTTACCCCGTCTTCCAAATCGGATCACTCCGCGGTTCGGAGATATCTTCAGGAATACGTGATCTCCTGGCTGGAACTCCAAGCGTCGTCTCTTTGCATCAGCCCAGTGCTTCTGTCGATCATGGGCTATGCGCATTCTTTCCCTGATAGTACGAACCACATCAACAGTTGCTACTATCATCTCCGGTCCAAGAAGTTCCCTATCTCCAATGTCGTCCCAACTTAATGGTGATCGACCCTTCCTTCCATACAATGCTGCAAAAGGTGCCATTCTTATACTTGCTTGGTAGCTGTTGTTGTACGAAAACTCCACAAGATGTAGGTGATCTTCCCACGATCCTTTGAAGTCTAACATACACGCTCTGAGCATATCCTCCAAGATCTGAATAGTTCATTCCGACTGACCATCTGTTTGTGGATGATAAGCCGTGCTGAAGTTCAGACTTGTTCCCAAGCTTGCTTGCAGACTCTGCCAAAATTGCGATCAGAATCTGGTGTCATGATCGGAGACAATGCAGACCGGTACTCCATGGAGTCTCACAATTTCCTGTATGAGTTCATGGGTATCAGAGATAGTACATTATGAAGAGTTTTAAATCTAAATTAGATTATTACCTCCATGTACTTCTTTGCTAGTGTCTCGGTAGATTGGCCAACTCGAAATGGGATGAAATGAGCCGACTTTGTGAGTCGATCAATAATGACCCATATGGCATCGTTACCCTTTGTGCTGCGAGGAAGAGCAGTCACAAAGTCCATCGTGATGTGTTGCCACTTCCATTCTAGGATTGGTAACGGTTGAAGTAATCCAGCAGTCCTGTGATGTTCAGCCTTTACTTGCTGACACACCAAGCATTTTGCGACGCTTCTGGCTACTTCATGCTTCATTCCATGCCACCAATAATTCTGACGTAGATCTTTGTACATTTTGGTACCTCCAGGATGTACTGAGTAGGGAGAGTTGTGGGCTTCTTTCATTAACTCTTCCCGAACAGGACCTTTTGGTACACACAATCTGCTGCCGTATCTCAAAGATCCGTCTTCATGGATGATGAAGTCTGTTCTGAGTCCATTCTCCACTTGTTCTCTGATCGTTTGCAACTTAGCGTCACTTGCTTGAGCTGCTTTGATCTGATTGACAATGATTGATTGAACTTGTAAATTCATCAAACTTGAAGCATTACCTGGCATGACTACTTCAATCTCCATCTGATGCAAGTCTTGTTGAAGCTTCCACTGAGCGGTGAGATTCATTGCTAATGGTTGGCGACTAAGAGTATCAGGTACTACATTCACCTTTCCTGGGTGATATTGCAAGTTGATGTCAAAGTCCGTCATGAGTTCTAACCATCTTCTCTGCCGCATATTCAACTCCTTTTGAGTAAACACGTACTTTAGGCTCTTATGATCTGTGTAGATGTTCACTCGTTCACCAAGTAGATAATGGCGCCAAATCTTGAGAGCAAAGATGACGGCTGCCAACTCCAGATCATGCGTCAGATAATTGCGCTCATGAATCTTCAGCTGTCTTGAAGCATAAGCCACAACCTTACCGTGCTGATGTAGAACACAGCCTAATCCCTTACCGGATGCATCGCAATGCACTTCGAATCCTCCAGATTGATCCGGTATGACGAGAATAGGTGCTGATGTCAACCTTGACTTGAGTTCTACGAAAGCTTGTTCGCATGCTTCTGACCACACAAATTCTTCATCTTTACGTGTGAGCTTGGTCAGGGGCGTTGCTATCTTCGAAAAGCCTTCAACAAACCTTCTGTAATATCTAGCTAAACCCAAGAAACTTCGAATATCCTTCACTGACTTTGGTGTAGGCCATTCGCTAACTGCCGAAACTTTCGCTGGATCCACAGAGATTCCTTCTCCTGATACGATATGTCCAAGAAAACCAACTTGATTTAGCCAAAACTCGCACTTGCTGTACTTGGCATAAAGCTGATGTTGTCGAAGAGTTTCCAGGACAATTCATAGATGTTCTGCATGTTCTTTCCGACTCTTAGAATATACCAGGATGTCGTCGATGAAGATGAAAACAAACCTGTCTAAATACTCCCGGAAAACTTGATTCATAAGGTTCATGAATATTGCAGGTGCGCTGGTCACTCCAAATGGCATCACTAGAAATTCGTAATGTCCATAGCGAGTTCTGAAAGCTGTTTTGTGAATATCAGCTTCCTTGACCTTCACTTGATGATAACCTGAACGAAGATCTAATTTAGAGAAAATACAAGATCCACATAGCTGATCGAATAAATCATCAATGTGCGGGAGTGGATACTTGTTCTTTATAGTGACTTCGTTCAAGGCTCTGTAATCGATGCACATTCTGTATGAACCTTCCTTCTTCTTCACAAGTAGTACAGGTGATCCCCAACTTGAAGTGCTGGGACGAATCCATCCTTTCGCCAGTAATTCGTCCAACTGTGTTCGGACTTCCCTCAAACCTTTCGGACTTAAACGATAGGGTGCTTTGATCACCGGTTGTGCTCCTGGTACTAAATCAATACTGAATTCAAGAGCTCGATCGGGAGGCAAACCTGATATATCGTCAGGAAATACATCGTCGAACTCTCGAACCACATCTGGTCTTGATTCTTCCTCTGCTTGAGCTGCTGCAACTACTGGTTCTCTTGGCTTAGCTTTGTAGGTACTTGGCTCCAGTGTACGGCCTCCGCTTTTGAAATAGAAGACCGGATGGTCTGGGATCTTGAATACTACCCTCCTTTGACGACAGTCTATGGTAGCATAAAAAGTTCCAAGCCAATCCATTCCTAGAACCACATCGAAGTTCGGTATGTCCAGTACTTTGAAGTCAGCATAAAACTCTCGACTGCAGACGACAACTGGACACATGCTGTATCCCATAGTTGCCTTTAGAACGCCATTTCCTGAACTGACATTCCAGCTGGATACAAGCGGTGAGACTGGAATCGCATGGGTTCGGACAAACCGTTGCGACATAAAGCAGTGTGATGCTCCAGTATCAAACATTGCAAGTGCAAGGATTGAGGATACTAAGATTGTACCTAAGGTATGTCGGATTTGTTTTAGGTATAGAAAATATGTAACTAAGTAGCAGGATAGAAAAGCAAAGTTTGAAAAGAAAAGTTTACCAGTGATGACTTGGCCAGTGGCCTCAGCTTCTTCCACGGACATCGTGAAAGCCTGGCGCGTTGGTACATTCCTCCTGGCCTGAGGAGCATTCCTCGAAACGTTCCTCTGAGCTTGATGGAACTGACGAGGAGGTGGTGCAGCTTGTGGTCTTCTGGGTGGTGCAGGGAGTGCAGGTCTTGGAGCAGGTGCCTGAAGAGCTGGTCGCTGCGGATAAGTAATTGCTGGCTTGGGTGCAGCAACTGGGTTCTGTCTTTGGGGACAAGGCCCAATATCGTGAGTAGCTGAGCCGCAGACTAAGCAAAGGCGGTTGGCTCGACGGCAGTCCTTCATCATATGTCCAGTTCTCTTGCAGTAGGTGCAAAAGGCTGGGCTGGGACGATGGGTTGGTACTCCGGGTCGCCTTGGCACGAAAGGTGGCCTGGACGAGGCTCCACCTGCCATCTGGTTGGCAGTGCGTTTGACTCCTGCAGACTGAGGTCTGCCCCTCTCTTTTATCACTGCCTCATAACTGCGGGCAGCTTCCAGAGCATCCTCATGAGTCAGAAATTTTCCTGTGGCTAGAGCAGCCTTAATCTCTGTGTCCAAACCTTGTTGAAAGCGACGGGCTCTGATATCGTCCGTCGGTATCAAGTGTGCCGCGAATCTGTTTAAAGATTGTGTTAGCTGTGTAATATGTGATTATAAAATTGAACTATTGTGACATATCTTACCGGCTTAACATGGTGAATTCAGCGTCGTATTCATCTACTGATTTGTCCCATATTGAACCCTGTTGTAAATGAATGAACTGCTGCTCCATTGCAAACCTGGCAGTCACAGGGAAATATTTCGCTTCGAACTTCTCGCGAAACGTCTTCCATTCAATCGGCTGTACCAGACGGCTTTCTTCTGCCTTCCACCAGTTGCGGGCATTATCCGTGAGCTGTAGCTTCGCCACACGGACCCAAGCGATGTCTGGCACTTGAGCTGCTGCCAGATCGTCTTCAATGCTTTGTGCCCATTCTTCAGCTTCAAGAGGGCTTCCTTTACCAGAGAACTGCTTGGGGTATAAAGCCTTGAATTGCTTTACCCCTGGTGCATCGGTCTCGGGACGGTTCATGAGTTGTTGTTGTCCCTCGAGAAGGCTGCGAATCGCCTCAAGTAGCACTGTTTGCTCAGTGGGTGGTGCAGGAACAGCTGGTGCGAGAGGTAGTGCTGGAGGTGTGTTGTTGACATTGGTGCTGGTGTTGTTCGGGGAATCCATAACCTTGAAGAAAAGTTTGGGTTAGGACAGATTCAAATACATGAAATGATAAGATTCAAGGAATAGAAATTTGTAAGATTCAAGAAACATGAATTATAACGAATGTTTTAGTTGCTGGTTCTTGTGTTATATTGCTTAGGTTGTTCACGCAGACCAGAACTGCATGATAGGGATTCATACAGCTCTGACCTGCATGGGCCACCAACAAAACTTGTCACGCCCCGCTTCCTGGTGTACGGCGAAGGAGACGCGACGAGGTCCGCTACGTATGTACTCAGAAGTACATACGCTAAGCGTATCTAAGCAATATAAAAGTAAATCACAAGAGACAAGAGATATAGAAATAACAGCAACTTTATTAATAACATTCTTTTGTACAATGCATGAAAAGTAAATACAACTGCAATGAGAAAGCGATGCATAAACAATGGCATAACAGGAAATGAAAATACTGAATAGAACAAGGTACAATGTCTAGAGCTCAGGATCTTCGTGAAACTGCTCCAAGTCTTCACCTGTGGGCTCGATCTCTGCTGGGTCCAAAGTACCTGACGACATTCAAAGAAGAATTAGAAAAGACAGAATAAGAGATATTTTCTAAAGAGATTGTAAAATATTGTAGAATATTGTGTTAACGCTGTTCTTTGTAGCTTGGTACAGAAGGATGCCAGTGTATACGAGAGGGGTCTCTATATGCTAGAGACCAGGGCAAACGGAATGTACAAGGAACCGTTAAGCCACGGTACAACAGTAATGGAATATAGGTTAGGTGTCTTAATCTGACCACCTCGTGCCACCTTTAACACCTTCCGTACCAATCTACCCCTTAAACCCCGTAGTGTTTTGATAGTATTGTTGTATTGTATTGTGTAAGTTGGATGACTGACCAAAACCATGATATCAGTAAACGGATTGTAACCGCATAATCAGGTAAATGGTATAACGGGATAATGGATGTATATCCATGGTTTGATTCAGTCAAGTTGTATAGGTTGTTAACTGGATTCTGGGATTCATGTATTCATATTGAGTTGGAAGATTAAAATATAGATTGACTTGAATCATATTCAAGTCAGAAATAGTCAGACTCAAACCCGAGTCAGACTAAAAGAAATGTAATTCGAAGTTCTACATTTGTTAGGGTCATTATTGTGATTTATAAAACTTGAGGGGGTTTTATGTAAAAATACTTTTATATAGTTTTCAAGATACACCTCAAGTATTTATTATTCGTCTTTATTGAGTATGATTTTATTTTGTGACATTTCTAGTGAAAATATCCTAATTACATAAATAAAGGTATTAATTTGTAATATTGACTTATTTGAATTTCATGGTATTTTAATGTAACTTTTAATCTTGTAATTTTTAGGAAAAGATGGAAACTTTATCTTATAATAAAATAGGTGTTTAAATGATAAATATATATATCTTTATACAAGAATAATTTTTAATAAATATTTTATTTTCCAAAAATCTCATTTTTCATAAATATCGTATTCTAAACCTTTCGAGACCGAATGCTCCCTGCGGAGGTCTGAATCTCGCACTACTAAGCCCGAGGGTGCACGATAAACCATACAATCCCTAACGGGTTCCCCAAATGTGGGTTGTAGTGGCGCTTTGCAAAGATTTTATAAATACTAATCATTTAGAAAACGGTTTTATAAAAATAAGGTATTTATTTGTAAAAGGGTGTAAATTTCCGTATTTTATATTCTTGGGTTTCCTAAGCCAACTAGCCTATTTCTAAATGGTCTAAACGACACGTCATTAGAAGCCTCAAATCGCCTCTTCACCGTCAATTGTGGCCAGGTAAGTACAAGTGAGGAAGGAGGGATCCGCTCACGAATCGTGAGACGGGCCTTTTAAAGTTACCTAAGCTCACTTGCCTAGCCTAGACACCACAAAGTCAGGTTTAGATAAACGATCGATGTCCATGACATATCGTATTTTCCTATTAAGAGATTTTGTTTTAAAATTGTATACAACTTAGAACTTTCAGAAAAGGTTTATAAAGAAAAGGGTATTTTAATGTAAAGTCTTGTATTATCGTATTCTAAGTTTTGATGATATCAATTAGGGTTGTATTTGCGTGTGTGTGGAGGTAGGTCATTACCTCGTGATCTATTTTAAGGTATAGCAATATTAAAGGGTTAAATGAGATAAACTAAATATGGTGGTATTTAAGTGCGAAAATACGGTATTTGCAAAAGTTATCATTTCATATGAGAAACTTTATCCAAATTGATTTTAAGTGATTAGTAGTCAACATGAATATGTTTAAGCATTATGGAATTAGTGACAAATGAGTTTTGATAGAAAAACCGAACCGGAAATCGGTTTGTTCCGATTTCCGTCGGGTTTTAAAAATCGTATTTTAATGGAAGAAAGAAAGGTAGAAGAAAGAGGGACTTACGGGTTTGGACAAGCTAGAGAGTGCTAGGAAGGTAGTGGGTTTGTCGGTGCGTCGAAACGTCGTGAATATGTCCTAGTACGATCGCCGGGATTCGCCGTCGATTTCGGCAGCGTTTCGCCTTTCGCTCGTTTTCTAATGTACCGAGTTCTCTTGAAATTTTTAGAGAGTGGACTTAGGAATGTAGGGTGAGAGGGTAAAGAGTAGGGGTGTTTATATAGGGTTAGGCTTGGGTTAGGGTTTTAATAAAAAAAAATATAAAAAATATATAAGAAAAACATTAAAAATCATTAAATTTTCGAGTAAAAGTGATTTATGGAGAATTTGATAACCGATCAGGGAAAATAAATTTTTCAGGTGAGAAGACTAGGTCAACATGGAGAAATTCCGTGTTGACGACTCGGCCGTCCGGCCGACTCGGCCGAGTCGGGCCGAGTCAAGGTCTCGTTGGGTGGGGAATCATTTGGGGGGAATTTTGGTGTATTTATTTTTTTGTGTTCAGTATAAATTTTGTGAGTTATGGCGGTTTGACTGTTGACTTTCCAAAAAAGTTTAAAACAAAATAATATAAAAATAATGTGGGGCATGGGATTTGAACTCTGGTGGCTTGGTTCAGCAGTGCAAGGTATTACCAATGAGCTACAAGCTCCTTATTGTAATTATGGAGTGAAATAAATACTTAAAGAGATATCAGCTGCAATAAATACTCCAAGTATACATTGAATTTAATTCAATTCTTTGTACATTAAAAATGGAGTTGTTACACGTATATACTCAGAAGTACATACGCTAAGCGTATCTAAACAATATAAAATAAATGCACAAGAGAAAAGAGATAATAAAAACATCAACTTTTATTTATTAATATTCTTTTGTACAATGCATGAAAAAGAAATACAACTGAAATAAAACGATACCTAAACAATGGCATAACAAGGAATGAAAAATACTGAATGGAAAATGTACAATGAACTATAGCTCTGATTCTTCAGCGAACTGCTCCAAGTCTTCTGTAGATGGCTCGATCTCTGCCGGGTCCAAACCACCTGATGACATTCAAAGAAGAAAGAAATAAAATGTCGTCAGCGAACAGGTCGTTCGGTAAGTCTCAAAGATAAGAGGAAAGTAAAATAGACAGAATAAGAAGATATCTCTTAAGCTGTATAATATTGTTGTAATGTTGTGTTAACGCTGTTGTTTGTAGCTTGGTACAGAAGGATGCCAGTGTATATGAAAGGGGTCTCTATATGCTAGAGACCAGGGCAAACGGAATGTACAAGAAACCGTTAAGCCACGGTACAACAGAAACGGAATATAGGTTAGGTGTCTTAATCTGACCGCCTCGTGCCACCTTTAACACCTTCCATACCAATCTACCCCTTAAATCCCGTAGTGTTTTGATTGTATTGTTTGTCTTGTAAATTGTAATGGTTGTATGATTGACTGACTGACCGAAACTATGATATCAGTAAACGGTTGTAACCGTAGAATCATGTAAATGTAAAAAAACTGGAGAACCACGTAAAATGAATATATATATATATATATATATATCCATGGTTCGGTTCAGTCAAGTTGTATAGATTGATAATTGAATTCATGGTTTCATGCTGAAGGTTGTAGGTTGTATGTTGACTTGAATCATATTCAAATCAGGCTAATCAGACTCAAACCCGAGTCAGACAGTTAGAAATGTAAATCGAAGTCCTATAATTGCTAGGGTCCTTAGGGTAATTTATAAAACTTGAGAGGGTTTTATGTAAAAATGCTTTTATATACTTTTCAAAATACACCTCAAGTATTCATTATTCGTCTTTAGAATTGTAATAAATGTGGGTTTTATATTGAGCCATTTCTAGTGAAAATATCCTAGTTTTATAAATAAGGTATTTATCTATAATATTGATTTATTTGAAGTTCATGGTATTTTAGTGTAAAATTTATTCTTGTGATTTTTAGAAAAAGATAGAATACTTATATCATAATAAAATAGGTATTTTAAGGATAAATATACATATATTTATACAAAAGTAATTTTAATAAATATTTTATATTCTAAAAATCTCTTTTTCTTAATATGTCGTATTTTAAACCTTTCGAGACCGAATGTTCCTTGCGGAGGTCTGAATCTCGCACTACTAAGCCGAGGATGTGTGATAATCCGCACCATCCCGAACGGGTTCCCCAAAAATGGGTTGTAGCGGCGCTTTGTAAAGATTGTAAAATACTAGATCCTTTAGAAAACGGTTTTATAAAGTAAATGGTATTTATTTGTAAAAATGTAAATTTTCCGTATTTTAGATTCTAGGGTTTCCTAAGTCAACTAGCCTATTTCTAAATAATCTAAACGACAAGTTGTTAGATGCCTCAAATCTCCTTTTCACCGCCAATTGTGGTCAGGTAGGTACAAATGAGGAAAGGAGGGATCCGCTCACGAATCACCGTGAGACGGGACTTTTAAAGTTACCTTTCTCACTTGCCTAGCCTAGACACCACAAAGTCAGGCTTAGATAAACGACCGATGTCCACAACTTATCATATTTTCCTAATAAGAGGTATTTATTTAAAAGTGCATCAACTCTAAATCTTTTATGATAGTTTTATTAAGTATATGGTATTTAAATGTAAATTCTTGTTTTCTCGTATTCTAAGGTTTCAATGGTATCGTGTTAGGCTGTATGTAAGTGTGTGAGGAGGTAGGTCGTTCTCTCGTGATCTACTATAAATGTATAGCAAGTTTGATGGGGTTAAATGAAAGAGTGAAACAATGTGGTATTTAAGCGAAAAATACGGTAAATTGAGAAAGCTATCATTTCATGTGGTGAAACTTGTTCAAATTCTTTGATTAGTGTTTAGTAGTCAACATAAGGATGTTTAATTATGATTGTATTAGTGAGAAGTGAAATTTATAGAAAACCGAATCGGAAATCGGATTTGTTCCGATTCCGTCGGGTTTGTAATTTCGTATTTTCTTTTGAGAATAGGAAGGAGAGATAGAACGGGACTTACGAGTTTTGATTAAACGGGGGAGTGAGGGGAAACTAAAGGGATTGCCGATGCGTTGCGTCATCGCCGGTAGTTCCTAAAAACGCCGCCGGAATTTCCGCCGGAATTTCGTCGGAGCTTCGCCGCGAGCTTGTTTTCAAAGTACACAACTCTTGGAAAATTTTGAGAGAGTGAGCTTAGGATTTTGGGATGAGAGGGTAAAGGGTAGGGGTGTATTTATACGGTAGGGTAGGTGAAGGGTTTTTAATAAAAAGAATTGTAAAAAAAATGTGTGAAAATCATTAAAATTGTAGTAAATGGGGGATAATTAAATCTCGGGAACCGGTCCAATAATTTAGAGTATACAGGGGGTTAGGGGAGACGAAGAGCCCCAACTTTCATGTTGGGGACTCGGCCGTCCGGCCGAGTCCGGTCGGCGGCGCCGGCCGGTCCGCCGGCCGACTCGGCCGAGTCGGGCCGAGTCAGGTGGTCGGGGGGTGGGGCATCTCCTGGTGTAGCCTCTGGTGCATTTAACTTTTCAGGTGTAGTTCAAGTTTTGGGAGTTATGGTGTGTGGACTGTTGGGCTTCCAAGGAATTCAAAACAAAAATAATCTAAAAATAATGTGGGGCAGGGGATTTGAACTCTGGTGGCTTTGTTCAGCAGTGCAATGTATTACCAATGAGATACAAGCTCCTTTTTGTAATTATTTGTGTGAAATAATTACTTAAAGTGGTAACAGCAACATTAAATACCCCAAGTATACTTCAAATTTAAATTAATTTTATGTATACAAAAATTGGAATTGTTACATTCATATACAACTTAGAGACTATCTTGACGTTTCTTCTCATTCCATCAGGATGCAGACGTAACGTCAACAAAAGACCCAAAGGTCGAAACCAAAAATGGAGTAACGACAAAATCCTAAACTCCAAGTCTCAATGGCACATATACAACCTAGAGACCATCCTGATGTTCCCCCTCATTTCAGCAGGATGCGAATGCGGCTATCAAATGAAAATGGAGCAATGGCATATTCCTAGCTCTAGACTTCAATTGCAGTACATACAACATAGAAGTCTTACAGATGTCTACCCTACTTCAACAAAGAATCGGCGCAAAATCATCAAAACAAAAAATGAAGCAACGGTATATTCCCAGGTTCGGGTCTTAAAGGCAACTCATATAAAGCCTAAAAAACTATCGGAGATCATTCCACACCAGAGCGGAGTGGTTATGACTCATCGGGGCTCCAAACCGAGCCTAATCTCAAGTAAAAAGCGTCATGGCAAATTCCTAATATTTGCTCTTCCGACAGTAATATGACCTAAGGAGATTACTTGAAGACGTCTTGTCTTGCCCCCGAAGGGATCAGAGACACGACAGTCGCGGGGCTACTTGAACAACGGCTTAAAGACCACATATCGAGGAAGACATCAGCCAACACGACGGTACCACGGAATAAAACCCTAGAACCACAAACCTGACGGACCTCTGTCGTAAAGAATAGAGGTTATCTGCATATAACGTTAGGACAAGTTTGCCTGTAAACCCAAAGGAGGTAAACTAAAGAAACTCCGAAATGAGTGAATAAATTAGAAACTCCGAAATGAGTGAATAAACTACAAACTCCAAAACGAGTGCATAAACTAGAAACTCCGAAACGAGTGAATAAACTGTAAACTCCGAAATGAGTACATAAACTAGAAACTCCGAAATATGTGAATAAACTACAAACTCAGAAATGAGTAAATAAACTAGAGATTCCGAAATGAGTAAATAAACTAAAAACTCCGAAACGAGTAAATAAACTAATAAGCGCTAAATTAAGAACATCGGACACAAGGGAGCCCATGCAAAAAAAATGTGAATTCTTTATTCAAAAATCAAAATGGTTTACATTTATGTAAAGAAAAGTGGGAAATACAATTTTAACTGTTAAAAAGGCAGGGCTTTCAATAGATTGGAAACCCGCTCACTTTCTTCCAGTATCTCCTTCTCGCGTGCCACTACTGCAGCTAGCCTCGCTTCGACTTGAGCCTATTGTTGCAAATATGATGAAAGCTTCTCAGCGATTTCTTGCTTTGCAACCTCGCAATCTCTCATGCCTCTCTCGGTAAAGTCGAGGTTCTGCCTCAGCGCCAGTCGATTAGAAATGCATTGTTGGAGGTTTTCGAAAATAACTCGCAGCTGCGTGGCATTCACTTCGACCTAGGCTCGCAATCGGCTGGATTCATCAGAAGCTGTCTCATGGTCCTTTCGCTTCAAGGCCAACATTTGCTCAAAGTATTGAATAGAATCGGCATATTGCTCGATCCACGCGATCAGTTGAGCCTTCGAGATTAATGCTTCAGGAGCGAGACACTTGATTTCGATCTCATGCAGACAAGTCTCGACCCGCTTACAATAATCACCCCAAAGGCCGACGAAATCTTCATTGTAGAAATTCAAAAGCGTCACCAGAATCGGGTTGACCTTGTCAGCAAAATCAGTGGCAGAAGTAAGAGCTTCAATATTAAGATCTTCGATGAATTCACTCAGCATTCGCCTACTATTCTCCGCACCTCTGGAAGATTGACGCTTAGCAAAGGGTCCTGCGGGCATGGAAATGCGAGACTCAAAGGAAGCCAAAGCCGATGTAGCTGCTGAAGAATAAATCATGCACAAAGAAGGGTCAGATTTCAACCTGAAAAATAAAGAAGAATGCTGATGGACAAGATCTACCATACCAGTGGTCAAAAGTGGCAGAGCAGGGAGCACATGAGGCTCGGTTATTCCTTCGCTCTCTCCCTCGAGCTGTGATATTATGGTCAATACGAGGAAATCTTAGCAATAGAAAGTTTACTCGTGGAAAGATGAAATAAAAGGTGAAGAATATACTAACCAACGCCTGAAGGGGGAACGAATTCCGATTGGAAGGCGAAGTGTGGGCTTAACATCTGGTGTAAGCGGTCAAAAAGCACTCTTGCAGGATTGCAACAATATATGGTTAATACAAGAAAACAATATCTACACTTTAATAGGAAGTGATGGATCCCTACCTTCTATCATTAAACCCGAGGGAACCCGGGAGGACACAGAAGAGAGGGGTGGAGCAGTGACAATCACGGCCACGGCTGACAGTGATCCTTCAATCAGCACAACGCCGGGGTCTACCATGCCTGTATTCAGAATAAAGGAAATATCAGCAGAAATGTTTAATGGGATTGAGAAACCAAAAGTAATGGCTTGAGGTATACCTAATGGGGCGGAAATCATAACAGGGTATGGAGCATCACCAGCCTCAACGGCTTCCTCAGTTTCCATAATCATCGGGAAGGTGGATTCGGCATCCACACCTTCGTCCTTTGAATCAATAAGGGTCGTCGTAATGCTCGCATCACCCGCTGATATCGTGGATCCACGAGGGGGAAGCGGTAATCAAAACAGTTCCAGATTCGAAAGGGAGGCCTGATACTCCAGGCACTTCGAGCGCCGGCGCTTCACCCGCCGCGTCACCACCTGAACTTGGCCCAGTTGAAGAAAAACAAGAGTGTTATTATTCAAGGAAAAAAAAGACTGCTATCAAGTTTCAAGAAGGGATTGTGCACTGTTTTACCTTGAAGCGACCACTCGGCTTCTTCGCAAGCCGCACGCACAACCTGCTAATGAGCAGTGGACAGGGCAGAAGGAGCGTCCTTCTGCCTTGTTTTTTTTCAAGGAAAAAAAGACTGCTATCATGTTTCAATAAGGGATTGTGCACTGTTTTACCTTGAAGCGACCGCTCGGACTCTTCTCAAGTCGCACACGCAACATGCCTATGAGTGGTGGACAGGACAGAAGGAGCGTCCTCTGACAGAGGAGCGTTGTCATCCAGATCAGGCTCGGCCTTGGGACATACTGTAACATCCGTCATCGGCTGCTTCAGCAACACCTACCGTGGCGTCCTGGGGAGGACCTCAGCCATAACCGGTGGCCCTGAAGACTCTTCCGCACCACCACTCGAGGTTGGCATTGTACTTGGAACAACATGGGCTGCGGTGGTTCCTATAACAGGAAAAGGAAAGGAGTCAAGTTGTGAATAAAATAAACTAAATATGTAAAGGCGTCGTGAAACAAATTATACCAAGACCCATGGAAGCGCGAAGCCTCTCCTCCTTCTCAAATGTTTTGAGGGACGCCAAGAGGGCCGATTCAGTGGAGATTCCTGTTAAGAGAAGGGTGTTAGGAAAGCGTAATAAATTCATAAAAAGGAATATATAAGGAGAGTATAAACGAAATATACCGGACGCCGCAAGAGAAGCTAACATCGCTTGCTCACGGTCCAGTCTTTCAGAAGCTTCGATAGCAGCTTGAAGGTCGGTAGCGGCAATAGAAGCTTCGAATAGACCATCGTTGATGCCATACTCAGAAATGCCTTCGCTATAAGGAGCGTGAGGCTCTTAGCCGAATACAACATCAACCGAGAATAGCGATTTCTTCTTTTTCTGCGTGCTGGCACCAACCCCCGACGACAACAACTTCCGCTTAACGGGCTTCTTCGGACGACGGGTTCCGATCTCCGAGCCAATACTCGACTCGGGGGACGCAGCAGCCACCACAGTCACAGTAGCATTTACCTCCGGCCGAGGCTTATCTGGAAAAGATCGCGGAACCACAACTTCGCTGCTTCCCCTTAAAGAAAGAAGCACAACCGCCTGTCGCTTCAGCGGGACCGCTGGATTACTGGCTTGGACAACATCCTTGTGGTCAAGCAGCAGCCGTCTCTCTTCCTTGATGACAGCGTCCATTGCATGTTGGTACTAAGCAACGTAAGCATTCGAGGCCTTTGGAATGTGACCCGGCTCGCTGATGAGGAAATGGGACCCCGTATTCAAACGCATGAAATGACGTGTCACATTGCGAACACCTTCCTTAGTAGAAACGGGATCCATGATGAACGCCTCGAGGGGAACGCCTTGGTTGTAACCCGATTGCTGAGCGAAACAGTGTGGGTTATATCTCATGAAGAAAACCAAGGCATTCTGTCTGAATACCAGGAAACCTGGCCTGATAGAATACAAGTGGAAAATCTCTCGGGCCCTCAATACAGAAGCTCCGTCCTTGAAAACATCGTGAAGCGGCTAGATGGCTTTGGAATATTCCTTGTCGATGGTCATGACTCTGTCGACAAAGGTCATGCTGTCCCCGACTATGCGTGGGCGAAGAATCAATCGCCGAGCCTCCTGCTGTGTTGGGTCTGGAGAAGAAGCATTGACCAAGTGCATGACCCGAGGAAAATTATATCCGTTAAATCTGGGTCGTTTATGTAGGGTTCCCAAGCACAAAGTAAGGTTTCGGGTGGCATCATCCATACCAAATTAAAATTTTGCTATGCTTAAACAAACCTTAAACAAGATCTTTAACTAGAGAATCATGCGGAATCGAAATGCAAACTACTTTACATCTAAGTGATTAGAGATTACAACCTTTGTAGTCCTTTCCTTCACTTCACAAGCTCCAAGTAGTGGTCCTTTCACTGTGATCCAAGAATTCCCGGACTCTTGAGAGGCACTACAAGGTGAATGATCCATGCTTGCTTGAAGACTTCGAAATGCAAGATGATCTACTTCGAGGAAACACGAACTCAAGCTGTGACTTCACTAATATGGAATTAGTGAAGCTAACACACTAATCTATAGGGCAAGTATAGAAGAGGATGATGGAGTAGGAATTTTGCTCTCTTTAGTTTTCTTTTTCTCACAATCTTTCATCACAAAAGAAAAAGCTAGCAAGCACTTTTTTTAGGAAGAAGAAGATGAAGTGATGAATGAATTATTGATTGAGGTTAGAAATACAACCATGGGTTAAGAATGTCATGCTTAACCCTTGTAGAGACTTAACCATGAGCTAGGGTTAAAGGTTAGGTTGATAAATATCTTAAGCTTGACAAAAGAGTGGACGAAGTCAACGAACCTACAAGCTTCTACCAGCTTTGTCCAAAAGATCAAGCATGACTAATTCCACAATTTTGAATTTCCTTAACAATAAATATAAACCCTAATCTTAACCCTTGCATGGTATAAGTCTCTCACACACAAGTTGCATATATAACCTAACATGACACATGAATATATATCATATATACATTTATGTGTGCAAAAAGAAAACAATACATTTAACATATATCACATATATATCAATGTATCCAAAGTGAGAAAAAGAAATGCTTAAGTGAGCATATATTAGTTAATGCAATTTAATATATCAAATATATAATTATACATTAAATTATTAAATCAAAACTTTATTTAATAATCCGGCTATATCACATATAACTGACCAATATAATATGTATCATTTCATCGAATCAACACTTGATCCGATGACCCGGCTATATCACATATAACCGGCCGATATCTCATATCGCGAGAATAGTATATGGTATCACATACATGTATTATTCTCGGTCCCGCACATATCACATATGTGCTCTTACTCCTTTTCGCCTGAGCCAGGAAACCTCTGTGTAGGACTCTAAAGACTCGTCAATACGCCAGCAGTAGGTGATGATCATATCAAACACCCACAAGTTGCAAGCGGTCAGCTAAACGTAACAGCCACCCGGGTATTGAGCGATCAGAAGATCAACAAGCAAGCCTGTACATACTCCTGCGAGTCCAATCAGTAACACTACCGTATAGTCTGGTCTCTTCGTCTGATATATCGCATATCCAGTCTAGGGGTGGTAAATGTCAGACCCCAGTAACCGATAAGTTGTATCGATGTGAGGCTCATAACGGGTCGAGAAACTACTGATAACACTTACCAGTAGATCTCTATATCATCCCTGGCCAGGGACTTCCAGTTATAGCCAATCGAGCACAGCGCAACATCAACCCCCAATGCCGGGAGAGACGAAACCCTTCCTATCGCTCATTGCCTCCATGTGATTCAGGACTGTACCCAAAAGCCACCGTTTTGCACGTTTTCATGAACGTAGTAAGGTGGAAATCAAAGCACAGTGGGAATCACATAAGACTCTATGACGATTTCGGGTCTACAGACTAATCTGCACCAGTGTCACCAGAGAACTGCTATCTGACAATAGGTATAATACCAAGTAGGAGTTCTCGACGAGTCCGTTCAGTGTACCCAGTTTCCACTGAGCACCCGTATACCTTTTTTGATGTCAAACAACAATGGATGTGGGCTCATCCATCGCCCATCATATGGGTCAAGATGCGTATACGCTAGTCTACTCTGGAGTATCGATGCCCTGTCTCGATACACCCTCGATTAGGAACAATTATAGAATGTACTTTTGGACTACCTTGGCCCCCACTAGTATGATCTCCATCATAGTCCTAGTAGTCAAGTACACATCCTAAGGGCTTTATCAACATGTAAGAGCAAGACAACAACACAATACAAGTCAACATGTTAAGACAAAGAGCAACCAGATAGCATACTATCATATCGAGCAAGAAAGTCCTATCTATATATATCCAAGCATCCACTATAATATACATCATATGTACAAGAATGGCCTCTAGGGCATATATATAACTAACAATCTCCCACTTGCACTAAGGCCAGCTGTTGTAGTATCTCATACCCAACATCCCGAAGAGTCTCTCAAATTGTATCTGGGGTATGGCCTTCGTGAGTGGATCCGCAGTGTTGTCCTTCGTGTCAACTCTCCTGATCTCGATCTCCCGGCGATCAACTATCTCCCAGATCAGGTGATACCGCCTCAGAATATGCCTGAATCTCTGATGGGACCTGGGTTCCTTGGCCAAAGCCAAAGCTCCATTATTAACACAATACAAAGGTATTGGATGCTCATTAGACGGAATCACTCCAAGTTCAGTTATGAACTTCTTCATCCAGAAAGCCTCTTTGGCAGCATCGTTGGCAGCGATGTATTCAGCCTCCATCGTCGAGTCTGCCACGGTTTCCTGTTTGGAACTCTTCTAACAAACCGCCCCTCCATTGAGGTTAAAGACAAATCCCGAGTGTGACTTAGAGTCATCCTTATCACTCTGGAAGCTCGAATCGGTAAAGGACTCCACCTGGAGTTCTCCGTTATCATACACCAAGAAGATCTCTTTAGTCCTTCTCAAGTACTTGAGAATGTTCTTCACAGCTGTCCAGTGACTCTCTCCAGGATCTTCTTGATACCTACTCACTACACTTAGTGAGTATGCTACATCGGGTCTGGTACATAGCATCGCGTACATGATAGAGCCTACTGCCGAAGCATAGGGTATCCCTTGCATGCGAGCTCTCTCCAAATCAGTCTTGGGAGGCATCTCTTTGGAGAGAGTGAGTCCAAAGATCATGGGTAAGTTCCCACGCTTGGATTCTTCCATACTAAACCTCTTTAGTATGGTGTCAATGTACCTGGATTCGGACAATCCCAGTATCCGTTTAGATCTATCTCTATAGATCTTAATTCCCAAGATGCAGGAGGCATCACCTAGATCTTTCATTGAGAATCTTTGTGATAAGAAGAGCTTGACCTAGTGCAGCATAGGAACATCATTTCCTATTAAGAGTATGTCATCCACATACAATACGAGGAAGAAAACTTTACTCTCTGCAACCTTCTTGTATATACAAGGTTCATCTACGTTTTTTATGAAGTCAAACTCTTTGACTACCACATCAAAACAGATGTTCTAACTCCGCGATGCCTGCTTTAACCCGTAGTTGGATTTAAGCAGCTTGCACACCTTTCCGCTGCTCCCAATGTCTACGAAGCCCTCTGGCTGAGTCATGTACACGCACTCTTCTAAATCACCATTTAGAAAGGCGGGCTTAACATCCATTTGCTAGATTTCGTAGTCATGGTATGCAGCAATGGCAAGTAGGATCCGGATGGACTTAAGCATAGCCACTGGAGAAAAGGTTTCATCATAATCCATACCTGGTCATTGACGAAAACCTTTTGCAACAAGTCTAGCTTTAAAAGTCTCAACTTTTCCATCTACACCAAGTTTCTTCTTAAAGATCCATTTGCTCCCAATGGGTTTTACCCCTTCAGGAGCAACTTTCAAAGTTCATACTTTGTTGGTGTACATGGATTCCATCTCAGATCGCATTGCATCCAGCCATTTTACAGAGTCCCCACTCGTGATGGCCTGCTCGAAGCTAGTCGGGTCATCATCTTCCATGATGCACTCCTCGCTCCCACCATCAATGAAAAAACCGTAGTATCTCTCAGGTGGATGAGGAACCCTACTAGATCGGCGGAGAGGCTGGGATTCGTTGGGAACTATCGAATTCTCTGGTTCCATTAAATCTTCAGTTGTAGTTTGTGCTGCTGGGACTTCTTCCAGATCTACCTCTTTGCCACTAATTTCTTTCACAAGAAATTCCTTTTCTAAGAAGGTAGCATATTAAGAAACAAACACTTTTTGTTCCTCACCGTGGTAGAAAATATATCCTTGTGAATTCTTTGGATATCCCACAAACTTGCATAGAACTGATCATGCCTCGAGTTTGTCCGGATTTTGCCTTTTGACATAGGCCGGACAACCCCATATCTTAACACGTTTAAGATATGGTTTCTTCCCACTCCATATCTCATATGGTGTGGTAGGTACAGATTTAGATGGAACTTGATTCAATAGGTATGCTGCTGTCTCAAGCGCATAACCCAAAAAGGAAAAAGGCAACTCAGCGGTGCTCATCATAGAGCGCACCATATCTAATAGGGTGCGGTTCCTCCGCTCCGATACACCGTTGTGCTGTGGAGTATACAGAGGAGTAAGTTGAGAGAGAATCCCATTCTCTTTTAAATAGTCCAGGAACTCATTGCTCAAGTATTATCCTCCTCGATCAGATCGAAGGATCTTAATACTTTTACCCGTTTGGTTCTCGACTTCATGCTTATATTCTTTGAATTTCTCAAAAGCTTCAGACTTGTGTTTCAACAGGAACACATGTCCATATCTTGAGAGATCGTCAGTAAATGTAATGAAGGACGAGGAACCATTCCTGGCATGTGTAGACATGGGACCGCATACATCACTATGTATCAGTCCTAAGAGTTCAATAACTCTTTCTCTGTGTCCACTAAACGGAGTTTTGGTCATCTTGCCTTTGAGACAAGACTGGCAAGTTTCATAAGATGAAAATTCGAAAGGATTCAAATATCCATCCTTATGTAACTTAGCTAGTCGTGTCGCATTGATATGACCTAGTCTATAATGCCACAAGAAGAATTCGTTCATTTCTGAACTCTTCCTCTTGTGTATGTTTTGTATGTTGGGAACTGTGGTTTGATTTAGAACGTATATGCCATTGTTTAGCGAGCCTGATCCAATCAACTTTTGATTCAGGAAGATGTTCATAACATTATCCTGTACTACAAAATTATATCCTTCTTTACTTAATAAAGAAACTGATATAAGATTGCATATCAGGGTCGGAATGTAATAGCATTCGTTCAGAATCAATGTATTACCATTTGGCAACACAAGGTGATATTCGCCAACTGCTTTGGCTGCAACATTTGCACCATTCCCTACTCTTATGGAATGATCACCCTCTCCCAGTTCTCTACCTTTCCTTAGCCCATGTAACATATTACATATGTGGGATCCCGATCCGGTATCTAATACCCAGGACGTAGAGTGAACTGAGAAACAGTTCTCGATAACCAACACACCCGAAGAAGATGCATCAACATGCTTATTCTTCGTTTGGGTGGCTTGAGAATCCGGATATGTCCATATTCCCTGCTCGGACTTATAACAGTTATAACTTGGAGCGGGGCCAACGTTCCCCTGCTCAGTATAACAAGCGGGTTCGGTCAATAAATCCATATTATTATTTTTATTAAGGCCTGACATGGTCGCTACCTGGAGAGAGAGAAGAAAACACTTTAGCGTATGCTCTTGCAAGATTAGATTGGTTTTTATCTTATCTAATCAGGATGGCTCCCACTGTTTTTATCAAATATTCCTTCAAACCTTAAAAGGTAAGACTAGCCGGGATTAATTACACCTTACAAGTTCGCCGATCTTTCAGCCAGGTCAGTGTTGGTACTTTGAGGGAGATTCCCCGTGCTTTCGCATGGACCTAATTAGAATAAACCACATTTTCCCAGGGGCGTAACCCCGTTAACACCTTTCTAGACACCTACTTGATCGGCTAATTGTCATGTGTAAAACTCTCCCAGGAGTAACTCTTACTCGTAGTGGGTATCGGGATCCAACTATCTCATAGAAAGTATGCAATCTCATTGAAAATTCCAACACTTGAAATTCCCGATAATTCTTTTGCCCCTAGCAACTCATGACCTTAACATAGTCAACAAATCATAAGCGCTAGCCAAGTTCAACCCGTCATTTCTTGATTGAATCAAACCCACCCGCACGACCCTTAACATAGTCAACAAAGTCGTACGACTACCCTAATCCAATCGCATCTCATGCTTTGGCAGATAAACACTAATTAGCTACCGCACACTACGCCTTAACATAGTCAACAAACGTAGCATGAATACTAAGTAGGACTTATCTGAAGTGACGAAGGGCTACGACAGGTTTTTCAGAAAACCTTTTGCGTAATGAACATGATATCGTTGTAGAAACAAGTGATTTTGAAAAGGAGTGTTTTTGAGGCTTTTACTAGTTTCGCTAAAGAGGTCACTCCCGGTGAAGGGATCTCGGCTCTTTCCTTATCGAATAAGGTGCTGGATATTCTACTAAGAATACCGCTATGCAAAGCAAGAACTATAAAAGCAATCAAAAACAAAACCGAGTGAGTTGTAGCATCTGCTAGTTTCACTAAAGAGGCCACTCCTGGTGAAGGGATCTCGGCTCTTTCCTTATCGAATAAGGTGTTGGATATTCTACAAGAAATACCGCTATGCAAAGCAAAAACTAGAACTACCCTTTTTGAAAATTTGATTCTACAACATATTTTAGGTTTCTTTTTCTTTCATTAATCTCATTAATAAAGTCCCATCATTTATGCTTCCTAAGCATCACAGAAGAAACGAAAATACAACGTATGCTTATGCCATCCGCATTTGCCAGAGTGTCCCGTTATGCACCGTTAGATTACTTAACTAACGGCATACCAGGACGGGACTAGCGCGGGGGGAAAATATAAGCAACGTTTATTATATATCATATATATACAATAATAAAGCATTCGTCTCATGCATATATAGTGATCACATCACAGAATATCAGCAACAGAAGATAACATATGAAATATTGGATATTCTAGGAGGTCCGCGTTTTATTTTGAGTTTGTATAAAACACGGATTCCACGGTCGTGATGAATAGCCAAACCCACATCCCTAGACCCCTACGAGAGTGGCAAGCAACCCTCCCAATTCTAGGGTTAGGAGACCGGGTCTCGACTCCTCGAGATGGCCTCCCACTGGACCCTAGAACCCGGTTGCTTGTGCTCTTCTCCTTGGTTCTATCCTAATGCAGAAAAGTAAATAATATACAATGGTGACATCATCCTCAACCCGGAAGTGCCCCAATAAAAGAATATTATATACAATAAATTTTACATGAATGAAAATAAGAACTCTCATCTCACATAAAACCCCCGGTTATTCAAATCACGACGATCCAATATAACATATCACAGCAACACATAACATCGCATATCATCAACGTAAGTAAATATGCGTATCACAATCGTCGTTGACATATAGCAACGAAAACGGCGATACACCACATATTACACTTACGGTCGCAGAAAAGAAAGTGAAAAACTACAACGTTTGGAATCTACAATCACCTTAGACATCATAAACCCGAAATATCACATATTACGGATTTCATGCCTAACTATATGAATTCCACATATTATATCACATTCCAGAAAAAGCTAGACGACGTTAAACATTCCGATCGAATCAACAAACACCCAAAATTTTCCAAAAGCTCAACACTTGAGCGTAGTTTAAAAATACTCAGTATATGCCACAGTGCCAATGAACCAGCCGTAGAATGGTCAACCAATGCCTCACATGTGGCACCGCGGAATTACCGCAAACCCTAAGGTTTAGCGGTGGTTCTTATGGTCACAGAATCGAGTTAGGGCTTCGTTCTTCTAGAGGGTCCATCGCATCACTTGCACGATATTTGAATGTTCTTTAACTATGAAAAAATCCAACTCTTGGAAAATTTTCCGGCAAGGGTTAAATTGGGTATTTGATATCCGATCGAACTTTTTAACATCGTCTAAAATAACCTGAAAACAAACTAGAATTATGAATACGAAACACTCCGAATTGCCTCTGTAAAAAGATAACATCACATGCAAATTTAGCAAAAACAAATAACACCTGAAATACCAAACCCCAGAGACTGGAACACAATGCAAATTTCAAGCCCAAACTGTTCCCAAAAACCGAGGAGGCCGATTTTTTCTTGCCTGTGGCCGGCCCAAAAAAGGTGGGATGGGGTGAATTTTGCACAGTGTTCATATTGTATCTCAAACAACATTCTGCAGTTTAAAAAAATTTTTGACTCTCAGAAAATTTTGACAGAAACTAGGGTTTCGATTCGGATGTTTCAGAGTTGTTTCAGTTTCGTAATCCTACACAATCCGTCTAATTCTCTAGTTAGGCTCTGATACCACTATAGGGTTCCTAAGCACAACAGCAAGGTTTCAGGTGGAATCATCCATGCCAAATTAAAATTTTGTTATGGTTAAACAAACCCTAAACAAGATCTTTAAGGAGAGAATCATGCGGAATCGAAATGCAAACTACTTTACATCTAAGTGATTAGAGATTACAACCTTTGTAGTCCTCTCCTTCACTTCACAAGCTCCAAGTAGTGGTCCCTTCGCTACGATCCAAGAACTCCCGGACTCTTGAGAGGCTCCGCAAGGTGAATGATCCATGCTTGCTTAAAGACTTCGAAATCCAAGATGGTCTACTTCAAGGAAACACGAACTCAAGCTATGACTTCACTAATATGGAATTAGTGAAGCTAACACACTAATCTATATGTCTAGTATAGAAGAGGATGATGAAGTAGGAATTTTTCTCTCTTTAGTTTTCTTTTTCTCACAATCTTTCATCACAAAAAAAAGGCTAGCAAGCTCTTCTTTTTTGAGGTAGAAGAAGATGAAGTGATGAATGAATTATTGATTGAGCTTAGAAATGCAACCATAGGTTAAGAATGTCATGCTTAACCCTTGTAGAGACTTAACCATGAGCTAGGGTTAAAGGTTAGGTTGATAAATATCTTAATCTTGGCAAAAGAGTGGACCAAGTCAATGAACCTACAAGCTTCTACAAGCTTTGTCCAAAAGATCAAGCATGACTAATTCCACAATTTTGAATTTTCTTAATAATAAATATAAACCCTAATCTTAACCCTAACATGGTATAAGTCTCTCTCACACAAGTTGCATATATAACCTAACATGACACATGAATATATATCACATATACATTTATATGTGCAAAAAGAAAACAATACATTTAACATATATCACATATATATCAATGCGTCCAATGTGAGAAAAAGAAATGCTTAAGTGAGCATATATTAGTTAATGCAATTTAATATATCAAATATATAATTATACATTAAATTATTAAATCAAAACTTTATTTAATAATCCGGCTATATCACATATAACTGACCAATATAATATGTATCATTTCATCGAATCAACACTTGATCCGATGACCCGGTTATATCACATATAACCGGCCGATATCTCATATCGCGAGAATAGTATATGGTATCACATACATGTATTATTCTCGGTCCCGCACATATCACATATGTGCTCTTACTCCTTTTCGCCTGAGCCAGGAAACCTCTGTGTAGGACTCTAAAGACTCGTCAATACGCCGGCAGTAGGTGATAATCATATCAAACACCCACAAGCTGCAAGCGGTCAGCTAAACGTAACAGCCACCCAGGTATTGAGCGATCAGAATATCAACAAGAAAGCCTGTACATACTCCTGCGAGTCCAATCAGTAACACTACCGTACAGTCCGGTCTCTTCATCTGATATGTCGCATATCTAGTCTAGGGGTTGTAAACGTCAGACCCCAGTAACCGATAAGTCGTGTCGATGTGAGGCTCATAAGGGGTCGAGAAACTACTGATAACACTTACCAGTAGGTCTCCATATCAGCCCTGGCCAGGGACTTCCAGTTATAGCCAATCGAGCATAGCGCAACATCAACCCCCAATACCGGGAGAGACGAAACCCCTCTTATCGCTCATTGCCTCCATATGATTCGGGACTGTAACTAAAAGCCACCGTTTTGCACGTTCTCATGAACGTGGTAAGGTGGAAATCAAAGCACAGTAGGAATCACACAAGACTCTATGACGATCTCGGGTCTACAGACTAACCTGTACCAGTGTCACCAGAGAACTGCTATCTGACGATAGGTATAATACCATCTAGGAGTTCTCGGCGAGTCCGTTCAGTGTACCCAGTCTCCACTGAGCACCTGTATACCATCTTTGATGTCAAACACCAATGGATGTGGGATCATCCATCGTCCATCATATGGGTCAAGATGCATATACGCTAGTCTACTCTGGAGTATCGATGCCCTGTCTCGATACACCCTCGACTAGGAACAATTATAGGATGTACTTTTGGACTACCCTAGCCCCCACTAATATGATCTCCATCATAGTCCTAGTAGTCAAGTACACATCCTAAGGGCTTTATCAACATGTGAAAGCAAGACAGTAACATGTTAAGACAAAGAGCAACTAGATAGCATACTATCATATCGAGAAAGAAAGTCCTCTCTATATATATCTAAGTATCCACTATAATTTACATCATATGTACAACAATGGCCTCTAGGGCATATATATAACTAACAGTTTATGCACACCAAAAGCACCCAGGACGTGCATCTCGATCCATGAGATGAAGTAATGTAGTGGGAGATTAACGGGCTTCAGACGGGGCTGAGTAGTGTCGGCCGCTAGACTCAGGCCGTGATATAAGTGAGCTAGACCTGCAACCCTAACGGCCAGGCATATCCCCGCCACAATACGGTGAGCCAGATAAAAGATAGACGGTCTCATATAACGAGGATGCATCGGAAGTGCGACCTAGCTTAGCTACAAGCCGATGAACCCCAGGAAGAATGTCTCCTCATCAATGTCCGGAGCAGCGACCTCTGCGAAAGAAACGACCGGGGTATCCGGAATAAAAAAAACTGCTTTAAATCTGCTTCCGCGGTCGGTAATTTGTCTAAGCCAAATCCGAACGGATCGTCAAGCTTGGCGAACTTTGCATCTTTCTTCGACAAAGCCTTCGGACGAAGGAAGTGGATGATGAAATCGGTAAAGCTAACTCTGTGCCCACCAGACTCTAAGAATAAGCTTTCGTATATGTTCAACACCTTGATTAAGCTTGGAAACTTGTGTTGAACGGCATTCTCTGGGTTAATACCCATTACCACTGATTCAGTAGCAAAGATGTATTTGTCAGGGGAAGTATCTCCTCATAATGTTCCCTTCTGACGGGTAATCCAGATATCTCCGCAAATTTCTCCAATGAGATTGAGACCTCCTGATCCGATAAAAGAAATGTGTGGGTTAGGGTATTCCATTGCTCCAGAAGAGATTTGACCCACCACACATGGGGAGTGTGGTAGTGAAAGAGGGATGCATAAATCGCGGGATATAGCCCGGTCTTCAGTAGCAGAGACTTCTTGGCCGATAGAATGTATCGGGCCCACTGCAGATAGCCAGCCGAATGACGGGGAGTCATTCCTATCATGTAAACCTGCCCCAAGGACGCGATTCTCTTTGGCATATGCGACGCCCTAGAATGTCTAAGGCCATCGGTGGCTGCACTGGTATCGATGCTATGGAGGGCTGGAGACAACCTTCCAAGGTCCAGTTGATCTCTTCTACTGCGTAAGTAACTTGCGGAGGGTCAGCGTAATGGATTGACGAGATCAGTTCTGACGGTGCTGCGCAAGTAAAAATGCATCGACCCCGGATAATGTGACTATACCACGACCCCCACAGATGAAGAGACTTTTGCTCTGGGTTATAATCCCGAACGAGTGCAAAGACTTCCCGATCTGTAGGCGCATCGGCGAAAGCACTTTCCGAGCGAACGCAGGGGAAGGAGGAATCGGAAGCCATAATCCCTATAAAAAAATAATAATAAAAAAGGGGGGTTAATTATCGACACGATGTTCAAGACTTTAACATTTTCATTACACCTAAATCTGTACTACATTTTGGCATGTTAAAGTCACCATGGTTCAAAGAGAAAGGGACAATTAGCCACACAAAATTAAGGTAACACCCCTATCAATGATTAGGAAGGCACTCATTGTAAGAATCCAAAAGAATTCTTATTTAATGAAAAATCTCATTGAACCGTGGAGTTAAACTCCCTCGAAAAATGAGTTCTACAGCAGATTCAAATCTGCAAGAAGAACCCTAGAAAGAAAGAAAAGGGGAATAAAATTCCCCAAAAAATTCTTAAAGAAGAAATTTTCTCAGAGCTAAGCTCTGTAAAACAACCCAGAATTAAATTCTTCTAGTGGGATTAAATCCTAGAATCCCCACGGGAAATGAAATTAAATTCCAAACAACTCTAAAAAATCAAAGTCACTAACATGATAAAATCTTAAGATATCTGAGACCAACGGTCTACCTAAACAAAGTTTTTTTTAAGATCTCTAAGAGATCGTTTCAAGAAAAAGTGCCAAGCTCTGTTAATGGGTTAAAAATCTAAGAAAAATGGTCATAATCCTTACCAATTTTCTTAAACAGAGTTTAAACTCTAAGAGTTTCTTTGGGCAGAGATCAAAGTTCTGAGAAGAGAATTAAATTCTCAAGGAAAAAGAAGGAGGATGACGAAACATCAGTTATCTCAAGGGCCAAAAGACCTATTTATAGGATGTGAAGGGAGGGTTCAACTCCCTAGAAGATCCAACGGGGGAAAACAGTGATACCGTTGCACCCACGTGTAAGCAATGTAAGAGCAACGGTGGGGGCATTTGTTTCCCTAATATTTAACCTAATAAAAGAGCAAAGCTATGTTGAATCTAATGAGGCAGCACCTCACGTGCTCTCCACGAGGGCATCAGCGCCAGAGCCAATCTTATAGAATTAAATCCTATGGTGGTGCCTCACGTGCTCCTCACGTGGGCGCCAATGTGCAAAGCACAGAAGAGTTCATAAGAGTTAAACTCTTAGATGGCGCCGCACGCGCTCCTCACGCGGGCGCCAATATGTAAAGCACAGAAGAGTTCATTACATAAGAGTTAAACTCTTAGATGGAGCCGCACGTGCTCCTCACGCGGGCGCTAATGTGCAAAGCACATAAATACCCATTATAAGAATTAAATTCTTAATTAGCGCCCACGTGCATAACACGTGAGCGCCGGCGTCCAGGTAGAATTAAAATTCTATAATACTCCCTGTTAAACAGAGCCGTTGGATCAGAGATCCAACGGAGATGATAAATCATCAAAATACAGAATTAAATTCTTTTGGGAGAAAATATTTCCCAAATTTTTCTAAAATAAGAAAGATACTCTCGATTGGATCAAAAATCCAATTATAGAATAAAATTCTATTTTGGAATATATTCCCTCAATCTTTCTAAATAAGAAAGATTGCTCTCTGTAAAATAGAGAACCCTTGGATTATAAATCCAATGGTGACTAAAAAATCACCGTTTCACCGAATAAATTCTGTATTGGGGAAATATTTCCCCAATCTCGTTAAAAACAAAGATCATATTCTGTAAAAACATAAGTTCTTGGATCAAAGATCCAATGGTAGGTAAAATTCCCTAAATCAATTAGAATCTCTCAATGTGAGATTTTCTCAAAGCCAATTAATAATTTGCCTTCACTATATAAAGGACCCGATACTTCAAGTCTCACACAGAGACAGAAGACCAAAAACACAGAGAAAGACAGAAGGAGATAGAGAAACCCCCTATAAACTTCTGCAAAAATACTGGGAGCTCTAAAAAGAACAGAGAATTCAATTCTCAAAGAAGAAGACCTTCCTTCTCAAAACCCTAGGTAAAGAAAAGATATCAAAATATCTCTATCATATCTAAGGGTTTAACCCTTTTTAAGGAACTTAGTTCTTTCTCTGGATCTGAGATCCACAGGACAAGTCTCCCATAAGTTGAGAATTTAATTCTCATTGGGAAGAACTTGTTCTTGAGAATTAAAGATTCAGAAAAGAACTAGGTCCAAAAGAAAAAAACTAAAGGAGAAAGAAACTTATAAAAAAATTTAGTTCTTAAAGAAAAAACCGATCCCAGATCTTCAAAAAACGAAGATCTCGGTAATCATTAATGGTCAAAATGCCATTAACAGAGATTTAATCTCTAAAAAAGTGAAAAAAGACTAGCGCCTCATATGCTCCTCACATGGATGCTCCTTTTTAACAGTGCCTAGCGCCTCACGTGCTTCTCACGTGGGCGCTATACAAAAAGTGCTTAGCACTTCATAGACAACCAAAATAGCTGAGTGCTTAGCACTGATCGGGCAGCACCCAGCACCTCACGTGGACGCCATAAAAAGTGCTTAGCACTTCATATTTAGTCAAAATGACTAAAAGTGTTCAACATTTTTTGGGAAGCGCCCATGGATGAATGCTTCACATGACATACATGTGAGCGTCAGAGCTTAAATAAGTGCTTAGCAGTTTTACATGAAAAGAAAAGGACCGAACAAACAAAGCCCAAATAAGTGCTTAGCATTTTTGAAAAGAAAGAGGCTATGTAGACTTAGCCCAAATTGGCTAAGTCTCTGAAATTTTCTTACAGCTGAACCCAAATGCTCTTTTGCTGGATCTTAAATAAAAATGATCCTTAAAATTTTGCTAAGTTAATTTTAGTCTCAAATTAGACTAACACATCCTTAGTAAGAACAAATTAAGCCTAAATGCTCACACATTTAAGTTGATCTTAATCTCAAACCAGATTAACAGTACTTAAATAAACCTAAGCCCAAATCTAAAATATACGGATTTGGACTAATCCGTGCCCTACGGGCGACGACATAAACTAGTCTCTGTATACAATCCACAGGCAACCAAAACAAAAAAAACACACACGACACGAAGTGAACTTCCGGAGCAGGAGAAAGTGGTTATCGCAATGCGGTAACGTAATTAACTGTAGGGGCTTGCGCCTATAGGGAAGAGCGTCCCCACAATAAAAAAAACCCTCATAAAATGAGGGGGAATCTGATAAAGTCTCCTACAACGGTCGCATCTATCCAAACCTCCGATATACGGTGCCATAAATCAACTTGGTATCTTCGTAGAGATGGACGGATAAATCCAAGTAGCATTTGCCCCCAAAATTCAGGCCAGACGTCCCAACATCTCGGTCCATCTTCCAGCGGTGAACAACCATATTCTGAAAGAGCCCATCTTTTTTCTTCATTTTAAGTCTACTTTCAATCCAAGCATCTGCTTTTGGACTTATACGTTTAGTTTCTCTCTCAGCTATGTATATGTCAAATCATCTGGTGCACATGCAATTTTAGAGAACAAACTCTGCAAGGTTTTGCCACTAAATCCGGCAATTGAGAAATTGGCTCTGATATGTCGCATACAATAATAATGACTATGAGATTCTGATAATGATTTTCTTAGCGCGGTTGAAATTCCTTTCATCCGGTCAGATATGAAAGTAATGTGCCTTCCCCGCACGGATGTAATGTATAGATGAATGCAAGTAATGAACCACTCCCAATTTTCAGTGATTTAACCTCTAACTACAACATATGCCAATAAAGGCCACCATTTGCAACAGCACCGGTAGCAATAAGCAAAATCCTTTTGTATTTGCCATATAAGTGTGTCCCATCAATACCGAGAATGGGACGACAATAAGCAAAATCATCAATGGACGGTCCGAATTCTTAAAATGCACCGGTAAAATATCACATTCTTTCTGACATTGAAACGTCGGTTGTCTTGAAGACAGTCCCGGGATTAGTAGATTTGATGGCAGTAAGGTGTCCTGGCAAATGTTCATATGAATCTTCCCAGTGTCCGTATATTTTAGACGATGCCATGTTCAACGCATTCCATGCGTTCATATAATTTATTTCAATGAATAATGTATATTTTATAAGCACTTGAATCGTTTTGGTGGTCAAATCGACATCCGCTTTCATAAAAGGCAATATCCTATTACATATGAATGTAGAAGTGGTCTGTTTATGATTTGAATTCACTACAGAATTCACAAAAGTATGATTACCCGCATACTTTTTTATCTGCCAATGTCCCGTTGGTGATTTTTTCGAGATATATGCATGAAGCCTCCATGGGCAGTTTGCGTCTGTTTTACAAATGACGGTGTAGTTGGTCGTGGTAGTCTTGATTAGTTTAAAAAAATCTCCGTGTTTAATTGACCAAACACCAACTTTCTGAATTAATTTCTCCTTATTCTCGAACAAATCGCCGATCTTCAACCCACTTTCAATATCGCCCGCCGAAAACCTTTCAGCATGAAAGTTGATTTCTCCATTTCCGCTGTAGATAACATGTGATCATCTGTCATGTTATTGGTAAGTGGATTTTCAAACGCAACGAAGTCATTATTAACATATGAATTAGTAATTCACTGCCTATCATTCTCATCGTCAAGGACATGTGCAATTTGCATGCTGTCTTCTGCTTGAATCTTGTCCTCATCACTAGCATCATCCTTATCATCATCATTTTCATCTCCATTACGTTCCAACACTACTGGATCTATAGCAGGTACATCGGTTGGATGTGCGGAACCAACATTAGCGACTTGCATGGTATTTCATACTGACGAAATCCCGACCTATCGTCTGCAAACGGTGTCCATCCTGCATTGTATCCTGTATTGTATGACTGCATGTGCTCAGTATTTTGGGGAAGAATATTGAAGTCGAAGCTTGGCGTTGGCATGCAATTAAAATCGCAGCGTAGCGGTGATATACAATTATTACCGACCGGCGGTACATAAGAACTGCACAAAAATTTATGAATATTTGGTAACTATAGCATATCTCCACTCTTAATAAATAGCATTCCGTTAAATGTACATACAGTATAAAGATGTGCAAGATAATACTTATTTTGTAAACTGCCAATTCACTGGCGTCCGGTTGATGTGTCTTCACCTGCGTAACATTGATCTCTATACTGTTCATCATTGGTGGGAGACATAAAACCGGTAGAATCAGCATTCATATTGAGCATGCGTGTCATTTTTCCTTGAGGGTAATGCTCGAAATACTCAAAAAGAAGGATCAAGCACTTTAGAATAAGGTTCGGACAGTTGAGCGGACGCCAATATCTCCTTCTTCACAAACAGCTCACTCGATTTCGATTCCGATGCAAGCATGACTTGTGTATCCTCGTTATCGGATAATTCAATAGCGGTATATTCAAGCTCCGACAGCCATTTGCATATTAAGGAGATATTGAACTCTAATGGATTGATTTTGGTAGCTTTGTACACTACATGGCATAGCTCGTTGTATGTGCTAGACTTCTTGATTCTAGTAATCTTAGTTTTTCTTCTGACATATTCAGGAATATTATTTTTTCCAATCGATAATTGGCCACTGATTGATGTGAAAAACTGAGTCTTTGTGTTTCTTAGTTACCACAATCAATAACGGTGTCCCAATAGCTAGCCGATAGTGAGTACGGGTCGTCCACAAGAAAATGGTAAACTATGTTTCTTATTTTAAACGAGTTAATAAAGAAAGGTGGGATTTTTATCATTTTATACTAAGGAGATTTGAAAATTTTATAAGAGAAGGGCATATAGGGTTTTTCGGATTGAGTAGTTAAAGGATGGGGTTTTAAAAATAATTCTTTTTATTTTTTAATTATTTAATACTAAAGAAATAGCGATGAATGTGGATTAGGGTACTTGGAGGGATTGGGCTTTCCCTCTACTGACCTTTGTCCTTCCATTGATCCCTATTTATCTCAAGCCCTCAACAAAGGAAGTATTAACGAATCTCAAATCGAGATCGTAACTATCATGAATTGTTAGCACGCCCGAATAAGAAGGTTAAGACTCCCTTTGTTAAAGTTTATAAAAATTAAAATATAAGAAGAAGTTAAGGGATTTTTTCATTCATTATACTACCCTATTCTACAAACCCTAACAAGCGAGAATTTACTCGCTCATTGGGGAAAACGATGAAAAGTAGAAAAATAAGGAACCCATATGAAAAACAAAAAAATAAAAGTGCGAAAAAATAAATGCAAAAAGTAATGAGACAAAATTAGAAGAAAGAAACTACCTTTTATTGAAACTTTTGCATTACAGAATTTGATTCCTGAAAAAAAAACTAAAAGAACTAAAAAGCCTAATTTGCTCGATAGATCTAGATCGATAGATCGGTAGATCAATGATCCATAACCCTAGATTGCTATCGGTCCTTTATATAGGTTCTGGAACTTGAAACCCTAGACATCATCTCAATGTATGTGAAAAGACGATCATGCCCCTAAAATATCACATCGAACAGCCACTATATAACCACGGAACCGCCTCTTAAATCCCCTTTCCACTACGGATCCGCCGCCATTTGGTGGACTTGTGTCTCCAGATTATTCGTGCTTTCTTTTCTCGATTTTAGGAGATTTTTCTGATGAATATATTTTGAAAATATATCTTTCTCCCTGCAGTTGCGAGATTCTTCAATTTGCTCCTAAAATTCGGCGGATTTGGTTTGCTAACTCGATTTTATGTGGATCTCCTACTTATATTTGTAGTCCTGAACTGATTTATTATTTTAATATCTGCACAATATCTCAAATCAAATCATTAGTAGCATTTGGTTTATTTGAGATAATATTCCAACCAATTTTTAATTAAATTACTTAATGAATATGATATGATATGCACATCTTAATAATAATGGTTAAGAATATTTGATATGATATGCATATTTTTATAATTAAGAATCACATGGATATTTTATTTAAATATGATATGCATATATTCCACCCAATTATATTAACTATAAATTAAAAAAACATATGACAAAATCTTTTTACACATAAACCCTCATATGTCCTTAAATTATAAATAACACCATTTAGTAATTAATAATAATAGATAAAATGACCGTACAAATGTGCAGTAATTATGACTGATCAAATACCCCCAAACTTATCTTTGATCGTCCCGAGCAAACTATTTTATTTTAATAAGAAAAAGAAAAACCTAGCACACTTTCGTAACCAACGCGATTGCACTTAGCTCGTGCAACAAAGCTTTTAAACCTTTAGGTGTTCATACTAGGAGGAGTGTTTTCTCCTGAGGGTTTTCAGAGGATTTCACCCATAAAATCCCAAAATAAAAGAAAGAAGACAAATTATACGCAAAGATAAGGAACATATAAAAGAAAAACTTGAAAATAAGAAGCTACAGTAGCTTTTTAGTTGTCATGAGCCTTATCTTAATGATCTTGAAAAGATGTCGGAAATCATATCCTCCCTCAATAAAACATCATCTTTAGTCTTCCTCCCTATCTCTCCTCCAAACATCGATCATATACCCCTACGTGTGTGTAAAAGTCATCCTTACACTTGGAGAATTCAATTCAAGCTATCATATCCTTTATCCATATTCCTTAGTACTTTTTAGTTGGTGATGTTTTAGATGAATTTGCTCACATATTCTTCATGCGACTGTTAATACTTCTTGAGACACTAACCAACTGATTACTGAATATGCTCATTGATCAAGGCATACTTAGCAATATCCTAATTTTACAACACCTAAGGCTTAGCAGTGACCCCCAAACCAGTTGGTCTAAGGCATTAGGTTATAAAGCACCCTTGCTGTATTTTTTATATGCTGCCTTAAGTAATTACAAAACCAGTGTTCATTTTTCTTTTAAATTTTATTTTATGTGTCATTTATACTTTGTTGATTTTTTTTCATACTAAGGTTTTTAGGCAAAAGTATTTCAAGGTTTCCTCTACTATCCCAAGTTTCAAGATTGTGTGCAAGTGCGTATAGTTGGGTATCAATATTCAGAAGTTTGGACTCAAGAATAGCTGTAAGTGCACGGCGGCGCCCCGGCCGTCAATCCGACGGCCAAATGCGGAAGCGGTGATAAACTTTAAATTTTACTTGAACTGGCAAACCGCCGCGCACTAATACCCGGATCGAACCACTAACTAGTCCTAGCTATCTACAAGAAAGGGAAGAGAGATATACCGACAGATCCGAGTCCTCCGGTCTTCTCGTCGTCGTCCCGATCTCCTGCGGAATGTGCCGTCTCCTCCTCGTCGCCGGAAGTGCACCACATCGCCTACTTCTCTTACGGGCTCCCACCTCAATGCCGAGGCAACTCGGGCACGAAGCTGGCTAGTCGACGTGCCCAAGGTTTGCTGTAGAATGTGTAGTGAAGAAGTCTCATTTGGGGTTGTAGGAATTGCCTTTTTGGTGGAGGGAAGATACAAGAACTATGTGGAGGAACTTTGGGGATTTTGGAACATGAAATGAACCAAAAACCCTACTCCAAAAATGTTGGACAGCCCCCCTAATGCTTGGGCCGGCCATGACTTCAAGAATGGGGGAATGAGAGAGGAGATCAATGTATCAAAAGATTACCCATCACATAATGCAAGAGAGAGAGGGAAAAAAGACTATCATGCATAAGCATGATGACAAGCAAAAACCAACACTCCACCTCAACCATCATGATATCCAAAGTCAAGCATCATCAACACAAAGTCAAGGTATGGTCCACCCATCATGAACCACCATGAAGTCAAGAAGTCAAGGTCAATGAAAAGCTATCATGACACAAGAATATGCAAAGAACCCCTCCACAAATACTTATTTGCAACAATGCAAATAAGCCCTCCTCCACCAATCTTTGGCCAATGAACGATACAAAGGAAATCGGCCGAAACGAAAAGCAAACTGGCAACTCCAGAAAACTGGTCCCGTAATAAATTACAGGAAAACCCCGATACTGTGCATACACACCCGCATTTGTATTCCGACCGAAATACAAATGCAATGAGACAAAATCTACACTGTACTATACTAGGATCCGGCTTAAACCAAAGCCGGCTAGTGATGTCCGTTCGATCCTGATCCGTGCAATACCGCACGTATCTGATCGAACCCTGCCATATAACCATACGGCCTATAGTACAAACTGTCCGATCCTGATCCGTGCAATACCGCACGTATCTGATCGGACCCTGCCATATCTCCATACGGCCTCTACAACCTTTCGCCCGAAAGCTGAGTAACTGAATATGGGGGACTCTAAAGACTCATCAACACCTTGGTTGTGGATTTAACCACTAGCACGTTAGAGGTATAAGCCAATACATAACGGGCTACCAGGTATTGACCAAAAGGGACGTCTGTGAGCGAACTCAGCCTGACAACCCTACTGAGCCTGTCAGTGACAATATCCGTACAGTCCGGTCCGTTCGTCTATGAGCATCGCATGGCGGGCCTAGGGGGTTGGTAAAAGTCAGACCCCCAAAAGCGGTACAAGTCGTGTCGGAGTGTAGCCCAGAACACCCTGAGATACTACTGGAATACCTACCAGTAAATCTCCTTGCCTCGGCCGAGGGCTTCGTGTAATGGCTCTCCTAGACACAGCGCGACCTCACCCCCAATACCGGGAGAGACGAACCCCTGAAGATACGCTCACTGCCTCCATGTGGCTCGGGACTGTACCCAACTAAAACCTGTTTGCACGACTCCTTTGAGCCGTGGTAGGGTAGTAATCAAAGTACAGTGGGAACTCACACGAGACAAATGACGATCCCCAGGTCGATGAACTAACCTGTACACATGTCACCAGGGAACTGCCATCTGACGTCTGGTATATGACCAACTAGCATGTTCCCGGCGAGTCCTGTCCGGTGTACTCATAACCCAATGAGCACATGTATACATCTTAGGTGATCCAACTGACACCAGTGGCTTGAGAGACCGGCCACCGCCCCTCGTCGGGGTCTCGACTGTATACACTAGTCTACTCTGGAGTATCGATGCCCTGTCTCGAAACTCACACGACTAGGGACCATTTAAGGATATGCTTATAGACCCCAGCTCCCACTTATATGATCGCCCTCATACTGCTGGTGGTCAAGCAAGAATCCTAGGGGCTCTATCAACGTGTAATAGCAACTTGTCAGGTCACCTAAAACAGTACACGATGATAAAGGTAAACCAGATAGCATACTATCATCTCGAGTAAGACTGTCCTACCGGGATAGGTCCTCCATCAATCATTGCAATCACGTACCTGTGACCTAATAATTGACTCTGAGGGCACTATCTCCAACAATCTCCCACTTGCACTCAAGGCTAATTATTGCGATGTCGCATACTCACAGCCCGTGTGATACCGAACACCCAACTCCTGTACTAGTCAGTCTCACAAAGCTCGTTTGCGAAACTATTGCGTTCGAGGAATAGCCTTAGTGAGTGGATCCACTTTGTTGTATCTTTCTATGTCTCTCTATATCTCAAGTTCGCGGAGAAAACCATCTCCCGAAATGAGCAATACCTGTCTTAGAATGTGTCTGGATGTCTGATGGGACATAGCTCATAAATGAACTCCAAATCCAAACTTCTTAGACTGTATCGTCATCTGAACTTAATCAGTATCCTGCGCCATGCCTCCCTCAGTATTGCCTTGGACCAACTGTCCAAAATACTGCCCCTCGTCAGAAGGAAAACTATAACTCTGACAACCTCCCTGTCGTCCAGGTCACCTTGGAAGCCTGGAATGATAACTGTCTCCTCAACGAGGCTGTCGTTATCATATCCCTAGAACATCCACTTATGTTCTAAAACTGCTTCCGACTGTTTCTCCAGGATTGGATTAATGTCAACTTATCGCATCTAGTGCAAGAACAACATCTGGTGTGGTACTTGACATCTCATGATTGACTCAATTGCCTGAGCAAGTGATCTGCCAATCATGCACGTCCCTCTCCCCTTTAGTCTGTAAGACACCTTTAGAGAGGGTGACTCCATTACCTGCAGGTACACCACCATGCCAGGAGTCGTCCATTCTAAATACTCTTAGAATGCCGTCTAAGTACCCTGATTGGGAAACCACCCAAATCTAGATCTAATATCATAGATCTAGTAACCAGTATGTCTGATATAATGTCCAAGTCCCATGTGGAGAAACTACTGTGTGACGATCAAAGTATAACCGATCGTAGTATAGGAGTTTCTTTTCCTACTCTGTGTATGTCATCCAAATACCAGGATATCACACCCTACTACCTTCTCAACAGATCCATCCCCTATTCTGATGAAGTCAAACCTATGACTGTCACGTCAGAAATAGATGATCTATCTCCGCTACATCTGCTTTAGTCTATAAATAGACATAAGCTTCCTGTCCACCAATGCTTCCGCTGCTCCCACTAACTACGACAACCCTCTGGCAGAGTCATATAGACGTCCATTTCTAAAACTAGTTTAGAACGACGCTATACTCATCCTCCCGCCTGGTCTCGCAGCCTGGAACAACAGCAATGGTAATTGTGGGTAAACAAGAACTTCCCTGTCACCGTCCTTGAGGCTACCGTAGTACCTCTCGGGTGCCTGAAGTTACCCACCTTATCTGCGGAGTGGCCAATGGAATGTCAATCCAGATTGAATCTTTAGGTTCCTTGTCAAATCTTCAGTAATCGTTTGTGGTTCTGGAATCACCTCCAGTTCTACCATACTCCCACTACTGTTTTCTGAAAAAATCCATTTTTAATAAAACTGTGGCGAGTCTAGAACAATATTGCTATTGTTCATCCAGATGGTAGAAAGTCAACCCTCGTCATAGCCTGGGTTAACCCACAAACAGCCATTACAGAAACGTGCCTTGAGTTGTCAAGTGTCTGGTTTTAATCATAAACCGGACAACTCCCCGTACCTTAACATCGTTAAGATATGAACTGTTCTATATCCAATATAGAAACAGAGGCACTGATTTAATTGAACCAGATTCAAATCATGCAGCTGTCTCCATTGCATGTCAACTAAATGGAAGGAGGCCGATCAGCGTTACTCAACTTAGGAATACTTCCAATTATGAGTAACCTGAAAGAGAAGCAAGTTCTCTTAACCATTACTATCAACTGAATACCATATACAAGTATCTACATCTTCGATCACTTTGAAGAGTCCCGATACTTGCTATACCTGGTTCTCTACTCTATTCAAATACCTATAACTTCTCAAAATTCGGACCCTGTGTTTCCACGAAACACCTGTCTAAAAACTAGAGAAGTCATAAGTAAACCGAATATAGTACGAGGACCATCCCCTCTGTCCTGATGGACCCTGGACAACATACAATACTCTGTATAAGTCCCTTGAGTCTGAAAACTCATTCACTGCGTGTCGTAGATTGAAAACTGTACCTATGGTTAAGAAGAATTACACCGTTGTTTAATGCTCCTTACCTAACCATCCACTGATATAGGTAAATGTCATAGACATAATTTCAGAAAGGTATATCTCACTCTATGAAAATAGACGTACAGATATATCAATTTGAAATTGGTGCATAACAGCGGATATTCAAAACCAAATATTTGCCGACCGGCAAACTACCCAGGTGATTTCCTCAAATATCACCGATTACAACGAATCCCGATATAATGAGGATAATCACCCAATTCCCAATAACTTACTCCCACTCATCATCTGTAAAGCCATACAGATGTGAGAATCGTAACTGGTAAATACATACCCTGGAGTAAATATCTAATCGGGAAATCAGTTTCCCTTTAACAGTACACAGTGAGACTGAAACATTGAAATGTTTCGATGGGGTATCCTGGTATTCATAGTAATGCCTCTTCCAGATTCAAGACTGTAACCGTATAATTCTTTGCCACCTCTCCAAATCCCTTCATATGTCTTTAGTCATTACCTTCTGCACACCCCTCAGGCCAAATGGTTTTCTTCCTTCCCTACCGTTCGGCACCAGCCTATGGTTTGGAAGAAGACTATCCAATAAGCATAATGGGTGTACTGTCCTAATCCTAGGAGCACTCGCAAAGCGAGAGAAGGTGAAGATAAAAGACAACCGAATAAACCTTATTCCTATTTCTCCTGAACCAGAATCCATCCCCGAACTGGAACAAGTTCCTTTCGAGTTCGTATATAACCATACGATGGATTATCCAAATAAACTGTGGATCTTCGTAGTGATACGGAGTGTCCTGGAGAAATACAAAGGTGATTTAGGATTGACGAAGGAATACTTGGTTTGGTCGTGAATATCTGTTGCAATTTACTTTGCCCTCTTACTAATCCCTTGCTTTGTCTGAACTTAACACCTTCTGTACACCATCGTTAGGCTAATTGGTTTTCTTCATTCCCTACCGGTTGGCACCAGCCTATGGTTTGGAAGAAGACTATCCAATTTGCGTAATAGGTGTACTATCTCCTAAACCAAGGAGTACTCACAACCTGAGAGAAGGTAAAAGGAAAAGACAACTGAATAATCCTATCCGTTTTCTCCAGAACCGGAAACCATCCTCGAATAAATTCCTTCGAGTTCGTATCTAACCATACGATGGTTTTGTCCAATGGAAGTGGACGTTCGTAGTAATACGGGGTGTCCTGGAGAAAAGGGTAAAAGTAGGAGTGGCAATGAGGTCTGCAACTCTGACAATCCAAAAGCCAGTGTTAAGAAGGTTCGGTTAATTTGGTCTCTGAGTCATAGTCTTAGGGTCGGGTCAATGGTCGCTGCCAAAGAGAGAGAGAAAAGAAACACTCAGCGTGCACTCTAACCTAGATCAGAATGGTTACCAATTTATCTAATCTGGAAACCTCCCACTGTACCGTCAAATTCTTCTCCAAACCCAAAAGAAGAATTAGTCGGGATCACCCGAGGAGTAAACCAACTCATCAGCGGGAATCGGGATCCAACTATTATCGCATGATAACGTGACGGAATCCGCTCACATCATCATACTCCAGATGGTATGCGCATATCTGGCAAGTTTCAGTTCTTTTGAAACTCCCGATGTGATTTTTACCCCATGCTCTTATGACCTTGACTTTGGCCAACATATCATAAGTCACATGTCAAGTTCAACCCGTCATTCTCCAGGTTAATTTGAATCCACCCGTACCTACCCTTGACTTTGGCCAAAATGGCAGTACGACTGTCCCAAACCAACGCATCTATCTATGCTGCATATGAATATCCAATAGCTACCAATCACTGTGCCTTGACTTTGGCCAACATACACAGCTTGAATACTATTGACTACCCATATGAAACGACGGAGGGCTACGAATGGTTTCTGGCGAAAACCTTTAACGTAATGAACTTGATATCGTTGAAGGAACGGATAGCTTTTATAAAATATAGTGACGAAAACCTTTGCTAAAGAGGTCACTCCCGGTGAAGGGATCTCGGCTCTTTCCCCGTAGAATGGGGTGCAGGATATTCCAACTGAATACCACGATGCAAAGCAAAAGTAATCGGCTATAGTGAAGTCATTGCCCTGACGCAAACTTTTGTCCAAGGGGTCACTCCCGGTGAAGGGATCTCGGCCCTTGCCTCGTCGATTGAGGAGCAGGATATTCCAACTGAATACCACGATGCAAAACAAAAGTGAACGTCCTTGCAATAACAGCTTTTTGAAAAGTCTTCCAACAACATCAGATTAGGTTTGTTTTTAACTTGCATTGATCCGAATCAACGCAGTCCCATCAATGGATCACACCAAAAAGAACGAAAATATACTGATGTACGTATATGCCATCCGCATTCGCCACTGGGTCCCGTCATTACCCGTTAGGTTAGCTGACTAACGACAGAGCGGGGACTGGACTAGCGTGGATGTAAAACATATACAATATCTACTAATATATATACCAATATATTATACTCGCTCAAGGCGTGATAAAATGCAGCATCACAGAAAATGTACAGTATCACAGAACAATACAGATATCTGGGATCCCCGGGTTTCACAGAGCCACTACTGAAACCCGATGTTCCCCTGGTCGTGTGGATAGCCTGTGCAATGAAATCCTAGACCCCTACGGGCGCGGCAAGTCACCCGCCAAAACCTGAAGCGAGGCAGCCCCCTTCAGCACCGTGAATGGACCACCCAGCACTTCACGGAATCCGGTAACTTGGGCACCCCTCCTGGGTCAACCTGTACCCCCTACGAGTGCGGCGAATAGCCTGTCAATCCTAGAGTGAAGCCCCCTCCGTCTCAATGCCATGAGATGCGGGCCTGTTGCCCTCTAGAACCCGGCTATCCGTGCACCCCTCCGCGGGGCAATCCTAGTACAGAAAGTAAAATATACATACAACGGGTACATCGAACGCAACCTGGCCGTGTCCCAAAAAAAAAAAATAATACAATCAGGCAGTGACGGCAGTCCACATGTCGGACGCTCGCCCTGCAATATCAAATGTACATAATACAACCACAACTGTACTAGCATTGCATCCAGGCTATCCCCCACGACCGATCCGCAACATCACAGCAAAAACAGAACATCAACGTGAAAGTCACGTTCGCAAATCCGTCTAACCGGGCTATAGCAGTTAGACCGGATTTACCGATCAAGTGACATTCACGGTCGCAGATATAATGTAAATACTGTGAAATAATGTGTTTAAAATATCCGATCGATCAAAAATTAACAAGTGGGCCCCCAAGCAATACTGTAGCACTCACAGAAATTCTGGGCCCAATTTTAATATTCCAAAACCCCAATTTTAACCCCAGAAAGATACTGTAAAAAATTGGTGCAGGGATCTCCACAGTGTGCGGCAGAACCGCGGCGAGAAGGGGGTCTATGCGGCGGTTCCGCGCTCCAACAGTGGAGTCACTTCATCGAAATTTTACAGATCTCTTATATTCTCCAGTACATCAATTTTATACAACCTGAAAAAATTTTGGAGACCAAAAAAATTCAACAGAAAACTGTCGCAAGCAAAAATGTAGATTTTGGAATTTTGGTCGATCGGAAATGCAAAACACATTAAACCAAGCTAGACTAAGTTAATGGCGAGGCTCTGATACCACTGTAAGTGCACGGCGGCGCCCCGGCCGTCAATCCGACGGCCAAATGCGGAAGCGGTGATAAACTTTAAATTTTACTTGAACTGGCAAACCGCCGCGCACTAATACCCGGATCGAACCACTAACTAGTCCTAGCTATCTACAAGAAAGGGAAGAGAGATATACCGACAGATCCGAGTCCTCCGGTCTTCTCGTCGTCGTCCCGATCTCCTGCGGAATGTGCCGTCTCCTCCTCGTCGCCGGAAGTGCACCACATCGCCTACTTCTCTTACGGGCTCCCACCTCAATGCCGAGGCAACTCGGGCACGAAGCTGGCTAGTCGACGTGCCCAAGGTTTGCTGTAGAATGTGTAGTGAAGAAGTCTCATTTGGGGTTGTAGGAATTGCCTTTTTGGTGGAGGGAAGATACAAGAACTATGTGGAGGAACTTTGGGGATTTTGGAACATGAAATGAACCAAAAACCCCACTCCAAAAATGTTGGACAACCCCCCTAATGCTTGGGCCGGCCATGACTTCAAGAATGGGGGAATGAGAGAGGAGATCAATGTATCAAAAGATTACCCATCACATAATGCAAGAGAGAGAGGGAAAAAAGACTATCATGCATAAGTATGATGACAAGCAAAAACCAACACTCCACCTCAACCATCATGATATCCAAAGTCAAGCATCATCAACACAAAGTCAAGGTATGGTCCACCCATCATAAACCATCATGAAGTCAAGAAGTCAAGGTCAATGAAAAGCTATCATGACACAAGAATATGCAAAGAACCCCTCCACAAATACTTATTTGCAACAATGCAAATAAGCCCTCCTCCACCAATCTTCGGCCAATGAACGATACAAAGGAAATCGGCCGAAACGAAAAGCAAACTGGCAACTCCAGAAAACTGGTCCCGTAATAAATTACAGGAAAACCCCGATACTGTGCATACACACCCGCATTTGTATTCCGACCGAAATACAAATGCAATGAGACAAAATCTACACCGTACTATACTAGGATCCGGCTTAAACCAAAACCGGCTAGTGATGTCCGTTCGATCCTGATCCGTGCAATACCGCACGTATCTGATCGAACCCTGCCATATAACCATACGGCCTATAGTACAAACTGTCCGATCCTGATCCGTGCAATACCGCACGTATCTGATCGGACCCTGCCATATCTCCATACGGCCTCTACAACCTTTCGCCCGAAAGCTGAGTAACTGAATATGGGGGACTCTAAAGACTCATCAACACCTTGGTTGTGGATTTAACCACTAGCACGTTAGAGGTATAAGCCAATACATAACGGGCTACCAGGTATTGACCAAAAGGGACGTCTGTGAGCGAACTCAGCCTGACAACCCTACTGAGCCTGTCAGTGACAATATCCGTACAGTCCGGTCCGTTCGTCTATGAGCATCGCATGGCGGGCCTAGGGGGTTGGTAAAAGTCAGACCCCCAAAAGCGGTACAAGTCGTGTCGGAGTGTAGCCCAGAACACCCTGAGATACTACTGGAATACCTACCAGTAAATCTCCTTGCCTCGGCCGAGGGCTTCGTGTAATGGCTCTCCTAGACACAGCGCGACCTCACCCCCAATACCGGGAGAGACGAACCCCTGAAGATACGCTCACTGCCTCCATGTGGCTCGGGACTGTACCCAACTAAAACCTGTTTGCACGACTCCTTTGAGCCGTGGTAGGGTAGTAATCAAAGTACAGTGGGAACTCACACGAGACAAATGACGATCCCCAGGTCGATGAACTAACCTGTACACATGTCACCAGGGAACTGCCATCTAACGTCTGGTATATGACCAACTAGCATGTTCCCGGCGAGTCCTGTCCGGTGTACTCATAACCCAATGAGCACCTGTATACATCTTAGGTGATCCAACTGACACCAGTGGCTTGAGAGACCGGCCACCGCCCCTCGTCGGGGTCTCGACTGTATACACTAGTCTACTCTGGAGTATCGATGCCCTGTCTCGAAACTCACACGACTAGGGACCATTTAAGGATATGCTTATAGACCCCAGCTCCCACTTATATGATCGCCCTCATACTGCTGGTGGTCAAGCAAGAATCCTAGGGGCTCTATCAACGTGTAATAGCAACTTGTCAGGTCACCTAAAACAGTACACGATGATAAAGGTAAACCAGATAGCATACTATCATCTCGAGTAAGACTGTCCTACCGGGATAGGTCCTCCATCAATCATTGCAATCACGTACCTGTGACCTAATAATTGACTCTGAGGGCACTATCTCCAACAATAGGGACTATTTTTCAGACTTATTTCTATCCGTAGATCAGTGTTTTTTCATCTTACTAATCCTTAGGACAACAGCTCATGACTACGTATTACTAGTTTCGTTGTAAAACATCTAATTTTCTTGCATTTCTTAAATCGCTTCTTCTCTTTCATATGAATTTTTCACTTTCTAACTTTTATTTTAAATTATTTTTATGCAATGCAAAATTTACATATGATGCATGGATACATACAAACCATTCATACAAACCTTCTCCCCAAATTTGTTTGCAGCAGTGTCCTCACTGATGTTGTCCTGTAAGCTCAAAACCTGAATACGAGGAGGAACAGTTCAAGAAGATGGTATAAAGAAGGGATCAAGAGTGAATGACAGTAAAATCCTCCCCCAAACTTGTTCTTGGCTCATAATTGTCACGACCCAAAGTTTGGATGTGACCGACACTTAGATTGTATAATATCTAAAGATATCGACACAATCTGAGTAAACCAAAAACCAAGATCAAAACTCTTTCTGCGGAATTTAGACAATTTTGGTTTTTAAATAAAAGAATTAAGTAGCATGCCGAAAGGTTTTTAAATAATAAAAGTTTACACGACTAGGTTTAAAACTTCGACAGTACTCCCTTTTTAATTATTAATAAAACAGTTATAGGGTGTATGAATAGGTTGCATCCCTAGTTGGGAGCAAAACAAAGCCAACAACGGGAATCAATACACAATAATAATACGACACTCGAAATGAAGAATCTCACGTATAAGTAAAAGAACTATAACTTAACACAACTAAACGATTTCATAAGTCAAAATAATATACATATAACCACATCGCGTTCTAAGTCAAATATACATGGTCTGATGGAGTAATACTAGATCCAAAATATACATATCCAAAATGGGAGGTTACTACATACGTAACCCACCTAGCAAAAAGATCGGTAAAAGTTGACGTGTGGATCTGCACTGCTGCTACGCGTCCACACGACTTCTGCAAGGAACAAAGGCACAACGGAGGTGAGTTGCCAACTCAGTGAATAAGACTAACATATATCGGCTGATAATTCAAGTATGACGAACTAGAGCTATTATCAACAAGAATGAATATAATGCATCATAACATGTGGAAATATGAACATGAACTACTAAATATAAAATCAAGAAGGAAATCTCATCAATTAATTCCAATAAGGTTTATTCTTTTCCGCATCCAACATCGACACAAATCTTCTGTTTCCATCAGGCATCGTTTCTCAAACGATCCTGTAATCCATAACAACGGTCGGTATCATCTGGATATCTGCCGTGTTTTACAACTGTCTCCGGTATCGAGTATTATTTAGTTGATAAAACTGCACATTTGTTATTACATTTTTCCTACTATTTCTATACTAGAAAAGGTGTTTATTATAATATATGATACATATGAGGGTTTATCTATAAAAATACTATTTTTCATGTGTTGATATATTATAAGTAACATTTGGTAGGAAAATGTATGCAAAGATACTATTGACCAAATCTTAATGGTAAAATTAATATCTCAATAAAACAAAACACTACTAATATTATTTATTGAGATTGTGCAGAATTTTTCAGGGCTAAAAATCAAGGGAATCAAAGTTGTTAAAGCAAACCCGCCTAATTAAGAAAGCAAACTAAAGAAATCAAGTCTGGCAGTAATTACGAGAAGATTTTCAGCTTTTGAGATTCAAAAGATCACCACATGGCAATATAGATGAAGCCCCAGAAAAATCCCCAAACGATCCCACTGTTTGGCCGCGGTTCCGCGGTCAAGCTCCCCTATTGGCCGCGGATCCCCCGCGTGCCAGAGGGTTCAGAAGGTGGGATTTTTTATGTTGGATCATAACTAGTTGCTTCCAAATTTAGAAGCTAGATTTCTGGCTTTGGGACTATAAATAAAGACCGAGAGCCTCTTGGAAAAATTATCAAGCTGACGAGATCACGAAGACCAAGATGGCTCACACATCCAGGCTGATCATCAACAGTTCATCTACCTCCTTAGAAGAGATCGAGAAGCAAACTAGTATTTGTAATCATTTTCTAACGAAACAAAGTGTAATGAGTTTTGTTGATTAATAAAGGTAGCTCTTTTTCTTATTCTATTTCTTTATAGTTTCATTATGAATTCTCTCTCCATCTTTTTTTCTCCCAACATGCGCGAGTAATTCTCCGCTTGTTAGGGTTCGTAGGATTAGGGTAGGTTAATGGATGATGAAAATACCTAAACTCTTTTTACGTCCTATAAAGTTTATAAACTTTATCAAAAGAATCATTCACATCCTAATTGGGCGCTACCAATTCATTGTTAGTCTCGACCGCGATTAGAGATTAGATTAATGATTGTTTTGGTAAAGGCTAGATATGAACAGAGTTCCGTGTCGAGATAGGGGTTAAGAGTGGGATTCCTTTTCCCTCCAGAAACCCTAATCTACATGCATCACTGTCGTTCTAGTTTTAAATCTATTAAAGGATAGAACAAGTAATTTTTAATTAATCATCCATAACTACTAAATCTTAATGAACCCTACAAGCCCTCTTCTTATATAAACTTACATCCGTAGTTAATCTAGATCTATATTTTGCATCCGTGTTTAACGTAGATCTAAATCCTACAACCATTCTTCAATATTCTTCATCTCTCCTCTCTTTCTCAACACTTCTAAAGTAAGAGTAAAAGGTTAAACGTTTCCCAGAGGACGACCCGTACTCATCTCGGTCTAGCTACACGTGACACCGTTATTGATTGCGGTTATTCTACAAACACACTTTTCCACTTCAATCAAATGGCGCCGTTGCCGGGGATACGTGCGTAATTTTTTATTCTTACTATTTGTGTTGAATTCTTATACGATCTATATCATAAATAAAATAAAACTGCAAATTATATATTTAACGATTGTCGTGTGAATTTTGCGAGGGGATCTGGAGTCACAGAATTGAGGAAACAGAGATTCAGAGACATTCATCAAGATCAGAGGAGTGCAGGAGGCCACAGAGGAAAATTTCATCACCTGATCCATCTTTCTTACGGCGGATCCACGGCAGAAGGAGTGTATTGGCGGCGGAAGCACGGCCAAGTTGAGGATCTAGGGTTCCACACTTCTCTGGTAAGATTCTAATCTCTTTCTCTCTCCTCTGAAATCCAATAAAATCTCTTTTCTGCAGGATTCTTTGCAAAATATCGCCGCTCAAAAATCTTTTTGCAAAGTTTTGTGATTGGTTTTGTTTTGCATAATTTAATACGGACTTTAATGGGCAAAGACCAAATCCAGATTAGGTGGGGATTTCATCACCCTTCCTAAGCCCCACAAATCACAAACCGAGCATCTGCGTCAACCCTTCATTAATTTAAAAATATCTAGACCAGACTCTAAGGACTGTCGCGCTCAATAAGGACAGAGGAAGGTCATGGGTAATCTATCGCTTATCCGCATTACTTTTATGGTGTCTAGGCAAGTGTGTCTAAGGCGAGTGGTTACTTAATTAGGGCCACTACTTGTAGTGGAGAGCCTCCCACTCACCTGGCACTTACCTGGCTACAAGAGTAGTAACGAGGCGGTAGAGGATTGATCCTACGGCTTGTCCTTTGGAAGTCTAAGAGTGGTCTAGAGACTGACCTAGGCAACCTTAGTTCTAGGGTTGTTTGTGCATTTTTTGTGTGATTTGTCTTGAGTCCCATTTTTTTCAAAACAAACCAATTTTAAATCACACACGTTGCCACTTGCACTAAACCCGCTTAGTGCATGCTCGGCTGGAAACGGGATTCTAATGCCCGTCTTGTCCGCGTTCCTGCTACCGACGCCGAAGTCGGTACTTCTTCATCTTCTTTTCCCCCACCACACACCACGACCGAGATGGACGGTACTCCATCAGATTATAACACCACGCTGCCACCGCCCGTAGGTGTGCAGAATCCACCGCGCATCTCTCTCCAAGAGAGATGCTATCCTATCCGTGGTCCTCTTCCCACTTGTCTATCTATTCCACCAGCTAACGGGGATAATTTCGAAATTAGACCCCACTACATCAATCTGCTGCCCAAATTTCACGGGCTTGAGTCGGAAGACGCGTACATTTTCATCACCAAATTCGAAAACGTATGCGCAATGATGGGTACTTCACAATTGACTGTGGATGCTATGCGCTTGCGTCTTCTCCCATTCACTCTATGCGACCTAGCAGAAAAATGGCTTTATAATACTGCCGCACACTCTATCACTAACTGGGATGAATTCGTAATTGCATTTCTTAAGAAGTTTTACCCAAACCATAAGATTGTCCATATTAGGAGCGAGATCAACCAGTTCACCCAGCTTCCCAATGAACCATTTTGGAAGTGCTTTGAACGTTTTAAGGATCTGCTTGTCCAATGTCCTCATCATGGAATACAAAGATGGGATTTATGTCGAATTATATATGAGGACATTAATCCAGCGACAAAGCAGATGCTTGAAACAATGTGTCAATGCAATTTCATGTCTAAAGATGACGGTGAAGCGTGGAAATATCTGGAAGATCTCGCTGAAAACACTTTGCAGTGGGAAAGCGTAAGACCACCTTCATCTAGGGGAGGTATTCACCAGCTCGATGTTTCCATCGCATTAAAAGCAGAAATGGCAGCGATGCAGAAGAAACTTGACGCTATTGAGAACAAATTTTCATCAGTCTCCCTAAATCAGGTCACGCTTCCCAAGACCATCTGTGGTTGCTGTTCAGATCCTTCACATTTAACGGAAGAATGTCCTATGAATGCATAATGCTACTTTTTAGCAGCGACCTAGAAACGATCCTTATTCTTCCATGTACAATCAAGGATGGAGGAATCATCCTAACTTTGCTTAGAACTAAAACCAACAAAGCAATTATCAAAGACCTCCTCCACAGCAACCACAACCACAAAGTCAGCACCCCTTTCAATCACAAAATTTTCAAAATCCGGCCAACACTTCTGCACCACAATTGGCCGGTACTGACAACTCTTCACTCGCACAAACTTTGGATATGTTTATGAAACATACCATTCAAATGTCGGCTGATATGAAGTCTTCTATTGATACCATAAAGAAAGACTCCACCTCCCACGGCGAGAGTATTAAATCAATAGAAAACCAACTTGCACAGTTGAACACCGCAATGAGTGCGAGAGAGAAAAGGAAACTCCCATCTCAACCCCTACAGAATCCTGGCTATTCACAAAATCATAATGTGAATGTCGTTCCTACGTTGAGATCGGAAAAAGTGCTGAATAACCGAGTGGGTGAGCAATGTGATGATGTTAGTGACACCAATGATACCCCAGCTTCTTTTTCTTCCCTTAATTCGTCTAGTCTCCCACCTTCATCCGAGCCTATTCTCCGTTTTCCCCAAGGCTCGAACATTTCGCCAAATCTATCTAAGTCGATTCTCACTCCAATTTTGGGATCGAATCCGTCCCCACAATCTTCTCCACAAATGTTGGACCCAAAACTTATTGATAAAGCACCTTATCCAAACAGGTTAAGGGGCAACAGACCAAGTCCACAAATGGAGAAGATTGTGGAAATTTTTAAGCAAGTTAACATAAACATTCCTCTCCTAGATGCTATTCAACAAGTTCCGTCATATGCGAAAATCCTAAAGGACCTGTGCACTAGGAAGAGAAAAGTTCAAGTACCTAAAAAAGTTTTCCTTGCGAGTAATGTGAGCACTGCTTTTACACAACAACTACCCAAGAAACGAAAGGACCCCGGAAGTCCTACAATTTCTATTTCTATTGGGGATAAAAATATCAATCGTGCTCTACTCGATTTAGGTGCTAGTGTTAACTTGCTTTCGTATTCTGTTTATGAGCAATTAGGGATCGGAGAGTTAAAACCTGCGCATTGCACTCTTCAGATGGCCGATCGATCTATCACCCAACCTAGGGGTGAGCTAGAGGATGTGTTAATCAAAGTCGGGGAATTCATATTCCCTGTGGACTTTATCGTTATAGATATACAACCTGTAGCGAACCTACAAAATCAAATCCCGGTGATACTCGGTCGACCCTTCCTAGCTACTTCCAACGCAGTAATCAATTGTAGAAACGGCTCTATGACCCTATCCTTTGGAAAGAAGTCAATTGAGCTTAACATTTACAAGTTGGGAAGTGAACCCTCCGAACCCTATGCTCATGTGTGTTCTGTTGAATTAATAGATGTCGACAGCAGTGAATTTGATCAACCTCATGATACTGACTCTTTTCATATGTTGTTGTTTGACCCAACCATGTACTCTTCCACCGAGTTGTCCGGGTCAACATCTAACGCTGATGAGAAACTTTTTATAGAGTCTGACGATCACCCCATTTTTTCTGATGACATTATTCTTCGGGGTATCGATGAAAGCTTTGAGGAAATTTTCGCTGATGAACTCGCATTTTTAAAAGACACGGGTGTTGAGATGAATCAACTCCAAGACAAAGAAATTGAACCTCCACCCCTTCTTCTGGACAATCACGATATCCGAGTAATCCATCATTACTATCACTGTGCCGTCTCTCCAAATTGAGACGCAATCCTTTTCCATTACACCTCTTATCACCTCCCCACTTCTTCACGTCGAAAAGTGACATGTTCTTCCACCAACCTCGGTGCTTCATCGATAAATTTTTTGAATGGTTGGTGTTGACCTTCGGTCTTTGCAAAACTTGGCATTGACCAATAACCTTGACCCCCTCGTGTGATTTTAAAAAAAGCTTAATATTGTTTAACTTAAGTTTGAGGGGGATATTTTGGCTCTTGAAAGAATTTTTATAAGATTGTGAGCCAAAAATAAGTTTGGGGGAGGATTTCACTTGCATTATTTCTTGTCCCCCTTTTCCTCCCAAGTTTACAGGTTTTTGAGCTTAACGGATGACATCAGTGAGGACACTGCTGTAAACAGGTTTGGGGGAGGTTTGTGCTTATTTACGCATCAATTTGCATTATACTTTGCATAAGCACAACATTTTCAAAAATTTTAAAAAAATTTCTTTTATAACAAAAGAGTAGAAAGTGAAAAATTACATCCAAAAGATATGAATAGTTTAAGAAAACCAAGAAAATTAGAAGTTTTCTTAAACGAACTGGTAATAAGTAGTTATGAGCTGTTGTCCCAAGGGTTAGTAAGATGAAGGAAGTCACTAATCTGAGGATAAAAATAAATCTGAAAAATAGTTTCTATTCTGGAAGCCAAACATTTGAATGTTGATACCCTACTATATGCACTTACACACGTCTTGAAACTCGGGATGGTAGAGGATACCTTGAAATGCTCTTGTCTAAAAGCCAAAGTACGAAGGAAGTAAAAAAAAATGAATAAAATATAAAAATGGTGAAAAGAAAAAAAAATGAACACTGGTTTTTTTATCGCCAAGGCAGCAATAAAAAAATATTGCGAGGGTGCTTCATCACCTAGTGCCTTGACCAACTGGTCTGGGAGTCACCGCTAAGCCTTAGGTGGTGCAAGACGAGGAATACTATCACCTAATCAGCAAGCACATAAGTAATCAGTCGGTTAGTACCTCAAGAAGTATTAACGGTCGCATGAAAATGTGTGAGCAAATCCATAAATATTCATCAAATTAAAAAGTACTGAGGTAGATGGACAAGAGTATGATAGCTTGAATTGAATTCTCCGAGTATAGGGATGTCCATTACACACACGTAGGGGTATATGATCGATGTTTGGATTAAAGGTAGGAATGAAGAATAAAGACGATGTTTTATTGAGGGATGATGTGATTTCTAATACCTTTTCATGACTATTAAGATAGGGCTCATGACAACTGAAAAGCTAGTGTAGTTGGAAACTCTAAATTTTCAAAGTATTTCTTTTATGGTTCTTATCTTTATATGTAAATTTCACCATCTCTCTTTTATTATAGGATTTTGTGGGTGTAATCCGCTGAAAACCCTCAGGAGACAACACTCCTCCTACTAGGGACACCTAGAGGTTTAACGGCTTGTTGCACGTGCTCAGTGCAATCGTGTTTGCCTACGAAAGTGTGCTTAGTTTTCTTCTTTCTTTTTCTCCTTCTCTTGAATAAACTAGTTTGCTCGGGACGATCAAAGATAAGTTTGGGGGTATTTGTTCAGTTGATAAAACTGCACATTTATTATTACATTTTTCCTACTATTTCTATACTAGAAAAGATGTTTATTATAATATATGATACATATGAGGGTTTATCTGTAAAAATACTATTTTTCATGTGTTGATATATTATAAGTAACATTTGGTAGGAAAATGTGTGCAAAGATACCATTGACCAAATCTTAATAGTGAAATTAATATCTCAATAAAACAAAACACTACTAATATTATTTGTTGAGATTGTACAGAATTTTTCAGGGCTAAAAATCAAGGGAATCAAAGTTGTTAAAGCAAACCTGCCTAATTAAGAAAGCAAACTAAAGAAATCAAGTCTGGCAGTAATTACGAGAAGATTTTCAGCTTTTGAGATTCAAAAGATCACCACGTGGCAATATAGATGAAGCCCCAGAAAAATCCCCAAACGATCCCACTGTTTGGCCGCGGATCCGCGGCTAAACCCCCCTATTGGCAGCGGATCCGCCGCGTGCCAGAGGGTTCAGAAGGTGGGATTTTTTCTGTTGGATCATAACTAGTTGCTTCCAAATTTAGAAGCTAGATTTCTGGCTTTGGGACTATAAATAAAGACCGAGAGCCTCTTGGAAAAATTATCAAGCTGACGAGATCACGAAGTCCAAGACGGCTCATGCATCCAGGCTGATCATCAACAGTTCATCTACCTCCTTAGAAGAGATCGAGAAGCAAACTAGTATTTGTAATCATTTTCTAACGAAACAAAGTGTAATGAGTTTTGTTGATTAATAAAGATAGCTCTTTTTCTTATTCTATTTCTTTATAGTTTCATTATGAATTCTCTCTCCATCTCTTTTTCTCCCAACATGCGCGAGTAATTCTCCGCTCGTTAGGGTTCGTAGGATTAGGGTGGGTTAATGGATGATGAAAATATCTAAACGCTTTTTACGTCCTATAAAGTTTATAAACTTTATCAAAAGAATCATTAACATCCTAATCGGGCGCGCTACCAATTCATTGTTAGTCTCGACCGCGATTAGAGATTAGATTAATGATTGTTTTGGTAAAGGCTAGATATGTACAGAGTTCCGTGTCGAGATAGGGGTTAAGAGTGGGATTCCTTTTCCCTCCAGAAACCCTAATCTACATGCATCACTGTCGTTCTAGTTTAAATCTATTAAAGGATAGAAAGAGTAATTTTTAATTAATCATCCATAACTACTAAATCCTAATGAACCCTACAAGCCCTCTTCTTATATAAACTTACATCCATAGTTAATCTAGATCTATATTTTGCATCCGTGTTTAACGTAGATCTAGATCCTACAACCATTCTTCAATATTCTTTATCCCTCCTCTCTTTCTCAACACGTCTAGAGTAAGAGTAAAAAGTTCAACGTTTCCCAGAGGACGACCCGTACTCATCTCGGTCTAGCTACACGCGACACCGTTATTGATTGCGGTTATTATACAAACACACTTTTTCATATCAATCAAGTATCCTCGCTAGGCTCCCCGCCTCAAATGCGGCTTTCCTTCCCCTCGGTCTCGACCGGGTCCACCATGTATCCAACTGTATATCCCCCACTCAGTCTGGATAACGTATAAATCCGCAACCGTATAGCCCCCCACTCAGTTTGGAATAAAACTAAATAAAAAAACATCTCATAGTGGACGTATCACATCATTCAGGAAGAATCAATGAATATAACTTAATAATATACAAAACTCAAAACCATAAATCCGTAATGATTCAATGCATCTTATATCAACATTTAAATTACTAGAACATGAAATACGATAACATCTATGCAGATAACTTCCATTATTGATGTTTAAGGTATGATATGAATCATATTGAGTATAATAGGTACTAAATGCGTATGTGACATTTTAATATCGACGAGGTGTAGTGTAACATACAGATATGTGCATGTGCAGCATGACTCGTCGATAATTGTGCAGTGTTTTAATAATTATTAACATGACGATGGATATATATATATATATATATATATATATATATATATATATATATATGAATGCATGTGATCAAATTATATACAAAGGAAAATTTCATTTAAACTTAAACTATGGGCGTATCACGCCATCCATACAAAATCCCCCGGTAGATATTTAGTCTACTCACCGGAATACGTCAAATCTACTCAGATCAATAATCCCTTTCCTTTCCTTGCGGCCTCCGAAGTTCCCGTACTCGAATCTAATATTGAATTTAACTTGTATAAGAAACGGCTATATTCCGATACGGCGAAAACATGAAAATACAAGTTGTATGTACTAACTATACTACGTATGACTATTGCAAACTATCTAACACTTATATTAACTGGATTTTAACCAATCGCTGTTCGTAACAGAAAACACAAACGCGTTATGAATTACCCGTGTCGTATTTTAGAATTTTGATCTCTTTTCAGATATTAGCTTCCAGATTTCCCATACTGAAAATTTAACTTAAATAAACAATACCAAACACATTAATCTACACACAAAGGCCTACCCTAAACACCACAACACCCAATTCCTCAAGAAATCCGGCGAGATCGGATTTTTCCTTCTTGTCGCCGGCCAAAATTCGAGCAATGGGGTTCGTCTTCCTATGGTTTATTCTATGTCCAGTTTATAAGATGATGTAACTGTTTGATCATTTTAGTTATCATCTAAACTATAGCAGATTAACACAGAGCTAAATTTTGCCTAAAATACGATATTATCGATATTCGATTTCTAAAATAAAACAGTTATAGAACTAAAATCCTACAGGGTTTAAGGATTATACCTACAGCAAGATCACTGGAAAACTCCCTCCAAGAAGCACAAACTCAAGGATCCTAGCTTGAGGGTGATGGTGAAATGTTAGCACTTAGCTCTTCTCTTCACTTCTCTTTTCTTTTATTTACTTTTTGTTGTTCTAAGTTTTTCCTTTTCCTTTTCTATGTTTTAATCTAAAATTAGTTTTATGAACCGAACAAGTTTGTATAGGATAAGGGGAGTGAGTTATGAGTTGTAGGAGGAGGTGTCACCAAGCAAGGGTGTGGTATTTTCATGCAAGTAGGTGGTGTAGCAAGGAAATAAGGTAGGGTTTTCATGCAAGAATGAGGTGGATATATGAAGTGTCATCTAGGATGTGTTATGCCATGGTTATAACTTAAGCTTAACATGACCTTACCCTTTTTGCACATAAACCCTCACAAATTTCAAATTTTCATAATTACCTAATCTTTTCACAAAACCCCTCGTACTACATCATACTACAAATGAAGCTAAATTTTTCACTAAAACCCTTGTAATTTATTAATTTTACAAACTAAAATTTCAATTTAATTAGTTTCACACACTACTTATGAAAGTGTCATATTTTGTTTCAATAACTTTTTAAATTAATATTTTATTATTTAATTAATTAAATTAATTTATTATCTAAAATTTTCAAAATGTTACAATATTCCCCCTTTAAGAAAATTCGGTCCCCGAATTTAAAACTTAACTATACATACCTTCAAAAAGATATGGAAATTTCTTCCGCATCGCATCCTCTGTCTCCCAAGTGATCTCCTCGCGATTCGTTCCTCGCCAAAGAACCTTTATAGACGGAAGTACCCTTGATCTCAGTTTCTTTGCCTGTCAGTCTAGAATAGCCACTGGCTGCACTGTATAGGATAAATCCTGCTCAAGCTGTACGGTCTGATGCTGGATCGCATGAGTAGGATCGTAAAGATACTTGCGAAGTATACACACGTGAAACACCGGATGCACATCGGGAAAACTCGGTGGAAGTGCTAAATGATAAGCTACAGCACCCACTCTCTCCAGAATCTCATAGGGTCCGACATATCTGGGGCTGAGCTTCCCCTTTTTCCCGAAACACATCACACCCTTCATCGGAGATACACGAAGGAACACATGTTCTCCCACATCAAACTCGAGTCTACGACGGCATCGATCGGCATATGATTTCTGTCTCCACTGGGCCGCTCTCATCCTATCCCGTATCAACTGGACCTTTTCTGTAGTCTCCTGTACTATCTGCGGTCCCAAATTACTACTCTCGCTGAGTTCTGTCCAGCAAACGGGTGACTGGCACTTTCTCCCATACAAAGCTTCAAAGGGTGCCATCTGGATCGTCTCCTGAAAACTGTTGTTATAAGAGAATTCTATCAAAGGTAAGTGATGATCCTAACTGCCACCGAAATCAAGACTGCTGGCTTGAAGCATATCCTCTAGAGTCTGTATGGTCCTCTCCGACTGACCATCTGTCTGTAGGTGAAAAGCTGTACTAAAACTCAGTCGGGTACCTAGAGCCTCTTGAAGTTTCTGCCATAATCGGCTGGTGAACTGTGTACCCTTGTCGGACACAATGCACGTCGGAACTCCATGAAATCGTACGATCTCATCAATATAGACCTGAGCATACTGTGTATCCATAAGTTTCTTTACCGGAAGAAAGTGAGCGGTCTTCGTTAATCGATCCACAATCACCCAGATAGAATCATACCCTCTGCTAGTCCTGGGTACACCCATAATGAAATCCATGGAGATCTGCTCCCATTTCCCCTCCAGAATAGGTAAGGGCTGCAACTCTCCTGCCGGCCTCTGGTGTTCGGCTTTGACTTGCTGATAAGTCAAGCATTTCGAAACAAACTCCGCGACATCTCTCTTCATTCCTTACCACCAATAGACATCCTTCAAGTCATGATACATCTTGGTGGAACCAGGATGAATACTATATGCTGACCGGTGGACCTCCTCTAAGATCTCACGTCTCAGTTCCTTCGAATCCGGCACGACAAGCGAGCATCCATGGGCTGTGTCTCTCGAATACGATCCAATAACTGAGGACGGGTGCGAACATGAGCCAACTGTCCTCCTGTCGATGTGAACTCAAACTGTATACGGCTATCACACAGAATCTGCCAATCTGCCGAAGATTGTCTTTGCATAGTGCACAAATGAGATAAGCTACCTCCAGGCCTCCGACTCAAAGCATCTGCTACAACATTCGCTTTGCCTGGATGATACAGAATCTCGCAATCTTAATCCTTCACTAGTTCCATCCATCGACGCTGCCCCAGATTCAGATCTCGCTGCTGAAAAATATATTTCAAGCTCTTATGGTCTGTGAATATCTAGCACGACTCACCGTACAAGTAATGCCTCCAAATCTTCAGTGCGAATACCACGACAGCCATCTCTAAATCATACGTGGGGTAGTTCTGCTCGTGCCTCTTCAGCTGTTGAGAAGCATAAGCGACAACCCTGCCGTGCTGCATCAACACATAGCCTAAACCCACTCGAGAGGCATCACAATAAACAACAAAATCACCTGACCCAGAAGGTAAAGATAAGACTGGTGCAGTCGTCAAGCGAGTCTTCAAATGCTGGAAACTCTGTTAACACGCCTCTATCCAAAGAAATGGAATCTCCTTCCTGGTCAACCTGGTCAGCGGTGCAGCGATCCGAGAAAAATCCTGCATAAAACGTCGATAGTAACCGGCCAGACCCAAGAAACTACGAACCTCTGTAACTGATACAGGTCTGGGCCAGTGCTGTACTGCTTCGATCTTCTTTGGGTCCACTCGTATACTATCTTTCGTGACTACGTGGCCCAAGAAATCCATACTATCCAGCAAGAAATGGAGAATTTAGCGAACAGCCGATGTTCCTTCAAGGTCTGCAATGTGATACGCAAATACTGCTCGTACTCCTCCCGGCTCCGAGAATAAACAAGAATATCATCAATGAATACAATAATAAACTGATCAAGGAATGGCCTGAAAATACGGTTCATCATATCCATAAAAGTTGTTGGGGCATTGGTGAGCCTGAATGACATCACCAGAAACTCATAATGTCCATATCGTGTACGAAAAGCAGTCTTCGGAATGTCATCCTTCCGAACTCTCAACTGGTGATACCCTGACCGCAGATCAATCTTCGAGAAATAGCCAGCTCCCTGCAGCTGATCGAATAAGTCATCGATACGAGGTAGTGGATACCTATTTCGCACAATAACTCGATTCAACTGCCTGTAGTCGATGCACAATTTCATGCTGCCGTCCTTTTTAACAAACAAGACATGAGCTCCCTACGGCGACACACTCGGACGAACAATTCCTCTATCCAACAACTCCTGCAACTGACCTTTAAGTTCCTTCAACTCCGTCAGGGCCATCCGATAAGGTGGTATGGAAATAGGCCCTGCACCCGGAATCAAGTCAATACAAAATTCGATATCACGATCGGGCGGTAATCTTGGTAATTCAGCAGGAAATACGTCCGGAAATTCTCGTGCGATCAGAACCTGGTCCAACGGAACTTCAGTGGCCCCTACATCCTGAACGAATGCCAAGAACCCATGACAACCCTTCTTCAAGAGCCGTCCCGCACAAAGAGCAGAAATCATGTTGGCAGGAGTTACACTATAGTCTCCCTGCACAACAAAAATTTATTCGCCTGGAAAACAGAATCTGACCGCTTTCCCCTGACAATCTACATAAGCATGACAAGCGGCCAACCAATCCATACCAAGAAGTATATCAAAATCTAGCATATCCAGGAGAATCAAATCAACTAATGAATCTCTATCCCCAATACGTACTGAACAAGACCTAAATACGTGTCAAGCTATAAAAGAATCTCCTACCGGAGTAATCACAACTAACGGTGACTCTAGCAACGACAACTCTCTCCCTAAAGAAAGTGCAAAGTGTGCAGATACGTAAGAATGCGTAGAACCGGGATCAAATAAAATATGTGCATCTAAAGAACATACTGCAAGAGCACCTGTTACAACTGCATTGGATGCCTGGGCATCCTGTGGAGTCAGTGCAAAAACCCGTGCCTGGCCCTTACCCGCATCCTGTCTTCCTCTCCCTCGGCCTCTTCGGCCTCTCTGAAAGCATCCTGCAAAGCCCCGACCTCGTGGTGCAACAGCCTGGCGCATAGTGCCAACTGGGGAGGAAGTAAAGCCATCGAAGTAGAAGGAGGATGGGGTAAAGAAGCCTGCGGAACAACAGTCCCTCCATGGCGTCTACACTCTCTAGCCAGATGCCCTGGAAGTCCGCAACTATAACATGTAAATGGAGGCCTCTGCTCCATGGGGTATGAACTGAACATCTGGCCCCGAGTCCAACCTTGACCAAAATCGCGGCTTGTAGTGTGCCTGCATCATCCTCTACTAAACTGCCTAGTAACAAACTCAATAGGTCTGGTCCTCTTGGGCTTTGGAACAATCACTGCCTCGCTCAGACGCTCTTCCACTCGCATAGCTGCGTCCATGGCCTGCGCATAAGTATCGAAATGCTGGGAGCCGATAGCAAGAAACAGCTGGGTATCAGGCTCCTCATAAATCTCTTCACACGGTGCTCCTCCATGGGAACTAAGTACGGAGCATAGCGCGACAACTGGGTGAACTGTAAATCATACTCTGCCACCGACACACTCGCAATCTTTCGCAACACTTCAAAACTGCTGGCTCTAGCGTCCCTCACACTCTGCGGAAGAAATTTGCTAAGGAAGACCTCTGAAAACTCCGTCCATGACATCGGAGGAAGACCCGCAGCTCACCCTCTCTCCATCGACTCACACCAACTTTGTTCAAGTCCCTCTAATCGGAAGCCGGTCAGCTCTACTGACCTTGCATCAGAACATCACAATGACCTGCCAATCCTGGCCATCCTATCAAGAAAGGACCGAGGATCCTCCACCGCATCGGTCCCTGTAAACACCGGAGGTCTCAACCTCATGAACTCTGGAAGAGATACCTCCATCACTCTCGGTCCTGCCAGCACGACAGTCTGCATAGGCTGTTCATCGAGTTCTACCATCGTCGGTGTCTGATCATGCCTCTGAACACGGGTGGCCTCTGCCAACTGTCCCACCATTTGCTGTAGGCTCAACATGCCCTCCTCTATCCTAGTCAGTCTGTCTGGGGGAGGAGGATCATCATGCTCATCTACCGCCGGAATGTCCAATGCGTCAGTCGCAGTCATAGGAGAATTCGTCTTAACTGCGTCCCTGGCTGTGGCATGCCTAGCTCGTGTAGCCATAGCAACTGGAACAGAAAACAAGAGTTGATAAGGCATACGAATAGGAGCAGCAATAATAGGAAGTCAAGGAAGGATTAAACAAGATATATCCTAAGGTTATTTAGGCTGAGTATCATAGCGTAAATATACCGCGGAACATATGTACGATACTTTACTCATCCTAAATCACCTACTCCATCAACTAAAGGTCATCCTACGTAACGAAACTTAAGTCTACTTACTCCAAATCTCTACTCGGTTCCGTAAGGTTAAACCTAAGCTCTGATACCAACTTTGTCACGACACAAAGTTTGGATGTGACCGGCACTTAGATTGTATAATATCTAAAGATATCGATAAAATCCGAGTAAGCCAAAAACCAAGATCAAAACCCTTTCTGCAGAATTTAGACAATTTTGGTTTTTAAGTAAAAGAATGAAGTAGCATGCCGAAAGGTTTTTAAATAATAAAAGTTTACAAAACTGGGTTTAAAACATCGACAGTACTCCCTTTTTAATTATTAATAAAACAGTTATAGGGTGTATGGATAGGTTGCATCCCTAGTTGGGAGCAAAACAAAGCCAACAGCGGGAATCAATACACAATAATAATACGACACTCGAAATGAAGAATCTCACGTATAAGTAAAATAACTATAACTTAACACAACTAAACGATTTCATAAGTCAAAATAATACACATATAACCACATCGCGTTCTAAGTCAAATATACATGATCCGATGGAGTAATACTGATCCAAAATATACATATCCAAAATAGGAGGTTACTACATACGTAACCCATCTAGCAAAAAGATCGGTAAAAGCCGACGAGTGGATCTAAACTGTTGCTACGCGTCCACACGACTCCTACAAGGAACTAAGGCACAACGGGGGTGTATTGCCAACTCAGTGAATAAGACTAACATATATCGGCTGATAATGTAAGTATGACGAACTAGAGCTAACATCAACAAGAATGAATATAATGCATGATAACATGTGGAAATATGAACATGAACTACTAAGTATAAAATCAAGAAGGAAATCTCATCAATTAATTCCAATAATGTTTATTCTTTTCCGTGTCCAACATGGACACAAATCTTCTGTTTCTATCAGGCATCGTTTCTCCAATGATCCTATAATCCATAACAACGGTCAGTATCACCTAGATATCTGCCGTGTTTCACAACTGTCTCCGGTATCGAGTATCCTCGCTAGGCTCCCTGCCTCAAATGCGGCTTTCCTGCCCCTCAGTCTCGACCGGGTCCACTATGTATCCAACTGTATATTCCCCCCACTCGGTCTGGATAACGTATAAATCCGCAACCCTATAGCCCCCCTTACTCGGTTCGGAATAATACCAAATAAAAAAACATCTCATGGTGGACTTATCACATCATTCAGGAAGAATCAATGAATATAACTTAATAATATACAAAACTCAAAACCATAAATCCGTAATGATTCAATGCATCTTATATCAACATTTAAATTACTAGAACATGAAATACGATAACATCTATGCAGATAACTTCCATTATTGATGTTTAAGGCGTGATATGAATCATATTGAGTATAATAGGTACTAAGTGCATATGTGACATTTTAATATCGACAAGGTGTAGTGTAACATACAGATACGTGCATGTGCAGCATGACTCGTCGATAATTGTGCAGTGTTTTAATAATTACTAACATGACGATGGTGTTCCCCGCTGAAAGACGCGTGAAGATGCGGCGAGTGTCTCGCCTGAATTTCGGGGCAGATGCTAATTAGTGCTATCCGTCCACCTCACCGAAGATGCCAAGTTGATTTATGGCATCGTGTATCGAAGGTTTAAACGGATGCGGCTGATGTAGCAGACTTCGTCAGATTCCCCCTCGTTTGAGGGGTTTTTGATTGTGGGGACACTCTTCCCTGCAGGCGCAAGCCCCTGCAGTTAATTACGCTGCCGCATCGCGGTTGCAACTTTTTCCTTCTCCAGATGGTCACTTCATGTCGTGGGCGTTTGTTTTGTTTGTGGTTGCCTGTGGATTGTATACGGAGACTAATTTATGTTGTCGCCCGTAGGGCGTGGATTAGTCCAAATCCGTATCTTCTTAGATTTGGGTTTGGGGGTTGGGTTTAAGGATACGTTAGTCTCATTTAGGACTAAGATCAACTTAAACGTTTGTTAAGGATACGTTAGTCTAATTTCTAGACTAAGATCAACTTAACAGGATCATTTAGATCCAACAAGAGAGCATTTGTCATCTGTTGTTTAGTTTAGGGACATTGCGGTCAATTAGTTTAAGGATATTGTGGTCCAATGTTAGTTTAAGGACATTACGGTCCAAGGTTAAGGACATCATAGTCCGTGGGTTTAAAGACATCACAGTCCAAGTTAAGGACATCATAGTCCATGAGTTTAAGGACCTCACAGTCCAGGTTAAGGACATCGTAGTCCATGAGTTTAAGGACCTCACACTCCAGGTTAAGGACATCGTAGTCCATGAGTTTAAGGACCTCACAGTCCAGGTTAAGGACATCGTAGTCCATGAGTTTAAGGACCCCACAGTCCGTAGAAATGTGTGGTTGTCGGGACCCGTCACCTCTCTGAAGACGTTGAAGGATTACAACGACAAATATCAGAGGAGTAAAGAGATGTACCCTTGAACTGGTGTGAGTTGGTTGGAAGATCTATACTCCAATTTGGGACTAAGATCTGTTAAATATTCATGAGCAGATGAGCTCAATTAAATATAAGTTGAGAACTTATGGCTAATATTGGGATAAGTCCAATAAATGTTTTAACATTTATATTCTGGCTATTGAGCCTTTATTTAGGCTTGGCCCTTTTAATAATGCTGAGCATTAGATCTTGACGCTTTTTCTTTGTCTTGTATTGAATGTAGAGCATTCATCAGAGCAATTTATGTTCTGTCAGCGTGACCTATGGTGATCAAAAAGTGCAGTGCGCTTCTGCCACGTGGCGCGCATGTAAGGGACACGTGTCATGTTCTGCGCTAGGCACCAGATGATGAGCGCAGTGCGCCAGTTTATGAGCGTTGAGCGCTAATTTATGAGTGCATTGCGCTAGTTTAGTGGCGCACACGTGAGTGACACGTGGCGTGCTTGGCGCTGAGCGCCAGCCCATGAGCACAGTGCGCTATTTCAGAAGCGCAAAGCGCAAGTTGCATACGTGGTTGACACGTGGCGCATTTTGGTGCTGAGCACTGGTTCAGAGAGTGCAGAAGCGCTGTTCAAGAGCGCAAGGCGTATTTCAATAGCGCAAAGCACATTTGATTAATTTTTATGATCCGTGAACAAATTTATGTTCTCTTTTAAAAGAGACTTTGTCTCAAGATTCAAGAACAACAGTTCTTATTTTAAAAGGGCTTTGCCTTTATAGATCAATGATCCGTGTGAAGAATATGTTCTTCTTTTATTATGTGATGAGATCTTTTGATCTTTTTTATGAAAGACCTTGGTCTTTGTAGATCTATGATCTTTTAAGAAGGTAATTCTTTATTTTATGAGTATGTTCATCGTTCATGATCTTTACCTTGAAGAAATAATCTTCTTTCAAGAGCTTGCTCTTCTTTCTTTGAATTTCTCAAAGTTTATGGTGGGGGTTTCTCTATCTCAAACTTGAAGTCTTGGGGCCTTTATATAGGGCCAGGTGATTTATTGAATCAGTTAAAGAGATTTTTCTCTGATTGATTTGGGGATGTTTTCCTACCGTTGGATCTTTGATAAGGCGATCTTCTTGTTTTTAACAAGATTGGAAAATCTTTCCATAATAGAATTTTAATTCTGATTAATTAATGATTTATCATTATTATTAGATCTTTTGATCTAAGGGTTGGGAATTTTTTAAATCCAGCGCTGGCGCATCCGTGCTTTGCATGCGGTGCGCTGCTCAGAGTACAACGCACCTTGCGCTAGCGCACCTATGTTTGACACGTGGTGCGCTGCTCAGAGCACAGCGCAGCCTGTACTAGCGCACCCGTGTTTGACACGTGGCGCACAGTGCGCCTAGCGCTAGCGCACACATGGTGCACTGCCTAGGGCGCAGCGCACCTGGCGCTAGCGTATCCGTGTTTGACACGTGGCGCGCAGGGCGCCTAGCGCTGGATCTGAAGCGTTGCTTCAATTTTTGAATTTTGAATTTCAAAACAGAGCTTTTCTCTGATTGGGGGAAACAAATGCCCCCCACCGTTGCGCTCACGTGGCTCACATGTGAGTGCAACGGTGGCGACATCTGCGCCCTTGGATCAACTCAGAAGTTGAAGAGGCGTTTCAATGCCTATAAATAGGACCTTTGGTCTCTTAGATGATTTTCATCTTCTTCTTGAGAATTATCTCTTCTTCAGAGCATTTCTCTCCTGTTTAAGAACTTTTTAAGAGTCAAAACTCTGTCAGAACTTAGGTAAAGTTTAAAACTTTTAATAAATTAGGGTTTTACCCATTAATAGAGCCTTGCTCTTCATAGATCTTTGATCTAAAGAAAACCCTTTTAGGATTTCATTAACAGAGCTTTGCTCTCCTGAACCCATAAATCTAAAGAGATCTTTTCTTGGGGTTTCTTAGCCCATGAATCAGAGCTCTGCTCTTTTGATAACATATAGATTTCTTAATCTCTTGTGAAGAACTCTTAAGAGTTTGTTCATGGATCTTGAAGATCCCAGAAAAATTGATTTTAATTAAATCTTTTCTGATGGATTTTTCCATCATCATTACAGAGACAGGCTCTTAAGGAATTTTATTCCTTCATGATCAGAGTTTGACAAGTGTCACTCTGTCATAGAGCATTTCTCTCAAAGGGAGATTTTCTCCTTTTCCCGAGTGATTTCTCATTTAATGAGAATTTTCTTGAGCATTTCCTCATTTAATTAACAGTCTCATCCAATGATGAGGCTGTTTTATTAGTTATTAATTGATGGATTGTCATCCAGATTTTGTGGGCCCCCCTTTGGTCCCTCTCCACTGCATTGCAGTGTGGTACAAATTTTAAAATATCAAGTGTCAGAATTTTAAATTAAATTATAGCACTGACGGTTGACTTTTGTCCCTTTTTTTGCAGGCGACATGTCTTTCGATGCTTCGTTTCTGTTTGTCCGTTCAGAAGGAGGATTCCCTGAGGCGCCTGTGGACCGGGAGGTTTTCACGCTCATCAAAGACCATGACCCGGAACACAAAAAACTTCACTTGTGGGGTAGATGGTGCGACCAGATTATCAGAGGTCATCGAAGCTTCTCTTGTGCGACGCCTTCGGAGCCTATCTCGACGATCCCGTATGCAGATGCACCTCTGGTGAACTATGCCGTGGAAGTGGTTAATTGGACTTCGAAGGGTATCCTTCAACCTTCGATCGCCGCCGTACCCGTGCAGCCGTCGGCGGATTTGGACACCCTAGGGCGGCGCATATGTCAGGGCGAGTCACGCCCTTGGGGACAGCCCTACAACATCGAGCTAACTCCCCGTCACCCGCCCGGGTACTTTCAGTGGGCCCAGTACATCTTGTCGGCAAAGAAATTGCAGCTGCTAAAGCTCGGCTTATACCCTGCAGTCTACGCTTCATTGTTCAAGTATTCTGCACCTCCCACATGGTGGATCAAGGCATTTTTGGAGCAGTGGAACATCCCGACCCATACCTTCCTTCTTTTGGACAGAGAGGTCTCTATTTCCTTGGAAGAACTCGCCGAGGTTTCTGGTCTACCAGTTAGGGGGGAGCACTACGAGGAGCTGATTCATCCGGACGAATATGTTTTTTCCACCAAGCCAGTGGTGACGGGCCTCACCCCAGAGAACGCCATTCAGCACCAGTTCCCAAGCCTGATAAAGGTGTTAAACATATATGAGAGCCTCTTCATCGTATCCGGAGGCCGAGGGGTCAGCTTTGCGGACTTCATTGCCCGTTTTCTTCGCCCGAAAATTTTGTTGCGACAAGGCGAAAAGTTTGCTAAACTTGATAATCCCTTCGGCTTTAGCTTGGACCATCGGCCGATACTGGAAACTGATCAAAAGGGTTTCTTTCTTCCTGACGTCGCGATTGTCCCCTGTCAGAAATCGCCGCCCCGGGCATTGATGAAGAGGCATTCTTTCTTGGGTTTCTTGGGCTATGGTTGAGCTGGTTCGCGCTTCCTATGCACCCTCGTTACATTAGGCCTTCCGTCTTCTACCCTGCGCATCGCATGGTTGCCGGAATACAAGTGGCCATCGGGATCGCCGGATTAGCCCATATATATCACGGTTTTAACGTAGCAGCGGATACCACTGAACCAGGGGTGCATCCTGCCAACTTCCCAATGCATTACATCACTTCATGGATGGAGCTGCACGTGCTTGGGGTCTTTGGCATTCACAAAAGTCCTTCGTTTTACGACAGATGCAAGTTCCCTCGGATCATGCGGCTGGTTGATGCCTCCATCGTGAATCCGTCACAGCGGGAAGCTAGGGGCTTGCTCCTTCGTCCGTGCACGGTCAGAGACGGTATGTCTTTCACAGACAAAGTCTTGACCATTGGCCAGGAAACTTCAAAGGCGGTGCTGGCATTGCGAGACATCTTTAAGGACGGGGCCTCCGTGTTGAAAGCCCGGGAGATTCTTCATTTGTACTCTATCAGGCTAGGCTTTCTTGTATTCAGGCAAAATGATGCGGCGCTATTCATGAGATACAACCCCCATCGTTTTGCCCAGCAGCTGAGTTACAATCAGGGAGTCCTGCCGGAGGCTTTCCTGGTAGAACCTGCTGCCACCGAAGAGGGAATGCGGGGCGCGCTGCATCATTTCATGCACTTGAATACGGGGTCTCACTTCTTTATCAGCGAACCGAGTTGTGTCCCGAAGGCCCTTAATGTACACGTGGCCTGGTACCAACATGCAATGGGTGCTGTTATTAGGGAGGAGAAGCGACTGCTACTCGACCTCAAGGGTGCACCCCCTGCTAGTGACCAAAACCTCCCTTTGAAGCGACAGACCATTGTCCTTCCTCCGCTAAGAGAAGCTGCCGTGATTGAAATCCTCGACGGCATGCCTGAGCTACCGGTGCCCCGTGCTCCCGTGGAGACAGCGGATGTACTACCGGTGCCCCGTGCTCCCGTGGGGATGGTAAACGTAGCTTCCCCCGAATCTGGCGTGGGCTCAGATATCGAGACTCGTTGCCCCAAAGTGCCCACTAAGCGTAAGCTTGTGCTGGCTGCGACTGGAGCTCGCTCGCAGAAGAGGAAGAAGAAGTCGATCCTCTCTGTAGACACTGTACTCGGCCTGGAGCCTCATGCTCCTTATAATGAGGGCCTGAGCGAATATGGGACCAACGAAGGTCTATTCATAGCGCCGGAAGACACGAATCTCGAGGCCGCCATTGCAGCTTCTGTGCGATCAGCAAGCCACAAAGCGGAAATGGCCATCCTCGCGCAATCAAGTGAGTATAAGCCGTAACTTCTGTGCATTATATTTTTATTTTTATTATCATGCCTTGACTAACATTTTTCTTTCTGTAACAGGCTTTACCACTGAAGAGGCTCTGGCGGCTTCCCTTAGGACCTTTGAGGAAGAGGAAAGGCATCGCGCTTTGTTGGGCATTGGTATGTCTCGGCTTATTGCATCTTCATTCTCCTTTCTTATGGACAATCTGATCCCTTCTTTATCTTATCGTAGGGACTACAATGCCATTCCCGCAAGGTGATGCGGAGATTCTTCCCGGGCCAGCTATCGAAGTCCCGGCCTCCTCGGCACTGCCGAAAGAGGCCTTACTCAAACGACCGATGACGGATGCCTTGATGGCTCCAGAGGTAACCCTTGGCGCGGACGATGATGTCCTGTTGATGGAGGCTTCTAGAAGATCCACTCTAACGACTCGAGCGGAAAGGAAGCGCAGAATGCGCGCGGCAAGGGAGCGTAGTGCTGCCTTGGCCGCGGGTGCAGGTTTTAGCACCGCTACCCTGCCCCTACTCCTTCAGAAGATACTCCGGCTGCCTTATCCACTGCCCACAGACGGGCAACACGTGCGGCTCGGGAACCAATCGGAAGACCATCTCAAGGTAATGTGATATTGAGTTCTGTTGTCAAAGTTTTAACTTTCAGTTCTCATATATCCTATCTTGCAGGGCCGAGTCTTACCGAAGAAGAGGCGGCGACCACTGAGCCTGGGGTAGCGGTAGAGGAGGTAGCCATGATCGCCGAACCCGAGGCAGCGGTAGGTGAGATGGCTACAATTGCCGAGCTCGAGGTAGCGGTGGGTGAGACAGTCACGATCGCCGAGCCCGAGATGGCGATAGGTGAGATGGCTACCATTGTCGAGCTCGAGGTAGTGGCGGGTGAGATGGCTACAATTGTCGAGCCCGAGGTGGCGATGGGTGAGATGGCTATAGCCGCCGAGCCCACTCTTTCGCAAGAGTCGGGCACTGCCCCGATCGTCGCTCTTTCCCCTTGCGGCTCCCTACCGCTGCCGGGCGCTGCGAGTATCACGACGATTCTCGTGGAGTCGGGGGATGAAGCCACAGGCGGTGAAACTATTCTGATAGAGGAGGGTGAAGCAGTTGCTGTATCAAGTGACGCCCTCGTCGCGGTTCCGATCGGCGACTCGCTAGGTAGATTTTGGGTTATTGGTTCTTTTTTTTATTCTGCAATCCTTTTCAATCTTTCCTGACAGTATTTATCTCGTCTCTAATGCAGGCATGGCAAGCGTTGAGATTGCACTACCCGAGGCAACGCCATCAGTTACCGCTTTGACGGTGAGCCCTCCTCTACCTTCTCTCGTACCATCTCAGATGTTGGAAGGTGCGGATTTGTGACCCATCAGTCTTATTTCTAGGCTATATAATTTATGTACTGACATTGCATTACTGCGTCCTTGCAGGAGTCCTTTTTTATCACCTGTATCAGGTGTTGCACCCACACTTCTCTTTCCAGCCAGAGATTAGTCCGCATGCTGGTCTCGGTGAGTATCTTTTCTAAATGACGTCCTTTCTTTAACGTGCAGTCACATTATTGCTAATTCTTCTTTGTATTGCTTGTAGCCTTACAAATTGAAGGAGGGGACGAGGGTATCGTTGCGCCACCAGTACTCCCAGCTCTGCCCCCTGTTGCAGCCGGTATAGTAGACTCTATTGTTCATGTATATTCTTTATTTCTTGAGCCAACATCTGACTATGATTTATTTTGCAGCAATCACGTCAACTCTAGCTCCGTTCGAGTCTCGCATTATAATACCGGCAGGGCCCTTTTCTAGACATCCATCTTCCAAAGGCACCGTGACCAGTCTCTGTATGTTGAGTGAATACGTCGAGTAGCTTAACGCGGAGGCCCCTACACTCGTTGCAGATTTTGCTGCCGAGGTTAATCCAATGCTGGCGACGCTTGTGAACTTCCATAATGAAGGCGTCGTCGAGTCTTGGGTTAATCATTTTAGGAAGATCGAGGCCTGCCTGCATGAGCTTGAGCTTAGGCGTCCTGCTCCTGAGATTCTGGCCGGGAACACTTAACGGGCTGCGTGGGTCAAGCAGAGCACTTCTTATTTCCACCATCTTGAACAAAAAGTGGCCTTATAGCATAAGGAACGTGAAGAAACTTCAAGCGAATCTGCCTGACTGTATGCTCAGGTTGATGCAAATGCTGCACAGTTGAAAGTTATCTTTGAAGGCCTTCTGCGATGCATCTCTGACGGGTTAACACTGAGGCAGAAGCTCGACGTCGTCGAGCAGGATGCACAAAATCGTAAGGCAGCTCAACGGGCCGTCGAAGAACAACTTTCCTCCTACTTGCAGCAACGAGCCCAAGTCGAAGCAGAGTTGGCCGCGGCAGCTGATCAAGAAAAGGGGCCAAGGGAAGTGTGCGAGCGGCTGATCGGACTATTGAAAGCGCTTCCCTCTCAATAATTTTTTTGTACCATTTGTCATTTTGAATAAAATGTATTCATTTTTTATTCTTTCATACGATGTATTTTGTACCCAATTGAATTCATGAATAAAAGATACATTTTTTTCGCAATGTCTTGTGTCATCTCTCTACTTTCTTCTTTCTTTTGTTATCAGCATGTCACCTTAGCAAGCATAGCCGGCAGATGATAGAGTGAGCATCTTGTTTTGGCTTCTTCGAGGGGTAGTGATGGCTTAGGAAGTGATTGTTAGGATACGTGCGTGTTCAAGTTTAGTTTTAAATACCGCAATCAAGACGGTTTCGCTTGTAGCTAGCCGGTTGAGTACGGGTCGTCCGCAGGGAGATGGGAGTCTTTTTCAATGTGTTTTAACGAGTTAAGTCCGGTTGTTCAGATTTTTGTTTGTGATTATCTAAGTGTTGAGTTGATATTTAAAGCGAGCTTGTTAGGGTTAGGATTATGTTAGTTTGAGTTAGGAGTCTCCACATCTTTCGTTGCCCCTCTTAATATCGGTGTTACGGTAATCGGCAACAACGGGGATTAGCACGACTAGGAAGGAACTTGCGAGTATAAGCTAGGCTTTCCAACGCATAAGTCCTTCCTTTTGGTGCTTGTCCGTCCGTTCTTAGCTCTTAGCCATAACCTCCGGTTAATTCAACCACAACCGGTCTCACTACGGAATCACCGCTATCATGTAGGATAGGGTGCCGTAAGGAGCGGATTGTGGTTCAATTAACGGGAGTTGATTTAAGCTGTTGGGCAAGGAAAGAGTGAGAGAGATTTCCTTCTCTCAAACTTCCCTTATCCTACCCTAACAAGAATGAACTACTCACACATCATAATACGGAAAAATAAAACAAAACAAAAGAGGAAGATAGAAAGAAGGAGATTAGAAGAATACGACTAGCTATTTGCGACCTCACCTTGGCGAGGATCGAGCGTAAGCATCATTGTCGTATGTAAGGATAAAGAAAAAGAGAGAAGAAAGAAACAACAAGGAAATAACAACAACTACTTAACGAATTAAAGTTACAACATTTAACAAAATAAAGAGACAAGCATGATAATAAATGGTTCTTCTTTATTCATCACTCTTCACTCACAAGCTCACTACAAGTTTAATGGAGAAAAGGTGAGAAGAGGAAGAAGAAACACAACTAAACTTAGCAAAATGAAAATACAAGAATGGACTCCTTCCTTCACAAAGTTCTGGGCTATTTATAGGCCAAAAAATGAAAACCTAGGGCAACCACCAGACCCCAAATACAAAGACCAAAATACCCCCAAAAGTTTCTGTCTGCGGCGCCAGTACGGCCGCGGATCCGCGGCCTAGACCCCCCTTTGGCCGCGGATCCGCGGCCCTTTAGTTGAGTTGGGCCCCCCAATTTGCTGTGGTTCCCTGGTCCTCTGCCCCCTTTATTCTGGTATCTGTATTTTTTCATAATTTCTTCACGAATTTTCCAGAATTTCTGTTGAGGGAAAGGTGGACTTTTTGTCAAGATTTGGTATGATTGCCTCGAGCTCCGCGTAGATCTCTTGGAACTTGTTGTTGCCATTGAGCCTTGTGCATGAGAATGACATTGATTTGATATTTTGTCTTCCTAAACTGGTATCTGGCAACATACGGATGAAGAGCGGAGACCGTGTTTTATCTGTGGTTGGCAGGAACCCGGATTTTGTCGTGTTTTCCATGAATTTCATCATTTTAGAACCGAGAACCTGTATCCTGCAATTGACTAGCAAACACGGCTCAAGAGTATCTACCGATATGCAATGTGATAAAAATTGGGCGGTATGAAAATGCAAAAATCTGATATGAACAAATACCCCCAAACTTATCATTTGCTCGTCCCGAGCAAAGCCCATTTATTCACAAAAAATTTCCTAACCTCACTTTCGCAGGGAACGTGATTGCACTGAGTATGTGCAACAAGCCGTTAAACCTCTAGGTGTCCCTAGTAGGAGGAGTGCTGTCTCCTGAGGGTTTTCAGCGGATACTACCCACAAAATCCGGTCAAGTTGGTTTGTAAAATGACTAAGATTCAAACCCTGAAGTTTTGTTTTTAGAAAATAACAATTCTATAATCCTAAGTCTAAACCATCGAACCTTTATTTTTCACACCTCGCTTCTTATTTAACTACAGATTCTACATGTCTTTACGTGCAGTGCAAATAGTGTCGTTAAGTTCCCGAAAGGTCGAATAAAGTCATCACGTCGCACAATAAAGCCCAGATAACAATTTTAAAAGGATCACATAAGTTTTATAAAGAGTTAAGCATTTTTCAAGTTTCGTTTTCCAGTAAGGTTTCAACTTCAGAATTTCTATCTTCCATAACAGGAAACTAAGTCGTATTTTTCACTCCACCTTTTTCTTGTTTTCATTTCATACACACCTCTGTGAACATGCAATAGTCTTTATCATAGAATAAAACCTTCATATCTCCGCTAAATTTTTTATAAAAGCCTGTCTTTTATCAAGATTATTCTCACACAAAGAACCGTTAGGAATTTTAACTCGGAGAGAACACTTGCTTGACTTTGTTTTAACCTGGACTTTCTAGGCTTCTTAGCGAGCTTTGGGCCAATGCACCCAAACCAGTTGGTTTTAGGGCATTAGGTGTAGAAACACCCCAGCGGACTTAATTACTCAAGTTACCTAGGTCCAAAAACAAAAGACAGTTTGGCGTGAAAATCAGATGATTTAATACGAACGGAGATATAACCGGCAGTTCAATTATTTTTTGGATAAAAGACGTGTTTAGTGGGTTTGGTGTGTAATTATTCCAATCAAGTTTCCGATGGGTTATTTTTCAGACTTAGCTCCAATTACGGCATCAATAACATTCCTTCATGTTCGCTTTACTTCATAAACTATTCTTGACATTACTTATTTCAGAACAAACCTATTTGATCCTCAGAACATCATTTATCTGTTTAAAAGTTTAAACATGAAAGACTTGTCATCTAATTCCCAAAATCTTACGACACGTGTAGTGTGATGTAAAGACGTATATCAGCTATAGTTAACTTCAAAGGAGAGTTATCTTTCAGGTTTTCAAAATCCAAACATAAGATTTAGTTATTCCTATTTTTTCAAACAAAAACCGTCGAATGTTGAATCAGAGTTCTTCCACAAGCTAACTTGACAAAAAAGTCTTTATATTTTTTAGAAAATTTTCAAATTTTTATGGATTTTATGGATATTAATATGCAGATGCAAAATATACATATGAATGCGAAGGTAAGAAATGCGTAACGAGCGTACCCCCAAACTTAAACTGGACAGTGTCCTCACTGTCGTTGCATGAAGAGATTATTTGAAGGGTCAAAATTGTCGGTTAGCGATACACAAATTTTTATTTGTTTTTGTTTTTAAAGAAAAGAAAAAGAAAATACACAAATATACATAAAATGGTTTGTACATACCCCCAAACTTATTTGGAACAGTGTGCACTGTTCTTGGCTGGATAACCGAAGTTTGGAGGTAGGCAGAGGAAGATTATTCAGGGTAAACCGGCTCCTGTAAGAACATGAGCTCCTCTGTTGGTTCGGCGCTAAGGTATGGTTTGCATCGGTGTCCATTTACCTTGAAGAGTGAACCGTCCTTTGCATTTTCCAAATCCACAGCGCCCTGCGGATACACATTCCGCACAAAATACGGCCCTTTCCAGCGAGATCTGAGCTTTCCAGGATGGAAGTGAAGTCGGGTGTCGTAAAGCAGTACCTGCTGACCAGGTACGAAGGTTTTGCGCAAAAGGTGTTTATCGTGAAACACCTTCGTTCGGTTCTTAACAACAACCGCGTTATCGTAAGCCTCATCCCTAAGCTCGTTCAGTTCGTTCAACTGCAGCTTCCGATGGCTGCCCGCATCATCAAGAGACAGATTCAGCTCCTTTATCGCCCAAAATGCGCGATGCTCTATTTCGACAGGTAGGTGGCAGGCTTTTCCGTACACAAGCCGATAGGGAGACATGCCAAGGTCGGTCTTATAAGCGGTTCGAAATGCCCAAAGGGCATCAGTGAGTTTCAGCGACCAATCCTTACGGTTCTTGGAAACCGTCTTCTCCAGTATCTGCTTGATTTGCCGATTTGAAACTTCGGCCTGCCCGCAGGTTTGGGGGTGGTAGGGTGTAGAGAGCTTATGATTAATAGAGTATTTCCGCATCAAGGCTTCGAAAGTTTTATTGCAGAAATGACTTCCATTGTCGCTAATGATCGCTCGGGGGTGCCCAAACCGTGAGAAAATGTTTTCTTTAAGGAACCTAGTTGTCGTTAGTTCGGCTGGGCACAGCCTCGACCCATTTAGAGACGTAATCAACAGCTAGAAGGATGTACAAGTTCCCAAAAGAGCTGGGAAACGGCCCCATGAAATCTATCCCCCAAACATCGAAAATCTCCACAACCAAGATCGGTTGGAGCGGCATCTCGTTCCTCCGGGATATCCGGCCCATGTGTTGGCACCGGGAGCAAGTCTTGCAATAGTCATGAGCGTCTTTGAAGAGTTGTGGCCAGTAGAAACCACATTGCAAGATCTTCTCAGCTGTCTTTCTGGGCCCAAAATGCCCGCCACACGCTTGATCGTGGCAAAATGACAGCACACTCTTGAATTCCTCATCAGGGACACACCGACGAATAATCTGGTCGGGACAGTACTTGAACAAGTAGGGTTCGTCCCAGTAAAAGTGTTTTACTTGGGATAAGAAGCGAAGTCTGTCCTGACTTGACCATTCGGTCGGTAGTAATCCCGTGGCCAAATAGTTCACAATATCTGCGAACCAGGGTTCGCAAGATACTGTCAAGAGCTGTTCATCCGGGAAAACGTCGTTGATCGGAATTGGAAGCGAAGGCGAAGAAGGAAGTCGTGAGAGATGGTCGGCAACTACGTTTTCACATCCTCGTTTGTCCTTAATGACAAGGTCAAACTCTTGAAGCAAGAGGATCCAACGGATTAACCGAGATTTTGCATCTTTCTTCGCAAAAAGATGGCGCAGAGCTGAATGGTCTGTGTAGACAATGACTGGAGAGCCGATGAGGTAGGGCCTGAACTTTTCTAAAGCAAATACAACAGCCAAGAATTCCTTCTCAGTTGTTGTATAATTGAGTTGGGCGTCGTTCAGGGTTCGGCTTGCGTAATAGATTACGTGCGGCATCTTGTTGATGTGCTGTCCAAGGACAGCACCGATGGAAAAGTCGGATGCATCGCACATAATCTCGAATGGGTGCGTCCAGTCAGGTGAAGAAAGAACGGGAGCAGAAGTGAGTGAGCGTTTCAGGGACTCGAATGCAGTCACACAGCTCGAGTTGAAGTCGAAAGGCGTGTCCTTGGCCAGCAAAAGCGTCAAGGGCCTAGCAATCTTGCTAAAGTCCTTGATAAACCGTCTATAGAAACCGGCATGGCCAAGGAAGGCTCGGATATCTCTGACGCATCGGGGAGGAGGCAGATTGGAAATGACCTCAATCTTTGCTTTATCAACCTCTATGCCATTTTGCGAGATGATATGTCCTAAGACAATACCTTCGCGCACCATGAAGTGGCATTTCTCCCAGTTCAAAGTGAGATTCTTGTCCTTACATCGGGTAAGGACAGCGTCAAGATGCAGCAAACACTGGTCAAAGGAGTCGCCGAAGATGGAGAAGTCATCCATGAAAATCTCCAGAAATTTTTCTACCATGTCTGAAAAAATTCCCATCATACACCGCTGGAAGGTAGCGGGCGCATTGCATAACCCAAAGGGCATGCGACGATATGCAAACGTGCCGAAAGGACAAGTGAATGTGGTCTTGTCCTGGTCTTTTTCGGCGATGGGAATTTGATTATAGCCGGAGTAGCCATCAAAAAAGCAGTAGTACTCGTGTCCGGCCAATCGTTCAAGCATCTGGTCAATGAAAGGTAGCGGAAAGTGGTCTTTCCGCGTTGCGGCGTTGAGTTTTCTGTAATCAATGCAAACTCGCCACCCAGTTTGGGTGCGAGTAGGGATTAACTCGTTCGCCTCGTTAGTGATGACCGTGATGCCCGACTTCTTGGGGACAACATGAATGGGGCTAACCCACTGGCTATCAGAGATAGGGTAAATGATACCACTATCTAGACATTTGACGATCTCCTTCTTCACAGCCTCCTTCATGACTGGATTAAGACGTCTTTGTGGATCCCGGGCTGGTTTGGCATCATCCATCAGATGAATGTGATGCTCAACGATCAGGGGACTAATCCCCTTGATGTCCGCCATGGACCAGCCAAAAGCTTGCCTGTTGCTGTGCAAGACCGCGAGAAGGGCTTTCTCTTGCTCGGGAGCTAGAGAAGCCAAAATGATGACAGGGAGGGTCTCGTTCTCACCTAAGTAAGCGTACTTAAGGTGAGACGGCAACGGCTTGAGTTCGAGCGTTGGAGGTGAAACGATGGAAGGCAAGACTGGTGCAAAGGTCTCGAACTCAAAGGACTCCAGCAAAGGTTCAAAACGAGTGTAGGCAACCGAGTCGGATGGTTCAGGTAACTCATCCGGAAAGTCGAAGGATTCAAACTCGGGTTGTGCGCAGCTAAGATCGTTTGAGAACGTGAAACACTCGTAGTCGTTGTCGGGCACAGAAACAGCAACAGGTTCGAAGAGAAACACACTAGTGGCGTCAAGATTATCGTGATCAAACAGAAACTCTTCGAATTCACACTCTTCTGGGGTGATCTCCTGGATCGAGCAGACGTCCAGTATATGAGCATTAGGTTCGGCGGGCTGATTCCCCAACCTAAAAATGTTGAGTTCAATCGTCATATTTCCAAAAGAGAGGTTCATCGAACCATTGCGACAATTGATCACAGCATTTGAGGTTGCGAGAAATGGGCGACCGAGTATCACCGGAATTTGATTCCGGGGGTTAGTTACAGGATGTGTATCTAATACAATGAAGTCAACGGGGAATATGAAGTCCCCGACTCTTATCAACACATCCTCTAGCTCACCCCTAGGATGGGTGATCGATCGGTCGGCCATTTGGAGAGTGCAGTGTGTGGGTTTCAACTCTCCGACGCCTAATTGCTCGTATACTGAATACGGAAGCAAGTTAACACTGGCACCAAGATCTAATAGTGCGCGGTTGATGTTCTTATCCCCAATAGTGATTGAAATCGTAGGACAGCCAGGGTCCTTCCGTTTTTGTGGTAAAGATTGGGTAAGAGCATCACTCACAGCACTGGCCAAGAAAACTTTCTTTGGTACCTGAGACTTCCTCTTTTTCGTGCACAAGTCCTTTAAGATTTTCGCGTAAGACGGGACTTGTTGGACAGCATCTAAAAGAGGAATGTTAATGTTAACTTGCTTAAATAACTCCAGAATCTTCTCCATTTGTGGATTTTGTTTGTTAGACCTCAACCGGTTTGGAAATGGAACATTTTGAAAATTGGTTGAGTCTAAAGCTGGAGGAGGAGATTGTAGAGTTGGAACGGATCCCAGAATAGGTGTCTTCGTGGAGTGAGAAGTGGGTCCGTTCAGAGAAGAAGAGGAAGGAGAGCCTTGTGAAGAACGGAGAATAGGCTCAGAAGACGAAGAAGAAGAAGGAGGAGAAGAAGAAGAAGCGGCCGGGGTGTCATTGTTGATCCGTGTGCCAATGTTGTTTTGCAGCATCCTCCCCGATCTCAGTGTAGTCACGGCACTCACATTATGGTTTTGTTGTTCGAGAGCAACATGTGCATTATGTGGGTGACCGGGATTTGGAAGTGGCTGGGACGGGAGCTTCCCCTTCTCTCGCTCGCTCAAGGCCGCGTTCAGCTGTGCAATCTGGGCCTCGATGGTCTTGATGCTTTGCCCGTGTGCGGCAGTGTGTTGCACTAAGGATTGAATGGAAGACTGGATGTTGGCGGTGGATTGAGTCGATTGTTTAACAAACGCCTCCAGACTTCGCTCGAGCGAGGAAACCTTATCGTTGTTTGACGGAACAAAGTTGTTTGGTGGAAAAGAGTTGTTGGGTGCAAAGTTGTTCGTCTGGTTTTGGAAAGGTTGGGGTTGGAAGGGCTGCTGATATTGATGTTGAGTTTGTTGTGGCGCTTGTTGTTGCGGTGGAGGGGCCCTTTGGAAATTGTTGCCTTGGAATTGATTCTGATTCTGATTCCAGGCGAAATTGGGGTGGTTCCTCCAACCGGGATTGTAGGTGGAAGAGTATGGATCATTCCTCGGTCTTTGCTGGAAGGCAGCATTAACCTGATCCTGTCCTTGCGAGGGTGGATTGTAAGGACACTCTTCGGTCAAGTGGGAAGGATCGGAACAACAAGCGCAGATGGTACGAAGGGGGAGAACAGGGGTAGGAGCAGGAGCAGAGAATTTGCTCTCTATCGCTTCAAGCTTTCTTGTTATTGCAGCCATTCAGCTTTCATCGCAATAGAGACATCGAGTTGGTGGATTCCTACCCTAGTCTGACCGGTAGAAGTGGAGGTAGAAGAAGAAGAAGTCGGTCTGGTGCTCTCCCACTGTAGCGTTTGCTCCGCAAGATCGTCAAAGAACTGCCACGCTTCCTCGTCAGATTTTGATAGGAAGTGGCCCTGACAGATAGTTTCCAGCAACTGCTTCGTTGCTGGGTTCAGTCCCTCGTATAAGGTTTAGCAGAGTTGCCATTTCTCTATACCGTGGTGAGGACACTGAACAAGAAGGTCTTTGTACCGGTCAAAGCACTTCCAGAAGGGTTCAGAAGGAAGCTGGGAGAATTGGTTGATTTCATTTCGAATTCTTGCGGTCTTATGATTCGGATAGAATTTTTTCAGAAACGCTTTAACAAACTCGTCCCAGCTGGTGATTGAGTGGGAAGCGGTGCTATACAGCCATTTTTCAGCGAGATCGCATAAAGTGAACGGAATGACCCGTAGACGTATAGCATCGTCCGACAGCTGGGTGGTTTTCATCATGGCACAGACATTTTGAAATTTATTGATGAAGATATAGGCATCTTCAGATTCGAGCCCATGAAAACGTGGAAGCATGTTGATGAAATGGGGTTTAATTTCAAAGTTGTCCCCATTGGCCAGAGGAAGAGAAAGGCAGGTGGGAAGTGCAGAACGGGTGGGGTAGAAACGATCCTGGAGCGCAATTCACTGCGGCGCTACAACAGGCGGAGGTGGTGGGATATTGGTCTCCGTAGGAGGTGGAGCCAATCCAGCGGTGGTCAAAGAGATGTTCGGATTAAATCCCGACATCGCGGAAGAAGAGGTTGGTGAAGGTGAAGATGAAGGTGAAGATGTATGAACAGAATTCCGGTCAACGTCGGAGTTGGCCGGCAAAGGAAGGGGTGAAAGAGGAGTGGACGGAGTATCGACTTCGGAGTCGATCGCGTAGTCGGTCGCGACTAACGTAACGCGGACTAGACGGGCGCTAGTGTCCCGAGTCCAAGCGGACATACACTAAACGAGTTTAGTGTAGTCAAAGCGGAGAAGGTGAGGGTAAGAAAACGTTAATGGAGAAAGGCGATGGGTGGTGGGTGAAAAAATGGATTTGGCGACAAAGGGCAAGTTTTTATAAAAGTTTTTGATTTTTTTCTTTTTTTTTTTAGAAAGATTTTTACAGAAATATGTACGGAAATACGGCTTAAGCAATCACAAACAAGATATGCACAATCACACCTAGATCTAGGGTAACCTAGGTCTACTAGACCTGCTCCTGAACTTGATTGTCGAAGTTAAACAGTGTCGAGAAACGGGCTTAAAAATACACTGATCACGAGGCCAGGTAAGTGCAGAGATAAGGGGAGGTTGTCCAACGCTTTCGCGAAGTTCCTTAATTAAATAACCCTTTCTCTTTCGGCGGTTGCGCCTTTAACACTTTCCTAGACACCCCGTAAACAATATACGGTTAAGCGAGGTTCTAAACACGGTTTATCTTCTCCTAATGAGCGCGAAGTCCTTAGGGCTGAAGTCTAGTATTTTTTTAATTTACAATGGACAATGCATATGCTTTAGTGATTTTTGGGGTCCTGGGAAGGGTGATGAAATCCCCACCCAATCTGGATTGGTTTCAAGCCCCTTAAGTCCGTATTAAAGAAATGCCAAGCAGTAACAAATCAACTGCAAACAATTTTTTATTTGCGGCGCAAAGAATCCTGCACAAGAACAGTTTATTGGAAGGGGGAGAAGAGTTTGCGCAAAGAAGGCTGCAGAAAACACAATTCAGTGGAGTTCAGAGGAGAGGAGAGGAGCAGAGAGACTTACAGAGAAAAGATGGCAGCCCAAGGCCACCAAATGGCCGCGGATCCGCGGCCTAAGCCCACTATTGCCGCGGATCCGCGGCGGAAATGAGGAGTTGGCTCTTCATTTTTCTGGTGTGGGCTGTTTTTGGTGTCCTCTGCTTGTCTGGATGTACTGAATTTTTACTTGCTCACTGTACCTACTCCAGATTTCTACAGTAGACCGTTTGCTTTGTTTTGTCCGTCGCGGTGTAGCCGCGAAATGTGGGTCTATCTTCCCACGTCTTTGGCACTGTACTTGAACTCCGTATTATCCGACGTCTTGGCCACTGAACTCGAACTTTGTATTTTCCTGCACACTTGCACAAAAGCTAATCAAGAATAACAAGATGGTTTCTTTTACAAAGTATATTTTTTTTGTTTTGTTTTTTTTTTTGGTTGAATTTACAAGTTAACCCGAAATTACACAAGGAAATAAACTACCGTCTCCCCGGCAACGGCGCCATTTTTGATTGTTAGGATACGTGCGTGTTCAAGTTTAGTTTTAAATACCGCAATCAAGACGGTTTCGCTTGTAGCTAGCCGGTTGAGTACGGGTCGTCCGCAGGGAGATGGGAGTCTTTTTCAATGTGTTTTAACGAGTTAAGTCCGGTTGTTCAGATTTTTGTTTGTGATTATCTAAGTGTTGAGTTGATATTTAAAGCGAGCTTGTTAGGGTTAGGATTAGGTTAGTTTGAGTTAGGAGTCTCCACATCTTTCGTTGCCCCTCTTAATATCGGTGTTACGGTAATCGGCAACAATGGGGATTAGCACGACTAGGAAGGAACTTGCGAGTATAAGCTAGGCTTTCCAACGCATAAGTCCTTCCTTTTGGTGCTTGTCCGTCCGTTCTTGGCTCTTAGCCATAACCTCCGGTTAATTCAGCCATAACCTCCGGTTAATTCCACCACAACCGGTCTCACTACGGAATCACCGCTATCATGTAGGATAGGGTGCCGTAAGGAGCGGATTGTGGTTCAATTAATGGGAGTTGATTTAAGCTGTTGGGCAAGGAAAGAGTGAGAGAGATTTCCTTCTCTCAAACTTCCCTTATCCTACCCTAACAAGAATGAACTACTCACACATCATAATACGGAAAAATAAAACAAAACAAAAGAGGAAGATAGAAAGAAGGAGATTAGAAGAATACGACTAGCTATTTGCGACCTCACCTTGGCGAGGATCGAGCGTAAGCATCATTGTCGTATGTAAGGATAAAGAAAAAGAGAGAAGAAAGAAACAACAAGGAAATAACAACAACTACTTAACGAATTAAAGTTACAACATTTAACAAAATAAAGAGACAAGCATGATAATAAATGGTTCTTCTTTATTCATCACTCTTCACTCACAAGCTCACTACAAGTTTAATGGAGAAGAGGTGAGAAGAGGAAGAAGAAACACAACTAAACTTAGCAAAATGAAAATACAAGAATGGACTCCTTCCTTCACAAAGTTCTGGGCTATTTATAGGCCAAAAAATGAAAACCTAGGGCAACCACCAGACCCCAAATACAAAGACCAAAATACCCCCAAAAGTTTCTGTCTGCGGCGCCAGTACGGCCGCGGATCCGCGGCCTAGACCCCCCTTTGGCCGCGGATCCGCGGCCCTTTAGTTGAGTTGGGCCCCCCAATTTGCTGTGGTTCCCTGGTCCTCTGCCCCCTTTATTCTGGTATCTGTATTTTTTCATAATTTCTTCACGAATTTTCCAGAATTTCTGTTGAGGGAAAGGTGGACTTTTTGTCAAGATTTGGTATGATTGCCTCGAGCTCCGCGTAGATCTCTTGGAACTTGTTGTTGCCATTGAGCCTTGTGCATGAGAATGACATTGATTTGACATTTTGTCTTCATAAACTGGTATCTGGCAACATACGGATGAAGAGCGGAGACCGTGTTTTATCTGTGGTTGGCAGGAACCCGGATTTTGTCGTGTTTTCCATGAATTTCATCATTTTAGAACCGAGAACCTGTATCCTGCAATTGACTAGCAAACACGGCTCAAGAGTATCTACCGATATGCAATGTGATAAAAATTGGGCGGTATGAAAATGCAAAAATCTGATATGAACAGGAAGCAGGTTCAGATCTGCTACCTAAGACTTTTCAACTTTATGAGCCGTGAGGGTCTCATAAAGACTTTTCTCCCTACGAGTCGTGAGGATCTCGTAGGTGTCTTTCTCCTTAGGAGTCGTGAGGATTCCTAAGTGTGTTTTCCCTTATAAGTTGTAAGGATCTTATAAGAGAGTTTTCTTCCTTACGAATCGAGAGGACCCGTAAGTGTTTAATGATATTGACATTATCCGCATTTCACGGCGTCGTTGGGTGACGTATTTCCGAGGCAGGGTCATGTAGATGACGTATTTCCGCGACGGGATCATGTGGATGACGTATTTCCGAGACGGGGTTATGTGGATGACGTATTTTCGTGACGGGTTCATGTGGATGACGTATTTCCGAGACGGGGTCATGTGGATGACGTATTTCCGAGACGGGGTCATGTGGATGACGTATTTCTGAGACGAGGTCATGTGGATGACGTATTTCCGAAATGGGGTCATGTGGATGACGTATTTGCACGACGGGGTCATGTGGATGACGTATTTTCGAGACGGGGTCATGTGGATGACGTATTTCCGAGACGGGGTCATGTGGATGATGTATTTCCGAGACGGGGCCATGTGGATGATGTATTTCCGCGACGGGGTCATGTGGATGAAGTATTTCCGAAACGGGGTCATGTAGATGACGTATTTCCTCGACGGGGTCATGTGGATGACGTATTTCCTCGATGGGGTCATGTGGATGACGTATTTTCGAGACGAGGTCATGTGGATGATGTATTTCCGAGACGGGGTCATGTGGATGACGTTTTTCCGAGACAGGGTCATGTGGATGATGTATTTCCGAGACGGGGTCATGTGGATGACGTATTTCTAAGACAGGGTCACTTGGATGACGTATTTCCAAACTGGGGTCATGTGGATGACGTATTTCCGAGACGGGGTCATGTGGATGACGTTGCGTTTGTTGTAATGAGACAAATATAGAAGTGGTCTCCAGGTTGTCTGGGAACCATCAAGATTTGGAGTAGGGGCTTTGCCATAGCTCCAGAGTTGATTGTAGCGTCTGAATCCTGTTAGAATGGAGAAGAACACTGTTGATGATCTCTAGGCTATCCCTAAACCGTCGAGATTTGGCTTCGTTTTCTGATGGAGCCTGGGGAGGGAAGGCGTGATTCCTTCTTTGTTTGCGCCCCTGGATTGTATACACGGATTGATGTGATATCACCTGCAGGGCATAAATTTCATTTTATTTTATTTCTTTCCGCGATGCTCTATCATTTTAGCTCTTGTATCGCGAAGGTCGCGATTGCCCAATCATTTCGGCTATTTTTCACGGTGCCCAATCATTTCGGCTATTTTTCGTGGTGTCCAATCATTTCGGCTATTTATTTTAATTTTTACTCGCCGCTTTTTATTGCGATTTGCCCAATCATTTCGGCTATTTTACATGCATACATTTTTACTTGCTGATTTTGTTGCAAGTTGCCCCATCATTTCGGCTATTTCGTATGCATGTGTGGCTCGCTAGCTTCTTTGCTGTAATCTTGGAATTAGACACCGATTTCGGCATCAGAACCGCTACAACTGGGATATTACCAGGAGCGAATCATCATTTGCCTCCGTCGATGTCAAACAAAGGTAGCTTAGCGAACAGGGTTAGGATCCTGTCGACTAAGGCTTTTGACTTCATGAGCCGTAAGGGTCTCATAAAGGTTTTTCTCCCTACGAGCCGTGAGGATCTCGTAAGTGCGTTTTCTCCTTAGGAATCGTGAGGATTCCTAAGTGTGTGGCTTCTCGTAAGTCGTAAGGATTTTACAAGAGAATTTTCTCCTTATAAGTCGAGAGGACTTAAAAGGGCTGTTCACCGTGTAGACATTTCCCTAGTCACGGATGGGACTTTGTTAGGGAAATGTTTATTCGCGCCCGTGGATTGTATACAAGGGTCAGCGTTGAGCCACTTGTAGGGCAGCATTGGAGGTTGTGGTGGCCGCTTAAGAACAGGTTCAGATCCCTGTAGCTTAAGACTTTCGAATCTTATGAGCCGTGAGGGTCTCATAAGAGGGTTCTCCTTACGAGTCGTGAGGATCTCGCAAGTGTAATTTCTCCTTAGGAATCGTGAGGATCCCTAAGTGTGTTGCTCCCTTGTGAGTCGTAAGGATCTCACGCAGGTGGTTTCTCCTCACAAGGTCGAGAGGACCTTGCAAGTGTCTTTTAACGAGATTGCGCTCTTTTGGGTTTTCACAAAACTCGCCGGTAGCCCTGCTGTTTTTACTCACGGGGCCCTTTCGGGTTTTCATCCGTGCCCTTTTTGCTTATGGACATACCGTTTTTTTTATTCTCTTTTTTTATTCTTTTCTTTTTTTGTGTCAGCCTTGAGATGCTGCAGTCTACAGTAGTTTATCGACGTCTCGGTCAGCAGATAGTTTTAGGTCATGGTGGTCCATCGTTAGTTTAAGGACGTTTCGGTCCGTTGTTAGTTTAAGGACGTTTCGGTCCGTTTTTAGTTTAAGGACGTTTCGGTCCGTTAGCCAGCTACTACTTATAGAGTTTGGGCTTAGGAAGATAGCGAGCGGACATAGTCATCGTCGTCTATCGTTAACCTAGGCCGTGACTCGTTAGGCGTAGTATTTCTTTAGGAAGCGACCGTTTATTGGCCTGAAAGGCCTTTCCCCATGCATGTCCATGAGTAGAGAGGCCCCACCCTGGTAGACCTTGTCTATGATATATGGGCCTTCATAGTTCAGCTCGAATTTCCCCCGCTTGGCGCGATTAGGGATCATAGGTCTTTTGACCACTAGCATGAGTTCGCCTTTGCGGAATGTTCTCGGCTTAGTCAATCTTTCGTATGAGCACGTCATCTTTGCTTTATAAGCCTCCAGACTCTATTGCGCTATGAGCCGGGTTTCATCAAGGGCATCGAGCTCCTCAAGACGAAGGTGAGCATTCTCTTCGTCCGTTAGCTCGTAATGAACTGCCACTCGTAGAGAGGGTAACTCTATCTCGAGGGGGAGTACCGCCTCTGTACCGAATACCAATGCGTACGGAGTTGTGTTCGTGGCCGTTTTGAACGTAGTTCAATACGCCCAGAGAGCTTCATGCAGTCGTTCATGCCAGTCCCTCTTATTTCGAGACACCGTCTTTTTTACGATCTTCGTCAAGGTCTTATTGAAAGCCTCAGCTAGACCGTTAGCTCGGGGATTATAGACTGAGGAGTATCTCCAGTCTATGTTATGCTGTTGTGCGAAGCAGCTGATTTTGTGGCTTCTGTAGGCTGGCCCGTTATCGGAGATGATCCGTCTCGGAGTTCCGAACCGATAAATGACGTGTGTCTTGAATAAATAGAGGATATTCTCCATCTTCACTTCTCTCAGCGGTACTGTTCTACCCATTTGGAGAAGTAATCAGTTGTCGCCAAAATGAATCGATGTCCTGGGGACGATGCTGGTTCGATGGGGCCGATTATGTCAGTTCCCTACATATCGAACGGCCAGCTAGCCACTATTGGGTGTAGTGGATTTGGATGCTGATGGATAAAATCCCCGTGAATTTGGCACGAATGGCACTGCTTCGCGTATTCGAGGCAGTCTTGGATCATCGTGGGCCAATAATAACCCATCCGTTTGATCTTCAGCTTCATCTTCGGCCCAGCTTCGTGAGAACCGCAGAGTCCGTCGTGAGTTTCTTGGACGACTCTCTTTGCCTCTTCAGGTCCCAGGCACCTTAGCCACAGAGAATCAAATGATCTCTTATACAGGGTATCATTGACGAAAGCAAAAGACAGAGCTCGTTTCATAAGCTGATGTCTTGAGGACGCATCTTCAGGTGTTCGACGGGATTTGAAGTAGTCTATAAAGAATTCTCTCCAATCCATAACCTTTTCTTGGTCTTTTATTTGCAGAGTCATTTGCTCGGTCGCTCTCTTTTATTCGGACGACTCCGGAGATAGTTCTGTCGGTGCAAGAACCCGACGGCTCTGCACAATGATCCTCACATCATCGAGGTTTTCGTCATCCGGTTCTTTAGCGAGCTTGGCTAATGCATCCGCTTTGCTATTTTCCGCACGCGGTATGCTTTCTAAGGTGTAGGAAGGAATTTGGGTCAGCAGTTGCTGCACCCTCTCGCCGTACTTCACCAACTCTGGCTTGCACGTTTGATAGTCGCCGTTTACTTGACTAACAACCAGTTGGGAGTCTCCGTATATGAGGAGGTTTTCAATTCCCATGTCAATAGCGATCTCGAGACCTGCTATCAAAGCTTCATATTCGGCTTCTTTGTTCGTCCTTGGCTCTGTCAAGGAGAAGGCAAGGCGCATTATCCCTCCTTGTGGAGTTACGAAGATGAGGCTTACCCCCGATTTAATTATAGGGGTACTTTGTTTGCGCTTCTTCATGGAAGACGTCCCATCAAAGTAAAGTTCCGACCGGGTATCACCCCCGTCGATCGTGTCAAACTCATGTTCGTCTGGCAGTTAGCAATTCAAAGGAGAATCGGCAGGTATCGGATGCTCAGCGAGGAAGTCGGCGATGGCCTGGCCTTTCACTGCCTTAAGAGGCTGATAAGTTATCGAGAATTCCATCAAGAGCAGGGCCCATTTAGCGAGTTGTCCTGTTAATATGGCCTTCGACATCAAATATTTGAGAGGATCTACCTCTGATATGAGATGAACCTCATGTGCTAATGCATAGTATCTGAGCTTCGTTATTGCGAAGTTAAACGCCAGGCAGTGTTTTTCAATGGGAGAGTAATTGCTTTCTGCCCTCAGGAGAACTCGACTCAGATAGTAGAGGGCTCTCTCCTTCCCTTGGTCGTTCTTTTGTGCCCATAATGCGCCTAAGGAACCTTCAAGGGCGGTTGTATACAGAATAAGAGGCTTTCCTTTGATCGGAGCGGCTAGTACTGGCGGATTCTGCAGGTATTGCTTGATTTCGTCCAGTGCGTTTTGGCATTTGCGATCTCAGATGAAAGGGGTTCCCTTCTTCATCAGGTGACTGTAAGGATGGCACTTGCCTGAGAGATTGGCTATAAATCGCCGGATATATGCGAGCTTTCCTTGGAGAGACCGCAGCTGCTTGAGAGTCCTTGGCAAAGGCATTTCCATGTTCGCCTTGATCTTCGACAGGTCTATCTCGATGCCTCGGTATCGGACGATGAATCCCAGGAATTTTCCTGAGGACACTCCGAACGCGCATTTAAGAGGGTTCATCTTCAAGTTGTATTGCCGAAGGCGCTGAAACACGATCTTCAGATGCTCTAAATGTTCTTCGTATGATTTGCTTTTAACTACGAGGTCGTCGATATAGCATTCGACAACTTCATGTATGAGGTCGTCAAAGATCTTCGTCATGGCCCTCTGATAGGTGGCACCGGCATTCTTTAGACCGAAGGGCATCACTTGTAGCAGAATATGCCCAAAGGGGTCCGGAAAACGGTGTGTTTCTGGTCCTCGGGATGCATCTTTATCTGATTGTATCCTGACGAGCCGTCCATGAAGGAGAAAACTTCATGAGTGGACGTATTTTCTATCATCAGCTCGGTGACCGGTACCGGAAAGTCGTCCTTTGGGCAGGCTTTATTGAGATCCCGAAAGTCCACACATATGCACACCGTCCCATTCTTCTTCATCACCGGGACTATGTTGGCGATCTAATCAGGATATTGAACCTCTTGGATGAAGCCGGAGTCGATTAGCTTTTTGACCTCGGCGTTGATACTCATCTCAAGCTCGAGCCGCATTCTTCTCGGCACTTGTTTGATCGGCTTGACGTCCGGAGATATTGCCAATTTGTGCACAGCAATCTCTGGATCTAGTCCTGGCATCTCGGAATAGTTCCATACGAAGCAATCTTTATGCTGCATGAGTACGTCCTTTAGCGTAGCCACCCTTTCTTCAGACAATAGCTCACTGATGAATGTCAGTCGCGGGTCACGTGCCATCCCCAAATCAATTTTCTTGAGGTTATCTGCAGTAGTATGTATTCCATCTTCCAGCTCTTTTGGTGCCGGTAAAAATTCTAAGATTACCTCGTCATCATTGTTTTCGAAGCACCGGGGGAGGTCATCCATATTCTTGGGCTCTTCTTCTAACAGCGTTATCACGTGACAGGTACGAGCTCGCTTCCAAGACCGATGTTGATCCGGCTCTACTCTCATGGCTTTGGATTCATGCTTCTGCGGCGGGGTTACTTTCCAGCTGCTGGATAGAGCGAACCTACCTTGCTGATAATGGTCTTCTACCCGGTCTTTAAATGTGAAGTAGTCTTCGAGAGAATGTCCTATTGCCCTGTGATAGGAGCAATAGTCTGGGTGAAAGACTTCGCCTGCTTACTCGGGGTGCTTGGACTCTGGGAGTGTCATCATCTGATGTTTTATGACAAGATCGAATATCTTCCTTGTCTTGTCCTAGGAAAAAGAATATGCTCGACTCATTTTTTTTATAAGAGACGAATCCGGACTGCTCGATTCTTGATCGCGTGGCTTCTTGGACCCGTTTTGTCGCTGTCAAACGCCTTTCCCGTTCTTTGGTTTGTTTCTGCCTCTGCATCGGGCTTTTTGTAGATGGCTTTTTGCTCAGGGGGCATTTTCATTTTTCACAGCCTGCTGAAGGAGGCGTTGCGTCCTGACTTTCTCGTAGATGGCCATTTCGCGATTATGGTCGTCTCGAACCTTTTGACTTGCTTCCCTTATAAGCTTGTCCATTTGTTCTTCGAATGACGGACTTGGTATTTTCACGACGGGAACTCGTTCTGGTTCAGGGTTAGCATCTTCCCACAGAGCGTCTCCTTCCTCATCGAAGTCATGTATGACGTAGCAATCGCGGAGTAGCTCCCGCTTCTTGGATTGAACATACCCAAGCCCGGTCGTTTCCATTCTCCCGTTGGGCAACTTTCGTTGAGTTCCGGGAACGTTCCGGATCCTATTATAGAACTGTTCTTGTCGTGCAGTTTGCTTAAGGGGTACACCTTGGCGTCTCAAGAGTCTCTTTACTCCGTCCGTGTAATATCTGGGCATACGGATGGGCTGGAGCCTGTCAAGTGTAGAATCCGCGCCATGCCAGATTTCTTTCTCCACTTTGGTTTTCCCGGATCGGTAGAATATGATCGCCTTTTCACCTTTTCGCGTGGGAGGGGCGTAGAATGTCTGCAGTTCTTCCACACTGTAGGTATCAAGCGCGTCCAGTTCTTTATGATGCTTGGGCGGAACCATGGCAACTTGCAAACTTTGCTCTTCATCAGCGAAGGTTTGTATTGATGGCCGAGCAGAGAATACGGCATTGACCTCATCCTCTGAGTCGCTGCCGAAGATCAATATAGGAGAAGACGGTCCCAGCTTGTTGCACTGGGGCGGACCTGAGTAAACTATCTCTTCTTCCTCCTCGGTATCACTCCCGAAGACTGGAATAGTGGTGATAGCTTTGTTCTTCAGTTTGTGACATCTTTCCATGTCCTCAAAGTCTGGTAAGAAGTATTTTGCATCTTCGTACTTGCGGACTTCGTTCACGGAGAATGGGTTTAGCTCCCCTGTTACAGTATACTCGAGACCATCGTTGAAATACTTCATACACTGATGTTGTATAGAAGGGATGATGTTGTACTCATGTAACCGGGGTCGGCCGAGCAAAGCATTGTAGCATGTCTTGGTGTCAATGACGTAGAACTTGATATCAGTGACGAGCAACCCAAAGCGTAGTGTCAATATTACAGATCCGAGCGTCCTTGATGACTGAGAGTCAAACCCGGAGATGGTGATTTTATCGCGAGTGAGGTGTTGAATGCTCATGCAGATTTCCTTTAACACCCTCACGTTAAGGAGGTTGACGGAAGACCCATTGTCGACCATGATTTTTCCTATCTTGATGTCATGACAGTATCCGGAGCATATAGAGGACGGTTGTCTCGCATGTCCCAAGGAGGAGATCTTCATCGCCGAAGGTGATATCGGCTGTGTGTCTTCTTCCAGCTCGTCTTTCATCTTCTCTTCGGTGTGGAATTGCTCGGGCTCTTGTAATGCCTTGATCAAAGAATCTCTAGCTTCTTTGGATAACAGAAGGGCATCGAGAATGCTTAACTGCGAAGGTAGCTTTCTCAAGTGTGTCAGAACGTTGTAGTCCACCTTACTTTTCTTTGGTGGGTCCTTGGCTGTCAGCTCTTTGACGGCTTGGTCATCAAGGATGATATCCTCAGGGGCCTTTTCTTTTCCCTTATCTTTTCTATTTGACCCGCTGTTCGAGGGCCCAAGATTTTTTTTGGGCAGCGTACGATTGCGCAGCTGAATATTTTCACAGATCTTCGGTTCTTCCTCTTTTCCCAAGGTGGACTCTTTAAAGAGAGGGCCAAGAGTCATTTCTTCGTCAGAGTCGCTCCCGAAGATTAGAACTTGCGATCCCCCGGCATTGACCATGCGACAGCTGCCGGTAGTTCTTTTACGCTCCTCGGTCGTACTTCTTTGCTCCCGACGAGTTTTGCATTTCATCCGCTTAAAATGTTGCCGGTGAGCAACATATCCCTGTCACCATCTTTTAAAAGCGTTGCACTCTTCGGTAGGGTGCGCAATCTTTCGATGATATAAGCAGTAGCTAGGATGCATTTCTTCTTCACCAAGAATATTTCCTTCGGAGGGTGGCAGCTTCATTCCCATTGATATGGCTTTGGCGAACCTCTTCCTCGTCTTGAACCTGTTTTTATTCGCGGCGGATGTATTTTGATCTGGCGGGAGTGTTTCAACTCTTTCGTCTAGTCGCCGGCATTTGGCTTTTTCAAATATGGCGATCTCACGCTCTCGAGCAGCTTTGCTTTTAATAAGAGCTTCGTTCAGGAATGCATCAATCATTTCGTCCGATGGCCCTAGAAGTTCCGGGTCAGGATCTGTCCCCAGTTTCTCTGTGTAAGGAGCTTCCTCATTGTCTATTGACGAGTGAGAGATCACATGGCAGCTTGCCACATAACCCTCAGATTCATCCGACGAGTCTTCTCCATTATCGTCATCTCCGTCCTTAAGGACGTGGCTGAGAAAAACTTGAAGTGTGACCAGAGTCCGCGTCCTCTGATTATACTCTTCTAGTGCATCAATCTGCTTTTGCAGGTCTGTGCGCCTGTCACCAGGCTTCACGAGCTTCTTAGATTTCTTCTTCTTCTTCGAAGATTTTGACGGTTGGGTGTGAGTGCTTTGGCTATCACCACCGATCTTTGGAGTTGGACGCGGTTTTAACATTCCTTCGATGATCTCGGGTTCGAGTGGATTTTTCCTTCTGATCGCTGGGCATGTTTGGAGATTCTTCAACATTCTTTTCGTCTTGGCTGAAAGAGCGACCTCCCATGGAGCTTCTTCTACGAAAGAGCATGATGCCCCCGGTGTATCCGTCTTCTTGGGAGTGTGTGGCCGATGTGGGTTCACCTTCCAATTCTCAGATAATACGAATTTGCCCTGCTGGTACTGATCTTCTATCCAGCTTTTGAAGATGTAACAATCCTCGATCTGATGACCCAAAATTCGGTGATAAGGGCAATAGTTAGGATTGCTAATGTCGCCTGGTTGCGCTGGGCGTCTTGGCTTCGGCAGATTGATGAGCTTGTTGCGCAGTGCAAGCTCGAATAACCTCTTCGTCTTGCCTCGGGGGAACGAGTAAGGGCGTCTCATTTTATCTTCGAGAGATCGAGTTCTATTATTTTGGCGATCAACCGATCATAGACTACTGGGCTGCTGTTGAGCGTTAGCGACGACGGTCGCTTTCCCCTTTCCCTTCTCGTTCCGCGACTCTGGCTTTGGAGGAGACGGTCTATGACCCATCTGGTCCATTTGGGCCAGCTTGTCGATCAAGGCTTGGAACGTAGTCGGCTTAAAGAACATCATGAATTGGGAAATGGTTGCATGAGGGTCCAGAGTGCCCACGAACATGCCCACCGCCGGCGCTTCTTCGATGTGTTGTTCGCATTTCGACCACAGATTCTGCCATCGTATTGTGTATTGAACCCATGTCTCGCCTGGCTTCACCCTGGCATTGATCAATGCCGTTATTGGGTGCGTTCACTAGCACTCGCGAATCGCTGGGTGAATAATAGCTCCATTTCTGCGAAAGTCTTGACGGAGTCGTTTGGAAGTTCAGAGTACCATTCGAAGGCCGTCTCCGACAAGCTGCCGACGAACTGGCGAAGTAACAATTTATCATCACCTCCAGTGTTACCACATAGAGCCCTGAACTGGGCGATATGCTGGTGGGGATTGCCCGTCCCTTTGTATACATGTAATTTAGGGATTGTATATCCCGGGGGATACTTTATTTGATCATACCAGCCTGGATATGGTCGCCCAGATTTAACGACTTGGCCGGCTGCTTCATTCTCCTGGTGAGCTCGTATTTGCTGAGCAATATAGTCATCCAGAGCGGCCTTGGAAATGGTTTCCTCTTTGGCTGCTGAAAGAGCCGGAGGAGGGTTCGATGTATCCCCTCCGTCGTCTTCAATGATTATCGGAGGGTCTTCAGCTGGAGGCTCTGGCTGTAACATCATCCCGATCATGTCTTGGAAGAGAAGCGCCATTCGTTTTATATTAGCCGCTTGTTCTGCTGCTTCTCTGTCCTTCTTTTCGAGGACTCTGCGAAGGAAGTCAGCATCGGTTTCTTGTTCATGACGCCGCTCTAATGACGCCTCCGGGCTTTCTTTTGGCCCGGTAAGTGCGGCCATTTGTGTTAGCATTTCCTGAAGCTTCTGTTGCTGCTCCTGGACTTTTGTCACGGATCGGGTGAGCGGTCGGTGACCCGTCGAAGCGCGGCTTTCCTCCTTTCCGGAAGCCATATAAACAGTATGCACCATTATGCCCCCAGACTTGGGGCGTTTGGGCTCAGCGTCTTTGTGGTCTGCCGTAGTCACAGGGGCTTTCTCTGGCCTCCTTCTTTTTTGAGCAAAGTCGAGGGGGCCATTGCAATGGGCACCCAAACAACTGTTGCCTTTTGTGGGTTGGCAGGATGGTTCTCTTCTTGCTGAACTTTCACCTTTTTCTGTCGGCGAGGGTAATCTTGATCAATCACCGACTCTTGGACCTGTCGCCAGACTTTATAAATTTTTGAAGAAAGCCGATGAGGGGACTGCTCCAGCTTTGTTTCTGTAACATTCTCCACGGGTGGAGGAGATCTTTTCAGTACGGCGGCAACTCCCCCTCTGGGCTAACTCCACCAGCCCCAACGGTGGAAGTCAATAGTGCTGTTCCAACTGGGAACAGCTTCAAGCTGCTTAATAAGGTGCGCAGGAACTCTTTTACTGCCCAGCCTTCCTTACTCGGTGCCAGTGGCGACGTCGAGCATGTCGAGCCATTAGGATTGTATCAGCTTTAGGGGTGACTTCGTCATGCCCCCTGTTCTGGTGAGGCGCTGCTGGTACCAACCTCTTGAAGACCGACGTCCGTTGAGCAGCAGTATCCAGTCTGTCAAAGATAGACCTTTGAGCAGGAACGGTAGCCGGAGTGGCCAGCCTCGTAAAGACTGATCCTTTGACGGGGGAGGCTTCTTTAGTGGCCTCGAGAGCAGGAATGGCTATCCACTTTGGGATGGCCGCTTCAGGTATCGTGGACTTCTTAACAGGCCCATTGGAGTTCAGGCTCAGTCTATCGAAGACTGATGTCGTTGGCTTGATATCGGCCGACCCGTTGAGAGGGGCCGTGGTAGTAGTGAGCCGATCAAAGACCGACTTCTTTTGCACTTCTTGCGGCAGCGGGATATTAATGTTCACTGGTGGGAGCATAGTCCCGAAGAACAAACCGGTGGTAGCCTGTGTCACCTGCTCTATTGGCATTGTGAACAGGGAGGTCGCATGGGGCCCGTAAGCTATGCCTCCAGATGAGGCGGAACGTGAGTTGCAGTTGCAGCTGGAACACTTCGTACAAGTAGACGCCATTGATCTTTTGTTTTCTGCACCAAGCAAGACACCAAATCTTAGTACCATGAACCCAAGGGCAACCATTAGCAAACCGTGATTCGTTCGCGAACACGACACACGAAGTGTGGAGTGGAAAGAGAAAAAGGTCCTACCGGGCGTGTCAGAATCTGTTCCCCGCCGAAAGACGTGCGAAGACGCGGCGAGTGTCTCGCCTGAATTTCGGGGCAGATGCTAATTGGTGCTATCCGTCCACCTCTCCGAAGATGCCAAGTTGATTTATGGCACCGTATATCGAAGGTTTAAATGGATGCGGCCGATGTAGTAGACTTCGTCAGATTCCCCCTCGTTTGAGGGGTTTTTGATTGTGGGGACGCTCTTTCCTGCAGGCGGAAGCCCCTGCAGTTAATTACGCTGCCGCATCGCGGTAGCAACTTTCTCCTTCTCCAGATGGTCACTTTATGTCGTGGGTGTTTGTTTTGTTTGTGGTTGCCCGTGGATTGTATACGGAGACTAATTTATGTTGTCTCCCATAGGGGTGGATTAGTCCAAATCCGTATCTTCTTAGATTTGGGTATGGGGATTGGGTTTAAGGATACGTTAGTCTCATTTGGGACTAAGATCAACTTAAACATTTGTTAAGGATACGTTAGTCTAATTTCTAGACTAAGATCAACTTAACAGGATCATTTAGATCCAACAAGAGAGCATTTAGCCTCTGTTGTTTAGTTTAGGGACATTGCGGTCAGTTAGTTTAAGAACATTGCAGTCCAATGTTAGTTTAAGGACATTACGGTCCAAGGTTAAGGACATCATAGTCTGTGAGTTTAAAGATATCACAGTCCAAGTTAAGGACATCATAGTCCATGAGTTTAAGGACCTTACAGTCCAGGTTAAGGACATCGTAGTCCATGAGTTTAAGGACCTCACAGTCCAGGTTAAGGACATCGTAGTCCATAAGTTTAAGGACCTCACAGTCCAGGTTAAGGACAACATAGTCCATGAGTTTAAGGACCTCACAGTCCAGGTTAAGGACATCGTAGTCCATGAGTTTAAGGACCCCACAGTCCGTAGAAATGTGTGGTTGTCGGGACCCATCACCTCTCTGAAGACATTGAAGGATTAAAACGACAAATATCAGAGGAGTAAAGAGATGTACCCTCGAACCGGTATGAGTTGGTTGGAAGATCTATAGTCCAATTTGGGACTAAGATCTGTTAAATATTCATGAGCAGATGAGCTCAATTAAATATAAGTTGAGGACTTATGGCCAATCTTGGGCTAAGTCCAATAAATGTTTTAACATTTATATTCTGGCTATTGAGCCTTTATTTGGGCTTGGCCCTTTTAATAATGCTGAGTATTAGATCTTAACACTTTTTCTTTGTCTTGTATTGAATGCAGAGCATTCATCAGAGCAATTTATGTTCTGTCAGCGCGACCTATGGTACGCTAGGCGCTTTGCGCCGATCAAAAAGTGCGGTGCTCTTCTGCCACGTGGCGCGCATGTAAGGGACACATGTCATGTTCTGCTCTAGGCGCCAGATGATGAGCGCAGTGCGCCAGTTTATGAGTGCTGAGCGCTAATTTATGAGCGTATTGCGCTAGTTTAATGGCGCACACGTGAGTGACACGTGGCACGCTTGGTGCTGAGCGCCAGCCCATGAGCGCAGTGCGCTATTTCAGAAGCGCAAAGCGCAAGTTGCATACGTGGTTGACACGTGGCGCATTTTGGTGCTGAGCACCGGTTCAGAGAGTGCAGAAGTGCTGTTCAGAGAGCGCAGAAGCGCTGTTCAAGAGCGCAAGGCGCATTTCAATAGCGCAAAGTGCATTTGATCAATTTTTATGATCCGTGAACAAATTTATGTTCTCTTTTAAAAGAGATTTTGTCTCAAGATTCAAGAACAACGGTTCTTATTTTAAAAAGGGCTTTGCCTTTATAGATCAATGATCTGTGTGAAGAATATGTTCTTCTTTTATTATGTGATGAGATATTTTGATCTTTTTTATGAAAGACCTTGGTCTTTGTAGATCTATGATCTTTTAAGAAGGTAATTCTTCTTTTTATGGGATGATTTCATCTCTGTGTTCATAGTTCATGATCTTTACCTTGAAGAAATAATCTTCTTTCAAGAGCTTGCTCTTCTTTCTTTGAATTTCTCAAAGTTTATGGGGGGTTTCTCTATCTCAGACTTGAAGTCTTGGGGCCTTTATATAGGGCCAGCTGATTTGTTGAATCAGTTAAAGAGATCTTTCTCTGATTGATTTGGGGATATTTTCCCACCGTTGGATCTTTGATCCTGGGGCTTCTGTTACAGAAGGCGATCTTCTTGTTTTTAACAAGATTGGAAAATCTTTCCATAATAGAATTTTAATTCTGATTAGTTAATGATTTATCATTATTATTAGATCTTTTGATCTAAGGGTGGGGAATTTTATAATTCCAGCGCTGGCGCACCCCTGCTTTGCACGTGGTGCGCTGCTCAGAGCACAGCGCACCTTGCACTAGCGCACCTGTGTTTGACACGTGGTGCGCTGCTCAGAGCGCAGCGCAGCCTGCGCTAGCGCATCCGTGTTTGACATGTGGCGCGCAGCGCGCCTAGTGCTAGCGCACACATGGTGCACTGCCTAGGGCGCAGCGCACCTGGCGCTAGCGCATACGTGTTTGACACATGGCGCGCAGCGCGCCTAGCGCTGGATCTGAAGCATTGCTTCAATTTTTGAATTTTGAATTTCAAAACAGAGCTTTGCTCTGATTGGAGAAACAGATGGATATATATATATATATAATCAAATTATATACAAAGGAAATTTTCATTTAAACTTAAACTACGGGCGTATCACGCCATCTATACAAAATCCCCCAGTAGATCTTTAATCTACTCACCGGAATACGTCGAATTTACTTAGATCAATAATCCCTTTCCTTTCCTTGCGGCCTCCGAAGTTCTCGTACTCGAATCTAATATTGAATTTAACTTGTATAAGAAACGGCTACATTCCGATACGGCGAAAACATGAAAATACAAGTTGTACGTACTAACTATACTACGTACAACTATTGCAAACTATCTAACATTTATATTAACTGGATTCTAACCAATCGCTGTTCGTAACAGAAAATAGAAACGTGTTACGAATTACCCGTGTCGTATTTTAGAATTTTGATCCCTTTTCAGATATTAGCTTCCAGATTTCCTATACTGAAAATTTAACTTAAATAAACAATACCAAACACATTAATCCATACACAAAGACTTACCCTAAAAACCACAACACCCAATTCCTCAAGAAATCCAACGAGATCGGATTTTTACTTCTTGTCGCCGGCCAAAATCCGAGCAACGGGGTTCGTCTTCCTATGGTTTATTCTAAGTCCAGTTTATAAGATGATGTAACTGTGTGATCATTTTAGTTATCATCTAAACTATAGCAGATTAACACAGAGCTAAATTTTGCCTAAAATACGATATTACCGATATTCGATTTCTAAAATAAAACAATTACAGAACTAAAATCCTACAGGGTTTAAGAATTATACCTACAGCAAGATCACTGGAAAACTCCCTCCAAGAAGTACAAACTCAAGGATCCTATCTAGAGGGTGATAGTGAAATCTTAGCACTTAGCTCTTCTCTTCACTTCTCTTTTCTTTTCTTTTTTTTTTGTTGTTCTAAGTTTTTCCTTTTTCTTTTCTATGTTCTGATCTAAAATTAGTTTTATGAACTGAACAAGTTTGTATAGGATAAGGGGAGTGAGTTATGAGTTGTAGGAGGAGGTGTCACCAAGCAAGGGTGTGGTATTTTCATGCAAGTAGGTGGTATAGCAAGGAAAAAGGTAGGGTTTTCATGCAAGAATGAGGTGGGTATATGAAGTGTCATCTAGGATGTGTTATGCCATGGTTATAACTTAAGCTTAACATGACCTTACCCTTTTTGCACATAAACCCTCACAAATTTCAAATTTTCATAATTACCTAATCTTTTCACAAAACCCCTCATACTATATCATACTACAAATGAAGCTAAATTTTTCACTAAAACCCTTGTAATTTATTAATGTTACAAACTAAAATTTCAATTTAATTAGTTTCACACACTACTTATGAAAATGTCCTATTTTGTTTCAATAACTTTTTAAATTAACATTTTATTATTTAATTAATTAAATTAATTTATTATCTAAATTTTTCAAAATGTTACAACAATCGTGCAAAATTTCTTTTCTTTCAAGAGCCATTTAAAAAATAGTTTTCTTCTCCCCCCCCCCCCAAACTTGAGTAAAACAGTGTTTTCATTACTAAATATTGAAATTCAACATAAGAAGGGGGTAAATATTATCGGTCTACACAAAGCTTTACAAAGACCAAAAGTTAAAACCACTCATTCAAATATTTTATCAAGGTAACACCATGATTGGTGAAAGATAGTGTAACGGATAGACGTGAAGAAGACTCGAGACTGTATAAGAATGGAACTGATAGTAAGTCTCGAGTGGAAAGAATGGAAATGAGAGTGGCAATAAGAGATGATGTAGGGGAAGATAAGATGTGTAATCGAAAGGTTTTATGTCTCGGTTAGTGGAGACGAAAAAGTGAGTGCGGATGAAAACGAGAATGTGAAGGATAAGGAATGGGTAGTATAGTCGTATTCTCGTATGTGATTAGAAGAAGGGGTGGTGGTTAAAATTTTTCGGCCTCAAAAGGAGGCGCACGAATTTCCGGTGGAGGTTGATTCATCACAGCATCCATGTCTTCAAGGAACGTGAGTTCTTCGGCGAAAATACTTTCGAAACTTTCATCGATGTTCCAATTGATGATCTCATCGGAACAAAAGGAATCAGTGGAATAGACAGATCCACTTGGAAAGTTGAAAGTTTCAAGGTCAATATGTTGCGCACCAGAATTCAAAACACTTGATTCGTCAGAAACTATGGTGGCAGGAGACTCTAAAAGCTTGTCTACCTTAAAAAAGTCTAATTCAAGTGGTCTTTCAAGAATCATAGAACTTGAAATATCAGAGTGTGGTTCATCAAAGCTTGGTGGAATTGAAAGAAGATGAGAAGAACAAAAGAAAGTGCGTAATGAAATGGGTAAACGAACTTGGATGTCGAGCATTGTTGAACTAGATGTGGGAGATGAAGGCTGAATATCGTTTTGCATATCGGATATGTTGATGGTAAGAATAGAATCGGTTAAAGATACATGAAGATATTCATATTCAATGGAAGGGACGTGATGAGTCAGGGAATCCAGTTCATCCAACATAGCGGGTTCATCTTCAAAGATATTCTCAATATCGATCTCACTAGCACCTTCAGTCAAATCAAATAAATAGTTCTTTAAAAATTCATCAATTATATTATCCTCGATCGATGGATCACTAGGTTCACTTGATGGAACTTGGAAGTGTTTCCCCAATCAGAGCAAAGCTCTGTTCAAATTTTAAATTTTGAAATGAAGCAGCGCTTCATAGCAGCGCCAGCGCTGAGAGTCAAAGACTCTGAGGTAGCGCTCACGTGCAAAGCACATGAGCGCTAGCGCTAAGAGCGCTGCATTCTAAGCAGCGCACCACGTGCAAAGCACCTGAGCGCTAACGCTAAGGGCGCTGCATTCTAAGCAGCGCACCACGTGCAAAGCACGTGAGCGCTAGCGCTAAGGGCGCTGCACTCTAAACAGCGCATCACGTGCAAAGCACGTGAGCGCTAGAGATAGAACAAAATGTTCCCGGCCCTTCGATCAAAGATCCAACGAACATGATTAAAAATCATCAATTGAACAGAATAAAGTTCTGTTAAGGAAACATTCCTAAGAATCTTTCCAAACAGGAAAGATTGTGCTCTGAAAATCATAGCACCATTGGGTTAATGATCCAATGGTGATTAAAAATCACCAAGATACAGAGTAATCTCTGTATGGGAAAATAATTTCCCAATCTTGTTAACAACAAGAAAGATGTCTTCTGTAAAACAGAAGCCCTCAAAGATCCAATGGTGGGGGAACATCCCCAAATCAATCAGAAAAAGATTGCCTTAACTGATCAGCCTCCACTATATAAAGGCCCCAAGACTTCAAGTCTGATAGAGAGGAACCCCCCCCCCCAACTTTGAGAAAGTTCAAAGAGAAGAGCAAGCTCTTAGCAGAAGAAGAATTTCTTCAAGGTAAAATAAAGAGATCAAAGCATCTCATCAGAAAAAGAACTTAGTTCTTATGCTAGATCGTAGATCTATAAGGAAAAGGTCTTTTACAAAGAGATCATAACATCTCATTGTAAAAGGGGGGGAGAAAAATTCAATTCTTTTAGGATCACAGATCCATAAAGGCAAAGCCTTTCACCAAAAACATAAGAGATTGAAATATCTCCTATAAAATAAGAACTTTGTTCTTAGATCTATAAGACAAAGTCTCCTATGAATGAGAGTTTAATTCTCAGAGCGCAGAACTAATCAAAGTTTCCTAAAAAAGAGCCTTAGCGTTCCAAATTAAAAAGAATTGCCTTAGCGCTCCAAGACTGGCGCTCAGCGCCAAGCGCGCCATGTGCTCCTCACGTGTGCGTTACTTATCAGAAGCGCTCTGCGCTCATTGACTGGCGCATAGCGCCAAGAGCGCCACGTGCTCCTCACGTGTGCGTTACTTATCAGAAGCGCTCCGCGCTCATTGATTGGCGCATAGCGCCAAGCGCGCCACGTGCTCCTCATGTGTGCACTACTTATCAGAAGCACCTCAGCGCTCATTGACTGGCGCTCAATGCCAAGTGCGCCACGTGCTCCTCACGTGTGCGCTATTTAAGAAGAAGCGCCATGCGCTCATTGACTGGCGCTCAGCGCCAAGCGCGCCACGTGCTCCTCACGTGTGCGCTACTTAAACAGAAGCGCTCTGCGCTCATTAATTGGCGCCAAGCGTGCCGCATGCTTCTCACGTGTGCGCTACTTAAACAGAAGCGCTCTGCGCTCATTGACTGGCGCTCAGCGCCAAGCACGCCACATGCTCCTCATGTGTGCGCTAAGAGAACATAAATTGTTCTTTAAATGATAAAGCCCAGAGCCATAATGAGTGCTCAGCACTCAATAAAAGACAAAAACAATTGTCAGAAACCAAACCAATGCTCAGCATTTTAACTGAATGGGTCGAGCCCAAGTTGGCCACAGATCCCTAATTCAGATTAATTGAGCCCATATGCTCATAAATTTTTGATCTTAGTGCTAAATTGGACTACAGATCCCAACCAATATTGGTTCAAGGGTACATCTCTTCACTCCTCTGATATTTGTCGTTGTAATCCTTCAACGTCTTCAGAGAGGTGATGGGTCCCGATAACCATATATTTCATGGACTGTGGGGTCCTTAAACTCATAGACTATGATCTCCTTAAACTTTACAAACTATGATGTCTTTAAACTACCACGGACTGTGAGGTCCTTAAACTCATAAACTATGATGTTTTTAAACTTTACAGACTATGACGTCTTTAAACTATGGATTATGATGTCCTTAAACTCCATGGACTTTGATGTCCTTAAACTTCTGGACCGCAAAGTCCCTAAACTAAAACAATAGAGCCCAAACGCTTTCTTGTTGAATCTAAATGATCCTGTTAATTAGATCTTAGTCTAAAAATAGACTAACGTATTCTTAACAAACGTTTAAGTTGATCTTAGTCTCAAATGAGATTAACAATTCTTAAACCCAACCCAAACCCAAATCTAAGAAAATACGGATTTGGACTAATCCATGCCATACGGGCGACAACATAAATTAGTCTCCGTATACAATCCACGGGCAACCAAAAATAAAACAGACACACACAACATGAAGTGACCATCTGGAAAAGGAGAAAGTGGTTACCGCTATGCAGTAGCATAATTAACTGCAGGGGCTTGCGCCTACAGGGAAGAGCGTCTCCACAATAAAAAACCCCTCGTAAACGAGGGGGAATCTGACGAAGTCTGCTACAACGGCCGTATCTGTCTAAACCTCCGATATACGGTGCCATAAATCAACTTGGTATCTTCGGAGAGGTGGAAGGATAAAACCCAATAGCATCTGCCCCCAAAATTCAGGCCGGACGTCCCAACGTCCCGGTCGCGTTTTTCGGCGGTGAACAGATTCTGGCACGCTCGGCGGGACCTTTTCCTTTTCCACTCCACACTTCGTGTGTCATGTTTCGCGAATGAATCGCGGTTTGCTATGATTGCCCCTGGATTCGAGGTACTAAGATTTGGTGTCTTACTCCGTGCATAAAATAAAAGATCAATGGCTTTCAACTGCACAAACTGCAACAACTCCCACTCTGTCCTCGCCGGAGGAGTGACCTACGGGCCTCAAGCAGCCTCCCTTTTTATGATGCTGGTGGACCAGGTGACGCAAGCCACCACAGGGCTATTCTTGTGACTATGCTCCCACCAATGAGCTTCAATGCCCCGGTGCCGTCGCAGGAAGCTCCAAAGAAGTCGGTCTTTGATCGGCTTACAACTACCGTGGCCTCTCTCAATGGGTCGCCCAAGTCCAGTGCCTCAGTTTTCAACAGACTGGGCCAAAGCTCAAGTGGGCCCATGAAGAAGCCCGCGATACCTGAAGCGGCCATCCCAAAGCGGATAGTCATTCCTATTCCTGAAGTCATCAGAGCGACTTCCCCTGCTAAGGAGTCGGTCTTTGCAAGACTGACCGTTTCAGCTCCCGTTCCAAGCGAAGTCATCAAAACTGCTCCCCCTGCGTGAAAGTCTGCCTTCGATAGATTGGCCATCCCCACTCAACGGATGTCAGTTTTCAAGAGGCTAACGTCGGCAGCAACCCTCCGCCAGAACATGGGGCATGACGAAGCCACCCCCATAACTGAGCCGGTCCCGTCAGCACGATATGCTTGCCGTCGTCGCTGGCACCGAGTAAGGAAGGCTGGGGCCAGCTCTCCTTCTGGACTGACTCCGCCAGCTCCGATGGTGGAAATTGATGTTGTTGTTCCAACTGGGAACAGCTTTGAACCACTTAGGGGGTACGCAAGGACTCTCCGAAGGCCGTGCTAAAAATATCTCCTCCACCTATGGAGAATGCTACAAAGGTGAAGCCAGAGCAGCCCCCTCAGCGGCTGTCCTCTAAAATTCATAAAGTTTTGCGACAGGTCCAAGACTCAGTGATCAACCAAGACTACTCCCGCCAATCGAAGAAGATGAAAGTTAGGCAAGAGATGGACCACCCTGTTATGCCACAGGAGATGTCATCTATTTGGGTGTCTGCTGCAACGGCTCCTTCAACTTCGACCGCCCACAAAAGAAGGAGGCCGAAGAAAGTCCCCGTGTTCACCACGAATCTCAAGGACACTGAATCTAAAAGCCCCAAGTCTGGGGGCATAGTGGTGCACACTGTTTATATGGCATCCGGGAAAGAGGATAGCCGTATCTCTACGGGTCATCGACCACTCACCAGATCCGTAACAAAGGCCCAGGAGCAACAACAGAAGCTTCAGGAAATGTTAACACAGATGGCCGCACTCACTGGGCCAAAAGAAAGCCCGGAGACATCGTCAGAGCAACGTCATGAACAAGAAACCGATGCTGAGTTTCTCCGCAGAATCGTAAAGAAGAAGGACAAAGAGGTCGCGGAACAAGCGACCAACATAAAACGAATGGCGCTTTTATTCCAAGACATGGTTGGGATGATGATACAGCCGGATCCTCCAGCTGAAGACCCTCCGATTGCCCTTAAAGACAACAGAGGGGAGACATCGAACCTTCTTCCGGCTCTATCAACGGCCAAAGAGGAGACGATCTCCAAAGCCGCCCTGGATGACTATATAGCTCAACAGATATGAGCTCATCAGGCGAGCGAAGCGGCTAACCAAATCGTTAAAACTGGACGACCCTATCCGGGTTGGTACGATCAAATAAAGTACCCGCCAGGATATACGATCCCTAAATTCCACGTATATAAGGGGACGGGAAATCCACACCAGCACGTCGCTCAATTCAAAGCCTTGTGCGGTAATACTGAGGGTGACGGCAAACTGCTGCTTCGCCAGTTTGTTGGCAGCTTGTCTGAGACAGCGTTTGAATAGTACTCCGAGCTCCCGAACGACTCCGTTAAGACATTTGCAGAAATGGAGTTACTGTTTACACAAAGATTTGCAAGCGCTAGCGAGCACACCCCAATCACCGTATTAATTAACGCCAGAGTGAATCCAGGAGAAACATGGGTGCAGTACGCGATACGGTGGCAGAATCTATGGTCGAAGTGCGAGCAGTGCATCGAAGAAGCGCCTGCGGTAGGCATGTTCATGGGTAATCTTGATCCGCAGGCGACCATATCCCAGTTCATGATGTTCTTCAAGGCAACTAGTTTCCAGGCCTTGATTAACAAGCTGGCCTAAATGGATCAGATGGGACATAGACCGTCCTCCTCAAAGACGGATCCTCGAAATGAGAAGGGGAAAGGGAAAGCAACCTTCGTCGCCAATGCTCAACAACAACCGAGTGTCCCGAGACCGGTTGTTCGCCAAAGCAACAAGCGATAATCCCTCGATGAGAAGTTGAGACGTCCTTACTCGTTTCCCCGGGATAAAACAAGGAGACTGATCGAATTAGCGGTGCATAACGGGCTCATCACTTTACCGGAGCCGAGACACCCACTACAACCGAACGATGTCAACGATCCCAATTACTGCCCCTACCACCGAGTATTGGGCCATCCGATTGAAGACTGCTACGTCTTCAAAAATTGGGTTGATGACCAATATCAACAGGGCAAGTTCGCGCTGTCCGAAAACTGGAAGGTAAATCCACCACAACAGCGCACCTCTAAAACGGTGGACACGCCGGGGGCATAGTGCTTTTTTTTTATAGAAGAAGCTTCATGGGAGGTCGCTTTTTCAGCCAAAACGAAGAGAATGCTGAAGGATTTCGATGAAGAAAGAGCCCTCAGCCCTCTCTTCAAGGAATCCACCTCCGACACAAAAGATACGAAGACATGCGAGGACATCTAGCTGCGTAATCGTACGTTGCCCGGAAAAATCCCGGACCTACGAACAACAGACCGAAACGTCCCTAAACTACTACAAACCGCAGCATCCTAGGGCTGACGCAAAAAAAAACAAAAAAAATGGTACGTCCATAAGCGAAATGGGCACGGATGAAAACCTGAAAGGGCTCCGTGAGTAAAAACAGCAGGGCTACCGGTGAGTTTGTGAAAACCCGAAAGGGCGCAATCTCGTTAAAAGACACTTACACGGTCCTCTCGACCCTGTAAGGAGAAAATACCTGCGTGAGATCCTTACGACTCACAAAGGAGCAACACACTTAGGGATCCCCACAATTCCTAAGGAGAAATTACACTTACGAGATCCTCACGACTAGTAAGGAGAACCCTCTTATGAGACCCCACGGCTCATAAGATTCAAAAGCCTTAAGCTACAGGGATCTGAACCTGTTATTAATCCATCACAATCCCCAGACCGCCCTACAAGCGGTTCAATATTTACCCTTGTATACAATCCACGGGCATAAATAAACGTTTTCCCAACAGATTCTCACTAGTGACGAGGGATATCTTCATATGGCGAACGACACTTGTAAGTCCTCTCGACTTATAAGGAGAAAACACTCTTGTAAGATCCTTACGACTTATAAGAGAACACATACTTAAGAATCCTCACGATTCCTAAGGAGAAAATGCACATACGATATTCTCATGACTCGTAGGGAGAAATACTTTTATGAGACCTTTACGGCTCGTAAAGTCAAAAAGCCTTAGTCAACAGGATCCTAACCCTGTTTGCTAAGCTACCTTTGTTCGACATCGACAGAGGCAAATGATGATTCGCTCCTGGCAATGTCCCAGTGGTAGCGATGCCGATACCTAAATCGGTATCAAATTCCAAGCCCTTTCACGGCAAATGATGATTCGCTCCTGGCAATATTCCAGTCGTAGCGATGCTAATGCTGAGATTGGCACCAGATTCCAAGTTCCACACTCGCGATAAAAATTCAGCGAGCCAAAAATGCATATGAAATAGCCGAAATGATGGGGCAACTAGTAACAAAATCAGCAAGTAAAAATATATGCATACAAAATAGCCGAAATGGTTGGGCAACTCGCAATAAAAAAAATAGCGAGTAAAAAGAAAATAGCCGAAATGATTGGGCACCGCGAAAAATAGCCAAAATGATTGGGCAATCGCGAACTTCGCGATATAAAAGCTGAAATGATAGAGTGTCACAGAAAAAAAAATGAAAGAATAAAACTTTTGCCCTACAGGTGAGTCCATACTAACCCCTGTATAAAATCCATGGGCATAAACAAAAAGGGGACCACATTTCCCCACCAGACCTTGTCAAAGGGAGAGTCAGATCTTGACGGCAACATCTACAAGCCAGAAGAACAACAACGGCATTCCTCTTCATTCCAGCAGGATTCGGACGCGACGTCAACAAAGCGGAGCCATGGCAAAGTCCTAGTTCCAAGACTCTACGGTCCACAGAAAACCTAGAGTCAACCAATGACCTCCCCGCCGGATCAACGCTCCGTCTCGGAAACAAGTCAATCAACTCCATGGAAATCGGTGTCCTCGGCAAAACCTCGATTCAAGAAAATCAGCGTCCTTGACGAGAGCATCTCGATTCGTGTCGACCCGCAAGGAAATTAGTGTCTTTGCAGAAATACCTCGATTCGTTTCAACTCCGAAGAAATCAGTGTCCTTGGCAAAACCTCGATTCAGGGAAATCAGCATCCTTGACGAGAGCATCTCGATTCGCGTCGACCCGCAAGGAAATCAGTGTCCTTGTAGGAATACCTCGATTCATCTCAACTCTGAGGAAATCAATGTCTTTGGCAAAACCTCGATTCAGGGAAATCAGCGTCCTTGACGAGAGTATCTCGATTCGTGTTGACCCGCAGAGAAATCAGTGTCTTTGCAGGAATACCTCGATTCGTCTCAACTCCGAGGAAATCAGTGTCCTTGGCAAAAACCTCGATTTAGGGAAATCACCATCCTTGACGAGAGCATCTCGACTCACGTCGACCTGCAGAGAAATCAGTGTCTTTGCAGGAATACCTCGATTCGTCTCAATTCTAAGGAAATCGGCTCCTTGGTAAAAACCTCGATTTAGGAAAATCAGCGTCCTTGACGAGAGCACCTCGATTCGCGTCGACCCGCAGAGAAATCAGTGTCTGCAGGAATACCTCGATTCGTCTCAACTCTGAGGAAATCAATGTCCTTGGCAAAAACCTCGATTCAGGGAAATCAACATCCTTGACGAGAGCATCTCGATTCGCGTCGACCTGCAGAGAAATCAGTGTCTTTGCAGGAATACCTCGATTCGTCTCAATTCCAAGGAAATCAGCGTCCTTGGTAAAAACCTCAATTCAGGGAAATCAGCGTCCTTGACGAGAGCACCTCGATTCGCGTCGACCCGCAGAGAAATCGGTGTTTTTGCAGGAATACCTCGATTCATCTCAATTCCGAGGAAATCAGCGTCCTTGGCAAAAACCTCAATTCAGGGAAATCAGCGTCCTTGACGAGAGCATCTCAATTCGCGTCGACCCGCAGAGAAATTAGTGTCTTCGTTGGAATCTCTCGATTCGTCTCAACTCCGAGGAAATCAGCGTCCTTGGCAAAAAGCTTGATTCAGGGAAATCAGCGTCCTTGACGAGAGCATCTCAATTCGCGTCGACCGGCAAGGAAATCAGTGTCTTTGCAGGAATACCTCAATTCGTCTCAACTCCGAGGAAATCGGTGTCCTTGGCAAAACCTCGATTCATGGAAATCAGCGTCCTTGATGAGAGCATCTCGATTCGCGTCGACCCGCAAGGAAATCGGTGTCTTTGCAGGAATACCTCGATTCGTCTCAACTCCGAGGAAATCAGTGTCCTTGGCAAAACCTCGATTCAGGGAAATCGGCATCCTTGACGAGAGCATCTCGATTCGCGTCGACCGCAGAGAAATCAGTGTCTTTGCAGGAATACCTCGATTCGTCTCAATCCCCAGGGAAATCAGTGTCCTTGGAAAATACCTCAATTCAGGGAAATCGGCGTCCTTGACGAGAGCATCTCGATTCGCATCGACCGGCAAGGAAATCAGTGTCTTTGTAGGAATACCTCAATTCGTCTCAACTCCGAGGAAATCGGTGTCCTTGGCAAAACCTCGATTCATGGAAATCAGCGTCCTTGACGAGAGCATCTCGATTCGCGTCGACCCGCAAGGAAATCGGTGTCTTTGCAAGAATACCTCGATTCGTCTCAACTCCGAGGAAATCAGTGTCCTTGGCAAAACCACGATTCAGGGAAATCGGCGTCCTTGACGAGAGCATCTCGATTCGCGTCGACCCGCAGAGAAATCAGTGTCTTTGCAGGAATCTCTCGATTCATCTCGACTCCGAGGAAATCAGTCTCCTTAGTAAAAACCTCGATTCAGGGAAATCAGCGTCCTTGATGAGAGCATCTCGATTCGCGTCGACCCGCAGAAAAATCAATGTCTCTGCAGGAATATACGACGTCAGCAAAACGGAGCCATGGCAGAGTCCCTAGTTCCAAGTCTCGACGGCCATATCTACAGCCCGGAAACCCACAACAGCATTCCTCCTCATTCCAGCAGGATTCGAATACGACAATCAATCTCGAAGCCATGGCAGAGTCCATAGTTTCAAGTCTCGACGGCCACATCTACAGCCTGGAGACCCACAACAGCGTTCCTCTTCATTCCAGCAGGACTCGAATGCGACAATCAATCTCGGAGCCACGGCAGAGTCCATAGTTCTAAGTCTCGACGGGCACATCTACAGCTTGGAGACCCACAACGGCATTCCTTCTCATTCCAACCAGAAGCAGATACGACGTCAACAAACGAAGCTATGGCAGAGTCCCTAGTTCCAAGTCTCGACGGACACATCTACAGCCTGGAGACCCACAACAGCGTTCCTCCTTATTCCAGCAGGATTCAGACGCGACAATCAACCTCAGAGCCATGGCAAATTCCCTAGTTCCAAATCTCGACGGTTCACAGACAACCTAGAGACCACCTCAACATTCGTCTCGTTACAGCAAGCGCAACGTCAGCAAAGCGGAACCGCGGAAAAGTTCCCAGTTCCAGGACTCGGCGGTGCACAGACAACCGAGAGTCAATCCTGACCCCATATGGCTAAAGTCAATCCTGACCCCATATGGCTAAAGTCAATCCTTACCCCGTATGGCTAAAGTCAATCCTGACCCACCCCGTATGGCTAAAGTCAATCCTGGCCCCATATGGTTAAAGTCAATCCTGACCCCGTATGGCTAAAGTCAATCCTGACCCCATATGGCTAAAGTCAATCTTGATCCCATATGGACAAAGTCAACCCCTGACCCCGTGGAACACGGCTAAAGTCAATCATGACTCCATGGAAAATGGCCAAAGTCAACCCTCGACCTCCCCGTCAAAGCAATACTTTGATTCAGGAGTAGGTCAACTCATCAATCACTTACGAGTCATCTCGACTTGTAAGGAAGAAAATTCTCTTGTGAGATCCTTACGACTCTCAAGAGAAAACACACTTAGGAGTCATCTCGACTCCTAAGAAGAAAATACACCTACGAAATCCTCTTGACTCGTAGGGAGAAAAATCTTTATGAGACCATCATGGCTCTTAAAATTGAAAAGTCTTAGGCGCCACATCTGAATCTGTTTCTTAAGCCATCACTACTCTGCAAAGTGTCCAAGATGGACGGCTACCTACTATTTACAGACCACATTTGCCAAAATTACATGCCAAAGAAATGGAGGTGCTGCTCAAGAGTGAGTAAACTGCTCTGTGTCAAATCGAAATGAAAAGGCGTAACCTAAGGACGTCAACCACATACTATAAATGACAATAAGAAGAACATTTGATTCGCATCCAGTTAAGCGTTCGAAGCGTACCCATTTATGTATGTGCAGAAAAGGTTTAGTGCATAAAATAAACACGCGGAAACAAAAATTGTCTATTCATACTTCAGAAAATTCTTACAGTGATGAAAATGGTAAACAAAAACATCATTAAAATGTTTACAATGGCAAGACATCAAATCCTGGACATGGATTGAGAAATTCAAAGTTAGGCCATCTAAAATGTTTCGGGCCTCTCGGACCATTCTCGTATGCTTCCTCTCACGATCACAAGCGTCAGGGTCCTCACTGATGTCCTCCGCCCTTCGATAGGCAGCGATTATAGTTGCCTGTTGAAAAGTTTGATGCAGAATATCAACAAGATTGTCTCGCCTTTTCTTTAAGATTAGGCCTATCAAATACACTGAGTGTACCTTATCTTTGGCGTCATCCAATGCTTTAAGCGGCATGCCGTCATAGAATAAGGAAGTGCTTCCCAGATCGCTCTCACAATGAGCTTCAAAAGAGCGGAACGACAAGGAAGCAGTCGACCATTGTATTCATCAAAGCGATGCATGATTTCAGCGCACTGAGCGTTTGTAAACTCCTGGTTCTGGCAGCGGCCCAGGGCGCGAATGTCTCCATAAGAAATAATCTCGTCAAGATCGTACAGATGAGCGGCCATAACGTCTGAAAAGGAAAACCAGTGAGAGTTTAGTGGGCAGACTGATTAAGAAAAAGCTTATTGAAACAGACACGGGGATTTAAACAACTCTTGATATCCTCACGGAGAAAATAAGTTCTGATTAAGAGACCCAACAAATTCAAATTTGTGCAAATAAAAGAGAAATCCTAAAAAGATTCTCATTTAATGAGAGACTCCTCGGGTCAAGGAGTTAAACTCCCGAGAGCAACGCTCTGCAGACAGGAGTGACACCTGTCAAAATAAATTATGAAGCGAATAAAAATTCCCCAAAAATTCTAAACAGTAATGCTCTGTGAAGATGATGGAGTAACCCATCAGAAACCCTAAAAGCAAAGCTTTTAATGAATTAAAAAATTTCATGATCTTTAAGAGCCACGAACAAATTTTAAGAGTTCTTCATGAAAGATTAACAAATCTACATGATTTGAAAGAGCAAAGCTCTGTTAATAGGTTAAGAAACCCTAAGAAAAATCTCTTTAGATTTATGATTTTAAGAGAGCAAAGCTCTGTTAACAAAACCCTAAAAAGTTTTCTTTAGATCTATGATCTGAAAAGAGCAGGGCTCTGTTAATAGGTGAAACCCTAGATTATTAACTAATCCCTTCAAAGATTTAATCTTTACATAAATTTTTGACAGAGTTCTGTCCCTAAGAAAGTTCTTAAGACAAAGAGCTATGCTCTGAAGGAGAATTAATTCTCAGAAAACAAGAAAGAAGATGAACATAGATCATCTCAAGGGCCAAAGGCCCTATTTATAGGCACTGAGAGCCGTTTCAACTTCTGAGTTGATCCAGTGGCGTAGATGCTGCCACCGCTGCACTCACGTGTAGGCCACGTGAGCACAACGGTAGGGGGGTTTGTTTCCCTAATCAGAGCAAAGCTCTGTTCAAATTTTAAATTTTGAAATGAAGCAACGTTTTATAGCAGCGCCAGCGCTGAGAGTCAAAGACTCTGAGGCAGAGCTCATGTGCAAAGCACATGAGCGCTAGCGCTAAGGGCGCTGCACTCTAAGCAACGCACCACGTGCAAAGTACGTGAGCGCTAGTGCTAAGGGCGCTGCATTCTAAGTAGCGCACCACGTGCAAAGCACGTGAGCGCTAGCACTAAGAGCACGGCACACTAAGCAGTGCACCACGTGCAAAGCATGTGAGCGCTGGCACTAAGAGCGCTGCTCTTTAAGCAACACACGACGTGCAAAGCATGTGAGCGCTAGAGATAGAACAAAATGTTCTCGGCCCTTGGATGAAAGATCCAACGAACATGATTAAAAATCATCAATTGACCAGAATAAAATTCTGTTAAGGAAACATTCCTCAGAATCTTTCCAAACAGGAAAGATTGTGCTCGGAAAATCAGAGCACCGTTGGATCAATGATCCAATGGTAATTAAAAATCACCAAGATACAGAGTAATCTCTGTATGGGAAAATAATTTCCCAATCTTGTTAATAACAAGAAAGATTTCTTCTGTAAAACAGAAACCCTAGGATCAAAGATCTAATGGTGGGGGAACATCCCCAAATCAATTAGAAAAAGATTGCCTTAACTGATCAGCCTCCACTATATAAAGGCCCCAAGACTTCAAGTCTGATAGAGAGGAACCCTCCCCCCCCCACACACAAACTTTGAGAAAGTTCAAAAAGAAGAGCAAGCTCTTAGCAGAAGAAGAATTTCTTCAAGGTAAAATAAAGAGATCAAAGCATCTTATCAGAAAAAGAACTTAGTTCTTATGCTAGATCGTAGATCTATAAGGAAAAAGTCTTTCACAAAGAGATCATAACATCTCATTATAAAAAAGGGGGAGAAGAATTCAATTCTCTTAGGATCACAGATCCATAAAGGCAAAGCCTTTCACCAAAAACATAAGAGATTGAAATATCTCCTATAAAATAAGAAATTTGTTCTTAGATCTATGAGACAAAGTCCCCTATGTATGAGAGTTTAATTCTCAGAGCGCAGAACTGATCAAAGTTGCCTAAAAAAGAGCCTTAGCGCTCCAAATTAAAAAGAAGCGCCTTAGCACTCTAAGACTGGCGCTCAGTGCCAAGCGCGCCACGTGCTCCTCACGTGTGCGTTACTTATCAGAAGCGCTCTGCGCTCATTGACTGGCGCATAGCGCCAAGCGCACCATGTGCTCCTCACGTGTGCGTTACTTATCAGAAGCGCTCTGTACTCATTGACTGGCGCATAGCGCCAAGCGCGCCACGTGCTCCTCACGTGTGCGCTACTTATCAGAAGCACCTCAGCGCTCATTGATTGGCGCTCAACACCAAGCGCGCTACGTGCTCCTCACGTGTGCGCTATTTAAAAAGAAGCGTTCTGCGCTCATTGACTGGCGCTCAGCGCCAAGCGCGCCACGTGCTCCTCACGTGTGTGCTACTTAAACAGAAGCGCTCTGTGCTCATTGACTGGCGCTTAGCGCCAAGCGCTCCACGTGCTCCTCACGTGTGCGCTACTTAAACAGAAGCGCTCTGCGCTCATTGACTGGCGCTCAGTGCCAAGCGCGCCACGTGCTCCTCATGTGTACGCTAAGAGAACATAAATTGTTCTTTAAATGATAAAGCCCAGAGCCATATGAGTGCTCAGCACTCAATAAAAGACAAAAACAATTGTCAGAAACCAAACCAATGCTCAGCATTTTAACTGAATGGGGCTTAGCCCAAGTTAGCCACAGATCCCTAATTCAGATTAATTGAGTCCATATGCTCATAAATCTTTGATCTTAGTCCCAAATTGGACTACAGATCCCAACCAATATTGGTTCAAGGGTACATCTCTTCACTCCTCTGATATTTGTCGTTGTAATCCTTCAACGTCTTCAGAGAGGTGACGGGTCCCGATAACCAGACATTTCACGGACTGTGAGGTCCTTAAACTCATGGACTATGATGTCCTTAAACTTTACAGACTATGATGTCTCTAAACTACCACGGACTGTGAGGTCCTTAAACTCATAGACTATGATGTCTTTAAACTTTACAGACTATGACGTCTTTAAACTATGGACTATGATGTCCTTAAACTCCATGGACTATGATGTCCTTAAACTTGTGGACCGCGAAGTCCCTAAACTAAAATAATAGATCCCAAACGCTCTCTTGTTGGATCTAAATGATCTTGTTAAGTAGATCTTAGTCTAAAAATAGACCAACGTATTCTTAACAAACGTTTAAGTTGATCTTAGTCTCAAATGAGATTAACAATCCTTAAACCCAACCCAAACCCAAATCTAAGAAAATACGGATTTGGACTAATCTACGCCCTACAGGCGACAACATAAATTAGTCTCCATATACAATCCATGGGCAACCAAAAATAAAACAAACACACACGACACGAAATGACCATCTGGAGAAGGAGAAAGTGGCTACCGCTATGCGGTAGTGTAATTAACTGCAGGGGCTTGCACCTGCAGGGAAGAGCGTCCCCACAATCAAAAACCCCTCGTAAACGAGGGGAATCTGACGAAGTCTGCTACAACGGCCGCATCTGTCTAAACCTCCGATATACGGTGTCATAAATCAACTTGGTATCTTCAGAGAGGTGGACGGATAAAACCCAATAGCATCTGCCCCCAAAATTCAGGTCGGACGTCCCAACGTCCCGGTCGCGTCTTTCGGCGGTGAACAGAAGATTTGAAATGTCAAGTTTACTCGAATAAGAATCGGTTTGATTTGAAATAGTGTAAGTCTCTCTTTCACACTCACGATTGGGCAAGTCAAACATGTTATTCTCAGACATCTCATCAATTAAATTATTAAGCGGTTGATCATCAAATACATTCGGTTGGGGTTCAGTATGGAAGGTGTTGAGATCAAAAGAATTGGTTTTGATTTGACTTAGAGGGATCCCTGGTTCTTTCTCACTACTCAGTTCTAACTCTACTTTAAGACTAGACATGGTTTGTAAAGAAATTTCAATGAAGGGTTCTCTTTGAACCGTGGAACTTCCTAATTGATGTTCAGAAGCACTGCCTAGATAAGGTGCAAAAGTTTAGTATGGTTGGAATGGCTTTAATTGTTGGCTACAGACGAGTTCAATGTGTTCCGCAATAGAAATGGGTTTACGAATTGACACATTAGCCTCAAGAGAAGTATCAATATGAGAGGGTGTGAAAGTTTGGTACTGTTGATAAGAGTTAGAAGGTTGTATTCAAGTTTCATAAATAGGATCAAGATCAACATTATGATATGAAGAAGATTGAGATTGGTTGAATTGTTGGCGACTGGCTTTTGCAATTTTCTCAGCAATGGTCATGGATGTAAAAGTTGACATACTCGCCTCAAAAGGAGTATCAACATGTTCATTTGGAAATGATTATAATTATTGTCCTAAGGGTTTTGGAGTAGTGAAAGCTATGAAACTTTAGCTACAGGCTTTCGCAATATGCTCGGCAATGGACATGGGTTTAAAAGTTTCCTCACTAGGGATTATCAACATAAGAAAGTGTTGAATTTTGACACGGTTGATAGGAATTTGAGTGAGGTGTCCAACTGTCGTTCTATCCTATCTCTTAAAGAAATGGTGGGGTCGGAAGTTCTACCAAAGCAATAACGATATAAAGAAATATCTAGTTGTGTGTAGCAAAGATCGCCAAGAGTTAGTCGGTTTAGGTTACCCATCATAAGAGAATGAAAAGAAAAATGGGTGAAATGGTAATTTTTTTAAGCTTTTTTTTTGAAATTGTTTTGCTTGGAAAGAGGGGCTCCACTCAACCAATCACAAATGTGCACAAACAATTCCTAGAGCTAGGGTCACCTAGATCAAATCAATAGACCGCTCCTAGACTTCCAAAGGACAAGACGTAGGATAAATTCTCTATCACCTCCTTATCAATCTTACAGCCAAATAAGTGCCAGGTAAATGGGAGGTATCCGCTATATGAATCATCGAAATAGCGGGCCTAATTAAGTAAACCACTTTCCTTAGTCACGCTTGCCTTAGACACCACAAGAAACATGCGGATAAGCAATAAATTACCCATGACCCTCCCTTGTCCTAACTAAGCGCGATTGTCCTTAGAGGCTTGGCCTAGATATTTTTTATTAATGTAGGATGATGCGTATACTTGCTTGTGATTTTTGGGGTTTAGGAAGGGTGATGAAATCCCCGCCTAATCTGAATTTGGGTTTCTTGCCCCTTAATGTCCGTTTTAAATATGCAAAACAATCCAAAATCTAAAACACACAAAAATATTTTTTAGCGGAGCTATTTGCAAAGAATCCTGCAGGTAGAAACAGTTTATTAGAGCTTCAGAAGAGAGAGGAAGAAGATAAAATAATACTAGAAAAATTTGGGGGCCTGAATCCCCAATTCGACTGCTGTTTAGCCACCAAATGCTGCAAACGGCCGCAGTTCCGCCGCCTTTTGGTAAGATCTCCCATCCAAATTTTGGCACTGCACTCCAATGCTCCTCTGCTCATATTTGACAATCTCTGAATCTCTATTGGTTCGGTCTAAGTGCTCCAGATTTCTCGCAATATTCGCACAAGAATCGTTAAAAAAACACAAGATGCCATTTTTATTTCTATTTGTATTTTAATTTTTTCTGGTATTTTTTTTTAAGAAATCAACCCGAATAACAAGAAAAATAATACTACCGTTTTGCCGGCAACGGCGCCATTTGATTGATATGAAAAACTGAGTCTTTGTGCTTCCTATTTACCGCAATCAATAACGATGTAGCAATAGCTAACCAATAGTGAGTACGGGTTGTCCACAAGAAAATAGTCAACTATCTTTCTTATTTTAGATGAGTTAATAAAAAAAGGTGGGATTTTTATCATTTTATAATAAGGAGATTTGAAAATTTTATAAGAGAAGGGCTTGTAGGGTTTTTCGGATTGAATAGTTAAAGGATGGAGTTTTAAAAATAATTCTTTTTATCTTTTAATTATTTAATACTAGAGAAATAGTGATGAATGTGGATTAGGGTACTTGGAGGGATTAGGGTTTCCCTCTACTGACCCTTGTCCTTCCATTGATCCCTATTTATCTCAAGCCCTCTGTTCCTTTATAAAAAAGGGGGAAGGGGGAAAATCCTCCACTATTCAAGTCCCACGTGTTAAACACGTGAGCATCTATTTGCAAAAGCATATAGGCTCTGCAATTAAAAATAAATGGGTTAAAAGAGCCACACGTGTTAAACACGTGAGCGTCTATATGAAAAGCATATAGGCGCTGCAATCAAATAATTGGCAAGCCAAACATGCCTCGCGTGTTAAACACGTGAGGGTTTATGAGTGCTGAAAATAAAGCATATTAAAACCCATGCTAAGGGGTCACGTGTTAAACACGTGAGTTCTTCTGCTGCACTCTTTAGCAGGATAGAATTAAATTCTATATGGAAAATATTTTCTTAATTTTTCTCAAACTAGAAGATCTTCTCTGTTAAACAGAGGACCCTTAGATCAAAGATCTAACGGTGATTATAAAATCACCCATCGATCATCTGATAGAATAAAAATTCTATCTTAGGAAAAGATATTTCCTAATCCTGTTAAGTAAACAAGAAAACTTCTCTGTTAAACAGAAAGCTTTTGGATTAAAAATCCAATGGTGAATAAAATTCACCAAGTGATCCAAGAGATCATTTTAGATTGATCATGATCTCTCAATCAGAGATTTTCCTAACAAATTGATCTTTTCTCTTATCCTATAAATAGTGGAAAAAAGGAAGAGAAGGAAGAGAGAAGCTTCTGCAAAAAAAGAAGAAGAGTAGAGCGAGATCTTGAGAGAACAAGAGAATTTAATTCTCAAAGAAGACTTTCTTCATTGAAACCCGAGGTAAAAAAAAACAGAGATCATATTGTCTCTCCTTTACCTATCTAAGGGTTTAACCCTTCATTGAAGAACTCGGTTCTTTTCCTGGTTGAGATTTGCAGAAGCAAATCTCCCTACAAGTTGAGAATTTAATTCTCATTGGGGAGATTTTGCTCTGCAGATTCAAAACCTAGGGGAAAAGAATTAAGTTATAAAAAAAAGAGAAGAGAAGAAGAACAAGAACATATAGGAATTTAATTCCTCTAAAAATTATGTTTTAACCCTATATATAAAGAACTTGGTTCTTCCATAAAAAAAATTAGTGATGATCCAAGATCTTCAAAACCAGAATCGTTAGTGCTTAGCACTATTTTTGAAGCCTCACGTGTTTCCCACGTGAGTACTTCAAACGAACAAAGAAAGCAACTACAACTTCCTCGCGTGCTTCCCACGTGAGTGTTAAAGCACCTCAGTATCAAAAAGAAAAAAGGGCAGTCACGTGTTTTGCATGAGAACTTTAGCCAAGTGCTTAGTACATCTAGAAAAAAAAGAGAAGAAGGGGAGATAAAACCCAATGGACAGTGCCCATATTTGGGTGCCTCACGTGTGTCACATGAGCGCCACAAAACTCTAGTGTTTAACACTAATCCAGTGCCCACGTGAAACACACGTGAGCACTGTGTTCCTCAGTGCTTAGCACTGTTGGGTATTTACGGAAATCCAATATCAACCTAAATTGGCTAAGTTTCCTGAGGTTAAATCTCTTTGATTCTAAAACAAACGAGCCCATATTGCTCGTGTTTTCCCAAACTGACCTTAGTCTCAAAAATGACTAGTGGTCTCCCATCGATGAAATCCCAAATGATATTCAGCTTATATCGCTTAAGATAATTTTAGTCTCAAACATGACTAACATTTCTTAGGTCTACAGCAGCCCCCCTTTTCCCCTCAAATATGGGATTTAGTTTAAGGGTACATCTCTCCACACCTCTGATATATGTCGTTGTAATTCTTCAACGTCTTCAGAGAGGTGGCGGCTCTCGACAACCAACAACTCTTTGGTGCACTTCTAAATTGACGTGCACACCTCAAATCGGATCATACCCCAAATAGGGTGCATTCCATATCACCATTGTTCACTTCGTCACATAACAAATACACGTGTGCACAAGATGGATAAAAGACCGAAATGTCCATAAACTAACATCCGCCTCCAAAATAGCGATAATGGACCGAAACGTCCTTATACTAAAATAATAGAGCCCAAACGCTCTTTTGTTGCATCCTAAATAAAAATGATCCTGAAAGCTCGTTAAGTGGATCTTAGTCTTGAATTGGACTAATGTATCCTTAACAAAAAAAATCGAGCCCCAATGCTCACATACATTTAAGTTGATCTTAATCTCAAAATAGATTAACGATCCTTAAATCAAACCAAACCAAAATCTAATAATATACGGATTTGGACTAATCCATACCCTACGGGCGACGACATAAATTAGTCTCCGTATACAATCCATGGGAAACCAAAATAAAACAAACATACACACGACACGAAGTGAACTTCCGGAGCAGGAGAAAGTGGTTATGCGATGTGGTAACGTAATTAACTGCAGGGGCTTGCGCCTGCAAGGAAGAGCGTCCCCACAATCAAAACCCCTCACAAACGAGGGGGGAATCTGACGAAATCCGCTACAACGGCAGCATCTGTCCAAACCTCCGATATACAGTACCATAAATCAACATAGCATCTTCGGAGAGTTGGACGGGTAAATCCAAATAGCATCTTCCCCCAGGACTCAGGCAAGAGGATCTATCCCAGTTCATCTTTGTTTTCGGCGGTAAACAAATTCTGGCACGCCCGGTGGGATCTTTTCCTCTTTCCACTCCACACTTCGTGTGTCGTGTTTTGCGAACAAAATCGTGGTTCTCTATGCTTGCCCTTGGATTCGAGGTACTAAGATTTGGTGTCTTGTTCTTGTGCAGAAGAAGAAGAAAAAATCAATGGCTTCCAACTACACAAACTGTAATAGCAACTCCCGCTCCGCCCCAACTGGAGGAGTGACTTACGGGCCCAATGCGGCCTTCATCTTTTCAATGCCAGTGAGGCAATTAATTGAAGCTACTACCGGATTGTTCTTCAAGACCATGCTCCCACTAATGAGTGTCGGTGCCTCAACGCCGCAACCCGATATTCCTAAGAAGTCGGTCTTCCACCGGCTGACGACCGCAATGGCTCCTCTCAACGAGCCGTCCAAAAAAGGGGTCTCAATCTTTAATAGGCTGAGCCAAATCTCAAGCGGGCCCACAAAGAAGCCCGTGATTCCCGAAGGGGCTATCCCAAAAAGGATAGCCCTCCTAATTCCTGCTGCAAATGAAGCCGTCAAAAACGCTTCACCAGTCAGGCGATCGGTCTTCGAGAGGCTGACTATCTCCAATCAAATCTTTCTAAGGACGTCAGTCTTTAACAGGCTGGCAACTGCTGGATCTCCTCAACAAAACCAGAGGCAAGCTGCAACTGCTTCTGAAAACGAGATGGTCCCTTCAGCAAGGCACACTCGACATCGCTACTGGAGCTGAGTAAGAAAAGCTGGGGGCAACTCCCCTTCTGGACTTACCCCACCAGCTCCAATTGTGGAAGTCGATGCTGCTGTTCCAACCGGGAACAGCTTTGAACCGCCGAAGAGGGTGCACAAAAACTCCCCCACATCAGTACTGAAGAAATCATCTCCTCCTGTTGAGGTCCCTGTGCAGGAAAAGCAGGAGCGGCCTCATCAGTGGCTCTCCTCCCAAATTCACAGAGTCTGGCGGAAAGTCCAGGACTCTATGATCGACGAAAACTACTCTCGTCGACCGAAGAAATTAAAGGCTCGGTAAGAGAAAGACCATCCCTCCATCATACAGCGAGGGGTTTCTTTTACACAGGTGCCTGTTACAACGGCTCCTTCAACTTCGACCTCCCACAAAAGGATGAGGCCGGAGAAAATCCCACTGCCTGTGGCAAATTCCAAAGGAGCTGGACCCAAACGCCCCAAGTCTGGGGGCATGATCGTACACATGGTTTACATGGATTCCGGGAAAGAGGAAAGTCGTGCTTCGGTGGGTCATCGGCCGCGAACTCAGTCGTTGACAAAAGCTCCGGAGCAACAACAAAAGTTCTAGGAAATGCTGATCAAAATTTCAGCACTTACCAGATAGAAAGAAAGCCCGGAATCGGCATCTAAACAGTGCCAGGAGCAGAAGACCGATACAGAGTTCCTGCGAAGGGTGCTTGAAGGAAAGGACAAGGAGGCCGCGGAACAAGCTGCTAACATAAATCAGATGGCGCTTATGTTCCAGGACATGGTTGGAATGATGATCCAGCTAGAACCTCCAGCTGAGGATCCGCCGATAATCATCGAGGATGACATAGGGGAAATATAAAACCCTCTTCCAGCACTATCAACAGCTAAGGAGGAAACGATCTTCAAGGCTGCTCTTGATGACTACATCACACAACAAACACGAGTTCATCAAGCGAATGAAGCGGCCGGCCAAACTGTCAGAACTGGGCACCCGTACCCAGGATGGTATGACCAAATCAAGTACCTGTCGGGATATACGATCCCCAAATTCCATTTGTACAAGGGGACAGGCAACCCCTATCAGCACGTCACGCAGTTCAGAGCTCTCTGCGGCAACACTGGAGGTGATGACAAACTGTTGCTTCGCCAGTTCGTTAGCAGCCTGTCAGAAACGGCCTTTGAATGGTACTCGGAACTCCCAAATGACTTCATCAAAACATTCACAGAGATGGAATTGTTGTTCACACAACGGTTCGCCAGCACAAGCGAGCGCATCCCGATCATGGCATTAATCAATGCCAGGGTGAAATCAGGAGAAACTTGGGTCCAATATGCGATCCGGTGGCGGGACCTATGGTTAAAATTCGAACAGCGTATCGAAGAATCTCCCGCCGTAGGCATGTTCATCGGGTCCCTTGATCCTCAAACGACTGTGTCCCAGTTCATGATGTTCTTTAAGCCGACCACCTTCCAGGCCCTGATCGACAAGCTGGCCCAAATGGACCAGATGGGCCACGGGCCTTCCTCCTAAAAAATAGACCCTCAAAATTCCAAGGGTAAAAGGAAAGCGGCCTTTGTTGCCAACACTCAACAGTAACCGAGTGACCCGAAACCGGTTGCTCGCCAAAACAACATGCGTCCGCGCCTATCCCTAGAAGAAAGGCTAGGACACGCTTACCCATTTCCCCATACCAAGACAAGGAGTCTATTCAAGCTGGCAGTGCGCAACAAACTCATCACATTGCCAGACCCATGACGTCCACCGCAACCCGGCGATGTCAACAACCCCAACTACTGGTCCTATCACAGAATGGTGAGCCACCCAATTGAGGATTTCTACGTCTTTAAGAACTAGGTCGAGGACCAGTATCAACAGGGGAAATTCACACTTTCTGAGAACTGGAGAGTGAACCCGCCACAGAAGCACACTCCCAAAAAGGTGGATGCGCCGGGGGCATCATGCTCGCTCGTGGAAGAAGCTCCATGGGAATTCGTTCTCTCAGCTAAAACCAAAAGAAAGCTGAAAGATCTCAAGGCATGTCCGGCATTCAGATGGAGAAGCCCACTTGAACCGGAAATCATCGAAGGGATGCTGAAACCGCATCTCGTACTGGAAACTGTCGACAAAGGGCAAAATCCCCAAGTCGAGCCTTCAAAGTCTTCGAAGAAAAAGAAGAAGACCAAGAAGCCTGTCCAACCTGCCGAGTATGACGACAAACGCACGGACCTACAAAGGTATATTGACGCGCTGGAGGAGTACAACCAGAAGGCACGGACACCAGTCACCCTCGAAGAGTTCCTCAAGCATATTCTTGAGAACGAAGAGAGTGACGACGATGAGGAAAATGACTCATCATAAACCGAAGACTATGTAACAAGTTTCCACATAGTTTCCTATTCATCGTTAAATGACGAAGAAGCTCTCTCAGTGTCAGAAAACAACGCAGAGGAACTGGGGGTAGGATCGGCGCCAAAATCCCCGAAACTGCCAGAAGAAGACCCAATCGATAGGCTGTTAAACGAAGCCTTTCGGAAAAGCAAAGCCGACCGAGAACGCGAAATGTCCATATACGAAAAGGATAAGCATCAACGTCAGGGTAAAGAAGCTGCGGCGAGAATGGGTCATAAAGTACTCCAACCAAACCGAAGCACACCTGCCACAAATAAAAGCAGGATCAAGGCAGAGAAGCGGTTCACCAAATCCCTGTCAGTGGGAATGAAGCTGCCACTTCTGGTAGGAAACACTTCCGGGGTCATACGCCTCGATGGAGAGGATTCATATCTAAACTACTGCCTATATCATCGAAGGATTACCCACCCCACCGAAGAATATAGTGCCTTCAAGAAGTGGTGGCAAGGATATGTTGCCAATCAAAAACACTTCAAGTTGATGAAGTGTGAAGCTCGTCGACTGCAAAAAAGTGCGGCAAGTGCACGTGAGAAAACGACTGGCAACTGTCATATGGTTGATACCAGTTCGGAAGGGGATAAACCCCAGGTTCTTACCTTCGAGAGTGTTCCCCGCCGAAAATTGCGGACGAAGACGCGGCGGACGGCTTGCCTGAATTTCGGGGCAGACGCTTATCCGTCCACCTCTCCGAAGATGCCAAGTTGATTTATGGCACCATATATTGGAAGTTTAGACGGATGCAGCAGATGTAGCAGACTTCGTCAGATTCCCCCTCGTTGATGGGTTTTTGATTGTGGGGACGCTCTTCCCTGCAGGCGCAAGCCCCTGCAGTTAATTACGCTACCGCATCGCGGTAACCACTTTCTCCTTCTCCAGATGGTCACTTCGTGTTGTAGGTGTTTGTTTTGTTTTTTGTTGCCCGTGGATTGTATACGGAGACTAATTTATGTTGTCTCCCGTAGGGCGTGGATTAGTCCAAATCCGTATTTTCTTAGATTTGGGTTTGGGGTTAGGTTTAAGGATACGTTAGTCTCGTTTGAGACTAAGATTAACTTAAACGTTAGTTAAGGATACATTAGTCTAATTTCAGACTAAGATCAACTCAACGGTTGTTAAGGACACGTTAGTCTAATTTTAAACTAAGATCAAATTAACAGGATCATTTAGATCCAACAAAATAGCATTTGAACTCTATTATTTAGTTTAGGGACATTGCGGTCGATTATCAGTTTAAGGACATGGTGGTCCAAGGTTAAGGACATCATAGTCCGTGGGTTTAAGGACCCCACAGTCCAAGGTTAAGGACATCATAGTCCCTGGGCTTAAGGACCCTACAGTCCAGGTTAAGGACATCGCAGTCCGTGAGTTTAAGAACCCCACAGTCCAAGGTTAAGGACATCATAGTTCATGGGCTTAAGGACCCCACAGTCCAGGTTAAGGACATCATAGTCCATGGGCTTAAGGACCCCACAGTCCAGGTTAAGGACATCGTAGTCCATGAGTTTAAGGACCCCACAGTCCGGTTTAAAGACGTCATAGTCTATGAAATGTATGGTTGTCGGGACCCGTCACCTCTCTGAAGACGTTGAAGGATTACAACGACGGATATCAGAGGAGTAAAGAGATGTACCCTCGAACCGGTGTGAATTGGTTGAAAGGTCTGTAGTCCAATTTGGGACTAAGATCTGTTGAAATATTCATGAGCAGATGCACTCAATTAAATATAAGTTGAGGATTTATGGCCAATATTGGGCTAAGTCCAATAAACATTTTTTTAATTCTGGCTATTGAGCCTTTATTTGGGCTTGGCCCTTTTAATAATGCTGAGCATTAGATCTTGACACCTTTTTTGTCTTATATTGAGTGCAAAGCATTCAGCAGAGCTCTAGCTCATTAAAGAACAATTTGTGTTCATTCAGCGCAACGTATGGTGCACTAGGCGCTTTGCGCCAGTCAAAGAGCACGGTGCACTTTTTCCACGTGGGGCGCATGTAAGTGTTGCGCTCTGCGCTAAGCGCAGATGCCAGTTTGTGAGCGCTAAGCGCTAATCCATGAGTGCATTGCGCTGGAGCATACGTGAGTGACACGTGGCGCATTTTGGTGCTGAGCGCCAGCCCAAGAGCGCAGTGCGCTGTTTCAGAAGCGCAAGGCGCAAGTTGCATACGTGGTTGACACGTGACGCATTTTGGTGCTGAGCACCGGTCCAGAGAGCGCAGAAGCGCTGTTCAAGAGCGCAAGGCACATTTCAATAGCGCAAAGCGCTTTTGATCAATTTTTATGATCTGTGAAAAAACTTATGTTCTTTTAAAAGAGACTTTGTCTCAAGATTCAAGAACAACAGTTCTTATTTTTGAAAGGGCTTTGCCTTTATAGATCAATGATCTGTGTGAAGAATATATTCTTTTTTTATTATGTGATGAGATCTTTTGATCTTTTTTATGAAAGACCTTGGTCTTTGTAGATCTATGATCTTTTAAGAAGATAATTCTTCTTTTTACGAGATGATTTCATCTCTGTGTTCATCATTCATCATCTTTACCTTGAAGAAATGATCTTCTTTCAAGAGCTTGCTCTCTTTCTTTCAATTTTTCAAAGTTTATGGGGGGGTTTCTCTATATCAGACTTTAAGTCTTGGGGCCTTTATATAGGGCAAGTTGATTTGTTAAATCAGTTAAAGAGATCTTTCTCTGATTGATTTGGGGATGTTTCCCACCGTTGGATCTTTGATCCAGGGGCCTCTGTTTTACAGAAGATAATCTTCTTGTTTTAATAAGATTGAGAAATCTTTCCATGCAGAATTTTAATTCTGATTAAATAATGATTTACCATTATTATTAGATCTTTTGATCTAACGGTGGTGAATTTTATAATTCCAGCGCTGGCGCACCCATGCTTTGCACGTGGTGTGCTGCTCAGAGCGCAGCGCATTTTGCGCTAGCGCACCAGTGTTTGATACGTGGTGCGCTGCTTAGAACACAGCGCAGCCTGCGCTAGCGCACCTGTGTTTGATACGTGGCGCATAGTGCGCTCAGCGCTAGCGCACTCATGATGTGCTGCCTAGGGCGCAGCACACCTGGCGCTAGCGCATCCGTGTTAGCGCGCCTAGCGCTGGATCTGAAGCGTTTGCTTCAATTTTTGAATTTTGAATTTCAAAACGGAGCTTTGCTCTGATTGGGGGAAACAGGGAGCGACTCCGAGGACGAAATGACCCTCAGCCCTCTCTTCAAAGACTCCACTCCGAAAAAGAAGAGGGGGAGAATAACTATGGGAACATTCAGCTGTGTAACCGCACGCTGCCTGATAAGAACCTCGGACCTACAAACAAAGGTTCGAGCCAAAGAGACAAAGGGAAAGAAAAAATCCCTGAGGAAATCACCCTCGATGATGGAGTCGTCAAAGGGCTCACAGCCAGGGACCTGCCTAAGAAAACCAAGGTGGATTATAATGTCTTAGCACATCTGAGGAAAATGCCCTCACAAATTGAGCATACTGGATGCTCTCTTCCTGTATAAAGAGGCATGATATTCTCTGATCAAGGCATTACAATAGCCTGAACAGTTCCAAGCTTTCCTCGCAGTGGAGAAGATGAAGGACGAGCTGGCAGAAGTTCACACAGCTGATATTACATTCAACGATGAAGATCTCCTCCTTGGAACGTGCGAGCATAATCGCCCATTATACATCACTGGGTACTGCCACGACATCAAGATAGGCAAAATCCTTGTTGACAATGGATCCTCCATCAACCTTCTCAATGTGAAAGTGCTGAAGGATATTTGCATGAACGTTCAGCACTTAGCTCGGGATGAAATTACCATCTTCTGGTTCGGCTCATAGTCGTCACGGACGCTTGGGTCCATAATTCTGACGCTACGTTCTAGGTTGCTCGTCACTGACATCAAATTTCATGTCATTGACGCCAAGACTTGCTATAATGCTCTGCTCGGCAGGCCTTGGTTATATGAGTATAACGTTGTCCCTTCTACACAACATCAGTATATGAAGTATTTCAAAGATGGCTCGGAATACACCGTCACGGGAGAGCTAAACCCGTTCTCCGTAAACGAGGTCCAGAAATATGAAGATGCAAAGTATTTCCTACCGGACATCGAAGATACAGAGAGGTGTCATAATCCGGAGGATAAACAGAAGTCCGTCGCCACTATCCTGATCTTTGGGAGCGACACCGAGGAAGATGAAGAAATAGTCTACTTGGGGCAACCCCAGAAAGAAAACAGCAGGCCCGGACCATCGACCCCTATTCTGGTATTTGGCAGCGACTCTGAGGACGAGGCCAACGCAGTGTTCTCCATCCGCCCGTCAGTCCAAACCTTCAATGAAGCAGATCAGAGCCTGCAAATCACAATGTTTCCACCTCGGCATTACAAGGAACTTGATGCGCTCGATACATATAGCGTACAGGAACTATAGACTTTCTATGTGCCTCCAAGGCGAAGAGGTGAAAAGGCGATCATCTTTTACCAATCTATGGAGACCAGAGTAGAGAAAGAAGTCTGGCACGGTGCTGATTTTACACTTGATAGGCTTCAACCAATCCGTCTGCCAAGATACCAAGGCGTACCCCTTGAACAAACTGTACGGCAAGCCCACTTCTACAAAAAGATTTGGGATATCCCTGGGACCCAACGAAAAATGCCCAACGGGAAGATGGAAACAACCGGGCTCGGATACGTTCGGTCCAAGAAATAGGAATGATTCTACAGCTGCCGCGCCATAAACAGCTCCGGTGAAGAAGAGAACGCTCGTCCAAATAGCTGTGACGATGAAACAGAACGAGATCCCGCTCTAAGAACGTTAAGCCCATCATTCGAAGAACAAGTTAACAAACTAACAAAAGAAGCCTGTCAAAAGATTCGGGATAGCCACAGTCGTGAAATGGCTATTTATGAAAAGGCCAAGACGCAACGCCTCAACCAGCAATCCATGGAGAAAAAAGACTACAATGCCCTCCATCCCCAGCTCGCTGTATGTCTTCGCAAAAAGGAAAAATCCAAAAATAAAGGCAAAAACAAGACAAAGAGCGCAAACAACATTCACAAACAACAGGAAAGATCTAAGAAGCCGCGCTATCAATAAGAACGTGGTTGGAACCCGTCCTTTATCAAGAAGCTAGGTCGGGAATACTCTTTCCCTCAAGACAAGATAAGACAAGGAAAATATTCAACCTTATCATGAGGCATCAAATGGTAACACTCCCGAAGTCTCAGCACCCTAAAAAAATGAACGAGGTCCATCACCCAGATTATTTCTCCTATCACCAAGCAATAGGACATCCCCTTGAAGATTGCTTCACCTTCAAAGACTGGGTTGAAGACCAGTATCAATAAGGCAGGTTCTCTTTATCCGATAGCTGAAGGGTAACCCCAGCGCAAAAGCATGAGCCAAAGAAAACCTATATCGCAAAGATAGGACCAGCCCAGCATCAAGAATGGAAGCAGACTCGTACCTGCCATGTGATAACACTTTCAGAAGGGGAAGGGTATGGGCTATGGATGACCTTTTCAAATGCTTCACAAATGAAGACGAGGATGAGGTGATCTCCGAATTTCCACCGGTACCAAAAGAGCTGGAAGACGGGATACACACCACGGCGGACAACCTAAGGAAAACTGACCTAGGGACGGAAAACGATCTGACGCCCACGTTCGTCAGTGAGCTGCTATCTAGAAAACAGGTAGCCACGTTAAAAGGCGTGCTCATGCAATATAAAGACTGCTTCGCATGGAACTATTCCGAGATGCCGGGATTAGATCCAAAAGTAGCAGTACATAAACTGGCCATATCGCCGGACATCAAGCCAGTCAAGACAACGCCAAGAAGGATGCGGCTCGAACTCGAGATGAGTATCAATGCCGAAGTTAAGAAACTAATTGACCCCGGTTTCATCCAAGAAGTTCAATATCCTGACTGGGTCGCCAACATCGTTCCGGTGATGAAGAAAAATAGGAAGGTGCGCATTTGTGTGGACTTTCGGGACCTCAACAAAGCTTGCCCAAAGGATGACTTTCTAGTACCTGTTACCGAGCTGATGATCGATAACATGTCTACCCATGAGGTCTTCTCCTTAATGGATGGATCTTCAGGATACAACCAAATAAAAATGCATCCTGAAGACCAAAAACATACTGCCTTCCGGACTCCGCTGGGCATATTATGCTATAAGGTGATGCCTTTCAGTTTAAAGAATGCTGGCGCTACCTACCAGAGGGCCATGAAGAAGATCTTCGATGACTTCATCCATGAGATTGTCGAATACTACATCGACGACCTGGTGGTGAAAAGCAAATCTTACGAGGAACATTGGGAACATCTAAACATAGTGTTCCAACGTCTTCGGAAGTACAATCTGAAGATGAATCCTCTAAAATGAGCGTTTGGAGTCTCCTCAGGCAAATTCTCAGGATTCATCATACGGCACCGGGATATCGAAATTGATCCCTCAAAGATCAAGGCGATTACGAAAATGCCCACGCCAAGGACCCTCAAATAGTTGAAATCCCTTCAAGGAAAGCTCACATATATCCGGCGGTTTATAGCCAACTTCTCCAAAAAATACCGTCCCTACAGTCATCTGATGAAGAAGGGGACCCCGTTCGTCTGGGATCAAAAGTTCCAAAATGCACTAGATGAGATCAAGCAATATTTGCAAAATCCGTCGGTATTGACTGCTCTGGTTAAGGGAAAGCCCCTTATCTTATATACAACAGCCCTTGAGAGTTCTCTAGACGCATTATGGACACAAGAGAACGATCAGGGAAAGGACAGAGCTGTGTACTATTTGAGCCGAGTTCTCCTGAGGCAGAAAAAACTACTCCCCCATCGAAAAGCATTGCCTGGCACTGATCTTCGCGATAACAAAGCTCAGGTATTGCGCCTTGGCACATGAGTTCCATCTCATATCAAAGGTGGATCCTCTCAAATATCTGATGTCAAGGGCCATATTAACAAGAAAGCTTGCCAAATGGGCCCTTCTCCTGATGGAATTCTCGATAACATATCGACCTCTCAAAGTAGTGAAAGGCCTGGCCATCGCCAATTTTCTCACCAAGTATCCGATACCAGTCGACTCCCCCTTAAATTGCGAGTTGCCGGATGAACATGCGTTCGACACAATTGAAGGAGAGAAGGAAGAAAATGATCCTCGATGGGAACTCTACTTCGATGGAGCATCTTCCATGAAGAGGCGAAAGCAAAACACCCCCATAATCAAAGCCGGGATAGACCTTATCTTCGTGACTCCACAAGGAGGGATATTGCGTTACGCCCTCTCCTTAACGGAGCCGAGGACTAATAACGAAGCCGGATATGAAGCTTTAATAGTAGGTCTCGAGATCGCTGTCGACATAGGAATCAAAGACCTCCTCATACATGGAGACTCCCAGCTGATCGTTAGACAAGTAAATGGCGACTATCAGAGATGCAAGCCGGAGCTGATAAGGTATGGCGAAAGGGTGCAACAGCTGTTGACACAAATCCCCTCCTACATCCTGGAGAGTATACCTCGTGCGGAAAACAGCAAGGTGGATGCGTTGACAAAATTGGCTAAAGAATTAGCCGACGAAGACCTCGATGACATAAAGATCATCGTACAAAGTCGCAGGATACTCGCGTCGACAGAAATATCTTCGGGGGACTTAACAGAGCCATCCAAAAGAAAAAAATGACCGAACAAGTAACCCTCCAAATAGAGGACGAAGAAAAGGTCAAGGATTGGAGGGAAGTCTTCATAGACTACTTTAAATCCCAACAAACGCCCAAAAATGCGTCGTTTAGACATCAGCTCATGAAACGAGCTTTGTCTTTCGCCTTCATCAATGATACTCTATACAAGATATCATTCGACTGTCTGTGGCTAAGATGCCTGGGACCGAAAGAAGCGAAGAGAGTCGTCTGAGCAACTCACGATGGACTCTGTGGTTCTCATCAAGCTGGGCCAAAAATGAAGCTAAAGATAAAAAGAATGGGTTACTATTAGCCCACAATGATTCAGGACTGCCTCGAATATGCGAGGCGGTGTCACTCATGCCAAATTCATAGGGACTTCATCCACCAGCATCCAAATCCACTACACCCAACAGTAGCTAGCTGGCCGTTCAAAATGTGGGGAACCGATATAATTAGCCCCATTGAACCAGCATCATCCAAAGGGCATCGGTTCATACTGGCAGCGACCGAATAGTTCTCTAAGTGGGCAGAAGCAGTACCACTAAGGGAGGTGAAGACGAAGAATATCCTCCATTTCTTCAAAACCCATGTCATCTACCAGTTCGGCACCCCGCGACGGATAATCTCGGATAATGGACCAGCCTAAAGGAGCCATAAAATCAGTCGCTTCACAGAACAACATAAAATAGATTGGAGATATTCTTCAGTATATAATCCTCATGCCAACGGTCTAGCTGAGGCTTTCAACAAGACCTTGACGAAGATTATAAAGAAATCAATGTCCAGAAACAAGAGAGACCGGTACAAAAGGCTGCAAGAAGCTCTTTGGGCATACAGCACAACGTTCAAAACAGCTACGAATACAACACCATACATGTTAGTATTCGGCACGGAAGCAGTGATCCCACTGGAAATAGAGCTCCCCTATTTACGAGTGGCAGTTCGAAACGAGCTGACAGATGAAGAAAACGCTCTTCTCCGGCTTGAGGAGCTCGACGCCCTCGACGAAACTCGCCTTATAGCACAGCAAAACGTGGAGGCTTATAAAGCAAGGATGACATGTTCATACGAAAAACTGACCAGGCCGAGAACATTCCGCCAAGGCGAACTCGTGTTAATCTTCAAAAGACCCATGATCCCCAATCGTGCAAAACGGGAGAAGTTCGAGCCAAATTATGAAGGCCCGTACATCATAGACAAAATCTACCAAGGTGGAGCCTTCCTGCTCATGGATATGCATGGCGAAAGACCCTTCCAGCCAATAAATGCCCGATTCCTCAAAAAATACTATGCCTAACGGGTTACGACCTGGGTCAATGATAAATGACAACGCATGTGTCTGCACACTATCTTCCTGAGTCAGAACCCTAAAAGTAGTATCCAAAAGATCTGTCGCCTCAAAAATAGGCGATAATGGACTGAGACGTCCCTAAACTAATACTCGACCGAGATGTCTTTAAACTAAAACCTCGCCTCAAACACGACGACAACGAATCGAGAAGTCCTTAAACTAATATCCGCCTCAAACATGGCGATAAAGGACCGAGATGTCCTTAAACTAAATATCCGCCTCAAAAATGGCGACAACGGACCGAGATGTCTTTAAACTAAAAATTTGTCTAAAAAATGGCGAGACCGGACCGAGAAGTCCTTAAACTAATCGTGCGCCTCAAATATGGCGGCAACGGACCGAGATGTCCTTAAACTAAAAATTCGCCTCAAATATGGCAATAATGGACCGAGATGTCCCTAAACTAGCACATCGCCTCCAAAACGATGATATACTTCCATGAGATCTATATTGCAATCGAAGTCTCAACGACAGAGGTTGCAACTCAAGTCCCACTGGCTACGCAGCTACTTTAGCGATGAAGCCACCCCCAAATCCCACCAGTAAATAGATGGGTCCCCCGCGGTGAAACTACTTTCGAGAGTTCCATCGTTCGTAAAAAAAACGGTAAGTCTACAAGCAAAAAGGGTACAGATGAAAACCCGAAAGGCCGCCGTGAGTAAAAACAGCAGGGCTACCAGCGAGTTTGTGAAAACCGAAAGGGCGCGAACTCATTAAAAAAACGGTATGTCCACAAGCAAAATGGGCACGGATGAAAACCCGAAAGGGCGCCGTGAGTAAAAACAGCAGGACTGTCGGCGAGCTTGTGAAAACCTGAAAGGGCGCAAACTCGTAAAATAAAAATTCATATGCACTTGCAAAGTCCTCTCAACCATGTGAGGAGAAAATACCCACGTGAGATCCTTACGACTCACAGAAGAGCAACACACTTACGAATCCTCATGATTCCTAAGGAGAAATTACACTTGCGAGATCATCACGACTCGTAAGGAGAATTCCCCTTATGAGACCTTCACGGTTCATAAGATTCAAAAGCCTTAAGCTACAAGCATTTGAACATGTTCTTAAGCCATCACATTCCCTAACTTGCCCTACAGACGGTCCAATATTGACCCTTGTATACAATCCATGGGCACAAATAAAAGTTTCCCCATCAAGCTCCACCAATGGCGAGAAATGTCCCTATATGGTAAACGACACTTGTAAGTTCTCTCGACTTATAAGGAGAAAACACTCTTGGAAAATTCTTACGACTTACGAGAGAAAATATCACTTGGGAATCCCCACGATTCCTAAGGAGAAAATACACCTACGAGATCCTCACGACTCGTAGGGAGAAATACCTTTATGAGACCCTTACGGTTCATAAAGTCAAAAAGCCTTAGTCGACAGGATCCTAACCCTGTTTGCTAATCCATCTTTGTTCAAATCGATAAAGGCAGATGATGATTCGCTCCTGGCGATATCCCAGTTTCAGCGATGTTGATGCCTAAACAGGTGTCAAACCTAAGTCTTTTCACGGCAAATGATAATTCGCTCCTGGCAATATTCCAGTCGTAACGATGCTAATGCCAAGGTTGGTATCAGATTCCAAATTCATAATAAAAATCAGCGAGCAAAAAATATGCATATAAAAATAGCCGAAATGATGGGGCAACTCGCAATAAAAATCAGCGAGCAAAAAAAATATGCATATGAAATAGCTGAAATGATGTGGCAACTCACAATAAAATCAGTGAGCAAAAAATATGCATATAAAAATAGCCGAAATGATTGGGCAACTCGCAATAAAAAACGGCGAGTAAAAATATAGAAAAAAATAGCCGAAATGATTGGGCAGTCGTGACTTTCGCGATATAAAAATATGAAAAGATAGAGCATTGCGAAAATAAAAAATATCTAAATGAAATTTCCTCTGCCCTGCAAGTATGTCTATATTGACTCTTGTATACAATCCATGAGCACAAATAAAAAGGGAACCATATTTTCCCACCAGACTCCGTCAAAGGAAGAGCCAAGTCTTGATGGTCCATACACAGCCTAAAAGACTACCTTGACGTATCTTCTCATTCCGACAGGGTGTAGATGCAACGTCAAGAAAAGACCCAAGGTTCGAAACAAAAAAATGGAGCCATGGCAAATTCCTAGCTCCAAGACTTGACGGTTCATATACAACCTAAAGACTACCCGGCGTTCCTTCTCATTCCATCAGGATGCAGACGTGACATCAACAAAGCTCCAACGAGCCAAATCAAATTAGAGCAAATGCATATTCCTAGCTCCAGACATCAACTGCAATACATACAGCATAGAGGTCCTACAGATGTCCACCATACTTCAGCAAAGAAACGGCATGGCGTCGTCAAAACGAAAAAAATCGGGTCTCGACAGCAACTCATATAAAGCCTAAAAGACTATCGGAGATCATCCCACACCAGCGCGGAGTGGTTATGACTCATCGGGGCTCCAAATTGGGCCTAAGCTCAAGTAAAAAGCGACATGGCAAATTCCTAACACTTGATCTTCCGACGGTAATATAGCCTAAAGAGATTACTTGAAGAAGTATTGTCCAGCCCCCGAAGGGATCAGAGACACGACAGTTGCGAGGTTACTCGAACAACAGCTTAAAAACTGTATATCGAGGAATACATCAACCAACGCGACGGTACCACGGACAAACCCTAATACCACAAAACCTAACGGACCTCTATCGCAAAGAACAGGGCTTATCTATAAATAACGTTAGGACAAATTTGCCTGTAAACCCAAGGGAGGTAAACTGAATAAACTCCGAAATGAGTACATAAACTAGAAACTCTGAAACGAGTGAATAAACTACAAACTCCGAAATGAGTACATAAACTAGAAACTCCGAAACGAGTGAATAAACTACAAACTCCGAAATGAGTACATAAACTACTTTACGTCAAGTCAAGACAGAGAGGCGCAAGTATGAAATGAAATATGTCTTTTATTCATAAATCGAAATGAAATATGTCTTTTATTGATAAATCAAAATGAATACACGATACAAAAGAACAAAAGAAGAAAATATACAGCGACAAAAATTTCTAAGCTGGTGGGCGGTTCAATAAGCCAGCAAGTTCGACATTCTTCCACCGATCTTCCGCTTCAAGCTCTATTAACGTCGCGAGCTGAGTTCCAGTATGTGCCTGTTGGTTCTGATATAAAGAAAATCGACTTTCAAGCTCTTTCTCGGTAGCCTTATATGCCTCGACCATCTCACGTGTAAAAATAACGGCTTTATCAAGAGGCACCACCTCCGTAATGTCCTCTTGAAGAACTCGCCAAATTTCATAAGCACGAGTAGTCTTGGCGGTGAGTTGGGCTTGAAGTTCCCCTAAAGCTTTTGAAGCCAGTTCCCTTGCCGAAAACATTCGGTTGAGCCTTTTCTCACATGACTGGAGATTGGTTGCACATCGGTCAATCCATCCATGAATCCATCCATGCAGGCTGGCCTTTATAGATGAAATGTCGGAGGGAAGGCGTATGCATTCAACCCCATGTTGGGAAGCCTCAACTTGACGACAGTACTCGACCCAAGTAAGCACCAGCGCCTCGTCATGATAGGTGGCAAGAACAGATAAAAAAGCATTGGCTTCAACAGCGAATTCTTCGGCCGTAATGGAGGTACCAGCGCGAAGATCTTCAATAAGAGTCGCCAGCGAATGAATGCTTTGTTTCGCAATCCTCTCAGACACGCGTCGGACTTAAGGGCCTGATGGCATGGAAATCCGGGATTCCAATAGGGTCAGGATTGGCAATGTTGTAAGCATACATGTATAGTTAGTTGCCTTTCTAAACATAGAACAAGTAAAAGAACGTCAATGCTAAAGTGTCACTTACCCACGGAAAGCGGATTTGAGAGATCCCCAGGTCTATCAAGAACTTCAACCTCGTCGTCAGTTTCTAGGACTGCGGTTTAAATAGAGAGCGCATCAGCATCATTACGAAATATAAAACGAAAAGTCAAAAGAATACCAACCTTGACTAGAAGAAAGGACTGTGCTCTGTGGAGGTATCTTTTGCGAGGCTGCCATGTCAAGTAAATGCTGGAAAGTTTTATTTGGAGAAAGATCCACAATAGAGGACGCCAACTCCCATAATTCTGAGAGAAAGAAAGGTTCAGACATATGGAAGGGTCGTTAAACAAAAAAATGTAGATGTATATAAGATTACCTTCGATACTTCGTCCACTTTGAACTGGAGGGATGGCAGCTTCGGTGATCTCCTCTACAGCCTCTGGTGCATCACTGGAGATATCCATTGAATCTATCACCGATGTGGCAATCTTTGTTGGAAGAACAGAGGCCATCATCGGGGACTCCAAGGCGCGGATGGCAGCTTCGGTGATCTCTCTACACCTTCCGGTGCATCACTGGAGATATTCACGGGATCTATAGCCGGGTTGGCAATCTCCACTGGAGAAATAGAAGCCATCACCGGAGGCTTCAAGGCGCTATCTGGGCTCAAGACTACGCCCGCTGCAGAAGGCCCTACAAATATTTTGTAAAGATAAGATGAGGCGAAAGTAGTACCAATTAATTACCAAAAGAGACGCAAAAAAAAATATATGCATACCAATACGCCAGGGAGCTTGAAGTATGGCCTTCTCGAGTCGCTGCTCTTTTCTGATCAATTGCGCTCGTCGGAATTCGATCGAAAACAAATGCCTGCTCGTCTTCAGAGCGGCCTTGTCTTTAGAAACGACCGAGATGGGATGTTTTAAAGCCCGTTCTTCTTCCATCGTTAGAGAACCCATTAGTAGCCTAGGTGATAACAGATCAACGTCATAGAATACGACAGGGGAAAGCCTCCCTTATTGGGGCGCACATTCTCATTTTCATCCTGCGATCGTTTTAAGGCTTCGGCCAATTGAGCGGCTTCCTCGGCAGATGTGCCAGGAAAGAGGAGGCTGTCGTCTGGTTCATGCATAGATTTGGGCTCGTCGTGAAGAGGCTCGGACTCAAGCAACGCATCGAGTAAACCAGCGACCGATTTCTTCCTCCTTTTAGGGCACGAGCCAGCACTGGAAAAAGGGCGCTTCCTCCCCTTCGGCAGTTTTGCACGGCGCTGCCCGATATCACCTTCGATGTCCGTTTTTGGTGATGCCGCTGCCGGTGCCTTCTCAGGAATCTTTGCCCCAGCCTTAGCATGGATCGGCATACCAGCAGCGCGGGTGACTAATTCCGCCCGAGCAGCCTTCAGAATAAGCATCGATTCGCTATCTCTCAGAGGAGGGCAAGTGACCGACCGTGGCCGCAATGGGGCACTGACGGCTTGAGCGGAAGTAAATGCTTTATATTCAAATAGCACCCTTCTCTCCTCTGCAATGATGGGACTAACCCGGTGGCGATCCCAGCCCTTGAAGGGCCCCACGGGCCTTAGAAGATAATCAGGCTCGGGAATCATGAAGATGGAACCAGTACCCAACCTCATGAAGTGGTGGATAACGTCACGAGTGACCTCCAGTGAGAAAGTGGGCTTGACTAGAAAGGCTTCGAGAGGGACGCCTTGGTTGTAACCTAACTGCTGGGCGAAGCGATGTGGATTGTATCGCATAAAGAGAATGGTATCATTCACACGGAACACTAAGTACCCTGGCTGGATTGAATATAGATGCATGATCTCTTTGGGCTTTAGAATCGGAGCTTCACTCTTTGACAAATCAAACAGTTGTTGGGCCCCACAGGAGCAGAAAGGACTTGGTCACTGAAAACCATCCCGCCCTCATTCGAATATGAATTAAGCAATACTCGTAGAGCCCCCAACCGAGTCGGATCAGGAGTGGAAGCATCAACCAGCATCATCACTCATGGGAAGGTATATGCTTCATAGAAAGCAGGGCGCCGGGGTGCAGCAAATGCGCCTAACACATGCATTTTGATCCATGACGTGAAGTAATGGAGGGAGAAATTCACGGTGTCCGCACCCGAGTTTGAAGTATTGGCGACAGTACTTAAACCATGATATAGGTGTGATAGTCCTACAACGCCAACAGCCAACCGCGCTCCTTCGGCTATGCGATGGGTAGGATAGAAGACGGAGGACCTCATGAAACGGCGATGCATCGGTATGGCAAACCAGCTAAGCCAGAGACTGATAAAGCTGATAAAGAAAGTTTCTTCGTTCATTCCGGGGTCAGCGATTGCATCAAAGGCCACGGACGATAAAATTGGAATATAAAACTGCGGCAGGTCTTCTTCTTTGGCCGGCAGTTTCTTCAAGCCGAAACCGAAGGGGTCCTCAACCTTTGTGAATTTCGGAGCTTTCTTGGATAAGACATCTTCACAGAGAAAGAAAGAAATGAAAGCGTCAAAAGTGACACTTTGCCCTTCCGATGCCACAAATAGTTTCTCGAAGATACCCAAGGCTTTGATCAGACTAGGGTGCTTGTGCCGAACAGCATTCTCGGTCGTCAAGCTCTCAAGCACCGCCGGCACCGTAGCAAATATATACTCATCGGGGGTAGTAATTCTTCATAGTGTTCTCCCCTGATCGGTAACCCTGAAATTTCGCGGAATTCCTCCAGCGAAATAGAGACTCCGTGGTCCCCCAGTAAAAAAGTATTCGTCGGAAGGTTCCATTGGTTTAAAAAGCCTTGACCCACCAGACATGGGGAGCGTGATAGTAGAACAGTGATGCATACACCGCTTGATACATCCCAACTTTCTACAGCCGTGAGCGTTAGGATGAAAGAATGTACCGGGCCCAGGGAAGATAACCCACCGGATGACGCAAGGTAACACCTACTTTATAGATCTGCCCCCAGGATCGAGCTTCACCTGATATATTCAGCGCCCTAAGATATCGATAGCCATCATAGGTTGATTGGGGATCCCTGTTGTTGATGGCTCAGGGGTCCGGTTAACCGCTTCCACCGCATAAGCAGTATGCGGACGCTCCGTCAATAATATCGAGCGGATGGGTTCTACTGGCACTTCGCAGGTGAAACTACGACGGCCCCTGATAATGTGACCGTACCAGACTCCCCATAAGAGAATGCTTTTATTATCCTTATCATGTTCCCTAATCATCGCCAAAACCTCCTCGTCTGACGGCGACTGTGGGAAAGCAGCCTCCGAGCGTGTGTAAGGGAAGTAGGAAAGTGATGTCATCGTACCTAATAAAAAAAGGGGGAACCCATTAATAAAAACATATATATATATATGAATTCGTTTTATGGGTCCGCTAACTACAAAGCCAGCAGGCCCCACAAAATCTAAATGGCGTCTCACCAATGATGAGGCAAGATAATCATCGTGAGAATCCAAAAGGATTCTCATCAAATAAACAGTGGAGTTTGAATAACTCCTAACATCCTCGAAAAACGAATTCTGTTAAAATGCACAACAGATTCAAATCTGTGTCAAAGGGTATTAAAACCCTGAAAAAGGAAAAACGCTCAAGAACACCAGAGAATAAAATTCCCAAAAGTCTTCGAGTCTCTTAGAGTTAAGCTTTGTGATATGGAATTAAATTCTTTTAATAAAGGGATTAAATCCCAGAAAACCCCCACGGTGGGGAGGCAAAGAAAATGGAATTAAATTCTAAGGATCTACAAAAATCAATGGTAGGGTTAACCCTAGGTAGAAAACTAACAATCCTCAAGCCCCTAGAGTCTTCCTAAAAGAAAAGCGGGGTGGTTTTAGATCTCTAATAGATCAGTTCACGGCAAGAGCAAAGCTCTGGTGATGGATTTAAAATCCAGAAAAAAATGATGAAAAGGGGTTTTCCCTAAAGGGTAAAACGTCGTTCAAGATCCTTACCCAAAAAGGAGTTTTGCAGAATTCAACTCTGAAAGATCTGTGGGTAGAGAGCTAAGCTCTGAGAGGATAATTAAATTCTCAAGAAAATGTTAAAGAAGAAGATGAAGAAACAGTGAATCATCTAATGATACAAACACATCATTTATAAGACGTGATGGGGAGCGGTTCATCTCCTCATTCCCCTAGGCAATCCAACGGTTGTAAAAGTGGACAGCATTGCACTCACGTGCAAGCTACGTGAGAGCAACGCGGGGGGGGGGGGATTGTTCCCTTATAAAAAAAGGGGAAGGGGGAAAATCATCCATTATTCAAGTCTCACGTGTTAAACACGTGAGCACCTATATGCAAAGGCATATAGGCGCTGCAGTTAAAAACAAATAGGCTAAAAGAGCCATACGTGTTAAATACGTGAGCGCCTATATGTAAAGCATATAAGCGCTGCAATCAAATAATTGGCAAGCCAAACAGGCATAAACACGTGAGGGTTTATTAGTGCTGAAAATAAAGCATACTAAAACCCATGCTAAGGGGTCACGTGTCAATCACGTAAGTTCTTCTGCTGCACTCTTTAGCAGGATAAAATTAAATTCTATGTGGGAAATATTTCCTTGATCTTTCTCAAACTAAAAAGTTCTTCTATGTTAAACAGAGAACCCTTGGATCAAAAATCCAACGGTGATTATAAAATCACCCATCGATCATCTGATAGAATAAAAATTCTATCTTTCGAAAAGATATTTCTTAATCATGTTAAGTAAACAAGAAAACTTCTCTGTTAAACAGAGAGCCTTTGGATTAAAAATCCAATGGTGAATAAAATTCAACAACTGATCCGAGATATCATTTTGGATTGATCATGATCTCTCAATTAGAGATTTTCCTAACAAATTGATTTTTTTTCTTATCCTATAAATAGAGGGAAAAAAGGAAGAGAGAAGCTTCTGCAAAAAAAAGAGTACAGCGAGATCTTAAGAGAACAAGAGAATTTAATTCTCAAAGAAGACTGCCCTCATTGAAATCGGAGGTTAAAAAAACAGAGATCATATTGTCTCTCTTTTACCTATTTAAGGGTTTAACCATTCATTTAAGAACTCAGTTCTTTCCCCGGTTGAGATTTGCAGAAGCAAATCTCCCCACAAGTTGAGAATTTAATTCTCATAGGGGAGATTTTGCTCTGCAGATTCAAAACCTAGGGGAAAAGAATTAAGTGATAAAAAAAAGAGAGAAGAGAAGAAGAACAAGAACGTATAGGAATTTAATTCCTCTAAAAATTAGGGTTTAACCCTATATATAAAGAACTTATTTCTTCCATAAAAAAAACAGTGATGATCCAAGATCTTCAAAACCAGAATCATTAGTGCTTAGCACTATTTTGAAGCATCATGTGTTACCCACATGAGTGCTTCAAATGAACAAAGAGAGCAACTAAAACAGCCTCGTATGTTTCCCACGTGAGTGTTAAAGCACCTCAGTATCAAAAAGAAAAGGGGCAGTCACGTATTTTGCACGAGAACGTTAGCCAAGTGCTTAGCACTTCTGTAAAAAAAAGAGAAGAAGGGGAGATAAAACCCAATGGGCAGTGCCCATATTTAGGTGCCTCACGTGTGTCACGCGAGTGCCACAACACTCTAGTGTTTAACACTAATTCAGTGCCCACGTGAAACGCATGTGAGCACTGTATTTCTCAGTGCTTAGCATTGTTGGGTATTTACGGAAACCCAATCAGCCTAAATTGGCTAAGTTTCCTGAGGTTAAACCTCTTTGATTCTAAAACAGCCGAGCCCGTATTGCTCGTGTTTTCCCAAACTGACCTTAATCCCAAAAATGACTAGTGGTCTCCCATCGATGAAATCCCAAATGATATTCATCTTATATCGCCTAAGATAATTTTAGTCTCAAACATGACTAATATTTCTTAGGTCTACAGCAGCCCCCTTTTTCCCTCAAATATGGGATTTGGTTTAAGAGTACATCTCTCCACATCTCTGATATATGTCGTTGTAATTCTTCAACGTCTTCAGAGAGGTGACGGGTCTCGACAACCAACAACTCTTTGGTGCACTTCCAAATTGACGTGCACACCTCAAATCGGATCATACCCCAAATTGGGTGCATTCCATATCACCATTGTTCGCTTCGTCACGTGACAAATTCACGTATGCGCAAGATGGATAAAAGACCAAATGTCTCTAAACTAACATTCGCCTCCAAAATGGTGATTATGGACCGAAACATTTTTAAACTAAAATAATAGAGCCCAAACTCTCTTTTGTTGGATCCTAAATAAAAATGATCTTGAAACTCGTTAAGTGGATCTTAGTCTCAAATTGGACTAGTGTATCCTTAACAAAAAACAAATCGATCCCCAATGCTCATATGCATTTAAGTTGATCTTAATATCAAAATAGATTAACGGTCCTTAAATCAAACCAAATCCAAATCTAAGAATATACGGATTTGGACTAATCCACGCCCTATGGGCGACGACATAAATTAGTCTCCGTATACAATCCACGGGCAACCAAAATAAAACAAATATACACATGACACGGAGTGAACCTCCGGAGCAGGAGAAAGTGGTTATTGCAATGCAGTAACATAATTAACTGCAGGGGCTTACGCCTGCACGGAAGAGCGTACCCACAATCAAAACCCCTTGCAAACGAGGGGGAATTTGACGAAGTCCTCTACAACGGCCGCATCCGTCCAAACCTCCGATACACGGTGTCATAAATCAACTTAGCATATTCGGAGAGGTGGACGGGTAAATCCAAATAGCATCTGCCCCCAGGACTTAGGCAAGACGATCTATCCCAGTTCGTCTCTGTTTTCGGCGATAAACACCCTCAACAAAGTAAGTATTAATGGATCTCAAATCGAGATCGTAACTATCATGAATTGGTAGCACGTCCGAACAAGAGGGTTAAGACTCCCTTTGTTAAAGTTTATAAAAATTAAAATCTAAGAAGAAATTAAGGGATTTTTTCATCCAATATACTACCCTATCTTACAAACCCTAACAAGCGAGAATTTACTCGCTCATTCGGAAGCACGACGAAAGGTAGAAGAATAAGGAACCCATAAGAAGAAAAAAAAGGTGCAGAAAATAAATGTAGAAAATAATACGGAAAGTAATGAGACAAAATTAAAAGAAAGAAACTATCTTTTATTGAAACTTATGCATTACAAAATTTGATTACTGAAAAAAAAAACTAAAAACCCGAATTTGCTCGATAGATCGGTAGATTGATGATCCATAACCCTAGATTGCTCTCGGTCCTTTATATAAGCTCTGGCACTTGAAACTCTAGACGTCGTCTCGATGTATGTGAAAAGACGATCATACCCCTGAAATATCACATCGAACGGCCACTATAGAACCGCGGAACCGCCGCCTAAAGCCTCTTTCCAGCTCGGATCCGCCGCCATTTGGTGGACTTGTGTCTCCATATTTTTCGTGCTTTCTTTTCTCGATTTTAAGAGATTTTTCTGATGAATATATTTTGAAAATATATTTTTTCTCTGCAGTTGCGAGAATTTTTAATTTGTTCCTAAAATTCGGCAGATTTGGTTTGCTAACTCGATTTGATGTGGATCTCCTATTTATGTTTGTAGCCTGAACTGGTTTATTATTTTAATACCTGCACAATATCTCAAATCAAATCATTAGTAGTATTTGGTTTATTTGAGATAATATTCTAACCAATTTTTAATTAAATTACTTAATGGATATGATATGATAATGATATGATATGAATATCTTAATAATAATGGTTAAGAATATTTGATATGATATGCATATTTTCATAATTAAGAATCACATGAATATTTTATTTAAATATGATATGCATATATTCCACCCAATTATATTAATTATAAATTAAAAAAACACATGACAAAATCTTTTTACACATAAACCCACATATGTCCTTAAATTATAAATAGCACCATTTAGTAATTAATAATAATAGGAAAAATGACTGTACAAATGTGCAATAATTATGACTAATCAGCCACCAAAATAGCAAATTAGATGGATGTAATTATCCGTCATTTTTCCACCTATCAGAAAAATTGACGCATGCTTTGAGAATTTTCATCAAACAGCCTATTTATTTATCTCCACATTTATACCCACCTAATTACATAAAATTACAATAAAATCCATATTTCTAGTATGTAATAAGTTGCAAGAACTTGTATCCTACTCATTGATCCGTCACAAATAAAATCGGGAAAAACCCTTAATATGTACCCAATTTGTTCGAATTGCTTTTCCAGTACAAAATTTGAACCAAATATTTTTATGAATTATTTTTAAATAAAATTAGGGTTTAGCTAACCTTCTAGATGCTCGCGGTGGTGATGATGATGATGATGGCGAGGATGAAGGTGGTTATTCACCTGTGAATTTCCATCTAAATCTGCACAAGCGAGAGAATGTGAGATTGATTTACGACAGAGAGAGGAGGGATCAAGAGAGCATGAGTGAGACAGAAAGATGAGAGAGAGAGAGAGAGAGAGAGAGAGAGATCAGAGAGAGAGAGAGAGAGATTGTCGAGGGGGAAGAGAGGTCTCGAGGGGAAGAGAGAGATCGAGAGAGAGGCGGGAGAGCAGAGAGAGTGAGCGAACGAGAGTGAGATGAGAGAGAAAGAATAATGAGGAATGAGAAAAATAAATTGATCGTATCTATTTAAGTAGGAAAATAGGGCGCACTTTAAAAGTGTGTCTCATTGTTTTTCACTAAAATATATAGGCGCATTTTCAAAGTGCGTCCATTAATGAAAACACTTGAAATTGTATTGGGAGCAGTTTCAAACTGCACCACTTACAAATATAATGGGCGTGTAGCGCCCATTACATTTATAAGGGGCGCAGTTTCAAACTACATCCAGTATAGTTGTAAGAGGTACAGTTTGAAATTGTGCCCCATGCATTTGTAATGGACGCAATTTCAAAAAAAATTATTGACGCCAGCGTCAGCGCTGAGCTGGCGCTGACGTGGTAGAAAGTGGCCTATTTTTGTAATATGTTTTGAAAATGATTTATTTTAAAAAATGTTATTTTAATATGGTTTAATATTTTAAAAAAATTGTCTTTATATTTAGGGACATGTGATAAACCCTTTTTTCCTCAATCATTACGGTATAGCATTTGTCTGCTGTAGGAAATTTTTTTCCGCCGGGCGTACAAATCCGGACAAGAGAGGAAATAAAAGTGTGGATCCCTCACGCTGCCTACCGCAAATATAATTTTCTAAACTTTGGAGGTGTTAGAATGAGAAGTGGGTTGTGTTGTGCGTGTGGAGGGTTGGGGGGGGGGGGGTGCCCATTATCATATGTATGTGTAATGCTCAAATTTTTGCATCGCTTGGTCGAATAATTATTCAAAAATTTATATTGCTGCAGATGACGATGTGTCATGGATGAGATGTCAAAAGATGCTGTTAAAACATGTAGTAATAATTCTTCCTTTTTTACCTTTTGAGGAAAAGGCTGGGTCCTGCACAAGCCCGCCGCAAACAATTTTATCAGTAGTATCAAGTAAATTTGATTGTAATTGTCTTTACTGTCCTGAATGACTTGCAGTTACAACTTCCCTCTAAAACAATCCAATGTTTTCTCCAATGTAAGAAATATGCATCCAACAGGAGAAATAAAATAAATCGATAAGAAGAAATTTCATTGGATCCCAAGAGAAGAAAATGCCTCAGAGCAAGAAATTGGATAAAGCACGCACATGTCTTCAACTTTCCATTTGTTTGCATTGAAATACTCATTTTCGTCCTTCGTAAAGTTTGAAATGCTCAAAACCGCATAATTTAAGTTCTCATTCAAGGGTAAACCTGCAGAAGTTTATAAAGATGACACATTAAGCAAACAGGCAGTGATAGGAAAAAATAGAACAAGGGATCATGCGGTATCTGAGGGTGTATATTTTTCAAAACTTACCAAGCAGAAAAGGGAGATATATACTGCTAATCCAGGTCCTTATTGATCCCCAAATTATGATTAGGCTGCTTATTTAAATACGATTGACGCTATAGATTTGGGAAGATAGAGTAGATAGATGTGCCAACCCCAACATTCACATCAAAATTTTGGCGCAATAGTGCATGATTGAGATCCGATCCTAAACAGGTTCCAGTTCACTATTTGGAAGCCCGCTACAAGAAAAACTAAAATAATACGAAAATACGGTGCAAATGTTTACAAAATACTATATAACCACATAAAGATATTCCTGTGTTAATATGATAAAACGGCAAGCATGCCTTGAAATCACAAGGTTCTTCCATAAACTAAGGAATGTATCTGAAAGTATCTTGTACTTCATTTCTCCAGTATATAACCTTGTAATTCACATTTTATAGATAATATTTTAGCAACAAGAAGATTGTACTGTTAAAGCCTTCTTTACCAATTGCTGCACACATGATACAGAAGAAACTAAATTGGATGTAACCCAAACCTTATCAAACAAAAATAATGATGAGGAAAAAATATATTTCACTGCTCTAAATCTACATCAGTTAAAGCCCTCAAAGATTAATCAAGTAACCTTATGAGTTTATACACAGTATATTCATCTTCTACCTCAAGATCAATCACATAATTAAGTAATCTGTTACATTTTTACCTGCTATTTCTATCAAAGTTAGTCCAATTGGTATTGTGCTTCATCATGTGAAAGTATTGACCACTCTTGCAAGCTAATGGTATCAGAATAAGTTTGCTAAACAAAATTTTGGAATAGTTATAAGAAATTTCACAGAAATCGGTGATTTGGTGTCTAATGCCTTCAGAAGAAGATCTTCCATGAATTCTGGAGATGATAATGTAAAGTACTTATGCAATTTAATTAACGTGATTACCCAGTTACAAACGTCCTTGATCCTAACAGCCTTCATAATTATAGAAGAGATCCCAAAAACTTCTGCTTGCCTAAAAAGGACCCTTTGCCTAGTTAGGAATTAGTCTAATTGGTTATTTAATTTAGTTAGGTTAGATAAAACAACCTATGACTTCACCTACCAGGCTACCCCTCTTCTGCCCACTTCTCTCTTAAACCCCCTCATATCTCCAGCATCTGACAACCCCATGCCCTCACATTTCCTATTATCTCCTCTTCTTTCCCCCCTTTCTCCTAAACCCTCCTCACTTTTCCACATTGTTCCCTGGCCTAGCCTCACTTTTTAACATTGTTCCCTAGCCAAGCCATAATCGTGGTTGGATGGAGAGCAATGGAAGGTATGTGACGCGACTCGGATCACGTCAAGATGTTAGCTTCTGTAGATCTGATGTTGGCAACGATGGTCGGCTGAGATTAGGTTGTAGGTTGACTCCTGAAGCGTGTGGATCTCAATGGGTTGTGGTTTTGAGGTTGAGCCGAGCTACCTGCAAGGAAGTCCCGGGGTGGTTGAACCACCGAGGACCCTCCGACGATCAAGTTAGTGGTGTAAGTCGAGCAGAGTAGCGGCTTAGTGAGGAAAGAATTGCTTACTTGAGTCGTCTGAAAGAGAAATTTATGTAGCGGTGGCAACAGGCAGGCAGGCGCGAGAATCACGCCGGCCGCTACGCCCCCGACGGCACGCCCACGTGATAGGCGGGAACTCCCATTAATGGCGAGACATGCTCGTTAATGGGGGATCGTGATGGCGTGGAACGCGGGATGTGGCCGGCGGATATCTCGCGCATGGCGAGATTTGCGGAGGTGAGGCGGATGCGCCTGCGGTTGGTGTCGTTGGTCGGTCGATGGGATCGAGGAAGATAAGCTCGGCGGACGGCTCGGGGACGAGCGGGAGGCCTAGGTGTCTTGGTTCTGCTATAGCCCGGAGGAAGGGCCGAGGAGGCTAGTTGTGCAGGAGGCTCGGAGACGAGCCAACGGTTGTTTGTAGGACGGGCATAGGAGCGGTCTGGTCGGCCACTGTAGGTCCTTTCTTGCAAGCTTCGGGACACGTCATCGGCCACGTGTCATGATCTGGGAGATCACCGATATCGAGCATCATCATTAGCCCCCCACTCTCGTCCCGACCCACTCACGGATCGGGTCGAGAGTGGTCTGCCATTTACCCGAGGTGAGCTCCCTTTCGAAGATATCACAAGGGCGCATTGCCGGGCGGTCAGCTGTATTTTCTGGGTGACGCCAGCGGGTCAGAGGTCAGATCTTGCAGTAAAGAGGAAGCGCCGGATCGTGCGTACGTTTGTCGAAGCAACGGCCCACATGTCTGGCGCCGGTTGGTTGACGTGACTGGCGAGGGCTTCCTGTGTCCGATGGGGTGAGACCAATGCGTGTGCGACAGGCGGAGCGATGGTGGCTGTCGAATACGATGGGTCGTTTTGGCGGGAGATTACTGTCGCCGTTGGATGTGTACGCCGGCAGCTATAAATTGACGCGGTTCCTCCTCAGGGCCCACACTTCATCGTAATTTTCCTCGTCCTTGGTCTTGTAAGCTCGGCGCTCTCCTCTTTAGGTCAGGGTTTCCGCGTTTTCTCTTCCGAGGGCTCATCTGCTCTATCAGGTTAGATGTCTTCTTCTGAAGAGCCTGTAGATGTAGTTCGGGTAGAGTCTGGAGAGCCCTCTATAGATTCTTCCTCTTCTTACTTTTCTTCTTTTTCTTCTTCTTCGGAATCGGAGTCCTCCCGGGGAGTTAGGGTCAGATTCTCTTCCCGGGGTCGCGCGACGGGGGCGGTCCCTCGAGCGGAGGTCGCGGATGCACCTGGCGTGTCGTCCACGGTAAGGTATGAGAATGAGCTCGCCACTGTTCGGACCCGTTTTCACATTCCTCCCGGCTATATGCTGCGTTTGGCCGAGGAAGGGGAGAGGGCAGATCAGGTGCGACGCAGGGAGATTGCCCTGTACCTGGAAGCATTTTGGGCCGGAATGCGCCTGCCCTTCTCTCCCGAGATTGTTAGAGCGCTGAATTATTTGGGTTAGCCCCGGGCCAGCTAGTGCAAAACTCCTGGAGGATTCTCCTTGGGTTCCTGGTCCGTTTGAAGTTGCAGTCGATCCCTTTCAGGCTGGCTACCCTTGCCTCTTTTCTCTGTTACAAAGATCACCCCGACACTCGCGCGGGCGAGCCGAGGTGTGTTTACATCTCCTTTAGGAAACAACAGGGAAGTGCTGCCGGGTCGGGAGTCGTTGCCGTACCTTCTTCTATCCACGATTGGAATAAGTTTTTCTTTGTTGGGCCGCCAAAGAGTGAGGACTGGCCCGTTCCCACCCGGTGGTCTAGGGATAGGTGCCGGCGGGAGAGTCGGTCTATCGATCCCAACGCGGTGAAAGTGGCAGAGTGGGAACCCATTCCCCGGGCCGACATGCTGCTTTCTGAGCGGGTCGTTAGTTGGGCTGGGCTCAGCTCTGCCCAAATCGCCGGTAAGTTAGGATTTTACAGGCAATCTGTTAGACTTGCACTTATTTTCATTTCTACTTGCGTTGCTGACTCCATTGTACCTTGTCTTGTGCAGAACCCATGGAGCTGAGCAAACTTCGAGCGGACATGCACAAGCAGAAGAAGGGATCGAGGGCTGGAGGTGCCAGCTCTTCCCGTCCGACGTCGGCCTCGTCTCCTCCGGCAGCCGCTCCACCTAGGCGTTCGAGTGCAGTGTGTGCCGCGGAGCCCTGCCAGGCGCCGAGCCGAAAGCGAGTTTGGGAACAAGAGGCCCGGGCTTCGGATATAGAGACCGGCTTTTCGGCGCCGTCTCTCAAGAGGTTTCACAAGGTTCAACGAATGAATGAAGCGTTGATCGTACCCGGATAGACCGGACGGTCCCGCACACCCCGGCCTCCCCGATCCTGGTGGATGAGGGGGATCTCCACTTTGAGGTGCCCTCAGGGCTCTCCGTAGCTGGCAGCTTGCTGGCAGAGATGGAGAGGTCGGCCAGGGGCAAAGTCCCTCGAGGTACTCTCAGGGCACAAATGGCGGCCATCGCCCAAGAGGCCTTGCAGATTAGTGCTCGCCCCTCACTTGGTTTTTCACTCAACGTCTCGTTATTCGTGAAATTCGGTGCCTCCCCTTCCTATTGACACTTCTTTGATTTCTTCAGGTCTTCCAGCACGTCGCCCTTGTCATCCAAATGGAGGACGAGGAGATTGCCCCGGCGATGCGAGCCGCGGGCGAGTTCTCCTCGCTGGAGGAGAGCTCAAAGTTGGAGCTGGAAGCGGCGATGGCGAGGGTTGCTGTCCTTGAGGAGGAGTTGGCGGCCGGGAAGCAGGAGGTGGCGGTCGGGAAGCAGGAGGTCGCCAGGTACCGCGAGGCCGTCCGGGCCGCCGAGGTCAAGCTTCAGGACTCCAAGATGCTCGTCGGCATCCTGAAGAAGTCGGCGAGCTCCCTCCGGAAGATGCTGGAGGCGGCGATAGAGGGGATGAAGCGAGCCGAGCTCTAGGCGTCGAAGGCGATGGAGAACTATAAGAAGTCGGACCATTTCTACGCCGACCTAGCCGCGGCCTCTACCCTCATCTGGCACGATGCTCTCGATGTCGTCAAGGCTCGGATGCCCGAGTTCCCCGATGAAGAGCTACAGGATGAGTATCCTCGCGGGGATGACGCGCAGGGGGATGCCCCTGGAAGCGCTGCCGGGGAGAAGTCCCCCGGCGGGGGCGACGCCGAGGTTCCTGCGATGGGCATCGACCCTCAAGACGTAGCCCCGGTCGTGGTGGACGCGGTGCTCCTTGATGTTGCCCCAGGCCCTGAGGCCTGAAGCTCCTCGTCTTCTTGTATATGTTTTTTGTTGCTTTGGAAATCATGTAAGCCTCCGGACGCTTTTGTAAGGCCGAGGGCCAATAATGCCTTTGTAAACACTTTTGACTGAACTACTTTTGCGGTGTTCGGCGCAGTTTTTCCTTTTGCTTGTTAAGAACATTCGTATTTGCACGGTCTCAGCTTTCATGTTAGGTCGGTTTTTCGTCTAGCGATCACACGTCGGGTTGAATTCGACCATTGGCTAAGTGTGCAAACACCGGTGAAGGGTCGGTATCTTCATGGCCCCGAAGTCGAGGTGGGATCGTTTATTTGAGCAGTTTGGAAGAACATGTGTTGCAAGGAATTGGCCGGGCGTTTTGCTGCTCGAGGCCCTTGGTGAGGGCTTAGATCCCTGGCGTCGTGGGGTAGTAAATTACCAGCCGGGGATAGCCGAGCAGGATAGCCGCTGGGCTGCCTCTTAGTGAGGGCTTAGATCCCTGGCGCTGCGAGGTAGGGAACTACCAGCTAGGGATAACCGAGCAAGGGCGGGCCCGGTTGCCTCTTGGTGAGGGCTTTGATCCTTAGCACGGGAGAGGTCGTACGAGGCATGCTAAGGATGGACCGAGCAGTGAAGCTGCTCAGTTGCCTCTTGGCGAGGGCTTAGATCCCTGGCATTGCGAGGTAGGGAACTATCAGCCAGGGATAACCGAACAAGGACGGGCCCGATTGCCTCTTGGCGAGGGCTTTGATCCTTAAGTACGGGCCGGGCAGGGTTGCTGCCCGGTGCCTCTTGGTGAGGGCTTTGATCCTTAGCGCGGGAGGGGCCGTAAAAGACCTACTAAGGACGAGCCGAGCAGGGTTATTGCGCGGTGCCTCTTGACAAGGGCTTTGATCCTTAAAGACGGGCCGAGCAGGGTTGTTGCCCGGTGCCTCTTAGCGAGGACTTAGATCCCTGGCGTTGTGGGGTAGGGAACTACCAGCCAGGGATAGCCGAGCTGGAAAGCTGCTCGGCTGCCTCTTAGTGAGGGCTTAGATCCCTGGCGTTGCGAGGTAGGGAACTACCAGCCGGGGATAGCCGAGCAGGATAGCCGTTGGGCTGCCTTTTAGTGAGGGCTTTGATCCTTAGCGCGGGAGGGGCCGTAAGAGGCCTACTAAGGACGGGCCGAGCAGGATTACTGCGCGGTGCTTCTTGGCGAGGGCTTTGATCCTTAAGGACGGGCCGAGCAGGGTTGCTGCCCGGCGCCTCTTGGCGAGGGCTTTGATCCTTCGAGCGGGAGGGGCCGTAAGAGGCCTACTAAGGACCGGCCGAGCAGGGTTACTGCGCGGTGCCTCTTGGCGAGGGCTTTGATCCTTAAGGACGGGCCGAGCAGGGTTGCTGCCCAGTATCTCTTGGCGAGGGCTTAGATTCCTGGCGTTGTGGGGTAGGAAACTACCAACCAGGAATAGCCAAGCAGGAAAGCTGCTCGGCTGCCTCTTAGTGAGGGCTTAGATCCCTGGCGTTGCGAGGTAGAGAACTATCAGCCGGGGATAGCCGAGCAGGGTAGCCGCTGGGCTGCCTCTTAGTGAGGGCTTCGATCCTTAGCGCGGGAAGGGTCGTACGAGGCCTGCTAAGGATGGACCGAGCAGTGAAGCTGCTCAGTTGCCTCTTGGCGAGGGCTTAGATCCCTGGCGTTGTGGGGGTAGGGAACTACCTGCCAGGGATAGCCGAGCAGGGAAGCTGCTCGGCTGCCTCTTGGCGAGGGCTTTGATCCTTAGCGCGGAGGGGCCGTAAGAGGCCTGCTAAGGACGGGCCGAGCAGGGAAGCTGCTCGGTCGATTCGTGAGGTTATGTCTGACCTTCCCGGTGTGAGCATCGAGAAGAGGGGCAGCCGAGGGTGGCACGTATCATGAACGCGTGGGGGAGGCGAGGCGCTGGAGCCGCGTCCTTTCGACTTCGCCGTGAAATGCTCAATGTCTGCCGCGTGGCGGTACGGTTGAGACGAGCGACTGTTGAACTCCGGGGGCATTGTGCGCTATAAAACGGAAGGAGCGTTGTTCACCCCTTCCTTCACATCCAAAACGCAAGAATGGAGGACTTCCCGATTACCATCCCCGATATTGTGAGCTTCGAGGACGTGTACCTCTACGATCAGCACTGCACCGAGGACACGGTGCAATTAGTGATAGGCCGCATCGTGAATCACTTCGGTCAACTGCTACCCGGCGCTCCCCCCTGCTCCAGCTGTTGATATACTCCATTTGGAGGGCGTCACCGGGGCTCTACAACCCCTTGTCCGAACAGCTGAGGGACGAGGCGGTTGGTAAGCTAAGATCTCTGCGGCGTTTCGGTCTGATTTCCGCGGGTCAGCGGGATCGCTCAGTGGCACTCATCCTTGAGTGCTACCAATTGAGGCACGATGCCGACGTTCGCGGGCGGCACCAGAGGTAGAGGACCGAGGCTGCGAGAGCTCGGCTGGCGGAAATATCCTCAGAGTACCACGAGCAATGTTCTCTGCACCCCTTCCCCCGCTATTGTAATTTTCCTTTTTCGATGTACGGCTGAGGAACCTATAGTACCCTTTGGAATAAACATAATTCTTCTTTTTACAATGTTTTATTGATCCCTTTTATTATATAAACAAAAAGATCTTGAGAAAAGTTTACTTTGCCTTAGTAAAAAGAAGTACATGCTAGTAGATGCTCTTTTTATTGGTGCGGCTTGAGCTCCTCGGATGTCTGTTGGCCTCCACGACTGGTGTGGGGTGCTGAGCCTCGTAGGTACCCGATGTACCCTCCGCTGACACGACCATGATTTAGCCGATTATTAACTCGTCGGGAGGGGGATGCTGCTCCTGCTCGCGGTCAGCTTGTCGCTTGTCCCGCAAGTACGATGCGAGGTGTCCCGAACGGATGAGCTCCTCGATGCAGTCTCGGAGCTGCTTACAGCTCTCCGTGGAATGGCCTAGCGACCTGTGGAAACCGCAGTAGGGGCCCCGGGTTCGCTTTGAGGCCATTCGCGAGATCGGGAGAGCTTGAAGAACCCCTCGCCCTTAGCCTCCTCTAGCAGTACCGTCTGGAAGATGTTGAGCGGGGTGTACTCCTGAAACTTCGGGGAGTGGGTTTTGGCCGCTCAGGTCCCCTTTTCTCTTCCCTCGCCCTTTTCTTTTGGTCGGCTTGATCTGCCCGGGGGAGATTTGCGTTCATCTCGGATTCGAGCTGGACCTCACGCTCGATCCAGGCCTTTACCTCAGTCATGGTCTTAGGTTGCGCTAATGCAAAGGAGCATAACCACTCCTTGTGCCTAAGACCAGACCTAAGTGCTGTAATGACCGTCTCGTCCCGATGTTCTGGGACCTCGAGAAGGGCGTTGTAGAAGCGGGTGACATACCCTTTGAATGTCTCTTTGTCCCCGCTCTTGATTATGAAGAGATGGTCAACTGTCCGTTTCCGCCGCCTGTTCCCGACGAAGTGGCCGAGGAATTGGGTGGCCAGCTCGTCGAAAGTTGAGATCGAGCGTGGCGCGAGTCCTCGGAACCAGTCACGTCCGGAGCGGATGAGAGTGGCCGGGAAAGCCCTGCATTGGGCGGCGTCGGAGTTGTCTTGAAAGCTCATTCCTACGGTGAATGCGTCCAAATAGTCTTTCAGGTCAGACTTACCATCGAAGAGAGAGACCTTCGGGGGCTTGTTCCGGGAGGAGACATGGACGGCGAGCAGCTCCTCGGTGAAGGGTTTTGTGAGCGAGTTGGCGGCATACTTAGCCCCGTCGCTCGAATGATGACATTCTCGATGCATACCCTTGATCTTCTTTTCGAGGGCGTCGAGTCGGCCGAGGTATCCCGACGATTCGACGCATTCCGATCTTTGGCTTCTGCCGTTGGAGACCTGTGTCTGGCCGCGGCCCCGGTTCCTTTCGATAAGGTTCCTTAGGTCGCCTGGCGAGGTAGTCTTCGAGCTGTCGTGACGAGTCCAGTCTGCACGACCCCGTCGAAGGAGGGGGTGTCGGTGATGCCTCGGAGCAGGCGAGCTGACCGACATCTCCTCGGGAGGGACAGGGATGTGCAGGGGCTCGGGACGAGGTGCTTTGGTGACGGACCTCGATATTGAACTGTGGGGGGCCGAGCAGGTCATAGAATGTCGCCCCGGGAGATCTGCGGCCGTGGTCGGCAGCGAGGCGGTGGTCGACAGTGCCGATGCGAGCAAAGTCGTCTCTCCTGTTGTAGGGGTCTCGATCCCGAGGTGGGGGAGCGGCGACCTGGGGAGCTTGCCCCGCCGTTTGGACAAGGACGAGTGCATCCACCATGGACGCGAGTCGATCTATCCGGACGGCTAGGGCGTTGTTGGAGTTCGAGAGAGGAGATTTGTCCGCGCCTCCGTTGTGTGGGAAGCGGCGGCTAGCGCTTGGATCGTCGCGGTGATCGCTGGCCATTGGGTTGAGATTGGAAAATGAACTTTTGTTTTAGTGGAATCAAGTGTTTCCCACAGACGGCGCCAGCTGACGCGACTCGGATCACGTCAAGATGTTACCTTCGTAGATCTGCTGTTGGCAACGATGGTCGGCTGAGATTAGGTTGGAGGTTGACTCCTGAAGCGTGTGGATCTCAATGGGTTGTGGTTTTGAGGTTGGGCCGAGTTACCTGTAAGGAAGTTTCGGGATGGTTGAACCACCGAGGACCCTCCGACGAACAAGTTAGTGGTGTAAGTCGAACAGAGTAGCGGCTTAGTGAGGAAAGAATTGCTTACTTGAGTCTCTGAAAGAAGAGTTTATGTAGCGGTGGCAGCAGGCAGGCGCGAGAATCACGCCGGCCGTTACGCCCCCGACGTCACGCCCGCGTGATAGGCGGGATCTCCCATTAATGGCGAGACATGCTCGTTAATGGGGGGTCGTGATGGCGTGGAACGGGGGACGTGGCCGGCGAATATCTCGCGCATGGTGAGATTCACGAAGGTGAGGCGGATGCGCCTGCGGTTGGTGTCGTTGGTCGATCGATGGGACCGAGAAAGATAAGCTCGGCGGACGGCTCGGGGACGAGCAGGAGGCCGAGGTATCTTGGTTCTGCTATAGCCCGGGGGCGAGCTGAGAGGGCCGAGGAGGCCAGTTGTGCAGGGGGCTCGGAGACGAGCCAACGGTTGTTTGTAGGACGGGCATAGGAGCGGTCTGGTCGGCCGCTGTAGGTCCTTTCTTGCAAGCTTCGGGACACGTCATCTGCCACATGTCATGATCTGGGAGATCACCGATATCGAGCATCATCAGTATGATTCTACCCCTATTGAGACAATGGAAGAGAATTGCACTCATTGCAACGGCTTTCCACTTAAAAGCATGCATTTACAGAAAGGGAGGGAGGGGGAGGCGGCAAGGAGGGGGAGGCGGCAATTCAGTCATGTCTCTAACAGCTATACCTAATGGGATCAGGTTTTGGATGATGACTGGATGGAAATTAACCAGGGGGACTAACCTAGGTAAATTTGAGGGTTTAGAGATCTTGTAATATGAATGTTTGGGGTTCTTTTCAACCCAAAAAAATAAAAATTGTGTCCTCTATCAACACAAACAAAAAAGAAAAAGCAAACAATGAAGAACAAAAGGATGGGAGGACAAAAAAGAAATGACTAGAGATTTGTGGTGTATGTAATTCTACTGGATAATGGAGAAGTATCTGCTATTGGCTCAAAATAAGTGATTTCATCAGAGAACTGCAAGTACCTGGTTGAGCTTATCTACTTTCATTCTTTCAACCTTAAAGTGTTCATTCTCATTTCAAAGTAATCAAATGTATCCCCTCTAAAGTGCCTAGTTCTGCTAAAGTGTTCGGCGTAAAGAATCGGTTTCCAACCGGGATCTTTACATTTAAACTCAAATGTTAATTTCAGTTGAAAGCAGAGTCTACTTGTGACAATTAACATAAAAGAGGGAGGAACATTTGCTAAATGGCACTTCAATACCCAATTTTTCACAAAATTACAGTTAAATACCTAAGGTTTAATATTTGGAATTTTAGTACCTAAAGTTTTACTCATCGGCACTTTGCTACCTATCGTTATTCTGGATATGTGTATATTCACTTGTAGATTTCCATGTGTTTTTCATGCGATTTTCTTTAAGGTTTTCTTGTTATTAGAAATTAGAAGGAAATCTATATATTCCTGGAATAACGGGAGGTAGTAAAGCACTGGTAAGCAAAACTTTATGTATTAAAGTGCCCCATTTTAAACTTTTGGTATTTGAGTGGCATATTGATGGAGCATTAGGTATGAAAGTGGCATTTTGCCAAGGAACATTTGGAGTTCTTTCTATTGGCTATGCATGACCAAGTACACTACTCATTCAAAACATATTGCAAGGTCTTGAATCTAAGAAAAGAAAAGAAAAGACGAGAAATCTACACCCCAAAACATTTCTGCAATGCCATCTTCAAAGAGGGCACATTATGATCATGAAGAAAAGGTCACAATGGTTTTAGATCTCGCCTTCTCTTACCACACATTGTCCACAAAATTGTCATTACTAATTACTAAAACATTATGCTTTCAGAGTAACAAAAAATCAAACGGCCCACGTTGTGGAACAACACAAGCTCATGGTCCTAATCTAATCAAAACAAACAAAACTTATTAATAGCACTGTATGCTTTTACCTAAACAACGTCAACAGGGGTTCTGACCACTTAGAATAAAAATATTCACCATACTATAAGCTAACATATTCTATCGATCGTGCCTTTTGCTTAAAAAAATGTTACAACTAAACAATGACTATATGATATATCGTTGATAAGAAATTTTATTTGGATTTAGGTCAAGAGAAAACTTCCTCTAATGTGTATAGCACTACATAATAGAAATGTTAAACCTAGCCAAGATATCCTCGCATCATTTAAGTGTCTTACAAACGAGAGGGAAGTTTTATTATCCTATACCGCTTTCTCAATAATAAGTAATTCACTATGAATTTAAGTCAATCCTCAAAAACATGTTCTATGTCGATCCTTCACCATGATCAATATTTTCAAATAAAAATTGTAACAGTTATAACCTGTTAAATGCAATAGGAAAAAAATTGAAGGAATTGTTCACCAAATCAGTCTTGATCAAATCGTAAGCAGTCTAGAACACCAAGGTCCCATCATGTTAAGAAGCTATACAAGGCTGTAATGCTCACGAAAAAAGAGCCCTTGTGAGGTCCCAGCCATCATACAAAATAAGTATCGTAATTGGAGTTTTGGCCTGTTGAGTTACTTATTTGACTTCAGCTACTATAAGGATGAGTTTTTTATGCTGAAAACCAGCTTGAAACTTTTAAACATGTAGACACTGACTTTTGTTTCATGTTCCACAGCTTGGAAAGAACTGATAAAACGCAGTACTACTGCAGAATGCTAAGTCCTTATATGCCAAATATCAGAACATATAACGTTGACTTCTAAGAGACCAAGCGCTGCACATGTCATGTGGCAGCCACATGCACCAGAGTCAGATTATTAAGAACTGTAGAAGATACAAACCACTTTTCGATAGATTTTAAGGAATTTAAGTTTCTTGATTTTATGCGATTTCCGCAAGTTTCTTCCTGGCAAAGACAATCACGCGGTTTTTGATGACATGTACAAAAAAAACTTTTATGCATATATTTCAAACACAGTTTGTGAACCGACGGGTGCTAATATAGTTTCAACCAGTGATGTCAATGCAAATGCGCAAGGCACAGTACGAGGCGCAAAGGATCTAATGTGCTCAAGGCACAAGGCGCTCGCCTGAAGCGTGTGCCCGCGTGTGTGATGCGCATAAGTTTATAACAAGATAAGAACAATCATATAAAATTCCCACTCAAATTTTTTAATTTAGAACTTAAAAATCGAACACCAATAACATAAAAGGATGGGGGAGAAGAGGAAAAGCTATACCTAATTTATATTTTAGGTTGCTCTCGGATTGTTTTAACTAAGAAGAGAAGAAGCTATAACTCGAGGAGAAGCGGAGAACTTGAGAAGATGGAGAGACCCTAGCCGTCACCGAAAAACTTGAAGAGCCGCCGGCAAGCCGACAATGAACATGAAGGCCGACGACAAACTTGCAAATGAGAGAAAGCCTAACTCTTTTGGGGTGCTCTCGAGTTGGCCTCGGATTATTATTTCCCAACAGCCACTTAATTTTATGTTTTGGGTTGGTTAAAAAAACCAATCACCGAACCCTTTTGACCCATTAATCTAAAGCTAGCCACTTAGAACAAGCGCGTGCCTCACGTGAGGCATGCGCCTCAAGCGCCTAAGCGTGCGCCTCGCCGCTGCACAGCTTCTCAAAGCTTCGAGAGACGCACCTCAGCGCCTGGTTGCGCCTTGAGCTTGAGGCGCGGCGCCTTTCACGCCTTTGACTGCACTGGTTTCAACTAGAGAATTGTTATTTTTAGTGCCTCAGTAAAAAGTTTACCATGGAGGGAAAACCATTAGGAATTGTTATTTTTGAAATTTTCCTAGTGAACTAATATAGTTTCAACTAGACAGGGATTTTGTCCAGCTCACAATGTCTACTCTTATCCAAGAGATGCACAAGGCTATCTCATACCAAAGCCAATCGCAAAGTCACAGATACAAATCCTAAGCAAAGGTCGGTTTATTTCAAAAGAGAGAATTCCTTGTAAACAAAAAATACCAGAAGTTTGAAACATAAAATTATATATTACCTCTCAAATTCGAGTACATGACGAATCGAAGTCATCCGGCGCAACCCTGGCAATCCAGTTACTCAAACTCTTCTTCACCTCCCCATGATTCACATACGCCAACTCATACATGCTGCAAAGGTTCACCACCACCGTCTCGTTCACCGCAGCCGTGGGCACTCTCTCGAGCGCCCCTTCCAAAAGCTTGATCGAATCTGAAAGATCCCTCAGATACATCAAACACAGAGCTTTATTATTCACCGCGACTACGTCCCCTTCATCCCTCTCAATGCACGCCTCATACTCCCTCACCGCGGAGACATAGTCCTTCCCCACCAAAAACACCAACGCCTTATTCCTCCCCACCAAATTATCAAACTCGACCGACTCCCCAATCTTCCTCAACCCCTCAACCCTCGAAAACGTGGCCTTTGCGCCTTCCAAGTCCCCGATCTGCAGCTGGACATAGCCCAGCTTCGAGATCAGGACGGGCTCCGTCGGATCCGACCTCAGAATCTCACGAAGGATGGAGAAGCAAACATCAAATTCCTTGTGAGCGAAATGATTGCAGCAGATGGCGCTCAACACGAAGGTCTCCCTCCGCTTCCAGCACTCAGACACGTCCCGCAACCGATCCCTCACGAAATCGAGGAGCGAGTAGAGGCGATCTAGGGTTTCGGCGCGGTCGTTGAGGCGCTGGGGTATCTCGGCGTAGAGGTACCGGATGGCGAACGGCAGCATGGAGCCGTGGCGGTTCGGGTAGGTGTCGGGGTAGGTCTCGTAGCGGTATTTGGGGGAGTCGAAGGGGTCGGTGGAGGTGGAGGAGGAGGAGGAGGAGAGTAGGGTTTCGAGCTCGAGGGAGGAGGAGGAGAAGGTGCGGAGCTTGAAGAGGGCGAGGGCGTTGAAGGAGAGGTAGATGAGGTGCTCGTGGGGCTTTGAGAGGAGGTTGAGGGAGCGGGCGCGGGCGACCTTGTCGACGACGGCGCGCCACTGGCCGCGGTTGGAGAGGTCCTGGAGGGAGGACAGGTCGTAGCAGAGATCGGAGGGGGAGGTGAAGAGGGTCGCGGGGAAGAGGAGGGGGTCCGAGGAGGAGGAGGAGGCTCTTAGGGTTTCGGGGGTTCGGGGATCGTCGGCGGCCATTGAGGGATAGAGGAAGATGGAGGAGGAGGAGAGGTTGTAATAGGATGGAGATGCAAGTTTTACGCATTTCTCGGGTTTGACATTTGGCATGTTAAACAAGTCGGATTGGGTTATTATTTGATCGGGTCAAGTTCATCTGGCATAATTTAGGTTCGGGCTGTAATCGGACCAGTTCAATAATCAAATTGGTTTCTAAAATCCAAACAATCAGATTAGTCGAGTCGACTGAAAGCAACCTGCACTGATCTGAAACCTTTTTTGTTTTATGCGTGAATTATGTGAAAATACTAAAACTTCGATATCCATGACTGATTTTTCAAATGGTCAAAAAGAAATGGCACCCTAAAATGCTAAAAGGAAAAGGAGAAAGAGAAATAAGCCGCGGAGGGATGGAGTGATGGAGGGAGAAAGAGATCTTAAGGAATTTAGGGTTAGCCTATTATTTAGGTTGGTTAAGTTGCTCAATTAAAAAGGTGGCTAGTACGGATCAATAGTTTCAAATCGAGTTTGGATCAGATTATCGGATTTTGGTATTTTTCAGTACAGGCAGTAGGATTAATCAACTAGATGTTTGCATATGCTATGTAATACGGCTGTTGTCGTTATACATAAAAAATCGGTGCAAGTGCAAATAGATGACCGTGAAATAGGAAAAGAGAGGAGGAGAAGGAGGAGATATGATGTGATGTGAACCATCTGTAAAGGTTAAAGAAATTCTTTCATCTTTTATTTTTTTTATTTTCAATTTTTTTTAAAAGGAAGAAGAATCGGAAATGTATTGCAGTATGACAAGAGTTGCAAGTCGGTGGGTGCCATGTTGATAGCACATGCCGATCTAGGTGGTAATGAAGCATTGATTGACCATGCAATCATGGTACTAAACAACATCTCAAGCAAATGCTTCTCATGTATGGTACAATGGATGACATATGGAAGCAACGGAATGGAATGAATTTTTATGATCTACAGCTAACTTCTGAGAAGATCAAAGAAAGAACAGTTTTCAAGATAAGAATTTTGGTGTCATGAGCTCGATATCTACTCGAGTTCATCAACGATTAACTAATGCAATCCAGCATCTCATGGACACCCAATGAATCCTTTTTTCATTGGTTTCTACACCCACAATGTGATGAACTCAGACAATTTTTGATGCAGCGTTAAGGAATTTATGTAGCAAGAGCGGGTCTATTATACCGCGACGAGCAACCTTATGTTCTACAAGTAGATAGTTTGGAGAATTGCAAGCCTCACTTTTGAACTATCGATAAGTAGAGAGGTTGTGCGAGCTAAGATATTTGAGCTATATGTAATCAAGTTTTGGTTAGAGAGCGACTTAACTGTGGTTATACGTTGTATTAATCATGAAGATTCTCCCTCTAGGATTGATAATTGATGATATATAAATTTGAATTGGATTCCTTGAGTTCAAGTTTTTTATGGTTTTCCATGAAGGACGACATTGAGCCTAGCTCCATGTAGGCAACTAAGTTTTTATTGGATACAAAATGAACCATATTATCCATTATCTAGATACTTGCATCATATACCCCACCTTCTTTCTAATGAGAGGCTTGACAGCCAATGTGGCTTCTACCATATGGATAGAAAAAAGGAGAAATGCCAAACCTATCAGGTTGATCGGTTTATCATTCCCCAATATCCTTGTGATAGAATGCATATAACTTTCAGTGACGTCATCCCATATATGATGAAGTCATTGAAAATGACATGTATCCAATAAAAAGTGATGGAGGTCAGAATCTCTCTTAGATGTTGTCCTCCGTCAATCTTGCTGCCAGCGAGCTTGAACTGTTGAGATTTGATGTAAGGTTTGAGCGTGTGGGTCTCAATGGGTTATAGGCTACCGTTGGCACCGAGCTACCTGCAAGGGAAGTCCCGAGGTGGGAAACCACCGTAAGACCCTCCAACAATCAAGTAAGTACCAAGGAGTAATTGAGCAGGGTAACAGTGTCTTGGAAATCAGTTCAAGATACCTGAGTCGTCTGGTAGAGGGGTTTATGCAGTGGTGGCATAGAGCGAGCCGATGCGAGATTCTCGCCGTTCGTTACGCCATGTGTCATGTTCACGTTGATGGCGACGAGATATGCTCATTAACGGCGAGATACACTAGCGTGAGATGTGGGATGTGGAGCGACAGAGATCTTGTCGTAGCGGGATATACGGAGACGTTACGAGGAAGTCCATGCTCCATGCTCCCGGCCAGACGAGGAAGCTGAGGAATCTCTGTGCTGTAACAGCCCGGAGACGAGCATGGAGGCTAAGGAAGCTCAGCTACATAATAGCTCGGTGGCGAGTCAGGAGGCAGAGGAAGTTCAGCTCTGTAATAGCTTGGAGATGAGCAAGGAGCCTAAGCAAGCCCGGCTGTAGGATAACTCGGAGGCGGGCTGTTGGCTGGTTGCTAGACGAATCGGGAACGTACTCCGGGGAGGTCTTCTAAAAGGTCTGGTGCAAACTTGGAGGCGAGGCACCGAGGAACGTCTCCGATGCGTCATATTTATTCTAGCTCTGCTGCTTCCAAGAATCTAGTGGGTTTGTGTAGATGGCACGTCACCTGCCACGTGTCATGATCTAGGGAATTCTACTTACGGGTATCATCACTAGCCCCCACTCTCGTTCCGACCAATTTGTTGGTCGGGCCGAGAGTGGCTATCATCCCGATCTTCAATAATTCAGATCGGCACCGAGGATTCTTCTTAATGGGTTGTCTGAGGACGATGCGACCTTTGGCGGTTACGCCTCTCGGATTCCTGGATCCACAGGGCGACTCACGAAGCGCCTTAATTCCCGCGCGTATCTTTGGAGATGTCAGCAGAACAGCAAAATGATTGCGCTTTAAAGGGGATGCCGCTTTGCTCGCTCGGTCTGTTGGCTTTCGTGCCACGATTCTGTCGTGGGGTGGCGAGACGTAAGGAGTCGTCAGTTGAATCCGAGTGAGAGGGAGGTGTCCAATGGTCGATCGCCAAGTGGAATCCTTATGACCGTTGGGTGTGATGCTTCATTTCGACGGGAACATATTTAGGCTGTTGGATGGTTTTTTGCCGAGTGTATAAATAGGAGAGGCTATCCCTTGGCAGACATTTTGCCCTAGTCGTTTCCTGCGATCTGATGATTGCCCGGCGCACCTTTGCTTAGGTTGGATCTTCAGCCAAAAACCCTTCTGTTCCCCCAATATTTAAACTTATTAAAAGAGCAAAACTCTGTTGAAATTTAATAGGGCAGCGTCTCACGTGCTTCTCACGAGGGCGCCAGCGCCAATGTGCAAAACGCAAAAACGCTTATGAGTAAGAATTAAATTCTTATATGGCGCCGCACATGCTCCCTACGCCGGCACCAATGTGCAAAGCACAGAAATGCTTTCTGAGTAAGAATTAAATTCTTATATGGCGCCGCACATGCTCATCACGCGGACGCCTATGTGCAAAGAACAGGAGTATCCATTATAAGAATTAAATTCTTAAGCGGCGCCCACGAGCACAACACGTGAACGCCAGCGTCCAAATCAAAATCAATAGAATTAAATTCTACATAAAAAGTTGGAATACTCTTTTTTAAATTGAGCTGTTGGATCAAAGATACAATGAAGATGATAAATCATCAAAATATAGAATAAAATTCTATTAGGAGAAAATATCTCCCAAATCTTTCTAAATAAGAAAGATACTCTCGATTGGATCAATGATCCAATAATAGAATAAAATTCTATTTTGATAATATATTCCCTCGATCTTTACAAACAAAAAGATTGCTCTCTGAAAAACAGAGAACCCACGGATTAAAAATCCAATGGTGATTAAAAAATCACCATTTTACAGAATAAATTCTGTATATGGGAAAATATTTCCCCAATCTTGTTAAAAACAAAAATACATATTCTGTAAAACAGAAGTCCTTGGATCAAAGATCTAACGGTGGGTAAAATTCTCCAAATCAATTTTGAGTTCAATTAAATCAATTGGAATCTCTCAATGAAAGATTTTCTCAAAATTAATTAACAAACTTGCCTCCACTATAAAAAGGACCCGAGACTTCAAGTCTCAAAAGAGAAGAGAAGAGAGACCTCAGAAGCTTCTAAAAAAATACAGAGACCTTTAAAAACAATAGAGATTTTAATTCTCAAAGTAGAAGGCTTCTCTTTCAAAAAAAGAACCGAGATAAAGAGAACACAGAGATAAAAATATCTCTTTTACCTATTTTAAATGTTTACCCTTCTCAAAGAACTTAGTTCTTTCTCTAGATCAGAAATCCACAAAATAAGTCTCCCACAAGTTGAGAATTTAATTCTCATCGGGAAGATCTTGTTCTTGGGAATCAAAGATTCAGAAAATAACTAGGTCCAAAAGAAAAACAAAAGGAAAAAGAACGTATAAAAGAACTTAGTTCTTAAAGAAAAACTTGATCCCAGATCTTAAAAAAAATGAAGATCTTGGTGATCATCAATGGTCAAAATGTCATTAACAGAAAAGGGAAAAAAGGACTAACACCTCATGTGCTTCCCATGTGGGCGCCTTTTTAACAGCGCCTAGTGCCTCACGTGAAAAACACGCGGGCGTCCCAAACAGAAGGCCAGCGCCTCACGCGAAACACATATGGGTGCTGAGTAAAAATGCTTAGCACTCCATCTACAGCCAAAACAGCTGAGTGCTTAGTACTGATTGGGCAGCGCCCAGCGCCTCACGTGGGCGCCACACAAAAGTACATAGCACTCTATATACAGCTAAAACGGCTGAGTGCTTAGCACTGATTGTGCAGCGCCCAGCGCCGCGCGTGCTCCCCACGTGGGCGCCATATAAAATATGCTTAGCATTTCATGTGTAGCCAAAACGGCTGAGTGCTTAGCACTAATTGGGCAGCACCTAGCACCGCATGTGCACCTCACGTGGACGCAGTAAGAAGTGCTTAGCACTTCACATTTAGTCAAAATGACTAAAGTGTTCAACATTTATTGGGCAGCGCCCATGACTGAAGGCTTCGAATGACATATATGTGTATCAGAGCTGAAATAAGTGCTTAGCACTTTTACATAAAAAAGAAAAGGGCTGAACAAACATAGCCCAAATAAGTGCTTAGCACTTTTGAATAAAAAAAGGGACTAAGCAGACTAAGCCCAAATTGGCTGAGTCTATGAAGTTTTCTTGCAGCTGAGCCCAATAGCTCTTTTGCTGATCTCAAGTAAAAAATGATTCTAAAATGTTGTTAAATTGATCTTAATCTATAAAAAAAAGACTAATGTATCCTTAGCGAAAACAAACTGAGCCCAAATGCTCACTTATAGATTTAAGTTAATCTTAATCTCAAACTAGATTAACGGTCCTTAAATCAAACAAAAATATTTTTGAACTGTAGGAATATACAACCTAAGTTCAAAACCGTGTCAAGTAAATCCTTGACCCAAACCTAAATAAAAAATATATGGATTTGGACTGATACGCACCCTACGGGCGACGACATAAACCAGTCTCCGTATACAATCCACGGGCAACCAAAACAAACAAAAACACACAAGACACGAAGTGAACTGCTGGAGCAGGAGAAAGTGGTTATCGCAACGCGGGTAACGTAATTAACTGCAGGGGCTTGCGCCTGCAGGGAAGAGTGTCCCCACAATCAAAAACCCCTAAAAATGAGGGGGAATCTGATGAAATCTGCTACAACGGCACATCTGTCCAAACCTCCGATGTATGGTGCCATAAATCAACTTGGTATCTTCGAAGAGGTAGATGGAGAAGTCCAAATAGCATCTGTCCCAAAATTCAGGCAAGACGATCCATCCTAGTTCGTCCCTGTTTTCGGCGGTAAACAGATTCTGGCACGCTCGGTGGGACATTTTACTCTTTCCACTCCACACTTCATGTGTCGTATTTCACGAACAAAATCGCGGTTCGCTATGATTGCCCTTGGATTTGAGATACTAAAATTTGGTGTCTTGCTCCTGTGCAGAAAAAATTGATGGCTTCCAACTGCATATCTTGTAACAGCAACTCTCGCTCCACCCCAATAGGAAGAGTGACCTACGGGCCCAATGTGGCCTCTATCTTTTCAATGCCGGTAGGACAAGTTACACAAGCCACTACTGGATTGTTCTTTGGGACTATACTCCTACCAGTGAGTTTCGGTGCCTCAACACCGCAAGACGAAGCTCCTAAGAGGTCGGTCTTTAATCGACTGACGACCACAACGGCCCCTCTCAACGGGCCGTCTAAATCTGATGTCTCGGTCTTCAACAGGCTGAGCAAAAGCTCGAACGGGCCCGCAAAGAGGCTCGTGATAACTGAAGGGGTTACCCCAAAATGGATAGCCCTCCCAACTCCTGCTACAGGCGAAGTCGTCAAAGGTGATTCCCTCATCAGAAAGTCGGTTGTAACAACTCCATTTTTAATGTACAAAGAATTGATTTAAATTCAATGTATACTTGGAGTATTTATTGTGGCTGAATCTCTTTAAGTATTTATTTCACTCCATAATTACAAGAAGGAGCTTGTAGCTCATTGGTAATACCTTGCACTGCTGAACCAAGCCACCAGAGTTCAAATCCCATGCCCCACATTATTTTTGTATTTATTTTGTTTTAAATTCTTTTGGAAGTCAACAGTCAAAACGCCATAACTCACAAAACTTGAACTGAACCCAAAAAAGTAAATATACCATAAATCCCCCCACGAGACCCCCCACCTTCCGGCGCCCTGACTCGGCCGGTGCCGCCGGCCGGACTCGGCCGGACCGCCGAGTCCCCTGAACGGAAAAGTTGCGTCTTGACATGGTCTTCTCACCTGCACACACTAAATTCCTAGATCGGTTACCGAATGCACATTAAACCTCTTTTACTCCCAATTTTTAATGAATTTAATGATTTTTATATATTTTTATATTTTTTTAATTAAAACCCTAACCCTAGCCTAACCCTATATAAACCCCCCATATTCTCTATCCTCTCATCCCAAATTTCTAAGTCCACTCTCTCAAAATCCCAAGAGAACTTTGGTACGTTAGAAAACGAGCGAAAGGCGAAACGCTGACGAAATCGACGGCGAAATTCCGGTGATCGTGCTAGGACCTCTCAATGACGATTCGACGCACCGGCAAACCCTCTACTTCCCTCTCACTCTCTAGTGTTGTCTAAACCCGTAAGTCCCTCCTTTCTACCTTTCTTTTCTTTCATAAAAATACGACTTTACAAACCCGACGGAAATCGGAACAAACCGATTTCCGATTCGGTTTTCTATCAAATCTCACTTATCACCAATTCCATAATGCTTAAACATTTTCATATTGACTACTAATCACTTAACAATTAATTTGAACAAGTTTTCTCATATGAAATGATAGCTTTTGCAATATATCGTATTCTTTCACTTAAATACCACCATGTTTAGTTTTTCACATTTAACCTCTTAACATTGCTATACCTTAAAGTAGATCACGAGATAATGACCTACCTCCTCACACACTCATATTCAATCATAACACGCCACCTTGAAAACTTAGAATATGATAAAACAAGATTTTACATTAAAATACCATTTTCTTAATAAAACCTTTTCTAAAAGTTCTAGGTTTTATACAATTTTAAAACAATATCTTTTAATAGGAAATCCGATAAGTTGTGAATATCGATCGTTTATCTAAACCTAATTTTGTGGTGTCTAAGGCTAGGTAAGTGAGCTTAGGTAACTTTAAAGGGCCCGTCTCACGATTCGTGAGCGGATCCCTCCTTCCTCACTTGTACTTAGCTGGCCACAATTGGCGGTGAAGAGACGATTTGAGGCTTCTAATGACTTGTCGTTTAAACCATTTAGAAATAGGCTAGTTGGCTTAGGAAACCCTAGAATCTAAAATACGGAAAATTACACTTTACAAATAAATACATTTTATTTTATAAAACCATTTTCTAAAGGATTAGTATTTATAAAATCTTTGCAAAGCGCCACTACAACCCACCTTTGGGGAACCCGTTAGGGATAGTACGGTTTATCGTGCACCCTCGGGCTTAGTAGTGTGAGATTCAGACCTCCGCAAGGAGCATTCGGTCTCGAAAGGTTTAAAATACGACATTTAAGAAATATGAGATTTTTGGAAAATAAAATATTTATTAAAAATTATTCTTGTATAAACATATGTCTATTTATCATTTAAACACCTATTTTATTATAAGATAAATTTTCCACCTTTTCCTAAAAATCACAACACTAAATTTTACATTATAATACCATGAATTTCAAATAAATCAAAATTACAGATAAATACCTTTATTTATGTAATTAGGATATTTTCACTAGAAATAACACAAAATAAAATTGACACTCATTATAACTATAAAGACGAATAATAAATACTTGGGGTGTATCTTGAAAACTATACAAAAGTATTTTTACATAAAACCCCCTCAAGTTTTATAAATTACAATAAGGACCCTAACAATTATAGAACTTCGACTTACATTTCTTTTGGTCTGACTCGGGTTTGAGTCTGATTACTTCTGACTTGAATATAATTCAAGTCAATCTACATTCTTTAATATTCCAACTCAATATGAACACATGAATCCCAGAATCCAGTTAGCAATCTATACAACTTGACTGAATCAAACCATGGATATACATCCATTATTCCGTTATTCCATTTACCTGATTATGCAGTTACAATCTGTTTACTGATATCATGGTTTTGGTCAGTCATCCAACTTACACAATACAATACTACAATACTATCAAAACACTACGGGGTTTAAGGGGTAGATTGGTGCGGAAGGTGTTAGAAGTGGCACGAGATGGTAAGATTAAGAAACCTAACCTATATTCCATTGCTGTTGTACCGTGGCTTAACGGTTCTTTGTACATTTCGTTTGCCCTGGTCTCTAGCATAATGAGACCCCTCTCGTATACACTGGCATCCTTCCGTACCAAGCTACAAAAAACAGCGTGAACACAATATTCTATAACATTATACTTTAGAGGATACCTCTTATTCTGTCTTTTCTTCCTTACCTTTGGGACTTACAGAGCGACCTGTTCGCTGACGACATTCTATTTCTTTCTTCTTTGAATGTCGTCAGGTGTTTTGGACCCAGCAGAGATCGAGCCCACCGGTGAAGACTTGGATCAGTTTCACGAAGACCCCGAGCTCTAGACATTGTACCTTGTTCTATTCAGTATTTTCATTTCCTGTTATGCCATTGTTTAGGCATCGCTTTTCATTCCAGTTGTATTTACTTTTCATGCATTGTACAAAAGAATGTTATTAATAAAGTTGCTGTTATTTCTATATCTCTCTTGTTTCTTGTGATTTATTTTATATTGCTTAGATACGCTCAGCGTATTTACTTCACAGTAAATACGTAGCGGACCTCGTCGCGTCCCCTTCGCCGTACACTGGGAAGCGGGGCATGACATCGGTCTTCGAAAGATTGGTTGGCCCTCCCCAAACTTCAATCAGGATGTCGGTCTTCAACAGACTGACACCAACAACAGCCTCTCAGCAAAGTCTGGGGCATGAAGAAGCCACTTCCAAAACTGAGGCGGTCCCTTCTGGAAGGCACGCTCGACGTCGCCACTGGCGCCAAGTAAGAAAAGCTGGAGGCAACTTCCCCTCTGGACTTACCCCACTAGCTCCAATAGTGGAAGTTGATGCTTCTGTTCCAACCGGGAACAGTTTTGATCCACTTAAAAGGGTGCAAAAGAACTCTCCAACGGCGGTGCTGAAGAAATCACCCCCGCCTGTAGAAGTCACAGCGCAGGCAAAACCAGAGCAGCCTCATCAGCGGCTCTCTTCCCAAATTCATAGGGTCTAGCGAAAAGTCCAAGACTCCATGATTGACCAGAACTACTCTTGTCGACCGAAGAAATCAAAGGCTCGGCAACAGAAAGACCATTCCTCCGTCATACAGCGAGGGACTTCTTCTACATAGGTGCCTGTCATAACGGCTCCTTCAATTTCGACCTCCCACAAAAGGAAGAGGCTGGAGAAAATGTCACGCCCCACTTCCCAGTCTACGGAGAAGTAGACGTGACGGGCCGCGACGTATTTACTCAGAAGTAAACATGTTAAGCATAAATAAGCAATATAAATAAAAGCAAAAGAATGACAAGAGATGTAATAATAACAACAACTTTTATTAACATTCATTCTTTACATACAACTGAAAAGGAAAATACAATAATAGAAAGCGATGCCTAAACAGTGGCATACAAACTGAAAAGAAAATAAGTACAAGTAAAAGCCTAGAAGTATGGCTCTTCTGTGAACTGCTCCAAATCGTCCTGACTGGGCTCGGTCTCCTGAGAGTCTGGTCCTCCTGACGAACATTCCAAAGAAAGAAGTGACAGGAATGTCGTCAGCGAACTAGCGCTCGGTACGTCCCAAAAGATAAAATGGAATAGACAAGTAAAAAGAATAGAACCGGTAAATTATCTGTTTGTTATGCTAACGTAGATGTTTGTACCTTGGTACAGAAGGTATCAGTGTATACGAGAGGAGTCCAACTTTCCCCGTGGACTATGGTAACCCATAGTACAAGGCCCCGTCGACAAAACTACGGGACAACGACACGGATGTTGATGCAGGTGTCTTTTAGTGACCATCTCGTTCTACTTCTAATGCATTCCGTACCAGTCTACCCCATTAAACCCCGTAATGTATATTGTATTGATTTGTAAATATCAGACTTGCCGAGACCATGGTATAAGTTGTTCATGTAAACGGATTCAGGATATATAAAGTAGTCATGTAGTCAAGTCAAGATATAGCCATGGTTCGGTCAAATCAAATTATGTAGCATGTTTGATATTGTTCTGGTTTTTATATTCAAGTATTCATGTTGACTTGGATTCATATTTGTATTGGGTTCAGATTGATTTAGATTTGGACTCAGACTTGAGTCAGACACTTTAAACAAAATTGGATCCTAAATTAGGTTTGGGAATTATCGGTAATTGCTGCACATGGACGGCAGGATTTGTGTCTTTTTCCAAGATAATTACCATTGATAACTCCATTTTAGTTTTCTACCTTAAATAGACAAGCATCCACTTTCTCCGGCTCTCTGAGGCTCAAGAGAATTGGTCCCGCTTAAACCTATATTTATTAGGGTCCTTAATGTAATTTTATATAACTCGAGGGATTTTATGAAAAATGATTTTAATATACTTTCAAAATAAATCTAGAGTAATTATTTATATTATTTAGAATTGTCATGAATGTGAATTTTAGAGAATGAGGTATATTAGTGAAAATATACATAGCTTGAATAGTTCAAGGTATTTTAATGTAAATTTTGTCTTGTATTAATACTTGATGGTACTTTAGTGAAACTTGTCATTCGTTTATTTTCTAGAAAACATGGAATTTTATTATATATTAAAAATATATAATTTGATAATATTTATATAATTATTAAAAATTATTATTAAGTAGAAAATCTCGTTTTTCTTAAAAATCGTATTAAAATTCTTTCGAGATCGTATGCTCCATGAGGAGGTTTGCATCTCGCTCTACTAGTCCCGAGGATGTGCGATAATCCGCATCATCCAAACTGGGTTTCCCGAAATTAGTTGTAGAGGCATAATTGCAAAGATTTTGAAATACAATTCTAAAGAAAACGGGTTTTTATAGTTCAAGGTATTTTGACGAAAAGTTATGCTAAGCAAAATAATTAAAGGTATGTCATGTTTCAAGAGAACTGTGCGATAATCCGTATTTTGCCACAAAAGTTATGTTTCAAGAGAACTGTGCTATATCAAGACGTGTATATGTGAGAGGTAGGTCATTACCTCGTAAGGTTTTTTAAAGGTATGCTAAGCAAAATAATTAAAAGATGTCGTATGTAAACTTCATGGTATTTAAACGTAAAAGCTTAATTAAAATTATTTAACATAGAGTTTTAGAGTGAAATTGGTTTCTAAGCATTAGTTAAATGATTACAAGTAAGGTACATACATGAGTTCAAGTGATTCTTAAGAAGAATTATGGTTTTCAAAGGTTTTAGAAACAAATATCGGTATAACTCCACTTACCGACATATTTTGAAAAAAAGAAGTTTTATAGTGGAAAGAGAAGAAGAGATATGGAACATACAAGTTTAAAGAAGAGAGGGGAGGTTGAAAATGAGGGTAGTATCTTTCGTGGTGTCGCTGGGTTGCCGGAAACGTCTCGAATCCTCGCCGGAAGTTGGTCTTAGGCTAACTCCACTTGTACATAGAAAATTTTGATATTTTTGACTAGAATTTTCAGAATAAGGAATAGATAGGGTATGAGGTTGTATTTATAGTGTAAAATTAGGGTTTTGGAATTGAAGAAAGAATTAAAAATGCATTAAAAATGGGATTTATGATGAATATAAATTCTCTGGATAATTGTAGGAAAAATGAACAGAACAAGAGTAGTGGGGTAGGCCAAGGGATTTAGTAGGCAAAACATAGGGACTTTTCCCCATGGGGAGACCGTCGGCGCCGGTCTGGGGGCCGATCTCGCCGATCGAAGTGAGGAGTTGGGGGCTTGGATTTGTGCCACGTGTCCATGTTGGTTCATACAACATTTAGCACATGTTTGATTTTCTGTGACTTTTTATTTTATGTGCAGAGCACGTGTAAACTTTTGGGTTTCTGTTCAGTTGATAAAACTGCATATTTGTTATTACATTTTTCCTACTATTTCTATACTAGAAAAGGTGTTTATTATAATATATGATACATATGAGGGTTTATCTGTAAAAATACTATTTTTCATGTGTTGATATATTATAAGTAACATTTGGTAGGAAAATGTATGCAAAGATACCATTGACCAAATCTTAATGGTGAAATTAATATCTCAATAAAAATAAACACTACTAATATTATTTGTTGAGATTGTGCAGAATTTTCAGGGCTAAATCAAGGGAATCAAAGTTGTTAAGAGCAAACCTGCCTAATTAAGAAAGCAAACTAAAGAAATCAAGTCTGGCAGTAATTACGAGAAGATTTTCAGCTTTTGAGATTCAAAAGATCACCATGTGGCAATATAGATGAAGCCCCAGAAAAATCCCCAAACGATCCCACTGTTTGGCTGCGGATCCGTCGCGTGCCAGAGGGTTCAGAAGGTGGGATTTTTTCTGTTGGATCATAACTAATGGTTTCCAATTTAAGAAGCTGGATTTCTGGCTTTGGGACTATAAATAAAGACCGAGAGCCTCTTGGAAAAATGATCAAGTCGACGCGATCACGAAGTCCAAAATGGCTCACGCATCCAGGCTGATCATCAACGGTCCATCTACCTCCTTAGAAGAGATCGAGAAGTAAAACTAGTATTTGTAATCATTTTCTAAGGAAACAAAGTGTTATGAGTTTGGTTGATTAATAAAGGTAGTTCTTTTTCTTATTCTATTTCTTCGTAGTTTCATTATGCATTGTCTTTCCATCTCTTTTTCTCCCAACATGCGCGAGTAATTCTCCGCTTGTTAGGGTTCGTAGGATTAGGGTAGGTTAATAGATGATGAAAATATCTAAACTCTATTTACGTCCTATAAAGTTTATAAACTTTATCAAAAGAATCATTAACATCCTAATCGGGCGCGCTACCAATTCATTGTTAGTCCTGACCGCGATTAGATATTAGATTAATGATTGTTTTGGTAAAGGCTAGATATGAATGGAGTTCCATGTCGAGATAAGGGTTAAGAGTGGGATTCCTTTTCCCTCCAGAAACCCTAATCTACATGCATCACTGTCGTTCTAGTTTTAAATCTATTAAAGGATAGAAAGAGTAATCTTTAATTAATCATCCATAACTACTAAATCCTAATGAACCCTACAAGCCCTCTTCTTATATAAACTTACATCCGTAGTTAATCTAGATCTATATTTTTCATCTTTGTTTAACGTAGATCTAGATCCTACAACCATTCTACAACATTCTTATTTCTTTCTCCTCTCTTTCTCAACACATCTAAAGTAAGAATAAAAGGTTCAACGTTTCCCTGAGGACGACCCGTACTCACCTCGGTCTAGCTACACGCGACACCGTTCTTATTGCGGTTATTCTACAAACACACTTTTATCACATCAATCAAATGGCGCCGTTGCCGGGGATACGTGCGTAATTTTTTATTCTTACTATTTGTGTTGAATTCTTATACGATCTATATCATAAATAAAACAAAACTGCAAATTATATATTTAACGATTGTCGTGTGAATTTTGCGAGGGGATCTGGATTCACAGAATTGAGGAAACAGAGATTCAGAGACATTCATCAAGATCCAGAGGAGTGCAGGAGGCCACAGAGGAAAATTTCATCACCTGATCCATCTTTCTTGCGGCGGATCCGCGGCAGAAGGAGTGTATTGGCGGCGAAAGCGAGGCCAAGTTGAGGATCTAGGGTTCCACACTTCTCTGGTAAGATTCTAACCTCTTTCTCTCTCCTCTGAAATCCAATAAAATCTCTTTTCTGCAGGATTCTTTGCAAAATATCGCCGCTCAAAAATCTTTTTGCAAAGTTTTGTGATTGGTTTTGTTTTGCATATTTTAATACGGACTTTAAGGGGCGAAGACCAAATCCAGATTAGGTGGGGATTTCATCACCCTTCCTAAGCCCCACAAATCACAAACCGAGCATCTGCATCAACCCTACATTAATTTAAAAAATATCTAGACCAGACTCTAAGGACTGTCGCGCTCAATAAGGACAGAGGAAGGTCATGGGTAATCTATCGCTTATCTGCATTACTTTTGTGGTGTCTAGGCAAGTGTGTCTAAGGCAAGTGGTTACTTAATTAGGACCACTACTTACGTAGTGGACAACCTCCCATTTACCTGGCACTTACCTGGCTACAAGAGTAATAAAGAGGTGGTAGAGGATTGATCCTGCGGCTTGTCCTTTGGAAGTCTAGGAGCGGTTTAGAGACTAGACCTAGGTAACCATAGTTCTAGGGTTATTTGTGCATTTTTGTGTGATTTGTCTAAATCCGTCATTTTTCAAAACAAACCAATTATTTTCTCCCCTTTTTACCCTTTTCCCCCTCTTCTCTTCTTATAATGGGTGACCCAAACAGACGATCTCTTGCCGAGCTTTGCTGTCCACAACCAGATATCTCTTGTTTTTGTAATCCCTTCGGTATACCATTCGACTCTCCCATATCCTTAAGAGATCGGATAGAACAAGCGGGTAGAAATAATTGGCGACCTCAATCCATGTCCTATCAACAGTATCCTAATTCCACACATGTTTCTGTTGATACTCCGAGTGAGGATGCCCCTAGACGCATATCCATTGCTGAGCATATAGGTAGGGCTAGAGGCCAAAGTTTCAACCCAGACCAATATCAACCATCACCACCACTGTCCAAAGAAGAGTTTGATAGGCGGTTTGTGGCATATAAGATGCCCATATCAATATTCTTCTTATCATAATATTGATCCAACTCCTACCCAATTTTCGCAACCATTCTATTCCTATCAATCCAACCCGACTTTTCTATCTTCTCTAGACAGTTCTTCTAATCAGTCATTTGGGAGTTTTAATCGTCCACAAGAATTTCAATCTTATCCTAAAACCCCTTACCGACCCAATTCTAGTCTTGAGCAGACATTAGAAAATTTTTTGGAAATGTCGAACCAAATGACAGAGTGGATGCAAGCAAATAATTTCAAACCAGCCCAAAAAATTTCAATATATGATTCGGGCATAGGACAAAATGAGAATTTGGGTAGTGAGACAGAACTGTACACCCTTCCTAATCAAACCTCCCCATTCCAAACTGAAATTCACAACTCCAGTTTCATAGATTCATCAAGTATACCAAATAGAATATCTGATAAGTTTTGTGACTTTGTAGTGTTTGATTTACCCGACTGTGAAGGGTCCATTTCAAGTGAAAGCATACCCAACCCTTGTGATCTCTACACCTCCACTCTTGAACCAAAACTGATTGAAAACCATACTTATGATGAGCTGTTTGAGAATTTTAACCTTCACTTGAATGAGGTGATTGATGTTGGGGATATATTGATTGATGAACCCGAAATTTTAGATGATTTTGTCCTACCAATTCATCAGATCCTTTCACTTCCTTGTGGTCATCATCTTGAGCCTTTAATTCTTCCCGAACCCCAAAAATGTCTTGAAGTTGATGATAATGGTATACCCGAAGATCAAACCGAAATACAGCCTCCATCTTCCACATCTAGTTCAGCAACACTCGACACACCAATTTGTTTACCCATTTCACCTTCTACTTTCTTCGGTTCTTCTTCTGTTCCTATAATTTCAGTGAGTTTTGATGAATCACAATCCGCTAATTCAAATTCAATAATACCAGAAATTCAACTTGATTTGGATATTTTTGAAAATAAGGTAGATGAGTTTTTCGAGTCCTCTACCTCAATGATTTTTAATGAATCAAGTAGGATAAATTCTGGCACAAAACTCTTTGACAGCAAAATGTTCGATCACATCATTGATAAAAGTTTTGAAGAACTTTTTGCTGACGAACTTGAATTTTTAAACAATACGGATTTTGTGATTGATCAATCTCCACCTATAGAGGTTGAACCGTCACCATTCCTTCTTCCTAATCATTCACATTCATTCTCATTCTTTCTTTTCTCTAATTTAAAATTCAAACCCTTTCCAGACCACCTTTTATCCCTTCCCCATTTTTTCTTGACTCGATACAACACATTCTTCCACCGACCTATACACTATACTGATAAAATCTTTGAATGGTTGGTGTTAACTTTTGGTCTTTGTAAAGTCTTACTTTGATCAAATGATTCACCCCCTCTTAAAATGCTTCATATTGTCTAACTCATGTTTGAGGAGGGTATATTTTTGGCTCTTGAACAAAACTTTTGTCCTCAAATTTGTGAGCCAAAAATAAGTTTGGGGAAGGATTTCACTTTCATTATTTCTTGTCCCCTTTTTCCTCCCAAGTCTACAGGTTTTTTGAGATTTAAAAGAGACAACAGTGAGGACACTGCTGCAAACAGATTTGGGGGAGGTTTGTGCTTATTCATGCATTATTTTGCATTATACTATATATAAGCACAAAACAAAATATAATAAAAAAAATTTGTACATAAATAAGATAATAAAAGATTAGATAGTGAAAATTTACATCCAAAAGACATGAATAGTTTAAGAAAACCAAGAAAATTAGAAGTTTTCTTAAACGAACTAGTAATAAGTAGTTATGAGCCGTTGTCCTAAGGGTTAGTAAGATGAAGGAAGTCACTAATCTGAGGATAAAAATAAGTCGGAAAAATAGTTCCTATTCTGGAAGCCAAACATTTGAATGTTGATACCCTACTATATGCACTTACACATGTCTTGAAACTCGGGATAGTAGAGAATACCTTGAAATGCTCTTGTCTAAAAGCCAAAGTATGAAGGAAGTAAAAAAATGAATAAAAGATAAAATGGTGGAGAAAAATGAACACTGGTTTTGTTATCACCAAGGCAGCAATAAAAAAATATAGCGAGGGTGCTTCATCACCTAGTGCCTTAGACCAACTGGTTTGGGAGTAACTGCTAAGCCTTAGGTGGTGCAAGACGAGAAAAATTCTATCACCCAATCTGCAAGCACATGAGTAATCGATCGGTTAGTACCTCAAGAAGTATTAACGGTCGCATGAAAATTGTGTGAGCAAATTCAACTAAATATTCATCAAAGTAAAAAGTACTGAGGTAGATGGACAAGAGTATGATAGCTTGAATTGAATTCTCCGAGTGTAGGAATGTTCTATACACACACGTAGGGTTATATGATCGATGTTTGGATGAAAGGTAGGAATGAAGAATAAAGACGATGTTTTATTGAGGGATGATGTGATTTCTAACATCTTTTCATGACTATTAAGATAGGGCTCATGACAACTGAAAAGCTGGTGTAGTTGGAAACTCTAAATTTTTAAAGTATTTCTTTTATGGTTCTTATCTTTATATGTAAATTTCACCATCTCTCTTTTATCATAGGATTTTGTGGGTGTAATCCGCTAAAAACCCTCAGGAGACAACACTCCTCCTACTAGGGACACCTAGAGGTTTAACGGCTTGTTGCACGTGCTCAGTGCAATCGTGTTTGCCTACGAAAGTGTGCTTAGTTTTCTCGTTTCTTTTTCTCCTTCTCTTGAATAAACTAGTTTGCTCGGGACGATCAAAGATAAGTTTGGGGGTATTTGTTCAGTTGATAAAACTGCATATTTGTTATTACATTTTTCCTACTATTTCTATACTAGAAAAGGTGTTTATTATAATATATGATACATATGAGGGTTTATCTGTAAAAATACTATTTTTCATGTGTTGATATATTATAAGTAACATTTGGTAGGAAAATGTATGCAAAGATACCATTGACCAAATCTTAATGGTGAAATTAATATCTCAATAAAAAAAAACACTACTAATATTATTTGTTGAGATTGTGCAGAATTTTCAGGGCTAAAATCAAGGGAATCAAAGTTGTTAAGAGCAAACCTGCCTAATTAAGAAAGCAAACTAAAGAAATCAAGTCTGGCAGTAATTACGAGAAGATTTTCAGCTTCTGAGATTCAAAAGATCACCACGTGGCAATATAGATGAAGCCCCAGAAAAATCCCCAAACGATCCTACTGTTTGGCCGCGGATCCGCCGCGTGCCAGAGGGTTCAGAAGGTGGGATTTTTTCTGTTGGATCATAACTAATGGTTTCCAATTTAAGAAGCTAGATTTATGTCTTTGGGACTATAAATAAAGACCGAGAGCCTCTTAGAAAAATGATCAAGTTGACGCGATCACGAAGTCCAAGACGGCTCACGCATCCAGACTGATCATCAACGGTTCATCTACCTCCTTAGAAGAGATCGAGAAGCAAAACTAGTATTTGTAATCATTTTCTAAGGAAACAAAGTGTAATGAGTTTGGTTGATTAATAAAGCTAGTTCTTTTTCTTATTCTATTTCTTCGTAGTTTCATTATGCATTGTCTCTCCATCTCTTTTTCTCCCAACATGCGCGAGTAATTCTCCGCTTGTTAGGGTTCGTAGGATTATGGTAGGTTAATGGATGATGAAAATATCTAAACTCTTTTTACGTCCTATAAAGTTTATAAACTTTATCAAAAGAATCATTAACATCCTAATCGGGTGCGCTACCAATTCATTGTTAGTCCTGACCGCGATTAGAGATTAGATTAATGATTGTTTTGGTAAAGGCTAGATATGAACGGAGTTCCGTGTCGAGATAGGGGTTAAGAGTGGGATTCCTTTTCCCTCCAGAAACTCTAATCTACATGCATCACTGTCGTTTTAGTTTTAAATCTATTAAAGGATAGAAAGAGTAATCTTTAATTAATCATCCATAACTACTAAATTCTAATGAACCCTACAAGCTCTCTTCTTATATAAACTTACATCCGTAGTTAATCTAGATCTATATTTTTCATCTTTGTTTAACGTAGATCTAGATCCTACAACCATTCTACAACATTCTTATTTCTTTCTCCTCTCTTTCTCAACGCATCTAAAGTAAGAATAAAAGGTTCAACGTTTCCCTGAGGACGACCCGTACTCACCTCGGTCTAGCTACACGTGACACCGTTCTGATTGCGGTTATTCTACAAACACACTTTTATCACATCAATCAGTTTCCAAAAAGTTTAAAAGAAAATCAGTAAAATAATATGTGGCTGATGGGATTCGGACACATGGGCTACGTCACAGCAGTGCAAGGCTTTACCAGTGAGCTACAAGTTATTTCTTGCTATTCTTAAATCAAAATAACTTTTAAATTGTGTTCAGGCTTACAAACTCTTTTCTGTACTTTAAGAAGAATTTTTTTTTACAGAAAATTCAAGGTCGTTACAGAAAATCCTACCGCCTGCGGCAAATTCCAAAGGTGACGGACCTAAACGCCCCAAGTCTAGGGGCATGATCGTGCATATGGTCTACATGGTTTCTGGGAAAGAAGAAAGCCGTGCTTCCGTAGGTCATCGACCGCGAACTCGGTCGCTGACAAAAGCTCAGGAGCAATAACAAAAGCTCCAGGAAATGCTGACCAAAATTGCAGCACTTACCGGACAGAAAGAAAGTCCGGATCTAGCGGCCGAACAACGCCAAGAGCAAGAGATCGGTGCACAGTTTCTGCAAAGGGTGCTTGAAAGAAAAGATAAAGAGGCCGCTGAACAAGTTGCTAACATGAAGCATATGGCACTCTCGTTTCAGGATATGGTTGGAATGACGATCCAGCCAGAACCCCCAGCCGAGGATCCGCCGATAATCATCGAGGATGACAGAGGGGAAACATCAAACCCTCTTCCGGCTTTATCAACAGCCAAAGAGGAAACGATCTCCAAGGCTGCTCTTAATGATTATATTTCTCAACAAATAAGGGCTCATCAAGCAAATGAAGCGGCTAGCCAAATCGTCAAAACTGGGCGACCGTATCCAGGCTGGTATGATCAAATCAAGTACCCGCCGAGATATATGATCCCCAAGTTCCATGTATACAAGGGGACAGACAATCTCCATCAGCACGTCGCACAATTCAGAGCTCTATGCAGCAACATGGGGGGTGACGACAAACTGTTACTTCGCCAGTTCATTGGCAGCTTGTCAGAAACGGCCTTTGAATGGTACTCGGAGCTCTCAAATGACTCCGTAAAGACATTCACAGAGATGGAATTGCTGTTCACACAGCGTTTCGCCATCGTGAGTGAACGTACTCCAATCATGACATTAATCAATACCAGGGTAAGGTCGGGAGAAAGTTGGGTCCAATACGTGATCCGGTGGCGGAACCTATGGTCAAAGTGCGAATAGTGCATCAAAGAATCTCCCGCCGTGGGCATGTTCATCGGGACCCTTGATCCTCAAACAACTGTGTCCCAGTTTATGACATTCTTCAAGCAGACCACCTTCCAGGCTCTGATAGATAAATTGGCCCAAATGGACCAGATGGGCCACGGGCCTTCCTCCTCAAATAAGGACTCTCAAAATAACAAGGGTAAAGGGAAAGCGGCCTTCATTGCCAACACGCAACAACAACCGAGTGGCCCAAAATCGGCTGCTGGCCAAAACAACGCCCGTCCGTGCCCGTCCTTGGAGGAAAGACTAGGGCGCGCTTACTCGTTTCCCCGCGACAAGACGAGGAGACTGTTTGAATTGACAGTGCATAATAAACTCATCACATTGCCGGACCATGGCATCCACCGCAACTCGGCGACGTCAATAACCCTAATTACTGCTCCTATCACAGAATGGTGAGCCATCCAATTGAAGATTGCTACGTCTTCAAGAACTGGGTCAAGGACCAGTATCAACAGGGGAAATTCGCGTTGTCTGATAATTGGAGGGTAAACCCACCGCAGAAGCACACTCCCAAAAAGGTGGATGCGCCGGGGGAATCATGCTCGCTCGTGGAAGAAACTCCATGGGAAATCGTTCTTTCAGCAAAAACTAAAAGAATGCTGAAGGATTTACATGCATGTCCAGCAGTCAGGTGGAAAAGCCCATTTGAACCCGAAATCATCGAAGGGATGCTGAAACCGCGTCCCGTACCGAAAGTTGTTGACAAAGGGAAAACCCCCCAAGTCGAGCCTTCAAAGTCTTCGAAGAAAAAGAAGAAGACCAAGAAGCCTGTGCAGCCTGTCGAGTATGACGATAAGCGCACAGACCTACAAAAGTACATTGACATGCTAGAGGAGTACAACCAGAAGGCACGGACACCGGTCATGCTCGAAGAGTTCCTCAGGCATATTCTTGAGAACGAAGATAGTGACAACGATGAGGAAAATGACTCATCAGGAGATAGCGGGAACCGTGTAGCAAGTTGCCACATGGTCTCTGTCACGCCCCACTTCCCAGTGTACGGAGAAGAAGACGTGATGGACACGGGACGCATTTACTTAGAAGTAAACACGTTAAGCGTAAATAAGCAATATAAATAAATGCACAAGAATGAAAAGAGATGTAATATAAATAACAAACTTTTATTAACATCCATTCTTTACATACAACTGAAAAGAAAGTACAATGATAGAAAGCAATGCCTAAACAATGGCATATGAAAAGAAAATAAGTACAAGTAGACTAGTAGTCTGACTGTGTCTCAATCTGCTCCAAGTACCCCTGGCTGGGCTCGGTCTCCTAAGGATCCAGTCCTCCCGACGAACATTCCAAAGAAAGAAAGAGACAGGAATGTCGTCAGCGAACTAATGCTCAGTAAGTCCTAAAAGTAAGAACAGAATAGAACAAGTAAAAAGAAAGAACTGGTAATTTATACAGGTATATGTTTGTTATACCAACGTAGTTGTTTGTAACTTGGTACAGAATGATCAGTGTATACGAGAAGAGTCCAACTATCCCGTGGGCTATGGTAACAGGTAAGTACAAGGCCCCGTCAAAACCCACAAGACAACGGCACGAGAGTTCAGGTATGTGTCTTTTAGTGTCCATCATCGTGCCACTTTTAATACATTCTATACCAATCTACCCCGTTAAAACCCCGTAATGTATTGGATTAAATTATAGTTATCAGACTTGTCGAGACCATGGATACAAGTTGTTCATGTAATCAGGTTCAGGATGTAAACAAGTAGTCATGTAATCAAGTCAAGTTATAGCCATGGTTCGGTCAAGTCAAGTCATGTTTGCATGTTGATATTGTTCCGGTATTCAGGTTCAGGTTCAAGTATGCATATTTGGTATATTGGATTCATGTTGAATTGGATTCTGAATTGAGTTAGACTCAGACTTAAGTCAGACACTTTAAACTGATTTGGATCCTGAGTTAGATTCGGGTGTTATCGGTAACTGCTGCACATGGACGGTGGGATTTGTGTCTTTTTCCAAGACAATTACCATTGATAATTCCGTTAAGTTTTTCTACCTTAAATAGGCAAGCACTCACTTTCTTCGGCTCTCTGAGGCTCAAGAGAATTAATCCCACTTAAATCTATATTTACTAAAGTCCTTAAATATAATTTTATATAACTCGAGGGGGTTTTATGAAAAATATTTTATATACTTTCAAAATAAATCTCGAGTAATTGTTTATATTATTTAGAGTTTCCATAATTGTGAATTTTAAGAATGTGAAGTATTTTAGTGATAATAGTTTAACTTGGATAGTTCAAGGTATTTTACTGTAAAGCTTGACTTTTGGATAACTTGAAAGTATTTTGATGAAACTTGTCATTCTTTTATTTTTTAGAAAACATGAAATTTTATTATATCTTGAAAATATGTGGTTTAATAATATTTATATAATTATTAAAAATTAATTTTATTATTAAATAGAAAATTTCATTTTCCTTAAAAATCGTATTAAAATTCTTTCGAGACCGAATGATCCGTGAGAAGGTCTGTATCTCGCTCTACTAGCCCGAGGATGTGCGATAATCTACACCATCCAATAACAGGTTTCTCAAATGGGTTGTAGAGGTATAATCGTAAAGAGCTTAATAATACTATTTAAAAGAAAACCGTTTTTATAGTACATGGTATTTTGATGAAATATGGTAACAAAAATATGTTCAAGATACATCGTGCTATGGAAATATGTGTGTATGTGAAGGGTAGGTCATTACCCCGTGAAGTTTACTAAAGGTATATTCAAACAAAGAAATAAAAGATGTCGCATATGAAGTTCATGGTATTTTCATGTAACAGTTAAATTAAAGTTATATAACATGATATTTTAGAGTGAAAGTTGGTTCTAAACATGAGTTAGGTGATAATAAACATCGTGTAAGAATATGCATGAAGAAAATGTAAGAAAGAGTGTAATTTTAGAAGTTTACAAAGAAGATGTCGGTGTTAACTCCAATTCCGACATATTTTATGAAAAAGAAGTTTTAGAGGAGAAGGGGAAGGATTAGAATGGACTTACAAGCTAGAAAGATGAAGATGAGGTAGAAGAAGAAGGTGTAGTTGTCATGGCGTCGCGGGGTCGCCGAAACTTGCTCGATTCCTCGCCGGAAATTAGTCTTTGGCTAACTCCACTTCTACTCCACTTGTACTGGAGAAAATTTGAGGGTTTTGGCTAGAATTTTTAGAATGAGAAGGGGCTAGGATATGGGGTTGTATTTATAGTGTGGAATTAGGGTTTTGGAATTGAAAGAATGAATTTAAATGCATTTAAATTGGATTTAAAGGTGAAATTGAAGTCTCTGTTTCATTTCAGAGAAATCAAACAGTGCAGGGGTAATGAGGGTAGGCCAAGGGTTTTGTATGCAAAACACGGGGGTTTTCACCTACGGATGACCGTCGGCGCCGGCCGAATCCTACATCTCGCCGGTCGATTGTGTAAGCTAGGCTGGTGGATTCTCGCCACGTGTCCATCTCTCTGTTTATAATATTATGCACATGTTTGTTTTTCCTGATTTTTCATTTCTATGTGCAGTGCACGTGTAAACTTTTGGGCTTTCAAAAATTTTAAAAGAAAATTCAGAAAAAATAATGTGCCTGAGGGGATTCGAACACAGGGGTTATGTCACAGCAGTGCAAGGCTTTACCAATGAGCTACAAGCTATTTCTTGCTGTTCTTAACAATAAATTATGCTTAGGCTTGCAAACTCCTTTCTGTACATTAAATTAAAAAATTTCGTACAACAAATTCAGAGTCGTTACAGTCTCCCATTCGTCGTTAAATGATGAAGAAACACTCTCGGCGTCAGAAAACAACATAGAGGAACTAGGGGCAGGATTGACGCTAAACTCCTCGGAACTGCCAGAAGACACGATCGATAGGCTGTTAAACAAACCCTTTCAAAAAGGCAAAGCTGACCGAGAACGCGAAACATCCATATACGAAAAGGCTAAGTGTCAGCGTCAGGATGAATAAGCTGCGGCAAGAATGAGTCATAAAGTACTCCAACTAAACCAAAGCATACCTGCGACAAATAAGAACAGGATCAAGGCAGAGAAGCGGTTCGCTAAAGCCCTGTCAATGGGAATGAAGCTGCCGCCTCTCGTAGGAAACACTCCCGGGGTCATATGCCTCGACGGAGGAGATTCACATCCAAACTACTGCCTATATCATCGGAGGGTTACCCACCCCACCGAAGAATGCAGTACATTCAAGAAGTGGTGGAAAGGATATGTTGCCTATCAAAAACACTTTAAGAGGATGAAGCGCGAAGCTCATCGATGGCAAAGAAGTGCGACAGATGCGCATGAAAAAACAACTGGAAACTGTCATATGGTTGATACCAGTTCAGAAGGGAGGAAACCCCAAGTTCTTACTTTCGGGAGCGATTCTGAGGGCGAAATACCCCTCAGCCCTCTCTTTAAAGACTCCACCTCCTAAAAAGAAGAGGAGGAGAAAAACTGCGAGAATATTTAGCTGCGTAACCACATGCTGCCTGAAAAGAATCTCAGACCTACAAACAAAGGTTTGAACAAAAAGGACAAAGATAAAGAAAAAACCTCTGAGGAAATTGCCCTCAACGGTGGAGTTGTCAAAGAGCTCGCAGCAAGAAACTCGCCTAGGAAAAACAAGATGATTACAATGTACTAGCACATTTGAGGAAAATACCTTCACAACTGAGCATATTGGATGCTCTCCTCCTGTCTAAAGAGGCACAAGATTCTCTGATCTAGGCATTATAAGAGCCCGATCAGTTCCAAGCTTTCCTCGCAGAAGAGAAGATGAAAGATGAACTGGCAGAAGTCCACACGGCTGACATTACATTCAGCGATGAAGATCTCCTCTTCGGTATTGTCACGCCTCGCTTCCCAGAGTACGGGTAAGAAGACGTAGCAGGGACGCGACGTATTTACTTAGAAGTAAACACGTTACGCGTAAATAAGCAATATAATAAATGTACACAAGAAATGACAAAAGATATAAATCAACAACAACTTTTTATTGATTAAACATTCTTTACATACAACTGGAAAGTAAATACAATGCTGGAAAACAATGCCTAAACAATGGCATGAACTGAAAGTAAAAGTATATACAAATGAACTAGAGCTCTGGGTCCTCAATGAACTGCTCCAAATCGTCCTAGCTGGGCTTGATCTCCAGAGAGTCGGGTCCTCCTGACAACATTCCAAGATAGAAGAGAAAATGAATGTTGTCAGCGAACAATTGCTCGGTAAGTCCCAAAAGAGAGAGAAAGTAGAATGGAAAATTAAAGAGAATATAACTGTATAATGCATATTTGTTATACTAACGTAGTGTTAGTTATATGTATGCCCTAGAGGCCATTACTATACATAGGATGTATATTGTAGTGGATGCTGGGACATATATAGGGAGGACTTTCTTGCTCGACATGATAGTATGCTATCTGGTTGCTCTTTACCTTAACGTGTATACTGATTGTCTCTCTGTTACATGTTGGTAAAGCCCTTAGGATGTGTACTTGACTACCTGGACTATGATGCGGATCATACTAGTGGGGACAGATAGTCTATAAGTACATCCTTCAAAGTCCCTAGTCGTGGGTGTATCGAGACGGGGCATCGATATACCAGAGTAGACTAGCGTATACCTTCTCGACCCATACAGATGGGCGATGGATGATCCCATATCCATTGGTGTTTGACATCGGAGATGATATACGGGTGCTCAGTGGAGACTGGGTACACTGGACGGACTCGCCGAGAACTCCCAGATGGTATTATACCTTACGTCAGATGGCAGTTCTCAGGTGACACTGGTACAGAGTAGTCTGTTGACCCGAGATCATCATAGAGTCTTGTGTGGTTCCCACTGTGCTTTGATTTCCACCTTACCACGTCCAAGAGGGCGTGCAAAACGGTGGTTTTTGGGTACAGTCCCGAGTCACATGGAGGCAATGAGCGATAGGAGGGGATTCGTCTCTCCCGGTATAGGGAGTTGATGTTGCTCTGTGTTCGATTGGCTATAACCGGAAATCCCTGGCCAGGGTTGCTGAGATATACTGGTAAGTGTTACCAGTAGTTTCTCGAACTGTTATAGACCTCATATCGACACGACTTATCGAGCTATTGGGGTCTGACGTTTACCACCCCTAGGCGAGATATGCGACATATCAGACGATCAGACCGGACTGTACGGTAGTGTTACTGGTTGGATTCACTGGAGTGTGAGCGGGCTTGCTCGTCGATCTTCTGATCGCTCAATACCCGGGTGGCCGTTACGTTTAGCAGACCGCTTGCGGCTTGTTGGTGTTTGATATGATCATCATCTGCTGCTGGCGTATTGACGAGTCTTTAGAGTCCTACACAGAGGTTTCCTGGCTCAAGCGAAACGAAATAGGAGCGCATATGAGATATGTGCGGGACCGAGAATAATGCGTGTATGTGATACCGTATTTCATTCTCGTGATGAATGTGTCGAATGGTTGTATGCGATATAACCTAGTTATCGAATCGAGGATTGATTCGATAAGCCGATACATTGGATACTAGTCGGTTATATGCGATATGACCGGATCGTTAAATCAAGTGTTGATTTAATGATTTAATGTATAATTATATATTTGATATATTACTTTGCATTAACTAGTATTGGTTCACTTTAAATGGATTTTCTCACTTGATTGTGCACATTGTATATGTGATATATTTTTTGTGCACAAGTTTGTATCATGTTTGATGATACTTGCTTCTTTGGTTAAGTGTATAGAATTAAACCATGATTAAGATGATGATTAGGGTTTTGCATAATCTTTTATTTATTTATTGATTTATTTGGAAAAGATTTTGGAGAGAATGGTGGCTTTCTTTGTTTCTAGTCAAAGCTTCATGAAGCTTTGACTTTGTAACCATTCTTGTCTCCATGCTTAACCCTAACCATTCCTTTAACCTTGGTCAATTCTCTACACATAACTATAGTTAAAATTATGATAAGTATTGATTTTCTATTCTATTCAAAAAACTTATCATAATATTATCTTCATCTTCTTCTTCTTCTTCACTTGAAGAAAACCTTTCTTCATCAATGGTGATTGATGAAAATGAGTGAGAAATCCAATTCTAAAGTCTACCCACTTCCTATTTCTTCATCCTCTACCTCTTGCCAAGTAGTAGAGTGTGTTTCCTTCACAAGTATTCTTGACTTGGTGAAGTTGGAGCTTGATCTAGCGATGCCTCGACGTAGATCATCTTCGGCACGTCGTCGATGACCTAGCCCGCTTCTTCTCCGATGAAGCCGACGCTAGAGCCCGGGATTGCATGAGGACAGCGGAGAGGACTTCATCACGGAGCCGTGGAGGTGGAGGACCGGATCTACAAAGGTTGTATTTCCGTATTCTTGTAGTTAAGTGTTAACTAGTTTGCTTTGTCGCCTAAATATCTAGCCAACGATCTTGTTAGGGTTTCTCGGCACCGTTAAAATTTGAAATTGGCATGGTTGATGCCTTGTGAGACCTCCTAGGGGTGCCTAGGAACCCTACACGTAGTTGTTTGTAGATTGGTACAGAATGTGCCAGTGTATACGAGAGGAGTCCAACTTGCTCCATGGACTAAGGTATAAGGAGTACAAGGCCCCGTCAAAACCTACGGGACAACAGCAACGGATGTTCATGTTAGGTGTATTATAGTGACCATCATCGTGCCACTTTTAACACATTTCGTACCAGTCTACCCCTTAAAAAACCCGTAATGCATTTTGTGTTGTTTGTAATGATTTGTAGATATAAGACTTGCCGAGACCATGGTATAGATTGTTCATGTACAAGGATAAGGATGTAAACGGATAGTCATGTAGTCAAGTCAATATATATCCATGGTTCGGTCAAATCAAGTCATGTTGAATTTGATAGTATTCTGGTATTCATGTTCAAGTTCCAGTATATATGGATTCATGTTGAATTGGAGTTATATTTGAATTGTATTCATGTATGGATTGTATTCAGATTAGACTGAGACTCTGTCTGAGTCAGACACTTAAATAGAATTGGATTCCTGAATTAGATTTTGGAGTTATCGGTGACTGCTGCACATGGACGGCAGGATTTATGACTTTTTCCTAACCAATTACCATTGATAACCCCGTTTTAATTTTCTGCCTTAAATAGGCAAGCACCCACTTTCTCCGGCTCCCTGAGGCTCAAGAGAATTGGTCCCGCTTAAACCTATATTTATTAGGATCCTTAATGTAAATTAATATAACTTGAGGGGGTTTTATGAAAAATAGTTTTAGTATACTTTCAAAATAAATCTTAAGTATTTATTTATCGTATTTATGGTTTTCATGGATGTAAATTTTAAAAGTGAGGTATTCTAGTGAATAAATACCTAATTTGAATAATATATGGTATTTTTGTGTAAATTTTACTTGTTTGGATTTTTAATTGTATTTTCATGAAACTTGTGATTCTTTTTCTTTTGTTTAGGAAAAATATGGAATTTATTATATATTTAAAATAGATGATTTGATAATATATATATATATATTTATTTATTAAAAATAGAATTTATTTATTAAATAGAAAATCACATTATTCTTAAAAATTGCATTAAAAATTCCATCATGATCGGATGCTCCGTAAGGAGGTCTGCATCTCGCTCTACTAGTCCCGAGAATGTGCAATAACCTGCACCATCCCGATCGGGTTCCCCAAAAGTGGGTTGTAGAGACGTAATCGTACGGAATTTAATTTAAAATAATTTAAAGAATACGGTGATAAAAAAGGGTATCTTGCACGCATGCCCAATGCAAGATCTCGTTTGCCATCAAGTGGAGGTGGGGTTTGGGATTGGTGCGACGTGTTGGCGTCTGTTCATATAACAATTTCCACATGTTTGTTTTTATCAGACTTTTCATTTTACGTGTAGTGCACGTATAAACTTTTGGGCTTCCAAAAAGTTTAAAAGAAAAATCAGTAAAAATATATGTGGTTGATGGGATTCAAACACATGGGCTATGTCACAGCAGTGCAAGACTTTACCAATGAGCTACAAGCTATTTCTTGTTGTTTTTCAAACAAAATAATACTTAAAGTATACCCAAGCTTGCAAATACTCCATTCAGTACATTAACTTTTAAGAAAATTTTGTATATTAAAACAGAGTCGTTACATTCTACCTTCCTTACAAAAATTTCGTCCTTGAAATTTACAATTATTTAAGGACTAATTTACAAATAAAAAATGGTATCTTGCACGCATGCCGTCTTCTCTTTCCCACGTTGATTCTCCTGGTGAGTCTTTTCTCCACATCACTCGGACCAAGTTTACTTCCTTATTTCTAAGTGACTTTACTTTTCTGTCGAGAATTTCAACGGGTTGCTGCTCACAAGATAAGTTTGTCTGTACAGTGAGATCAGAGTGATCAAGAATGTGGCTGGGGCCGCTCACATATCTTCGAAGCTGGGATATGAGGAATACATTGTCCACTCCTTCCAATGAGGGTGGTAGTGCCAAACGATATGCCACTTCTCCGACTCGTTCGAGTATGTCGAACAGTCCAATAAATCTCGGACTGAGCTTACCCTTCTTTCTAAAGCGAATCACTCCATGGTTTGGAGAGATCTTTAAGAGCACATGATCTCCGGTTGGAACTCCAAGTGTTGGCATTTTGCGTCAGCCTAGTGCTTCTGTCTGTCTTGAGCTATCGCATTCTTTTCCTGATCGTGTGAACTACGTCCACAGTCGCCATGATCATCTTAGGTCCAAAGAGTTCCCTATCTCCGATGTCGTCCTAACTTAATGGTGAACGACACTTCCTTCCATAGAGAGCTACAAACTATGCCATTCCAATACTCGCTTGGTAGCTGTTGTTGTATGAAAACTCTACAAGATGTAGGTGATCTTCCCACGATCCTCCGAAGTCTAACATACACGCTCTCAGCATGTCTTCAAGGATCTGAATCGTTCTCTTAGACTGGCCATCTATTTATGGATGATAAACTGTGCTGAAGTTTAGACTCGTTCCCAAGCTAGCTTGCAGACTATGCCAAAACTGTGATCAGAATATGGTGTCACGATCGAAGACAATGCAAACCGGTACTCCATGTAATCTCACGATCTCCTGCATGAGTTCATGAGTATCAGAAATAGTACACTATGAAGAGTTAAATCTTACTTAGATTCAGACTTACTCAATGTACTTCTTTTCTAGTGTCTTAGTAGATTGGCCAACTCGAAATGGGATGAAATGAGCCGATTTTGTGAGTCGGTCCACAATAACCCATACCGCATCGTTACCTTTCGTGTTGCGAGGAAGTGCAGTCACGAAGTCCATAGTGATGTGTTGCCACTTCTATTCTGGAATAGGTAACGGTTGAAGTAACACAGCAGTCCTGTGATGTTCAGCTTTTACTTGCTGACACACCAAGCATTTGGCTATGCTTCTGGCTACTTCACGCTTCATTTCATGCCACCAGTAATGTTAACGTAGATCTTTGTACATCTTTGTACCGCCAGGGTGTACTGAGTATGGAGAGATGTGAGCTTCTTTCATCAACTCTTCCCGAATAGGACCTTGTGGTACACACAATCTGCTTCTGTATCTCAAAGATTTGTCTTCATGGATGATGAAGTCTGTTCTAAGTTCACTTTCTACTTGTTCTCTGATCTTTTGCAACTTGGCATCACTTGCTTGAGTTGCTTTGATTTGGTTGACAATAGTAGATTGAACTTGTAAATTCATCAGCTCTGAAGTATTACCTGGCATAACCACTTCAATTTTCATCTTGTGTAATTCCTGTTGAAGCTTCCACTGTGCGGTGAGATTCATTGATAGTGGTAGGCGACTAAGTACATCAGGAACTACATTCACCTTCCCTGGATGATATTGTACGTTGATGTCGAAATCCGCCATAAGTTCTAACCATCTTCTCTGCCGCATATTCAACTCTTTCTGAGTAAACGCATATTTCAGACTTTTATGGTCTATGTATATATCTACCCGTTCTCCAAGAAGATAGTGACGCCAAATCTTCAGTGCAAATATAACAACTGCCAACTCTAAGTCATGCGTCGGATAATTACGCTTATGAATCTTCAACTTTCTTGATGCATAAGCTACAACTTTTCCCTGCTGGTGTAGAACACATCCCAATCCCTTACCGGATGCATCGCAATGTATAACAAAACCTCTTGATTGGTCCGGTATTACGAGAATAGGCGCTAATGTCAATTTTGACGTGAGTTCTACAAAAGCTTGTTCGTATGCTTCTGACCACACGAATGCTTCATTTTTACGTGTGAGCTTGGTCAGGGGTGTTGCAATCTTCGAAAATCCTTCTATGAATCTTCAGCAATATCCTGCTAATCCTAAGAAACTTTGAATGTCCTTCACTGTCTTTGGTGTCGGCTATTCGCTTACTGCTGATATTTTAGCTGGATCCACAGAGATTCCTTCGCCTGAAACTATATGCCCGAGAAATCCGACTTGATCTAGCCAAAACTCATACTTGCTGTACTTGGCATAGAGTTGATGCTGTTGCAAAGTCTCCAGGACAATTCGTAAATGTTCAGCGTGCTCTTTCTGATTCTTCGAATATACCAGGATGTCGTCGATGAATATGACAATGAACCTGTCTAGGTATTCTCGAAAAACTTGGTTCATCAGATTCATGAATATGGATGGTGCATTGGTCACTCTAAATGGCATCACGAAAAAGTCATAATGACCATAGCGAGTCCTGAATGCCGTCTTCGGAATATCATACTCTTTGACCTTCACCTGATGATAACCCGAACGAAGGTCTAAATTTGAGAAAACGCAAGACCCACTTAGCTGATTGAACAAATCGTCGATGCGCGATAGTGGATACTTGTTCTTTATCGTGACTTCATTCAGAGCTCGGTAGTCAATGCACATTTTGTATGAACCTTCCTTCTTCTTCACAAGCAGCACTGGAGATCCCCAACTTGAAGTACTGGGACGAATCCATCCTTTCTGCAGAAGTTCGTCCAGCTGAGTACGGATCTCCTTCAATCCTTCTGGACTTAAGCGATATGGTGCTTTGATCACCGGTTGTGCACCAGGTACTAAGTCAATACTGAATTCAAGAGCTCGATCGGAAGGAAAACCTGAGATGTCTTCAGAAAATACATCTTCGAACTCTCGAACTACCTCTGGCTTGTCTTCTTCATCTTGTGTTGTTGCAATCACTGCCTTTCTTGTCTTAGCTTTGTATATGCTAGGCTCTACTGTACGGTCTCCGCTCTTGAAATAAAAGACCGGATGGTCTGGAATCTCGAACACTACCCTCCTTTGACGACAGTCGATGGTAGCATAAAATATTCCCAGCAAATCCATACCCAAGACTACATCGAAATTCGGTATGTCCAGCACCTTGAAATCAGTATAAAATTCTCTGCTGCAGACGACTACTGGACAAAGATCGTATTCTAAAGTTGCCTTTAGAACGCCATTCCGTGAACTGACATTCCAGCTGGATACGAGCGGTTTAACTGGAATCGTATGAGTTCGGACGAACTGTTGCGACATAAAGCAATGAGATGCTCCAGTATCGAAGAGTGCTAGTGCAGGAAGTAAGGCTACTAAGATTGTACCTAAGTTGTGTGGAATATAGTTAGGTATAGGAAAGATACTTTGATATGTATACAGATTGAAAAAAAGTTTGAACGAAAGGGAGTTACCAGTGATGACTTGGCCAGTGGCTTTAGCTTCTTCCACAGTCATTGTGAATGCCTGTCGCCTAGGTACATTCCTCCTTGCTGGAGGCGCATTCCTCTGTCCGTTCCTCTGTCCTTGAGATAGGTTCCTTTGTGCTTGATGGAACTGACGATGAGGAGGTGCAGTAGGTCCACGAGGAGGTGGAGCTGGGAGAGAAGTCGAGGAGCAGGTGCCTGGATAGCTGGCCGCTGCGGATAGGTGATAGCTGGTCTGAGTGCAGGGTTTGGAGTGAATCTATGAGGACAATATCTAATATCGTGTGTGGATGAGCCACAGGCTAAATAAAGGCGATTAGCATGCCTGCAATCTTTCGCCAGGTGTCTATTTCTTTTGCAATAGAAGCCAAAATCTAGACTGGGCCGATTAAAAGGTACTCCCGGTCTCTTGGATACAAACGGTGGCCTAGAAGAGGCTCCTCCTGCAATCTGAGTAGCAAGGCGCTTCACACCGGCAGATTGAGGTCTGCCTTTCTTCTTTACTACTGCCTCATATCTTCGGGAAGCCTTCAAAACTAAATCATGGGTTAGGAAATCCCCTGTAGCTAGAGCAGCTTGGATCTTCGTGTCCAACCCTTGCTGAAATCGTCTAGCCCTGATCTCAGCAGTCGGTATGAGATGGTCCGCAAACCTATTATGGTCTTATGTTAGCTGTGTAGTATGTGATATTAGAAATTCGAATATTTAAGACATATCTTACCTGCTCAACATGGTGAACTCAGTATCATACTCATTCATAGATTTGCTCAACATAAAGCCTTGTTGCAAGTGGATGAATTGCCGCTCCATATCAAAACCGGCAGTCTTGGGAAAATATTTCGCGTTGAACATCTCACGAAAAATCCTCCATTCGATCGGCTGGGTAAAACGACTTTCTTCCGCCTTCCACCATACCCTGGCATTATCCGTGAGTTGTGTTCACCGTCGGAAACGGGGACGAACTGGGATAGATCGTCCTGCCTGAATTTAGGGGCAGATGCTATTTGGATTTATCCGTCCACCTCTCCGAAGATGCCAAGTTGATTTATGGCAACGTATATCATAGGTTTGGACGGATGTGGCCGTTGTAGCAGATTTCGTCAGATTCCCCCTCGTTTGCGAGGGGTTTTTGATTGTGGGGACGCTCTTCCCTGCAGGTGCAAGCTTCTGCAGTTAATTCCGTTATCGTATCACGATAACCACTTTCTCCTATTCCGGAAGTTCACTTTGTGTTGTGTATGTTTTTGTTTGTTTAGGTTGTCCATGGATTGTATACGGAGACTAATTTATGTCGTCGCCAGTAGGGAATGGATCAGTCCAAATCCGTATATTATTAGATTTGGGTTTGAGTTGATTTAAGTATCGTTAATCTAGTTTGAGATTAAGATCGACTTAAATGTATATGAGCATTTGGGGCTCAATTTGTTTTTTGTTAAGGATACATTAGTCTAATTTGAGACTAAGATCCACTTAATGGGGTTTTAGAATCATTTTTATTTCAGATCCAACAGAAGAGCATTTGGGCTTTATTATTTTAGTTTAAGGACGTTTCGGTCCATTATCGCCATTTTGGAGGCGAATATTAGTTTAAGGACATTTCGGTCCATTATCGCCGTTTTGGAGGCGAATATTAGTTTAAGGACATTTCGGTCCATTGCCAGTTTAAGGACGTAGTGGTCCAGTGTGTTCATTTTGCGCGCATGTGTATATGTTACGTGATGGAATGAATATGGGTGATATGGAATGCACCTAGTAAGGGATGCGGTCTGATTTGAGGTGTGTACGTCGGTTTGGACGGTTTGGGAATGTTCTGAAAAATTGTTGGTTGTCGGGACCAGCCACCTCTCTGAAGATGTTAAAAAATTACAATGACGTATATCAGACGTGTGGAGAGATGTACCCTTAAACCAAATCCCGTATTTGAGGGAAACGGGTTATGGTGACCCTAGGAATCGTTAGACATGTTTGAGACTAAAATTATCTTAGGAGATATAAGATGAATATCATTTAGGATATCATCAATTGAAAGATCAATAGTCATATGTGAGACTGAGATTAGTTTGGGCAATCATGAGCATATGGGCTCGGTTGATTTGAATCAAGAAGGCTCTTTCCTCAGAGGGCCTAGCTAATTTTGGGCTTGATCTGCTCAGTGGTCTTTTTTTTATTGAAAAGTGCTAAGCACTTGCTTGGGCTCTGTTTAATCAGTCCCACTTTTATGCAAACAGTGCTGAGCACTTATATAAGTTCTGACGCCCACATATGATCATGTGAAGCTTTCATTCATGTGGAATTACCCAATAAGTGTAAAGCACTTTACTCCTTTTGTCTTTATATGGAATGCTAGGCGCTCTTTATGGCGTCCGCGTGGGGAGCGCATGAGGCGCTAGGCGCCAGACGCTGCCCAATGAGTGCTAAGCACTCTTTTCTTCTGTAGCGCCCACGTAAGGGACACTCGAGGCACTGGGCGCTAGGCGCTGCCCAATGAGTGCTAAGCACTATTTTCTTTTGTGGCACCCTAGTGAGGGACGCGTGAGGTGCTAGGCGCTGCCCGATGAGTGCTAAGCACTCTTTTCTTCTATGGCGTCTTCGTGAGGGACACGTGAGGCGCTGGGCGCTAAGCGCTACCCAATGAGTGCTAAGCACTCTTTTCTTATATGGCGCCCACGTGAGGGACACGTGAGGCGCTGGGTGCTAGGTTTTTCCTTATATGCTTTATTTTGAGGAATTCGATTCCTAATTATTTTCTGAATCTTTGATTCTCAAGAACAAGTTCTTCCCGATGAGAATTAAATTCTTAACTTGTGGGAGACTTGTCTTGTGGATCTCAGATCCAGAGAAAGAACTAAGTTCTTTTAAAAAGGTTAAACCATTCAATAGGTAAATGAGATGTTTTGATCTCTTTTTTTTATTTACCTAGAGTTTCTTGAGGAGGGAGATCTTCTTCTCTGTTCCTTTCTGAAGTTTTCTGCTTTAGTTTTTTTAGAAGCTTATGGGGGGTTCCTCTCTCGCAGACTTGAAGTCTTGGGTCCTTTATATAGTAGATGTAAGTTTGTTAATTAGTTTTTGAAGAAATCTCTCATTAAGAGATCCTAATTGATTTGGGAATTTTTACCCACCATTGGATCTTTGATCCAAGGGTTTCTGTTTTACAGAACATATTTTCTTGTTTCTAACAAGATTGGGGAAACATTTTCCTTTACACAGAATTTATTCTGTAAAATGGTGATTTTTTAATCACCGTTGGATTTTTAATCCACCGGTTCTCTGTTTTACAGAGGGCAATCTTTCTTATATAGAAAGATTGAGAGAATATACCCAAAATAGAATTTTATTCTATAATCCAATTTGGGGGATGTTTTCTCCCGACAGAATTTAATTCTGTATTTTTGATGATTTATCATCTCCGTTGGATCTTTAATCCAACGGCTCTGTTTAACAGAGAGTAGAATTTAATTTTACTTGGGCGTCGGCGCTTACGTGTTGTGCACGTGGGCGCTACTCAAGATTTTAATTCTTATAATGGGTATTCATGTGCTTTGCATATTGGCCCCCGCGTGAGGAGCACGTGAGGTGCCACCATAGGATTAATTCCTATCAGATTGGTCTTGGCGCCCACGCCCGCGGGAGGAGCATGTGAGGCGCTGCCTCATTAATTTTTAAATAGAGATTTTCTCTTTTATTGGGGAAACAAATTCCCCCACCGTTGCACTCACGTGGCTTGCACGTGAGTGCAGCGGTGGCATCTTTTCCACCGTTCGATCTCCTGGGGAGTTGAACCGTCTTCTTGTGTTTATAAGTAGGGCTTTTGGCCCTTGAGAAGATTGTTGTTCATCTTCTTTAGCTTTCTTCCTTCTCTGAGAATTTAATTCTCTTTTCAGGGCTCAGATCTCTGTCCAAAGAAACTTCCCCTAGAGTTAAAACTCTGTCAAAAATTGGTAAGAATCACGCTCATGATTTAACTCCTGGAGAAATCTTTGGAGGAATCTCTTCGTGTTCTAGGGTTTTTAACCCATTAACAGAGCTTTGCTCTTCTTTTGTAATGATCTCTTAGAGATCCAAAACTTTTACTTGAGTAGTTTGGAGATCTTAAAGATCTTTAGGGTTTTACCCTGTTATTAACTTTAATCTTTTTGAAGATTATTTGGAATTTAATTCCCTTTCTCGAGCGGATTTCTGAGATGTTATCTCATTGTTCTATAGAGCTTGGCTCTAAAAAAAATTTAAAGAAATTATTTTAGGAATTTTATCCCTTTCTTATCAGATTTGAAATTTGTTTGCAGAACACGGTTTCCGAGGGAGTTTAACTCCCGAGTCTAATGATGTTTTCTCATTAAATGAGAATCCTTTTCGATTCTTTCAATGAGTGACTATCCCATCATTGATGGGGTGTTACCTTGATTTTGTGGGGCCCCTGTCCCTTTCTCTTTGAACTGCGGTGCAGTACAATTTTAGATGTAAAAGAATCTTAAAGTCTTGAACATTGTGCAGACACTTAACCCTTCCCTTTTTGTGCAGGTACTTTGGCTTTCGATTCCTCCTTTCCCTTCATTCGCTCAGAGAATGCTTTCGCCGACGCACCTACAGATCGGGAAGCCTTCGCACTTATTCGGGACCATGACCCAGAGCAAAAGTCTCTTCATTTGTGGGGGTTATGGTACAGTCAAATTATCCAGGGTCGGCGTAGTTTTACTTACGCAGCGTCTTCAGAACCGATACCGTCGATCCATTATGCCGATCCGGCGTGGGTGACCTACGCAGTAGAAGAGGTCAACTTGACCTCGGAAGGTCTTCTTTAGCCTTCCATGGCCTCAATACTAGTGCAGCCGCCGATGGCCTTAGACATTTTAGGGCGACGCACATGCCAAGGGGAGTCACGTCCTTGGGGGCAGGTTTACATGATAGGAATGACTCCCCGTCATTCGGCTGGCTATCTACAGTGGGCTCGATATATCCTGTCGGCTAAAAAATCGCTGTTATTAAAAACCGGGTTGTATCCCGTGATCTACACGTCCCTCTTTCATTACCACGCTTCTCATGTGTGGTGGATCAAATCCTTTTTGGAACAACGGAACATCCCGACCCATACCTTTCTCTTATCAGATCGGGAGGTTTCGATTTTATTGGAGGAGTTTGCGGAGATCTTCGGCTTACCTGTCAGAGGGGAGCACTATGAGGAGCTACTTCCCCCTGACGAGTATATCTTTGCGACCAAGTCAGTAGTAATGGGCATTACTCTGGAGAATGCCATTCAACATCAGTTCCCGAGCTTGATCAAGGTGTTGGACATGTACGAGAGTTTATTCCTGGAGTCTGGTGGGCACGGAGTTAACTTCGCAGATTTCATTGCCCGCTTCCTTCGTCTAGAGGCTCTGTCTAAACAAGCTGCGAAGTTTTCCAAACTCTATGACCCGTTCGGATTTGGTTTGGACAACTTGCCGACTGCGGAGGTGGATTTAAAGAAATTCTTTATTCCGGATACTCCAGTCGTCCCCTTCGCAGAGATTGCCGCCCCAGACGTTGATGAGGAGACATTCTTCCTGGGGTTCATTAGCCTGTGGTTGAGCTTGTTTGCACTCCCGATGCATCCTCGTTATATGAGGCCGTCTGTCTTTTATCCGGATCACCGTATTGTGATGGGGGCACGCTTGGCCGTTGGGGTTGCAGGTCTGGCTCACTTATACTATGGCCTTAGTCTGGCGGCTGACACTACTCAGCCAGGTCTGAAGCCCATCAATCTCCCACTGCATTACTTCACCTCATGGATTAAGATGCATGTACTGGGTGCGTTTGGGGTGCATAAACGACCCAAATTTTACTAGGGATACAATTTTCCTTAGGTCATGCATTTAGTCGATTCTTCTTCACCCGACCCGACACAACGGGAGGCTCGGCGATTGTTTCTTCGCTCGCGCATGGTCGGAGATAGTATGACCTTCGTCTACAAGGTCCTGACCATCGGCAAAGAATCTTTAACAGTGATCCAGCCACTGCACGATATTTTCAAGGACATGGCTTCTGTGTTGAGGGCTCGCGAGATCGTCCATTTATATTCTATCAGGCCAGGTTTTCTGGTATTCAAACAAAACGCCTCGGTTTTATTTATGAGATATAACCTACACTGTTTTTCCCAGCAATTGGATTATGATCAAGGCGTTCCTTTCGAGGCGTTCATCGTGGACCCCGTTACTACCGAGGAAGGTGTTCGTAACGCGACGCATCACTTCATGCGTCTAAATACGGGGTCCCACTTCTTTGTCCATGAGCCCAATTATACTCCAAGGGAATCAAATGCTTACGTTGGTTAGTACCAACATGCAACGGGTGCTATCATTAGGGAGGAGAGGCTGCTGCTGCTTGACCATAAGGATGCCGTTCCCGTTAGTAATCCAGCGGTCCCGCTGAAACGACGGACAATCGTTCGTCCTTCTTTAAGAGAGGTCACTACGGTTGTAGTCCCACGAGCTTTTCCTGATAAGCTTCGACCCGATGTTCCTGCGACTGCGGTAATCGTGGCATCCCCGGAGTCGGGCATTGGTTCGGAGATCGGGACCCGCCGTCCGAAGAAGCATGTCAAGCGAAAGCTTTTATCGTCGGCTGCTGGTGTCAGTTTGGAGAAGAAGAAGAAATTTCTATTATCCGCTAACGCCGTATTCGGACGGAGCCCCATGCTCCCTATAGTGAGGGCTTGTGCGAGTATGGCACTAATGTCGGTCTGTTTGATGCGCCTGTCACTGATACCAATCTTCAGGCCGCCATTGAAGCGTCGAAGCGACTGGCCCGTGAACAGGCGGCGTTAGCCCCTATTGCGGAGTCCGGTATACTTTATTTATACTCTCATGTATATATCCCCTCTTTTTTTTGAATTTATTATGTTTTACTAACGCTCTCTTCCTTAATAGGTATTTCTGCTGAAGAGGCTCTCTCGGCTTTCCTCATGACGTTTGAGGAGGAGGAGAGGCTTTGTGCCTTCTTGGGCCTTGGTAAAATTCGTTTCACCACACTTTTGTAATTTTAGTCCCTTTTATTCATGATCTGACCCTTTTCTTTATCCTGCTACAGGAACCACTACAACCCAGGTTGTAAGGCCAACCCTGGGCGGTGATGCACAAAGTCCTTCAGAGCCACTAACTACGGCTGAGGCCCTCCCGAGACCATTACAGGAGGTGTCGCTGAAGCAGCCGATGATGGATACCACAGCGGATCTGGAGGCTGAGCTCGATTTGGACAATGATGTCCCCTTATCAGAGGTTTTGAAGCGATCGGCTCATACCGCCCAGGCTGAGAGAAAGCGTAGAAAGCATGCTGTGAGGGAACATCAGGCTATCTTGGCCGCGGGTGCAGGTTCGAGTGAAGTTCGACCTTCTGTCGTTCCCATGGAGGATGTCCCTTCTGACTTGTATATTGCTCATAGGCGAGTTGCGCGTGCGGCTCGGGAAGAGGCCGAGCGGCTGCTTCAAGGGATAACAACGCGTAGTCCCTAATTAAAACTTAGTAACCGCTTTTTTTTGAATCATGACACACTTCTCTCTCTTTTTTTTTTCTTTTTTTAAAAGTAGGGCCAAGTTCTAGTGGTGGTATGGCAAGTGAAATACCGTTGATTAAAGATCCTAAAGTGGCAAACCCTCATCTGGAATCTGGGATTGTTCCGACTGCCGCTTCTTCTCCCTGTGGGTCCTTAGTATCGGCGGGGGATGCAAGTGTTACGACGACCATTATCGAGTCAGGAGATGAAGATGGGGTGCTGAATCCACTTTCCCAGTGGCAACCGAGGAAGTTGTTAGTTATATGTATGCCCTAGAGGCCATTATTATACATGCGATGTATATTATAGTGGAGGCTTGGATATATATAGAGAGTACTTTCTTGCTCGACATGATAGTATGCTATTTGGTTGCTCTTTATCTTAACATGTTGACTTGTATATGTGATGCAGTCTTGCTCTCACATGTTGATAGAGCCCTTAGGTTGTGTACTTGACTACCAGGACTATGATGGAGATCATACTAGTGGGGGCCAAAGGTAGTCCATAAGTACACCCTAAAACTGTTCCTAGTCGAGGGTGTATCGAGACAAGGCATCGATATTTCGGAGTAGACTAGCATGCACGCATCTTGATCCATATGATGGGCGATGGATGGTCCCACATCCATTGGTGTTTGACATCAAAGATGGTATACGGGTGCTCAGTGGAGACTGGGTACACTGAACGGACTTGCCGAGAACTCCTAGTTGGTATTATACCTATCGTCAGATAGCAGTTCTATGGTGATATTGGTACTGGTTAGTCTGTAGACCTTAGATCGTCATAGAGTCTTGTGTGATTCCCACTGTGCTTTGATTTCCACCTTACCACGTTCATGAGAACGTGCAAAACGGTGGCTTTTAGGCACAGTCCCGAATCACATGGAGGCAATGAGCGATAGGAGGGGATTCGTCTCTTCCGGTATTGGGAGTTGATGTTGCGTTGTGCTCGATTGGCCATAACAACAAGTCCCTGGCCAGGGCTACTACGGAGATTTACTGATAAGTATTATCAGTAGTTTCTTGACCCGTTATGAGCCACACATCGGCACGACTTATCGGTTATTGGGGTCTGACGTTTACCATCCCTATACTGGATATGCGACATATCAGACGAAGAGACCCGGACTGTACGGTAGTGTTACTGTCAGGCTTTTGTAGGAGTTAGAGCGGGCTAGCTTACTGATCTTCTGATCGTTCAATACCCAGGTAGCCGTTACGTCCAGCTAGTACCGCTGACGGCTTGTGGGTGCTTGATGTGATCATCATCTACTGCCGGCGTATTGACGAGTCTTTAGAGTCCTACACAGAGGTTTCACTGGCTCAGGCAAAACGAAATAGGAGCATATATGTGATATGTGCGGGATCGAGATTAATACGAGTATGAGATACCGTATTCTATTCTCGCTATATATTGTATCGATCGGTTATATGTGATATAACCGGGTTATCGAATCAAATGTTGATTCGATAAGTTAATACAGTATCGGTCGGTTATATATGATATAACCGGGTTATCGAATCAAGTGTTGATTCGATATAATGATAAAAATAATATTAGTCGGTCATATGAGATATAACCGGATTATTAAATCAAGTGTTGATTTAATGATTTAATGTATAATTATATATTTGATATATTAATTTACATTAACTAATATTAGCTCACTTAAGCATTTATTTTTCTCACATGTGCACACTTAATACATATGTGATATATATTAATTGTGTTTTATTATGTGTCATGGTTGATGATACATGCAACATGGGTGTATGAGACTTACACCATGATAAAGATAATGTAGGATTTATTTATTTATTGTAATTCATTTATTAGTTGGAAATTTGTCACATGGCATGAAGCTTCATGAAGCTTTGAGACCCATTGATTTAGTCCACTAGTTTTGTCTCACACTAGATATTTGTTAACCCAACCATTATCTTAACTTATGGTTAGGTCTCTATATGAGTAATATTAGATATTTTCTCATCCATGGTTGCTATTCACTCTCACAACATTATCTTTCTTGATCTTCTTCCTCAAAGCTCAAGATCTCTCTAGGTTTTGTAAAATTGAGAAATAATAGTGAGAAAAGAAATCCAAAGTGAGCAAAAATCCTACTTCATCATCCTCTACTAGATTAGAACTTTAGTATAGGGTGTTTGCTTCACTAATCCCACATTATTGAAGAGGGTAGCTTGCGTTAGTGTCTTCTCGACGTAGATCATCTTCGGCCTCGAAAACTTCAAGCAAGATCGTTGCTTTCTTCTCATGGAGCCATTCAAGAGTCCACAAGATCACTTCATCACAGCGAAGGGACTACTACAAGGAGCTATTGAAGTGAAGGACCGGTCTACAAAGGTTGTATTCCGTTATCACTTAAAAATAAAGTAGTTTACTTTAATATCGTATGATTCTGTAGTTAACGATTCTAGTTTAGGATTCTTTAAAACGGCAAAATTTTGAAAATGGTATAGACGATACCTCCCGAAACCTTGCTGTCGTTCATAGGAACCCTACAGTGGTATCAGAGCCTAGCTAGAGAATTAGACGGATAAGTGCCGGATTACAAAACCAAAACAACTCCGCAACACCCGACATCAAACCCTAGTTTCTATAAATTTTTTCCGAATGATAAATTTTTTTTAAACAGTTGTAGAATGATGTATGAGATACATAATGAACACTGTACAAAATTCACCCCATTCCCTCAAAAATTGGCCGAGCCCATCAGTGTCAAAACCGGCCAGATCGGGCAGTTCTGGGCTGAAATTTTTACAGTGTTTAAAGCTCTGGGTTTTAGTACTTTAGGTGTTGTTTGTTTTTGCTAATTTTGCATGTGATGTTATCTTTTAGCAAAGGCAATTCGGAGTGTTTCGTATTCGTAATTCTAGGTTTTGTTTCGGTTATTTTAGACGGTGTTAAAAAATTCGATCGGATATCAAATACCCACTTTCACCCTTACCGGAAAATTTTCAAGTGTTGGATTTTTGCTTAGCTAAAGAACATTCAAATATCGTGCAAGTGATTCGGTGGAACCTCTAGAAGAACGAAACCTTAATTCGATTATGTGACCGTCAGAACCGCCACTAAATCCTAGGGTTTGTGGTAGTTCAGCAGTGCCACATGTGAGGCATTGGTTGGCCCTTCTACGGCTGGTTCATTGGTACTGTAGCATGTACTGAGTATTTTTAAACTACGCTCAAGTGTTGAGCTTTTGGGAATTTTTAGGTGTTTGTTGATTCGATCGGAAGGTTTAACATCGTCTAGCAATTTCTGGAATGTGATACAATATGTGGAATTCATATAGTTAGGCATAAAATCCAAAGTATGTGATATTTTGGGTTTATGATGTCTAAGGTTATTATAGATTCCAAATGGTGTAGTTTGACATTTTCTTTTCTACGACCGTATGTGTAATATGTGGTGTATCGCCGGTTTCGTTGCTATATGTCAACGACAATTGGGATACGCATATTTACTTACGTTGATGACATGCGATGTTATGTGTTGCTGTGATATGTTATATTGGATCGTCGTGTTTTGAGTAGCCGGGGGTTTTATGTAAGATGAGAGTTTTTATTTTCATTCATGTAAAATTCAATGTATGTAATATTCTTTTATTAGGGCACTTCCGGGTTGAGGATGATGTCACCATTGTTGTATATTATTTACTTTTCCGCATTAGGATAGACTCAAGGAGGGGAGCACAAGTAACCGGGTTCTAGAGTTCAGTAGGAGACCATCTCGAGGAGTCGAGTCCGGATCTCCTAACTCTAGAATTGGTAGGGTTGCTTGCCGCTCTCGTAGGGGTCTAGGGATGTGGATTTGGCTATTCATCACGACCGTGGAATCCGTATTTTATACTGGCTCAAAATAAAACACAGACCTCCTAGTATATCCAATATTTCATATGTTTCTTCTGCTGCTCTGTGATGTGATCACTGTGGATTATGAGACGAATGGATATACATTATATATGAGATATATAGTAGACGTTGCTTATGTTTTGCACCCGCGCTAGTCCCGTCCTGGTATGCCGTTAGTTAAATAACTTAACGGTGCATAACAGGACACTGTGGCGAATGCGGATGGCATAAGCGTACGTTGTATTTTTGTTTCTTCTGTGATGCTTAGGAAGCATAAATGATGGGATTTCATTAATGAGATTAATGAAAAGAAAAGAAACCTAAAACATGTTGTAGAATCATATTTTCCAAAAGGGTAGCTCTAGATTTTGCTTTGCATAGCGGTAATCCTTGTAGATTATACAGCACCTCATTTGATGAGGAAAGAGCTGAGATCCCTTCACCGGGAGTGACCTCTTTAGCAAAAGCTTGCAGATGCTACAACCAACTCGGTTTTGTTTTTGATTTCCTCTTTTAGTTCTTGTTTTGCATAGCGGTATTCCTTTTAGAATATCCAGCACCTTATTCGATAAGGAAAGAGCCGAGATCCCTTCACCGGGAGTGGCCTCTTAAGCGAAACTAGTAAAAAGCCTAAAAAACACTCCTTTTCAAAAATCACTTGTTTCTACAACTATATCAAGTTCAATATGAAAAAGGTTTTCTTAAAAACTTGTCGTAGCCCTCCGTCATTTCAGATAAGTCCTACTTAGTATTCTTGCTACGTTTGTTGATCTTAGCCAAGGCGTAGTGTGCGGTAGCTAATTATTGCTTATCTGCCAAAGCATGAGATGCGATTGGATTAGGGTAGTCGTACGACTTTGTTGACCTTAGACAAGGGTCATACGGGTGGGTTTAATTCAATCAGAAATGACGGGTTGAATTTGGCTAGCGCTTATGATTTGTTGACCGTAGCCAAGGTCATAAGTTGCTAGGGGCAAAAGATTATCGGGAATTTCAAGTGTTGAAATTTGCAATGAGATTGCATGCCTTCTATGAGATAGTTGGATCCTGATACCCACTTTGAGCAAGAGTTTCTCCCGGGAGAGTTTTGCACTTTACAATTAGCTAACTCATTAGGTGTCTAGAAAGGTGTCAACAGGGCTACGCCTCTGGGAAAATGAGGTTTATTTTAATTAGATCCGTGCGAAAGCACGGGGAACCTCCCTCAGAAGTACCGGCACTAGCCTGGTTGAACAGTTAGCGAAGTTGTAGAATGCAATTAATCCTGGCTGAATTTTCTTTTTAAAGGTTTGAAGGAAAATTTGAGAATAGCAGTGGGAGACATCGATTAGATAAGATAAATAACTAATCTGATCTTTGCAAGAGCATACGCTAAGTTTTCTTCTCTTTCTCTCCAGGTAGTGACCATGTCAGGCCTTAATCAAGATAATAATATGGATGTATTGACCGAACCCGCTTTTTATGCTCAGCAGGGGAACATTGGTTCCGCTCCAACTTATAATTGTTATAAGTCTGAGTAGGAAATATGAATATATCCGGATTTCCATGCCACCCAAATGAAGAATGAGCATGTTGATGCATCTTCTTCGGGTGTGTTAGTAACCGAGAACTGTTTCTCAGTACACTCTACGTCCTAGGTATTAGATACAGGGTTAGGATCCCACATATGTAACATGTTACATGGGCTACGGAAAGGTAGAGAACTGGGAATGGGTGATCATTCCGTAAGAGTAGGGAATGGGGCAAATGTAGCAGCCAAAGCAGTTGGCGAATATCACCTTGTATTACCAAATGGTAATACATTGATTCTGAACGAATGCTAAACATTCCGACCCTGATATGAAATCTTATATCAGTTTCTTTATTAAGTAAAGAGAGATATAATTTTGTAGTACAGGATAATGTTATGAATATCTTCCTAAATCAAAAGTTGATTGGATCAGGCTCATTAAATAATGGCATATACGTTCTAGATCAAACCACAGTTCTGAACGTACAAAACACACACAAGAGGAAAAGTTCAGAAATGAATGATTCATTCTTGTAGCATTGTAGACTAGGTCATATCAATGCGACACGACTAGCTAAGTTACATAAGGATGTATATTTAAATTTGTTCGAATTTTCATCTTATGACACTTGCCAGTCATGTCTCAAAGGCAAGATGACCAAAACTCCGTTTACAGGACACGGAGAAAGAGCTAGTGAGCTCTTGGGACTGATACATAGTGATGTATGCGGTCCCATGTCTACACATGCCAGGAATGATTCTTCCTACTTCATTACATTCACTGACGATCTCTCAAGATACGGACATGTGTTCCTGATGAAACACAAGTCTGAAGCTTTTGAGAAATTCAAGGAATATAAATCCGAAGTAGAGAACCAAACGGGTAAAAGTATTAAAATCCTACAATCCGATTGGGGAGGAGAATACTTGAGCACAGAATTCCTGGACTATCTAAAAGATAATGGGATTCTCTCTCAGCTTACTCCTCCGTATACACCACAACACAACAGTGTATCAGAGCGGAGGAATCGCACCCTATTAGATATGATGCGCTCTATGATGAGCACCGCTGAGTTACCTATTTCTTTTTGGGGTTATACGCTGGAAACGGCCGCATACCTATTGAATTGAGTTCCAACCAAATCGGTGCCTACCACTCCATATGAGATATGGAATGGGAAGAGACCATCTCTTAAACGAGTTAAGATATGGGGTTGCCCGGCCCATGTTAAAAAGAAAAATCCGGACAAGCTCGAGGCAAGATCAGTTCTTTGCAAGTTTGTGGGATATCCAAGCAATTCGTATGGATATCATTTCTACCTCAGTGAGGAACAAAAGGTGTTTGTTGCTCAACATGCCACCTTTCTAGAAAAGGAATTTCTTGCAAAAGAAATTAGTGGCAGAGAGGTAGAGCTGGAAGAACTTCCAACCGCACAAACTACAGATGAAAATTTGGTAGAACCAGAGGATTCGATAGCTCCCAACGAACCTTAGCCTCTCCGCCGATCTAGTAGGGTTCCTCATCCACCTGAGAGATACTACGGTTTTCTCGTAGACGGTGGGAGCGAGGATTGCATCATGGTTGATGATGACCCAACTAGCTTCGAGCAGGCTATCGCGAGTGGGGACTCTGTGAAATGGCTGGATGCAATGCGATCTGAGATGGAATCCATGTACACCAACAAAGTATGGACTTTGGAAGTTGCTCCTGAAGGGATAAAACCCATTGGGAGCAAATGGATCTTTAAGAAGAAACTTGGTGTAGATGGAAAAGTTGAGACTTTCAAAGCTAGACTTGTTGCAAAAGGTTTTCGTCAACGATCAGGTGTGGACTATGATGAAACCTTTTCTCCAGTGGCTATGCTTAAGTCCATCCGGATCCTGCTTGCCATCGCTGCATACAATGACTACGAAATCTGGCAAATGGATGTTAAGACTGCCTTTCTAAATGGTGATTTAGAAGAGTGCGTGTACATGACTCAGCCAGAGGGCTTCGTGGACAGTGGGAGCAGCGGCAAGGTGTGCAAGTTGCTTAAATCCATTTACGGGTTAAAGCAAGTATCGCGGAGTTGGAACATCTATTTTGATGTTATAGTAAAAGAGTTTGACTTCATCAAAAATGTAGATGAACCTTGCATATATAAGAAGGTTGCAGAGAGTAAAGTTGTCTTCCTCGTATTGTACGTGGATGAAATACTCTTGATAGGAAATGATGTTCCTATGCTGCACTCGGTCAAGCTCTTCTTATCACATAGATTCTCAATGAAAGATCTAGGGGATGCCTCCTACATCTTGGGGATTAAGATCTATAGAGATAGATCTAAACGGATATTGGGATTGTCCCAATTCAGGTATGTTGACACCATACTAAAGAGGTTTAATATGGAAGAATCCAAGCGTGGGTTTTTACCCACGATCTCAGGACCCACTCTCTCCAAAGAGATGTTTCCCAAGACTGATTTGGAGAGAGCTCGCATGCAAGGGATACCCTATGCTTTGGCAGCAGGCTCTATCATGTATGCGATGTTATGTACCAGACCCGATGTAGCATACTCACTAAGTGTAGTGAGTAGGTATCAAGCAGATCCAGGAGAGAGTCACTGGACAGCTGTGAAGAACATTCTTAAGTACTTGAGAAGGACTAAAGAGATGTTCTTGGTGTATGGTAACGGAGAACTCCAAGTGGAGTCCTTTACTGATTCGAGCTTCCAAAGTGATAAGGACGACTCTAAGTCACACTCGGGATTTATCTTTACCCTCAATGGAGGGGGGTTAGTTGGAAGAGTTCAAAACAGGAAACCGTTGCAGACTCGACGATGGAGGCTCAATACACAGCCGCCAACGATACTGCCAAAGAAGCTGTCTGAATGAAGAAGTTCATAATTGAACTTGGTGTGGTTCCATCCATTGAGCGTCCAATACCTTTGTATTGCGATAACAATGGAACAGTGGCCTTGGCCAAGGAACCCAGGTCCCATCAGCGATCCAGGCATATTCTGAGGCGGTATCACCTGATACGGGAGATAGTTGATTGCCGGGAGATCGAGATCAGGAGAGTTAACACGAAGGACAACACGGCGGATCCACTCACCAAGGCCATTCCCCAGATACAATTTGAGAGACTCTTCGGGATGTTGGGTATGAGATACTACAACAACTGGCCTTAGTGAAAGTGGGAGATTGTTAGTTATATGTATGCCTTAGAGGCCATTATTGTACATACGATGTATATTATAGTAGAGGCTTGTATATATATAGAGAGGACTTTCTTGCTCGATATGATAGTATGCTATCTGGTTGCTCTTTATCTTAACATGTTGACTTGTATATGTGATGCTGTCTTGCTCTCACATATTGATAGAGCCCTTAGGTTGTGTACTTGACTACCAGGACTATGATGGAGATTATACTAGTGAGGGCCAAAGGTAGTCCACAAGTATACCCTAAAACTATTCCTAATCGAGGGTGTATCGAGACAGGGCATCGATATTTTGAAGTAGACTAGTGTGCTGATCCATATGATGGGCGATGGATGGTCCCACATCCATTGGTGTTTGGCATCAAAAATGGTATACGGGTGCTCAGTGAAGACTGGGTACACTGAATGGACTCACCGAGAACTCCTAGTTGGTATTATACCTATCGTCAGATAGCAGTTCTCTGGTGACATTGGTACAAGTTAGTCTGTAGACCCGAGATCGTCATAGAGTCTTGTGTGATTCCCACTGTGCTTTGATTTCCACCTTACCACGTTCATGAGAACGTGCAAAACGGTGGCTTTTGGGCACAGTCCCAAATCACATGGAGGCAATGAGCGATAGGAGGGGATTCGTCTCTTCCGGTATTGGGAGTTGATGTTGCGCTGTGCTCGATTGGCCATAACGACAAGTCCCTGGCCAGGGCTACTACGGAGATTTACTGATAAGTATTATCAGTAGTTTCTCGACCCGTTATGAGCCACACATCGGCATGACTTATCGGTTATTGGGGTCTGACGTTTACCATCCCTATACTGGATATGCGATATATCAGACGAAGAGACCGGACTGTACGGTAGTGTTACCGTCAGGCTTTTGCAGGAGTTAGAGCGGGCTAGCTTGCTGATCTTCTGATCGTTCAATACCCGGGTAGCCGTTACGTCCAGCTAGTACCGCTGACGGCTTGTGGGTGCTTGATGTGATCATCATCTACTGCCGGCGTATTGACGAGTCTTTAGAGTCATACACAGAGGTTTCACTGGCTCAGGCAAAATGAAATAGGAGTATATATGTGATATGTACAGGACCGAGATTAATACGAGTATGAGATACCGTATTCTATTCTCGCGATATATTGTATCGATCGGTTATATATGATATAACCGGGTTATCAAATCAAATGTTGATTCGATAAGTTGATACAGTATCGGTCGGTTATATGTGATATAGCCGGGTTATCGAATCAAGTGTTGATTCGATATAACGATACAAATAATATTAGTCAGTCATATGGGATATAACCGGATTATTAAATCAAGTGTTGATTTAATGATTTAATATATAATTATATATTTGATATATTAATTTACATTAACTAATATTAGTTCACTTAAATATTTATTTTTCTAACATGTGCACACTTAATATATATGTGATATATATTAATTGTGTTTTATTATGTGTTATGGTTGATGATACATGCAACATGGGTGTATGAGACTTACACCATGATAAAGATAATGTAGGGTTTATTTATTTATTGTAATTCATTTATTAGTTGGAAATTTGTCACATGGAATGAAGCTTCATGAAGCTTTGAGACCCATTGACTTAGTCCACTAGTTTTGTCTCACAATAGATATTTGTTAACTCAACCATTATCTTAACTCATGGTTAGGTCTCTACATGAGTAATATTAGATATTTTCTCACCCATGGTTGCCATTCACTCTTATAACATTATCTCTCTTGATCTTCTTTCTCAAAGCTCAAGAGCTCTCTAGGTTTTGTAAAAGTGAGAAATAACAGTGAGAAAAAGAAATCCAAAGTGAGAAAAAATCCTACTTTATCATCCTCTACTAGATTAGCACTTTAGTATAGGGTGTTTGCTTCACTAATCCCACATTAGTGAAGAGGGTAGCTTGGGTTAGTGTCTCCTCGACGTAGATCATCTTCGGCCTTAAAGACTTCAAGCAAGATCGTTGCTTTCTTCTCATAGAGCCATTCAAGAGTCCACAAGATCACTTCATCATAGCGAAGGGACTACTACAAGGAGCTATTGAAGTGAAGGACCGGTCTACAAAGGTTGTATTCCGTTATCACTTAGAAGTAAGTAGTTTACTTTAATATCATATGATTCTCTAGTTAACGATTCTAGTTTAGGGTTCTTTAAAACGGCAAAATTTTGAAAATGGCATGGACGATGCCTCCCGAAACCTTGCTGTCGTTCATAGGAACCCTACAGAAGCTGTCACAACTGGTGACGCTTAGGACACTGTCTCAGTTTCTGCTCTGATAGGTACTCCTTGAGTTATTACCTTTGAGTTTTTAATCCCACTAGGCATCTAATAATATCTTCTTTATCCTAAGTATAGGTGCAGTAGACCTTAATGTTGTATTGACTGAAGAATTGCCACCATCATTGCTCTGACTGCTACGGTTCCACCCCTTTCTTCCGCGTCTCTCCGAACTCTGGAAGGTGAAGATTTCTTATTTCTTTGCTTCAGTATAGATACCATTTTCCTGTATTGACCCTATAGTGTTGCAATCCTGCAGGAGTGCTCTTTGATCGCTTACAACAGGTGTTAAGCCCGCACTTTTCCTTCCAGTCGGAATTCGTTCCTCCTTCCGGCATTGGTTAGTACACTCCTTGCTTGGTGTTTCTTCTTTTCATTCTGTTGCTAAGCTTTCCCCATGTTGACAACAGTACCACGGCTCGAGGGAGGAAGTGAAGGGATAGCCGAGTCTCCTGTACTCCCTGTCGTGCCGCCTTCAACAGATGGTACGATAGATCTCGTCCATCAGCCGTCTTCTTTATTTTTTTTCAAATCGAAATATGAACCTCATTCGTACGTGATTTATTTTGCAGCGACTATACCGGGTTCGATTCCTTTTGAGTCTCACAGTCCCATGCCTACGGGGCCTTTTGCTAAGCGTTAATCTTCTAGGGGTGCGGCAACTAGCGAGTGGATGTTACGCGAATTTATCGAAGATCTTGATGCCGAGGCTCTCACCTCTGCTGCGGATTTCACTGATGAAGTCAATCCTATTTTGGCGATGCTTGTGAACTTCCACAACGAAGATTTCATCAGCTTTTGGGTCGACTATCGTAAGAGGATCGAGACCTGTATGCATGAGATCGAGCTCAAGCGTATCGCTCCTGAACTATTGACCTTGAAGGCTCAGCGGGTCGCATGGGTCCAATTTCATTCAACATTTTGAACAAAAGTTGACCCTAAAGCGGAAGGAGCGGGAGATGGCTTCTGGAAAATCCATCAAATTGCGTGCCCAGCTTGAAGCGAATGCCGCGCAGCTGCAAGTTATCTTCGAAAACCTCCAACAATGTATTTCAGATGGGCTGGCGCTGAGGCAGAAGTTGGACTTTACCGAGCGAGGCATGCAAGATTGCGAGTTGCTAAGTAGGAAATTGCTGAGAAGGTTTCATCATGCTTGCAACAACGGGCTCAAATTGAAACGGGGTTGGCCGCAGTAGAAGCATGCGAGGAGGAGCTGCGGCGTAAGCGGGTTGCCAACTTGTTAAAAGCCCCGCCTTCTTAACAACTGTAATTGTATTCCCCCTTTTGTATTAATTGTATCTTTTAAACACTTTGATTCTGGAATAAGAATACACATTTTTTGCATGCGCTTATCTGTGTCTTAATGGGGCGCTAATTAGTTCATTTACTCGTCTTGGAGTTTGTACTTTATTCACTCGTTTCAGAGTTTCTAGTTTATGGACACATTTTGGAGTTTGTAGTTTATTCACTCGTTTTGGAGTTTCTAGTTTATGTACCCATTTCGGAGTTTGTTTAGTTTACCTCCCTTGGGTTTATAGGAAAACTTATCCTAACGTTATATGTAGATAACCCCTTCCCTTTGCGACAGAGGTCCATTAGGTTTTATGGTACTAGGGTTTTAGTCCGTGGTACCGTCGCGTTGGCTGATGTATTCCTCGATATACAGTCTTTAAGTTGTTGTTCGAGTAGCCCCGCGACTATCGTGTCTCTGATTCCTTCGGAGGCTGGACAAGACGTCTTCAAGTAATATCCTTAGGCTATATGACCGCCGGAAGAGCAAGTGTTAGGAATTTTCCATATCACTTTTTACTTGAGGTTAGGCTCAGTTTAGAGCCCCGATGAGTCATAACCATTCCGCGCTGGTGTGGGATGATCTCCGATAGTCTCTTAGGCTTTATATGACTTGCCATCGAGACCCTGAAGCTAGGAACATGCCGTTGCTTCAATTTGATTTGGCTATTTGGAGCCTTTGTTGATATTGCGTCTACTGTAACGAGAAGAATGTCAAGCTGGAGCAGGGATTTTGCCGTCACTCCTTTTTTGATTTGGCTATTTGGAGCCTTTGTTGACATTGCGTATGCTATAATGAGAAGAATGTCGAGCTGGAGCTGGGATTCTGCCGTCACTCCTCTTTGTTTTGACCCTTGGCCTTTTGTTGATGTTGCGTCTGCATCCTGCTGGAATGAGAAGGTACGCCGGGGTTGTCTCTCGGTTGTATATGAACCGTCAAGACTTGGAGCTAGGAATTTGCCATGGCTCCGCTTTGTTTTGACCCTTGGGCCTTTTGTTGACGTTGCTTCTACACTCTGATGGAATGAGAATGAATGCCGAACTGATCTCTAGACTGTGGATGTTGCCGTCGAGATCTGGCTCTCCTTTTGACGGAGCCTAGTGGGAAAATATGGTTCCTTTTTTTCATTTGTGCTCCCTTTGACGGAGCCTGGTGGTAAAATATGGTTCCCTTTTTTCATTTGTGCCCATGGATTATATACATGAGTCGGTGTAGACTCATCTGCAGGGCAGAGGAAATTTTATTTTTTTTTACTTTTTTATTTCCGCGATACTCTATCTTTTCAGCTTTTCATATCGCGAAAGTCACAATTGCCCAATCATTTCGGCTATTTATCGCGGTGCCCAATCATTTTGGCTATTTTTATATTTTTACTCGCTGCTTTTTATTGCGAGTTGTCCAAACATTTCGACTGTTTTTATATGAGCATTTTTGCTCACTGATTTTTATTGCGAGTTGTCCCATCATTTCAGCTATTTTTATATGCATTTTTTGCTCGCTGGTTTTTTATTACGAGTATGGAACTTAAGATCTGATCCCAATCTTGGCATCAGCATCACCGTGACTAGAATATTGCCAGGAGCGAATCATCATTTGTCTTGAAAGGACTTGAAGTTTGACACTTGTTCAGGCATCAGCATCACTGCGACTGGAATATTGCCAGGAGCGAATCATCATTTGCCTTTGTTGATTTGAACAAAAATGGCTTAGTAAACAGGGTTAGGATCCTATCGACTAAGACTTTTCAATTTTATGAGCTGTAAGGGTCTCATAAAGTTATTTCTCCCTACGAGTCGTGAGGATCTCGTAGGTGTATTTTTTCCTTAGGAATCGTGGGGATTCCTAAGTGTGTGCTCTCCCTTACAAGTCGTAAGGATCTTACAAGGCTGTTTTCTCCTTATAAGTTGAGATGACTTACAGATGCCGTTCATCATATGAGGACATTTCTTGTCATTGGTGGAACTTGGCGGGGGGATCGTTTATTTGTACCCGTGGATTGTATACAAGGGCTAATATTGGACCGCCTGTAAGGTAACTTAGGGAATATGACGGCTTAAGAATAGGTTTGGATCCCTGTAACCTAAGACTTTCAAATTCTATGAGCCGTGAGGGTCTCATAGGGGGAGTTCTCCTTACGAGTCGAGAGGATCCCGTAAGTGAAAATTTTACGAGATTGCGCCCTTCCTGGTTTTCACAAGCTCGCCGATAGCCCTGCTGTTTTTACTCACGGCGCCCCTTCAGGTTTTCATCCGTGCCTATTTTGCTTGTGGATATACCGTTTTTTTAACGAGATTGCTCCCTTTCGGGTTTTCACAAACTCACCGGTAGCCCTGCTGTTTTTATTCACGGCGCCCTTTCGAGTTTTCATCTGTGCCCATTTTTCTTGTGGACATACCGTTTTTTTAATCATCGGTTTGCCAATGGGACTTGAGTCGCAATCTTCGCCATTGGAACTTTGATAGCAATATAGATCTCAAGAGAGTATATCGCCGTATTTGGGACAATGCACCATATTTGAGGCGGTGCTCTAGTTTAAGGACATTCCGGTCCATTTTTAGTTTAGGGACATCTCGGTCCATGGCCAGTTTTAGGATGTAGTGGTCCATTGTTACCATTTTCGAGGCAACGGATCTTCTGGATACTACTTTCAGGGTTCTGACTCAGGAAGATAGCGAGCGGATATAGGCGTCGTCGTTTATCATTGACCTGAATCGCAACCCATTAGGCGTAGTATCTTTTGAGGAATTGGCCATTTATTGGCCGGAAAGGTCTTTCGCCATACATATCCATGAGCAGGTAGGCCCCACCTTAGTAGACCTTGTCTATGATGTACGGGCCCTCATCGTTCGGATCGAATTTCCCCTTTTTTCACTATTGGGAATATAGGTCGTTTGACAACTAGCACGAGCTCGCCTTGGCGGAATGTTCTCGGCCTAGTCAGTCTTTCGTATGAGCGCGTCATCCTTACCTTGTAAGCTTCTAGGTTTTGTTGCACCATGAGGCGAGTTTCATCGAGGTCGTCGAGCTCCTATAGTCGAAAATGGGCATTTTCTTCATCCATCAGCTCGTATCGATCTGCTACCCGTAGAGAAGGGAGTTCTATTTCCAAAGGAAGGACTTCTTCTGTGCTGAATACCAACGCGTATGATATTGTATTCATAGCTGTTTTGAACGTCGTTCGGTATGCCCAGAGAGCTTCGTGTAGTCTTTCGTGCCAGTCCTTTTTGTTTCTCGACACCGTTTTCTTTATAATTTTTGTCAGGGTCTTGTTGAAAGCTTCAGCTAGACCGTTGGCTTGAGGATTGTAGACCGAAGAGTATCTCCAATCTATTTTATGCTGTCCTGCGAAGCGGCTGATTTTATGGCTCCTGTAGGCTGGCCCATTATCTGAGATTATCCATCGCGGAGTACGGAACCGGTAGATGACATGCGTCCTGAAGAAATGGAGGATATTCTCCCACTTCCCTTAGCGGTACTGCTTCTGCCCACTTAGAAAAGTAATCGATCGTTGCTAGTATGAACCGATGTCCTTTGGATGACGCTGGTTCAATGGGGACAATTATGTCGGTTCTCCACATTTCGAACGGCCAGCTAGCTACAGTTGGGTGTAGCGGATTTGGATGTTGGTGGATGAAGTCCCCGTGAATCTGGCACGAGTGACACCGCTTCGCATATTTTAGGCAGTCCTGAATCATCGTGGGCTAATAATATACCATCCCTTTGATCTTCAGCTTCATCTTTGGCTCGGCTTGATGAGAACCGCAGAGTCCGTCATGAGTTTCTTGAACGACTCTCCTTGCTTCTCCTGGCCCCAAGTACCTTAGTCACAAACCGTCAAGCGATCTCTTGTATAGAGTATCATTGACGAAAGCGAAAGACAGAGCCCGTTTCATGAGCTAATGTCTTGACGACGCGTTTTCGGGCATTCGATGGGATTTGAAGTAGTCTATGAAGACTTCGTTCCAATCCTTGACCTTTTCTTCATCTTCTATTTGGAGGACTGCTTGTTTGGTCGTTTCCTTTTCTTCAGATGCCTCTGTTAAATCCTCCGAAGGTATCCCTGCTGGCGCGAGAACCCGAAGGCTTTGCACGATGATCTTTCCGTCATTGAGGTCTTAGTCGGCCAATTCTTTAGCTAATCTAGCCAATGCATCCGCTTTGCTATTTTCCGCACGCGGTATACTCTCCAAGATGTAGGAGGGGATTTGTGCCAGCAGTTGCTGCACTCTTTCACCATACCTGATCAGTTCTGGCTTGCATGTCTGATAGTCGCCATTTACTTGGCCGACAATGAGCTGGGAATCTCCATATATGAGGAGGTCTTTGATTCCCATATCAACAGCGATATCGAGACCTGTTATCAAAGCTTCATATTCAGCTTCGTTGTTAGTTCTTGGTTCCGTCCGGGAGAAAGCGTAACGTAATATCCCTCCTTGCGAGGTCACAAAAATAAGGGCTAGCTTTGATTATGGGGGTGTTATGCTTCCGCTTCTTCATGGAAAATACTCTATCGAAGTAGAGTTCCCATCGGGCACCATTCTCTTCTTCCTTTGCGTCGAATGCATGTTCATCCGGTAACTCACAATTTAAGGGGGAGTCGGCGGGTATCGGATGCTCGGCGAGAAAGTCGGCGATGGCCTGGCCCTTCACTGCTTTGAGAAGTCGATACGTTATCGAGAATTCCATCAGGAGGAGGGCCCATTTGGCAAGCCTTCCTGTTAGTATGGCCCTTGACATCAAATATTTGAGAGGATCCACTTTTGATATGAGATGGACCTCATACGCCAAGGCTGTAACAACCCTAAACTTTCTGTACACTTTTTTCAAAAATACAGAAAGGGATACTTGAGCCTAAGCATGAGTTATAAGTTTGTTTTGCTTTAGAATAGCAAGAAAGAGCTTGTAGCTCATTGGTAAGACCTTACATTGCTGAACCAAAGTACCAGAGTTCAAATCTCATCAGCCACACATTATTTTTATTTAAAATTCTTTTAATCTTTTAGAAGCCCAAGAGTTTACACGTGCACTATACGTAATAGGGTAAGTTATAGAATAAAAAAACATGACCACGAGGCTAGACCAATCGTCAGGGACACGTGGCAGCAAGACGAGCCCCGACTCGCCCTACTTGGGCCGGCGAAGCGCTTGAATCGGCCGGCGGCGCCGGGTCAACTCGGTCCGATCCCTAAATTTCTTTAACCCCCTGCACCCTTTGGCCTACCCCACCCCCTGCACTGTTTAAATTCTCTGCAATTAACCAGAGAATTAAAATACCCTTTTTAATCCTTTTTAATGCAAATTTAAATACAATTTTTATCACACCCTTTCACTACCCTAAACCCTAGATTTTTCCTATAAATACCACCCTCAAATCACCCTTCCTCACTCCCAAATCTCTACCCAAACTCTCAAGAAAATTCCCAAGACTTTTTTTGTGCAAGTGAAGTTAGCAAAAGGGCGAAGCTCCGACGAACTTCCAGCGGCAATCCGAGGAGTTTCCGACGACAAAACGACGCACCGGCAACTCCCATCTCTTTCTCTTTCTCTCCTCTAGCTAATCAACCTGTAAGTCCTTAATTCTTCTTCTTTTCTCTATTCAAAAAATATTCAAAACTAAAACTCGAAGGAAGCGGAGTTAATCCGACTTCCGATTCGGTTTTTCTTTAAAAAGTTCTATTTTTATTAAACACAATAATACCAAACTCTTATGTCATGACTATTAAACATTAACGAAGACGATAGAACAAGTTTGACATCAAAATAATAACCGTAGCAAGTTTTATCCCATTTTTAAATTAAAATACCTTTATGTTTCATATCGACATGTTTATACCTTTTAACCATATTACTTTAGAAAACTCACGAGGTAATGACACACCTCCTCACAACACACATATCTAATATAGCACGATGAAATTTGGGAAAATAGATCTGGGAAAATAAGATTTTACATAAAACCACCTTCAACTATTAAAACCTTTTTCTATAAGAAGTGTATTTAACAAATCTTTGCAATTGCGTCTCTACAACCCATTTCGGGGAACCCGTTCGGTATGGTGCGAATTATCGCATATCCTCAGGCCTAGTAGAGTGAGATGCAGACCTTCGCAAGGAGCATACGATCTCGAAAGATTTAAAATACAATTTTCTTTAGAAAATATGATTTCTATTATAAATAAAACTTATATTTAAATATATATATAATTAATATCAAAATATCTATTTTTAATATTTATAATATTCTACATTTCCAAAATTCAAGAAAAATATCTCATTTACAAGAAAATACCATACCATTCCAATATTACAAATAAATACCATATATTATGAAATTAGGTTTATTTCACTAGAAATGTCACATTGATAAAATATACATCAATGAAAACTCTAAAGACGATAATAAAATACTTGAGGTGTATTTTGAAAATTATACAAAATTATTTATACATAAACCCCCCTTAAGTTATACTAAATTACAATAAGGATCCTAGTAAACATAGGTTTAAGCGGAACCATTCTCTTGAGCCTCGGGGAGCCGGAGATATGGGTGCTTGCCTATTTAAGGTAGACAACTTAACAAATGGTGTTATCAATATGGTAATTATCTTTGAAAAAGTCACAAATCCAGCCGTCCATGTGCAGCAGTTGCCGATAGCACCAAAACATAATTCAGGATTCAATTTCTTTTCAAATTGTCTGACTCAGACCGAGTCTCAATATAATCAATCTGACCTGAATATGATTCAAGTATCAAACTTCAATACAATATGGATCTATGAATCCGTCTATTCAATCTAATCAATCAATATTGACCGAACCGAACCATGGATATATTCCATCTACATGTTCATCCATTATATCCGTTCCATTATTGATATCATGGTTTCGGCAAGTCATCCATCTATATAAGTCAAGACAATACAATACAAACAATACAATTAAGACATCGCGGGATTTATAAGGGGTAGACTGGTACGGAAGTTGTTAAAAATGGCATGAGACTGTAACTATAATACACATAACCTGAATTCAATTGCCGTTGTACCATGGCTGAACGGTTCCTTGTGCTCCGTATACCTTAGTCTCCGGGGAAAGTGAGACTCCTCTCGTATACACTGGCCTCTTCTGTACCAAGCTACAAACAACAGCGCTAACAATATAATACAACTTTAAAAGTTACATTCTCTTTCTGTCTATTCTGTCTCTACTTACCCTTGGGACTTACCGAGCGATTTGTTCGCTGACGATATTCTCTTTCTTCTTCTTTGGAATGTTGTCAGGTGATTCGGACCCACTAGAGATCGAGCCCACCTTCGAGGACTTGGATCAGCTAGCCTTCGACCCAGAGCTCTAGTTACTTGTACATTTCATTTCAGTATTTTCCATTTCTATTATGCCACTGTTTAGGCATTGCTTTCCATTCCATGTATTTACTTTTCAGATGTATTGTAAAAAAGAATGCTAATAAATAAAGTTGTTGTTCAATTATATCCATTGACATTGTCTCCTGTGCATTTTACTTAAATTGCTTAGATACGCTTAGTGTGTTTACTTCAGAGTAAATACGTAGCGGCCTCATCGCGTCCTCGGCCCGTATACTGGGAAGCGGGGCATGACAGGTTTTGTTGGTGGCCCATGTAGGTCAGAGCTGTATGGAACTCTACCATGCAGTTCAGCTCTGCATGGACAACCTAAGCAATATAACACAAGAACCAGCAACTAAAAATATTCTTTACAATTCAAATTCCTTGAATCTTCCAATTTCATCTGTCCTAAACCAAAATTCCCACACATCTTTTACAATCTTACCAAAACTTTCGCATCCTTTCTTTCTTCCAAATATTTTTCATACACTATCAATAGTTCTATCACTAAATTTGTTTTTAATCTTTTACACTTTCCTTTTTCAAATTTCGAGGACGAAATTTTTATAAGGAGGGTAGAATGTAACAACCCTAAACTTTCTGTACAATTTTTTCAAAAATACAGAAAGGGATACTTGAGGCTGAGCATGAGTTATAAGTTTGTTTTGCTTTAGAACAGTAAGAAGGAGCTTGTAGCTCATTGGTAAGACCTTGCACTACTGAACCAAAGCACCAGAGTTCAAATCCCATCAGCCACACATTATTTTTATTTAAAATTCTTTTAATCTTTTAGAAGCCCAAGAGTCTACACGTGCACTACACGTAATAGGGTAAGTTACAGAATAAAAAAACATGACCATGAGGCCAGACCAATCGTCAGGGACACGTGGCAGCAAGACGAGCCCCGACTCGCCTGACTCGGGCCGGCGAAGCGCTTGAATCGGCCGGCGCCGCCGGGTTAACTCGGTCAGATCTCTAAATTTCTTTAACCCCTACACCTTTTGGCCTACCCCACTCCCCCTGCACTGTTTAAATTCTCTGCAATTAACCAGAGAATTAAAATACCCCCTTTTAATCCTTTTTAATGCAAATTTAAATACAATTTTTATCACATCCTTTCACTACCCTAAATCCTAGATTTTTCCTATAAATACCACCCTCAAATCACCCCTCCTCACTCCCAAATCCCTACCCAAACTCTCAAGATAATTCCCAAAACTTTTTGTGTGCAAGTGGAGTTAGCAAAAAGGGCGAAGCTCCGACGAACTTCCGACGGCAATCCGAGAAGTTTCCGACGACAAAACGACGCACCGGCAACTCCCATCTCTTCCTCTTTCTCTCCTCTAGCTAATCAACCCGTAAGTCCCTAATTCTTTTTCTTTTCTCTATTCAAAAAATATTCAAAACGAAAAGCCGACGGAAGCGGAGTTAATCCGACTTCTGATTCGGTTTTTCCTTAAAAAGTTCTATTTTTATTAAACACAATAATACCAAACTCTTATGTCATGACCATTAAACATTAACAAAGACGATAGAACAAGTTTGACATCAAAATAATAACCGCAGCAAGTTTTATTCCATTTTTACATTAAAATACTTTTATATTTCATATCGACAAGTTTATACCTTTTAACTGTAATACTTTAGAAAACTCACGAGGTAATGACCTACCTCCTCTCAACACACATATCTAACATTGCACGATGAAATTTGGGAACATAGATCTGGGAACATACGACTTTACATAAAACCACCTTCAACTATTAAAATCTTTTTCTATAAGAAGTGTATTTAACAAATCTTTGCAATTGAGCCTCTACAACCCATTTCGGGGAACCCGTTCGATATGGTGCAGATTATCGTACATCCTTGGGCCTAGTAGAGTAAGTTGCAGACCTCCGCAAGGAGCATACAATCTCGAAAGATTTAAAATATAATTTTCTTTAGAAAATGTGATTTCTATTATAAATAAAACTTATATTTAAATATATATGTAATTAATATCAAAATATCTATTTTAAATATTTATAATATTCCATATTTCCAAAATTCAAGAAAAATATCTCATTTACAAGAAAATACCATACCATTCCAATATTACAAATAAATACCATATATTATGAAATTAGGTTTATTTCACTAGAAATGTCACATTGATAAAATATACATCAATGAAAACTCTAAAGACGATAATATAATACTTGAGGTGTATTTTGAAAATTATACAAAATTATTTTTTACATAAAACCCCCTCAAGTTGTTCTAAATTAAAATAAGGACCCTAGTAAACATAGGTTTAAGCGGGACCAGTCTCTTGATCCTCGGGGAGCCGGAGATATGGGTGCTTGCCTATTTAAGATAGACAACTTAACAAACGGTGTTATCAATACGGTAATTGTCTTTGAAAAAGACACAAATCCAGCCGTCCATGTGCAGCAGTTACCGATAGCACCAAAACATAATTCTGGATTCAATTTTTTTTCAAATTGTCCGACTCAGACTGAGTCTCAATATAATCAATCTGACTTGAATAGGATTTAAGTATCAAACTTCAATACAATATGGATCTATGAATCTGTCTATTCAATCTAATCAATCTATATTGGCCGAACTGAACCATGAATATATTCCATTTACATGTTCATCCATTATATCCGTTCCATTACTGATATCATGGTTCCGACAAATCATCCATCTATATAAATCAAGACAATACAATACAAACAATACAATCAAGACATCACGGGGTTTATAAGGGGTAGACTGGTACGGAAGGTGTTAAAAGTGGCACGAGACTGTAACTATAATACACCTAACCTGAATTTATAACGACCCCAATATTACTATACCATCGTGTTTTCTTTCTTTAGTAAAATATTGTATTTATTTATTCATAGTATTTTTCCGTATATTTTGTTTTCTATTATATATATTATTTTATTATTCCATCTATTTTTTTCCCAAACCTAATTCTTTAAACTAAATTTTAACCTATTTCAAATTAAACGCAAGATCTAACCCAGCGCATAACCCAAATCCAATCTCATTTTCATTTTTTTAATAAAACTATGAGCCCAAAAGCCCACTTTCTTTTTTAAGCAACAACATATATTTAATTCTAATTAAATATATGCATGAACAATCTTGTAGCACATTGGTTAAGTCCTTGCATTGTTATTTTATAAGTCACATGTTCAAATCTCAATTCTTGCAATTATTTTTTTTATCAATTTTTATTCTTCTCATAACTTACAAATGAGACCTTTCATTTCCAAAATGAATGGTGACCTTTCATTTCTCTTTTAATTCCCATGTTGAATGCATATATTATGATAGATAATTCACCATTACACCATCTTTATTTGTGCTCCGCTTTCTTTTTCTTTCTCACATTTTTCTATCTCTCTCTTCTCCCTCTTCACCTAGAGTCCTAGAAAAAGAACACAAAGAAATTTTTAAGGTCTCACTAGTAACGCGAGGCTATTGGTGGATAGACAAGACCGGTGACAATACCGGCTTGTGTATGTAAGTCTCTTCTCTCTCTCCCCCTCCATCTCTTTATTCTCCTCTTGCCATATCTCGTGAATCCGCTATTTTTTCATATCATAATCCATAAGAAAAGATAAACATAAACATACACACACACACACACATATATATGTATGTATATGTATGTATGTATGTATGTATATATATATATATGTATGTATGTGTGTGTGTGTATGTATATATATATATATATATATATATATATATATATGTATGTATGTATGTATGTATGTATGTATGTATATGTGTGTGTGTGTGTGTGTGTATACATACATACCTACATACCTACATACATACATACATACATACATATATATGTAATGTATGTATGTATGTATGTATGTATATGTATGATATATATGTATGTATGTATGTATATGTATGTATGTATGTATTTATGTATGTATAAGTTTAGATATATATGGTTCTATATGGTTTAATAATATCTTATTACCTCTTGCTCAAATTAAAATGTTTTCAATTCTTTGTTCATGACTATGAATGTTTATTATGAGTTGTGAGAACATAAATTTCATGCCACAATATATCTACGATATCTCATGAAATCAGTTTGCTTATTAAAAGAAAAGGAGAAGCTTGCATAAAAAAATACTAGTTAATTTTTTTGCCGATTTTAGCATACATATCAATACCTTTACCTTTAAAATAAATTTTAGAAATTAATTTTTACTTCTAAAAATTTCAGGAAATTTACATATGATAGAATATATTTTTCTGTACACGCTGTAAAAATTTTAGATCGAATCTCTTAACGGTTTAGAAATTATATCATTTTTATTCACTGTTCGTAAAACAGAAAACTGCAGTTATCGGTCAAGTTCTAGGACACATAACTTGGTATACCGGTATCCAAATTGAGCAAATATAGGTGTTTTAGATATCTACATTGAATGATCTAGATTTTTATACTTTTATGTTTTCACTGAAAACCGACGTAAAATATAGAAAACTGCGTCACAATATTAAGTGACGGATCTGGACAGAATCTGTCCTGATTCGTACACTATTTTTAAATAGGACATAACTCGAACACCCGATATCCGTTTGTGACAAAATTTAGATGTGTAGATGCATAATTGATAGAAATATAATTTCTTGTATATTATATTACTTAAAAACGCATGAAACAAGCCGATATAGGCTTTGCAATATAACATATAGGTACTGTCCAGAAATCTGAATTTCTGTTTTAAACACTGATATTAAAATGATCATAACTAGAGTTTAAGAAATACAAATCATGCGAATATTAGTGTTTTTGATAAGTATATCGTAAGACCTACAATTTTCTAATAATTTTCTTAACCTGAAACCTGATGTAAATTGACCGAAACTATGTTATAAAAATATGTGACAGTGCCGAATAGATTCTTATCTGTTTTGCGCGACGATACGAAAACATATATACCTCCCAAACCGGTAGTCGTATTTAGGTGAAATTGGAACTCACGTATGAAAAACACTTAGAACCATATTTCTGTTTATATTCCGCATTTGTTCGACTTGATTAATTAGTCGTACATAATATTTCTTTACAGCATTATTTATGGTAGTTACTCGAATAATATACGTGACTCATTTCATGCTATTCGAACATGTATACATATTTATCTTGATCTTTAAATTGTTGTATGTATATAAAGACGATAATTAAATACTTGAGATGTATTTTGAAATTACATTAAAACTATTTTACATAAACCCCCTCAAGTTATACTAAATTACAATTAGGACCCTAGTAAACATAGGTTTAAGCGAGACCAGTCTCTTGAGCCTCAGGGAGCCGGAGATATGGGTGCTTGCCTATTTAAGGTAGACAACTTAACAAACGGTGTTATCAACACGGTAATCGTCTTTGAAAAAGACACAAATCCCGCCGTCCATGTGCAGCGGTTACCGATAACATCAAAACCTAATTCAGGATTCAATTTCTTTTTTAATTGTTCTGATTCAGACTGAGTCTCATTATAATTAATCTGACTTGAATATGATTCAAGTACAAACTACAATTCAATATGATTCCATGAATCCATATAATCAATCTGTTCAAACTATACAATCTATATTGACCGAACCGAACCATGGATATACTTCCATTTACATGATTCTCCTGTTACATCCATGATTCTCCAGTTACATATATTTACTGATATCATGATTTCGGCAAGTCATCCAATTATACAATCTATATTACAAGACAATACAAGTTGTAATACAATTCAAACAATACAACTATACAAACAAGACATCACGGGGTTTAAGGGGTAGATTGGTACGGAAGGTGTTAGAAGTGGCATGGGATTGCAAGATTTAAGACATCTAACCTGAATACAATCACCGTTGTTCCGGGCATTCTAACGGAGCCCTGTACTTCCATTGGCCTCTAGTCTCTGGCATATAGAAACTCCTCTCATATACACTGGCATCCTTCTGTACCAAGATACAAACAACAGCGTTAACACTAAATACAACAATATAACAATATAATACAACTTTAAATGTTACACACAAACTCTCTCTCTCTCTCTGTCTATTCTATTTATCCCTTATCTTTGGGACTTACCGAGCGATTTTTTCGCTGACGACATTCTCTTTCTTCTTCTTTGAATGTCGTCAGGTGATTCGGACCTTCCAGAGATCGAGCCTAACACTGAAGACTTGGACCAGTTTATTGAAGATCCCGAGCTGTAGTTACACCTGTACACTTTTCATTTCAGTACTTTCCATTTCTGTTATGCCACTGTTTAGGCATTGGTTTCATTCAGATGTATTTACTTTTCCATGTATTGTACAAAAGAATGTTAATAAATAAAGTTGTTGTTCATTATATTTGTCTCTTGTGTACATTTCTTTTATATTGCTTAGATACGCTTAGCGTATTTACTTCAGAGTAAATACGTAGCGGCCTCGTTGCGTCCCCTTCGCCGTACACCGGGAAGCGGGACGTGACAGAATTCAATTGCCGTTGTACCGTGGCTGAACGGTTCCTTGTGCTCCGTATACCTTAGTCTCCGGGGAAAGTGAGACTCCTCTCGTATACACTGGCCTTTTCTGTACCAAACTACAAACAACAGCGTTAACAGTATAATACAACTTTAAAAGTTACATTCTCTTTCTGTCTATTCTGTCTCTACTTACCCTTGGGACTTACCGAGCGATTTGTTCGCTGACGACATTCTCTTTCTTCTTCTTTGGAATGTCATCAGGTGATTCAGACTCACTGGAGATTGAGCACACCTTCGAGGACTTGGATCAGCTAGCCTTCCACCCAGAGCTCTAGTTACTTGTACATTTCATTTCAGTATTTTCCATTTCTGTTATGCCACTGTTTAGGCATTGCTTTCCATTCCATGTATTTACTTTTCAGATATATTGTAAAAAAGAATGTTAATAAATAAAGTTGTTGTTCATTTATATCTTGTCTCTTATGTACATTACATTTTATATTGCTTAGATACGCTCAGCGTGTTTACTTCTCAGTAAATACGTAGCGGCCTCGTGACGTTCTCTGCCCGTATACTAGGAAGCGGGGCGTGACAAAGGCGCTTCGTTATCGTGAAGATCAGCGCCAGACAATGCTATTCGATGGGGGAGTAGTTGTTTTCTGCTATCAGGAGAACTCCACTCAAATAGTACAGAGCTCTGTCCTTTCTCGGGTCATTCTCTTGTGCCCATAGCGCAGCCAGAGAACCTTCAAGGGCCGTTATGTATAGGATAAGCGGTTTTCCTTTAACCGGAGTGGTCAACACTGGCGGATTTTGTAGGTATTGCTTAATTTTGTTCAGTGCTTTTTGGCACTTATGATCCCAGACAAACGGGGTCCCCTTCTTCATTAGATGACTGTAGGGATGGTATTTTCCGAAGAGGTTGGCTATGAACCGCCAGATATACGCGAGCTTTCCCTGGAGAGACCGCAGTTGTTTGAGAGTTCTCGGCATGGGCATTTCCGTAATCGCCTTGATCTTCGATGGGTGTATTTCGATTCATCAGTGTTGTATGATGAATCCTAGGAATTTGCCCGAAGAGACTCCAAACGCGCATTTTAGAGGATTCATCTTCAGATTATACTTCCAAAGACATTAGAACACTATGTCTAGATGCTCCCAATGCTCCTCATAAGATTTGCTCTTCACCACAAGGTCTTCAATGTAGCATTCAACAACCTCATGAATGAGGTCATCGAAGATTTTCGTCATGGCCCTCTGGTAGGTAGTGTTAGCGTTCTTCAGACCGAAAGGTATTACCTTTTAGCAGAATATGCCCAACGGAGTCCGGAAGGCGGTATGCTTTTGGTATTCAGTATGCATTTTTATTTGATTGTACCCTGAAGATCCATCCATGAAGGAGAAGACCTCATGGGTAGATGTGTTATCTATCATCATCTTGGTAACTGGTACTGGGAATTCATCATTTAGGCAAGCTTTGTTGAGGTCCTGAAAGTATACGCAGATGCGCACCGTCCCATTTTTCTTCATTACTGAAACAATGCTGGCGATCCAGTCGGGATATTGAACTTCTTGGATGAAGCCGGAGTCAATTAGTTTCTTGACTTCGGTGTTGATACTCATCTCGAGTTCGAGCCGCAATCTTCTTGGCGCCTGTTTGACCGGCTTGACGTTCGGCGATATAAATAGTTTATGCACCACTATTTTTGGATCTAGTCTCGGCATCTCGAAATAGTTCCATGCGAAGCAGTCTTTATATTGCATAAGCACGTCCTTTAGTGTGACCACCTATTTTTTAGATAATAGCTCACTGATGAACGTGGGCCTTGGCTCGTTTTCCGTCCCAAGGTCAATTCTTCTTAGGTTGTCCGCCGTGGTATGTATCCCATCTTCCAGCTCTTTTGGCGCTGATGGAAACTCTGAGATCACCTCCTCCTCTTCCTCATTTACGAAGCACTTGAAGAAGTCATCCATATTCTCGTGCTCTTCCTCCTTTGAGAATGTTATCATGTGTCAAGTACGAGTTCGCTTCCATTCTTAGTGTTAAGCTGGTCTTACCTTCACGGTATAGGTTCTCTTTGGGTCATGCTTTTGCGGTAGGGTCACCCTCCAACTGTCGGATTAAGCGAACCTGCCTTATTGACATTGGTCTTCGACCCAGTCTTTAAAGGTGAAGTAGTCCTCAAGAAGATGTCCTATTGCTCGATGGTAAGAGCAATAATCCGGGTGATGAACCTCATTTATCTGTTCGGAGTATCGAGGTTTCGGGAGCGTCATCATTTGATGCTTTATGACAAGGTTGAATATTTTCCTTGTCTTGTCTTAGGGGAAAGAGTATTCCCGACCCATCTTCTTCATAAAAGACGGATTCCTTGACTTTTAATCGATTGTGTGACTTCATGGATCCGCTTCACTGTTTTAGAACGTCATTCTCGTTCTTCACCTTGTTTTCCCCCCGTTTCGGGTTTTTCTTTTATTGCGAGAACGTACAACAGTCTGAGGGTGAAGGGCAACGTAATCTTCTCTTTCCGTGGACTGTTGATTGAGATGCTGCGTCCTGGACTTTTCGTAAATAGCCATTTCGCGGCTGTAATCATCCCGAATCTTTTGACCGGCTTCTCTTATTAGCTTGTCAACTTATTTTTCGAATGACGAACTTGACATTCTTATAACGGGATTTCGCTCCGTTCTACCGTCACAGCTGGAAAAGCATTCCTTTTTACATCGGAGCCATTTATGACGCGGTAGCCATGGAATCCCTCCCGTTTCTTGGACCGAATGTATCCAAGCCCAGTCGTCTCCATCCTCCCGTTGGGCATCTTTCACTGAGTCCTGGGAACGTCCTAAATTTTGTTGTAGAACCGGGATTGTCGAGCGGATTGTTCGAAGGGTACGCCTTGGAATCTTAATAGCCTTTTCAATCCCTCTGCGCAATATCTGGGCAGACGGATTAGTTGAGGCCTATCAAGCGCAAGCTCGGCACCATGCTAGACTTCTTTCTCCACTTTGGTCTCCGTAGATTGATAGAAGAGGATCGTCTTTTCACCTCTTCGCTTGGGAAGGACGTAGAAAGTCTGCAGCTCTTGTACGTTGTATGTATCAAGCGCATCAAGTTCTTTGTAATTCCGTAGCAGAACTATGGTGATTTGTAAACTCTGATCAGCTCTAGTAACGACTTGTGCTGACGGGCGAACGGAAAATACAGCGTTGGCCTCGTCCTCAGAGTTGCTGCCGAAGAACAAAATAGGAGTAGATGGTCCGGGCCTATTGCCTTGGGGTTGCCCCGAGTAGACTATTTCCTCATCTTACTCGGCGTCACTCTCAAAGATCGGGATGGTAGCGACGGGCTTCTGTTTAACCTCCGACTTATGACATCTTTCCGTGTCTTTGAAGTCTGGTAGGAAGTACATGGCGTCTTTATATTTTCGGACTTCGTTTAAGAGAATGGATTTAGGTCCCCCGTAACGGTGTACTCGAGGCCGTCTTTGAAATACTTCATACACTGGTGTTGTGTAAAAGGGATGACGTTGTACTGGTGTAACCAAGTCCTGCCGAGCAGAGCGTTGTAGCAAGTCTTGGAGTCAATGACATGAAATTTGATGTCAGTGATGAGCAGCCCGAAGCGTAATGTCAGTATTTCGGACCCAAGCGTTCATGATGACTGTGAATCAAACTTGGAGATGGTGATTTTGTCCCGAGCCAGGTGTTGAACATTCATGCAAATCTCTTTCAGCACCTTTACGTTGAGGAGATTGACAGAGGACCCGTTGTCGACAAGGATTTTGCCTATCTTGATGTCGTGGCAATACCCGGTGATGTATAGCGGATGGTTATGCTCGCACATTCCGAGGAGAAGATCTTCATCGATGAACATGATGTCAGCCATGTGAACCTCTGCTAACTCGTCCTTCATCCTTTCTTCGGCGAGGAAAGCTTGAAATTGATCAGGCTCTTGCAATGCCTTGATCAAAGAATCCCGCGCCTCTTTGGACAGGAGGAGAGTATCCAATATGCTTAGTTGTGAGGGCATCTTCCTCAGATGTGATCGGACATTGTAATCCACCTTGTTTTTCTTAGGTGGGTCCTTGGCTGCGAGCTCTTGAACGACTCCATCATCAAGGGTGATTTCCCCAGGGACTTTTTCTTTCCCCTTGTCTCTTTTACTCAAACCTTTATTTGTAGGCCCGAGGTTCTTCTCAGGCAGCGTGTGATTTGATCTCAAAAACTATCTATTAACCGCAATCAAGAACGGCGTCGCTTTGCAGCTAGCCGGTGAGTACGGGTCGGTCCACAGGGATGTTGTGAATTTCTTAATCGCTCAAACGAGTTAATTCCGAAGGGTGTTCGGAAAGATTATTAAATCTAAAAACCTAATTATTCTATACTACGATTATCTATACTAAGATTATCTAGATCTAAATCTTGCTAGGGTTAGGTTTAGGAATGGTTTGGAAATATAAATAAATCTCAACGCTTTCTATACCCAAATTAGGATCTAAGAGGAGTTATGGTAATTATTAATAAAGGGGATTAGATCCATTCGGGAAGGTGTTCCTTCCTCTAGGTTCTTGTCCTTCCTTTATCAATCCTTATCCTAACCTTCATGGAAAACATCACAACCGGGCCTTTATATTACGGTATCACCGCTACCTCATGGGATAGGGTGCCATAGGGAGCGGTGTGTGCATGTATGCATGAAGTCCTATGAAAATATATGATGGGCAAGAAAGGGATGAGAGATCTCATCTCTCAAAAGCCTTCCCTAAAGCTAACATCTAAGGCAAGGAATTAAAATCTAAACTAGAGCAATTAAATAAAACTACTTACAGATGGCTCTCTCCAAACATCAACACAGGATTGTCAGATCTGAATTCATAAAATGAAAAGAGGCACTGATGCTCTCCAAAAGATTTCTGAATTTTATTCATAAAAAGAGGCATAGGGAGGCATGGCCTTTACAATGATTTAGAATTCCTATTTATAGAGGATAGGAAACCCTAGGTTACAATTGATTCGCACGTCTGCATTTACCAAAATATCCTTAGGAAGACCTAGTCAAAGTAGACTTCAAGCTTTGGTAAAATTTTATGTCTGGAAATTTTGGAACTGATTCTGGGCTTCTTGGGCTTTTTATTTCTTTGGATCTTTATTCAATTTGGCCTCTCTATTTCTTCCAGATCTCCAGTGAACAATTGCGGTGGACTTTTAACCGCTCGCTTTGTAATCTTGGACCTTTTATTGCCTTGTACTTTGTGAATTTTATCTTTGATGTAGGCTTGATTAAGATCCTTCTATTTGTTGGTCAAAGTCCACTTTTTTGTGTCGTCTTTTGTCTTTTTCACTGTTTTAGCTCCAAGAACCTGTAACCTGTAATATGTAGTAGACATGCGTCAAAAGCACCTGTTTATTTATAAAACGAATAAGAATGGGGAATATAATAATACAATATTATGGTGTGAACAAATACCCCCAAACTTATCTTTTGCTCGTCCTCGAGCAAACTTATTTTTTATTCTCTACAAAAACCTAACCGCACTTTCGCAGGGAAACGCGATTGCACTGAGCTCGTGCAACAAGCCGTTAAACCTCTAGGTGTCCCTAGTAGGAGGAGTGTTGTCTCCTAAGGGTTTTCAGCGGATACTACCCACAAAATCCTATCAATTTGGCTTTTTCGACTTTAATTCTCCAATTAGGTTTTTTAATAAGGAATTCTATTATCGTCGACTCGTAAATTATCCACCCATATTCTTCACACTTCCTCATCATTTAACTTAAGATTATATATGTTCTGCAGACCTACTTAGCTTTTCGGCATCTCTTAAGTTTTCCTTCTAGGGTTCCATCTCCACTTAGGAATTTTTATCAACTCTATTAAAGATACAAGTTCTATTCTTCATTCCTTTCTCTTATCTAAACTCTAATCACGTATCCCCACGTGTGTGTATAAATCACCCCTACACTTGGAAATTCAAATCAAGCAATCATACTCTTGTCCTTTTGTCCAAAGCACTTATTAATTGGTGAATTTTTTAAATGAATTTTGCTTACACATTCTTCTTGCGACCGTTAATACTTCTTGAGGTACCAACGACCGATTACAAGATGTGTTTGCACATTAAAGCGTAATTTCTAGTCTTGCAACACCTAAGGCTTTTAACACTGACTCCCAAACCAGTTGGTCTAAGACACTAGGTGATGAAGCACCCTCGCTAAATATTTTTCTATTTTTGCAGCCTTAAGTAATCACAAAAACCAGTGTTCATTTTTTTTTCTTTATTCACTTTATTTTTTTTATTTTCTTCATACTAAGGACTTCTAGACAAGAGCATTTCAAGGTTTCTTCTACTATTCCAAGTTTCAAGGTGCGTGTTTGTGCAATGTGTAGGGTATACATTTTCAGAATTTAGACTTAAGCTAGGAATTATTTTTTCAAACTTATACTTTAATAAAAACATCAATACTTTTCCTTTGTTTTAACTTAGCCCAAGAAGTCAACTCGAAATTTGCCTATTTCTAAATAAACTACAAAGACATATACTTTCTACCGTTAAACTTTAAGAAAATTATTTTTAGGGTTTTTAATTTATCAAGTCTAAGATCTAGTTGTTCCTAGCTAGTTAACCTATTTGTCAAACTCAAATCAAATAAGTCTAAAATTGAATACATTAATTTTTATAATTTTTTGAAATTTTTCAATTTTTTATGGGTTTTAAAATAAGTATGCAAATGCAAAAAATGTACACATGAATGCGAAGAAAGAAGACTTACCGAGCATACCCCCAAACTTAAACTTGACAGTGTCCTCACTGTCATGCTACACCAAGAGGGTCAAACTGCCGGCACTACCTTGTTTATTTATTTATAATTTTTTTTTCTTTTTTCATTTTTAATTTTTTTTTATTTTGTTATTTTTATTGTTAAAAGAAAAACAAAAAATATATATACAACAAGGTTCCCCCCAAACTTAAGCTTGGCCTTACACAAACCAAAGGTTAGCACCAACCATTCAAAAATCTTATCGTGGTAATGGTCGAGTTGGTGAAAGAATGGAGTGGAAAGAAGGAAAATGAGAAGCACACGAGACCGTGTGGGAAGAAAGGTAGAATATGGTCTCGGTGGAGGAGAAGAATGGCGGAAAAGAGAAAGAAGGGTAGCACAATCTTGAGGGCGTAAATCGAGTGAATAAATTAGCACAATTTGTGATGACCGATGTGTTAAAAACGATTGTGCTAATCTATCAACCCGTCGAGAAATGGGGTCAAATCCCTCAAGATTCACAAGAAAACATGGGTACGGCGAACTTGGTATAGGAGATGAAAGCGTAACAGTCTCTTGTACGGTCGGAACGATAGGAAGGACGAAAGGGAGTGAATTAGGGATAATCTCATTCTCACCGTAGTAAACTGTCTCGAACTTGAAAGATTCTATCAATGGTTCGAAACGACTGTAAGCAACCGAGTCTGATGGTTCAACTAACTCATCTAAAAATTCAAAGAACTCAAACTCGGGCGATGAGTCTTCAACATCGTCCGAAAAAGTGAAACACTCGTAAGTGTTATCGGCTGTAAGAACTGTGTCAGATTCACAGGAAAATTTTTCAAGCTCACAGTCTTCAAACGTGGTCTTGTACGTGGTCGGAACGATGGAAAGGAGGGAGGATGATATAACAGTTAAAGGTTCAAGAGGATGAATTGGAAAATCCGACACATCAAACAAAAATGGTTCAACCTCAATATTATCCTCAATACTCTCCTCAATACTATCCTCATAATTCTCCTCAAAATTTAACTCATCCATGCCATTATCATCAAAATCAAGACGCATATGAAGTTCGGGAGAAACATTTAATGACTCGGGATGATGAATTGGACATAAAATTTCAATCAAATCTACTGGTTCATCATCCAAAATATTCCCGGCGTCTATATCCTCAATCAAGTGAAAATCAATATTTTCTGACACCTCATCAAAAACATGGATATTTATCGATTTCGGTTCTAGATTGGAGGTGTAAAGGTCAAACGGATTAGGTGTGGTTTCACTCGAAAGGGGTTCTTCACAATCTGGCAAATCAAGCACTACAAAGTCACACAACTCGTTAGATATTTTGTTTGTAACTTGTGAATCATTTGGGACAATCGATGGAAAACCGGAGTTGTGGGTTTGAATTGGGTATGGGTAGGTCTGATTTGGGAATGTGTAGAACTCACTCGCTCCTCTCAAATTTTCACTCTGTCCAACCGCCTCCTCATACATTGAAAAATTTGAAGCTGGTTGGAAACTAGCTACCGGTTCAGCAGGTTGCATAAGGACGGCCATGGACGCTTCCACATTCCTAGTCATTTTGTTTGTTGCAGCAATATATGCTTCCAACGACTCTTCCAAACTAGACTTAGGTGGTGAGGGGGTTTCGGTAAAAGATTCGAAACAGTTTGGATATGTGAAACTCCCAAACGGCTGTATAGAAACAGTGTCTAGTGACGGTGGGAAAGTCGGGTAGGACTGGTAGGAAGTGATTGGTTGGACAGGGGTAGGGTCAACATGTGGATAAAAAGGTGAATAGTCTTGTGGATCCCTAGAACTAGATGAGTGGAGAGGGGTGAAAGATCGGCTACGAGATTTAGCAATATGCTCAGCAATGGACATCGGTTTAGAAGTTACAGCAGGACTTGAAAAAGTGGTATCAACATGTGAAGGTGGGAAAGCTTGACTTGGTTGACACAAAGTGGGTTGCAAAGTCAAACTGTTTTTCCTAGACGCTTCTATTTGATCTTTCAAAGATATTTTAGGCATGGAAGGATTGTCTTTAAATTGACCGAAACAATTGACGTACGACGCAAAGTTAGGTTCGGGATACCAAAGTTCGGCAAGTGATTTATGATGTGGGGTACCCATGTTAGAAGAAAGGTGAAAAGAAAGAAGGTTGGGTGGTGCAAGGATTTATTTGCGGCAAAAATTTGCAAGTTTTCTAATAAAGATTTTCCTTTTTTCCTTTTCTCTTTATTTGGAAAATTGTTGCAAAAAGATTTTCGAGAAAAGATATGCAATAGAAAAGAATACCTGCAATCAATTTCTATTTTAAGCGAAGCGCACAAATCCTGCACAAGACTTGTTATTTGGAAAGAGAAAGATTTTTCAAGCGCACAAAATTCTGCAGGGATTTTTCAGAAGATTTATTAAGAGTTACAGAGGAGGAACAGAGGGAAGCTTACAGAGCAAAGTTGGTCAGATGAAGTATCCAAGGTGCCGCCTTTCCGCGGCAATAGAGGGCTCCCACCGCGGTTCCGCGGTAAGCTAGTCGGCGAGGATCCCAAGAAATTTTCTGAACTCCTGATTTGACCAGACGACCGCGTTTCCGCGGTCTGAGATTGGTATGCGCGGCGGAAACGCGGTGCGATGGAAGGCACGGATCTCTGAAAAAATTCTGTTGCTCTGATTTCGTAGTTCCCTTCTGTTTTGATATTTTTTATTTCTATTTCTCTCTCTAGATTTTTCCAGATCTGAAGTCTCAAAACTTATTTGCGATTGATCTTAAATATAAGTCAGACAACTTAAAAAAGGTTCGGCTGTTATCTTCATGCATTTCCAGATTAACTAGTACTGATGCTTGCCTGAAATGTGTGCACGAGTGTGTGCATATCATTCACAATTATCTTCATGATGATAAGATTCATTATTTACTCATGTTCATGCCATAAGTAAAATATTACAATGCTTTAATATTCTGGTGTCTGCATTATATGATTTTTCAATGGAAAATATTAACCAGAAAAGTTGACCATTGCATTCAACTATTATATAAGATCATGACAATAGAAGCGAGTATTTTAATCTGGGTTCCACCATTTAAGAGAAGACGCCCATGTTCTACATACATTAGCACACCATTGAAAAAAGGATTAAGAAGCACTTAAAACCGTAAGTTTCTAGCTGAGAATGAATAACGAACCCGTTATAAATGTCTGATTTGACCAGAAGGCCGCGGTTCGGCGGTATGAGGTGGCTTTCCACGGCGGAAGCGTGGCGCGATGGAGGGATCGGGACTCTGGAAAAATTATGCCGCTCTGATTTTGAAGTCCCCTTCTGTTTTGATATTTTGTTTTCTGTTTCTCTCTCTAGATTTTTCCAGATCCGAAGTTGTTTGTAGATCCTGCAAAATTCTCACCAAAATACCCTTTCCAAAAATAACAGATAATATATTTTTATATTTTTTGTGATTTTTCAGTTTTTTAGATTTTTTAATTTATATTAACCCGAAATTGCAAAAAGGAAATTTTACGCCATCCCCGGCAACGGCGTCATTTGATTTGATCTCAAAAACTATCTATTAACCAAAATCAAGAACGGCGTCGCTTTGCAGCTAGCCGGTAAGTACGGGTCGGTCCACAGAGATGTTGTGAATTTCCTAATCGCTCAAACAAGTTAATTCCGAAGGGTGTTCAGAAAGATTATTAAATCTAAAAACCTAATTATTCTATAGTACGATTATCTATACTAAGATTATCTAGATCTAAATCTTGCTAGGGTTAGGTTTAGGAATGGTTTGGAAATATAAATAAATCTCAACGCTTTCTATACCCAAATTAGGATCTAAGAGGAGTTATGGTAATTATTAATAAAGGGGATTAGATCCATTCGGGAAGGTGTTCCTTCCTCTAGGTTCTTGTCCTTCCTTTATCAATCCTTATCCTAACCTTCATGGAAAACATCACAACCGAGCCTTTATACTACGGTATCACCACTACCTCATGGGATAGGATGCCGTAGGGAGCGGTGTGTGCATGTATGCATGAAGTCCTATGAAAATATATGATGGGCAAGAAAGGGATGAGAGATCTCATCTCTCAAAAGCCTTCCCTAAAGCTAACATCTAAGGCAAGTAATTAAAATCTAAATTAGAGCAATTAAATAAAACTACTTACAGATGGCTCTCTCCAAACATCAATACAGGGTTGTCAGATCTGAATTCATAAAATGAAAAGAGGTACTGATGCTCTCCAAAAGATTTCTGAATTTTATTCATAAAAAGAGGCATAGGAGGCATGGCCTTTACAATGATTTAGAATTCCTATTTATAGAGGATAGGAAACCCTAGGTTACAATTGATTCGCACGTCTGCATTTACCAAAATATCCTTAGGAAGACCTAGTCAAAGTAGACTTCAAGCTTTAGTAAAATTTGCGGTTACACAGCTGAATGTTCTCGCATTTCTTATCCTCCTCTTCTTTTTCGGAAGTGGAGTTCTTGAAGAGAGGGCTGAGGGCCATTTCTTCCTCAGAATCGCTCCCGAAAGTAAGAACTTGGAATTTTTCGCTTTCCCGACTGGTATCAACCATACGACAGTTGCCGGTCGTTTTCCCAAGCACACTTGTCGAACTTATTTGCTGTCGACGAGCTTCGCATTTCATCCTCTAGAAGTGTTGTTGATGGGCAACGTATCCTTACCACCACTTCTTGAAGGCACTGCTTCTTCGGTAGGGTGAGTGACCCTCCGATAGTATAAGCAGTAGTTCGGATGTGAATCCTCTCCGTTGAGGCTTATAACCCCGGGCGTGTTTCCTTTGAGAGGCGGCAGCTTCATTCCTACTGACAGAGCTTTGGCGAACCGTTTCTCTGCCTTGATCCTACTCTTGTTTTCCGCAGGTGTGCTATGGTTTGGTCAGATTACTTTACGACTCCTCCTTGCCGCAGCTTCTTTGTCCTGATGCTAACGCTTAGCCTTTTCGTATATGGCTGTTTCGCTTTCTCGGTCAGCTTTGCTTTTCCGAAAGGTTTCGTTTAATAACCTATCGATTGTGTATTCTGACAGTTCTAGGGATTTTAGCGCCGCCCCTACCCCAGTTCCTCTGCATTGCTTTCTGACGCCGAGGGAGCTTCTTCGACATTTGACGACGAATGGGAGACCATGTGGAAACTTGCTACATAGTCCTGGGTTTCTTCTGATGAGTCATTTCCCTCATCATCACTATCTCCGTTCTCAAGGATATGCTTGAGAAACTCTTCAAGAATGACTGGGGTCCACGCCTTCTGGTTGTACTCCTCCAACGCGTCGATATAATTTTGCAGGTCTGTGCGCTTGTCGTCATACTCGGCAGGCTGCACAGGCTTCTTGGTCTTCTTCTTTTTCTTCGAAGACTTTGAAGGCTTGACCTGGGGACTTTGCCTCTTGTCAACTGTTTTCGGTGCGGAACGCGGTTTTAGCATCCCTTCAATGATCTAGGGCTCCAGCAGGCTTTTCCATCTGTTCGACGGACACGCCCGTGAAGTGAAGGTTGTTGGAAAAGTCAAGGATTGTGTAGTCCAATCCCCGGAAAAGAAAATCCTTATGTCTATTCAAGTAGTGTGGCTTTAGCTGAAAGGACAACTTCCTATGGAGCTTCTTCCACAAGCGAGCATGATGCCCTCGGCAAGTCTACCTTCTTGGGAGCATGTTTCTGTGGTGGGGTTGACCCTCCAATTCTCTGATAGCGCAAACTTCCTTTATTGGTACTGATCCTCGACCGAGTTTTTGAAGACGTAGCAATCCTCAATTGGGTGGCTCACCATCCTGTGATAGGAGCAATAGTTGGGGTTGTTGACGTCGCCAGGTTGCGATGGACGTCATGGGTCTGGCAACGTGATGAGTTTGTTAGCACTGTCAGCTCGAACAGTCTCCTCGTCTTATCACGGGGAAACGAGTAAGAACGTCCTAGCCTTTCTTCCAGGGATATACGCGAACGCATGTTATTTTGGAATGCACCTGGCTTTTGGTTACTCGGCTATTGTTGAGTGTTGGTAACGAAGGCTGCTTTCCCTTTACCCTAGGCATTTCGAGGGTCCATTTTTGAGGAGGAAGGACCGTGGCCCATCTGGTCCATTTGGGCCGGCTTATCGATCAACGCCTGGAAGGTGGTTGGCTTGAAGAACGTCATGAACTGGGAAACAGTCTCTTGAGGATCAAAGGTCCTAATAAACATGTCCACGGCTGGAGATTCTTCGATTCGATGTTCGCATTTTGACCATAGGTTCCGCCACCGGATCGCGTATTGGACCCAGGTCTCTCCTGACTTCACCCTGGCATTGATTAATGTTGTGATCGGGGTGCGTTCGCTTGCGCTTGCAAACCGCTGTGTGAATAGCAATTCCATTTCTGTGATTGTTTTGACGGAGTCATTTTGGAGCTCCAAGTACCATTCAAATGCTGTTTCCGACAGGCTGCCAACGAACAGGTGAAACATCAATTTGTCGTCGCCGACAGTATTTCCGCACAATGCTCTGAACTGAGCAACATGCTGATGAGGATTGCCTCTCCCTTTGTACACATGGAACTTGGGGATCGTATATCCCGGCAGGTACTTGATTTGATTGTACCAGCCTGAGTACGGTCGTCCGGTTCTAACGACTTGGTCAACCACTTTGTTGTCTTGATGAGCTCGTATTTGTTGAGCTATGTAATCATCAAGGGAAGCTTTGGAGATCGTTTCCTCCCTGGCCACTGATAGAGCTGGATGAGGGTTCGATGTTTCCCTTCTGTCATCCTCGATGATTATCGGTGGATCTTTGGCTGGAGGTTCTGGCTGAATCATCATTCTAACCATGTCCTGGAATAGAAGCACCATCTGCTTTATATTAGCAGCTTGTTCCGTGACCTCCTTGTCTTTTCTTTCTAGCACCCTTCGTAGGAACTCTGTATCGGTTTCCTGCTCTTGGCGTTGTTCACTTGCTGATACCAGACTTTCTTTCTGTCCGGTGAGTGCTTTCATTTTCGTCAGCATCTCCTGGAGCTTTTGTTGTTGCTCCTGATCTTTTGTCAACAACCGAGTTTGCGGTCGATGACCCACGGAAGCACGGCTTTCCTCTTTCCTGGATGCCATTAGACCGTATGGATGATCATGCCCCCAGACTTAGAGCGTTTGGGTCCATCACCTTTAGAATTTGCCGGCGGCAGTGGGAGATTCTCCAGCCTCACCCTTATATGGGAGGTCAAAGTTGAAGGAGCCGTTGTAACAGGCACCTATGTTGAAGACATCCCTTTCTGTATGATGGAGGGATGGTCCTCCTCTTGTCAAGCCTTCATTTTCTTCAGTCGGCGAGTGTTGTCTTTGTTGATCACAGAATCTTGGACTTTCCTCCAGACCCCGTGAATTAGGGAGGAGAGCCGTTGAGGGGACTGCTCCGGCTTTGCCTGCATTATGTTTTCAGCAGGTGGGGACGATTTCTTCAGCACCGCAGTTGGGGAGTTTTATCGCACCCTATTTAGTGGTTCAAAGTTGTTCCCGGTTGGAACAGCAGCGTCAACTTCCACCATTGGAGCTGGTGGAGTAAGTCCAGAGAGGGAGTTGCCCCCAGCTCTTCTCATCCAGCGCCAGTGGCGACGTCGAGCGTGTCTTGCAGACAGGACCACCTCAGTTTTGTAAGCGGCTCTGTCATGGCCCCGGCTTTGATGAGGGGCTACTATTGGTGTCAGCCTGTCAAAGACTGACATCCGTTGAGAGGGAACGACCAATCTTTCGAAGGCCGATTTTTTGGTAGGGGAAGCACTTTTGACGACTTCACCCGCGGCAGGAGTTGGAACGGCTAATCTGTCGAAGACCGATCTTTTGGTAGGCGAAGCACCTTTGACGACTTCACCTGCCGGAGGAGTTGGGAGGACTATCCATTTTGGAACAACCCCTTCAGGTATCGCGAGCCTCTTTGCGGGCTCACTTGAGCTTCGACTCAGCCTGTTGAAGACTGAGGTGGCAGACTTAGACGACTCATTGAGAGGAGCCGTGGTGGTTGCCAGTCGATCGAAAACCGACTTCTTAGGAACTTCCTATAGTGGCACTGGGACACTGAATCTCGCTGGCGGGAGCATGGTCCCGAAGAAAAATCCAGTGGTGGCTTAAATTACCTACCCCATTGGCATTGAAAAGGTGGAGGCCGTATCGGGCCCGTATGTCACTCCTCCAGTTGGAGCAGAGCGGGAGTTGCTGTTGCAATTTGTGCATCTTGAAGCCATTGATCTTTTTTTTCTTATTCTTCTTCCTGCATAGGAGCAAGACACCAAATCTTAGTACCTCAAACCCAAGGGCAACCATAACAAACTGCATTTTTTTTTGCGAAACACGACACACGAAGTGTGGAGTGGAAAGAGAAAAAGGTCCCACCGGGTGTGTCAGAATCTGTTCACCGCCGGAAACGGAGATGAACTGGGATAAATCGTCCTGCCTGAATTTGGGGGAAGATGCTATTTGGATTTATCTGTCCACCTCTCTGAAGATACCAAGTTGATTTATGGCAACGTATATCGGAGGTTTGGACGGATGCGGCCGTTGTAGCAGACTTCGTCAGATTCCCCCTCGTTTGCGAAAGGTTTTTGATTGTGGGGACGCTCTTCCCTGCGGCCGCAAGCCCCTGCAGCTAATTACGTTATCGCATCACGATAACCACTTTCTCCTACTCCGGAAGTTCACTTTGTGTCGTGTGTGTTTTTGTTTGTTTAGGTTGCCCGTGGATTGCATACGGAGACTAATTTATGTCGTCGCCCGTAAGGCGTAGATTAGTCCAAATCTGTATATTTTTAGATTTGGGTTTAGGTTGATTTAAGGATCGTTAATCTGATTTGAGATTAAGATCGACTTAAATATATGTGAGTATTTGGGGCTCGATTTGTTTTTTGTTAAGGATACATTAGTCCAATTTGAGACTAAGATCCACTTAACGGGGTTTTAGGATCATTTTTATTTCAGATTCAACAGAAGAGCATCTGGGCTCTATTATTTTAGTTTAAGGGCGTTTCGGTCCGTTATCGCCATTTTGGAGGCGAATATTAGTTTATGGACATTTCGGTCCGTTGCCAGATTAAGGTCGTAGTGGCCCAGTGTGTTCATCTTGCACGCACGTGTATTTGTTACGTGACGGAATGAACAGGGGTGATATGGAATGCACCTAGTATGGAATGCGGTCTGATTTAAGGTATGCACGTCGGTTTGGATGGTTTGCGAATGCATCGAAGATTTATTGGTTGTCGGGACCTGCCACCTCTTTAAAGACATTGAAGAATTACAACTACGTATATCAGAGGTGTGGAGAGATGTACCCTTAAACCGAATCCCGTATTTGAGGGAAACAGGTTATGGTGACCCTAGAAATCGTTAGTCATGTTTGAGACTAAAATTATCTTAGGAGATATAAGATGAATATCATTTGGGATATCATCAATTGAAAGATCAATAGTCATTTGTGAGACTGAGATTAGTTTGGGCAATCATGAGCATATGGGCTCGGTTGATTTGAATCAAGAAGGTTCTTTTCTTAGAGGGCCTAGCCAATTTTGGGCTTGATTTGCTCAGTGGTCTTTTTTTTATTCAAAAGTGCTAAGCACTTGCTTAGGCTCTGTTTAATCAGTCCCCCTTTTATGCAAACAGTGCTGAGCACTTATATAAGTTCTGACACCCACATATGATCATGTGAAGCTTTCAGTCATGTGGAATTACCCAATAAGTGTAAAACACTTTACTCTTTTTGTCTTTATATGGAGTGCTAGGCGCTTTTTATGGCGTCCACATGGGGAGCGCGTGAGGCGCTAGGCGCCGGGCACTGCTCAATGAGTGCTAAGTACTCTTTCTTCTGTGGTGCCCTCGTGAGGGACACGTCAGGCGTTGGGCGCTAGGCGCTGCCCGATGAGTGCTAAGCACTCTTTTCTTCTGTGGTTCCCTCGTGAGAGACACATGAGGCGCTGGGCACTAGGCGCTGCCCGATGAGTGCTAAGCACTCTTTTCTTCTGTGGCGTCCACGTAAGGAACACGTGAGGCGCTGGGCGCTAGGCGCTGCCCAATGAGTGCTAAGCACTATTTCTTTTACGGCGCCCACGTGAGGGACACGTGAGGCGTTGGGCACTAAGCGCTGCCCAATGAGTGCTAAGCACTCCTTTTTTTCTGTGGCGCCCTCATGAGGGACACGTAAGGCGCTGGGCGCTAGGCGTTGCCCAATGAGTGCTAAGCACTCTTTTCTTCTGTGGCGCCCACATGAGAGACACGTGAGGTGCTGCCCAATGAGTGCTAAGCACTCCTTTTTTCTATGGCGCCGTCGTGAGGGACACGTGAGGCGATGGGCGTTGGGCGCTAGGCGCTGCCCAATGAGCGCTAAACACTCTTTTCTTCTGTGGCGCCCATGTGAGGGACACGTGAGGCGCTGAGCGCTAGGTTTTTCCTTATATGCTTTGTTTTGAGGAATTCGATTCCTAGTTTTTTTCTGAATCTTTGATTCTCAAGATCAAGTTCTTCCCGATGAGAATTAAATTCTCAATTTATGGGAGACTTCTCTTGTGGATCTCAGATCCAGAGAAAGAACTAAGTTCTTTTAAAAGGGTTAAACCCTTCAATAGGTAAATGAGATGTTTTGATCTCTCCCTTTTTTATTTACCTAAAGTTTCTTGAGGTGGGATATCTTCTTCTCTGTTCCTTTCTGAAGTTTTCTGCTTTAGTTTTTTTTAGAAGCTTATGAGAGGGTTTCTCTCTATCAGACTTGAAGTCTTGGGTCTTTTATATAGTAGAGGCAAGTTTGTTAATTAGTTTTTGAAGAAATCTCTTATTAAGAGATCCTAATTGATTTGGAGATTTTTACCCATCATTGGATCTTTGATCCAAGGGTTTCTGTTTTACAGAACATATTTTCTTGTTTTTAACAAGATTGGGGAAATATTTTCCCTTGCACAGAATTTATTCGGTAAAACGGTGATATTTTAATCACCGTTGGATTTTTAATCCACCGGTTCTCTATTTTACAGAGGGCATTCTTTCTTATTTAGAAAGATTGAGGGAATATATCCCAAAATAGAATTTTATTTTATAATCCAATTTGGGGGATGTTTTCTCCCGACAGAATTTAATCCTGTATTTTTTATGGTTTATCATCTCCGTTGGATTTTTAATCCAATGGCTCTGTTTAACAGAGAGTAGAATTTAATTCTACCTGAGCGCCGGCGCTCACGTGTTGTGCACGTGGGCTTTCCTCAAGGTCTTAATTCTTATAATGGGTATTCATGTGCTTTGCACTTGGCGCCCGCGTGAGGAGCACGTGAGGCGCCACCATAGGATTAATTCCTATCAGATTGGTCTTAGCGTTGGCGCCCGTGTGAAGAGCACGTGAGGCACTGGCGCCCGTGTGAAGAGCACGTGAGGTGCTGTCTCATTAATTTTTAAACAGAGCTTTGCTCTTTTATTTAGGAAACAAGTTGCAACTTCGCAACCTTTACCGAAGCGATCTCTGGCACTTGTGCTGCTGCTAGGTCATCTTTGATCGACTAAGCCCATTCCTCTACTTACAAAGGGCTCTCTTTCCTAGAGAATTTTTAGGGTGCAATGCCCGGATTTGTTTCACTCCATGTGCCTCAGGTTCTGGGCGGTTCAGGAGTATAGCAGTCTACTGCTGCTATCCCTCCAAGAGGCTCTTGATCGTCTCGAGCAATACCGTCTGCTCGTTTATAGGAGCTGCTATGGTAGGTGTAAGTGGAAGAGGTTGTGGTATGGTGTTGCCGTTCACGTTGGTGCTCGTGTTGTTCGGGGAATCCATAACCTTGAAAGAAAAATAGGGTTAGGATAGATTCAAACAATATGAAATGTAAAGAACGTTTAGTTGCTGATTCTTATAATTCTTGTGATATATTACTTAGGTTTCCATGAAGAATTGATCCTGCATGGTATGACTTCATGCAGAACTGACCTGCATGGGTCGCCCAACAAAACCTGTCACGCTCCGCTTCCCAGAGTATGGGTAAGGAAATATGGCAGGGACACGACGTATTTACTCAGAAGTAAACACATTAAGCGTAAATAAGCAATATAATAAATGTACACAAGAAATGACAAAAGATATAAATCAACATCAACTTTTTATTGATTAAACATTCTTTACATACAACTGAAAAGTAAATACAATGCTGGAAAGCAATGCCTAAACAATGGCATGAACTGAAAGTCAAAGTATATACAAGCGAACTAGAGTTCTGGGTCCTCAATGAACTGCTCCAAATCGTCCTGCCTGGGCTCGATCTCCAAAGAGTCGGGTCTTCCTGACAACATTCCAAGAAAGAAGAGAAAATGAATGTCGTCAGTGAACAATCGCTCGGTAAGTCCCAAAAGAGAGAGAAAGTAGAATGGACAATTAAAGAGAATATAACTGTATAATGTATGTTTGTTATGCTAACGTAGTTGTTTGTAGCTTGGTACAGAATGTGCCAGTGTATACGAGAGGAGTCCAACTTGCTCCGTGGACTAAGGTATAAGGAGTACAAGGCCCCGTCAAAACCCACGGGACAATGGTAACATATGTTCATGTTAGGTGTATTATAGTGACCATCATCATACCACTTTTAACATATTCTGTACCAGTCTACCCCTTAAAAAAACCCGTAATGCATTTTGTTTTGTTTATAATGATTTGTAGATATAAGACTTGCCAAGACCATGATATATATTGTTCATGTAAAAGGATAAGGATGTAAACTGATAGTCATGTAGTCAAGTCAATATATATCCATGGTTCGATCAAATCAAGTCATGTTGATATTTGATAGTATTCTGGTATTCATGTTCAAGTTTCAGTATATATGGATTCATGTTGTATTAGAGTTATATTTGAATTGTATTCATGTATGGATTGTATTCAGATTAGACTGAGACTCTGTCTGAGTCAGACATTTAAACAGAATTGGATTCCTGAATTAGATTTTGGAGTTATCGATAACTGCTGCACACGGATGGCAGGATTTATGACTTTTTCCAAGCCAATTACCATTGATAACACCGTTTTAGTTTTCTACCTTAAATAGGCAAGCACCCACTTTTTCCGGCTCCGTGAAGCTCAAGAGAATTAGTCCCCCCTAAATTTACTAGGGTCCTTAATGTAAATTAATATAACTTGAAGGGGTTTTATGAAAAATAGTTTTAGTATACTTTCAAAATAAACATCAAGTATTTATTTATCGTATTTATGGTTTTCATGGATGTAAATTTTAAAAGTGAGGTATTCTACTAAATAAATACCTAGCTTAAATAATATATGGTATTTTGTGTAAATTTGACTTGTTTGGATTCTTAATGGTATTTTCATGAAACTTGTGATTTTTTTTTTTGTTTAGGAAAAACATGGAATTTATTATATATTTAAAATATATAATTTGATAATATATATATATATATATACATATATACATATATATATTTATTAAAAATAGAATTTATTTATTAAATAGAAAATCACATTATTCTTAAAAATTGCATTAAAAATTCTATCGAGATCGAATGCTCCATGAGAAGGTCTGCATCTCGCTCTACTGGTCCTGAGGATGTGCGATAACCCGCACCATCTCGATCGGGTTTCCCAAAAGTGGGTTGTAGAGACGTAATCGTAAGGAATTTAATTTAAAACAATTTAAAGAATACGGTTTTTAATAGTTTATGGTATTTAAATGTAAATTTGTATTTGTCCCAAAAATATTGTTTTCAAGCAATCGTGCTATGTCAAGATATGTGTTGTGAGAGATAGGTCATTACCTCGTGAGATTTTTCTAAAGGTAATACAAGAAAATATGATAAAAGATGTTGAATATAAAGTTTGTGGTATTTAACTGTAAAAGTATAATAGAAATTGTTTTACATGGAGTTTTATAGTGAAATTAGTTTCTAAAATTTTAGTTAATGTTTAACAAGTAAGGTTTAATAATTTGAATAATTGTTTCCTAAGAAAAATTGTTATTTTAAAGAGAATAGAATTTAAAAGTCGGGTAACTCTACTTACCGTCATTTGAAAAGAGATAGTTTTGAGATGTGAAAAGAATAGAAGAGAGGGGACTTACGGTTTAAAAAGAGAGAGAGGGGAGGTATGGGAACAAGATGGAAACTTCGTGGAGTCGCGGTGTCGCCGGAATTGTCCCGAAGTGTCGCCGGAATGTGACCTTGAGCTAACTCCACTTGTACACATCTTTGACTTGGAAAAATTTAAGGATTTTTGATAATGGATTTCAGAATGAAGAGGGCTAGGATGTGATGTGGTATTTATAGGAGAAATTAGGGATTTGAGGATTGAAGTATGAAATTAAAATGCATTTAAACATTGGATTAATGGGTGATTTTAATCCTGAAATTCAAACAGTACTGGAGTTAAGGGGGTAGGCCGAGAGACTAGTGTGAAGAAAATGGGGGCATCACCTACGGTTTGACCCGGCGGCGCCGGCCCAATGCAAGATCTCGCCGGACATCAACTGGATGTGGGGCTTGGGATTGGTTCCATGTGTTGGTGTTGTTTACCGCCGAAAACCAGAGACGAAACCGCGTAGGTCGTCTTGCCTGAATTTGGGGACAGATGCTATTTGGATTTATCCGTCCACCTCTCCCAAAATGCTAAGTTGATTTATGGCACCGTGTATCGAAGGTTTAGACAGATGCGGCCGTTGTAGCAGATTTCGTCAGATCCCTCCTAGTTGTGAGGGTTTTTGATTATGGGGACGCTCTTCCCTGCAGTCGCAAGCCCCTGCAGTTAATTACATTACCGTGTAGCGATAACCACTTTCTCCTGCTCCAGAAGGTCACTTCATATCGTGTTTTTTTTGGTTGCCCGTGGATTGTATACGGAGACTAAATTGTGTTGTCGCCCAGGATTAGTCCAAATCCGTATTTTCTTAGATTTGGGTTTAGTTTGATTTAAGGATTGTTAACCCTGTTTGAGATTAAGATTGACTTAAATATTTGTTAAGGATGCATTAATCCGATATTGGACTAAGATCTACTTAACGGGGGTTCGGGATCATTTTTTATCCAATGAAAGAGCATTTGGGCTCTATCGTTTTAGTTTAAGGACGTTGCGGTCCACAGCTAGTTTAAGGACATTACAGTCTATTATGGTATGCTCATGGGTTTAAGAGTGCATCCAAGAGCTGTTGGTTGTCGGGACCCTCCACCTCTCTGACATCGTTGAAGAATTACAACGACATGTATCAGAGGTGTGGAGAGATGTACCCTTGAACCGAACTCCAGATTGAAGGGAGAGACCATGGTAGAACGAACATCATTTCAGATGCCATGTGTCAGGAGATCATTAGTCATCTTTAGAACTAAGATCGATTTGGGGAGACCTGAGTATAGGAGGGCTCGGTTGATTGATGGTCAAAAAGGTTTTTGGCCTCAGGAGATTTGGCTAATTTGGGGTAGGGTTGGCCCCTCACAGTGTTAAACACTGCTAATTGTTTGGCGCTCACGTGCTCCGACGTGAGGCTCTTAAGCAGTGTTAAATACTGAAAGTTGGAGCGCTCACGTGTGGCATGTGAGGCACCTGAATATTGGGCTCTGTTTCTTCAGGCTTATTCACTTGTTCTATACATATAAGTGTTAAAAACTTAAATATTATAACCATCACGTGTGGACATGTGAGGTGCCCCCAAGTTGGGCACTGCCTCCTTTAGATTTATCTTCCTATTCTTTTCTAAGTGCTAAGCACTATTGGGGGTCACGTGGGATCACGCGACCCGATCTCCGTTGTTCCTTTTTTTCCTCAGAGGTGCTCACGTGGGAACACGTGATCTGTCGTTATAGTGTTGAACGCTAATATGCATGGAGCTCTTGATCTTAGTCTTGAGAATTTCAAGTCCTTTGTTTTATCAGAGGAATTAAATTCCTGTCTTTGGAAGAATTAAATTCTTCAAACCTAGTTCTTTCCTCTGAATTTTAGGACATCATAACAGAATCTCTCTTATGAGAATTAAATTCTCAACTTGTGGGAAGATCTGCTTCTGCAGACCTCAACCAGAGGAAGAACTAAGTTCTTTTTTTGAAGAGTTAAACTCTTGTAAAAGGAGATAAAATGATCTCTAGGTCTTTTTCCTCATCCAGGGTTTCTTTTCTTCAAAGAGAACCCCTCTTCTTCTTTTTTTTCTCAAATCTTATGGGGGTTCTCTCTTCTTTCTCTCTTCAGTCTCAAGTCCTTTATATAGTAGAGGTAAGTTTGTTGATTTAGTTAAAGAAATCTCTCATTAAGAGATTTTTTTGATTGATTCGAGGATTTTATCCACCGTTGGATTTTTAATCCAGGGACTTCTGTTTTAAAGAAGACATTTTTCTTGTTTTTAACAAGATTGGGAAAATATTTTCCCATACAGAGCATATTCTGTATCTTGGTGATTTTTAATCACCATTGGATCTTTAATCTAACGGTGCTCTGTTTTACAGAGCACAATCTTTCTTGTTTAGAAAGATTGGGGAAATATTTTCCCATACATAGCTTATTCTGTAGCTTGGTGATTTTTAATCACCATTGGATCTTTAATCCAACGGTGCTCTATTTTACAGAGCACAATCTTTCTTGTTTAGAAAGATTCAAGGAAACATTTTCCCAATAGGGTTTTGATCCTTCTTATTTAGAATTTAATTCTATCGGCTTTGAAGGCATTAGGAACCCTCACGTGTAGCACGTGACCCATAACTTTAGGCCGGTTTGCTTATATGCAGCAGTCCCAGAGAAAGGCATCACGTGTTGGCACGTGACCCTCTCTGGCCTGTTATTTGTTTTAGGAAGGTGCCTATATATTTTGTATATAAATGCTCACGTGCTTGCACGTGAGACTCAATTTCAGCTTTTTTGTTAAGAGCAATGCCTATATTTTTTGCTCCAAGACGCATCACGTGTGGACATGTGATGCTCCATTTGGGGGAATTTTTCCCATCGCTTTTTATTTATTATTTATTTTTTGTATGGGAACAAATGCCACCACAACGTTGTTCTCATGTGGCTTGCACGTGAGTGCAACGCTGTCACCTTTACAGCCGTTGGATTGCCTAGAGAAATGGGGAGGTGAACCGCCCTTGTCACGTCTTATAAATGCAAGGGTTTGGTCTTTGAGAAGCCACCGTTCTTTCATCTTCTTCCTTCCTTGCCTTCTTTGAGAATTTAATTCTCTTCTTCAGAGCTTAGTTCTCTGCCCATTGTAATTCCAGAGTTGAACTCTGTCAGAAAAAGACACTTTTTTAGGTAAAGATCTTGAACAAAGAAACCCTTAAAAAAATTCTTTGGATTTTAAATCCACCATAAGAGCTTTGCTCTCTTTTTGAAACCCGTCTCTCAGAGATCCAAAGACGCGATCTTTGAGTAGTAAGCCTCAATGTCTTGGGCGTTCCTCTTCTGTTTTTTAAGGATTCATGGCATTATTTTTTTTAATTTCCTCTTCATGGGGGTTTCTGGAATTTAATTCCATCGCATAAAAGGAATTTAATTCCTCACCAAAGAGCTTTGCTCTGAAGATTAATAGGGCCCCTCGGGAATTTCACTCCCTGGTGTTCTTGAGCATATTTTCATAGGGTTTTTCCTTATTTGCACAAATTCAAATTTGTTGGGTATTTTAACAGAACTTGTTTTCTCTATGAGGATGTCAAGAGTTGTTTAAACTCCCGTGTCCGTTTAATGAGAATCTTTTTAGATTCTCATAGTGACTGTCCTGTCTCATCATTGATGAGCCACCATATGGATTTTGTGGGGTCCATTAGTTTTACAATCAGTGGTCCTATGGAACAAACTTTCTGTCGTTTCCTTCTATTATTATATATATGTATAAACATATGTATATATATATATATATATATATATAGGTTTTATTAACGGCTTTTCCTTCCCCTTTTTCAGGAACAGTGGCTTCTCTTCCCTACTTTCCTTTTACTCGCTCAGACGCCGCTTTTCCGCAATCGCCGTCGGATGAGGAGGCTATGGCAATGATCAGGGCCCATGACAGGGACTGTACTAGTTTTCTCCTATGGGGAGTTTGGTATGGGCACATCATCCGGGGCCGCCGCAGCTTTACTTGTGAAATGCCAACAGAGCCTCTCCGCCCAATATCGCTGATGGAGCGTCCGCTGACTGCTTATGTGGTGGAGGTGGCTAATTGGACTCCTACGGGCCGGATTGAGCCATTAACAACCGGGATACCCAACCAGCCCTTGCTGGCTATAGATATCTTGGGGCGCCGCATCTGTCAAGGTGAAGCCCAACCCTAGGGACAAGTTTATAAGGTAGGGCTTACCCCTCGCCACCCAATCGGGTATCTTTCTTGGGCTCGATATGTTCTCTCTGCCCACCGTGCACGGTTGCAGAAGGTTGGGTTATATCAAGCGGTGTACGCGTCTCTTTATCATTACCCGGCTCCTCACATCTGGTGGGTTAAAGCTTTCCTGAACCAATGGAACCTTCCTACCAATACCTTCTTGCTAGGGGATTGTGAGGTCTCGATTTCACTGGAAGAGTTCCGCGAGATCTCCGGGTTGCCGATCAGGGGAGAGAATTATGAAGAGTTGCTGCCTCCTGATGAGTATGTGTTCACGACCGTGCCTGCTACGCTTGACGGCTTGACAACTGAAAATGCTGTTCGTCATAAGTACCCCAGTCTAATCAAGACTCTGGGTATTTTTAAGAAGCTGTCCGCGGAATCAGAATGACAGGGCGTCACCTTCAAGTGTTTCATCGCCTGTTTTCTCCATGAAGATATTTTATCAAAGGAGGCCCCGAAATTTGCAAGCATTACTGACCCTTTTGGGTTTGGGCTGAATAAGCTGCCGGCTAAAGAAGAAGACTTGCCGAAGTTTTACATTCCGGCCTCGTCGGCTATGCCTTTCGATGCAATTGCAGCCCCTGGCATGGATGAAGAGATCTTCTTCGTCGGCTTCATCAGTCTTTGGCTCAGTTGGTTCGCCATGCTGACGCATCGACACTTCATGAAAGCCTCCGTCTTCTACCTCGCCCATCGTGTAGCCAAAGGAGCACGGTTGGCCGTTGGCATCACGGGACTGTCGCATCTTTACCATGGATTAAATGTTGCGGCCAACACTTCAACCCCAGGTACAGACGTCGTGAATTCCTCTCTCCGCTACTTCACATCGTGGATCGAGATGCATGTATTGGGAGCGTTCGCAGCGCATCGGAGGCCAGATTTCTATGAATCCTACACTTTCCTACGGGTTATGAGGTTGGTGGATGCTTCTGCTCCCGATCCGACCCAGCTAGGAGCCTTCCATACTCCAATGAGGGTGGGATGGTTTTTAGTGACCTAGTCCTCTCAGCTCCCGCGGGGCCTATCCAGCAGCTGTTTGATTTGTCGAAAGGTGGAGCATCGTCTTTAAAGCCTAAGGAGATCATGCACCTGTACTCGATTAGGCCAGGCTACTTAGTGTTCTGGCAGAATAACGCGGCCATTTTTATGCGGTACAATCCGCATCGCTTCGCCCAGCAGTTGGGCTATAACCAGGGTGTCCCCTTCGAGGCGTTCTTGGTTGAACCTACTCCGTCTCTAGAAGTCACGTGTGACGTCATTCATCACTTTATGCGGCTGAACACCGGCTCCCATTTCATGATCCCCAAGGCTGGCTATATTTCAAGGTGTGTGGGGTCTTTCATGGGTTGGTATCGTCATCGAGTCGGTCCCGTCATCGTTGAGGAGAGGCGGGTAATCTTTGAGTGTCAATCGTCGGCTCGTCGGCTCCGGCCCAAGCCACTGGTATTCCGTTGCAGCCATGGACAGTGGTTTGCCCTCCATTGAGGGATAGCGGCGTGGTTCTTATCCCGAGAGCCGCAGAAATAGAATTGGCTCCTCGCATTGCTGGGATGTCGGTGCGCACTAGAGCTCAAGCAAAGGCCTCCGATGAAGTGATAGTGACGGTACGATCAGTGGCGGTGTCATCCGCGGTGGTATCTATGAAAGGGGATACACGAAGTGAGGTTGGCCAATGCCTCGTCAAAGCGCCGAGGGGAAGGAAGCGGTCTTCTTCCAGTGTTAGCTCCAGCTCGAAAAAGAGGAAGAAAACAATTGCTGGCCTACTTGACCTCTTGCTGGAATATGAGCCTATTGTTCAAGAGGAATCCATCTCCATGCAAGAGCCGGATGATGGTCTTATTTACCCTAGCTCGTCTGCTGGGGAAGCCGTGCAATTAGCTGAAGCTTTAAGGCGCTTGCAAGATGAGACCGAAAATGTGCGCATCCCGAAGAATCCCTACCCCCGGTTATCTTCTACGAAGATCCCCCTTCACTACGGAGAGTACATATATGTTCTCTGCAAAGGGAAGATGAAAGAGCCTTCAAGTAGCCCATCTCGGCTGCTTCTGAAGATGAGCTGGCACTGAAAACTGATAGGCATGAATCTGCATTCGAAGCCCGGGGAGCACATTTCCTCAGGAAGGAATAACGGCTTGAAAAAGCCATACTAGAAGCATCCTGGCGCATCGGTATGTGTGCTTTCTGTATTTTTCTTTGGGCAAATAATTTGTGTCGCTTCTTATATCTCCTTATCTTTGCGAAAACTTTGCAGGGACTTCAGCAACGAAAGAGTATCTGAGCCCAGGTCGTGCCATGACCGCAACTTCTATAGATATCTCCCATGACGCATCGGCAGGTGCAGAAGGGATTAATACGGCCGCCGTTCCTGTTGCGGAGCCTCCGGTGGTGGCTCTTGTTCCTTCGGTGTCCATTCCTCGAGCGGAGGTGACCCCATGGGCCACGGACCCTATGGATGTCTCTAGTGATGCACCAAAAGGTCTAAAGAGATTACCGAAGCTGTTAGTTCTATCTTGGAGCTCCCGGTGATGGCCTCCGTCTCTTCGGCGTCTATACTTTCCGCAGAGGCGACCTTGCCGGTCATAGACCCAATGGATTTTTCTGGTGGCTTCTTGAAGATTGTAGGAAGGACCGCCAAGGCCACTGTTCCCTCTTTGGAGCCTGAAGTGGCGGTTGTTGCTCCACAACTGGAACCTGCTACACCGGCAAATGTCCCTGGTGATGTGCCTGAGGGCGCGGAGGAGGCTGCCGAAGCCGCTATACCTCCAATTCAAAGCGAGCGGAGCATCGAAGGTAACCACTTACATTTTATTTTAATGATCCCCTCGTTATCTGAATTCTTCTTTCTTTCAGAACTGCGAGAATTGGCGGCTTCTATAGTGGACTTATCTCCCAGGAAGTCTTTCCAGCGCTTACTTGATATGGCTGCCCTACGGGCGATATCCCCGCAAAGCATCGCCCTTTCTTCCAGGCAAGGTTGGTGTTCTTTGACCCCTTTGCTTTATTATCACTTTTTTTTACAACGATGTTAATATGCCCTCTGCAGTTCTGGAAGCTGATGACGAAGTGGAGATCCTTTATAGGCCTGGGGATCTTTCAAACCCCCCTCGCATGACTGTGGGTAAGTAAAGCTTTACCCTCGGCATTGTTTTGTTTATTCCATGTTCGCTAATCTCGCTGACTATTCATAAATTTTGACAGTTTTGCCAGCTCTGGGTCCATTAGAGTCCCGAATCTCTATGTCACAGGGCTCATATGCCCGACGTGCGTCTGAAAGGATGGCGAGATAGAGCATTCACTCCTTATCGGCCCTTATTGAAGATCTTCGTGCTGGTAGTTCTATTATGGCCGAAGAATTTGCTGCCGAAGCCAATACTTCTCTGCCCTTCCTTGCCACTTATCATGACGAAACATTGGTGCATGTTTGGGTTGAGTATTGTCGCCGAGTGGAGGCTTGCTTACATAATCTTGAGTGCATACGCCTTCCCTCCGAGCTCCTGACTGCAAAGGTGAGCCTGCGGGGGTGGATTCAGCAGTGCGCCACTAATCTACAGTCTTGCAAGAAGAGGCTCAACCAGAAATTTTTGGAGAGGGAGCTAGCTTCAAATGCTTTGGGAGAACTCCAAGCTCAACTTACTACTAAGACCACCCGTGCGTATGAAATTTGTCGGGTGCTTGAAGAAGCTATCACAGAGGTGGTAGCTCTTGATAAAGCTGTTATTTTTACCCGCGAGATAGTTGAAGCTCATAAAGTTGCTGAAAAGGAGCTTGAGAGTCGGTTCGCTTCGTATCAGACTCAACAGTCTCAGGCGGAGACCCGTCTTGTAGCAAATAACAAAGCTTGAAGCCGAGGCCCAGCGGAAGAACGATGAACCGACGAGCTTATTGCATCATCCGCCGGCTTGAAGATTTTTTTATATTCTTCTTTTTTGTATTTACTCCTGAATGAGAGTATCCTATATTCATTTTGATTCTTCTATGAAATGTACCTTGTATTCATTTGGATTCATGAATAAAAGACATATTTTATTTCATATTTGCGTGTCCCTTTTAAGCAAATGCGTCTTGTAGATAGTCTATCTTGATCTTCTTGCAGGGCAGTGATGGCTTAGGAAACAGGTTCAGGTCTGCCGCCTAAGACTTTTCAACTTTACGAGCCGTGAGGGTTTCATAAAGAATTTTCTCCCTATGAGTCGAGAGGATCCCGCAGGTGTATTTTCTCCCTAGGAGTCGTGAGGACTCCTAAGTGTATGTTTGTAACGATCTCACAAGAGAATTTTTTCCCCTTTACAAGTCGAGAGGACTCGTAAGTGGTTGTTTCCCTCCTTGTCGATATTCAACTTTGGAGAGTGTGGCCCGTGAATAGTATGCAATAGTCCATCTTGGACCGACTTGCAGGGCCCCAGTGCTTAGGAAACAGGTTATTATCCCCATTGCCTAAGGCTTTTCCCTATGAGCCGAGACGAATCGAGCAGTTCTCGCAAGGACACTAATTTCCCCACGAGTCGAGACGAATCGAGAAGTTATCGCAAGGGTTTCCTAACGTCACAGTTAACTCCTGCTAATAGAAGTCCGTTAGGGTCTGTGGTACTAGGGTTTTTTACCCGTCGCACCGTCGCGTTGGCCGATATATTCCCCGATATGCAATCTTGCTGTTAGGGTAACCCCACGACTGTCGTGTCTCTGATCCCTTCGGGGGCTGGACAAGACGTCTTCAATTAATTTTCTAGGTAATATTACCATCGAAAGAGCAAGTGTTAGGGATATTCCATGTCGCTTTTTACTTGAGGTTAGGCTCAGTTTGGGAGCCCCGATGAGTCATGACCACTACGCGCTGGTGTGGGATGATCTCTGATAGTCTTTTCAGGTCTCATTTGAGTTGCCGTCAAGACCCTGAAGCGAGGGATTTTTCTTGGCTTCGTTTGTTGACATTGTGTCTGCAATATTGCGACGAATGTCGAGGTTGTCTCTGGGTTATCTGTGAACCGCCGAGATTTTGAACTAGGGGACTTTGCCATGGCTCCGTTTGTTAATGTCACGTCTGTATCATGCTGGAGGGAGGAAGAACGTTGTTGGTTGATCTCTAGGCTGTGGATACTGCTGTTGAGACCGCTGTCGAGACTTGGAACTAGGGACTTTTGACATGGCTCCGAGGTAGTCTCTAGGTTGTCTGTGAACCGTCGAGATTTGGAACTAGGGGACTTTGCCGTGGCTCCGAGGTAGTCTCTAGGCTGTCTGTGAACCGTCGAGATTTGGAATTAGGGGACTTTGCCGTGGCTCCGAGGCAGTCTCTAGGCTGTCTGTGAACCGTCGTGATTTGGAACTAGGGGACTTTGCCGTGGCCTCGAAGTAGCTGACGTCGTATCTGCTTCTGGTTGGAACGAGAAGGAATGTCGTTGTTGATCTCTAGGTTGTAGATGTAGCCATCAAGATCTAGCTTCTCTTTGACGAAGCCCGGTAGGGTAATATGGTTCCCTTTCTGTTTGTGCCTATGGATTGTATACAGGGGTCGATGTGGACTCACCTGCAGAGCAAAAGTTTCATTTTTTTGTTTCTTTCCGCGATGCTCTATCATTTCAGCTTTTTATATCGCGAAAGTCACGATCGCCCAATCATTTCGGCTATTTTTTCACGGTGCCCAATCATTTCGTCTGTTTTTCTTTTCTTTACTCGTTTTTTATTGAGAGTTGCCCTATCATTTCGACTATTTTTATATGCATGTATTTTACTTGCTGATTTTTTTTTGCAAGTTGCCCTATCATTTCGGCTATTTCATATGCATTTTTGGCTCGCTGATTTTTGCTGCAAGTATGGAACTTGAGATCTGATATCAATCTTAGCATCAGCATCGCTGCGACTGGAATATTGCCAGGAGCGAATTATCATTTGCCGTGAAAGGACTTTGGAATTTGATACCGATTTAGGCATCAGCATGCTACCACTGGGATCGTTGCCAGGAGTGAATCATTATTTGCCTTTGTCGATTCGAACAAAGATGGCTCAGCAAACAAGGTTAGGATCCTGTCGACTAAGGCTTTTGACTTCATGAGCCGTAAGGGTCTCATAAAGGTGTTTCTCCCTACGAGTCGTGAGGATCTTGTAGGTGCGTTTTCTTCTTAGGAATCGTGAGGATTCTTAAGTGTGTGTTCTCTTATAAGTTGTAAGGATCTTACAAGAGTGTTTTCTCCTTATAAGTCGAGAAGACTTACAAGTGTCATTCACTACATGGGGAAATTTCACGGCATTGGTAGAACTTAGTGGGGGAAACGTTTATTCGTGTCCGTGGATTATATACAACGGTCAATATTAAACCGCTTGTAGGGCAATCTGAGGAATGTGATAGCTTAAGAACAGGTTTGGATCCCTGTAACTTAAGGCTTTCGAATCATGCGAGCCGTGAGGGTCTTGCAGGGGGAATTCTCCTCACGAGTCGTGAGAATCTCGTAAGTGTAATTTCTCTTTAGGAATCGTGGGGATCCCTAAGTGTGTTGCTCCCTTGTGAGTCGTAAGGATCTCACGCAGGTATTTTCTCCTCACAAGGTCGAGAGGACCTCGCAAGTGTGCATGAATTTTCTTTTACGAGTCTACGCCCTTTCGGGTTTTCACGAACTCGCCGGCAGTCCTGCTGTTTTTACTCACAGAGCCTTTTCGGGTTTTCATCCGTGCCCATTTTGCTTTTGGATGTACCGTTTTTTTTGCGGAGGGACTTCGCCAACCGGGGTAGCTGCAGAGCCAGAGAGACTTAAGTTGCAATCCTCACTGCTAGGACTTGTGGACCTGGATTCCACTATCGCCAAGTTTTTGAGGCGGCATATTTAGTTTAGGGACATCACGGTCCGTCGTTAGTTTAAGGACATCTCGGTCCATAGCTAGTTTAAGGACGTTGCGGTCCATAGCTAGTTTAAGGACGTTGCGGTCCGTTGTTAGTTTAAGGACATTACAGTCCATAGCTAGTTTAAGGACATCTCGGTCTGTTGTTAGTTTAAGGACATTACGGTTCATAGCTAGTTTAAGGACATCTCGGTCCATTGTATTTCGAGGCGAGATTTCGCTGGATACTACTTATAGAGTTTGGACTCAGGGAGATAGCGAGCGGACACGAGCGTCGTCATCCATCACTAACCTGAGCCGTGACTTGTCAAGCGTAGTATTTCTTAAGGAACTGGCTGTTTATTGGCCAGAAGGGTCTTTCGCCATGCATATCCATGAGCAAATAGGCCCCACCTTGGTAGACCTTGTCTATGATGTGCGGGCCCTCATAGTTCGGCTCGAATTTCCCCGTTTGGCACTGTTGGGGATCATAGGTCTTTTTACGACTAGAATGAATTCGCCTTGGCGGAATGTTCTCGGCCTAGTCAATCTTTCGTATGAGCGTGTCATCCTTGCTTTGTAAGCCTCTAGGTTTTGCTGCTCCATGAGACGAGTTTCATCAAGGGCGTCTAGCTCCTCAAGCCGAAGATGGGCATTCTCTTCGTCCGTTAGTTCATACTAAACCACCACTCGTGGAGAGGGTAGCTCTATCTCCAAGGGAAGTACCGCTTCTGTGCCGAATACTAACGCAAATGGTGTTGTGTTTGTGGCCGTCTTGAATGTAGTCTGATAGGCCCAGAGTGCTTCATGCAATCTCTCGTGCCAGTCCTTTTTATTTCTGGACACTGTTTTCTTTATGATCTTTGTCAAGGTCTTGTTGAAAGCCTCAGCTAGACCGTTAGCTCGGGGGTTATAGAATGAAGAAATCTCCAATCTATTTTATGCTGTTGTGCGAAGCGACTGATCTTGTGGTTTCTGTAGGCCAGCCCATTATCCGAGATGATCCGCCGTGGAGTGCCGAACCGGTAGATGACACGTGTCTTAAAGAAATGGAGGATGTTCTCCGTCTTCAGTTCCCTTAACGGTATTGCTTCTACCCATTTAGATAAGTAATCGGTTGTTGCTAGTATGAACCGATGTCTCTTGGATGATACCGGTTCGATGGGCTCGATTATATTGGTTCCCCACATTTCGAATGGCCAGCTAACTAATGTTGGGTGTAGTGGATTCGAATGCTGGTGAATGAAGTCCCTGTGAATTTGGCATGAGTGACACTACTTCGCATATTCAAGGTAGTCCTGAATCATCGTGGGCCAATAATAACCCATTCTATTGATTTTCAGCTTCATCTTTGGCCCGACTTGATGGGAACCGCAGAGTCCGTCATGAGTTTCTTGAACGACCCTTCTTGCTTCTCCTGGTCCCAGGCATCTCAGCCATAGACAATCGAACGATCTCTTATAAAGAGTATCATTGACGAAGGTGAAAGACATGGCTTGCCTCATGAGCTGATGTCTTGACGACGCGTCTTCGGGCGTTCAATGGGATTTGAAATAGTCTATAAAGACTTCTCTCCAATCCTTCATATTTTCTACATCTTCTAAGTGGAAGGCCGCTTGTTTGATTGCTTCCTCTTCTTTAGTCTTCTTCGGAGATATCTCTGCTGGTGCGAGAATCCAGCGGTTTTGCACAATGATCCTTACGTCATCGAGGTTTTCGTCGGTCAGTTCTTTAGCGAGCTTGGCTAACGCATCCGCCTTGCTATTTTCCGCACGCGGTATGCTTTCCAGGGTGTAAGAGGGGATTTGCGTCAGCAATTGCTGCACTCTCTCGCCATATTTTACCAACTCGGGTTTACACGTCTGATAGTCGTCTTTTACTTGGCTGACGACCAGCTGGGAGTCTCCATATATGAAGAGGTTTTCGATCCCCATGTCGACAGCAATCTCAAGACCTGCTATCAAAGCTTCATACTCATCCTCATTGTTTGTTCTCGGCTCTGTTAATGAAAAGGCGAAACGCATTATCCCTCCTTGCGGAGTTACCAAGATAAGGCCTACCCCAGCTTTAATCATGTGGATGTTTTGCTTTCGCTTCTTCAAGGAGGACGCTCCATCGAAGTAGAGTTCCCATCAGGTATCATTCCCTTCTTTCTCCCTGTCAATTGTGTCAAACGCGTGTTTGTCTGGTAACTCACAGTTCAAGGGAGAGTCGGCAGGTATCGGATGCTCAGCGAGAAAGTCGGCGATGGGCTGGCCTTTTATTGCCTTGAGGGATCGATATACTATCGAGAACTCCATCAAGAGGAGGGCCCATTTGGCAAGCCTTCCTGTTAGCATGGCTCTTGACATCAAATACTTGAGAGGATCCACCTTTAATATGTAATGGACCTCATGTGCCAAGGCGTAATGTCGAAGCTTCGTTACTGCGAAGATCAGTGCCAGGCAATGCTTTTCGATGGGGGAATAGTTATTTTCTGCCCCTAGGAGAACTCAACTCAAATAATAGAGAGCTCTCTCCTTTCCCTGGTCGTTCTCTTGTGCCCATAACGCGTCTAATGAACCTTCAAGGGCTGTTGTGTACAGGATGAGGGGCTTTCCCTTGACCGGCGCGGTCAGTACCGGCTGGTTCTGCCAGTATTTCTTAATTTCGTCCCGTGTACTTTGGCATTTCTGATCCCAGACGAACGGGGTCCCCTTCTTCATTAGATGGTTGTAGGGACAACACTTGCCGGAGAGGTTGACTTAGAGTTTGACACCTTTTTAGGAATCAGTATCGCTACAACTGGGATATTGCCAGGAGTGACTCATCATTTTCCCCTGTCGATTTGGACAAAGGTGGCTTAGTAGATAGGGTTAGGATGCTGTCGACTAAGGCTTTTTTGACTTTACGAGCCGTAAGGGTCTGATAAAGATATTTCTCCCTATGAGCCATGAGGATCTCGTAGGTGTATGTTTTCCTTAGAAGTCGTGAGGACTTCTAAGTGGTGTTTTCTCTTATAAGTTGTAAGGATCTCATAAGAGTATTTTCTCCTTATAAGTCGAAAGGACTTACAAGTGTTATTCACCATATGGGGACATTTCTTGCCATTTGCAGAACTTGGCAAAGAAATATTTATTCGTGCCCCTGGATTGTATACAAGGGTTAATATGTACCGCCTGTAGGGAAATTTGGGGGATATGACGGCTAAAGAACAGGTCCAGATCCCTGTAACTTAAGGCTTTTGAATCCTATAAGCCATGAGGGTCTCACAGGGGGGATTCTCTTTACGAGTCGTGAGGATCTCGTAAGTGTATTTATTTTAACGAGGTTGCGCCCTTCCGGGTTTTCACAAGCTCGCCGGTCCTGCTGTTTTTACTGACGGCGCCCTTTTGGGTTTTCATCCGTGCTCATTTTGCTTGTGGACGTACCTTTTTTTTAAAACTTTTTTTAAATTATTTTTACAACGAGATTGCGCCCTTTCAGGTTTTCATAAGCTCACCGGTAGCCCTGCTGTTTTTACTCACGGTGCCCTTTCGGGTTTTCATCCGTGCCCATTTCGCTTGTGGATATGCCGTTTTTTTAGCGGGGCATTCCACTAGATTGTAGGACCTGTTTGTAGGTCCCTTAATATCCTTCCTACCTTTTGAGAAGAAATGACCATTCTACATAGAGATTCTTTCGCCAGTAAGAAATATGGCCCCTGTGTATATCTCGGGGAGAACGAGCACCTACGCCGTCGCTATTTTGGCGACAGGTTGCTTCAGAGCTGCTTATTTTTGTTGAGCGTAGGCGACAAATGCCATCTAGCCTCCGCTTTTCACTCGTCGTCATCGGATGAGAAAGAGTCTTGACCCATTTAATCCAATCGAGCCATTTTATCCATGAGTTCTTGGAAGGTTGTCAGCTTGAAAAGGGCCGTAAATGGGAACACCATTTGAATTTGGGTCAAGGGTGGCTATGAACATTCCCACAGCTGCAGCTTCGTCGATACGTTGCTCGCATTTTGACCAGAGATTTCGCCATCGGGTAACATATTGAACCCAGGTCTCATTCGGTCTAACCCTTTCATTGACCAACGTCGCTACAGTAGTGCGTTTATTCACACTAGCGAATTTCTGACAGAAGAGCATCTCCATCTCGTCGAAGGTATTCACGGAGTCATTCGGGAGTTCCGCAAACCATTCGAAGGCAATGCCCGCCAGATAGCTGACGAACTGTCAGAGGAGAAGTATATCGTTCTCTCCAGTGTTACCGCACATGGATTTAAATCGCGCGATGTGCTGGTGAGGATTCTCGGTTCCTTTGTATATGTGGAGTCATAAGTATGTATTCTGGAGGGTACTGTATTTGATCGTAGCACGCCGGATACGGTAGACCAGTCTTGATTGGCCTATTTGATGCTTCACCGGCATAGTGAGTTTTGACTTGCTGAGCGATATATGTGTCCAGCTTTTCTTTTAGGAATCATTTCCTTCTCAGCCGTTGATGAGGTTTGCAGAGAATTTGAAATGCCATCCTTATCTTTAAGACCGATTATCGGCCGTTCATCTGCCAGTTGTTCCGATTAAACCATCATTCCAGCCATATTCTGAATCAGAAGGGCCATCTGGTTCATTTTAGTGGACATTTCTGCCGCTGCTGCATCTCCCTTTTTCAGCGCGCGCTTTGGGAAATCAATATCCGACTCCTTCTCTATTCTTTCTTCGGGTGTGTTCTCAGGATTTTCCTTATGCGATGGATTACCGCTTGCTGCCGCTTGAGCGAGCATCTCCTACAGCTTTCCACGTTGCAGTTGAACCTTTGTCAGGGACCAAGTTTGAGATCGGTGACTAGTAGAAGCTCGAACTTCGTCTTTGAATTTCACCGTATGGATTGTATAAACTGTCATTCCCCCAGGCTTGGGGTGTTTGGAGTTTTGGCCTTTGGAGTTTGCCTCGGGCACTTGAGCTTTATTAGGCCTCTCTTTTTTGTGAAAAGACGCTTTGGTTTTGGGAGAAACCGCTGTATCAGGATCCGTCTTGGGATGTGTCCCCTTGTATTTGAAAGGGGATTTGTCAGAATTTGGCTGACGTCTAGGGGAAGAGCCACAGTTGACGACAAAGACCTTCACCTGCTTCCACACCTTATATATATGAGAAAAGTTGTTTTAGGGAGCGAACTGGTTTTTGCTCTCGTGGGATCTCCATGGGTTGCCGAGATTTCTTTAATATTGCGGTGGGAGAATTTTGTCTGACCCTTCGCAATAGTTTGAAGCTGTTCCCGGTTGGAACAACAACATTCACCACTGGGGTTGAAACAGGACCATATGGAGAACTGCCCCCGGCTCGTTTTGTATGACGCCGATATCGACGTCGACCGTTTATTATGGCCGAGATTTGATTAGCTTCGGGATTTTTCCAAGCCTGCCCCTGTTTCCTTTGAGAGATTGAATATTCAGGCCTCTGCGTCGACCTTGGTCCTTGGCATGTGCCAGTTGTTTGAGGAATGATTCTGTCGGCAAAGCGGCTGCTTGGGGAGCTAGCCTGTGGAAGACAGACTTCCTCTGGGCTTCCTCCATCGACGTTGAGACACTGAGGGTGGAAGGTGGGAGCATCGACCCAAAGAGAAGCCCGTTGATTTCTTGAAGAGCAGGATTACAGAGATTTGCGGCTGCAAGTGGCCCATACTTGACTCCACCATATATGATAAAGCCTGAGTTGCTAGGGTGGAAGCAAACGCCATTCATAAAGACGAAACGCCAGCTTCAATATCCCATCACCCAAAGGCAACCACAAACATATACACCGTGATTATCTGATCGCGGAAAAACACGACACACGAAGTGTGGAGTGGAAAGAGGAAAAGGTCCCACCGGGCGTGCCAGAATCTGTTTACCACCGAAAACCAGAGACGAAACCGCGTAGGTCGTCTTGCCTGAATTTGGGGGCAGATGCTATTTGGATTTATCCATCCACCTCTTCCAAAATGCCAAGTTGATTTATGGCACCGTATATCGAAGGTTTAGACAGATGCGGCCATTGTAGCAGACTTCGTCAAATTCTCCCTCATTGTGAGGGGTTTTTGATTGTGGGGACGCTCTTCCCTGCAGGCACAAGCCCCTGCAGTTAATTACGTTACCGCGTAGCAATAACCAGTTTCTCCTGCTCCAAAAGGTCACTTCGTGTCGTGTGTGTTTGTTTTATTTTTGGTTGCCCGTGGATTGTATACGGAGACTAATTTGTGTTGTCTCCCGTAGGGCGTGGATTAGTCCAAATCCGTATTTTCTTAGATTTGGGTTTGGTTTGATTTAAGGATTATTAACATTGTTTGAGATTAAGATCGACTTAAGTATTTGTTAAGGATACGTTAATCCGATATTGGACAAAGATCTACTTAAGGGGGTTCGGGATCATATTTGATCCAATGAAAGAGCATTTGGGCTCTATCGTTTTAGTTTAAGGACGTTGCGGTCCACAGATAGTTTAAGGACATTACTGTCCATTATGGTATGCTCGTGGGTTTGAGAGCGCATCCAAGAGCTGTTGGTTGTCGGGACCCTCTACCTCTCTGACATCGTTGAAGAATTACAACGACATATATCAGAGGTGTGGAGAGATGTACGCTTGAACCGAACTCCAGCTTGAAGGGAGAGACCATGGTAGAACGAACATCATTTCAGATGCCATGTGTCAGGATATCATTAGTCATCTTTGGAACTAAGATCGATTTGGGGAGACCTGAGTATAGGAGGGCTCGGTTGATTGATGGTCAAAAAGGCTTTTGGCCTCAGGAGACTTGGCTAATTTGGGCTAGGGTTGGCCTCGCACGGTGTTAAACACTGCTAATTGTTTGGCGCTCACGTGCTCCCACGTGAGGCTCTTAAGCAGTGTTAAACACTGAAAGTTGGAGCGCTCACGTGTGGCACATGAGGCACCTGAATATTGGGCACTGTTTCTTCGGGTTTATTCCATTGTTCTATACATATAAGTGTTAAACACTTAAATCTTATAACCATCATGTGTGGACATGTGAGGCACTACCTCCTTTGGATTTATCTTCCTATTCTTTTCTAAGTGGTAAGCACTATTGAGGGTCACGTGGGATCACGTGACCCGATCTCACTTGTTCCTTTTTTTTTCCTTAGAGGTGCTCACGTGAGAACACATGATCTGTAGTTATAGCGTTAAACGCTAATATGCATGGAACTCTTGATCTTAGTCTTGAAAATTTCAAGTCCTTTATTTTATGAGAATTAAATTCTTTTGCAGGGTTAAACCCTAGTTTTATCAGAAGAATTAAATTCTTATGTCTTTGGAAGAATTAAATTCTTCAAACCTAGTTCTTTCCTCTAAATTTTGGGACTGCATAACAGAATCTCCCCGATGAGAATTAAATTCTCAACTTGTGGGGAGATCTGCTTCTGCAGACCTCAACCAGAGGAAGAACTAAGTTTTTTTTGGAAGAGTTAAACTCTTGTAAAAGGAGATAAAATGATCTTTAGGTCTTTTCCCTCATCTAGGATTTCTTTTCTTCAAAGAGAACTCCTCTTCTTCTTTATTTTCTCAAATCTTATGGGGGGTCTCTCTTCTTTCTCTCTTCAGTATCGAGTCCTTTATATAGTAGAGGCAAGTTTGTTGATTTAGTTAAAGAAATCTCTCATTGAGAGATTTTTTGATTGATTCGGGGATTTTATCCACCGTTGGATCTTTAATCCAGAGACTTCTGTTTTACAGAAGACATTTTTCTTGTTTTTAACAAGATTGGGAAATTTTTTTCCATACATAGCTTATTCTGTATCTTGGCGATTTTTTAATCACCATTGGATCTTTAATCCAACGGTGCTCTGTTTTACAGAGCACAATCTTTCTTATTTAGAAAGATTGGGTAAATATTTTCCTATACAGAGCTTATTCTGTAGTTTGGTGATTTTTAATCACCATTGAATCATTAATCCAACGGTGCTCTATTTTACAGAGCACAATCTTTCTTATTTAGAAAGATTCAAGGAAACATTTTCCCAATAGGGTTTTAATCCTTCTGATTTAGAATTTAATTCTATTGGCTTAGAATGCATTAGGAACCCTCACGTGTAGCACGCGACCCACAGCTTTAGGTCGGTTTGCTTATATGCAGCAGTCCCAGAGAAAGGCATCACGTGTTGGCACGTGACCTTCTCTTGCCTGTTATTTGTTTTAGGAAGGTGCTTATATATTTTGTATATAAATGCTCACGTTCCTGCACATGAGACTCAATTTCAGTTTTATTGTTAAGAGCGATGCCTATAATTTTTTCTCCAAGGCGCATCATGTATGGACTCCATTTGGGGGAATTTTTCCTATCGATTTTTATTTATTATTTATTTTTTGTAAGGGAACAGGCGTCTGTTCATATAACAATTTCCACATGTTTATTTTTATCAGAATTTTCATTTTACGTGTAGTGCACGTGTAAACTTTTGGGCTTCCAAAAATTTTAAAAGAAAAATTAGTAAAAATATATGTGGCTAATGGGATACGAACAAAGGGGTTATGTCACAGCAGTGCAAGGCTTTACCAATGAGCTACAAGCTATTTCTTGTTGTTTTTCAAACAAAATAATACTTAAAGTATACTCCGGCTTACAAATACTCCATTCAGTACATTAACTTTTAAGAAAATTTTGTACATTAAAACAGAGTCGTTACAAGTACGTGCGAACATAATCGTCCGTTATACGTCACTGGATACCGCCACGACATCAAGATAGGGAAAATCCTTGTCTACAACGGATTCTCCGTCAACCTTCTCAACCTGAGAGTGCTGAAGGAGATTTGCATGAACGTTCAGCACCTGGCCCGAGACAAAATTACCATCTCCGGGTTTGACTCACAGTCGTCACGGACGCTAGGATCCGTGATACTGATGCTGAGCTTCAGGTTGCTCGTCACTGACATCAAATTTCATGTCATTGACGCCAAGACTTGCTATAACGCTTTGCTCGGCAGGCCTTGGTTACATGAGTACAACGTCATCCCTTCTACACAACATCAATGTATGAAGTATTTCAAATACGGCTTGGAATACACCGTCACAAGGGAGCTAAATCCGTTCTCCATAAACGAGGTCCGAAAATATGAAGACGTAAAGTACTTCCTACTAGACTTTGAGGATACGAAAAGGAGTCATAAGCCGGAGGATAAACAGAAGCCTGTCGCCACTATCCCGATCTTTGGGAACGGTTCCGAGGAAGATGAAGAAATAGTCTATTTGGGGCAACCCCAAAAAGAAAACAACAGGACCAGACCATCTACTCCTATTCTGGTCTTTGGCAGCGACTCTGAGCACGAGACCAACGCAGTGTTCTCTATCCGCCCGTCAGTGCAAACCCTCGCCGGAGCAGATCAGAGTCTGCAAATTGCAATGACTCCGCCTCGGCATTACAAGGAACTTAATGTGCTCGATACATACAGCTGTAGGGTATTTTTCATCACCCCATTAAGATGGGAATATGAGTCGCTTGTCAGGCATACTACAGATTACCCCTGCCTAGGGTAGGCGGGGCTTTATTGATTGTGGGGATCCGAATCTCCGGCAGCCGTGGACTAAACTGCCGTTAATTACCCCTCGCCTTTGGAGCGAGAGAACCTCCGATTGACGGGTCAAACTGGTCATGCGAACTCAATGTGTAGTGTGCGTATGTGTGTCTTGAGGGGTTTTGAATATATCGGGAGCCTCGCAGAGTTTACGGGGGTCAAGGGGGCTAGTAGCCCCCTTGCGGGGTGCGGGGCAGCGCCCCATTAGAAATTTGTATTGTGTATATATAAAAAAAAGAGGGAAAATAGCATCCAAAGGATGCGTGGATGCCAGCGCCTCACGTGCCCAGCACGCGGGCGCTAGGCGCCATCGCCTCGCGTGCTTGGTACGCGGGCGCTGGACGCCAGCGGGAAAAAGGGGCTTAGCCCCTATACTAGGAGTTGTACTCCCAATTGACTTTTAGAGTTAAACTCCTGAAAAAAGGACAAAGGGGGCTTAGCCCCTGCACTAGGAGTTGTACTCCCAAAAAGAAAGATTTATTATTATATATATATATATATATATATATAATTTTTTTTGTGGAGTTAATCTCCCAAGATATTTTCGTAGATGATGAAAGGGGACTCCTTTCTTCTCCCTTGATCTCTAGATCTTCTCTTGAGCTTTGGATCTTCCCAAAGTGGGATTTTTGGAGATGGGTCTTATTCTTCCTCCTCTCTATTGGGTGGATCTTGAAGAAAAGGGGGGTGAGCCTTAAAAATCTCTCCTTTTAGAGATTTGATTTTAGATTTGAGTTCCTTTTCAAAGGTTTTGTGGTGAAAAGCTATTTATTTTTGGAAAAAGAAGAGTTAAACTCTTGATTTAATTCAGAAAAGAGAAGAAGCTTTAGAACCTTGAGGAAGGAGAAGGAGGAACAAACCCTAGTTCTTTTTTGGAGGGAATGAATTATTATTTTTCATTTCATCATCATATTGCCTTTTATAGGCTTAAAATTTTACACATAGCCCCTTGGGCTTTACAAAATGACATTTTTCCCATCACATGCCTCATGTGCTCATTTCTTTTGCACATGAGCCATGAGCTTTACAAAAACTTGGCTTTATGCCCATTTTTCTTACATTTATTCATAAAAATTACATCAAAATTATTTATTACATAATTTTCTTATTGTTATAGGGGAGGCTGGCCGCGAGGCTTGACTTTGGCATGGGCCCACTTGACCTAGGCTTGGGCCCGTTTACTTGGGGTTGACCTTGACTTTGACTTGGTCAACCGGGGTGTAATTTTTGACCCCAACAAAGTGCCACCCATCAATAAATGCACACCACATATATGAGTTGTGTGCATGAAATTGATGGATCTTGTTCTACATGGAGGTTGACTTGATTTGTCTCCCATTTTAACAACGTGGAGGTCGATGCTGCCCTTTTCACGACGTGGACGGTCGGTGCTGCCCTTTTTGCAATTTGGATGGTCGGTGCTGCCCTTTTAGCGACTTGGACGGTCGGTGCTGCCCTTTTTGCGACTTGGACGGTCGGTGCTGCCCTTTTTGCGACATGGACGGTCGGTGCTGCCCTTTTTGCGACTTGGAAGGTCGGTGCTGCCATTTTAGCGACGTGGACGGTCAGTGCTACCCTTTTTGTGACATGGAAGATCGGTGCTGCCTTTTTATCGACTTGGACGGTCGGTGCTGCCCTTTTTGCGACTTGGATGGTCGGTGCTGCCCTTTTTGTGACTTGGACGGTCGATACTGCTCTTTTATCGACTTGGACGGTCGGTGCTGCCCTTTTATCGACTTAGATGGTCAGTGTTGCCATTTTTGCGACTTGGACGGTCGGTGCTGCCATTTTAGCGACGTGGATGGTCAGTGCTGCCCTTTTTGCGACTTGGACAGTCGGTGCTGCCCTTTTAGCGACGTGGACGGTCGGTGCTGCCCTTTTAGCGACGTGGACGGTCGGTACTGTCCTTTTAACGACATGGACGGTCTGTGCTACCATTTTAGCGACGTGGACGGTCAGTGCTTGATTTGACTTGCTCCGCTTCTTGCGGTGTCAGGAATTGGATTTGACTTACTCCGCTTTCTGCGGTGTCAGTGGTTGAAGTTGACTTGCTCCATTTTCTGCGGTGTCGAGATTCGACTTGTTCCCGATGTGGAGCTTGATTCTGCCAGGGAGGTCGTTGGTTGTCTTGCTGACTTGATATGGTTTGGGTTGACATCAGCATCGCTACACTGGAATATGGTACCAGTAGCGAATCATCATTTCCCATGAAAGGATTTGAGGATTTTGGTTTTGGTTTGGCATCAGCACCGCTATACTGGAATATGGTACCAGGAGCGAATCATCATCTGCCGTGAGGGGATTTCCCTCGTTCCCAGTTTAACGACTTAGGGGTCATCTGTTCCCAGTTTAATGACCTAGAGGTCATTTGTACCCAGTTTAAAGACTTATAGGTCTATTGGATCGATTTAGAATTTTGGGGTTAGGGTCGACATCAGCGTTGCTAACACTGAAGCACAGGTGCCAGGAGCAATTCATCATTTGACTTTTCCTGTTGAGGAGCGATGGCTTAGGAGACAGGTTTAGGTCCCTATCACCTAAGACTTTTTAATTTTATGAGCCGTAAGGGTCCCATAAAAGCATTTTCTCCCTACGAGTCGAGAGGATCTCGTAGGTGTATTTTCTCCTTAGGAGTCGTAGGGACTCCCAAGTGTGTTTTTCCGTCGTGAGTCGTAAGGATCCCACGAAGGTGTTTTCTTACGAGTCAAAAGGATCTCGTAATTTTGTTCTCCTCATGTATCGTGAGGATACATGAGTGGGACTTCCCAAATGGAGCATAATTCCAAGGGCGGAGACCGGCCGCGTGACTGGTGATTGCGGTGGGGTATGGATGTGATGAGAATTATTTGAGCCTGTGGATTGTATACGGTAGTCAGTTTGGGGACCAACCGTAGGGCGGGGAGAATTTTGGGACTTTGTTGGCGTCTGCATCGCTGTACTGGAATATGGTACCAGGAGCGACTCATCATTCGCCGTTGGGACATTCAGGGATTTGAAATTTTGGTTGGCATCTGCATCACTGCACTCGAATATGGTACCGGGAGCAACTCATCATTCGCCATTTGGGGATTTGGATTTTGGTAGGCGTCTATATCGCTGTACTAGAATATGGTACCAGGAGCGACCCATCATTCATCTTTGGAGGATTTTTTTACCACGGTTGCTCTATCATTTCAGCTTTTCTCATCACGAATGTCGCAATTGCCCTATCATTTTGGCTATTTATTCGCTGTTGCCCCATCATTTCGGCATTATTTTACTCGCTGATTTTTATTGTGAGTTGCCCTATCATTTCGGCTTTTTTCATCTTTATTTTTATTTTTTATTTTTTATTTTTTATTTTTCATTTATTTACACATTTTTACATCCCCGGTTTAACAACTTAGAGGTCGATTGTTCCCAGTTTAACGATGTAGTGGTCAATTGTTCCCAGTTTAACGATGTGGTGGTCGTCTGTTGGAGCCTGGGCTCGATTCTGCAGGAACCATGGGCTCCTTTGGCTTAATTGCATAAGCGGGCTTTCCGTCATCTAGACCGAGCCGATGTTGGGTAGCAACAGCTACGTCATTGTCATGGATACAAGGCATATGAGGACTTGTTCCTCTGAGCTTTATCATGTAGACTGTATGGGTTGTGTACCCGTCTATTACTTCTTCATTGGCATGTTGCTTGTTCGGCTTTTAGCTTGTTGCCTTAGTCCGCTCTTTTCAGAGAAAGGCAGATGTCTGAGAGAATCAGGTTCCCGAAAGACTTCGGTCTTCGTTTGTATGAAATTGGCGGTCGTAGCTTGACTGTTTGTTAACACGCCTTTAGATAGTTCCATCTTTCCTGCCTTGTATTGCTTTTCGACCCAATTTTTGAAGACGAAACAGTGCTCAATGGCATGACCTTTCACTCTGTAATAGGGGCAGTATTTGGGGTCGTCGGTCATATTCGCTTCTTGCGGCCTCTTTGATTCTGGCAATTGTAGACCGTTTCTTAGAGCATCCTTGAATATTTTACGATCTTTGTCCCTTCTGAAGGAATAGACCTTATCCAGCTTCTCTTTCAGTAGAGGTTCTCCTCCCTCTCCGAACACTGGCTTTCGAGGTCGGGTGGCATTAGGCCCGTTCATCCCTCGCTTATTTCGGTTAGCCAAAGTGTTAAAAGATTCAGCATCGTCGGAACTTCCGCCTTTGCGATTTCGTCCTTTCGGTTTCTCCAGGACCTATTGTTATTTTGGGAATCAGAGGAGAACTCCTGCTTTGAGCGCTCCAACATCTGAACTTTTCTAGTCAGCTCTTGGAATGTTTTGAGACCCGTGGTGCATAGAAACGGGGTCATCCAATTGTTGAGATTTCTGATGAGGAGGCTGACAGATTGGTCCTGCTCTATCGGCGGTTCACATTTGATGGAGATAATACGCCATCGGGTTATAAAATCCGTGTTGCTTTCGTTGTTCTTTGGCTTGGTCCTTACGAGGTCGGTAATGGTGATCTTATCGCTGACACTCATGAACTTTTGTCGAAACAGAGATTCCATTTGGACGAAAGTAGTAACGGAGCCATCCGGTATGCTCGCGTACCAGTCGAATGCGACATCGGTTAAGCTATTAACAAACTGGCGGAGGAGAAGAGCATCATTTCCCCCAGTATTCACGCATGAGACTTTAAAGTGGGCGATGTGCTGATTCGCATTTCCCGTCCCATCAAATCTCCCGAATTTGGGGATGACATAACCACCAAAAAACTCTAACAGATCATACCGAGCAGGATATGGTCTCCCACTACTGCTGACTTCTTTTTGCGTCTCGGCTTTGGCTACCAGTGTTTTGACTGTATTGGTGACCAAATCCATGATTTGATCTTGCGTTAGCTGGTTTCTGTCATCGGTAGTTAAGACATTTCCCGAGATAGGATGCAGCCGACTTTTATGCGGCTCACCCACCTTTGGATTTGAGGGAATATGTGTCGGCTGTCTCGGGGCACAGTTTCCCGGTTCATGAGCAGAACCCTGTGCTTGATTAGACGGCTGAGAGGCAACTTGGGCCGTGAGCTGCATCACGACATTCGTCAAGTCTTCAATTTTAGAGTAAAGTTTGGCCATCTCCTTGTCTTTACTTCTGAGCTGTTTTCGAAGCTCTTGGAGAAGTTGTTGCTCTGCGTTCTTGGGACGGAAGATTGGCTCCTCTTCGCTTTCCGAGCCTGACTCCTCATGAATCGAGGGATCTCTTTGCTTATCAACCTCACCGGAAGGGTTTTCATTACCTGCCAGAGGAGGTTGGTCTTGGGAAGTGGCAGCCACATTCACACCAGATTGGATTTGAGATATGGTGACCTCTTCCTTGCTCTTGCTGCGCGTGCCTACCATGTAGACAGTGCGGACCACATATCCAACCATCTCTTTATCTTTGGCGGCTGATTTTTCGAACCATCATCGTGGCCCTTCCTCTTCTGAAAAGGACATGCGACTGAAGACGGTTGGTCTGACTAGGTCCTTCGGTGGCGCTATCCGGATCGCAGCTTTCTTGACTCTTAAGGTCATGGCATTCTTCTGGACCAATTTCAATGGTTCAAAAGAGTTAGCGAGCTTTACAGCCGATTCAGCTGTCGTTGCGGGGTAACCCTGTTCTGGGAACCTCATGAAGTTCAGCCTAGCAGGAGCCCTAACCTTTTTGTTGGCTCTGTAACTGAGCCTTTTCTGTCTTAGCTTCTCAATTTTGAGGGCTTGGCGGGCATCCGTTATCTAGGAAGCCATCGTGAGTCAATTGACAGGGAGCTTAGAGAAGATACCCGATTGAGCAGTTGTCAGGGGCACCGCTGGAGCTTGCTCTAGACGTCTTATTTCTCTATTACTGTTGATGGCCTTTCTCGTAGCTGGGGCCAAGGAAAGTCGTTCAAACACCGACTTGCGTTTGGGTTGGGGCGCCTTCGAGACCTTCACATTTGGCCTCTTGCTTTTCGAGGCCGGTTTTTCTGTCACCGGAGCTTGAGGAGCTGGGATGGTGTTAGCTGGCATGAATAGAATAGAGCCGAACTGTAGCAGCGGCTCTTCCCACTGTCGCCCGAGAGTGGCCGAGAGGACCGTCCTGGCGTCCATCTTCATCATATAGGAGATGATAGCTGTGTCAAGAGCTGAGCTTGTCCTTAGAGACATTGTTGAGGCTTGATCGCTTGAAATCCTGCATGAAAGAGCATTATTTTAGTATAAATATCGGTATGTATGTTGATTGAGTTCGCATGAACGTTTAACCCGAAATATGGGAGGAGAGAAAAGGTCCCACCGGACGTGCAAGAATCCGTAGGGTGTTTTTCATCACCCCATTGAGACGGGAATACGTGTCGCTTGTCAGGCGTACTATAGATTCTCCCTGCCTAGGGTAGACGGGGGTTTATTGATTGTGGGGATCCGAATCTCCGGCAGCTGCAGACTAAGCTGCCGTTAATTATCCCTTGCCTTTGGAGTGAGGGAACCTCCAATTGACGGGTCAAACTGGTCATGCAAACTCAATGTGCAGTGTGCGTATATGTGTCTTGAGGGGTTTTGAATATATCGGGGGCCTCACAGAGTTTACGGGGGCGCTGGACGCCAGCGGGAAAAAGGGGCTTAGCCCATATACTGTGAGTTGTACTCCCAATTGGCTTTTAGAGTTAAACTCCTGAAAAAGAGGACAAAGGGGGCTTATCCCCTGCATCGGGATTATACTCCCAAAAGAAAGATTTATTATTATTATTATTATTATTATTATTATTATTATTATTATTATTATTATTATTATATATATATATATATATATATATATATTGTGGAGTTAAACTCCTAAGATATTTTCGAAGATGATGAAAGGGGGCTCCTTTCTTCTCCCTTGAGCCCTAGATCTTCTCTTGAGCTTTGGATCTTCTAAAAGTGGGATTTTTGGAGATGGGTCTCATTCTTCCTCCTCTCCATTGGCTGGATCTTGAAGAAAAGGGGGGTGAGACTTAAAAATCTCCCCTTTTAGAGATTTGATGGGAGATTTGAGTTCTCCTTCATGGGTTTTGTGGTGAAAACTATTTCTTTTTGGAAAAAAAAGAGTTAAACTCTTGATTTAATTGAGAAAAGAGAAAAAGCTTTAGAACCTTGAGGAAGGGGAAGGAGAAGGAGGCACAAACCCTAGTTTTTTTGGGGGGGATGAATTATTATTTTTCATTTCATTATCATGTTGCTTTTTATAGGCTTACAAATTTACACATAACCCCTTGGGCTTTACAAAATGACATTTTAGCCATCCCATGCCTCACGTGCTCATTTCTTTAGCACATGAGCCATGGGCTTTACAAAATTTGGCTTTATGCCCATATTTCTTACATTTATTCATAAAAATTACATCAAAATTATTTATTACATAATTTTCATATTGGTATGGGGGAGGCTGGCCGTGGGGCTCAACTTGGGCATGGGCCCACTTGACCTGGGCTTGGGCCCGTTTACTTGGGGTTGACCTTGACTTTGACTTGGTCAACCAGGGTGTAATTTTTTACCCCAACAACAGCGTACAAGAACTAGAGACTTTCTACGTACCTCCCAGGCGAAGAGGTGAAACGGCGAACCTCTTCCATCAATTTACGGAGACCAGAGTAGAAAAAGAAGTCTGGCGTGGTGCTGATTTCTCACTCGACAAGTTTCAACCAATCCGTCTGCCAAGATACTACGCGGAGGGATTGAAAAGGCCGTTAAGACGCCAAGGTGTACCCCTCGAACAAACTGCTCGACAATCCCAATTCTATAAAAAGATTTGGGATATTCTCGGGATTCAGCGAAAGATGCCCAACAGGAAGATGGAGACAACCGGGCTCGGATACATTCGGTCCAAGAAATGGGAGCAGTTCCACAGCTGTCGTGTCATAAAAAGCTCCAGCGAAGGGGAAAACGCTCTTCCGAATAGCCGTGATGTTGAAACAGAGTGAAATCCCGCTTTAAGAACGTTAACTCCGTCACTCGAAGAACAAATAGACAAGCTAATAAAAGAAGCTTGTCAAAAGAGCCGAGACAATCACAATTGCGAAATGGTCATTTATGAGAAGGCCAGGACGCAGCACCTCAATCAGCAATCTGCGGAGAAGGAAGACTATAATTCTCTTCATCCCCGGCCCGCTGTATGTCCTCGCAAAAGGGGAAAATCCCGAAATAGAGACAAAAACAGGGCAAAGAATGCAAACAACGTTCGAAAACAACAAAGCAGATCTAAGAAGCCGTGCAATCGAGGAAATATCGATTGGAACCCATCCTTTATAAAGAAGATGGGTCAGGAATACTCTTTCCCCCAAGACAAGATGAGGAAAATATTCAACCTTATCATAAAGCACTAAATGATGACACTTCTGGAGTCTCGGCATCTCGAACAAATAAACGAGGTCCATCATTCGAACTATTGCTCCTACCATCGAACAATAGGTCATCCCCTCGAAGACCGCTTCACCTTCAAAGACTGGGTAGAAGGCCAGTATCAACAAGATGGGTTCGCTTTGTCCGACAGTTGGAGGGTAACCCCGCTGCAAAAGCATGAGCCAAAGAGGACCTGTACCGTAAGGATAAGACCAGCTCAACCATAAAAAGGGAAGCGAACTTGTACCTGCCATATGATAACACTCTCAAAAGAGGAAGGGCACGAGACTATGGATGACTTCCATATGTGCTTTGCAAATGAAGACGAGGACGAAGTGATTTCAGAGTTTCCACCGGCGCCAAAGGAGCTGGAAGATGGGATACACACCACGGCAGGCAACCTAAGAAAAATTAACTTAGAGACGGAAAATGATCCGAGGACAACGTTCGTTAGTGAGCTACTATTTGAAAAACAGATAGCCACGTTAAAGGATGTGCTCATGCAATATAAAGACTGCTTCGCATGGAACTATTCTGAGATGCCGGGTCTAGATCCAAAGGTAGCAGTACATAAACTGGCCATATCACCGGACATAAAGCCAGTCAAACAGACACTAAGAAGAATGCGGCTCGAACTTGAGATGAGCATAAATGCTGAGGTTAAGAAATTAATCGACTCCGGTTTCATCCAAGAAGTTCAATATCCTGACTGGATCGCTAACATCGTTCCAGTGATGAAGAAAAATGGGACGGTGCGCATCTGCGTGGACTTTTGGGACCTTAACAAAGCTTGCCCGAAGGATGATTTCCTAGTACCTATTACCGAGCTAAGGATCGATAACACGTCTACCCATGAGGTCTTCTCCTTCATGGATGGATCTTCAGGATATAATCAAATAAAAATGCATCCTGAAGACCAAAAACATACCGTTTTCCGGACCCCACTGGGCATATTCTGCTATAAGGTGATGTCTTTCGGTCTGAAGAACATTGGCTCTACCTACCAAAGGGCCATGACAAAGATTTTCGATGACCTCATTCATAAGATCGTCGAATGATACATCGACGACCTTATGGTTAAAAGCAGATCTCATAAGGAACACTAGGAACATATAAAAATAATGTTCCGACGTCTTCGGAAGTATAATCTGAAGATGAATCCTCTAAAATGCGCGTTTGGAGTCTCCTCAGGCAAATTCCTGTGATTCATCATACGGCACCGGGGTATTGAAATCGATTCCTCAAAGATCAAGGCGATTATGGAAATGCCCACGCCAAGAACTCTCAAACAGTTGCGGTCTCTTAAAGAAAAGCTCGTATATATCCGGCGGTTCATGGCCAACCTCTCCGGAAAATGCCATCCCTACAGCCATCTAATGAAGAAGGGGACCCCATTCGTCTGGGATCAAAAGTGCCAAAATTCACTAGACGAAATCAAGCAATATCTGCAAAATTCGTCGGTATTGACAGCTCTGGTTAAGGAAAAACCCCTTATCCTGTATACAACGGCCCTTGAGGGTTCTCTAGGCGCGTTGTGGGCACAAGAGAATGATCATGGAAAGGAGAGAGCTTTGTACTATTTGAGTCGAGTTCTCCTGGGGGCAGAAAATAACCACTCCCCATCGAAAAGCATTTCCTGGCACTGATCTTCGCGATAACGAAGCTCAGACATTACGCCTTGGCACATGAGGTCCATCTCACATCAAAGGTGGATTCTCTCAAATATCTGATGTCAAGGGCCATACTAATAGGAAGACTTGCCAAATGGGCCCTCTTCCTGATGGAGTTCTCAGTGACGTATCGACCCCTTAAAATAGTAAAATGCTAGTCCATTTTCGACTTTCTCGCGAAGCATCCGATACCAGCCGACTCCCCTTAAATTGCGAGTTGCCGAATGAACATGCGTTCGACACAATCAAAGGGGAGAAAGAAGAAAATGATTCATAATGGGAACTCTACTTCAATGGAGCATCTTCCGTGAAAAGGCGGAAGTAAAACACCCCCATAATCAAAGCCGGGGTGGGCCTTATCTTCGTGACTCCGCAAGAAGGGATATTACGTTACGCTCTCTTCTTAACGGAGCCAAGAACTAATAACGAAGCTGAATATGAAGCTTTGATAGTAGGTCTCGAGATCGCTATCGATATGGGAATCAAAGATCTCCTCATATGTGAAGACTCCCAGTTGATCGTTAGTCAAGTAAATGGCGACTATCAGACATGCAAGCCAGAGCTGATAAAGTATGGCGAAAGAGTGCAGCAATTGCTGACACAAATCCCCTCCAACATCCTAGAAAGTATACCACGCGCAGAAAACAGCAAGGCGGATGCATTGGCCAAATTGGCTAAGGAACTGGCTGATGAAGACCTCGATGACGTAAGGATCATTGTGCAAAGCCACAGGGTTCTCGCGCCAACAGATATATCTTCGGAAGACTTAATGGAGCCATCCTAAAGAAAAGAAATGAACGAACAAGTAGCCCTTCAAATTGAGGATGAAGAAAAGGTCAAGGATTGGAGGGAAGTCTTCATAGACTACTTCAAAGCCCAACGAATGCCCAAAAATGCGTCGTCTAGACATCTGCTCGTGAAACGAGCTCTGTCCTTCGCTTTCGTCAACGATACTCTATATAAGAGATCGTTCGACTGTCTGTGGCTAAGATGCCTGGGACCAGAAGAAGCGAAGAAAGTCGTCCAAGAAACTCACAACGGACTCTGCGGCTCTCATCAAGTCGGGCCAAAGATGAAACTGAACATAAAAAGAATTGGTTACTATTGGCCAACAATGATTCAGGACTGCCTCAAATATGCGAAGCAGTGTCACCCGAACCAAATTCATGGGGACTTCATTCACCAACATCCAAATCCGCTACACCCAATAGTAGCTAGCTGGCCGTTTGAAATGTGGGGAACCGATATAATTGGCCCCATTGAACCAGCATCGTCCAAAAGACAACGGTTCATACTGGCAACGACCGACTACTTCTCCAAGTGGGCAGAAGCAATACCACTAAGAGAGGTGAAGACGGAGAATATCCTCTATTTCTTTAGGACACATGTCATCTATCGGTTCAGCACTCCACAACGAATTATCTCGGATAATGGGCCAGCTTATAGAATTCATAAAATCAGCCGCTTCGCACAACAACATAAAATAGATTGGAGATACCCTTCAGTCTATAATTCTCGGGTCAACGGTCTAGCTGAAGCTTTCAACAAGACCTTGACAAATAATATAAAGAAAACAGTGTCCAGAAACAAATGGGACTGGCACGAAAGGCTACACGAAGCTCTCTGGGCATACCGAACAACGTTCAAAATGGCTACGAATATAACACCATACGCGTTGGTATTCAGCACGAAAGCAGTACTTCCCCTGAAAATAGAACTCCTTTCTGTACGAGTGGCAGTTTGATATGAGCTGACAGATGAAGAAAATGCTCATCTTCGGCTTGAGGAGGCTGATGTCCTCAACGAAACTCGCCTTATAGCACAGCAAAATCTGGAAGCTTATAAGGCAAAGATGACGCGGTCATACGAAAAACTAACTAGGCAAAGAACATTCTGCCAAGGCGAACTCATGCTAGTCGTCAAAAGACCCATGATCTCTAATCGTGCAAAACGGGGGAAGTTTGAGACAAACTATGAAGGCCCGTACGTCATAGACAAAGTCTACCAAGGTGGAGCCTACCTGCTCATGGATATGTATGGCGAAAGACCCTTCCGGCCAATAAATGGTCGATTCCTCAAAAAATACTACGCTTGACGATTCACGATTTAGGTCAATGATAGATGACAACACTTGTGTCCGCTCGCTATCTTCTTGAGTCAGAACTCTGAGAATAGTATCCAAAAAGAACTTCGCCTCAAATATGGCGATGAAGGACCGAGATGTCCCTAAACTAATAATGGACCGAAATGTCTTTAAACTAACATTCGTCCCCAAAATGGGAATGTCGGACCGAGAAGTCCTTAAACTAACTATCTACCTCAAACATGGCGACAATGGACCGAAATGTCCCTAAACTAACAACGGACCGAGATGTCCCTAAACTAGAACTTCGCCTCAAATATGGCGACAATGGACCGAAAAGTCCCTAAACTAAAATTTCTCCTCAAACATGGCGATAACGGACCAAGATGTCCTTAAACTAGCACATCGCCCCCAAGTACGGTGATATGCACCCTTGAGATCTATATTGCAATCGAAGTCCTAATGGAAAAGGTTGCAACTCAAGTCCCATTGTGTAACACCTTAGGATGTGTTTAGTGGCTAATATTAGTTTAATATATGGTTTTTAATAAAAAATTTACCAAATTGATTTTTAAATATTTTATCCTATTTAATGAATATTTTATTAGAATTTTCCTAGGCTTGCACACACTTGTGCATGTTAACTAGGGTGTTAATTTGGGGTTTTACCATGATTAGCAAACATGGTGAGCTAACCATTTTCCTAATCTAATTTAATAATTGTATTAGGTGCTTTTGGGTTTTAATTGTGTATGGTTGTTTTTAAAATAAAATGAAAAAAGGTTTGAAAAATGATTTTCTTTTGTTGACCAAAGAGAGAGAGAAGAGCATGGTGCTACATGGTGTGAGCCATGCCTCATTTAATGAGGGAAGAGAAAGAGAAGGGAGGGGTTTTGACTTGGTCTCATTTCTCCTTCTCATATTCCTTTTCTCTCATTCTCTCACTCACACACACACACAAGCAAGAGAAGCAGCAGCAGAAGACCAGCAGCAGCAACAACAACAGTAACAACAGCAGCAGCAGCAGCATCAGCAGCAGGCAGCATCAGCAGCAGCTGCAGAAGCAAGCAGCAGCAGCCGAAGCTGTAGCAGCAGCAGCCCCAGCAACTACAGCAGCTCTTCTTCCCCTTCTTCTCCTGCTTCCTAGGGTCCATTAGGGTATAATTTCTGAACCCAATTCCCTTTTTCCTAAGCTTATGTGTAGAAATAGCTTCGGTTAGTGATAAAGTGAGTTTTTGTGCTAAATATGGTGATTTGTGTAGGGTTTTGGTTAAGTGATGATTGTGTTGGTTAACCCTGCCTATTTAAGTGTTATTAGGGTCACCTTAATTGAGATTAACCCCAGATTTCACTAAAATACCATAGGGTTTCCATTTTGTGCAAAATTAGTGTTTTTAAGCGATATTATAGCTTTCTGTGATCTGCTTTTGATCCGGATCCTTCAGGGAAAAATTGAGGAAACTGGAGCATGCTTACTAGGTTAGACCACACCACCAGAACACGAACCCTCCATTCCCAAACCTGGCCGCAAATTTAAGCATTCTGGCCGCAAATTGCGGCCAGGAAGGGGAGATGGGTGTTGGGGTTTTGGCTAGGGTAGTCTGCTGTGTTTTCTAGTATTTTGGCATGTGCAATTTTTTGAGATTTTACCTGTAGAAAAATCTGGGATCAAATATCGATTTGCTAGTTCGTTTGGTTTGCGCGATACGCGTGATACGTGAGTGAGTTCTGTGATCCAGCGTATCGCGGCGTGTCGGATAGTTTTAGACGCGTATATACACGTTTCAGCGTACTGTGCACACGCGCGTTTAGTTCGCGACGCGAGTTTCTCGTTTGGTTTCGATATCGCGTTTTGCGAGATATTTTGCTTATATATGGATTTCTTGTGTAAATTCCAGGTTCGCAGGCGGGTACGTCGGATGCAGCAACGAAAGAGAAGCAGGTGGTCGGCTACGTGTAGCACGCGACCAGGTGAGTAGATTTAACATCTACAGGGGAATCGCCCGCATGGCGTTATGCGTCTGAGCTAGGAATGTTAATACCTGTCGCATATTCTAGGTTATGTTCAGAATTGCACATTTACCTTATTACTTAGATGTAGTTGTATTGTGACTAGTAGCCGTAGGACACTGCACATATTATTGACGATTCATGTTGCACGAGCACTGATTGTATGCTACACACACCGTCAAAAATTGCCATGTCACACACAAACCAGTTATAGATATTATATTGCTTGGTTAGGGACATTGTGACATCGATTTATATTACTTATCACATATGACAATTAGCTACAGGTATACCTTACTCACATATTCCACCCATACCCGGGGGGGTATACTTCATCAGTTTTTATAGGTAGATACCTATACCTTACTACACCTGTATGTTACACATATATCAGATACAGTTACATATTTACCTTTACTAATGTTACTTAGCGGTTTTTCCTTTTATATGCTTACATCTCAGTTATGTCACACATATTGCATTCATGGATTTGCGCATTTTTATATGGATTTTTTCATGATGTTTTCTGGATTTGGGAACCGCGGGAGTTTATGAAATTATGCATTAATTGAAAAACCCGGTTTCCTTGATATGATATTTGCGCATCCACCATGAGTTTTATCGGTTCTGATTTATATATACCCCTATGAGGAGGCGTCGAGGCCGTAGAGGGTACATGGTGGGGCCCGGAGGTACCCCGGGGCAAGAAGATCGAAGGTGCATGCCGTTGAGCCTGGCAGGGGAACCATACCATCCGGTGACAGTACCAATGACTCGGCGGTAATCATGGGGAAACCGTTGGGAGTCATGTACGTATTGATACGTGAAAAGACGAGGGTCAGAGCTAGGCACTCGTGCTTTTCAGATAGCGTGTGATACGTACTTATCAGGATGCTAGTCTTGGTGACGGCATCTGATAGATCAGTAATTCTGTGTCGATGCTTGGCACATTGGTTTTCATGATATTTTTAATTACTTATGTATATATAACAGTGAGTTATATATACCCTTACACCAATATTAGTGGAGTGGGACGCTAATATATGTGTATTGACCTCGTCATTTTTGTTTATGCAAATATATTTAGGATGTTAGAATATTACTTGAGATTTGACAATTGGGATATAGATGATTCATTTGAGATTGGATTTGGATATATATACGAGACTCAATTGATTTTTTACATTCGGGATATAGGAGATTTATTCGATATCGTATATTGAGGAGATGTGAGACTTATATGATATGAGAGCCAATTGGGGGCTGATTTGAGGAATTGGGATTTTGAGTGTCTTGATAGATTGTGATCCTACCACGATGTCAGGATTCCGTGGAAACGACATATTTCACTCCATACCTCACAGTTATCTGTTTTTGCACTATTTCATGTATTAGTAGTACCTGTTGGTGTACCCTTCATGATTGTTGCATATTTACATTCTCATATCCTTATTGCATGATTATTGCATACTGATTGTAATATCATTATTGCTCCATATATTTGTTGTACCTGCTAGTGTACTTTCCATTATTCTGCATTCATATGACCTGCTATTATTGTTAATTGCATATCTTAGATTCATGTTGTACGTACATACCTGCGATTACCTGCATATGTTATCTACTATTCACGAGTTGGCAACTCACCCCCGTTGTGCCACAGTTGTTTTGCAGGGTGTTTTCCCAGAGTAGTCGAGACAGGCTATTCATCTATTATCTTTTGCTGCAGATACCGCATCGGCTCACAGTGTGCTATTTTGCTTAGGTGGGTTTTGGTGGTTATCTGTATTTTGTATTGTATATTGATGTATCCTTGTACTCTCCATCTATTGTTATTTTGTTGACTTAGAGACTTGGTAAAGACGATATTGTATAATATTTGTGGATTTGTTGTCTTTTATACAGTTTCCATTCTATTGTCTTTTATTTCTTCGCTACGGCGTCGTATATTTGTGATGGTGATTGTTTTCCGCCTTTGGGCGTGTTTTTGCTCCCTTTTGGGGATGCTTCTTATCTATTTATGTTGTACCCATCTTTGGGCTAGTTTTTACAAAAAAAAGGGTGTTGCCAAAATTTTAAAGAAAGAAAGTTGGATTTTTTAAGAATTTGGGTTGTGATTTCAAATGTTTCAAAACTGCTATTATCTTTTCTTGTCTTTTTAATGGTTTAGATTTCTGGGTTTTGGCTTTCTTTTACTGCGTTACGCCTTTAGGCGTTGCGTAGTATTAGGGCCGTCACGTGCCAATTTCGGGTCGTGACAAAGTTGGTATCAGAGCGCTAGGTTTTACCTTTCGGAGTGTAGGATGACCTTGGTATGATAGAGTAGGTAGTTTAAGCAGAGTAACGTAGTGTGTGTATGTCTGCAGCATACCCACGATGCGGTACTTCGCCTAAAGTGACCTAAGTACAAATTGCTTGAAATTTCTTCCTTGATGATTCATATCCTTATGATTCGATTTCCGTGTTCTTATCGAATCTTAACTCTATTTATAGCCTTGCCACCGATGACTATGGGGACTCAGAGTGATGCAGCGAGGGCCGAGGTCAGAGTTGGTTCGGGTGAGACGAGCACTGACCAGGATGGCACTCTAGTTGAACCGGTGCAGACGGATCAGCCTTCGACAGATCAGCTCGCTAGGCTTGTGGTCGAGATGCGGGATTTGCGCCAGACGATGAGTTCATTTGTTGAGACCGTTCGAGCGCTACGACAGGAGGTTGTCACCCCTGTTACTCAGTTGTTCCTTGGGATCAACGTGCAGCAGTCAGTCACCTACATAGCACCAGTGGATGCAGCTCCAGTTGACGAGGCACTTATTCCAGAGACTCTGAGGGTTCCAGGACAGAGGAGGACTCGTACCGGGGTACCAGCCCAGAGACAGAGGTTTAGTCGTCGAGACAGATTTCGTGGCCATCATGGGAGTGGTAGAGGCTTAGGACGAGGACAGCCGTCCAGCTCTCATCCCCAGGAGGGTCAGCAGTCAGTGCGTGGATGTTTTCGATGCGGAAGCCTTCAGTATTTCGTCAGACATTGTTCCTTAGCACCTCGTCAGGGTCGTACTCGGAGAGGTCGTGGACGTGGAAGGTTCGCTCAGAGGGTCAGTTTACCGGAGGAGTTCAGTCAGTTGTGGGTAGGGGGCAGACACAGGAGTTTGCTTCTTCTCATCTGGACGCGCGGGCGTCCAATGCAGAGTTTTCAGGTATCCTTAATTCATATGTTCTTTTGATGTATTTGTTTGTTTTTCACTTGTGCCGTGGTTGGGACGAGAGTCGTGTTAGGTAGATTAGCCGTTTGCTGTGTTAAGTTCTGTCGGCGATTCTTTTGTTGCACGACACGTAATTCAGTTGTGTGCCAATCGGATAGGAGATAGAGATTCGTCCGTCGTTTTGGTCCTTCTAGAGATGTTGGATTTGACGTTCTCCTGGACACGGACCGGTTAGTTACGTGCTAGGCATCTGTGGACTACCGTGAGGAAACAATCAGGTTTTGTTTTCCCCAGCGAGTCAGTTCTTGTTGTGCAAGTGGACAGTGGTGCCGCCTCTCACAGCTTGAATTCATCCTGTTTCACTAGTCGGCTTTTGAGGAGATGCCGTGGATTCTTGACGTTCATTCGTGATACCGTAGCCATAGTTGGTTTGTTGGACCGGGTTCCTTTCGTGCGAAAGTCTTCCGACGTTGTTCCAGATGAGCCGGGGAAGCTTAGGGAGCTTAAGAATCAGCTGCAGAGTTGTTGTTGGGGGAGTTTCGTGCATCTGAGTGTTTCGCATTTGGGAGCTCCTATTTCTGTTCGTCAAGGAGAAAGACGACAGATTGCGGTTGTGGGTTGATAGATCGTCAATTGAACCGGCTTACGGTGCGGATAGGTATCCTTTACCTCGCATTGACGATTTCTTTGATTAGCTCGAAGTGCGAGATATTTTCTAAGTTTGTTTGGGATCGGGTCATCATTATTGCGGGTTCGGAGTGATGACATTCCGAAGACTGCCTTGTGCGTGCTACAGGCTTTGTGTGTTTTGGTGGTGTCATTGGACTCACCAATGCCCTAGCAGCATTCGTAGATGTGATGGACCAGATTTCTTCAGGCCGTTTCTCGACCAATTATTGTTGTGTGATTTACGACATTCTGGTCTAATTAATGTGTTTTGAGAAACAGGAGCAGCACTTGAGGATTTGCTATGCAGATACTGGGAGAGCCCCAGCGGTCTGCTAGATTCTCGGAGTGTTTCTCCAGGCTTGTTTGTGTTGACTCCTAGGTCTAATAGTCACGGGAGACGGTTTCGTATGGTTCCGAGGAAGATCGTGGCCGTACAGCTTAGGCCCAGACTTGTGTACAGGACAGAGGTCCGCAGATTTTGGGCTTAGCGGATTTATACCGCCGTTTCGTGCAGGATTGCTAGTGTAGTGCTGCACCGTTGACCAAATTGACCGGAAGGGAGGTTTCTTTTCTTTGAACCGAGGCATGTGTGCGGAGTTTTCGGCAGTTGAAGATTCGGTTAACAACTGCATCAGTTCTTTCTTTGCTTTCTGGTTCGGGCGACTTTGTTGTTTAACTGTAATGTTTCTTGAGTGGGGCTTGAGTGTGTACTGAGGTGACACTATAGAGTTATCGCTTTTGTTTCCCTACATTTGGAGGAAGTACGAGAAGGATATTCCACTCATGATCTGGAGATGGCCGCGGTGGTTTTGCGTTGGAGATTTGGAGACACTATTTGTTCGGGATTCGTGTCAGATTTTCACAGACCACCAGAGCTAATGTACATCTTCCTGCAGCGGATTTGATTGTTGTGATAGTCCTCCGCAGATTTACAGTTCTTGTGCGATCATTGAGTACAGCTTAAGTTCGTCTCTACGGAAGGGACAGCTGGCTCATGTCCACGCCCGACCATTTGTCCTTAATCGCTTTCGCGAGACACTGCGCGCCGATGCTCGTTCGTCAGTGATACTTGAGCATACTCGGCTGGGTAATGATTCGGAGTCCTTGATTTGTGACACGGGTGTGCTAAGTTAGGGACGCGTTTGTGTACCTGATATTATCGGATAAAGACGTGAAACCTAGAGCAAGTACACCGGTCAACTTTCTGTACTCATTCAAATTCCACCGACATTTAACGTGACTTGTGAGATAGTTACGGGTGGGCAAGGATGTAAAGAGAAGTTTCAGGTTTCGGTTCAAGGTGTCTGTCTTGTTGTCGGTTTGGGTTGAGCATCTGAGACCGGCTGGAGAGTTGCAACCTTTAACCGTTCCGAAGTGGGAGTAGGAGCAGGTCTTCGCAAATTTCGTTATGGTGTCTACCCAGGTTTAGTCAGGGTGTGACTCTATTTGGATGCTTGTTGTCCGGTTATGCTCAGTTTGCTCAATTATTCTTTGTTAGTTGTGCATTCGTATTAATTGTTGTCGGCAGTTGGGGATCGTCACTTGCCATCGTTAGGATACATCCTTGATAGTAGTTATCAGGGAGCATTCCAATTGGCAACCTTTAGGTTTAGAGGTTAGATCATGTCGATCACCAGTCTGTTGTTTTTCTGACTCTGCGTAAGTAGGATTTTGGACCCCAGCTAGTCTAGAGACTTCGGAGATGATCCGGTTGTTTCAGGTCAGGATAAGAGTAGCCCTGTGCAAATAAAGATCTTATGCCGACTGTGTTGGTCATAGACTTGAGTTCGCAGGGACAGATCATGTATTCCTACGGATTTTTCCGAAGAATGACTTGTTGAATTTTGGGAAGCTTGTCCCAGGATATTTTGGTCCTTTTGAGATCCTATAAGCGAGTTAGTTTCGTTGCCTTTAATTTGGCACTTTCACCCAGATTATTGAGTATTCACCCCGTATTCCTTGTGTCGATACTTTGCAATTACCTTCATGACCTTACTCACAAGATTTGCCACCAGACCATTTAGCTTGGACGCGATCTTTCGTTCGCCAGCAGCCAATTGTGTTAATGACTCGGCAGGTGAAGAAACGTAGGTCAAGGGTCTTGCCATCTGTGAAGGGTTTTTCTTGGACGTAGCCGTATAGTGAGGTAATCACTTGGGAGGCTGCGAGCGAGATTTGAGAATTTGTAATTTCTCCTTGAAGGTACGCTTTAGTAAGAATTTTAAATTCGGGGACGAATTTCTTTAAGGGAGAAGATTGTAACACCTTAGGATGTGTTTAGTGGCTAATTATAGTTTAATATATGGTTTTTAATAAAAAGTTTACCAAATTGATTTTTAAATATTTTATCCTATTTAATGAATATTTTATTAGAATTTTCCTAGGCTTGCAAACACTTGTGCATGTTAACTAGGATGTTAATTTGGGGTTTAACCATGATTAGCAAACATGGTGAGCTAACCATTTTCCTAATCTAGTTTAATAATTGTATTAGGTGATTTTGGGTTTTAATTGTGTATGGTTATTTTTAAAATAAAATGAAAAAGGGTTTGAAAAATGATTTTCTTTTGTTGACCAAAGAGAGAGAGAAGAGCATGGTGCTACATAGTGTGAGCCATGCCTCATTTAATGAAGGAAGAGAAAGAGAAGGGAGGGGTTTTGACTTGGTCTCATTTCTCCTTCTCATTTTCCTTTTCTCTCATTCTCTCACTCACACACACACACAAGCAAGAGAAGCAGCAGCAGAAGACCAGCAGCAGCAGTAACAACAACAGCAGCAGCATCAACATCAGCAGCAGGCAGCATCAGCAGCGGCTGCAGAAGCAAGCAGCAACAGCAGAAGCTGTAGCAGCAGCAGCCCCAGCAACTACAACAGCTCTTCTTCCCCTTCTTCTCCTTCTCCTGCTTCCTAGGGTCCATTAGAGTATAATTTCTGAACCCAATTCCTTTTTTCCTAAGCTTATGTGTAGAAATAGCTTCGGTTAGTGATAAAGTGAGTTTTTGTGCTAAATATGGTGATTTGTGTAGGGTTTTGGTTAAGTGAGGATTGTGTTGGTTAACCCTGCCTATTTAAGTGTTATTAGGGTCACCTTAATTGAGATTAACCCCAGATTTCACTAAAATACCATAGAGTTTCCATTTTATGCAAAATTAGTGTTTTTAAGCGATATTGTAGCTTTTTGTGATCTGCTTTTGATCCGGATCCTTCAGGGAAAAATTGAGGAAACTGGAGCATGCTTACTAGGTTTAGACCACACCACCAGAACACAAACCCTCCATTCCCAAACCTGGCCGCAAATTTAAGCATTCTGGCAGCAAATTGCGGCCAGGAAGGGGAGATGGGTGTTGGGGTTTTGGCTAGGGTAGTCTGCTATATTTTCTAGTATTTTGGCATGTGCAATTTTTTGAGATTTTACCTGTAGCAAAATCTGGGATCAAATATCGATTTGCTAGTTCGTTTGGTTTGCACGATACGCGCGATACGTGAGTGAGTTCTGTGATCCAGCGTGTCGCGGCGTGTCGGATAGTTTTAGACGCGTATATACACGTTTCAGCGTACCGTGCACACGCGCGTTTAGTTCGCGACGCGAGTTTCTCGTTTGGTTTCGATATCGTGTTTTGCGAGATATTTTGCTTATATATGGATTTCTTGTGTAAATTCCAGGTTCGCAGGCGGGTACGTCGAACGCAGCAACGAAAGAGAAGCAGGTGGTCGGCTACGTGTAGCACGCGACCAGGTGAGTAGATTTAACATCTACAGGGGAATCGCCCGCATGGCGTTATGCGTCTGGGCTAGGAATGTTAATACCTGTCGCATATTCTAGGTTATGTTCAGAATTGCACATTTACCTTATTACTTAGATGTAGTTGTACTGTGACTAGTAGCCGTAGGACACTGCACATATTATTGACGATTCATGTTGCACGAGCACTGATTGTATGCTACAGACACCGTCAATAATTGCCATGTCACACACAAACCAGTTATAGATATTATATTGCTTGGTTATGGACATTGTAACATCGATTTATATTACTCATCACATATGACATTTAGCTACAGGTATACCTTACTCACATATTCCACTCATACCCGGGGGGGTATACTTCATCAGTTCTTATAGGTAGATACCTATACCTTGCTACACCTGTATGTTACACATATATCAGATACATTTACATATTTATCTTTACTGATGTTACTTAGCGGTTTTTCCTTTTATATGCTTACATCTCAGTTATGTCGCACATATTGCATTCATGGATTTGCGCATTTTTATATGGATTTTTTCATGATGTTTTCTGGATTTGGGAATCGCGGGAGTTCATGAAATTATGCATTAATTGAAAAACTCGGTTTCCTTGATATGATATTTGTGCATCCACCATGAGTTTTATCGGTTCTGATTTATATATACCCCTACGAGGAGGCGTCGAGGCCATAGAGGGTACATGGTGGGGCCCGGAGGTACCCCGGGGCAAGAAGATCGACGGTGCATGCCGTTGAGCCTGGCAGGGGAACCATACCATCCGGTGACAGTACCAATGACTCGGCGGTAATCATGGGGAAACCGTTGGGAGTCATGTACGTATTGATATGTGAAAAGACGAGGGTCAGAGCTAGGCACTCGTGCTTTTCGGATAGCGTGTGATATGTACCTATCAGGATGCTAGTCTTGGTGACGGCATCTGATAGATCAGTAATTCTGTGTCGATGCTTGGCACATTGGTTTTCATGATATTTTTAATTACTTGTGTATATATAACAGTGAGTTAGGACGCTGTTATATATACCCTTACACCAATATTAGTGGAGTGGGATGCTAATATATGTGTATTGACTTCATCATTTTTATTTATGCAAATATATTTAGGATGTTAGAATATTACTTGAGATTTGACATTTGGGATATAGGTGATTCATTTGAGATTGGATTTGGATATATATACGAGACTCAATTGATTTTGTACATTCGGGATATAGGAGATTTATTCGATATTGTACATTGAGGAGATGTGAGACTTATATGATATGAGAGCCAATTGGGGACTGATTTGAGGAATTGGGATTTTGAGTGTCTTGATAGATTGTGATCCTACCACGATATCAGGATTCTGTGGAAACGACATATTTCACTCCATACCTCACAGTTATCTGTTTTTGCACTATTTCATGTATTAGTAGTACCTGTTGGTGTACCCTTCATGATTGTTGCATATTTACATTCTTATATCCTTATTGCATGATTATTGCATACTGATTGTAATATCATTATTGCTCCATATATTTGTTGTACCTGCTAGTGTACTTTCCATTATTCTGCATTCATATGACCTGTTATTACTGTTAATTGCATATCTTATATTCATGCTGTACGTACATACATGCGATTACCTGCATATGTTATCTACTATTCACGAGTTGGCAACTCACCCCCGTTGTGCCACAGTTGTTTTGCAGGGTGTTTCCCCAGAGTAGTCGAGGCAGGCTATTCATCTATCATCTTTTGCTGCAGATAGCGTATCGGCTCATAGTGTGCTATTTTGCTTAGGTGGGTTTTGGTGGTTATCTGTATTTTGTATTGTATATTGATGTATCCTTGTACTCTCCATCTACTGTTGTTTTGTTGACTTAAAGACTTGGTGAGGACGATATTGTATAATATTTGTGGATTTGTTGTCTTTTATACAGTTTCCTTTCTATTGTCTTTTATTTCTTCGTTACGGCGTCGTATATTTGTGATGGTGATTGTTTTCCGCCTTTGGGCGAGTTTTTGCTCCCGTTTGGGGATGCTTCTTATCTATTTATGTTGTACCTATTTTTGGGCTAGTTTTTAGAAAAAAGGGTGTTGCCAAAATTTTAAAGAAAGAAAGTTGGACTTTTAAAGAATTTGGGTTGTGATTTCAAATATTTCAAAACTGCTATTATCTTTTCTTGTCTTTTTTAATGGTTTAGATTTCTGGGATTTGGCTTTCTTTTACTGCGTTACGTCTTTAGGCGTTGCGTAGTATTAGGGCCGTCACGTGCCAATTTCGGATCGTGACACATAGGCTACACAGCTACTCCAGCGATGAAACCACCCCTAAAACCTACCGACAGACAGGTAGGTCACCTGCGACGAAGCTACTTTCGAGAGTTTCGCCAAAAAAAAATACACTTGCGAGATCCTCATGACTCGTAAGGAGGATTCCCCTACCATGAGACCCACACGGTTCATAAGATTCAAAAGCCTTAAGTTACGGGGATCTGAACCCATTCTGAAGCCGTCATATCCTCCAAGTTGCCCTACAAGCGGTCTAATATTGACCCTTGTATACAATCCATGGGCATGAATACATAATCCCCCCACCAAGTTTTACCAATGGCGAGAAATGCCCTCATATGGTGAGCAAAACTTATAAGTCCTTTTGACTTATAAGGAGAAAACACTCTTGTAGGAGCCTTATGTCACGACCCAAAGTTTGGCCCGTGACCGACACTTAACCACGTAACGTCTACAGGCGTAATGCGACTAAGTAAGCCGAAACCTAGAAATCAAAACCAGTAAAAGTATAGAGTGTTTAAAACATTTAATAGAAACATTTGTTAAAATGTTTAGAAAACCTTAAGTAGACAATCACCACGATAACAATATACGACGCCGTAGCAAAGAAAAGAGCAATAAGTGGAAAACATCACACAAGATAAGAACTGCATAAGTAAAGTCGGCTCACAACGAGCTCGACACCAGAATACAAAATAATATACATCGTCCTCACAACTGGTCTCTAAGTCAATACATAAGTAGTAAATGGAGAGTACTGGATACAACGATGTACATAACTAAAAGATAAACAGATACCGCACAAAACCCACCTATCAGCAAAAGAGCTAGTATGCCAACTATAGGATATCTGTGTCAAAAGATGCTAGAAAGCATCCTGCCGCGACTACTCCGAAGGGCAACCTGCAAACACTATGGCACAACGGGGGTGAGTTGCCAACTCATGAATAGTAGATAACATATAAAGGTAATCGTGAGTATGCACGTGCTGCGATACTCTAACCTATGCCAATAGATAACATCTATATGATGAACTATATGAGTAGTAATCATGCATCAAGTACGATCTAACAACATCTCTAAATGATAAGCAGGGTATGCAATAATCATGCATAGCAAATGCAATCTAATAACATCTATATGATGAGCAAGATATGCAATAATCATGCATAGCGAATGCAATCTATCAGGTACAACAGATACAGGATGAAATGTAAACTACTGAATACTGAGCATGGGAATAATTAATATCTACACGGAATATCAACGTGGAAAATAATCGGTGTCCATCCATATACCCAAATCATATAAATCTCATAGAATCCTGGGTGCCTAGCATCAGCACACTAAAATATCATGAATCATCGTGTTTAGTATCGACACGCAAATCCTCAAGTATCGGGCTCCATCTGCGGAATCGGCCCTCGGCCCCGGCAGTACGGATCATCCCGTATCCATCTCTCATCACTGGTCAGTATCCTCCGGATAACCGCCAGATCTAAGCAATCACCAGTAGGTAGTAGTCCCTCCGCCAGGCTCACCGTCTACTGCACAGCAATCCGTTCTCGTCCCGGGTACCATACCGGGCCCACCATGTACCCGCAATCGGCCTCATCCGCCTCCTCGAATCGGGTTTCACATGTCGCTCTCAGCACCGAGAAAACACATGGTGGACGCACTGAAATATCATATCAAGGGTAACCGGGTTTTTAAAACAATTACATATTCTCTTTTGAAATATCCACGGTTCCCAAATCCAGAAATATCATAGAAACAACATATCTCAATGCGTAAATCCATGCAAGTATGAAGATATCACTATATGTGTGCACTGGTATGAATATATAGTGTGCATGTGCGCAAGTATGAAGATATCAATATATGTGTGCACTGGAATGAATATATAGTGTGCATGTGCACAAGTATGAAGATATCAATATATGTGCACTGGTATGAATATATAGTGTGCATGTGCGCAAGTATGAAGATATCAATATGTGTGTGCACTGGTATGAATATATAGTGTGCATGTGCGCAAGTATGAAGATATCAATATATGTGTGCACTGGTATGAATATATAGTGTCCATCTACACCAAGTAATCTTCTCAAGATATACTTGCTCCTGATGGGGATTTAACCCTTCAGATATAGCAGCCAAAGTCCATACTTTGTTGGTGTACATGGATTCCATCTCAGATCGCTAAGCATCCAGCCATTCTTACAGAGTCCCCACTCTTGATGGCCTGCTCGAAACTAGTTGGGTCATCATCTCATGATGCATTCCTCGCTCCCACTGTCACCGAGAAACCGAAGTATCTCTCAGGCAGGTGAGGATCCCTGCTAGATCGGCGGAGAGGCTGAGGTTCGTCGGAATCTATTGAATCCTTTGGTTCTACCAAATCATCTGCTGTAGTTTATATAGCTGGAACTCCTTCCAGTTCTACAGAACTGACCTTGCCTCGATCTTGTCCGGATTTTGCTTTTGACATAGGCCGGACAGCCCTAAATCTTAACTTGCTTAAGAGATAGGTTCTTCCCATGCCATATCTCATATGGAGTGGTAGGCTGTGATCTGATTCGAACCTAATTCAATAGGTTTGCAGCTTTTTAAGTGCATAACTCCCAAAAGGAAACAGGTAACTCAGCAGTACTCATCATAGAGTGCACCATATCATATAGGGTGTGATTGTTCCGCCCCGATACACCGACGTGCTGTGGTGTATACGGAGGAGTAATGCTGATAGAGAATCCCATTCTCCTTTAGAATAAGCCAGGAATCCCATGCCAAGTATTCTCCTCCCTGATCTCATCATAGGACATAATACTTATACTTGTATTGGTTCTCTACTTCTAACTTATATTCATTGAATTTCTCAAAAGCTTCAGACATGTGTTTCAACAGAAACATGTGTTCGAATCTTGAGAGATTATCTGTGAATGTAAGGAAGTACAAAGAAACAGTCCTGGTATATGTAGACTGGGGACCTTCATACATCACTATGTATTAGTCCCAAGAGTTCACCAACTCTTTCTCTGTTTCGAGTAAACAGAGCTATGGTCATTTTATCTTTATGACATGACTGGCAAGTTTCATAAGATGTAAATTTAAACTGATTTAAATATGCATCTAAATGTAACTTAGCTAGTCGTGTCGCATTGATATGACCTAGTCTACAATGCCTCAAGAAGAATTCGTTCATCCCTGAACCCTTCCTCTTGTGTGTGTTCAGTATACTAAGAACTGTAGTTTGATTTAGAACGTCAATGCTTTTAGATAACGTGCCTGAACCGATCAACCTTTGATATAGGAAATGTTCAAAACATTATCCAACAATACAAAATTATATCCTTTCTTTAACAATAAAGAGACTGATAAGATATTGTATATCAGGTTCGGTATCTAATAACATTCGTTCAGAATCAATGTATTCTGGTAATACAGGGTGACAGTGACCAACAGACTTGGCTGCAACACTTGCACCGTTTTCTGTCTCATGAAACTTATCACCCGTTCTCAGTTCTCTACCTTTCTGTAGCCCTATGTAACAGATTACATATCTGGGATTCTGACCCGGTATCAAATACCCAGGACGCAGAGGATACTGAGAAACAGTTCTTTGTAATAAACGCACTCGAAGGAGATGCATCTTATGCACTTTCTTCGTTTGGGCGGCATGGGAATCCTGGTATTCCCCTATTTCCTGCTCTGTCTTATAACAATTATAAGTTGGAGCGGGACCAACGTTCCCCAGCTCAGTATAACAAGCGGGTTCGATCAATACATCCATATTATTATCTTGATTAAGGTGTGACATGGTCGCTACCTGGAGAGAGAGAGAAGAAAACACTCTGCGTGCGCTCTTGCAAGATTAGATTGGTTATATATTTTATCTAATCAGGATGGCTCCCACTTGTTGGGGTAAAAATTTACACCCCGGTTGACCAAGTCAAAATCAAAGTCAACCCCAAGCCAAGTGGGCACAAGCCCAGATCCAGTAGGCCCATGCCCGGGTCGAGCCAGAACATGAAACGGCCGGCCACCTCCCATGCCAAGATAAAAATTTTGTAATAAATAATTTTGTTGTATTTCTTTTATTTTATTTTTTTTTATTTTATGGATAAATGTAAGAAAATAGGCATAAAGCCAAATTTTTGTAAAGCTCATGGCTTATGTGCAAAAAGAAATGGCACATGAGCCATGGGATGAGCAAAATGCCATTTTGTAAAGCCCAAGGGGCTATATGTAAAGTGTATAGCCTATAAAGGTAAGGATAATGAAAATATCCCAACAACTTTTTCTCTCTCCAAAAAAAAAAGTTTCAGATCTGAGATCTTTCTCCTTCTTCAAGATTCCAAAACCTTCTTCTTTCTCTTGAATTAAATCAAGAGTTCTACTCTCCTTTTTATAAAACAAATTAGCTTTTCACCACAAAACCCATCAAGGGGAACTCAGATCTTCCATTAGATCTCAAAATGGAGTGATTTTTAAAATCCCATATCTCTTGATCTTCAAGATCCAGCTAACAGAGGAGGAAGAAGAAGAACCCCTCCCATTAACCCCCCCCAAAAAAAACACACTCAGGAGTCCAACTCCTCTCTGATTTCTCTTCCGAGAAATTTTTTTAGGCTAAAAGCCTCTTTTTCTCGCCGGCGTTCAAGCGTAGAGCGCCCGCGTGCCGACACGTGGCGCGCTTGCGCTCAAGCGCAAAGTCGCCCCCGTGCCGACACGTGGCGCTCTTGCGCTCCAGCGCAAGCGCTCGAGCGCAAGTCGCCCCCGTGCCGACACGTGGCGCGCTTACACCCAAGCGCTCAGCTTCCGAGCGCAAAGCGCCCACGTGCCGACACGTGGCGTGTTGCGCTCCAGCGCTCCAGCGCTCAGCGTCCGAGCGCAAAGCGCCCACGTGCCGACACGTGGCGCGTTGCGCTCCAGCACTCTGCGCTCGAGCGCAGAGCGCCCACGTGCCGACACGTGGCGCGCTTGCGCTCAAGCGTCTAGGCGCTGGCCCCACGCATCCTTTGGATGTCTTTTTCCCCTTTATTTATACATACATGTATATATATACATATGTATACATATGTACACATACACATACTCCGTGACACTCTCCCCCTCAAAAAATTTTTTGAGCCGGGGCGCTGCCCCGAACCCCGCAAGGGGGCTGCTAGCCCCCTTGACCCCCAGCCCGCTATCCGGATAGCAGGACCCCCGTAAAAACTCTGCGTGGCCCCCGATATATCCAAAAACCCCCTTTCAAAACAAAACACACGTACACTGCACATTGAGTTCGCATGACCAGTTTAACCCGTTAATCGGAGGTTCCCTCGTCCCAAAGGTGAGGGGTAATTAACGGCAGCTTAGTCCGCGGCTGCCGGAGATTCGGATCCCCACAATCATTAAGCCCCCGCCTACCCTAGGCGGGGGCAATCTGTAGTACGCTTGAGAAGCATGCGCGTATTCCCATCTCAATAGGGTGACGAAAAACACCCTACAGGTTCTGGCACGCCCGGTGGGACCCTTCTCTCCTCCCATATTCCGGGTTAAACGTTCATGCGAACTCAATCAATATACATATCGATTGCCTATACTGAAATGATGTTTTCTTTTCGTGCAGCAATCAACTTTCGACGACAATGTCTCCCAAGACGAACTCAGCTTCCAAAGCGACCCCGATTCCGTACGTGGTCAAGATCAATGCTCGTGTGGTTCTTCCCGCAAGCCTCAGTCGACAGTGGGAGGAACCGCCCTGCCAGTTTGGCTCCGTCATCATCTACCCTGCCGGAAGCGCTCATCTGGCGGAGATCCCGGCGGAACAGGTGGCCAAGCCAGTCTCAAAGGGTAAGAGGCCGAATGTCGTGATCGCCAAGGCACCACAACCGAAACTTAAGACTGTATCTGAACGATTCTCTGGTGCTCCAGCGGGGGGCGAGAACTTCGGTACCAAGGGCAATATCAATTGTTGCGGACGAGCTCAGGCGATGACTCCAACAAATGCACAATCGAACGTATTTCCAAGGCCCTCCATCGACCGGTCCGCGGCGTCTTCCCAAAGAGCCAAAGTCTGCCAGTTGCTTAGAACGGAAAAGTTAAGGCAGAAGCGGCTCAGGTATCGAGCCAACAAGAGGGCCAAAGCTTCGGCCAAATGGAATCGTGTGAAGTTCCAAGTGCAGGGTTGTCCCGCGACGACGGCTGAGTCAGACGTAAGAATCAGCAATTCCTTCGACCCTCTGAAGTGGGTTCAGAAAAACGCCATGACCGCCAGAATCAAGAAGACAGCGGTCCGAACAGTGCCACAAAGAGACGTGTCCTGGCTCCAACAGAAAAAGTATGACACTGTCTCTTCAAGAGTCTATCAAGCACTCTGTGCCGCACGAAAGCAGCGGGGCAAACCCAGAAAAGAAGCGCCAACACCATTCAAGAACCTGGTTAGGCCAGCCGCCTTCGATCGACTACCAGCTACCGAAACAAGGGGGTCAAGACAGCGATCCGTGAAATCAGCTTCCAATGATAGAAAGACGGCCGGATATATCATCCATACGGTCTATATGGCGGGTGGGCGCCCCAGCGACAACCTTCGCAGCAAAAGCAAGGATGGGGCCACCACATCCTAAACCCAATCTGGCCTGAATGTGGTTGCCGCTGCCCAAGAACAGCCGCCCCCGCTGGATGAAGAAAACCCTCTCGATGAGGATGATAGGCAGAAAGACCCCTCGGTCCATGCAGAGTCAAGCTCGGACAGCGAGGAAGAGCCGACTTTCCGCCCCAGGACTGCGGAGCAAGAGCTGCTTCAAGAGCTTCGAAAACAGCTCAGGAGCAAAGATAAAGAGATGGCCAAGCTCTATTCGAAGATAGACGACTTAACGAACGTGGTGATGCAGCTTACGGCTCAAATTGCTCGAGCGCCTCCCAATCAGGCACAAGCCGCTACTAATCAGCCGGGTGATGACAATCCGAGGCAGCCAATGCCTGTTCCTTTGGGACCAAGACTGGTCGAGCCGCATGAAAGCCGGCCACATTCCGCTTCCGGGGACGCCTTGGCCCCAGATAGCACTATCCCGCTAACACAGGATCGGATAATGGATTTGGTCACCAGCAAGGTTAAAACACTGGTGGCCGAAGCTGAAGCTCAGAAAGAAATCGGCAGTAGTGGGCGGCCATATCCCGCGCAGTACGATCTGATTGAGTTCCCAAGCGGCTACGTTATTCCTAAGTTCGGAAGATTTGATGGAACGGGGAATGCAAATCAGCACGTCGCCCACTTCAAAGCATCGTGCGGAAATACAGGGGGCAATGAAGCGCTCCTTCTTCGTCAGTTTGTCAACAGCCTGACCGGCGTTGCCTTCGACTGGTATGCGAGTATACCGGACGGTTCCGTCATTACCTTTGCCCAAATGGAGTCCCTGTTTCGGCAAAGGTTCATGAGTGTCAGTGATAAAATCTCCATTGCCGACCTTGTGAGGACCAAGCCAGGGAAGAATGAAAGCAACACCGACTTTATCTCTCGATGGCGTAATCTCACAGTCAAGTGCGAACCGCCGCTGGAGCAGGACCAGTCCGTCAGCCTTCTCATTGGGAACCTCAGCAACTGGATGGTCCCATTCTTGTGTACAGCGGGCCTCAAGACATTTCAGGAGCTAACCAAGAAAGTCCAAATGCTGGAACGCTCGAAGCAAGAGTCCCCGCCGGACTCTCAGAGAGACAAAACCTGGAAAAGCAAGCGGGACGACAACCGTAGAAGCGGGAGTTCCAGCAGTACCAATGTCTTCAATGCCTCCGACAATGAAGAAAAGCGAAGGGCGGGCGAATCCAAAACCAACCGGTCTCGAAAGCCATTGCTGGGAGGAGATGGTCCTTCCCTAGAGGAGAAAAAGAACAAGGTTTACTCTTTCAGAAGGGACAAGGTCCGCAAGATATTTAAAGATGCCTTGAACAACGGCCTACAATTGCCGGAGTCGAAAAGACCCTAAGAAGCAAAAATGACCGACAATCCTCTGTATTGCCCGTACCACCGAGTAGTGAGCCATGCGATCGAGGATTGCTATATCTTCAAGGACTGGGTCGAGAAGCAGTACAAGGCTGGAGAGATCGAGCTGTCCAAAAGCGTGTTGGTGAACAATTAAGTTGCAACCGCCAACTTTATACAGACAGAAGTTGAAGCCTTCTGGGACCAGACAGCTGAACCCGCTGCCCTGACAAACAAAACTGACTCATCGCGGCCTCCGTGGAGTACGAACATATCTAATAAGACGAAGAAGATGATAAAGCTACTTCGGAAAGAACCCGGGATGGAATGGGAATGGCAGAAGAAGCCTGCCAGTCCAGCTGCCAAGGCGGCTCCATCAGGCTCAAAATCCAAGAAGCTCAAGAAGAAGAAAAATGCAGCTCGGCGCGAAAAGGAGTTTGCAGGGAGATCGACCATTCAAAAATATATCGATTCCCTCGAAGAATATGAACAGAAGGAAAGAACTTTGGTTCAATTGAAAGAGTTCCTCCCTGTACAAGCGGCTGAAATTCTGGAGGAGTTAGAAGAAGACTCCAATGAAGAGATCCCAGTAGTGACCTGCTACGCCATCCATCTTGGCAGCGACTCCGAGGATGAGCTCTGTTTTCCCGAAGAGGACGAGGAGCTCACCATAAAGGCCAATCAAATCCAGCTCAGAAGCGGCAGGGCTCTACCGCCAAATCAGGGCAACGCCCCAAAAGGGAAGGAAAAACAAGTCGCTAATGAAGAAGATGGCAGAGAACCGACCGATGAAAACATAAGTCCTTCCTCGGTGGACTATAATATCTTGGCACATCTCCGGAAGCTTCCGTCTCTCCTGAGCATCTATGATGCCTTGGTCCTATCTAAGGAGCTTAGAGATGTTCTCATTCACGCTCTACAAAACCCCGAGCGGTATCAGGCTCACTTTGCGGAAATTAATATGAAAGAAGCCCAGCATACTTTGCATGCCGCCGCAGTCACATTTAAGGATGAAGACTTGCTACTGGGAACGGCTGAGCATAATCGGCCGCTTTACGTGACCGGGTACAGCGACGGAGATCGGATTAATCGCATATTGATTGATCCGGGGTCTTCAGTGAACATCATGAACTTGCGGACGCTGAAGAGTTTATCAATGGACGTCCGACACCTGTCAAGAGAAAGGATTGTCATTCAAAGCTTCAACCAAAATTGCCAGCAAGTTCTGGGGTCCATAGCTCTGCCAATCAAATTCGGGGATCTGCAAACTGAAGCTAAGATATACGTGATCGACGCCGACACGTCTTATAAGATTCTCTTGGGGCGGCCATGGCTCCACGATTATGGCATCATTCCGTCAACTCTCCATCAATGGATGAAGTATACTAAAAATGGCGGAGAAAGACGCATTGACGGAGACATCCAGCCGTTCGGTGTGCATGAAGTCCTCTATGAAGATTCTCGGTACTTTATGAACCACCAAAATGCTAAGCCACAACTGACTGAGGATAGACCGGCCCCAAGACCCAAAAGCAAATCTGCGCCGGTTGTCACTTTCAAAAGTAAAAACGCCCAAGTGCGCCCACATTTCGGTAGAGACACTGACGAGTCCGACGCTGGAAGCCCTTCCTTCCGTAAAACTCGCCCTCGTTTCGGCAGCGATACAGACGAATCTGTCACTGAGGCCCCATCTAGCCACAAAGTCCGCCCTCATCTTAGCAGCGACACTGAAGAGTCGGAGGAAGAGGACCCGCCGTGCAACAGCTGTGCAGATTGGACCCTTATGCAAAAAGCGAAACTACGAAAGACCCTCAAAATTGCAGAAGGGTCCCTAGCCGTCACAAGGGTGACGGAGCAGATGTGCAAAGAGCTCGACGCATTGTCAGTCTCTACCGTGGACCAGCTGAAAACTTTCTACGTGCCCGGGAGGAAAAATGGACAGAAGGGCATCCTGTTTTACGGGTCAACCCCCGTTGTGCACCCGGACGATCTTTCTGTCGCGTGCCTTCCCTATGAGAGAGGCATAAGAGCCGTCCTCAATCCCAGATACTATGCGCCCGAGATGCAGAAATACTTTAAAAAGTGCGGATGCCGGTTATATCAGACGGAGTCCGAAGCAAAGTTTTACGAAGGGCTATGGCATCCACCCCAGGTCCGAGCACTCATCGATGGACGAATTCCAGATAGACGGGGCATAGGCTACATTCAACCTGATTCCAAAGCGTGCTACATGATCCATGTTGGTGAGGCCAGCGAAAGATCAAATGATGATGACGAGATAGCCGAGCCAGAAGAAGCTCCTCAAGAGCTCGAAGATGGCGGACAAGAAACCTTTGATGAGCTAACCGAGATTGACTTAGGAACGCCCGATAATCCAAGGCCGACCTATATCAGCTCACTCTTGTCGGAGGAAATGAAAGAGCAGATAATTGCCCTGCTGCATGAGTTCATCGACTGCTTCGCGTGGACGTACAAAGAAATGCCTGGCCTTTCCCCTGAAGTGGCCGTACATAAGTTGGCTATATCTCCTGATGCTAAGCCAGTCAAACAAGCTCCTCGAAGAATGAGAAGGGAACTAGAAGAAAAGGTCATCGAGGAAACTAAGAAGCTCATCGATGCCGGCTTCATCAGGCAAGAGAAATATGCAGACTGGATCGCATGCATAATCCCAGTAAAGAAGAAAAATGGGCAGATCCGAGTTTGTGTCGATTTCAGGGACCTCAACAAGGCATGTCCTAAAGACGACTTCCCGCTACCGGTCATGGAAATGATGGTCGATGACACCTCAAATTACGAACTGTTCACCTTTATGGATGGCTCGTCTGGATATAATCAGATCAAGATGTCGCCTGAGGATGAGAAACACACAGCATTTCGAACCCCGATCAGAATATATTGCTACAAGGTAATGCCGTTCGGGCTGAAGAACGCAGGTGCTACATATCAAAGGGCAATGACCAATATCTTCGATGACCTAATTCATAAAGTCATCGAATGTTATGTTGATGATCTGGTCGTTAAGACTAAAACCAAGGCCGATCATATCCAAGATCTTAAGACTGTTCTCACCAGACTGAGAGAATACGATCTGAAGATGAATCCTTTGAAATGCGCTTTTGGCGTGTCATCGGGAAAATTCCTGGGTTTTATAGTCCGACATCGAGGGATCGAAGTTGACCCATCAAAGATAAAGGCCATCATGGAGATGCCTCCTCCGAAGAGTCTGACGCAGCTAAGATCTTTTCAAGGCAAGCTTGCTTATATACGGAGGTTTATCTCAAATTTATCGGGAAGATGTAGGCCCTTCTCGAAGCTCATGAAGAAAGGAGCTCCTTTTATCTGGGATGCTGAATGTCAAGCAGCGTTCGAAAGCATCAAACAGTACTTGTTGCACCCTCCAGTGCTGGCCGCTCCCATTCCAAATAAACCGCTGATTCTCTACACTGCCGCGCTGGATGAGTCACTCGGTGCACTCCTTGCCCAGAATAACGAGGAGGGAAAAGAAAATGCCCTCTACTACCTCAGTCGAACTCTAGTCGGGGCGGAACACAACTATTCCCCAATCGAGAAGCAATGCCTGGCTCTGATATTTGCTGTGAAGAAGCTGAGGCACTATCTGCTTGCTCATCGGGTTATGCTGATCTCCAAGGTCGACCCGCTCAAACACTTGATTACCAGAGTGAGCCTAACCGGCAGAATGGCAAGATGGGCTGTTATGCTACTCGAGTTTGACATAGTTTATACACCCCAGAAAGCAGTAAAGGGGCAAGCTCTTGCAGACTTTCTCGCTGCTCATCCCATACCAGAAGGATCGCCGCTAAATTGTGAGTTACCCGACGAACAAGTGCTGCACCTCGAGGAAGACGAGCCATATTGGGAGCTCTACTTTGATGGGGCTTCATCAATAAGGAGCTCCGGCAGATCAAGCATACCGGAGGTAAAAGCGGGGATAGGATTGGTGTTCACCATGCCATCAATGGGAACCCTGCGGCGTTCTTTCGCTCTCACCGAGCCTCGGACAAACAATGAAGCTGAGTATGAAGCTCTGATAGCTGGTCTGGAGCTCGCCATAGAAATGGAAATCCGTCGGCTACGAGTTTACGGTGACTCCCAGCTCGTCGTCAACCAAGTAAGCGGCGATTATAAAATATACAAACCCGAGTTAGCTCGGTACAGAGGCCGAGTGGTGGAACTCATGAAACGGTTCACTCACATTGAACTAATGAGAGTCCCTAGAGCGTTGAATGGGAAGGCTGACGTACTCGCTCGCTTAGCCAAGGAGCTGGCCGATCCTGACATTGACGAAATTCTGATCACAGTCAGGAGCCGACAAATTCTACCCCCAGTCTCTCTACGAGAAGAGGAAAGCGCGGAACAGAAGAGCAGTCCTGCTGAAGAAGCTTTGATCATCCAAGACGAGCCCGATTGGAGAGAACCCTTCATAGAGTACCTCCGATACGACAAGCTGCCCGAAGAAAAATCCGCGAGGATTCAGCTGAAGAAAAGAGCTCTCCGATACGTGTTTGTAAATGACACACTATATCGCAGGTCGTATGACCAACTCTGGCTTAGGTGTCTGTCATTGGCCGAAGCCCAAAAGGTCATGAAAGATGTTCACTCGGGCGTTTGCGGTGCTCACCAATCTGGCCCCAAGATGCGACTTCAAATCAAACGGCTTGGGTATTACTGGCCCACCATGATACGGGATTGCGGAGAGCATGCAAAGAAATGTTATATCTGCCAAATTCACGGTGATTTTATTCACAAGCATCCCAATCCATTGCATCCTACGGTGGCGTCGTGGCCCTTCGAAGTCTGGGGCACCGACATTGTTGGCCCGATTGATCCTCCGTCATCCAAAGGCCATCGGTTCATACTGGCCGCGACAGATTACTTCTCCAGATGGGCTGAAACTGTCCCGCTAAAAGAAGTCAAGACAAAAGATATTCTGACATTCTTCCAGCATAATATTCTATACCGCTTCGGTACACCAAGAAGAATCATTTCTGACAACGGGCCTTCTTTCAAGAGCTTCAATGTCTCAAGGTTCGCTACTCAGCACAAGATAGACTGGAGATATTCCTCTATCTATAATCCAAGAGCCAATGGGCTAGCCGAAGCCTTCAATAAGACTCTATGCAAGCTCCTGAGGAAAATTGCTTCAGCTAACAAGAGAGACTGGAATCTCAAACTTCACGAGGCGTTGTGGGCATATCGTACCATGCACCGTACTCCAACTCAGTCCACTCCATACTCATTGCTCTTCGGAGTGGAGGCGGTCCTCCCCCTCGAAGTCGAAGTTCCAAGCTTAAGAATGGTCGTTCAGCACGAGTTGACGGAGGAGGAAAACGTGCTCCTTCGGCTTGAAGAGCTCGTTGCCCTCGAAGAAAAGAGGCTCGCGGTGCAGCAAAATCTGGAGCTATACCGAGTCCAAATGTCACGGGCCTATGACAAGATAACCCGTCTCCGCGTTTTCAAGAAAGGTGAATTGGTGCTAGTCCTCAAAAGACCGATCATCCCCAATCGACATGCCAAGGGAAAATTCGAGCCAAACTGGGAAGGACCATATGTCATCGAGAAAGTGTTTGACGGAGGATCCTACCAACTAATAAGTGCCGAGGGAGAAAGGCCCATGCCACCCATCAATGGCCGATATCTCAAGAAATACTACACGTAAATGCTCCAAGTCGCAGGCGAATTGAGCACATCAGCCCTACGGTCTGGATCATACATCCTGCAAAACCGTATACAATCCACGGGCATGAATGACCCCTATCTCTCTCAAATCCTGCCGGTGAGACTACTTTTAAAGTCCCACCAGCGGCGAAAAAAAAGAAAAAAAAAATATAAAAATAAAAATAAAAGAAATAAAAAATAAACGGTATGTCCACAAGCAAAACGGGCACGGATGAAAACCCGAAAGGGCTCCGTGAGTAAAAACAGCAGGACTACCGGCGAGTCTGTGAAAACCCGAAAGGGCGCAAACTCGTGAAAAGAGATGAAATAAACTCGCAAAGTCCTCTCGACCTTGTGAGGAGAAAACCCCTACGTGAGATCCTTACGAGTCACAAAGGAGAAACATACTTAGGAATCCTCACGATTCCTAAGGAGAAAATACACCTGCGGGATCCTTACGACTCGTAGGGAGAAAATGCTTTTATGGGACCCTCACGGCCCATAAAATTGAAAAGCCTTAGGTGATAGGGACCCAAACCTGTCTCCTAAGCCATCGTTCCCCAATGGGCAACGGAAAATGATGAGTCGCTCCTAGCATTTCGCTTCAGTGTTAGCGGTGCTGATGCCGACCAAAAACCCAAATCCCAAGTCCTCCCAAGGCAAATGATGAGTTGCTCCTGGCATTATTCCAGTGCAGCAATGCTGATGCCAAACAAGATCCAAATTCCAAGTCCCCAACCCCAAAGTGGAGAATGATGAGTCGCTCCTGGTACCATATTCCAGTGTAGCGATGCAGACGCCAACCAAATTCCAAATCCCATACCCCAACGGCGAATGATGAGTCGCTCCTGGTACCACATTCCAGTCCAGCGATGCAGATGCCAACAAAGCCCTGAAATTTTCCTAGCCCTACGGTCTGGATCATACATCCTGTAAAACCGTATACAATCCACGGGCGTAAAACAATCCCAATCTCTCCCAAATCCTACCGGTGAGACCACATTCAAATTCCCAAAAAAAAATCCCAAATCCTCCCGGGGCAAATGATAAGTTGCTCCTGGCATTATTCCAGTGCAGCAATGCAGATGCCAAACAAAAACCAAAATCCCAAAATCCCCTAAATGACAGATGATGATTCGCTCCTGGTACCATATTCCAGTATAGCGATGCTGATGTCAACCTAAATAAAAATCAACAAGTCAACTTTCACTCCGACACCGCAAAAAGCGGAGCAAGTCAGAATCCAAGCTCGACACCGCAAGAAGCGGAGCAAGTCAAGTCTATCCCTGACACTGCAAGAAGCAGAGCAAGTCAAATCAAGCATCGACCGTCCAAGTCGCAAAAAGGGAAGCATCGACCGTCCAAGTCGCAAAAAGGGCAGCATCGACCGTCCACGTCGCTAAAAGGGCAGCATCGACCGTCCAAGTCGCAAAAAGGGCAAAATCGACCGTCCAAGTCGCTAAAAGGGCAGTACCGACCGTCCAAGTCGCTAAAATGGCAGCACAGACCGTCCAAGTCGCTAAAATGGCAGCACAGACCGTCCAAGTCGCTAAAATAGGCAGCACCGACCGTCCAAGTCGCTAAAATGGCAGCACCGACCGTCCAAGTCGCAAAAAGGGCAGCACCGACCGTCCAAGTCGCAAAAAGGGCAGCGCAGGATTCCTACAAAGCGGGAACCAGATCACTCCGGGCCAAAGAAAACGTCTATCACGGACACTCCGTTTCGGAGACATGTCAAGCAACGACCGTCCATGTCGTAAAAAGGGCAGTGCCAGCTTCCAAAAAAGCGGGAACCAAATCAAGTCGCCTCCACGTGAAAGAATATCCATCAATTTCATGCACACGACCCACATATGTGGTATGCATTTATTGATGGGGGGCAATTTGTTGGGGTAAAAATTTACACCCCGGTTGACCAAGTCAAAATCAAAGTCAACCCCAAGCCAAGTGGGCACAAGCCCAGATCCAGTAGGCCCATGCCCGGGTCGAGTCAGAACATGAAGCGGCCGGCCTCCTCCAATGCCAAGATAAAAATTTTGTAATAAATAATTTTGTTGTATTTCTTTTATTTTATTTTTTTTTATTTTATGGATAAATGTAAGAAAATAGGCATAAAGCCAAATTTTTGTAAAGCTCATGGCTTATGTGCAAAAAGAAATGGCGCATGAGCCATGGGATGAGCAAAATGCCATTTTGTAAAGCCCAAGGGGCTATATGTAAAGTGTATAGCCTATAAAGGTAAGGATAATGAAAATGTCCCAACAACTTTTTCTCTCTCCAAAAAAAAAGTTTCAGATCTGAGATCTTTCTCCTTCTTCAAGGTTCCAAAACCTTCTTCTTTCTCTTGAATTAAATCAAGAGTTCTACTCTCCTTTTTATAAAACAAATTAGCTTTTCACCACAAAACCCATCAAGGGGAACTCAGATCTTCCATTAGATCTCAAAAAGGAGTGATTTTTAAAATCCCATATCTCTTGATCTTCAAGATCCAGCTAACAGAGGAGGAAGAAGAAGAACCCCTCCCATTAACCCAAAAAAAAAAAAACACACTCAGGAGTCCAACTCCTCTCTGATTTCTCTTCCTAGAAATTTTTTTAGGCTAAAAGCCTCTTTTTCTCGCCGGCGCTCAAGTGCAGAGCGCCCGCGTGCCGACACGTGGTACGCTTGCGCTCAAGCGCCAAGTGCTCAAGCGCAAAGCGCCCACGTACCGACACGTGGCGCGTTTATGCTCAAGCACAAGCGCTCGAGCGCAAGTCGCCCCCGTGCCGACACGTGGCGCGCAAGCGCTCGAGCGCAAGTCGCCCACGTGCCGACACGTGGCGCGCTTGCACCCAAGCGCTCAGTGTCCGAGCGTAAAGCGCCCACGTGCCGACACGTGGCGCGTTGCGCTCCAGCGCTCAGCGTCCGAGCGCAAAGCGCCCACGTGCCGACACGTGGCGCATTGCGCTCCAGCACTCTGCGCTCGAGCGCAGAGCACCCACGTGCCGACACGTGGCGCGCTTGCGCTCAAGCGCCTAGGCGCTGGCCCCACGCATCCTTTGGATGTCTTTTTCCCCTTTATTTATACATACATGTATATATATACATATGTATACATATGTACACATACACATACTCCGCGACACTCTCCCCCTAAAAAAAAATTTTGGGCCGGGGCGCTGCCCCGAATCCCGCAAGGGGGCTGCTAGCCCCCTTGACCCCCAGCCCGCTATCCGGGTAGCGGGACCCCCGTAAAAACTCTGCGTGGCCCCCGATATATCCAAAACCCCCTTTCAAAACAAAACACACGTACACTGCACATTGAGTTCGCATGACCAGTTTAACCCGTTAATCGGAGGTTCCCTCGCCCCAAAGGTGAGGGGTAATTAACGGCAGCTTAGTCCGCGGCTGCCGGAGATTCGGATCCCCACAATCATTAAGCCCCCGCCTACCCTAGGCGGGGGGAATCTGTAGTACGCTTGAGAAGCATGCGCGTATTCTCATCTCAATGGGGTGACGAAAAACACCCTACACCACTGTTTTTATCAAATCTTCCTTCAAACCTTAAAAAGAAAGACTAGCCGGGATTAATTACACTCTACAAGTTCGCCAATCTTTCAGCCAGGCCAGTGTCGGTATTTTGAGGGAGGTTCCCCGTGCTTTCGCACGGACCTAATTAAAATAAACCTCGTTTTCCCAGGGGCGTAACCCCGTTGACACCTTTCTAGACACCTACTTGATCGGCTAATTGCAAAGTGCAAAACTCTCCCAGGAGTAACAATTACTCGCAGTGGGTATCAGGATCCGACTATCATATAGAAGGTATGCAATCTCATTGCAAATTTCAACACTTGAAACTCCCGATAATGGTTTTTACCCCTAGCACCTATGACCTTGGCTAAGGTCAACAAATCATAAGCACTAGTCAAGTTCTACCCGTCATTTCGTGATTAATTAGACCCACCCACATGACCCTTGGCTAAGGTCAACAAAGCCACATGACTGTCCTAACTAATCACATCATATGCGGTGTAGGAAGACATCACTTAGCTACCGTACATTGTGCCTTGACTATGGTCAACAAACACAGCACGAATACTAAGTACTCTACTTCCTAAAATGACGGAGGGTTGCGGATGGTTTTTAAGAAAACCTTTAACGCTTTGAACTTGATCTCGTTGAGGAATCAAATGGTTTTTAAATGGAGTGTTTTTGAGGCTTTTCTAGTTTTTCTAAAGGGGTCACTCCCGGTGAAGGGATCGTCGGCCCTTTCCTCATCGAATAAGGTGCAGGATATATCATATATACCGCTGTGCAAAGCAAAAACTATAGAAGCAATCAAAAGACAAACCGAGGGTTGTAGCATCTGCTAATTATTGTTAAAGAGGTCACTCCCGGTGAAGGGATCGTCGGCTCTTTCCTCATCGAATAAGGTGCTGGATGTTCTACAAGGAACACCGCTATGCAAAGCAACAACTAGAGCTACCTAAATTTTGAAATTCGATTTCACAACATCTTTTAGGTTTATTTTCTTTCATTAATCACATTAATGAAGTCCCATCATTTAAGTCCACCTAAACATCACAGATAAATATAACGTACGCTTATGCCATCCGCATTCGCCTCGATGTCCCGTCTGCACCGTTAGGTTAGGTAACTAACGGCAGAGCGGGGAAGGGCTAGCGCGGGTGTAAAACATAAGCAACGTCTATATAATATATCATATATACTATATACAATATCAATCTGAACATATCACATGATCACATCACAGATAACGCAGCAGAAAATATCATATGAAATATTGGATATACTAGAACGTCCGTGTTTTATTTTGAGCCTGTATAAAACACGGATTCCACGGTCGTGATGAATAGCCAATCCCACATCCCTAGACCCCTACGAGAGCGGCAAGCAACCCTACCAATTCTAGGGTTAGGAGACCCGGACTCGACTCCTCGAGATGGTCTCCCACTGGACCCTAGAACCCGGTTACTTATGCTCTCCTCCTTGGGTCTATCCTAATGTGGAAAAGTAAATAATATACATCAACGGTGACATCTTCCGCAACCTGGAAGTGCCCCAATAAAAGAATATTACATACAAGTTTTTTACATGAATGAAAAAGAAAAACACTCATCTCACATAAAAAAAATCCCGGCTATTCAAACACGACGATCCAATATAACATATCCAGCAACACATAACATCACATGTCATCAACGTAAGTAAGTATGCATACATCGATTATCGTCGACGTATAGCAACGAAAACGGTGATACAACTACATACTACACTTACGGTCACATAAAAGAAAGTGTAAAACTACAACAGTTGGAATCCGCAAACTCTTTAGACATCGCATGCCTAACCAATTATAAACCCCGCATTTTAGTTTCATTATCAAAAACTCTTTTCAATATCAAGTCGGGCAATTCAGCAAGATTCCCGACATCCTGAACGAATGCTCGTCGCAAACTTCAGTAGACGGCCGCACCCCCGATGCCGTCGACGAAGTACACTAAGGCGGAACACCGCTACCGCGAGCACCCGAACGGATGCTTTCGGTGACGGGGTTCTCCTACAGTCACTTGGTCGGGGCTTTGGGGTGTGGCTGTCTATTAAGTTTACCCGGCGAGTATCCGCGTACGCTACGTGATTGCGACGGACTTTTGATCGCATCAAAATTCCGTGGCAACCGATCAAGTGAGACTAAACTGCTCAGATTTATAACATTCATTCAGTTATCTCATAACTACTTGTGAATTCCAAATATTGTATCACATTCCAGATAAATAGACAATGTTAAACTTTTCGATCGAACAATCAAACACCCAAGTTTTCCCGAAACAGCTCAACACATGAAATAAGTTTAAAAACATCCATTTCATGCCACAGTACCAACGGTCCAGCCATAGAAGGGTCAAGCCAACGCCTCACATGTGGCACGCCGTACTGCCCCAAACCCTAAGGTTCAAAGGGCAGTTCAAGACGGTCACATAATCGAGTTAAGGTTTGTTGTCTTCTAGAGGGTCCATCGCGTTACTTGCATTACTTAGAACGTTCTTAAACTACGGAAAAATCCAACACTTGGAAATTTCCTGGTAGGGGAAAAAGTGGGTTATTTATATTCGGTCGAACTTTTTAACATGTTCTAAAATTACCCGGAAAACACATAAACAAAGTTAAAGTATCCGATCGAAACATCGAGTCCCCAAAACAACCCAGAAAACTCAACTGTTGAGCACAGATTAAGAATTCCCAGAAAGAACAGGAAACAGCTACTGGTATGCCTGTAGAAAATCGAGACCCTAATCAGTACATACGGCCGCGGAACCGCCGCAAAAAGTAGGTTAAGGCCGCGGTTCCGCGGCTCTACAGTAGAATTAGGGTTTCGTTTTCTGCCATTATTCTTATATTTCCCTGCACTATTTTCTGAGTATTTTTAATTAGGAAAAATCCACAGTTTTGAAAATTGTCCAGAGATGGGTATAATTTAAGGTTTCGGGGTTCGATCTGGTTTCTAACTTCGTCTACACTTCGCCTAAGGCTCTAGCTAGGCTCTGATACCACTGTAGGGTTCCTAGGCACATCCATGAGGTTCTACAACTGATCAACCATGTCAAAATCGAATTTTTTTCATGTGCCGAGAAACCCTAAGCAAGATCGTTAACTAGAGGTAAAGGCGAAATACAAGTAAGTTAACTACTTTAACTACAGGTGAAAGGGACTACAACCTTTGTAGATCCGCTCCTCCACTTTTACAGCTCCATGTTGACGTGCCTCCACTGCGATCATCGGGATCCCGGACTCTAGTGTTGGTTTCATCGAAGAAATGAGTGGGCTAGGTCGTTGACTTCGATGCCGAAGATGATCTACGTCGAGGCGACTCAAACTCAAGCTCCATCTTCACTAGGTCATGAAACTTGTGAAGATAACACACTCTACTATATGGTAAATTGTAGAGGATGAAGAAATAGGAAGTGGGTTCACTTTAGAATTGGATTTCTCACTCTAAATCTCATGGCACCTTTAGAGATAGCAAGCTTTCTTCTTCTTGAAGAAGAAGAAGAAGAAAGAATAATGATTAAAGAATGAAACTTATCCTTTTAATTATGGCACCATGGTTGAGTTAAGCCCTCATGCTTAACTCATGTAGAGAATTAACCAAAGTATTAGGTTAAGAGTTGGGTTAACTAATATCCTAAGGAAATGACAAAAGATTTGACTTTGTCAAAGTTTCTTCAAGCTTCATGAAGCTTGATAACTTTGACCAAAATCCACCTCTTTTGTTATTTGTTAGGAAATTAGTAAACCCTAATTTAACCTTGATTTGGTTTAAGTCTCATACACACAACTTGTATGTATCATCAAGCATGATACAAACATGTACACTTGCATATATCACATATAAACAATTTGCACATTCAAGTGAGAAAATCAATCTTAAGTGAACCAATACCAGTTAATGTAAAGTAATATATCAAATATATAATTATACATTAAATCATTAAATCAACACTTGATTTAACGATCCGGTCATATTGCATATAACCGACTAATATCTAGTGTATCAATGTATTGAATCAACACTTGATTCGGTAACCCGGCTATATCTCATATAACCGTCCAATGATACAAATCGCGAGAATAGAATACAGTATCACATACTTTTATTATTCTCGGTCCCGCACATATCTCATATGCGCTCCTATTTCGTTTCGCTTGAGCCAGGAAACCCCTGTGTAGGACTCTAAAGACTCGTCAATACGCCGGCAGTAGGTGGTGATCATATCAATCACCCACAAGCCGCAAGCGGTCTGCTAAACGTAACGGCCACCCGGGTATTGAGCGATCAGAAGATCAACGAGTAAGCCTGCTCACACTCCTGCGAATCCAACCAGTAACACTTACCGCACAGTCCGGTCTGTTCATATGATATGTCGCATATCTCGCCTAGGGGTGGTAAACGTCAGACCCCAGTAGCTCGATAAGTCATGCCGATATAAGGTCCATAACAAGCATGAAACTACTGATAACACTTACCAGTAAATCAGTGCAACCCTGGCCAGGGATTTCCAGTTATGGCCAGTCGAGCATAGCGCAACATCAACCCCCAATACCGGGAGAGACGAATCCCCTCCTATCGCTCATTGCCTCCATATGAATCGGGACTGTACCCAAAAACCACCTGTTTGCACGACTCAGTAGAGCCGTGGTAGGGTGGAAATCAAAGCACAGTGGGAGACACACAAGACTCTATGACGATCTCGGGTCAACAGACTAAGCTGTACCAGTATCACCAGAGAACTGCCATCTGACGTGAGGTATAATACCATCTGGGAGTTCTTGGCGAGTCCGTTCAGTATACCCAGTCACCACTGAGCACCCGCATACCATCTCTGATGTCAAACACCAATGGACATGGGATCATCCATCGCCCATCACATGGGTCGAGAAGATATACGCTAGTCTACTCTGGAATATCGATGCCCCGTCTCGATATTCCCACGACTAAGAACTTTGAAGGATGTACTCATTGACTACCCAGGCCCCACTAGTATGATCTACATCATAGTCCTGGAAGTCGAGTACACATCCTAAGGGCTTTATCAACATGTAATAGAGAGACAGCAAGTATACATGTTAAGATAAAGAGCAACCAGATAGCGTAGTATCATGTCGAGCAAGAAAGTCCTACCTATATATGTCCCAGCATCCACTACAATATACAACTCAAGTACAGTAATGGCCTCTAGGGCATACATATAACTAACACTATGTGCGTGATGGAATGCTGCATGCTGATCGCAAGGGACAACTGGGTAACAGGGGTGACAACCTCCTGTCGCTGCGCTCGAACGGTCTCAATCAATGAGCTCATCGTCTGGCGCAAGTCCTGCATCTCTGCCATCGTCTGGCGCAAGTCCTGCATCTCTGCCACTAGTTTAGCGATCTGGTCTGTCGGAGGTGGAACAAACTGCTCTGGTACAACGAGTGTACAACCCGGATCAGTTCTCGTCTCGGACGAGTCAACTTGAATCTCGGCTCTCGCGGCTTCTCTCTACGCCCTCGTAGTCCTTGGTGGCATAATGGCTGAAAAGAAAGTAGGATTCGATGAGGATACGGAAATCGAATCACAAGGATGTATACAATCATGAAGGAATTTCAATCAATAAGTCCTAAGGTCGCTTAGGCGGAGTACCGTGTCGTGAGTATGCCACGGAACATACGCACGCTACGCCACTATGCTGCAGCTACCTACTCCATCATACCAGGGTCATCCTATACTCCAAAGGTAAAACCTACGCTCTGATACCAACTTTGTCACGACCCAAAGTTTGGCCCGTGACCGGCACTTAACCATGTAAAGTCTACAGGCGTAACACGACTAAGTAAGCCGAAACCCAGAAATCAAAAGCAGTAAAAGTATAGTGTGTTTAAAACATTTAATAGAAACATTTGTTAAACTGTTAAGAAAACCTTAAGTAGACAATCACCACGATAACAATATACGACGCCATAGCGAAAAAAGAGCAATAAGTGGAAAACATCACACAAGATAAGAACTGCATAAGTAAAGTCGGCTCACAACGAGCTCGACACCAGAATACAAAATAATATACATCGTCCTCACAACTGGTCTCTAAGTCAATACATAAGTAGTAGATGGAGAGTACTAGATACAACGATGTACATAACTGAAAGATAAACAGATACCGCACAAAACCCACATATCAGCAAAAGTGCTAGTATGCCAACTATAGGGTATCTGTGTCAAAAGATGCTAGAAAGCAGCCTGCCGCGACTACTCCGAAGGGCAACCTGCAAACACTATGGCACAACGGGGGTGAGTTGCCAACTCGTGAATAGTAGATAACATATAAAGGTAATCGCGAGTATGCACGTGCTGCGATACTCTAACCTATGCCAACAGATAACATCTATATGATGAACTATATGAGCAGTAATCATGCATCAAGTACGATCTAACAACATCTCTAAATGATAAGCAGGGTATGCAATAATCGTGCATAGCGAATGCAATCTAATAACATCAATATGATGAGCAAGGTATGCAATAATCGTGCATAGCAAATGCAATCTATCAGATACAACAGATACAGGATGAGATGTAAAATACTAAATGCTGAGCATGGGAATAATTAATATCTACACGGAATATCAACGTGGAAAATAATCGGTGTCCATCCATATACCCAAATCATGTAAATCTCATAGAATCCTGGGTGCCTAGCATCGGCACACTAAAATATCATGAATCATCGTGTCTAGCATCGACACGCAAATCCTCAAGTATCGGGCTCCGTCTGCGGAATCAGCCCTCGGCCCCGGCAGTACGGATCGTCCCATATCCATCTCTCATCACTGGTCAGTATCCTCCGGATAACCGCCAGATCTAACCAATCACCGGTAGGTAGTAGTCCCTCCGCCAGGCTCACCGTTTACTTCACAGCGATCCGTTCTCGCCCCGGGGTACCATACCGGGCCCACCATGTACTCGCAATTGGCCCCATCCACCTCCTCGAATCGGGTTTCACACGTCGCTCTCAACACCGAGAAAACACATGGTGGACGCATTGAAATATCGTATCAAGGGTAACCGGATTTTTAAAACAATTACATATTCTCTTTTGAAATATCCACGGTTCCCAAATCCAGAAATATCATGGAAACAACATATCTCAATGCATAAATCCATGCAAGTATGAAGATATCACTATATGTGTGCACTGGTATGAATATATAGTATGCATGTGCGCAAGTATGAAAATATCAATATATGTGTGCACTGGTATGAATATATAGTGTGCATGTGCGCAAGTATGAAGATATCAATATATGTGTGTACTGGTATAAATATATAGTGTGCATGTGCACAAGTATGAAGATATCAATATATGTGTGCACTGGTATGAATATATAGTGTGCATATGCGCAAGTATGAAGATATCATATATGTGTGCACTGGTATGAATATATAGTGTGCATGTGCGCAAGTATGAAGATATCAATATATGTGTGCACTGGTATGAATATACAGTGTGCATGTACGCAAGTATGAAGATAGCAGTATATATCAATATGCGACAAGTCATGACAATCATCAATGGTGCAGCAATCAAACGATATGTATAATGCGTAGCAATCCTATAGTGCGAGTTTCATGGCAATCACTAACGGTGTGAGTGTAACATACAATTAGTGCTCGTGCAGCTTGAATCGTTAGTGACAGTGCATTGTTCTATGCTATCATTTCTATATGCAACAAGAAGGTACGCTACTAGTCCATATGAACATCTACGACTAAATATCCTAACACGCCCTGACGCTTAACGCCATACGGGCGATTTCCCCGTAGATGTTAAATCTACTCACCTGGTCGTGCGCTACTCGTAGCCGACCACCTGCTTCCCTTTCTTTGCTGCGTCCGACGTACCCGCCTGCGAACCTGGAATTTTACACAAGAATCCATATATAAGCAAAATATCTCGCAAAACGCGATATCGAAATCAAACGAGAAACTCGCGTCGCGAACTAAACACGCGCGTATACGTAACGTGTGTGCATACACCAAAACCAACGCGACACGCTGTGGCACACAGCGATACGCTGTGACATACAGCAAACCAACTCAACATGCATCGTACGTGTCGCGTAAGTCCCGCTACGCTAAAAATAGGAAAACGGTCCCAGATTTGATCTAGAGCAAAAACAAGAAAATCAAACAAAGCCAAACCCTTCCCAATACCTACAGACAACTACCGGCAAAAATTCAACAAGTTCCTAAAATTTTGGGCCGGCGGCTAGGGATAGGATATCGGCCAAAATCCGGTGAAAGGGGTCCGGGTTTCTACCCTATATTCCTAACACAAGGTAAAGTCTAATGTATATGTTTTCTTACTAAAATTTACACCTTAGATACAGCAGATTTTACATATCTTAAAGTTTAGTTTAAAACTTCTCAAAACACTTAGTTTTCAACATTAGGGTGCTTGAGTGAAATCTGGTGAAATTACAAGAGTCAAGTGACACCAACAGCACTCATTAGAGCTAATCTAACCTTAAAACCCCTGATTTACCCCATTCTCCAACTAAAAACCTACATGCACCACTCAGCACAGCACCATCACTCATCACACCAGAGGGGCCGGCGACGCCGGAAATAAGGGGGAGGTCGCCGGATTTTGGGGAGGGAGAAGAGCACGAAAACCTACACACTACTCTAAAAAGCCTGCACACTACTCTGTAGTTGTTTGCTAAACTATAAAATGATCAAAGTTGTAGCAGATCTCGGATATCCTAAAAAGTTTATATAAAAATGCTAAGTTACACCAATTTGAAACGATCAGGTATTTTAATGAAATCTGGGGTAAATCTTAGGTTAACTGGCCTTAAACACACTTAGTCAAGCTATATTATCAATAAAAATCATCGCTTGGCCAAATCTCACTCAAATTACCAAAACTAGGACTAAACCACATGATAAACACTAACTTATGCTTAAATAACCATATGTTAAGCAAGCAAGGAAATCAAGTTTAAAGATTATACCTCTAGAGATCCTAGGATGCAGGAGAAGAGAAGGAGGAGGAGAAGAGGGTGTTGTTGCTGCTGGAGTGCTGCTGCTATTGCTGCTGCTACTGCTGAGCTGCTACTGTTGCCTCTGTTGCAGCTGCTGCTGATGCTGATACTGCTGCTATTGTTGTTGTTTTTGCTGCTGCTGTTGCTGCTTCAATGCTGCTGCTGTTGTTGCTGTTTTGTGTGAAAGAGTGGGAGGGAGTGAGATGTGTGAGAATGAGTTTGAGGGAAAAATACAAGGGTTTTGAAAATAAAATGAGAGTCAACCCTTCACCCTCTCTCCTTATTAAATGCCAAGCATGCCCCTCACCCTCTCTCCTCATTCAATGCCAAGCATGGCACCATCCATCATGGCCTCTCTCTCACCTATACTAGTCAACCCTAGCACTAATTCATTTTAAAAACTAATACCCTTAATTAAAACAAATTAGCTTAACAAATAGGTTAGTCCACCATTGTTATCTAAACATGGTTTAACCCAAGACTTAACCCTAGTTAACATGCACAAGTGTGTGCAGTCCAGATAAAATTCTAATAAAATATTTATTAAATAGGATAAAATATTTGAAAATCAATTTGGTAAACTTTTTATTGAAAACTATATATCAAAATATAATTAGCCACTAAACGCATCCTAAGGTGTTACACCTTACAACTTAAAAGAGAAAACACACTTAGGAATTCTCACGACTCTAAAGAAGAAAGAACACCTACGAGATCCTCATGACTCGTAGGAAGAAACACCTTTATAGACCTTTACAGCTCATAAAGTCAAAAGGCCTTAGTCGACAGGATCCTAACCATGTTTGCTAAGCCACCTTTGTTCAAATCGACAAAGGCAAATGATGATTCGCTCCTGGCAATATTCTAGTGGTAGCGATACTGATGCCACAATGGGTATCAAGACTAAGTCCCCAACCCGCGATAAAAAATCAGCAAGCAAAAAAAAATATGCATAAAAACCCGAAATGATAGGGCAACTCACAATAAAAAGCAGCGAGTAAAAGCAAAAATAGCCGAAATGATTGGGCACCGCGGATAAAATCCGAAATAATTGGGCAATTGTGACTTTCGCGATATAAAAACTGAAAAGATAGAGCATCGCGGAAATAAAAAATAAAATAAAATAAAATTTCCTCTGTCCTACAAGTATGTCCATATTGACTCTTGTATACGATCCATGGGCACAAATGAAAGAAAGGAACCATATTTTCCCGCCACGCTTCATCAAAAGGAAAACCAAGTCTTGACGGTTCATATACAACCTAGATACTATCTCGACGTTCCCCCTCATTCCAGCAGGGGCAGTCACAACAATCAAATAAAAATGAAGTGACAGCAAAATCCTAGCATCAGGTCTCACTGGCAACATCTAAAGCCTAGAGATCACCCCGACACACTTCTCATTACAGCAGGGTGTGGACACAACAATCAGATAAAATTGGAGTAATGGTAAAATCCTAGCTCCGGTTCGACGTGCTTCTCATGTCAACAAGATGCAGAGGCAACGTCAACAAAGACCCAAGGGTCAAATAGAAATGGAGTGACGGCAAAATCTTAGCTCCTAATCTTGACGGTTCATATACAACCTAGAGATCACTCTGACGCTCTCCTCATTTCAGCAGGATGCGGATGCGACTATCAAATGAAATTAGAGCAATGGTATATTCCTAGCTCCGGACTTCAATTGCAATACATGCAGCATAGAGGTCCCACAGATGTCTACCCTACTTCAGCAAAGAATTGGCGTGACATCATCAAAGCAAAAAACGAAATGACGGCATATTCCCAGCTTCAGGTCTTGACGGCAACTCATATAAAGCCTAAAAGACCATTGGAGATCATCCCACCCCAGAAGGGTGTGGTTATGACTCATCGGGGCTCCAAATTGAGCCTAACCTCAGGTAAAAAGTGTCATGGCAAATTCCTAACGCTTGCTCTTCCGACGGTAAAATAAGCTAAGGAGATTACTTGAAGACGTCTTGTCCAGCCCCCGAAGGGATCAGAGACACTACTCGAACAGCAACTTAAAGATTGCATATCGAAGAATACATCAACCAACGTGACGGTACTATGGACTAAAACTCTAGTACTACAAATCTAACGGACCTCTGTCGTAAAAAGAATAGGGTTTATCTACATACAACGTTAGAACAAGTTTGCCTCTAAACCTAAGGGAGGTAAACTAAAAATACTCCGAAATGAGTACATAAACTAGAGACTCCGAAACGAGTGAATAAACTACAGACTCCGAAATGAGTACATAAACTAGAAACTCCGAAACGAGTGAATAAACTACAAACTCTAAAATGAGTACATAAAACAGACTCCGAAACGAGTACATAAACTACTCCGCGCTAGACCAAGACGTCAAGAAACAGAAAGGCAGAACCCATAGGCTTTGGGGCTTAGAACTACATTTCTTAAGGATTGAGATCTGAGTTAACGATAGATGACGGATGCTTGTGTCCGCTCACTATCTTCTCAGATCAAAATTCTATAAAAAAAATAGCCAGCCAGAGACCAGCCATATGCTATGCATTACTTCACTTACAGGTATACCACCGTGATCAAGGTGGTAATGGGAAGTATTTGTTCGCATCAGTCCAGTGTTCACCTATGTCTAGATGCATGCATCAGAAACATCTAAGATTAAAATGCAGAGTATATGTGTAGAGGAAAGATGCCCACATGGATATGTGCTGGGGTGAAACGTTCAACGGTCAATAAAAAAATTATCCCACAGAAAAAATATCACCAAATATGGGATCAGTGTAACGACTCTGTTTTAATGTACAAAATTTTCTTAAAGTTAATGTACTGAATGGAGTATTTGCAAGCCTGAGTATACTCTGAGTATTATTTTGTTTGAAAAACAATAAGAAAGCACTTGTAGCTCATTGGTAAAGCCTTGTACTGCTGTGACATAGCCCCTGTGTTCGAATCCTATCAGCCACATATTATTTTTAATGATTTTTCTTTTAAACTTTTTGGAAGCCCAAAAATTTACACGTGCAATACACGTAAAAATAAAAAGTCACTGAAAAAACATGTGGAAAATTGTATTAACAGCGAACTAGATACGTGGCACGAATCCTAGCACCCAAAGCCCTAGCACGACCGGCGAGATCCCCCTCTGGGCCAGTGTCGCCGGGCTCCCCCATCGGGAATGCTTCCATGTTTTGAACCCCAGTCCTTTGGTCTACCCCCATGTCACGACCCGAAAGTACGGAACGTGACTGGCACTTAGATTACGAGACGTCTAAAGGCGTACCGTAACCTAAGTCAGCCAAAGCCCAGAAATCTAACCGAAAATCAAAAGAGAGTGAAGGAAAACCTTAAATGAAAACGGTTTTGAAATCAATTAAGTTGCATAGAATCCAAAAAAAAGAACATCAAAAATTCCCGAAAATTTCGGCAGAGTCTCCCCTGTATTTTCTATCCCCCAAAATGGGTACAACAAGATAATAAACCTGTAATTATAAAAATGGCATCCCCAAGCGGGAGCTAGCTCTTCGCCCAAGGCGGATCACAACCACATGCAATATAATAGTAATATCAAGAAAAAGAGCATAAAAGAGATGCAAATACCAGAAAACACACGTCGGCTCAAGTGAGCTCGACCCAAAAGAAACCACAAATATACAAATCTCTCAGTCTCATCACTAGGTCGCATATACAATACAAGTGGTAGATGGAGAATACTAGATACAATGATAAAGCAAAAAGAAATAAAGTATACTCGCAACCCACCTACGGGCGATGTCGCGAGTCTGCGCAAAAGGAACTGATGACAAGATAGCCCGCCGCTACAAGACTGACGGGTCCGACCTGCAAGACACTGTGGCACAACGGGGGTGAGTTGCCAGCTCGTGAGTAAATATAACATCTAGTAAGGCAATCGTAAAAATGCACGCAATGCGGAACAACATGTATGTCCATATGTGATATAATAACTCTAGTATGCATGCACATGTATGCAATATCTTTCCTAACTCTTTAAGTGTTTTAAATGGTAAAGTTACTGCATTCTTAACTTTTAGAAAACGAATGTCTGCATAATAGCCAAATATCATCAAGAAATCCTCAGAAAACCCGTGTCAAGCATCGACACCAAATAGGAATCATATCTGTCTCAATGTCGGGCTCCGTCAGTCCGGATCGGCCCATATCATAAATCTCACGACAACGGTCGGTATCCTCCGGATATCCGCCGCGCCAGACATCACCGGTAGGTAGTTTTCCCCTGCCAGGCTCATCGTCTACAACTCGATCTTCTTGCCCCGGGGTACCATACCGGGCCCACCATGTACCCGAGACGGTTCATCCACTCCTCGAATCGGGTCTCGAAATCCAACAGAAAACATGAAAACTCATGGTGGACGACACATACGTCACGAGAAAACCGCAACTTCGTTTTAAAAATGATAAATATAAGCTTTGTTAAATTCTTGCGGTTTTCCCCAAAAAAAATCCAGAAATCGCAGCAAACTGAAATCCTCAAGAAATCATAATGTCCACATGTTATATATGATAAGTGTCTATGATATCAATGTATATGATGTGAGAGTTTGGCTAGAAATCTATGTAAATATGATAGTAATGCGAGGTATATGCGTGCGATACAATCTCAAATATCATGCATGAATGCAATGGCGTTACTAAGCTAAACAGGTTTTTATAGTGCCCGGGGCATGGCAAATACCAAAGGCGTGTGTGTCACATGAATAGTGCGCGTGCAATAGATGCCAATGGTAAGGTGTTCGTGTCCTACGAAATGATATCGCATATGTATATATGAATGTCATATGAATGTCCATGCAATCTAGTATAGGGTTAGCTGTAAGGGTATGCAATGTACATAAATGGATAAGCTAGCTAACAATATAATTATTGCATAAAGTAGAGTAATCCTAACTAGGGAGGGGGGGGCCTCACGCCATCCAGACGATTCCCCCATAGATGAATATATCTACTCACCAGAAATCCCCGCTAATCTGATCCGGCCACCGCCTTGCCTTTGCGCGCCGTATCCGAAGTTTCCCCGACCGATCCTAAATTTGCACAACACCAAGTATAAGATTACAACACCTAAAACGATGCAAGTCACATTATACAAATATCGACGCTCACAAATTAAACATAGCATGCACTCGGTGCGCGGAAAAACGCACGAAAATCGCTAATTTTTAGCTAAAATCGTCATTTCGGGGAAATCGACAAAACTACAACCCGACTAGACGAAACCCCACGTTCGCGTACTCTAATAATCCTATACGAAGCTAATAATATCGCTAACCTAGCACAATTTGAACGCATACTATTTTTCGTAAAAATCTAGTAAGCGATTTTCAAACCAAATCGATACAAACGTTGAAATTTGTCGTTTTAGCGAGCATACCAATACACAATTAACCACTCTAATCACCTAGATAACCATCCCTAACATAATCCCACCATTATGCTACAAACCCTAATTTCTAAAATCAAAACCTTCTCTTGAATTTTCAAAAACCAACCATTACAATGAAATTAACACTTTAAAATACTAATTTAGCTTATTTAAACTACAAATTTAACAACTAGTTTAGGATTTATACCTTACAAGTAAACCCTAACTTGCACTTGACCTTGAAAGATGCCTCCTTTTACCTTATTTTGAAGCAAATTAGGGTTGGAAAGAGGTGGAATAGGATTATGGTTTGAATTTGTGAAGAAATGTGTTGATTTCGGTGGATTTTGATGATTTTTTCATGATTTTAGAAGCAAGAAAGAGAGAGGGAAATGGGGTTTGCTCAGGTTGAGCTCGACCTGAGGTAGAGGAGGGAGGTTGTGGGAGTTTTGAAGAAGTTTCTAGGTCAAACAAATATCATATGATATCATTTAATGCTTTTCATTTCAACTTTTTCCAAAAAAACCCCTTTTTCATCATTTTTTTCATAATTTTCCCACCATAAAATCAAAAGTTTGCAAGACATGATATAATTTTATTAACACCATATTTTAGCTTATAAAGACTCCTAATTAAGAAATTTACCTAATTAAATTTGTATTTATCCCTAATTAAATGTATTTAAAAAGGCTTAAAATAATAAAAAAATTAATTAATTACGAAAAAAATTTATTTAACTAGAAAATTATAAGTGACATTTTAGTGACAAAATTATAGTAATATCTTACCTAAATTTTGTATAATTAGGTCTACAATGAAAAATATCAATTTTGACTTTTTACGGAAAAAGCCGAAAAATTGGCCGATTACCGAAAAACTGCCTAAACGATTTTCGAAGGGTTACAATCTTCCCCCCTTAAAGAAATTCGGTCCCCGAATTTAGAATTTAACTACGCGTACCTTCAAAAAGATGGGGATATCTCTTCCTCATCTCGACCTCGGTCTCCCAGGTGACCTCCTCGCTGTTCGGGCCACGCCAAAGAACCTTGACAGACGGTATGACCTTCGACCTCAATTTCTTCACCTGCCGATCCAAGATGACAACCGGCTGCTCGGTGAAAGAAAGGTCACGCTCTAACTGGATCGTCTGGTGCTGAATCTCCTGGGAAGGATCATGAAGGTACTTGCGGAGCATCGAGACATGGAATACGGGGTGAACATCGGGGAAGCTGGGCGGAAGAGCTAACCGATAAGCGACTGGACCAACACGCTCTAGGATCTCGAAAGGACCAACATATCTAGGACTCAGTTTCCCTTTCCGCCCAAATCTCATCACACCCTTCATCGGGGAGACCTTCAGGAAAACATGATCGCCAATAGCGAACTCGAGTCGGCGACGGCGCCTGTCAGCATAAGATTTCTGCCTGCTCTGTGCCGCTCTCATCCTGTCCCGAATCAGCTGTATTTTCTCGGTCGTCTCCTTCACAATCTGCGGCCCCAAAATACTGCTCTCCCTGAGCTCTGTCCAACATACAGGCGATCGACATCTCCTCCCATATAAAGCCTCGAAAGGTGCCATCTGAATCGTCTCCTGGAAGCTATTATTGTAGGAAAACTCGATCAAAGGCAAATGACGATCCCAGCTACCACCGAAATCTAAAACACAAGCTCTGAGCATGTCCTCAAGAGTCTGAATCGTACGCTCCGACTGACCGTCAGTCTGAGGATGAAAGGCTGTGCTAAAACTCAATCGGGTGCCCAAAGCTTCCTGTAGTTTCTGCCACAATCGGCTGGTAAACTGGGTGCCACGGTCGGACACGATGCAAGTCGGAACACCATGCAGTCGCACTATCTCATCAATATAAACCTGGGCGTACTGAGAAAATCCAAAAGTGGTCCTCACTGGCAGGAAGTGAGCCGCTTTCGTCAGTCGATCCACAATCACCCAAATAGAGTCATACCCTCGACTGGTCCTGGGTAGACCCACAACGAAGTCCATGGAGACCTGCTCCCACTTCCACTCAGGGATGGGCAAAGGCTGTAACTCGCCGGCTGGCCTCTGGTGCTCAGCCTTGACTTGCTGACAAGTCAGGCATCTCGACACAAAGTCTATAATATCCTTCTTCATCCCGTCCCACCAGTAAACCTCTCTCAAATCACGGTACATCTTGGTGGAACCTGGATGCACACTGTATACGGATCTATGTGCCTCCTCGAGAATATCACGCCTCAGTCCCTCTGAATCTGGCACACACAGTCGAGTCCCAAATCGAAGTATCCCCTGATCATCAATCACGAACTCAGAAACTCTACCCTGCCGAATCTGCTCAATAATCTCTAAGATACGGGCATCGCCGGACTGTGCCTCGCGAATACGATCAAGTAACTGTGGGCGTGCTCTGAAATGGGCCAGCTGTCCCCCTGTAGGAGTAAACTCGAACTGCACTCTGCTATCACATAAAACCTGCCAATCCGCCGTCGACTGCATCTGTACTGCGCTCAAACAAGATAAGCTACCTCCGGGCCTCCTACTCAAAGCATCTGCCACCACATTCGCCTTGCCCGGATGGTATAGAATCTCGCAGTCATAATCCTTCACCAACTCCATCCAACGGCGCTGTCTCAGGTTCAGGTCTCGCTGCTGGAAGATATACTTCAAACTCTTGTGGTCAGTGAATATCTGGCACGACTCACCGTATAGGTAATGTCTCCAGATCTTAAGTGCAAATACCACTGCAGCCATCTCTAAATCATGGGTGGGGTAGTTCTGCTCGTGTTTCCTCAGCTGCCGAGAAGCATACGCGATAACTCTGTCGTGCTGCATCAACACACATCCCAGCCCCACTCTAGAAGCATCACAATATACCACGAACCCGCCTGATCCTGAAGGCAATGCTAACACTGGAGCAGTAGTCAGACGAGTCTTCAACTGCTGGAAGCTATCCTCACATGCCTGGGTCCAATCAAAAGGAACCCCCTTCCGGGTCAACCCGGTCAACGGTGCAGCAATGCGGGAGAAATCCTGGACAAAACGTCGATAATAGCCGGCCAGACCTAGAAAACTGCGAACCTCTGTAACTGATACTGGTCTAGGCCAACGCTGAACTGCCTCGATCTTCTTCGGGTCTACGCAAATACCATCTCTCGTCACCACATGACCTAAGAAGTCGACACTGTCTAGCCAGAATGCGCACTTGGAGAATTTGGCGAACAGCTGATGCTCCCTCAAAGTCTGTAATGTGATACGTAAGTGCTGCTCATGCTCCTCCCGGCTCCGAGAATAAACCAAGATGTCGTCAATGAACACAATGATGAACTGATCGAGATACGGCCTGAATACGCGGTTCATCAAATCCATAAATGCTGCCGGGGCATTGGTGAGCCCGAACGACATCACCAAGAACTCATAATGACCATAACGAGTACGGAAGGCGGTCTTCGGAATATCCTCCTTCCGAACCCGCAACTGGTGATAACCTGACCGTAAATCAACCTTCGAGAAAAACCCTGCACCCTGGAGCTGATCAAATAAGTCATCAATGCGGGGTAGGGGATACCTGTTCCGTACAGTAACCCGGTTCAGCTGACGATAATCAATGCATAAACGCATACTTCCGTCCTTCTTCTTAACAAACAGGACGGGAGCACCCCAAGGTGACACACTCGGTCGGATAAGCCCTTTGTCCAGCAAGTCCTGTAACTGATCCTTTAGCTCTCTCAGCTCCGCCGGGGCCATCCGATAAGGAGGTATAGAAATAGGCCCCGTGCCAGGGATCAAGTCAATACAGAACTCAATCTCGCGCTCTGGTGGCAGACCAGGCAGCTCGTCAGGGAATACATCAGGAAACTCTCTCACAACAGGGACCTGGTCCAACGGAACCTCTGTGGAGCTAGTATCGCAAATATAGGCTAAGAATCCCTGACACCCTTTCCTTAAGAGCTGACCAGCGCGAAGAGATGAAATCAAGCTGGGAAGGGTAGCACTACGATCTCCCTGAATAATAAGAACCGGCTCACCAGGAAAACTGAATCTGACTGCCTTTTCACGGCAGTCCACAGATGCATAACAGGTGGCTAGCCAGTCCATACCAAGAAGAACGTCAAAGTCTAGCATATCGAGGAGAATCAAATCTACTGAAGAATCTCTCTCCCCAATACGAACGAAACACGATCGATACACAAAACGGGCAACAAAAGACTCGCCTACCGGGGTAATAACGACAAGCGGCTGATCTAACGGAGAAGACTCTCGGCCTAACCTCGGTGCAAAATATGTGGAAACATAGGAATGTGTGGAGCCCGGATCAAATAATACCCGTGCATCAAAAGAACATACTGGCAGAGTACCTGTCACGACGGCATTGGATGCCTGTGCATCCTGAGGAGTCAATGCGAACACTCGGGCCTGTCCACCACTAATAGCTGGCTGTCCTCTGCCTCTACCTCGGCCTCTGCCTCTGCCTCTGTCGCCTCGTCCTCTCTGGACTGGACCGCCACGCCCACGGCCTCTAGAAGCATCTGACTGGCGTGGAGCATCATCAGGAGTAGGAAGTAAAGCTCTCTGAGAAGGTGGTGAGGGTGGTAAAGTCACATGCGGGACTGTCGCCGCGCCCTGGCGTCCCATGGTACAGTCTCTGACACGGTGGTACTGACTCCCACACCGAAAACATCCTGGAGACGACTGCTGGGTCTGTGGATATGAACCAAATAACTGACCTCGTCTCAATCCTCTGCCTCCGCCATCTCCCGGAAATAATCTATCACGATGTCTGCCCATCTGCCGCTGAGCTGGCGTATCGGTACGGATCCTCTTCGGCCCAGAAACGACCGGAGTCTCAGAAATACGCTCCTCCAAAAGTAAGGCTGCGTCCATCGCGGCTGCGTATGTATCAAAGTGCTGGGTGCCGATGGCAAGGAATAGCTGTGTATCAAGCCCTCGTACAAACCTCTTTATCCTCTTCTCTTCTGTGTCGACTAGGTACGGAGCATATCGAGACAACTGGGTAAACTGTATATCATACTCCGACACTGTCATCCCCGGAGTCTTGCGCAAAGACTCAAAACTACGGGCTCGAGCATCTCGAACACTCTCCGGAAGAAAACGGGCAAGAAATGCAGCTGTAAACTCATCCCAGGTCACAGAAGGCAGACCTGCAGCTCGGCCTCTCTCTACTGAGTCGTACCATGTCTGGGCAAGACCCTCCAGACGAAAACTCGCAAACTCCACCAATCTATCCTCAGAACACCTCAACGAACGGCCAATCCGTGCCATCCTATCGAGAAATGTCTGTGGGTCCTCTGTCGCATCTGTACCGGTAAAAGCTGGAGGTCTCAATCTCATAAACTCCTGTAGTGAAACAGGAATAGTCTCCGTAGCAGCAGCAGGAGTGACCATCTGTGCAGCAGGTACGATCGTGGTCCGTGCGGTGGAAGGAACGTCCTCGGATCTCTGTGCCCGGCTGGACTCAACTAAAGATCCCATCATCTGCCGCAACTCTTGCATGCCGGCCTCTAATCTGGCAATACGGTCAGGATAAGGCGGATCAGTATGACCCTGAGGGGTAGGCGTATCCTCCCGCTCGATCCTCGCCTCAGACGAGCCCGCTCGAATCTCATCCCTAGCGGCAGCCCGCTGAGCTCTCGTAGTCTTTGGCGGCATCGAAGCTGGAATAAGAAACAGGACTGATAAGATCATTGCAATTGAATCAAGGAATGCAAGGAATCAAGAAAGGAAATACAAGCAATTATGTCCTAAGGTCACTTAGGCGGAGTACCGTATCGTAAGTATGCCGCGGATCATACCCACGCTACGCCACTCTGCTTAAGTCACCTACTCCATCTACCAAGGTCGTCCTACACTCAGAAAGGTAAAACCTACGCTCTGATACCAACTTTGTCACGACCCAAAAGTACGGAACGTGACTGGCACTTAGATTACGAGACGTCTAAAGGCGTACCGTAACCTAAGTCAGCCAAAGCCCAGAAATCTAACCGAAAATCAAAAGAGAGTGAAGGAAAACCTTAAATGAAAACGGTTTTGAAATCAATTAAGTTGCATAGAATCCAAAAAAAAGAACATCAAAAATTCCCGAAAATTTCGGCAGAGTCTCCCCTGTATTTTCTATCCCCCAAAATGGGTACAACAAGATAATAAACCTGTAATTATAAAAATGGCATCCCCAAGCGGGAGCTAGCTCTTCGCCCAAGGCGGATCACAACCACATGCAATATAATAGTAATATCAAGAAAAAGAGCATAAAAGAGATGCAAATACCAGAAAACACACGTCGGCTCAAGTGAGCTCGACCCAAAAGAAACCACAAATATACAAATCTCTCAGTCTCATCACTAGGTCGCATATACAATACAAGTGGTAGATGGAGAATACTAGATACAATGATAAAGCAAAAAGAAATAAAGTATACTCGCAACCCACCTACGGGCGATGTCGCGAGTCTGCGCAAAAGGAACTGATGACAAGATAGCCCGCCGCTACAAGACTGACGGGTCCGACCTGCAAGACACTGTGGCACAACGGGGGTGAGTTGCCAGCTCGTGAGTAAATATAACATCTAGTAAGGCAATCGTAAGAATGCATGCAATGCGGAACAACATGCATGTCCATATGTGATATAATAACTCTAGTATGCATGCACATGTATGCAATATCTTTCCTAACTCTTTAAGTGTTTTAAATGGTAAAGTTACTGCATTCTTAACTTTTAGAAAACGAATGTCTGCATAATAGCCAAATATCATCAAGAAATCCTCAGAAAACCCGTGTCAAGCATCGACACCAAATAGGAATCATATCTGTCTCAATGTCGGGCTCCGTCAGTCCGGATCGGCCCATATCATAAATCTCACGACAACGGTCGGTATCCTCCGGATATCCGCCGCGCCAGACATCACCGGTAGGTAGTTTTCCCCTGCCAGGCTCATCGTCTACAACTCGATCTTCTTGCCCCGGGGTACCATACCGGGCCCACCATGTACCCGAGACGGTTCATCCACTCCTCGAATCGGGTCTCGAAATCCAACAGAAAACATGAAAACTCATGGTGGACGACACATACGTCACGAGAAAACCGCAACTTCGTTTTAAAAATGATAAATATAAGCTTTGTTAAATTCTTGCGGTTTTCCCCAAAAAAAATCCAGAAATCGCAGCAAACTGAAATCCTCAAGAAATCATAATGTCCACATGTTATATATGATAAGTGTCTATGATATCAATGTATATGATGTGAGAGTTTGGCTAGAAATCTATGTAAATATGATAGTAATGCGAGGTATATGCGTGCGATACAATCTCAAATATCATGCATGAATGCAATGGCGTTACTAAGCTAAACAGGTTTTTATAGTGCCCGGGGCATGGCAAATACCAAAGGCGTGTGTGTCACATGAATAGTGCGCGTGCAATAGATGCCAATGGTAAGGTGTTCGTGTCCTACGAAATGATATCGCATATGTATATATGAATGTCATATGAATGTCCATGCAATCTAGTATAGGGTTAGCTGTAAGGGTATGCAATGTACATAAATGGATAAGCTAGCTAACAATATAATTATTGCATAAAGTAGAGTAATCCTAACTAGGGAGGGGGGGGCCTCACGCCATCCAGACGATTCCCCCATAGATGAATATATCTACTCACCAGAAATCCCCGCTAATCTGATCCGGCCACCGCCTTGCCTTTGCGCGCCGTATCCGAAGTTTCCCCGACCGATCCTAAATTTGCACAACACCAAGTATAAGATTACAACACCTAAAACGATGCAAGTCACATTATACAAATATCGACGCTCACAAATTAAACATAGCATGCACTCGGTGCGCGGAAAAACGCACGAAAATCGCTAATTTTTAGCTAAAATCGTCATTTCGGGGAAATCGACAAAACTACAACCCGACTAGACGAAACCCCACGTTCGCGTACTCTAATAATCCTATACGAAGCTAATAATATCGCTAACCTAGCGCAATTTGAACGCATACTATTTTTCGTAAAAATCTAGTAAGCGATTTTCAAACCAAATCGATACAAACGTTGAAATTTGTCGTTTTAGCGAGCATACCAATACACAATTAACCACTCTAATCACCTAGATAACCATCCCTAACATAATCCCACCATTATGCTACAAACCCTAATTTCTAAAATCAAAACCTTCTCTTGAATTTTCAAAAACCAACCATTACAATGAAATTAACACTTTAAAATACTAATTTAGCTTATTTAAACTACAAATTTAACAACTAGTTTAGGATTTATACCTTACAAGTGAACCCTAACTTGCACTTGACCTTGAAAGATGCCTCCTTTTACCTTATTTTGAAGCAAATTAGGGTTGGAAAGAGGTGAAATAGGATTATGGTTTGAATTTGTGAAGAAATGTGTTGATTTCGGTGGATTTTGATGATTTTTTCATGATTTTAGAAGCAAGAAAGAGAGAGGGAAATGGGGTTTGCTCAGGTTGAGCTCGACCTGAGGTAGAGGAGGGAGGTTGTGGGAGTTTTGAAGAAGTTTCTAGGTCAAACAAATATCATATGATATCATTTAATGCTTTTCATTTCAACTTTTTCCAAAAAAACCCCTTTTTCATCATTTTTTTCATAATTTTCCCACCATAAAACCAAAAGTTTGCAAGACATGATATAATTTTATTAACACCATATTTTAGCTTATAAAGACTCCTAATTAAGAAATTTACCTAATTAAATTTGTATTTATCCCTAATTAAATGTATTTAAAAAGGCTTAAAATAATAAAAAAATTAATTAATTACGAAAAAAATTTATTTAACTAGAAAATTATAAGTGACATTTTAGTGACAAAATTATAGTAATATCTTACCTAAATTTTGTATAATTAGGTCTACAATGAAAAATATCAATTTTGACTTTTTACGGAAAAAGCCGAAAAATTGGCCGATTACCGAAAAACTGCCTAAACGATTTTCGAAGGGTTACACCCCACTACTCCCAAGCTGTTTGATTTCTCTGTAAATTAACAAAGAGTGTAAATTCACTCATAAATTCAATTTTAAATGCATTTTTAATTCTCATTTTAATTCTCAAAACCCTAATTTCTTCTATAAATACAACATCACACCCCAGCCCTCTCTATTCTAAAATCCATTATCAAAAATTCTCAAATTTTTCCAAGTCAAAGAAGTGTACAAGTGGAGTTAGCTCAAGGTCAAATTCTGACGATAATTCAAAAAGATTCCGGTGACCCCGCGACTCCAAGAATCTCTCAACTTGTTCCTCAACCTCTCCTCTCTCATTTCATCTTGTAAGTCCCCTCTACTCTTTTCTTTTCACCTCTCAAAACTTCTTCTTTTCAATGATGTCGGTAAGTGGAGTTATATCGACATTCATTTCTAAAATTTCTTAAACTAACAATTTTTCTTAAGAACTATTTATCTAAATCATTGTACTTTGTTTGTTAAAAATTAAACAATAATTAGAAACAAGTTTCAATTCAAAACTCTATATAAAACCTCTTCTATTGTACTTTTACGTTTGAATACCACAAACTTTACATACAATATCTTTTATCATATTTTCTTGTACCACCTTTAGGAAAATCTCAAGAGGTAATGACCTACCTCTAACAACATGCATCTTGACATAGCATGATTTCTTTTTAACAATATTTTTTGGAGACAAATACGACTTTTACATTAAAATACCATAAACTATTAAAAACCGTATTCTTTAAATTGTGTTATTTACATTCCTTGCAATTAAATCTCTACAACCTATTTTAGGGAAACCGATCGGGATGGTGCGGGTTATCGCACATTCTCAGGACTAGTAGAGCGAGATGCAGACCTCCTAATGGAGCATCCGATCTCGATGGAATTTTTAATGCAATTTTTAAGAAAAACGTGATTTTCTATTTAATAAATAAATTTTATTTTTAATAATTATATATAAATATTATCAAACCATCTATTTTAAATATATAATAAATTACATATTTTTCCAAACAAAAGAAAAGAATCACAAGTTTCATGAAAATACCATCAAGAATCCATACGAGTCAAATTTACACAAAAATACCATATATTATTCAAACTAGGTATTTATTCACTAGAATACCTCACTTTTAAAAGTTACATTCATGAAAACCCTAAATACGGTAAATAAATACTTGGGGTTTATTTTGAAAGAATACTAAAAATATTTTTCATAAACCCCCCTCAAGTTATATTAATTTACATTAAGAACCCTAGTAAATATAGGTTTAAACGGGACCAATTCTCTTAAGCCTCCGGGAGCCGGAGAAAGTCCATGCTTGCCTATTTAAGGTAGAAAATCAAAACGGGGTTATCAATGGTGATTGGCTTGAAAAAATTCATAAATCCTGCTGTACATATGTAGCAGTTATCGATAACTCCAAAACCTATTTCAGGAATCAAATTCTGTTTAGGTGTCTGACTCAGTCAGAGTCTCGGTCTAATTTGAATACAATCTATACATGAATACAATTCAAATATAACTCCAATACAATATGAATCCATATATACTGGAACTTGAACATGAATACCAGAATACTATCAATTATCAACATGACTTGATTTCACCGAACCATGGATATATATTGACTTGACTACATGACTATCCTTTTATATCCTTATCCGTTTATATGAACAATTTATATCATGCTTTCAGCAAATCTTATACAACAAATTATTACAATCAATACAATATTCATTTACGGGGTTTTAAGGGGTAGACTGGTACGGAATATGTTAAAAGTGGCACGATGATGGTCACTATAATACACCTAACCTGAACATCCATTACCGTTGTCCCGTGGGTTTTGACGGGGCCTTGTACTCCATATAGCTTAGTCCACGGAGCAAGTTGGACTCCTCTCGTATACACTGGCATATTCTGTACCAAGCTACAAACAACTACGTTAGCATAACAAACATACATTATACAGTTATATTCTCTTTAATTCTCCATTCTATTTTCTTTCTCTCTTTTGGGACTTACCGAGCGATTGTTCGTTGACGATATTCCTTTTCTCTTCTTTCTTGAAATGTTATCAGGAGGACCCGACTTTCTAGAGATTAAGCCTAGCCAGGACGATTTGGAGCAGTTCATTGAGGACCCAGAGCTCTAATTCACTTGTATATATTTTTACTTTCAGTTCATGCCATTGTTTAGGCATTGCTTTCCAGCATTGTATTTACTTTCCAGTTGTATTGTAAAGAATGTTTAATCAATAAAAAGGTTATTATTTATTTATATCTCGTCTTTTCTTATATATATTTATTATATTGCTTATATACGCTTAACGTGTTTATTTCAGAGTAAATATGTCGCGTCCCTGCCACATCTCCTTACCCGTACACTAGGAAGCGGGGCGTGAAAATCAGTGATACAGGGATTAACAAAACAATAAACAAGATTCTCCAACTCCCTCTCTGCCTTCTCCACCATGTCGAAGTAGCGATCTTCATGAGGAGTCACACCCCATCGGTTAGCGCCGTGTCCATCAGCGAAGGCGGACATGACGGCCCGCTGAGCCCGCATCTGACTTAGCAACTGAACATAACGGCCCTTCAGAGGCTGGGTAATCAGATGTGCCTCATAAAAGCACTCGATCTTGTCCTCTGCTGCATCGAGCATCACCGGAGTCATCTCCACTGGATGAGGGGATGTCAGCAAGCACAGACAGGAATATCATCCGGAGCCAAATGGAGCCGATAGAAAAAGGAGAGCCTCTACGAGCCTGAAGTTCGTACATCACCGTATCACATTGGTCATCTGTGAGAACAGGATCTACTAAATGCGCAGCAAAATGAGAAACAATTCCCTCGATAGGTATCTCTCATGATTACCGACGAGTATACGGACGATTGCAAGCCATAACTCTTGGTTTGTTAAAAATGGTTCTCTCCTTGTGAAGAAAGAGGAAAACATAGCTTCAGATTATAAAGAAAAGCATTCAAGTATAGGCACAGAAAATGTTGTGCATGGTGGAGCTATATCCAAGTCCTGATAAAAAGGGCATGGGAAAAGAAAAAGTTGACTCATAGAAATCAGAGCAAGAAGGTGAAACAATTCCCTCGGCAGCGCCTCACGTGCATGATACGTGAGCGCCAGTGCCGATTCTTTACAGGATTAGAACCTGTAGCGGCACCTCACATGCAAAACATGTGAGCGCCGGCGCTAGTTCAGGATTAAATCATGTAGCAGCACCTCATGCGCATGACACGTGAGCATCAGCACTAGTTTATATATATATATATAACAACACTTCACGTGAGGCACATATGATCATTGACATAAAGAAAAGGGGAGCTTTGTCATTCATACTTCGAAAAAATTTATACATTGGTGATAAAAAAACATCATCAAAATATTTACAACGGCAAAACGCTAAACTCCGGACACGGATTCTCAAACTCAAAAGCAAGTTTGAGCAGTGCGCATTCAGCTTCATCGACCATCTTTTCGTGCATGTTCTCTCGGATGCAAGCGTCAGGGTCACCACTGATGTCCTCCACCCTCTGATATGCCGATACTATTGCTTTCTGCTAAAAGACGCAGTGCAAGATGGTGACGAGATTATCTCTCCGTTTCTTTGAGATCAACCCCATCAAGTATACTGAATGTACCTTATCCTCAGCATCATCAAGCACTTGAAGCGGCATAATCTCAAGACGCCCGGGTATAGCTTCCCAGATCGACCCAACGACGATCTTCAAAAGGGCAGAACAGCGGGGAAGTAATCGACCGTTGTAGTCATCGAAGTGACGCATCACCGCGTGGCACTGGGCGTCAGTAAACTCTTGGCCCTGGCAGCGGCCTTGGATGCGAATCTTCTCGTAAGAGATAATCTTTTCAAGATCGTACAGATAACCAGCTCTGATATCTATAAAAAAAAGGGTTGAGAGTTAGCTATTAGTATATTAAAATCACTACAGTGGGCCCCATAAAATCATGGGGATGGCTCATCAATGATTAGACATGTGCCAATCATGAGAATCATAAGGGATTCTCATTAAATAAAGAGTGCCCATTGAACAGTGGAGTTAAAAACTCCCAATATTTCCTAAAAAGCAGGCTCTTTAAAACAAACAACAGATTAAAAAGAAGGGATTAAAACCTTAAAAATAATAATAATAATAAAACATACAAGAACGAAAAAGGGAATAAGATTCCCAAAGTTCTTAAGATCCAAATCAGAGCCAAGCTCTGTAAAAGAAATGGAATTAAATTTCCTTAAACAGTGGAGTCAAATCCCAGAATCATCCCCATGGTAAAAAAAATTCATGGGTTAATGGATGGAATCAAATTCCAGAATATCAAGATTGACAGTAGGGTAAAACCCTAGATAAGAGAATTAAAGATTCTCAAGTCTTGGATGAGAACATCAAGATCCATGGTTTGTAAAAAGAAAGTTTTTTTTAGATCTCCAAGAGATCGATTTTTTAAAAAGGGGGCTCTGTCGAAACTGATAATGGACTTAAAATCCAAAACTAAGAAAATATATATGCTCAGAAGGAGTTAAGAGCTAAGCATTGTTCATAGTTCTTACCAAGAAATCTGGCAGAGTGTATTCTGTTCAAAAGAGTTCTGGGAGACAGAGATCTAAGCTCTGGGAAACGAGAATTAAATTCTCCAAAGAAAGGAAGGTTGAAGAAAGAAAATGAAGAGATGGCAATCATCTCAAGGGCCAAAGGCCCTATTTATAGGATGTGAAGGGACGGTTCAACTCCCTAAGAAATCAAACGGTGGAAAAAGTGACGCCGTTGCACCCACATGTGAGCCACGTGAGAGCAACAGTGGGGGCATTTGTTCCCCCAATATTTAAACATATTAAAAGAGCAAGGCTCTGTTGAAATTTAATGGGGCAGCGCCTCACGTGCTTCTCACGAGGGCGCCAACGCCAATGTGCAAAGCGCAAAAACGCTTCTGAGTAAGAATTAAATTCTTATATGGCGCCACACGTGCTCCCCACGCCGGCACTAATGTACAAAGCACAGAAACGTTTTCTAAGTAAGAATTAAATTCTTATATGGCGTCGCACGTGCTCATCACACGGGCGCCAATGTGCAAAACACAAGAGTACCAATCATAAGAATTAAATTCTTAAGCAGCGCCCATGTGCACAACACGTGAGCGCCAGCGCCCAAATCAAAATCAGTAGAATTAAATTCTATATAAAAAGTTGGAATACTCTCTTTTAAACAGAGCCGTTGGATCAAAAATCCAATGGAGATGATAAATCATCAAAATATAGAATTAAATTCTATTAGGACAAAATATCTTCCAAATCATTCTAAATAAGAAAGATACTCTCGGAGGATCAATGATCCAATAATAGAATAAAATTCTATTTTAGGAATATATTCTCTCGATCTTTACAAACAAAAAGATTGTTCTTTGAAAAACAGAGAACCCTCGGATTAAAAATCCAATGGTGATTAAAAAATCACCATTTTACAGAATAAATTATGTATGTGGGAAAATATTTTTCCAATCTTGTTAAAAACAAGAAAACATATTCTGTAAAATAGAAGTCCTTCAATCAAAGATCTAACGGTGGGTAAAATCCCCCAAATCAATTTTGAGTCCCATTAAATCAATTAGAAACTCTCGATGAGAGATTTTCTCAAAAATAATTAACAAACTTGCCTCCACTATAAAAAGGACCAAAGACTTCAAGTCTCAAAAGAGAAGAGAGGAGAGACATCAGAAGCTTCTTAAAAAAATACAGAGATCTTTAAAAACAATAAAGAATTTAATTCTCAAAGAGGAAGGCTTCCCTTTCAAAAAGAGAACCGAGGTAAAGAGAATACAAAGATAAAAATATCTCTTTTACCTATTTTAAGAGTTTAACCCTTCTCAAAGAACTTAGTTCTTTCTCTGGATTAGAGATCCACAAAACAAGTCTCCCACAAGTTGAGAATTTAATTCTCATAGGGAAGATCTTGTTCTAGGGAATCAAAGATTCAGAAAAGAACTAGGTCCAAAAGAAAAATAAAAGGAAAAAGAACCTATAAAAGAACTTAGTTCTTAAAACTTAGTTCTTAAAGAAAAACTTGATCCCAGATCTTCAAAACAAAACAAAGATCTTGGTGATCATTAATGGCCAAAATATCATTAAGAGAAAAGGGGGAAAAGACTAGCGTCTCACGTGCTTCCAACATGGGCGCCTTTTTAACAGCGCCTAGCGCCTCACGTGAAAAACACGCGGGCGTCCAAAGCAGAAGGCCAGCACCTCACGTGAAACACACGTGGGCGCTAAGTAAAAGTACTTAGCACTCCATCTACAGCCAAAACGGCTGAGTGCTTTGCACTGATGGAGCAGCGCCCAGCTCCTCACGTGATCCCCATATGGGCACCACACAAAAATGCTTAGCACTCTATATATAGCCAAAACGGCTGAGTGCTTAGCACTGATCACGTGCTTCCCACGTGGGCACCATATAAAAAGTGCTTAGCACTTCATATGTAGCCAAAATGGCTGAGTGCTTAGCACTAACTGGACAGCATCCAGCGCCGCACGTGTTCCTCACGTGGATGCAGTAAGAAGTGCTTAGCACTTCACATTTAGTCAAAATGACTAAAGTGTTCAACATTTATTGGGTAGCGCCCATGACTGAAGGCTTCGCATGACATACATGTGAGCATCAGAGCTTAAATAAGTGTTTAGCACTTCTATATAAAAAGAAAAGAGCTGAACAAACAGAACCCAAATAAGTGCTTAGCACTTTTAAATTAAAAAAAAGGGACTAAGCAGACTAAGCCCAAATTGGCTAAGTCTCTGAAGTTTTCTTGCAGCTGAGCCCAAATGCTCTTTTGATGGATCTCAAGTAAAAAAATAATTCTAAAATGTTGTTAAGTTGATCTTAGTCTAAAAAAAAGACTAACGTATTCTTAACGAAAACAAACTGAGCCCAAATGCTCACTTGTAGATTTAAGTTTATCTTAATCTCAAACTAGATTAACGGTCCTTAAATGAAACAAAAAATATTTCTGAACTGTAAGAATATACAACCTAAGTTCAAAACCCTATCAAGCAAATCCTTGACCCAAACCCAAATCTAAAATATACGGATTTGGACTGGTACGCGCCCTACGGGCGACGACATAAACTAGTCTCTGTATACAATCCACGGGCAACCAAAACAAAACAAAAAGAAACACGATATAAAGTGAACTGCTGGAGCAAGAGAAAGTGGTTATGGCAATGCGGTAACGTAATTAACTGCAGGGGCTGCGCCTGCAGGGAAGAGCGTCCCCACAATCAAAAACCCCTCACAAATGAGGGGGAATCTGGTGAAGTCTGCTACAATGGCGCATCTGTCTAAATCTCCGATGTATGGTGCCATAAATCAACTTGGTATCTTTGGAGAGGTGGATAGAGAAGTACAAATAGCATCTGCCCCCAAATTCAGGCCATACAATCCATCCCAGTTCGTCCCTGTTTTCGGCGGTAAACACCTTCTTCGGTCAATCCTCCCTTGAATCAAGTTAGATGTCTTCTTTCAAAGTATCCATTGATGTAGTTGGTGTTGAGTCAGGAGATGAGGCTTTATCTTCTAAAGCCGGGTCCAGTAGGTCTTCCACCTCCTCGGCTTCCGATAGCCGAGGAAATTCTTCTTCCTCTTCCTCTTCGTCTTCTACGTTGGGTTTGCCCCTGGGGGGCGACGCCCTTGCACTTCGCCGTCGGGGGGCAAAGAAGGCCCCCAAGGTGCGCATCGAAAATACTCATGATGCTCTCTCGATGTTGAATCGCTTGGACGAGCTTTCCGATATCCGGGCTCGTTTCCATATTCCCCTTGGCTATTCTCTTCGTTTGGCCAGGGATGATGAGCGGGCAGACCAGGTGCAGGGCAATGAGATTGCTCTGTGCCTAGAAGCGTTCTGGGCAGGGATGCGTCTGCCCTTCTCGCCCGAAGTTTGCACCGTACTCCATTGCTTCCGTCTAGCTCCGGGCCAGCTAGCGCCGAACTCGTGGAGAATCCTCTTCGGGTTTCTGGTCTGGTTGAAGATTGATCGGATCCCATTCGACTTGAGTCTTCTCCTCTCCTTTCTTTGTTATAAAAATCATCCCGGTACCAGTAAGGACAAACCAAGCTAGGTGTACCTTTCTTTCAAAAAACATAAGGGTAGGGCGGCCGAGTCTAGGGTTGTGGTCGTCCCTTCTTCCATCCATGAATGGAAGGAGAAGTTTATTTTCGTTGGGCCTCCGGAGGGTGAAAATTGGTCAGTGCCCACCAAGTGGCATTGTGCTGATTGCCCTAGGGTCAAACAATCGAGTGCCCCAAAGGCGAGGGTAGTATCGCAGTGGGAACCGATCTAGCGGGCCGATATCCTGCTTTCCGAGCAAGTTTTGAGCTGGGCGGGACTCAGTCCCGCACGCTTTGGGGGTAAGTTAGGGTTTCGCCAATCAATTTAAAATTAGCATAATTCCAGCATAATTTTGTTGTTTTAGTTGCTGACCCCCTCTTTTTCTTATGTATATTCCGCAGAGCCGATGGATCGCTTGAATATCATGGATGCTATAGCCGCCAAGGTATAGGGGAGAAAGGGCGGTGGCGCTAGCTTTTCCTGCCCCGCACCGAGCATAGTTCCTCGGCAAGCCCCTTCCGCCAGGGTTCCCATAGGCCCTCCCATCCTGGAGGAACTCCGTGGAGGAGGGCAGAAGCATGCCCGGGATCCGGCGCCCTGGGCCAAAACAGAGGTGCCGCCTTCTGCCGAGTCTCCGCTCAAGAGGCAGAAGAGAGTGATTTCCTGTCCACCCCCAGCCGGGATACAGGTGCAGAAGGGTGACTTCAACATCAAGGTGCCTTGGGGGCTCTCTATAGCCGACAGTTTACTGGCGGACAAGGAGAAGGCGGCTGGAGCCAAGATTCCTCGAGGCACCCTGAAAGCCCAGGTGGCGACAATAGCTCAGGAGGCCGTTCAGGTTGGTAGCTTTTCCAAAATTTCTCCAAGTGTTTTTTCTCTGCCTAGCTCCTAAAATGATTCGTGTTTTCCGCAGGTCCTCCAGCATTGCGCCCTTCTTGCCGCCATGGAGACCAAGGAGGTGGCCCCGGCAATGAAGAAGGTCTGTGAATCTTCCTCGCGCGAGGAAGAGATCCTCGCCCAGTTGAAACAGGCGGAGGATAAGGCGTCCTCCCTATACTCAAGATTAGTCGCGGGGGGCCTGACGGTCTCCAAGTTAAAGGAGTCTCATCGACTCCTGACCGAATCCAACCGGGCTATTCAGGCCAAGATGGAGGAAGTTAACGGGCTCTATGATGCCATGAAGAGGTAGAGGGACTCGTTCAAAAAGGATGACCGGACGGCCCACGAGGCGGTGAAGCATACTGAGGGTAGGGCGGAGAAAGCCGTGGGGGAGTACAAGGCTTCCGACCAATTTTACGTCGACCTTCCCGACTCCACGGCCATCAGGTGGCATAATGGCCTCGATGCCGTCAAGGAAGCTATGCCTGGGTTCGACGACCAGGAGCTTCATGCAAGGTATCCCCTTGCCGAGGAAGTGCCCCAAGGAGGCAGCGCCGAGCCAGCAGGAGGAGGCGAGGTGGCAGGCGGAAGCGCCGAGCTGGAGGCCGCAACCGAAGCTACTGGCGGAAGCGCCGAACAGAGGGAACTGGCGGCCGAAAAGGCGACTTGAGCAACCCCCCTTTTGTTATTAAATTTTTTTAAGCCTCCGGGCATCTTGAAAGACTGATGAGCCCATAATACCTTGTACATAACTTGAAATATCAATAAAGTATTTTTAGCTCACATATGCAATATTTTTACTTTTGCAAGTGTAGATAGGCCGGTGTCCCGCGAAGGACAAGTATATATAGAGTCGAGTGACGAGCGAGCATGACATATGAACGAATGAATGCCAAATATAAGTAGATCGGCATCCCTCCTCACCCCGGAGTCGAAGTGACGAGCGAGCGCGATATACGCATGAACGAATGCTAAGTATAAGTAGATTGGCGTCCTTCCTCACCCCGGAGTTGAGATGACGAGCAAGCGCGATATACGCACGAACAAACTCCAAGTATAAGTAGATCGGGGTCCTTCCTCACCCTGGAGTCGAGGTGACGAGCGAGCGTGATATATGAATGAACAAATGCCAGGTATAAGCATATTGGCGTCCCTCCTCACCCTGGAGTTGAGGTGACGAGCGAGCACGATATACGAACGAACGAATGCCAAGTATAAGCAGATCGGCGTCCCTCCTCACCCCGGAGTCGAGATGATGAGCGAGCACGATATACACATGAACAAACACCAAGTATAATCAGATTGGCGTCCCTCCTCACCCTGGAGTCGAAGTGATGAGAGAGCGTGATATATGCACGAACGAATGCTAAGTATAAGCAGATCGGCGTCCCTCCTCACCCCGGATTCAAGATGACGAGCGAGCACAATATACATACGAACGAATGCCAAGTATAAGTAGATCGGTGTCCCTGGACTCGGCATTGGATGAGCTGAGCAGGAAACTACTCGGCCGCCTCGTGATTAGGGCTTTGGATCCGCAGCGTAGCCGGGTAGGAAGCTGCCCCCAGCGGATGAGCTGAGCAGGAAACTACTTGGCCACCTCATGATGAGGGCTTTGGATCCACAGCGTAGCTGGGCAGGAAGCTGCCCCCCGTGGATGAGCCGAGCAGAAAACTACTCGGCCGCCTCATAATGAGGGCTTCCATATCTTGGCCTCCTTGATTGTAACACCCTAGTTTATTTATACCAGTTCTAGTTCATATATTTCTTTATCTATGGTATTTTCCTGATTTACTGTGTTTTGGGTACAAATAGTATTTTGACATCTGTATTTGCATCCAACCAGCATGCTTGAAACCTGTCTTGAATCATGGTTATGATTTATCCTGACTTGTTATGTGGACTCGTGTACTTACATTATTGCATACTGCATATTGGAATTTATCTGGCATCTGCATTTTAAATACAACATTTAAAGTCAATTAAAATATTTTAAAAATATCTAGCGTGACTTGCATAATATCCCTGACCCTGTGGTAGCATCCGCACCTCGTGTTCTCGTCCCGTTTAGTGAAATGGACTCGTTTGGATATCTACGTGCACGCTGCGTGTATCCGCTCTTGGGGGTATGCATTTTCGTTACCCGGATATCCTATTTTGGTTTCGATTGATACGTATATTGTCCGTATTTTCAAACCATAATTTTAGACCCGACCTAGACGTGTTTTGGAGTAATTTTGTATTAGCCAAAAAACTCAATTTATTTAATATTATATTCTAATATATCTAAAATAGTTAATATATGATTTTATAACAAAAATATTTTTTTAATATTTAAAGAAAAGATCAAATCTAGATCCTAACATCCTACACACACAGATCACTAACTCTGCCTCTCTCTCTCTATCTAAATATATATTAATTTATTCTTTATATTTTAAACCCAATACTACAAAACCAACCACGTATCTCTCTCTTCTTCAATTTTTTTTCACATTTCTTTGCACCTCCGAGCTCGCGTGAACCCACGCCTGCAACCCTCGTCGCCTCGTCGCCGCCGCCGCCCTCGCCCAACTTCCGACCATCTCATCATCCTCGTCAACAGACACTCTTCTCTCCTCACCTTCCTCTCCTACTTGGCCTCACCCCGGCCTCGCCTGCGACCCAACCCCATCGTCCTCGCCGTCGACGACCTCATTGTCCTCGCCGTCGACGACCTCATCGTCACCTCCTCTCCACCTTCCTCCACTCCACTTCTTGCCCTCTCTCTTTCCCGAACCCAAGAACACCCGAGCATTCCTCACCCGACTTCGACAACCCTAACAACCCTCACCTGCACCTCTTCTGTCGACGTCGCTCCACCGCCGGTGACCCCACTTCGTCATCTCCTCTGACCTCACACCCATCACCCACAGCCCCGACTTCAAGAAACCCAGAACAGCCTTCTTCTTCTACTTCTTCTTCTTCTTCTTCTTGGTTTTCTTGATTTCGCGTTTTTCCGGTTATCGCCGGAGACCCATTGCCGTCGTCACCCTATCTGTCCTCGCCTGTGTTCCAAACCCCAGAGGCACCCTTTCTTCTCCTTCTTCTTCTTCTTCTTTCTTCTTCTTTTTCTTTCTCTCTCTTTCTTGGTCCGTATATCCCGACGATCGCCGGAGCCTTGCCGCTTCCGACGATCCGAGCAACCCAGTGGACGTTCCCAGCCAGCGTGGTTACTCTCTTGCATTGCCTGGTCCTGTTCCGTACGCGCGAGCGTGCATCGAGACTTTTACCGACATTGGACGCTGAGTATGCATTCCGTTTCGTGATCCGTCTAGGAAAGTTTATCTTGCTACATGCTACATTATACATCTATTTTAATAATTATAACACTGGTATTATAAATCATGCATCCCAAGTTCTCGTTTTACAGTTTTCCGACATCCGTATACATCCGTACGTATTATCTTACATCTAGCACATGCAAACCTATCTTGTTACATATTATACTACAGTATACTGCATCCAAATGGAATATTTATATCTCATATTGCTTAGTTATACATCCCACATTACCATTTTACAGTTTTACTGTTTTCGGATACCCGTTTGCATCCATCTAATTTAAAATATATATAACTGCATCTATAGATCACATTAATACATAACACTGTGATATTAACACCTCATGTTTAATAAAGTGCATCCTAATTAGTATTGGAACTATAAATGTAACTCCAATCAATAATTGTGCATCCATATCATTGACTTTATATCTATTTGCATACCATGTCACATTATTTCATTCTATTGTTATATTAGTACTCCATACTTGATTTTGTGCACCCATATTTATTACAGTTTGATTATGAGCACCCACTTGATACTTGTGCACTACCTGACATGACCTGATACACTACTACTTGACACGACTTGATACCTGTGCACTACTTAACATGACTTGATACATGTACACCACCTGACATGACCTGATGTACCACAGCTTGACATGTTACCTGATCTTGTTACTAATGCCGACAATCTTGACCTGTTGTCCCTACGGACATATCCTGTTGTCTATTCAGACAAACCTGTACTTACTTGATCCCGTGTTGGCTTTAGCTCCAGATTTATCAATACCTGACTTGAACACATAACCCTGGGGGTATGGGGAAACCAAAAGTGTAAACTAAAGTGTAACTTAAAAGGGTATTACTTGATCCGTGGTCCCGGGGGTAACGGGACAGAGCCATTCGTGACTCTTACATATTCTTGATCCGTGGTCCCGGGAGGTAACGGGACAGAACCACTCTTGGTTCACATATTCCTGATCCGTGGTTCCGGGGGGTAACGGGACATATCCTTTGAGTTACATGGAGGATTACTCTAATTGATTTCAATAATTTTAGAGTAGATAACCCTATGGCACAGTTAGACTACTCACTGCACTTCACCTGTATATATTCTGTCCACTTACTGTTTTTACTTCATGCTACTATTACTGTTTATACTGCATGCCTGCATATTTCATTACATCCTGCTTGTTTAGAGTTATTGTTATTATGACACACTGACGTCTGGGTTTTGCATGGCCCAGATCCCTTATCCTTATCGCAGGCTGTCCAGGAGTATTTTGATCAACAGGCCGAGCAGTGAGGACATGTTATTAGTTTAGTTTAGTTTCCTTTCAGTATTTTCATTCCTAATGTGAGCCCGCATTATGGAACGTACATTCCCGTTTATTATTGTATTGGATCTTTTTGCTTCCGCATTATTTTTATTCTTGACTCGTTATTCTGGCTCATGGACATGTATTAGATAGTTGTTTATTATTTTTACTGTTCTTGATATCTCTACAGCCGTAATGTGACTGTGGAGGGATATTTCATATCCACAGGTAGCATGGTTGGCTCTGTCACGTGCCTATCTTAGCGCACTCTGGGAAGCGGGACGTGACAGGGTTTGTTTGGTATCAGCGCATAGGATTTAGGTTAATCGGGTTTGATTCTTTTGTAGTTGGGTATTGGACCCAATACACGAATCAGAATACTCGTGATTAGGAACATGTCCTGCCACATTGTTATCGTGATTCTTGAATCATATCTTTCTCTTGACCCTTGTCTGACGATATGCAAACAATTTTGCATCTCGGCTTGAAATCTTCTTGATTCCTTATTGTTTATCCCGTCTTATTCCTTCGATTCTGATGTTAGGATTTGGGTGACTTGGACGGAGTTATGTGATTGTAACTATGAATTGCAGCATGGTTACAATGCGGTACTCTATTTAAGTATCTTGGAGTCCTGGTCTTGATTCATTTCCTTGATTCATGGTCGTGAAATTTCCTTGGTTCTCTCAGTTTCATTGCTTACCAGTTCATGTTTTGCAGATTTCTTGGTGATCGATACCGGCAGTTATGATATTGTCTTGGGAATGGATTTTCTCGGCACTTTCCACGCTCACATTGATTGTAGGGTAAAAAAAGTGATTTTCCAGATTCCTGGACATCCGGAGTTTGTTTTTGCTGGAGGTAGCAGTTCTGTCTGGCCAGTCGAGTTTAGGGCTAGGCCGACAAACAGTGTTCTTTCGTCAATGGAAGTTGATAAGGAGGAAGCTCCAGTTGTAGTTCGAGAGTTCATGGATGTATTCGAAGATATCTCGGGTTTACCGCCAAAATGAGATATGGAGTTCGCGATCGATCTTGTTCCTGGTGCAGCGCCGATTTCAAGGCGTATTATCTGATGGCACTAGTGGAGTTGGATGAAGTAAAGAAGCAGGCTACCGAATTACTAGAGAAGAGTTGGATTCGTAGCAACAATTCACCTTGGGGAGCTCCAGTTCTTCTAGTCAAGAAGAAAGATGGCACAAGCAGGATGTGCATCGATTATCGAGAATTAAACCGGGTGACTATTAAGAACAAGTACCCGATCCCTCGCATTAGTGAACTGTTCGAGCAGCTTAGTGGCGTGAGGGTATTCTCGAAGCTGGATTTGCGATCCGGATATCATCAGGTCCGAGTTAAATCAGAAGATATTTGCAAGACTACGTTCCGAACTCGGTATGGACATTACGAGTATTTAGTGATGCCCTTCGGAGTTACGAATGCACCGGCGATATTTATGGACTTGATGAACCGAATCTTTTCACCATTCTTGGACCAGTTTATAGTGGTGTTCATCGATGATATTCTGGTCTACTCGAGGAGCATAGAAGAGCATGCAGAACACTTGAAGATCGCACTGCAGACATTGAGGCAAGAAAGATTGTATGCAAAGATGAGCAAGTGCGAGTTTTGGCTTGAAGAAGTGAAGTTTTTGGGGCATGTCGTGTCCGGAGATGGAATCGTCGTTGATCCCGAAAAGATTGCGGCAGTTCGTGATTGGCCGATTCCGAAGAACGTAGCAGAGATCAGAAGCTTTCTTGAACTTGCCGGGTATTACAGAAGGTTCGTGGAGAATTTTGCTCGTTTGGCTGAGCCTCTGACCAAGCTTACGCGTAAGGAAGTACCGTTCGTATGGACGAATAAATGTGCGTCGGCTTTTGAGGTATTGAAGCAGAGATTGATAACCGCTCCTATTTTAACCGTACAAGACAGTTCCGGAGGTTTGGTGATTCACAGCGACGCATCTGGGAAAGGTTTGGGATGTGTTTTGATGCAGCATGAGAAGGTTATAGCTTACGCATCAAGACAGTTGAAGACCCATGAGAAGAATTACCCAACTCATAATTTGGAGCTAGCAGCTGTGATTTTCGCTTTAAAGATTTGGAGACACTACTTATTGGGCGAAAGAGTCGAAGTATTCACCGATCACAAAAGCCTGAAGTATGTGTTCACACAGAAGGAGCTTAATATCAGGCAGCGTAGATGGTTGGAGCTGATGACTGACTATGATCTTGATCTCAAGTACCATCCGGGGAAAGTTAATGTTGTGTCGGACACGCTTAGTCGATTGCCAGCAATTCAGATGTTGACTGCACAAAAGAAACTTATCGAAGACTTTCGGAGATTCGAGTTGAAGATCGTGCTACCGTATTCTTTGGGACAGTTGATGCAGCTGTAAGTACAATTGTCGTTGATCGAGAATATTAAAGCAGCGCAATCGCAGGACCCAAGATTGCAGAAGTTTCGAGAACAGGTTGAAGCTGGACTTCGAACGGACTTGTTGATTCATGAAGATGGTTCGTTGCGATATAGTAGCTGTTTGTGTGTGCCAAAGGGAGATATTCACGAAGAAGTTATGAAGGAGGCGTACAGTTCCGCATATTCCGTACATCCAGGAGGTACGAAGATGTACCGAGATCTACGACAGCATTTCTGGCGGGAATGCATGAAACGGGAGATTGCCCGCTTTATAGCGAAGTGCTTGGTGTGTCAGCAAGTTAAAGCTGAACATCAAAGGGTTGCTGGTTTATTGCAACCACTTCCGATTCCTCAATGGAAGTGGGAACATATAACCATGGATTTCGTGACGGCTTTACCGCGGAGTCCAAAGGGCAACAATGCAGTTTGGGTGATTGTTGATCGATTGACTAAGGCAGCTCATTTCATACCATTTCGAGTTGGTCAGTCGACGGAAACGTTAGCAAAACGGTACATGCAGGAGATTGTAAGATTGCATGGAGTACCTGTGAGCATCGTTTCTAATCGTGATACCCGATTTTTGTCGCACTTCTGGAAGAGCTTACAGGAAAGTTTGGGGACTCGATTGAAGTTTAGCACATCTTATCATCCTCAGACAGATGGCCAGTCGGAGAGAATGATCCAAACTCTTGAAGACATATTGAGAGCTTGCATGTTAGACTTCAAGGGTTCATAGGAGGATCATCTACACTTGGTGGAGTTTTCTTACAATAACAGTTTTCAGGCGACTATTCAGATAGCTCCATTCAAAGCATTATATGGTCGCAAGTGTCGTTCACCTGTTTGTTGGGACGATATTGGAGAATGAAAATTATTGGGACCGGATTTGATCGTGCAGACAGTAGAGAAAGTTAACACTATCTGGAATCATATGAAGGCGGCACAAGATCGGCAGAAGAGTTGGGCCGATACATCGAGAAGACCTCTAGAGTTCGTTGTTGGTGATCTGGTATTCTTGAAGATATCACCTACTGGAGGAGTGATTCTTTTTGGGAGTCGAGGCAAACTTAGTCTTCAATTCGTTGGGCCTTTCGAGATTTTGGAACGTATTGGAGAAGTGGCGTATCGATTGGCTTTACCGCAATCTTTGGCGAATGTTCATGACGTGTTTCATGTATCTCAACTCCGTAAATATATTCGAGATAAAACACACGTGCTGGATCATTCAGAGCTGACTGTACGAGAACATTTAACCATTGAGGAACGACCGATGTCGATTGTGGATCGAAAGAACAAGGCTATCCCTCTCGTACTTGTTTCTTGGGGAAATCGCTCGCACGGAGAATCGACTTGGAAACGAGAAGACTAGATTCGACAGAATTTTTCACATTTCTTTTCTTAGATTCATGTTTTCTTGTCTTTTCTCGTTCCGGGAATTTCGAGGACTAAATTCTTTTGTAGTTGGGTATAATGTAACACCCTAGTTCATTTATACCAGTTCTAGTTCATATATTTCTTTATCTATGGTATTTTCCTGATTTACTGTGTTTTGGGTACAAATAGTATTTCTACATCTGTATTTGCATCCAACCCGCATGCTTGAAACCTGTCTTGATTCATGGTTATGATTTATCCTAACTTGTTACGTGGACTCGTGTACTTACATTATTGCATACTGCATATTGGCATTTATCTGGCATCTGAATTTTAAATACAACATTTAAAGTCAATTAAAATATTTTAAAAATATCTAGCATGACTTGCATAATACCCCTGACCCTGTGGTAGCATCCGCACCTCGTGTTCTCGTCCCGTTTAGTGAAACGGGCTCGTTTGGATAGCTACGTGCACGCTGCGTGTATCCGTTCTTGGGGGTATACATTTTCGTTACCCGGATATCCTATTTTGGTTTCGATTGATACGTATATTGTCCGTATTTTCAAACCATAATTTTAGACCCGACCTGGGCGTGTTTTGGAGTAATTTTGTATTAGCCAAAAAACTCAATTTATTTAATATTATATTCTAATATATCTAAAACGGTTAATATATGATTTTATAACAAAATATTTTTTAATATTTAAAGAAAAGATCAAATCTAGATCCTAACATCCTGCACACACAGATCACTTACTCTGTATCTCTCTCTCTATCTAAATATATATTAATTTATTCTTTATATTTTAAACCCAATACTACAAAACCAACGACGTATCTCTCTCTTCTTCAATTTTCATTCACATTTCTTCCCGTCTCCGAGCTCGAATGAACCCACGCCTGCAACCCTTGTCGCCTCGTCGCCGCCGTCACCCTCGCCCAACTTTCAACCATCTCATCATCCTCGTCAACAGACACTCTTCTCTCCTCACCTTCCTCTCCTACTCGACCTCACCCCGGCCTCGCCTGCGACCCATATCCTGCGTTCGTCGCCGTCAACGACCTCGTCGTCACCTCCTCTCCACCTTCCTCCACTCCACTTCTCGCCCTCTCTCATTCCCGAAACCCAAGAACACCCGAGCATTCCTCACCCGACTTCGACAACCCTAATAACCCTCACCTGCACCTCTTCTGTCGACGTCACTCCACCGTCGGCGACCCCACTTCGTCGTCGCCTCTGACCTCACACCCATCACCCACAGCCCCGACTTCAAGAAACCCAGAACAGCCTTATTCTTCTACTTCTTCTTCATCTTCTTGGTTTTCTTGATTTCGCATTTTTCCGGTGATCGCCGGAGACCCGTTGCCGTCGTCACCCTATCTGTCCTCGCCTGTGTTCCAAACCCCCAGAGGCACCCCTTCTTCTCCTTCTTCTTCTTCTTCTTTCTTCTTCTTTTTCTTTCTCTCTCTTTCTTGGTCCGTATTTCCCGACGATCGCCGGAGCCGTGCCACTGCCGACGATCCGAGCAACCCAGTGGATGTTCCCAGCCAGCGTGGTTACTCTTTTGCATTGCCTGGTCCAATTCCGTACGCGCGAGCGTCCATCGAGACTTTTACCAACATTGGACGCTGAGTATGCATTCCGTTTCGTAATCCGTCTAGGCAAGTTTATCTTGCTACATTCTACATTACTTTATATACATCTATTTTAATAATTATAACACTGGTATTATAAATCATGCATCCCAAGTTCTCGTTTTACAGTTTTCTGACATCCGTATACATCCGTACGTATTATTTTACATCTAGCGCATGCAAACCTATCTTATTACATATTATACTACAGTATACTGCACCCAAATGGAATATTTATATCTCATATTGATTAGTTGTACATCCCATATTACGATTTTACAGTTTTGCTGTTTTCGGATACCCGTTTGCATCCATCTCATTTAAAAAATATATATAACTGCATTTATAGATCACATTAATACATAACACTGTGATATTAACACCCCATATTTAATAAAGTGCATCCTAATTAGTATTGGAACTATAAATGTAACCCTAATTGATAATTGTGCATCCATATCATTGACTTTATATCTATTTGCATACCATGTCACATTATTTCATTTTATTGTTATATTAGTACTCCATAATTGATTTTGTGCACCCATATTTATTACAGTTTGATTATGAGCACACACTTGATACTTGTGCACTACCTGACATGACCTGATACACTACTACTTGACACGACTTGATACCTGTGCACTACTTGACATGACTTGATACATATACACCACCTGACATGACCTGATATACCACAGCTTGACATGTTACCTGATCTTGTTACTAATGCCGACAATCTTGACCTGTTGTCCCTATGGACATATCCTGTTGTCTATTCAGACAAACTTGTACCTGCTTGATCCTGTGTTGGCATTAGCTCCAGATTTATCAATACCTGACTTGAACACATAACCCTGGGGGTATGGGTAAATCAAAAGTGTAAACTAAAGTGTAACCTAAAAGGGTATTACTTGATCCGTGGTCCCGGTGGGTAACGGGACAGAGCCATTCGTGACTCTTACATATTCTTGATCCGTGGTCCCGGGGGGTAACGGGACAGAACCACTCTTAGTTCACATATTCCTGATCCATGGTCCTGGGGGGTAACGGGACATATCCTTTGAGTTACATAGAGGATTACTCTAATTGATTTCAATAATTTTATAGTAGATAACCCTATGGCACAGTTAGACTACTCACTGCACTTCACATGTATATATTCTGTCCACTGATCTATATTCATGTTACTGTTACTGTTTATACTTCATGCCTGCATATTTCATCACATCCTGCTTGCTTAGAGTTATTGTTATTATGACGCACTGACCTCTGGGTTTTGCATGGCCCAGATCCCTTATCCTTATCGCAGGTTGTCCAGGAGTATTTTAATCAACAGGCCGAGCAGTGAGGACCTGTTATTAGTTTAGTTTAGTTTCCTTTCAGTATTTTCATTTCTGATGTGAGCCCGCGTTATAGGACGTACATTCCAGTTTATTATTGTATTGGATCTTTTTGCTTCCACATTATTTTTATTCTTGACTCGTTATTCTGACTCATGGACATGTATTAGATAGTTGTTTATTATTTATACTGTTCTTGATATCTCTACAGCCGTAATGTGACAAAGGAGGGATATTTCCTATCCACAGGTAGCATGGTTGGCTCTGTCACGTGCCTATCTTAGCGCACTCTGGGAAGTGGGGCGTGACATTGATTCTTGGGATTTCTTTGAGATGTCGTTAAATCTTCTTTGACCCGCATGGGAAGGAGCGGGCAAGTAATCGGACACCACATGGCTGCGCCTTATAGGAAATATACGATACTCTATGATTTTCACTGTGGCGTGGGATGATCTCGGTCGTTGGAAGACTTTTGTTGAGGCTATGAATAGCGAAGGCATGGCCCCCCTTCAAGCATCCACGTTGATTTCCTTCTAGTCGTTTCGTCTCTTCCTGATGACAGGTCGCGCGTACACCATCTCAGACATCGTATCTCGAGACGACGTGTATTTCTATGGACTTGATCGTTCCGAGGCAACGTATGAGGCCGTGATAGGTCTTTTGGAGGGTCACTGTGGGCGTCTACTACCCCATCGATCCCCTCTCCTGCAGGTGCTTATTTATTCGATATAAAGGTCTTCCCCGGGTCTTTACAAGGCCCTGTCCCCGCAGGCAATGGAGGAGGTGTTCGACAAGATGCACACGGCCCACGAGCTGGGTCTGATCTCGAATAGCAGGCGGGATGGCTCAACAGATATTCTTCTCAAATGTTTCCAACAGAGATTGGTTGTGGTGTCGTGTTTGGCGGCAGGAGCCCCCGGCGAATCCATAGCTTCTAGGGTCCATGGATACTGACCGAGGGAGCGAGCGGAGGTCACTTGGGCTCAGCTGGAGGAACTCTCCTCCAAGTATCATCGTCAATGTTTTCTTAACTCACCTCCCCCTTTGTTGTAAGTATTATGTGCTTTTTCCTTTGCTTTGTAAGGCTGAGTAGCCGAGAATACCTCCTAATAAATTCTTAATAAATTTTCTTTTGCTTAAAGACCTTTCTTTGCCCGTGATTACAGAATATCGAACTTCTTTATTTGTTTTTCGAAGCGTAGGTGGACCGGTGCTTTTTATACCCCTTACCTCGGAGCTGAGGTAAGGAGGGCAGAGCTAGACTTAGGTCTGCTGCTCTTTGAGCATGCCTGGGTACTTGTCCTAGGACACCTTTGCTGCTTCTGAGCCGGGCTAGAGAAAGCCCGTGGCTGGATGCTTAGGGTCCGTATTTTTTCGGGCGGGAGTGTACCCGTTTTGAGTGAGTGCGGCGGATAGGGGACTATCCGCCGGCCTTAGAGCGGAGTAAGAATCTACTTGCGTGAAAGCTTATCTTAGAAATTTTAGTTGACACAAAAGGGAATTTTATTACTCGAAAGGGTACAAGTTCATCTGTACAACTTAAACTTTTCGGCATTATATGGTCGAGGAAAATCACGCCCCCAGGAGTCCTGGAGACGATAGACTCCGCCGGGGAGAACTTGTGTAGCTTTCCTTGGTCCATGAATTCGTTTCATCCTAGGACTAAGTCACATGTCGTGAAGGCTCGATGTTTAACCCGGGCGTTGTAGTAGAGGGCGGTCTGCTGCTGATATACGGCTATTCTGATTTGCGTCCGATCTCTTTTCTCCAATAAGATATCTAGGTTGCTTTGAACTTCTAAGATGTTATCCTCGTTGTCGAAGTGTTCGACTCAATAACTGGGCAAGCCAATTTTCGCAGGGACCATTGCCTCGGTTCCGTAATAGAGGCTAAACGGGGTTTCCCTCGTAGGTGTTTTTCTCGACGTTCGCAACACCCACAGTACTCGAGGCAGTTCCTCGACCTAGCTGCCCTGTCTTCCCTCCAGGTGGGCTCTGAGCCCATAGATGATGCCTAGGTTTGCTATTTTGGCTTACCCGTTGTATTTTAATAGTCATTTCAAAATTCTATGACTTTGTCATTTTTGAAGTTGGTTGTGTGGTCGGTGATGATGCACCTTAGGATTCCGAATTGGGAGATTATATTATTTTGCAGGAATTTTATCGTAGAGGTGGCATCCAGTTTTCTTATCGGCGTGACATCTATCCATTTTGTAAGTTAGTCTACGGCGACAAGGATGTATTTATGTCCACCCGTGCCGGTGGGGAGATGGCCAGCCATATCCATCCCCCACTGTGCAAACGGCCAAGGGGATCTTAGTGGTGTTAATTTGGTAGCGGGGAGCCGAGGGATGCTGCCAAAGAGTTAGCAGTTCTTTCACCTTCTGACCATCTTTCCTACGTCTTGGTGTATTGTCGGCCAGTAATACCCTTGCAACAGTGTCTTTTGAACTAGACTGCGAGCCCCCTGATGTGCTCCTCCGACCACTTCATGTATCTCTCGTAGGACGTATTCTTAGTCGAGATCGACGCATCGATGGAGCCGGCAATCCTCGACCCTGTATTTGGGTTTATGGTCGGTATTTGATGTAGACCACGGGATGTGGGGTAGTCTGAGTGTGAGTTCAACGGAATCTCGGGAGTCCTATTGCCGGCATATACAGCGATTCTGGGAGTCATATGGGTGATATTACTGATTATTAGCGAGCGTGTTTCGGGCTCGTGTTCCCTTGCCCCTGGGGCCCTACCCTTGGGTTGGTGATACTCCTGCGTGGTTGACTCTCACACTTAGACTGACGATAGGTTTAGCGACCTGGACAGTGAGACTTAGAGACTGATAGGTTTAGTAACATGGTTATGCATTGTTTACTGATTCGATATACCTGCTTTACTGTTTACCTGTACTGGTCACTTCATGCTCATGTCATCACTCTATGCTTACTGTTTCATATTCATCATTATTGCACGTGTTCGCATTTGTATTTATATATATTGCTATTGTGTCGCTCTGACGACCTGAGTATGCATGCTCAGAGTGAGAAGTGGACTTAGCTCGGATCAGCACCTGTCGTACCTTGAGAACATCGCAGACATCTAGATCATCGATCGGCGCTATCTTTCCTTTGACACTATCTGGTTAGTTTTATATCTGTTTTGATTCAGTGACTGCATTTCTCATTACCTGTGCATTGATTACTGATTACCGTAAAGGTAGAAGCCGAAGTGTGACTACGGCAGGATATTTCCTTGACCGTAGGAGCATGGGTGGCCTTGTCACCCTTCGTATTCCGTATTTTGAGAAGCGGGGCGTGACACTACGTCTTGGTGTATCGTCGGCCAGTAATACCCTTGCAACAGTGTCTTTTGAACTAGACTGCGGGCCCCCTGATGTGCTCCTCCGACCACTTCATATATCTCTTGTAGGACATAGTCTGCTTCGTCGAGATCGACGCATCGGGGTAGAGGTTGGGTGCACAACTTTTTGTACAGGTTTCCTTTGCTCTACATGAAGTGGCGAGCTTTCACATGGAGTCGGCAAGCCTCGACCCGGTCCTCAGGGAGTACTCCGTCCTTTAAGAATTCTACAATGGATTTTCTCCAATCCGGGATATCCCCTTGAGTCGTGTAGATCTGGTGTGTTACCTCTTCATCTTCCATGCTAGTTCGTGGCAGGACTTCGAAGAGGATGTTTCTTTTGTGATTGGCCGAATAGGAAGAGACGAGTTTGCTTAGCACGTCAGCCTCGGTGTTCATGCTTTTGGGAATCTGTTCCACCTGGACCTCGTTGAAATTTCTCCGAAGTCTTTTTACCTCCGCCGGGTATTTCATCATTAGTGGTTCCCAGGCTTCGAAACTTCTGGTCACCTGGCCGACGACTACCGCGAAATCGTTGTGGATCCTAATCGTCTTTAGCCCTACGCTGGAGGCGATTCGTAGCCCGGCTAATAAAGCCTTGTATTCTGCTGCATTGTTCGACGTCTTAAAGCCAAGTCTCAGAGAGTACTCCATCTCCGCCTTATTTGGACCACGTGTCACGACCCGAAAAGTACGGAACATGACTGGCACTTAAATTACGAAACGTCTCGAGGCGTACGTAATCTAAGTAAGCCAAAACCCAGAAATCAAAACCAAAGAAGCAGTAGAGTGAAGGAAAAACCAATTTAAAGCAAGTAGTTTTAACAACATAGGCCGAAATATGTATTTTTAAAATCTCAAGTATTTTTTGAAAATTTCGGCAGGGTCTCCTTTGTAAATACTGGCCCCAAACGGGATACAACATGAATAGTATACGAAATAAATAAAAAGGCATCCCCAAGCGGGAGCTAGCTCTTCGTCAATCGACGGTCACAACCACACAAGCAATATAATATACAACGCCGAAGGTCGAGGATCAAAACTCAAAGAAAACCCAAAACAGCATGAAAACCATAATAATACAACGCGCGACTCTAAGGTCGAAATAATAACAAGTCTGGTCTTCTATCTCTATCAAATATACAATCTGGTTGATGGAGTTTCTAGATACAACTGAAATAATAAATAAACAATGGTGGTCCTGAGGCAAAAGAACCCACCTACCAAAGAAATCACCCGGAAGGAACATTGTGCCAGCAAAGCCGCAACGAAACCTGTACGGCAAGACCTGCAAGGAACTACGGCACAACGGGGGTGAGTTGCCAGTTCGTGAGTAGAAAACATCTACGAGTAGAAATCGCATGTATAACGCAATCCTAGGTCATACGATCAGTAATATCCTCAAATAATAATAATATGGCCTGAAGCATAATATAACGGTAAAGGGTAAACATCTATCCATATAGTGTAATACCAAGAACTCGTGTCAGTGCCTCAGGTAACAACATGTCACTAATATGATGTACAATTGTCAGGCAGCAATATATCACTAAAATGATGTGCAGATGCATATAATGAGAACAAAGTATATCATGAATCAAAGAACTGTTTTTCTTTATTTAATGAGATTTCTGTATGTATATAAATCGAGATATCATCAATGAAATCAACATCAAATCCGTGTCAAGCATTGACGCAAAACATAAACCTCAATATCTCAGGCGCCGGCTATCCGGACTGGCCTGTATCATCAAATCTATATATCTTAGTGTCTCAAATCTCAATACCTCAATACCTCTGGTTCCGTCAATCCGGATCGGCCCATATCATCAATCACATGACCACGAACGGTATTCTCCAGATATCCGCCGCGCCAGGTAAAATCACCGGTAGGAAGTCTGCCCCTGCCGGGCTCATCGTCTACAACTCGAGCTTCTTGCCCCGGGATACCATACCGGGTCCACCATGTACCCGAGACGGTTCATCCAACTCCTCGAATCAGGTAAACTACAGGTCTAACTAACAACCAATCGAAAGGGGTATGGAAACCACCTAAATCTGAGTCGATATATATATATATATATATATATATATATATATGTATATGTATGTATGTATGTATGTATAATAGTCGGTGATCCCGCCTCAATAGTATCCCATATGATACCCTATATAATATGACATCCTCGAGTCAAGAGTGCGGATCTATCATCAATATATAGCTCGTACGGTAAATTCGTCGTACGGCCTCCCAAATCTGGGTATGGGTCAAATGTCACGTCTATCACATTATTCATCTGGTATCCTCTTTATCAAATATCATGATCGGGGTACTGATCTACGTCTAGTACAAAACTGATACCATTTATGGATGCATGTGTGTGTATGAAAACACCACGCCTATAGGACCCGCTAAACATATCACGTCGTAACTCGAATACGAACCCTGTCACATCACCGATCTCACGGCCTCAAGCCCAAACTCATCGACTTATCTCCAATCCCAAGTACTATCCTCATAATCCGTGTATATGTGTACGTGTGTGTGTGTACAAAGCCCCATACCCATGTGTGTGTGTGTGCACATATCCCCATATATGCACATGTAAAATAGATGTTTGCAAATGCGTGTGTGCGTGTGGGTGTGAACCTATTCTAGGGTTCGCGCCTAAGAAGCTATGCTAGTTTACTTCTAGTTACCCTAAACTAAACCATGAACACAATAATCATCTCTTGATAAACATCCAAGTATCATGAAACACACACACACACACACACACACACACACACACACACATATCATAACTATACTACGAACTGCGAGGGTGCTATACGCCATCCACCCGACTTCCCCCGTAGATATAATCTACTCACCTGGTCCTCGCTTGCCGAAATCAATGTCGCCACGCGCTTGCTTGTTGTCTCGAAGTTCTCGTGAGGGTACCTACGTATCATAGAACATCGCATCGCATCAAAATCCGATTCACGACCAAAACGTCACATGAATCTCACATAGATCAAAACCTATGGTTTGCTTCCTCAAATCAACCCATGAACCCTCGACATCGGCATACAAACGCCGAGTGATCGCGAAAACTCAAACGCACCAATCGTGGTTTCAAAACTCACTAATTATATATGAAATAAGGTTTAAATCATCAAAATATTAAAATTAATCAAATCGTTTTATTTCCCAAAAACCTAGTTAGCACAAATTTCCCATTTCGGTTCAAAACTTGATGTTTTAACCAAATCTAAATATTTTAACGATTCTAATGGCCAAAATGCTCACTTAATATCATAATTAGGTCACACAAATATTCAATACTAATTTATCTCACCAAAATATATACATTTTAAAAACCTAGTTTGTAATTTTATCCAATTTCAACCATTTTATAGCAAAAGTGCACAAACAACAATTTAGCTTGGATTTGCATGATCTAAAGTATTAAACTATAACTTATAATGTTAATAATGTGATAAAAACCCTAACAATATTTTAATCTCACATATATATGTATTTCATGAAAATCCTAGTTTGCATAAAAAGCTTAATTTGGACATTTTACAAGTAACGATTTGTAATTAGCAAATAGATTAGTTTTTAACAAGTCTAAAGATGCTAGCCCACATCACACAACCCTAATCAAAATACTCAAAACCCTAACTTGATCCAAACTCTTTTCTAGAATTTTCAAATTTTCCATTAAAACCTAATTAACACTTAATTAACTTAGATTAAAGCAATAATCAACAATTTAACTACATGGTTAAGATTATACCTCCACAATTTTTGTAGATCCCACTTGCCACTGGCCTCCCAAAATGCAAACTTTTCACCAAGATCCATACTAGATAGGCCAATGAGAAATGGGTAGGGATTTGATTTTGATTTTGTGAGGTTTTTGTGTTGATTTTTGGGCATTTTGTGGGATTTTTTCAAGAGAAAGAGATGGGGATTTTTTTGTTTTGAGAGGGGTTGCTGTTGATTGAGGGGGTCTCGGCTGGAATGGGGAGAGGGGGAGAGAGAGTGTTGAGTTCGGCCAGCACATGGGGAGGGAGGTGAGAGGGTGTGGGTGAGTGTGGGTGAGGAAAGAAAATAATAAATATTATACCCCAATTTCTATTTACACTAATTTAACCATTTAAGCCTTTTTCTTCAATATTTTCTAAAACGATTTGACAATTTCATTTCATTTCAAAAACAATATTTTACATGTTAGTTTAATGTGTCATGATGCACAAATTTGTATCAACCCATTCCAATATGTAATTTTCCCTAATTAAATGTATTAGTGACGGCTTAAAATAATATTAAAATAATTAATTTCGGAAAAAAATTTAGTAAACTAGAAATTTTACAAGTAGCTCAATAAATACCAAATACTAGCAGTTGCATAGCTAGAATATATATATTTAATTTTATATTAAAAGATATTTATATCCTGATTTTTACGGAAAACACCCGTTATATTACCGATTAACCGAAATTTCACCTGAACGATTTTTAAAACGTTACAATCTTCCCCCCTTAAAGAAATTCGGTCCCCGAATTTAAATTAAAACTCCCCCTAAATACTAAAACATTTAAGCAAAACCATCAGGTCGTCGGGGCTCCGAAATCATAAATACATAAAACACATCGTAGCGCAATGCATGCGCATGAAAAACAGATATATAAACCAAAATCAAAACTCCGTCAAGCATCCCGCAATCATCGGAGTTATGAGGAAGACATCAATGTCAAGGTTCAATACGAAAACCAACATGATATACATCATTAAAACATCTGGAAGCAATGCATGCCAAACCTTTTTCAAATAACCGTGCGATGTTCGCAACACTGCACAGTGGCGGACATCTATTATAAGAAAATAACTATATATATATATATATATATATATCCTTTGTTTAATATGCACGTCCCGCCGTTTTGAAAGCAATTTTAGAAGGGTTTCCTTTATAAAATGTTTCGTATCATCTCGGACACGTAGGTAAATACTGAGACTCTAGCCCCTCTTTGGAAATCCCTTCGATAACTATCAATGCATGCAAAAATATACTCAGATACTGTCCTCTGACTAGTCCTGCTCAGTACTAAAACAAATAGTAAATATCATAAAAACGTACTGCTCCATAAGAAATCAATCCCAAAATGTGCATATGAATGCTACGTGCGTCTGGTGCGCACGGAAATCAAAATCCATGAATGTGACATACATGTGCACAGAAACAATATCTAAGTGCAACGGGTGTGCATGGCAACAATATTATGTGCATCTGATATGCACAATGAAGCCCGATTTTAGTGCATCTGGTGTGCACCAAAAGCAAATCAAAATACTAAAAGTGCATGAGAACTATGCCAAAAGCATAAGTCAAATCACATGCATAACATAAACATGAAATCAAAATCAACATATCGAATAACATCAAAATCGAAGTCAGGTGCAACTGTGGTGCACAAAATACGTATCAATGCACAAAATCAATCCATGAAATCATAAATATGTGCATCCAAGGCACAAAAATGACATCAAGCGCAATAACGGTGCATAAATCATAAATCAATACAACGGTGTATAAAGCACATCTCGAGTGTAATAACTATGCACAAAACGTAAATACCCGATAGGTGCAACCATGGTGAACAAAAGCAAGTATCATGAAACTCGGTCATCAAACTCAATCATGCAATAAATCACCCAAAAATACTGAAATCCAAAGTGATGGATACGTGATAGTCAATCACAAAATCATAAATCATAAATACTGTCGTCGATGTCCTTCCTTCAAGGTCGAGAAGGTGTCGGTGCACCCAATACTAGCAGAGCAAGATATCTACTTGCCTCCTGATCATGGCCTGTCGCCTGGTGCCCTTAGGCTCTCGTCTCTCACTGCGAATTTCTAAGTACCTAACTCCTCGGCTCAACGGTCCAATATAGAAACGATAACGGAAACAGTCCGCTCTGACACATCCTCTAAAGATCTCTGGCCAACTATCATGGTTACTCATAACATGTCTCGTCAACGATACCGAACTCTGGCATACTGGGTGTGCGTCATATGACCGCTCCTGGGTCCAGGTCTTCTCGTTCAGTATTTCCAGAAAGGTCCTTTCGAAGTCTCTCCCAAGTCTCGTTTCTGTCGACCTGCCCGGAATTCATCATCCTTACCAAATCTATTTCTTGTTCCGGAACGGCTGCATACTCGTCACGACTCCTCCAGGAAGATATATCCATAGTCAACGTTTCTGCTTGGGTATCACATCTCTGATGTCGGCGGAGTGGAACGTCATCTCATCAAGATCTCGTACGAACCTCTTACTCCACTTTTCTCTAATGTCGACCGATTCGGACTCGCCTCCTCGTGGCTTCATGGACTGCACTCCAATGGCTATACTCGTATCTGGAGTCTCCCAAGCAATGTATCCCATCACATGATATCCGAATAAAGTCAAACCATCTGATCGATTGTCAAAACCTCATAATCCCCCAAGAGCTCAACATCTTGGGTACAGTTTAATAGTATCGAATATATGCCACAGCACCTATGGACCAACCGTAGAAGGGCAGACCCAAGCCATACTAATGGCACCGCTGAACTGCCACAAACCCTAAGGTTCACTGGCGTTCCATGGTCATTAAGTCGAGTTAGGGTTTCATTCTTCTAGAGGGTCGGTAGAATTGCTTGCATTGTTTTCCGAATACCTTAAATTTGGAAAATGGGTTCCTGACATTCGATCGTCTCTATCGACTCTCAACTTGTCAGCGTGAAGTCGTCTCTAGCTGGAATCAATCTATCTGATGACCTCGCATCGGGGTAGGCAATGAATCACATGTCCTAGTCTTTCATCTCTGGTGATTAGCGATCATCTATCATATCTCAAAGTATAACTCGTGCGGCGTTAGCTTCAAACATCTGGGGCGATATCTTTTCATTCGCCAAAATCACTGGCTCATTCGTCCGCACGCTAAACAGTGCCTCAATCATCAAAATAATCTGTGCTCTGACGGTCATCACAATCTGGCTGGCCTCTTGCAGTGGCCCAATCCTCTGGTGCTGATCTACACGTCCGAGAAATCTCGTAAAAGCGATCCATCAAACGCTCGTGGCGCGAAAACACAATAAAACAACGCCTCTATGCAATCGTATGTCCTTGGAATCACGCTCTGGTCAGTCCCCATCCACGATGAGCTCATGCTGACCGCAATTCTAGCCGTAGCTCTCCACGCCCGTACAACCATGATAACAAACCATAACTGGTACTGATGAGACTAGATCATAGGAATGAATATAATACTGTGCAAGGAAATGTACATCCTAAGGCTTCTTAAGCGGAGTATCGTAACGTAAATATGCCACGGAACATACGTACGGTACGTCACTCTACTCAAGCTACCTACTCCATCAACCAAGGGTCATCCTACACTCCGAAGGTAAAACCTAACGCTCTGATACCAACTTTGTCACGACCCAAAAAGTATGGAACATGACCGGCACTTAAATTACGAAACGTCTCGAGGCGTGCGTAATCTAAGTAAGCCAAAACCCAGAAATCAAAACCAAAGAAGCAGTAGAGTGAAGGAAAAACCAATTTAAAGCAAGTAGTTTTAGCAACATAGGCCGAAGTATGTATTTTTAAAATCTCAAGTATTTTTTGAAAATTTCGGCAGGGTCTCCTTTGTAAATACTGGCCCCAAACGGGATACAATATGAATAGTATACGAAATAAATAAAAAGGCATCCCCAAGCAGGAGCTGGCTCTTCATCAATCGACGGTCACAACCACGCAAGCAATATAATATACAACGCCGAAGGGCGAGAATCAAAACTCAAAGAAAACCCAAAACAGCATGAAAACCATAATAATACAACGCGCGGCTCTAAGGTCGAAATAATAACAAGTCTGGTCTTCTATCTCTATCAAATATACAATCTGGTTGATGGAGTTTCTAGATACATCTGAAATAATAAATAAACAATGGTGGTCCTGATGCAAAAGAACCCACCTACCAAAGCAATCACCCGGAAGAAACAGTGTGCCAGCAATACCGCAACGAAACCTGTACGGCAAGACCTGCAAGGAACTACGGCACAACGGGGGTGAGTTGCCAACTCGTGAGTAGAAAACATCTACGAGTAGAAATCGCATGTATAACGCAATCCTAGGTCATACGATCAGTAATATCCTCAAATAATAATAATATGGCCTGAAGCATAATATAACGGTAAAGGGTAAGCATCTATCCATATAGTGTAATACCAAGAACTCGTGTCAGTGCCTCAGGTAACAACATGTCACTAATATGATGTACAATTGTCAGGCAGTAATATATCACTAAAATGATGTGCAGATGCATATAATGAGAACAAAGTAAATCATGAATCAAAGAACTGTTTTTCTTTATTTAATGAGATTTCTGTATGTATATAAATCGAGATATCATCAATGAAATCAACATCAAATCCGTGTCAAGCATCGACACAAAACATAAACCTCAATATCTCAGGCTCCGGCTATCCGGACTAGCCTGCATCATCAAATATATATATCTCAGTGTCTCAAATCTCAATATCTCAATACCTCGGGCTCCGTCAATCCGGATCAGCCCATATCATCATTCACATGACCATGAACGGTATTCTCTGGATATCCGCCGCGCCAGGTAAAATCACCGGTAGGCAGTCTGCCCCTGCCGGGCTCATCGTCTACAACTCGAGCTTCTTGCCCCGGGGTACCATACCGGGTCCACCATGTACCCGAGACGGTTCATCCAACTCCTCGAATCGAGTCTCTAAAACATCTCAGAACCGAGAAAATATCATGGTGGACGATACTCAACATATCAAGAAAACCCGCATTTTTCTCTTTAAAATGGTTCATCGGTTTATAAAACTTTCACATGCAGTTTCCAAATCCAGAAAATATCAAGAAGAATCCGAAATCATAAAGTCACCGTGTCAATAATAATGAAAACCGGCATAAATCTCCATAATACCGCATAACCAATGAATATATGGATGCATCTGATATCATGCAATAATTAAACTAGCATATGAAAGCTATAACATGTAGCAACTATCAGTTAACAAGCTATGTCACTGAAATAGTATTTTCTAAAGTGTACGTGACATGGCAATTACCGATTATGATGTGTGTGAGCCGGCAAGTAAGTGTATGTGGAACATACGCATCATCGGTAATGGTGTTGGTGTCCTGATTGCATGGTTCATAATCACTAAGTACACAATAAACATGCAATGAGACGATAACAACATGATAAATGGTAATGAATAGTAATTGCAACAATAATATGCGGAACATGAATGATAACGTAACAATAAGGAATCTACATCGCTACACCTGTGTTATACTGTTTTGTCGTTTGAAATAGTACGAATCGTGGTGTTTTGAAAATAAGGGCTTTGGTGTTTCTAAGAAAAGGTACGTCTTTTGAAATATCCATAGTATCCCTTGACATGTCTTTAAAATCCTCACGATTCGTTAGTTTTGGAAATAGGTATGACTCGGGTCCAGTCTAACATCTGCTAGGTAAACTACAGGTCTAACTAACAATCAATCGAAAGGGGTATGGAAACCACCTAAATCTGAGTCGATATATATATATATATATATAATAGTCGGTGATCCCGCCTCAATAGTATCTCATATGATACCCTATATAATATGACATCCTCGAGTCAAGAGTGCGGATCTATCATCAATATATAGCTCGTACGGTAAATCCGTCGTACGGCCTCCCAAATCTGGGTACGGGTCAAATGTCACATCTATCACATTATTCATCCGGTATCCTCTTTATCAAATATCATGATCGGGGCACTGATCTACGTCTAGTACAAAACTGATACCATTTATGTATGCATGCGTTTGTATGAAAACACCATGCCTAAAGGACCCGCTAAACATATCACGTCGTAACTCGAATACGAACCCTGTCACATCACCGATCTCACGGCCTCAAGCCCAAACTCACCGACTCATCTCCAATCCCAAGTACTATCCTCATAATCTGTGTATAAGTATACGTATATATATATAGTCCCATACCCATGTGTGTGTGTGTACATATCCCCATATACGCACATGTAAAATAGATGTATGCAAATGCGTGTGTGCGTGTGGGTGTGAACCTATTCTAGGGTTCGCGCCTAAGAAGCTATGCTAGTTTACTTCTAGTTACCCTAAACTAAACCATGGACACAATAATCATCTCTTGATAAACATACAAGTATCATGAATCACATATATAAACATATATATATCATAACTATACTACGAACTGTGGGGGTGCTATACGCCATCCACCCGACTTCCCCCGTAGATATAATCTACTCACTTGGTCCTCGCTTGCCGAAATCAATGTCGCCACGCGCTTGCTTGTCGTCTCGAAGTCCTCGTGAGAGTACCTACGTATCATAACACATCGCATCGCATCAAAATCCGATTCACGACCAAAACGTCACATGAATCTCACATAGGTCAAAACCTATGATTTGCTTTCTCAAATAACCCTAAGAACCCTCGACATCGGCGTACAAACGCCGATTGATCGCAAAAACTCAAACGCACCAATCGTGGTTTCAAAACTCACTAATTATATATGAAATAAGGTTTAAATCATCAAAACATTAAAATTAATCAAATCGTTTTATTTCCCAAAAACCTAGTTAGCACAAATTCTCATTTCGGTTCAAAACTTGATGTTTTAACCAAATCTAAATATTTTAACGATTCTAGTGGCCAAAATGCTCACTTAATATCATAATTAGGTCACACAAATATTCAATACTAATTTATCTCACCAAAATATATACATTTTAAAAACTTAGTTTGCAATTTTATCCAATTTCAACCATTTTATAGCAAAAGTGCACAAAACAACAATTTAGCTTGGATTTGCATGATCTAAAGTATTAAACAATAACTTATAATGTTAATAATGTGATAAAAACCCTAACCATATTTTAATCTCACATATATATGTATTTCATGAAAACCCTAGTTTGCATAAAAAGCTTAATTTGGACATTTTACAAGTAACGATTTGTAATTAGCAACTAGATTAGTTTTTAACGAGTCTAAAGATGCTAGCCCACATCACACAACCCTAATCAAAATACTCAAAACCCTAACTTGATCCAAACTCTTTTCTAGAATTTTCAAACTTTCCATTAAAACCTAATTAACACTTAATTAACTTAGATTAAAGCAATAATCAACAATTTAACTACATGGTTAAGATTATACCTCCACGATTTTTGTAGATCCCACTTGCCACTAGCCTCCCAAAATGCAAACTTTTCACCAAGATCCATACTAGATAGGCCAATGAGAAATGGGTAGGGATTTGATTTTGATTTTGTGAGGTTTTTGTGTTGATTTTTGGGCATTTTGTGGGATTTTTTCAAGAGAAAGAGATGGGGATTTTTTTTTTGTTTTGGGAGGGTTTGATGTTGAATGAGGGGGTCTCGGCTGGAATGGGGAGAGGGAGAGAGAGTATTGTGTGGGTGTATGGAATTGTCAAAGTCAACAAAGTCATGCTTCATTCTTTATTAATTCCCTTTTCTTTTCTTTGACTTTTTCTTTAAGTGTGGAGATGAGAAGGGGGCAGCTTGAGTTCGGCCAACACATGGGGAGGGAGGTGAGAGGGTGTGGGTGAGTGTGGGTGAGGAAAGAAAATGATAAATGTTATACCCCAATTTCTATTTACACTAATTTCACCATTTAAGCCTTTTTCTTCAATATTTTCTAAAACCATTTGACAATTTCATTTCATTTCAGAAATAATATTTTACATGTTAGTTTAATGTGTCATGATGCACAAAATTTGTATCAACCCATTCCAATTTATAATTTTCCCTAATTAAATGTATTAGTGACGGCTTAAAATAATATTAAAATAATTAATTTTGGAAAAAATTTCAGTAAACTAGAAATTTTACAAGTGGCTCAATAAACACCAAATACTAGCAATTGCATAGCTAAAATATGTATATTTAATTTTATATTAAAAGATATTTAAATCCTGATTTTTACGGAAAACACCCGTTATTTTACCGATTAACCGAAATTTCACCTGAACGATTTTCAAAACGTTACACCACGGATGATTAAAACGGCCCCACTCCTTTCTTCTATGGAGGATCCGTCCACATAAAGTACCCAGTCCGAGATCGGGCCGAGCGTCTCCTCGACTAAGGGTCATGGATTAGGTCCCCGCACTGGTGCTCCTTCCTTATTGGGAATAGTGCATTCGGCTATGAAATCGGCTTGGGCCTGTGTTTTGATAGCTTGTCTTGGTCGGTACTTGATGTCGAATTGGGACAACTCCCACCTCCATTTTTTTAAGTGGCCCGACGATTCTGGGGAACTGAGGATATTCCCTAAGGGTCGTTCGGTGAGGACGATGATCGTGTGCGCCTGGAAATAGTGCCGCAGCTACTTAAAGGTGACGACGAGCGCAAGGACTATTTTTTCTATGGCAGGGTATCTGGTATCTACGTCCTTGAAAACGTGGTTGACGTAGTAGACCGGTCTTTGTATTCCTTCGAACTCTCTAATGAGTACGGTGACGACAGCCTGATTGGAGACAGCTAGATATAGTAACAGCTCGTCCCTCTCAACTGTTCTGGTGAGAAGCAGGGGGAGGGGTCACCAGGTGTGCCTTGAGTTGTTCAAAAGCAATTTGGCACTCCTCGGACCATTCGAACCTGGGGATCTTCCTTAAGGCCTTGAAGAAAGGAAGACATTTTTCTCCGGATCTAGACATGAACTGATTCAAAGCAGCCACCCTACCTGTGAGTCGCATGATATCAACATTGCCCTTGGGTGTCACCATGTTGATGATGGCCCTAATTTTCTCCGGGTTCGCTTCGATTCCTCGGTAGGTGACCATGAATCCAAGGAATTTCCCACTTGTTACGCCGAACGCATATTTGGATGGATTCAACTTCATCTTGTACCTCCGCAGGACGTCGAATGTCTCACCGAGGTCTGCAGTGTGCCCGGCTGATAGGGTGGACTTCACGAGCATGTCGTCGACATAGACTTCTATATTTCTCCTAATTTGTGGTTTGAAAAGCTTATTGACCAGCCACTGGTATGTGGCCCTGGCGTTTTTGAGACCGAAGGGCATTACCCTGTAGCAGTAGACTCCCCGATTGGTGGTGAAGGCAGTTAGCTCTTTGTCGGCCGAATTCATCCAGATTTGATTATAACCGAAGAAGGCATCCATGAAGCTTAGTAGCTCGTGACCGGCCGAGCTGTCCATTAACTAATCTATCTGAGGGAGTGTGTAGTTGTCTCTAAGGAAGGCCTTGTTTAGATCGGTGAAATCGACACACATACGCCATTTCCCGTTTATCTTCTTGACCATGACCACGTTCGCCAGCCAATCTGAGTAGTCCAGGTTCCCAATGAAGTCGGCCGTGAGCAGTCGGTCCACTTCCTCCTCAATCGTTTTTTGCTTCATTGGCGCGAAACTTCTCTTTTTTGTCGGACTGGCCAGGCTTTCGAGTCGACCCCGAGCTTGTGGGAGATCACCTTGGGGTCAATCCCGGGCATGTCCGCTGGAGTCCAAGCGAACACATTGGAGTTGTTCCGGAGGAACCGGATCAGGTCATCCCGGGCGCCCCCTGTTAAGAGAGAGCCGATCTGGACAGTTCGTCCATCATCTCCCTCCTTGAGAGGAACTTCTACCAAAGCCTCCACCGGGACGCATCCAATTTCTTTTTGGTCATCGCGTGTATCTAGAGACCCCTGAGGATCGTACACGTCTTCAAAATCATCAACCTCTTTCTCCCCGGGAGACATTGAGGAGAGACAGACCCTGGAGATTTACCGGTCTCCGTAGGCCCGGCCTCCCCTTCCCCCCGTTGTCTAAAGGGAACTTAAGCGCGAGGTGATAGGTTAAGATCTGAGCCTGGAGGGCGTTCAGGGTGGGGCGTCCCAAAAGGATGTTATAGGACGATGGGATCTTAGCAACAAGGAAGTTCACCAGTATGGTTCGCGTTCTGCCTGCTTCCTCGATGTTGAGAGGGAGGGTGATCAATCCCTCGGCCAAGACGGAATGGTTGGTGAATCCGGAGAGTACATGGGAGGTCGGATGGATTTCATCCCATATGCTGGAAACAATCATAAAACAAGATATCCACCGAGCTCCCCAAGTCAATCAACATTCTCCGGACCTCATATCGGTTTACCTGGGCTGCTATCATAAGGGGATCATTGTGCGGGAGTAATATGCCGTGAAGGTCCTCGTCGGTGAAGGTGATTGGATCATCCTTCTTGCACTTCTTGTGGGGAAGATCACTTAAAGTCATGACCGGCCGGAAGCGGCAGGCGTTCTCATTGACCGGAGTCAAACCTACGGAGACGACCATGATCTGCCCGACCGTCAATTCTCCGGGAGGGGGTTAGTTCGTTTTCTCCCGATCCGCATGCCATTTGTCTTGCAGGTACTTCGCCAGGTGACCGGAACGAATCAATTCCTCAATATAGTCACGGAGTTGTTTACAGCTCTCGGTCGGGTGCCCCTGCGACCGTTGGTAGGCGTAGTACGGGCCACGAAGTCATTTGCCTGGCCTTTGAGTAGCTGGCGGGAGTTTGAAAAACCTCTTGCCCATAACCTCTTCTGGTGGCTCGGTCTGGGAGACGTTCAGCGGAGTGTACTCGTGAAACTTCGGAGAATAAGGTTTTTGATGGTCGGTTTCTTTTTCTCTTCTCTGTCCCTTTTTTTGGCCCGTTCCGACTCGAGTTGGATTTCTCGCTCAGTCTAGGCCTTTACTTCGGCTATGGTCCTAAGTTTCGTCAATGCAAAAGAGCGGAGCCACTCTTTGTGCCTATGACCCGACCTCAAGGCGGTGATAACCGTTTCGTCGCGGTGCTCGGGGAATTTTAGGAGGGCATTATAGAAGCGGGCGACGTAACCCTTGAAGGATTCCCTGTCTTCACTCTTGATGGTAAACGGGAAGTCGACCGTCCTTTTCTGTTGTCGGTTACCGACGAAATGACCGAGGAATGGAGTCGCCAGCTCGTCAAAAGTCGAGATCAAGTATGGTGCAAGTCTACGGAACCAATCCCGTCCGGCCCGAATGAGCGTGGTGGGGAAGGCACGGCACTTAGCTGCATCTGAGTTGTCTTGGAAGCTCATACCCGCTGTAAATGCATCCAAGTGGTCCTTCAGGCCAGACTTCCCGTCGAAGAGGGCCACCTTGGGCGGTTTGTTCCAAGACGAGACCCACTCACATAGTAACTGCTCCGTGAAGGGCCTTATGAGTGAATCTGCGGAGTACTTTGCCACTCCTCCGGTCGAATGGGCGGCAAGCCGCATGTCCTCAATCTTCTTCTCGAGGATCTCGATTCGTTGTTGGTACCTTGAGTATTCTCCACAGTCGGAGTGCCTGTTATCTCTGCTCCGGTTTTGCGCGATAGAGTGGTTTCGGTTTCGTTTTATCACGTTCCTTATATCCTTAGGGTGGACTCTTCGTAGCTGGCTCCAATGTTCGCCATGTGCGCGGTCTCGATGAGTGTGGTGACGTCGATCTTGCCTGGAATCAGGCGACCTGACCAATGTCACTTCAGGGGGCGAGAGAGTGCGGCGGGCGTCGAAGCAATAGCCCGGTCTCTCTTGAGATCTTGGTGTCGAACTATCCGGCGCCTAATGAGGCATGGAATCATTCCTCGTATGTAGGCCGTGACTGCCGAACTCGGCATGCCGGTGTTCGGTGACATCGAGACGGGCGTTAGCGAGGTCGAGGGCCTGAACGCGCCCTTCCGTCATCCCACGCATGCCGTTGTTCCGGGGGGTGGGGACAGTAGTTTAGCGGGCGCGGCAGGCCGTTTGAACACGAGCAAGCGCGTCCACTATTGCCATGAGCCTGTTAATCCGTGCTGATAAGGCGTCGATAACGTTGGGGGGTGGAGTAGGACTGTTCATATCATAATTTTGCTTTATTATATTCCCCGTTCTTATTCATTTTACAAATAAATAGGTGCTTTTGATCCATGTCTACTACATAGTTGCAGGTTACAGGTTCTCGGAACAAAACAGTGAAATTGATGAAAAGATGATACAAAAGTGAGACTACGACCGACAAATGGAAGAATTTTAATCATGCCTACAGTTTGAGGGACAATGAAGATCAATGAACAAGTTCACAAAGTACAAAGGTAGCGCAAGGTTCAAGACTTCGACATGAAGCAAGCGGTAAAGTCCACGACATTATTCACTGTGGAAATCTGGAAGAAAACTAGAAGACAATCTGAGAAACCAAGTGAAGAAACAAGAAGCAAAATGCAACCAGAAGCAGCCCAGAAGAAATCAACCAACAAGCCCTCTATATGGCCGCGGATCCGCGGCCAAACATGGCTCTTGGCCGCGGTTCCGCGGCCATGATGAGCCCGTGTCGGTGCGAACTTTGACGGTGGGTGGCGGTGCGTTGACTAGTCTTCTTAGGGTAATTTTGTAAATGCAGATGTGTATCGAATGTAACCCTAGGGTTTCTATGATCTATAAATAGAAGCCCTAAATCTCTTTTTGAGGTATGCCTCTTTTTATCAAATAAAATTCAGAATTCTTTGTAATGCTTTGAGAGAGCATCGAATAAAGTAAGTAGATTTTTTTCCATTGCCCTAGTTCTTAAATTCCTTTCTGCCCTAGTATAGATTTTATTATCTGCCCTAGTTAATTAGTTTAGCACTTTTATTAATCTGCCGTAGTTAGATAGTTAGTCTTTTAAGAATAACTCATAAAAAATGTCTTTTATCAATCCCCTAATGAGTGAGTAGTTCCTCACTTGTTAGGGTTAGGAATAGGAAAGCTTTGAGAGATGAAAATCTCTCACCCCTTTCTTGCCCATCGCATATTTTTATAAGACTCCATGCATACATACACACACCGCTCCCTACGGCACCCTATCCCACGAGGTAACGGTGATACCGTAGTTTAAAAGACCGGTTGTGAATGTTTTCCATGGAGGTTAGGGTAAGAATTAAGAAAGGACGGATAAGGACCTAGAGGAAGAAACATCGTTTCTTCCCGATCGTCCTAATCCCCTTTATTAATTATTACCATAACACCTAAATAGATCTAAATTAGGGCATTGAAAGCGGTGAGAAATCTTAACTTTCCAAACTTAACCTAAACCTAACCCTAGCAAGGTTTTAATCCTAGTTTAAATCAACTTAGTTTTTAGTGATAATTAATCCAACACCATTTGGAATTAACTCGTTAGAACAAATTGAGAATATACAAAATCCTTGTGAACAGACCCATACTCACCGGCTAGCTACCAAGCGATGCCGTTCTTGATTGCGGTAATTAATTCTTTGATCACAAAATAAACGTACAAATCAAATGGCGCCGTTGCCGGGGATGGCGTAGTATTTTATTTTTGTAATTTCGGGTTAATATAAAATCGTAAAATTCATAAAAACTGAAAAATAAAAAAAAATATGAATTATTTTATCATCTTGTTATTTTTTGAAGGGTGTTTCGTTTGAATTGTGCAGGATTGACGAACGAGTTCAGATCTGGAAAAATCCAGAGAGCAACACAGAAAATAGAAGATCTGAACAACAGAGGAGTACCACAATAGAGCAACAGAAGAAGTTTGGAGGGCCGAGTCAACAAGTCAACTGCGGAACCACCGCAGTTGGCATCTTCTGACCGTGGAAACGCGGCTTAGTGGTGATGTCAGCAGGTGGAAACCCCTCGGTAAGCTTTCTCTTCTCCTCTGTAACCCCATTATCTCCTCTGTAAAATTTTCCTGCAGGGTTCTTTGCGCAAAAACTTCTCCCCTTCTCCAATAACTTGATCTTGTGCAGGATTCTTTGCGCCGCGCTAAAAAAAATTGTTTGCAAGTGATTGTGTTTACTGCTTTGCATAATCTAATTTGACTTTAAGGGGCTTTTTACACCAATCCAGATTGGGTGGGGATTTCATTACCCTTCCCAGGACCCCAAAAATCACATAAAGCATATTGCATTGACCATCAAGTTAATTAAAAAAGATTAGACTCAGCCCTGAGGACTTCGCGCTCAATAGGACAAAGGCCTAGTTGTAGGCATCGACCGTTGATCCTAACCTGACTTTGTGGTACCTAGGCTAGACAGGTAGGGAAAGGTAACTTTAAAAGGCCCGTCTCATGGTGATTCATGAGCGGATCCCTCCTTTCTCTACTTGTGCTTACCTAGCCACAATTGGCGGTGAAGAGGCGGTTTGAGGTCCTCACATCTTGCCCTTTGGAACAGGTAGGAGCTGTCTAGCTGACCTAGGTGACCCTAGATCTAGGCTTGATTGTGCATTTGTGATTGATTGAACGTGTGTCTAAGCTTTTTATTGAAAATATTTTTGAAAAGCTCCTTATAAAAAAAACACAAAAAGAAAAAAAAATTACAAAAACTTGCGACTTGTCGCTAAGAAATCCGTGCACCCCACTTACACCCACTTTCTTTCCATTGACGTTTTCTTACCTCCACCTTCTGTTTTTCACCTTTTGACTACACTACCTCTTTAGTGTATGTCCGGTTGGATTAGGGACGCTAGTGCCCGATTAGTCCGTGTCTCGTTGGTACCGACTGACGACGCTTTCGACTCCGAAGTCGAAATTCCTTCCACTTCCTTACCTTCACCCTCATATTCTTCTTCTTCTAAGGAGATGTCGGGATTTAATCCTAACAACCCCTTACCCACGGGACTGATTCCAGCTCCGTTAGGTGCGAATATCCCACAACACCCACCTGTTGAAGCGCCCCAACGAATCGCGCTCCAGGATCTTTACTACCTTATCTGCACCGCTTTACCTACATGTCTTTCACTTCCACCGGCAAATGGGGATAACTTTGAGATCAAACCCCACTTCATCAACATGTTGCCAAAATTTCACGGACTGGAATCCGAAGATGCCTATATCTTCATAAACAAATTCCAGAATGTTTGCGCAATGATGAAGACAACACAACTGTCTGATGATGCTATAAGGCTACGTGTCATTCCATTCACCTTATGTGTAGCCGAGAAATGGTTGTATTGCACAGCATCACACTCGATTAAAAATTGGGAAGAGTTTGTTAAACCTTTTCTTAAAAAGTTTTACCTACATCACAAGACCGTGAGAATTCGCAATGAGATCATTCAATTTTCCCAGCTTCCTTCCTAACCCTTTTGAAAGTGTTTTGAAAGATTTAAAGACCTACTTGTTCAATGCCCTCACCATGGTATCGAGAATTGGTAACTTTGCCAAACTTTATATGAAGGATTGAACCCAGCAACGAAGCAGTTGTTGGAAACCATTTGTCAAGGTCACTTTCTAACAAATTCAAGCGAGGAAGCTTGGCAGTTTCTCGAGAATCTTGCTGAACAAACACTTCAGTGGGAAAGCACTAAGACCACCTTATCTTCTTCAACTGGTCAGTCTAGGGCAGGCATACATCAATTAGATATGTTGATTGCAATGAAGGCCGAAATGGCCGCACTTACGAAAAAGCTAGAAGCAATTGAGACCAAAATCTCATCGCCTTCTCCTGCCCCTGCTTTACCCCCACGAACTGTTTGCGCTTGTTGTTCGGATCCATCACATCTTACCGAAGAGTGTCCTTACAATCCACCTGTTCAAGGACAAGATCACGTCAATGCTGCCTTTCAGCAAAGACAAAGAAGTGATCCATACTCTTCGACTTATAATCCTGGTTGGAGGAGCCACCCAAATTTTGCTTGGAATCAAAATCAACAATTCCAAGGCAACAACAACTTTCAAAGGACTCCTCCTCCACAACAACAAGCACCACAACAAACTCAATACCAGCAACATTTCCAACCGCAACCTTACCCAAACCAAATGAACAATTTTGTGCCCAACAATTCTTACCCTCAAAACAATTTTGTTCAACCGAATAACGAAAAGGTTACCTCGCTAGAAAGAAGTTTGGATGCATTCTTAAAACAATCCACACAATCTGCAGCAAGGTTGGATACTTCCATTCAATCTTTGGTGCAAAACAGTGCTTCACATGATCAAAGCATCAAATCAATTGAGGCCCAAATTGCACAACTAAATGCTGCGTTGAGCGAGCGAGAAAAGGGAAAGCTTCCATTTCAACCATTGCCAAATCCCGGTCACACCCACAACGCACATGTTGCTTATGAATAGAATCATAATGTAAATGTTGTGACCACATTGAGATCTGGAAGAGTGTTGCACAATAACGTGGGTAATAGTGATGACACCCCTGCCGGTGCTTCTTCTTCTTCATCTTCTTCTTCTTCATCTTCTTCTTCTTAGTTAGAGCATATTCTTCATCCTTCACAAGGCTCTACTTCTTCTAGCTCGAACGGACCCACATCTCACTTCACGAACACACCAACACTGGGATCCGCTCCAACTCAGCAATCTACACCACAGAAATTGGACTCAACAAATTTTCAAAATGTTTCATTTCCAAACAGGTTGAGATCCAATAAACCAACTCCACAAATGGAGAAGATTGTAGAGTTGTTCAAACAGGTTAGCATAAACATATCTCTCTTGGATGCAATCCAACAAGTCCCTTCTTACGCGAAAATCTTAAAGGACTTATGCACCAAGAATAGGAAGTCACAAGTACCAAAGAAAGTTTTCGTGGCTAGTGCTGTTAGTGATGCTCTTGTCCAATCTTTACCCCAAAAACATAAGGACCCCGACTGTCCTACAATTTCAATAACAATTGGGGATAAGAATATCAATAAAGCACTTTTAGATCTTGGTGCTAGTGTCAATTTGCTACCCTATTCAGTATACGAACAATTGGGAGTTGGAGAGCTTAAACCCACTCATTGTACTCTCCAAATGGCCGACCGATCCATCACCCATCCTAGGGGTGAGTTAAAGGATGTGTTAATTAAAGTAGGGGACTTCATTTTCCCCGTTGACTTCATTGTTATGGATACACAACCTGTGGCTAACCCCCGGAGTCAAATTCCGGTAATACTCGGTCGACCATTCCTTGCGACTTCTAATGTGGTGATCAATTGTCGTAATGGTTCAATGAATCTATCTTTTGGAAATATAACAATTGAACTCAACATTTTTAAGTTGGGGAATCAGTCCTCCGAGCCTAATGCTAGTATACTTGATGTTTGCTCAATCCATGAGATCACACAGGAGGACTGTGAGCTCGAAAAATTTCTGTTCGATCACAACAGTTTTGACGCCTCTAGTGCGTTCCTCCTAGAATCTGACACAGCTTTCACGCCGGAAAACGATTACGAGTGTTTCACTTTTTTGGACGATTTTGAAGACTCACCACCCGAGTTTGAGTCTTTTGATTTTTCGGATGAGTTGGTTGAACCATCCGACTCGGTTGCCTACACTCGCTTTGAGCCATTGATGGAATCCTTCGAGTTCGAGACAGTTACACCAATGTTACCATCAATTGTTTCACCTCCAAAACTCAAACTAAAGCTTTTGCCGTCTCACCTTAAATATGCTTACCTAGGTGAGAATGAGACCCTTCCCGTTATCATATCGGCATCTCTAGCTCTCGAGCAAGAGAAAGCCCTTTTAATGGTCTTACAAAATAACCGGCAAGTTTTTGGCTGGACTATGGCGGACAACAAGGGGATTAGTCCCCTCATAGTTGAACATCATATACATATGATGGATGATGCCAAGCCAGTAAGGGATCCACAAAGACGCCTCAACCCCGTAATGAAAGAGGCTGTCAAGAAGGAGATTGTCAAATGTCTCGATAGTGGTATCATTTACCCTATCCCCGATAGTCAGTGGGTTAGCCCCATTCATGTTGTCCCTAAGAAATCAGGCATAGCGGTTATAACCAATGAGGCGAATGAGTTAATACCTACTCGCACCCAAATTGGGTGGCGAGTTTGCATCGACTATAGAAAACTCAACGCCGCAACAAGGAAAGACCACTTTCCTTTACTTTTTATTGACCAAATGCTAGAACGATTGGCTGGGCATGAATTTTACTGCTTTTTGGATGGCTATTCCGGCTATAATCAAGTCCCCATCGTCGAAAAGAATCAAGACAAGACCACATTTACTAGTCCTTTCGGAACTTTCGCTTACCGTCGCATGCCCTTTGGGTTATGCAATGCACCCGCTACTTTTCAGCGGTGTATGATGGGGATCTTTTCTGACATGGTGGAGAAATTTTTGGAGATTTTTATGGATGATTTCTCCATTTTCGGTGACTCCTTCAATGAGTGTTTGCTGCACTTAGACGCGGTTCTTACCCGTTGTAGGGATAAGAACCTCACTTTAAATTGGGAGAAGTGCCACTTTATGGTACGAGAGGGTATTGTCTTAGGACATGTCATCTCGCAAAATGGCATAGAGGTTGATAAAGCCAAAATTGAAGTCATTTCAAATCTTCCTCCTCCTAAATGCGTCAAAGACATCCGAGCTTTCCTTGGCCATGCCGATTTTTATAGACGGTTCATCAAAGATTTTAGCAAGATAGCTAGACCCTTGACTCTTTTATTGGCCAAGGACACAACTTTTGATTTTGACTCATCATGCATGAAAGCGTTCGAGTCATTGAAACACTCACTCATTTCTACACCCATTCTTTCATCTCCCGACTGGACGCATCCATTTGAAATTATGTGCGACGCATCTGATTTCGCCATTGGTGTTGTTCTTGGACAGCACATTAATAAGATGCCGCACGTAATTTATTACACTAGCCGAACATTAAATGAGGCCCAATTGAATTACACAACAACAGAAAAAGAATTTTTAGCCGTTGTGTTTGCACTTGAAAAATCCTGGCCCTATTAATCGGCTCTCCAGTGATTGTCTACACGGACCATTCAGCTCTTCGCCACCTTTTTGCGAAGAAGGATGCTAAATCGCGGCTAATACGTTGGATCCTCTTGTTACAAGAGTTTGACCTTGTCATAAGGGACAAAAGAGGATGTGAAAATGTAGTTGCCGACCACCTTTCGCGACTTCCTTCTTCGCCTACACTTGAAATTCCAATTAAAAATGTTTTTCCTGATGAGCAGCTCTTGACCGTGTCATGCGAACCTTGGTTCGCTGATATAGTAAACTACTTGGCCACCGGACTGATACCAAAAGATTGGTCGAAACAGGACAAACTCTGGTTCCTATCCCAAGTAAAACATTTTTACTGGGATGAACCTTATCTTTTTAAATACTGTTCCGACCAAATCATTCGTCGGTGTGTACCTGAAAACGAGTTTAAGAGTGTGATGTGTTTTTGCCACGATCAAGCGTGTGGCGGGCATTTTGGCCCCAAGAAGACAGCAAAGAAAATCTTGCAGTGTGATTTCTACTGGCCACGACTTTTTAAGGATGCATACGAATACTGCAAGTCATGCTCCCGGTGCCAACACTTGGGCCGGATATCGCGGAGAAATGAAATGCCACTCCAACCAATTTTGGTTGTGGATATTTTTGATGTTTAGGAAATAGACTTCATGGGACCATTTCCCAATTCCTTTGGGAATATGTATATTCTTTTGGCTGTTGACTATGTGTCAAAATAGGTCGAGACTGTGCCAAGCCGAACGAATGACAACAAGGTTGTCGTTCGATTTCTTAAAGAAAACATCTTTTCTCGGTTTGGGCATCCTCGAGCAATTATAAGTGATAATGGATCTCACTTCTGTAATAGGACTTTTGAGTCCTTAATGCGCAAATACTCCATTACTCATAAATTGTCAACACTATATCACCCCTAAATCTGTGGGCAAGCCGTGGTGTCGAATCGGCAGATTAAACAAATTTTAGAGAAAACGGTTTCTAAAAACCGTAAAGATTGGTCACACAAACTGATTGATGCACTATGGGCATTCCGTACTGCTTATAAGACCGATCTAGGCATGTCTCCATACCTGCTTGTTTATGAGAAGACTTGCCACCTCCCAGTTGAAATTGAGCACCAGGCATTTTGGGCGATTAAAGAGTTGAACTTATCAATAGGAGATGCGGGCAGCAATAGAAGGCTGCAATTGAATGAACTGGATGAGCTGCGGGATGAGGCCTACGAAAATGCGGTAACTGTTAAAAACCGAACGAAGGTGTTTCACGACAAACACCTTATGCGCAAAACTTTTAAACCTGGTCAACAGGTTTTGCTTTATGACACTCGGTTACACTTCCACCCCGGCAAGCTCAAATCTAAATGGAAAGGGCCGTTTTTGGTACACACCGTATATCCGCACGGTGCGGTGGACCTAGAAAATCCGAAGGACGGTACTTTGTTTAAAGTGAACGAACATCGACTCAAACCGTTCCTCACTGCGGACCCGTCGGAGGAGCTCCTATTTTTGCAGGAGCCGATTTACATTAACTGATCTTGCTCCATTTTACCCCCAAATTTTTGATCATCTTGCCAAAACTTTATTTCAAATAAGTTTGGGGGTATGGATCATTTGTAAATATATAAACACAAAATAACATAAAAAAAAATTGAAAATAAAATTTTTTTGGGTTATTTTTGTAAATTTACAGATTAAATAAATAAAATAAAATTTTTATTTGCAAATAATTTCCTCTTTTTAGAGGGGTTTATTTGCAAATATCCATTATTTCCCCCCTATATAAAGAAACCAAACCCCTCTGTCTTCATAACCCTAATTTCATATTCTACAAAACCCTAGCGCCGCCGCAAGCATTTTCCGCAGCGAATCCCGACGCCGCGCCGCGTTTCCGCCGCAAGACGCGCGCTCCCACCGCTGATCCGCTGCCGCCTAGTCTCTTCGCCTCCTGAAATTTTCAGGGGAGGTACGCTCTCTCAAAGCACCCTCTATTTTTCAATTTCTAGATCTGTAGTTACGTCATGGCACACAGCATGCAACTTGAACGCGATTTTTCGCAAATTTTTTCACACGAGGTGTACGGTAGTTATTTTGCGAACGAAATAGCGCGTAGGAGTTGGAATTATTTGATATACAATCACCCTAATGCTTATGCACTACCGGAATTAGTCACCCGTTTTTACGAGTGTATTGAAGATGGGTGTCTCACCCAATTCGGGTTTATTAAACTGCAGTGAGGTGATCGGGAAATTATCATCGATAGGGATATTATACACGAAGTCACATTAATCCCTGGCATACCCGCACATGACCAAACCTGACAATTTGAGGATTACATGCCCTTGATGGGCAACGATTGCTCAAGGGAGCCGCGGAAGGGTATCCAAGCGAGAACCCTTTTCGCAAATGTCTTAACTGTGTGCTGGTGGGCACAAAATAATATTTTCGGTAGCTCCCACAACACAACATTTTTTACACCTTCGTTGCATATTGTGCATACCCTCATGACAAAAAACCTCCGTTTCGACATGTGCACAGTTTTGCTAAACTCTATAGGTGCGGGTAAACGAGCCGCAAATTACCCTTGCCCCATGCTTGTTACACAACTCTGTCGATATTTCCTCCCCGTGGAGGAATTTGAATTTTACATGCATGGAAGCATACCTGTCAGGTCTCTTATTGAGGGCGTTTCTACGTCCTATTCACGATTGACAGACGTGTGGTCTAGAACTAAACCGGCGGAGCACGTACCCGCCCGCACACCTAGCTCCAGCTCGACTGCGAGCGAAGGAGAAATGACCCCTCTATAACATGCACAATTGATGCGGAGAGCTGTGAGGGGCATAGAGGAGTTGAGGGCGACATCGAGAAGGCACGATAGGCGGTTGACGGAGGTAGAGCAGGGGATTCGAACCCTGTTGGGTAGGGCTGAGCGTTCACGTTCACGCTCTAGAGCACGGCGTGGAGCCGAGCAGTGAGGGCACTACTTTGGTTAAGTTTGGGGGAGTTGGTGGTTGTATATAGTTATCTTTTGCATTGCATACTTTTTTAAATTTTTGTATATATTATTTCTTTTTCTTTTGCATGTTTAAATTCTGCATTGCATCCTTATATAAAAATCATAAAAATTGAAAAAATTGAAAATAATAAAAAAATATAAAAATATAAAAATCAAATAAAAACTGAAAAATTTGAAAAATTAAAACATTCAATTTGGGCCACAATTGACTTGAGTTTGACAAAAAGGTTAACTAGCTAGAAACAACTAGATTTTAGACTTAGTAAATTAGAAAACCCTAAAAAGTAACCTTTCTTAAAATTTAACGGTAGAAAGTATATGTCTTTGTAGTTTATTTAGAAATAGAAAAATTTCAAGTTCACTTCTTGGGCTAAGTTAAAACAAGAGAAAAGTATTGATATTTTTATTAAGATATAAGTCTGAAAAATAATTTCTAAGCTTAAGTCTAAATTCTGAAAATATATACCCTACAACTTGCACAAACACGAACCTTGAAACTTGGAATAGTAGAAGAGACCTTGAAATGCTCTTGTTTAAAGTCCTTAGTATGAAGAAAAATAAAATAAAAAATACAAGTGTGAATAAAGAGATAAAAAAATGAACACTGGTTTTTATAATTACTTAAGGCTGCATAAATAGAAAAAATATTTAGCGAGGGTGCTTTATCACCTAGTGCCTTAGACCAACTGGTTTGGGAGTCACTGCTAAAACCTTAGGTGTTACAAGACTAGGAATTACGCCTTAATGTGCAAACACATTTTGTAATCGGTCGTTGGTATCTCAAGAAGTATTAACGGTCGCATGAAGAATGTGTGAGCATTTTCATCTAAAAATTCACCAATTGAAAAGTACTTTGGACAATAGACAAGAGTATGATAGCTTGAATTGAAATTCCAAGTGTAGGGGTGATATATATACACACGTAAGGGTATGTGATTGGTGTTAGATAAGAGATAGGAATGAAAAATAGGACTTATATCTTTAGTAGAGATGATAAAAATTCCTAAGTTGAGATGGAACCCTAGAAGGAAAACTCAAAAGATGCTAAAAGCTAAATAAATCTATAAAACATATATAATCTTAAGTTAAATGATATGGAAGCGTGAAAAATACGGGTTGATAATTTCTGAGTTGAAAATAATAGAGTTTCTTGTTAGAAAACCTAATTGGAGAATAAAAGTCAATAGACCGAATTGATAGGATTTTGTGGATAGTATCCGCTGAAAACCCTCAGGAGACAACACTCCTCCTACTAGGGACACCTAAAGGTTTAACGGCTTGTTGCACGAGCTCAGTGCAATCGTGTTTCCGTGCGAAAGTGAGGCTAGGTCTTTTTCGAGAATAAAACTTGTTTTGCTCGAGGACGAGCAAAAGATAAGTTTGCGGGTATTTGTTCATATCATAATTTGCTTTATTATATTCCCCATTCTTATTCATTTTACAAATAAACAGGTGCTTTTGATCCATGTCTGCTACATAGTTGCAGGTTACAGGTTCTCGGAACAAAACAGTGAAATTGATGAAAAGATGATATAAAAGTGAGACTACGACCGACAAATGGAAGAATCTTGATCATGCCTACAGTTTGAGGGACAATGAAGATCAATGAACAAGTTCACAAAGTACAAAGGCAGCGCAAGGTTCAAGACTTCGACACGAAGCAAGCGGTAAAGTCCACGACATTATTCACTGTGGAAATCTGGAAGAAAACTAGAAGACAATCTGAGAAACCAAGTGAAGAAACAAGCAAAATGCAACCAGAAGCAGCCCAGAAGAAATCAACCAACAAGCCCTCTATATGGCCGCGGATCCGCGGCCAAACATGGCTCTTGGCCGCGGTTCCGCGGCCATGATGAGCCCGTGTCGGTGCGAACTTTGACGGTGGGTGGCGATGCGTTGACTAGTCTTCTTAGGGTAATTTTGTAAATGTGGATGTGTATCGAATGTAACCCTAGGGTTTCTATGATCTATAAATAGAAGCCCTAAACCTCTTTTTGAGATATGCCTCTTTTTATCAAATAAAATTCAGAATTCTTTGTAATGCTTTGAGAGTGCATCGAATAAAGTAAGTAGATTTTTTTTCATTGCCCTAGTTCTTAAATTCCTTTCTGCCCTAGTATAGATTTTATTATCTGCCCTAATCACTTTTATTAATCTGCCGTAGTTAGATAGTTAGTCTTTTAAGAATAACTCATAAAAAATATCTTTTATCAATCCCCTAATGAGTGAGTAGTTCCTCACTTGTTAGGCTTAGGAATAGGAAAGGTGTGAGAGATGAAAATCTCTCACCCCTTTCTTTCCCATCGCATATTTTTATAGGACTCCATGCATACATACACACACCGCTCCCTACGGCACCCTACCCCACGAGGTAACGGTGATACCGTAGTTTAAAAGACCGGTTGTGCATGATTTCCATGGAGGTTAGGGTAAGAATTAAGAAAGGACGGACAAGGACCTAGAGGAAGAAATGTCGTTTCTTTCCGATCGTCCTAATCCCCTTTATTAATTATTACCTTAACACCTAAATAGATCTAAATTAGGGCATTGAAAGCGGTGAGAAATCTCAACTTTCCAAACTTAACCTAAACCTAACCCTAGCAAGGTTTTAATCCTAGTCTAAATCAACTTAGTTTTTAGTTATAATTGATCAAACACCATTTGGAATTAACTCGTTAGAACAAATTGAGAATACACAAAATCCCAGTGGACCGACCCGTACTCACCGGCTAGCTACCAAGCGACGCCGTTCTTGATTGCGGTAATTAATTCTTTGATCACAAAACAAACGTACAAATCAAGGACCGACCCCGCCTTCGTTGTGGAGGGCGGGGTGACTCGTGCTGGGATATCTATGATGAGGATCGCTGGCCATTATATAGAGAGCGAAAGATCAACTTTCTTGGGTGGGAAAAGAAGTAGCTTCCCACAGACAGCACCAACTGATGGAGGTCTGAATCTCCCTCAGATGTTGTCCTCCGTCAATCTTGTTGCCAGCGATGTTGAACCGTTGAGATTTGAGGTAAGGGTTAAGCGTGTGGGTCTCAATGAGTTTTGGGTTGCCGTTGACACCGAACTACCAGCAAGGGAAGTCCTGGGGTGGGAAACCACCGTAAGACCCTCCGACAATCAAGTAAGTACCGAGGAGTAATTGGGAAGAGTAGCGGTGTCTTGGAAATCAATTCGAGATACCTGAGTCATCTGGTAAAGGGTTTATATAGCGGTGGCATAGAATGAGCCGATGCGAGATTCTTGTCGTCTGTTACGCCCATACGTCACATTCACATTGATGGCGGGATACTCCCATTAATAGCGAGATACGCTAGCGTGAGATGTAGGACGTGGAGCGGCGGAGATCTCGTCGTGGCGGGATACACGGAGCCATTATGATGAAGCCGGTGCTCCATGCTCCCAGCCAGACGGGGAAGCTGAGCAAGCTCTGCACGGTAACAGCTCGGAGACAAGCATGGAGGATGAGGGAGCTCAGCTGCATAATAGCTCGGTGGCGAGCGAGGAAGCTGAGGATGCTCAGCTCTGTAATAGCTCGGAGACGGACGTGGATCCTGAGGAAGCCCGGCTGTAGGATAGCTTAGGGACGAGCTGTTGGCTGGTTGCTAGATGAACCGAGAACGTACTCCGGGGAGGTTTTCTAAAAGGTCTGGTGCAACCTCGGGGGCGAGAAGCCGAGGAATGTCCCCGATGCGTCATGTTTATCCCAGCTCTGCTGCCCCAGGAATCTAGTGAGTTTCCGCAAATGGCACGTCATCTGCCATGTGTCGTGATCTAGGAAATTCCTATTTACGGGTATTATCAGAAAGGCCGGTGGAGGAATAAAACCCATTGGGCCAAATAGGAAAAGTATTACTCGTAGAAAAAGTATTACTCAAAATTAGATTTGACATTCAACAAGTATTTTATATAAGCTACCAAGTATTTTATTGGATACAAAGTGGGTCATATTATCCACTATCAAGTATTTGTATCTTATACCCCCTCTTGTATCCATTAAGAGGCTTAGAAGCCTATGTGGATTCTACCACATGAATAGAAAAAGTATTACTCTTCAGGTAAAATTCTTTTTCTACAAAACAGTACTGACACTATAACGTGGAAATCACTTGTACCCATCTTTACAAAGCAATTTTTTTTCTGGGGTCTCTCTTTCCTGCCATTAAATGGAGGCCTTTATATTTTTTTCTATATCTTCCCAAGCCCTAATCTGCATATCCTTACATTACATGCCCGATACAAATTTTGAATACCCTAAATACTCTCAAAGTTTCTATAAATTACAATACTGCCACTACTGATTAATTGAGGTTAATAAAGGACGTGATGATGCTCATAAATGGGAGCTCCCCAGATCATGACACGTGGCAAATGACGTGTCCCGATGCACATAGAAACGGGGCAAGGACTACACATTGGAGGCGTCCCGTGGGCTATCGTCCCGCTGCCTAGACCCGACTGTTAGTTATATGTATGCCCTAGAGGCCATTACTGTACATTGGATGTATATTGTAGTAGATGCTGGGACATATATAGGTATGACTTTCTTGCTCGACATGATAGTATGCTATCTGGTTGCTCTTTATCTTAACATGTATACTTTCTGTCTCTCTGTTACATGTTGATAAAGCCCTTAGGATATGTACTCAACTTCCAGGACTATGATGTAGATCATACTAGTGGGACCTGCGTAGTCCATGAGTACATCCTTCAATGTTCCTAGTCGTGGGAATATCGAGACGGGGCATCGATATTCAAGAGTAGACTAGCGTATATCTTCTCGACCCATGTGATGGGCGATGGATGATCCCATATCCATTGGTGTTTGACATCAGAGATGGTATGCGGGTGCTCAGTGGAGACTGGGTACACTGAACGGACTCGCCGAGAACTCCCAGATGGTATTATACCTCACGTCAGATGGCAGTTCTCTGGTGACACTGGTACAGCTTAGTCTGTTGACCCGAGATCGTCATAGAGTCTTGTGTGTCTCCCACTATGCTTTGATTACCACCCTACCACGGCTCTACTGATTCGTACAAACAGGTGGTTTTTGGGTACAGTCCCGATTCACATGGAGGCAATGAGCGATAGGAGGGGATTCGTCTCTCCCGGTATTGGGGGTTGATGTTGCGCTATGTTCGACTGGCCATAACTGGAAATCCCTGGCCAGGGTTGCAGTGATATACTGGTAAGAGTTATCAGTAGTTTCACACTTGTTATGGACCTTACGTCGGCATGACTTATCAAGCTACTGGGGTCTGACGTTTACCACCCCTAGGCGAGATATGCGGCATATCAGACGAACAGACCGGACTGTACGGTAAGTGTTGCTGGATTCACAGGAGTGTGAGCGGGCTTGCTCATTGATCTTCTGATCGCTCAATACCCGGGTGTCCGTTACGTTTAGCAGACCGCTTGCGTCTTGTGGGTGTTTGATATGATCATCACCTACTGCCGGCGTATTGACGAGTCTTTAGAGTCCTACACAGAGGTTTCCTGGCTCAAGCGAAACGAAATAGGAGCGCATATGAGATATGTGCGGGACCGAGAATAATATCAGTATGTGATACTGAATTCTATTCTCGCGATTTGTATCATCGGATGGTTATAAGATATAGTCAGGTTACCGAATCAAGTGTTGATTCGATACAATGATACACTTGATATTAGTCGGTTATATGCAGTATGACCGGATCATTAAATCAAGTGTTGATTTAATGATTTAATGTATAATTATATATTTGATATATTACTTTACATTAACTAGTATTTGTTCACTTAAGATTGATTTTCTCACTTGATGTGCACAAGTTGTATATGTGATATATTTTTGTGCACTTGTTTGTATCATGTTTGATGATACATGCAAACTTGGGTGAGTGTATGATTTAAACCATGTTTAGGTTAATGGATAGGGTTTTGTTTTCTTTATTTATTTTATTTATTTAGTTAAAACAAAATGGTGGCTTTCTTTCTTTTCTTTGCTAGAAGCTTCATGCTGTTTTCTAGCATCTTTGAAAAAGTCTACCATTTTGTTTTATGCCTTAACCTAACCATTACACCTAACCCTAGTTTATTCTCTACATGTGTTACTTCACCCATGGTTGCATTATGATAAGCATCACTTGATTTATTATTTTCAAGAATTTTTTTTCTTTCTTCTTCTTCATCTTCTTCTTCAAGTGAAGAAACCATTCTTGAAAATTTCCAAGTGGTGAAATCAAGTGAGAAATCCAATTCTAAAGTAAACCCACTTCCTATTTTTTCATCCTCTACCACTTGCCATGTAGTAGAGTGTGTTATCTTCACAAGTTTCATGACCTAGTGAAGATGGAGCTTGAGTTTGAGTCGCCTCGACGTAGATCATCTTCGGCATCGAAGTCAACGACATAGCCCGATCATTTCTCCGACGAAACCATCGCTAGAGTCCGGGATCCCGATGATCGCCGCGGAGGGATGATTAAGTGTAGGTTTTTATGATCACCAAAAATATTTTACCGTAATCAGAAACGGCGTCGCTTTGCAGCTAGCCGGTGAATACGGGTCGATCCACAGGGATGTGTAATTTTCTTACGTGTTTTAACGAGTTGATTCCGATGGTGGTTTGATTTTGCTGATTGAGTCTAAAAACTAGGTCGTATGATATTAAGGAACTTGCTAGGGTTAGGTCTAAAGTAGGGTTTGATAAGATTGATATTAACACCTCTTTCAATGCACTCGATTAAAACTTTTTAGAAGTCATAACAATTATTAGTAAAGGGGATTAGGATGATTGGGAAGAAACAAAGTTTCTTCCTCTAGATCCTTGTCCGTCCTTTCCTACTAATTGCTATAACCTTCATGGACGTCATGCATGTCCGGTCCTTTATACTACGGTTTCACCGTTACCTCGTGGGTAGGGTTCCGTAGGGAGCGAATCATGCATGCGTGCATGAAGTTCTACTTATGAAAAATTATTGGCATTGAAAGAGATGAGAGATATTCATCTCTCAATCCCTCCTTTATTCCTAACCCTAACAAGCGAGGAAATTACTCGCTCATTAGGGGATCTTCTAAAAGTAACATTTTGAAAACACTTACCGATTGTATTTAAAAGAACTACACTAAATTAAACTAGGGCAAAAGATTAATTAGATCTAGGGCAATAATTAAATTAACACTAAGGAAAAAATTAAAATTAAAAACTTACAGAAAAATGATGCTCTTAATCTCCCAAGAATTCTGAAATTTTATTGATTGAAAAGAGGCATAGGATTACAATCTTGTGATTACAATTTATAAATAAACAGGAAAAACTAGGGTTACAGATTCTCGCGCATGTGCTTTTACAGATATGCCCACGAAAAATCCCAACCCACGCACCGACGTACCGTCACGAGAAAATTGCACCGACACGTGCACTTAATGGCCGCGGAACCGCGGCATTAGTGGGGGTTGGGCCGCGGTTCCGCGGCCCTTTAGTGAGATCATCTCACCAAAAATTTGGGTCTGCTTCATGATGCTTTTTGCTTTCTACTTCTATAGTTCTTTTCTTCATTTGGCTTCTGGTTTCCTCCAGATCTTTCGGTGAAACTTGTAGTGGTCTTTTAACTGTTTCCTTCGATATTTCGGACCATGCGTTGCTTTGTACACTTGTGAATTGTTCTTCGTCTAGGCTTGACTAGGATCCTTCTACTTGTTGGTCAAAAGTCCCTTTTTTGTGTCGTCTTCTGTCTCTTTCACTGTTTTTGCTCCAAGAACCTGTATCCTGTAATATGCAGCAGACATGCGTCAAAAGCATCTGTTTATTTATAAAACGAATAAAAATTGGGGAATATAAAATGCAATATTATGATATGAACAAGGGACATCATCACGGAGCTAAAGAAGTAGAGGACCGGATCTACAAAGGTTGTATTTCCATTCACTTAGCAGTAAAGTAGTTTGCTTGCTTTGTTTCGCCTTACCTCTAGTTAATGATCTTGCATTAGGGTTTCTCGGCACATAAATTTTTTGAATTTGGCATGGTTGATCAGTTGTAGAACCTCATGGGTGTGCCTAGGAACCCTACAGTGGTATCAGAGCCTAGCTAGAGCTTTAGGCGATGTGTAGACGATGTTAGAAACCCGATCGGACCCCGAAACCCTAATCGATACCCCTTTCTGTACATTTTCTGAAACTGTGGTTTTTTGTGAATTAAAAATATCCAAAAAATTCAACAGGGAATTGTAGGAGTTACAGTGCAGCACGTGACCCCAACTCGACCAATGCGCCGCGGAACCGCGGCCCCACCCTGGCTTGCGCGGCGGTTCCGCGGCCATATTGGTGAGTTAGGCCACGTGGTTTGCACAGTAATTTATTTCTAGAATTGCTGTGTTTTCTGGGAATTTTTAAATTTTACTCAAGAGTTGAGTTTTCTGGGTTGTATTAGGGACTCGATGTTTCGATCGGATTGTTTAACTTTGTCTATGTGTCTTTCCGGATAATTTTAGAACATGTTTGATTGTTCGATCGGAAAGTTTAACATTTTCTATTTATCCGGAATGTGATACAATATTTGGAATCCACAATTAGTTATGAGATAACTGATTTGAATGTTATAAATCTAGCAGTTCAGTCTCACTTGATCGGTTGCCACGGAATTTTGATGTGATCAAAAATCCGTCGCAATCACGTAGCGTACGCGAATACTCGCCGGGTAAACTTAATAGACAGCCACACCCCATAGCCCCGACCAAGTGACTGTAGGAGAACCCCGTCGCCGAAAGCATCCGTTCGGGTGCTCGCGGCAGCGGTGTTCCGCCTTGGTGCACTTCGTCGACGGCATCGGGGGTGCGGCCGTCTACTAAAGTTTGCGACGAGCATTCGTTCTCGATGTCGGGAATCTTGTTGAATTGCCCGACTTGATATTGAAAAGAGTTTTTGATAATGAAACTAAAATGCGGGGTTTATAATTGTTAGGCATGCGATGTCTAAGGAATTCATTTGATTAGGCATGCGATGTCTAAAGAGTTTGCGGATTCCAACTGTTGTAGTTTTACACTTTCTTTTCTGTGACCGTAAGTGTAATATGTGATATCACCGGTTTCGTTGCTATATGTCAACGACAATTGGGATGGGCATATTTACTTACGTTGATGACATGTGATGTTATGTGTTGCTGAATATGTTATATTGGATCGTCGTGTTTGAATAGCCGGGTTTTTTTTATGTGAGATGAGTGTTTTTCCTTTTTCATTCATGTAAAAACTTGTATGTAATATTCTTTTGTTGGGGCACTTCCAGGTTGCGGAAGATGTCACCGTTGATGTATATTATTTACTTTTCCGCATTAGGATAGACCCAAGGAGGGGAGCACAAGTAACCGGGTTCTAGGGTCCAGTGGGAGACCATCTCGAGGAGTCGAGTCCGGGTCTCCTAACCCTAGAATTGGTACGGTTGCTTGCCGCTCTCGTAGGGGTCTAGGGGTGTGGGATTGGCTATTCATTACGACCGTGGAATCCGTGTTTTATACAGGCTCAAAATAAAACACGGACGTCCTAGTATATCCAATATTTCATATGATATTTTCTGCTGCGTTATCTGTGATGTGATCATGTGATTTGTTCAGATAGATATATAGTATATATGATATATTATATAGACGTTGCTTATGTTTTACACCCGCGCTAGCCCTGTCTCGTTCTGGCGTTAGTTACCTAACCTAACGGTGCAGACGGGACATCGAGGCGAATGCGGATGGCATAAGCGTACGTTATATTTATCTGTGATGTTTAGGTGGACTTAAATGATGGGACTTCATTAATGTGATTAATGAAAGAAAATAAACCTAAAAGATGTTGTGGAATCGAATTTTTCAAAACCAGGTAGCTACAGTTCTTGCTTTGCATCGCGGTGTTCCTTGTAGAACATCCTGCACCTTATTCGATGAGGAAAGGGCCGACGATCCCTTCACCGGGAGTGACCCCTTTAGCAATAACTGGCAGATGCTACAACCCTCGGTTTGTCTTTTGATTGCTTCTATAGTTTTTGCTTTGCACAGCGGTATATATGATATATCCTGCACCTTATTCGATGAGGAAAGGGCCGACGATCCCTTCACCGGGAGTGACCCCTTTAGCAAAACTAGAAAAGCCTCAAAAACACTCCATTTAAAACCCATTTGATTCCGCAACGAGATCAAGTTCAAAGCATTAAAGGTTTTCTTAAAAACCATCCGCAACCCTCCGTCATTTTAGGAAGTAGAGTACTTAGTATTCGTGCTGTGTTTGTTGACCATAGTCAAGGCACAGTGTACGGTAGCTAAGTGATGTCTTCCTACACCGCATATGATGCGATTAGTTAGGACAGTCGCGTGACTTTGTTGACCTCAGTTAAGGGTCATGTGGGTGGGTCTAATTAATCACGAAATGACGGGTAGAACTTGACTAGTGCTTATGATTTGTTGACCATAGTTAAGGTCATAAGTGCTAGGGGTAAAAACCATTATCGGGAGTTTCAAGTGTTGAAATTTGCAATGAGATTGCATACCTTCTATATGATAGTTGGATCCCGATACCCACTGCGAGGAATTGTTACTCCTGGGAGAGTTTTGCACTTTGCAATTAGCCGATCAAGTAGGTGTCTAGAAAGGTGTCAACGGGGTTACGCCTCTGGGAAAACGAGGTTTATTTTAATTAGGTCCGTGCGAAAGCACGGGGAACCTCCCTCAAAGTACCGACACTGGCCTGGCTGAAAGATTGGCGAACTTGTAGAGTGTAATTAATCCCGGCTAGTCTTTCCTTTTAGGGTTTGAAGAAAGATTTGATAAAAACAGTGGGAGCCATCCTGATTAGATAAAATAAATAACCAATCTAATCTTACAAGAGCGCAGAGTGTTTTCTTCTCTCTCTCTCCAGGTAGCGACCATGTCACGCCTTAATCAAGATAATAATATGGATGTATTGACCGAACCCGCTTGTTGTACTGAGCTGGGGAACATTGGTCCCGCTCCAACTTATAATTATTATAAGACCGAGTAGGATATAGGGGAATACCAGGAATCCCATGCCGCCCAAACGAAGAAAGTGCATGTGATGCGTCTCCTTTGGGTGTGTTCATTATAAAGAACTGTTTCTCAGTATCCTCTACGTCCTGGGTATTTGATACCGGATCAGGATCCCAAATATATATGGGCTACAGAAAGGTAGAGAACTGAGAACGGGTGATAAGTTTCATGAGACAGAAAATGGTGCAAGTGTTGCAGCCGAGTCTGTTGGTCACTGTCACCCTGTATTACCAGTACATTGATTCTGAACAAATGTTATTAGATACCGAACCTGACATACAAAATCATATCAGTCTCTTTTTTAGTAAAGAAATGATAAAATTTTGTATTGTTGGATAATGTTTTGAACATTTCCTATTTCAAAAGTTGATCGGTTCAGGCACGTTATCTAAAAGCATTGATATTCTAAATCAAACTACAGTTCCTAGTATAGAGAACACACACAAGAGGAAGAGTTCAGAAATGAACGGATCCTTCTTGAGGTATTGTAGACTAGGTCATATCAATGTGACCCGACTAGCTTAAGTTACATTTTAGATGCATATTTAAATCAGTTTGAATTTACATCTTGTGAAACTTGCCAGTCATGTCACAAAGATTAGATGACCATAGCTCTGTTTATTGGAAACAGAGAAAGAGTTAGTAAACTCTTGGGACTAATACATGATGATGTATGTAAGGTCCCCTGTCTACACATGCCAGGACCGGTTCTTTATACTTTATTACATTCTCTGATGATCTCTCAAGATTCAGCCATATGTTCCTGTTGAAACATAAGTCAGAAGCTTTTGAGATATTCACAGAATATGAGTTAGAAGTAGAGAACCAAAAACCGGGTATAAGTATTATGTCCTATGATAAGATCAAGGAGGAGAATACTTGTGCACGCAATTCCTGGACTATTCAAAAGGAGAATGAGATTCTCTCTCTCAGCATTACTCCTCCGTATACACCATAGCACGTTGGTATATCGGGGCGGAGCAATCGCACCATATTAGATATGATGTGCTCTATGATGAGTATTACTGAGTTACCTGTTTCTTTTAAGGGGTTATGCACTTTAGAAGCTGCATACCTATTGAATTGGGTTCGAATCAAATCAGTGCCTACCACTCCATATAAGATATGGTATGGGAAGAGCCTATCTCTTAAAGTAAGATAAGATTTGGGATTGTCCGGCCTATGTCAAAAGCAAAATCCGGACAAGATCGAGGCAAGGTCAGTTCTGTAGAACTGGAAAGGTTCCAGCTATATAAACTGCACTTGATGATTTGACAGAACCAAGGGATTCGATAGTCTCCGACGAACCTCAGCCTCTCCGTCGATCTGGAAGGGTTCCTCATCCGCCTGAGAGATACTTCGGTTTCTCGATGACAGTGGGAGTGAGGATTTATCATGAGATGATGGCCCAACTAGTTTCGAGCAGGCCATCGAGAGTAGGGACTCTGTAAGAATGGCTGGATACTTAGCGATCTGAGATGGAATCCATGTACACCAACAAAGTATGGACTTTGGTTGCTATATCTGAAGGGTTAAATCCCCATCAGGAGAAAGTATATCTTGAGAAGATTACTTGGTGTAGATGGAAAAGTTGAGACTTTCAAAGCTAGACTTGTTAAAGTTTTTCGTCATCGACCAGGTGTGGATATTGATGAAACCTTTTCCAGTGGCTATGCTTAAGTCCATCCGGATCCTACTTGCCATTGCTACATACCATGACTACGATATCTGGTGGTTGGGTGCCATGACTGCTTTTCTAAATAATGATTTAGAAGAGAACGTCTATAAGAACACAGCCAAAGGGCTTCGTAAACAGTGGGAGCAGCGGAAACATGTGCAAGTTGCTTTACAAGATAAAGCAGGCATCGCGGAGTTGGAACGTCTGTTTTGATATGGTAGTCAAAGTGTTTGACTTCATCAAAATGGTAGATGAACCTTGTATATACAAAAAGGTAGTAGGGAGTATGGTTGTGATCCTCGTATTGTACGTGGACAACATACTCTTGATAGGAAAAAAGTTTCCTATACTACACACGGTCAATCTCCTCTTATCACAAGGATTCTCCAATAGAATAAAGGTGATACCTCCTAAATCCTGGGATTTGGATCTATGAGATAGATCTAAATGGATGTTAGGGTTCTCACTAGGTTTAGTGAGATGGTATCAATCGATCCTGGGGAGAATCACTGGAAAAGTTCCAGGGTGATAAGGACGACTGAATGTCAGTCGCAGGCATTGTCTTTACCCTCAGTAAAGGGACGGTATGTTGGAAGAGTTCCAAGCTAGATACCGTGGCAAACTAGACGATAAAGGCTGGTAACATCCCTATCAAAGATACTACCAAAGAGGCAGTTTAGGTATATATTGGTTCATGATATGAACTAGGTTCCAACCATTGTGTGACAATGGAAGTGTGGCTTTGGCCCAGGAACCCTGGTTCCATCAGTGACCCAGACATATTCTGAGGCAGCATCACTTGATCATGGAGATAGTTGATCTCCAGGGTGATCGAGGTTAGGAAAGTAGACTCAGAGGACAACACAGCGGATCCACTCATAAAGGCTTTTTCCCAGAGAGAGACTTATATGGGATGGTTGAGTATTAGATACTACAACAACTGCTACAGATGGCCCTAGTGCAAGTGGGAGATTGTTAGTTATATATATGCCCTAAAGGCCATTACTGTACATTGGATGTATATTGTAGTAGATGCTGAGACATATATAGGTATGACTTTCTTGCTCGACATGATAGTATGCTATCTGGTTGCTCTTTATCTTAACATGTATACTTTCTGTCTCTCTGTTACATGTTGATAAAGCCCTTAGGATGTGTACTCGACTTCCAGGACTATGATGTAGATCATACTAGTGGGGCCTGCGTAGTCCATGAGTACATCCTTCAATGTTCCTAGTCGTGGGAATATCGAGACAGGGCATCGATATTCCAGAGTAGACTAGCGTATATCTTCTCGACCCATGTGATGGGCGATGGATGATCCCATATCCATTGGTGTTTGACATCAGAGATGGTATGCGGGTGCTCAGTGGAGACTGGGTACACTAAACGGACTCGCCGAGAACTCCCAGATGGTATTATACCTCACGTCAGATGGCAGTTCTCTGGTGACACTGGTACAGCTTAGTCTGTTGACCCGAGATCGTCATAGAGTCTTGTGTGTCTCCCACTGTGCTTTGATTACCACCCTACCACGGCTCTACTGAGTCATGCAAACAGGTGGTTTTTGGGTACAGTCCCGATTTACATGGAGGCAATGAGCGATAGGAGGGGATTCGTCTCTCCCGGTATTGGGGGTTGATGTTGCGCTATGCTCGACTGGCCATAACTGGAAATCCCTGGCCAGAGTTGCAGTGATATACTGGTAAGAGTTATCAGTAGTTTCACACTTTTTATGGACCTTACGTCGGCATGACTTATCAAGCTACTGGGGTCTGACGTTTACCACCCCTGGGCAAGATATGCAACATATCAGACGAACAGACCGGACTGTACGGTAAGTGTTGCTGGTTGGATTCACAGGAGTGTGAGCGAGCTTGCTCGTTGATCTTCTGATCGCTCAATACCCGAGTGGCCGTTACGTTTAGCAGACCGCTTGCGGCTTGTGGGTGTTTGATATGATCATCACCTGCTGCCGGCGTATTGACGAGTCTTTAGAGTCCTACACAGAGGTTTCCTGGCTCAAGCGAAACGAAATAGGAGCGCATATGAGATATGTGCGGGACCGAGAATAATATCAGTATGTGATACTGAATTCTATTCTCGCGATTTGTATCATCGGATGGTTATATAAGATATAGTCAGGTTACCGAATCAAGTGTTGATTCGATACAATGATACACTTGATATTAGTCGGTTATATGCAGTATGACCGGATCATTAAATCAAGTGTTGATTTAATGATTTAATGTATAATTATATATTTGATATATTACTTTACATTAACTAGTATTTGTTCACTTAAGATTGATTTTCTCACTTGATGTGCACAAGTTGTATATGTGATATATTTTTGTGCACTTGTTTGTATCATGTTTGATGATACATGCAAACTTGGGTGTGTGTATGCTTTAAACAATGTTTAGGTTAATGGATAGGGTTTTGTTTTCTTTATTTATTTTATTTAGTTAGTTAAAACAAAATGGTGGCTTTCTTTATTTTCTTTGCTGGAAGCTTCATGCTGTTTTCTAGCATCTTTGAAAAAGTCTACCATTTTGTTTTATGCCTTAACCTAACCATTACACCTAACCCTAGTTTATTCTCTACATGTGTTACTTCACCCATGGTTGCATTATGATAAGCATCACTTGATTTATTATTTTCAAGAATTTTTTTTCTTTCTTCTTCTTCATCTTCTTCTTCAAGTGAAGAAACCATTCTTGAAAATTTCCAAGTGGTGAAATCAAGTGAGAAATCCAATTCTAAAGTAAACCCACTTCCTATTTCTTCATCCTCTACCACTTGCCATATAGTAGAGTGTGTTATCTTCATAAGTTTCATGACCTAGTGAAGATGGAGCTTGAGTTTGAGTCGCCTCGACGTAGATCATCTTCGGTATCGAAGTCAACGACCTAGCCCGATCATTTCTCCGACGAAACCATCGCTAGAGTCCGGGATCCCGATGATCACAGTGGAAGGACGTCATCATGGAGCTAAAGAAGTGGAGGACCGGATCTACAAAGGTTGTATTTCCATTCACTTAGCAGTAAAGTAGTTTGCTTGCTTTGTTTCGCCTTACCTCTAGTTAACGATCTTGCATTAGGGTTTCTCGGCACATAAATTTTTTGAATTTGGCATGGTTGATCAGTTGTAGAACCTCATGGGTGTGCCTAGGAACCCTACACCGACCTCCGAGGATTCCCTGAACATTCCTGTGCTCGCCAAGTAAATGACCATTGGCTCCCCACCGAACCCTCCTACACGCCGAGCTTCTCGGCCCTTTTCCTCTGAGATATCACAGAGCCGAACTAGCTCGGCCTCCCGCCCTCTAATAGGCCTCTCGTTAAGCTAGGCTTCTTCGGTTCTATCCGGCGACCAAGAACGCGGGTCACAGGCACCTCCGCCACAGCTCTGCGAATCTCGCCAGACGCGAGATATCCGCCGCCCCACGATCCTGCATTCCACGCCGTCGCATCCCCCTATTAACGGGCGTATCTCGTCATTAATGGGGAATCCCGCCATTCTTGCAGGCGTAACGTCAGGGGCATAACCGACGGCGAGAATATCGCGCCCGCTAGCCCATGGCTGCCGCTATATAAACCCCTATCTCAGACGACTCAGGTAACGCAATTTTACTCCAATAGGCCGCTACTCTGCCTAAATACCTCGGCTAACTTGATCGTCGGAGGGTCCACGATGGTACAACCACCTCGGGACTTCTTTGCAGGTAGCCCGGCTCTATTCCAAATCAAGCCCACTGAGATCCACACCTCCTCAAATCAACCCTCAAACCCAATCTTAGCCGTTCATCGACACTCGCAATAGATCGGCGGAGGACAACATCTGAAGGAGATCCAGACCTCCATCAGTTAGCGCCGTCTGTGGGAAAGGTAATTCCACTCATCGAAAGTTGACCTTCCGATCTCGAACGCATGGCGAGTGATCACCGTGATGATACGAGCACAAGCCGCCCCCCTCCCCACAACGGAGGCGCAGACGGGTCCTCTCCTCCCCCTAACGCCATTCATGCCCTATCTGCATGAATCGACAGGCTCGCGTCCATCGTGAATGCCCTTTTCCGCGTCTAAACAGCAGGACAAGCTCCCCAGATCGCCGTTCCCCCACCTCGGGATCGCGACTTCCGGGGGAGATGAAACAGCCCACGCTGGCACCACTGAACAGCGTCTCGCTATCTCCACTGGCCCTAAGTCTCCCGCGGTGGCCAATTCAATGACCCGCTGGGCGCCTCATAGCTCCACGTCGAGATCTCATGAAAGAGCACCCCGCCCCAAGGCCCATCACGCTCCCGTACCTCCCGAGGAGGTGTCGGTAAGCTCGCCTGCTCCCAGGCATGGCCGGCACCCTCTCCCTCGATAGGGTTACGTGGACGGTACTCACCACGGTGACTCAAGGACGACCTCGCCAGGGGACCTGAGGAATCTCATAAAACGGAACCGGAACCACGGCCAGGCGCAGGTTGCCAGCAGGAGGGGCCATAACTCCGAGTACACCGAATCCTCGGGATACCATGACTGACTCGATGCCCTTGAAAAGAAAATCGAGGGTATACATAGGGAGAGTCGTCCTTCAAGCGAGGGGCCAGGTATGTCGCCAACTCGCTTACGAAGCCCTTTACTGAAGAGTTGCTCGCTGTCCGCGTCTCATCCAGAAACAAGCCTCCAAAGGTGGCCCTCTTTGACGGGAAGTCCGACCCGAAAGTCCACCTAAACGCGTTCACGGCGGGCATGAGCTTCCATGACAACTCTGACACGGCCCAATACTGAGCGTTCCCCTCCACTTTCATCTGCGCCGGACGAGACTGGTTCCGAGGACTCACCCCATGCTCCATCTCTACCTTTGAGGAGCTGGCCGTCCAATTCCTTGGGCACTCCGTCGGGAACAGACGGCAGAAGCGAACTGTTGACTACCTCTTCACTATTAAGAGCAGGGACAAGGAATCCTTCAAAGGATACGTCACTCGTTTCTACAACGCTCTTCTTGAGGTTCCCGAGCATCGAGACGAGACGGTCATCACAGCTCTAAAGTCGGGTATTAGGCATAAGGAGTGGCTCCGCTCCTTTGCATTAGCGCAACCTAAGACCATGGTCGAGGTAAAAGCCTGGACCGAGCGAGAAATCCAGCTCGAGTCCGAGATAAATGCGAACCTACCCCAGAGCGACCAGGCCGATCAAAAGAAAAGGGGTAGAGAAGAGAAGAAGAAGGTTGACCGACCAAAGCCATACTCCCCGAGTTCCAGGAGTATACTCTGATCAACATCTCCTAAACTGAGCTGTTGGAGGAGGCAAAGGGCGAGCGATTTTTCAAGCTCCCTCCGGTTACCAATAGAGCAGCCAAACGGACATGATGACCTTACTACGCCATCCACAGGTCGCAGGATCACCCCACCGAGAACTGCAAACAGCTCTGCGACTACATCGAGGGGTTGATTCGCTCGGGGCACCTGGCAAAGTACTTGCGGAAAAAGCGATAAGCAGATCGGGAGAAAGAGAACCATCCCCCTCCCGGCGAATTGACGATCGGCCAAATCATGGTCGTTTCAATGGGGGGTGCACCTCCTGCCGGTCGAGGGAACTAGCGGCCGGCCCCAGAAGAAAATCAAGGCCGCCGAGCCCATCTCCTTCACCGAAGAAGACCTCCACGGGATATCCTTGCCTTACAATGACCCCCTCGTGATTACAGCACGGGTCCACCAATACGAGGTTCAAAGGATACTGGTCGACTCGGGAAGCTCGGCGGACATCCTTTTCTACGACTGTTTCCTACGTATAGGGCTCGGCCCGTCAAACCTGAGGCCAACCGCCCATATTCTGTCGGGGTTTACTAACCACTCCATCCCGGCAGAGGGAGTGGTTACCCTCCTCCTAAACATTGGGGAGGCAGGCCATACGAGAACCGTGCCAGTGGAGTTCATCGTCGCTAGAATTCCCTCGTCCTACAACATCCTCCTGGGATGTCCGACGCTAAACTCCATTCGAGCCCAAATCTCGACCTACCATCTCGCGATCAAGTTCCCACTGGACCAAGGGGGAATAGGCTGGGCCTACGGGAACCAGCAAATCACAAAGATTTTCTTCACAGTGACATCCACCTCTTAAGAGGGACACGATGACCTTGAAAGCGCGAGCGATTTCTAGGGGTCCTTGGATACCCATGACGAGCAAAAGGAGATCCAAAGGGCCCCGTTGGAGGCGCTGATAGAGGTCCCCCTCGTCGAGGGGAAGAATGAACGAACTGTCCAGATCGGGTCACTCGGCACGAAGACTTGATTCACTTTCTCCGAGGAAATTCGGACGTGTTCGCTTGGGCGCCCGCCGATATTCCCGTGATCGACCCAAAAGTAATCTCGCATAAGCTGGGGGTCGACCCGACAGTCCGCCCCGTTAGGCGGAAGAAATGAAGCTTCGCCCCGATCAAACAAAAGGCGATTGAGGACGAAGTCGACAGGTTGCTTGCAGCCAACTTCATTCGAAACATGGCCTACTATGAATGGCTGGCAAATGTGGTCATGGTTAAAAAGGAAAGTGGGAAGTGGCACATGTGCGTCGACTTCACGGATCTCAACAAGGCCTGCCCGAAAGACAACTATTCCCTCCCTCGGATAGATCAGCTTGTCGACAGCTCGGCAGGCCATGAATTGCTCAGCTTCATGGATGCTTTCTTCGGCTACAACCAGATCCGTATGAACCCGGCAAACGAAGAGCTTACCGCTTTCACAACGGACTGGGAGGGTATACTTCTATAAAGTGATGCCCTTCGGCCTCAAAAATGCCGGAGCTACATACCATCGCCTGGTCAACAGGATGTTCAAACAGCAGGTCGGGAGGAACGTGGAGGTCTACGTCGAAGACATGCTCGTCAAGTCGACCTTGTCAGACGAGCACGCCAAAGATCTCGACGAGACACTCAACATCCTTCGCAAGTACAAAATGAAGCTGAATCCTGCCAAGTGTACGTTCGGGGTCATTAGTAGAAAATTCCTCGGGTTCATAGTTACCCACCGAAGAATCAAAGCTAACCCGGAGAAAATCAGCGCCATCCTCGACATAGCCGTGCCAAAGAGCAACATCGAAATCATGCGAATTATGGGAAGAGTGGCCGCTCTGAATCATTTCATGTCGTGGTCCGGAGAAAAGTGCCTCCAAATCTTCAAAGCCCTGAGAAAGATCCCAAGGTTTGAATGGTCGGAGGAGTGTCGGGTCACTTTCGAGCAACTGAAAGTGCACCTGGAAACTCCCCCACCGCTCACCCGACGGATTGAAGGAGACAAGCTATCACTGTATCTAGCGGTGTCCGATCAGGCCGCCAGCTCGGTGCTTGTCCGAGAAGTCGAAGGAGTCCAAAAGCCGGTCTACTACATAAGCCACATATTTAAGGACGCGGAAACAAAGTATTCGGCCATAGAAAAGATTGTCTTGGCGCTTATCATGGCCTCAAGGAAACTACGGCACTACTTCCAGGCACACACCATCCTCGTCCTCACCGAGCGTCCCTTAGGGGCTATTCTCACCTCCCCCGAGTCATCTAGTCGTTTAGAGAAGTGGAGGTGGGAGTTATCTCAATTCGACATCAAATACCGCCCGAGGAAGGATATCAAAGCACAAGTCCTGGCCGACTTTATTGTCGAATGCACTATCCCCAACAAGGAGGCAGTGTCGGCGCCAGCCCCCGGGTCCCAAGCCTCGATCAAGGAAGGGCCCGACTCCGTCCCCGATTGGGTCCTTTACGTCGATGGATCCTCTACCGAGGACAGGAGCGGTACCGGCCTCATTATTCGAGGCCCGAATGAGGCGGAGATGGAGTACTCTTTGAAGCTTAGGTTCAAAGCTTCAAACAACGCCGCGGAGTACGAGGACTTGCTAGCTGGACTATGTAACAACCCTAATTTTCTTATACACTTTTTCCATACAAATTTTTAAATTGTTTTTTTTTCAAAATCCATAAAGGGGTATTTATTGCCTGAGCACAATACTTAAGTAATTAATTAGCAATTTAATTACAAGAAGGAGCTTGTAGCTCATTGGTAATACCTTGCACTGCTGAACCAAGCCACCAGAGTTCAAATCCCATACCCCACATTACTTTTTGTATTTATTTTATTTCAAATCCGTTGGAAGCCCAACAGTCCAGACACCGTAACTCCCAAACTTTGAACTGAACCCAGAAATCTAAATATACCAGAGCCTACCCCACGAGACGCCCCACCTCCACAACCCCCGACTCGGGCCGGCGCCGCCGGCTGGACGGCCGAGTCGTCAACATGGGAAGTGTGTCTTTTCACCTACCCTACTCCCCTGCATACACCATTTAATTGGATCGGTTCCCGAGAATTTAATATACCCTAATTACTATGATTTTTAATGTTTTTCCCACATTTTTTTACAATTTGTTTAATTAAAAACTCTTCACCTACCCTACCCTAGTCTACCCTATAAATACACCCCTTACCCTCTACCCTCTCATCCCAAAACCTTAAGCTATCTCTCTCAAAATCTTCTCAAGAGTTGTGTAGTTTGAAAACAAGTTCGCGGCGAAGCTCCGACGAAATTCCGGCGGAAATTCCGGCGACATTTTTAGGAACAACCGGCGACGAAACAACGCCTCGGCAACCCCTCTAGTCCCCCCTTCACTCCTTTGCTTAATCGAAACCCGTAAGTCCCATTCTATCCCTTTTCTATCTCTCTTTTCTATTCTAAAAATACGAAATTACAAAACCCGACGGAATCGGGACAAATCCGATTTCCGATTCGGTTTTCTATAGAATTTCACTTCTCACCAATATATTCATGCTGAAACATCTTTATGTTAAATATTAAACATTTAACAAATAATTTGAACAAGTTTCATCACATGAAATGATAGCCTTTCTAATTTATCGTATTTTTCACTTAAATACCACAATGTTCCGATTTCACATTTAACCCCTTAACTTTGCTATACATTTAAAGTAGAGCATAAGATAATGACCTACCTCCAAACACACGCTTATACAACCTAAAATGATATCATCAAAAACTTAGAATACGATAAAACAATACTTTCATTTAAATACCATGTTCTTAATAAAATCAATTCTAAAAGTTTAGCTTTGATTACACTTTTAAATAAATACCTCTTATTAGGAAAACACGATAAGTTGTGGACATCGATCGTTTATCTAAACCTGAGTTTGTGGTGTCTAGGCTAGGCAAGTGAGCGAAGGTAACTTTAAAAGGCCCGTCTCACGATTCGTGAGCGGATCCCTCCTTTCCTCATTTGTACTTACCTGGCCACAATTGGCGGTGAAGAGGCGATTTGAGGCTTCTAACGACTTGTCATTTAGACCATTTAGAAATAGGCTAGTTGAGTTAGGAAACCCTAGAATCTAAAATACGGAAAATTTACACCTTTGCAAATAAATCCCTTTTACTTTATAAAACCGTTTTCTAAAGGATTAGTATTTTACAATCTTTGCAAAGCGCCGCTACAACCCATTTTTAGGGAACCCGTTCAGGATTGTACGGTTTATCGCGCACCCTCAGGCTAGTAGAGCGAGATTCAGACCTCCGCAAGGAGCATTCGGTCTCGAAAGGTTTAAAATACGACATCTTAAGAAAATACCATGAATTTCAAATAATCAATATTACAGATAAATACCCTTATTTATAAAACTAGGATATTTTTACTAGAAATGTCACAATATAAAATCCACCCTCATTACAACCCTAAAGACGGGTAATAAATACTTGAGGTGTATTTTGAAAAATATATAAAAGTATTTTTACATAAAACCCCCTCAAGTTTTATAAATTACCCTAAGGACCCTAGTAATTATAAGACTTTGATTCACATTTCTGATTGTCTGACTCGGGTTTGAGTCTGATTAATCTGACTTGAATATGATTCAAGTCAATCTATAATCTACAAGATTCCAATTCAATATGAACACATGAATCCATGAATACAATTATCAATTTATACAACTTGACTGAACCGAATCATGGATATATATTCCTTTTACATGATTCTCAGTATTCCATTTACATGACTCTACGGTTACAACTGTTTTCCTGATATCATGGTTTCGGTCAGTCAGTCAATCAACAATACAACCAATACAATTTACAAGATAACACTACAAACAAGACATCGCGGGGTTTAAGGGGTAGATTGGTACGGAAGGTGTTAAAGGTGGCACGAGACGGTAAGATTAAGACACCTAACATGAATCCAGTTGCTGTTGTACCGTGGCATAAACGGTTCCTTGAGTTTCTGATACCTTAGTCTCTGGGGCAAGTGAGACTTCTCTCGTATACACTGGCATCCTTCTGTACCAAGCTACAAACAACAGCGTTAACACAATACTACAACAATATAACAATATAATACAACTGTAAAAGAAACTCTCTCTCTCTCTCTCTCTCTCTGTCTATTCTATTTCTCCTCTTACCTTTGGGACTTACCGAGCGACCTGTTTGCTGACGACATTATGTTTCTTTCTTTTTTGAATGTCGTCAGGTGATTTGGACCCGGCAGAGATCGAGCCATCGTAAGAAGACTTAGAGTAGTTTGCTGAAGACCCTGCACTTTAGTTTCATTGTACACTTTTCCTCTCTGTACTTTTCATTTCCTGTTATGCCACTGTTTAGGCTTCTTTTTATTTCAGTTGTATTTCCTTTCATGCCTTGTACAAAGAATGTTAATAAATAAAAGTTGCTGTTCTTTTTATATCTTGTCTCTTGTGTATTTATTTGATATTGCTTAGATACGCTTAGCGTATGTACTTCTGAGTATATACGTAGCGGACCTCGTCGCGTCCCCTTCGCCGTACACCGGGAAGCGGGGCGTGACAGGTTTTGTTGGTGGCCTATGTAGGTCAGAGCTGTATGGAACCTTAAGCAATATAAAACACAAGAACCAGCAACTAAAACATTCTTTACAATCATGTTCCTTGAATCTTACAATTTCATGTTCTTTGAATCATATACCTTGAATCTGTCCTAACCCAAAAATTCCCTCACCTCTTTTACAATTTTACTAAAACCTTCGCATTCTTTCATTCCTTCACACAATTTTCACATTTTTAAAACCCTTACACCACCTTGTTATTTTTCACATACTGTCAGTACACCAACACCAAACTTTTCTTGGATTTGTTACACTTTCCTTATAAAAATTTCGAGGACGAAATTTTTATAAGGAGTTAGAATGTAACAACCCTAATTTTCTTATACACTTTTTCCATACAAATTTTTAAATTGTTTTTTTTCAAAATCCATAAAGGGGTATTTATTGCCTGAGTACAATACTTAAGTAATTAATTAGAAATTTAATTACAAGAAGGAGCTTGTAGCTCATTGGTAATACCTTGCACTGCTGAACCAAGCCACCAGAGTTCAAATCACATACCCCACATTATTTTTGTATTTATTTTGTTTTAAATCCGTTGGAAGCCCAACAGTCCACACACCGTAACTTCCAAACTTTGAACTGAACCCAGAAATCTAAATATACCAGAGCCTACCCCACGAGACCCCCCACTTCCACGACCCCCGACTCGGCCTAACTCGGCCAAGTCGGCCGGCGGACCGGCCGACTCGGGCCGGCGCCGCCGGCCGGACGGCCGAGTCGTCAACATGGGAAGTGTGTCTTTTCACCTACCCTACTCCCCTGCATACACCATTTAATTGGATCGGTTCCCGAGGATTTAATATACCCTAATTACTATGATTTTTAATGTTTTCCCACATTTTTTACAATTTTTTTAATTAAAAACTCTTCACCTACCCTACCCTAGCCTATCCTATAAATACGCCCCTTACCCTCTACCCTCTCATCCCAAAACCCTAAGCTATCTCTCTCAAAATCTTCTCAAGAGTTGTGTACTTTGAAAACAAGTTCGCGGCGAAGCTCCGACGAAATTCCGGCGATATTTTTAGGAACAACCGGCGACGAAGTAACGCCTCGGCAACCCCTCTAGTCCCCCCTTCACTCCTTTACTTAATCGAAACCCATAAGTCCCATTCTATCCCTTTTCTATCTCTCTTTTCTATTCTAAAAATACGAAATTACAAAACCCGACGGAATCGGAACAAATCCGATTTCCGATTCGGTTTTCTATAAAATTTCACTTCTCATCAATACATTCATGCTTAAACATCTTTATGTTGACTATTAAACATTTAACAAACAATTTGAACAAGTTTCATCACATGAAATGATAGCCTTTCCAATTTATCGTATTTTTAACTTAAATACCACAATGTTCCGATTTCACATTTAACCCCTTAACTTTGCTATACATTTAAAGTAGAGCACGAGGTAATGACCTACCTCCACACACGCGCTTATACAACCTAAAACGACATCATCAAAAACTTAGAATACGATAAAACAATACTTTCATTTAAATACCATGTTCTTAATAAAATCAATTCTAAAAGTTTAGCTTTGATTACACTTTTAAATAAATACCTCTTATTAGGAAAACACGATAAGTTGTGGACATCGATCGTTTATCTAAAACTGACTTTGTGGTGTCTAGGCTAGGCAAGTGAGCAAAAGTAACTTTAAAAGGCCCGTCTCACGATTCGTGAGCGGGTCCCTCCTTTCTTCATTTGTACTTACATGGCCACAATTGGCGGCGAAGAGGCGATAAGAGGCTTCTAACGACTTGTCGTTTAGACCATTTAGAAATAGGCTAGTTGACTTAGGAAATCCTAGAATCTAATATACGGAAAATTTACACCTTTGCAAATAAATCCCTTTTACTTTATAAAACCGTTTTCTAAAGGATTAGTATTTTACAATCTTTACAAAGCGCCGCTACAACCCATTTTTGAGGAACCCGTTCGGGATTGTGCGGTTTATCGCGCACCCTCGGGCTAGTAGTGCGAGATTCAGACCTCCGCAAGGAGCATTCGGTCTCGAAAGGTTTAAAATACGACATCTTAAGAAAATACCATGAACTTCAAATAACCAATATTACACATAAATACCCTTATTTATAAAACTAGGATATTTTCACTAGAAATGTCACAATATAAAATCCACCCCAATTACAACCCTAAAGACGAGTAATAAATACTTGAGGTGTATTTTGAAAAGTATATAAAAGTATTTTTACATAAAAAACCCTCAAGTTTTATAAATTACCCTAAGGACCCTAGTAATTATAAGACTTTGATTCACATTTCTGATTGTCTGACTCGGGTTTGAGTCTGATTAATCTGACTTGAATATGATTCAAGTCAATCTATAATCTACAAGATTCCAATTCAATATGAACACATGAATCCATGAATACAATTATCAATTTATACAACTTGACTGAACCGAATCATAGATATATATTCCTTTTACATGATTCTCAGTATTCCATTTACATGACTCTACGGTTACAACTGTTTTCCTGATATCATGGTTTCGGTCAGTCAGTCAATCAACCATACAACCAATACAATTTACAAGATAAGACTACAAATAAGACATCGCGGGGTTTAAGGGGTAGATTGGTACGGAAGGTGTTAAAGGTGGCACGAGACGGTAAGATTAAGACACCTAACATGAATCCAATTGCTGTTGTACCGTGGCATAAATGGTTCCTTGAGTTCCTGATACCTTAGTCTCCGGGGCAAGTGAGACTTCTCTCGTATACACTGGCATCCTTCTGTACCAAGCTACAAACAACAGCGTTAACACAATACTACAACAATATAACAATATAATACAACTATAAAAGCAACTCTCTCTCTCTCTCTTACTCTCTGTCTATTCTATTTCTCCTCTTATCTTTGGGACTTACCGAGCGACCTGTTCGCTGACGACATTCAGTTTCTTTCTTCTTTGAATGTCGTCAGGTGATTTGGACCCGGTAGATATCGAGCCAATGCAAGAAGACTTGGAGCAGGGAGGACTTTCTTGCTCGACATGATAGTATGCTATCTGGTTAATCTTTACCTTAACGTGTATACCGATTGTCTCTCTGTTACATGTTGGTAAAGCCCTTAGGATCTGTACTTGACTACCTGGACTATGATGTGGATCATACTAGTGGGGACATGGTAGTCCATAAGTACATCCTTCAAAATCCCTAGTCGTGGGTGTATCGAGACGGGGCATCGATATACCAGAGTAGACTAGCGTATACCTTCTCGACCCATACAAATGGGCGATGGATGATCCCATATCCATTGGTGTTTGACATCAGAGATGATATACGGGTGCTCAGTAGAGACTGGGTACACTGGACGGACTCGCCGAGAACTCCCAGATGGTATTATACCTCACGTCAGATGGCAGTTCTCTGGTGACACTGGTACAGAGTAGTCTGTTGACCCGAGATCGTCATAGAGTCTTGTGTGGTTCCCACTGTGCTTTGATTTCCATCTTACCACGTCCAAGAGGGCGTGCAAAACGGTGGTTTTTGGGTACAGTCCCGAGTCACATGGAGGCAATGAGCGATAGGAGGGGATTCGTCTCTCCCGGTATAGGGAGTTGATGTTGCGCTGTGTTCGATTGGCTATAACAGGAAATCCCTGGCCATGGTTGCAGAGATTTACTGGTAAGTGTTACCAGTAGTTTCTCGAACAGTTATAGACCTCATATCGACACGACTTATCGAGCTATTGGGGTCTGACGTTTACCACCCCTAGGCGGGATATGCGACATATCAGACGATCAGACCGGACTGTACGATAGTGTTACTGGTTGGATTCACAGGAGTGTGAGCGGGCTTGCTCGTCGATCTTCTGATCGCTCAATACCCGGGTGGCCGTTACGTTTGGCAAACCGCTTGCGGCTTGTGGATGTTTGATATGATCATCATCCGCTGCCGGCGTATTGACGAGTCTTTAGAGTCCTACACAGAGGTTTCCTGGCTCAAGCGAAACGAAATAGGAGCGCATATGAGATATGTGCGGGACCGAGAATAATACCAGTATGTGATACTGTATTCGATTCTCGCGATGTGACATTGATCGGTTATATGCGATATAGCCGGGTTATCGGATCAAGTGTTGATTCGATAAGTTGTTACTAATGATACTAGTCGGTTATATGCGATATGACCGGATCGTTAAATCAAGTGTTGATTTAATGATTTAATGCATAATAATATATTTGATATATTACTTTGCATTAACTAGTATCGGTTCACTTTAAATGGATTTTCTCGCTCGGGTGTGCACATTGTATATTCGATATAGTTTTGTGCACTTGCTTGTATCATGTTTGATGATACATGCCTTATGGTTAAGTGTTAAGAATTAAACTATAGTTAAGTGGGTGATTAGGGTTTTTGATTTCATTTTATTCATTTATCTTTTTGGAAAAAGAAAAGGCAAAATGAGGAAAATGGTTGCTTTCTTTTGTTCATTCATGAACCTTCATGAAGACTTTGACCAAATGACCATTTTGTCTCATGCTTAACCCTAACCACTCACTTAAACCTTAGTTAACTCTCTACATCTAACCATGGTTCAATATATGATAAGGATTGGTTTTTTCTTTTCTTTTCAAATTAATCTTATCATATTATTCTTCTTCTTCTTCCTTGCTTCAAGTGAAGAAAGCTTGCCTCCATCAATGGCAAGTGACGAATTTGAGTGAGAAATCCAAAACTAAAGTCTACCCACTTCCTATTTCTTCATCCTCTACCTCTTGCCAAGTAGTAGAGTGTGTTTCCTTCACAAGTTTCTTGACTTGGTGAAGTGAGAGCTTGATCTTGCGATGCTTCGACGTAGATCATCTTCGGCATGGACATCGACAACCTAGCTCGCTTATTCTCCGATGAAGTCGACGCTAGAGCCCGGATTCTTTTTGGACAGCGGAGAGGACTTCGTTGCGGAGCTATGGAGGTGGAGCACCGGATCTATAAAGGTTGTATTTCCGTATTCTCATAGTTAAGTGTTAACTAGTTTGTTTTTCGCCTAAACTTCTAGCCGACGATCCGTAGTCGGGTTTCTCGGCACCGTTAAAATTTTAATATGGCATGTTCGATGCCTTGTGAGACCTCATTAGGGTGTCTAGGAACCCTACAGTGGTATCAGAGCCTAGCTAGAGCCTTAGGCGAAGTCTAGACGGAATTTGAAACCCGAACGAATCCGAAACCCAACTCAAAATAGCTCTCTGGACAATTTTCAAAATCGTGATTTTTCCCAGATTAAAAATATTCAGAAATATCAGCAGGAAGATATAAGGTTAACTGCAAATTTCGAGCGCGTGATTCCTCAAAGGGGGCGCGGATCCGCGGCCTTACAAGAGGCTCACGCGGCGGATCCGCGGCCCATTTGTCGTTTTGTGCTTCGAAATTTGCACCTTAATTCTTAGTTTTCAGTTCTGGTTTTCCTGGGAATTTTTAATATTTTTTCCAGAGTGTTATTTTCTGAGTTGTTTTAGGGATTCGAATGTTCGGTCGGACTATCAAATTTTGTCTGTGTGTCTTTCCGGATAAATTTTAGAATATGTTAAAAAGTTCGACCGGATATAAATACCCAACTTTTCCCCTGTCGGGAAATTTCCAAGTGTTGGATCTTTCCGTAGTTTAACGACGTTCTAAGTAGTGCAAGTAACGCGATGGACCCTTAGAAGATAACAAACCTTAACTCGATTATGTGACCGTCTTGAACTGCCCTTTGAACCTTCGGGTTTGGGGCAGTACGGTGTGCCACATGTGAGGCGTTGGCTTGACCCTTCTACGGCTGGACCGTTGGTACTGAGGCACGAACGGAATGTTGTTAGACTTGTTTCATGTGTTGATCTGTATCGGGAAAACTTGGGTGTTCGATTGTTCGATCGGAAAGTTTGACATTTTCTATTTATCCGGAATGGGATACAATAATTGGAATTCACAATGAGTTATGAGATAACTAAATGAATGTTATAAACATAGCAGTTTAGTCTCACTTGATCGGTTGCCACGGAATTTTGATGTGATCAAAAGTCCGTCGCAATCACGTAGCGTACGCGGATACTCGCCGATAAACTTAATAGACAGCCTCGCTCCATAGCCCCGACCAAGTGACTGTAGGAGAACCCCGTCGCCGAAAGCATCCGTTCGGGTGCTCGCGGCAGCGGTGTTCCGCTTTGGTGCACTTCGTCGACGGTATCGGGGGTGCGGCCGTCTACTAAAGTTTGCGACGAGCATTCGATCAGGATGTCAGGAATCCTGTTGAATTGCCCGACTTGATATTGAAAAGTGTTTTCGATAATGAGACTAAAATGCGGGGTTTATAATTGTTAGGCATGCGATGTCTAAGGAATTCATTTGGTCAGGCATGTGATGTCTGAGGTGGTTGCGGATTCCAACTGTTGTAGTTTTACACTTTCTTTTCTGTGACCGTAAGTATAATATATGATATCGCCGGTTTCGTTGCTATATGTCAACGACAATTGGGATGCGCATATTTACTTACGTTGATGACATGTGATGTTATGTGTTGCTGGATATGTTATATTGGATCGTCGGGTTTGAATAGCCGGGGGTTTTTATGTGAGATGAGTGTTTTTCATTTTCATTCATGTAAAAACTTGTATGTAATATTCTTTTATTGGGGCACTTCCAGGTTGCGGAAGATGTCACCGTTTGTATATTATTTACTTTTCCGCACTAGGATAGACCCAAGGAGGGGAGCATAAGTAACCGGGTTCTGGAGTCCAGTGGGAGACCAACTCGAGGAGTCGAGTCCGGGTCTCCTAACTCTAGAATTGGTAGGGTTGCTTGCCGCTCTCGTAGGGGTCTAGGGGTGTGGGTTTGGCTATTCATCACGACCGTGGAATCCGTGTTTTATACTGGCTCGTATTGAAAACACGGACGTCCTAGTATATCCAATATTTCATATGTTTCTTCTGCTGCGATATCTGTGATGTGATCATGTGATGTTCTGTGATAGATACTGTATATAGTATATATGATATATTATATAGGCGTTACTTATGTTTTACACCCGCGCTAGCCCTGCCCTGCTCTGCCGTTAGTTACCTAACCTAACGGTGCACGAGGGGACATCGAGGCGAATGCGGATGGCATAAGTGTACGTCGTATTTATCTATGATGTTTAGGTACATAAATGATGGGACTTCATTAATGTGATTAATGAAATAAAAGAAACCTAAGATGTTGTAGAATCGAATTTCAAAATAAAACAGGTAGCTACAGTTCTTGCTTTGCATAGCGGTATATATGATATATCCTGCACCTTATTCGATGAGGAAAGGACCGAGATCCCTTCACCGGGAGTGACTCCTTTAGCAATAACTGGCAGATGCTACACACTCGGTTTGTCTTTTGATAGCTTCTATAGTTTCTGCTTTGCACAGTGATATATGTGATATATCCCGCACCTCATTCGACGAGGAAAGGACCGACGATCCCTTCACCGGGAGTGACTCTTTTAGCAAAACTAGAAAAGCCTCAAAAGCACTCCATTTTAAAATCATTTGATTCTACAACAATATAAAGTTCATTACGCAAAAGGTTTTCTTAAAAACCTGACGTAGCCCTCCGTCATTTCAGATAAGTCCTAGTTAGTATTCGTGCTGCGTTTGTTGACTCAGTCAAGGCGTAGTGTGCGGTAGCTGATTAGTGCTTATCTGCAAAGCATATGATGCGATTGGATTAGGGTAGTCGTGCGGCCTTGTTGACTCAGTCAAGGGTCGTGCGGGTGGGTTTAATTCAATCGAGAAATGACGGGTTGAACTTTACTTGTGGTCTATGATTTGTTGACTCAGTCAAGGTCATAGATCGCTTGGGGCAAAATATTATCGGGAATTTCAAGTGTTGAAATTTGCAATGAGATTGCATACCTTCTATGAGATAGTTGGATCCCGATACCCGCTGCGAGTAAGAGTTACTCCTGGGAGAGTTTTATTCATTACAATTAGCCGATCAAGTAGGTGTCTAGAAAGGTGTTAACGAGGTTACGCCTCTGGGAAAACGAGGTTTACATTAATTAGGTTCGTGCGAAAGCACGGGGGACCTCCCTCAAAGTACCGACACTGGCCTGGCTGAAAGATTGGCGAACTTATAGTGTGTAATTAATCCCGGCTAGTCTTTCCTTTTAGGGTTTGAAGGAAGATTTGATAAAAAGCAGTGGGAGCCATCCTGATTAGATAAAATAATAACCAATCTATTCTTGAAAGAGCGCACGCTGAGTGTTTTCTTCTCTCTCTCTCCAGGTAGCGACCATATCACGCCTTAATCAAGATAATAATACGGAATATTGACCGAACCCGCTTGTTATACTGAGCTGGGGAACGTTGGTCCCGCTCCAACTTATAATTGTTATAAGACAGAGCAGGAAATTGGGGATTACCAGAATTCCCGTGCCGCCCAAACGAAGAGAGTGCATGCTGATGCATCGTCTTCGGGTGTGTTCATTACAAAGAACTGTTTCTCAGTGTCCTTTACATCCTAGGTATGTGATACCAGATCAGGATCCCAGATATGTAATCTGTTACATAGGGCTGCAGAAAGGTAGAGAACTGAGAACGGGTGATAAGTTTCATGAGGCAGAAAACGGGGCAAGTGTTGCAGCCAAGTCTATTGGTCACTGTCACCCTGTATTACCAATACATTGATTCTGAACGAATGTTATTAGATACCGAACCTGATATACAAAATCATATCAGTCTTTTTATTAGTAAAGAAATGATAAAATTCTGTATTGTTGGATAATGTTTTGAACATTTCCTATATCAAAAGTTGATCGTATCAGGCACGTTATCTAAAAGCGTTGATGTTCTAAATCAAACTACAGTTCTTAGTATATGGAACACACACAAGAGGAAGAGTTCAGAAATGAACGAATTCTTCTTGAGGCATTGTAGACTAGGTCATATCAATGTGACCCGACTAGCTAGAGTTACATATAGATGCATATTTAAATCAGTTTGAATTTACATCTTGTGAAACTCGCCAGTCATGTCACAAAGATAAGATGACCATAGCTCCGTTTACTGGTAACAGAGAAAGAGTTAGTAAACTCTTGGGATGATACATGTTGATGTATGTAGGTCCCCTGTCTACACATGCCAAGACTGGTTCTTTATACTTCATTACGTTCTCTGATGATCTCTTTAGATTCAGACCTATGTTCCTGTTGAAACACAAGTCCGAACCTTTTGAGATATTCACAGAATATAAGCGAGAAGTAGAGAACCAGAATACGGGTATAAGTATTATATCCTATGATGAGATCAAGGAGGAGAATACTTAAGCACGGAAATCCTGGACTTTTCTAAAGGAGAATGAGATTCTCTCTCAGCATTACTCCTCCGCATACACCATAGCACGATGGTATATCGGGGTGGAGCAATTACACCCTATGTGATAAGGTGTGCTCTATGATGAGTAATACTGAGCTACCTATTTCCTTTTGGGTGTTATGCACTTGAGAAGTTGCATACCTACTGAATAGGGTTCCAATCAAATCAAATTGCCTACCATTTCATATGTGATATGGAATGGGAAGGGCCCATGTCTTAAGTTAGTTAAGATTTGGGGTTGACCGGCCTATGTCTGAAAGCAAAATCCGGACAAGCTCGAGGCAAAGTCTGTATTGTAGAACTGGAAAGGTTCCAGCTATACAAACTGCAGCTGATGATTTGATAGAACCAAAGGATTCAGTAGATTCCAACGAACCTCAGCCTCTCCGCCGATCTAGTAGGGTTCCTCACCCACCTGAGAGATACTTCGGTTTCTCTATGACAGTGGGAGCGAGGATTGCATCATGAGATGATGACCCAACTAGTTTCGAGCTGGCCATTAGGAGTAAGACTCTGTAAGAATGGCTGGATGCTTAGTGAACTGAGATGGAATCCTTATACACCAACAAAGTATGGACTTTGGTTGCAATATCTGAAGGGTTAAATCCCCATCAGGAGCAAGTATATCTTGAGAAGATTACTTGGTGTACATGGAAAAGTTGAGACTTTCAAAGCTAGACTTGTTAAGGGTTTTCGTCATCGACCAGGCGTGGATAATGATGAAACCTTTTCCAGTACCTATGCTTAAGTCCATCCAGATACTACTTGCCACGGCTACATACCATGACTACGATATCTGGCGGTTGGGTGTCATGACTGCTTTTCTAAATGATATTTTAGAAGAATGCGTCTATAAGTACACAGCCAGAGGGCCTCGTAGACAGTGGGAGCAGCGGAAACGTGTGCAAGATGCTTTATAGGATAAAGCAGGCATCGCGGAGTTGGAACGTCTATTTTGATGTGTTTGTCAAAGAAGTTGACATCATCAAAATGGTAGATGAACCTTGTATAAACAAAAAGGGTAGTAGGGAGTATGGTGACGATCCTCGTAGAGTACGTGGATGACATACTCTTGATAGGGAAGAAGTTTCCTATGCTACGCTCGATCAATCTCCGCTTATCACAATGATTCTCCATATAGGATCAAAGTGATACCTCCTAAATCCTGGATTTGCATCTATGAGATAGATCTAATTGGATGTTAGGATTCTCACTAGTTGTAGTGAGATGGTATCAATCGATCCTGGGGAGAATCACTGGAAGGGTTCCAGGGTGATAAGAATGACTGAAAGTCAGTCACAGGCATTGTCTTTACCCTCAGTAAAGGGACGGTATGTTGGAAGAGTTCCAAGCTAGATACCGTGGCATACTAGAAGATAAAGGCAGGATACATCGCTACTTAAGATGCTACCAAAGAGGCTGTTTGGGTGTATATAGGTTCATGAGATGAACTATGTTCCTCCCATTGTGTGACAATGGAGTTGTGGCTTATGCCAAGGAACGCCGGTCCCATCAGTGATCCATACATATTCTAAGGCAGTATCACTTGATCATGGAGATGGTTGATCTCCAGGGAGATCGAGGTTAGGAGAGTAGGCTCAGAGGACAACACAGCGGATCCACTCACAAAGGCCTGTTCCCAGAGAGAGACTTTTATGGGATGGTTGAGTATGAGATACTACAACCACTGCTACAGATGGCCCTAGTGCAAGTGGGAGATTGTTAGTTATATGTATGCCCTAGAGGCCATTACTATACATAGGATGTATATTGTAGTGGATGCTGGGACATATATAGGGAGGACTTTCTTGCTCGACATGATAGTATGCTATCTGGTTGATCTTTACCTTAACGTGTATACTGATTGTCTCTCTGTTACATGTTGGTAAAGCCCTTAGGATCTGTACTTGACTACCTGGACTATGATGCGGATCATACTAGTGGGGACATGGTAGTCCATAAGTACATCCTTCAAAGTCCCTAGTCGTGGGTGTATCGAGACGGGGCATCGATATACCAGAGTAGACTAGCGTATACCTTCTCGACCCATACAGATGGGCGATGGATGATCCCATATCCATTGGTGTTTGACATCAGAGATGATATACGGGTGCTCAGTAGAGACTGGGTACACTGGACGGACTCGCCGAGAACTCCCAGATGGTATTATACCTCACGTCAGATGGCAGTTCTCTGGTGACACTGGTACAGAGTAGTCTGTTGACCCGAGATCGTCATAGAGTCTTGTGTGGTTCTCACTGTGCTTTGATTTCCATCTTACCACGTCCAAGAGGGCGTGCAAAACGGTGGTTTTTGGGTACAGTCCCGAGTCACATGGAGGCAATGAGCGATAGGAGGGGATTCGTCTCTCCCGGTATAGGGAGTTGATGTTGCGCTGTGTTCGATTGGCTATAACAGGAAATCCCTGGCCAGGGTTGCAGAGATTTACTGGTAAGTGTTACCAGTAGTTTCTCGAACAGTTATAGACCTCATATCGACACGACTTATCGAGCTATTGGGGTCTGACGTTTACCACCCCTAGGCGGGATATGCGACATATCAGACGATCAGACTGGACTGTACGGTAGTGTTACTGGTTGGATTCACAGGAGTGTGAGCGGGCTTGCTCGTCGATCTTCTGATCGCTCAATACCCGGGTGGCCGTTACGTTTGGCAGACCGCTTGCGGCTTGTGGATGTTTGATATGATCATCATCCGCTGCCGGCGTATTGACGAGTCTTTAGAGTCCTACACAGAGGTTTCCTGGCTCAAGCGAAACGAAATAGGAGCGCATATGAGATATGTGCGGGACCGAGAATAATACCAGTATGTGATACTGTATTCGATTCTCGCGATGTGACATTGATCGGTTATATGCGATATAGCCGGGTTATCGGATCAAGTGTTGATTCGATAAGTTATTACTAATGATACTAGTCGGTTATATGCGATATGACCGGATCGTTAAATCAAGTGTTGATTTAATGATTTAATGCATAATAATATATTTGATATATTACTTTGCATTAACTAGTATCGGTTCACTTTAAATGGATTTTCTCGCTCGGATGTGCACATTGTATATTCGATATAGTTTTGTGCACTTGCTTGTATCATGTTTGATGATACATGCCTTATGGTTAAGTGTTAAGAATTAAACTATAGTTAAGTGGGTGATTAGGGTTTTTGATTTCATTTTATTCATTTATCTTTTTGGAAAAAGAAAAGGCAAAATGAGGAAAATGGTTGCTTTCTTTTGTTCATTCATGAACCTTCATGAAGACTTTGACCAAATGACCATTTTGTCTCATGCTTAACCCTAACCACTCACTTAAACCTTAGTTAACTCTCTACATCTAACCATGGTTCAATATATGATAAGGATTGGTTTTTTCTTTTCTTTTCAAATTAATCTTATCATATTATTCTTCTTCTTCTTCCTTGCTTCAAGTGAAGAAAGCTTGCCTCCATCAATGGCAAGTGACGAATTTGAGTGAGAAATCCAAAACTAAAGTCTACCCACTTCCTATTTCTTCATCCTCTACCTCTTGCCAAGTAGTAGAGTGTGTTTCCTTCACAAGTTTCTTGACTTGGTGAAGTGAGAGGTTGATCTTGCGATGCTTCGACGTAGATCATCTTCGGCATGGACATCGACAACCTAGCTCGCTTATTCTCCGATGAAGTCGACGCTAGAGCCCGGATTCTTTTTGGACAGCGGAGAGGACTTCGTTGCGGAGCTATGGAGGTGGAGCACCGGATCTACAAAGGTTGTATTTCCGTATTCTCATAGTTAAGTGTTAACTAGTTTGTTTTTCGCCTAAACTTCTAGCCGACGATCCGTAGTCGGGTTTCTCGGCACCGTTAAAATTTTAATATGGCATGTTCGATGCCTTGTGAGACCTCATTAGGGTGCCTAGGAACCCTACAAAATTTCAACGAAAATTGTTTTTCCAAAATTTTGTTAGGGTTTTTTAGATTTATATATATTATATATTGTTATTGTTAATGTTGTACCTTTGGCTAATTTTTTTTTTTTGCTCTGATTCATTCTTGAAATTAAATTTTGATAGTAAATGAAATCAGATTTTTTATTAGGATTATGAGATGCTCGGAATTTGTTAATGATAATGTTGGTGTTTACTGTTTCAGGTCCTTCCTTTGCCAACATCTATTGCGGCAGGTCGAGGCCATTTGCAACCTCATGGGGTTGCGGTATGTTTACTACTGTTTGATTCTTTTCTTGATCATTGTTTTTTAGTAATCAGTAATTGATAGTTAATAATTGTTAATTGATTTTAGTGATGTTGATTTCTTCTATTTTTTGTCATTTTGAATTTTGATTGATTGGTTTGTTTGGCTGCATTGTATGCTTTCTCTATTAAGGTTCTTGTTATGCTAATTCAAAATAGATTTTTAGAAGTAATTTGTTTGAAATGTGTGGATTAAAAACAGTCCAACATTGAAAGAAATATGAGAAGTGCATAGGTATAAAACATAAGATAAGCAAAATCTCAACAATGCTTGGTCTTCAATTAAGACTTGTGCATCAAGAAAAGGCCTATTCTTGTTAAAGAGAATTTAACCGATCCAAATAAATTGAATCTGAAAGATTTCAAAAGCAATTTTTTTATCTTCTCAAAAAAAGAAGGAAAAAAGGGTTTTCTTCATTCCTCCCAAATGTATTTTCCTTCTATCTTTCTCAGACCAGGATCATCTCTGTTACGGCCGTGAACACGTTTTGCATTCGCCACGGTGATCAGAGCTGTTGATGGAAGCTTCATCCGCAATTTCTCGAACACGACCAACTCATCCTCAACGACAAGTGCCGCTCGTGAATACTAACTGCATCAGGCTTTTCAGGATGCTCGACAGGGGATCATTCTGTTCAGAATTTTTACTCCCTCCTGTCAGATTATTGGGAGGAATTACATTTGATGGAGGTCCAGATTCCAGCATCATTGGAAGATGTCTCTATCGAGTTCTACAACCAGCGTGATCGTCAGCATTTGTATCACTTTGCTATGCGTTTTCGACCGGAGCTTGAAAGACTACACAGTCAGATACTTCATCATGTTCCTATGCCTAGCCTTGAGGCTACAGTAGTCAAGTTCATCTCTGAGGAGACCCGCCTCCACATGTTGACAGCTACATCTACTAGTACTCATGATATAAGCTCATCTGTAGCACCATCGGCTACTATTCTTGCTGCACAAACCAGACTCGCCATAGCTCAACATTGCCTTCTTCTCCTTCTACCGAGCGAGTTTGTGCATACTGTAAGAAACCTGGACATCATATCTCTCAGTGCTGGATACTTCAGAACAAGTCGAAAAATACTTAAACTTGTTCAGTTGCTCGCTATCGCAATCGCCCTCCAACTGCATCTGCTTCTATTATAGTGTCATCAGCCGCCTCTACTGCAACTTCAAGTTCATTCTCTTCCACACAAATAGCAGAGATTGTAAATATTGTTCAGGAGAGTATACATGACAGTGGAACTCCTGCACCTTCTAACTTCACTTCCTTAACTGCTAATTTTGGTATTTCTATTTCTTGGATACTTGACTCAGGTGCCTCGCATCATATGACTTTTGATAAATCCTTTCTTACAAACTGTTCTACTATTCCTATGTTATACATACAACCGCTAATGGCTCGTCACTTGCAGTAAATCAATGTGGTGACATCACATCTACCACTCACTCTCCTGGTAATCTTGGTCTTTCATCTATATACATGTGCCTAAATTAACAATGAATTTTTTATCTATTAGTCAGACTGCTGATTTTGATTGCACCATTACCTTCTCATACACTTCTTATATTGTACAGAATTCGGTCAGAAGATTTGGATGGATCGTAGAGTGAATGGACTATATCGGTTGGAGCACCTTCACTTACCTATCTTGAATAAAACTGCAGCTAACTTAGCTACTTCCGATTTGTGGCATCTTCGTTTAGATTACATTTCGAGTTCTCGTCTTAAATCTTTATCTGAGTCTGGAGTCTTACGGTCCCTTCGTGTTAGTACCTTAAATAAGTGTGTTGGATGTCGTTTGGCAAAACAAACAGTTTTACCTTTTGTGTCTCATAATAAAACTTCATTAGAACCTTTTGATTTGATTCATTCTGATATTTAGGGACCTACTCCTGTTGCATCCATATCCGGTTATCGATATTATGTTAGATTTATAGATAATTACTCTCGGAGTGTCGTCAACGTCGTGCTCTTTATGGTCTTTAGCAGGCACATCGCGTTTGGTTTGAGCGATTTTGCTAAACTCTTTTGACAACGGGATTCTCCGAAAGCCTTGCTGATTATGCACTCTTCTATCGCTCTTCTTCTAAAGGCCGAGCTCTTCTCTTGATCTATGTTGATAATATGATTATTACTGGTGATTACACATCACATATCTAAAGAAACTTCTTCAACAGCAGTTTGAGATGAAACATCTTAGATATTTACGATATTTCTTAGGGATCGAAGTTGCTTACTCTTCCTGTGGTTATCTTCTATCACAGAAGAAGTACATTTATGATCTTCTTACACGAGCCACAGTTGATGATTCTATTGCTGCTGCCAGTATTTCTACAGCTACGCCGATAGAGTTTCATCTGAAGCTTAGTCAAGCAAATGGAGTGATCCTACCGAACCTCACTCGATATTATGAGTTGGTTGGTCCACTTATCTACCTCTTACTAGGCCAGACATTGCACATGTTGTTCATGTTCTTAGTCAGTTTATGAGTACTCCTACATCAGTTCACTATACAGCTCTCATACAGGTTCTTTGGTACCTTCGTGGCACTCATACTCGGTCACTATTGTTTTCTTCCGATTATGACATAGCTTTACGCGCATACTCTGTGCAGGATGGGCTGACGACCCTGAAACTTGTCGATCTACCACTGGATTCTGTGCCTTGTTGAGTACATCCTTGATTTCCTAACGCAGCAAGCGTCAAGATATTGTTTCTCGCTCCAGCACTAAAGCCAAATACCATGCAAAGGCTGATACTACTGCCGAGCTTAAATAACTTCGTAGTTTACTTGCTAATATGGTATCAGAGCTAGGTTGATAACATTCGCGGATTTATGCTTAACACAACTCTTCGAGCCCTCGTGCTCTCGGCTTTCGAGCCCTCCTTCAAGCCTCCATGCTCTCTTAGCCTTGTGCTCTCTTGTGTGTGATCCGGGCCTTCGTGCCGGACTTTGAGCCCTCGTGCTCTATACGATTCACGTGACAACCACGATTGCACGTGAGAAGAGTGTTGAGATATATGGATTAAAATACTCCCATATTGGAAAAGTATGAGAAATGTATGGGCATAAAACAGAAGATGTGCCAAACCAATAAGGCTTGAGTCTTATTGATGGAACCCGTCTATGTTAAAAGCCCGTGTACACTCATATAAATAAAATATATAATCGCCCTCTCGTTCTTGTATAATTAAATTTAATAGATTTAAACTGAAATTTGGTGGAAATATTGGTTGTTGAGTCTAGATCTTGGAAAGAGAAACGATGTGATGGCCAGTAATTTTACTGAACATGAGATTAAATATTTAAATGCTTTACTTTGAGAATACTATATGAGAAGGTATCTTAGAAAATGTTTGGATTATGTATTTAGAATGGAAAAACATGCTTGAAGTTTAATCTATGGGTTGAAACACTGTTGTATATACACGGAGAATGTTTAAATTTCAGTATTTAAAATGGAAAAACATACTTTTAGTTATGGTAGCTTGGGCATGATTTGTCTGATTGTATTTTGGTATCAATATAAACTTTCCAGATGTCAATGACCAACTGATGTTAAGCAAACTACTTGGTGAAAATAATACAGCAAGTATGAAACTGTAATTATAGCGTATTTTAAATTTTATTTGGCTGAAAAACATGAAAAAAGTATAAGAGAGAACCATTTTACCTTTTCTTAAGGATCTATAATGGATTTAGGCATCCAAAAAGTAGCTCATGTAGAACATGAACGGACTATAGATGTGACTATGAATCGTACTCAAAGCATTTTTTGAAATCACTCAAAAAGAATCTTATATATTCCTATTTGTAGTAACTCATGTAGTATATAAATAACATATATATGTAACTATAAACAAGCTTCTCAGATTGCAAATATAGAAATGTTTCTAAAAAGAGAAAAGAACATGGCATCAAATAAGCCAAAAGAAAGGATTCGTCTTTAGGTGGCAATAGTCAAAATCAATTATCAATTTTAATAATTCACAGTAAGATGGTTTGGCGGTTTCTACTAAGAAAGTGAATATTAAGTAAATCACCTTTTAACAAGAAAACATAAGAACTTTTTTGTGCGGTCTCTTTGTCTTTCTTTGTTTTTCTGTTGAAATCTCATTTTAAATATTTAATAAGTTTGGGTCATCCACCGACTAAAATTTGTTTTGTTTCTATTTTTCAATATAAATATTTCACTACAAATTTAAAGAAATATATTATTGTTATAATAACCGGAATCTTTTACTTTCGCATATTTTGTACAGACCATAATGACCCATTTTGACATTTCAATTCCTACTACAAGAAGGATGTAAGTTCTTTATATATTTATTCTACATTTTATAAATTTGTCGCGATTTAAAAATATAAAAATTTTAAATTATTAATGACTATAAAATATTTGCTTGTTATAAGGCCTCCAAAAAATATAATACCAGAACCAAACAAACTCCTCGAAAATCAACTAGTGGTCTATGTCCATTGACAAGGTTATGTCTAAGCTCAAAATGGCAAATTTGAGTACTATTTCATCGCCTTCCATTCATCCATCTGACTCATCGTCTATTGCACCATCTGATACATATTCCGTTGACCCTCGATCATATTTACATCAGAGACTTGAAAGTGTTATAAGCATGCTTGAAAGTAGCTACAGAAGGGAGCATAATATTAGCTGTTCCTTTGATGTGGAAAAATTATTCTACTATTCATGTGTTTTAAGTATTTGCACGAAAATTATGTGATTCATACTGTCTATATCTTAAAGTTCTTATTACTGCTTCTTTTTAATTGCATTGTTTTCGATCTAATTTTATGATCAATGTTGTATTAGGAGGAAAATTGCTCAAGAAACGTCAAAGAGAGGAGAATGGAAAGACCATTATGAGAAAGTAAATGTTAATTTGTAAGTCAATCTGGATGGTTGTTTTTTAATGTTATTTGAAGGAAATGCAAAGATAATCACATTAATAGTACTTCTTGGTGATGACCCATCATTTTCCCTTGGGCAGAAGATTAACATACGCATGTCATGCATTTGCATCATTTTTTAATAAAGAAGACGGGCGTATCGAAAAATTTGATAATTAGTAATTATGTTACACGAGATGAAAGAACATGGTTGCACAATAAAAATTAAAGTGAATATTTTGAAACTGTTATGTTGAGAATTAAAAGCCCCACTCATTATTATTATTATTCAATGTTAGACTTTTATCATATCGATGCCTTTCAGAATCATTATCTTGTCCGAGTCAAAAATGCAGAAAGATCGCAATGCACTCATGGGATGAAAACTCCATCTTTAAGTTTATTATATATTATGCAGCCTATTAGAATTATTAGACAAAAGAACTCATCAACTCATCCCGTGCATGACACGTGCAAAAACCTAGCATATCTCTAAGACTGGTAGATAGTCCACACAACGTCCATATATTACTCAAGAAATAGATAGAAATAGATTGTCATTAATGACTTTCTGATAAGTAATAACTAATAACTAATAAGAGCTTTCAAAATAATAAATGTGTATTTCTCAAGGGGAAAAAAGATAATGCACTTAACTAGTCTTAAAATACTATTTTTCTTTTTTACGGTAAGAGCACAACTCCTGACGAGTCCGTCCCATGATATTTATAAAATTCAAAAGAAAAATGTACACAAAGTAATATATCTATTTACAAACGTCTATACAATACATAGACATGCGCATAAAGAAAAAGAAGCCATGGGAGAAGAAGAAAAGAAAAGGACGGGAGAGTATAGAAAGAAGAGAGGAAGAGATGCAAATAGAAGAAGGGGGAGAAAATAAGGATGTCACTCCAAATACCTTCAAGATCAGCTTTTCAAGTCTAATTCAACAACGTGAAAAAATGATTAAAAAATGGTTTGAATTAGCATACTGCTTCATCAGCCTGTAACAATACTAATAACGAGACTCAAACCATGCTCTAAGTTTTGCTAGCTCAATTTCATCGCTCGCACAGTGAGAACATTTAAATCATTAAGAATCAAGGGACTGATGGCTGTCAAGTTAGTTTCAATTTTCATTTCAATCTTCAAGGCATATTCATTTATATCATTGACAATGAAGTGTTTATAGCAAACCATTGGGAATTTTGTTCATTCATATCTATTGCGGATCACATCCTCTGATCTCTTTTTATAGTTATCTCATTCCTTATTCAGTTAAGTTTATCTTGATCTGCAATCCTATCCCTCAAAACTAGTGCCCTCGTCGAGCCATTGTTCTCTTGTGCCACGTTGCATTTTTCTCACCGGTAAATAAAATTGATAAACATTAACATTGTTCCAGATCCCAGAGTGCTCAAAGTCCTAATAAAAATGTTCCATGCTACAATATCTACATTAGTCAACTATTTCAACATTTAATGGCCGACATATCTGAGGTTTTCTTCTCATGTAATAAGCTCAAGAGTGACAGAAAACGATAAATCAACCACACATATGGCAATTTGAGCCTTTGTTGCTCCTCTTTTAAATATAGCACTTGCAAGATATAAGAGATGAAAGTGGCAATTGTCATGGGCGTAATAGCGACATGATAGGTGCCACCAATTTAAATCCATAAGTGGAATTATAGCTCCTATTTTAGGTAAGAGTCCTCTCTTGCCTCTGGGCAAGGGATTAATCAGATTCCTTGGACTAGTTTTTCAGCTACAGAAGGATTACTGCTTCCAAAGGAATATTTGCCTTTTGATCGAGAAGGATTTCTGCTAGCAAGGTGCTCGTATAGGATTTTACATGGTGAATTTGATGCTTTTAGTTCTGTTCTATAGTATTATGATTTACCAAGATGTACCTGATGCTAAAATTCTGCCCTGTTAGGCAATAGGAAAGCGAAAAGAAAGTAAGAAAATAAGAAATTAGGAAAACGAAATGGAAAGAAAATGATGAAAACGTATTAATTTTTGTCCTTTATTTTATAAAAGAATGTGAGAAAAGAATTGAGTTCGAGCTTATGAGAAAGAAAGTGAAGAGTGGGCTTGGATTGTTTGGTTTAAATGATAGAACCTAAGAAAGTACGAAAGAGAAATGGAAACCAATAATAAAATATAATAAATATCTACACTTTCTTATCACTTTCTTGGTTGGGGGAAGTGATTTGAGAGAAAAAGATGATGTGGCGGAAAGTAGGAAAACACTTTCCAACTTTTCTTTTGTATGCCCAAACAAAGAAAGTTGGAAAGTGTAATCACTTTCCAACTTTCCATCTACACTTTCTCTTCTTGCAAATAACTAGAACAAGGTTTTAGTTTCTAAATTGATTAAAGTGCAAAACACATGTACTAAAACATGAAAATATTAGTTGGTATTTGGTAAGTGTTATTTGTTCTTCCAATGACAAAGGTAATTTCACTCAAGTAATTATTACTTTCTGCTCTTGATTTCTTAAGAATACTTTATCGGCTTGTTTGTTTGCACGGTGGAAGTACTGGAAGTAAGCCTGCTTCAAGTATTTTAGTTGTTTGTTTGCATGGAGGTAGAACTTGTGAATTACTTTAAGGTGATGGTGATAATGTGGATCCTATATGACATGCTTACTTCCAAAATTTTCTCTCTCAGGGCTTGTTTGTTTGCACGGAAGTAATATTGAATTACCGGAAATAAGCTTACTTCAAGTACTTTAGTTGTTTGTTTACACGAAAGTAAAACTTGGAAGTTACTTCAAGATGATGATGTGAATCCTATGTTGCATGGTTGCTTTCAAAATTCTCTTCCCCTCATTTTGGATGGGAAGCAACCATGGAACGAAAGGAACAAGAAAAAAGTTGATTATTTAATACTTCTCTATATTGCTTCCAAAAATTAATAATTTATTACCATTACAAAAGTAATTTTATGTTTGTTTTTCTTATAAAAGAACATATAAAGTTGTTTCATTTTTTACTTCCTTCTTCAAAAAAATTTATACAAACACTAGAAGTAAGGTTTAGATTTACTTCCGTTACATTTTTGGAAACCACTTCAAAATTACTTCCAGCTCTTCCGCTACTTCCGGACAACCAAACAGTCCCTCATTTTGAATGTGAAGTCACAATGGATCACAAGAAACAAGAAAAAGAATTAATTATTTAATACTTCTCTTTATTACTTCCAAAAGGTAATACTTTATTACTATTAAGAAAGAAATTTTTTGTTTGTTTTACTCATGGAAGACACATAGGAAGTTGTTTCATTTTTACTTCGTTCTTCAAAAAATATATAAAAGGTCTGCTTTCATTTCTTTTTTTGGAAGCTACTTCAAGATTACTTTCGGTTTTCTCGTTACTTCCGAACAACCAAACGGGCCCTATATTTCTTAACAAGAGTATCCAGACTTGTCTCATCTAAAGTTGACAAAGATATTCATATGTTGAGGTAGCACTAGTAAAGTAGGAACATAAGAGGATACAAGCATTTTATTGCTTTTAAAAGAATAATAAATCTAACAAAAACACAACACAAAACCAAGAATAAAATATCTAAGTAGCCTTCAACTGAAAGAATTTGGTACGAGCTAATCTAGATGGTAATCCTAGATTACCATGAAATATTACCATACTTGTTTAGGTGTAAACGGTATTCCCGGAAATATAAGATTACCATGGTAATTAAATGATCTCATTTCATGATAATTTTATTTCTCCCAAAACATGTTCATCCTAAATTACCATGAAATATTTCCGCCTAACATGAAATGAGCCATGACCATCCGCCGCTTGCCTCCCTTGCCACCGGCTGGTCGGCCCCACCAATAATCGCGAGCAACGGGCCGTCCGGCTCGTCTGCCGGCCTCACGGCTCAACAGCCGGCCCTGCCTCTCGCCGGTCTCGCCGCCATCCATCGACACTCCAACCTCGCCGCCGGTCGACGGTTATACATACATATATTACCGGGAATGATTAAAATATACCAAGCTCGTTAATGCAAGATTCCATGGAATTAAATGCTCAGTCATCCCAGTTCCGGGAATACAAGGATTTCCGGTAATTTTCCATTCCATGTTCCAAGCGCAACTTACATCTCTTTCAACCCTTTATTCAGCTTGCTAATAACAATATTTTCTTATTTGTATCATGAACGTGTGGCCCGAAATTTAAAAGAAATATTACTCCATCAAAACCTAAAAAAACAAAGAATTTCAACAGACAGGCTATCTTCTCTCGGGGTTTCCGCATTCATTTTCTAAAAGGTGCAATGCATACAAATATGACAGTTCAGCTCATGATTTACCCAGAGATCAAGCACTATGAATCTCTTCGATCTCATAATTAACATTTGATAGATATTTGGAGATACAGAGATGCCAATCTGTTTAAGTCAACATAATCTCTATAAATACACATCAACACCCCAACTAAAACGTTGTTTGCAATTTCTATTATATCAATCATTAATCATAGCCTAAAACAAGAAAATCTTAATTATTTATAGGGCATTCAACTATCTAACAATATCACAAATCGATCAAATTAATCAAAGCTGATGGGTAAATTATTTTAAGGTATTCATATATCAGAAATTTATCTAATCCTCGAATTAATCCTCAGCTGATTAGAAACAAAGAACCAATCATAAAATGAGGGGGGGGGGGGGGGGGGGGAGGGAATTCCCAGAATCAGATCCAAATCAATCCCCAAATCGGAAGAAGACGAGCGACTCCCAATAGAATCACATGGATCGGAATCAAACTCGAAATCGAACTGATATGATATCGTTATCTATAAGAATAAAAAATCGCAAATTTACGAAGTAAAAAAGAGGGGAAAAGATGTGACATTTTTTTCTTGACGACGAAAGGGAGGAAGGGATGCAGTTGGTGGTGGGAAGTGGAGTTGCCCCTGTGCTTTTTTATACCTGTCTTTGGAGATGAGACTGGGAACTTGCGGAAGTGGAATTCTGTAAATTGTAAATCATTTTTATGATAGTATAATGGTTGTGTGATGTCTCTATCGATTTATCCATATTCCATATCAGTATCTTTAGTATTTCTAAAAGAAAATTTGATTTGTTTTCGTAAGTAAGGTTATGATCGTCCTTAAGTTTAGTTTAAATATCAATTTTGGGTAAATTGCTTAATAATATCACAATATTTCACACATTCTGCAGAATAATACTATAATATTTATTTTTAGTATTTAAATACCATAATATTTAGCTTCATTTGCAGTTTGACACCTTCTGTTAACTAGGCGTTTGAACATTCCCAGATGGGTATTTTTGGACAATTTTGCCCTTTGATGTTTTAAATTTAAAAAGAAAAACCCTAACTCATCTTCTTCCTCTAGCTTATTGAGATCGTCGGAGTGCTAGTTTTCGGCACGTTGCCGGTGGAGAGAGATGGGGACGGACGTGGTCACGCAGGAAGGTGGTGACGATACGATGGGATGGAGGTGGAGGAAGTGGAAACGATGGGGAAGAGGTGATGACAATGGTGGCTATGGAGACGAGGTGGCGATTGATGGTAGCCGTTGAGTGAACGGTGGTGACGATGGGCGGCGAAAGAGGAGGAGGAGGAGGAGGCGGCCATGAGAGTGATGGGAAGGAGACAATGGCAAAAGGGACGAAGGTGGCGGAGGTGGTGGCAATGGGGGCGGAGATGGAGGTTGATGGTGGCGATGGGGCAAATCTTGTGGTGGTGATTGGGGCGGATATGGAGGAGGTGGTAACCATGGAGTGATGGGGAAAAGATCGATGGTGAATAGGGCAAAGGTGGAGGAAGTGGTGGTTATGGGAGTGATGGTGAGAGGAGGCAATGGCGAAGGGGCGGCGATGGCGAAGGTGGTGGCGGCGATGGGGGCGGAGGTGAAGGTTGATGGCGGGCATAGACGCGGAGTGGTGGTGGCCAAGGGGCAAGGTGGATGCTGAGGTGGCTATGGGAGGAAGGGAGACGAAGGTGGTGATGTTGCGGCGAAGGTGATGCGGCGGAGGTGACGGCGGCAGTGGTGGCCATAGGGTGGAGAAGGTGATGTTACGGTGAAGGTGACGGTGGTGGGGGTAGTAGCCATGGATAGGGGGTGAAGGTGACGGTGGTGGGGGTAGTAGCCATGGATAGGGGTTATGTGAGGTAATTAGAGTTAAGGTTAGCTAATTTGGGTGAAAGTTAGGATTAGACTAGGTCATTAGGTTTAAGGTTAGGTTTTTTTTTCCTTTTAAATCCAAAATTACTAAGGGTATTTTTTGTCCTGATGTCATGGTATTTAAGTGCTGGAAAAAAAATATTGTGGTGTTATTTTTCAGCAAGTGTGAAACATTATGGTGTTATTGGGCAATTAACCCATCAATTTTCAATCTATCATGTAATCTTATGTAATAATTTAATTTAAGATAGCTAAGCATATATTAGCTCTTTATATAAATCTTTCCATTTGGATGTTAAAATTTAATGTTTTTGGATCTTTTCAAATTTTAGTTAATTCTAAAGATTGTCTTTTTTTGGATAAAATATGATAAAAATGTATTAGTTAATATTGTTTTCAAATTTACTATGAATATAGTACATTATAAAACAATAATTTTAGAGAAATTCATCTATTTGCGTACAATACTCTTGATTAATAAATCTATATGAATGATAAACCATTACTTAGTGACTCTTATGAAAGAAAATACAAAAAATGATTCTTTCATCATTTTTTCTCTTTTTTTTTGTTTGTTCCAAGAATCTAGGCAAAAAAAAAAAATGCATCAAAATCTTTCTTATAATTTTTTTTACCAATGAATGCATTGAAGTCAAATAAAATTTTCTTCTTGATTCTTATAACTTCAAACTCTCCTTAGAACCTACCTCTGTTACTCATTTATGGATCTGCAATGAAGTTCATTCAACAATAATCCCCTTAAAGTTAGCTATTTACAAAAAAAAAAAGCCTCCCCTTTTAGCTAATTACAAAAAAGCCCCATCATTCTTTAAGTTCCAAAAAAAGCCCTCCAGCCATCAAAAAAGATATGCTAACTTCGATTAACTTTTAACGGTTTTTGTTTATTTTTTATTTAAAAATAGTTCGATTTATAATTAAAATATTTAAAATCGATAAAAAAATAAATATTGGGGATGAGAGTTGTAGCCGAGGAGGCGGTTGGGGTCGGAGAGCACGTTGGGGTCGAAGAGGCCGGAGGAAGGAGGCAAGGTTCTCTATAAGCCCTTGTAAAGAAAATTTGGGGGGGGCGGGGGCGGGGGGGTTCGGGAGCTCGCTGGAGTCGATCATGAGGATAGCGATCTTTCGGGAGCTCGCTGGAGTCGATCATGAGGATAGCGATCTCAGTAAGGATGGCAGAGTCGAAGAGGATGAAGAGGCCATAGAGGGGGCGCCGCCGCCAAGGCGCGACTTGAGGGTGGAGGAGGTGAAACAACGCCCTCGGTTCCATTCCCGAAGTTTCCTCCCACTTCTCTCTCTCTCACACTCTATGAAATAAATCAGGAGAAAAAAAGAAGGAATCGAACCCCAAGCCACCATCTCCAAGGCCTAGAAATCAAACCCTAAAGCACCACCACCAAGGATGCAAGACTCAATCGACGCCCTCACCACCATCGAGGCCCAGGAAGTTGGTAGGAATGAAGTCAAGTTATAAGGAGGGAGCAGTGGCTGCCGCAAGGTCCAGGGGGCTGGGAAGGAACTCGGGGAAGTCGAGGAGGGGTGGGGGCCGGAGGAGGACGGCAGCGACGGTGGTTGCGATGAGGCTGAGAAGAAAAGGAGAAGGCCATTAAGGTTAGGATCGGTGGGAGTTAAAATTGTGTCACACCCCGCTTTTCAGAAAACGGTATCGGCACGTGACGAGACCCGCAACGTATTTACTATGTGAATGTCATTTCTCTTAATAAATACGTTAAGCGTATGTAAGCAATATAGCAATATGCAAGAATAACAAGAATAATAAAAATAAACGGCGACTTTATTTACATTCGAATTCAAGTACAACTGTTTGAAATAAAATATATAATGGCTGAAAGTTATCTAAACAATGGCATACAGAAAGTAAGTGCAGCAAAGGGAGCTAGTAGTCAGGCTGGGCTTTGGGCTGGTCCAAGTCCTCCTGGCTCGGCTCTATCTCCTCAAAATCCGGTCCTCTTGACGAACGTTCCAAGGAAAAGAAACAGAAAGAGGAATGTTGTCAGTGAACTAGCGCTCAGTACGTTCCCAAAAGAAGTAAATAAAGATGACTGAATGGTATGTAAAATGAATAGAAACCAAGTAAATGTGAACATATAAGATTGTATGTGAGAGTTTCTAAGCATGTCATTTATATGTATAAGGTAGCTATTCTAACGTCGTTGTTTGTAGTTTAATAAAGATGGTATTCATGTATATAAGAGGAGTCCAACTTACCCCATGGACTAAGGTAACAAGAAGTACAAGGCTCTGTCAAAACCTATGGGACAACGGCACATGAATTCGGGTTAGGTGTCTTTTAAAATGACCTCTTGTGCTACGATATACGTTTCGTACCAACCTAACCCTTATCCCTGTGTATTTTAGTTTATAGTTCAAATTTACAGGTCTTGGCCGAATCCATGAATATAAAGAGTACACGTTTAGGTTCGAGTTGTAATCAGGTATTCATGTTAAATTATATTCATGGTTCGGTCAAATTAAGTCAAGAGTTCAACTTCAAGTTTGGATATTCGAATTCAAGTTTAAATGTTCAAGTTCAAGATCAAGTGTTTCAAGTTTAGATTCGAGTTCGAGTTTAAAACAAGTTTGAGTTTGTATTCGGGTTATAATCAATATTTTATGAATGGATTTAACTTTTGAAATTCGTGAGTTTGGGAATAATCAGACAACCGCTGCACATGGGCGGCGGGAATTGTGTCTTTTTCCATGACGATTGTCATTAATAATTCCCTTAATTTGCTGTGTTATCTAACCTGGATAGGCAAGCACTCATTTTTTTCGGCTCCCTGGGGCTCAAGAGAAATGATACCACTTAAATCTATATTAATCTAAGATCCTTAAAGATTTATTTAAGTTGTTTATTATGTATTTACATTGTTTGCATTTCTTGAGAGGGTTTTATGTAAATATTTTAATATTATTTTAAAAACAAACCTCGATAATGTTTTAGAATATTAAGAGTTTTTTTATAAAATGTATTTTAGTTTTAGTGGTAGTTTAGTGATAAAACCTAACTCTTTAAAAGTTTATGGTATTTTTATGAAAACTATATTTTTGGAAACTTGATGGTATTTTTGTGTAACTTTAATTTTTTATTTTAAAAATACAGTTTTCAAATTTTGTTTTTATAGAAAAATACAGATTTATGATTTATGAAATTTTTCAAATGATTTAATTTGTGAAAAAGTCGTATTCTTTAAAATCGTATTTTTATTTCTTTTCGAGACCGAATTCTCCGTGAGAACCGTATTCTTTAAAAAGTCGTATTTCATCTTGCTCTACTATCCTAAGGGCGTGCGATAACCCGCACCATCCGCAATGGGTTCTCCTAAAAGGGTTGTAGAGGTGTAATTGCAAAAAGAAAGGTAAGGTTAAATACTATTGTTGGGGTCGAAAATTACACCCCAGTTGACCAAGTCAAAATCAAAGTCAACGCAAAATAAGCGGGCCCAAGCCCAGATCAAGTGGTCCCATGCCCAAGTCGAGCCCCGCGGACGGCCTCCCCCATGCCAAGAAGAAGATTATGTAATAAATAAGTTTGATATAATTTTCATGCATGAATGTAAAATAAATGGGCATAAAGCCAAATTTTTGTAAAACTCATGGCTTATGTGCAAAAGAAATGAGCACATGAGGTATGGGATGGGCAAAATTGCCATTTTGTAAAGCCCAATGGGCTATATGCAAATTTGTAAGCCTATATAAGGCAACATGATAATGAAATAAAAGAACTTTTCATTCCCCCAAAATTTTAGGGTTTCTGTGGCTCCTTCCCCTTTCTCAAGGTTCTAAAATCTTCTCCCTTTTTCTTTGAATTAAATCAAGAGTTTAACTCTTTCTTTTCCAAAAATAAACAGTTTTTCACCATCAAACCCTTGAAGGGGAACCCAGATCTTCCATCATATCTCAAAAATGAAAGATTTTTAAATCTCACCCCCTTTCTTCAAGATCCGGTCAACTGAGAGGAAGAAGAAGGAGACCCATCTTCAAAAATCCCATCTTGGAAAGATCCAGGGCCAAAGGGGAGAGAAACAAAGTCCCCCCTTGATCATTTCTGAAGATTTCTAGGAGTTTAACTCCATTCAAGATTTGTTGGAGTTCAACTCCATAAATTAATCTCTTTTTAGGAGTTTAACTCCAGAACTCAAATCGGGAGCACAGCTCCCAGTGCAGGGACAAACTCCCTTTTCCTGCTGACGCCCAGCGCCCGCGTGCCAAGCACGTGGGGCGCCGGCGCCCGGCGTCCAACGCCTACATGCCAAGCGCGTGAGGCGCCAACGTCCAGCGCCCGCGTGCTAGGCACGTGAGGCGCTGGCACCCACGCGTCCTTTGGACGCTTTTCTTCCCCTTTTTTATATACACACACACACTCCACAATATTGTCCCCGTTAGAAAAAATTTCTAATGGGGCGCTGCCCTGCACCCTGCAAGGGGGCTGCTAGCCCCCTTGACCCCCAGCCAGCTATCCGGATAGCGGGACCCCCGTAAAAACTCTGCGGGGCCCCCGATATATCCAAAACCCCTTCAAAACGCATACTGCACATTGAGTTCGCATGACCGGTTTGACCCGTCAATCGGAGGTTCTCTCGCTCCAAAGGCGAGGGGTAATTAACGACAGCTTAGTCCGCGGCTGCCAGGGATTCGGATCCCCACAATCAATAAACCCCTGCCTATCGTAGGCAGGGGGATCTGTAGTATGCCTGACAAGCGCGCGCGTATTCCCATCTCAATGGGGTGGCGAAAAACACCCTACAGATTCTGGCACGCCCGGTGAGACCAATCTATCCTCCCATATTTAGGGTTAAATATCCATACAAACTCAATCAACATATACATTGATTGTCTGTACTGAAATCATGCTTCTATTTGCAGGTTAACGACTTTCGACTGCAATCCTCGGATGCAACAAAATGTCTCCAAGGACAATCTCAGCTCTCAGCACAACTCCCGTATCCTACACGATGAAGATGGACTCCCGGACGGTCCTCCCAGCTAGTCTTAGGCGACAGTGGGAGGAGCCGCTGCTACAGTTCGGCTCTATTCTGTTCGTGCCAGCTAATGCAATCCCTGCTCCTCAAGCCCCGGTGACTGATAAACCGGCCTCAAAAGGGAAAAGGCCAAATGACATGATTGCAAAGGCACCTCAGCCCAAGCACAAATCCATTTCCGCACGACTCTCTGTTGCTCCAGCTGGGGGCAAGGCCATCAACACCGACAAAGTAATAAGGCATCTCAGGTAAGCTCCAGCGGTGCCCCTGACAACTGCTCAATCGGGTATCTTCTCTAAGCTTCCCGTCGGATGACCTCTAAGTCGTTAAACTAAAAATAGATGACCTCTAAGTCGTTAAACTGGAAACAGTAGACCTCTAAGTCTTTAAACTGGAAACAGATGACCACCACGTCGTTAAACTGGAAACAGATGACCTTTAAGTCGTTAAACTGGAAACATATGACCTCTAAGTCGTTAAACTGGAAACAATAGACCCCTAAGTCTTTAAACTGGAAACAGTTGACCACCACGTCGTTAAACTGGGAATAGTCGACCACCACGTCGTTAAACTGGGAACAATCGACCTCTAAGTCGTTAAACTGGGGATGTAAAGAAATGTCTAAATAAGCAAAAAAAAGCCGAAATGATGGGGCAACTCGCAATAAAAATCAACGAGTAAAATAAAAATGAAAATAAACAGCCGAAATGATGGGGCAACCGCGAATAAATAGCCGAAATGGTAGGGCAGTCGCGGCCTTCGCGATAAGAAAAGCTGAAATGATAGAGCAATCGCGGTAATAAAAAAATCCAAAGGCGAATGATGAGTCGCTCCTGGTACTATATTCCAGTGCAGCGATGCAGATGCTAACCTAAATCCAAATCCCCAGAAGGCGAATGATGAGTCGCTCCTGGTACCATATTCCAGTGTAGCGATGCAAACGCCAACCAAATTCCAAATCCCAAAACGGCGAATGATGAGTCTCCCCTGGTACCATATTCCAGTGCAGCGATGCAGACGCCAACCAAAATCTAATTTCCCAAAATTCTCCCAGCCCTACGGTTGGTCCCCGAACTGACTACCGTATACAATCCACGGGCTCAAATAATTCTCATCATACCCATACCCCACCGCAATCACCAGTCCAGTGGCCGATCTCCGCCCTTGGAATTATGCTCCATTTAGGAAGACCCACTCATGTGTCCTCACGATGCATGAGGAGAACAAAACTTACGAGATCCTCTCGACTCGTAAGAAAACACCTTCGTGGGATCCTTACGATTCACGAAGGAAAAACACACTTGGGAGTCCTCACGACTCCTAAGGAGTAAGTACACCTACAAGATCCTTTCGACTCGTAGGGAGGAAATACTTTTATGGGACCCTTACGGCTCATAAAATTGAAAAGTCTTAGGTGATAGGGACCTAAACCTGTTTCCTAAGCCATCGCTCCCCAACAGGGAAAGGCAAATGATGAATTGCTCCTGGCACCTGTGCTTCAGTGTTAGCAACGCTGATGCCGACCCTAGCCCCAAAATTCCAAACTTTCAACCTAATAGACCTTTAAGTCGTTAAACTGGGAACAGATGACCTCTAAGTCCTTAAACTGGGAACAGAAGACCCCTAAATCTCTAAACTGGGAACAGATGACCTCTAAGTCGTTAAACTGGGAACAGATGACCCCTAAGTCGTTAAACTGGGAACGAGGGAAATCTCCTCATGGCAAATAATGATTCGCTCTTGGTACCATAGTCCAGTGTAGCGATGCTGATGCCAGACCAAAACCAAAATCCCTAAATCCTCTCATGGCAAATGATGATTCGCTCTTAGTACCATATTCCAGTATAGCAATGCTGATGTCAACCAAAATCAAATCAAACCAACAACCCCTGCGACGGAATCATGCTTCGTCTCAGAATGTACCCCGTGTCGAAATCATGCTTCGCCTCGGAGTATCTACCTTCCCTGTCGGAATTATTCTTCGCCTGGGAATCAGCCTCTACATCAAAACCAGCGACACTCCGTGCCGGGGAAATGTCACATATAGACAATCCGTCTCGGGGAAACGTCCAACATAGATACTCTGTGCCGGGGACAAGTCAACCGGCCGACACTCCGTAGCGGGGAAACGTCAAGCAGACACTCCGTGCCGGGGACAAGTCAACCAGCCGACACTCCGTAACATGGAAACGTCAAGCAGACACTCCGTCTTGGGGACACGTCAACCAGCGACACTCCGTGCCAGGGAAACGTCCAACACAGACACTCCGTGTCGGGGACAATTCAACCAGCGACACTCCATGCCGGGGAAATGTCGACCAGCGACACTCCGCCTAGGGGACAAGTCGACCAGCGACACTCCGTGCCGGGGAAACGTCACATACAGACACTCCATCTCGGGGAAACGTCCAACACAAACACTCCGTGCCGGGAGCACATCAACCAGTGACACTCCATGCCAGGAAAACGTCACATACAGACACTCCGTCTCGGGGAAACGTCCAACATCGACACTTCATCTTGGGGATACGCCATACACTGACACTCCGTCTCGGAGACACGTCAAGCATCGACCGTCCATGTCGTAAAAAGAGCAGTGCCGGCTTCCCATAAAGCGGGAACCAAATCACTCCGTGCCGGGGAAACGTCTACCACGGACACTCCGTCTCGGAGACACGTCAAGCGTCGACCGTCCATGTCGTAAAAAGGGCGGTGCCAGCTTCCCACAAAGCGAGAACCAAATCATTCCGTGCGACACTCCGTCTCGGAGACACATCAAACGTCGACCGTCCATGTCGTAAAAAGGGCAGTGCCGGCTTCCCACAAAGCGGGAATTAAATCAAGTCGCCTCCATGCGAAAGAAAATCCATGCGAAAGAAGATCCATCAATTTCATGCACACAACTCATGTGCGGTGTGCATTTATTGATGAAGGGCACTTTTTTGACCAAGTCAACCCCAAATAAGCGGGCCCAAGCCCAGATCAAGTGGTCCCATGCCCAAGTCGAGCCCCGCGGCCGACCTCCCCCATGCCAAGAAGAAAATTATATAATAAATAAGTTTGATATAATTTTCATGCATGAATGTAAAATAAATAGGCATAAAGCCAAATTTTTGTAAAGCCCATGACTTATGTGCAAAAGAAATAAGTACAAAAGGTATGTGATGGGCAAAAATGCCATTTTGTAAAGCCCAAGGGGCTATATATAAATTTGTAAGTCTATATAAGGCAACATGATAATAAAATAAAAGAACTTTTCATTCCCCCAAAATTTTAGGGTTTCTGTGGCTCCTTCCCCTTCCTTAAGGTTCTAAAACCTTCTCTCATTTTCTTTGAATTAAATCAAGAGTTTAACTCTTTTTTTTCCAAAAATAAACAGTTTTTCACCATCAAACTCTTGAAGGGGAACCTAAGATCTTCCATCAAATCTCAAAAATGGAAGATTTTTAAATCTCACCCCCTTTCTCCAAGATCCGGTCAACCGAGAGGAAGGAGAAGGAGACCCATCTTCAAAAATCCCATCTTGGGAAGATCCAGGGCCAAAGGGGAAAGAAACAAAGCCCCCCCTTTGATCATTTCTAAAGATTTATAGGAATTTAACTCCATTCAAGATCTGTTGGAGTTCAACTTCATAAATTAATCTCTTTTTAGGAGTTTAACTCCAGAAGTCAAATCGGGAGCACAGCTCCCAGTGTAGGGACAAAGTCTCTTTTCCTACTGACGCCCAGCGCCCGCGTGCCAAGCACGTGGGGCGCTGGCGCTCAGCACCTAGCGCTTAGCGTCCAGCGCCCACGTGCCAAGCGCGTGAGGCGCCAGCGCCCAGCGCCCGCGTGCTAGGCGCGTGAGGCTCTGGCACCCATGCATTCTTTGGACGCTATTCTTTCCTTTTTTTTATATACACACATACTCCACAACACTTTCCTCGTTAGAAAAATTTTCTAACGGGGCACTGCCCCGCACCCTTCCCCCTTGGCCCCCAGCCCGTTATCCGGGTAGCGGGACCCCCGTAAAAACTATGCGGGGCCCCCGATATATCCAAAACCCCTTCAAAACGCATACAGCACATTGAGTTCGCATGACCAGTTTGACCCGTCAATCGAAGGTTCTCTCGTTCCAAAGACGAGCGGTAATTAACGGCAGCTTAGTCCGCGGCTGCCGGAGATTCGGATCCCCACAATCAATAAACCCCGTCTACCCTAGGCAGGGGGAATCTGTAATACACCTGACAAACGCGCGCATATTCCCATCTCAATGGGGTGACGAAAAACATGCTACAACTATTTTTAAAACTAGAGGGTATTTTAATAAAAACTTGTATGAAATAGTGACAAATAAAAACTTGTATATGTGTAATTCTAAACTTACTAATCAGTAACACAAAAATATAATCAACCAACTGTAGAGAAACAATGTTTAAATTAAGCTGCAAGTACGCATGAAATACATTGACAAATATGGCTAGAAGTAAACTACCATATGATACCATACAATTTGTGAAACTATTATAAACTAATAAATACAAACTGTTTGATAATGTTCTGAATATTTGATTTTTTGATGTTTTACGTTAATGTATTAAAATCTCAATCAATGAAAAAAAATAACTAAGGTATAATTATCACAATAACTAAAACATACTGTAATTATACATATATAATGCTACTATCTCACGCTAACTGAATGACCTTAAAATGAATATAAAAAAATCATATGAAAAACCGTAAAATGACACCATACATTAATAACAAACTACTAAAACACATTAATAATTATGTGCTACACAAATACCTAATTGGAAAAAAAAACATATGTTACCACAAAAAATTAATGTTGATAACACCACAATCAATACACTTGCGTATTTTGATGCTTATATAAACTGCATGTGAACATTTCAAAAATAATAATATATGTGAAAGTAATTATAATACTAATACAAATATAAACTTAAGACTCAACAATGAAATCGAACTACTAATGTATAATTATATTTTGAACATAACTCATAACACAACATTATCAACAGTTGCAATAATTTTACAATCAACTTAATTTATGGAAGCACGGTTCTGATAACAACAAATATAACGATTTAAAACTTTAAACTTTGGTGATTAAAATCGATGTGGAAAAAGAGGAGGGGACTTACCTACGGTTAGAATCATTGAGGCAATTTATCGAACACGTTCGCACAAAATATTGAAATGCCGACGGAACGGAGATCCGGAAACGGCGAAACGATCGTGACATCCATGCGGTCTTGGCTTGGGCTTGGAGCCTCGCTTTCTCGGCCCGTAATTGCGGCACTAAGATTGATCATTCAAGGGATTTTGGTGGTGGTGTTGATGTTGCGGCTGTTGATGTTGATGGCGGCGACGGGGGGTGCCGAAGGGGAGCTATGGATGCTCGGCCATAGGGAGAGGAGGCACTCGGGTAAAATTTTGGTCATGGTGGGGATGGTGTGAGGAATTATATAGAAGAAGAAGTGAAAATATGAGAGCGAGATGTAGAGGAGGGGGTGGAGGTTATTATATATAGGAAAATGTCACGCCTCACTTCCCAGAGTACGCTAAATTGGGCACGTGACATAGCCAACCATGCTACCTGTGGGTAGGAAGTATCCATCTACAGTCACATTACGGCTGTAGAGATATCAAGAACTAAATAAAACTATCTAAAAACATGTCCATAAGCCAAGATAACATGAGTCAAGAATAATAAAAGTGCGGAAGCAAAACATTCAATACCAAATAACTGGAATGTATGTCCCATAATACGGGCTCACATCAGGAATAAAATGCAGGAAATAAAAGAACTAACTATTGTTGACACCCCACAGCTCAGCCTGCTGGCTAAAATACTCCTGCTCGGACTGCAGCAAAGGTGCGGAATCTGGGCCATGCAAAACTCAGACGTCAGCGCGTCATGTCATCAAGTAATAGAATAAACAGGGTAACATGTAATGCAAGTATAAACGTGAATGAAAAGCAGGTGTAACAGTAATATAAATCAGGGCAGTGAAGGGTAGTGAGTAAACTAAACTGTTCTATTGGGTTTTCTACTCTAAAGTCTTTGAAATCAATTTGATGAATCATCGATATAACTCAATAGTATCCCGTGCATACCTGGGACCACGGTCAAGATTCACGGGCTGAATCCGAAACATGCCGCTAGGCACTAAAACAGGAAATATATACAGATGAATGTCAGCGGCAGCATCCCAAGGCTGGCCTAGCCTCTAAAACTGATCAGTAAAGGTAGTACACTGTCGAGTTACAAGTTAGGTTTCATCATTGATTTCCCCATACCCCCAAGTTGTGTATGTCAAGTCAGGTATTCAGTAATCAAGAACTAATGCCAACACAGGATCAGGTAAGAGCAGATTTGTCTGGATAGACAATAGGAACGGTCCGTGAGGACTACATGTCAGGTTTGTTGGAATTAGACACAAGATCAGGTAACGGGTCTAGCCATGGTATAACAGGTCAAGTCAAGTAGTGTACGGTACTATGTCGGGTCAATCAATATGTGTGTAGCGAGTCAGGTCAACGTGTAAAAGATATCATGTGTGTGCTCATAATCAGCTAGCATAATCAGGGTTATAAATAATCAAGCATGGATACCATCAGAACAATAAACTGGCATATGTAATATGACATGCAAATAGGTACAGGTTAAATTATTAGATGCACGGTTATCTGTTTGGCTTAAGGGATACTTTTAACGTTTTAGGGATGCAGTATAACACGTGTGAATGATGAAATCATATTAATATGTAATAAAACCATCTGGAGAAGCGATTAAATGTGAATAAAGCTAAAGGTATGCGATCGGTCGTCCGATAGGGCAAACTATAAAAAGGGTAATATAACTAATAAACAATTGTGAGTATGTGATTTAACATTTAAATGTGATTATGTATGCTTAGTAAACTAATTGCAATGGTTACCTTGCAAGTTCTAGATCTGAAATAATATAAATAGATGCAGCGGAACATCGAGATGTCATAGAACGATGCATGGGTGCTAAATTCAAACTACATGTATATTATATATATAGAATAGGTATAGAATTGATTCAAATAGCATGTAGCAAGATTAACTTGCCTCGACGGGTCGCGAAACGAAAAACGGAACGTTACGCATCGGCGGGGAAATCTCGCGACGTGCGCACGGCTCACGGAATGAACCCAAACGACGAACAGTGGAGCCACACGGGTCAGGGTTCCTCGCTGGATCGTCGGGAATCGTCGTCGGCATCGCCGGATTCCGGCGAACAGACAAACAGTGAACATCAAGAATGCATGAAATAAAAGAGAAAAGAAGATTAAGAAGAAAGAAGAGAAGGAGGGTTGAGGAGGGGGTGCTCACGTTGATCTGTAGAAGGGTTGAGATCGTCGACCGCATTGACGGAGCTTCGACGAGGTACCTGCAGCGACCCCGGCAGTTAAAGAAAACCAACTGAGAAAGGGAGAAGAAGAAAGAAAAGAAAGGAGGAGAAGGAAGGAGAAGAAGGAGAAGATCACGCTCACCGAGGGGGTGCACGAGGCCAGGGACATGGATCAAGATCACCGACGGCAATCCCACGGTGTGCAGCGGTGTGCAGGTGGGTGTGCGGTAGCTCTTGCAGGATGCTCGGGGAGAAGAGGAAGGAGGAAGGAAGGAGGGTAGAGGCGGCTGCGATGAGGGTTGAGGGGCGGCGAGGCTAGTGCGGCGTCGTCGGCGCTAGGCAGAGGCGAGGGAGGAAGGCGGCTAGGTCTTCAGGGAAAGGGTCGTGTTCATTTTTGAAGGGGGAGGAAGATATAAAGAAGAAGGGAGAGAGAGAGAGAAGACGCGGGGAGAGAGAAAGAGATCGAGAGGAGAGTGAAGAGGAGAGAGATAGAGAGGAAGAGAGAGATCGAGAGGAGAGAGAAAGATTTGAGGAGAAAGAATTTCGTCGTTACGCGAGGAGAGAGGAAGAGAGAAGAGAGAGAAAGAGAAGGAGAAAGGGGAGAGGGAGAATGACGTGTGGGGCCCAGGGGGTTAAAAATGAATTGTGATTGGCTCATGGCCAGTAAAGGAAAAAAAGAGAGAAAGATTTAGGAGACGAATGAAAAGTGTAGGGCCTGCTGCGCAACAAAGGAAACTTGATTGGTTGGGGGAAAATTTAAAAAGGTTTTTCTGGTAAAAGAATAATTTGGTTAAGGGAAAAAGTATTGTAGATAATAGAGGAAATATTTTAAATTGATTTAGTAATTCCAATAGAATTTGGCGGGATACAAAACAATTCAGAATTGCGTCCGGGTCGGGTCCAAAAATTTGAATTTGAAATATGAAAATTATTGGCGGGTTCCAAAAATTAAAATGAAGGATTTTATAATTAAAAAGCATACCCCCAAGAACGGACGCACGTACGTGCGCGTAGCCGTCCAAACACGTCCGTTTCACTGAACGGGACGAGAACACGATATAAGACCGCTACCACAGGGTTAGGGGTGTCAAGCAGGCCATGTCGAATATTTTTAATTTATTTTAAATGACTTAAATTGTTATATGCAGAATATGACATGTCGGTGTAAACTATAACTGGCAACAGTCAAAGCAGCATAAATGAAATAAATACCACACACCACACATATGATAACAGAAATTTGTAAAACTGGACTCGGTTGTTACATTATACCCAACTACAAAAAGAATTTCGTCCTCGAAATTCCGAGAATACAAAGGATAAACGAAATCAAACTACAAGAAAAGATGAGGAAACTTCTGCCAGATTTCATCTTCTCGTTCCCAAGTGGACTTTTCATGTGAGCGATTACCCCAAGAAACAAGTACAAGAGGGATAACCTTGTTCTTAAGAACCTTTTTCCTTCGATCCACAATTTCAGCCGGTCGCTCCTCAAAAGTCAAGTCTTCTCGTACCGTCAGCTCCGAATGATCCAACACATGTGTTTCATCTCGAACATACTTACGGAGTTGAGATACGTGAAACACATCGTGCACATTCGCCAAAGACTGCGGTAACGCCAAACGGTACGCTACCTCACCAACCCGCTCCAAGATCTCAAAGGGTCCAACGAATCGAGGACTGAGCTTTTCTCGACTTCCAAAACGAATCACCCCTCTAGTCGGTGATATCTTTAAGAATACCAAATCACCCACGGCGAACTCTAGAGGTCTTCTCGACGTATCTGCCCAACTCTTCTGTCTGTCTTGAGCTGCTTTCATATGATTTCTGATAACGTTAACCTTCTCAACTGTCTGTACAACCAAATCTGGTCCCAACAATCTTCGTTCACCGACATCGTCCCAACAAACAGGTGAACGACACTTGCGACCATACAAAGCTTTGAATGGGGCCATCTGAATAGTTTCCTGGAAACTGTTGTTATAAGAAAACTCCACCAAATGCAGATGATCCTCCCAAGAACCCTTGAAGTCCAACATGCACGCTCTCAACATATCTTCAAGAGTTTAGATCGTTCTCTCTGACTGACCATCAGTTTGAGGATGATAAGTTGTGCTAAACTTCAATCGAGTCCCCAAACTTTCCTGTAAACTCCGCCAAAAGTGTGATAAAAACCGAGTGTCACGGTCGGACACGATGCTTACCGGTACTCCATGCAATCTTACAATCTCCTGCATGTACCGCTCCGCCAAAGTCTCTATTGATTGACCAACCCGAAAAGGGTTAAAATGAGCTGCCTTGGTCAAACGATCAACAATCACCCATACTGCATTGTTGCCTTTCGGACTCCGCGGTAAAGCTGTCACGAAATCCATGGTTATATGTTCCCACTTCCACTGAGGAATCGGAAGTGGTTGCAATAAACCAGCAACCCTTTGATGTTCAGTCTTAACTTGCTGACACACCAAGCACTTTGCCACAAAGCGAGCAATCTCCCGCTTCATACCTTCCCACCAGAAATGTTGTCGAATATCTCAGTACATCTTTGTGCCTCCTGGATGTACGGAATAAGCTGAACTGTGTGCCTCCTTCATAAGTTCTTCGCGAATAACTCCCTTTGGCACGCACAAACGGCTACCATACCTCAACGAACCATCTTCGTGGATCAATAAATCTGTTTGTAATCCGGCTTCAACCTGTTCTCAAATCTTTTGCAATCTAGGATCCTGCGATTGAGCTGCTTTAATATTCTCGATCAACGACGAATGTACTTGCAGCTGTATCAACTGTCCTGAAGAATGCGGTAGCACAACCTCCAATTCAAATCTTCTAAAGTCTTCAATGAGTTCCTTCTGTGCAGTCAACATCTGAATGGCTAGTAACCGACTGAGCGCATCCGGCACAAAATTAACCTTTCCCGGATGGTACTTAAGATCGAGATCGTAGTCAGCTATCAGCTCTAACCATCTACGCTGCCTCATATTAAGCTCCTTCTGCGTGAACACATACTTCAAACTCTTATGATCCGTGAAAACTTCGACCATTTCGCCTAAAAGGTAGTGTCTCCAAATCTTCAAAGCGAAGATCACAGCCGCAAGCTCCAAGTCGTGAGTTGGGTAATTTTTCTCATGGGTCTTCAACTGTCTTGATGCGTACGCTACAACCTTCCCATGCTGCATCAAAACGCATCCCAATCCTTTCCCAGATGCGTCGATGTGAATCACCAATCCTCCGGAATTGTCTGGCACGGTCAGAATAGGGGCGGTTATCAACTTCTGCTTCAACGTCTCAAAAGCTGACGCACATCTATCCGTCCACACAAAAGATACCTCCTTGCGCGTAAGCTTGGTCAACGGCTCCGCCAGATGAGCAAAGTTCTCCACGAATCTTCTGTAATACCCGGCGAGTCCAAGAAAACTTCTTATCTCCGCAACATTCTTCGGAATCGGCCAATCTCGAACTGCGGCAATCTTCTCGGGATCGACGGCAATTCCATCGCCAGACACAACATGCCCCAAAAACTTTACTTCCTCCAGCCAAAACTCGCACTTGCTCATCTTCGTATATAACTTCTCCTGTCTCAACGTCTGCAGTGCGATCCTCAAATGTTCAGCATGCTCTTCAAAACTCTTCGAGTAAACCAGAATATCGTCAATGAACACCACAATAAACTAGTCCAAGAATGGTGAAAAGATTCGGTTCATCAAGTCCATGAATATCGCCGGTGCATTCGTTACTCCGAAGGGCATCACTAAGTACTCGTAATGTCCATACCGAGTTCGGAACGCCGTCTTGCAAATATCTTCTGCTTTAACTCGGACCTGATGATATCCGGATCGCAAATCCAGCTTCGAGAATACCCTCGCGCCACTAAGCTGCTCAAAAAGTTCGCCAATGCGAGGGATCGGGTACTTGTTCTTAATAGTCACCCGGTTTAATTCTCGATAGTCGATGCACATCCTTCTTGTGCCATCCTTCTTCTTAATTAGAAGAACTGGAGCTCCCCAAGGCGAGTTACTGCTTCGAATCCAACCCTTCTCAAGTAATTCAGCAACCTGTTTCTTGACTTCTTCCAACTCCACTGGTGCCATTGGAAAATACGCTTTAGATACTGGCGCTGCAACAGGAATAAGATCAATTGCGAACTCCACGTCTCGTTTCGGCGGATCTTCAAACACGTCCATAAAATCGCGAACAACAGCTGGCTCATCACTCTTATCAACCTCCATTGATGCAAGAATACTAGTTGTCGGCCTAGCCCTAAACTCGACTGGCCCGACAGAACTGCTTCCTCTAGTGAAGGTAAACTCGGGATGTCCGGGAATCTGGAAAATTACTTTCTTTGCCCTACAATCAATGTGAGCGTGGAAAGTGCCAAGAAAATCCATTCCCAAGACGACTTCGTAGCTGCCCGTATCAATCACCAAGATATCTGCAAAAAGCTCCCGTCCGCAAACAACAACTATACAATCTTTATATGTCCTACTAGATATGATTTTCCCATTCCCAGTGTGTATGTCCCAGAAACTAGACAGGGTCGTGCAAGTAATCGAGTGTGTAGCTATAAACTTGGACGACATAAAACAATGGGATGCACCAGAATCAAATAATGCTAATGCGGGAAAACCATGAATGAGTAGAATACCTGAAACAACTTCTCCTGACGCCTTAGCTTCCTCAGCCGTCAAGGTAAAAGCTCGAGCCTGATTAGGTCCTTGAGTCAGCTGCTTCTGTCCCTGGAACGATTTCTGCGGAGGCTTCTGAATATCATCCCTTGTGCGAAGCTTCGACGGACAAGAATTAACAGTGTGATCTGCCGCTCCACAAACCAAACAGAGTCCCTGCCTCCTTCGACAATCCTTTTGCACGTGGCCAGGTAAATGGCAGTAGTTATAAGTCACGCTCTTTCTCTGGTCAACTACAGCAGGCTTCTTCATCGTGTTACGCCACGACGGTTCACTGGAATACCTCTGCGTCCATGAGCTCGGTTTGGTACAAATGCCGGCTTCCTTACTGCAACTGCTGTCTACTGCAAACTCCCAGTTTTTCCCGATAGGCTCTGCTGTTCTCGGGCTGCTGTAAGAACCTGTGAGAAGGTGGTCAAATCCAGGGAGACAATCTGCCTCTGGATGTCCACATCCAAGCTGCGCATGAACCTCCGTGCCCTGTTTGCATCGTTGGCAACTAAAGGTCCAGCGAATCTACTGAGCCGTGTCCACTCTGCTGCATGTACATCTACGGGTGCACCATTCTGCTTCAGACTGATGAACTTCTCTTCCATTTCCTCCCGTGCAGTCCGCGGGAAGAACTTCTCCAGGAAACTCTTCGAAAAATCCGCCCACTTGATCGGCTTGGGCAAGCGGGTCTCCTCCACAAGCCACCATTCACGGGCGTAGTCCACTAACTGAATGCGCACCACATCCACTCTTTTATCATCTGGAATCTGTGCCGCAATAAGTAAGTTCTCTGTGTCAACTAGCCACTGCTCTGCTGGCAATGGCTCCTCCAAACCGGTAAAGACAGACGGACCCAAACGCCTGAAATCTGCTACGGTCTCTACACGATCAACTGGCTTAGCTCCAACACTGTTCATGGACTGCTGAACGGTCTGCAAACCTTCCTGAAACGATTCAGCTTGCTGCTGGATCAGCTCGGTCTGCCTCTTTTGATTCTCCAGCATTCCCCGTATCACTCCAAGCATGGCGGCTTCGTCAACACGCCTTTGGTACGTCTTCAGATTCTTGCCTGCCATACTCCTGAAATCAAAACACCCAAGATTAGCATGATAACAGATTAAAAATATAGATCAAGGCTAAAACTCCAAGTTACTTAAATAGAGTACCGCATTGTAACTATGCCGCGGTATCATAGCTACAATTACATAACTCCACCCAAGTCGCCTAAGCTCTAGAGATAACAAGGAATCAGGTTTTTGAGTCGATATGCAAAGGAAGTTTGCACATCGTAAAAGATATAGTCAGGAAGAACTTGATTCAAGAACGGTAAAATGGCAAGGTGGCAGGACATGTTTCCTAAACACGGGTATTCTGATTCGTGTATTGGGTAAAATACCCAACTACAAAAGAATCAACCCGACTATCCTATGGCTCTGATACCAAAAGAATCATGTCACGCCCTGCTTCCCAGAGTACGCTAAATTAGGCACGTGACATAGCCAACTATGCTACCTGTGGGTAGAAAGTATCCATCCACAGTCACATTACGGCTGTAGAGATATCAAGAACAAAATAAAACTATCTAAAAACATGTCCATAAGCCAAGATAACATGAGTCAAGAATAATAGAAGTGCGGAAGCAAAAGATTCAATACCAAATAACTGGAATGTATGTCCACAATACGGGCTCACATCAGGAATAAAATGCAGGAAATAAAAGAACTAACTACTGTTGACACCTCACAGCTCTGCCTGCTGGCTAAAGTACTCCTGCTCGGACTGCAGCAAAGGTGCGGAATCTGGGCCATGCAAAACCCAGACGTCAGCGCGTCATGTCATCAAGTAATAGAATAAACAGGGTAACATGTAATGCAAGTATAAACATGAATGAAAAGAAGGTGTAACAGTAATATAAATCAGGTCAGTGAAGGGTAGTGAGTAAACTAAACTGTTCTATTGGGTTTTCTACTCTAAAGTCTTTGAAATCAATTTGATGAATCATCGATGTAACTCAATAGTATCCCGTGCATACCCGGGACCACGGTCAAGATTCTCGGGCTGAATCCGAGACATACCGCTAGGCACTAAAACAGGAAATATGTACAGATGAATGATGTCAGCAGCATCATCCCAAGGCTGGCCTAGCCTCTAAAACTGATCAGTAAAGGTAGTACACTGTCGAGTTACAAGTCAGGTTTCATCATTGATTTCCCCATACCCCCAAGTTGTGTATGTCAAGTCAGGTATTCAGTAATCAAGAACTAATGCCAACACAGGATCAGGTAAGAGCAGGTTTGTCTGGATAGACAATAGGAACGGTCCGTGAGGACTACATGTCAGGTTTGTTGGCATTAGACACAAGATCAGGTAACGGGTCTAGCCATGGTACATCAGGTCAAGTCAAGTAGTGTACGGTACCATGTCGGGTCAATCAATATATGTGTAGCGAGTTAGGTCAAGGTGTAAAAGATATCATGTGTGTGCTCATAATCAGCTAGCATAATCAGGGTTATAAATAATCAAGCATGGATACCATCAGAACAATAAACTGGCATATGTAATATGACATGCAAATAGGTACAGGTTAAATTATTAGACGCACGGTTATCTGTTTGGCTTAAGGGATACTTTTAACGTTTTAGGGATGCAGTATAACACGTGTGAATGATGAAATCATATTAATATGTAATAAAACCATCTGGAGATGCGATTAAATGTGAATAAAGCTAAAGGTATGCGATCGGTCGTCCGATAGGGCAAACTATAAAAAGGGTAATATAACTAATAAACAATTGTGAGTATGTGATTTAACATTTAAATGTGATTATGTATGCTTAGTAAACTAATTGCAATGGTTACCTTGCAAGTTCTAGATCTGAAATAATATAAATAGATGCAACGGAACATCGAGATGTCATAGAACGATACATGGGTGCTAAATTCAAACTACATGTATATTATATATATATAATAGGTATAGAATTGATTCAAATAGCATGTAGCAAGATTAACTTGCCTCGACGGGTCGCGAAACGAAAAACGGAACGTTACGTGTCGGCGGGGAAATCTCGCGACGTGCGCACGGCTCACGGAATGAACCCAAACGACGAACAGTGGAGCCACACGGGTCAGGGTTCCTCGCTGGATCGTCGGGAATCGTCGTCGGCATCGCCGGATTCCGGCGAACAGACAAACAGTGAACATCAAGAATGCATGAAAGAAAAAAGAAAAGAAGATTAAGAAGAAAGAAGAGAAGGAGGGTTGAGGAGGGGGTGCTCACGTTGATCTGTAGAAGGGTTGAGATCGTCGACCGTGTTGACGGAGCTCCGACGAGGTACCTGCAGCGACCCCGGCAGTTAAAGAAAACCAACCGAGAAAGGGAGAAGAAGAAAGAAAAGAAATGAAGAGAAGGAAGGAGAAGAAGGAGAAGATCATGCTCACCGAGGGGGTGCACGAGGCCAGGGACACGGATCAAGATCACCGGCGGCGATCCCACGGTGTGTAGCGGTGTGCAGGTGGGTGCGCGGTAGCTCTTGCAGGATGCTCGGGGAGAGTAGGAAGGAGGAAGGAAGGAGGGTAGAGGCGGCTGCGATGAGGGTTGAGGGGCGGCGAGGCTGGTGCGGCGTCGTCAACGCTAGGCAGAGGCGAGGGAGGAAGGCGGCTAGGTCTTCAGGGAAAGGGTCATGTTCATTTTTGAAAGTGGGAGGAAAATATAAAGAAGAAGGGAGAGAGAGAGAGAGAAGACGCGGGGGGAGAGAGAGAGAGATCGAGAGGAGAGATCGAGAGGAGAAAGAATTTCGACGTTACGCGAGGAGAAAGGAAGAGAGAAGAGAGAGAAAGAGAAGGAGAAAGGGGAGAGGGAGAATGACGTGTGGGGCCCAGGGGGTTAAAAATGAATTGTGATTGGCTCGTGGACAGTAAACGAAAAAAAGAGAGAAAGAATTAGCAGACGAATGAAAAGTGTGGGGCCCGCTGCGCAACAAAGGAAACTTGATTGGTTGGGGGAAAATTTAAAAAGGTTTTTCTGGTAAAAGAATAATTTGGTTAAGGGAAAATGTATTGTAGATAATAGAGGAAATATTTTTAAATTGATTTAGTAATTCCAATAGAATTTGGCGGGATACAAAACAATTCAGAATTGCGTCCGGGTCGGGTCCAAAAATTTGAATTTGAAATATGAAAATTATTGGCGGGTTCCAAAAATTAAAATAAAGGATTTTATAATTAAAAAGCATACCCCCCAAGAACGGACGCACGTACGTGCGCGTAGCCGTCCAAACACGTCTGTTTCACTGAACGGGACGAGAACACGATGTAAGGACGCTACCACAGGGTTAAGGGTGTCAAGCAGGCCATATCGAATATTTTTAATTTATTTTAAATGACTTAAATTGTTATATGCAGAATATGACATGTCGGTGTAAACTATAACTGGCAACAGTCAAAGCAGCATAAATGAAATAAATACCACACACCACACATATGATAACAGAAATTTGTAAAACCGGACTCGGTTGTTACAGAAAAGAAGTGAGGAGGTGACGGATGTCGGATCGCGTCAAGATGTTGCCTTCCGTTGATCTGCTGATGGCGGCAATAGGCGGCTGAGATTGGATCTGGAGGATGGCTCCTGAAGCATGTGGATCTCAATGGGTTTGGGGTTGTTTGGGCCGAGCTACCTGCAAGGAAGTCCCAGGGTGGTTGGACCACCGAGGACCCTCCGACGATCAAGTTAGAGAGGAAATCCGAGCAGAGTAACGGCTTAGTGGAGTAAAAATAGTTTACTTGAACCATCTGAAAGAAGGGGTTTATGTAGCGGTGGCAGCAGGCAGTCTGGCGCGAGAATCACGCCGGCCGTTACGCTCCCGACGTCACGCCCGCGTGATGGGTGGGATCCCGTATTAATGGCGAGACAGGCTCGTTAACGGGGGATCATGATGGCGTGGAATGTGGGATGTGGCCGGCGGATATCTCGCGCATGGCGAGATTCGCGGGATGGCGGTTGCGCCTGTGAGTGGTGCCGTTGGTCGGTCGATGAGACCGAGGAAGATGACCTCGGCGGAAGAGCTCGCGTACGAGCGGGAGAGCCGAGATATCTTGGTTCTACGGTAGCTCGGAGAAGAGATGATAGGGCCGAGGTGGCCAATTGTGCATGGGGCTCGGAGACGAGCCAAAGGTTGTCTGCAGGACGAGCATAGGAGCGGTCTGGTCGGCCACTGTAGGTCATTTCTTGTGAGCTTCGGGACACGTCATCAGCCACGTGTCACGATCTGGGAGATCACCGAAATCGAGCATCATCATTAGCCCCCCACTCTCGTCCCGACCAGATCATAGGTTGGGTCGAGAGTGGTCTGCCGGGTCACCCGAGGTGAGCTCCTTTTCAAAGATATCATGGCGTGTTCCCAGGCAATCTGTCGTATTCTCTGGATGGCGTCAGCGAATCAGGGATCGGATCTTCCATTAAAGAGGGTGCGCCGGATCGTGCGTACGGTCACCAAAGCGACTGCCCACGTGTTGGGCGCCGGTTGGTTGATGTGATGGGCCACAGGTTTCCTGCGCCCGATGGGGTGCGGCCAATGTGCGCATGACAGGTGGAGCAGTGGTGGTCGTTGAGTGCGAAGCGTCGTTTTGGTGGGAGATGATTGCCGCCGTTGGATGAGTATGTCGGTGGCTATGAATAGAGGTAGGGTCCACATGAGGGCCCATTCCTCTTCATAATCTCCTCTTCTTTGGTCTTGTTAGCTCGGTGTTCTCCTCTTTAGGTTGGGATTTCCGCGTTTGCTTTTCCGAGGACTCCTCTTCATCAGGTTAGATGTCTTCCTCTGAGGAGTCTGTAGATGTAGTTGGTGTAGAGTCTGGGGAGACCTCTGTAGAGTCTTCCTCTTCTTCCACTTCTTCTTCTTCCGGATCGGAGTCCTCCCAGGGAGTTAGGGTTAGGTCTTCTTCCTAGGGTCGCGCGACGGGGGTGGTTCCCTGAGTGGAGGTCGCGGATGTGCCTGGCGTGTCGTCTACGGTGAGGTACGAGGAAGAGCTCGCCAACGCTCAGACTCGTTTCCATATTCCTCCCGGCTACACGTTGCGTTTGGCCGGGAAGGGAGAGAGGGCAGATCAGGTACGGGGCAAGGAGATTGCCCTGTACTTGGAAGCCTTTTGGGCCGGAATGTGCCTGCCCTTCTCCCCCAAGGTTGTTATAGCGCTGAATTACCTCGGGTTAGCCCTGGGCCAGCTAGTGCCGAACTCCTGGAGGATTCTCCTCGGGTTCCTGGTCCGTTTGAAGTTGCAGCTGATCCCTTTCAGGCTGTCCACCCTTGCCTCTTCTCTCCTCTACAAACGTCACCCCGACACTCGCGCGGGCGACCCGTGGTGGGTTTACATCTCCTTCAGGAAACAACAGGGGAGTTCTCCCGGTTCGGGAGTCGTCATCGTGCCTTCTTCCATCCATGATTGGAAGAAGAAGTTTTTCTTTGTTGGGCCGCCGGAGGGTGAGGACTGGCCCGTGCCCACCCAGTGGTCTAGGTGTAGGTGCCGGCAGGGAGGTCAGTCCAACGATCCCGACGCGGCAAAGGTGGCGGAGTGGGTGCCCATTTCTCGGGCCGACGTGCTGCTTTCTGAGCGGGCCCTTAGTTGGGCTGGGCTCAGCCCCGCCCAGTTCGCCGGTAAGTTAGGAGCTTGCAGGCGATCTGTTGGACCTGTGTTTATTTTCATTTTACTTGTGTTGCTGACTCCAGTATACCTTGTCTTGTGCAGAACCCATGGACCTGAGTGAACTTCGAGCGGCCATGCGCAAGCCGAAGAAGGGATCGAAGGCTAGAGGTGCCAGCTCCTCCCGTCCGACGCCGGCCCTAGCTCCCCCGGCAGCCGCCCTACCCCGGCGTTCGAGTGCGGGTAAGGCCCCGGAGCCTAGCCAGGCACCGAGCCGAAAGCGGGCTCGGGAACAGGAGGCCCAGGCTTCGGACCTGGAGATCGACTCCCCGGGGTCGTCTCATAAGAGGTTCCCCCAGGCAATTCCGCGGACCCCGGCCTCCCCGATCCTGGTGGACGAGGGGAACCTACAGTTTGAGGTGCCCTCGGGGTCTCCGTTGCTGACAGCTTGCTGGAGGACATGGAGAGGTCGGCCGGGGGCAAGATCCCTTGGGGGACCCTCAGGGTGCATATGGCGGCCATCGCCCAAGAAGCCGTGCAGGTTAGTGCTCGCCCCCTACTTGTCTTTTTCATTTAGCATCCTATCATTCATGAGATTTGGTGCCTCCCTTTGTTGCTGACCCCCTCTGATTTCTTCAGGTCCTCCAGCACGTCGCTCTCGTCGTCAATATGGAGGACGAGGAGATTACCCCGGCAATACGAGCCGCGGGCGAGCTCTCCTCGCTGGAGGAGAGATCGAAGTTGGAGATGGAGGCGGGGATGGCGAAGGTCGCCGCCCTCGAGGGCGAGGTGGCGGCCGGGAAGCGGGAGGTGGCGGCCGGGAAGCAGGAGGTCGCCTGGTACCGTGAGGCCGCCTAGGCCGCCCAGGCCAAGCTTCAAGACTCCCAGGTGCTCGTCGGCACCCTGAGGAAGTCGGTGGGCACCCTCCGAAAGGAGCTGGAGGAGGCGGTAGAGGGGAAGAAGCGAGCCGAGCTCACAGCGGCGAAGGCGGTGGAGAACTATAAGAAGTCGGAACCTTTTTACACCAACCTAGCCGCGGCCACTACCCTCATCTGGCACGATGCCCTCGACGCCGTCAAAGCTCGGATGTCGGAGTTCTCTGACGCAGAGCTCCGAGCCGAATATCCTCACGCGGATGACGAGCAAGGTGGCGGACCCGGGGTAATCTCCTTTTCTTTTGTTGCATCGGGAATTTTTTAAGCCTCCGGGCATTTTGTAAGGCTGGGGAGCCCCCAATACCCTTGTAAAGACTTTGGTTTTGTGAATAAAATCTTTTTGCAGTAGTATTTGCGCGCGTATTTTTCTTTGTCGGTAAACACTTTGTATTTGCACAGTACTGCCTTCATATCAGGTCGGTCAAGTCGGTTCTTCGTCTAGCGATCACACGTCGAGTTGAAACTGCCCATTTGCCAGGTGTGCAAAGATCGGTGGGAAGACGGTATCTCCATGGCCCCGAAGTCGAGATGGAGATTGCTCAAACGTAGATAAACCGTATGCCTCTTGGTGAGGGCTTTATTCCTTAGCGTGGGAAATACAGAGAGGTGGTCTAAGGGTGGTCCGAGCTGTTTAGATGCTCGGTGCCTCTTGGCGAGGGCTTTGATACTTAGCGCGGGAGGGGTCATGCGAGGCCTACTAAAGAATGGCTGAGCAGGGTAGCTGCCCGGTGCCTCTAGGCAAGGGCTTTGATCTTTAGCGTGGGAGGGGTCGTGCGAGGCCTGCCGTGCGAGGCCTACTAAGGAATGGCCGAGCAGGGTAGCTGCCCGGTGCCTCTAGACGAGGGCTTTGATCCCTGGCGTTGTGGGTTAGGGAGCTACCAGCCTGGGATAACCGAGCCAGGGCGGGCCCGGTTGCTTCTTGGCGAGGTCTTTTGATCCTGAGCGCGGGAGGGGCCGTGCGAGGCCTACCAAGGAATGGCCGAGCAGGGTTGCTGCCCGGTGCCTCTAGGCGAGAGCTTTGATCCTTAGCGTTGTGGGGTAGGGAGCTACCGGCCAGGGATAACCGAGCAAGGGCGGGCCCGGTTGCATCTTGGCGAGGGCTTTCATCATTAAGGATGGGCCGGGCAGGGTTACTGCCCGGTGCTTCATGGAGAAGGCTTCGATCCCTGGCGTGGTAGGGGGCTACCAGCCAGGGATAACCGAGCAAGGGTGGGCCCGGTTACCTCTTTCGAGGGCTTTTAACCCTTAGCGCGGGAGGGGCCGTAAGAGGCCTACTAAGGACTGACCGAGCAGGGTTACTGCCCGGTGCCTCTTGGCGAGGGCTTTGATCCCTGGCGTTGTGGGGTAGGGAGCTACCAGCCAGGGATAACCGAGAAAGGGCGGGCTCGGTTGCCTCTTTCGAGGGCTTTTAATCCTTAAGGATGGGCCAGGCAGGGTTGCTGCCCGGTGCCTCTAGGGGAGGGCTTTGATCCCTGGCGCTGTGGGGTAGGGAGCTACCAGCCTAGGATAGCCGAGCAGGGTAGCCGCTCGGCTGCTTTTTGGTGAGGGCTTTGATCCCTAGCATTGTAGGGTAGGGAACTACCAGCCAGGGATAGCCGAGCAGGGTAGCCGATCGGCTGCCTCTTGGTGAGGGCTTAGGTCCCTGGCGTTGCGAGGTAGGGACCTACCAGCCTGGGATGGCCGAGCAGGGTAGCCGCTCGGCTGCCTCTTGGTGAGGGCTTAGATCCCTGGCGTTGCGAGGTAGGGACCTACCAGCCTGGGATGGCCGAGCAGAGTAGCCGCTTGGCTGCCTCTTGGTGAGGGCTTTGATCCCTAGCGTTGTGCGATAGGGAGCTACCAGCCTGGGATAGCCGAGTAGGGTAGCCGCTCGGCTGCCTCTTAGTGAGGGCTTAGATCCCTGGCGTCACGAAGTAGGGAACTACCAGCGTGGGATAGCCGAGCAGGGTATCCGCTCGGCTGCCTCTTGTACGAGGTTCTGTCCGACGTCCCTGGCGTGAGCGTCGGGGAGAGGGACAGTCGCTGGCGACACGTGTCATGATCGTGTGGGGAACGCGAAGCGTCGGAGTAGTGTCGTTTCGATTTCGCATTGAGCGGCGCGATGTCTGACGCGTGGCGGCACAGTTGTGGGTGAAACGGGCGACCGTTGAACTTCGGGGGCGTTGTGGGCTATAAAACGGAGGGAGTGTTGATCACTTCCTTCCTCACACCCGAAACGTAAAAATGCAGGACTTCCCTTTCACCATCCCCAAGATCATAAACTTCGAGGACGTGTACTTATATGATCAGGACTGTACCGAGGACACGGTGCAGTTGGTGATAGGCAGCATCGAGGATCATTTTGGCCGATTGCTCCCCCGGCGCTCCCCCTACTTCAGCTGCTAATGTACTCCATCTGGAGGGCGTCGCCGGGGCTCTACAACCCCTTGTCCGAACAGCTGAAGGACGAGGCCGTTGGCAAGCTAAGGTCTCTAAGGCGCTTCGGCCTGATCTCTGCGAGTCGGCTGAATCGCTTGGTGGCGCTTGTCCTCGAGTGCTACCAACTGAGGAATGACGCCGACGTCCACGGGCAGCAGTGGGGGCAGATGTCCGAGGCCGCGAGGGCTCGGCTGGCGGCGATATCCTTGGAGTATCACGAGCAATGCTCTCTGCACCCCCTTTCCCCGCTACTGTAATTTTTCTTTTTCTTTCTGTTGTACGGCTGAAGAGCCCACAATACCTTTTGAATGAATAAGATTCTTTTCTTTTTGCAATGTTTTATTGATCCTTTATTATATAAACAAAAAGATCTCAAAAAAGAAAAGAAAGGTTTACATTACCTTGAAAAGAAGTACACGCTAGAAGATGCTCTTATTCGTGCAGCTTGAGCCTCTCAGATGTCTGTTGGCCTCCACGGCCGGCATAGGGAGCCGAGCTTCGTATGGGTCAGACGTACCCTCTGCTGACACGACCATGATTTGGCCGATCGTCAACTCGCCGGGAGGGGGACACTGCTCCTGCTCGCGGTCAGCTTGTCGCTTGTCCTGCAAATACGTTGCGGGGTGTCCCGATCGGATGAGCTCTTCGATGTAGTCTCGGAGCTGCTTACAGCTCTCCGTGGAGTGTCCTAGCGACCTGTGGAAACCGTAGTAGGGGCCTCGGGTGCGCTTTGCTTCCATGCACAAGATCGGGGGAAGCTTGAAGAACCCCTCGTCCTTAGCCTCTTCTAGGAGTACAGTCTGGGAGACGTTGAGCGGGGTGTACTCCTGAAACTTCGGGGAATAGGGCTTCGGCCGGTCGAGACTTCTCTCATCCCTAACCCTTTTCTTTTGGTCAATTTGCTCTGCCTTGGGGAGGTTGGCGTTCACTTCGGACTCGAACTGGACCTCGCGCTCGGTCCAGGCCTTCACCTCGGCCATGGTCTTAGGTTGCGCTAATGCAAAGGAGCGTAGCCACTCCTTGTGCCTAAGACCAGACCGAAGTGCCGTGATGACTGTTTCGTCCCAGTGCTCGGGGACCTCGAGAAGGGCGTTGTAGAAGCGGGTGACGTAGGCTTTAAACGTCTCTTTGTCCCCGCTCTTGATCATGAAGAGATGGTCGACTGTCCGTTTCTGCCGCCTGTTCCCGAAGAAGTGGCCGAGGAATTGAGTGGCCAGCTCGTCGAAGGTTGAGATCGAGAGCGTGGTGCGAGCCCTCGGAACTAGTCTCGTCCAACGCGGATGAGGGTGGCCGGGAAAGATCGGCACTGGGCGGCGTCCGAGTTGTCTTGGAAGCTCATTCCCGCGGTGAATGCATCCAAGTGGTCCTTCGGGTCGGATTTGCCATCGAAGAGGGAGACCTTCGGGGGCTTGTTCCGAGAGGAGACATGGACGGCGAGCAGCTCCTCGGTGAACGGTTTTGTGAGCGAGTCGGCGACGTACTTATCCTCGTCGCTCGAACGGTGACCTTCCCGATGCATACCCTCGATCTTCTTCTCGAGGGTGTCGAGTTGCCCGTGGTATCCCGACGATTCGGCGCATTCTGACCTCTAGCCTCTGCTGACGGAAACCTGTGCCTGGCCGCGGCTCCGGTTCCTTTCAATGAGGTTCCTCAGATCCTGTGGCGAGGTCGCCTTCGAGACGCCGTGACGAGTCCCGTCTACGCGTCCCCGTCGAGGGAGGTGGTGTTGGTCATGCCTGGGCGCAAGCGAGCTGACCGATATCTCCTCGGGAGAGACAGGGGCGCGAAGAGGCTCGGGGCGAGGCGCTCTGGCGACGGACTTAGGTGTTGAGATTTGGGGCGCCCAGCCGGCCACAGAGTACGTGTCACGTCCCGCTTCCCAAAATACGGAATACAAGGGGTTGACAAGGCCAGCCATGCTCCTACGGTCGAGGTAATATCTCTCCGTAGTCACACTTCGGCTTCTAGCTTTACGTGGTAATAAGTAAACAATGCACAGGTAATGAGAAATGCAATAACTGAAACAAAACAAATACAAAGAAATAACCTGATGGAGGTCAAAAGAGTATATCTCTTGATAGCTGATCAAGATTTCCACGATGTACGTCTGGTCTTGGTCCAAGCTAGATCCACTCCTCACTCTGAGCATGCATACTCAGGTCGTTAGAGCGACACGATAGCAATATATATATAGATGCGAGTGATAACTCGTACAGTAATAATGGATGTGCAACAGTAATCACAAGAGTAAAGACGTGAACATAAAGTAGCCAATGCAAGTATCTAAAAGAGCAGGTAAACAGTAACGCAGTAAACAGTATGGCAGGTATGTTAAATCAGTCAACGATGCATATCAATGCCACTAATCTTATCAGTCTCTAAGTCTCACTGTACAGGTCACTAAGCCTATCGTCAGTCCAAGTGTGAGAGTCAACCACGCAGGAGTATCCCCCACCCAAGGGTAGGACCCAAGGGCAAGGGACCACGGGCCCAAAATATAACGCACGGTAATAATCATGTAATATCCCTGTAAATCTCCATATATCTCCATATATATATGCCGGCATGGGACTCCCAAGATTCTGTTGAACTCACACTCAAACTACCACACACCCCGTGGTCTACATCAAACGCCAACCATAACCTCGAATACCGGTCGGTCCATGACAAGTCTGCGCGAGAACTGGAGACAGGATCTCCATCAAGCACGTCCCGACTGATACCCAAGATAAATGGACAGTATTTGGTGCCTTACCTGTGACACCCATACAAGTGCTTCCATAAGTGTCCCATACCACTTATAGTCACACTTATATACGTCCCACAGACGTCGACAATACAATAGAACAACATGGTCCACTGATTGTGTACAAGTACGTGTCACTTTCACTTATCCATTCATGCACGAATACTAACGTACTTACCACAATCACCACTAATACCTAACACTGGGTAATGCACATGATCACTAGGTTACCAATGCAATGACATATATATATGATGTGATGAGAAAACAGTATGTAAGGCATGATTAAGATGTCATATGTCGGTATCCTACTACTTGCATAATTTATCATAAATCATACATGCCAAATTTAGCAAAACAATGAACAAGGTATAAGTAGTATATTTGATTATCTATCCAGCAAATTTGGTTTCACGTCAATCGGGTTTCAGGATCACTAGATATGGCCATTTCATTTTAAGCGTTCACTGCTGGAAATCCGGTTTCAGAATCGGAAGTCCGTTTCGCAACGCATTTTAATCCCAGTTGGGATCATAATTTAGCGACGCTAAAGTTGAATGAAATTTAGGGTTTTCAATAAGCTTTTCAAATCAATAGACGAGTTCTCAATTGCATCTGTACGTCAGAAGTTATACGCTGTTCAACACTAGTGTATCAATTCTGTTTCAGTTTGGGACTGCTATACGTCCCGATCTTTTAAATTGCAGTTTAAATATTAAACGATGATAAAACGGGGTGAAATCACTTGAGTTATTTATCTAACAGTTCTATCTTCAATAAGGTGCAGGGTTCCGCAACACACGAGTTCAGGAAACAAGGTAGTAAACATTACGGGACAGAAGACAATAACCAGAGTTGCTCTGGACTGCAGTCCAGAGCCGCTCTCCGATCCAATTCTCCTCATAATTTCAGAACAGAAATAATTAATAAATTGTACAGGGTTACAGGTCGTTGAGTCGTCTTCGATTTGAGCCCTCGAATTCCTCATTTCAATATGTACACAATTGATTGTGATTTTAACAAGTTCCGGGTGCGGGAAATTCCCAGTTTTTACGGGTGTAATTGGGGGTGTTCGTTTAAGTCGTTAACAGCCATATTTTTCAGTGAAATTTCTACACCAGGTTCATTGCCAGACGGGCCACAATATGCAAACAAGTTTCGTCAAATTAAGGAAAGGTTTTCATTTAGATCTTGCGTCCAACACTTATGTTATATAAGGTTTTCATGAATCGCAAACAGGGAATTAATGCGGTTTGATTTATAACGGAAATAATATAGCATGTAGCAAGTAGGGTACTTGCCTGGAGACGCTCTGGCGATGCATGGCAGCAGCAACGGCAACGGCACGAACGTGTAACGAACGGTGCGGCTGGGGTTCACGGCCTCGGCTCGGGCTCGGGCTCTTAGACTCGATTGCTCGGTGGGTGCGACGGATGGGCGTGGCGTTGCGACAGTTACAGCCTTGATGATGGTGACGGGCACAGAGGCTAAAGCCACGGCTTCTTCGGCGACGATGACGGCTGGAATAGCGACGATCGACGATAGAGGCAAGTGCTCGATGAAATGGCTAATGCTTTTTTTGAAGCTTGGACTAGTCTCGAGGCTTGGTCTCGGCTGGAGGTGGCGGCGGCGGGCCCTGTAGCTCCAGTAGGGAGGAGAGGGGTGAGGAGGAGGAGGTTGTTGGGTCGATGGAGGTGGCCGGAGCTGGGTTAACAGGAAGGAGCTCGAAGCTCAGAGGAAGAGAGTAGCGGTCGGGTGTGAGGAGCTCGGAGTGGTGGATGAGGCTCAGCTGAGGTGAGGTGGAGTCACCAGTGACGAGGGCGTAGCGACGGCGAAGTCTTCCGGCGAGTGCAGGTGGATTCTTGAGTTGGTCGGGGTGTTTGGGTGCTCGGGAGTTTGGAGTTGGATGTTGGGTTCTTAGGGATGGAGAGGAAGTGTAGGTGACTACGGAGGTGATGGTGACGACGAGGGACGAGGGTAGTATCAAGGTGAGGCTAGGGTCAAGGCATGGGTTTCTCACGGCGGTGAAGAACGAGGAAGAGAAATACGGAAAGAAAGTGGGGAGGGTTTGGGTGATGAGGAGGAGTGAGCGAGATGGAGACGGGGCCACGGGCGCGCGCGAAAACGTGGGTCGGGGTCGTGGGTCGCGACAAAGGCAGGGCGACGTGGGCAAGAGGTGGAGGCGACGTGGGTTCGCTCTAAAAGAATGAGCGGGAAAACTTTACGTTGGGGAAAAGGAAGAAGGGGTTAAGAGTGGACCGGGTCGGGTAGTGCGGGGAGCGGGCTCGGGTCGGCTGAAAAAGCTTGGGCCAGAGAAAATAATTAAGGATTTTACTAGTTGGGGCTTAGAGGAAACTGTGGGCTGGTCTGGTCTTGGGCACGGGCTGAGTGGGGTTTTAATGTTGGGCCGGGGGAATTAAATGAATGGAAAATTGAAGTGGGCTGAGGGGGGATTTTAATGTTAATAAAAAAATTAATTTGGATTGGGCTGTGGGATTTGGGTTAAGAGAGAGGGAAAATATATATATGGAAAATAAGAAAGGATTGGGAATTTAAAATACTACAAATAATTTGTAAATATAAATAAATAGATTTGTAAGTAACCCATTTTATAAAATACGGATATTGGTGTATATAAAAGAACCGGGTATTACATCATACCACCCTTACAAAAATTTCGTCCTCGAAATTTAAAATAAACGATAAGTTATAAAATCATAAGCGAAAAGCTACTACATCGAACACTAATACCTAGTGGTTTAAACAAGGTCAGATAGAAAATTTTTGAAAGTCTGTATATGTATAAACAACTAACGTAACTGAAGGGCTGGTCTAAGTAAGTACAAAGCAGACTCAATCATAAGAGCAAATTACATGCATAAGAGAATAAAAATAGCAATAACGAACAATAATATTCGAGGCGTGCTCGATAAAATCGAAACCCTAAATGTATACATATGTATATCGAACCAGCGCAGCTAAGATAATAGTATCAAACATAACCATCTATAATAGCAACCTATAAGTATAATACCCGAGAAAACTAAAGTAACAATATTTAAATGGTGAAGGATTTGTCGATAGGTTAAAACACCCTAGTATAATGTATCGATCAAAAAGAAAAATAAATCTTAGAAAATCCACATGGTGAAAATAAGAAACATAGCATAGAATAATATGTGCAATATATGGTTGCGCTACCGGAAAATGGGAAGAATAGTAGTGTACTTAAAATGCATAAAACGGAACTAGTCAATAACACGCACTTTTCGATAAGCATAAAATACTGAAAACTAAATTTTCGAATAACAATGTCCCTAAATATAGTTAGGGTAATAGGAAATAGCACAAAAATGTATAGGGCTAGCTAGAGTAGGGATTACAATGGAGTACGTGTCACGCCCCGCTTCCTGGTGTACAGTGAAGGGGACACGACGAGGTCCGCTACGTATATACTTAGAAGTACATACGCTGAGCGTATCTAAGCAATATAAAAGTAAATCACAAGAGACAAGAGATATAGAAATAACAACAACTTTATTAATAACATTCTTTTATACAATGCATGAAAAGTAAATACAACTGAAATGAAAAGCGATGCCTAAACAATGGCATGACAGGAAATGAAAATACTGAATAGAACAAGGTACAATATCTAGAGCTCGGGGTCTTCGTGAAACTGCTCCAAGTCTTCACCGGTGGGCTCGATCTTTGCTGGGTCCAAAGCACCTGACGATATTCAAAGAAGAAAGAAATAGAATGTCGTCAGCGAACAGGTCGCTCGGTAAGTCCCAAAGATAAAGAAGAATTAGAAAAGACAGAATAAGAGGTATTTTCTAATGTATAATGTTATAGAATATTATGTTCACGCTGTTGTTTGTATCTTGGTACGGAAGGATGCCAGTGTATACGAGAGGGGTCTCAGTATGCTAGAGACCAGGGCAAACGGAATGTACAAAGAACCGTTAAGCCATGGTACAACAGCAACGGAATATAGGTTAGGTGTCTTAGTCTTACCGCCTCGTGCCACTTCTAACACCTTCCGCACCAATCTACCCCTTAAACCCCGTAGTGTTTTGATAGTATTGTAGTATTGTATTGTGTAAGTTGGATGACTGACCAAAACCATGATATCAGTAAACAGATTGTAACTGCATAATCAGGTAAATGGAATAACGGAATAATGGATGTATATCCATGGTTTGATTCAGTCAAGTTATATAGATTGTTAACTGGATTCTGGGATTCATGTGTTCATATTGAGTTGGAATATTAAAGAATATAGATTGACTTGAATCATATTCAAGTCAGGAATAATCAGACTCAAACCCGAGTCAGACTAAAAGAAATGTAAATCGAAGTTCTATATTTGTTATGGTCCTTATTGTAATTTATAAAACTTAAGGGGGGTTTATGTAAATATACCTTTGTATAGTTTTCAAGATACACCTCAAGTATTTATTATTCGTCTTTATAGTTATAATGAGTGTGATTTTATTTTGTCTTATTTCTAGTGAAAATATCCTAATTACATAAATAAAGGTATTAATTGTAATATTGATTTATTTGAAATTCATGGTATTTTAATGTAACTTTTAATCTTGTAATTTTTTTAGGAAAAGGTGGGAGCTTTATCTTATAATAAAATAGGTGTTTAAATGATAAATATACATATGTTTATACAAGAATAATTTTTAATAAATATTTTATTTTCCAAAAATCTCATTTTTCTTAAATGTCGTATTTTAAACCTTTCGAGACCGAATGCTCCTTGCGGAGGTCTGAATCTCGCACTACTAAGCCCGAGGGTGCACGATAAACTGTACTATCCCTAACGAGTTCCCTAAAGGTGGGTTGTAGTGGCGCTTTGCAAAGATTTAATAAATACTAGTCATTTAGAAAACAGTTTTATAAAGATAAGGTATTTATTTGTAAAATGTGTAAATTTCCGTATTTTAGATTGTAGGGTTTCCTAAGCCAACTAGCCTATTTCTAAATGGTCTAAATGACAAGTCATTAGATGCCTCAAATCGCTTCTTCACCGCCAATTGCGGCCAGGTAAGTACAAATGAGAAAAGGAGGGATCCGCTCACGAATCGTGAGACGGGCCTTTTAAAGTTACCTTTTCTCACTTGCCTAGCCTAGACACCACAAAATCAGGTTTAGATAAACGATCGATATCCATGACATATCGTATTTTTCCTATTAAAAGATATTTGTTTTGAAAGTGTATCAAACCTAAAACTTTTAGAAAAGGTTTTATAAGAAAAGGGTGTTTAAATGTAAAATCTTGTATTATCGTATTCTAATTTTTGATGATGTCATTTAGGGTTGTATTTGCGTGTGTGTGGAGGTAGGTCATTACCTCGTGATCTACTTTAAGGTATAGCAATGTTAAAGGGTTAAATGTGATAAACTAAACATGGTGGTATTTAAGTGCAAAAATACGGTATATTGCAAAAGCTATCATTTCATGTGTGAAAACTTGTTCAAATTAATTTTTAAGTAATTAGTAGTCAATATGAATATGTTTAAGCATTATGGAATTAGTGATAAGTGAGATTTGATAGAAAACTGAATCGGAAATCGGGTTGTTCCGATTTCTGTCGGGTTTGAAAAGTCGTATTTTAATGGAAGAAAAGAAGGATAGAAAAGGGGGACTTACGGGTTTGGACAACGCTAGAGAGTGAGAGGAAGGTAGTGGGTTTGTCGGTGTGTTGAATCGTCGTTGAGAGGTCCCAGCACGATCGCCGGGATTTCGCCGTCGATTTCGTCAGCGCTTCGCCTTTCGCTCGTTTTCTAACGTACCAAGTTCTCTTGGAATTTTGGGAGAGTGGATTTAGAAAAAGTGATGAGAGGGTAAAGGGTATGGGGGGTTTATATAGGGTTAGGCTAGGGTTAGAGTTTTTAATAAAAAAATATATAAAATATATAAAATTATATAAAAATTCATTAAAACTCATTAACCCTAGGAGTAAAAGGGATTTATTGGGCAATAGGAAACCGATCCAGGGATAATAAGTGTGCAGGAGGATTGACCAAGTCAAGGCCCAACTTTTCTCTGTTGGTGACTCGGCCGTCCGGCCAGGTCCGACCGGCGGCGCCGGACCGAGTCGGCCGGTTCGCCGGCCGGCGGCGCCGAGTCGGGCCGAGTCAAACCACTAGAGGTCGGGGAATCTTCTGAGCTATTTAATGGTATATTTACTTTTTCATGTCCAGTACATATTTTGTGAGTTATGGCGTTTTGACTGTTGACTTCCAAAAGAAATTAAAATAAAATAAATACAAAAATAATGTGGGGCATGGGATTTGAACTCTGGTGGCATGGTTCAGCAGTGCAAGGTGTTACCAATGAGCTACAAGCTCTTTCTTGTAATTATGGAGTGAAATAAATACTTAAAGAGATATCAGTCGCAATAAATACTCCAAGTATACAGTGAATTTAAATCAATTCTTTGTATATTAAAAAATGAAGTTGTTACAGTACGGCTCACTCAAAAGGTCGAAGTGTAACGGCTTTAGACTGAAAGTCGAAGAGATTGGGGTCGGGTCAGCATAGGAAGTAAGGGTGAGCAGCAAAGGACCACAGGGGGAAAAGGGATGTATGGGAAGGAAAACGGTCGATACATCATGTGAATCAAAAATCCGAAGGGTTAGCTAACTCGGAAATTTCGCTATCAATTTCCCCTCCAGAAGGATCTCAAATGAGGCACATACGAAGGATGAAGGGTGGCCCATTCAAAAGATCGGGGTGCGGTACTTTTTAATCTCAGCGAGGATCAAGACAGCACAAGGTGCGGGGTGGACAGTCAGGGATCTCAGGAGGAAAATAAAGGTATAGGGGAATCAGTCAAGCATCATGTGAACCAAAAAGATCAAAAGATTAGCGAACTCAGCAAACTTATTTCATTCCGGAAAATTCCAAACAAAGCATCCTCGACAAACAAAAGATGGCCTTAACTATACCTAGATTTCATTTGGTCAGAGGAGACGAAAGCTAAATCACGTCAGTCGCGGTTGTGGAGGTTCAGCAGGTTACGGTAGGCTCGCGCGCTCAGATAGGGGCGTCCATTCCCATACCGCCTCGCAGGGATCGCCACTGGAAGTTCTTCTGCCGTGGGGTCTTCTTCTTCTGGCCCTTCTTCCTCGGCTGGAGCTTCTTCATCGAGGTCTGATTCTATGTGATCTTCTTCTGCTGGATCCTCTTCCATAGGATTTTCTTCCACTGGATTCTCCCCAAGGTCTTCCTCTCCAGGATTTTCTTCTCTCGGGTCCTCCTCGGAATCTTCCCTTATTGGATCTTCTTTGAGGTCCTCTTCTACGTCGTCAGAGTCGCTGACTATGTCAATTTCTGGGGCTGCGAATCCCTCACCCTCGGAATCGCTGTTTCCGAAAATAACCTATGGGCCGTTAGTCTCGTCATCTGGTCTTACTAGCATGTAGTCCGAGGAAACGTACGACCGTGTGTCCTCATCTAGAGGCGGCGCTTCTCCAAGGTGGGCCATGACCTGAAAAGAGGGAATCATGATTAGACAGTGGGACACATTAAGAAGATATCCAAGGATACGGTGGCACAGGGAGGATATGCTGGAGGCAAGGACGGAAAAATTAAAATGTAAAAATGTTGATGCAATGAATAGTATAAATAAAGGAAGAAGCAAGAGAACGATACATACATTACAACTCAGAGTTTTATTGCATTCAGCTAAAAGTTCGATGGATACAAGATTTCAAACGAAAAGAAATATTTACAAAAGAGTGACAACATCTTTATTGAAAGTAGAAAACGTGACAATTCTTCTTTGATTTCTGGACTACTGCATTCCTGTCTCGCGAGTTGAATCCTATGCTGCGTCCGTACTGTTCTTCGACGCTCGAACTACGAAATAACCATCACTTAGTGGGCGTGGAGAGTATGGACGAATCGCCTCCTTGTAACTCCTTCCTTTTAGGGCAATCATTGACAAAGTGTTCGCTGGATCCGCAAATCAGGCATCTCCCTTTGGCGCGACGACAATCCTTCTGAAGGTGTCCTGGCCTCTTGCAGTACCCACAACATTGGGTCTTCTGCTGCTTCTGTCGCGAGGTAACAAGTGGGCGCTTCATTTTCACCTCTTTTCCTCATCTAACAAGGATCCCTTTATGATTGGAGACTTCCGCTGGTGCCTGAGTCATCTGCCTTCTTAGTCCTTCAGCTAACAGGTCGTTTGTTCGCTCCTGGACTTCCTTCAGACTTTGCAGTGCATTCAGAATCTCTACAATTTGATTCTGGGGAGTGGAGATAGAGGAAGGGTCGTTAGGAGACATGATCCTGAAACAGCAATTTTAGGACGGTATAAGATACAGGGGAAAAATCAGAACAAGATGTAAAATTGACAATGAAACAAGAATATCAGGTGAGGTGAAGCCCAATCGAGCGGAAAACAAATGTAGAACTCCAAGTTACCCAATAAAGTACAGTATTGTAGCTATGCTGCATGTTGGGGTAAAAATTTACACCCCGGTTGACCAAGTCAAAATCAAAGTCAACCCCAAGCCAAGTGGGCCCAAGCCCAGATCCAGTGGGCCCATGCCCGGGTCGAGCCCGAACATGAAGCGGACGGCCTTCCCCATGCCAAGATAAAAATTTTGTAATAAATAATTTTGTTGTATTTCTTTTATTTTGTTTTATGGATAAATGTAAGAAAAATAGGCATAAAACCAAATTTTTGTAAAGCCCATGACTTATGTGCAAAAAGAAATGGCACATGAGCCATGGGATAGGTAAAATGCCATTTTGTGAAGCCCAAGGAGCTATGTGTAAAGTGTATGGCCTATAAAGGCAAAAATAATGAAAAAATCATAACAACTTTTCTCTCTCTCTCTAAATTTTTCAGATCTGAGAACTTTTCTCCTTCTTCAAGGTTCCAAAACCTTCTTTTTTCTCTTGAATTAAATCAAGAGTTTTACTCTTCTTTTTATAAAACAAATTAGTTTTTCACTACAAAACCCATAAAGGGGAACTCAGATCTTCCATTAGATCTCAAAAAGAAGAGATTTTTAAAAATCCCATATCTCTTGATCTTCAAGATCCAGCTAACAGAGGAGGAAGAAGAAGAACATCTTTCACTAAACCCAAAAAAAACACACTCAGGAGTCCAACTCCTCTCTGATTTCTCTTCCGAGAAATTTTTTTTAGGCTAGAAGCCTCTTTTTCTCGCCGGCGCTCAAGCGCAGAGCGCCCGCGTGCCGACACGTGGCGCGCTTACGCTCAAGCGCTCAGCGCTCAAGCGCAGAGCGCCCACGTGCCGACACGTGGCGCGCTTGCGCTCAAGCGCAAGCGCTCGAGCGTAAGTCGCCCTGGTGCCGACATGTGGCGCGCTTGCGCTCGAGCGCAAGCCGCCCTCGTGCTGACACGTGGCGCACTTGCGCTCAAGCGCAAGTCGCCCCCGTGCCGACACGTGGCGCACTTGCGCTCAAGCGTCTAGCGCTCAAGCGCAGAGCGCCCACGTGCCGATACGTGGCACTCTAGCGCCTGAGCGCACAGCACCTAGACGCACAGCGCCCAAGGTGCTGCCCCCACGCATCCTTTGGATGTCTTTTTCCCTTTTTATATATATACATGTATATCTATACATATGTATACATATGTACATACACACATACTCCACGACACTGTCCCTGTTAGAAAAAATTTCTAATAGGGCGCTGCCCCGCACCCCGCAAGGGGGCTGCTAGCCCCCTTGACCCCCAGCCCGCTATCCGGGTAGCGGGACCCCCGTAAAAACTCTGCGTGGCTTCCGATATATTTAAACCCCCCTCCAAAACAAAACACATGTACACTACACATTGAGTTCGAATGACCAGTTAACCCGTTAATCGGAGGTTCCCTCGCCCCAAAGGCGGGGGGTAATTAACAACAGCTTAGTCCGTGGCTGCCGGAGATTCGGATCCCCATAATCATTAAACCCTGGCCTACCCTAGGCAGGGAGAATCTGTAGTACGCCTGACAAGCGCGCGCGTATTCCCATCTCAATGGGGTGACGAAAAACACCCTACAGATTCTGGCACGCCCGGTAGGACGCTTCTCTCCTCCCATATTTCGGGTTAAACGTTCATGCGAACTCAATCAATATACTTATCGATTGCCTATACTGAAATGATGTTTTCTTTTCGTGCAGCAATCAACTTTCAACGACAATGTCTCCCAAGATGAATTCAACTTCCAAAGCAACCCCGATTCCGTACGTGGTCAAGATCAACGCTCGTGTGGTTCTCCCCGCAAGCCTCAGTCGACAGTGGGAGGAACCGCCCCGCCAGTTTGGCTCCGTCATCATCTACCCTGCCGGAAGCGCTCATCTGGCGGAGATCCCGGCGGAACAGGTGGCCAAGCCGGTCTCAAGGGGTAAAAGGCCGAATGTCATGATCGCCAAGGCACCACAACCGAAACTTAAAACGGTATCTGAACGATTCTCTGGTGCTCCAGCGGGGGGCAAGAACTTCGGTACAAAGGGCAATATCAAATGTTGCGGACAAGCTCAGGCGATGACTCCAACAAATGCACAATCGAGCGTATCTCCAAGGCCCTCCATCGCCCGGTCTGCGGCGTCTTCCCAAAGAGCCGAAGTCTGCCAGGTGCTTAGAACAGAAAAGTTAAGGCAGAAGCGGCTCAGGTATCGAATCAACAAGAGGGCCAAGGCTTCGGCCAAATGGAATCGTGTGAAGTTCCAAGTGCAGGGTTGCCCCGCGACGACGGCTGAGTCGGACGTAAGAATCAGCAATTCCTTCGAGCCTCTGAAGTGGGTTCAGAAAAATGCCATGACCGCCAGAATCAAGAAGACAGCGGTCCGAACAGTGCCACAAAGAGACGTGTCCCGGCCCCAACAGAAAAAGTATGACACTGTCTCTTCAAGAGTCTATCAAGCACTCTGTGCCGCACGAAAGCAGCGGGGCAAACCCAGAAAAGAAGCGCCAGCACCATTCAAGAACCTGGTTAGGCCAGCCGCCTTCAATCGACTACCAGCTACCGAAACAAGGGGGTCAAGACAGCGATCCGTGAAATCAGCTGCCAATGATAGAAAGATGGCCGGATATATCATCCATACGGTCTATATGGCGGGCGGGCGCCCCAGCGACAACCTTCACAGCAAAAGCAAGGATGGGGCCACCACATCCTAAGCCCAATCTAGCCTGAATGTGGTTGCCGCCGCCCAAGAACAGTCGCCCCCGCTGGATGAAGAAAACCCTCTCGATGAGGATGATAGGCAGAAAGACCCCTCGGTCCATGCAGAGTCAAGCTCGGACAGCGAGGAAGAGCCAACTTTCCGCCCCAGGACTGCGGAGCAAGAGCTGCTTCAAGAGCTTCGGAAACAGCTCAGGAGCAAAGATAAAGAGATGGCCAAGCTCTATTCGAAGATTGACGACTTAACGAATGTGGTGATGCTGCTTACGGCTCAAATTGCTCGAGCGCCTCCCAATCAGACACAAGCCGCTACTAATCAGCCGGGTGATGACAATCCGAGGCAGCCAATGCCTGTTCCTTTGGGACCAAGACTGGTTGAGCCGCATGAAAGTCGGCCGCATTCCGCTTCTGGGGACGCCTTGGCCCCAGATAGCACTATCCCGCTAACACAGGATCGGATAATGGATTTGGTCACCAGCAAGGTTAAAACATTGGTGGCCGAAGCTGAAGCTCAGAAAAAAATCGGCAGTAGTGGGCGGCCATATCCCGCGCAGTATGATCTGATTGAGTTCCCAAGCGGCTACGTCATTCCTAAGTTCGGAAGATTTGATGGAACGGGGAATGCAAATCAGCACGTCGCCCACTTCAAAGCATCGTGCGGAAATACAGGGGGCAATGACGCACTCCTTCTTCGTCAGTTTGTCAACAGCCTGACCGGCGTCGCCTTCGACTGGTATGCGAGTATACCGGACGGGTCCGTCATTACCTTTGCCCAAATGGAGTCCCTGTTTCGGCAAAGGTTCATGAGTGTCAGTGATAAAATCTCCATTGCCGACCTTGTAAGGACCAAGCCGGGGAAGAATGAAAGCAACACCGACTTTATCGCTCGATGGCGTAATCTCACAGTCAAGTGCGAACCGCCGCTGGAGCAGGACCAGTCCATCAGCCTTCTCATTGGGAACCTCAGCAATTGGATGGTCCCATTCTTGTGTACGGCGGGCCTCAAGACATTTCAGGAGCTAACCAAGAAAGTCCAAATGCTGAAACGCTCGAAGCAAGAGTCCCCGCCGGATTCTCAGAGAGACAAAACTTGGAAAACGGGACGACAACCGTAGAAGCGGGAGTTCCAGTAGTACCAATGTCTTCAATGCGTCCGACGGTGAAGAAAAGCGAAGGGCGTGCGAATCCAAAACCAACCGGTCTCGAAAGCCATTGCTGGGAGAAGATGGGCCTTCCCTAGAGGAGAAAAAGAACAAAGTTTACTCTTTCAGAAGGGACAAGGTCCGCAAGATATTTAAAGATGCCTTGAACAACGGCCTACAATTGCCGGAGTCGAAAAGACCCCAAGAAGCAAAAATGACCGACAATCCTCTGTATTGCCCGTACCACCGAGTAGTGAGCCATGCGATCGAGGATTGCTATATCTTCAAAGAATAGGTCGAGAAGCAGTACAAGGCTGGAGAGATCGAGCTGTCCAAAAGTGTGTTGGTGAACAATCAAGTTGCAACCACCAACTTTATACAGACAGAAACTGAACCCTTCTGGGAGCAGACAGCCGAACCCGCTGCCCTGAGAAATGAAACGGACTCATCGCGGCCTCCATGGAGTACGCACATATCTAATAAGACGAAGAAGATGATAAAGCTACTTCGGAAAGAACCCAGGACGGAATGGGAAGGGCAGAAGAAGCCTACCAGTCCAGCTGCCAATGCGGCTCCATCAGGCTCAAAATCCAAGAAGCTCAAGAAGAAGAAAAGTGCAGCTCGGCGCGAAAAAGAGTCTGCAGGGAGATCGACCATTCAAAAATATATCGATTCCCTCGAAGAATATGAACAAAAGGAAAGAACATTGATTCAATTGAAGGAGTTCTTCCCTGTACAAGCGGCTGAAATTCTGGAGGAGTTAGAAGAAGACTCCAATGAAGAGATCCCAGTAGTGACCTGCTACGCCATCCATCTTGGCAGCGACTCCAAGGATGAGCTCTGTTTTCCCGAAGAGGACGAGGAGCTCACCACAAAGGCCAATCAAATCCAGCTCAGAAGCAGCAGGGCTCTACCGCCAAATCAGGGCAACGCCCCAAAAGGGAAGGAAAAACAAGTCGCTAATGAAGAAGATGGCAGAGAACCGACTGATGAAAACATAAGTCCTTCCTCGGTGGACTATAATGTCCTGGCACATCTCCGGAAGCTTTCGTCTCTCCTGAGCATCTACGACGCCTTGGTCCTATCTAAGGAGCTTAGAGATGTTCTCATTCATGCTCTACAAAACCCCGAGCGGTATCATGCTCACTTTGCGGAAATTAATATGAAAGAAGCCCAGCACGCTTTGCATGCCGCCGCAGTCACATTTAAGGATGAAGACTTGCTACTGGGAACGGCTGAGCATAATCGACCGCTTTACGTGACCGGGTACAGCGACGGAGATCGAATTAATCACATATTGATTGATCCGGGGTCCTCAGTGAACATCATGAACATGCGAACTCTGAAGAGTTTGTCAATGGACGTCCGACACCTGTCAAGGGAAAGGATTGTCATTCAAGGCTTCAACCAAAATTGCCAGCAAGTTCTGGGGTCTATAGCTTTGCCAATCAAATTTAGGGATCTGCAAACTGAAGCTAAGATATACGTGATCGACGCCGACGCATCTTATAAGATTCTCTTGGGACGGCCATGGCTCCACGATTACGGCATCGTCCCGTCAACTCTCCATCAATGCATGAAGTATACTAAAATGGCGAAGAAAAACGCATCAACGGAGACATCCAGTCGTTCGGTGTGCATGAAGTCCGCTATGAAGATTCTCGGTACTTTATGAACCACCAAAATGCTAAACCACAACTGACTGAGGATAGATCGGCCCCAAGACTCAAAAGCAAATCTGCGCCGGCCGTCACTTTCAAAAGCAAGAACGCCCAAATGCGCCCGCATTTCGGCAGCGACACTGATGAGTCCGACGCTGGAAGCCCGTCCTTCCGTAAAACTCGCCCTAGTTTCGGCAGCGATACGGACGAATCTGTTACTGAAGGCCCATCTAGCAGCAAAGTCCGCCCTCATCTTGGCAGTGACACTGAAGAGTCAGAAGAAGAGGACCTGCCGTGCAACAGCTGTGCAGATTGGCCCCCCATGCAACAGGCGAAACTATGAGAGACCTTCGAAGTCGCAGAAGGGTCCCTGGCCATCACAAGGGTGCCGGGACGGATGTGCAAAGAGCTCGACGCATTGTCAGTCTCTACCGTGGACCAGCTGAAAACTTTCTACGTGCCCGGGAGGAAAAATGGACAGAAGGGCATCCTGTTTTACAGGTCAAACCCCGTTGTGCACCCGGACGATCTTTCTGTCGTGTGCCTTCCCTATGAGAGAGGCATAAGAGCCGTCATCAATCCCAGATACTATGCGCCCGAGATGCGGGAATACTTTAAGAAGTGCGGATGCCGGTTATATCAAACGGAGTCTGAAGCAAAGTTTTACGAAGGGCTATGGTATCCGTCCCAGGTCCGAGCACTCATCGATGGACGAACTCCAGATAGACGGGGCATAGGCTACATTCAACCTGATTCCAAAGCGTGCTACATGATCCATGTTGGTGAGGCCAGCGAAAGATCAAATGATGATGACGAGATAGCCGAGCCAGAAGAAGCTCCTCAAGAGCTCGAAGATGGCGGACAAGCAACCTTTGACGAGCTAACCGAGATTGACTTAGGAACGCCCGATAATCCAAGGCCGACCTACATCAACTCGCTCTTGTCAGAGGAAATGAAAGCGCAGATAATTGCCCTGCTGCATGAGTTCGTCGACTGCTTCGCGTGGACATACAAAAAAATGCCTGGCCTTTCCCCTGAGGTAGCCGTGCATAAGCTGGCTATATCTCCTGATGCTAAGCCAGTCAAACAAGCTCCTCGAAGAATGAGAAGGGAGTTGGAGGAAAAGGTCATCGAGGAAACTAAGAAACTCATCGATGCCGGCTTCATCAGGGAAGAGAAATATGCGGACTGGATCGCATGCATAGTCCCAGTGGAGAAGAAAAATGGGCAGATCCGAGTTTGTGTCGATTTCAGGGACCTCAACAGGGTATGTCCTAAAGACGACTTCCCGCTACCGGTCATGGAAATGATGGTCGATGACACCTCAAATTACGAACTGTTCACCTTTATGGATGGCTCGTCTGGATATAATCAAATCAAGATGTCGCCTGAGTATGAGAAGCACACAGCATTTCGAACCCCGATCGGAATATATTGCTACAAGATAATGCCATTCGGACTGAAGAACGCAGGTGCTACATATCAAAGGGCAATGACTAATATCTTTGATGACCTAATCCATAAAGTCGTCGAATGCTATGTTGATGATCTGGTCGTCAAGACTAAAGCCAAGGCCGATCATATCCAAGATCTTAGGACCGTTCTCACCAGACTGAGGTAATATGACCTAAAGATGAATCCTCTGAAATGCGCTTTTAGCATGTCGTCGGGAAAATTCCTGGGCTTCATAGTCCGACATCGAGCGATCGAAGTTGACCCATCAAAGATAAAGGCCATCATGGAGATGCCCCCTCCGAAGAGTCTGACGCAGCTAAGATCTTTTCAAGGCAAGCTCGCGTATATACGGAGGTTTATCTCAAATTTATCGGGAAGATGTAGGTCCTTCTCAAAGCTCATGAAGAAAGGAGCTCCTTTTATCTGGGATGCCAAATGTCAAGCAGCGTTCGAAAGCATCAAACAATACTTGTTGCACCCTCCAGTGCTGGCCGCTCCCATTCCAAATAAACCGCTGATTCTCTACACTGCCGCGCTAGATGAGTCACTCGGTGCGCTCCTTGCCCAGAATAACGAGGAGGGAAAAGAAAATGCCCTCTACTACCTCAGTCGAACTCTAGTCGGGGCGGAACACAATTATTCCCCAATCGAAAAGCAATGCTTGGCTCTGATATTTACTGTGAAGAAGCTAAGGCACTATCTGCTCGCTCATCGGGTTATGCTGATCTCCAAGGTCGACCCGCTCAAACACTTGATGACCAGAGCAAGCCTAGACGGCAGAATGGCAAGATGGGCTGTCATGCTACTTGAGTTTGACATAGTTTATACTTCTCAGAAAGCAGTGAAAGGGCAAGCTCTTGCAGACTTCCTTGCCGCTCATCCTATACCAGAAAGGTCGCCGCTAAATTGTGAGTTACCCGAGTAACAAGTGCTGCACCTCGAGGAAGATGGGCTATGTTGGGAGCTTTACTTCGATGGAGCCTCATCAATAAGGACCTCCAGTAAATCAAGCGTCCCGGAGATAAAAGCAGGGATAGGATTGGTGTTCATCACACCATCAATGGGAACCCTACGGCGTTCTTTCGCTTTCACCGAGCCTCGAACGAACAATGAAGCTGAGTATGAAGCCCTGATAGCTGGTTTGGAACTCGCCATAGAAATGGAAATCTTTCGGCTACGGGTTTACGGTGACTCCCAGCTTGTCGTCAATCAAGTAAGCGGCGACTATAAGATATACAAACCCGAGTTGGCTCGTTACAGAATCCGAGTGGTGGAACTCATGAAACGGTTCACTCATATTGAACTAACGAGAGTCCCTAGAGCGTTGAACGGAAAGGTTGACATACTCGCTCGCTTAGCCAAGGAGCTGGCTGATCCTGACATGGACGAAATTCTGATCACAGTCAGGAGCCGGCAAATTCTACCCCCAGTCTCTCTACGAGAAGAGGAAAGCACGGAAAAGAAGAACAGTCCTGCCGAAGAAGCTTCGATCATCCAAAACGAGCCCGATTGGAGAGAACCCTTCGTAGAGTACCTCCGATACGACAAGCTGCCCGAAGAAAAGTCTGCGAGGATTCAGCTGAAGAAAAGAGCTCTCCGATACGTGTTTGTAAATGACACGTTATACCGCAGGTCATATGACCAACTCTGGCTCAGGTATCTGTCATTGGCCGAAGCCCAAAAGGTCATGAAGGATGTTCACTCGGGCATTTGCGGTGCTCACCAATCTGGCCCCAAGATGCGACTTCAAATCAAACGGCTTGGGTATTACTGGCCCACCATGATACGGGATTGCGGAGAGCATGCAAAGAAATGTCAAATCTGCCAAATCCATGGTGATTTCATTCACAAGCATCCCAATCCGTTGCATCCTACGGTGGCGTTGTGGCCCTTCGAAGTCTGGGGCACCGACATTGTTGGCCCAATTGATCCTCCGTCATCCAAAGACCACCGGTTCATACTAGCCGCGACAGACTACTTCTCCTGATGGGCTAAAGCTGTCCCACTAAAAGAAGTCAAGACAAAAGATATTCTGACATTCTTCCAGCATAATATTCTATACCGTTTCGGTACACCAAGAAGAATCATTTCTGACAACGGGCCTTCTTTCAAGAGCTTCAATGTCTCAAGGTTCGCTACTCAGCATAAGATAGACTGGAGATATTCCTCCATCTATAATCCAAGAGCCAATGGGCTAGCCGAAGCCTTCAATAAGACTCTATGCAAGCTCCTGAGGAAAAATGCTTCAGCCAACAAGAGAGACTGGAATCTCAAGCTTCATGAGGCGTTGTGGGCATATCGTACCATGCACTGTACTCCAACTCAGTCCACTCCATACTCATTGCTCTTCGGAGTGGAGGCGATCCTCCCCCTCGAAATCGAGGTTCCAAGTTTAAGAATGGCCATCCAACACGAGTTGACGGAAGAGGAAAACGTGCTCCTTCAGCTTGAAGAGCTCGACGCGCTCGAAGAAAAGAGGCTCGCGGTGCAGCAAAACCTGGAGCTATACCGAGCCCAAATGTCACGGGCCTATGACAAGATAACCCGTCTCCGTGCTTTCAAGAAAGGTGAATTGGTGTTGGTCCTCAAAAGACCGATTATCCCCAATCGACATGCCAAGGGAAAATTCGAGCCAAACTGGGAAGGACCATACGTCATCGAGAAAGTGTTTGACGGAGGATCCTACCAACTAATAAGTGCCGAAGGAGAAAGACCCATGCCACCCATCAATGGTCGATATCTCAAGAAATACTACACGTGAATGCTCCAAGTCGCAGGCGAATTGAGCACATCAACCCTACGGTCTGGATCATACATCCTGCAAAACCGTATACAATCCACGGGCGTAAATGACCCCTATCTCTCCCAAATCCTGCCGGTGAGACTACTTTTAAAGTCCCACCAGTGGCAAAAAAAAAAAAAAAGAAAAAAAAGAAAGAAATAAAAAAAAATAAACGGTATGTCCACAAGCAAAACGGGCACGGATGAAAACCCGAAAGGGCTCTGTGAGTAAAAACAGCAGGACTACCGGCGAGTCTGTGAAAACCCGAAAGGGCGCAAACTTGTGAAAAGAGATGAAATACACTCACAAAGTGCTCTCAACCTTGTGAGGAGAAAACCCTGCGTGAGATCCTTACGACTCACAAAGGAGCAACACACTTAGGAATCCTCACGATTCCTAAGGAGAAAACACACCTGCGGGATCCTTACGACTCGTAGGGAGAAAATGCTTTTATGGGACCCTCACGGCCCATAAAATTGAAAAGCCTTAGGTGATAGGGACCCAAACCTGTCTCCTAAGCCATTGTTCCCCAACGGGCAACGGCAAATGATGAGTCGCTCCTGGCATTTCGCTTCAGTATCAGCGGTGCTGATGCCGACCAAAAACCCAAATCTCAAGTCCTCCCAAGGCAAATGATGAGTTGCTCCTGGCATTATTCCAGTGCAGCAATGCTGATGCCAAACAAGATCCAAATTCCAAGTCCCCAAACGGCGAATGATGAGACACTCCTGGTACCACATTCCAGTGCAGCGATGCAGACGCCAACCAAAATCCAATTTCTCAAAATTCTCCCAGTCCTACGGTTGGTCCCCAAGTTGACTACCGTATACAATCCACGGGCTCAAATAATTCTCGTCATACCCATGCCCCACCACAATTACCAGTTACGCAGCTGGTCTCCGCCTTTGGAATTATGCTCCATTGAGAAGACCCACTCATGTGTCCTCACGATACATGAGGAGAACAAACCTTTGTGGGATCCTTACGACTCATAAAGGAAAAACACACTTAGGAGTCCTCACGACTCCTAAGGAGAAAATACACCTGCGGGATTCTTACGACTCGTAGGGAGAAATTGCTTTTATGGGACCCTCACGGGCCTTAAAATTGAAAAGCCTTAGGTGATAGGGACCTAAACCTGTCTCCTAAGCCATCGCTCCCCCAACAGGAATAGGCAAATGATGAATTGCTCCCGGCACGTGTGCTTCAGTATTAGCAACGCTGATGCCTACCCTAACCCCAAAATCCCAAACTCCAATCCAATAAACCCCTAAGTCTTTAAACTAGGGACAGATGACCCCTAAGCCGTTAAACTAGGAACAGATGACCCCTGAGTCGTTAAACTGGGAACGAGGGAAATCTCCTCATAGCAGATGATGATTCGCTCCTGGTACCATATTTCAGTGCAGCGATGCTGATGCCAAAACCAAAACCAAAGTCCCCAAATCCTGTCATAACAAATGATGATTCGCTCCTGGTACCATATTCCAGCGTAGCGATGCTGATGTCAACCAAAATCACATCAAGTCAGCAAAACAACCAATGACCTCCCTGGCAGAATCAAATTCCACCTCGGAAACAAGTCAACTTCATCCCTGACACCGCAAGAAGCGGAGCAAGTCAAATCCAGCATCGACCGTCCAAGTCGCAAAAAGGGCAGAACCGATCGTCCACGTCACTAAAAGGGCAGCACCGACCGTCCAAGTCGCAAAAAAGGCAGAACCGACCGTCCACGTCACTAAAAGGGCAGCACCGACCGTCCAAGTCGCAAAAGGACAGTATCGACCGTCCAAGTCGCAAAAAGGGCAGTACCGACCGTCCACGTCGCTAAAAGGGCAGCACCGACCGTCCAAGTCGCAAAAAGGGCAGTATCCACCGTTCAAGTCGCAAAAAGGGCAGACCGTCCACGTCGCTAAAAGGGCAGCACCGACCGTCCACGTCGTAAAAAGGGCAGAACCGACCGTCCACGTCGCTAAAAGGGCAGCACCGACCGTCCAAGTCGCAAAAAGGGCAGTACCGACCGTCCAAGTCGCAAAAAGGGCAGAACCGACCGTCCACGTCACTAAAAGGGTAGCACCGACCGTCCAAGTCGCAAAAAGGGCAGAACCGACCGTCCACGTCGCTAAAAGGGCAGCACTGACCGTCCAAGTCGCAAAAAGGGCATAACCGACCGTCCACGTCGCTAAAAGGGCAGCACCGACCGTCCAAGTCGCAAAAAGGGCAGCACCGACCGTCCACGTCGCTAGAAGGGCAGCACCGACCGTCCACGTCGCTAAAAGGGCAGCACCGACCGTCCAAGTCGCAAAAAGGGCAGAACCGACCGTCCAAGTCGCAAAAAGGGCCGCATCGACCGTCCATGTCATAAAAAGGGCAGTGCCGGCTTCCCAAAAGGTGGGAACCGAATCAAGTCGCCTCCACGTGAAAGAAGATCCATCAATTTCATGCACACGACCCACATATGTGGTGTGCATTTATTGATGGGGGGCAATTTGTTGGGGTAAAAATTTACACCCCGGTTGACCAAGTCAAAATCAAAGTCAACCCCAAGCCAAGTTGGCCCAAGCCCAGATCCAGTGGACCCATGCCCGGGTCGAGCCTGAACATGACGCGGCCGGCCTTCCCCCATGCTAAGATAAAAATTTTGTAATAAATAATTTTGTTGTATTTCTTTTATTTTGTTTTATGGATAAATGTAAGAAAAATAGGCATAAAGCCAAATTTTTGTAAAGCACATGACTTATGTGCAAAAAGAAATGGCACATGAGCCATGGGATAGGCAAAATGCCATTTTGTGAAGCCCAAGGGGCTATGTGTAAAGTGTATGGTCTATAAAAGCAAAAATAATGAAAAAATCACAACAACTTTTCTCTCTCTCTCAAAATTTTTCAGATCTGAGAACTTTTCTCCTTCTTCAAGGTTCCAAAACCTTCTTTTTTCTCTTGAATTAAATCAAGAGTTTTACTCTTCTTTTTATAAAACAAATTAGTTTTTCACTACAAAACCCATAAAGGGGAACTCAGATCTTCCATTAGATCTCAAAAAGAAGAGATTTTTAAAAATCCCATATCTCTTGATCTTCAAGATCCAGCTAACAGAGGAGAAAGAAGAAGAACATCTTTCACTAAACCCCAAAAAAAAACACACTCAGGAGTCCAACTCCTTTCTGATTTCTCTTCCGAGAAATTTTTTTTAGGCTAGAAGCCTCTTTTTCTCGCCGGCGCTCAAGCGCAGAGCGCCCGCGTGCCGACATGTGGCGCGCTTACGCTCCAGCGCTCAGCGCTCGAGCGCAAAGCGCCCATGTGCCGACACGTGGCGGGCTTGCGCTCAAGCGCAAGTCGTCCTGGTGCCGACACGTGGCGCGCTTGCGCTCGAGCGCAAGTCGCCCTCGTGCTGACACGTGGCGCACTTGCGCTCAAGCGCCCAGCGCTCAAGCGCAAGTCGTCCCCGTGCCGACATGTGGCGCACTTGCGCTCAAGCGCCTAGCGCTCAAGCGCAGAGCGCCCACGTGCCGACACGTGGCACTCTAGCGCCTAAGCGCACAGCACCTAGGCGCACAGTGCCCAAGGTGCTGCCCCCACGCATCCTTTGGATGTCTTTTCCCCTTTTTATATATATACATGTATATCTATACATATGTATAAATATGTACATACACACATACTCCACGACACTGTCCCTGTTAGAAAAAATTTCTAACGAGACGCTGCCCCGCACCCCGCAAGGGGGCTGCTAGCCCCCTTGACCCCCAGCCCGCTATCCGGGTAGCGGGACCCCCGTAAAAACTCTGTGTGGCTCCCGATATATTTAAACCCCCCTCCAAAACAAAACACACGTACACTGCACATTGAGTTCGCATGACCAGTTTAACCCGTTAATCGGAGGTTCTCTCGCCCCAAAGGCGGGGGGTAATTAACGGCAGCTTAGTTCGCGGCTGCCGGAGATTCGGATCCCCATAATCATTAAACCCCGGCCTACCCTAAGCAGGGGGAATCTGTAGTATGCCTGACAAGCGCGCGCGTATTCCCATCTCAATGGGGTGACGAAAAACACCCTACACTGGGGTGACGAAAAACACCCTACACTGCAGTTCATAATTACAACCACGTAACTCTACTAAGTCACCCAAAACTCTAACGGATGAAGTCAGAATATGGCATGACGAATAATAAAGATTCAAGTCAAAGATAACAGTTCACAAACTGGACCGAAAGAGCGACTTAAATTGTCAAGCTCCACTCGGAATCTGCAATCCCAATCATAGTAAAACCTGGCTCTGATACCAACAAAACCATGTCACGCCCCGCTTCCCAAAATACGGAATACGAGGGATTGACAAGGCCAGCCATGCTCCTACGGTCGAGGTAATATCTCTCCGTAGTCACACTTCGGCTTCTAGCTTTACGTGGTAATCAGTAAACAATGCACAGGTGATGAGAAATGCAATAACTGAAACAAAACAAATACAAAGAAATAACCTGATGGAGGTCAAAAGAGTATAGCTCTTGATAGCTGATCAAGATGTCCACGATGTACGTCTGGTCTTGGTCCAAGCTAGATCCACTCCTCACTCTGAGCATGCATACTCAGATCGTCAGAGCGACGCGATAGCAATATATATATAGATGTGAGTGGTAACTCGTACAGTAATAATGGATGTGCAACAGTAATCACAAGAGTAAAGACGTGAACATAAAGTAGCCAATGCAAGTATCTAAAAGAGCAGGTAAACAGTAACGCAGTAAACAGTATGGCAGGTATGTTAAATCAGTCAACGATGCATATCAATGTCACTAATCCTATCAGTCTCTAAATCTCACTGTACAGGTCACTAAGCCTATCGTCAGTCCAAGTGTGAGAGTCAACCACGCAGGAGTATCCCCCACCCAAGGGTAGGACCCAAGGGCAAGGGACCATGGGCCCAAAATATAACGCACGGTAATAATCATGTAATATCCCTGTAAATCTCCATATATCTCCATATATATATGCCGGCATGGGACTCCCGAGATTCTGTTGAACTCACACTCAAACTACCCCACACCCCGTGGTCTACATCAAACGCCAACCATAACCTCGAATACCGGTCGGTCCATGACAAGTCTGCGCGAGAACTGGGGACAGGATCTCCATCAAGCACGTCCCGACTGATACCCAAGATAAATGGACAGTATTTGGTGCCTTACCTGTGACACCCATATAAGTACTTCCATAAGTGTCCCATACCACTTATAGTCACACTTATATACGTCCCACAGACGTCGACAATGCAATAGAACAACAGGGTCCACTGATTGTGTACAAGTACGTGTCACTTTCACTTATCCATTCATGCACGAATACTAACGTACTTGCCATAATCACCACTAGTACCTAACACTGGGTAATGCACATGATCACTAGGTTACCAATGCAATGACATATATATATGATGTGATGAGAAAACAGTATGTAAGGCATGATTAAGATGTCATATGTCGGTATCCTACCACTTGCATAATTTATCATAAATCATACATGCCAAATTTAGCAAAACAATGAACAGGGGATAAGTAGTATATTTGATTATCTATTCAGCAAATTCGGTTTCACTTCAATCGGGTTTTAGGATCACTAGATATGGCCATTTCATTTTAAGCGTTCACTGCTGGAAATCCGGTTTCAGAATCGGAAGTCCGTTTCGCAATGCATTTTAATCCCAGTTGGAATCAGAATTTAGCAACGCTATAGTTGAATGAAATTTAGGGTTTTCAATAAGGTTTTCAACGCAACATACGGGTTCTCAATCGCATCTTTACGTCAGAAGTTATGCGCTGTTCAACACTAGTGTATCAATTCTGTTTCAGTTTGGGACTGCTATACGTCCCGATTTTTTAATTGCAGTTTAAATACTAAACGACGATAAAACGGGGTGAAATCACTTGTGTTATTTATCTAACAGTTCTATCTTCAATAAGGTGCAGGGTTCCGCAACACACGAGTTCAGAAAATAAGGTAGTAAACATTACGGGACAGAAGACAATAACCAGAGTTGCTCTGGACTGCAGTCCAGAGCCGCTCTCCGAACCAATTCTCGTCATAATTTCAGTACAGAAATAATTAAGAACTTGTACAGGGTTACAGGTCGTCGAGTCGGTTTCGATTTGAGCCCTCGAACGCCTCATTTCAATATGTACACAATTGATTGTGATTTTAACAAGTTCCAGGTGCGGGAAATTCCCAGTTTTTACGGGTGTAATTGGGGGTGTTCGTTTAAGTCGTTAACAGTCATATTTTTCAGTGAAATTTCTACACCAAGTTCATTTCCAGACGGGCCACAATATGCAAACAAGTTCCATCAAATTAAGGAAAGGTTTTCATTCAGATCTTGCGTCGAACACTTATGTTATATAAGGTTTTCATGAATCGCAAACAGGGAATTAATGCGGTTTGATTTATAACGGAAATAATATAGCATGTAGCAAGTAGGGCACTTGCCTGGAGACGCTCTGGCAATGCACGGCAGCGGCAACAGCACTAACGTGCAACGAACGGTGCGGCTGGGGTTCGCGGCCTCGGCTCGGGCTCGGGCTCTTGGACTCGATTGCTCGGTGGGTGCGACGGATGGGCACTGGCGTTGCGACGGTTACAGCCTTGATGATGGTGACGGACACAGAGGCTGAAGCCACGGCTTCTTCGGCGACGATGACGGCTGGAATAGCGGCGATCGACGATAGAGGCAAGTGCTCGATGAAATGACTAATGCTTGGTTTGAAGCTTGGGCTAGTCTCGAGGCTCGGTCTCGGCTGGAGGTGGTGGCGGCGGGCCCTGTAGCTCCAGTAGGGAGGAGAGGGGTGAGGAGGAAGAGGTTGTTGGGTCGATGGAGGTGGCCGGAGCTGGGTTAACGGGAAGGAGCTCGAAGCTCGGAGGAGGAGAGTAGCGGTCGGGTATGAGGAGCTCGGAGTGGTGGATGAGGCTCGGCTGAGGTGAGGTGGAGTCACCAGCGACGAGGGCGTAGCGACGGCGAAGTCTTCCGGCGAGCGCAGGAGGATTCTTGAGTTGGTCGGGGTGTTTGGGTGCTCGGGAGTTTGGAGTTGGATGTTGGGTTCTTAGGGATGGAGAGGAAGTGTAGGTGACTACGGAGGTGATGGTGACGACGAGGGACGAGGGTAGTATCAAGGTGAGGCTAGGGTCAAGGCATGGGTTTCTCACGGCGGTGAAGAACGATGAAGAGAAATACGGAAAGAAAGTGGGGAGGGTTTGGGTGATGAGGAGGAGTGAGCGAGATGGAGACGGGGTCACGGGTGCGCACGAAAACGTGGGTCGGGGTCGTGGGTCGTGACGAAGGCGGGGCAACGTGGGCAAGAGGTGGAGGCGACGTGGGTTCGCTCTAAAAGAATGAACGGGAAAACTTTACGTTGGGGAAAAGGAAGAAGGGGTTAAGAGTGGGCCGGGTCGGGTAGTGCGGGGAGCGGGCTCGGGTCGGCTGAAAAAGCTTGGGCCAGAGAAAATAATTAAGGATTTTACTAGTTGGGGCTTGGAGGAAACTGTGGGCTGGGCTGGTCTTGGGCACGGGCTGAGTGGGGTTTTAATGTTGGGCCGGGGGAATTAAATGAATGGAAAATTGAAGTGGGCTGAGGGGGGATTTTAATGTTAATAAAAAAATTAATTTGGATTGGGCCGTGGGATTTGGGTTAAGAGAGAGGGAAAATATATATATGGAAAATAAGAAAGGATTGGCAATTTAAAATACTACAAATGATTTGTAAATATAAATAAATAGATTTGTAAGTAACCCATTTTATAAAATACGGATATTGGTGTATATAAAAGAACCGGGTATTACAGTACGTTGGCCCGGGAGATCTGCGGCCGTGGGAGGCAGCGAGGCGGTGGTCGGCAGTGCCGACGCGAGCATAATCTTCTCTCCCTCTGTAGGGGTCGCGGTCCCAAGGTGGGGGAGCGGCGACCTGAGGATCCTGCCCTGCCGTTTGGACACGGATGAGTGCCTCCACGACGGACGCAAGTCAATCTATCCGGCCGGCTAGGGCGTTGATGGCGTTCGGGGGAGGAGATTCGTCCGTGCCTCCGTTGTGGGGGAGGCGGCGGCTAGTGCTTGGATTGTTAGGGTGATCGCTCGCCATTTGGTTGAAATCGAAAGACGAACTTTTGTTTTTTGTGGAGTCAAGAGTTTCCCACAGACGGCGTCAGCTGACGGATGTCGGATCGCGTCAAGATGTTGCCTTCCGTTGATCTGCTGATGGCGGCGATAGGCAGCTGAGATTGGATCTGGAGGATGGCTCCTGAAGCGTGTGGATCTCAATGGGTTTGGGGTTGTTTGGACCGAGTTACCTGCAAGGAAGTCCCGGGGTGGTTGGACCACCGAGGACCCTCCGACGATCAAGTTAGAGAGGAAATCCGAGCAAAGTAACGACTTAGTGGAGTAAAAATAGCTTACTTGAACCGTCTGAATGAGGGGTTTATGTAGCGGTGGCAGCAGGCAGGCTGGCGCGAGAATCACGCCGGCCGTTACGCTCCCGACGTCACGCCCGCGTGATGGGCGGAATCCCGTATTAGGCTCGTTAACGGGGAATCGTGATGGCGTGGAATGTGGCCGGCGGATATCTCGCGCATGGCGAGATTCGCGGGATGGCGGTTGCGCCTGTGAGTGGTGCCGTCGGTCGGTCGATGAGACCGAGGAAGATGACCTCGGCGGGAGAGCTCGCGGATGAGCGAGAGAGCTGAGATATCTTGGTTCTGCAGTAGCTCGGAGACGAGCTGATAGGGTCGAGGTGGCCAATTGTGCAGGGGGCTCGGAGACGAGCCAAAGGTTGTCTGCAGGACGGGCACAGGAGCGGTCTGATCGGCCACTGTAGGTCATTTCTTGTGAGCTTCGGGACACGTCATCGACCACGTGTCACGATCTGGGAGATCACCGATATCGAGCATCATCAGGAGGAAAGGTGAGAGTGTGTGTGGGGAGAATTGATGAAAGAGAGTTGGAGGGTGAGAGAGCGGGGATTATGGGAGGTGAAGAGAGAGGTCGGTTTTTGCATGGGAGGAGAAGAGGTGCACATGGGTGAATATGTATGGAAGTGAATGGGTTTTGAATTAAAAATGATGAGAGAAGTTGGGTTCGTTTGGCCTTGGTAAAGGTTTAGAGTTTAGGTTTGGGTTTGTTTATGTTTTGGTTTAAAATTAAAATGAATGGGAACTGGGCTGTTGAGACTGTTTTCTACAGAATGAAAACTTAAGAAAAGAAAAAAATTAGAATAATGGATTTGGGCTTGAAACAAAATTGAATAATAAAAATACCTTTCTACTAAAATAATTCTAAGAAATTCTTTTTAACTCCAAAAAATTCTCAGTTAAAATTCTAACAATTTCTGAAAAACTTCCTCTATCATTTTAAAAATGTAAATCATCACTTAAAAATTCCTTTTACTCAAAAACTCTTTTGAATTTGAACAAAAATATATTTTTATTTATTAACAAGTATTATAGTAAAAACATGGTCATTACAAATTGTGTTCAGGATTTAGTTAACTATTTTTTCAAGTGATTAGCTTTTTTTAAAGATTTAAAAATAGAAGAAAATAAAATTGATGGATGAAAACCGTCAGAGGAGGCTTTTTTGGAATTTAAAACTTTAGCGGGCTTTTTTGTAATTAGCTAAGTTTGGATGGGCGTTTTCGTAAAAAAAACCTAATATTTATTCGGTTAAATGGCAGGAAATACCCTTTATATTTACCCCAATAGCAGGAAATACCCCTAACTTTCAAAATCCAGCAGTTTGCCCCTTTCAGATTTAATTGATTCCCAAAATACTCTTCATTTAAATATTTAATTAAAATATTTATATTGATGGTTTTTTTGAAACACCCCCTAAAATTCTATGCAAATTTGATGTAACCTCATTATTCTTCGATATCACTTACACCTTCCAAATTCTTTAAGCCTTTTTTTAAATACAACATTATTAAATGATAGTTAATTTTGATAGAAATCAATAAAATAAAATATAAATATTCCTACGATCTCTTCTTATACCTTACATGCTTTCAAATTCCCAAAACAAAAATCGAGTCAAGTTTTTCTTATAATATTTGATTGATTTAGGTATTCTAATCTCTAAGTGTTGATTGATTTGGTTTTTTTATGTTCGGATTTGCATAATTCTAGAGTTTTCTGGGATAGAGTTTTCTACAATTTAGGTCTTTTTATATTAGGGTTTCTTAATCTGAAAGTAAATAGAGGAGAAGAAATAAAGAGGTTATAAAAACAATGAGGAAGAGAAGAGAATTAGAATGAATGGGACTAAAGGATGAGAAGAAAGAAAATGAAGATGGCGTTTTGTCGGGTTGTGATGCAGAAGATGACGACGACGGCGATGATAAGAGTAAAGAAAATAAATTAAATTGAAAAAATAAACTTAACAATCATTTAATAGGTTTGGGTGTATTTAAAAAATACTTAAAGAATTTTGAAAAATGTGGATAATATCGAAAAATAATTAAGGTATATAAGAGAAAGAGAGAAAAATATTTTTTTAATTAAATATTTATATAAATGGCATTTTGGGAATCAAATGAAGTTGAGGGGGCAAAGTGCCGATTTTAGAAAGTCGAGGGTATTTACTGCGATTGGGATAACTGTTAAGGGTATTTCCTGCCATTTAGCTTATCTTTTTAAATGTAATAAACCATCATTTATTCTATTCTCACATATTGTAATAAAACCAACATTTTGATATTATGTCTTGTGATTGCTTTATAAAATATTTCTTTAGATTATATGGATTTTCTATTGCTTCGTTGGGCATTTATTTCACTATAAATAAAAAGAGGGAAAAGGAAAACAAAAGAGTTTTAAATCATTTACCTACCGCAATCTAATGTAACCCTCCTCTTTTATTCTGAATTAGGGTTGTGGATACCAAGGATTAGACGGGCAAAATTACTTTCATCATCAAGGAAGTAAATAGAGAATAATCTTAGACTAGACCAGCTGGAATTAAAAGATCAAACTTATTTTTACCCAGCATATACTACTCCATACATTATAACATTATATATTTATATTAGATTGTACATACAAAAAGCTAGAAGAACAACAACAACAAACCTTTCCCCAATTAGAGCAATAAACCAACCAAATGGTTAGACCTAAGCTTTACCCCCAAAAAAGAAAGTTATCATGTCCGATCTCAACATGTCCATGACGCTGATCTCTTGATCATGGGCTTCATCGCTTTATCATCCTCCAACGAGACCATGCCCAAATGGGACGGGTCTTCGAGCATCATTTTTGCAACCAAGTAGCCTGCAATGGACCACGTCTGGAACTTCCTGGCTTGTTTGCCCACGAATCGGCCGAGCTTACCGTCGTAGTATTCGGGCCAGCTGTCCTTTAAGAGACGGCTCTCTGCGAGCTCGATCGCTCGGCGAGCGATTTGAGGGCGGCCGGTTTTGATGCAGGCTGCTGTGAGCAGCCACAGAAGAACTGTGGAAAATGGCAGGAAAAGGAGAGGGGAATGCACGATTGTTAGGTTAATTGGATATATATTAAATCGTATAGTTTTCTATAGCAAATTTATCATTTAGTTTATATATTGCAAACCTTGAGAGTATTTGCCAAATTGGAGCTATAGTTACTTCCTAGATGCGCTGCCAACTTAGAAGCAGAAAATAAAAGATGATGCCACAAAGCGATTCAATGATCATCAGATCTCATTTCAAAGTAGAGACTGTAACTCCTAAATCTTAATATAACCATTAGAGAAGAAAAGGATAGAAGTGCCCGAGAATATTAAGTAGATTGCCATGATCTTGTAGTTTTCGTAAAATAAGTACAATTGTGTACTGCATGGGGGCAAAATATACTAATCAATAAATTTCTTAAAAGCATACTCATTCCAGAAAACTTGTCTCAGAGAGGTTATTTTATTTTACGCATAAGCTCCTGATTGGTCCTAAAAAGGGAAAAGGATATGAAGGAAATGGAATTTCAATTCCTATTTGTTTATAAGGTAGAAATTGGAATGGAAAGGGGCACTGGTCAAGAGACAATTGACTTGCCTTTGGGGTATAACATATTGTCAGTTTTATTACTAGATATTTCTGTCAAATTCTTGATAAAATGGGCAATATTATATCTTCCAGTACTGGTGATGCATGATGGGCGTCTAAGGAATTGGAATTCCTTCAACATAAAGACAAGATTGGCAATTCCACAAGATTTGGCTTACTATACTAATCGGTTGGCCGAGTTTCTTTTAATTTTAATAAATTCATGCCAGATAAACAGCTCCTGAGACAATGTCTTTTTCTCTCTTTTTTTCCTTTTTGTTTTTTGCTGAAACCCATTTGGCAAATTCTTTTTTAAAAATAGTAGGTTGTAACATGATGCAAGAAGAATCTGAACCGCATGCCCCTTTCTAAGCTTTACCACTATGTTGTATGGCACTCGCACACCTAACAATTGCACTTAAGAATAACCTTTTCTTTTCCTATTCCATTCTCTCTCTTAACCCATATAGCAGGGTTATTTATAAAAGCAAATGAAATCATGTTCTATTATTTTTATACAAGTGGGCAAAATATAAATTTAAAAAAAAAAAATTAAATCAAGACACTAACTAGTTCTATAGTGAACTAACCTGGCCATGAACCTCCATTATGATAACTCCATCTTGTATTTTTTGGGTCGCAACCTGTTACAATCCGCCATTCATGGCTCTCGATCGCTGGATAAGCTATCTTTAGGGGCATTTCCCCTACAAGCTCTTCCCAACGCGACTCAATAAGATCCATTATAGCTGAAGACTGCTCTGGTGTTGCTAGAGACGATAATATCGCAATACAATTTCCAAGAGCAAACCACCGAAAATCCATTTTTGCAGGACTCACATTTCCAATGAAATAACCTCCACGCGTAGGCATGAAATCAAATACCCAATCTGGGATCGAATCGGGGATCACATTGAATTTGTTGACAGCTGTGTGAGAGTATTCTTCTGTTTTGTAGCGGTATATGTCGTTTAGCTGCTGGAAGTCAAGCCAGAAGTAGCTGCGCATGTGATAGCTTAAGGCGTGCAAGCGTGTTGCTATTCTTTCAATAAATTCCTTCCCTACGGGGTCGTGTTTAAGCATTGCTAGAGTGCTTCTCAGAGCCATGAAGAAAAGGGCTTGGATTTCGATTGGATAACCATAAACTCCCTGTATAATATCCATTAAAACAAGAAACACATCACAAGGGGAAAGCATAAGACAAGCATATATACTAATAGAGAGCAATTAATACTTGCAGCATGTAGCTAACTTATAAACATTTCTAAACAAGACATCCGGATTATAAATAAGGATGCATTAAAACGGACGATAGAAATTTAGGAATGCAAGGGAGAAGCAATATCAAAAAACTGACATGGAAAACATGCACAAATAAGTTCCTACTTCCAAGTAAGTTCAAATATATATTTGAATTGCACTTCATTGTCAAGTTTCAAAAACGTTGATATGCAAGCATTAAAAGTATAATAATTTGCATCCTGTTAAGAAAATAATAGCTATAAGATAAACACTGGCTAGGTGTGGTTGCTTTGAATAGTTAGCTAAGCACAAGGTTGATTTTATGTGTACTAATCTTTGCTTGCAACAAACTTAAAACTATATTGTTGGCCCTTTTGTAGACTAACCTCAGAGTCTTCTGACCATTCAATATAACTGTTGTCTACTTTTCATGCTCGTAAAATTGACAGTGGTGAGTTTTAAATCGACCTTTAATAGTTACCTAGGCAATTGCTAGTTGTCTCCTTGGTCGTACTTATCATCATACTTGGAATAGATTCGGCATTTCATTTCCATTTTTTTACCTATCAGCTTAAATCCATTTGATAACAAAAACCCTGGAAAGGGTGCTTTTGCGGCCTGTGAGTTGTTAGTCAAATGTAATATTGCGCTTAATCTGGTGATTGAACGGAAGCTTGCCTAGGTGCTCAGGCGGGGCGAATTTTAGCTATATCGCCATGCCATATAGCCAGGAGATAAGCTTAGCTCAGGCAATCACCATTCTAGCAATATATGCCAATGTCGCCTTAAGTGCCTAAGGCAAGGCACCGAGATGATCGGGGTATGTTATACTAGAGGGGATATTATTCAATCCTCTTTTATCTTTTTATTTCTCCTTTCTATATCTCACAAGTATATAATAAGCGTAAAGTTATGTTCGAAAGAATCAACCCCGTATAAGGCAATTATGAGCTGCAATCAACAGCTCTCTCTCTCTCTCTCTCTCTCTCTCTCTCTCTCGGCTGTGTTGTGCTTTTCTCGCTACATCCCTCTCAGTGTTTATCCTCCATGACCAAAGATGTCATTTATTCCGGTAGTTAGCATTATGATTCATGATCAATCATCAACTATTGTCGACGACGGCTAGAATTGGTTGAATCATTCTTCCTAAGTTATTTTCTTAACAATTTTGACTTTTCATGCTTTAATTTATTTTATTTAAAACCTTTTGGATTCTTTTTATTGTTAAGCATAATTACCTAGTAACTAAATGCTTCAAATTTTTTTTTATCTAACTTCACTCGCTAGGGAAAGAAAGGGATAAGAGGTAGGATTCCCTGGACTTCTTTCAGCCAAGGTCTCAAAAGCCGAGAGCCATCAGCCCAAATCAACGCTTTTTTTTTTGAAGTTTTAGGAAAGGAATTTAGAAAGCTCCAGCCTTAGAATTAATATAATATTTTCTTAATTTTTTTATGATGGTTTGCTTGATAAACTGATGTTCAATGGTTTGCATGATGACTTGATTTTCCGCACCTTCTGTATTAAATATATTAATATATTAATATCGGACATTCATTTATCAATTCTTAAAATGAGTTTATATATAGTTTGAACATTGTTAATATATGTCACCTTGCTTTGCATGCGCCTCTTGCCTCGGATAATATTGGACTTTGTTGCCTTAGCTTTGCTTTTACAGCATTGGCATTATATATGCTCTATAGTCAACAATAATTGATATCATAAACCAAGTTACAATTTTATCAATTAGATCATGTGCATAGTATTAAACGGCGGTTTAGACGGCCTTAGACCGCTCCGCTTCAAAGCAATGCAAAGGAATTAAGTGGTTAGAGCACTTAGCCCAAATTTTAAAACGAATCGAACCACCTAAATGATAATTAAGGAACTATTAAACATTTTATACATTGTTTATTTGATGGTTGGTAATTATTTTCAAAGTGATGGTGTACATATTTAATCATTTCTTGCATTGCTATATTTATATTCACTTTATTTTAGAATATTTTTCATAGTATTTCTATTTTTATTAGCATATTTATGATATATTAATGCATTCATTTGCTATTCTTCGCACATATGTATATATTTACTTAAGGGTGCACTTGGTACATGGAATGGATGATTCCTTGAATCCCAATATTCCTTGTAATATGGTTCTCAGATATCTTATCCCCATGAAGCACACATTACCATACTTGGTGTACTTTATATATTCCTAGAACTATTAGATCAAAAGAAGAAAACCGACATATTGTAGGGAGGGGGGGAAGGAGAGGTTGGTGAGATAGAAGGGGATAAGAGAGAGAGAGGCGTAAGAGCAAAGAGAATAGTGGATGTGCGAGGAAAGCGGAAGAGAGAGAAGGGGAGAGCGAAAGAGATAGAAAGGGATGAGACGAGAGAGATTTTATGTTTTTATTTAAGGATAATATCATATAAACACCTATCTAGATGGGAATGAGATTCCTATGATTTGGTGACATTTGATTACCATGATAAATATTATATTCTTGAAAATATTTTTTACCTCAAACAAACTTGGTAATTTTTAATGGAAATCTAGGATCTAGAATTACCGCCTAGATTACCGTCTACCAAAGCACCGTAAAAAGGTAAAACTTCCTAGTCGATGCCTTAGGCATCTAGGCGTATGCGGTATCCCTACCTCCTAATACCGCCTATCGCATTTTACAACTTTGCTTAGGTGAAATTCAGAGAGTATTTTTTGTAGTCATTGTTTCTTCAAGATCCTTGACTCGCGTCACATTATAGCCAAATTATGTGAAGTAATTTTGTAAAGTACTAGATAATGGTGGTGGAAGTAGTGGTAGTGTGGATAATTATGGCAATTGATATTTTTTATTTATAGGAAAAATTTTAAGAATAAGTTTATTGGTATATACTAATGGACCCAACATATATATATAAATCAATGCTTGAATATGCATGCCATAGTGCTCAGTCGTTCCTATTGTTGCATTTAAAATCTCAAGTTTGATAGTAAATCACAATATTATTATGATCTCTATCAATTTAATGTTAGGGCTCCGATCGAATGTTTTGTGGGATCAAAAATTTATAACTTATAAATAAATTTCAAATTTCATAATCCGGATTGATCAAGAAAATGTAATAATATTTCTCTCTTAAAATGAAAATCTCCTAATTGTTTATGGAATACAAATTTCATTTTCATGATAAGTTCAAAATCATTTATTTAAAAAAGCATTATTGGAAATATAACCCCAAATCTTTTTATATTTTGAGGAAAAAAGCCTACCAAATCTTTCCATTATGAAATAAGCCCCTCAAATCTTTTAACTTAAATAGCCCGCGAGTTGGATGACAAGCTAATGATATGTCATATAGTCGTTAGCATGTCTAAATTTACTTCTATCCTTTTAACTCTAATTTACCTTTTTTATCCCACTTAACTCAGCCTCTCTTATCCTCGACCCGCTCCTGCTTCTTCAATGGTCGCCGTTGCCAAATCCCCACTCACTCCCTCTCAGCACTTGACTGGTGTAATTTATTGTATATTTTTCTAACTCATTTATTATTTTATTGTCATATTTTATACTTGTCCGAATATCTTTTGTGAATCATTACATATAACAGGGCTTGGTTGCAAAAAAATGGAAAATTGTGCTAAAATGAGGATTACGTGCGTATAATGGAGATTTAAGGGAATCATTCAAAAAATCAAAAGACAATTTGCAAATTTGGAACAAATTTGAGATTATCATTACAAATCAGCAAAGCTTGCAACAAATAGAGCTAAATCAATCATCACAACAATAAATCAGTTAGAGAAACCAAATCAAATCAAAAACAACAAATCAACCACCCTAATTATATGCCAAATTTGAGAACAATTCTGATATCCACGCAACCATAGAAATACAGAGAGATATTCAAGACTTTATGAGCTAAAAAATTATCTAAATTGAAGATAAAACCACAGAAAAAATGCGGAGCCACAAAACCAAAAAACGGCGGTGGATCAGCGGTCGTTTTTGGGCTGTTCGATGAGAATTTTTATGGGCACGGTCGTCTTTCTATATAAATTAATATGAGATAGGGTTTCATCTTTTGAAGATTCTAAAGGCTCGCAACAACATCCAACAGAGCAATTAGATTAGATTATTATAATTGTTAGCAAGCATATTTTCTTGTATCTTCTATTACTTGTTCTCCAATCTTCCTTAGCCCTATATAAGCACTTGTATAGCTTTAGGGTTTCATATCTCTTTCTTGATATAGAACCAGAGTTTTCAAGTTTGAAGAAATTTGGACAAATTTGTAAGTTATTTTATTATAAGTAAAATTCTGTTTTTCTTAATATCATGAGTAACTATTCTTCTAAGTGTTTTTTATTTGCTATCTTTGTGGTGTGATATTTTTACAACTTATATTCTTACTTTAATATGAATGTTTCTTAATCTATATATGTTTATCTCTTTTTGTTCTAATCTAAAAAATCTAATTTTTATGAAAATTGACATCTTTAAATAAAAATTAGGGATAGATAAGAAACTTATAAACTAATTAGGTTGATGATAGCATGACAACCTAGAAACTTAATAAGAGACGGTAGAGATAATTATAGATCATAGATATTCAATCTAATTAATTGATTTAATCTAGGAAAACCTAAAATATGGTAGTTGTAGATTCATGACCTACAAAAATACATAGATGATTAAACTAGATAATTTTAATAAACTAGAATTAGGATTTTTAATTAAATCTAAATGATATGATATAATTGATAGGATAAGATTAAATAAAATAATTTATCTTATGCTTTATGTTATTAATAGATCATTAATTAAAACTAGGGAAGAGAATAAAAGTTTATCATATAAACCACCACATTAGAAAAGCAAATAAAAACCCTAGAATTTTCTCTCTAATTGAAAACAAACTCTTACTTTTAATTGCACTTTTAAAAACAACTCAATTTTAACTTAGTTTAAAAGTAATTAACACACGTCTCTATGAGAACTATCCTCAAATACGACCGCGATAAGCTGTATACTTGCTGTTAAATTTGGAGATAATAAAAATCCATATCAAGTTTTTGGCGCCATTGCCGGAGAGGTGTAGTTTAATTACATTTAAATTTAAGTTTTAGATTTTAGTTGTAGATTAAATTAGATTTAGTTTACTTGATTCTGCGAATTCTCTGTTTTATATTTCAGGAATCGAGAAAAACTTACTGGAAAAAAGATCAAGACGAACAAAGGCAAATCTAGGTAAGATCTCGTTCTTCTCAAAATCTCGATTTGATTCCAACTAACAAATTTTTTTTGCAAGATTCTTTGCGCTAAAAAAATTAGTTTAGATTTTAGATCTTTTGATTGTTTTAGACTGCATTGCATATTTTAAAAGATTCTAAAGGGCAACAACCTAAATCCGGATTAAGTGGGGATTTCATCACTCTTTCTAGGCCCAACAAATCACAACTGAGCATCTGCATTGACCTACAGTAATTTTAAAAATATCTAGATTTCAACTCTTATGGACATATCACGCTCAATAGGACAAGAGGAGGTTGTAGGTAATCTAACAGTTATCCGATTCAATCTTGAGGTGTCTAGTGACGTGTGACCAGTTGTGGTTATTTAATTAAGGGCCGCTATTTCGGTGATTCGTATAGCGGAACCCTCCCACTTATTTGGCACTGATCTGGCTTCAAGGTTGTTAAAGAGCTGTTAAAAAATCTATCCCGCAATTTATCTCTTAGCAGTTAGGAGCGGGTAATAACTTGACCTAGGTAACCCTAGATTTAGGTTTGTTACGCACTGTGTTGGTGATTTGTTAGAATTTCTAGTCGTCTTAGTTTTTGCATTAAAATAAAAAAAAACTTTTACGTACGGTGTATGCACGTGTGGGTCAAGACGAAACAAAACGTTTGACTCGTCTTGATTTTATAGATACAATGACTGAAATCATCCCGCTACACCCACCCTACAGGATAGATGTTATCCTGTCAGCACATCACTGCCATCTTACATAGTATTACCGTTAGCAGCCGATGACTCTAAAATAAAATCTGCTTTCTTAAACTCATTTTCCAAGTTTTATGATTTAAAATTCGAATACGCCTATGTCTTCATAAGGGAGTTTGAGGATTTATGTCAAATATTTAAACTTAAGCAGTTGAATCAAGATACAGTTAAGCCTGGACTTATTCCCTTTGCCATCACTGATAAAGCTAAGCATTAGCTTTACAGTGTGCCAACCAATACAATTAGGACATGTGATGAGTTTACAAAGACATTTCTTAAAAAGTTCTACCCATATTTTAAAACCGCTAAATTTCGAAACGAAATTAGGACTTTTTGGCAAAAACAGGAAGAATCTTTTTGGAAGTATTTCGAATGTTTCAAGGATCTTCTTATAAAATGCCCCATCATGATTTAAAGGTCAAGAATCTTGAGCCTAGAGTACCATATCCAAAACGTTTAAAGGTCAAGAAGTAAGCTGCTAAGGTTGAAAAGATGGTGAAGATGTTTAAATAAATGAAGGTCAATATTCCTCAATTTGGACATGATTGACCAAGTTTCTTCGTATACAAAATATCTCAAAGATTTATGCACGAAGAGGAGACAAACTAAAGTGCCTAATGTCTTTTTAGCAGGCAATATTTGTGACGTCATAAGAAATGCTATGCCCGTTAAGTATAAGGACCCCGGTAGTCCTACTATATCTTGCATTATAAGCGAAAATGTCGTAAACAGAGATTTATTGGACTTGGACACTAGTGTTAATCTTTTGCCATATTCTGTATATGAGCAGTTAGGGTTAGACGGGCTTAAGCCCATCAAGATCACTTTGCAATTAGCCGACCGGTCCATCAAGACTTCTATGGGTGAGATCAATGACATGTTGATTAAAGTTAGGAAATTTATATTCCTCGTAAATTTTATCGTGATAGAAACACAACCCGTCACTAACCCTAGAAATCAAATTCCTGTCATACTAGGTCGGCCCTTCCCAGTCACTTCGAATGTATTGATCAATTGTCGCAATGGTTTTATGAAACTATCATTTGGGAACATGGCAATTGATCTTAATATTTTTAACCTAGGAAATCAGCTAAGTGATCCCTATAAGCTTTTCAAAGTCAACTTGTCACGCCCCACCCCCAATACAGAGAGTATTGTCCGCTCTGGCCGAAACCGCACGGTTTTGTCCTTCGGGACGAACCGGACCCGACCAAGGGCCACTTCCCAGGAGGTCACCCACCTCAGAACTTTCCTGGCTCGAGCACGCTTAACTTCGGAGTTCTCAAGCTCCTGTAGTGCCGGTTCACTTAAAAAACGCCTCTATATTGAATAGTGGTATCATTCCATTTATGGTACAGATCTGCCCTCTTTCGGAATGTATTCTAAAGAGTCCACATGATTCTATAATGGGTCACACAGACTCAAGAGGTGGTCCCCACCCTCTTGGCATGACACTTGGCGTGGCACTTTATTCCATGAGCAAGAACCGAATCCCGACATTCTCCCCACCTTTGAACAATGGTTCTTTCTCGAACCATATACCTACTATTGAGGGACCAGCTCCGATACCATTCTGTCACGCCCCACCCCCAATACAGAGAGTATTGTCCGCTCTGACCGAAACCGCACGGATTTGTCTTTCGGGGTGAACCGGACCCGACCATGGGCCACTTCTCAGGAGGTCATCTATCCCAGAACTTTCCTGGCTCGAGCATGCTTAACTACGGAGTTCTCAAGCTTCTGTAGTGCCGGTTCACTTAAAAGGCGCATCTGCATTGAATAGTGGTATCATTTCATTTATAGTACAGATCTGTTCTCCTTCGGAATGTATTCCAAAGAGTCCCGATTATTCTACAGTGGGTCCCACGGACTTAAGAGGTAGCCTCACAGATTCAAGAGGTGGCCCCCACCCACTTGGCATGACACTTGGCGTGGCACTTTGTTCCGTGTGATACTTTGTTCTATGAGCAAGAACCAGGTCCCAACAAGGCGACGACAGCGAGCTCGGGCAGTTCGGATAGCGGCGACGGTAGCGAGCTCGGGTGACAACTGCAGCGATGGGTGCAGGGGCTCGGTGTTGGGGGTGCTCGGAGCTTGCAGCTTGGAGATGGTAAGCTCCGACGATGGTGGATGACGAGGACGAGGGCTCGGTGTCGTGGAGGAGAGGAGGCGATGGGGATGGGGTTGCCGGTGATGAGGTGGTCGGGGCTCGTCGGTGAGGCGCAGGGGTGCAGTGGGCAGTGGCTTGTGGGTTCGGATGCAGTGGCTTGGGGGATCCGGTGTTGTGGAGGAGAGGAGGGGCTTGTCGGAAGTTTTGGGTTGAGTGGGAGAAAGGAGGAGTCGGAGTTCGCCGGGGAGATCGTCGGTGACTGATCGAGCTTGGAGATGGGGGTGCTCGGTGGTGGAGCAGAGCGGGAGTGAGAGAGAATGAAACAGAGAGGGAGACGAGGGAGAGAAGGAATGAAGTAGAGAGACTGAAACAGAGAGAAAGGCGAGGGAAGTCGTGGCCGTTGGAGGCGTGCGGGTCGTGGGGAGATGGGTGCGGCCATTGCGGGCAAGCGCGCGGAGCGGGGAGTTGTGGGGGAGAGCCGTTGGGGGAAGGAGCCGTTGGGTCATGGGGCGAGCGCGAGGAGCGGAGAGTCGTGGGGGAGAGTCGTTGGGGGAAGGAGCCGTTGGGTCGTGGGGCAAGCACGAGGAGAGGGTGGCGTTGCGAGAAAAGGGGCAGGAAAAGAACGAGGGAGGAAGAAAGGGGAAGCAGGTGCGGGTGTGGGTGTCGGGTTGGTTAGGTTGGGTTTAGAGTTTAGGTTAGGAATTTAATTTAAATAAAAAATAAAAAAATACGGAAAAAATCTGAAAAAATATACGGAAAATTATATACGAAACTGGGGATTTACACAACTTAATTAATGATATTCCTAATAATGAAGAAGTTGACTTAGATAATTGCTTTATAGAAAATTGCATAGAGAAAGAAGTTAGTAACAAAGAAATTGTTACTTTTGATGATTCTCTCCCAATAGCCTACATGGGAAGGGCCCCGCTTGAGCCACTTTTTCTTGAACCTAGGCCTCTTTTTCATCCATCGATAGAAGAGTCCCCACAGTTAAAGCTCAAGCCCCTCCCATCAAACTTAAAATATTCCTATTTAGGTTTGAATAACATGCTCCCAGTTATAATTTCTGCTGAACTTGTTAAGGAGCATGATGAGGCCTTACTATCTATTCTTAAGAATAATAACGAGGCTATCGGATGGACTATGGCAGATATCAAGGGAATTAGCTCTACTATAGTACACCATAGAATTCACTTGATAGACAACGCCAAGCCAATTAGAGACCCTCAATGCCGTTTGGATAATTTTAAATCTTGTGCATGTTTGGATAATTTGGGATAAGGAATATGCATTAAATGCTCATTTCTTTTTTAATGCAAGGTTGATTCAATTTATTACTATTTAAATAATAAAATACCTCTTATTTTAAACCCTTTCACCTTTCCTCTCATTGTCTGTAACTTCTATTTTTCTTCATCTTGAATTTTTATTTATTTTTCTCTGTGTACATTTAATAATCCACATCATCAATCTTTTGTGCACCCAATCAATTTCTCAAATCCATATCCTGTAAGACCTATCCTACAACACAATCCTTCATGGTTATTTCTTAAAGGAAAATGCATCGTCAATGTCCATCGCCTTCAATTTTAGACCTTTTTTGCCTTGAAATCTTGCTCAGTCTCCTCGTTGGACCCTTCTTGATTGCTGATCATCATCACGATCAATTTAGCTGACGAATGTAGAAATTTCTTTAAGGAAATAAGAAGAAATGTTGAGGGGTGTTTTTTTAGAAAGAGGGATGTTGAAAATGAGGTTGTGTGAGTAAAGACTAGAATTTTGATCAGAAAAGAGGGAATATATATATATATATATATATATATATATATATATATATATAGAGAGAGAGAGAGAGAGAGCTCGGGAAATTTAAAAATTAGCTCTGGAGATTGGGGCATTTTTTTTTGGGGGGGGGGGAGGGGGGTCCCTCAGGGTCTATCATCAAAATGTCCATCCAAACAACACTTTTATAAGGACTGTCCTATTCCAGAGGAAATAAGGAATCTACCCTTATTTTCCCCAGGAATTAGCCAATCCAAACAAGCCCTAAAGGAGGTTGCAAAGAATGTTACACTAGAAACAACATTATCTAAAGTTTGATGAGGTTGATTCTTGACATAGTTCTAGATAGAAAATGCTCCACTGCCTCCACAATAGCGGAGCCATTTATAAGATTATATGTTAACATCATATCAACTCTATCTGGGTAAGGTATGATAAAACTTTACTAAGCACGACGTTAATGCATGGTTTATAGACTAAAGTTTTAGATAAGCACGCTGCTTATCAAGGATAAGCTCAATGCGACTCAGTTACATAATAATTTAATTGATGTAAAGAGCAGGAATGACACATACATATACAAATTCTATCCATCCAAGTATATTATATGCAATTTGAATTGCAAAATGAGCTGGAAAACATACAAAATAGTAGACATTTTATCGAGTAGAGACTCTCAATCAAACAAATTGGTAAATAATGTAATTAATAACTATTGGGAAAAAATCCGCTATAATTGTTTATCAACCTAAGGTACTCCACAAGCATGATATGCTAACATAAGCATTTCCCAATAAGCGAATGTTGCAGAAGAACATAAACTGTAAAAAAAATCAGGAGTCAGAAAAGGATAACCTATGCTTCCTTCGACTAATATTTCCAAATGAAATTTGGAAAAGTAAATTATGATAAAATTTAGTATGACATGTTAAATTTTCCTATACAAACTTCAGTGGAGGAGCAAGGGTATTTTTTTCAAGAAAAGGCAGTTTCAGAGCAAGAATTTTCAAATGAAGCATCAACTGAGTTAAATAGATACCTTAGATGAAAGTAACAGAACTGAAATATAATGGTTCAAGATATGTTCCTGAATTCATCAATCTTACCATTCTACGATCTATCATACAGCATCCATCAGCACAAAGCAAGGTAGGAAAGGTGTCAAACCCCTCTGCCAGACATAGAGATAGCACAAGTCTCATCCCTTTTTGACATTCAGGTGTTTCGGCCAGGGATAAATCCCCGGTAGATTTTGTGTATGCACGGAGAAGAAAAATCCACCAGAAACCAGAGTCAACAGGTGCCACTCTCCCAATCGCACTTTCCCCAAAATCTGCAACTAGAATATCAGTTTTCCGAACAGGATCATGAATCACCTTGAAGCTTGCTGGCATCACTCCCTCCCCAAGCTTGAACCGATCTACCTTCTTTTCCCATCCTTGAAGGCGGACAGTTTTCAACAGGAAGTGTTTGACTATATCATGTTCCCCATTCATAAGAAAAGCCAGTGCACTTGGAACAAAATCACGTACAAACACCTGTGAGCGAGAAATAGAATCATGAGCAATTCTTTGGTATTCTGTTGTTTAAGGTAAAAGAACCCAAAAGCGACGGTCTAGAAGCATTTTTATTATCACAAAGACTCGGAAAAACAATGCACGGGGGAAAATAATTTTTAAAATAACAGACAAATAAACAAGAAAAGGATTAAGAAGAGAAAGCATTTATGAAGGGATAAAAATTCATTGTTTGCACTGTACATAATTGTTACCTTCCATTTTTAACATTTTCCACACTCTACAACTATCTTCATTAAAAAAGTATAAACCTTGCCATACTTCAAGTCAAACTTCAAGGTCGTTTTCTCTTTAAACGAATTCCATTTAACTTTTGAATATGCTCATAAGAGAACTTTTTTAATACAAGTCTCATAAGGTATTAATTCCATATCTATCTTATTGATCCATCTAGATGCAAAAAACGAAATCATACGACTCACAAAAGACCAAAATTGCAAAAGACTAAACTTTGTCCGGAAACAGGTTCCATTTAACCTTTTGAAATATTCATTAATATGATATTTTGTGATACACTACTTAACAGATTTCAATGGCTATTATTTGATTTAACAAGCAATAACCAAATTATTTTACTTAAAAATTCGCCAAACAATAAACTTTCCCTTAATTTCTTTAATAGAATACTCGCAAGATAGTTCCACAGCTATCCTATTGATTCATCAACATGCAAGAACAAAATCATATAATTTACAACAAGACCAAATTTATCAAAGAAGAAACAAACAACCGGCTAAACAAATATATCTAAAAAATGTTGCTTTCGGATATTGGTAAACATTATAATCATAGAACCCCTACACACTTTCTAAATATACTCCCATTTCAATTCTCACTCCCTTTGCATGTGATCAATGGATCTACTTGTAAAACCTAATCCACAACTACAAGTAAACTAAACAACAAGAAAAAGTAATGACAATCACACATTGTGCATGCAATCAATTATCAATGCAGCTAATTATTATTATTAAAAATTTAAGACCATCACCTGATCGTAATTCAAGACCTCTTCCGACGCGTGATCGTAAGCGGCGATGGTCCCCACCGGCTCCCCCCGGAAGTGGACGATGGACCTCCTGAGGGCCTCCCAAGCCTCGGAGACCATCGGATGCGGCTCAAACCCCGTCGTCGCCCTCGCGGACGACGATGCCGGCGTGTCGAGAGCCCACCGCATCATCCCGCCCGGCGAGTACAGGCTCTCGTAGCTGTCCACAGCCCTGAGGTTCACCCCAATCGTGAGCTCACTCAGCGATCTCTCATCGAACGACCTCTGCCTCTCGATGTTCAGCCTAGGCCTCACGCTGAGCCGCGAGAGCTCGAGGTCGTCGATGACGTCGTTCACGGAGGCGCTCGACTCCACCTTCAAGATGCTCGGACCCCCATTGATCTCCATCGATTCTCGATCTGCATTCAAACCATAAAAATTTCAACAGATCTGATAAGATTCATCAAATTAAATGACGAATCTTTATAAAAATTAGGGGGGAAATTGAGAGAAGTGAGTGAACCCTAGAGATCTGAGCTGATGAATTGAAGATAGAAGGCGCAGGTCTCGGAGAGATTGAGAAAAGAGGAGAGGGAAAAAAGAGCACCATTTGGGAAGAAGGGTATTTATAGGAGGAAGAGGGAGAGGAGGAACGGAGGGAGAAGCGAGCTTCCTATCTCTGTCCGTTCTTTAGAGGTCGCAGATCTGACCCGCTGCGACCGGGAGTAGCCGGTTTAGGTTGACGTGGAGGTTTCACGGCCTTAGATTTTTCAGGTATTTTTCCACAAAAAAAACCCTATTTCTTTCTTTTGTAGATAAATAGACACTCCAAGGCTCTAAGCTTAGCCATTTACAAATCATATACAAAACCATTGTCTCGGTATACAACTCTTCGTTATTTCATCCTAAGGTCGTTTCTCCAGCATAATCAGATTCTGAATGCTCTAGCGAATAAACCTTTGTTTTCTCACAATAAATTAAAATTATTTTTTAATATTATAAGATTTTTGATTGAATGTGATGTGTCAGCACTTTATCCATTCTAGTATGGAATTTCCTTTCAGGCATTCATTCACATGTTCGAGTTTAATTGATTGAGGTGATATGCTATGAGCTTCTTAATAAAGACAAATATGGTCAAATTTGTTAATCTTATTGTATTATACTAATTCTACGAATTGTCTTTTGTTGGTCGAGTTTATATTATAAGATATTGATAAGAAAAAGGTATCTATAAATCGTGGGTACTTACCAAAATTCAACTAGCACATTTGTTGACTGACTTGCTTATACTTAGAAAAACTAGGACAAAATTTATGACACCATATCCATTTTGATTCAGATTGTCCATACTCCATCGTAACCTTTCCGTTATGTAGTCAAAGTTTATTAGTTATGTTTTTTACCGCAACGAAGCATGCCGTTCCGTTTGCTCATTTTCGAAGCACTAAATGGGAGATTCCGGGTTTAATGTGGAGTCTCTCCCTATAAACTTCTATTGCCTACCACTGAGCTATGTGCCCCGTACATTAATTATGTTAATTTGCTATGAGATTCTTGATAAGGGAATATCGTATTCAAATCATTAATAAAGATACATTCATCTATCGAGATTAATTAATTTTATTTTAGTTATTAACTTCGTTTTGTACGGCACCCCCCAAAAAAGCCCTTTTGCAAGCAATTTCTTATTATGACATATTAACGATTAGAGGTTAACGGAGGAAAGATGCGTATGATAGGGAATTTCCTTCTATGGCGTCGGAAAAATGCACCTTTCATGATTTTTTTCGGCGATCGCCATACATCACGTCCATCTTTATCATCTAAGATGTGGATACACCAAATTTCATGTGATTATACAATTTTTTCACCGTTGATTTAGTTGGTACAAAATTAATGGTTTGCCGACAATAGTACTTTTTACATTGCTAATTCAACGGTGAAAAAGTGGTGGAATCACATGAAATTTGATGTATGCACATCTTAGATGATAACGATGATGATGGTGGATGCCGATTGTCGGAAAAAATGATGGAGGTTTTATTTTTCCGACGTCATAGGAGTAAATCCCATCATATGTCCTCTTTCCTCCATTATGCTCTAACAATTAATATTCTCATAAATGGGTTTGATATAGAGGGCAATAGAATTTGAATTATCAACTCCAATGGATATGTGGTGTTTATTTTGGCAGAACTTGACTTATATATGCTATAAAATTTTATGATAGCATATCTGAATTAATTCAATTTTGTCTTTCGTTGGCCTATTCAAAATTTATAGATTAGGATAACATGCCATGAGCGTTTAATATGTTAAAATTCTCTTTTCCGGCTAAAAGTCCTGAATTGTTTAAACTAACAGTTTATTTATTCTATTTGGTTGGAGAATTAGTCCATTGAGTGGAATAGATTAATAAAACATATCCAATTCTCAATCTCGACATATATCACCATTGGTATATCGATGCCGAAAACGCTTAAATGTCAACATAATATACTAAGTCTTCTCTATTTTCACTTCGTTGATTGTTCAACTTCATCTCGATCAGTAGTTAAATTAGAAAAACGCATCCATCTTTTTTTTGATGGAATAACAAATGGTCGTCTACTTGAATCGATAATGAACTAATAATAATTTTTCTAGTCCTCAAATTCCATCTATGAAAAGGAGTCGGCAAAAAAATGGAAAAGAAGAAGACTCAAACCATGTCCTGTATGATTAATTAAGAGGAAATATAAAATATAATTCCAAGAAATCAAAGCGTCACATAATTTATATACCTACCCGTGTAATTCGAAAAAATTTGCAAAGGCATATTGGTTTAATTACCCACACAAAGAGAGCGAGCACCCCGCCGCACACGTGCGCGCCTTCTTATGTGGGACCCATAGTTGGGATAAAGACACGTGTAATCTCTCTATTGGCGAAAGTTGTCATAAATCAACGTGGATTTATCCTTAAAGCTACGAATAAGACAAAACTAGAGTGAGGTGTGTGCAGAGACTACTGTTTGTTAGTTAGTCACGTGCAACTTGTTGTGTGGTAAGGACCGTCCGATCTATGCCCAAGAGAACGGACGGATGAAATTTGTTTAAGACGGAGAATAGGGTTCCGTGGAGATGAGCTGCGCAAATTGTCTCCAACAAAGGATGCTGACAACATCAACTCAAACAACTCAAATTAATAGAGCAGGTTGTTGGCATGTTCCGACAAAGACAAAGGTGTGCAAGCCGGTTTGGGTTTTTCTCTTGTTCCGTTCTATCCGGTATAGGCCTTATTCGATAGAGTGAGAGTTTGGCAAAAGAAATTCGGACCAGATGCATGTTTCATGTAAAATTCGTACGTTCAAGTTTTATGGTCGGTCTAACCCATTTGTTTGTGCCATTTCTTGTGGAGTAGATCCGGCCTCTAATCCTTTCTTTTTTCCTTTTCCGGGCGTTTCCGTCTCCATCTCTACTATTATGATACCAAAAGAAAGGGGCTAGGTACTTCCCTTGAAATTGATGCCCTAATATTATGCCGCATAGCATTTGCTTATGTGTCAAAACACCATTAAACTACCATTTTAATGTTTTTAAAAAATACCTTATAACTAAATCTCCGATGGTATTTTGCACGTGCGATGCACGTATGTATAATTAAACTCACCGTTACCGGTCCCAAGTCCGGATGAGAAAGGGTGAGGGTTGTGGTAGGCTTGTGACAGCCAACGTAAAATTTTGTCACATTTTATGACATGAACCATAATAAGAATATCGTTGGGGCGTCCCCTACTCAGCGACGCGTTACATCGGATCCCGGATGTAGTGTTAAGTATACAAGGGGTTCTAGGTCGTTGTCCAGAAACGGTGCGCTACATCGGACCCCGGGTGTAGTGACAAATAAACAGGGGTCGTCGTCCAGAAACGGCACGCTACATCGGACTCCGGGTGTAGTGACAAATAAGTAAGGGTCGTCGTCCAAAAACGGCGCGCTACATCGGACCCCGGGTGTAGTGACAAATAAGCAAGGGTTTCATAGGATCCGTCTAGCTTCCTGGAACATAGATTCCCTTACGGGTAGACTAATAGAATTAGTGGAGGTGATGATTAGGAGGAGAGTTGGTATTATGTGTTTGCAAGCAACTGAGTGGGTAGGTGAAAAGAGTAGAGTCATAGAGCCTTGGGGTTATAAGCTTTGGTATACGGGTAGAGATAAAAATCGTAATGGGATAGGCATAATCATAGATAGACGGTTGCTTGAGAATATAGTTGAGATTAGGAGAAAATGTGATAGAATTTTACTGGTTAAGCTTATTCTCGGTGGAGAGATCCTTAATATTATTAGTGCTTATGTACCACAGATAGGTCTTGATGACGCTAGTAATCGTTTATTCTGGGAGGATTTAGACGAGATGGTGCAAAGTATACATAGTGGAGAGAAGTTATTTATTGATGGTGATCTTAATGGACATGTAGGTACTAATCACAGTGGGTTTGATACTACCCATGGAGGTTTTGATTTTGGACAAAGGAATGAATTAGGTGACTCGATTCTAGATTTTTCCTTATCTTATGACTCGATCTTAGCGAACACTTGGTTTAGGAAAACAGAGTCCCACCTTATCACTTTTACGAGCGGATCAAGTGCTAGTCAAATAGACTTTTTTCTGACCGGAAGAATAGATAGAGGTTGTTGTATCGACTGTAATGTAGTGCCAGGTGAGAGTGTAACCACTCAATATAGATTTTTAGTTCTAGATTTTCGATTTAGAAGAGGACCTACGAAGATTAGATGTAAGGTAGAGTCTAGAATTAAATAGTGGCGATTGAAAGAAGGTAACCAAAAGGTTTTTATAGATCGTGTAGTCCAAGAAGCGGATTGGCAGTCGGAAAATAATTCAGACAGAATATGGAACAAAATGGCTAGTTGTATCAAGAAGATAGCTAGAGATCTACTTGGTGAGTCGAGAGGTGGTGCTCCACCATCTAAGAACACATCATGGTGGAATGAAGAAGTAAATGCTGCTATTAAAATTAAAAAGGATTCTTATAAAAGAAAAATAGAGATATGGAGAGATTTGAGAAATATAAAATGGCTAAAAAGGAAGTTAAGAAAGCTGTTCGGAAAGCTAAATCTAAGGTCTACAAGGAGGTGTACGAGAAATTAGACACTAAAGAGCCTGAAAATGATATATACCGGATTGCTCGGATGCGGAAAAGGAAGACTAGAGACTTATGTGCGGTGAAGTGTGTCAAAAATAAAAATCAGAAGGTTTTAGTTCGAGATGAGGATATTAAGGAAAGATGGAGAGATTATTTTGACAAATTGTTCAATGAGAGCTTTACTAAGAATTTGGATGGACTTGTCATTCAATCTCAAGATATAAACCATGATTTCATGCGTAAAATAAGACTACCTGAGGTTAAAGAAGTTTTGAACAAAATGAGTTTAAGAAAAGCGGTTGGTCCTGACGGGGTTCCTATCGAGATTTGGAGATGCTTAGGAGAAATAGGCGTTAAATGGTTGACAGATCTGTTTAATAAGATTTGGCAAACAAAAATGATGCTAAATGAATGGAGGAAAAATATCCTTGTACATATTTACAAGAACAAGAGTGACATTCAAAATTGCTCAAATTACCGTGAAATAAAACTTATGTGCCACACCATGAAACTTTGGAAGAGAGTGATTGAACATAAACTAAGAAAGGATATTAAGATAATAGAGAACCAGTTTGGGTTCATGCCTGGACGATCGACGACAGAGGCTATTCATTTGCTTCGTCAACTTGTCGAGCATTTTTTAGAGAGGAGAAGATATTTGCATATGATGTTTATTGATTTAGAAAAATCATACAACAAGGTACCTAGAGAGGTATTATGGGGGACAATGATGAAGAAGGGGGTTCCCGTCAAATATATTGACATAATCAAGAATATGTATGATGGAGTAGTGGCAAATGTCAGAACTTGCGACGGCTTAACGAATGATTTTCCGATTACAATTGGTTTACATCAAGGATCTGCATTAAGTCCATTCCTGTTTACCATCGTGATGGATGAGCTTATTAGAACTATCTAATATGAGATACCTTGGTGTATGCTATTCGCTGATAATATTGTTCTAGTAAATGAGACGAAAGCAGGGGTTAATGTCAAATTGGAATTATGGAGGCAAACATTGGAATCTCGGGGATTCAGATTGAGCAGGTCCAAGACACCATACATGTATTGCAAATTTAGTAACCAGAGAAGTCAAAACCATATCGGTATAATATTGGAAGGGCAAGAGCTATCACCGAACGACCAGTTTAGATATCTAGGTTCCATCATCCAAAAGAATGGGGAGATCAATAGTGATGTTAATCAAAGGATCCAAGCTGGTTGGTTGAAATGGAGGAGTGCAACAGGGATTTTGTGCGATCGTAACTTTCCGTTAAAATTAAAAGAAAAGTTTTATCGGAGCGCTATTCGGACTGTCTTATTATACGGTACAGAATGCTGGGCTCCTAAGAAGCATCATACACAGAAGATGCACGTAGCGGAGATGCGCATGCTTCCTTAGATGTGCGGTAACACTAGAAAAGATAAGGTGCAAAATGAGGATATTCGTGCAAAAGTTGGTGTAGCACCTGTGGAGGAGAAAATGCGGGAAAACCGGCTAAGATGGTTTGGTCATGTGCGACGCAGAGCTATGGAAGCACCGGTTCGACGAATAGATACTCTCGATATAGGCAACGGAAAAAGAGCAAAAGGGAGACCGAAGAAAACATGGATGGAGGTGATACGAAACGATATGGTTGCCAAAAGACTCAATGAAAGTATATTGTTCGATAGGAGTAAGTGGAGGCGGAGGATTCATGTGCTGGACCTAGCGTGATTCTCATGTTGGTCTACCCCATATGCTTGGGATAAAAGACTCAGTTGTTGTTGTTGATGCACGTGTATATAATTTGAACAACATTACGTGTGTAAATTTTTTTATACAGGACATTATATGAAAATTACTAAAGATATTTACAGTTTTTCGAAATTTAGATTTAATGAATGTGGTTAGTGGTAATATTAGAATTGGGAAATTTATAAATTATACAAAATAACAAATATATAAAGGCTTGTGTATAAATTTATAAGGCATGTTTTTTTTGGGTTTTTGAGCGTCTCTACTGTTATAAATAGAACCGCAGGGGTGACATTTGGTATTTTGTCATTTTTCAAGAAAAAACTCAAAAAAAATCTTAAAATTTCTATATTTATTACCAAATTCTAGATTTTCCACGTCATTCTCTCTCTCATCTCAAAAGAAATTTAGGCACCTTGAAATTTGGAAAAAACTACATATGCCCTTTCAATATTTATTAATTTATACATATCATTTTTATCTTCGTTTTCTCCTTGATCTTTCACGTGCATCGCACATTGCATAAATTATAGTGAGAGATAACGTGTAATGAATAAAAGAGAAAAAGATGATTGTTAACATTTCATCTTTTTATTTTTGTCTCTTGTGGTGGATGAGGTAGACACTCCAATTGTCTACTTTGGCTAATAGGATTTTGTTATATTTTCTATTTTTTATTTTGATGAATAATGACATCATCGAGAGACTTCTAGTTATAATAGTAAAGACTTGTATTTTAAACGTGATATGCACGTGTGCATATAATGAGCAACATACATATTGAAGGTCTTCAAAAAAATTTTATATGAAAATTTCTAAAAATATTTAAATTTTTTCTAAATTTAAACTAAATGAATATGGTTAGTGATAAAATTAGAATTGTGAAATTTATGGCTTATACAAAATAACAAAAATATATGGTTTTATGTATAAATTTGTAAGACATCTTTTTTGGGGGTTTTGAGTATGAGAAAGAATGTGCAATGAATGAGATTAGGGGAGAGAGAGAGAATTGTTGATTTTTCGTTTTATTATTTTTGTCTTTTGTTGTGGATGAGATGAACATCTCCACTTCTGAACTTTGGTTATTGGAATTTTGTCAAATTTTCCTATTTTTTTATTTTGTTAATTAATGACATCACCTTGGGACTTCTAGTTATAATAGCAAAGACCATTAAAACTACTTCCATCTTTTGTGAGCAACTATTTTATCTCTAAAATTAATCATATCAATTTAAAATTAAGAAACTTTTATGTTTAATTGTTTTGAAATCATCGCTTACACTTTCTAATTTCTACTACAATTCTATCATTTATATTTTATTTTCAAACTATACCATGTGCAAAATCACAAGTAAAGTATCACAAGTAAAGTATAGACAGAAAATTAGAAAATACATATGTATAAATTATAATGGGTAAATTGTTTAATAATATCTCAATGATTTTATCACTTTTGCACTTTAACAGTTATATAGTTTTCTTTTTGGCACTTTAATATCTTAATGTATTTCGCTGTTAACATTTTGCTACCTTTTAATTTTACCGTCCGTGTCTATTATTTTGCGTAGCATTTTGCTTTAACTTGTTTTCAATAGCGCATTCCTATGACGGACCGTTCAAATATGTAACATTAAAGTGGTTGAGTTTTAACTCTTAATAAATCCATAGCCATTTGAGCAGGGTATATATGCAGAATTTCTTTGAAGGACCCTTCCATTTGAGTGAGAAAGCTGTAGTCACTAGAATTAAGCAATTGTCTAGAGCATCCGAAGAATCAAAGGTGCACTGACGTGCAAACCTAATGTATACGATTAAAAAGCCCACAAAATGTGTGCATGTGTTGAGTTTGTACATAATATGGACGTTGAATTTGATTTAAATTCGAATTAGTTAGGGATTAGTTAAGATTTAAATCTAATCTTTTAAGTTTAGGTTTAAATCTAATCTCTAGTTTAAATTCATATTTATCTCAAATTTTATTATGGATTTATCTTTTAGCATTTATTTACCTTATAAATATCAGACTTTTTCAAGGGATTTTTCTAAAATATGTAAGTGCACGGCAGCGCCCCGGCCGTCTTTTTGAGGCCAAAACGCGGAAACGAAACTTTTCAAAAACTTGTAAACCGGTGCTACCGCGTACTAAAAACCCCGGATCGGGCCATTAACCTAATGCTAGCTAACTTGAGAATGGGTAGAGAGCTATACCGAGCGATCCATGTCCTTCGGTCTTCGGCCTCCATCCCGATCTTCTCGCGAAATCTCCGGTCTTTATCTCCTCGTTGGAAAAGGGCACCACATCGCCGGGTCTTTTTACGGGCTCCCACCTCTGGATCTAGGCAACTCGGGCACGAAGTTGGCGAGCCGACGTGTCCAAAAATGCTGTAGGCTAGTGTAGAATAGTTTGTCTCAATAGGGTAATTGAAGTTGCCATAATAGATGTGGGGGAGGAAAAATGAACTTTTTGGGAGAGATTTGAAATGGAGCTATAAACTTTGATGCAAAAATGAGAATGAGATGATTTTTCCACACATTTTTCTTTCCCTCTCAATGTGGCCGGCCCCTTACAAATGGTGGAGGAAAAATACAAGAATAAAGCAAATGGGAAATGTGTGATAAAAAGGAATAAAGATCACATCAATTTCTAATCCAATCCTTTCACAAAGCCCATCTCATAAATGCACACCATGATGAACTAAAAAGAATCTAAAGATGCTATACCCATCATAATACCTCCATTTACAAATAACACCTTTGCATTTAGCTAAATGCCACTCTGCAAGAAAACCCCTCCATCGGAAAAATTCGGCCATGAAGGAGCAAAGGAAAACTGGCCGAAACGGAATGCAAACTAGAAACTTCAAAAAACCGATCCCGTAATAAATTACAGGAAAACCCCGCGACCGTATATACATACCCGCATTTGTATTCCGACCGAATACAAATGCAATGAGACAAAATCTACACTGTACAATACTAGGATCCGGTTTAAACCAAAGCCCGCTAGTATTATCCGTCTGATCATGATCCGTGTAATACTGCACGTGTATGATCGAACCCTGCCATATATCCATACGGCCTCTACAGCGTTTCGCCCGAAACTTGAGAAACTGTCTGTGGGGGACTCTAAAAACTCGTTAATATTTTGGCTGTGGATTTAACCACTAGCACGTCAGAGGTATTAGCCATACGTAACGGGCTACCAGGTATTGACCAAAAGGGAGGTCGATGAGCGAACTCATCCTGACACCCTACCGAGCCAGTCAGTGACAATATCTATACAGTCCGGTCCGTTTGTCTATGAGCATCGCATGGCGGGCCTAGGGGGTTGGTAAAAGTCAGACCCCCAAAAGCGGTACAAGTCGTGTCGGAGTGTAGTCCAGAACACCCTGAGATATTACTGGAATGCCTACCAGTAAATCTCCTGCCTTGGCCAAGGACTTCGTGTAATGGCTCTCCTAGACACAACGCGACCTCACCCCCAATACCGGGAGAGACGAACCCCTGCAGATCCGCTCACTGCCTCCATGTGGCTCGGGACTGTACCCAACTAAAACATGTTTGCATGACTCCTTTGAGCCGTGGAGGGTAGTAATCAAAGCACAGTGGGAACTCACACGAGACAAATGACGATCTCAGGTCGATGAACTAACCTGTACACATGTCACCAGGGAACTGCTATCTGACGTCTGGTATAATCCCAACTAGCAGATTCCCGGCGAGTCCTGTCCGGTGTACTCATAACCCAATGAGCACCCGTATACATCTTAGGTGAACCAACTGACACCAGTAGGTTGTGAGACCGGCCAACGCCCCTCGTCGGGGTCTCGACTGTATACACTAGTCTACTCCGGAGTATCGATGCCCTGTCTCGAATACTCCCACGACTAGGGACCACTTTAAGGATGTGCTTATAGACCCCAGCTCCCACGTATATGATCGCCATCATACTGTTGGCCGTCAAGCAAGAATCCTAAGGGCTCTATCAACGCACAATAGTGATCTGTAAGGTCACCTAAAGCAGTACACCATGATAAAGATAAACCAGATAGCATACTATCATCTTGAGTAAGACTGTCCTACCGGTATAGGTCCCCCCTCAATCATTGCAATCACGTGCCTGTGATCCAATAATTTACTCTGAGAGCACTATATCCAACAATCTCCCACTTGCACTCAAGGCTAATTATTGCGATGTCGCATACTCACAACCCGTGTGATACGGAACACCCAACTCCTCTACTAATCAGTCTCACAAAGCCCGTTTGCGAAACTATTATGTTCGAGGAATAGCCTCAGTGAGTGGATCCACCCTGATGTTTCTTTCTATGTCTCTCTTTATCTCAATTTCGCGGAGAAAGCCATCTCCCGAAATGAGCAATACCTGTCTTAGAATATGTCTGGATATCTGATGGGACCTAGTTCATAAATGAACTCCAAATCCAAACTTCTTAGACTGTATTGTCAACTGAAACCAATCAGTATCCTGCGCCATGCTTCCCTCAGTATCCGCTTGGACCACCTGTCCAAAATACTGCCCCTCGTTAGAGGGAAAACTATAACTCTGACAGCCACTCTGTCATCCAGGTCACCTTGGAAGCCTGGAATGATAACCGTCCCCGAAGGAGGCTGTCGTTATCATATCCCTAGAACATCCACTTATGTTCTAAAAATGCTTCCGAATGTTTCTCCAGGATTGGATCAATATCAACTTATTGCATTTACTGCAAAAATAACATCTGGTATGGTACTTGACATCTCATGATTGACTCAATTGCCTAAGTAAGTGATCTGCCAATCATGCACATCCCTCTCCCCTTTAGTCTGTAAGACACCTTTAGAGAGGGTGACTCCATCACCTGCAGGTACACTACCGTGCCAGGAGTCGTCCATTCTAAAACACCTTTAGAATGCTGTCTAAGTACCCAGATTGGGAAACTACCCAAATCTAGATCTAAAACCATAGATCTAGTAACTAGAATATCTGATATAATATCCATATCCTATATAGAGAAACCACTGTGTGACAACCAAAATATAACCGATCGTAGTATAGGAATTTCACTTCCTACTCTGTGCATGTCATTCAAATACCAGGACATCACACCCTACTACCTTCTTAACAGATCCATCCCCTATTCTAACGAAGTCAAACCCATGACTGTCACATCAGAAATAGATGATCTATCTCCGCTATATCTGCTTTAGTCTATAAATAGACATAAGCCACTTGTCCACTATACTTCCGCTGCTCCCACTGACCACGACAACCCTCTGGCAGAGTCATATACACGTGCACTTCTAAAGCTAGTTTAGAACGACGCTATACTCATCTTCCTGCCGGGTCTCATAGCTTGAAACAACAGTAGTGTCAAAACTGGGTAAACAAGAACCTCCCTGTCACCGTCCTTGAGGTTACCGGAGCACCTCTCAGGTGCCTGAGGTTACACACCATATCTGCGGAGTGGCCAATGGAATGTCAAACCAGATTGAATTTTTAGGTTCTTATCAAATTTTCAGTAATCGTTTGCGGTTCTGGAATCACTTCCAGTTCTACCATACTCCCACTACTGTTTTCTGAAAAATCCATTTTTATTAAAACTGTGGCGAGTCTAGAACAATATCACTATTGATCTTCCAGATGGTAGAAAGTCAACCCTCGTCATAGCTCGGGTCAACCCACAAACAGTCATTACAGAAACGTGCCTTTAGTCATCCAGAGTCTGGTTTTAAGCATAAGCTGGACAACTCCCCGTATCTTAACAATGTCAAGATATGAACTGTTCTATATCCAATACAGAAACAGAGTCACTGAATTAATTGAACCAGATTCAAATCATGCAGCTGTCTCCAGTGCATGTCAACTAAATGGAGAGAGGCCGATCAGGATTACTCAACTTAGGAGTGCTTCCAATTATGAGTAACCTGAAAGAGAAGCAAGTTCTCTTAAAAACCATTACTTTCAACTGAATACCGTACACAAGTATCTACATCTTCGATCACCTTGAAGAATCCCGATACTTGCAACACCTGGTTCTCTACTTTATTCATATACCTATAACTTCTCAAAAACTTAGACCTTGTGTCTCTACGAAACACATGTCTAAGAACCAGAGAAGTCACAAGTAAACAGAATATAGTGCGGGTACCAACCCCTCTGTCCCCATGGACACTGGACAACATACAATACTTTGTATAAGTCTCTTGAGTTTAATAACTCATTCCCTGTGTGTCGTAGGTTGAAAACTGTACTTATGGTTAAGAAGAATTACACCGCTGTTTAATACTCCTTACCTAACCATCCACTGATATAGGTAAATGTCATAGACATAATTTCAAAAAGGTATATCTCACTCTATAAAAATAGACGTACAGATATATCAATTTAAAATTGGTGCATAACAGCGGATATTCAAAACCAAATATTTGCCGTCCGGCAAACAACCCAGGTGACTTCCTCAAATATCACCAATTACAACGAATCCCGATATAATGAGGATGATCACCCAATTCCCAATAACTTACTCCCACTCATCATCTGTAAAACCGTACAGATGTGAGAATCAAACCTGGTAAATACATACCCTGGAGCAAGTGTCTAATTGGGAAATCAGTTTTCTTTTAACAATACACAGTGAAATTGAAACATGTAAATGTTTCGAAAGGGTATCCGGGTATTCCTAGTAATGTCTCTTCCATTATCAGATTCACAACTGTAACCGTATACTTCTTTGCCATCTCTCCAGATCCCTTTATATGTCTTTTAGTCATTACCTTCTGCACACCCCTTTAGGCTAAATGGTTTTCTTCCTTCCCTACCGTTCGGCACCAGCCTATGGTCTGGAAGAAGACTATCCTATAAGCATAATGGGTGTACTGTCCTAATCCTAGGAGCACTCGCAACGCGAGAGAAGGTAAAGATAAAAGACACCTGAATAAACCTTATTCCTATTTCTCCTGAACCAGAATCCATCCCCGAACTGGAACAAGTTCCTTTTGAGTTCGTATATAACCATACGATGGAATATCCAATAAACTGTGGACCTTCGTAGTGATATGGAGTGTCCTGGAGAAATATAAAGGTGAAGTGGGAGTGGTAAAGAAATACTTGGTTTGGTCGTGAAAAGCAGTCGCAATTTACTTTGCTCTCCTTCTAATCCCTTTATTTGTCTTAACTTATTACCTTCTGTACACCACACTTAGGCTAATTGGCTTTCTTCATTCCCTACCGTTCGGCACCAGCCTAAGGTTTGGAAGAAGACTATCCAATAGGCGTAACTGGTGTACTATCCCCTAATCCAAGGAGCACTCGCAGCCTGAGAGAAGGTAAAAGGAAAAGACAACTGAATAGTCTTATTCGTTTTCTCCAGAACCGGAAACCATCCTCGAATAAATTCTTTCGAGTTCGTATATAACTATACGATAGTTTTATCCAATGGAAGTGGACGTTCGTAGTAATACGGGGTGTCCTGGAGAAAAGGGTAAAAGTAGGAGTGGCAATGAGGTATGCAACTCTGACAATCCAAAAGCCAGTGTTTAAGAAGGTTCGGTTAATTTTGGTCACTGAGTCATAGTCAAAGGTCGGGTCATGGTTGCTGCCAATAAGAGAGAAAAGAAACACTCAGCGTGCACTCTAACCTAGATCAGAATGGTTATCACTTTATCCAATCAGGAAACCTCCCACTGTAACGTCAAATTCTCCTCCAAACCTGAAAGAAGAATTAGTCGGGATCATCCGAGGAGTAAACCCACTCATCAGTGGGAATCGGGATCCAACTATCATCGCATGATAACGTGATGGAATCCACTCACGTTATCACACTCCAGAAGGTATGCGCATATCTGGCAAGTTTTAGTTTCTTTAGAAATTCCCGATGTGATTTTTACTCCATACTCTTATGACCTTGACGAAGGCCAACATATCATAAGTCACATGTCAAGTTCTACCCGTCATTATCCAGGTTAATTTGAACCCACCCGTACATACCCTTGACGAAGGCCAAAATAGTAGTACGACTGTCCCAAACCAACGTATCTATCTATACTGCAGAAAAGTAACAAATAGCTACCACACACTATGCCTTGACGAAGGCCAACATACATAGCATGAATACTAAGTGCTATCTTTCTGAAATGACGGAGGGCTACGAATGGTTTCTGGCGAAAAACCTTTAACGTAATGAACTTGATATCGTTAAAGGAACCGGGTAGCTTTTTATAAAATATAGTGACGAAAACCTTTGCTAAAGAGGTCACTCCCGGTGAAGGGATCTCGGCTCTTTCCCCGTAGAATGAAGTGCAGGATATTCCAACTGAATACTAAGATGCAAAACAAAAATAATCGACTATAGTGAAGTAATTGCCCTGACGCAAACTTCTGTCCAAGGGGTCACTCCCGGTGAAGGGATCTCGGCCCTTGCCTCGTCGACTGAGGTGCTGGATATTCATAACCGAATACCACTGTGCAAAACAAAAGAGAACGTTCTTGCAATAACAGCTTTTTAAAAAATGTTCCAACAACATCAAATAGGTTTGTTTAGCTTGCATTGATCCGAATAAACGCAGTCCCATCAATTGATCACACCAATAAAGAACGAAAATACGATATACGTATATGCCATCCGCATTCGCCACTGGGTCTTTTCATCACCCGTTAGGTTACTTAACTAACGACAGAGCGGGGGCTGGACTAGCGCGGATGCAAAACATATACAACATCTACTAGTATATATATCAATATATAATAATCGCTCAAGGCGTGATAAAATGCAACATCACAGAAATGTAATAAGCATCACAGAACAATACAGATATCTGGGATCCCCGGGTTTCATAGAGCCGCTACTGAAACCCGACGTTCCCCTGGTCGTGTGGATAGCCTGTGCAATGAAATCCTAGATCCCTACGGGTACGGCAAGTTACCCGCCAAAACCTGAAGCGAGGCAGCCCCCTTCAGCAACGTGAATGGACCACCCAGCACTTCACGGAATACGGTAACTTGGGCACCCCACCTTGGGTCAACCTGTACCCCCTACGAGTGCGGCGAATAGCCCGCCAATTCTAGAGTAAAGCCTTCTCCGTCTCAACGCCATGAGATGCGGGCCCGTTGCCCTCTAGAACCCGGCTACCCGTGCACCCCTCCGCGGGGTAATCCTAGTACAGAAAGTAAAATATATACAACGGGTACTTCGACCTCAGCCCGATCGTGCCCCAAAAGAATAATATACAAATAGGCAGTGACAGCAGTCCACATGTTGGACGCTCGCCCCACAATATCAAATGTACATATACAACCAAACTGTACTAACATTGCATCCAGGCTATCCACCACGACAAATCCACAACATCACAGCACAACACAGAATATCAACGTGAATGTCATGTTCACAAATCCGTCTAAAAGGGCTATAGCAGTTAGACAGGATTTACCGATCAAGTGACATTCACGGTCGCAGATATAATGTAAATACTGTGAACTAATATGTTTAAAATTTTCGATCGACTAAATTTTCCGAAGTGGGCCCCAAGCACAACTGTAGCACTCAAAATAAATTTGGGCCCAAACAGAACATACCAAAAACCCTATTTCCATGTCAGAGAGCCACTGTAGAAATTTGGTGCAGAGAAGGCACAGAATGGCGGCGGAACCGCGGCCGGAAGGGGGTTATGGCCGCGGTTCCGCGGCGTGTCCGTACGATCATGCAATCAAATTTTCACAGAATGCTTAAAAAACCCTGCACGATTTTTTGACATGCCCAGAAAAATTTTTGGAGCACAAAAAAATTCGACAGAAAACTGGACTTGAAAATGGGGTTTTTAAAAAATCCGTTCGATCGAACTTGTAAACACGTTAGAGTAAGCTAGACTAGGTTAATGGCGTGGCTCTGATACCAATGTAAGTGCACGGCAGCGCCCCGGCCGTCTTTCCGAGGCCAAAACGCGGAAACGAAACTTTTCAAAAACTTGTAAACCGACGCTACCGCGTACTAAAAATCCCGGATCGGGCCATTAACCTAATGCTAGCTAACTTGAGAATGGGTAGAGAGCTATACCGAGCGATCCGTGTCCTTCGGTCTTCGGCCTCCATCCCGATCTCCTCGCGGAATCTCCGGTCTTCATCTCCTCGTCGGAAAGGGCACCACATCGCCGGGTCTTTTTACGGGCTCCCATCTCTAGACCGAGGCAACTCGGGCATGAAGTTGGCGAGCCGACGTGTCCAAGAATGCTGTAGGCTAGTGTAGAATAGTTTTTCTCAATGGGGTAATTGAAGTTGCCATAATAGATGTGGTGGAGGAAAAATGAACTTTTTGGGAGAGGTTTGAAATGGAGCTATGAACTTTGATGCAAAAATGAGAATGAGATGATTTTTCCACACATTTTTCTTTCCCTCTCAATGTGGCCGGCCCCTTACAAATGGTGGAGGAAAAATACAAGAATAAAGCAAGTGGGAAATGTGTGATAAAGAGGAATAAAGATCACATCAATTTCTAATCCAATCCTTTCACAAAGCCCATCTCATAAATGCACACCATGATGAACTAAAAAGAATCTAAAGATTCTATAACCATCATAATACCTCCATTTACAAATAACACCCTTGCATTTAGCTAAATGCCACTCTGCAAGAAAACCCCTCCATCGGAAAAATTCGGCCATGAAGGAGCAAAGGAAAACTGGCCGAAACGGAATGCAAACTGGCAACTTCAAAAAACTGATCCCGTAATAAATTACAGGAAAACCCCGCGACCGTATATACATACCCGCATTTGTATTCCGACCGAATACAAATACAATGAGACAAAATCTACACTGTACAATACTAGGATCCGGCTTAAACCAAAGCCCGCTAGTATTATCCGTCTGATCATGATCCGTGCAATACCGCACGTGTATGATCGAACCCTGCCATATATCCATACGGCCTCTACAGCGTTTCGCCCGAAACTTGAGAAACCGTCTGTGGGGGACTCTAAAAACTCGTCAATACTTTGGCTGTGGATTTAACCACTAGCACGTCAGAGGTATTAGCCATACGTAACGGGCTACCAGGTATTGACCAAAAGGGAGGTCGATGAGCGAACTCATCCTGACACCCTACTGAGCCTGTCAGCGACAATATCCATACAGTCCGGTCCGTTCGTCTATGAGCATCGCATGGCGGGCCTAGGGGGTTGGTAAAAGTCAGACCCCCAAAAGCGGTACAAGTCGTTTCGGAGTGTAGTCCAGAACACCCTGAGATATTACTGGAATGCCTATCAGTAAATCTCCTGCCTTGGCTAAGGACTTCGTGTAATGGCTCTCCTAGACACAGCGCGACCTCACCCCCAATACCGGGAGAGACGAACCCCTGCAGATCCGCTCACTGCCTCCATGTGGTTCGGGACTGTACCCAACTAAAACATGTTTGCACGACTCCTTTGAGCCGTGGTAGGGTAGTAATCAAAGCACAGTGGGAACTCACACGAGACAAATGACGATCTCAGGTCGATGAACTAACCTGTACACATGTCACCAGGGAACTGCTATCTGACGTCTGGTATAATCTCAACTAGCAGGTTCCCGGCGAGTCCTGTCCGGTGTACTCATAACCCAATGAGCACCCGTATACATCTTAGGTGAACCAACTGACACCAATGGGTTGTGAGACTGGCCACCGCCCCTCGTCGGGGTCTCGACTGTATACACTAGTCTACTCCGGAGTATCGATGCCCTGTCTCGAATACTCCCACGACTAGGGACCACTTTAAGGATGTGCTTATAGACCCCAGCTCCTACGTATATGATCGCCATCATACTGCTGGCCGTCAAGCAAGAATCCTAAGGGCTCTATCAACGCGCAATAGTAACCTGTAAGGTCACCTAAAGCAGTACACCATGATAAAGATAAACCAGATAGCATACTATCATCTTGAGTAAGACTGTCCTACCGGCATAGGTTCTCCTTCAATCATTGCAATTACGTGCCTGCGATCTAATAATTAACTCTAAGGGCACTATATCCAACAAAATATCCATAATTCTCTAATAATTTTGGATTTGATAAGAGTGGGAAAGAGTTGGCCAAGCACGGTCACGGGATAGAGAGAAGGATTTGTATAAGAGGGTATTTCTTTGTAAAGGAGGTGGGTAGTCGGTGTAATCTCTTTTTATTCTTTCTTGAAAGTTTTCGTCGCAATTTGCAGATTGGGTGTTAGTTGCGCCGAACCTGGGTAAATATTGTGTGTGTTTATTAGTGCGTTCTTTTTGTGTGGTTTGGTATCCGTCAGATGGTCTTTGTTAATTTACCCTAAAACAAAGGTTTTGGATTTCCGCTGCGCATAGATACGTAATCCTTACATCAAGTGGTATCAGAGCGTCGAGTTCGCATTTTTGAGTCGATTGGGATGATGACACCTACAAATTACGAGATCGAAAAGTTCGATCGGCGCAATAAATGCAGTCTATGGAGATTGAAGTTGACGATATTGCTAAAATAATAAGGTGTGCACAAGATTGTCTTTGCGAAAGACAGGTGTTCTCGCAAAAAATTTTTGCTCAAAGCTATTTGTTCCCGCCAAAAATTTTGGTTCAAAACTTATTGCTCCCTTATAAAAATAGAGAGCAGCCCCCACGTGTTAAATATATGATCACTTACATGTAAAGCATGCCGTTCCCACCAAAAATTTCTGCTCAAAAGAGCCTAAGCTATAAATGGCAGCGATACGCTTAAGAAAATGTGAACCAGTATTTTCCGGGCTGTATTTTGACAAACTCCCGAATGAGAAAAAGCTAAATTCTAATGGTATCGAAAGTGTCTCGAAAAATCCTTCGATTTGATATATTATGGTCTCATAATTTATCCGGGATCAAAAGTTATGAGCAAATATGGTACGCACGTGTAATCTAAAGTAATGCTCTACTACATGGGGGATGCATTTTTAGTCCCACATCGGGAAAAAGAGAGATCTCTTCTCTACCACTCCCATATAAATAAGAGGGGATACCTCTTAGAAAAGGTAGAGAATTCAATTCTTAAAGTAGATTAGTTCTCCATAGGAGCTTGCTCCCTCCATAATGCGCATATGCGCAAGCGCCATGTGCGCCACGTGCAATGTGCGTATGCCCGCCACATGCGCGCCATGTGCAACGCACGTAAGCCAAACACGTGCAACGCACGTGAGAGAATTCAATTCTCAAAGGAGATTAGTTCTTCATAGGAGCCTGCTCCCCCCATAATGCGTATATGCGTGAGTGTCACGTGTAATGCATGTGCGCGCGCCACATGCGCGCCACGTGCAACGCACGTGAGCCAAACACGTGCAACGCACGTGGGAAAATTCTCAAAGGAGCTTAGTTCTCCATGTTAGGGCCTTAGCTACCCCCCATGATGTGCAAGCGCCACGTGCGACGCACGTGCACCCGCCACGTGCTACGCACGTGCGCGAACGCAAAGAGGCATTTTTCAGCAGTTAAGAGTTTAAGCTTCAATATATTTTTCCTCCTGATAAGTGGGTCATGGTTCAAAGGGTATATCCCTCCACACCTTCGATATATGGCGCTGTAATCTCTCAGCGTCGTCGGAGAGGTGGTGAGTCCCAACGACCAATGATCTCTCTTTCCAAGTAGAGAGGAACCCCCCCCCCACAAACTTTAAGAAAGTTCAAAGAGAAGAGCAAGCTCTCGCAGAAGAAGAATTTCTTCAAGGTAAAATAAAGAGATCAAAGTATCTCATTAAAAAAAGAACTTAGTTCTTATGCTAGATCATAGATCTATAAGGAAAATGTCTTTCACAAAGAGATTATAACATTTCATTATAAAGGGGGGGGGGAGAATAATTTAATTCTCTTAGGATCACAGATCTATAAAGGCAAAGCCTTTCATCAAAAACATAAGAGATTGAAATATCTCCTATAAAATAAGAACTTAGTTCTTAGATCCATGAGACAAAGTCTCTTATATGAAAGAATTTAATTCTTAGAGAGCATAGTTGTCTAAAAAGAGCCTTAGTGCTCTAAATTTAAAGAAGCACCTGTTTCGGTAACGGGAGGTCGATTGAAGGCAGCTGGCCTGACCAGGTTCTTGAATGGTGCTGGAGCTTCTTTTCTGGATTTGCCCCGCTGCTTTCGCGCTGCACAGAGCGCCTGATAGACTCTTGAAGAGACAGTGTCCTTGTAGCGACGTTCGGACCGCTGTCTTCTTGATTCTGGCGGTCATGGCATTTTTCTGAACACACTTCAGAGGTTCGAAGGAATTGCTGATTTTTACGGCCGATTCAGTCGTCATCGCAGGATGACTCTGCTCTTGGAATCTCACACGACTCCAACTGGCCGGAGTCCTGGCCCTCTTATTGGCTCGATACCTGAGCCGCTTTTGCCTTAACTTTTCTGTTTTAAGCACTCGGCAGATTTCGGCTCTTCGGGAAGACGCCGTAGACTGATTGATAGAAAGGCCAGAGGAGTCGCCCGATCATGCATTTGTTGGAGTCATCGCCTGAGCTCGCCCGCAACATTTGATGTTGCCCTTTGTACCGGAAGTCTTGCCCCCAGCTGGGGCACCGGAGAGTCGTTCAGACACCATCTTAAGTTTCGGTTGTAGTGTTTTAGCGATCACAACATTCGGCCTCTTGCCCCTGGCTTGGCCACCTATTTTGCCAGGATTTTTGCCAGATAAGTGCTTCCAGCAGGGTAGATGACGACGGAACCAAACTGGCGGGGCAGTTCCTCCCACTGTCGACTGAGGCTTGCGGGGAGAACCACACGAGTGTTGATCTTGACCACGTACGGAATCGGTGTCGCGTTGGAAGCTGAATTCGTCTTGGGAGACATTGTCGTTGAAAATTGGTTGCTGCATGGAAAAAAATCATTTCAGTACAGACAATCGATATGTATATTGATTGAGTTCGCATGAACGTTTAACCCGAAATATGGGAGTAGAGAAACGTCCCACCTGGCGTGCCAGAATTCTGTAGGGTGTTTTTTGTCACCCTATTGAGATGGGAATAAGCGCGCGCTTGTTAGGCATACTACAGATTCCCCCTGCCTAGGGTAGGCTGGGGTTTATTGATTGTGGGGATCCGAATCTCCGGCAGCCATGGACTAAGCTGCAGTTAATTACCCCTCGCCTTTGGAGCGAGGGAACCTCCGATTAACGGGTTAAACTGGTCATGCGAACTCAATGTGCAGTGTTGTGATTTGAAGGGGTTTTGGATATATCGGGGGCCTCGCAGAGTTTTTACGGGGGCCCCACTACCCGGATAGCGGGTTAGGGGTCAAGGGGGCTAGCAGCCCCCTTGCGGGCTGCGGGGCAGCACTCCATTAGAAATTTTTTCTAACGGGGGAGGTATTTTTAGTGTGGAGTATGTGTGTATGTGTAAGGGAAAAGGGCATCCAAAGGATGCGTGGGAGAAAGCGCTCGGGCGCTAGCTCCTCACGTGCCAGGCACTCGGGCGCTAGCGCTTTGAGCACAAGGGTGCTAGCGCTTTGGGCGCTAGCGCCCCACGTGCCAGGTACATGGGCACTCGAGCGCTAGCGCTTTGGGTGCTAGCGCTTTGAGCGCTAGCGCCCCACATGCCAGGTACGTGGGTGCTCGTGCGCTAGCGCTTTGGGCGTTAGTGCTCTGAGCGCAAGAGTGCTAGCGCTCTGAGCGTAAGGGCGCTAGCGCTTTGGGAGGCAAAATGGACTTAGTCCCTGTAATGGGAGTTGTACTCCCAGAAAGAAACACTTATTATTGTGTGTGTGTGTGTGTGTGTGAGGAGTTAAACTCCTAGGATATTTTGAGGCTGATGAAGGGGCTTCTCCCCTTGAGCCTTGGATCTTCCCCAAAATTGGGTCTTTAGAGACGGGTCTCCTTCTTCCTCCTCCGTTGGCCAGATCTTGGATGAAAAGGGGGGTGATTTTAAAAACCTCTCCTTTTTAAGATCTGATGAAAGATCCTAGCTCCCCTTTATGGATTTTGTGGTGAAAAACTATTATTTTTTGGAAAAGGAAGAGTAAAACTCTTGATTTAATTCAAAAGAAAGAAGAAGGTTTTAGAACCTTGAGGAAGGAGAAGATCACAGATCTTGATGCTTTTTAGGAGAGAGAAAAAGTTGTTGAGATATTTTCATTATCTTTGCCTTTATAGGTTATACACTTTACACATAGTCCCTTGGGCTTTACAAAAAAGGCATTTTGCCCATCCCATGACTCATGTGCTACTTCTTTTTGCACATAAGCCATGAGCTTTATAAAAATTTGGCTTCATGCCCATTTTCTTACATTTATTCATAAAATAAAGTAAAAGAAATACACCAAAATTATTTATTACAAAATTTCTATTTTGTCATGGGGGGAGGCCGGGTGCTTCATGTTCGGGCTCGACCCGGGCATGGGCCCACTTGGCTTGGGGTTGACTTTTATTTTGACTTGGTCAACCGGGGTGTAAATTTTTACCCCAATAAATTGCCCCCATCAATAAATGCACACCACACATGTGGGTCGTGTGCATGAAATTGATGGATCTTCTTTCACGTGGAGGCGACTTAATTTGATTCCCGCTTTTGAGAACCTGGCACTGCCCTTTTTACGACATGGATGGTCGACTTTGCCCTTTTTGCGACGTGGACGGTCGATACTGCCATTTTAGCGACGTGGATGGTCGGTGCTGCCCTTTTTGCGACTTGGACGGTCGATGCTGCCATTTTAGCGACGTGGACGGTCGGTTCTGCCTTTTTGCGACTTGGACGGTTGATGCTGCCCTTTTAGCGACTTGGACGGTCGGCTCTGCCATTTTTGCGACTTGGACGGTCGGTACTGCCCTTTTAGCGACTTGGACGGTCGGCTCTGCCCTTTTTGCGAGTTGGACGGTCGGTGCTACCCTTTTAGCGACGTGGACTGTCGGTTCTGCCCTTTTTGCCACTTGGACGGTCGGTGTTGCCATTTTTACGACGTGGATGGTTGGTGCTGCCATTTTAGCGACATGGACAGTCGGTTATGCCCTTTTAGCGACTTGGACGGTCAGTGCTGCCATTTTAGCGACGTGGACGGTCGGTTCTGTCCTTTTTGCGACTTGGACGGTCGGTGCTGCCATTTTAGCGACGTGGACGGTCGGTTCTGCCCTTTTTGCGACTTGGATGGTCGGTTCTGCCCTTTTAGCGACTTGGACGGTCGGTGCTGCCATTTTAGCGACGTGGACGGTCGGTTATGCCCTTTTTGCGACTTGGACGGTCGGTGCTGCCATTTTAGCGACGTGGACGGTCGGTGCTGGATTTGACTTGCTCCGCTCCTTGCGGTGTCAGGGATGAAGTTGACTTGTTTCCGAGGTAGAGTTTGATTCTACCCGGGTCGTCATTGGTTGTTTTTCTGATTTGATGTGATTTGGGTTGACATCAGCACCGCTGCACTGGAATATGGTACCAGGAGCGAATCATCATCTGCCATGAGGAGATTTCCCTCGTTCCCAGTTTAATGACTTAGGGGTCATCTGTTTCCAGTTTAACGACATAGGGGTCATCTGTTCCCAGTTTAACGACTTAGAGGTCATCTGTTCCCAGTTTAAAGACTTAGGGGTCTATTGGATTGGAGTTTGGAATTTTGGGGTTAAGGTAGGCATCAGCGTTGCTAACACTGTAGCACATGTGTCGGGCGCAATTCATCATTTGCCTTTTCCTGTTGGGAAGCGGTGGCTTAGGAGATAGGTTTAGGTCCCTATCACCTAAGGCTTTTCAATTTTATGAGCCGTAAGGGTCCCATAAAAGCATTTTCTCCCTATGAGTCGAAAGGATCTCGTAGGTGTACTTTCTCCTTAGGAGTCGTGGGGACTCCCAAGTGTGTTTTTCCTTTGTGAGTCGTAAGGATCCCACGAAGGTGTTTTCTTACGAGTCGTGAGGATCCCGTAAGTTGGTTCTCCTCATGTATCGTGAGGACACATGAGTGGGTCTTCCAAAATGGAGCATAAGTCTAAGGGCGGAGACCGGCCGCTGGACTGGTGATTGCGGTGGGGTATGGGTATGATAAGAATTATTTGAGCCTGTGGATTGTATACGGTAGTCAATTTGGGGACTAACCTAGGGCCGGGAGAATTTTGAGAAATTGGATTTTGGTTGGCGTTTGCATCGTTGCTCTGGAATATGGTACCAGAAGTGACTCATCATTCGCCGTTTGGGGACTAGGATCTTGTTTGGCATCAGTATTGCTGCACTGGAACAATGCCAGGAGCAACTCATCATTTGTCCCGGGAGGACTTGGGAAAGATAGGGGTTGTTTACGCCCGTGGATTGTATATGGTTTTACAGGATGTATGATCTAGACCGTAGGGCTGGTGTGCTCAATTCGCCTGCGACTTGGAGCAATCACGCATCGTATTTCTTGAGATATTGGCCATTGATGGGTGGCATAGGCCTTTCTCCCTCGGCACTTATTAGTTGGTACGATCCTCCGTCGAACACTTTCTCGATGACCTATGGTCCTTCCCAGTTTGGCTCGAATTTTCCCTTGGCATGTCGATTGGGGATGATCGGTCTTTTGAGGACCAATACCAATTCGCCTTTTTTGAAAGCACGGAGACGAGTCATCTTGTCATAGGCCCGTGACATTTGGGCTCGGTACAGCTCCAGATTTTGCTGTACTGTGAGCCTTTTTTCTTCGAGGGCATCAAGCTCTTCCAGCCGAAGGAGCACGTTTTCCCCCTCCGTCATTTCATGCTAAACGACCATTCTTAAGCTTGGAACTTCGACTTCGAGGGGAGGACCGCCTCCACTCCGAAGAGCAAAGAGTATGGAGTGGACTGAGTTGGAGTACGGTGCGTGGTACGATATGCCTACAACGCCTCGTGAAGTTTGAGATTTCAGTCTCTCTTGTTGGCTGAAGCATTTTTCCTCAGGAGCTTGCATAGAGTCTTATTGAATGCTTCGGCTAGCCCATTGGCTCTTGAATTATAGATGGAGGAATATCTCCAGTCTATCTTGTGCCGAGTAGCGAACCTTGAGACTTTGAAGCTCTTGAAAGAAGGCCCGTTGTCAGAAATGATACTTCTTGGTGTACTGAAGCGGTATAGAATATTATGCTGGAAGAATGTCAGAATATCTTCTGTCTTGACTTCTTTTAGCGGGACAGCTTCAGCCCATATGGAGAAGTAGTCCGTTGCGGCCAATATGAACCGGTGGCCTCTGGATGATGGAGGATCAATTGGGCCAACTATGTCGGTTTCCCAGACTTCGAAGGGCCACGACGCCACCGTAGGATGCAACGGATTGGGATGCTTATGAATGAAATCACCGTGAATTTGGTAGATATGACATTTCTTTGCATGCTCTCCACAATCCCGTATTATGGTGGGCCAGTAATACCCAAGCCGTTTAATTTGAAGTCGCATCTTGGGGCCAGATTGGTGAGCGCCGCAAACGCCCGAGTGAACTTCTTTCATGACTTTCTGGGCTTCGGACAATGACAGACACCTAAGCCAGAGTTGGTCATATGATTTGCAGTATAGCGTGTCATTTACAAACACGTATCGGAGAGCTCTCTTCTTCAGCTGAATTCTCGCAGATTTTCATTCGGGCAGCTTGTCGCATCGGAGGTACGCTATGAAGGGTTCTCTCCAATCGGGCTTGTCTTGGATGATCGAAGCTTCTTCGGCAGGACTGCTCTTCTGTTCCGCACTTTCCTCTTCTCGTAGAGAGATTGAGGGTAGAGTTTGCCGGCTCCTGACTGTGATCAGAATTTCGTCCATGTCAGGATCAGCCAGCTCCTTGGCTAAGCGAGCGAGTACGTCAGCCTTCCCATTCAACGCTCTAGGGACTCTCATTAGTTCAATATGAGTGAACCGTTTCATAAGTTCCACCACTCGGCCTCTGTACCGAGCTAACTCGGGTTTGCATACCTTATAGTCGCCACTTACTTTGTTGATGACAAGCTGGGAGTCACCGTAAACCCGTAGCCGAAGGACTTCCATTTCTATAGCGAGCTCCAGACCAGCTATCAGAGCTTTATACTCGGCCTCATTGTTTTTGCGAGGCTCGGTGAGAGCAAAAGAACGCCGTAGGGTTCCCATTGATGGCGTGATGAACACCAATTCTATCCCTGCTTTTACCTTCGGGACGCTTGATTTGCTGGAGGTCCTCATTGATGAGGCTCCATCGAAGTAGAGCTCCCAACATAGCTCATCTTCCTCGAGGTGCAGCACTTGTTCATCGGGTAGCTCGCAATTAAACGATGACCCTTCTGATACGGGATGAGCAGCAAGGAAGTCTGCGAGAGCTTGCCCTTTTACTGCTTTTTGAGGAGTATAAACTATGTTAAACTCAAGCAGCATGACAACCCATCTTGACATTCTACCGGCTAGGCTTGCTTTGGTCATTAAGTGTTTGAGCGGGTCGACCTTAGAGATCAGCATAACCCGATGAGCGAGCAGATAGTGCCTTAGCTTCTTCACAGCGACCATCAGAGCCAGGCATTGCTTTTCGATTGGGGAATAGTTGTGTTCCGCCCCGACTAAAGTTTGACTGAGGTAATAGAGGCCATTCTCTTTTCCCTCCTCGTTGTTCTGGGCAAGGAGCGCACCGAGTGACTCATCTAGCGCGGCAGTATAGAGAATCAACGGTTTGTCTGGAATAGGAGCAGCAAGCACTGGAGGGTGCAACAGGTATCGTTTGATGCTTTCGAATGCTTCTTGACACTCAGCATCCCAGACAAAAGGAGCTCCTTTCTTCATGAGCTTTGAGAAGGGCCTACATCTCCCCGATAAATTTGAGATAAACTTTCGTATATAAGCAAGCTTGTCTTGAAAAGATCTTAGCTGCGTCAAGTTCTTCGGAGGGAGCATCTCCATGATGGCCTTTATCTTGGATGGGTCAACTTCAATCCCTCGATGTCGGACTATGAATCCCAGGAATTTTCCCAATGACACGCCAAAAGTGCACTTCAGGGGATTCATTTTCAGATCGTACTCCCTCAGTCTGGTGAGAACGGTTTTAAGATCTTGGATATGATCGGCCTTGGCTTTAGTCTTGACTACCACATCATCAACATAACATTCGACGACCTTATGAATTAGGTCATCAAAGATATAGGTCATCGCCCTCTGGTATGTAGCACCTGCGTTCTTCAGTCCAAACGGCATCACCTTGTAGCAATATATTCCGATCGGGGTTCGAAATGTTGTGTGTTTCTTATCCTCAGGGACATCTTGATCTGATTATATCAAGACGAGCCATCCATAAAGGTGAACAGCTCATAATTTGAGGTGTCATCGACCATCATTTCCATGACCGGTAGCAGGAAGTCTTCTTTAGGACATGCCTTGTTGAGGTCCCTGAAATCGACACAAACTCGGATCTGCCCATTTTTCTTCTTCACTGGGACTATGCATGCGATCCAGTCCGCATATCTCTCTTCCCTGATGAAGCCGGCATCGATGAGTTTCTTGGTTTCCTCGATGACCTTTTCTTCCAGTTCCCTTCTCATTCTTCGAGGAGCTTGTTTGACCGGCTTAGCATCAGGAGAAATAGCCAGCTTATGCATGGCTACCTCAGGGGAGAGGCCAGGCATTTCATTGTACGTCCACACGAAGCAGTCAGAGAATTCATGCAGCAGGGCTACTATCTGCTCTTTCATTTCCTCTGACAAGAGTGAGCTGATATAGGTCGGCCTTGGATTATCGGGCATTCCCAGATCGATCTCAGTTAGCTCATCGAAGGTTGCTTGTCCGCCATCTTTGAGCTCTTGAGGGGCTTCTTCTAGCTTGGCTAGCTCGTCTTCATCATTTGACTCTTCGCCGGCTTCGCCAATATGGATCATGTAGCATGCCTTGGAATCAGGCTGGATGAAACCTATGCCCCGTCTATCTGGAATTCGTCCATCGATGAGTGCTCGGACCTGAGGCGGATTCCATAGCCCTTCGTAAAACCTTTCTTTGGAGTCCGTTTGATATAGCCGACACCCACACTTTTTAAAGTATTCCCGCATCTCGGGCGCATTGTATCTGGGATTGAGGACGGCCCTTATGCTCTCTCGTATGGAAGGCACGCGACAGACAAATCGTTCGGGTGCACAACAGAATTTGACCCATAAAACAGGATACCCTTCTGTCCACTTTTCCTTCCGGGAACATAGAAAGTTTTCAGCTGGTCCACGGTGGAGACTGACAATGCATTGAGCTCTTTGCACATCTGCTGCGGCACCCTTGTGATGGCTAGGGACCTTTCTACAATTTCGAAGGTCTCTCGTAGTTTCGCTTGTTGCATGGGGGTCCAATTTGCATAGCTGTTGCACGGTATGTCCTCTTCTTCTGACTCTTCAGTGTCGCTGCCAAGATGAGGGCGGAATTTGCTGCTAGATGGGCTTTCAGTATCGGATTCTTCCATATCGCTACCGAAACGAGGGCGAGTTTTATGGAAGGACGGACTTCCAGCATCAGTCTCATCAGTGTCGCTACCGAAACACGGACGCACTTGGGCATTTTTGCTTTTGAAGTGACAGCTGGCTCAGATTTGCTTTTGAGTCTTGGGGCCGCTCTGTCCTCAGTCAGTTGTAGCTTAGCATTTTGGTGGTTCATGAAGTACCGAGAATCCTCATATCGGACTTCATGCACACCGAACGGCTGGATGTCTCCGTCAATGCGTTTTTCTTCACCATTTTTAGTATACTTCATGCATTGATGGAGAGTTGACGGAATGATGCCGTAATCGTGGAGCCACGGCCGTCCCAAGAGAATTTTATAAGACGTGTCAGCGTCGATCACGTATATCTTAGCTTCAGTTTGCAGATCCCCAAATTTGATTGGCAATGCTATGGACCCCAGAACTTGCTGGCATTTTTGATTGAAGCCTTGAATGACAATCCTTTCCCTTGATAGGTGTCGGACGTCCATTGACAAACTCTTCAGAGTCTGCAAGTTCATGATGTTCACTGAGGACCCCGGATCAATCAATATACGATTAATCCGATCTCTATCGCTGTACTCGGTCACGTAAAGCGGCTGATTATGCTTAGCCGTTCCCAGTAGCAAGTCTTCGTCCTTAAACGTGACTTTGGCGGCATACAAAGCGTACTGGGCTTCTTTCATATTAATTTCCGCAAAGCGAGCCTGATGCCGCTCGGGGCTTTGTAGAGCGTGGATGAGAACATCCCTAAGCTCCTTAGATAAGACTAAGGCATCGTAGATGCTCAGGAGAGATGGAAGCTTTCGGAGATGAGCCAAGTCATTATAGTCCACCGAGGAAGTACTTGAGTTTTCATTAGCCGGTTCTCTGCCATCTTCCTCATTAGCCACCTGTTTTTCCTTTCCTTTTGGGGCGTTTCCCTGATTTGGCGGCAGAGCCCTGCCGCTTCTGAGCTGGATTTGGTTAGCCCTTGTGGCGAGCTCCTCGTCCTCTTCGGAAAAACAGAGCTCCTCCTCAAAGTCGCTGCCAAGATGGATGGCGTAGCAGGTCACCATAGGGATCTCTTCATTGGAGTCTTCCTCTAGTTCCTCCAAAATCTCAGTTGCTTCTATAGGGAAGAAATCTTTCAGCTGAATTAGAGTTCTTTCCTTTTGTTCATAGCCTTCGAGGGAATCGATATATTTTTGAATGGTCGATCTCCCTGCAGACTCTTTTTCGCGCTGAGCTGCATTTTTCTTCTTCTTGAGCTTTTTGGATTTTGAGTCTGATGGAGCTACATTGGCAACTGGGATGGTAGGCTTCTTCTGCCCTTCCCATTCCGTCCTGGGCTTTTTCTGGAGTAGCTTTAGCATCTTCTTCATCTTGTTAGATACGTGCTTACTCCAAGGAGGCTACGGTGAGTCGGTTTCATTTCTCAGGGAAGCGGGTTCGGTTGTCTGTCCCCAGAAGGCTTCAGCTTCTGTCTGTATAAAGTTGGTGGTTGCAACTTGATTGTTCACCAACACACTTTTGGACAGCTCGATCTCTCCAGCCTTGTACTGCTTCTCGACCCAGTCTTTGAAGATATAGCAATCCTCGATCGCATGGCTCACTACTCGTTGGTATGGGCAATACAAGGGATTGTCCGTCATTTTTGCTTCTTGAGGTCTTTTCGACTCCGACAATTGTAGACCATTGTTCAAGGCATCTTTAAATATCTTTCGGACCTCGTCCCTCCTGAAAGAGTAAACCTTGTTCTTTTTCTCCTCTAGGGAAGGCCCTTCTCCTCCCAACACTGGCTTTCGAGACCGGTTGGTTTTGGATTCGCCCGCCCTTTTCTTTTCTTCATTATCGGACGCATTGAAGACATTGGTACTGCTGGGATTCCTGCTTCTACAGTTGTTGTCCCGCTTGCTCTTCCAAGTCTTGTCTCTCTGAGAGTCCGGGGTAGACTTTTGCTTTAAGCGTTCCAGCATTTGGATTTTCTCGGTTAGCTCTTGAAACGTCTTGAGGCCTGCTGTACACAAAAATGGGACCATCCAATTGCTGAGATTCTCAACGAGAAGGCTGACGGACTGGTCCTGCTCCAACGGCGGTTCGCACTTGACCGTGAGATTACACCATCGGGCGATAAAGTCGGTGATGTTTTCATTCTTCCCCGGCCTGGTCCTCATAAGGTCAGCAATGGAGCTTTTATCACTGACACTCATGAACCTTTGCCGAAACAGAGACTCCATTTGGGCAAAGGTAATAACGGACCCGTCTGGTATACTCGCATACCAGTGAAAGCGACACCGTTCAGGCTGTTGACAAACTGACGAAGAAGGAGCGCATCATTACCCCCTGTATTTCCGCACGATGCTTTAACGTGGGCGACGTGTTGATTTGCATTTCCCGTCCCGTCAAATCTTCCGAACTTAGGATTGACGTAGCCTCTCGGGAACTCGATCAGGTCGTACTGTGCGTGATATGGCGGCCCACTACTGCCGATTTCTTTCTGAGCTTCAGCTTCGGCCACCAATGTTTTAACCTTGCTGGTGACCAAATCTATTATCCGATCTTGTGTTAGCGGGATAGTGTTATCTGGGGCCAAGGCATCCCCAGAAGCGAAATGTGGCCGGCTTTCGTGCGGCTCGACGAATCTTGGACCTAAAGGGATAGGCATCGGCCGCTTCGGATTGTCAACATCCGGCTCATGAGTAGCGACTTGTGCATGATTGGAAGGCGCTCGGGCAATTTGAGCCGTAAGCTGCATCACAACATTCGTTAGGTCATCAATTTTCGAATAGAGCTTGGCCATCTCTTTATCTTAGCTCCTGAGCTGTTTTCGAAGCACTTAAAGCAGCTTTTGCTCGGCGGTCCTGGGGCGGAAAGTCGGCTCTTCCTCGCTGTCCGAGCTTGACTCTGTATGGACCGAGGGGTCTTTCTGCCTATTTTTCTCATCGAGAGGTTTTTATCATCCAGCGGAGGCGGCTATTCTTAGGAAGCGACAACCACATTCAAGCCAGATTGGGCTTGGAATGTGGTGGCCCCATCCTTGCTTTTGCTGCGAAGGTTGTCGCCGGGGCGCCCGCCCGCCATATAGACCATATGGATAATATATCCAGCTGTCTTTTTATTATCAGCGGCAGATTTCACAGATCGCTGTCTTGACCACCCTGTTTCGGTAGCGGGCGGTCGATTGAAGGCGGCTGGCCTGACCAGGCTCTTGAATGGTGCTGGGGCTTCTTTTCTGGATTTACCCCGCTGCTTTCGCGCTGCACAGTGTGCCTGATAGACTCTTGAAGAGACAGTGTCATACATTTTCTGTTGGGGCAGGGACACGTCTCCTTGTAGCGACGTTCGGACCGCTGTCTTCTTGATTCTGGCGGTCATGGCATTTTTCTGAACCCACTTCAGAGGTTTGAAGGAATTGCTGATTTTTACGGCCGATTCAGTCGTCATCGCAGGATGACTTTACTCTTGGAATCTCACACGACTCCACCTGGCTGGAGTCCTGGCCCTCTTGTTGGCTCGATACCTGAGCCGCTTCTGCCTTAACTTTTCTGTTTTAACCACTCGGCAGACTTCGGCTTATCGGGAAGACGCCGTAGACCGATTGATAGAAAGGCCAAAGGAGTCGCCCGATCGTGCATTTGTTGGAGTCATCGCCTGAGCTCGCCCGCAACATTTGATGTTGCCTTTTGTACCGGAAGTCTTGCCCCCAGCTGGGGCACCAGAGAGTCGTTCAGACACCATCTCAAGTTTCGGTTGTTGTGCCTTAGCGATCACAACATTTGGCCTCTTGCCTCTTGAGACTGGCTTGGCCACCTGTTTTACCGGGATTTCTGCCAGATGAGCGCTTCCGGCAGGGTAGATGATGACGGAACCAAACTGGCGGGGCAGTTCCTCCCACTGTCGACTGAGGCTTGCAGGGAGAACCACACGAGCGTTGATCTTGACCACGTACGGAATCGGGGTTGCGTTGGAAGCTGAATTCGTCTTGGGAGACATTGTCGTTGAAAATTGGTTGCTGCAAGAAAAAAAAATCATTTCAGTACAGGCAATCGATATGTATATTGATTGAGTTCGCATGAACGTTTAACCCGAAATATGGGAGGAGAGACGTCCTACCGGACGTGCCAAAATTCTGTAGGGTGTTTTTGGTCACCCCATTGAGATGGGAATATGCGCGTGCTTGTCAGGCGTACTACAGATTTCCCCTGCCTAGGGTAGGCTGGGGTTTATTGATTGTGGAGATCCGAATCTCCGACAGCCGCGGACTAAGCTGCCGTTAATTACCCCTCGCCTTTGGAGCGAGAGAACCTCCGATTAACGGGTTAAACTGGTCATGCGAACTCAATGTGTAGTGTGGTGTTTTGAAGGGGTTTTGGATATATCGAGGGCCCCGCAGAGTTTTTACGGGGGTCCCGCTACCCGGATAGCGGGCTGGGGGTCAAGGGGGCTAGCAGCCCCTTGCGAGGTGCGGGGCAGCGCCCCGTTAAATTTTTTTCTAACGGAAGAGGTATTTTTAGTGTGTGTGTGTGGGGGGGGGGAGGGCATCCAAAGGATGCGTGGGAGAAAGCGCTCGGGCGCTGTTCCCCTCCGAATGGCGGCCAAGACATGGACGTCTTGCCTGAGATTCGGGGCAGATGCTATTTGGTTTTATCCGTCCACCTCTCCGAAGATGCCAAGTTGATTTATGGCACCATGTATCGGAAGTTTAGACGGATGCGGCCGATGTAGCAGACTTCGTCAGATTCCCCCTCGCTTGAGGGGTTTTTGATTGTGGGGACGCTCTTCCCTACAGGCGTAAGCCCCTGCAGTTAATTACGCTATCGCATCACGGTAACAACTTTCTCCTTCTCCAGAATTTCACTTTGTGTCGTGGGTGTTTGTTTTGTTTGTGGTTTCCCGTAGATTGTATACGGAGACTAATTTATGTGGTCGCCCGTAGGACGTGGATTAGTCCAAATCCGTATTTTCTTACATTTGGTTTTGGGGTTTTGGTTTAAGGATACGTTAGCCATATTTGAGGCTAACATCAACTCAAACGTTTGTTAAGGATATGTTAGTCTAATTTGAGACTAAGATCAACTTAACGGGATCGTTTGGATCCGACAAAAGAGCATTTGGGGGCTCTATTGTGCCAGTTTAGGGACATAGTGGTCCATTGCCAGTTTAAAGACATAGTGGTCCATTTAATGTATGGCCGTCGGGACCCGTCACCTCTCTGACGACGTTGAAGGATTACAACGACAAATATCAGAGGAGTTCAGAGATGTACCCTTGAACCGGGTGTAAATTGATTTGAGAGAGCAGTCGTGTTCAGTTCAATTTAATTTGAGGACTTATGGCCAGTATTGGGTTAAGTCCAGTTGAAAATATTCAACATTTTATTTGCATTTGGCCTGTTAGGCCTTTGATTGGGCTCTGCCCTTTTTTAAATGATGCACAGCATCTAAATTGGTCTGTTAGACCTTTATTTGGGCTCTGTCCCTTTTTAATAATGCATTGCATTTTTATTTGGCCTGTTAGGCCTTTTAATTGGGCTCTGTCCCTTCTTTAATAATGTAGAGCATTTATTATTCTGACAGTGCGCCACGTGGCTTGTCAGGCGCTTTGCGTTGATTGAGGAGCGCAAGGCGCAAACTCATGTGGGTGTGACACGTGTCACGCTCTGGTGAGCGCAAGTCTGTTAGCGCAGTGCGCTGCGCCAGCGCGCTGCTGACACGTGGCACGCTCTGATGACTTGCGCCAATTTAAGAGAGCAGTGCTCTGTTTTTAGAAGCGCAAGACGCAGCTGTTCTGTGATTGACACGTGGCGCTCCCTGGTGGCTTGCGCCAATCCAAAGAGCGCAACAGTGCAAACTCAAAAGTGCAAGGCACTGTTTAATATTTGGATCAAATTAGATCAGAGGGAACAAATTTTTCTTGTTTTCCAGAGAGGTTCTACCTCAAATCTCAAGAACCAGTGGTTCATCAAAAGGCAATGCCTTTATACAGAAGTAAATTACTTCTTCTTTTTATTATTATTATTATTATTATTTTTTATCAAATATCTTGATCTTGTTCTTAGATCAATGATCTTTTTAGAAGAAACTCTTCTTTTTTCAAAGGTTTACCTTTTCTCTCTTTAAGTTCTTCTCAAAATTTTAGAGGAATTCTCTGGTTTCTCTCTCTCTGTGTGTCTTTTAGACTTAGAGTCTAGGGGCCTTTATATAGGGCCAATTGATTTGTTAAATCAGTTAAAGAGATCTTTCTCTGAGTGATTTAGGGATTTTTCCCACCGTTGGATCTTTGATCCAAGGGCTTCTGTTTTACAGAAGATAATCTTCTTGTTTTAACAAGATCAGAAAGATCTTTCTGGAATTTTAATTCTGTTTTAGTGCTGGCACAGTTGGCGCTAGCACAACTGCGCTTGACACGTGTCGCGCAGCGCAGCTGCGCTGACACGTGTCGCGCAGCGCAGAGCGCAGCGTAACTGCGCTGACACGTGTCTTGCAGCGCAGCACGCAAGTTGCCTGAAGCGTTGCTTCCTTTATTTTTATTTTAAATAGAGCCTTGCTCTGATTGGGTGCGCTGCCTTGGGCGCAGCGTTGGCGTGTCAGCTTTTGACACGTGGCGCGTTGCGCGCAGCGCAAGGAATCAGAAGCGTTGCTTCAATTTTTGAATTTTTGAAATTCAAACAGAGCTTTGCTCTCGTTGGGGAAACAAATGCCCCCCCACCGTTGCGCTCATGTGGCGCACACGTGAGTGCAGCGGTGGCAAGATCCCGACCGTCAGATCAATTGAGGAGTTGAAGGGGCGCACAAGCGCCTATAAATAGGACCCTTGGTCCTCAACAGATGATCACCATCTTCAAGATTTCTCATTTTCAGAGCCTTGCTCTTGCTTTCAAGAACTTCAGAGCCTTGCTCTTGCTTCCAAAGTTAGAACTTTTTAGAAAAACTTTAGGTAAAAATTAATCTTAAATTAAATTAATTTTAATTAATAGAGCCTTGCTCTCATAGATCTTTTGATCTAAAGAAAACCCCTTTGGGGTTTCACCAACAGAGCCTTGCTCTCAAGAATCTGTTTCAGGGTTTCTTAACCCATGAACAGAGCTTTGCTCTTTGGCAAAACATAAATCTTTTGATCTAAAAAAATGAAGAACTCTTAAGAGTTTTCATGGATCTTTAAGATTCCATTTTTTTTTAATTTTTAATTTTTAAGAATTAATTTTCCTTTGATGGATATTTCCATCATTATCGCAGAGCTAAGCTCTTTTAATCTTTTGAGAAATTTTATTCCCTTGAGACTAGAGTTTGACAAGTGTCACTCTGTGACAAAGCTTTGCTCTGAAAGAGGAGATTTTCTCCTTGTCTCTAGGGATTTCTCATTAATGAGAATATTCTTTTGGGGATCTTCTCATTAATTGACAGTCTCATCCACTGATGGGGCTGTCTTATTAACTGATGCATTGTCATTTGGATTTTGTGGGTCCCCCTTTAGTCCCCTATCCACTGCATTGCAGTGTGGTACAAATCTTGAAGTTCCAAGTGTCAGGCCTTTTTTAAAATTAAATTAAGATACTGACGGCTGAATCTCGTTTTTCTTTGCAGGCAATCATGTCTGCTGATTTGTCTTTCCCATTCGTTCGCTCAGAGGGAGGATTTCCCGAGGCACCGGTGGACCGGGAGGTTCTTGCTCTGATTAAGGATCACGACCCGGAGCATAAGAACCTTCATCTGTGGGGCAGATGGTATAATGAAATCATTAAGGGTCGCTGAAGCTTCTCCTGTGCGATGCCTTCAGAGCCAATCTTGTCGATCCCGTATGCGGATGCACCCCCGGTGAACTATGCCGTGGAGGTTGCGAATTGGAACTCGGAGGATCTTCTCCAGCCTTCGATTGCTGCTATTCCCGTTCAGCCGCCGCCGGCCATGGATATTCTGGGGCGACGCATATGCCAGGGTGAGGCGCGCCTTTGGGGACAGGCTTATAACCTCGGATTGACTCCTCGACAATCGGCCGGATATTTGCAGTGGGCGAGGTATATCTTGTCAGCGAAGAAGACGCATCTGATGAAGATCGGTTTGTACCCTGCCGTCTACGCTTCGCTTTTTGAGTACCCTGCTCCTCCAATGTGGTGGGTTAAGGCGTTCGTGGACCAATGGAACATCCCCACTCATACTTTTCTCTTGACGGACAGGGAAGTCTCCATCCTCCTGGAAGAATTTGCTGAGATATCCGGTCTTCCGGTGAGGGGGGAGCATTATGAGGAGTTACTTCCTCCAGATGAGTATGTCTTCGCCACCAAGCCGCTGGTATTTGATTTGACGCCGGAGAATGCTATTCAGCACCAGTTTTCGAGTCTGGTGAGGGTACTGAATATATATGAGGGTCTCTACTTGGAATCAGGAATCCGGGGAGTTAGTGTTGTAGATTTTATTGCCCGTTTTCTTCGACCGGAGATTCTATCACAGCGAAATGAAAAGTTCGCCAAGCTCGACGATCGCTTCGGCTTCGGCTTAGATCGCCTACCAGCATTGGAGGATGACCAACAGGGTTTTTACTTTCCTGACGCTGCCATCATGCCCTTATCGGAAATCGCCGCCCCGGGCATTGACGAAGAGACCTTCTTCCTCGGGTTTCTGGGATTATGGCTGTCCTGTTTCGCGCTTCCCATGTACCCATGCTACATTAGGCCGTCCGTCTTCTACCCAGCGCACCGGATGGTGGCTGGAATACAATTGTCGATCGGAGTCGCCGGGCTGGCTCACCTGTATCATGGATTAAACATGGCGGCGGACGCAAATGAACCCGGGGTGCAACCTGCCAATTTCCCGATGCACTATTTTACTTCATGGATGGAACTGCATGTGCTCGGAGTATTCGGGATTCATAAGAGCCTTTCCTTTTACGAGAAGTGTAGACTCCCGAGAGTCATGCGGTTAGTCGGCGCTTCTATTGTGAATCCATCTCCACGGGAGTCTAGGGGGTTGCTTCTCCGTCCGCACATGGTTGGAGCGAGAATGTCTTTCCAAGACAAGGTGATGACCGTGGGCCCGGATACCTCCAAGACAGTGTTGGCGCTGCGCGATATTTTCAAAGATGGGGCCTCCGTATTGAAAGCGCAGGAGATCCTGCACTTATACTCCATCCGGCCGGGCTTTCTGGTGTTCAGGCAGGATGATAAGGCGCTCTTCATGAGGTACAGCCCCAATCGGTTCTCCCAGCAATTAGGCTATAACCAGGGGGTCCCGTTGGAGGTATTTTTGGAAGAGCCCGCGGCCACCAGGGAGGGGATACGGAGCGCGTTACACCACTTTATGCGGCTAAACATGGGCTCCTACTTCTTTATCAGTGAGTCGAGCTGCATCCTACGGATACTCAACGTGTACGTGGCTTGGTATGGGCACGCCATGGGTGCAGTCATTCGTGAAGAGAAGCGCATGTTGGTTGACCGCAAAGGTGCGCCTCCCGGCAGCGACCGCAAGGCTTCCCTGAAGCCAAGGACCTCGGTCGTTCCTCCGCTGAAAGATGCTGGAGCTGGACCACCGCGCATGCTGAGCCCTCCGCGCTGATTGCCGCCTCGTGATATCGTGGACGCGCCCTTAGCGCCCCGTGCTCCAGTGGAGACGGTGAATGTAGTTTCGCCCGAGTCTGGCGTGGGCTCGGATATCGGGACCTGCCGTCCCAAGGTGCCTGCGAAGCGTAAGATGATTTTGGCGGCGACCGGGGCCCGCGCACAAAAGAAGAAGAAGAAGTCCGTTCTTTCTCTGGATGCCGTCCTCGGCTTAGAGCCTCAGGCCCCTCTCACCGAAGGCTTGATCGAATACGGGAGCAACGAGCGTTTCTTGGTAGAGCCAGAAGACATCGACCTGGCGGCCGCCATTGAGGCTTCTGAGCGATCGGCAAGGCTCGAAGCGTGGTTGGCTAAACTTGCTGACTCAGGTAATCATTGATTGCACTCTTCGTCCTTTCATCATACTTTTATCATTGTCTTTGACTAATGCTTTCCCTCTTTTTTTTAAAACAGGCGTTTCTACCGAAGAAGCCATCGCTGCTTCCTTGAAAACCTTCCAAGAGGAGGAAAGGAAACGCACTCTATTGGGTGTTGGTATGTCTTGGCTCACAGAGTTTTTTTTTATTCTCCTTTTTATGGCTAATCTAATCTTTTCTTTGTCTCTTTGCAGGGGCCGTGCAAGCCGATGCGGGAACTCTTCCTAGGCCAGCTACTGAAGTCCCGGCCTCTTCGGGGCTGCCGCGAGAGACCCGACTCGAAAAGCCGATGAGGGATGCCTTGAAGACTCTGGAGGCAACTCTGAATGCTGACGAAGACGCCTTGATGAAGGAAGCGTCGAAGAGGTCTGTCGTGACGGCCCGGGAGGAGAGGAAGCGGTTGAGGCGCGAGGCGAAGGAGCGCAGAGCTGCTTTGGCCGTGGGAGCGGGCCCAAGCGCCGTTCTTCGTGCTGCTACTCCTTCGGAAGAGTCTCCGGTCGCCCTGTCCACTGCTCATAGACAGGCGGCACGCGCAGCTCGGGAGGCCAACGATCAATCCACCTCAGGTAATGTGTCTTTCAAGACTTTGTTGCAAAAGTTGTACAACTATCGGTTCTCATACATCTTTTCCTGCAGGGCCAAGTCCAACTGAAGGAGCGGCGGAAACCGTCGAACCTAAGGGGACAGTGGGGGAGGTACTGGCTGAACCTGAGCCGACGGTGGGCGACGTAGCCGGGGTTGCTGGACCCGAGCTAGTGGCTGACGAAACAGTTATGCCTGCTATGCCTGAAAAGGTCGCCGATGTCGAGCCCGAGGTAGCGGTGGATGAGACGGCTGCTACAGCCGGATCTGGGGCAGCAACGGATGGAGCGGCTGAGACCGACGACCCTATGGCAACGGTGGACGAGACGGCCGCAACCACTAAGCCCGAGGGAGTAGCGGGTGAGACGGGTACAATTCCTGAGGACGAGCCGTCCGCTCTTTCTCAAGAGTCTGGCAATGCTCCGATTATTGCTCTCCCCGCCTACGGTCCTCTGCCGTCTCCTGGCCTCACGAGCATGACGACGGCTCCCGTAGAATCTGGTGATGAGGCGACGGGAGGTGAATTCATGCCGATGGAGGGGGGAGACGCCGCCGTTTCGGCCGGCGACTCACCAGGTAAATTTTTTGGTTACCTGTCCTTTTCTTTGTTTTGCAACTTTTCTGACAGTGCTTATCTTGTTTCTAATGCAGGCGCGACCAGTGTTGATGCCCCACTGCTCGAGGGAGCGCCGTCAGTTACTGCCTTGACGGTGGCTACCTCTCTACCTTCTCTCGCGCCATCGAAAATATTGGAAGGTAAGGATTTATAACCCATTAGTTTTATCTTTCGGCCGCATAATTTATGTACTAATGTCGTACTATTGTGTCTTCGCAGGAGTACTTTTTGATCACCTCTACCAAGTGCTGCACCCACACTTCTCCTTCCCATCGGAGCTCGCTTCCTCCAGTGGCGCTGGTGAGTACAGTTTTCGATTAATACCCTTTCTTTTTTCAATAATGAAATTATTTCTAATTCTTCCCTTCCTTGATTGTAGTGCTACAAATCGGAGGAGGAGATGCAAGATCGGTGATCAGTCAAAAATAATGTATTTTTAACACAGCAATTTCCCTATCATTTGGACTCATTTAGAAGTGTTCGGTATTCATATTTCACATATTAGCAAATCAGTCGTTAAATATCAGATTGCATGTGTTAGACTCTAAAACCGGCACTACAAAGGAAATTGACGGTATTTCATGGCATCACATCATCCCTATATTGCGCAACACTTGTTTTGAGATCTATGCAGGAAAACTCAGAAGAAAATACAAAAATTTACAAGGTACCGATCAAACATTACGCCAACTCAATGATTTAAGTTCTGGTATCAATCCAAAGGGAAAAATACAAATCAACACATCAGATAAAGCTCCAAATATCATCCCAAGACCACACCAGAAGAACCAAGCCACAAAGAGCCAACATGGCCGCGAAACCGCGGCCGTAGCCGGCTTGAGCCGCGGTTCCGCGGCGGTTTGGACACATCAGCAAGTCATTTCAGTGCAAAATTCATCTCTCAGGGCCCACATCACTTTAATGCATGTCAAATTCTAGAATTCTTCAGAGTCTTCTGCCAGATCAGCAAAGATCATTAAGCTAATCCTAATTAAGCTCCTAACTAATCACATCTAGAAGCTTCTCCTCAACAAACTTTTGGAGGGAAATTCAAATTTCATCTAACTAACTTTTTGGAGGGAAATTCAAATTCTAATCCTAGATCTAGGGTTTAGGGAAGCCTATAAATAGAAATCTAGACCTAGGGTTAAAGGCTAATCCTTGGTTGTTCATCAATGGTTCAATAATCTTCCATATTCCTAAATCTCTAATTCTTCATCTTCTTCCACAAGTCTAGTGACAAGACTTGTGCGAAACCCTAACCCTAATTCCACTCCAAATTCAAGATCCCGAGTACCAATCAAGCAAGAAGCCCTTCAACCTTTTAGGAGCCGAGCCGATCTTCAATCGGGCAAGTGATCCAAACCGATCCGTGACTCAAGGAGACGAGCGAAGCCAAATCGACGATCGAGTTCTTCCTCTTGTAGTTCTTGAGCGATTGTAACGAAATTGTTGATATAAATAAAAGGTGAAATTCTTTAATCTTGCTTTCTTTTAATTCTTGCATCATGATTAGATCTCAATTTGTGATTGTGATTCTTGTTGTGATGTTTGAGTAAAACTCCGCTCGTAAAGGAGTCGAGACGATCAATAGAATGATGATGTAACAAATCTTAATACGATTCTTGAGTCCTACGAGCTTTGTAAACCCTAGCAAGTTCAAGAATCGATGACCTAGTTTCGTTGCGATGCTTTCTTGAATGTGATCGCTCGAAATTAAGGATCTACGATCGTTTCTTGAATTTACTAGAGGCTAAAATGTGAATGATATCGACGAAAGAACAAGGGATAAGATGAAACCCTAGTTTCATAAGAAATCCCTAATTCTCGATCGATCATCATCGATCTAGTATCAATTCATCAAAGGATAAGAATACGTCATCGTAAGATTACATCACATCTATAGATCCGATCGATTCCTACGAGCCTCATTTCGATTCTTGATATTTGGTTTGGAAAAATCAACAAACTCTCAATTCTTGATTCTATCTTTTTCTTGTTATTAGATCTAGATTTTCTAATTTTTGAACTTCAAATATAAATCATGAATTGTTTTCTTTTCTTTCCTTTAAAGTTTCAACTCATCTAAATCGAAAGACGAACGATTACACTTTCCCTGTGGACGATTCGCACTTACTAACGCGCTACATTCGACACCGTTATTGATTGCGGTCAAATATTTTTGGTTGTGATTTCTTTACAATTTTTCAAATACTACACATCAAGAATATCAATAAAATCAAATGGCGCCATTGTCGGGGATAGTGCGCTAATTGTTCGCATTTTGAAATTTGAGTTGAAAGATTTATTCCATTACAATTTTTAGATCAAAATTCGCGCAAACCCTAAACGATTTGTTGTGGTTTATTGCGAGGAAATCTGGAGCTTGCTGTGAAATTGGAATAATTTTTGGAGTATTCCAGAGGACAAGGGAAGTGAACAGGGACATTCTCTGAAAATTTTATGCAGTGTTCCTTTGAAACGACCGCGGAAAGGCGGCATTACCCAAGAATTGCAGCGGAACCGCGGCTTTATAGAGTGATCTCTGTAAAAAAATTTCCTCTGTAAGTTTCTTACCTTCTCCTCTCTCCTCTTTTTAGCTCCAACTAACATTTTGTGCAGGATTCTTTTCAAAAATCGCAGCGCCGCCAAAAAGCAATTTAAATTTGTGCGTGATTTTGTTTCTTGGTTGTTTGCATAACTAATACGGACATTAAGGGGCAAAGACCAAATCCAAATTAGGTGGGGAGTTCATTACCCTTCCTAGGCCCCGAAAATCGCAAAACTTGCAGCCGCATTGACCCAAATTAACTAAAAAATATCTAGAGATGACTCTAAGGACCGTCGCGCTCACTTAGGACAGAAGAAGGCCGTGGGTAATTCATTGCTTATCCGCGTTTTCTTGTGGTGTCTAAGGCAAGTGTGTCGAAGGCTAGTGGTTATTAATTAGGCCCACTACTTACGTAGTGGAGTACCTTCCCACTTACCTGGCACTTACCTGGCCACAGGGGGACAAAGAGGCAGTGGAGGATTCTATCCTGCGACTTGTCTTTTGGCAGTTAGGAGCGGTCTAGAGCCGGACCTAGGTGACCACTAGATTTTAGGGTTTTGTGTGTTGCATTTGTTGTGTTGCATCATATTTTCAAAAGTCCGTATCACTTTTCAAAACAAACACCGCATTCATCATTTCCCCTAATTATAAATTCACGCTGCCACTTGTACTAACCCTTTTTAGTGCAAGATAGGCTGGACAACGGGATTCTAGTGCCCGTTAAGTCCGCGTTCCCTCATCGACCCAAAAGTCGGTATTTATACATTTACTTTTCTTTAACCACCACCACACCCACATCGATGGATCCGACTCCATCGAACTTCTTTTCCACTAATCTGCCGCCGTCCGTTGGTGCGCAGAATCCACCTCGCATCTCTCTCCAAGAGAGGTGCTATCCTACACGAGGTCCACTTTCCACTTGTCTTTCCATTCCACCAGCCAATGAAGAAAATTTTCAAATAAAACCCCAATATATCAACCTTCTACCAAAATTTCACGGTCTCGAGTCTGAAGACGCATATGCCTTTATCACGAAATTTGAAAATGTATGCGCAATGATGGGTACTTCACAGCTTTCTGTGGATGCTTTACGTCTTCGTCTTCTCCCATCCATCTTGTGCGATTTAGCCGAGAAGTGGCTATACAACACTACCGCACATTCCATTTCAAATTGGGATGAATTCGTCAAAGCATTCCTTAAGAAATTCTACCCGCATCAAAAGACAGCTCGAGTCCGTAGCGAAATCTATCAATTCACCCAGCTTCCAAATGAAACATTTTCAAAATGTCTTGAACGTTTCAAGGATCTGTTAGTCTAATGTCCTCATCACGGCATCCCGAGATGGGAACTGTGCCGAATCATTTATGAGGGCATTAATCCTAACACAAGACAGACCCTTGAATCCATGTGTCAAGGCAATTTCATGACTAAAGATGATGGGGAAGCCTGGAACTTTCTAGAAGATTTCGCTGAAAAATCTTTACAGTGGGAGGGTATGAGTCAATCATCTAGGGATGGCAATGATATTTCCATAGGAGTTAGAACTGACATTGCAGCTATACACAAGAAACTCGAGACTATGGAAAACAAATATTTAGCTGCCGCCCTAAATCAAATGTCACTCTCCAAAACTGTATGTGGCTGCTGTTCTGATCCTTCACATTTGATGGAAGAATGTCCGTTTCAAGGTCATGAGCATACCAATGCCGCATTTCAAAGACCTAGGAACGATCCATTTTCTTCCACTTATAATCAGGGTTGGAGGAATCACCCAAATTTTGCTTGGAACCAATCACAATCTCAAAACACGCAAAACACGGTTCCAAACCAAAACAATTTCCAAAGGGTCCCTCCACCACAACAGCAACCACCACTTCAATTGAGTCAGCACCCCTTCCAATCACAGAATTTTCAAAATCCAGTCAACACACCCGCACCGTCTAGTCCTTTGCAGTTGACCGGGACTGATGAATCCTCTTCATTCATAAACTTGCTTCTAACAAATCTCATGCAAGTATCGGCTGAAATAAAGTCTTCTGTCGATAAAATTGAGAAAAACTCTGCGTCCCAAAGCGAGAGTATTAAATCGATGGAAGAAGAAATTGCACGATTAAAAGCCGAAATGAGTGCAAGAGAGAAAGGGAAACTTCCAGCTCAACCTTTACCCAATCCTAGCTATTCACATCATGTGGATGCAATCACGTTGAGATCTGGAAGAGTACTTTACAATCACGTTGGGGAAGAGTTTGATGATACTGATAAATCAATCAATAACACCCCGGCTGAGACCTTTCCTCACACACACACTTCTAATTCTGACCCCAGTTCTTCTACCCCACCACCTTCTTGCGAGCCTATTCTTCGTTTCCCACAAGGCTCGCCACCTCAGCCCATCTCTTCTAGTTCTCCAAAGACGATCCCCACTCCTCTTTTGGGTCATGTTTACCCCCACTTCCTTCTCCTATGATGGACCCAGCGCTTATTGCTAAAGCACCTTATCCTAATCGGTTAAGAGCAAACACACCGAGTCCACGTATGGAGAATATCATGGACATTTTTAAGTAAGTTAACATCAACATCCCTCTCCTAGATGCCATCCAACAAGTTCCTTCCTATGCGAAAACTCTTAAGAACTTGTGCACTAGGAAGAGGAAGACTCAAGTGCCCAAGAAGATATTCATGGCAAAAACAGTAGACACAGCCTTTCCCCAACAATTACCGAGGAAACGTAAGGATCCTGGATATCCTACGATTTCCATTTCTATCGGGGAGAAACACATTAACCGTGCTCTACTTGACCTTGGCGCTAGTGTTAACTTGCTTCCATACTCTGTTTATGAGCAACTAGGGATCGGAGAGTTGAAACCAGCCCATTGCACTCTCCAGATGGCTGACCGATCAATCACCAAACCTAGGGGTGAACTGGAGGATGTGTTAATAAAAATCGGGGAATTCATATTCCCTGTGGACTTTATTGTAATTGATACACAGCATGTAGCGAACCCACGGAATCAAATTCCGATGATTTTAGGTCGCCCCTTTTTGGCCACTTCCAATGCAATAATCAACTGTCGTAACGGTTCTATGACCCTATCCTTCGAGAATAGGTCAATAGAGCCGAACATTTACAAGTTGGGAAGTGTACCCTCCGAACCTACTGCTCAGGTCTGTTCTGTCGACTTAATGGATGTCGACAGCAGCGAATTTGATGATCCTCCTGATACCGATCTTGACTCTTTTCATACGTTATTGTTTGACCCAACTATGTATCATACACATACGGACTCTTCCACCGAGATGTCCGGGTCAACAATTAACACGGATTATGAACTGCTTTTAGAGTCTGAAGATCACCCCGCACTTTGTGATGACATTATTCATCGGGGTATTGATGGAACTTTTGAGGAGATCTTCGCCGATGAACTCGCATTTCTGAAAAGCACGGGTGTTGAGATAAATCATGTCCAAATCAATGAAATTGAACCTCCACCCCTTCATATGGACTGTAAAAAGAATGTGAGTAATCCATCACTTTCACTACTTCGTCTCACCAAAATGAGACGCACACACATTCTATTCCACCATTTACCCTTTCCCCACTTCTTCTTCCACCAACCAGAGCACTGCATTGATAAAATTTTTGAATGGTTGGTGTTGACATTCGGTCTTTGCAAAGCTTGGCATCGGCCATTGATTTTTGACCCCCTCATATGATTTTCAAAGATTAACATTGCTTAAGTTTGGGGGGGTATAATCGGGCTCTTGAAAATAAAATTTTTAGAAAATTTTGAGCCAAAAATAAGTTTGGGGGAGGGTCTTCACTTAAATATTTTGCCCCCATTAATAAATTTCTCCCAAGCTTACAGGTTTTTCGAGATTTAGCTGAAGGCAACAGTGAGGACACTGTTGAAAACAAGTTTGGGGGAGGTTTGTGCTTATTTTTGCATCATTTGCATATCATTTGCATAAGCACAAAACATTTTCGAAAACCCATAAAAATTTAAAAAATTTCAAAAAGATAAAAATATTTTTGTACATAAATAAGATAATAAAAGATTAGATAGTGAAAAATTACATCTATAAGATTAGAAAAATTTAAGAAAACTAAGAAAATTAGAAGTTCTCTTATACGAACTAGTAATAAGTAGTTATGAGCCGTTGTCCCAAGGGTTAGTAAGATGAAAGACGTCACTAATCTGAGGATAAAAATAAGTCTGAAAAATAGTTTCTATTCTGGAAGCCAAATAATTTTGAACGTTGATACCCTGCTATTCGCATTTACACACGTCTTGAAGCCTGAGATAGTAGAGGATACCTTGAAATGCTCTTGTCTTAAAGCCAATGTATGAAGGAAAAAAAATGAAATGTATAAATATAAAGTGGTGAAAAAATGGACACTGGTCTTTGTTATCACCAAGGGCAATAAAAAAAAATATAGTGAGGGTGCTTCTTCACCTAGTGCCCTAAGGCCAACTGGTCTGGGAGTCACTGCTATGCCTGAGGTGGTGTAAGACGAGGAAAATACACCAAATAAGCAAACACATGAGTAATCGGTCGGTTGGTACCTCAAGAAGTATTAACGGTCGCATGAAAGTGTGTGAGCAAACTCATCTAAATATTCATTAATTAAAAAGTACTGAGGCTGATGGGCAAGAGTATGATAGCTTGAATTGAATTCTCCGGATGTAGGGATGTCCTTTACACACACACAGGGTTATATGATCGATATTTGGAAGAAAGATAGGAATGAAAAATAAGACGATGTTTTATTGAGGGAGGACGTGATTTCTGACATTTTTTCATGACCATTAAGATAGGGTTCATGACAACCGAAAAGCTAGCTTAGTTGGAAACCCTAATTTTCAAGGCTTTTCTTCTACGATTCTTTTCTTTAAATGTAATATTCATGATTTTCCTTTTATTATTGGATTTTGTGGGTGCAATCCGCTGAAAACCCTCAGGAGACAACACTCCTCATACTAAGGACACCTAGAGGTTTAAAGGCTTGTTGCACGTGCTCAGTGCAATCGTGTTGCCTACGAAAGTGTGCTAGTTAGTTTTTCTCTTTCTTTATTTTCTCCTTCTCTTTTTAATAAAACAATTCGCTCGAGACGATCGAAAATAAGTTTGGGGGAATTTGATCAGTCGAAAATAATGTAATTTTAACACGGCAATTTCCATATCATTTGGACTCATTTAGAAGTGTTCGGTATTCATATTTCACATATTAGCAAATCAGTCGTTAAATATCAGATTGCATGTGTTAGACTCTAAAACCGGCACTATAAAGGAAATTGACGGCATTTCATGGCATCACATCATCCCTATATTGCGCAACACTTGTTTTGAGATCTATGCAGGAAAACTCAGAAGAAAAGCCAAAAATTTACATGGTACTGATCAAACATTACGCCAACTCAATGATTTCAGTTCTGGTATCAATCCAAAGGGAAAAATACAAATCAACACATCAGATAAAGCTCCAAATATCATCCCAAGACCACACCAGAAGAACCAAGCCACAAAGAGCCAACATGGCCGCGGAACCGCGGCCGTAGCCGGCTTGAGCCGCGGTTCCGCGGCGGTTTGGACACATCAGCAAGTCATTTTCAGTGCAAAATTCATCTCTCAGGGCCCACATCACTTTAATGCATGTCAAATTCTAGAATTCTCCAGAGTCTTCTGCCAGATCAGCAAAGATCATTAAGCTAATCCTAATTAAGCTCCTAACTAATCACATCTAGAAGCTTCTCCTCAACAAACTTTTGGAGGGAAATTCAAATTTCATCTAACTAACTTTTTGGAGGGAAATTCAAATTCTAATCCTAGATCTAAGGTTTAGGGAAGCCTATAAATAGAAACCTAGACCTAGGGTTAAAGGCTAATCCTTGGTTGTTCATCAATGGTTCAATAATCTTCCATATTCCTAAATCTCTAATTCTTCATCTTCTTCCACAAGTCTAGTGACAAGACTTGTGCGAAACCCTAACCCTAATTCCACTCCAAATTCAAGATCCCGAGTACCAATCAAGCAAGAAGCCCTTCAACCTTTTAGGAGCCGAGCCGATCTTTAATCGGGCAAGTGATCCAAGCCGATCCGCTACTCAAGGAGACGAGCGAAGCCAAATCGACGATCGAGTTTTTCCTCTTGTAGTTCTTGAGCGATTGTAACGAAATTGTTGATATAAATAAAATGTGAAATTCTTTAATCTTGCTTTCTTTTAATCCTTGCATCATGATTAGATCTTAATTTGTGATTGTGATTCTTGTTGTGATATTTGAGTAAAACTCCGCTCGTAAAGGAGTCGAGACGATCAATAGAATGATGATGTAACAAATCTTAATACGATTCTTGAGTCCTACGAGCTTTGTAAACCCTAGCAAGTTCAAGAATCGATGACCTAGTTTCGTTGCGATGCTTTCTTGAATGTGATCGCTCGAAATTAGGGATCTACGATCGTTTCTTGAATTTACTAGAGGCTAGAATGTGAATGATATCGACGAAAGAACAAGGGATAAGATGAAGCCCTAGTTTCATTAGAAATCCCTAATTCTCGATCGATCATCATCGATCTAGTATCAATTCATCAAAGGATAAGAATACGTCATCGTAAGATTACATCACATCTATAGATCCGATCGATTCCTACGAGCCTCATTTCGATTCTTGATATTGGTTTGGAAAAATCAACATACTCTCAATTCTTGATTCTATCTTTTTCTTGTTATTAGATCTAGATTTTCTAATTCTTGAACTTCAAATATAAATCATGAATTGTTTGTTTTCTTTTCATTAAAGTTTCAATTCATCTAATTCAAAAGACGAACGATTACACTTTCCCTGTGGACGATCCGCACTTACTAACGCGCTACATTCGACACCGTTATTGATTGCGGTCAAATATTTTTGGTTGTGATTTCTATATACAATTTTCAAATACAACACAACAAAAATCATCAATCAATCGGTCGTGCCACCGGCCCTCCCAACTTTACCGCCTGCTGCAGATGGTATAGTAAACTCTCCTATTGATGACTTTGTTTTATTTCTTGAACCGTCATCTGATCGTGTTTTTTTTTCAGCTGTCGTTCCGATTCCGGCCCCCTTCGAGTCTCGCCTCGTAATGCCGTCAGGCCCCTTCTTGAGACGTCCATCTTTAAAAGATGTTGCGATGAGTTTGGGCATGTTGAGCGGATACGTCGAAGAGCTTAACGCAGACGCTCCCCCATCTGCCGCAGATTTCGCTGCGGAGGTTAATTCGATGCTGGCGACGCTTGTAAATTTTCATAATGAAGGCGTCGTCGAGTCTTGGGTTAATCACTGCAGGGAGATCGAGGCCCGCCTGCATCAACTGGAATCTATGCGTCCTGCCCCCGAGATCTTGGCTGCGAGCACTCAACGGGAGGCATGGATCGAGCAGAGCGCTCCTTATTTCCGCCATCTCGAACAAGAAGTTGCTTTAAGGCGTAAGGAGCGTGGCGAGACTTCGAGCAGATCTGCCCAACTGCATGCTCAAGTGGATGCAAACGCTGCACAGCTGAAGGTTATCTTTGAAGGCCTTCTGCGATGCATCTCCGAAGGGTTAACACTGAGGCAGCGGCTTGACGTCGTCGAGCGGGATGCACCTAATCAGGAGGCAGCCCAGCAGGCAGTTGAGGAGCAACTTTTATCCTACCTGCAGCAGCGGGCCCAGGTGGAAGCGGAAGTGGCCGCGGCAGCCGCTCAGGAGGAGGCGCTGAAGGAAGTGCGAGAGCAGCTCGCGGATTTTTTGAAGACACTTCCTTTTCCATGAACATTTTGTATCATTTGTAATTGTAAATAAAAATATATTTGTTTCTTTTATTCTTTAACACAATGTATCTTGTACTCAATCAAATTTATGAATAAAAGATATACATTCTTCATAATGTCTTATGTCATTGCTCCGCTTTCTTCTTTCTTTTATTATCAGCATGTTACTTTAGCAAACATGGTCGACAGATGATAGAGCGAGCATTCTGTCTTGGCTTCTTCAAGAGGTAATGATGGCTTAGGAGGCAGGTTCAGATCTGCTGCCTAAGACTTTGCAACTTTATGAGCCATGAGGGTCTCATAATGAACTTTCTCCCTACGGATCGAGAGGATCTCGTAGGTGTATTTTCTCCTTAGGAATCGTGAGGATTCCTAAGTGCGTTTTCTCTTATAAGTCGTAAGGATCTTATAAGAGAATTTTCCCTCTTACGAGTTGAGAGGATCCGTAAGCGTTTGTTTCCCTCCTTGTCGAGATTCGACTTTGGAGAGTGTGACCCGTGAATAGTATGCAAGAGTCCATTTTTGGACCGACTTGCAGGGTCCCAGTGCTTAGGAAACATGTTTTTTAATCCCCGCTGCCTAAGGCTTTTCCTCACGAGTCGAGACGAATCGAGCATTTCTCGCAAGAATATCCTAACGTCACAGTTAACCTCTGCTCTTTACGACAGAGGTCCGTTAGGGTCTGTGGTACTTAGGGTTTTGGCCGTCGTACCGTCGCGTTGGCTGATATATTCCTCGATAGGCAATCTTGCTGTTCGAGTAGCCTTGTGATTGTCATGTCTCTGATCCCTTCGGGGGTTGGACAAGACGTCTTCAAGTAATCTTCCAGGTAATATTACTGTCGAAAGAGCAAACGTAGGGATATTCCATGTCACTTTTTACTTGAGGTTAGGCTCATTTTGGAGAGCCCCGATGAGTCATAACCACTCCGCGCTGGTGTGGGATGATCTCCGACAGTCTTTCAGGTTTTATATGACTTGCCGTTAAGACCCTGAAGTTAGGAATTTGGCCTTTGCTTCGTTTGCTGGCATTACGTCCTCTATATCGAGACGAATGTCGCGGTTGTCTCTAGGTTGTTGGTGAACCGTCGAGGTTTGGAATTAGGGATTTTGCCATGGCTCCTTTTGGTGATGTTGCGTCTGCTGTGTCGAGACGAACGTCGAGGTGGTGACCATTCCGCACTGGTGCGAGTTGCTCTCTGATTGTCTTTCAGGCTTTATATGACTTGCCGTTAAGATCCTGAAGCTAGGAATTTGGCCTTCGCTTCGTTTGCTTTGTCACGTCCGAATCCTGTTGGAGGAAGAACGCTGTTATGACATCTCTTCTATTGTATTGAGACGGACGTCGAGGTGGTGACCACTCCGCGCTGGTGCGAGATGATCTCCGATCGTCTTTCAGGTTTTATATGAGTTACCGTCAAGACTTGGCTCCGTTTTCTGATGGAGCATGGGGAGGGAAGATGTGTTTCCTTCTTTGTTTGCACCCCTGGATTGTATACATGGATTGCTGTGCTATCGCCTATAGGGCATAAATTTCATTATATATATATTTCATTTTATTTCTTTCCGCGATGCTCTATCATTTCAGCTTTTATATCGCGAAAGTCGCGATTGCCCAATCATTTCGGCTATTTTTTTTATTTTCACTCGCTGCTTTTTATTGCGAGTTGCCCCATCATTTCGGCTATTTTGCATGCATACAATTTTTACTTGCTGATTTTGTTGCAAGTTGCTCCATTATTTCGGTTATTTCGTATGCATTTTTAGCTCACTGATTTTTATCGCGAGTGTAGAACTTGGAATCTGGTACCAATCTCAGCATCAACATCACTACAACTGGAATATTGCCAGGAGCAAATCATCATTTGCCATGAAAGGGTTTGGAATTTGATACCGGTTTAGGCATCAGCATCGCTACAACTGGGATATTGCCAGGAGAGAATCATCATTTGCCTCTGTCGATGTCGAATAAAGGTGGCTTAGCGAACAGGGTTAGGATCCCGTCGACTAAGGCTTTTGACTTCATGAGCCGTAAGGGTCCCACAAAGGTATTTCTCCCTACAAGTCGTGAGGATCTCGTAGGTGTATTTTCTCCTTAGGGATCGTGAGGATTCCTAAGTGTATGTTCCCCTGTAAGTCATAAGGATCTTACAAAAGGGTTTTCTCCTTATAAGTCGAGAGGACTTACAAGGGTTGTTCACCGTATGGACATATCCCCAGTCACGGGTGGGACTTGGTTAGGGAAATGTTTATTCGCGCCCGTGGATTGTATACAAGGGTTAGTATTGAGCCGCTTGTAGGGCAATATCGAAGGTTGTGGGGGTTGCTTAAGAACAGGTTCAGGTCTCTGTAATTTAAGACTTTCAAATCTTATGAGCCGTAAGGGTCCCATAAGAGAGTTCTCCTTACGAGTCGTGAGGATCTCACAAGTGTAATTTCTCCTTAGGAATCGTGAGGATCCCTAAGTGTGTTGTTTCCCTGTGAGTCGTAAGGATCTCACGCGGGTGGTTTCTCCTTACAAGGTCGAGAGGACCTTGTAAGTGTCTTTTAACGAGGTTGCGCCCTTTCGGGTTTTCACAAACACTCGCCGGTAGCCCTGCTGTTTTTACTCACGGAGCCCTTTCGGGTTTTCATCCGTGCCCATTTTTCTTATGGACATACCGTTTTTTTATATCCTTTTTTTTATTCTTTATTCTTTTTTCTAACGAGGTCGCGGCCTTTCGGGTTTTCACGAACACTCGCCGGTAGCCCTGCTGTTTTTACTCACGGAGCCCTTTCGGGTTTTCATCCGTGCCCATTTTGCTTATGAACATACCGTTTTTTTTATATCCTTTTTTTTTTCTTTTTATTCTTTTTTCTAACGAGGTCGCGCCCTTTCAGGTTTTCACGAACACTCGCCGGTAGCCCTGCTGTTTTTACTCACGGAGCCCTTTCGGGTTTTCATCCGTGCCTATTTTGCTTATGGACATACCGTTTTTATATATTTTTTAAATATTTTTTTTATCTCGTCAGCCTGAGGATGCTTCTGTAGTAGTTTAAAGACGTTTCGGTCGTCAGCTAGTTTTAGGACGTAGTGGTCCGTCGTTAGTTTAAGGACGTTTCGCTCGCCGTCGTCGTATTTGAGGCGAATCTCTAGTTTACTGACTTTTCGGTCTATGGGGCTTTCCCTATGAATGAGCATGATGCCCCCGGCATATCCATCTTTCTCGGAGCATGTGGTTGTGGCGGGCTCACCTTCCAGTTTTCGGACAACACGAACTTGTCCTGTTGGTATTGGTCTTCAACCCAGTTTTTGAAAACGTAGCAGTTTTCGATCGGATGGCCGAATACTTGGTGGTAAGGGCAGTAATTAGGATTGTTGACATCATTCAGTTGTAGCTGGTGTTTCGGCTCCGGTAGAGTGATAAGCCTGTTGTGCACTGATAGTTCGAACAGCCTCCTTGTTTCATCCCGGGGAAATGAGTAAGGACGTTTCTGTTAGTTATATGTATGCCCTAGAGGCCATTACTATACATAGGATGTATATTGTAGTGGATGCTTGGACATATATAGGGAGGACTTTCTTGCTCGACATGATAGTATACTATCTGGTTGCTCTTTACCTTAACGTGTACACTGATTGTCTCTCTGTTACATGTTGGTAAAACCCTTAGGATGTGTACTTGACTACCTGGACTATGATGCAGATCATACTAGTAGGGACATGGTAGTCCATAAGTACATCCTTCAAGGTCCCTAGTCGTGGGTGTATCGAGACGGGGCATCGATATACCATAGTAGACTAGCGTATACCTTCTCGACCCATACAGATGGGCGATGGATGATCCCATATCCATTGGTGTTTGACATCAGAGATGATATACGGGTGCTCAGTGGAGACTGGGTACACTGGACGGACTCGCCGAGAACTCCCAGATGGTATTATACCTTACGTCAGATGGCAGTTCTCTGGTGACACTGGTACAGGTTAGTCTGTAGACCCGAGATCGTCATAGAGTCTTGTGTGATTCCCACTGTGCTTTGATTTCCACCTTACCACGTCCAAGAGGGCGTGCAAAACGGTGGTTTTTGGGTACAGTCCCGAATCACATGGAGGCAATGAGCGATAGGAGGGGATTCGTCTCTCCCGGTATAGGGAGTTGATGTTGTGCTTTGTTCGATTGGCTATAACCGGAAATCCCTGGCCAGGGTTGCTGAGATTTACTGGTAAGTGTTACCAGTAGTTTCTCGAACTATTATAGACCTCATATCGACACGACTTATCGAGCTACTGGGGTCTGACGTTTACCACCCCTAGGCGAGATATGCGACATATCAGACGACGAGACTGGACTGTACGGTAAGTGTTACTGGTTGGATTCACAGGAGTGTGAGCGGGCTTGCTCGTTGATCTTCTGATCGCTCAATACCCGGGTGGCCGTTACGTTTAGCAGACCGCTTGCGGCTTGTGGGTGTTTGATATGATCATCACCTGCTGCCGGCGTATTGACGAGTCTTTAGAGTCCTACACAGAGGTTTCCTGGCTCAAGCGAAACGAAATAGGAGCGCATATGAGATATGTGCGGGACCGAGAATAATGCGTGTATGTGATACCGTATTCTATTCTCGCGATGAATGTATCGATTGGTTGTATGCGATATAACCTAGTTATCGAATCGAGGATTGATTCGATAAGTCGATACATTGTATATTAGTCGGTCATATACGATGTGACCGGATCGTTAAATCAAGTGTTGATTTAATGATTTAATGTATAATTATATATTTGATATATTACTTTACATTAACTAGTATTTGTTCACTTAAGATGGATTTTCTCACTTGATGTGCTCATTGTATATATGATATATGTTTGTGCACTAGTTTGTATCATGTTTGATGATACATGCAAACCTGGGTGTGTGTTTACTTTAAACCATGTTTAGTTAATGGTTAGGGTTTCCATTACCTTATTTATTTATTTACTTATTTATTTTGGCAAGAATAAAATGGTGGCTAACTTTGTTTCATTCTTGAAACTTCATGAAGCTTTGAATGCTTTGACCATTTTGTTTCTTTCCTTAACCTAACCATTTAACTAAACCCTACTTTATTCTCTACACTTGTTACACTAACCCATGGTTGCATTATGATAAGATCACTTGATTTATTATTATTCATCAATTGATTTTATTATTATCATCATATTCTTTCTTCTTCTTCTTCTTCTTCAATAAGAAGAAACCATGCTACCTTCAATGGTGCCATGAGAAAGAGGGTGAGAAATCCAAATCCAAAGTGAACCCACTTCCTATTTCTTCATCCTCTACCACTTGCCATGTAGTAAAGTGTGTTATCTTTATAAGTTCTATGACCAAGTGAAGATGGAGCTTGATCTTGAGTTGCCTCGACGTAGATCATCTTCGGCATCGAAGTCGACGACCTAGCCCGCCCATTTCTCCGATGAAACCGACGCTAAAGTCCGGGATCCGATGATCGCAGCGAAGGGACATCGTCACGGAGCTAAGGAAGTGGAGGACCGGATCTACAAAGGTTGTATTTCCATTCACTTAGTAGCAAAGTTGTTTGCTTGCATTAGTTTTCGCCTAAACTCTAGTTAACGATCTAGTTTAGGGTTTCTCGGCACCGGAAAATTTTAATTTGGCATGGTTGATGCGTTGTGGAACCTCTTGAGTGTGCCTAGGAACCCTACAGTTACAACTTCTCATAGAGAGGTTGCCGCTTGTTGCTTTGGCGAACATCCGGTCTAGGGTCACTCGATTGTTTTTGAGCACTGGCGACGAAGGCCGTTTTTTCCTTACCTTTATCCTTTTTGCTCGATCCCTTATTTGTGGGTCTGAGATTCTCTCCGGGTATCGTGCAATTGCACGGCTGAATGTTCTCGCAATTCCTTAATTCTTCAGAGATGGACTCCTTAAGGAGAGGGCCGAGGGCTATTTTTTTGTCGGAATCGCTCCCGAAGGTGAGAACTCGTGATCCCTCGGGATCATCCCTATGACAATTGTCGGCAAATCTTGTATGCTCATCTGTCGTATTTTTTCGCTGTCTACAAGCTTCACGCTTTGTCCTGTTGAAGTGTTGCCTGTGAGCAACATACCCTTGCCACCAACACTTAAAAGAGTCGCAGTCTTCAGTGGGATGTGCGATCTTCTGATGATATAGGCAGTAATTAGGATGCATCTCTACTCCACCGAGAGTGTTTTCTTCAGAGGGTGGTAGCTTCATTCCCATTGATATGGCTTTAGCAAACCTTTTCCTTGTCTTGAATTTGTTTTTATCCGCAGCGGATGTCTTTTGATTTGACGGGAGTGCCTCAACTCTTTCGTCTAGTCGCCGGCGTTTGGCTCCTTCCAATATGGCTATCTCACGCTCCTGATTGGCTTTACTTTTCAGATGAATCTCTTTCAGGAAGGCATCGATCATTTCGTCTGACGACCACAGAAGTTCTGGTTCAGGATTCGCCCTCGGTTTCTCGGTGCAAGGAGCCTCTTCATCATCTATCAATGAGTAAGAGATCACACGACAACTTGCTACGTAGTCCTCAGATTCATCTGATGAGTCTTCTCCATCGTTTTCGTCCTCAACAAAAGAACAAGTTGCCCCCGGCGTGCTCGTCTTCTTTAGAGTGTGCGGATGTGGTGGGTTTACTTTCCACCTTCCAGACAGCACAAACTTTCCTTGTAGGTATTGATCCTCGATCCATCCCTTAAAGACGAAACAATCCTCGATCGGGTGACTTACCGTTTGGTGGTAAGGGCAATAATTGGGATTATTCACCTCGCTGGGTTGTGGTGTTCTCCTTGGATTCGGGAGATAGATAATCCTATTGCGCATCGCCAGCTCGAACAGCCTCTTCGTTTTATCCCGCGGGAATGAGCAAGGGCGCTTCATTTTCTCCTTATAATACCGCCGTCTCTCTTCCAGTTGATCCGCTAGCTTTGGGGCACTGGGCTACTGTTGGGTGTTCTCAACGAAGGTCACTTTCCCTTTACCTTTGTCGTTTCGGGATTCCGGCTTCGGAGGAGACGGTCTGTGACCCATTTGATCCATCTGGGCTAGCTTATCAATTAAAGCCTGGAATGTGGTCGGTTTAAAGAACATCATGAACTGTGAAACAGTTGCATGAGGGTCTAGGGTGCCCACGAACATGCCTACCGCAGGTGCTTCTTCGATCCGCTGTTCGCATTTCGACCACAGATTCCTCCACTGTGTTGCGTATTGAACCCACGTCTCGCCTGGCTTCACCCTGGCATTAATCAGTGCTGTTATCGGGGTGCGTTCACTAGCACTCGCGAATCTTTGTGTAAACAATAGCTCCATCTCCGCAAATGTTTTGATAGAGTCGTTAGGTAGCTCCGAATACCATTCAAAGGCAGTTTCTGCTAAGCTGCCGACGAATTGGCGAAGCAACAGTTTGTCATCGCCTCCAGTGTTGCCGTATAAGGCTCTGAATTGAGCGACATGCTGATGTGGATTCCCTGTTGTAGGGTTCCCAGGCACGCTAATGAGGTCTCACAAGGCATCAACCATGCCAAATTCAAATTTTACAAGTGCCGAGAAACCCTAATACGGATCGTTAACTAGAATTTTAGGCGAAACAAGCAACTAGTTAACAACTTAACTAAGAGTGAACGGAAATACAACCTTTGTAGATCCGGTCTTCCACCTCCATAGCTCCGTAATGAAGTCCCCTCGCTGCGATCATCGGATCCCGAGCTCCAGCGTCGGCTTCATCGGAGAAATGGGCGGGCTAGGTCGTCGACTTCGATGCCGAAGATGATCTACGTCGAGGCAACACAAGATCAAGCTCCAACTTCACCAAGTCAAGCAACTTGTGAAGAAAACACCCTATACTACATGGCAAGTGGTAGAGGATGAAGAAATAGGAAGTGGGTTCACTTTAGAATTGGATTTCTCACTCTTTTTCTCAAGTTGCCATTAAAGGTTGCAAGTTTTTCTTCTTGTTGATGAAGAAGAAGAAGAAGAAGAAAAGAATATGATAAGTATTTCTAAAATAAGAAATAATATGATACTTATCATAATGGCAACCATAGTTAGGTGTAGAGAATAAACCATGGTTAGGTTGAATGGTTAGGTTAATGGAAACAAACAAAATGGTCAAGCTTTCAACACTTCATGAAGTTTCATGAAAGAAACAAAATAAGCCACCATTTTATTTATCTTTCAAAATGAATAAATAAATAAATGAATAAGTAAATAAACAAAACCCTAACCATTAACACAACCATGGTTTAATCATACACACAAACTATCATGTATCATCAAACATGATACAAACAAGTGCACAAAAGTATATCATATATACAACTTGTGTACATCAAGTGAGAAAATCCAATTTAAGTGAACCAATACTAGTTATTGCAAAGTAATATATCAAATATATAATTATGCATTAAATCATTAAATCAACACTTGATTTAACGATCCGGTCATATCGCATGTGCCCGACTAATATCCAATGTATCGGCTTATCGAATCAATCCTCGATTCGATAACTAGGTTATATCGCATACAACCAATCGATACATTCATCGCGAGAATAGAATACGGTATCACATACACGCATTATTCTCGGTCCCGCACATATCTCATATGCGCTCCTATTTCGTTTCGCTTGAGCCAGGAAACCTCTGTGTAGGACTCTAAAGACTCGTCAATACGCCGGCAGCAGGTGATGATCATATCAAACACCCACAAGCCGCAAGCGGTCTGCTAAACGTAACGGCCACCCGGGTATTGAGCGATCAGAAGATCGACGAGCAAGCCCGCTCACACTCCTGTGAATCCAACCAGTAACACTTACCGTACAGTCCGGTCTCGTCGTCTGATATGTCGCATATCTCGCCTAGGGGTGGTAAACGTCAGACCCCAATAGCTCGATAAGTCATGTCGATATGAGGTCTATAACAGTTCGAGAAACTACTGGTAACACTTACCAGTAAATCTCAGCAACCCTGGCCAGGTATTTCCGGTTATAGCCAATCGAACACAGCGCAACATCAACTCCCTATATCGGGAGAGACGAATCCCCTCCTATCGCTCATTGCCTCCATGTGATTCGGGACTGTACCCAAAAACCACCGTTTTGCACGCCCTCTTAGACGTGGTAAGGTGGGAATCAAAGCATAGTGGGAACCACACAAGACTCTATGACGATCTCGGGTCAACAGACTACTCTGTACCAGTGTCACCAGAGAACTGCCATCTGACGTAAGGTATAATACCATCTGGGAGTTCTCGGCGAGTCCGTCCAGTGTACCCAGTCTCTACTGAGCACCCATATATCATCTCCGATGTCAAACACCAATGGATATGGGATCATCCATCGCCCATCTGTATGGGTCGAGAAGGTATACGCTAGTCTACTCTGGTATATCGATGCCCCGTCTCGATACACCCACGACTAGGGACCTTGAAGGATGTACTTATGGACTACCATGTCCCCACTAGTATGATCTGCATCATAGTCCAGGTAGTCAAGTACACATCCTAAGGGCTTTACCAACATGTAACAGAGAGACAATCAGTGTACACGTTAAGGTAAAGAGCAACCAGATGGCATACTATCATGTTGAGCAAGAAAGTCCTCCCTATATATGTCCAAGCATCCACTACAATATACATCCTATGTATAGTAATGGCCTCTAGGGCATACATATAACTAACACCTGTCCCCTTGTACACGTGGAATTTAGGGATCGTATATCCCGGTGGGTAACTGATTTGGTCATACCAGCCCGGATAGGGTCGTCCAGTTCTAACAATTTGCCCAGCCGCTTCATTCTCCTGATGAACTCGTATCTGCTGAGCTATATAGTCGTCTAGTGCTGCTTTGGAAATGGTTTCCTCCTTGGCTGCTGAATGAGCCGGAGGAGGATTAGATGTCTCCCCTCTAGCGTCTTCAATAATGATCGGAGGGTCTTTAGCTGGAGGGTCCGGCTGTAATATCATACCTACCATATCTTGGAAGAGAAGTGCCATTCGCTTTATGTTAGCCGCTTGCTCTGTGGCTTTTTTGTCCTTCTTTTCGAGGACTCTGCGTAAGAAGTCAGCGCCAGTTTCTTGTTTGTGACGCTGTTCTAATGATGCCTCCGGGCTTTCTTTCGGCTCGGTAAGTGCGGCCATTGCAGTCATCATTTCCTGAAGCTTCTGTTGTTGCTCCTGGGCTTTTGTCGCGGACCGGGTGAGCGGTCGGTGACCCGTCGAAGCACGGCCTTCCTCTTTCCCGGATGCCATATAAACAGTATGCACCACTATGCCCCCAGACTTGGGGCGTTTAGATTCAGTGTCTTTGCGATTTGCCAAAGACGTAAGGATCTTCTCCGACCTCCTTCTTTTGTGAGCGGTCGAAGTTGAGGGAGCCGTTGCAGTGGGCACCCAGCCAGCTGTTGCTTTTTCTGGCTTGACAGAGTAGTCCTTCTCCTGCCGAACCTTCATCTTTTTCTGTCGGCGGAGATAGTCTTGATCAATCACCGACTCCTGGATCTGTCGCCAGACCTTGTAAATTTTAGAGGACAGCCGTTGAGGGGGCTGCTCTAGCTTCTTCTCTGGAGTATTCTCTACAGGTGAAGGAGTTCTCTTCAGCACTGCAGTAGGAGAGTTTCTGCGCACCTTATTGAGCAGTTCAAAGCTGTTCTCGGTTGGAACAGCAGCATCGATCCCCACCGTTGGAGCTGGTGGAGTAAATCCAGAGGGAGAGCTGGCCCCGGCCTTCCTTACCCGGCGCCAGTGACGACGGCGAGCATGTCGTGCCGATGGAGTTGTTTCAGCTATAAGGGTGTCACGCCCCGCTTCCCAGAGTACGCTAGATTGGGCACGTGACATAGCCAACCATGCTACCTGTGGGTAGGAAGTATCCATCCACAGTCACATTACGGCTGTAGAGATATCAAGAACAAGATAAAACTATCTAAAAACATGTCCATAATCCAGAATAACAGGAGTCAATGATAAATGAATGCGGAAGCAAATGATCCAATACAATAACTGAAAAGTAAGTCCCATAATGCGGGCTCAAATCTGGAAATAAATGCAGGAAATAAAACTAACCACTACAGGACTCACAACTCAGCCTGCTGGCTGAAGTACTCCTGCTCGGACTGCGACAGTGGTACAGAATCTGGGCCATGCAAAACCCAGACGTCAGCGCATCATGTCAACCAGTAATATAATATGAAAATGTAACAGGCAATGCAAAATAAGCATGAATAAAGCAATAATGTGAAACAAGCAGTACGGGGTAATGTGCAGTAGGTAACTAAACTGTTCTATCAGGTTTTCTATTCTAAAGTCTTTGAAATCAAATTGAGTAATCCTCCATGTAACTCAAAGGATATGTCCCGTTACCCCCTGGGACCACGGATCAGGAATATGTGAACCAATAGTGGTTCTGTCCCGTTACCCCCCGGGACCACGGATCAGGAAAATGTAAGAGTCACGAATGGCTCTGTCCCGTTACCCCCCGGGACCACGGATCAAGAAAATGTAAGAGTCACGAATGGCTCTGTCCCGTTATCCCCCGGGACCACGGATCAAGTAATACCCTTTTAAGTTACACTTTAGTTTACACTTTTGATTTCCCCATACCCCCAAGTTATATATGTCAGGTCAGGTATTCAGTAATCAAGAAACTAATGCCAACACAGGATCAGGTAAACAGGTTTGTCTGGATAGACAACAGGAACGGTCCATGAGGACTACATGTTATGTTTGTTGGCATTAGACACAAAATCAGGTAACAGGTAAACCCATGGTACATCAGGTCAAGCCAGGTAATGTATAAAGGTGTCATGTCATGTCAAGAGTGTACGGTACCATGTCATGTCAAGTAGGAAGTGTAACAGGTCATGTCAGGAAGCACAAGATGTCATGTGGGTGCTCATAATCAACTAACATAAGCATGCGTATAAATAAACAAGCATGAGTACTATCAGAACAATAAACTGGAACATGTAATATGATATGCAAATAGATATAATTTCAAGGATATGGATGCACAGTTATCGATTAGGGTTACATTTATAGTTCCAATATTAATTAGGATGCAATTTATTAAACATGGAGTGTTAATATCACACTATTATGTAGTAATGTGATCTATGGATGCAATTATATGTATCTTAAATGCGATGGATGCAAACGGGTATCCGAAAAGTTATAAAACTATAAAATGGTAATGTGGGATGTACAACTAAGCAATATGTGATATAAATATTGATATAATAATATTAATATGGATAGCATATTCAAAGCGATTAATAACTATAAAAGTGGTATTGATTAACCATGCACAAGAAAGTTCCGTTCAGAAATTCAGCGTCACCCTAATTTGTAAAATAGCTTAAAAATAACAAACGTTCTCCAAAAGGAACGTGTCTTATACCAAAACAAAGATAATTCAATAAGGTTTTCAGTTTTATAAGTATAAGCATCTCAGGTTGTCCCTACAAAAAGTTATGAACATTCGAAGTTGAAAGTTTGCTGCTGGAATTTCCCTGGACAGCAGTTTGGAGACATTTTTATTTGCATTTTACGTTATTTAAACAATTTATTTTGCAAGTAAATATTTCATAGAGTTATAGTATTCTGAGTTAGCTTCGTAACGAACTAAAGAACGTATACTAATGATTTTTCTATGATTTATAATGGATTTTATAAGATAAGGTGTACAGTAAATTTCAGATTTGTCATATCCGATTTTTCAACGACGTTTCATATGTAAACTATAAGATTTTCAAATGTATAACATTATAAAATGAAGATTATAAACTAATTAAAGATAATAATAATAAATATTACGACGATATATATTTTAAATGATATGGTTGCAGTATAATGTAATCTAGTATGTCACAAGATAAGTTTTCATGATCTAGATTTAATATGATATAAACGGATGCAAACGGAACATCGAAACGTTATAAAATTAAACATGGGGCACTAGATTTAAACTATAGGTATGGTATTTATTTAAATAGGTATAAAATTAATTATATAGCATGTAGCAAGATTAACTTGCCTCGATGGGTCGCGAATCGGGAAAACGGAACGTTAACCGTCGGCGGAGAAAACTCGCGACGGGCGCACGGTTCACGGAATGAACCCAAACGACGAACAAAGGAACCACACGGGTCAGGGTACCTCGCTGGAACGTCGAGAAGCGTCACCGGCACGACAGAATTCCGGCAACAAAAGAACAGTTAAAAAAAATGAGAAACGAGACATGAAGCAAGAAGAGAAAGAATGATAAAGAGAAGTACGAGAGAATATATGAGAGAGAAAGAGAGAAAGTGGAGAGAGAGAGAGAGCTGCAGGTGGGGGCCTACGGAATTAAAAGGAACGCGATTGGCTAAAGGGGAATCGTTAGTTAGGGATAAATATTAATTAAAGATTCAAAACATTTTAAGGAACGGTAGGATATATATATAGGTTAATTTAAAGATTTAAAAGATAGATAATGAACAGTAAGATATCAGGTTAGTTAGAAAAATATATGCGATGGTTTTAATAATATTAAAATTTGGGATTTTGGCGCCAAATAAAACATTTCCAAATCGCGCCCGGGTCGGGTCCAAAAATTTGAAATTGAAATAATAGGATTTTAAGCGGGATCCAAATTTTAAAATTAAGTGTTTTATGATCAAAAAGCATACCCCCAAAACGGACACACGTACGTGCACGTAGCCGTCCAAACTCGCCCGTTTCACGGAACGGGACGAGAACACAATGCACGGACGCTACCACGAGGATAGGGGTGTCAAGTAGGCCAAGATGAATATTTTCAATTTTATTTTAGATGCCAAAATTTGTTATATGTAGAAATGACTTTGCCGGGTAAATTTTACAGTAAGCAACAAACAAGCAAGTTAAATGAAATGAGTACCACATTATGCTCAAACAGTAACTGAAAATAGTAGCATTGGGCTCGGGTGTTACATTATACCCAACTACAAAAAAAATTTCGTCCTCGAAATTCCAAGAATACAAAGATAGATAACTACAAGAAAAGGTGAGGAATATTCTGCCGGATCTCATTTTCTCGTTCCCAAGTGGACTCTCCATGCGATCGATTTCCCCAAGAAACAAGCACATGGGGAAAAACCTTGTTTTTGAGAACCTTTTCCCTTCGATCCATGATTTCAATCGGTTGCTCCTCAAAAGTCAAGTCTTCTCGTACTGTTAGCTCCGAATGATCTAAAACGTGTGTTTCATCTCGAACATACTTACGGAGTTGAGATACGTGAAACACATCGTGCACATTTGCCAAGGACTGCGGTAACGCCAAACGATACGCTACCTCACCAACACGCTCCACGATCTCAAGGGTCCAATGAATCGAAGACCAAGCTTTCCTCGACTTCCAAAACGAATCACCCCTCTAGTCGGTGATGTCTTCAAGAATACCAAATCACCCACAGTGAACTCTAGAGGTCTTCTTGACGTATCTGCCCAACTCTTCTGTCGGTCCTGTGCTGCCTTCATATGATTTCTGATAGGGTTAACCTTCTCAACTGTTTGCACAACCAAATCTGGTCCCAATAATCTTCGTTCACCGACATCGTTCCAACAAACAGGTGAACGGCATTTACGACCATACAAAGCTTCAAATGGAGCCATCTGAATAGTCGCCTGAAAACTGTTGTTGTAAGACAACTCCACCAAAAGTAGATGATCCTCCCAAGACCCCTTGAAGTCCAACATGCATGCTCTCAACATATCCTCAAGAGTTTGGATCGTTCTCTCCGACTGACCATCAGTTTGAGGATGATAAGCTGTGCTAAACGTCAATCGAGTCCCCCAAACTTTCCTGTAAACTCCTCCAGAAGTGTGATAAGAACCGAGTGTCCTGATCGGACACGATGCTCACCGGTACTCCATGCAATCTTACAATCTCCTGCATGTACCGCTCTGCCAAACTCTCTGTTGATTGACCAACCCGAAAAGGAATAAAGTGAGCTGCCTTGGTTAGTCGGTCAACAATTACCCATACTGCATTGTTGCCTTTTGGACTTCGCGGTAAAGCCGTCATGAAATCCATGGTTATATGTTCCCACTTCCACTGAGGAATCGGAAGTGGTTGCAATAAACCAGCAACCCTTTGATGTTCAGCCTTAACTTGCTGACACACTAAGCACTTTGCCACAAAGCGAGCAATCTCCCGCTTCATGCCCTCCTACCAGAAATGCTGTCGAATATCTCGGTACATCTTTGTGCCTCCTGGATGTACAGAATAAGCTGAGCTGTGTGCCTCCTTCATAAGCTCTTCACGAACATCACCCTTTGGCACACACAAACGGCTACCATACCTTAACGAACCATCTTCGTGGATCAATAAATCTGTTCGTAGCCCGGCTTCAACCAGCTCTCGAAACTTTTGCAGTCTAGGATCCTACGATTAAGCTGCTTTAATATTCTCGATCAAAGACGAATGTACTTGCAGCTGCAACAACTGTCCCGTAGAACGCGGTAGCACAACCTCCAAGTCAAATCTTCGAAAATCTGCGACGATCTCCTTCTGCGTAGTTAACACCTGAATTACTGGTAACCGACTAAGCGCATCCGGCACAACATTAACCTTCCCCGGATGGTACTTAAGATCAAGATCGTAGTCAGCCATCAGCTCCAACCATCTACGCTGCCTCATGTTAAGCTCCTTCTGTGTGAACACATACTTCAAGCTCTTATGATCTGTAAAAACTTCGACTCTTTCGCCCAAAAGGTAGTGTCTCCAAATCTTCAAAGCGAAAATCACAGCCGCAAGCTCCAAGTCATGAGTTGGATAATTCTTCTCATGGGTCTTCAACTGTCTCGATGCGTATGCTACAACCTTCCCATGCTGCATCAAAACACATCCCAATCCTTTCCCAGATGCGTCGCTGTGAATCACCAATCCTTCGGAATTGTCTGGCACGGTCAGAATAGGGGCGGTTATCAACTTCTGCTTCAACGTCTCGAAAGCTAACGCACACTTATCCGCCCATACAAAAGGTACCTCCTTACGCGTAAGCTTGGTCAACGGCTCTGCCAGACGAGCAAAGTTCTCCATAAATCTCCTGTAGTATCCGGCTAATCCAAGGAAACTTCTTATCTCAGCAACATTCTTTGGAATAGGCCAATCTTAAACTGCTGCAATCTTTTCTGGATCGACGGCAATGCCATCGCCAGACACAACATGCCCCAAAAACCTTACTTCCTCCAGCCAAAACTCGCACTTACTCATCTTCGCATACAATTTCTCCTGTCTCAACGTCTGCAGTGCGATCTTCAAATGCTCAGCATGCTCTTCAAAACTCTTCGAGTAAACCAGAATATCGTCAATGAATACCACAATGAACTGATCCAAGAACGGTGAAAAGATTCGGTTCATCAAGTCCATGAATACTGCCGGCGCATTCGTTACTCCGAAGGGCATCACTAAGTACTCGTAATGTCCATACCGAGTTCGGAACGCCGTCTTGCAAATATCTTCTGTTTTCACTCGGACCTGATGATATCTGGATCGTAAATCCAACTTCGAGAATACCCTCGCGCCACTAAGCTGCTCAAAAATTCTCCAATGCGAGGGATCGGGTACTTATTCTCAACAGTCACCCGGTTTAATTCCCGATAGTCGATGCACATCCTTCTCGTGCCATCCTTCTTCTTTACTAGAAGAACTGGAGCTCCCCAAGGCGAGTTGCTGCTTCGAATCTAACCCTTCTCAAGCAATTCAGCAACCTGTTTCTTAACTTCTTCCAACTCTATTGGTGCCATTGGATAATACGCTTCAGATACTGGCGCTGCACCAAGAATAAGATCAATTGCGAACTCCACATCTCGCTTCGGCGGTAAACCCGATATATCTTCAAACACGTCCATAAAATCACGAACAATAGCCGGCTCTTCACTTTCATCACTTCCATTGATGCAAGAATATTATTTGTCGGCCTAGCCCTAAACTCGACTGGCCCGACAGAACTGCTTCCTTAACGCAACTGCTGTCTGCTGCAAACTCCCTTTCATCCCAGATAAACTCTGCTGCTCTTGGCTGCTGCAAGTATTTGTGAGAAAGTGGTCAAACCCAGGGAGACAATCTGCCTCTGGATGTCCACGTCCTGTCTGCGCATGAACCTCCGTGCCCTGTCTGCATCGTTGGCAACTAAAGGTCTAGCGAAACTACTGAGTCTCGTCCATTCTGCTACATGCACATCTACGGGTGCTCCATTCTGCTTTAGTCCGATGAACTTCTCTTCCATTTCCTCCCGTGCAGTCCGCGGGAAGAACTTCTCCAGGAAACTCTTCGAAAAATCCGCCCACTTGATCGGCTTGGGCAAACGGTTCTCTTCTACAAGCCACCATTCTCGGGCGTAATCCATTAGCTGAATGCGTACCGCAACAACTTTTTTGTCATCTGGAATCTGTGCCGTAAAAAGCAAGTTCTCTGTGTCAACTAGCCACTGCTCCACTGGCAACGGCTCCTTTAAACCAGTAAATGTAGACGGACCCAACCGCCTAAAATCTGCTACGGTCCCTATTCGGTCAACTGGTCTAGCTCCAACATTGTTCACAGACTGCTGAACGATCTGCAAACCTTCCCGAAACGAGTCCGCTTGCTGCTGGATCAGCTCGGTCTATTTCTTTGATTCTCCAGCATTCCTCTTATCACTCCAAGCATGGCGGCTTTGTCCACACGCCTCTGGTATGTCTTCAATTTCTTACCGGCCATATTCCTAAACTCAAAATACCCAACATTAGCATGATGATAGATTTTGAATATAGATCAAGGCTAGAACTCCAAGATACTTAAATAGAGTACCGCATTGTAACTATGCCGCGGTATCATAGCCACAATTACATAACTCCATCCAAGTCGCCTAAGTCCTAGAGATAACAAGGAATCAGGTTTTCGAATCGATATGCAAAGAAAGTTTGCACATCGTAAAAGATATAATCAGGAAGAATGCGATTCAAGAATGGTAAAACGGTCAAGGTGGCAGGACATGTTTCCTAAACACGGGTATTCTGATCCGTGTATTGGGTACAATACCCAACTACAAAAGAATCAACCCGACTAACCTGGCTCTGATACCAAAAGAACCATGTCACGCCCCGCTTCCCAGAGTACGCTAGATTGGGCACGTGACATAGCCAACCATGCTACCTGTGGGTAGGAAGTATCCATCCACAGTCACATTACGGCTGTAGAGATATCAAGAACAAGATAAAACTATCTAAAAACATGTCCATAATCCAGAATAACAGGAGTCAATGATAAATGAATACGGAAGCAAATGATCCAATACAATAACTGAAAAGTAAGTCCCATAATGCGGGCTCAAATCTGGAAATAAATGCAGGAAATAAAACTAACCACTACAGGACTCACAACTCAGCCTGCTGGCTGAAGTACTCCTGCTCGGACTGCGACAGTGGTACAGAATCTGGGCCATGCAAAACCCAGACGTCAGCGCGTCATGTCAACCAGTAATATAATATGAAAATGTAACAAGCAATGCAAAATAAGCATGAATAAAGCAATAATGTGAAACAAGCAGTACAGGGTAATGTGCAGTGGGTAACTAAACTGTTCTATCAGGTTTTCTATTCTAAAGTCTTTGAAATCAAATTGAGTAATCCTCCATGTAACTCAAAGGATATGTCCCGTTACCCCCCGGGACCACGGATTAGGAATATGTGAACCAATAGTGGTTCTGTCCCGTTACCCCCCGGGACCACGGATCAGGAAAATATAAGAGTCACGAATGGCTCTGTCCCGTTACCCCCCGGGACCACGGATCAAGAAAATGTAAGAGTCACGAATGGCTCTGTCCCGTTACCCCCCGGGACTACGGATCAAGTAATACCCTTTTAAGTTACACTTTAGTTTACACTTTTGATTTCCCCATACCCCCAAGTTATATATGTCAGGTCAGGTATTCAGTAATCAAGAAACTAATGCCAACACAGGATCAGGTAAACAGGTTTGTCTGGATAGACAACAGGAACGGTCCATGAGGACTACATGTTATGTTTGTTGGCATTAGACACAAGATCAGGTAACAGGTAAAGCCATGGTACATCAGGTCAAGCCAGGTAATGTATAAAGGTGTCATGTCATGTCAAGAGTGTACGGTACCATGTCATGTCATGTAGGAAGTGTAACAGGTCATGTCAGGAAGCACAAGATGTCATGTGGGTGCTCATAATCAACTAACATAAGCATGTGTATAAATAAACAAGCATGAGTACTATCAGAACAATAAACTGGAACATGTAATATGATATGCAAATAGATATAATTTCAAGGATATGGATGCACAGTTATCGATTAGGGTTACATTTATAGTTCCAATATTAATTAGGATACAATTTATTAAACATGGAGTGTTAATATCACACTATTATTTAGTAATGTGATCTATGGATGCAATTATATGTATCTTAAATGCGATGGATGCAAACGGGTATCCGAAAAGTTATAAAACTATAAAATGGTAATGTGGGATGTACAACTAAGCAATATGTGATATAAATATTGATATAATAATATTAATATAGATAGCATATTCAAAGCGATTAATAACTATAAAAGTGGTATTGATTAACCATGCACAAGAAAGTTCCGTTCAGAAATTCAGCGTCACCCTAATTTGTAAAATAGCTTAAAAATAACAAACGTTATCCAAAAGGAACATGTCTTATACCAAAACAAAGATAATTCAATAAGGTTTTCAGTTTTATAAGTATAAGCATCTCAGTTTGTCCCTACAAAAAGTTATGAACATTCAAAGTTGAAAGTTTGCTGCTGGAATTTCCCTGGACAGCAGTTTGGAGACATTTTTATTTGCATTTTACGTTATTTAAACAATTTATTTTGCAAGTAAATATTTCATAGAGTTATAGTATTCTGAGTTAGCTTCGTAACGAACTAAAGAACGTATACTAATGATTTTTCTATGATTTATAACGGATTTTATAAGATAAGGTGTACAGTAAATTTCAGATTTGTCATATCCGATTTTTCAACGACGTTTCATATGTAAACTATAAGATTTTCAAATGTATAACATTATAAAATATAGATTATAAACTAATTAAAGATAATAATAATAAATATTACGACGATATATATTTTAAATGATATGGTTGCAGTATAATGTAATCTAGTATGTCACAAGATAAGTTTTCATGATCTAGATTTAATATGATATAAACGGATGCAAACGGAACATCGAAACATTATAAAATTAAACATGGGGCACTAGATTTAAACTATAGGTATGGTATTTATTTAAATAGGTATAAAATTAATTATATAGCATGTAGCATGATTAACTTGCCTCGATGGGTCGCGAATCGGGAAAACGGAACGTTAACCGTCGGTGGGGAAAACTCGCGACGGGCGCACGGTTCACGGAATGAACCCCAAACGACGAACAAAGGAACCACACGGGTCAGGGTACCTCGCTGGAACGTCGAGAAGCGTCACCGGCACGACGGAATTCCGGCAACAAAAGAACAGTTAAAAAAAATGAGAAACGAGACATGAAGCAAGAAGAGAAAGAATGATAAAGAGAAGTACGAGAGAATATATGAGAGAGAGAGAGAGAAAGTGGAGAGAGAGAGAGAGCTGCAGGTGGGGGCCTACGGAATTAAAAGGAACGCGATTGGCTAAAGGGGAATCGTTAGTTAGGGATAAATATTAATTAAAGATTCAAAACATTTTAAGGAACGGTAGGATATATATATATAGGTTAATTTAAAGATTTAAAAGATAGATAATGAACAGTAAGATATCAGGTTAGTTAGAAAAATATATGCGATGGTTTTAATAATATTAAAATTTGGGATTTTGGCGCCAAATAAAACATTTCCAAATCGCGCCCGGGTCGGGTCCAAAAATTTGAAATTGAAATAATAGGATTTTAAGCGGGATCCAAATTTTAAAATTAAGTGTTTTATGATCAAAAAGCATACCCCCAAAACGGACACACGTACGTGCACGTAGCCGTCCAAACTCGCCCGTTTCACGGAACGGGACGAGAACACAATGCACGGACGCTACCACGAGGCTAGGGGTGTCAAGTAGGCCAAGATGAGTATTTTCAATTTTATTTTAGATGCCAAAATTTGTTATATGTAGAAATGACTTTGCTGGGTAAATTTTACAGTAAGCAACAAACAAGCAAGTTAAATGAAATGAGTACCACATTATGCTCAAACAGTAACTGAAAATAGTAGCATTGGGCTCGGGTGTTACAAAGGGTGACTTCGTCATGCCCCCTGCTTTGAGGAGAGACCGTTATTGGTGCTAGCCTGTCAAAGACTGACACCCGTTGAGAAGTAATGTCTAATCTGTCAAAGACAGACCTCTGGGCAGGGGAAGCAGCTTTGAGGACCTCGCCTGGAGCAGCAACCGGAATGGCCAGCCTTGTAAAAACTGACTTCTTGGAAGGAGGAGACTTTCCAATGATTTCGTCTGCTTGAGCCGGGATGGCTATCCGCTTTGGGATGGCAGCTTCGGATATCGCGGGCTTGTAGACGTTCTGGCCCAGTCTGTTGAAAACTGAGGTATTGAAGTTGGGCGACCCGTTGAGAGGGGTCGTGGCAGTGGTAAGTCGATCAAAGACCGGCTTCTTTGGAGCTTCTTGCGATGTCATTGGGGCATTGAAGCTCATCGGTCGAAGCATGGTCCCGAAGAATAGTCCAGCGGTGGTTTGAGTTATCTGCTCCACTGGCATCTTGAAAAGGGAGGCCGCTTGGGGCCCATAAGTCACTCCTCCAGCAAGGACGGAGCGAGAGGTTCAGTTGCAGGTAGTGCAGTTTGAAGCCATTGATCTTCTGTTTTCTGCACGGAGCAAGACACCAAATCTTAGTACCTCGAATCCACAGGCAACCACAGCAAACCGCGATTCGTTCGCGAACACGACACACGAAGTGTGGAGTGGAAAGAGGAAAAGGTCCCACCGAGCGTGCCAGAATCTGTTCCCCTCTGAATGGCGGCCAAGACATGGACGTCTTGCCTGAGATTCGGGGCAGATGCTATTTGGTTTTATCCGTCCACTTCTCCAAAGATGCCAAATTGATTTATGGCACCGTGAATCGGAGGTTTAGACGGATGCGACCGATGTAGCAGACTTCGTCAGATTCCCTCTCGCTTGAGGGGTTTTTGATTGTGGGGACGCTCTTCCCTGCAGGCGCAAACCCCTGCAGTTAATTACGCTACCGCATCGCGGTAACAACTTTCTCCTTCTCCAGAATTTCACTTCGTGTCGTGGGTGTTTGTTTTGTTTGTGGTTGCCCGTGGATTGTATACGGAGACTAATTTATGTGGTCGCCCGTAGGACGTGGATTAGTCCAAATCCGTATTTTCTTAGATTTGGTTTTGGGGTTTTGGTTTAAGAATACGTTAGCCATATTTGAGGCTAAGATCAACTCAAACGTTTGTTAAGGATACGTTAGTCTAATTTGAGACTAAGATCAACTTAACGGGATCGTTTGGATCCAACAAAAGAGCATTTGGGGGCTCTATTGTGCCAGTTTAGGGACATAGTGGTCCATTGCCAGTTTAAGGACATAGTGGTCCATTTAATGTATGGCCGTCGGGACCCGTCACCTCTCTGACGACGTTGAAGGATTACAACGACAAATATCAGAGGAGTTCAGAGATGTACCCTTGAACCGGGTGTAAATTGATTTGAGAGAGCAGTAGTGCTCAGTTCAATTTAATTTGAGGACTTATGGCCAGTATTGGGTTAAGTCCAGTTGAAAATGTTCAACATTTTATTTGCATTTGGCCTGTTAGGCCTTTGATTGGGCTCTGCTCTTTTTTAAATGATGCACAGACTCTAAATTGGTCTGTTAGACCTTTATTTGGGCTCTGCCCCTTTTTAATAATGCATTGCATTTTTATTAGGCATGTTAGGCCTTTTAATTGGGCTCTGTCCCTTCTTTAATAATGTAGAGCATTTATTATTCTGACAGTGCGCCACGTGGCTTGTCAGGCGCTTTGTGCTGATTGAGAAGCGCAAGGCGCAAACTCATGTGGGTGTGACACGTGTCACGCTCTGGTGAGCGCAAATCTGTTAGCGCAGTGCGCTGCGCGCGCTGCTGACACGTGGCGCGCTCTGATGACTTGCACCAATTTAAGAGAGCAGTGCTCTGTTTTTAGAAGCGCAAGGAGCAGCTGTTCTGTGATTGACACGTGGCGCTCCCTGGTGGCTTGCGCCAATCCAAGGAGCGCAACAGTGCAAACTCAAAAGTGCAAGGCACCGTTTAATATTTGGATCAAATTAGATCAGAGGGAAATTTTTTTTCTTGTTTTCCAGAGAGGTTCTACCTCAAATCTCAAGAACCAGTGGTTCATCAAAAGGCAATGCCTTTATACAGAAGTAAATTACTTCTTCTTTTTATTATCATCATCATTATTATTATTATTATTATTATTATTTTTTATCGAAGATCTTGATCTTGTTCTTAGATCAATGATCTTTTTAGAAGAAACTCTTCTTTTTTCAAAGGTTTACCTTTTCTCTCTTTAAGTTCTTCTCAAAATTTTAGAGGAATTCTCTGGTTTCTCTCTGTGTGTGTGTCTTTTAGACTTAGAGTCTAGGGGCCTTTATATAGGGCCAATTAATTTGTTAAATCAGTTAAAGAGATCTTTCTCTGAGTGATTTAGGGATTTTTCCCCACCGTTGGATCTTTGATCCAAGGGCTTCTGTTTTACAGAAGATAATCTTCTTATTTTAACAAGATCAGAAAGATCTTTCTGGAATTTTAATTCTGTTTTAGTGCTGGCACAGTTGGCGCAAGCGCACCTGCGCTTGACACGTGTCGTGCAGCGCAACTGCGCTGACACGTGTCGTGCAGCGCAGAGCGCAGCGCACCTGCGCTGACACGTGTCGCGCAGCGCAGCGCGCAAGTTGCCTGAAACGTTGCTTCATTTATTTTTATTTTAAATAGGGCCTTGCTCTGATTGGGTGCGCTGCCTTGGGTGCAGCGCTAGCGTGTCAGCTTTTGACACGTGGCGCGTTGCGCGCAGCGTAAGGAATCTGAAGCGTTGCTTCAATTTTTGAATTTTTGAAATTCAAACAGAGCTTTGCTCTGATTGGGGAAACATGCGCTAGCGCTTTGGGCGCTAGCTCCTCACGCGCCAGGCATGTGGGCGCTCAGGCACTAGCGCTTTGAGTGCTCGGATGCTAGCGCTTTGGGCGCTAGCGCTTTGAGTGCAAGGGCGCTAGCGCTTTGAGAGGGAAAAGGGACTTAGTCCCTGCAATGGGAGTTATACTCCCAGAAAGGAACACTTATTATTTTTTTTTTGTGTGTGTGTGTGTGTATGAGGAGTTAAACTCCTAGGATATTTTGAGGCTGATGAGGGGGATTTTCCCCTTTAGCCCTGGATCTTTCCCAAAGTTGGGTCTTTAGAGATGGGTCTTCTTCTTCCTCCTCCATTGGCCGGATCTTGGATGAAAAGGGGGGTGATTTTAAAAACCTCTCCTTTTTAAGATCTGATGAAAGATCCAAGCTCTCCTTTGTGGGTTTTGTGGTGAAAAACTATTATTTTTTGGAAAAGGAAGAGTAAAACTCTTGATTTAATTCAAAAGAAAGAAAAAGGTTTTAGAACCTTGAGGAAGGAGATCACAGATCTTGATGCTTTTTAGGAGAGAGAAAAAAGTTGTTGAGGTATTTTCATTATTTTTGCCTTTATAGGCTATACACTTTACACATAGCCCTTTGGACTTTACAAAAATGGCATTTTGCCCATCCCATGGCTCATGTGCCACTTCTTTTTGCACATAAGCCATATGCTTTACAAAAATTTGGCTTCATGCCCATTTTCTTACATTTATTCATAAAATAAAGTACAAGAAATACACCAAAATTATTTATTACAAAATTTCTATTTTGGCATGGGGGAGGCCGGCCGCTTCATGTTCGGGCTCGACCCGGGCATGGGCCCACTAGATCTGGGCTTGGGCTCACTTGGCTTGGGGTTGATTTTGATTTTGACTTGGTCAACCGGGGTGTAAATTTTTACCCCAACACTCATGGACTATGATGTCCTTAAACTTTACAGACTATGATGTCTCTAAACTACCACGGACTGTGGGGTCCTTAAACTCATAGACTATGATGTCTTTAAACTTTACAGACTATGACGTCTTTAAACTATGGACTATGATGTCCTTAAACTCCATGGACTATGATATCCTTAAACTTATGGACCGTAACGTCCTTAAACTAAAACGATAGAGCCCAAATGCTCTTTCACTGGATCGAAATGATCCTAAAAACCCTGTTAAGTAGATCTTAGTCTAAAATTAGGCTAACGTATCCTTAACAACCATTTAAGTTGATTTTAATCTCAAATGAGATTAACGATCCTTAAATCAATCCAACTACAGATCTCTCAACTGACATTGGTTCAAGGGTACATCTCTTCACATCTCTGATATGTGTCGTTGTAATTCTTCAACGTCTTCAGAGAGGTGGTGGGTCCCGACAACCAAAAACTTTATAGACTATGATGTCTTTAAACCCCGTGGACTACGATGTCCTTAAACCCACTGGACCGCAATGTCCATAAACTAAAACAATAGAGTCCAAATACTCTTTTGTTGGATCTAAATGATCCTGTTAAGTAGATCTTAGTCTAAAATTAGACTAACGTATCCTTAACAAATGGTTAAGTTGATCTTAGTCTAAAATTAGACTAACGTATCCTTAACAAACGTTTAAGTTGATCTTAGTCTCAAATGAGATTAACGATCTTTAAACCCAACCCAAAACCAAATCTAAGAAGATACGGATTTGGACTAATCCACGCCCTACGGGCGACAACATAAATTAGTCTCCGTATACAATCCACGGGCAACCAAAAATAAAACAAACACACACGACACAAAGTGACTATCTGGAGAAGGAGAAAGTGGTTACCGCGATGAGATAGTGTAATTAACTGCAGGGGCTTGCGCCTGCAGGGAAGAGCGTCCCTACAATCAAAAACCCCTCAAACGAGGTGGAATCTGACGAAGTCTGCTACAGCGGCCGTATCCGTCTAAACCTCCGATATACGGTGCCATAAATCAACTTGGTATCTTCGGAGAGGTGGACGGATAAAACCAAATAGCATCCGCCCCCAAATTCAGGCAAGACGTTTGTCTTCCCGGTCTTTCAGCGGAGAACAGATTCTGGCACGCCCGGTGGGACCTTTTCCTCTTTCCACTCCACACTTCGTGTGTCGTGTTTCGCGAACGTATCGCGGTTTGCTATGGTTGCCCCTGAATTCGAGGTACTAAGATTTAGTGTCTTGCTCCGTGCAGAAAACAGAAGATCAATGGCTTTCAACTGCACTAACTGCAACAATTGCAACAACTCCCACTCTGTCCTTGCTGGAGGAGTGATTTATGGGCCTCATGCAGCTTCCGTTTTCAAGATGCCAGTGGAATAGATGATGTAAGCCACCATTGGACTGTTCTTCGGGACCATACTCCCACCAATAAGCTTTAACGCCCCAGTGCCATCGCAAGAAACTCCGAAGAAGTCGTTCTTTGATCGGCTTACAACTACCGTGGCCCCTCTCAACGGGCCGTCCAAATCCAGCGCCTCGGTTTTCAACAGACTGGGCCAAAGCTCAGGTGGGCCCGTGAAAAAGCCTACAATACCTGAAGGAGTTATCCCGAAGCGGATAGCTATTCCAGCTCCAATAAACGAAATCCTCAGAGAGACTTCTCCTGCGAAGGGACCGGTCTTCGCTAGACTGTCCGCTCCAACTCCCGCTTCGGGCGAGATCACCAAGGCTGCTTTCCCTGCTCAAAAATCAGTCTTCGATAGGTTGGACATTTCTTCTCAGCAGACATCAGTCTTCAAGAGGCTGACACCAGCAGCAACCCTCCACCAGAGCAGGGGGCATGATGAAGCCACCCCCATAACTGAGCCGGTCCGTCAGCACGACATACTCACCGTCGTCACTGGCGCCGAGCAAGGAAGGCTGGGGGCAGCTCTCCTACTGGACTGACTCCGCCAGCTCCGATGGTAGAAATTGATGCTGCTGTTCCAACTGGGAACAGGTTTGAACGACTTAGGAGAGTACGCAAGAACTCTCCGAAGGCCGTGCTAAAAAGATCTCATCCACCTATGGAGAACGCTACAAAGGTGAAGCCAGAGCAACCCCCTCAGTGGTTGTCCTCTAAAATTCATATAGTTTGGCGACAGGTCCAAGACTCGGTGATCAACCAAGACTACTCCCGCCGATCGAAGAAGATGAAAGTTCAGGAAGAGAAGGACTATCCTGTTGCATCACAGAAGGTGTCGTCTCAACTTCGACTGCTCACAAAAGAAGAAGGTCAGAGAAATTCCCCGTGTCTGCAACAAAGCTCAAAGGCATTGAATCCAAACGCCCCAAGTCTAGGGGCATAGTGGTGCGCACTGTTTATATGGCATCCGGGAAAGAGGATAGCCGTATCTCCACGGGTCATCGACCACTCACCCGATCGGTAACAAAAGCTTAGGAGCAACAACAGAAGCTCCAGGAGATGCTAACACAGATGGCCGCACTCACTGGGCTAAAAGAAAGCCCGGAGACGTCGTCAGAGCAGCGTCAAGAACAGGAACCGATGCTGAGTTCCTCCGCAGAATCCTTGAGAAGAAAGACAGAGAGGCCGCGGAACAAGCAGCCAATATAAAACGAATGGCACTTTTATTCCAAGACATGGTCGGGATGATGTTATAGCCGGATCCTCCAGCCGAAGACCCCCAATTATCGTTGAAGACGACAGAGGGAAGACATCGAACCCTCTTCTGGCTTGTTCAGCAGCCAAGGAAGAGACCATTTCTAAAGCCGCCCTGGATGACTATATCGCACAATAGATACGAGCTCATCAGGCGAGCGAAGCGGCCGGCCAAATTGTTAAGACTGGACGACCCTATCCGAGTTGATACAATCAAATAAAGTACCCGCCAGGATATACGATCCCTAAATTCCATGTATATAAGGGGATGGGGAATCCACACCAGTACGTTGCTCAATTCAGAGCCTTGTGCGGTAATACTGGGGGTGACGATAAGCTATTGCTTCGCCAGTTTGTTGGCAGCTTGTCAGAGACAGCGTTTGAATGGTACTCTGAGCTCCCGAATGACTCCGTTAAAACATTTGCAGAAATGGAAGTACTGTTTACACAAAGGTTCACAAGCGCTAGCGAACGCACCCCAATCACGGCATTGATCAATGCCAGGGTGAAGCCGGGAGAAACATGGGTTTGGTATGCAATCCGGTGGCGGAACCTATGGTCAAAGTGCGAACAACGCATAGAAGAAGCTCCTGCAGTAGGCATGCTTATGGGAACTCTCGATCCGCAGGCGACCATATCTCAATTCATGATGTTCTTCAAGCCAACTACTTTCCAGGCCTTGATTGACAAGCTGACCCAAATTGACCAGATGGGCCATATGCCTTCCTCTTTAAAGACGGAGCTCCGAAATGAAAAGGGGAAAGGGAAAGCGATCTTTGTCGCCAACACTCAACAACAGCCGAGTAACATAAAACCGGTTGCGCAAAAGCAATGTGCGCCCACGCCAATCCCTCGAGGAGAAACTGGGTCGTCCTTACTCGTTTTTCCGAGATAAAACGAGGAGACTGTTCGAACTGGCAATATGCAATGGGCTTATCACCTTGCCGGAGCTGAGACACTCATCGCAACCCGGTGACGCCAACCATCATAACTATTGTCTCTACCATCGAGTAATAGGTCATCCAATCGAAGATTGCTACATCTTCAAAAACTGGGTTGAAGACCAGTACCAGCAAGGCAAATTCGCGTTGTCTGAAAATTGGAAGGTGAGCCCGCCACAACCACATGCTCCGAAAAAGATGGACATGCTGGGGGCATCGTGCCCATTCATAGCGGAAGCTCCATGGGAAGTTGTTCTTTCGGCAAAAACTAAAAGAATGCTGAAAGATCTTCAAACATGTCCGGCGATCAGGTGGAAAAGCCCGCAAGAGTCGGAGATCATCGATAGGATGCTGAAACCATGCCCAACATCGGGAATTAGTAGCAATGGGCAAAACACCCAAGCCTAGCCGTCAAAGTCTTCGAAGAAAAAGAAGAATACCAAAAATCCCACGCAGTCTAACGACAAGCGCACGGTTCTGCAAAAGCATATTGATGCGCTGGAGGAATATAACCAGAAGGCGCGAACCCCAATCATGCTTCAATAGCTTCTCAATCACATCCTTGAAAGTGAAGATGACGACAATGATGAGGGAGACGACTTGTCAGAGGAACCCGAAGATTATGTGGCGAGTTGCCACATGATCTCTCATTTGTCGCTAAGTAACAAAGAAGCTCACTCGGCGTCGGGAGACAACGTAGAGGAGCTGGGGGCAGGAGCAATGCCAAAATCCTTAGATTATGTGACAAGGTCTATCAAGGGGAAACCTACTTGTTCATAGAGCATCTGGCAAAACTTCGCTTCAAAATTACTATGGACCGAAAAGTCCATAAACTAGAAATTTGCCTCAAATATAGCAATAATGGACCAAAATGTCCTAAAACTAATGACTGACCGAAACGTCTTTAAACTAATACAAACTGCAGCATCCTAGGGCTGACCCAAAAAAAAAACGGTACGTCCACAAGCAAAATGGGCACGGATGAAAACCCGAAAGGGCTCCGTGAGTAAAAACAGCAAGGCTACCGGCGATGTTTTTGAAAACCCGAAAGGGCGCAGACTCGTAAAAAAAAAGGTACATCCATAAGCAAAATGGGCACGGATGAAAACCCAAAAGGGCTCCGTGAGTAAAAACAGCAGGGCTACCGGCGAGTTTGTGAAAACCTGAAAGGGCGCAATCTTGTTAAAAGACACTTACAAGGTCCTCACGACCTTGCAAGGAGAAAATACCCGTGTTAGATTCTTACGACTCACAAGGGAGAAACACACTTAGGGATCCCTACGATTCCTAAGGAAAAGTTATACTTACGAGATCCTCACGACTCGTAAGGAGAATTCCCCTATGAGACCCTCACGGCTCATAGGATTCAAAAGCCTTAAGTTCCAAGGATCTGAACCTGTTCTTAAGCCATCACAATCCTCAGATTGCTCTACAGGTGGTCTAATACTGGCCTTTGTATACAATCCACGGGCACAAATAAATGTTGCCCCAACAGAGTTCCACCACTGACGAGGGATATCTTCATATGGCGAACGACACTTGTAAGTCCTCTCGATTTACAAGGAGAAAACACTCTTGCATGATCCTTACAACTTACAAGAGAACATACACTTAGGAATCCTCATGATTCCTAAGGAGAAAAGACACCTACGAGATCCTCACGACTCGTAGGGAGAAACTCCTTTATGAGACCCTTACGGCTCATGAAATCAAATGCCTTAGTCGACAGGATCTTAGCCCTGTTTGCTAAGCCACCTTTGTTCAAACCGACAAAGGCAGATGATGATTCGCTCCTGGTAATATCCCAGTTGTAGCGATGCTGATGCCTAAATCGGTAATAAATTCCAAGCCCTTTCAAGGCAAATGATGATTCGCTCCTGGCAATATTCCAGTCGCAGCGATGCTGATGCTAAGATTGGTATCAGATCTTGAATTCCATACTCGCAAAAAAATGCATATGAAATAGCCGAAATCTTTGGTCAACTCGCAATAAAATCAGCGAGTAAAAATATATGTATACAAAATAGCCGAAATGGTTGGGCAACTCACAATAAAAAACAACGAGTAAAAAGAAAAATAGCCGAAATGATTGGGCACCGCAAAAAATAGCTGAAATTATTGGGCAATCGCTGTTGGGTTATTTACAATGGCAACAATGTTTTGGGTGGCATCTCCCATGCCAATTTCAAATTTTTGCTATTATCGATAACCCTAAATGTAACAACCCCAAATTTCCAATACAAGTTTTTATAAAAAATTTTCAAAATATCCATAAAGAGGTATTTTAGCCTGAGCACAAGAGATAAGTAATTATTTTGCTTTTTATTTACAAATTAAAAGAATGTAACAACTCCATTTTTAGTGTACAAAAGTTTGCTTTAAAATTAATGTATACTTGGAGTATTTACATTTACTGTTATTACTTTAAATAATTAATTAGCTCCATAATTACAAGAAAGAGCTTGTAGCTCATTGGTAATACCTTGCACTGCTGAACCAAGCCACCAGAGTTCAAATCCTATACCCCACATTATTTTTAATATCGATTTTTTAAAAACCTTTAGAATACCAAGAGTTTACACGTGCATATCTCACAAAAACCCCACTACACCCAAAGATATAACATTTCCAGGAGTTAGATGAACCGTCGGGAGGGATCCCGGCTGCCTGACTCGGCCGGGAATCGGCCAAATCGGCCTTGACTCGGTCTGACTCCGTCCTCAGACCGAGTCACGGCCGAGTCACGGCCGAGTCGGCTGATTCCGGCGATGGCCCCAACATGAAAGTTGTGTCTTTTCATATTCCCTATGCACCTGCAAAATTTCAGTCTCAGACCACTTCCAGAGCTCTTTTAAAACCCCAATTACTCCACTTTTAATACATTTTTTAATACATTTTATCACATTTTTTCATTTTAACCTTTCATCTACCCTAACCCTAGCCTACCCTATAAATACACCCCCTACCCTCTACCCTCTCACCCTAAAATCCTGAGCCTACTCTCTCAAAATTTTTCCAAGAGTCGTGTACTTTGAAAACAAGCTCGAGACGAAGCTCCGACGAAATTCCGGCGGAACTTCCGGCGAACGTTTTGGGAACTACCGGCGACGAAGCAATACATCGGCAATCACTATAGTTCCCTCTCACTCCCTTGTTCATTCTAAAACCCGTAAGTCCCACTTCCTTCCCTCTTTTCTATTCAAAAAATACGAAATTACAAAACCCGACGGAATCGGAACAAATCCGATTTCCGATTCGGTTTTCTATAAAATTCCACTTCTCACTAATACAATAATACTTAAACATCCTTATGTTGACTATTAAACACTAATCAAACAATTTGAACAAGTTTCATCACATGAAATAATAGATTTTTCAAATTATCGTATTTTTCACTTAAATACCACATTGTTTCAATCCTTCATTTAACCTCATCAAACTTGCTATACATTTAAAGTAGATCACGAGGTAACGACCTACCTCCTCACACACTTATATGCAACACCCCTGAGAACCTAGAATACGAGAAAACAAACATTTTCATTTAAATACCACATACTTAATAAAACCAATTCTAAAAGATTTAGTTTTGATACACTTTTTAAAGAAGTACCACTTATTATGAAAATACGATAAGTTGTGGACATCGGTCGTTTATCTAAACCTGAATCTGTGGTGTCTAGGCTAGGCAAGTGAGAAAGGTAACTTTAAAAGGCCCGTCTCACGATGATTCGTGAGCAGATCCCTCCTTTCTTCACTTGTACTTACTTGGCCACAATTGGCGGTGAAGAGGCGATTTGAGGCATCTTACAACTTGTCGTCTGTACCAGTTAGGAATAGACTAGTTGATTTAGGAGAATCTAGAACATACAATACGGAAAATATACACCTTTACAAATAAATACCATTTACTTCATAAAACCGTTTTCTAAAGCATTTGGTATTTTACAATCTTTGCAAAGCGCTGCTACAACCCACTTTGGGGAACCTGTTCGAGATGGTGCGGTTTATCGCACATCCTCAGGCTTAGTAGTGCGAGATTCAGACCTCCACAAGGAGCATTCGGTCTCAAAAGATTTAAAATACGACATCTTAAGAAAATGAGATTTTTTAGAATATAAAATATTTATTAAAATTATTTTTATATAAATATATATATATATATTTATCATTAAAATACCTATTTTATTATGATATAAATATTCCACCTTTTTCTAAAAATCACAAGAATAAATTTTACACTAAAATACTATGAATTCCAAATAAATCAACTTTACAAATTAATACCATTATTTATGAAATTAGGATATTTTCACTAGAAATATCACAATATAAAATCCACTTTTATTACAACTCTAAAGACGAATAACGAATACTTGAGGTGTATTTTGAAAAAGTATATAAAAGTATTTTTACATAAAACCCCCTCAAGTTTTATAAATTTCCCTAAGGACCCTAGCAAATTATAGGTAAGGATTAATCAAGACTTCGATTTACATTTCTAATTGTCTGACTCGGGTTTGAGTCTGATTATATTTGACTTGAATATGATTCAAATACAATCTACAATCTTCAATATTACAATTCAACATGAATCCATGAATCCAATTATCAATCTATACAACTTGACCGAACCGAACCATTGATATACATTCCATTTACATGGTTCTCCAGTTATTCCATTTATATGATTCTACGGTTACATCCATTTATTGATATCATGGTTTCGGTCAGTCTTTCAATTATACATTTAATACAATTTACAGTACAAAACAATACAAATAAAACACTACGGGGTTTAAGGGGTAGATTGGTACGGAAGGTGTTAAAGGTGGCACGAGATGGTAAGATTAAGACACTTAACATGAATCCAATTTCCGTTGTTCCGGGTTGCATAACGGAGCCTTGTACTTCCATTTGCCATGGTCTCTAGCATACTGAGACCCCTCTCGTATACACTGGCATTCTTCTGTACCAAGCTATAAACAATAGCGTTAATACAATATTACAACAATATAAAACAACATTAAAAGTTACTCTCTCTCTCTCTCTCTTTCTTCTTTTCTACTTCTCCCTTATCTTTGAAACTTACCGAGCGATCTGTTCGCTGACGACATTCTATTTCTTTCTTCTTTGAATGTCGTCAGGTGGTTTGGACCCGATAGAGATTGAGCCATCTGCAGAAGACTTGGATCAGCTTGCTGAAAAACCAGAGTTCTAGTTTCATTGTACATTTTCCATTCAGTACTTTTCATTTCCTGTCATGCCATTGTTCAGGCATCTTTTTATTTCAGTTGTATTTCCTTTTCATGCATTGTACAAAAGAATGTTAATAAATAAAAGTTGCTGTTTTTATTATACCTTGCCTCTTGTGTATTTTCTTTTATATTGCTTAGTTATGCTTAGCGTATTTGCTTCTGAGTAAATACGTAGCGGGCCAGTCGCGTCCCCTTCGCCGTAGAATGGGAAGCGGGGCATGACAGGTTTTGTTGGTGGCCCATGCAGGTCAGAGCTGTATGAAACTCTATCATGCAGTTCTGTTCTGCGTGAACAACCTAAGCAATATAACACAAGAACCAGCAACTAAAACATTATTTACAATCATGTTCCTTGAATCCCATCATTTCTTATTCTTTGAATCATATACCTTAAATCTGTCCTAACCTAAATTTTTCATTCAAGGTTATGGATTCACCAAACAACACCAGCACCAATGTCAACAACACACCTCTACCACTACCACTCACACCTGCCGTTCCTGCTCCACTCAACGAGCAAACGGTTCTGCTTAAGGCAATCCACAGCCTTCTTGAGGGACAACAACAACTCCTGAACCGTCCCGAGACTGACGCACTTGGGGTAAAGCAATTCAGGACTTTACATCCTAAGCAGTTCTCCGGAAAGGGAAGCCCACTTGAAACTGAGGAATGAGCACAAAGTGTAGAGGATGATCTGGCGGCAGCACAAGTGCCAGACATAGCTTGGGTCCGTGTGGCGAAACTGCAACTCACGGACAATGCTCGCAATTGGTTGAAGGCGGGAGAAATTCGTCTTGTACAGCTTATTGAATGGAAGACTTTTCGTGAGAAGTTCGACGTGAAGTACTTTCCTGTGACTGCCAGGTTTGCCATGGAGCAGCAGTTCATTCATCTACAACAAGGTTCGATGTGGGACAAGTCAGTAGATGAGTACGACGCTGAATTCACCATGCTAAGCCGGTAAGATATGTCACAATAGTTCAATTTTTAAATATCACATACTACACAGCTAACACAATCCTTAAACAGATTCGCGGCACACTTGATACCGACGGACGAGATCAGAGTCCGTCGCTTTCAACAAGGTTTGGGCACGGAAATTCAGGCTGCACTAGCCACAGGGAAATTTCTGACTCATGATGATGCTTTGGAAGCTGTCTGCAGTTATGAGGTAGTAATAAAAGCGAGGGGCAGACCTCAATCTGCCAGTTTGAAACGCCCTGCCAATCAAATGGCAGGAGGAGCCCCTTCCAGGCCATCGTTTGAACCAAGGAGAATTGAAGAAATTTGCCACTACTGCCATAGAAAGGGACACTTGTGGAAGGACTGTAGACGCGCAAAAGGTCTGTGTCTAATTTTTGGCGCATCCAATCACAGAATTGAGACCTGTCCATATAGATACAACTCAGCTCACACACCTACCAACTACCCGCAGCGGCCAGCTATCCAGGCTAATATAATCTTTATCTCGAATCAACACTTGATCCGATAACTCGGCTATATCACATATATCCGGCCGATATCACATATCGCGAGAATCGAATACGGTATTACATACATGTATTATTCTCGGTCCCGCACATATCACATATGTGCTCCTACTCCATTTTTCCTGAGCCAGGAAACCTCTGTGTAGGACTCTAAAGAATCGTCAATATGCCGGTAGTAGGTGATGATCATATCAAACACCCACAAGCTGCAAGCGGTCAGCTAAACATAACAGCCACCCGGGTATTGAGCGATCAGAAGATCAACAAGCAAGCCTGTACATACTCCTGTGAATCCAATCAGTAACACTCCTGTACAGTCCGATCTTTTCATCTGATATGTCGCATATCCAGTTTAGGGATGGTAAACGTCAGACCCCAGTAACTGATAAGTTGTGTCGATGTAAGGCTCATAACGGGTCGAGAAACTACTAATAACACTTACCAGTAGATCTCCATATCAGCCCTGGCCGGGGACTTCCAGTTATAGCCAATCGAACACAGCACAACATCAACTCCCAATACCGGGAGAGACGAAACCCCTCCTATCACTTATTGCCTCCATGTGATTCGCGACTGTACCCAAAAGCCACCATTTTGTATGTTCTCGTGAACGTGGTAAGGTGGAAATCAAAGCACGGTAGGAATCACACAAGACTCTATGACGATCTCGGGTCTACAGACTAACCTGTACCAGTGTCACCAGAGAACTGCTATCTGACGATAGGTATAATACCATCTAGGAGTTCTCGGTGAGTCCGTTCAGTGTGCCCAGTCTTCACTGAGCACCCATACACCATCTTTGATGTTAAACACCGATGGATATGGGATCATCCATCGCCCATCATATGGGTCAAGATGCGTATACGCTAGTCTACTCTGGAGTATCGATGCCCTGTCTCGATACTCCCTCGACTAGGAACAGTTATAGGATGTACTCTTGGACTATCCTGACCCCACTAGTATGATCTGCATCATAGTCCTAGTAGTCGAGTATATATCCTAAGGGCTTTATCAACATGTGAGAGCAAGACAGTAAACCAATACAAGTTAACATGTTAAGACAAAGTGAAACCAAATAGCATACTATCATGTCCAGCAAGAAAGTCCTCTCTATATATATCCAAGCATCCACTACAATATACATCCCATATACAACAATGGCCTCTAGGGCATATATATAACCAACAATCGCAACTTTCGTGATACAAAAAGCTGAAATGATAGAGCATCGCGGAAAGAAAACAAAAAAATAATACATATAACATGAAACATGTGCCCTACAGGTGAGATCACATCGATCCCTGTATACAATCCATGGGCACAAACAAAGAGGGAACTATATCATCCCACCAGGCTCCATCAGAAAGAGAGCCAAGCCCCGATGGCAAAAACCTCGATTCAGGGAAATCAGCATCCTTGGCGAGAGCATCTCGATTCGCGTCGACCCGCAAGGAAATCAGTGTCTTTGCAGGAATACCTCGATTCGTCTCAACTCTGAGGAAATCAATGTCCTTGGCAAATACCTCGATTCAGGGAAATCAACATCCTTGACGAGAGCATCTCGATCCGCGTCGACCCGCAAGGAAATCAGTGTCTTTGCAGGAATACCTCAATTCGTCTCAACCCCCAGGGAAATCACCGTCCTTGGTAAATACCTCGATTCAGGGAAATCAACATCCTTGACGAGAGCATCTCGATTCGCGTCGACCCGTAAGGAAATCAGTGTCTTTGCAGGAATATCTCGATTCACCTTAACCCCCAGGGAAATCAGCGTCCTTGGCAAATACTTCGATTCAGGGAAATCAGCGTCCTTGACGAGAGCATCTCGATTCGCGTCGACCCGCAAGGAAATCAGTGTCTTTGCAGGAATACCTCGATTCGTTTCAACCCGCAGGGAAATCAGAGTCCTTGGCAAATACCTCGATTCAGGGAAATCAGCGTCCTTGACGAGAGTATCTCGATTCGCGTCGACCCGCAAGGAAATCAGTGTCTTTGCAGGAATACCTCGATTCGTTTAAACTCCGAGGAAGTCAATGTCCATGGCAAATACCTCGATTCAGGGAAATTAGCGTTCTTGACGAGAGCATCTCGATTCAGGTCGACCCGCAAGGAAATCGGTGTCTTTGCAGGAATAGCTCAATTCGTCTCAACTCCGAGGAAATCAGTGTCCTTGGCAAATACCTCGATTCAGGGAGTCCTTGGCGAGAGCATCTCGATTCGCGTCGACCCGTAAGGAAATCAGTGTCTTTGCAGGAATACCTCGATTCGTGTCGACCCCCAGGGAAATCATCGTCCTTGGCAAATACCTCGATTCAGGAAAATCAGCATCCTTGACGAGAGCATCTCGATTCGTGTCGACCCGCAAGGAAATCAGTGTATTTGCAGGAATACCTCGATTCGTCTCAACTCCGAGGAAATCAGTGTCCTTGGTAAATATCTTGATTCAGGGAAATTAGCGTCCTTGGCGAGAGCATCTCAATTTGCGTCGACTCGCAAGGAAATCAGTGTCTTTGTAGGAATATCTCGATTCGTCTCAACCCCCAGGAAAATCATCGTCCTTGGAAAATACCTCGATTAAGGAAAATCAGTATCCTTGACGAGAGCATCTCGATTCACGTCGACCCGCAAGGAAATCAGTGCCTTTGCAGGAATATCTCGATTCGTCTCAATTCCGAGGAAATTAGTGTCCTTGGCAAATATCTCAATTCAGGGAAATCAGCGTCCTTGATGAGAGCATCTCGATTCGTGTCGACCCGCAAGGAAATCGGTGTCTTTGCAGGGATAGCTCGATTCATCTCAACCCCCAGGGAAATCAGCATCCTTGGCAAATACCTCGATTCAGGAAAATCAGCGTGCTTGACGAGAGCATTTCGATTCGCGTCGACCCGTAAGGAAATCAGTGTCTTTGTAGGAATACCTCGATTCGTCTCAACCCCTAGGGAAATTAGCATCCTTGGCAAATACCTTGATTTAGGGAAATTAGCGTCCTTGACGAGAGCATTTCGATTCGCGTCGACCCGCAAGAAAATCAGTGTCTTTGCAGGAATACCTCAATTCGTCTCAACCCCGAGGGAAATCAGTGTCCTTGGCAAATATCTCGATTCAAAGAAATCAGCATCCTTGATGAGAGCATCTCGATTCATGTCGACCCGCAGAGAAATCAGTGTCTTTGCAGCAATACCTCGTTTCCTCTCAACTCTGAGGAAATCAGTGTCCTTGGCAAATACCTCGATTTAGGGAAATCAGCGTCCTTGACGAGAGCATCTCGATTCGCGTCGACCCGCAAGAAAATCAGTGTCTTTGCAGGAATACCTCGATTCGTCTCAACCCCCAGGGAAATCAAAGTCCTTGGCAAATGCCTTGATTCAGGGAAATCAGCGTTCTTGGCGAGAGCATCTCGATTCGCGTCGACCCGCAAGGAAATCAGTGTCTTTGCAGGAATACCTCAATTCGTCTCAACCCCCAGGGAAATCAGCGTCCTTGGCAAAAACCTCTATTCAGAGAAATCAGCATCCTTGACGAGAGCATCTCGATTCATGTCAACCCACAGAAAAATCAGTGTCTTTACAGGAATACACGACGTCAACAAACGGAGCCACGGCAAAATCCCTAGTTCCAAGTCTCGACAGCCACATCTACAGCCTGGAGACCCAAAACAACGTTTCTCCTCATTCCAGCAGGATTCAGACACGACAATCAATCTCGGAGCCACGACAGAGTCCCTAGTTCTAAGTCTCGACGGCCACATTTACAGCCTGGAGACCTACAACAGCGTTCCTTTTTATTCCAGCAGGATTCAGACGCGACAATCAAACGGAGCCATAGCAAAGTCCCCTAGTTCCAAATCTCGAAGGTTCACAGAAAGCCTAGAGACTATCTCGGAGCCGCGGCAAAGTTCCTAGTTCCATGGCTCGGCGGTGCACAGACAACCGAGAGTCAATCCTGACCCCGTATGGCTAAAGTCAATCCTGACCCCGTACGGCTAAAGTCAATCCCGACCCCGTACGGCCAAAGTCAATCCTGACCCCGTGGAACACGGCCAAAGTCAATCCTGACCTCGTGGAACACGGCCAAAGTCAATCCTGACCTCGTGGAACACGACCAAAGTCAATCCTGACCCCGTGAAACACAACCAAAGCCAACCTTCGACCTCCCTGTCAAAGCAATGCTTTGATTCGGGAGCAGGTCAACTCATCAATCACTTACGAGTCCTCTTGACTTGTAAGGAAGAAAATTCTCTTGGGAGATCCTTACGACTCTCAAAAGAAAAACACACTTAGGAATCCTCACGATTCCTAAGGAGAAAATACACCTACGAGATCCTCTCGACTCGTAGGGAGAAAATTTTTTATGAGACCCTCATGGCTCATAAAATTGAAAAGTCTTATGCGGCAAACCTGAACCTGTTTCTTAAGCCATCACTACCCTACAAAAAGGTCAAGATAGACTATCTGCGGGCCGCATTTACCAAAACCACATTCGCTAATGAAATAAAGAAGCTACTTACGTATCCTCATGATTCGTAAGGAAAAATACCCGAGTGAGATCCTTACGACTCATGGAGGCGATGAACACTTAAATCCTCACGATTTCTACGGAGAATATGCATCTATGAGATCCTCTCGACTTGTAGGGAGAAAAAACCTTCTTGAGACCCTTACGGCTCATGAAGATGAAAAAGTCTTAGACTACAAGGACCCTAAACTTGTCTCCTAATCTCTCAATTCTATGTCCATGCATAACTATGCACTACTTCACCAACTTATATACTTATGTGGGCAAAGTAGTGGGGGGCATTTGTTCCCACCAAAAATTTCTGCGCAAAAGAGCCCAAGGTATCAAATGGCAGCGATACGCTTAAGAAAATGTGAACCAGTATTTTCCGGGCTGTATTTTGACAAACACCCGAATAAGAAACAACTAAATTATGAAGATATCGAAAGTGTCTCGAAAAATCTTTCGATTTGATATTTTATGGGCCTCATAATTCATCCGTGAGCAAAAGTTATGAGCAAATGTGCTACGCACGTGTAATCTAAAGTAATGCTCTACTACATGGGAGTTGCATTTTTAGTCCCACATTGGAAAAAAGAGAGATCTCTTCTCTACCACTTCCATATAAATAAGAGGAGATACCTCTTAGAAAAGGTAGAGAATTCAATTCTCAAAGGAGATTAGTTCTCCATAGGAGCTTGCTCCCCCCCATAATGCGTATATGCGCAAGCGCCATGTACGCCACGTGCAATGCACATATGCCCGCCACATGCGCGCCACGTGCAACGCACGTGAGAGAATTCAATTCTCAAAGGAGATTAGTTCTCCATAGGAGCTTGCTCCCCCCATAATGCGTATATGCGCAAGCGCCATGTGCGCCACGTGCAATGCACATGCGCCCGCCACATGCGCGCCACGTGCAACGCACGTTAGCCAAACACGTGCAACGCGCGTGGGAGACTTCAATTCTCAAAGGAGCTTAGTTCTCCATGTTAGGGCCTTAGGTTCCCTCATGATGTGCAAGCGCCACGTGCGACGCACGTGCGCCCGTCACATGCGATGCACGTGCACGAACGCAAAGAGGCCTTTTTCAGCAGTTAGGAGTTTAAGCTTCAACATATTCTTCCTCCTGATAAGTGGGACATGGTTCAAAGGGTACATCCCTCCACACCTTCGATATATGACGTTGTAATCTCTCAGCGTCGTCAGAGAGGTGGTGGGTCCCAACGACCAATGATCTCTCTTTCCAAATAGAGAGGAACCCCCCACAAATTTTGAGAAAGTTCAAAAAGAAGAGAAAGCTCTCGGCAGAAGAAGAATTTCTTCAAGGTAAAAATAAAGAGATCAAAGCATCTCATCAGAAAAAGAACTTAGTTCTTACGCTAGATCATAGATTTATAAGAAAAATGTCTTTCACAAAGAGATCATAACATCTCATTATAAAAGAGGGAAGAATAATTCAATTCTCTTAGGATCACAGATTCATAAAGGCAAACCCTTTCACCAAAAACATAAAAGATTGAAATATCTCCTATAAAATAAGAACTTGGTTCTTAGACCCATGAGACAAAGTCTCTTATAAGAGAGAATCTATTTCTCAGATAGCAGAGTTGTCTAAAAAGAGCCTTAGCGCTCCAAATTTAAAGAAGCACCTTAGCGCACCAAGTCTGGCGCACAGCGTCAAGCGCGCCACGTGCTCCTCACGTATGCGCTACTTAAACAAAAGCACTCTGCGCTCATTGTCTGGTGCTCAGTGCCAAGTGCGCCACATGCTCCTCACGTGTGCGCTACTTAACAGAAGCGCTCTGCGCTCATTGACTGGAGCTCAGCGCCAAGCGCGTTACGTACTCCTCACGTGTGCGCTACTTAACAGAAGCGTTGTCACGCCCCACTTCCCAGAGTACGCTAAGATAGGCACGTGACATAGCCAACCATGCTACCCGTGGATAGGAAATATCCCTCCACAGTCACATTGCGGCTGTAGAGATATCAAGAACAATAATAAACTATCTAATACATATCCATAAGCCAGAATAAATGAATCAAGAATAAAATAATGCGGAAGCAAAAGATCCAATACAATAATAAACTGGAACGTACGTCCCATAATGCGGGCTCACATCAGGAATGAAAATGCTGAAAAGAAAGTGAAATAACTAATGACAGGTCCTCACTACTCGGCCTGTTCACTGAAATGCTCCTGCTCGGCCTGCAGCAAAGGTAAAGAATCTGGGCCATGCAAAACCCAGACGTCAGTGCGTCATAATATCAAGCAATAATATAAACAGGGGGTACCAAGACATGCAGGCACGAATATGAACAGTAATAAAGGTATAACAGTAAAATAATAAGGACAGTGAAGGGTAAGGCATATGTGATGTGCAGTGAGTAATCTAAATTGGTTTACTGGGTTAACCACTCTCAAGTTTTTGAAATCAATTTGATGAATCGTCGATGTAACTCAATAGTATCTCATGCGTGCCCGGGACCACGGTCAAAGACTCTAGGGCTGAATCCGAGACGTGCCGCTAGGCAGTAAAAGATAGTATGTAATGACGAATGATATCAGCAGCATCATCCCGGGGCTGGCCTAGCCCGTAAGACTGATCAGTAAAGGCATCGAACTGTCGAGTTACAAGTCAGGTTTCATCATTGATTTCCCCATACCCCCAAGTTATGTGTTCAAGTCAGGTATTGATGAATCTGGAGCTAATGCCAACACCGGATCAAGCAAGTATAGGTTTGTCTGGATAGACAACAGGAAATGACTATAGGGACGACAGGTCAAGATTGTCGACATTAGTAACAAGATCAGGTAACAGGCCAAGCTGTGGTACATCAGGTCATGTCAGGTGGTGTACATGTATCAAGTCATGTCAAGAAGTGCACAGGTATCAAGTCATGTCAGTAGTAGTGTATCAGGTCGTGTCAGGTAGTGCACAAGTATCAAGTGGGTGCTCACAATCAAACTGTAATAAGTATGGGTACACAAAATCAAGTACGGAGTGCTAATGTAACAATAAAATGGAATAATGTGATATGGTATGCAAATAGATACAAATTCAAAGATATGGATGCACAATTATCGATTAGGGTTACATTTATAGTTCCAATACTAATTAGGATGCACTTTATTAAACATGGAGTGTTAATATCACAGTGTTATGTTTTAATGTGATCTATGGATGTAATTATATATATTTTAAATGAGATGGATGCAAACGGGTATCCGAAAAGTTATAAAACTATAAAATGGTAATGTGGGATGTACAACTAAGCACTATGTGATATAAATATTGATATGGGTGCAGTATATTATAATCTAGTATGCAACAAGATAGATTCTCCATGACCTAGATCTAAAATGATATAAACGGATGCAAACGGAACATCGAAACGTTATAAAACTAAACATGGGGTACTAGATTTAAACTACAGGTATGATATTTATTTAAATATGTATAAAATGAGTTATATAGCATGTAGCAAGATTAACTTGCCTCGACGGATCAAGAAACGGATGTGTACGGAATATCTCACGTCGCCGAAATGTCGCGACGCGCGCACGGTACACGGAACGGTTCCAAATAACGCACAAAGGTGATCACACAAGTCAGGTACGACGTCTGGATCGTCGGGATCGTCGACGTCACGTCCGGCACTGGCGAACTAAACAAACAGAGAACCAATTTTTTTAAAGACAGAAAGAAAGGAAAGAAAAGAAAGAAGGAGGAAAGAAGGGGAGAGAGAAGGAAGTGAATGGCTCACTGTGTTGTACTGTGATCTAGGAACGAGGGGGCGACGATGAGATCGATTGCGGCGATCTCACCGGCGATGTAGCGGTGTGCAGGGTGTGCTCGGGTTTGGGTTTCTGGGTGTGTGCAGGGCTCGGGGAGATGAGCAGAGGAAGGTGAGGACGAGGGGAGGATGAAGACGAGGTCGGGAGGGGCGTCGTCGGAGGCTTGGGCGATGACGAGCGCGAGGCCGGCGATGCTGGAGTTTGCTGGGTTTCACGTTAGAAAAAGAAATGAGGAGAGAGGAAGAGGGATGTTATAATATATATAGGGAGAGAAAGAGAGAAATAAAGCGAGAGGAGAGAGAGAGAGAATCTGAGAGAGGAGAGAGAGAGAGAGAATCTGAGAGAGGAGAGAAAGAGCGAGATCGAGAGGAGAGAGAGAGGGATGAACAGTTAGGAGAGATAAAGTCGTTGTTTTGTGGGAGAGAGAGAAAGAGATAGCGTGGGGAGAGAGAGAGAGGGAGAGAGAGAAAGGGAGAAAGAAAAAGAAAGAGAGAGGGAGTGGGGCCACGGGCCAGTGAGAGATAGCTGGGGGGTGAGCTGTTAGGAGTTAGGATTTAGATTTTAAATTTTAAGAAGATTTTAGTTTGTTATGGAAATTTAAAAGCTGAATAAAATATAAAGATATTAAATTAATTAATTTGAATTTTGGCGGGATACAAAATATTCCAAAATACGCCCGGGTCGGGTCTAAAAATTCAGATTTAAAATACGAAAAATATATGCGACTTTCAAAATTCAAAATGAATGCTCAGGTAACGAAAATGCATACCCCCAAGAACGGATGCACGTACATGCGCGTAGCTATCCAAACACGTCCGTTTCACTGAACGGGACGAGAACAAGATGCGCGGATGCTACCACAGGGTTAGGGGTATCAAGCAGGTCATGTTATGTAATTTTAAAATATTTTCTGTGACTTAAAATGTTATATGGTTAAATATGCAATGCCAGATGAAATGCTAGTATGCAGTATACATGAAATGCACATGTCTACGTAACAAGTCATGGTAATTCATAAATATGAATCGAACAGGTTCAAGCAAGCGGGTCAGATCGAATGCAATGTAAAATGTAAAATACCATTCGCACCCAAAACACGATAAACCAGGAAAATACCACAAATAAGAAAATACGAGAACTGGAATTGGTATAAATGAACTAAGTTGTTACAAGCGCTCTGCGCTCATTGACTGGCGCTCAGCGCTAAGCACGTTACGTACTCCTCACGTGTGCGCTACTTAACAGAAGCGCTCTGTCCTCATTGACAGGCGCTCAGCGCCAAGCGCACCACGTGCTCATCACGTGTGCGCTGAGAGAACATAAACTGTTCTTTAAATAAAGCTCCAGAGCTATAATGAGTGCTCAACACTCAATAAAAGACAAAAACAATTGTCAAAAGCCAAACCAATGCTCAACATTGTTAAATGAAAAAGGACTGAGCCTAATTAAATGTCCAACATTTTAACTGAATAGGCCGAGCCCAAGTTGGCCACAGATCCCTAATTTAGATTAATTGAGCCCATATGCTCACAAATCTTTGATCTTAGTCCCAAATTGGACTACAGATCTCCCAACCAATATTGGTTCAAGGGTACATCTCTTCACTCCTCTGATATTTGTCGTTGTAATCCTTCAACGTCTTCAGAGAGGTGACGGGTCCCGACAACCAGACATTTCACGGACTGTGGGGTTCTTAAACTCATGGACTATGATGTCCTTAAATTTTACAGACTATGATGTCTCTAAACTTTACAGACTATGATGTCTCTAAACTACCATGGACTGTGGGGTCCTTAAACTCATAGACTATGATGTCTTTAAATTTTACAGACTATGACGTCTTTAAACTATGGACTATGATGTCCTTAAACTTCATGGACTATGATGTCCTTAAACTTATGGACCGTAACATCCTTAAACTAAAACGATAGAGCCCAAATGCTCTTTCGCTGGATCTAAATGATCCTAAAAACCCTGTTAAGTAGATCTTAGTCTAAAATTAGGCTAACGTATTCTTAACAACCATTTAAGTTGATCTTAATGTCAAATGAGATTAACGATCCTTAAATCAATCCAACTACAGATCTCTCAACTAACATTGGTTCAAGGGTACATCTCTTCACACCTTTGATATGTGTCGTTGTAATTCTTCAACGTCTTCAGAGAGGTGGTGGGTCCCGACAACCAAAAACTTTATAGACTATGATGTCTTTAAACCCCGTGGACTACGATGTTCTTAAACCCACTGGACCGTAATGTCCATAAACTAAAACAATAGAGTTCAAATGCTCTTTTGTTGGATCTAAATGATCCTGTTAAGTAGATCTTAGTCTAAAATTAGACTAACGTATTCTTAACAAATGGTTAAATTGATCTTAGTCTAAAATTAGACTAACGTATCCTTAACAAACGTTTAAGTTGATCTTAGTCTCAAATGAGATTAACGATCCTTAAACCCAACCCAAAACCAAATCTAAGAATATACGGATTTGGACTAATCCACGCCCTACGGGCGGCAACATAAATTAGTCTCCATATACAATCCACGGGCAACCAAAAATAAAACAAACACACACGATACGAAGTGACCATCTGGAGAAAGAGAAAGTGGTTACCACGATGCGGTAGCGTAAATAACTGCAGGGGCTTGCGTCTGCAGGGAAGAGCGTCCCGACAACCAAAAACCCCTCAAACGAGAGGGAATCTGACGAAGTTTGCTACAATGGCCGCATCCGTCTAAACCTCCGATATACGGTGCCATAAATCAACTTGGCATCTTCAGAGAGGTGGACGGATAAAACCAAATAGTATCTGCCCCCAAATTCAGGCAAGACGTTTGTCTTCCCGGTCTTTCGGCGGAGAACACATGTGAGTAGCGGTTTCAGATAGATTTAAATCCTTTGACAGTCTCCCACGTGTTAAACACGTGAGCACTCACATGCAAAGCACACGAGTGCCTGCTGCAGTTATGATTAAATACTATAGCAGCGCCCACGTGTTAATCACGTGAGCACTCAAATGCAAAGCATGTGGATACTGGTTTCAGATAAAATTAAATCTTATGATAATCCCCACGTAATAAACACGTGAGTACCCACGTATTAAACACATGAGCACCCACGTGTTAAACGCGCGAGTTCCCTTACCGCATTTGTCATGCCCCGCTTCCCAATAAACGGAAACGGTGATGTGGCAAACCCGCGACGTATTTATTTCGAGAAGGTCATTTTCCTGAATAAATACGCTAAGCGTAATTGAGCAATATAAAATGACAAGAAATTAATATGAGATTTAAACTTCAACAACTTTATTTACATTCAACTTGATACATTTACAATACATGAGTTCAACTAAAAGAAAAATACAAGAAGAGAAATGCCTAAACATATGGCATATATAAACTGAAAGAGTGGTTAACTAGTGTAGGGATCCTTAGCGTGGCAGCAAGGTTTCGGGAGGCATCGTCCATGCCGTTCTTAAATTTTTGCCGTTCTAAAGAACCCTAACCTAAAATCTTTAACTAGAGTTTTAAACAAATTAGCAATGCAAACAACTTTATATCTAAGTGAATGAGGAATACAACCTTTGTAGACCCGTCCTTCATTTCTAAAGCTCCGTGTAGTAGTCCCTTCACTCTAAATAGTGAACTCCCGAACTCTAGTAAAGGTTCACATGAAGAAATGAACGTGCTTGCTCGAAGTCTTCGAGGCTAAAGATAATCTATGTTGAGGAGACTTAAGCTCATGCTACCTCTTCACTAATATGTGAATTAGTGAAGCAAACACCCTAAACTAAATGGCTAATAGTAGAGGACGATGAAGTAGGAAATGGGCTCTCTTTAGTTTTCTTTTTCTCACAATATTTTCTCACTATAGAAAAAGCTAGCAAGCTTTTTCTCATGAAGAAGAAGATGAAGAATGAATGAGAGAATGAACTCATGAGGTGAGAATAGCAACCATGGGTGAGTTAGTGTCATACACTAACTCATGTAGAGAATAAATCATGGCTAGTTAATAATGGTTAGGTTAATAAATATTTACAAGTAAAACAAACTTAGTGGACTTGGTCAATGGTTCCACAAGCTTTTACAAGTTTCAACCATGTGACTTAATCCCACTAATTTTGAATAGCTTTAAATAAATAAAACCCTACATTATTTCAAGCATGGTGTGAGTCTCATACACCCAAGAAGCATGTGGCATCAAGCATGACACAAAATTATGTACATTAATATATATCACATATATACTATATGCACACAAGTGAGAAAAAGAAATGTTTAAGTCAGCAAATATTAGTTAATGTAAATTAATATATCAAATATATAATTATACATTAAATTATTAAATCAACACTTGATTTAATAATCCGGCTATATCTCATACAACCGGCTAATATCAAATGTAACAACTTATCGAATCAACACTTGATCCGATAATCCGGTTATATCATATATAACCGTCCGATATCACATATCGTGAGAATAGAATGCGGTATCACATACGCGCATTAATCTCGGTCCCGCACATATCACATATGTGCTCCTACTTCGTTTCGCATGAACCAGGAAACCTCTGTGAAGGACTCTAAAGACTCGTCAATATGCCGGCAGTAGGTGATGATCATATCAAACACCCACAAACCGCAAGCGGTCTGATAAACGTAACGGCCACCCGGGTATTGAGCGATCAGAAGATCAACAAGCAAGCCTGTACATACTCCTGCGAATACAATCAGTAACACTCTCGTACAGTCCGATCTCTTCGTCTGATATGTCGCATATCATAGCCTGGGGATGGAATAACGTCATACCCGATGCAAGGTCCATAACGGTTTGAGAAACTAATGATAATACTTACCAGTAAATCTCAGCAACCCTGGCCAGAGATTTCATATTATGGCCAATCGAGCATAGCGCAATATCAACTCCCAATACCGGGAGAGACGAATCCCCTCCTATGGCTCATTGCCTCCATGTGACTCGGGACTGTACCCAAAAACCATCTTTTTGCATGATCTCTTGACCGTGGTATGGTGAAAATCAAAGCACAATGGGAATCACACAAGACTCTATGACGATCTCGGGTCGACAGACTAACCTGTACCAGTGTCACCAGAGAACTGCTATCTGACGATAGGTATAATACCATCTAGGAGTTCTCGGCGAGTCTGTTCAGTGTACCCAGTCTCCAATGAGCACCCGTATACCTTCTCTGATGTCAAACACCAATGGATGTGGGATCATCCATCACCTATCATATGGGTCAAGAAGCGCATACGCTAGTCTACTCTGGAGTATCGATACCCTGTCTCGATACTCCTACGACTAGGAACAATTATAGGGTGTACTTGTGGACTACTCTTGGCCCCACTAGTATGATCTCCATCATAGTCTTGGTAGTCAAGTACACATCCTAAGGGCTTTATCAACATGTGAGAGTAAGACAACATCACTTATACAAGTCAACATATTAAGATAAAGTGCAACCAGATAGTATACTATCATGTCGAGCAAGAAAGTCCTCTCTATATATATCCAAGCATCCACTACAATATACATCCTATGTATAGTAATGGCCTCTAGGGCATACATATAACTAACAACTATTCTAGGCATGAGTCATGATCTATTCGTGCTCCTCTTCGGTGTGGTCCACCTCCTCAGTTTCTACAGTATTTGATGAACATTCAAAGAAACAAAGATGGGTGGAATGCCCGTCAGCGAACTTTCCCTCGGTAAATCCCCTAGAATTTGGGTGTGAAGTATAATGATAAATAAAATGTATATCATGAAATAATGGACTGGGAGATATGTTGTTTAAACATGTCATTTACTGCAAGCATGACAATTCTATTTAACATGCAGTTCTCTATATATATCATGGCAAAATAACATGAGCATAGTATAGTATGGCCGTGTAGTGTAGGTATAGTGAACATGAAGTGAATGTAAGTGTCCTAAAAGGTCTTTACATGGGTCAACTAATGTAACGTAAGTTCAAGAGTGAATATCAATCAATCTCAAGAGTGTTCTAAAACCCAACAGGCTGTAATCCAGGGGTAAGAAACCACGGGCCCGAATCAAGTGTTAGTAACGGGACTTCAAGCTAGTGTTGAACTATTCCAAACTCAACAGGCTATAATCCAGGAGTAAGGAAACACGGGCCCTCATGATAGCTTGCTGGTGTTAGTAAACATGGATTCATGATCTAGGAGGACTCCTGAGATTTCGTTGGATTCACACATGAACTACCCCAATACCCCGTGTATTCTACGTTACAGCAAAAATTACAAGTCCATGAATACATCAAGTTTCAAGATTGAGTTCATGTCAATATCAAGTATTCGTGTCAAGTGTTCATATATTCATGTCAAGTTGTATTTATGGTTCAAGTTAAGTCAGTTTCAATAGTAACCACTGTATTCTGGTATTCATGTTAAGTTCAGGTCAAATTATAACCATGGTTCAGTCAAGTCAAGTCAAGTCAAGTATACATATTTGAGTTTGATATTGATTTCGAATGTTAAAGTTCATGATGAAGTATTCGTGTTTGATTTTGATTCAGGTTTGAGTTGGACTCAGACTGAGTCAGACACGTAAACTGATTTAACTCTTGAATTCTTAGGTTCGAGAGTTATCAGCAACTGCTGCACATGGACGGCAGAATTTGTGTATTTTCCAAAATATTTGCCATTGATAATTCCTGTTAAGTTTTCTAATCTCAATAAGCAAGCACTCACTTTCTCCGGCTTCCTGAGGCTCAAGAGAATTGATTCCGCTTAAACCTATCTTTACTAAAATCCTTAAAATATTGTTTTGTATATTTCGAGAGGGTTTTATGAAAATATTTTAATATAGATTAAAAATAAATCTCAAGAGTGATTTGTATTACTTAGGGTTTTCATGAGCTTGTGTTTTAAGTATTGAGGTATTTTAATGATAAATACCTAGCTTTTGAAAGTTTATGGTATTTTATTGAAAACTAGTCTTTTTAGTAACTTGATAGTATTTTATTGACATTTTTTTAATGTTTCATATTTATAAAAATATAGTTTCATAATATAATGAAAATATGGATTTATAATTTTATATAATTTTAATTTAAAAATTTTAGTTTTATTTAGAAAATTCGTTTTTCTTAAAAAACCGTATTTATATCCTTTCGAGATCGAATATTCCGTGAGGAGTGCTGCATCTCGTTCTACTATCTCTAGGATGTGTAATAATCTGCACCATCCATTAGCGGGACCCCTAACAAGGGTTGTAGATGCATAATTGTAAAGGAATACGAAATACCGTTTTAAAAGAAACCCGGTTTTAAAATATATGGTATCTTATTGTAAAGATTTTTCTTCGAAAAAAAATACATACAAATAGGTATTATGCTATGAAACCAAAGTGTATGTATGGGGTAGGTCGTTACCCCGTGAAGTTTTTCCTAAACATATAGTTTTAACGAAAACGAAAAGAGGTGATATTAAAGTTCAAGGTATTTTAATGAAAATGTGCAATTATGGTTGTTTCATATGAGATTCTTGGTTAAACTTGATTCTAAACATTGGTATTTAGGGTTAAAAGTATTGTGTAAAAATTAGGTTGATCAATGTATAAAGGAAAATGAGTTTCTAAGGTTTAGAAAAATAATATCGGTAATAACTTCACTTTACCAATATGAGATTTAAAGATGAATTTTAATGAAAAGGAGGAGAGTTGGGAGGGACTTACGGTTTGAATATGTCAAGAAGAGGTTAAGGAAAAGGAAGGAGGCTTCGTGGTGTCACGGAAGCTCCGGAATCGGCTTCGATCTTCGACAGAAGAAGCTTGCTCGCTAATTCCACTTTACTCCACTTGCACTTAGGAACTTTTGAGAGAGTTTTTGCTAGAATTTTCAGAATGGTGAAGAGCTAGAGTATGGGGTGGTATTTATAGTGGAGAATTATGGTTTGGAAATTAAAAATATGGATTAAAAACATTAAAATGATGTTAATTGGTGAATTGAAAGGTCTCTATTTGATTGCAGGGAAATCAAATAGTGCAGAGGAGTTGAGGGGAGTTGAGGGGAGTTGAAGAGATGAGTGTGCAAAGCACGGATCAAATTGGACCCATCTAGACCGTCCCCACCGGCCATATTGGCAAATCTGCCGGTCGATTTTGAGGCAAATGCCTCAAGATTCGTGCTATGTGGGTTATTCTGTGTGTACACCATTTTGCACATGTTTGATTTTTCTGAACTTTTCATTTCCCCGTGTATTGCACGTGCAGCCTTTTGGACTTCCAAAATGTTAAAAAGAAAAACCAAAAGAATAATCGTGTCTGATGGGAATCGAACACACAGGCTACGTCATAGCAGTGCAAAGGCTTTACCGGTGAGCAACAAGTGGCTTCTTACTTTTATTTAACAAAAGTGACTTATAACTCATACACAGGCTGTCAAACTCTTTTCTGTATAGTTACATAAGAATTTCTGTACAGAGATTTCAAAGTCGTTACAGTATTCTTGTGGCAGTGCTCACATGCAAAGCACATAAGCACCGATGTCATATATGTATATGGCAGCGCTCACATGCTAGCACGTGAGCACCCCAATTTGAAGCGCTAGCTTCTGATAGAATTAAATTCTATTTGATAGAGTTAAATTCTATTTGGGAAATATTTTCCCTGATCTTTCTAATATGGAAAGTTTTTTCTTTAACAGAGAATTTTTGGATTTAAAATCCAATGGTGATAAAATAATCGCCATTTAAATCATCTGATAGAATTAAGTTCTTAATTAGGAAAATATTTTCCTAGCAAGATAATCATCCGACAGAATTAAATTGTATGTTAGGAAAATATTTCCTAATCTTGTTAAAACAAATAAGAAATCTTCCCAATGAGCTTTTGGATTAAAAATCCAACGGGGAATAAAATTCACCGGCTGATCTTTAAGATCAATTCGATTGATTATGAAATCAATCAGGATCTCTCAACGAGAGATTTTCTCAAACAAACTGATCTTTTCCTTCTCCTATAAATAGGAGCGAGAAGATTAAATCTCAGATAAGGGAGACCCCCCATAAACTTCCACAAAAAACAGAAAATTTAATTCTCAATAAAGAAGAAGATCTTTCTTATCTCAAATCTTAGGTAGAGAAAATACAGAGATAAAACTCTCTCTCCTTTATCTATCTTATCATATCTAAGGGTTTAACCCTTTAAAAGAACTAAGTTCTTCCTCTGGATATGAAATCCATAAGACAGATCTCCCATAAAAAGAATTTAATTCTTGTATGAAAGATTTTGTTCTTGAGAATCAAAGATTTAGAAGAGACTAAGGTTGAAATGAACAATGATAGAAGAAGAACATGAGGAAGATGGAGTTTATACTCCACGAACTTAGTTCTCAAATATGACAAGAACTTAGTTCTTAAAGAATTTGATCTCAAATCCTCAAAATATTGATCTTAGTGATCGTTAACGGTCAAAATACCATTAATAGAAGTTTAGTTTCTTTAAAAAAATATGAACAGAGAGTAAATCTCTAAGGAAGATGCGCGTCACGTGATATCCACACGAGCACAGATGGTAAGATAACCATGCAAGTGCGTGTCTCACGTGAAACACACATGAGCTCTAGATGAATGTATGCTTAGCACTATCCGCGTGAAGATCACGTAAGTGCACATAAAGATCATGTCTCACGTTAAACGCATGTGAGCGCACATGAAGACCATGCCTCACGTGAAGATCACGTGAGCGCACATGAAGGCGGTGCTCCATGTGATGTCTACATGAACACTTGAGACGCTCAGCGTCTCACGTGATGTCCACGTGAGCTCTGCACGTTTGAGTGCTTAGCACTACAGAAGCCCAATCTTAGCTCAAATTGGCTTAGTCGCTGAAGTTTATACTTCTTGAGCCTATATGCTCACTTGTTTAAAGTCGACTTTAATATAAAACTAGATTAATGGTCCTTAAACATGTTTAAATCGATCTTAATTTAAAAAAAGATTAACGATCCTTAAGCCCCTAAACTTATGGACCTCATTTATATGAGATCTACATCCTAAGTTCAAAACCTCAAATCTAATGCACAGATTTAGACTAATCCATGCCCTACGGGAATGACAAGATTAGTTTCCGTATACAATCCAAGGGCAACCCCGTATAAACAAATATAATATGATACAAAATGATTGACTGGAGAAGGTGAAAGTTGTTATTGCATTGCGATAGCGTAATTAACTGCAACGGCTTGCGCCTGCAGGGAAGAGCATCTCCACAATCAAAAACCCCTCACAAATTAGGGGGAATCTTATAAGTCTGCTAAAACGGGTGCATCTATCCAAAGCTCCGATAGACATTGCTATAAATTAACTTGGTATCTTTAGAGAGGTGGATGGATATGTTCCATATAGCATCTACCCCCAAATTCAGGCAAGACGTTCGTCTTCCTAGTTTTCGGCGGTAAACAACAGGAATCCGACGATGACCACGGTAGCAGATTGTGTAGAGATGGAGGATAAAATTCATAGTTTGATCCAACTTTCAATAACTGATAAAGTTCTTTACGAAGTGGCGAAAAACATGACAATGGCAGGATTATGGAACAGGTGGGAGTCATTTTACATGAAGAAATCTCTTACTAACAGATTATATCTAAAACAGTTCGGGAAGTGTGTAAAGGTTCTTCGGTTCGGAATAGGCGGAGGATCCGCTTCGTAGGAGTTCACAGGACTGTACATGCCAGAGAGGATCGTGCATCAGTACACCATGTTGGGAGATTCTTGGTCAGATGGTATTGCATAGCGGATTGTAACGTCTTCATCTTGTCTATACCTTAATAATTTTTCATATTTACATTATTATATATACTTAGTTGACTATCTGATGATTTGTTGTACTCTTTGATTGTCATAATTATTTATTGTATTACTGTGTGATTGTGCATTTTATTTCAACATTGTTTCGTATTTTAAAATGTACATCTAGGCATCGGATTTCATACTTTAGTGTTAAATAATACTAGTTTGTGTTTAGTGTTTTTTGGATGTTGTACATGTATCTATGTTATGACTAATACTTTACTTAAATGTTTATTTTACTTATCCAAATAGTTCCCTGAACCCAATAACCCAAATCATTTCTTCTCATTTTTTCCCCTTTTCTTATTTTTTTTCCTTTTCACTTCTTTTTCCCTAGGACCATAAGTTCACTCCCTCTCATCCTTTAATTTACCAACCCCGACCCATCTTTCCCTCTTCTTTCTCCTTCCCTTTTTATTTTCTCCTTCCATTTCATTTTCTTCCCAGCCCAAGCCCATTCCTTTCCTTCCTTTCATTTTCTTCCCAGTTCCAAGCCTATTCCTTTCTTTCCCTTCCTTTCTTTCTCATTCTTCACGTGTGCGTTTCTTCCCGCTTGCAACCGACGCCTCTTAACTCCCTTTCAATTCTCATTACTCTCCCTCTCTCCATGGATGAGCTCGAGCTTCCCCCATGGCTGCTCCTCTTAGCCGAGCTCACCCACCATCACCATCTTCTTCTTCTTCCCCGCCACAACCGAGCAGCCACAACCCATAAAGAGAACCGAGACCTCATCTTCCTCTCCTCCCGTTCTCCTTCCCTCTCACTCCCATGCAAGAACCGAGATCCCCCATGGATGCTCCTTGCCGAGCAACAACCCGCATCTTCCCCATTTCCTTTCTTCTCTACAACAACAACCTACACACATCAACACCACCAAGCCCTCTCACCTCGTCTCCTCTTCTTTTGCAAGCCGAACCCATCAAGTGTTGCCGTGCCCACTTCAATGCCGTGCCTTGACATCATCACACCATCGCTGTCATCAGCCAAAGCAGCAACTACAGTGATTGCAACGTAAACAACAGCAGCCACAAGCCTTCAAGCTTTGGTCGGACTGCCGTCGACCCCAATCAATTATCGACCTTCGACAGCCCATTCGACGCGACCATGAGCTGAGAACCGAGGCTCTAAGGCTGGACCCGAGTTCGCATGAGCGACACGATTTTTTCCACACCGCCGGTGCCACGTTATAATGATGTTTTGATTTCACACCCTATGTGTTCGACGAAATACCGCAAAGAAGACTTCCGTCGTTTCCCACGTTCTAACCGGGAGCTGTGCACTCGTGGATCCCTAAGGTAAGTGTCTATCACTTGCCTGCCTAAATCAAAGGACTTGGCACAATTTAATTTTTTCTTATTATGGTATTTATTTTGTCTTGTTTCGTTTCATTAGCATGGTTTAAATTAATATAATGCATCATAATCAGTTTAGTACACTTCAGTGCATGCATATTTCCCTTGACCTCTGTTTTCTAGAGTTTCGGTTCTAGGGTCATGACATTCACAGACCGCGGCGGACTTAGAAAATAATAATTTTTCAAATATAGAACCAAAATCTAATCAAGATCATCAAATACTTGCAATAGCAAAAAGAAAAGAGAGCAAGTTTAGAGTGCTACAACCTTTGCAGCGTGTCCGATCGCCATCGGAAGACCCAAGCTATATTTCGCGATGTCCGGAGAGTCTACTAGCTGCCCACCTCGCCGTAGATGATCCACGGTGAAGAGTGGCCACCCTAAACTCCATCTTCACTTCTCAAGTGAAGAAACTTTTACATTGAACTAGCTAGGTTAATATGTGAGGTGATATGATCAAGAAAAACACGCTCTTTTTGAATTCTAATCTCATTTCTAACCTTCATCATTTTTGCAGAGAGGAGGAAGAAGATGAAGAAGATGGCTACCATGGAAAAAGATGTAGAATTAGCATTAAAAGAAAAGAATTAAGAAGAGAAGAGAAGAAACGACTCATTAAAGAAAAGAAGAGAGAATAAGATACTCTTCTTATTTCTTCTTTTCATTTCTTTTCTTTTCATTTCTAATCATTTCTTTTCTTTTCGTTTTATGTTTATTCTTAATCTATATCATTTCTCTTTACTTTATATATATAAATACATATTTATAAAGAGAAGAAAATATGTATCAAATATATTTCCATATTACGTATCGTATACGCAATAATAATATATCAGTAGCGCATTCTAATATAATAAAAAAAGAGAGTGTGTGTGTATCTAATACACAATACTAGAATCCATATCGAAATGCGGTTATTAAGTCAACCCTTGACTTAATATTCCGGTTTTTAAACCGGATGGTATTTTTTGGACATTCGATTAAATCATACATTTAATCGAACTCCCGTATGTATCCTATACGCATGTTACATCAACATTTTGCCCGGGATGGTACTTTTGTTGCTGGATTCTAAAGACCTGTTAATATGCTGCCAGTAAATTATATAGGATCATATCCGATTGAATCCGAAACACTTTCAGATCCAATCCTCTGACGGGATAACCTACAAGTACGTCAGTGGCACTAGCTGTACGTAATGGCTACCCAGGTAAGAGCAAGATAGAAGCAGGTCGACGAGCAAACTCATCTGGACCCTACAAAGTCTATAAGTGACAGTCGCAATACAGTACGATCTCTTCATCTATGAGTATCGCATATCGGGTCTGGGGTTTAGAATCTATCATACCCCAATAACTTGATAAGTCGTGCGATAGAGGACTCATAACCAACCGGAGATACAACTGATAACACTTATTAGTTTATCTCCACTCCGGTGGCCACCGACTTGTGGTTGCAGTCATGACATCAACTCCCTATACCGGGAGAGACGAATCCCCTAGACCGCTTACTGCCTCCATGTGCTTCGAGACTATACCCAACAAAAACCTGTTTGCACGACTCCTTTAAGCCGTGGTAGGGTAGAAGTCTAAGTATAGTGGGAACACACATGAGACACTATGGCGATCTCAGGGCTTAGGGACTATCCTGTACTCATATCACCAGAGAACTGTTATCTGACATTGGTATATTACCAACAAGAGTTCTTGGTGGGTCCGTCCAGCGTAACTCATCTAATGAGCATCTGTATACAATCCTCGGTGTCAAACACCAATAGCTGCAGGATCAGCAATCGCCTTCCAACCGGGTCAGGAAACATACACACTAGTCTAAACTGGAGTACCGATGCCTAGTCTCGATACTCCTATGACTAGGGACATTTAAGGATGTGCTTATCGTCTACCCAGGCCCCACTAGTATGATCTCCATCATTGTCCTGGTAATCAAGCAAAATTCTAAAGGTTTTATTTCATGTATTAACGATACGTGATAACTAGTAAAACGTATTCACATGACAGATAAAGATAAACCAGATAGCATACTATCATCTCGAGTAAGATTGTTCTCCGTATAGGTCCTTCTTCAATTACAATAATTGCCTTGAGGGCACTTATATCCAACACATTTGACTCGATTCGACAATCTGACACCCGATTTACCCTGAGCCATGACAATTGATTTACCCTAAGTCTTGACACTTCATTTACCTTGAGGCTTAATTCTCAATCACCTGATTACCATTGAGACCTTGACACTAGACCTGATTATATAGTTGATGCCGAGTGATTCATGATATGAAATGTATACAGGACATCTTTTATTATTCATGATTTATACCGGATTATCATTGACACGGATTGGTTAGATCATCGTGACTTTATATTGACATGGTTTATGAATGAATTAGTCAGCATTTTGGATTGTGGTTATTATGATATCAATTTAGACTTGTTGTTTATTAGGGAACTTGTCATGACCCGGAAATTAGCTCGTGGCCGGCACTTAAATCACGCAACATCTAAAGGCATAACGTAACTCAAGTAAACCGAAGCCTAGAAATCTAAACCTTTTTGCGGAAAATAGTGGAGGTGCGGTTTTGAAATAAAGGTATAATGAAATTAAGTTTTTCTTTAAATGCATAGGTAATGAAACATGAAAATGCAAGTGGATTATACTATAGTTGAAAACATTTTTCGTCCTTGAAATTTCGGGCAGCACCTCCCTTGTATATTTTGATCCAAAAACCACATATAAGCAATATATATAGGCATCCCCAAGCGGGAGCTTGCTCTTCGCCAATTTGGCAGAAACACAACCACGCAAGTAAGCAATATATATATGACGCCTAACGGCGTCAACACAGAAATAATAAATAAATAGAGCAAGACATCAAAACCTCAAAAGAAGCGAACATATAACCATCGCTCTAAGTCTCGCAACCACACAAGTCTTTCTAGTCCACTAATATATAAATTCTAGTTCTGATTGATGGAGTTTATCTAGATACAACATATAAGTACGAGAGTGGGCACGATCCAATATGTGTCCTACCTACCAAAGCAAAACACCCTGGATGAAGCTGTGTGCCAGCGATACCGCTACTGATCCCAAGCGGTCAAACCTGTAAGAACTGTGGCACAACGGGGGTGAGTTGCCAACTCGTGAGTAGAAAACATCAGCAGATAGAAATCGAATAAAACAATGATTTCCTAGGTCATACTATATTATGAAGGTAATATTATGATATCTAGGGTGACCATGAATGTATATATGTCAACCATAGAGTCAATGCCAATAGCATGTAGAAATAAACATCTGACATCATATGCTTGCATGCATGTGGATATCATCCACGTGTCCATCAACGACACCAACAATATCATGGAACCTGATTGTCCAACATCGACACTCGAATCATCACGAAAACATATGCCTGTATGTATAAGGATATCAACCACGCGTGTTTATCAATGACACATCAAAATCATGGAACCTGAGTGTCCAACACCGACACTCGAAACATCATGAAAACCCGTGTCCAGCATCGACACGTAAATCCTCATATGTCAGGCGCCGCATACTCAGATCGGCCCTCATATCTATTTTATCTCAGGCGCCACATACTCTGATCGGCCCTCAATCCATCTAACGACTCCAGTCGGTATCCTCCGGATAATCGCTGGGTCCAAAAATATCACCGGTAGGTAGTGCTCCCCTGCCAGGCTCACCGCCTAACTATACGTGCCTTCTTGCCCCGGGGTACCTTTCCGGGTCCACCATGTATCCGCAGACGGTGCCTACCGCTCCTCGAATCGGGTATAATCATAGCTCAGAACTGAGAAAAATCATGGTGGACGCCTCGAAATATCATATCAAGAGAAACCGGGTTTTTAAAACAATACACCATTTCCTTTGAAATATAACCGCGGTTCTCAAATCCAGAAATCTCATGAAAACAACATCTCAATGCATATAACTATAAAATACGATGTATGCAACATAGAACAGTAATATGAGCATGTCAAATATATCATGCAAGCATGTCCTATGATAGTGCTGAATAATGAATGTACTATACAGTTAAGAATAATATCATGATATGGCAGGTCTACTGTGTAAGTGGCATGGCGATTACCGATGATGAATGTGTGTGAGCCGGTAATTCTGTGTAAGTGTAACATGTGCATCATTGATAATTGTGCAGGTATACTAGCAGATGATATCATAACAAATAATGGAAGCATCGGTATATACAATGCAATGAGAATATTATAAACGTAGCAGAAAAGTAAACCGTAAGCACCATATTATATAAAATATACGTATCTAATCTAACATCTACATAAGGGACCAACTAAAGAAGTGTAGAAAGAGGTCAAAATATCTATAACATATCCGAGTCGATGAATCTATCAATCGGCAATCCAGCCTCATAGCATCACGTACGGTATAATCCATTGTACGGCATCCTCGAGTCAAGGGTGTGGATCAAACATCCGGTAGAACTCATCGCGTACGGTAATCTATCGTACGACGGCATTAAACAAAATAGGAATTCTATCGACCTATACAACAATGAGGGTACGGACCTAAAGTCTCGTACGACATATCACTCATTATTCTCATAAATATATATATACACATATATCTCAAGTCACATCCGTATCAATCTCATATCATGTCTTGGCAAAAGTATCTATATTCTCATATCGCCTCGTATCCGTATATCGACATATTAAGCCAAGTCATCTTATATCATCATATTCTCTTTTCACCACGTCAATATCTCACATCAAGTCATCTCACATGTACATCATATCTTATTAATTTCATAACACATCTATCTCAATCTCATGTTGTGTTTATCGATCTCATATCATGTCTCAATAAATCTCATACTTATTCTCTTTCAATTACATATATATCGCGATTCACATCTACATTTCATATTCTCATATATCAATCCGAGACATCCTTATCTATCATGTCATTTCACACTAAATCCTTTGATCACATCCGTAGGTTCCTAGTATAGGTTTCTCCGACTACATTCTATATATATCGGTTTCCATTTTATAATTGCGGGGGTGCTGTATGCCATCCACCTGACTTCTCCCGTAGATATAAATCTACTCACCTGCAAAACTCCTCGCTTAGCCGAAGTCGATGTGCTTCGTCATCTCGGAAGTCCACGTGAAGGTACCTACATATCAACACACAATGGAAATGCTATTAAAATCAAGTCCGAAAACCGATACGGTGCATGAATTGGTTATAGGTTAGAACCTATAGTTTACGCATGCAACAATAACCCAATAACCTTCGTCGTTGTAACGTTTTGAAAATCGTTTCGGTGAAATTTCGAAAAAACGGTAAAATAATGGGGTTTTCTGTAAAAAGTCAAAATGCAAATATCTTTATTATAAAATTAAATATACATATTCTAGCTATGTAATTGCTAGTATTTGGTGTTTATTGAGCCACTAGTAAAATTTCAAATTTTCTGAAAATTTTTCCGAAATTAATTATTTTAATATTATTTTAAGCCGTCACTAATATATTTAATTAGGGAAAATTACAAATTGGAATGAGTTGAAACAAATTTTGTGCATCATAAATCATTAAATAAAATTTTATCATGTAGTTTTTGAAACGAAATCGTTTGCCAAAACGGTTTAGAAAATATCGAAGAAAAAGGCTTTTTTTCAGTGAAATTAGTGTTAATGGGAATTGGGGTAATACATTTATCTTTTTGCCTAACCCATACACCCATAACTCATCCTCTCTCCCTCTCCCCATGTGACCGACCCCACCATGACAGCCCTCCCCCTCTCTCTCTCCAATCACAAAGAAAAGAGAAGAAAAGAAAAGAAAATGATAAAAGAAAATGTGGATTTTGACTTTCCCACTTTCTCCACCTCACTCTCTCTCCTCCCTCACTCATTCCCCCCCTCCCATTCTGGCCGAGAACAGCAAGTTCCTGCAGCCCCTCCCCTCTTAATTTCCTCACCTCATCTCTCTCCAAAAATCTACAAAAAAAATTCCATGAAAAATCAAGCAAACCTCACCGAAATCAAAATCCAACACTTACCCATTATTCTTTATCCCATCTAGCATGGATCTTGGGGCATGGAAGCTAATTTGGGAGGCTAAATTGCATGTAGATCTACAAGTCTTGGAGGTATAAATCTTGTCCAAATGGTTAAATTGTTGGTATTTTGCTTAAGCTAAAGTAGTTAAAAGTTGTTCGGGTTTCTAATTTAAAGTGAGGGTTTGTGAAATTCAAGAGAAGGATTTGAATCATGTTAGGGTTGTGATAAATTGATGATGGTTGTGATATGTATTTTAGCATCTTATGATATGCAAATCTAGTCTAGTAGTTGTTTTGTATATTGTCACTTAAAATTGTTAAAATTGGAGTTTTAACAAACTAGGTTTTTGAAAATTGTTTAAATATTGGGTTTAAAAATGTGATTAGCTTTTTCATGACTTCATTAACATTATAAAATATAGTTTAATACTTTAGTTCATGAAAAATCCAAGCTAAATTGTTGTTTGTGCATTTTTGCTATAAAATTGTTAAATTTGGGTATATTGTAAACTAGAATTTTGGAATTTATGGAAATTGATGAGGATAAATTATAGGAATGGTTTATATGACTTTGTTATGATATTTAGTGAATATTGTGACCGCTAGATTCGTTTAAACATCAATATGTTGTATAAAAGCGGATAATTTTTGCTTATTAGGTTTTCGGAAAAATAGCTTTAAAGCGAATTTTAAGTTTTGGTGATTTTAACTTTTTTTATATATATATTTAAGGTGTTGTGAAACCACGATTGATACGTTTGAGTTTTTCAAGATGGTTTGGCGTTTGTACGCCGACGTCGAGGGTTTTTGGGTTGATTTGTGAAAGCAACCATAGGTTTTGACCTACGTGGGATTCACGTGTCGTTTTGGGTCATGAGTCGGATTTTAATACGACACGGTGCATTATGATATGTAGGTACCCCATGTGGAATTCGAGACGACAAGCAAGCGCGTGGCGACGTCGGCACTGGCTAGCGAGGACCAGGTGAGTAGATTTATATCTACGGGGAGAAGTCGAGTGGATGGCGTATAGCACCCCCGCAATACGTAGTGTAGCTTATATTTGTATGTTTATATAGGTGTTTTATGATACGAGAATGTGTATTCATGTTATGTTTATGTATTCCTGGATTAGCTTTGGATTAGTTGCAAAACCCTAGAGTAGTTGTTATACCCACATACGCACACACAGACTTGCGTACATTACTTTCTTGTGCGCCGATTGGGATGTGTATATATGTATATATGCGTGGGTATGGGACTATGCATATGTACATTCATATACACATGCATGGATAATGGGGATAGTACTTGGGATTTAAGATGAGCCGATGAGATTTGATTTGAGGCCGTGAGATCGGTGATATAGCAGGGTTCGTATTTGAGATACGACATGACGTTGTAACGGGTCTTGACGTAGTGTTTCACACACGTGCATGCATACTTAGGCGGTATCAGTATTGTACTAGACGTAGATCAATACCCCGATCATGATATGTGATAAAGAGGATACCAGGTGAATAGTATGATGAATGTGATATTGACCCGTACCCAGATTGGGATGCCGTACGACGGATTTACGTACGAGCTATATTGATGATTGATCCGCACTCTTGATTTGGGATGCCTGATTATAGATAGGGTATCGAATATGATATTATTGAGGCGGGATCACCGACTATACGTATACAGGTATGTATATGGATCGACTCAGATGTTAGGCGGTTTCCTTACCTGTAGTCCAGCTTGTTAGCTTAGCCCTTTAGTTTAGTTTAGTTGTTAGATTAGATTCGATTCTTACCTATTTCAAAAACTCACGAATCGTGGGTATTTTAAAAGACAGCCCAAGGGATCCTACGGATATTTCAAAAGACGTATCTTTTCATAAAAACACCGTAGCCCCTATTTTCAATACCCCATGATTCGTGTTATTTCAAAAGGCACCATTTGTAGGACTTATATTAGATTAATGCAGGTTAGTTACAGTTGCGTCTAGTATTCAGCTCCCGCTTATTATTGTGGTTCGCTTCGCATTGCATACTTATGTTATAATTTCTTATTGCAATGTTGATATCATATTGTTAGGACACCAGCACCATTACCGATGATGCGTATGTACCACGTACACTTACTTGCCGGCTCACACACATCTTCATCGGTAATTGCCATGTCACGTACACCTTAGAAAATATTATTGCTTGACTTAGCTTGTTAGTTTGTAATTTGGCATAATATTAGTGTATCTGCCTTATATGCCAGCTTAACATTGTAGTTATTACTTGTCACTTCATGCATACTGTTATTCATTGTTATGCCTATATTCATGGTTTTACATACTATTGATGATTTGGATTCGGATTTCCATGAAATTTTCTGGATTTGGGGGGGAAAACCGCAAAACTTATATAAACTGATTTCTCTCTTTTTAAATAAAAAGTGCGGTTTTTCCCATGATGTATGAGTCGTCCACCATGAGTTTGCTGATGGATTTCGAGACCCGATTCGAGGAGACGGATGAACCGTTTCGGGTACATGGTGGACCCGGTAAGGTACCTCGGGGCAAGAAGCGCGTGATGATGACGATGTGAGCCTGGCAGGGGAGCACTACCTACCGGTGATTTTACCCGACGCGTCGGATATCCGGAGGATACCGTCGTGGTCTTGAGATGGATGGTAGGGGCCGGTCTGGACTGACGGCGCCCTAGATATTGTGATTGAGACATTGAGATTTCGAGATATTGAGGTACAGATACTGTGATACAGAGATATCGAGATATTGGGATTACGTTTTGTGCGGATGCTAGGCACTGTTTTATGCTGATTTCATTATGATACCTCATTTTAAAAATACAAAGGAAATCTCACTAAATTATGAAAACAGTTCTTCATTTACATGTATTCTGTTTTCATGCATTCATACCTCATTCATATGATATATTGCTACCTGAGGCACTGACACGGGCACATGAGATTATACTCGGGTTAGATATTTACCCTAGCCTTGTTATAGGTTGCATGTTATATATATAATTGAGGATATATTATGATCATTGACCTAGGTTGTGTTATTTATACGATTTCTTTCCGTAGATGTTTTTCTATTCACGAGTTGGCAACTCACCCCCGTTGTGCCCCAGTTTCTTGCAGGTTTGCCGTACAGGTTTCATTACGGCTTGCGGGCATAGTTTCCTTCGGGTGATTTGCTAGTAGGTAGGTTTACTTGTATCGTACCCCCATTATATATCTTGTATATCATTATTCTGTTGTATCTAGAAGTTCCATCAACTAAACATGTATTTATTTCAGAGATAGAGACCAGTGATGTTATTCTTTCGACCTTAGAGTCGTGCGTTTTATTTCTGTGGTTTTCTTGTGATTTTGAGTTTTGATCCTCGCCGTTGGCGTTGTATATTATATTGCTTGTGTGGTTGTGACCGTCGATTGACGAAGAGCTAGCTCCCGCTTGGGGATGCCTTTTATTGATTTCGTATACTATTCATGTTGTATCCCGTTTGGGAGCCAGTATTTACAAAGGAGACTCTGCCGAAATTTTCAGGAAATACTTGATGTTTTTTTTAAAACCGCATAATTCGGCTTATGCTATTGAAACTACTTGTTTTAAATTGGTTTTCCTTCACTCTACTACTTTTCTTGGTTTGGATTTCTGGGTTCTCGGTTCACTTAGATTACGTACGCCTCGAGACGTTCGTAGTTTAAGTGCCGGTCATGTTCCGTACTTTCGGGACGTGACTGTCGTTGACGTACAAACGTCCAACGACCAACTCAAATCCAAATACCAAAACCAAGTTTCAGAATTGCAAAACCGAAATCAGCAACGAAGAAAATCACCCCCAGATTTCACCCTAGGCCAAACTAGGGAATTTTGCATATAGGGTTGCATTAGATATCATGTAACCAAGCCATGGTCCAAAAATCAACACATTTCACCACAACTTGGCTGCAATTTGCGGCCAAAACAATTAACTCTGCGGTCAAAATAAGTCATTAGGGGCTAGGGTTTCGGGGGGTGTTTCTAGGTTTCCTGCTCGTCTTATGGTCATGGGAACTTATTTTATGGTGGTCTCGGGTCATCCCAGATTCCAAAATACCATCACAATTCTATCAAAATTCCAAAGTCGGGAAATTCTAACATCGTGTTTTGGGTTTAAGTCTTCTAATTGGTCCAGAAAATCATCATCTAAGTCTTGCAAACACGAACCAAACCTCACTTGTATCATTACAATTCAAATCACTTACTAAACCTCAACCTACAAAATTCTAAGATCACTAAACATGCTAAATCAAACACTAAACTAAACTAGGGGGTAAAGATACTAAGTACAAGGTGGGAAGTGAGAATTATACCTCATGAGAGCAACTCAAGAAAAACCCTAGATGCCCAAAGTCTTCAAAATTTTAAACTTGGACTTGCTAAAGGGTGTAGGATGAGACGGGGATCATTTTTAATGAAGTTGGCATGAGGTTTTGGTGAAGATTTGTAGATGTTTTCATGGGGTAGAGAAGGTGGAGGAAGCATGAAGAAGGAGATGAAGATGATGAGGTGATGAAGGAAAATAATGGATGAAGGAAAATGAATGAGGGCAAAAGGTCAAGGGTAGGAGCCCCTCACTCTCTCTCATGGCATGCCATGCCTCATGAGTGTGTCCCCTCTCTTTCTCCAATAAGTGTGTCTCTTTTTATTTTCTCACAAATAATTCACATAATACAATTGAAACAGACACAAATGAAACAACATGCAACAAAATGCAACATGTCATAGTGAACTAGCCATGACTAATTAAAAATACGGATTTGGCATAATCGTGATTAGTAGTGCACTAATCAAGTTTAATTTAAACTTGCATATAATTAATTATAAAAATGCCAAAATCCGATAAATATCTTTATAATAAATAATTCATTTTAATCTCCACTTATATTCCAAATATTGGTATATATTTATACCATTTTACGAAAAACCCCTATTCACAGATCGAATAGTTTTCGCGAAATATATTACCTATACACTCGGGTGATATTCACGCTAGACAAACCTCCATCGTAGTCATAGGACACCTTTCGGGGATGTTTACGCTACTGACCCGATTCATGTATTTATTATTTCCACCGTAGTCATGAGACACCTTTCGAGGATGTTCACGCTACTGACATAATTCATGTTATTATTGCTTCCAGCTAGTCATGGGTTATCTCAAGGATATGAGTACGTCTATCAGTCAATTCCATCAATACATACCTTATTTGACATAATTTTACTCTTAAAATGATACCCGATTTTCCATGACCTCCAGATTGAACATCAGATTGACACCATTCTGATTCGATTATAGACATATAGTTTGACACTTTATTTATTTGCTTTGGTCTCCTGCACGTTTACTTTTTCCATACTTTTATTTATTTACAGCACTTGTTTTCACATTAGTTTATATGCATGATTTTTTGCATTTTCGATTTACCTGGTTTTTATCTGATACCATGATTTACTATTACTACTTGCATCACACTCTTCTGACTATTTTTATGCTTGTTGGTGCTCTGACACCCTAAGAATTATGTTTCTAGTTGGATGACCAAATTTGTAGGACTAGACTCAATCATCAGAGTGCGCGGCGGAACTATGATGGGCCCAAAATTCGTATAGTTTCCATTTCTGTACCTTTCATGTTGTACCCATACTGTATTCTTTTGTACCTTTTGGAATCTATTATGCATATTGTTACTCTTTTGTTATCTTTTGTAATAAATGTTGGTTAATAATTAAAGTTGTTTTTATTTTACTTGCTTTTGTATATTCCTGCTTATTATACGCTTAGCCTAATTATATTCAGAAGAGTGTACTTCTCGGTATAGCTACATTGCGGGCCCCTTTGCGTCTACGCTCTCGTCTACGCTCTCGTCTCTTAGGAAACGGGACATGACACAGATGGCTTAGACAGTTGGGAAGAACAAAACTTTACAACTTACGGGTGGTTTTCTTAGGGAGTTTCGGTGTCACGACCCGAAATGGTGATGGATATATGTATGCCCTAGAGGCCATTATATGATAGTGGATGTATCTGTACATGTATATATATATTCTGTGTACATTCTTGCTCGACATGATAGTATGCTATCTGGTTCTTCTTTATCTGACATGTTGATTTGATCATGCTTTTATTCATTCATACATGCTGATAAAGCTCTGAGGATATCGGCTTGACTACTGTGATTATGATGGAGATCATACTAGTGGGACATCTGTAGTTTATAAGCATATCCTGAAATGTCCCTAGTCGTAGGTATATCGAGACGGGGCATCGATATACCAGAGTAGACTAGCGTATATGATACTAGACCCATATGATGGGCGATGAATGTTCCCACATTCATCGATGTTTGACATCGAGATCGTATACGGGTGCTCAGTGGTGACTGGGTACACTGGACGGACTCACCGAGAACTCCTATATGAAATTATATCTATCATCGGATAGCAGTTCTCAGGTGACACTGGTGCAGGTTAGTCTGTAGACCCGAGATCGTCATAGAGTCTTATGTGCTCTCCCACTGTACTTTGATTACCATCCTACCACGGCTCTACAGAGTCGTGCAAACAGGTGGCCGTTGGGTACAGTCCCGAGACACACGAAGGCGATGAGCGATAGGAGGGGTTTCGTCTCTCCCGGTATTGGGAGTTGATGCTGTGCTGTGCTCGACTGGTTATATCAGTAAGTCCCTGGCCAGGGCTGCTGAGATTTACTGATAAGTGTTATCAGTAGTTTCTCGATCTGTTATAGACTATTCACCGGCACGACTTATTGAGTTATTGGGGTCGACGTGACCATCCCTAGGCTCGATATGCAGCATATCTGACGAAGAGACCGGACTATACGGTAGTGTTGCCGGTTGGCTCGATGGGAGTTATAGCAGGTTCGCTTGTTTTCTTCTGATCGCTCAATACCCGGGTGGCCGTTACGTTTAGCTGACCGCTTGCGGCTTGGGGGTGCTTGATATGATCATCACCCACTGCCGGCATATTGACGAGTCTTAGAGTCCAACAAAGGAGTTACCTAGTCCAGGCGAAACGTTGTGGTGCGCGTATGCGATATGCGCATGGATTCGGTTAAAATGCGCATATGAGATACCGTATATTAATCGGGCGGCTTGCTTTTGGTTGGGTCGTATGTGATATGGCCGGATTGATAAATCAAGTGTTGATTTATCATTTAACCATTAGTTTCTCACTAGAAATCCTTTCTTGTATTTTTGATGTATGCATGCATGTATGCATTCTTTCATGATTCAGGCACATATGGATGTGCATGCACACACACATACATATATCATCCTTCATGGTTGTATATACATTGAAAATGGTGGCAATATAAGACTCACACCATGGTTTTATATATGGATTATTATTACATTTGTATTTGTTTTAAAAACAAAACAAAAGATAAAGATCAATACATGGTTTCTACACTCTTCTTCAACTAACCTTGCTCACCTACTCTTTAACCATGTGTTAATCTTTCCTTTAGGTTTTTAACTCAAGTGAAATGATATTCATATAATATAACCATGGTTTGAGATGAAGGGTGAAAAATATATATACATATATTTTCCTTTTTCTTCATAAGAGATTATCTTTCACTCTTGTTCTAAAAAGGCCATCATCTTCTTCCTCCTTCTTCTTTTGCTCTCTAGACTTTTGTAGTGAGCAAAATACTCATCAAGTTAGGTTTTTGAAGTGAGAAAAGTCACCACAATATCATTCTACACAAGTCTTGCCAACTTGTTTAGAGTGTTAGCTTCATTTCTTTCTCTTGATAAAGTGAAGTTGCAAGCTTGGACAAAGGAGCTTCGGGTGGATCGTCGTGGACGTTAGAAGACCTCAAGCTAACCATTTTCCAACTCTCAAGTGGCCAAGGAGTCTAGCATAGGGAGCTACAAAGGTTGTACTCTCAAAACCCTAGCCTTTGTTACTTGTGGTGTGGTTTAAAGTTATGAAACCCTAATTTTCTAGGATTGATTCTTTGTGTGTTCACTTAGCACTCTAAAAATTTAATCTTTGTGACATGTGATGCTTCTAAACCTATCATAGGGTGCTAGGTAAACCTAACATTGGTATCAGAGCCAACCTAGAACATTAGGCGACACTTTAGCGAAGTAAAAACTCCGATCGAACCGAAATACGGTTTTTTGGAACCCTCTCTGGACATTTTTTCAAACCTGGTTATTTTCAGAATTAAAAATATGTAAAAAGTTGATCAGGGAATTCTAAGAAACACTGTGAAAAACGAAACCCTAATTGGCTAATCCCACCGCGGAACCGCGGCAAAAGCTTGCTTAGGCCGCGGCTCCGCGGCCGTACAGAGCCATTAAGGCCTCGTTTTTATACACTGTTCTTCTTACCTGCTTGTAGATGTTTTTGGGTATTTTTAATCTGGTTTCAGTGATGAATGTTCTGGGGATGGTTTTGAGTTCAATGATTCGATCGGAATTTTGATTTCGTGTCTTTTCCGGGTAAATTAGAAAGTATTGAATTGTTCGAACGAGTATCATTTGCTCACTTTTCACGGGGTTTAAATCTTTCGGAGATACGTGCAAGTTTTGTGGTGGACCCTCTAGAAGACAACAAACCTTAACTCGATTATGTGACCGTCTTGAACTGCCCTTTGAACCTTAGGGTTTGGGGCAGTACGGCGTGCCATATGTGAGGCGTTGGCTTGACCCTTCTACGGCTGGACCGCTACTACTGTGACACTCCGGATTTTTTGAACTCCGCTCAAGTGTTGAGCTTTAGGGAATTTTGGGTATTTGATCATTGGTTCGAAAACTTTAATACTGTCTATTTATCTGGAATGTGATGCAATGTGTGGAATTCATATTACTAGATATGAAATACGAAGTATGTGATATTTCGCATTTACGATGTCTAAAGAGAATGTGGATTCCAGATATTGCAGTTTTACACTTTCTTTTCTGTGACCGTAAGTGTAGTATGTCGATATCGCCGGTTTTGTTGCTATACATCAACGACAATTGGGGTACGCATACTTACTTACGTTGATGATATATGATATTATGTGTTGCTGAGATATGATGTGCAGGATTGTTGCGATTGAATAGCCGGGTTTTTTTTTTATGTGAGATGAGAGTTTTATTTTTCATTCATGTAAAATTCAAATGTAATGTAATATTCTTTTATTTGGGGCACTTCCGGGTTGAGGTTGATGTCACCAGTATTGTATATTATTTACTTTTCCGCATTAGAATAGACCCAAGGAGGGGAGCACGAGTGACCGGGTTCTGGGGTTCAGTGGGAGGCCATCTCGAGGAGTCGAGACCGGGTCTCCTAAACTCCAGGATTGGTAGGGTCGCTTGCCGCTCTCGTAGGGGTCTAGGGGTGTAGGCTTGGCTATTCATCGCGACTGTGGAATCCGTATTTTCTATTGTTGGCTAAATACTAAATACGGACGTCCTAGTATATCCCACATTATATATATTTGTTTCTGCTGCCTGTGTTCTGTGATATCTGAGACGAATGACATATTATATATATGATATATAGTAGACGTTGCTTATATTTTACACCCGTGCTAGTCCCGTCCCGGTATGCCGTTAGTTAAGTAACCTAACGGTGCATAACGGAACATTGCGGCGAATGCGGATGGCATAAGCGTACGTGTTATTTTCGTTTCTTTTCTGTGATTGGCTTAAGGACTTAAATGATGGGATTACATTAATATAATTAATGTAAAGAAAATAACCTAAAAGATATTGTAGAATCGGATTTGAAAACCACTCGGCTATTTATGAAAAAGCTACATTTCAAAACTGCGGAGCTTAAGCCACTCTTTTTGAAAACCTTTTGACTCTACAACGATATCAAGTTCAAAGCGTTAAAGATTTTCTTAAAAATCATCCGCAACCCTCCGTCATTTTAGGAAGTAGAGTACTTAGTATTCGTGCTACGTTTGTTGACTATAGTTAAGGCGTAGTGTACGGTAGCTAAGTGATGTCTTCCTACACTGCATATGATGCAGATTAATTAGGACATCCATACGACTTTGTTGACCATAGTTAAGGGTCATATGGGTGGGTCTAATTGATCAAGAAATGACGGGTAGAACTTGACTGATACTTATGATTTGTTGACCTTAGTTAAGGTCATAAGTACTAGGGGTAAAATCACATCGGGAATTTCAAGTGTTGAGATTTGCAATGAGATTGCATACCTTCCATATGATGGTTGGATCTCGATCCCACTGTGGACAATAGTTGCTCCTAGGAGAGTTTTACAGCTTACAATTAGCTAACTCATTAGGTGTCTAGAAAGGTGTTAACGGGGCTACGCCTCTGGGAAAACGAGGTTTACTTTAATTAGGTCCATGCGAAAGCACGGGGAACCTCCCTCAAGTACCGACACTGGCCTGGCTGAACGGTTAGCGAAGTTGTAGACTGTAATTAATCCTGGCTAGTTTTCTTTTTAAGGTTTGAAAGAAAAACTCGATTAAAGCAGTGGGAAACATCGATTAGACAAGATAATAACTAATCTGATCTATGCAAGAGCTTTCGCTGAGTGTATTCTTTTCTCTCTCTTAATGGCAGATACCCATGACTGGACTCAAGGTTCTACTAGATAAAAACAAATTGAATGGGACCAATTATAAAGACTGGCTGAGGAATCTGAAAATAGCCTTGACTTATGATAAAGTATCATATGTCCTCACGGCTTCAGCCCCGCCCGTCCCAGGTCCAAAATCCTCAGTTGCGGACAAAGAAGTCCGCAAGACATGGGACGCTGATTGTGCCACGGCCAAATGCCTCACGCTTGCATTGATGGACAATACACATCAAAAGCAGCACGAGAATATGGACATTCAAACCATATTGCTCCATATAAAGGAGTTATACGGAGAGCAATCCCGTGTATTAAGATACGAAGCATCAAAGAAATTGTTTCAGATGCGAATGGCCCCTGGCACACCAGTAGGAGACCATGTTCTGAAGATGATAGCTCTTATAGAAGAGCTTGAGGACCTTGGATGGACGATGGATAATGAACAATATACGGATATTATTCTGCAGTCCCTCCCCTCCACCTTTGCTCAATTCATAGTGAACTTCAACATGCATAACATGGAGAAGGAACTACCTGAACTCCTTAATATGTTAAGGAGTGCAGAGAGCACTATGAAATCAGTAAAAACTCCCGTTATGACTGTTGGACAGTCTTCCTCTTCCTGCCCAAAAGCTAAGGCCAAGGGAAAGAAAAAGAAGAAGCCCACCAATCCTAAGGGTGGAGTTAAAAAGGTGAAGGGAAAGGAAAAGTCCAAAGCTGGAGACTCGAGGAAAGGGGAATATTTTCATTGCCACAAGACAGGACATTGGAAGCGCAACTGCACGGAGTACTTAAATCTCAAGAAGAAGCATGGGGATGCTTCTGCTTCAGGTGCGTTTGTGACAGAAAACTGTTTTTCAATAAACTCTACTTCCTGGGTATTGGATACCGGTTTAGGTTCTCACATTTGCAATTCTATGCAGGGGCTGAGAAATAACAAGGTTTTGAAGACAGGTGACCATACTCTCCGCGTTGGAAATGGTTCCAATGTACATACAGTCGCAGTGGGAGAGTATCACTTGGGGTTGCCATCTGGATGTATATTGGTTTTGAACCCATGTTATTTTGTACCAAGTATGCTTTGTAATATAATATCTGTTTCTTTGTTAGACAATGAAGGATATAATTTTGTATTGCAGAACAATGTTATGAACATTCACCTGAATCAAATGTTGGTTGGGTATGGTACGCTTAATAACGGGATATACGTCCTAAATCAACACACAGTTTTCAGTATACAACACACTAATAAAAGAAAACTTTCAGAAATAAATGAAGCTTTTCTTTGGCACTGTAGACTTGGTCATATTAACGAAACAAGACTAAACAAGTTACACAAAGATGGATATTTAAACCCTTTTGAATATAAATCTTATGCGACTTGCCAGTCTTGTATCAAGGGTAAAATGACCAGAACTCCGTTTACCGGACATGGAGAAAGAGCTACTGAGCTCCTGGGCCTCATACATAGTGATGTATGCGGGCCAATGTCTATACAGGCTAGAGGCGGTTTTTCATACTTCATTACGTTCACTGACGATTTCTCAAGATTCGGTCATGTATTTTTATTAAAGCACAAGTCCGAAGCTTTCGATTAATTCATTGAATATAAACAAGAAGTAGAAAAACAAACCGGCTTGAGTATCAAGATGCTTCGATCAGATCGAGGTGGAGAGTACCTCAGTACGGAATTTGCAAACTTCCTAAAAGAGAAAGGGATTCTCTCTCAGCTCACTCCTCCTTACACACCACAGCATAACGGTGTTTCAGAACGACGGAATCAGACCCTATTAGATATGGTCCGTTCCATGATGAGTGATGCTGAGTTACCCGTCTCATTTTGGGGGCATGCATTGGAGACTGCAGCGTTTCTACTGAACAGGGTTCCAACCAAAGCCGTGTCTACCACGCCATATGAGATATGGCATGGGAAGAGACCATCTCTTAAGAGAATTAAGATTTGGGGTTGCCCGGCCTATGTTAAAAAGAAGAATCCGGACAAACTCGAGACGCGGTCAGTCATGTGTAACTTTGTGGGATATCTAAGGAACTCTTATGGATATCTATTCTACCACAAGGAGGAACAAAAGGTGTTTGTTTCTCAGTATGCCACATTCTTAGAAAAAGAGTTTTTCACAGATAAAGATGATGGCAAAGTGGTAGATCTAGAAGAGGTTCTAGAGACACAAACTACAAATGACGATTTGGTTGAACCGGCTGTTGCAATAGAAACTGAGGAACCTCGGCCATTCTGTAGGTCTGGTAGGACTTCTCGCCCACCGGAGAGGTACTACGGTTTCCTCATTGATGGTGACGGAGAAGACTGCATCATGGATGATGATGATCCTACCAGTTTTCAGCAAGCTATCACGAGTGGAGACTCTGTGAAGTGGCTGGATGCCATGAGATCCGAAATGGAGTCTATGTACACCAACAAAATATGGACTTTGGACGTTGTACCCCCTGGGGTAAAACCTGTGGGGTGCAAATGGATCTTTAAAAGAAAGATTGGTGTAGATGGGCAGGTGGAGACCTATAACGCAAGACTTGTGGCGAAGGGTTTTCGTCAAAGACCGGGTCTGGACTATGACGAGACTTTTTCTCCCGTAGCCATGCTTAAATCCATTCGGATCCTGCTTGCTATAGCTGCTCACTACGACTATGAAATCTGGCAGATGGACGTTAAAACAGCATTTCTAAATGGAAATTTAGAAGAATGCGTTTATATGGATCAGCCAGAGAGCTTCATCGACAGTGGGAGCAGCGGGAAAGCATGTAAATTGCTTAAATCCATATATGGGTTAAAGCAGGCATCACGGAGTTGGAACATCTGTTTTGATGATGTCATCAAAGAGTTTGATTTCATCAAAAATCCAGATGAACCTTGTGTTTATAAGAAGGTTGTAGGGAGAGCTGTCACATTCCTCGTATTGTACGTGGATGACATTCTTCTGATAGGAAATGATATTCCTATGCTACAGTCGGTCAAATCTTTCTTATCACTAAGGTTCTCCATGAAGGACCTGGGTGATGCCACATACATTCTGGGCATAAGGATCTATAGGGATAGATCCAAGAGGTTATTGGGATTGTCCCAAACCAGGTACATCAACACCATCCTAAAAAGGTTTAGTATGGAAGACTCCAAGCGGGGTGCCTTACCCGCTTGCCATGGGGTCACTCTCTCCAAGGACTCTTGCCCAAAGACCGATGAAGAGAGAGCTCGCATGAGCATTATACCCTATACTTCGGCAGTAGGATCTATAATGTATGCGATGTTATGTACACGCCCAGATGTAGCTTATGCACTTAGTGTTGTAAGCAGGTATCAATTCAACCCAGGGGAGAACCACTGGACAGCTGTGAAGAACATTCTTAAGTACTTACGAAGGACTAAAGAATTGTTCTTGGTGTATGGTAATGGAAATCTCCAAATGGAGGCCTTTACCGATTCGAGCTTCCAGAGCGATAAGGACGACAGCAAATCTATCTCTGGGTTTGTATTTACCCTTCATGGAGGGGCGGTAAGTTGGAAGAGTTCCAAACAGGATACCGTTGCAGACTCTACGATGGAAGCTGAGTACATTGCTGCGAATGATGCCGCCAAGGAAGCCGTCTGGATGAAGAAGTTCGTCTCGGAGCTAGGAGTAGTTCCAACCATTATTGATCCAATACCTTTGTATTGTGACAATAATGGGGCTATGGCGTTAGCCAAGGATCCCAGGTCCCATCAGCGGTCCAGACACATCCTGAGGTGCTTTCATTTGATCCGGGAGATAGTAGATCACCGCGAGATCAAGATTAAGAGAGTAGACACAAAGAATAACGCCGCGGATCCATTCACCAAGGCCCTCCCTCAGCCGCAGCATGAGCGACTTTTTTAGATGTTGGGTATGAGATACGCCAATAACTGGCCTTAGTGCAAGTGGGAGATTGTTAGATATATGTATGCCCTAGAGGCCATTATATGATAGTGGATGTATCTGTACATGTATATATATATTTTATGTACATTCTTGCTCGACATGATAGTATGCTATCTGGTTCTTCTTTATCTGACATGTTGATTTGATCATGCTTTTATTCATTCATACATGCTGATAAAGCCCTGAGGATATCGGCTTGACTACTGTGATTATGATGGAGATCATACTAGTGGGACATCTGTAGTTTATAAGCATATCCCGAAATGTCCCTAGTCGTAGGTATATCGAGACGGAGCATCGATATATCAGAGTAGACTAGCGTATATCATACTAGACCCATATGATAGGCGATGAATGTTCCCACATTCATCGATATTTGACATCGAGATCGTATACGGGTGCTCAGTGGTGACTGGGTACACTGGACGGACTCACCGAGAACTCCTATATGGAATTATATCTATCATCGGATAGCAGTTCTCAGGTGACACTGGTGCAGGTTAGTCTGTAGACCCGAGATCGTCATAGAGTCTTGTGTGCTCTCCTACTGTACTTTGATTACCATCCTACCACGGCTCTACTGAGTCGTGCAAACAGGTGGCCGTTGGGTACAGTCCCTAGACACACGAAGGCGATGAGCGAAAGGAGGGGTTTCGTCTCTCCCGGTATTGGGAGTTGATGCTGTGCTGTGCTCGACTGGTTATATCAGTAAGTCCCTGGCCAGGGCTGCTGAGATTTACTGATAAGTCTTATCAGTAGTTTCTCGATCTGTTATAGACCATTCACCGGCACGACTTATTGAGTTATTGGGGTCGACGTGACCATCCCTAGGCTCGATATGCAGCATATCTGACGAAGAGACCAGACTATACGGTAGTGTTGCCGGTTGGCTCGACGGGAGTTGCAGCAGGTTCGCTTGTTTTCTTCTGATCGCTCAATACCCGGGTGGCCGTTACATTTAGCTGACCGCTTGCGGCTTGGGGGTGCTTGATATGATCATCACCCACTGCCGGCGTATTGACGAGTCTTAGAGTCCCACAAAGGAGTTACCTAGTCCAGGCGAAACGTTGTGGTGCGCGTATGCGATATGCGCATGGACCCGGTTAAAATGCGCGTATGAGATACCGTATATTAATCGGGCCGCTTGCTTTTGGTTGGGTCGTATGTGATATGGCCGGATTGATAAATCAAGTGTTGATTTATCATTTAACCATTAGTTTCTCACTAGAAATCCTTTCTTGTATTTTTGATGTATGCATGCATGTATGCATTCTTTCATGATTCATGCACATATGGATGTGCATGCCCACATACATACATACATCATCCTTCATGGTTGTATATACATTGAAAATGGTGGCAATATAGGACTCACACCATGGTTTTATATATGGATTATTATTACATTTGTATTTGTTTTAAAAACAAAAGAAAAGATAAAGATCAATACATGGTTTCTACACTCTTCTTCAACTAACCTTGCTCACCTACTCTTTAACCATGTGTTAATCTTTCCTTTAGGTTTTTAACTCAAGTGAAATGATATTCATATAATATAACCATGGTTTGAGATGAAGGGTGAAAAATATATATACATATATTTTCCTTTTTCTTCATAAGAGATTATCTTTCACTCTTGTTCTAAAAAGGCCATCATCTTCTTCCTCCTTCTTCTTTTGCTCTCTAGACTTTTGTAGTGAGCAAAATACTCATCAAGTTAGGTTTTTGAAGTGAGAAAAGCCACCAAAATATCATTCTACACAAGTCTTGCCAACTTGTTTAGAGTGTTAGCTTCATTTCTTTCTCTTGATAAAGTGAAGTTGCAAGCTTGGACAAAGGAGCTTCGGGTGGATCGTCGTGGACGTTAGAAGACCTCAAGCTAACCGTTTTCCAACTTTCAAGTGGCCAAGGAGTCTAGCATAGGGAGCAACAAAGATTGTACTCTCAAAACCCTAGCCTTTGTTACTTGTGATGTGGTTTAAAGTTATGAAACCCTAATTTTCTAGAATTGATTCTTTGTGTGTTCACTTAGCACTCTAAAAATTTAATCTTTGTGACATGTGATACTTCTAAACCTATCATAGGGTGCTAGGTAAACCTAACATTGGTATCAGAGCCGACCAAGAATATTAGGCGACACTTTAGCAAAGTAAAAACTCTGATCGAACCGAAATACGGTTTTTTGGAACCCTCTCTGGACATTTTTTCAAACCTGGTTATTTTCAGAATTAAAAATATGTAAAAAGTTGATTAGGGAATTCTAAGAAACACTGTGAAAAACGAAACCCTAATTGGCTAATCCCACCGCGGAACCGCGGCAAAAGCTTGCTTAGGCCGCGGCTCCGCGGCCGTACAGAGTCATTAAGGCCTCGTTTTTATACACTGTTCTTCTTACCTGCTTGTAGATGTTTTTGGGTATTTTTAATCTGGTTTCAGTGATGAATGTTTTGGGGATGGTTTTGAGTTCAATGATTCGATCGGAATTTTGATTTCGTGTCTTTTCCGGGTAAATTAGAAAGTATTGAATTGTTCGAACGAGTATCATTTGCTCACTTTTCACGGGGTTTAAATCTTTCGGAGATACGTGCAAGTTTTGTGGTGGACCCTCTAGAAGACAACAAACCTTAACTCGATTATGTGACCGTCTTGAACTGCCCTTTGAACCTTAGGGTTTGGGGCAGTACGGCGTGCCATATGTGAGGCGTTGGCTTGACCCTTCTACGGCTGGACCGCTACTACTGTGACACTCCGGATTTTTTGAACTCCGCTCAAGTGTTGAGCTTTAGGGAATTTTGGGTATTTGATCATTGGTTCGAAAACTTTAATACTGTCTATTTATCTGGAATGTGATGCAATGTGTGGAATTCATATTACTAGATATGAAATACGAAGTATGTGATATTTCGCATTTACGATGTCTAAAGAGAATGTGGATTCCAGATATTGCAGTTTTACACTTTCTTTTCTGTGACCGTAAGTGTAGTATGTCGATATCGCCGGTTTTGTTGCTATACATCAACGACAATTAGGGTACGCATACTTACTTACGTTGATGATATATGATATTATGTGTTGCTGAGATATGATGTGCAGGATTGTTGCGATTGAATAGCCGGGTTTTTTTTTATGTGAGATGAGAGTTTTATTTTTCATTCATGTAAAATTCAAATGTAATGTAATATTCTTTTATTTGGGGCACTTCCGGGTTGAGGTTGATGTCACCAGTACTTAGTATTCGTGCTACGTTTGTTGACTATAGTTAAGGCGTAGTGTACGGTAGCTAAGTGATGTCTTCCTACACTGCATATGATGCAGATTAATTAGGACATCCATACGACTTTGTTGACCATAGTTAAGGGTCATATGGGTGGGTCTAATTGATCAAGAAATGACGGGTAGAACTTGACTGATACTTATGATTTGTTGACCTTAGTTAAGGTCATAAGTACTAGGGGTAAAAACCACATCGGGAATTTCAAGTGTTGAGATTTGCAATGGGATTGCATACCTTCCATATGATGGTTGGATCCTGATCCCACTGTGGGAAATAGTTGCTCCTAAGAGAGTTTTACAGTTTACAATTAGCTAACTCATTAGGTGTCTAGAAAGGTGTTAACGGGGCTACGCCTCTGGGAAAACGAGGTTTACTTTAATTAGGTCTATACGAAAGCACGGGGAACCTCCCTCAAGTACCGACACTGGTCTGGCTGAACGGTTAGCGAAGTTGTAGACTGTAATTAATCCTGGCTAGTTTTCTTTTTAAGGTTTGAAAGAAAAACTCGATTAAAGCAGTGGGAAACATCGATTAGACAAGATAATAACCAATCTGATCTATGCAAGAGCTTTCGCTGAGTGTATTCTTTTCTTTCTCTTAATGGCAGATACCCATGACTGGACTCAAGGTTCTACTAGATAAAAACAAATTGAATGGGACCAATTATAAAGACAGGCTGAGGAGTCTGAAAATAGCCTTGACTTATGATAAAATATCATATGTCCTCACGGCTTCATCCCCGCCCGTCCCAGGTCCAAAATCCTCAGTTGCGGACAAAGAAGTCCGCAAGACATGGGACGCTGATTGTGCCACGGCCAAATGCCTCGCGCTTTCATTGATGGACAATACACATCAAAAGCAGCACGAGAATATGGACATTCAAACCATATTGCTCCATACAAAGGAGTTGTATGGAGAGCAATCCCGTGTATTAAGATACGAAGCATCGAAGAAATTGTTTCAGATGCGAATGGCCCCTGGCACACCAGTAGGAGACCATGTTCTGAAGATGATAGCTCTTATAGAAAAGCTTGAGGACCATGGATGGACGATGGACAATGAACAATATACGGATATTATTCTGCAGTCCCTCCCCTCCACCTTTGCTCAATTCATAGTGAACTTCAACATGCATAACATGGAGAAGGAACTACCTGAACTCCTTAATATGTTAAGGAGTGCAGAGAGCACTATGAAATCAGTAAAAACTCCCGTTATGACTGTTGGACAGTGTTCCTCTTCCCGCCCAAAAGCTAAGGCCAAGGGAAAGAAAAAGAAGAAGCCCACCAATCCTAAGGGTGGAGTTAAAAAGGTGAAGGGAAAGGAAAAGTCCAAAGCTGGAGACTCGGGGAAAGGGGAATGTTTTCATTGCCACAAGACAGGACATTGGAAGCGCAACTGCACAGAGTACTTAAATCTCAAGAAGAAGCATGGGGATGCTTCTGCTTCAGGTGCGTTTGTGACAGAAAACTGTTTTTCAATAAACTCTGCTTCCTGGGTATTGGATACCGGTTCAGGTTCTCACATTTGCAATTCTATGCAGGAGCTGAGAAATAATAAGGTTTTGAAGACAGGTGACCATACTCTCCGTGTTGGAAATGGTTCCAATGTACATACAGTCGCAGTGGGAGAGTATCACTTGGGGTTGCCATCTGGATGTATATTGGTTTTGAACCCATGTTATTTTGTACCAAGTATGCTTTGTAATATAATATCTGTTTCTTTGTTAGACAATGAAGGATATAATTTTGTATTGCAGAACAATGTATGAACATTCACCTGAATCAAATGTTGGTTGGGTATGGTACGCTTAATAACGGGATATACGTCCTAAATCAACACACAGTTTTCCGTATACAACACACTAATAAAAGAAAACTTTCAGAAATAAATGAAGCTTTTCTTTGGCACTGTAGACTTGGTCATATTAACGAAACAAGAATAAACAAGTTACACAAAGATGGATATTTAAACCCTTTTGAATATAAATCTTATGCGACTTGCCAGTCTTGTATCAAGGGTAAAATGACCAAAACTCCGTTTACCGGACACGGAGAAAGAGCTACTGAGCTCCTGGGCCTCATACATAGTGATGTATGCGGGCCAATGTCTATACAGGCTAGAGGCGGTTTTTCATACTTCATTACGTTCACTGACGATTTCTCAAGATTCGGTCATGTATTTTTATTAAAGCACAAGTCCGAAGCTTTCGAGAAATTCATTGAATATAAACAAGAAGTAGAAAAACAAACCGGCTTGAGTATCAAGATGCTTCGATCAGATCGAGGTGGAGAGTACCTCAGTACGGAATTTGCAAACTTCCTAAAAGAGAATGGGATTCTCTCTCAGCTCACTCCTCCTTACACACCACAGCACAACAGTGTTTCAGAACGACGGAATCAGACCCTATTATATATGGTCCGTTCCATGATGAGTGATGCTGAGTTACCCGTCTCATTTTGGGGGCATGCAGTAGAGACTGCAGCGTTTCTACCGAACAGGGTTCCAACCAAAGCCGTGTCTACCACGCTATATGAGATATGGCATGGGAAGAGACCATCTCTTAAGAGAATTAAGATTTGGGGTTGCCCGGCCTATGTTAAAAAGCAGAATCCGGACAAACTCGAGACGCGGTCAGTTATGTGTAACTTTGTGGGATATCCAAGGAACTCTTATGGATATCTATTCTACCACAAGGAGGAACAAAAGGTGTTTGTTTCTCAGTATGTCACATTCTTAGAAAAAGAGTTTTTCACAGATAAAGATGATGGCAAAGTGGTAGATCTAGAAGAGGTTCTAGAGACACAAACTACAAATGACGATTTGGTTGAACCGGCTGTTGCAATAGAAACTGAGGAACCTCGGCCATTCCGTAGGTCTGGTAGGACTTTTCACCCACCGGAGAGGTACTACGGTTTCCTCATTGATGGTGACGGAGAAGACTGCATCATGGATGATGATGATCCTACCAGTTTTCAGCAAGCTATCACGAGTGGAGACTCTGTGAAGTGGCTGGATGCCATGAGATCCGAAATGGAGTCTATGTACACCAACAAAATATGGACTTTGGACGTTGTACCCTCAGGGGTGCAAATGGATCTTTAAAAGAAAGATTGGTGTAGATGGGCAGGTGGAGACCTATAAGGCAAGACTTGTGGCGAAGGGTTTTCGTCAAAGACCGGGTCTGGACTATGACGAGACTTTTTCTCCCGTAGCCATGCTTAAATCCATTCGGATCCTGCTTGCTATAGCTGCTCACTACGACTATGAAATCTGGCAGATGGACGTTAAAACATCTTTTCTAAATGGAAATTTAGAAGAATGCGTTTATATGGATCAGCCATAGGGCTTCATCGACAGTGGGAGCAGCGGGAAAGCATGTAAATTGCTTAAATCCATATATGGGTTAAAGCAGGCATCACGGAGTTGGAACATCTGTTTCGATGATGTCATCAAAGAGTTTGATTTCATCAAAATTCCAGATGAACCTTGTGTTTATAAGAAGGTTGTAGGGAGAGCTGTCACATTCCTCGTATTGTACGTGGATGACATTCTTCTGATAGGAAATGATATTCCTATGCTACAGTCGGTCAAATCTTTCTTATCACTAAGGTTCTCCATGAAGGACCTGGGTGATGCCACATACATTCTGGGCATAAGGATCTATAGGGATAGATCCAAGAGGTTATTGGGATTGTCCCAAACCAGGTACATCAACACCATCCTAAAAAGGTTTAGTATGGAAGACTCCAAGCGGGGTGCCTTACCCGCTTGCCATGGGGTCACTCTCTCCAAGGACTCTTGCCCAAAGACCGATGAAGAGAGAGCTCGCATGAGCATTATACCCTATGCTTCGGCAGTAGGATCTATAATGTATGCGATGTTATGTACACGCCCAGATATAGCTTATGCACTTAGTGTTGTACGCAGGTATCAATCCAACCCAGGGGAGAACCACTGGACAGCTGTGAAGAACATTCTTAAGTACTTACGAAGGACTAAAGAATTGTTCTTGGTGTATGGTAATGGAAATCTCCAAATGGAGGCCTTTACCGATTCGAGCTTCCAGAGCGATAAGGACGACAGCAAATCTATCTCTGGGTTTGTATTTACCCTTCATGGAGGGGCGGTAAGTTGGAAGAGTTCCAAACAGGATACCGTTGCAGACTCTACGATGGAAGCTGAGTACATTGCTGCGAATGATGCTGCCAAGGAAGCCGTCTGGATGAAGAAGTTCGTCTCGGAGCTAGGAGTAGTTCCAACCATTATTGATCCAATACCTTTGTATTGTGACAATAATGGGGCTATGGCGTTAGCCAAGGAGCCCAGGTCTCATCAGCTGTCCAGACACATCCTGAGGCGCTTTCATTTGATCCGGGAGATAGTAGATCGCCGCGAGATCAAGATTAAGAGAGTAGACACAAAGAATAACGCCGCGGATCCATTCACCAAGGCCCTCCCTCAGCCGCAGCATGAGCGACTTTTTTAGATGTTGGGTATGAGATACGCCAATAACTGGCCTTAGTGCAAGTGGGAGATTGTTAGATATATGTATGCCCTAGAGGCCATTGTATGATAGTGGATGTATCTGTACATGTGTATATATATTCTGTGTACATTCTTGCTCGAAATGATAGTATGCTATCTGGTTCTTCTTTATCTGACATGTTGATTTGATCATGCTTTTATTCATTCATACATGCTGATAAAGCCCTGAGGATATCGGCTTGACTACTGTGATTATGATGGAGATCATACTAGTGGGACATCTGCAATTTATAAGCATATCCTGAAATGTCCCTAGTCGTAGGTATATCGAGACGGGGCATCGATATACCAGAGTAGACTAGCGTATATGATACTAGACCCATATGATAGGCGATGAATGTTCCCACATTCATCGATGTTTGACATCGAGATCATATACGGGTGCTCAGTGGTGACTGGGTACACTGGACGGACTCACCGAGAACTCCTATATGGAATCATATCTATCATCGGATAGCAGTTCTCAGGTGACACTGGTGCAGGTTAGTCTGTAGACCCGAGATCATCATAGAGTCTTGTGTGCTCTCCCACTGTACTTTGATTACCACCCTACCACGGCTCTACTGAGTCGTGCAAACAGGTGGCCGTTGGGTACAGTCCCGAGACACACGAAGGCGATGAGCGATAGGAGGGGTTTCGTCTCTCCCGGTATTGGGAGTTGATGCCGTGCTGTGCTCGACTGGTTATATCAGTAAGTCCCTGGCCAGGGCTGCTGAGATTTACTGATTAGTGTTATCAGTAGTTTCTCGATCTATTATAGACCATTCACCGGCACGACTTGTTGAGTTATTGGGGTCGACGTGACCATCCCTAGGCTCGATATGAAGCATATCTGACGAAGAGACCGGACTATACGGTAGTGTTGCCGGTTGGCTCGACGGGAGTTATAGCAGGTTCGCTTGTTTTCTTCTGATCGCTCAATACCCGGGTGGCCGTTACGTTTAGCTGACCGCTTGCGGCTTGGGGGTGCTTGATATGATCATCACCCACTGCCGGCGTATTGATGTGTCTTAGAGTCCCACAAAGGAGTTACCTAGTCCAGGCGAAACGTTGTGGTGCGCGTATGCGATATGCGCATGGACCCGGTTAAAATGCGCGTATGAGATACCGTATATTAATCGGACGGCTTGCTTTTGGTTGGGTCGTATGTGATATGGCCGGATTGATAAATCAAGTGTTGATTTATCATTTAACCATTAGTTTCTCACTAGAAATCCTTTCTTGTATTTTTGATGTATGCATGCATGTATGCATTCTTTCATGATTCATGCACATAAGGATGTGCATGCACACATACATACATACATACATCATCTTTCATGGTTGTATATACATTGAAAATGGTGGCAATATAAGACTCACACCATGGTTTTATATATGGATTATTATTACATTTGTATTTGTTTTAAAAACAAAACAAAAGATAAAGATCAATACATGGTTTCTACACTCTTCTTCAACTAACCTTGCTCACCTACTCTTTAACCATGTGTTAATCTTTCCTTTAGGTTTTTAACTCAAGTGAAATGATATTCATATAATATAACCATGGTTTGAGATGAAGGGTGAAAAATATATATACATATATTTTCCTTTTTCTTCATAAGAGATTATCTTTCACTCTTGTTCTAAAAAGGCCATCATCTTCTTCCTCCTTCTTCTTTTGCTCTCTAGACTTTTGTAGTGAGCAAAATACTCATCAAGTTAGATTTTTGAAGTGAGAAAAGCCACCACAACATCATTCTACACAAGTCTTGCCAACTTGTTTAGAGTGTTAGCTTCATTTCTTTCTCTTGATAAAGTGAAGTTGCAAGCTTGGACAAAGGAGCTTCGGGTGGATCGTCGTGGACGTTAGAAGACCTCAAGCTAACCGTTTTCCAACTCTCAAGTGGCCAAGGAGTCTAGCATAGGGAGCTACAAATGTTGTACTCTCAAAACCCTAGCCTTTGTTACTTGTGGTGTGGTTTAAAGTTATGAAACCCTAATTTTCTAGGATTGATTCTTTGTGTGTTCACTTAGCACTCTAAAAATTTAATCTTTGTGACATGTGATGCTTCCAAACCTATCATAGGGTGCTAGGTAAACCTAACAAATGGCACGTGACTGGCACTTGAATCATGTGAAGTCTATAGGACCCCACCTAATTCAAGTAAGCCAAAAGCCCATAAATCTAAACTATTTGAAAAGAGAGTGAACGAAAACTTAGTTTTAAAAAGGCGGTTTTCGCAAACTAAAGTCGTAGTAATCTTTTTAAAAGCTCAAGTATTTCCAAAAATTTCGGCAGAGTTTCCCTTGTAAAAACTGGCCCCAAACGGGTACAAACATGCATAATATATATAATGAATAAAGGCATCACCAAGCGAGAGCTAGCTCTTCGCCAATTGGCGGAAACAACCACGCAAACAATATAATATACAACGCCGAAGGGCAAGGATCAAAACTCAGAAAGAAACCAACATCCTCAAGAAAAGTAGAAAAGAACCACAATAATACAAGTGCGCGACTCTAGAGTCAAAAGAATATACAACTGGTTTTCGAAGTCTATCAAAAATACAAGTCTGATTGATGGAGTTTACTAGATACAACTGAATATAAATAAAAGTACAACGGTGGTCTAAATGCATGTGAACCCACCTACTAAAGCAATCACCCGGAAGGAAGCAGTGTACCAGCAAGCCGCAACAAAACCTGTACGGCAAAACCTGCAAGAAACTGTGGCACAACAAGGGTGAGTTGCCAACTCGTGAGTAGAAAACATCATCGAGAAGAAATCGCATATATGACTCTCTCCTAGGTCATACAATAATATCCTCAATATATATAATATGAAAATATCTAATAATGGCAAGGGTAAACATCTAAACATAAGTATAATACCCAGTGCTCGTGTCAGTGCCTCAGTAATAATATATCGATGCGTGACATGTAATAGCGCACGCTTGTCAGGCGCATTATAGATTCCTCCTGCCTAGGGTAGGCTGAGGTTTATTGATTGTGGGGATCCAAATCTCCGACAGCCATGGACTAAACCGCCGTTAATTACCCCTCGCCTTTGGAGCGAGAGAACCTCCGATTGACGGGTCAAACAGGTCATGCGAACTCAATGTGCAGTGTTGTGTTTTGAAGGGGTTTTGGATATATCGGGGGCCTCGCAGAGTTTTTATGGAGGTCCCGCTACCCAAATAGCGGGCTGGGGGTCAAGAGGGCGAGCAGCCTTCTTGCGCGGTGCGGGGCAGCGCCCCGTTAGAAATTTTTTCTAATGGGGGAGGTGTTTTTAGTGTGGAGTACATGTAAAATGAGGGGGGAAAGGCGTCCAAAGGACGCGTGAGCGCCAGTGCTTGGGCGCTTGGGTTAGCGCTAGGTGCTTAGGCCCTGGCGCTAGCGCCTCACGTGCCCAGCATGAGGGCGCTCGAGCGCTAGCGCTTTGGGCGCTCGGGCGCTATCGGTTTAGGTGCTAGCGCCTCACGTGCCCGGCACGTGGACGCTCGGGCGCTAGCGCCTCCCGTGCTCGGCACGTGGGTGCTCGGACGGTAGTGCTTTGGGCATTAGCGCCTCACGTGCCCGGCGCTCGGGCCCCGGCGCTCGGGCGCCGGCGCTCGGGCGCTAGAGCTTTGGACGCTAGCGCCTCACGTGCCCGGCACGTGGGCGCTCGGGCGACAGCGCTTTGGGCGTTAGCGCCTCACATGCCCGGTACATGGGCGCTCGGGCGCTAGCGCTTTGGGCGCTAGCGTCTCACCTGTCCGGCACGTGGGCGCTCGGGCGATAGCACTTTGGGCGCTAGCGAAAGGAGGGGGTTTTTACCCCAGAAATAGGAGTTAAACTCCAAAAGGAGGATTTTGAGTGGAGTTAAACTCCTGAAGGTCTGGATTAGGAGTTAAACTCCTTTGAGGATTTGGGTCTTGGAGTTGAACTCCCTAAAAATCTTTAGAGGTTCTTCTCTCTTGAGTCTTGGATCTTCTCTTGACTGGGATTTTATCCAAAGTTGGATTTTTGGAGATGGGTCTCCTTCTTCCTTCTCTTGATCGGCTGGATCTTGGAGAAAATGGGGGTGAGACTTAAAAGTCTCCCCTTTTTGAGATCTAATGGAAGATCTAAGCTCCCCTTTGTGGGTTTTGTGGTGAAAAACTATTTAGTTTTTGAAAAGGAAGAGTAAAACTCTTGATTTAATTGAAAAGGGGGAAGAAGATTTAGAACCTTGAGGAAAGAGAAGAAGGAGGCACAAACCCTAGAGTTTTAGAGAAATGAAAAGTGTCTGCTTTATTCATCATCATGTTGCCTTATATAGGCTTACACATTTTTATATAGCCCTTTGGGCTTTACAAAATGGCATTTTGCCCATCCCATGTGTCATGTGCTATTTCTTTTTGCGCATAAACCATAGGCTTTACAAAAATTTGGCTTTATGCCCATTCATGCTTCAAAATTATATCAAAATTTATTTATTACATGATTTTTTATTTCACCAAAAGGGAGGTCGGCCGCTTCATGTTCACGCTCGAATTGGGCATGAGCCTACTTGATCTGGGCTTTGGCCCACCTGGCTTGGGGTTAACCTTGATTTTGACTTGGTCAACCGGGGTGCAATTTTCGACCCCAACAAAGTGCCTCCCATCAATAAATACACACCACATATGTGGATCGTGTGCATGAAATTGATGGATCTTCTTTCGCGTGAAGGCGACTTGCTTTGGTTTCCACTTTTTGGGATGCACTGCCCTTTTTACGACATGGGCGGTCGACGTTTGCATTTCCGAGTCGGAGTGTCCGTGGTAGACGTTTCCTTGGCCCGGAGCGATTTGGTTCCCTTTTTGTAGGAAGCCTGCACTGCCCTTTTTACGCCATGGACGGTCGACGCTTGACGCATCTCCGAGACGGAGTGTCCGTGGTAGACGTTTCCCTGGCCTGGAGTGATTTGGTTCCCTCTTCGTAGGAAGCATGTACTGCCCTTTTTACGACATGGACGGTCTACGCTTGACGCATCTCCGAGACGGAGTGTCCGTGGTAGACGTTTCCCTGGCCCGGAGTGATTTGGTTCCCTCTTTGTAGGAAGCCTGCACTGCCTTTTTTACGATATGGACGGTCGACTCTTGACGTGTCTCCGAGATGGAGTGTCCGTGGTAGACGTTTCCCTAGCCCGGAGTGATTTGGTGCCCTCTTTGTAGGAAGCCTGCACTGCCCTTTTTACGACATGGACGGTCGACGCTTGACGTGTCTCCGAGACGGAGTGTCCGTGGTAGACATTTCCCTGGCCCGGAGTGATTTGGTTCCCTCTTTGTAAGAAGCCTGCACTGCCCTTTTTATGACATAGACGGTCGACGACACTGAGTGTCATTGGTTGTTCAACTTGTCCCCGGCACGGAGTGTCGCTGATCGACTTATCCCCGGCACGGAGTGTCGCTGATGTTCGACTTGTCCCAAGCACGGAGTGTCGCTGATGTTCGACTTGTCCTCGGTACGGAGTGTCGCTGATGTTCGACTTGTCCCCGGCACGGAGTGTCGCTGATGTTCGACTTGTCCCCAGCACGGAGTGTCGCTGATTGACTTGTCCCCGGTACGGAGTGTCGCTGATGTTCGACTTGTCCCCGGCACGGAGTGTCGCTGTTCGACTTGTCCCCGGTACGGAGTATCGCTGATCGACTTGTCCCCGGCACGGAGTGTCGCTGATCGACTTGTCCCCGGCACGGAGTGTCGCTGGTTATTCGACTTGTCCCCGGCGCAGAGTGTCGCTGATCAACTTGTCCCCGGCACGGAGTATAATTCCGGCAGGGAAGGTAGATATCCCGAGGTGAAGAGTGATTTCGATACTGGGGAAATTCTGGGACGGAGCATGATTCCGACGCAGTGGTTGTTGGTTTGATTTGATTAGGGTTGACATCAGCATCGCTACACTGGAATATGGTACCAGGAGCGAATCATCATCTGTCATGAGAGGATTTAGGGATTTGTTTTTTTTTTTTTTTGGCGGCATCTGTATTGCTGCACTGGACTAATGCCAGGAGCAACTCATCATTTGCCCTTCCCTGTTGGGGAGCGATAGCTTAGGAGACAGGTTTAGATCCCTATCACCTAAGGTTTTTCAATTTTATGGGCCGTAAAGGTCCCATAAAAGCATTTTCTTCCTACGAGTCGAAAAGATCTCGTAGGTGTATTTTCTCCTTAGGAGTCGTGGGGACCCCTAAGCGTGTTGCTCCTTTGTGAGTCGTAAGGATCTCACGCGGGAATTTTCTCCTCACAAAGTTGAGAGGACTTTATGAGTGCATTTCATCTCTTTTTCACGAGTTTGGGCCCTTTCATGTTTTCACAAACTCGTCAGCAGTCCTGCTATTTTTACTCAAGGAGCCCTTTCGGGTTTTCATCCGTGCCTATTTTGCTTGTGGACATACCTTTTTTTTTAATCTTCATCGTTGGTGGGACTTTGAGTGTGGTCTCGCCGGTAATACTTGAGAGAGATAGGGGTCGTCTATACCCATGGATTGTATACGGTTTTGCAGGATGTATGATCCAGACCATAGGGCCGGAAGAATTTCGGGACTTTGCCGGCGTCTGCATCGCTGTACTGGAATATGGTACCAGGAGCGACTCCTCATCCACCGTTGGGGTATGAGATTTGGAATTTGGTCGGTGTCTGCATCGCTGTACTGGAATATGGTACCAGGAGCGACTAATCATTCGCCACTTGGGGATTTGGATTCTGGCCGGCGTCTGCATCGCTGCACTGGAATATGGTACCAGGAGCGACTCATCATTCTCCATTGCCCATTGGGAAGCGATGGCTTAGGATACAGGTTTACATCCCTATCACCTAAGGCTTTTCAATTTTATAGGCCGTAAGGGTCCCATAAAAGAATTTTCTCCATACGAGTCGTAAGGATCCCGTAGGTGCATTTTCTCCTCAGGAGTCGTGAGGACCCCCAAGTGTGTTTTTCCTTTGTGAGTCGTAAGGATCCCACGAAAGTGTTTTCTTACGAGTCGTAAGGATCTCGCAAGTTTTTTCTCCTCATGTATCGTGAGGACACATGAGTGGATTCCCCTCGTTCCCAGTTTAATGACTTAGGGATCCTCTGTTTCCAGTTTAATGACTTAGAGGTCATCTGTTCCCAGTTTAATGACTTAGGGGACTACTGTTCCCAGTTTAACGACTTAGCGGTCATCTGTTTCCAGTTTAACGACTTGGTGGTCATCTGTTTCCAGTTTAACGACTTGGGGGTCGTCTGTTTCCAGTTTAACGACTTGGTGGTCATCTGTTTCCAGTTTAACGATTTAGAGGTCATCTATTTTCAGTTTAACAACTTGGTGGTCATCTGTTCCCAGTTTAACGACTTAGCGGTCATCTGTTCCCAGTTTAAAGACTTAGGGGTCTATTGTGCCCAGTTTAACGACTTAGCGGTCATCTGTTTCCAGTTTAAAGACTTAGGGGTCTATTGTTCCCAGTTTAACGACTCAGCGGTCATCTGTTTCCACTTTAAAGACTTAGGGTCCATTGGATCGATTTGGAATTTTGGGATAGGGGCCGGCATCAGCGTTGCTAACACTGAAGCATTTGTGCCAGGAGCAATTCATCATTTGCCTTTACCCGTTGGGGAGCGATAGCTTAAGAGACAGGTTTGGGTCCCTATTGTTCACACCATAATATTGCATTATTATATTCCCCATTCTTATTCGTTTTATAAATAAACAGGTGCTTTTGACGCATGTCTGCTACATATTACAAGTTACAGGCTCTTGGACAGAAAACAGTGAAAACGATGAAAAGACGATGCAAAAGTGGACTTTGACCAACAAACAGAAGACTCTTGATCAAGCCTACTTCAAAGATAAAATTCACAAAGTACAAGGCAATGCAAGGTCCAAGATTACAAAGCGAACGGTTAAAAGTCCACCGTAATTATTTACTGGAGATCTGGAAGAAACATAGAAGTTATTTTAATAAAAGAATCAAATAATAAGGAAGCCCAAAGACAGAAGAGCCAACAAAGGAAATTTCAAGGCCCAATACCTCCTTTTAAAGAGACAGAGACATAAAATTTTACCAAAACTTGGAGTCTACTTTGACTAGGTCTTCCTAAGGATATTTTGGTAAATGTAGACATGCAAATCAATTGTAACCTAGGGTTTCCTATCTTCTATAAATAGGAACTCTAAATCATTGTATTAGCCATGCCTCCCTATGCCTCTTTTTATCAATAAAATTTAGATTTCTTTTGGAGAGCATCGATGCCTCTTTTCATTTCAGAAATTCAGATCCGACAAGTCTTGTGTTGATGTTTGGAGAGAGCCATCTGTAAGGTAAGTAGGTAATTTCAATTCTTGCCCTAGGTAATTTTTCATTCTCTGCCCTAGATTAAATTTAATTTCTTGCCCTAGTTAGATAGTTAGATCTTTAATTCAATTGCCCTGGATTAATTTAGTTTTTAGATTTAATTAATCCATTCACACTGTTCGTAATTAACTCGTAAGAGCGACTAAGGAATTCACAACATCCCTGTGGACCGACCCGTACTCACCGGCTAGTTACCAAGCGACGCCGTTCTTGATTGCGGTTAATAGATAGTTTTTGAGATCAATCAAATGGCGCCGTTGCCGGGGATGACGTAGTTTTTCCTCTTTGCAATTTCGGGTTAATCTAAATTAAAAAAAATCATAAAAACTGAAAAATCAAAAATATATAAAAAATTTATCATCTTTTATTGTTTGAAGGGTTTCTTTTGTGAATCTTTGCAGGATTGACGGATCTGGAAAAATCCAAAGTTTGAAACAGAAAACGGTACATCAGAACAGAGGGAGATTGCTACAACAGAGCAGTACAAATTTTCTTAGGACCTGATCTCTTCATCCCACCGCTAAACCGCGGCCTAAGCGCGCTACCGCCGCCCTTCCACGGCCCCTTTGTGATATCAGCGCGCGAAATTTTGTCGGTTTGTTTCCTTTTTCTCCCCTCTGCAAATCCCCATATATCTTTTTGTCAAATCTTTTGCAGGATTCTTCACGCTAAAAATCTTCTTCCCCCTTCCAATAATTGATTTTCTGCAGGATGCTTTGCGCCGCGAATAAAATAAAAATCTTTGATTGCAAGTGATTTAATGTTTTGCATATTTTTATTCGGATTTTAAGGGGCTTTTGACCAATTCAGATTGGGTGGGGATTTCATCACCCTTCCCAGGACCCCAGAAATCACATAAGGCATTTGCATTGACCATTCTTAATTAAAAAATACTAGACTCAGCCCTAAGGACTTCGAGCTCAATAGGACAGAGGACTGGTTATAGGCATCGACCGTTTATCCTAACCTGACTTTGCGGTGTCTAGGCAAGTGTGTCTAAGGCAAGTGGTTACTTAATTAGGACCGCTACTTGTAGTGGGGAGCCTCCCACTTACCTGGCACTTACCTGGCCGCAATTGGCGGTGAAGAGACGGTTTGAGCTTCTATTTCTAGCCCTTTGGAACAGTTAGGAGCTGTATAGCTGACTTAGGTGACCCTAGATCTAGGTCTGATTATGCATTTCTGGTTGATTGCATTTGTGTCTAAGCCCTTTATCGAAATTTTGTTTTTTTTGCAAACAGTTCCAAATAAAAAAAAGGGGAAAAAGAAAAATCTTTTATAAAAACTTGCAAAATTTTGTCGCTAAGAAATCCTTGCACCCCACTTGCGCCACCTACCTTCTTTCTTTTCTCATTCTTCTATCATGGGTACCCCAAATCATAAATCACTTGCCGAACTTTGGTATCCCGAACCTAACTTTGTTTCGTACGTCAATTGTTTCGGTCGATTTAAAGAAAATCCCTCCATGCCTAAAATTTCTTTGAAAGATCAAATAGAAGCGTCTAGGAGAAACAGTTCGACTTTGCAACCCACTTTGTGTCAACCAAGTCAACCTTTACCACCTTCATATGTTGATACCACTTTTTCAAGTCCTGCTGTAACTCCTAAACTGGTGTCCATTGCTGAGCATATTGCTCAATCTCGTAGCCGATCTTTCACCCCTCTCCACACATCTAGTTCTAGGGATCAACAAGTCCATTCACCATTTTATCCATATATTGACCCTACCCCTGTCCAACCACCCACTTTCTACCAGTCCTTCCCGACTTTCCCACCTTCACTAGACCCTGTTTCTACACAGCCTTTTGGGAGTTTCACGTATCCAAACAATTTCGAATCTTTTACCGAAACCCCCTTACCACCCAAGTATAGTTTGGAAGAGTCGCTGGAAGCTTATATTTCTGCAACAAACAAGATGGTTAGGAATGTGGAAGCATCCATTACCGCCCTTATGCAACCTAGTGAACCGGTCGCTAGTTTCCCGCTAGCTCCAAATTTTTTAATATATAAGGAGGCGGTTGGACAGAGTGCGAATTTGAGAGGATTTCCAAATCAAACCTTCCCATACCTAATTGAATCCAACAACTCCAATTGTCAAACATATGTCCAAAATGATGAGTTGTGTGATTTTGTAGTGCTTGATTTGCCAAATTGTGAAGAGCCCCTTTCGAGTGAAACCGCACCTAATCCGTTTGACCTTTACACCTCCACTCTAGAACCTAAATCGATAAATATCCATGCTTTTGATGAGGTGTCAAAACAAATTGATTTTCACTTGATTGAGGATATAGACGCCGGGAATATTTCGGATGATGAACCTGTCGATTTGATTGAAATTTTATGTCCAATTCATCATCCCGAGTCATTAGATGTTTCTCCCGAACTTCATATGCGTTTTGATTTTGATGATAATGGCATAGATGAGTTAAATATTGAGGAGAATTATGAGGATAGCATTGAGGAGAGTATTGAGGATAATATTGAGGTTGAACCATTTTTGTTTGATGTGTCGGATTTTCCAATTCATTCTCCCGAACCTTTAATTGTTATATCACCCTCCCTCCTTTCCATCGTTCCGACCACGATCACGCTTGAAGACTGTGAGCTTGAAAAATTTCTCTTTGAATCTGATACAGTTCTCACAGCCGATACCACTTACAAGTGTTTCACTTTTTCGGACGATGTTGATGATTCACCGCCCGAGTTTGAGTCCTTTACATTTTCAGATGAGTTAGTTGAACCATCAGACTCGGTTGCTTACAGTAGTTTCGAACCATTGATGTTTAAGTTCGAGACAATTTACTACGGTGAGAATGAGACTATCCCTAATTCACTCCCTTTCGTCCTTCCTATCATTCCGACCGTACAAGAGACCGTTACGCTTTCATCTCCTATACCAAGTTCGGCGTACCCATGCTTTCTTGCGAATCTTGAGGGATTTGACCCCATTTCTCGACGGGTTGATAGGTTAGCACAATCGCTTTTAACACATTGGTCATCACAAATTGCGCTAATTTATTCACTCGATTTACACCCTCAAGATCGTATTCCATTTCTTTCTCTTTTCCGCCATTCTTCTCCTCCACCGAGACCGTATACCGCTTCTATCTCCACACGGTCTCGTGTGCTTCTCATTTCTCTTCTTTCCACTCCCTCCTTTCACCAACTCTACCATTACCACGATAAGATTTTTTAATGGTTGGTGCTAACCTTTGGCTTGTGTAAGGCCTTGTTTAGTTTGGGGAGGACCTTGTTGTATATATGTATATATATTTTTTGTTTTCTTTTTTTTATAAAAAATAAAAAAAATTCAAAACAATAAAAAATTCAAAAATATATATATATATATAAACTTTTATAAATAAATAAACAGGGGAGTGCCGACATTTTGACCCTCTTGGTGTAGCATGACAGTGAGGACACTGTCAAGTTTAAGTTTGGGGGTATGCTCGGTACGTCTTCTTCCTTCGCATTCATATGTATATTTTTGCATTTGCATATTTATTTGAAAACCCATAAAAATTGAACAATTTTGAAAAATTATAAAAATTAATGTATTCAATTTTGGTCTAGTTTGACTTGAGTTTGACAAATAGGTTAACTGGTTAGGAACAACTAGATCTTAGACTTAGTAAATTAAAAACCCTAAACATAACCTTTCTTAAAGTTTAACGGTAGAAAGTATATGTCTTTATAATTTATTTAGAAATAGGCAAATTTTGAGTTCACTTCTTGGGCTAAGTCAAAGCAAAGGAAAAGTATTGATATTTTTATTAGAGTATAAGTTTGAAAACTAATTTTTAAGTTTAAGTCTAGATTCTGAAAATGTATACCCTACAATTTGCACAATCACGCACCTTGAAGCTTGGAATAGTAGAAGAGACCTTGAAATGCTCTTGTCTAAAGTCCTTAGTAAGATGAAAAATAAAAAAATACAAGTGTGAATAAAGAATAAAAAAATGAACACTGGTTTTTGTGATTACTTAAGGCTGTAAAAATAGAAAAATATTTAGCGAGGGTGCTTCATCACCTAGTGCCTTAGACCAACTGGTTTGGGAGTCACTGCTAAAGCCTTGGGTGTTACAAGACTAGGAATTACGCTTTAATGTGCAAACACATCTTGTAATCGGTTGTTGGTATCTCAAGAAGTATTAACGGTCGCATGAAGGATGTGTAAGCAAAATTCATTTAAATTCACCAATTAATGAGTACTTTGGACAACGGACAAGAGTATGATTGCTTGAATTGAATTTCTAAGTGTAGGGGTGATATTTACACACACGTAGGGATATGTGATTGGGATTTAGATGAGAGAAAGGAATGAAGAATAGAACTTGTATCTTTAATAGAGTTGATAAAAATTCCTAAGTGGAGATGGAACCCTAGAAGGAAAACTTAAGAAATGCCGAAAGCTAAGTAAGTCTATAGAACATATATAATCTTAAGTTAAATGATGAGGAAGTGTGAAGAATATATGGATGGATGATTTATGAGTCGACGATAATAGAATTTCTTGTTAGAAAACCTAATTGGAGAATTAAAGTCGAAAAGCCTAATTGATAGGATTTTGTGGGTAGTATCCGCTGAAAACCCTCAGGAGACAACACTCCTCCTACTAGGGACACCTAGAGGTTTAACGGCTTGTTGCACGTGCTCAGTGCAATCGCATTTCCCTGCGAAAGTGCGGTTAGGTTTTTTGTCGAGAATAAAAAAATAAGTTTGCTTGAGGACGAGTAAAAGATAAGTTTAGGGGTATTTGTTCACACCATAATATTGCATTATTATATTCCCCATCCTTATTCGTTTTATAATTAAACAGGTGCTTTTGACGCATGTCTGCTACATATTACAGGTTACAGGCTCTTGGACAAAAAACAGTGAAAACGATGAAAAGACGATGCAAAAGTGGACTTTGACCAACAAACAGAAGACTCTTGATCAAGCCTACATCAAAGATAAAATTCACAAAGTACAAGGCAATGCAAGGTCCAAGATTACAAAGCGAACGGTTAAAAGTCCACCGCAATTATTCACTGGAGATCTGGAAGAAACATAGAAGCTATTTTAATAAAAGAACCAAATAATAAGGAAGCCCAAAGACAGAAGAGCCAACAAAGGAAATTTCAAGGCCCAATACCTCCTTTTAAAGAGACAGAGACATAAAATTTTACCAAAGCTTGGAGTCTACTTTGACTAGGTCTTCCTAAGGATATTTTGGTAAATGTAGACATGCGAATCAATTGTAACCTAGGGTTTCCTATCTTCTATAAATAGGAACTCTAAGTCATTGTATTAGCCATGCCTCCCTATGCCTCTTTTTATCAATAAAATTTAGATTTCTTTTGGAGAGCATCGATGCCTCTTTTCATTTCAGAAATTCAGATCTGACAAGTCTTGTGTTGATGTTTGGAGAGAGCCATCTGTAAGGTAAGTAGGTAATTTCAATTCTTGCCCTGGGTAATTTTTCATTCTCTGCCCTAGATTAAATTTAATTCCTTACCCTAGTTAGATAGTTAGATCTTTAATTCAATTGCCATGGATTAATTTAGTTTTTAGATTTAATTAATCCATTCACACTGTTCGTAATTAACTCGTAAGAGCGACGAGGAAATTCATAACATCCCTGTGGACCGACCCGTACTCACCGGCTAGTTACCAAGCGACGCCATTCTTGATTGCGGTTAATAGATAGTTTTTGAGATCAATCAAATGGCGCCGTTGTCGGAGATGGCGTAGTTTTTCCTCTTTGCAATTTCGGGTTAGTCTAAATTAAAAAAATCATAAAAACTGAAAAATAAAAAATATATAAAAAATTTATCATCTTTTATTGTTTGAAGGGTTTCTTTTGTGAATCTTTGCAGGATTGACGGATTTGGAAAAATCCAGAGTTTGAAACAGAAAACGGTACATCAGAACAGAGGGAGATTGCTACAACAGAGCAGTACAAATTTTCTCAGGACCTGATCTCTTCATCCCACTGCTAAACCGCGGCCTAAGCGCGCTACCGCCGCCCTTCCTCGGCCCCCTTGCGACATCAACGCGCGAAATTTTGTCGGTTTGTTTCCTCTTTCTCCCCTCTGCAAATCCCCATATATTTTTTTGTCAAATCTTTTGCAGGATTCTTCGCGCTAAAAATCTTCTTCCTCCTTCCAATAATTGATTTTCTGTAGGATTCTTTGCGCCGCGAATAAAATAAAAATCTTTGATTGCAAGTGGAACCGCGGCCAAACGGGCTCATCTGCCGCGGTTCCGCGGCCGTGCTCTGCACGTGTCGGTGGGGTGCCGGTGCTTTGACCCGGCTTTCTTAGGGTAGTTTGGTAAATTTATGTATGGATCTGAATGTAACCTAGAGTTTTTCCTATCTATAAATAGGAACGTTCGAAGCCAAATTAAGCATGCCTCTCTTTATTTTTTAATCCTTTTTTTCTAGATCTAAATTTTAAATCCAATTGTAATGCGTTCTTGAGAGGTCATCAATAAAGTAAGTCTTTTATTTTGTCTCGCATTCTTTTTATCTGCACTTTTATTTGTTCTTTATTTATCTGCAATTTAGGTCATCAATTAAAATAAAAAAAATGAATTTTATTGTTATCTTCCTAATGAGTGAGTAATTCCTTACTTGTTAGGGGTAGAATAGGGAAGGTTTTGTTAGTTATATGTATGCCCTAGAGGCCATTACTATACATAGGATGTATATTGTAGTGGATGCTTGGACATATATAGGGAGGACTTTCTTGCTCGACAAGATAGTATGCTATGTGGTTGCTCTTTACCTTAACGTGTTCACTGATTGTCTCTCTGTTACATGTTAGTAAAGCCCTTATGATGTGTACTTGACTACCTGGACTATGATGCGGATCATACTAGTGGGGACATGGTAGTCCATAAGTATATCCTTCAAGGTCCCTAGTCGTAGGTGTATCGAGACGGGGCATCGATATACCAGAGTAGACTAGCGTATACCTTCTCGACCCATACAGATGGGCGATGGATGATCCCATATCCATTAGTGTTTGACATCAGAGATGATATACAGGTGCTCAGTGGAGACTGGGTACACTGGACGGACTCGCCGAGAACTCCCAGATGGTATTATACCTCACATCAGATGGCAGTTCTCTGGTAACACTGGTACATGTTAGTCTGTAGACCCGAGATCGTCATAGAGTCTTGTGTGATTCCCACTGTGCTTTGATTTCCATCTTACCACGTCCAAGAGGGCGTGCAAAACGGTGGTTTTTGGGTACAGTCCCGAATCACATGGAGGCAATGAGCGATAGGAGGGGATTCGTCTCTCTCGGTATAGGGAATTGATGTTGCGCTGTGTTCGATTGGCTATAACCGGAAATCCCTGGCCAGGGTTGCTGAGATTTACTGGTAAGTGTTACCAGTAGTTTCTCGAACTGTTATAGACCTCATATCGACACGACTTATCGAGCTATTGGGGTCTGACGTTTACCACCCCTAGGCGAGATATGCGACATATCAGACGAACAGACCGGACTGTACGGTAAGTGTTACTGGTTGGATTCACAGGAGTGTGAGTGGGCTTGCTCGTTGATCTTCTGATCGCTCAATACCCGGGTGGCCGTTACGTTTACCAGACCGCTTGCGGCTTGTGGGTGTTTGATATGATCATCACCTGCTGCCGGCGTATTGACGAGTCTTTAGAGTCCTACACAGAGGTTTCCTGGCTCAAGCGAAACGAAATAGGAGCGCATATGAGATATGTGCGGGACCGAGAATAATACCAGTATGTGATACTGTATTCTATTCTCGCGATTTGTATCATTGGACGGTTATATATGATATAGCCGGGTTACCAGATCAAGTGTTGATTCGATACATTGATACACTTGATATTAGTCGGTTATATGCGATATGACCGGATCATTAAATCAAGTGTTGATTTAATGATTTGATGTATAATTATATATTTGATATATTATTTTACATTAACTAGTATTTGTTCACTTAAGATGGATTTTCTCACTTGATGTGCACATTGTATATATGATATAGTTTTGTGCACTAGTTTGTATCATGTTTGATGATACTTGCAAACATGGGTGTGTGTATGCATTGAACCATGTTTGGGTAAATGGTTAGGGTTTTAATTTATTTATTCATTTATTTATTTATTCTTTTTGGGCAAGAAATAAAATGGTGGCTTCTTTGTTTTTTTTCTTGAAGCTTCTTGAAGCTTTGACCACTTTGTTTCTTTCCTAAACCTAACCATTCACCTAAACCCTAGTTTAGTCTCTACACTAGTTAAACTCACCCATGGTTGCATTATAATAACCATCACTTGATTTTCCTTTTGGAAATAATTCATTATTCTTTTTCCTTCTTCTTTTTCTTCTTCATGAAGAGAAGAAACCATTGCTAGATTTTTCCAAGTGATGATTCCAAGTGAGAAATCCAAATCCAAAGTGAACCCACTTCCTATTTCTTCATCCTCTACCACTTGCCATGTAGTAGAGTGTGTTATCTTCACAAGTTTCATGAACTAGTGAAGGTGGAGTTTGAGTTTGAGTCGCCTCGACGTAGATCATCTTCGGCATCGAAGTCAACGACCTAGCCCCGATCTTTTTTCCGATGAAACCAATGCTAGAGTCCGCGATCCGATGATCGCAGCGGAGGGACGTCATCACGGAGCTAAGGAAGTGGAGGACCGGATCTACAAAGGTTGTAGTCACTTTCACTTTCTAGTAAAGTTGTTTACTTGTTGTTGTTTCGCCTATCCTCTAGTAATCGATCTAGTTTAGGGTTTCTCGGCACAAGAAAAATTTGATTTTGGCATGGTTGATGCCTTGTGGAATCTCTTGAGTGTGCCTAGGAACCCTACAGTGGTATCAGAGCCTAGCTAGAGCTTTAGGTGAAGTGTAGACGATGTTAGAAATCCGATCGAACCCCGAAACCCTAACTCAAACCCTTCTCTGTACATTTTCTGTAACTGTGTATTTTTCCTAATTAAAAATAGCAAAAAAATTCAGCAGGGTGTTTTGGGAATTACTGTGAAGCACGTGCGTTTAAGGCCATAAAATCGCGGCGGAACCGCGGCATGAGCATGGCTCATGCGGCGGTTCCGCGGCCGTACGGGCACTTTATTCTCTTTAGTTTGCACAGTAATGTCCCTCTCTGATTCCACTGTTGTGTTATCTGGGGTGTATTGGGAATTCGATGTTTCGATCGGAAACTTTAACTGCGTCTATGTGTTTTTCCGGATAATTTTTGAATATGTTAAAAAGTTCGACCGGATATAAATACCCAATTTTTCCCCTGCCGGAAAATTTCCAAGTGTTGGATTTTTTCGGTAGTTTGAGAACGTTCTGAGTAGTGCAAGTAACGCGATGGACCCTCTAGAAGACAACAAACCTTAACTCGATTATATGACTGTCTTGAACTACCCTTTGAACCTTAGGGTTTGGGGCAGTACGGCGTACCACATGTGAGGCGTTGGCTTGACCCTTCTACGGCTGGGCCGTTGGTACTGAGGCATGAAAATGATGTCTTTGAACTTATTTCATGTGTTGAGCTGTTTCGGGAAAACTTGGGTGTTTGCTTGTTCGATCGGAAAGTTTAACATTTTCTATTTATCCGGAATTTGATACAATATTTGGAATCCACAAGGAGTTATGAGATAACTGATTTGAATGTTATAAACATAGCACTTTAGTCTCACTTGATCGGTTGCCACGGAATTTTGATGTGATCAAAAGTCCGTCGCAATCATATAGCGTACGCGGATACTCGCCGGGTAAACTTAATTGACAGCCTCACCCCATAGCCCCGACCAAGTGACTGTAGGAGAACCCCGTCGCCGAAAGCATCCGTTCGGGTGCTCGCAGCAGCGGTGTTCCGCCTTGGTGCATTTCGTCAACGGCGTCGGGAGTGCGGCCGCCTACTAAAGTTTGCGACGAGCATTCGATCAGGATATCGGGAATCTTGTTGAATTGCCCGACTTGATATTGAAAAGTGTTTTCGATAATGAGACTAAAATGCGGGGTTTATAATTGTTAGGCATGCGATATCTAAGGAATTCATTTGGTTAGGCATGCGATGTCTAAAGAGTTTGCGGATTCCAACTGTTATAGTTTTACACTTTCTTTTCTGTGACCGTAAGTGTAATATGTGATATCGCCGGTTTCGTTGCTATATGTCAACGACAATTGGGATGGGCATATTTACTTACGTTGATGACATGTGATGTTATGTGTTGCTAGATATGTTATATTGGATCGTCGTGTTTGAATAGCCGGGGGATTTTATGTGAGATGAGTGTTTTTTTCCATTTTCATTCATGTAAAAACTTGCATGTAATATTCTTTTATTGGGGCACTTCAAGGTTGCGGAAGATGTCACCTTTTGTATATTATTTACTTTTCCGCACTAGGATAGACCCAAGGAGGAGGGCACAAGTAACCGGGTTCTGGAGTCCAGTGGGAGACCAACTCGAGGAGTCGAGTCCGGGTCTCCTAACTCTAGAATTGGTAGGGTTGCTTGCCGCTCTCGTAGGAGTCTAGGGGTGTGGGTTTGGCTATTCATCGCGACCGTGGAATCCGTGTTTTATACTGGCTCATATTGAAAACACGGACGTCCTAGTATATCTAATGTTTCATATGATTCTTCTGCCGCGATATCTGTGATGTGATCATTTGATATGTTGTGATAGATACTGTATATAGTATATATGATATATTATATAGACGTTACTTATGTTTTACACCCGCGCTAGCCCTGTCCCGCTCTGCCGTTAGTTACCTAACCTAACGGTGCACGAGGGGACATCGAGGCGAATGCGGATGGCATAAGTGTACGTCGTATTTATCTGTGATATTTAGGTAACTTAAATGATGGGACTTCATTAATATGATTAATGAAATAAAAGAAACCTAATGATGTTGTGGAATCGAATTTCAAAATTAAAACAGGTAGCTACAGTTCTTGCTTTGCACAATGGTAAATATGATATATCCTGCACCTTATTCGATGAGGAAAGGGCCGAGATCCCTTCACCGGGAGTGACCCCTTTAGCAATAACCGGCAGATACTACACACTCGGTTTGTCTTTTGATTGCTTTTATAGTTTCTGCTTTGCACAGTGATATATATGATATATCCCGCACCTCATTCGACGAGGAAAGGGCCGACGATCCCTTCACCGGGAGTGACCTCTTTAGCAAAACTAGAAAAGCCTAAAAAACACTCCATTTTAAAATCATTTGATTCTACGACGATATCAAGTTCATTACGCAATAGGTTTTCAGAAAAACCTGTCGTAGCCCTCCGTCATTTCAGATAAGTCCTACTTAGTATTCGTGCTACGTTTGTTGGCCTGCATCAAGGCGTAGTGTGCGGTAGCTAATTAGTATTTATCTGTTTATGCATATGATGCAGATTAGATTAGGGTAGTCGTGCGACTTTGTTGGCCTGCGTCAAGGGTCGTGCGGGTGGGTTTAATTCAATCAAGAAATGACGGGTTGAACTTGACTAGCAGACTATGATTTGTTGGCCTGCGTCAAGGTCATAGGACGCTAGGGGCAAAATATTATCGGGAATTTCAAGTGTTGAAATTTGCAATGAGATTGCATGCCTTCTATGAAATAGTTGGATCCCGATACCCGCTGCGAGTAAGAGTTACTCCTGGGAGAGTTTTACACATTACAATTAGCCGATCAAGTAGGTGTCTAGAAAGGTGTTAATGAGGTTACGCCTATGGAAAAACAAGGTTTACTGTAATTAGGTCCGTGCGAAAGCACGGGGAATCTCCCTCAAAGTACCGACACTGGCCTGGCTGAAAAATTGGCGAACTTGTAGCGTGTAATTAATCCCGGCTAGTCTTTCCTTTTAGGGTTTGAAGGAAGATTTGATAAAAACAGTGGGAGCCATCCTGATTAGATAAAATAATAACCAATCTATTCTTGCAAGAGCACACGCAAAGTGTTTTCTTCTCTCTCTCTCTCCAGGTAGCGACCATATAACGCCTTAATCAAGATAATAATAAGGATGTATTGACCGAACCCGCTTGTTATACTGAGCTGGGGAACGTTGGTCCCGCTCCAACTTATAAATGTTATAAGACAGAGCAGGAAATTGGGGAATACCTGAATTCCTATGCCGCTCAAACGAAGAAAGTGCATATGATGCATCTCCTTCGGGTGTGTTCATTACAAAGAACTGTTTCTCTGTATCATCTACGTCCTGGGTATTTGATACCGGATCAGGATCCAAGATATGTAATCTGTTACATAGGGCTACAGAAAGGTAGAGAACTGAGAACGGGTGATGAGTTTCATGAGACAGAAAACGGTGCAAGTGTTGCAGCCAAGTCTGTTGGTCACTGTCACCCTGTATTCCAAATAAATTGATTCTGAATGAATGTTATTAGATACCGAACCTGAAAAACAAAATCATATCAGTCTCTTTATTAGTAAAGAAATGATAAAATTTTGTATTGTTGGATAATGTTTTGAACATTTCCTATATCGAAAGTTGATCGGTTCAGGCACGTTATCTAAAAGCATTGATGTTCTAAATCAAACTACAGTTCTTAGTATACAGAACACACACAAGAGGAAGAGTTCAGAAATGAACGAATCCTTCTTGAGGCATTGTAGACTAGGTCATATCAATGCGACCCGACTGGCTGAAGTTACATTTAGATGCATATTTAAATCAGTTTGAATTTACATCTTGTGAAACTTGCCAGTCATGTCACAAAGATAAAATGACCATAGCTCTGTTTATTGGAAACAGAGAAAGAGTTAGTGAACTCTTGGGACTGATACATGTGATGTATGTAAGGTCCCCTGTCTACACATACCAAGACCGGTTCTTTGTACTTCATTACATTCTCTGATAATCTCTCAAGATTCAGACATATGTTCCTGTTGAAACACAAGTCCGAAACTTTTGAGATAAACACATAATATAAGTTAGAAGTAGAGAACCAAAACGGGTATAAGTATTATGTCCTTTGATGTGATCAGGGAGGAGAATACTTGAGCACGGAAATCCTGGAATATTCTAAAGGAGAATGAGATTCTCTCTCAGCATTACTCCTCCATATACACCACAGCACGTCGGTGTATCGGGGGGGAGCAATCACACCCTATATGATAAGGTGTGCTCTATGATGAGTACTACTGAGTTACCTGTTTCCTTTTGGGGGTTATGCACTTGAGAAGCTGCATACCTATTGAATTAGGTTCGAATCAGATCACAGCCTACCACTCCATATGAGATATGGAAAGGGAAGAGCCCATATCTTAAGTTTGTTAAGATTTGGGGTTGTCCGGCCTATGTCTAAAAGCAAAATCCGGACAAGCTCGAGGCAAGGTCAGTTATGTAGAACTGGAAAGGCTCCAGCTATACAAACTACAGCAGATGATTTGGTAGAACCAAAGGATTTAGTAGATACCAACGAACCTCGGCCTCTCCGCCGATCTAGTAGGGTTTCTCACCCACCTGAAAGATACTTCTGTTTCTCTATGAAAGTGGGAGCGAGGATTGCATCATGAGATGATGACCCAACTAGTTTTGAGCTGGCCATCAGGAGTGGGACTCTATAAGAATGGCTGGATGCTTAGCGATCTGAGATGGAATCCTTATACACCAACAAAGTATGGACTTTGGTTGCTTTATCTGAAGGGTTAAATCCCTATCAGGAGCAAGTATATCTTGAGAAGATTACTTGGTGTATATGGAAAGGTTGAGACTTTCAAAGCTAGACTTGTTAAAGGTTTGCATCATTGACCAGGTATGGATTTTGTAGAAACCTTTTCTAAGTAGCTATGCTTAAGTCCATCCAGATCCTACATGCCACGTCTACATACCATGACTACGATATCTGGCGGTTGGGTGCCATGACTGCTTTTCTAAATGATGTTTTAGAAGAGTAAGTCTATAAGTACACAGCCAGAGGGCTTCGTAGACAGTGGGAGCAGCGAAAACGTGAGCAAGATGTTTTATACGATAAAGCAGGCATCACGGAGTTGGAACATCTGTTTTGATGTGGTAGTCAAAGAGTTTAACTTCATCAAAATGGTAGATGAACCTTGTATATAAAAAAAGGTAATAGGGAGTATGGTGTTGATCCTGGTAAAGTACGTGGATGACATACTCTTGATAGGGAAGGAGTTTCCTATGCTACGCTCGGTCAATCTCCGCTCATCACAAGGATTCTCCATAAAGGATCAAAGTGATACCTCCTAAATCCTGAGTTCAGATCTATGAGATAGAAGTAATTGGATGTTAGGATTCTCACTAGTTGTAGTGAGATGGTATCAATCGATCATGGGGAGAATCACTGGAAATGTTCCAGAGTGATAAGGATGACTGAATGTCAGTGACAGGCATTGTCTTTACCCTCAGTGAAGGGACGGTATGTTGGAAGAGTTCCAAGCTAGATACCGTGGCATACTAGACGATAAAGGCTGGATACATCGCTACTTAAGATGCTACCAAAGATGCTGTCTGGGTGTATATTTGTTCATGAGATGAACTTAGTTCCTCCCATTGTGTGATAATGGAGTTATGGCTTATGCTAAGGAACGTCTGTCCCATCAGTGATCCAGACATATTTTAAGGCAGTATCACCTGATCATGGAGATGGTTGATCTCCAAGAAGATCGAGGTTAGGTGAGTAGACTCAGAGGACAACACGGCGGATCCACTCACAAAGGCCTTTTCCCAGAGAGAGACTTTTATGGGATGGTTGAGTATGAGATACTACAACAACTGGTACATGTTAGTCTGTAGACCCGAGATCGTCATAGAGTCTTGTGTGATTCCCACTGTGCTTTGATTTCCACCTTACCACGTCCAAGAGGGCGTGCAAAACGGTGGTTTTTGGGTACAGTCCCGAATCACATGGAGGCAATGAGCGATAAGAGGGGATTCGTCTCTCCCGGTATAGGGAATTGATGTTGCGCTGTGTTCGATTGGCTATAACCGGAAATCCCTGGCCAGGGTTGCTGAGATTTACTGGTAAGTGTTACCAGTAGTTTCTCGAACTGTTATAGACCTCATATCGACACGACTTATCGAGCTATTGGGGTCTGACGTTTACCACCCCTAGGCGAGATATGCGACATATCAGACGAACAGACCGGACTGTACGGTAAGTGTTACTGGTTGGATTCACAGGAGTATGAGCGGGCTTGCTCGTTGATCTTCTGATCGCTCAATACCCGGGTGGCCGTTACGTTTAGAAGACCGCTTGCGGCTTGTTGGTGTTTGATATGATCATCACCTGCTGCCGGCGTATTGACGAGTCTTCAGAGTCCTACACAGAGGTTTCCTGGCTCAAGCGAAACGAAATAGGAGCGCATATGAGATATGTGTGGAACCGAGAATAATACCAGTATGTGATACTGTATTCTATTCTCGCGATTTGTATCATTGGACGGTTATATATGATATAGCCGGGTTACCGGATCAAGTGTTGATTCGATACATTGATACACTTGATATTAGTCGGTTATATGCGATATGACCGGATCATTAAATCAAGTGTTGATTTAATGATTTGATGTATAATTATATATTTGATATATTATTTTACATTAACTAGTATTTGTTCACTTAAGATGGATTTTCTCACTTGATGTGCACATTGTATATATGATATAGTTTTGTACACTAGTTTTAATCATGTTTGATGATACATGCAAACTTGGGTGTGTGTATGCATTGAACCATGTTTGGGTAAATGGTTAGGGTTTTAATTTATTTATTCATTTATTTATTTATTCTTTTTTTGGGCAAGAAATAAAATGGTGGCTTCTTTGTTTTTTTTCTTGAAGCTTCATGAAGCTTTGACCACTTTGTTTCTTTCCTAAACCTAACCATTCACCTAAACCCTATTTTAGTCTCTACACTAGTTAAACTCACCCATGGTTGCATTATGATAACCATCACTTGACTTTCATTTTGGAAATAATTCATTATTCTTTATCCTTCTTCTTCTTCTTCATGAAGAGAAGAAACCATTGCTAGATTTTTCCAAGTGATGATTCCAAGTGAGAAATCCAAATCCAAAGTGAACCCACTTCCTATTTCTTCATCCTCTACCACTTGCCATGTAGTAGAGTGTGTTATCTTCACAAGTTTCATGAACTAGTGAAGGTGGAGTTTGAGTTTGAGTCGCCTCGACGTAGATCATTTTCAGCATCGAAGTCAACGACCTAGCCCGATCTTTTCTCCGATGAAACCAACGCTAGAGTCTGGGATCCGATGATCGCAGTGGAGGGACGTCATCACGGAGCTAAGGAAGTGGAGGACCAGATCTACAAAGTTTGTAGTCACTTTCACTTTCTAGTAAAGTTGTTTACCTGTTGTTGTTTCGCCTATCCTCTAGTAATCGATCTAGTTTAGGGTTTCTCGGCACAAGAAAAATTTGATTTTGACATGGTTGATGCCTTGTGGAACCTCTTGAGTGTGCCTAGGAACCCTATAGGTTTGAGAGAAGGAAATCTCTCTCATTCCTTTCTTTGCCCAAATAATTTTAATACGAACTCCCTTTAAATCAACCATAATCCGCTCACTACGGCACCCTATCCTACATGATAGCGGTGATTCCCTAGTTAGACCGGTTGTGGTTGAATTAACCGGAGGTTAGGGCTAAGAGCCAAGAATGGACGGATAAGGACCAAAAGGAAGAAACTAAGTTTCTTCCTAGTCGTGCTAATCCCCGTTGTTGCCGATTACCCTAACACCTTTATTCACAACTAAGGCATTGAAAGAAGCGAGGAGATCCCTATTTTGAACTGACCTAATTCCAACCCTAGCAAGCCTTTTTATCAACTTATTCTCATTCATAGATCTTAAAACAAAACCGTACCAAAGTTTGGATTTAACTCGTTAGAACATAAAGAAAAGGATTCCTTCTCCCTGTGGATCGACCCGTACTCAACTGGCTAGCTACCAAGCGACACCGTCTTGATTGCGGTAGTTAAAAATTAAGAATACGCAAAAACGCGAACAATCAAATGGCGTTGTTGCCGGGGAGACGGTAATTTCTTTCTTTGTGTAATTTCGGGTTAATTAAAAAAATATAAAAATTGAAAAAAATTGAAAAAATTAAAAATTAAAATAAAAAATCATCTTATTGTTTTTGATTGGTTTTTGTGCGAGTGTGCAGGCTTGGAGCAAATTCTGATTCAGATCTGGAGCAAGCTCAGTGAACAAATCCAGAAACAGGGGATCTGAACAGACAGAGGAGAACCAACTTAGCACAGAGAAGAATTTTGGAGATCTAAACCTACTTCTCTGCTGCGGAACCGCGGCAGAATCAGGCCTTTAACCGCGGAACCGCGGTCAACCTGTGACGTCAGCACCTAATTTTTTCTGTGAGTATCTCTTTTCTTCTCTCCTACCCCCTGAACTCCACTGAAATAATTTTCTGCAGGATTCTTTGCACAACAACCTCTTCTCCCTCTCCAATAAATTGTTTTTGTGCAGGATTCTTTGCACCGCAAATAAAAAATATTTTTTGGCAAGTGTTTTAGATTTTGTTGTGTTATTGCTTTGCATATTTAATACGGAATCTAAGAGGCTATAACACCAATTAAGATTAGGTGGGGATTTCATTACCCTTCCTAAGACCCCAAAAATCACTAAAAGTATATGCATCACCCTTGAGTTAATTAAAAAATATCTAGACTTAGCCAATTAAGGACTGCCGCGCTCATTAGGACAGAGGAAGGTTGTGGCCATTCAGTCGTTTATCTAAACCTGACTTTGTAGTGCTTAGGCTAGACAAGTGAGAAAGGTAACTTTAAAAGGCCTGTCTCACGGTGATTCGTGAGCGGAACCCTCCTTTCTTCAATTGTGTTTACCTGGCCACAATTGGCGGTGAAGAGGCGATTTGAGAGATATCTCACAACTTGTCACTTTGGAACAGCTAGGAGCAGTCTAGTTGACTTAGGAGACCCTACCTCTAGGTTTGATTGTGCATGTTTAAACTGTGGTTGTTTGAAATTGTGCCGTAGTTTCGTACAAATTTTTGCAAAAACTCTTTATAAAAAAAAATAAAAAAACAATAATAAAAAACAACAAAACAAAATTTTTATAAAAACTTGCCCTTTGTCGCTAGAATCCCATTTCACCCACCTTTCATCCACATTTACCCATTGACGTTTTCTTACCCTCACATTCTACGCTTTGACTACACTGAACTCGTTTAGTGTATGTCCGGTTGGACTCGGGACACTAGCGCCCGTTTAGTTCGTGTTTTATTAGTCGCTACCGACCACACGATCGACTCCGAAGTCGAAACTCCCTCCAAACCTTTTTCATCCTTACCTTTGACGGCCAACTCCGACGTTGACCGGAATTCTGTTCAGACATCTTCACCTTCATCGTCATCTTCTTCTGAGATGTCAGAGTTCAATCCTAACAACCCTTTACCTACCTCGGGACTAATTCCACTTCAACTGGGTGTGAATAACCCGCAACAACCTCCTGTTGAACCGCCACAGCGAATTGCGCTCCAGGATCGTTTCTATCCTACCCCCTCCGCACTTCCTACCTGTCTTTCACTCCCGCCGGCAAATGGGGATAATTTCGAAATTAAGCCCCACTTCATCAACGTGTTGCCTAAATTTCACGGGCTGGAATCCGAAGATGCATATATCTTCATCAACAAATTTCAGAACGTCTGTGCAATGATGAAGACAACCCAACTGTCCGATGATGCTATAAGGCTACGAGTCATTCCCTTCACTCTATGTGACCTAGCTAAATAGTGGCTATATAGTACTGCATCGCATTCCATAAACAGTTGGGAAGAGTTTGTTAAAGCGTTTCTTAAAAACTTTTACCCAATTCACAAGACCGCGAGAATACGAAATGAAATTAACCAATTTTCCCAGCTTCCTTCCGAACCTTTTTGGAAGTGTTTCGAACGATACAAAGACTTTATTGTTCAGTGCCCTCATCACGGTATTGAGAGATGGAAACTTTGCCAAACCTTATATGAAAGACTGAACCCAGCAACTAAGCAGTTGCTGGAGATCATTTGTCAAGACCACTTCCTATCTAAATCTGACGAGGAAGCTTGGCAATTTCTCGACGATCTTGCTGAACAAACGCTTCAGTAGGAAAGCAATAGAACGAACACTGCGTCCACTTCATCTACTTCTTTAGGTCCATCTAGGGCAGGCGTTCATCAACTTGATATGTCAATTGTAATGAAGGCCAAAATGGCAGCAATTACACAAAAACTTGAAGCAATTAAGAGCAAATTCTCATCGCCCTCTCCTACCCCTGCTCTTCCCCCTCGCACTATATGCGCTTGTTGTTCGGATCCATCCCATTTGACCGAAGAGTGTCCTTACAACCCATCTGTTCAAGGACAGGATCAAGTCAATGCTGCCTTTCAGCAGAGACAAAGAAATGATCCATACTCTTCAACTTACAATCCTGGTTGGAGGAACCACCCTAATTTCGCTTGGAATAAAAATCAACAACAATTCCAAGGCAAAAACAATTTCCAGAAGCCTCCTTCTCAACAACCACCTCCTCAACAAACTCAATATTAGCAACCTTTCCAACCCCAGCCTTATCAAAATCAAACGAACAATTTTGCACACAACAATTCTTTTCCTCAAAACAATTTTGTTCCACCAAATAACGATAAGGTTTCTTCGCTAGAACGAAATCTGGAGGCGTTTCTAAAGCAATCAACTCAATCCTCCGCCAACATCCGGTCTTCTATTCGGTCTTTGGTGCAACACACTGCTTCACACGGGCAAAGTATCAAAACCATTGAAGCCCAGATTGCACAACTGAATGCAGCTTTAAGCGAGCAAGAGAAAGGGAAGCTTCCATCTCAACCACTCCCAAATCCCGGTCACCCACAAAATGCACATGTTGCTCTTGAACAACAAAACCATAATGTGAGTGCCGTGACTACATTGAGATCTTGAAGGGTGTTCCAAAACAACGTTGGCACAGATGATGATACCCCGGCCGCCGCTTCTTTTTCTGCTTCTTCTTCTTCGTCCTCAGAGCCTGTTCTCTATTCTTCACAAGGCTCTACTTCTTCTGCTACTCCGAACGGACCCACATCTCACTCCACGAAAACACCAGCAATGGGATCCGTTCCAACTCCGCAATCTTCTCTACAAACATTGGACTCAACCAATTTTCAAAATGTTCCATTTCCAAACCGGTTGAGATCCAATAAACAAAATCCATAAATGGAGAAAATTGTGGAGTTGTTTAAACAGGTTAACATTAACATTCCCCTCTTGGATGCAATCCAACAAGTCCCTTCTTACGCAAAAATCTTGAAGGACTTATGCACTAAGAAAAGGAAATCACAGGTACCTAAGAAAGTTTTCTTAGTTAGTGCCGTGAGTGATGCTCTTACCCAACCTTTACCTCAAAAATGAAAGGACCCTGACTGTCCTACGATTTCAATAACTATTGGGGATAAGAACATCAACCGCGCACTTTTGGATCTTGGTGCCTGTGTTAACCTACTTCCTTATTCGGTATATAAGCAATTAGGTGTAGGAGAACTGAAACCTACACATTGTACTCTCCAAATAGCCGACCGATCCATCACCCATCCTAGGGGTGAGCTAGAGTATGTGTTAATAAAGGTTGGGGACTTCATATTCCTCGTTGATTTCATCGTTTTAGATACACAGCCTGTGGCTAACCCCCGGAATCAAATTCCGGTGATACTCGGTCGATCATTCCTTGCTACTTCGAATGCTGTGATCAATTGTCGAAATGGTTCGATGAACCTATCTTTTGGAAACATGACAATTGAACTCAACATTTTTAAGTTGGGGAATCAGCCCTCTGAACCTAATGCTAATATACTAGACGTTTGCTCGATCTAAGAGATCACCCCGGAGGACTGTGAATTAGAGAAATTTTTGTTCGATCACAGAAATCTTAACGCCACAAGTGCGTTCCTCCTTGAACCTGATACTGCTTTTACTCCAGATAATGACTACGAGTGTTTCACTTTCTCGAACGAACTTGACCAGTCACCACCCGAGTTTGAATCCTTTGAGTTCTCGGATGAGTTAACTGAACCATCCGACTCGGTTGCTTACACTCATTTTGAACCTCTGCTGGAATCCTTTGAGTTTGAGAAATTTTCACCGATTTTACCTTCAATCGTTTCACCTCCAACGCTTGAACTCAAGCTGTTGCCGTCTCACCTTAAATACACTTACTTAGGTGAGAATGAGACCATCCCCATTATTATCTCGGCTTCTCTAGCCTCAGAGCAAGAGAAAACCCTTCTGGCGGTCTTGCAGAGCAATCGACAAGCCTTTGGTTGGACTATGGCGGACATCTAGGGAATTAGTCCCCTGATAGTTGAACATCATATTCATATGATGGATGATGCCAAACCTACCAAGGATCCATAGAGACAACTCAACCCAGTCATGAAGGAGGCTGTTAAAAAGGAGATCGTAAAGTGTCTTGATAGTGGTATCATTTACCCTATCTCTGATAGCCAGTGGGTTAGCCCCATTCACGTCGTCCCCAAGAAATCAGGCATAACGGTCATAACAAATAAGATGAACGAGTTAATTCCTACTCGCACCCAAACTGGGTGGCGAGTATGCATAGATTATAGGAAACTCAACGCCGCGACACGGAAAGACCACTTTCTATTACCTTTTATTGACCAAATGCTTGAACGATTGTCTGGGCATGAATACTACTGCTTTTTGGATGGCTACTCCGGCTATAATCAAATTCCCATTGCCGAAAAAGATCAGGACAAGACCACATTCACTTGTCCTTTCGGCACGTTTGCATATCGTCACATACCCTTTGGGTTATGCAATGCACCCGCTACTTTCCAGCGGTGTATGATGGGAATTTTTTCAGACGTGGTGGAAAAATTCTTGGAGATCTTCATGGATGATTTCTTTATTTTCGGCGACTCCTTTGATGAGTGTTTGCTACATCTAGACGCTGTCCTTATCCGGTGTAAGGATAAGAACCTTACTTTAAATTGGGAGAAGTGCCACTTCATGGTGCGTGAAGGAATTGTCTTAGGACATATCATCTCGCAAAATGGCATTAAGATAGATAAAGCGAAGATTGAAGTCATTTCCAATCTCCCTCCTCCCAAATGCGTCCGAGATATTCGAGCTTTCCTTGGCCATGCCGGTTTCTATAGACGGTTCATCAAGGACTTTAGCAAGATTGCTAGGCCCTTGACTCTTTTGCTGTCCAAGGACACCACAATCGATTTCGACTCGAGCTGTATGAACGCGTTCGAGTCATTAAAAAACTCACTTACTTCTGCTCCCGTTCTTTCGTCCCCTGACTGGACGTATCCATTTGAAATTATGTGTGATGCATCTGATTTTTCCATTGGTGTTGTCCTTGGACAGCACATCGATAAGATACCACATGTAATCTATTATGCTAGCCGAACCTTGAACAATGCCCAATTGAATTACACAACAGAAAAGGAATTCTTGGCTGTTGTGTTTGTTGGTTATATGTATGCCCTAGAGGCCATTACTGTACATTGGATGTATATTGTAGTGGATGCTGGGACATATATAGGTAGGGCTTTCTTGCTCGACATGATAGTATGCTATCTGGTTGCTCTTTATCTTAACATGTATACTTGCTGTCTCTCTATTACATGTTGCTAAAGCCCTTAGGATGTGTGCTCGACTTCCAGGACTATGATGTAGATCATACTAGTGGGGCCTGGGTAGTCCATGAGTACATCCTTCAATGTTCCTAGTCGTGGGAATATCGAGACGGGGCATCGATATTCCAGAGTAGACTAGCGTATATCTTCTCGACCCATGTGATGGGCGATGGATGATCCCATATCCATTGGTGTTTGACATCAGAGATGGTATGCGGGTGCTCAGTGGAGACTGGGTACACTGAACGGACTTGCCGAGAACTCCCAGATGGTATTATACCTTACGTCAGATGGCAGTTCTCTGGTGACACTGGTACAGCTTAGTCTGTTGACCCGAGATCATCATAGAGTCTTGTGTGTCTCCCACCGTGCTTTGATTTCCACCCTACCACGGCTCTACTGAGTCGTGCAAACAGGTGGTTTTTGGGTACAGTCCCGATTCACATGGAGGCAATGAGCGATAGGAGGGGATTCGTCTCTCCCGGTATTGGGGGTTGATGTTGCGCAATGCTCGACTGGCCATAACTGGAAATCCCTGACCAGGGTTGCAGTGATATACTGGTAAGAGTTATCAGTAGTTTCACGCTTGTTATGGACCTTACGTCGGCATGACTTATCAAGCTACTGGGGTCTGACGTTTACCACCCCTAGGCGAGATATGCGACATATCAGACGAACAGACCGGACTGTACGGTAAGTGTTACTGGTTGGATTCACAGGAGTGTGAGCGGGCTTGCTCGTTGATCTTCTGATCGCTCAATACCCGGGTGGCCGTTACGTTTAGCAGACTGCTTGCGGCTTGTGGGTGTTTGATATGATCATCACCTACTGCCGGCGTATTGACGAGTCTTTAGAGTCCTACATAGAGGTTTCCTGGTTCAGGCGAAACGAAATAGGAGCACATATGAGATATGTGCGGGACCGAGAATAATATCAGTATGTGATACTGAATTCTATTCTCGCGATTTGTATCATCGGACGGTTATATAAGATATAGCCGGGTTACCGAATCAAATGTTGATTCGATATGATGATGCACTTGATATTAGTCGGTTATATGCAATATGACCGGATCATTAAATCAAGTGTTGATTTAATGATTTAATGTATAATTATATATATTAGATATATTACTTTACATTGACTAGTATTGTTCACTTAAGATGGATTTTCTCACTTGATTTGCACAAGTTGTATATGTGATATATTTTTGTGCACTAGTTTGTATCATGTTTGATGATACATGCAAACTTGGGTGTGTGTATGCTATACACCATGTTTAGTTAATGGTTAGGGTTTTATTTGCTTTATTTATTATGTTTTGTTAAAACAAAAATGGTGCTTTTTCTTTTTTCATGCTACAAGTTGTATATGTGATATATTTTTGTGCACTAGTTTGTATCATGTTTGATGATACATGCAAACTTGGGTGTGTGTATGCTATACACCATGTTTAGTTAATGGTTAGGATTTTATTTGCTTTATTTATTATGTTTTGTTAAAACAAAAATGGTGCTTTTTCTTTTTTCATGCTAGAAGCTTCATGTTGCTTCATGCATCTTTGAAAAGTCTAACCATTTTTGTTTTGACTCTTTATCCAAACCATTACCTAAACCCTAGTTTACTCTCTGCATTAGTTTACTTCACCCATGGTTGGATTATGATAAAGCTTCACTTGATTTTCTATTATTGAGAATTCACTTTTCTTTTCTTTCTTCTTCTTCTTCTTCATGAAGAGAAGAAACCATTGCTAGAAAATTCCAAGTGATGAATCCAAGTAAGAAATCAAAATCCAAAGTGAACCCACTTCCTATTTCTTCATCCTCTACCACTTGCCATGTTGTATAGGGTGTTTTCTTTATAAGGTTCATGACCTAGTGTAGATGGAGCTTGAGTTTGAGTCGCCTCGACGTTGATCATCTTCGGTATCGAAGTCAACGACCTAGCCCGCCCATTTCTCCGATGAAACCGACGCTAGAGTCCGGGATTCCGATGATCGCAGCGGAGGGACATCAACACAGAGCTAAAGAAGTGGAGGACCGGATCTACAAAGGTTGTAGTCTCTTTCACTTAGAAGCAAAGTAGTTTGCTTGCATTTATTTTCGCCTATCCTCTAGTTAACGATCTTGCATAGGGTTTCTCGGCACATAAAATTTTTGAATTTGGCATGGTTGATCAGTTGTAGAACCTCATGGGTGTGCCTAGAAACCCTACAATGGTATTAGAGCCTTACTAGAGATTTAGGCGATGAGTAGACGATATTAGAAATCCGATCGAACCCCGAAACCCTAAACTTGACCCCTCTCTGTACATTTTCTGGAACTGTGGATTTTCCTAATTAAAAATTCTCAGAAAATAGAGCACGAAATTCTAAGAAATACTGCAGAAAACGACACCCTATCTCTACAGTAGCGCCGCGGAACCGCGGCCTAACCCTACTTATTACGGCGGTTCCACGGCCGTATGTGATGATTGGGGACTCTATTTTCTACAGTAATAACAGTAGGTGTTTCCTGTGTTTTCTGGGAAGTTTTAATTTACAATCAAGAGTTGAGTAATCTGGGGTGTTTTGGGGATTCGAGGATTCGATCAGAAACTTTAACCGCGTCTATGTGTTTTTCCGGGTAATTTAGAATATCTTAAAAAGTTCGACCGGATATAAATACCCACTTTTTCCCCTGCCGGGAAATTTCCAAGTGTTGGATTTTTCCGTGGTTTAAGAACGTTCTAAGTAGTGCAAGTAACGCGATGGACCCTCTAGAAGACAACAAACCTTAACTCGATTATGTGACCGTCTTGAACTGCCCTTTGAACCTTAGGGTTTGGGGCAGTACGGCGTGCTACATGTGAGGCGTTGGCTTGACCCTTCTACGGCTGGACCGTTGCTACTGTGGCATGAAATGAATGTTTTTGAACTTATTTCAAGTGTTGAGCTTTTCGGGAAACCTTGGGTGTTTTGATTGTTCGATCGGAAAGTTTAACATTTTCTATTTATCTGGAATGTGATACAATAATTGGAATCGACAACTTTTTATAAATCTAGCAGTCTAGTCTCACTTGATCGGTTGCCACGGGATTTTGATGTGATCAAAAGTCCGTCACAATCACGTTGCGTGCGCGGATACTCGCCGGTAAACTTAATAGATAGCCACGCCCCATAGCCCCGACCAAGTGACTGTAGGAGAACCCGTCACCGAAAGCATCCGTTCGGTTGCTCGCGGCAGCGGTGTTCCGCCTTAGTGCACTTCGTCGACGGCATCGGGGGTGCGGCCGTCTACTAAAGTTTACGACGAGCATTCGTTCAGGATGTCGGGAATCTTGCTGAATTGCCCGACTTGATATTGAAAAGAGTTTTCAATTTTGAGACTAAAATGCGGGGTTTATAATTGTTAGGCATGCGATGTCTAAGGAATTCATATGATTAGGCATGCGATGTCTAAGAAGGTTGTGGATTCCAACTGTTGTAGTTTTACACTTTCTTTTCTGTGACCGTAAGTGTAATATGTGATATCGCCGGTTTCGTTGCTATATGTCAACGACAATTGGGATGGGCATATTTACTTACGTTGATGACATGTAATGTTTTGTGTTGCTGGATATGTTATATTGGATCGTCGTGTTTGAATAGCCGGGGGTTTTTATGTGAGATGAGTGTTTTTCTTTTTCATTCATGTAAAAACTTGTATGTAATATTCTTTTATTGGGGCACTTCCAGGTTGCGGAAGATGTCACCGTTGATGTATATTATTTACTTTTCCGCATTAGGATAGACCCAAGGAGGGGAGCACAAGTAACCGGGTTCTAGGGTCCAGTGGGATACCATCTCGAGGAGTCGAGTCCAGGTCTCCTAACCCTTGAATTGGTAGGGTTGCTTGCCTCTCTCGTAGGGGTCTAGGGGTGTGGGATTGGCTATTCATCACGACCGTGGAATCCGTGTTTTATTCAGGCTCAAAATAAAACACGGACGTCCTAGTATATCCGGTATTTCATATGATATTTTCTGCTGCGTTATCTGTGATGTGATCATGTGATTTGTTCAGATAGATATTGTATATATTATATATGATATATTATATAGACGTTGCTTATGTTTTACACCCGCGCTAGCCCTGCCTCGCTCTGGCGTTAGTTACCTAACCTAACGGTGCAGACGGGACATCGAGGCGAATGCGGATGGCATAAGCGTACGTTATATTTATCTGTGATGTTTAGGTGGACTTAAATGATGGGACTTCATTAATGTGATTAATGAAAGAAAATAAACCTAAAAGATGTTGTGGAATTGAATTTCAAAAATAAAACAGGTAGCTACAGTTCTTGCTTTGTATCGCGGTGTTCCTTGTAGAGCATCCTGCACCTTATTCGATGAGGAAAGGGCCGACGATCCCTTCACCGGGAGTGACCCCTTTAGCAATAACTGGCAGATGCTACAACCCTCGGTTTGTTTTTTGATTGCTTCTATAGTTTTTGCTTTGCACAGCGGTATATATGTTATATCCTGCACCTTATTCGATGAGGAAAGGGCGACGATCCCTTCACCGGGAGTGACCCCTTTAGCAAAACTAGAAAGGCCTAAAAAACACTCCATTTAAAAACCATTTGATTCCGCAACGAGATCAAGTTCAAAGCGTTAAAGGTTTTCTTAAAAACCATTCGCAACCCTCCGTCATTTTAGGAAGTAGAGTACTTAGTATTCGTGCTGCGTTTGTCGACCATAGCCGAGGCGTAGTGTACGGTAGCTAAGTGATGTCTTCCTACACCGCATATGATGCGATTAGTTAGGACAGTCATGTGGCTTTGTTGACCTTAGCCAAGGGTCATGTGGGTGGGTCTAATTAATCATGAAATGACAGGTAGAACTTGACTAGTGCTTATGATTTGTTGACCTTAGCCAAGGTCATAGGCGCTAGGGGTAAAAACCATTATCGGGAGTTTCAAGTGTTGAAATTTGCAATGAGATTGCATACCTTCTATGAGATAGTTGGATCCCGATACCCACTGCGAGTAATTGTTACTCCTGGGAGAGTTTTGCACTTTGCAATTAGCAGATCAAGTAGGTGTCTAGAAAGGTGTCAACAGGGTTACGCCTCTGGGAAAACGAGGTTTACTTTAATTAGGTCCGTGCAAAAGCACGGGGAACCTCCCTCAAAGTACCGACACTGGCCTGGCTGAAAGATTGGCGAACTTGTAAAGTGCAATTAATCCCGGCTAGTCTTTCCTTTTAAGGTTTGAAGGAAGATTTGATAAAAACAGTGGGAGCCATCCTGATTAGATAAAATAAATAACCAATCTAATCTTGCAAGAGCGCACGCAGAGTGTTTTCTTCTCTCTCTCTCCAGGTAGCGACCATATCACGCCTTAATCAAGATAATAATATGGATGTATTGACCGAACCCGCTTGTTATACTGAGCTGGGGAACGTTGGTCCCGCTCCAACTTATAATTGTTATAAGACCGAGCAGGAAATAGGGGAATACCAGAATTCCTATGCCGCCCAAACGAAGAAAGTGCATATGATGCATCTCCTTCGGGTGTGTTCATTATAAAGAACTGTTTCTCAGTGTCCTCTACGTCCTAGGTATTAGATACCGGATCAGGATCCCGCAAATGTAATCCGTTACATGGGCTACAGAAAGGTAGAGAACTGAGAACGGATGATAAGTTTCATGAGACAGAAAACGGTGCAAGTGTTGCAGCCAAGTCTGTTGGTCACTATCACCCTGTATTACCAGAATACATTGATTCTGAACGAATGCTATTAGATACCGAACCTGATATACAAAATCATATCAATATCTTTATTAATAAAGAAATGATATAATTTTGTATTGTTGGATAATGTTTTGAACATTTCCTATATCAAAATTTGATCGGTTCAGGCACGTTATCTAAAAGCATTGACGTTCTAAATTAAACTACAATTCTTAGTATACAGAACACACACAAGAGGAGGAGTTCAGGGATGAACGAATTCTTCTTGAGGCATTGTAGACTAGGTCATATCAATGTGACCCGACTAGCTTAAGTTACATTTTAGATGCATATTTAAATCAGTTTGAATTTACATCTTGTGAAACTTGCCAGTCATGTCACAAAGATTAGATGACCATAGCTCTGTTTATTGGAAACAGAGAAAGAGTTAGTAAACTCTTGGGATTGATACATAATGATGTATGTAAGGTCCCCTGTCTGCACATGCCAGGACCGGTTCTTTGTACTTCATTACATTCTCTGATGATCTTTCAAGATTCAGTCACATGTTCCTGCTGAAACATAAGTCCGAAGCTTTTGAGATACTCACAGAATATAAGTTAGAAGTAGAGAACCAAAAACTGGGTATAAGTATTTTTTCTTATGATGAGATCAGGGAGGAGAATACTTGTGCATAGAATTCCTGGACTATTCTAAAGGTGAATGAGATTCTCTCTCGGTATTACTCCTCTGAATACACCACAACACAACGGTGTATCAGGGCGGGGCAATAGCACCCTATATGATATGGTGTGCTCTATGATGAGTACTACTGAGTTACCTTTTTCCTTTTGGGGGTTATGCACTTGAGAAGCTGCATACCTATTAAATTGGGTTCGAATCAAATCAATACCTACCACTCCATATAAGATATGGTATGGGAAGAGCCTATCTCTTAAGTAAGTTAAGATTTGGGATTGTCCGGCCTATGTCAAAAGAAAAATCCGGACAAGATCGAGGCAAGGTCAGTTCTGTAGAACTGGAAAGATTCCAGCTATACAAAACTGCAGCTGATGATTTGACAGAACCAAAGGATTCAATAGATTCGGACAAACCTCATCTTCTCCACCGATCTAGCAAGGTTCCTCATCCGCCTGAGAGATACTTCGGTTTCTCGATGACAGTGGGAGCGAGGAATGCATCATGAGATGATGACCCAACTAGTTTCGAGCAGGCCATCGAGAGTATAGACTCTGTAAGAATGGCTGGATGCTTACCGATCTGAGATGGAATCCATGTACACCAACAAAGTATGGACTTTGGTTGCTATATCTGAAGGGTTAAATCCCCATCAGGAGCAAGTATATCTTGAGAAGATTACTTGGTGTAGATGGAAAGGTTGAGACTTTCAAAGCTAGACTTATTAAAGGTTTTCGTCATCGACCAGGCGTGGATAATGATGAAACCTTTTCCAGGGACTGTGCTTAAGTCCATCCAGATCCTACTTGCCATTGCTACATACCATGACTACGATATCTGGTGGTTGGGTGCCATGACTACTTTTCTAAATAATGATTTAGAAGAGAACGTCTATAAGAACACAGCCAGAGGGCTTCGTAAACAGTGGGAGCAGCGGAAACGTGTGCAAGTTGCTTTGAAGGATAAAGCAGGCATCGCGGAGTTGGAACATCTGTTTTGATGTAGTAGTCAAATAGTTTGACTTCATCAAAATGGTAGATGAACCTTGTATATGCAAAAAGGTAGTAGGGAGTATGGTGGTGATCCTCGTAGAGTACGGAGATGACATACTCTTGATAGGGAAGGAGTTTCCTATACTACGCTCGGTAAATCTCCTCTTGTAACAAGGATTATCCAAATAGGATAAAGGTAATACCTCCTAAATCCTGGGATTTGGATCTATGAGATAGATCTAAAGGGATGTTAGGGTTCTCACTAGGTTTAGTGAGATGGTATCAATCGATCCTGGAGAGAATCACTGGAAAGGTTCCAGGGTGATAAGGACGACTGAATGTCAGTCGCAGGTATTGTCTTTACCCTCAGTATAGGGACGGTATGTTGGAAGAGTTCCAAGCTAGATACCGTGGCAAACTAGATGATAAAGGCTGGTAACATCGTTATTAAAGATACTACCAAAGAGGCAGTTTGGGTGTATATTGGTTCATAAGATGAACTAGGTTCCTACCATTGTATGACAATGGAAGTGTGGCTTTGGCCCAGGAACCTTGGTCCCATCAGTGACCCACACATATTCTGAGGCAACATCACCTGATCATGGAGATAGTTTATCTCCAAGGTGATCGAGGTTAGGAGAGTAGACTCAGAGGACGACACGGCGGATCCACTCACAAAGGCCTTTTCCCAAAGAGAGACTTTTATGGGATGGTTGAGTATTAGATACTACAACCACTGCTACAGATGGCCCTAGTGCAAGTGGGAGATTGTTAGTTATATGTATGCCCTAGAGGCCATTACTGTACATTGGATGTATATTGTAATGGATGCTGGGACATATATAGGTAGGGCTTTCTTGCTCGACATGATAGTATGCTATCTGGTTGCTCTTTATCTTAACATGTATACTTGCTGTCTCTCTATTACATGTTGATAAAGCCCTTATGATGTGTGCTCGACTTCCAGGACTATGATGTAGATCATACTAGTGGGGCCTGGGTAGTCCATGAGTACATCCTTCAATGTTCCTAGTCGTGGGAATATCGAGACGGGGCATCGATATTCCAGAGTAGACTAGCGTATATCTTCTCGACCCATGTGATGGGCGATGGATGATCCCATATCCATTGGTGTTTGACATCAGAGATGGTATGCGGGTGCTCAGTGGAGACTGGGTACACTGAACGGACTTGCCGAGAACTCCCAGATGGTATTATACCTTACGTCAGATGGCAGTTCTCTGGTGACACTGGTACAGCTTAGTCTGTTGACCCGAGATCATCATAGAGTCTTGTGTGTCTCCCACTGTGCTTTGATTTCCACCCTACCACGGCTCTACTGAGTCATGCAAACAGGTGGTTTTTGCGTACAGTCCCGATTCACATGGAGGCAATGAGCGATAGGAGGGGATTCGTCTCTCCCGGTATTGGGGGTTGATGTTGCGCTATGCTCGACTGGCCATAACTGGAAATCCCTGGCCAGGGTTGCAGTGATATACTGGTAAGAGTTATCAGTAGTTTCACGCTTGTTATGGACCTTACGTCGGCATGACTTATCAAGCTACTGGGGTCTGACGTTTACCACCCCTAGGCGAGATATGCGACATATCAGACGAACAGACCGGACTGTACGGTAAGTGTTACTGGTTGGATTCACAGGAGTGTGAGCGGGCTTGCTCGTTGATCTTCTGATCGCCCAATACCCGGATGGCCGTTACGTTTAGCAGACCGCTTGCGGCTTGTGGGTGTTTGATATGATCATCACCTACTGCCGGCGTATTGACGAGTCTTTAGAGTCCTACATAGAGGTTTCCTGGCTCAAGCGAAACGAAATAGGAGCGCATATGAGATATGTGCGGGACCGAGAATAATATCAGTATGTGATACTGAATTCTATTCTCGCGATTTGTATCATCGGACGGTTATATAAGATATAGCCGGGTTACCGAATCAAATGTTGATTCGATATGATGATGCACTTGATATTAGTCGGTTATATGCAATATGACCGGATCATTAAATCAAGTGTTGATTTAATGATTTAATGTATAATTATATATATTAGATATATTACTTTACATTGACTAGTATTGTTCACTTAAGATGGATTTTCTCACTTGATTTGCACAAGTTGTATATGTGATATATTTTTGTGCACTAGTTTGTATCATGTTTGATGATACATGCAAACTTGGGTGTGTGTATGCTATACACCATATTTAGTTAATGGTTAGGGTTTTATTTGCTTTATTTATTATGTTTTGTTAAAACAAAAATGGTGCTTTTTCTTTTTTCATGCTAGAAGCTTCATGTTGCTTCATGCATCTTTGAAAAGTCTAACCATTTTTGTTTTGACTCTTGAACCTAACCATTACCTAAACCTTAGTTACTCTCTACATTAGTTTACTTCACCCATGATTGGATTATGATAAAGCTTCACTTGATTTTCTATTATTGAGAATTCACTTTTCTTTTCTTTCTTCTTCTTCTTCTTCATGAAGAGAAGAAACCATTGCTAGAAAATTCCAAGTGATGAATCCAAGTGAGAAATCCAAATCCAAAGTGAACCCACTTCCTATTTCTTCATCCTCTACCACTTGCCATGTTGTATAGGGTGTTTTCTTCACAAGGTTCATAACCTAGTGAAGATGGAGCTTGAGTTTGAGTCGCCTCAACGTAGATCATCTTCGGGATCGAAGCCAACGACCTAGCCCGCCCATTTCTCCGATGAAACCAACGCTAGAGTCCGGGATTCCGATGATCGCAGTGGAGGGACGTCAACACGGAGCTAGAGAAGTGGAGGACCGGATCTACAAAGGTTGTAGTCTCTTTCACTTAGTAGCAAAGTAGTTTGCTTGCATTTATTTTCGCCTATCCTCTAGTTAACGATCTTGCATAGGGTTTCTCGGCACATAAATTTTTTGAATTTGGCATGGTTGATCAGTTGTAGAACCTCTTGGGTGTGCCTAGGAACCCTACAGTGTTTGCCTTAGAAAAGTTCAGGCCCTACTTGACTGGCTCTCCAGTCATCGTATACACTGACCATTCAACTCTTCGTCATCTTTTTGCGAAGAAGGACGCAAAATCTCGGCTGATCCGATGGATCCTCTTACTCCAAGAGTTTGACCTTGTCATCAAAGACAAAAGAGTTTGACCTTCTCCAATATCAGTCAATGTAAATCGGCTCCTACAACACGGATACATTGGGTTAATGTGGGGAGATAGGGAAATTATAATTGATAAGGACTTCATTCACGAAGTCACCTTAATTCCACGACTCCCCGTCCACGACCAACCACTCCATTTTGAAGACTACCTACCCTTAATGGGAAACGATTGTTCTAGGGAACCACGAAAAGGAATCCAAGCTCACACGCTGTTTGCAAACGTTTTAACTGTGTGCCATTAGGCACAAAATAATATTTTTGGTAGTTCGCACAACACGACATTTTTCACACCATCCCTCTATATTGTGCACACATTGATGACACGAAACCCTAGTTATGATATGTGCACTGTTTTACTTCACTCAATTGACGCGGGCAAGAGGGCTGCCAACTATTCATGCCCTATGTTGGTGACACAATTGTGTCGCCATTTCCTCCCTGTTGAGGAATTCGAATTTTATATGCATGGTGGGATTCCCATTATACCCCTTCTTGAGGGTGTCTCCACATCTTATATACGATTACATGATTTATGGTCGCGCACCGAGCCGGCCGAATACGTGCCCGCAAAGACACCCAGCTCGAGCTCAACCGCGAGAGATAAAGAGCTTACCCCCGTTGCGCAAGCGCGCTTGTTGCGATGAACAAATAGGGGGGAAGAAAGATTGATAGGGATGATGACCAACCTTGATCAGCGAGTGACGAGTTTGGAGCAGGGCATGACCACCCTATTGGCCAGAGAGGAACGATCATGCTCATGATCGAGGGGACGGAGAGGCTATGAGCAGTGAGGACACTGCTTTCGATAAGTTTGGGGGTGGAGGTTGATTGTAAATAGTTATCTTTGCATTGCATCTGCATATTTTTATTTTTGTATATATTTGTTTTTTCTTTCTTTGCATATCTAATTCCGCATTGCATCTTTATAAAAAAATATGAAAACTAAAAAATATATATATAATAATATAAAAATAAAATCAATAAAAATTGAAAAATTTTAAAAATTATAAAAATTGAAAAGTTCAATTTTGGCCATATTTAACTTAAGTTCAACATGACGGTTGACTGGTTAGGAAAAACTAGATCCTAAACTTGGTAAATTAAAAACCCTAAAAATAACATTTCTTAAAGTTTAATTATAGAAAATATATGTCCTTGCAGTTTATTTAGAAATAAGCAAATTTTGAGTTCAGTTCTTGGGCCAAGTTAAAATAATGGAAGAGTATTGAAATTTTTATTTGAAGTGTAAGTCTGAAAAATAATTCTGAACCTTAAGTCTAAATTCTGAAAATATATACTCTACAACTTGCACATACACACACTTTGAAACTTGGGATAGTAGAGGATACCTTGAAATGCTCTTGTCTAAAATCCTTAGAAGGAAAATAAAATAAAAGTATAAGTGTTGAATAAAGAGATAAAAAAAAATGAACACTGGTTTTGTAATTACTTAAGGCAGCATAAATAAAAAATATAGCGAGGGTGCTTTATCACCTAGTGTCTTAGACCAACTGGTTTGGGAGTCACTGCTAAGCCTTAGGTATTACAAGACGAGGAATTACGCCTAAATGTGCAAGCACATTTTGTAACCGGTCGTTTAGTACCTCAAGAAGTATTAACGGCCGCATGAAGAATGTGTGAGCAATTTCATCACCAACTAAAAAGTACTTTGGACGATGGACAAGAGTATGATAGCTTGAATTGAATTTCCAAATGTAGGGGTAAAAATTACACACACATAGGGATATATGATTGGGGTTTGGATAAGAGATAGGAATGAAAGATAGGTCTTATATCTTCAGTAAAGATGATAAAAATTCCTGAGTTGAGATTGCTCCTTAGAAGGAAAATTCAAAAGATGCTGAAAGCTTAATAAATTTGCAAAACATATACGATCTTAAGTTAAATGAAAAGTGAGTGTGAAAAATACGGGTTGATGATTTCTAAGTTGAAGATAATAGAATTTCTTGCTAGAATACTGAATTGAAGAATTAGAGTCAACAGGTCAAATTGATCGGATTTTGTTGGTAGTATCCGCTGAAAAACCTCAGGAGACAATACTCCCCCTACTAGGGATACCTAGAGGTTTAACGGCTTATTACACGAGCTCAGTGCAATCGCGTTCCTTGCGAAAGTGAGGTTAGGAATTTTTGAGAATAAAATTGGTTTTGCTCGGGGCGAGCAAAAGATAAGTTTGGGGGTATTTGTTCATGTCAGATTTTTGCATTTTTATATCGCCCATTCTTAATCACATTGCATATAAGTGGTACTTTTGATCCATGTCTGCTAAATAGTTGCAGGTTACAGGTTCTCAGCTCGTTACAATGAAATTCTTGAAAAGTCGCTACAAATATGGGACTGCGACCAACAAACAGAGAAATACGGGTTTCCGCACACTATCCGTATAATGCCGCCTACCAGTTCAAGGAACAAATGGAAAATCATTGAGCATTTCAATACATAAAGCACAAGGGCAGCACAAGATCCAAGATTTCAACGCAAAGCTCAAGGCAAAAGTCCACATCATTCTGCACTGTTGGAAATCTGGAAGGAGATTGAAGAGATTTTGAGAAACCAAGTGAAGAAAACAGAAGATAAAAGCAACATGAAGAAACCCTGAAGAAATGGGCCTATGACTCCACTAAATGGCCACGGAATCGCGGCTAAATAGGCTCTTCTGCTGCGGTTTCGCGGCCTTGCTCTGCACGTGTCGGTAGGATGTCGGTGCTTTGACCCGGCTTTCTTAGGGTAGTTTGGTAAATTCATGTATAGATCTGAATGTAACCTAGGGTTTTTTCTATCTATAAATAGGAGAGTTCGAAGCCAAATTAGGTATCCCTCGCTTTATTTTTTATTCCTTTTTTTTCTAGATCTAAATTTTAAATCCAATTGTAATGCGTTCTTGAGAGGCCATCAATAAAGTAAGTCTTTTATTTTATCTCGCATTCTTTTTATCTGCAATTTATTATCTGCACTTTTATTTGTTCTTTATTTATCTGCAATTTAGGTCATCAATTAAAATTTAAAAAAATGAATTTTATTGTTATCTTCCTAATGAATGAGTAATTCCTTATTTGTTAGGGGTAGGATAGGGAAGGTTTGAAAGAAGAAAATCTCTCTCATTCCTTTCTTTGCCTAAATAATTTTAATACGGACTCCCTTTAAATCAACCATAATTCGCTCACTACGGTACCTTATCCTACATGATAGCGGTGATTCCTTAGTTAGACCGGTTGTGGTTGAATTAATCGGAGATTAAGCCAAGAACGGATGGACAAGGACCCAAAGGAAGAAACTAAGTTTCTTCCTAGTCGTGTTAATCCCCGTTGTTGCCGATTACCCTAACACTTTTATTCACAACTAAGGCATTGAAAGAAGCGAGAAGATCCCTATTTCGAACTGATCTAATTCTAACCCTAGCAAGCTTTTTTATCAACTTATTCTCATTCATAGATCTTAAAACAAAACCCTACCAAAGTTTGGATTTAACTCGTTAGAACATAAAGAAAATGATTCCTTTTCCCTGTGGATCGACCCGTACTCAACCGGCTAGCTACCAAGCGACACCGTCTTGATTGCGGTAGTTAAAAATTAAGAATACACAAAAACGCGAACAATCATCGCCCGTAGGGCATGGATTAGTCCAAATCCGTATCTTCTTAGATTTGGGTTTGGGGTTGGGTTTAAGAATACGTTAGTCTTATTTGATACTAAGATCAACTTAAACGTTTGCTAAGGATACGTTAGTCTAATTTCAGACTAAGATCAACTTAACAGGATCGTTTAGATCCAACAAAAGAGCATTTGGGCTCTATTATTTTAGTTTAGGGACTTTGCGGTCCATTGTTAGTTTAAGGACACTACGGTCTAATGTTAGTTTAAGGACATCTCGGTCCAGTTTAAAGACATCTTAGTCTGTAAAGGTTAAGGACATCATAGTCCATGGGTTTAAGGACCCCATAGTCCAAGGTTAAGGACATCATAGTCCATGGGTTTAAGGACCCCACAGTCCATGGTTTAAAGACATCATAGTCTGTAAGATTTGCTGGTTGTCGGGACCCGTCATCTCTCTGAAGACGTTGAGAGATTACAACGACAAATATCACAAGAGTGAAAAGATGTACCCTTGAACCAATTTTGGTTGGGAGATCTGTAGTTGGATTAATTTAAGGATCGTTAATCTCGTTTGGGATTAAGATCAACTTAAATATTTGTTAAGGATACGTTAGTCTAATTTTAGACTAACATCTACTTAACAGGATCATTTAGATCCAACAAAAGAGCATTTGGGCTCTGTTGTTTAGTTTATGGACATTGCAGTCCAAGTTCAGATGCAAACATGGATTTGGAAATGCACCCGATAGTTATTGGCCATTAGGACCCACCACCTCTCTGAAGACGTTGAAGAATTACAATGACATACATCAAAGGTGTGGAGAGATGTAACCTTGAACCAAAGTTGTCTGAAAGGCTCTGGGTTTCGCTTTGAATGTCATATGAGATGACCAATTTTGGAAGACAAAAGTGTGTTTGAGGTTCAGTCAAAAGAGGGTACTGTTTCTGGAAAAACTTGGCTAGTTCAAGCTAAGATTGGCTTGGATATAGTGTTAAACACTAGAGTACACTCGGCTATCATATGCTCCCACGTGATGCGCTTAAAATAGTATTAAACACTAAGGATGCAGCGCACAAAACAGTGTTGGGCCCAAACTTCCTTTTATTTTATTCTCAGGATATGCAGGTAAGTGTTAAACACTTTAGTCTTCACGGCCATCACGTGTGGGCACGTGATGGGTATCCATGCACTGGATATTAAAAGGATTTGCTACGGGTCACGTGAGGACACATGAGGGCACCCATGCATTGGATTTTAATCTTTCAGTTCTTTCCATCTTCTCTTTTTTAAATAGGTGTTTTGTCAGGGGTCACGTGGGGACACGTGAGGGTGCCCAAAGTCTATTCTGCCTTTATTTTTGAGAAGTTTATTCAAGAGTCATGTGGGAGCACGTGACCCGATCTCATTCATTCTTTTTGACCATTGAGGGGAGGGTCACGTGTTGCCACGTGATCAGGTTGGGTACTTGATCTTTTTACGTGCATGAAAAGTCTAAGTCTCTTGTTTAAGAATTAAATTCTTTTATAGGGTTAAACCCTGATTTTATTTAGAGAAATTAAATTCCTATGTATTTGGAAGAATTAAATTCTTTAAACCCAACTCTCCCTCTAAGTTTTGGATCTGCATGGCAGAATCTCCCCGTTGAGAATTAAATTCTCAACTTTTTGGGAGATCTGCTTCTGCGGATCTTCAACTATGAAGAAGAACTAAGTTCTTGTATTAACCCTCTATCTTTGTTGGAGTAATTAAATTCCTAAGTTTTTGGAAGAATTAAATTCTTTAAACTCAATTCTCCCTCTAAGTTTTGGATCTGCATGGCAGAATCTCCCCGATGAGAATTAAATTCTCAACTTATGGGGAGATCTGCTTCTGCAGATCTTCAACCAAAAGAAGAACTAAGTTCTTATTCAGAAGAGTTAAACTCTTAGTTTGAGAGATAAATTCTCTTATAGGGTTATGGGAGCTTATGGAATGATCTCTTTCTTTCTGGAGAATTAAATTCTCTTTTCTTTTGTATTCTCTCTCTGTTGTTGTATATCCCCCTTTTTCTTCCCCCTTGGCTCCTATTTATAGGAGAAAGAAAAAAATCAGTTTGTTTAGTCAATTTTTCATTGAAAGATTTTGATTGATTTTGTAACCAAAATAATCTTTTAGATCACTCAGTGAATTTTATTCACCATTGGACTTTTTAATCCTAAAGATATTTTATCTGTTATTCCTGGCAAATTTCAGGGAAATATCGCCTTGTATAGAATCTTTCTATAAATTGGTGATTTTTAATCACCATTGGATTTTTAATCCAACGGTTCTCCACTTTACAGAGCGCAATCTTTTTGTTTAGAAAGATCTAGGGAAATTTTTTTTCAACTAAGGTTTTTGATTTCCCTTAATTAGAATTTAATTATATTTGTTCAGAAGGTTTAAGAGCCTATCACGTGTTAGCACGTGACCCCACTGATTGACCATTTAATTAGAATTCAATTCTATTAGTTCAGAGATCTTTAGGAACCTATCACGTGTTGGCACGTGACCCCCTGTCACGTGTGGGCATGTGATGCCCTATTTAGGGCTTTCTTTCGTGCTGTTTTCTTATACTTCAGTGGGCTTAAAGGCTTATCACATGCGGGCACGTGACCCCATTTGATTAGGATTCAATTCTTATCATTTTAGAGCCCTAAAGAAGCCATCATGTGTCGGCATGTGACCCCGATCACGTGTGCGCACGTGATGCCACATTGGGGTTTTCCCCTGTATTTTATGAGGGAACAAATTCCCCCACAGCGTTGTTCTCACGTGTTTGCACGTGAGTGGAACGCTGTCTTCTTTATGGCCGTTGGATTTGCATAGGGAAGGGGGCAGATGAACTGTTTCCCATCACATCCTATAAATGCAAAGGTCTCTTCAGCAGTGCCTCTACTCCTTCATCTTCTTTCTTCCTTGTTCTTGCCTTGAGAATTTAATTCTCTTTCTCAGAGCTCAGTTCTCTGTTCCAAAATTTTCAGAGTTTAACTCTGTCAACAAAAGATTTCCCTTTTCAGGTAAGGATCTTGAACGGCCGAGAGACTTCTTGTAGAAATTTTCTTTGGATTTTGAATCCACACCAAGGGTTTTTCCCTTTAACACAATCCCATCTTTCCAAGTTCTTTAAGAACGTCCAATCTTTAAATAATAAACCACTTTCGTTAGGGTTTCTCTGATCTTAGGGGATTGATGATGATACTTATCTTCCCTCCGGAATTTAATTCCATTTCAAAAAGCTTAGCTCTGAAAATTTTCCTAGGAATTTGATTCCTCGGTTCAAAAGGAATTTAATTCCTCTAAAGAACTTAGTTCTTAAAAGAAGACTTCCTGAGATTTTTCATCCTGAGTTGTTCTTGCAGAGATCCTTCTCGATTCGCATAGAGTTTCTGTAATGGGTTTTCTCCTTGGGGGAATGTGTAGAGTCATTTGAATTTATTGAGAATCTTCCTTTTGTTCTCATGATCATCTCAGCCTCATTATTAGTGAGCCGCCATATTGATTTTGTGGGGCCCACGTGTCTTGTAACCCATGGTCCCATGAAATAAGTTGTTTGTCGTTTTCTTCTATCGTCTTTATATATATATATATATATATATATATATATATATATATATATATATATATATATATATATATATATATTTATACACGTGTGGGCTTCATTAACAGTTTCCCCTTCCTTTATTTCAGGAACAATGGCTTCTCTTCCATACTTTCCCTTTACTCGCTCGGAGGCGGCTTTTCCTCTATCACGGTCGGATGAAGAAGTGATGGCATTGATCAGGGCTCATGACCCGAATTGCACCAACTTACTTTTGTGGGGGACCTAGTACGATCATATCATCCGCGGTCGCCGAAACTTTCTTTGCGAGGTGCCAACAGAACCTCTCCGTCCGTTCTTGCCGATGGACCGTCCACTGACTGCTTTTGCTGTAGAGGTGGGGGATTGCACTCTTACAGACCGGCTCGAGCCGTCGACTGTTGGGATACCAAACTAACCTGTGCCGGCCATAGATATCTTAGGGCGTCGTATTTGCCAAGGGGAAGCCTAACCCTGGGGACAAGTTTACAAGATGGGGCTTACCCCTCGCCATCCCACGGGCTATCTTCTTTGGGCTCGTTACATCCTGTCCGTCCATCGTGCGCGATTGCAGAAGGTCGGGCTTTACCAGGCGGTATACGCGTCTCTCTTCCATTATCAGTCTCCTCACGTATGGTGGGTTAAAGCTTTCCTTAATCAATGGAATCTTCCCACCAATACTTTCTTGTTAGGGGACCGCGAAGTTTCGATTTCTTTGGAAGAGTTTCGCGAGATCTAGGGTTTACCGATCATGGGAGCGCCTTACGAAGAATTGTTGCCCTCTGACGAGTATGTCTTCGAGACTGTGCCCGCTACGCTTGATGTCTTGTTGATTGAAAATGCCGTCCGCCACAAGTACCCGAGTCTAATCAAGACCCTGGGTATTTTTGAGAAGCTGTTCACAGAGTCGGAGGAACAGGGCGTCACTTTTAAAAGCTTTATTGCCTGCTTCTTTCATGGAGACGTTCTATCAAAGGCGGCTCCGAAGTTCGCAAATATTAATGACCCCTTCGGGTTTAGTTTAAATAAGCTACCAGCTAGAGAGGAGGATTTTCCACAGTTCTACATTCCAATCTTGTCGGATGTAACTTCCGAGTCGATTGCATCCCCTAGCATGGATGAAGAAACTTTCTTCGTCGGGTTTATCAGCGTTTGGCTCAGTTGGTTTGTCGTTCCAATGCACCGTCGATTCATGAGAGCCTCGGTCATTTACCCTGCTCATCACGTTGCCGAAGGGATGCGACTAGCCGTGGGCATTGCAGGGCTATCGCATCTGTACCATGGGCTAAGAACTGCAGCCAATACCTCAACCCTAGGCATGGACGTAGTGAGTTTCTCTCTTCATTATTTTACGTCATGGATTGAGATGCACGTGCTAGGGGCTTTTGCTGCGCACCAGAAACCCAGCTTTTATGATACTTATACCTTTCCGCGGCTCATGAGGTTGGTGGGCACTTCTGCTCCTGACCCAACTCAATTAGGGGCTCTTCTTGTGCTGCTCAATCCGTATGCCAACGAATGCGGAATGATATTTAATGATCGAATCCTCTCTGCTCCCTCGGGACCTGTTCAACAGCTTTTTGACTTATCGAAAGAGGGAGCACCCTCCTTGAAGCCCAAGGAAGCCATGCAATTGTATTCGATCAGACTCGGTTATCTGGTTTTCCATCGAAACAATGCGGCTCTTTTCATGCGGTACAATCCACACCGATTTTCCCGGCAATTGGGTTATGACCAGGATGTTCCCTTTGAAGCATTCATGGTGGAGCCTAGCTCTTCTCTGGAAGCTGTTCGTGACACCACCCACCATTTCATGAGGCTGAACACTGGTTCTCATTTCATAATCCCCAAGTCTGACTACATTCCGATGTGCCTGGGGGCTTTCACGGGTATGTATCGTCACCGGGTTAGTCCCATCATTGCTGAGGAGAGGAGGATACTTTTTGGGCTTAGGGCTCCCGCCCCGCTCCAGGCTACGGGAATCCCGCCGCGACCTCGGGTAATGGTTCGCCCTCCCTTGAGGGGACTGGCGCCTTACTTATTCATGAGGCGGTGGACGTAGGCCCGACTCCTCCTACCGTTGGGCTGCCGACGCGGACTAGAGCTCAAGCGAGGGCTTCTGATAAGGCGCCGGTAATAGTTTCATCAGCTGCGGCGTCAGCGATGGCAGTGTCATCATCAGTAGCACTGCCGAGAGAGGATACTGAAGGCGAAGTAGGTCAACGTCGCACCAAAGCACCGAGGGGAAAGAAGTGATCGTCTTCTGGTGTTAGCTCTGGGTCAAAGAGGTGAAAGGAGACAGTCACCAATCTGCTCGACTTTTTAGTGGAATCCGAGCCTATCTTTCAAGATGAACCGATAGCTATGCAAGAGCCGGATGGTGGTATTCTTTTTCCAGGTTCATCTGCCAAGGAAGCCGCACAATTGGCTGAGGCTATAAGACGCTCTCAGGATGAGACTGAAAATGTGAGGGTCCCGAAGAGGCCTTATCCTGCCGTCATCTTCTACGAAGATTCTCCATCGATACGGCGGACATTCATAGGTCCTTTGGAAGAGAGAGGCGAGATAGCCCTTAAGCGGCCTATCTCGGCCGATGCCGAAGATAAGCTGTCATTGTGGACTGGTGGCCACGAGTCTACCCTCGAACCCCGGTGAGCACAAATTCTTGAGAAGGAACGCCGGCTTGAAAAAGCCATACTAGGAGCTCCTTGGCGCATTGGTATACTTATAGATCTTTTTGTAGTATTTTGCACTGCTTATATATATATATATATATATATATATATATATATATATATATATATATATATATATATATCCTTATCTTCGTGAAAACTTTGCAAAGACTTCGGCAATGGCAGAGGATCAGAGTTCGAGTCGTGTCTTGACTATGAACTCTGTAAATATCCCCGATGAGACACCAGTAAGTGTGGAGGGGGTCGATACAGCTGTTCTTCCTGCCACGGAGCTTCCATTGGTGGCTTCCGTTCTCCCGGTGCTTGCTTTTCCGGAAGAGGCATCTTCATTGGCCGCAGATTCAATGGATCTTTCTGGTGACGGCCCGGAGACTGTGGGACAGGTAGTCGAGGCCACCGTCCTTTCATTGGAGCCTGCAGCAGTGGCCGTTGCTCCTCAATTGGAAGCTGTTATACAGGCCCATGCCCCCGATAATGCGCCTGAAGGTATGGAGGAGGCTGCCGAAGCTGCTATCCCTCCAGTTCAGAGCGGGAGGAGTATCGAAGGTATTCTTCTATCTTTTTCTTTAATGATCTCTTCATTATTTGAACCTTTCTGTCTTTTCATAGCTACGAGGATTGGTGGCGTCCATCGTGGACCTGTCCCCTAGGAAGTCTTTTCAGCGTTTGCTAGAGATGGCCACTCCGCAGGCAATATCCCCTCAACGCATCGTCCTCTCTTCCAGGCAAGCTTAGTGTTATTTGCCTTCTTCTCACGGCATTATTATTATTTCATATAATGATACTGATGTCTTCTGTAGTTCTGGAAGCCGATGACGAAGTTGAGATTCTTGACGGGCCTGGAGATCTTTTGGACCCTTCTTGCATGACTGTGGGTAAGTAAAGTTTCGACGTTGTTCTATCTGCTCTTTGCTTGCAAGTCTCGCTGATTGTTTATAAATCTTAACAGTTTTGCCAGTTCTTACCACGCTGGAATCTCGCATCATCATGCCACCCGGCCCCTATGCTCTACGTGCCTCTGAACGGATGGCAAAACTAAGCCTTCACTCCTTGTCAGCTCTGATCGAAGACCTTCGTGCTGGTTGCTTGATCACGGCTGAAGAATTTGCCGCCGAAGCCAACAGTTCTCTCCCCTTTCTTACCGCTTACCATAGCGAAACATTAGTGTAAGTCTGGGTCGAGTTTTGTCGTCGGGTGGAGGCTTGTTTGCATAGTCTTGAATGTACGCGCCTTCCTTCAGAGGTTGTGCTGCAAAGGCGAGCTTACGGGGGTTGATTGAACGGTGCGCTGCAAATATGCTGTCATGCAAGAAGAGGCTCAGCCGAAAATTTTCAGAGAGGAAGCTGTCTTCAAATGCGCTGGGGGAACTTCAGACTGAACTTACGGCCAAGACCACTCGTGCGTATGAACTCTGGCGGATGCTTCAAGAAGCTATCAGGGAGGTGGTAGCTATTGATAAAGCCGTCATTTTTACCCACGAGATGGTTGAAACCCACAAAGTTACTGAACAGGAGCTTGAAAGTCGGCTTGCCTCGTACCAGGCCCAACAGTCTCAAGCGGAGGCCCGTCTCGTAGCGATAACAAATTATGAAGCCGAGGCCCAGCGGAAAAAGGATGAACTGACAAATCTGTTACATCGTCCGCCGGCTTGAAAAATTGTATATTTTTCTTTTTATTCTTCTTTTGTACATACTCCTGAATGAGAGTATTTTTTTTTATTCTTTCATAAATTGTACTTTGCACTCATTTTGATTCATGAATAAAAGACATATTTTGCTTCATAGTGGTGTGTCCCTTTTAGTAAATGCATTTTGTGGATAATCTATTTTTATCTCCTTGTAGGACATCGATAGCTTAGGAGTCGGGTTCAGATCTTCCTCCTAAGCCTTTCCAACTTTATGAGCTGTGAGGGTCTTATAAAAACTTTTCTCCCTACGAGTCGAGAGGATCTCGTAGGTGTGGTTTCTCCTTAGGAATCATGAGGATTCCTAAGTGCGTTTTCTCTTGAGAATCGTAAGGATCTCACAAGAGAATTTTTCTTGCTTATGAGTCGAGAGGACTTGTAAGTGATTGATGAGTTGACCTGCTCCCGAGTCAAAGCATTGCTTTGACGGGGAGTTCGAGGGTTTACTCTGGTTTTTTCCTAAGAAGTCAGGATTGACTTTATCCGCATTTAATGGAGTCAGGAGTTGACTTTATCCGCATTTCACGGAGTCAGGAGTTGACTTTATCCGCATTTCACGGAGTCAGGGGTTGACTTTATCCGCATTTCACGGAGTCAGGAGTTGACTTTATCCGCATTTCATGGACTGGCCGGGAGGACCATCCTTGCGTCCATCTTCATTGTGTAGGAGATGTGAGCTGTGTCGAGAGCTGAGCTGATCCTTAGAGATATTTTTGTTGCGTCCGAAGATTGCAATTGGAGAACATTAATCTGCACAAAAAACATGATTTTAGTATAGGCAATTGATATGCATATGAATTGAGTTCGCATGAACGTTTAACCCGAAATATGGGAGGAGAGATTGGTCCCACCGGGCGTGCCAGAATCTATAGGGTGTTTTTCGTCACCCCATTGAGATGGGAATGCGCGCATGCTTGTCAGGCGCATTACAGATGTTAGTTATATGTATGCCTTAGAGGCCATTACTATACATAGGATGTATATTGTAGTGGATGCTTGGACATATATAGGGAAGACTTTCTTGCTCGACATGATAGTATGCTATCTGGTTGATCTTTACCTTAACGTGTATACTGATTGTCTCTCTGCTACATGTTGGTAAAGCCCTTAGGATGTGTACTTGACTACCTGGACTATGATGCGGATCATACTAGTGGGGACATGGTAGTCCATAAGTACATCCTTCAAAGTCCCTAGTCGTGGGTATATCGAGACGGGGCATCGATATACCAGAGTAGACTAGCATATACCTTCTCGACCCATACAGATGGGCGATGGATGATCCCATATCCATTGGTGTTTGACATCAGAGATGATATACAGGTGCTCAGTGGAGACTGGGTACACTGGACAGACTCGCCGAGAACTCTCAGATGGTATTATACCTTACGTCAGATGGCAGTTCTCTGGTGACACTGGTACAGAGTAGTCTGTTGACCCGAGATCGTCATAGGGTCTTGTGTGATTCCCACTGTGCTTTGATTTCCACCTTACCACGTCCAAGAGGGCATGCAAAACGGTGGCTTTTGGGTACAGTCCCGAATCACATGGAGGCAATGAGCGATAGGAGGGGATTCGTCTCTCCCGGTATAGGGAGTTGATGTTGCGCTGTGTTCGATTGGCTATAACCAGAAATCCCTGGCCAGGGTTGCTGAGATTTACTGGTAAGTGTTACCAGTAGTTTCTTAAACTGTTATAGACCTCATATCGACACGACTTATCGAGCTATTGGGGTCTGACGTTTACCACCTCTAGGCGAGATATGCGACATATCAGACGACGAGACCGGACTGTACGGTAAGTGTTACTGGTTGGATTCACAGGAGTGTGAGCGGGCTTGCTCGTCGATCTTCTGATCGCTCAATACCTGGGTGGCCGTTACGTTTAGCAAACCGCTTGCGGCTTGTGGGTGCTTGATATGATCATCATCTGCTACCGGCGTATTGACGAGTCTTTAGAGTCCTACACAGAGGTTTCCTGGCTCAAGCGAAACGAAATAGGAGCGCATATGAGATATGTGCGGGACCGAGAATAATGCGTGTATGTGATACCGTATTCCATTCTCGCGATGAATGTATCGATTGGTTGTATGTGATATAACCTAGTTATCGAATCAAGGATTGATTCGATAAATCGATACATTGGATACTAGTCGGTTATGTGCGACATGACCGGATCATTGAATCAAGTGTTGATTTAATGATTTAATGTATAATTATATATTTGATATATTACTTTGCATTAACTAGTATTGGTTCACTTTAAATGGATTTTCTCACTTGAAGTTCACAAGTTGTATATGTGATATACTTTTGTGCACTTGATTGTATCATGTTTGATGATACATGTTAACTTGAGTTTGTGTAAAGATTAAACCATGGTTGTATGAATGGTTAGGGTTTTGTTTACTTATTCATTTATTTATATTGATTATTTATTTTGGAAAAGAAAAGAGAAAATGGTGGCTTTCTTTGTTTGTAGTTGAAGCTTCATGAAGCTTTGACCAAGTGACCATTTTGTCTTCATGCTTAACCCTAACCCTTCACACTAACCTTAGTTTATTCTCTACAACTAACCAAGGTTGCCATATGATAAGGTTTGTTTTATTTTCTATTTGGAAAACAATTCATATCATAATTCTTTTCTTCTTCTTCTTCTTCATCTTCAACATGAAGAAGCTTGCTACCAACAATGGCAACTCTTGAAAATGAGTGAGAAAACCAATTCTAAAGTGAACCCACCTCCTATTTCTTCATCCTCTACCTCTTGCCAAGTAGTATAGGGTGTTTTCTTCACAAGTTTCATGACTTGGTGAAGTGGGAGCTTGATCTTGTGATGCTTCGACGTAGATCATCTTTGGCATCGTAGTCGATGACCTAGCCCGCCCATTTCTCCGATGAAGCCGACGCCAGAGTCCGGGATCTGATACGGACAGCGAGGGGACTTCATCATGGAGCTATGGAGGTGGAGGACCGGATCTACAAAGTTTGTATTTCCGTTCTTCTAGTTTAGTTGTTAACTAGTTTCTTTTTCGCCTAAAATTCTAGTTAACGATCCGTATTAGGGTTTCTCGGCACTTGTAATTTAGGAAATTAGCATGGTTGATGCCTTGTGAGACCTCATTAGTGTGCCTAGGAACCCTACAGTGGTATCAGAACCTAGCTAGAGCCTTAGGCGATGCACAGACGATGTTAGAAACCCGAACGAACCGAAACCCTAACTCCAAATTGCTCTCTGTATATTTTTTAAAATCGAGGATTTTTGAGAATTAAAAATATGCAGAAAAATAAGCAGGGAATTGTAAGAATTACAGTGAAGCACGTCAGCATGATTCGACCAAGTGACCGCGGAACCGCGGCAGAAGCATGCCATGTGCGGCGGTTCCGCGGTAATAAAGAGGCATCTTGTCATATTTTTTGCACAGTAATTCCTATAATTTAGTGTTGTATTTTCTGGGATATTTTAATGTTTAATCCACAGTTGAGTTTTTTGGGGTTGATTTAGGGATTCGATCGGATTTTCTAATTTTGTCTATGTGATTTCTGGATAATTTTTGAATATGTTAAAAAGTTCGACCGGATATAAATACCCAATTTTTCCCCTGTCGGGAAATTTCCAAGTGTTGGATCTTTCCGTGGTTTAAATACGTTCTAAGTAGTGCAAGTAACGCGATGGACCCTCTAGAAGGCAACAAACCTTAACTCGATTATGTGACCGTCTTGAACTGCCCTTTGAACCCTCGGGTTTGGGACAGTACGGCGTGCCACATGTGAGGCGTTGGCTTAACCCTTCTACGGCTGGACCGTTGGTACTGAGGCATGAACTGGATGTTTTTAAACTTGTTTCATGTGTTGAGCTGTTTCGGGAAAACTTGGGTGTTTGAATGTTCGATCGGAAAGTTTAACATTTTCTATTTATCTGGAATGGGATACAATAATTGGAATTCACAAGTACTTATGAGATAACTGAATGAATGTTATAAACATAGCACTTTAGTCTCACTTGATCGGTTGCCACGGAATTTTGATGCGATCAAAAGTCCGTCGCAATCACGTAGCGTACGCGGATACTCGCCAGGTAAACTTAATAGACAGCCTCACTCCATAGCCCCGACCAAGTGACTGTAGGAGAACCCCGTCGCCGAAAGCATCCGTCCGGGTGCTCGCGGCAGCGGTGTTCCGCCTTGGTGCACTTCGTCGACGGCATCGAGGGTGCGGCCGCCTACTAAAGTTTGCGACGAGCATTCGATCAGGATGTCGGGAATCTTGTTGAATTACCCGACTTGATATTGAAAAGAGTTTTCGATAATGAGACTAAAATGCGGGGTTTATAATTGTTAGGCATGCGATGTCTAAGGAATTCATTTGATTAGGCATGCGATGTCTAAAGAGGTTGCAGATTCCAACTCTTGTAGTTTTACACTTTCTTTTCTGTGACCGTAAGTGTAATATGTGATATCGCCGGTTTCGTTGCTATATGTCAACGACAATTGGGATGCGCATATTTGCTTACGTTGATGACATGTGATGTTATGTGTTGCTGGATATGTTATATTGGATCGTCGTGTTTGAATAGCCGGGGGTTTTTATGTGAGATGAGTGTTTTTCCATTTTCATTCATGTAAAAACTTGTATGTAATATTCTTTTATTGGGGCACTTCCAGGTTGCGGAAGATGTCACCTTTTGTATATTATTTTCTTTTCCGCACTAGGATAGACCCAAGGAGGGGAGCACAAGTAACCGGGTTCTGGAGTCCAGTGGGAGACCAACTCGAGGAGTCGAGTCCGGGTCTCCTAACTCTAGAATTGGTAGGGTTGCTTGCCGCTCTCGTAGGGGTCTAGGGGTGTGGGTTTGGCTATTCATCACGACCGTGGAATCCGTGTTTTATACTGGCTCGTATTGAAAACACGGACATCCTAGTATATCCAATATTTCATATGTTTCTTCTGCTGCGATATCTGTGATGTGATCATGTGATGTTCTGTGATAGATACAGTATATAGTATATATGATATATTATATAGACGTTACTTATGTTTTACATCCGCGCTAGCCCTGCCCCGCTCTGCCGTTAGTTACCTAACCTAACGGTGCACTAGGGGACATCGAGGCGAATGCGGATGGCATAAGTGTACGTCGTATTTATCTGTGATGTTTAGGTATTTAAATGATGGGACTTCATTAATATGATTAATGAAAGAAAAAGAAACCTAAGATGTTGTAGAATCGAATTTCAAAAATAAAACAGGTAGCTACAGTTCTTACTTTGCACAGCGATATATGTGATATATCCAGCACCTTATTCGATGAGGAAAGGACCGAGATCCCTTCACCGGGAGTGACTCCTTTAGCAATAACTGGCAGATGCTACACACTCGGTTTGTCTTTTGATTGCTTTTAACAGTTTTTGCTTTGCACAGTGATATATATGATATATCCCGCACCTCATTCGACAAGGAAAGGGCCGACGATCCCTTCACCGGGAGTGACCCCTTTAGCAAAACTAGAAAAGCCTCAAAAACACTCCATTTCAAAAATCATTTGATTCTACAACGATATCAAGTTCATTACGCAATAGGTTTTCAGAAAAACCTGTCGTAACCCTCCGTCATTTCAGATAAGTCCTATTTAGTATTCGTGCTACGTTTGTTGACCTCCGTCAAGGCGTAGTGTGCGGTAGCTAACTAATATTTATCTGCTTATGCATATGATGCAGATTGGATTAGGGTAGTCGTGCGGCCTTGTTGACCTCCGTCAAGGGTCGTGCGGGTGGGTTTAATTCGATCAAGAAATGACGGGTTGAACTTGACTAGTAGCCTATGGTTTGTTGACCTCCGTCAAGGTCATAGGGTGCTGGGGGCAAAATATTATCGGGAATTTCAAGTGTTGAAATTTGCAATGAGATTGCATACCTTCTATGAGATAGTTGGATCCCGATACCCGCTGCGAGTAAGAGTTACTCCTGAGAGAGTTTTACACATTACAATTAGCCGATCAAGTAGGTGTCTAGAAAGGTGTCAACGAGGTTACGCCTCTGGGAAAACGAGGTTTACATTAATTAGGTTCGTGCGAAAGCACGGTGGACCTCCCTCAAAGTACCGACACTGGCCTGGCTGAAAGATTGGCGAACTTGTAGTATGTAATTAATCCCGGCTAGTCTTTCCTTTTAGGGTTTGAAGGAAGATTTGATAAAAAGCAGTGGGAGCCATCCTGATTAGATAAAATAATAACCAATCTATTCTTGCAAGAGCGCACGCTGAGTGTTTTCTTCTCTCTCTCTCCAGGTAGCGACCATATCACGCCTTAATCAAGATAATAATACGGATGTATTGACCGAACCCGCTTGTTATACTGAGCTGGGGCATGTTGGCCCGCTCCAACTTGTAATTGTTATAAGACAGAGCAGGAAATTGGGGAATACCAGATTTCCCGTGCCGCCCAAACGAAGAAAGTGCATATGATGCATCTCCTTCGGGTGTGTTCATTACAAAGAACTGTTTCTCAGTATCCTCTGCATCCTGAGTATTTGATACCCGATCAGGATCCCAGATATGTAATATGTTACATAGGGCTACAGAAAAGTAGAAAAACTGAGAACGGGTGATAAGTTTCATGAGGCAGAAAACGGGGCAAGTGTTGCATCCAAGTCTGTTGGTCACTGTCACCCTGTATTACCAATACATTGATTCTGAGCGAATGTTATTAGATACCGAACCTGATATACAAAATCATATCAGTCTCTTTATAAGTAAAGAAATGATAAAATTTTGTATTGCTGGATAATGTTTTGAACTTTCCTATATCAAAAGTTGATCGGATCAGGCACGTTATCTAAAAGCGTTGATGTTCTAAATAAAACTACAGTTCTTAGTATATGGAACACACATAAGAGGAAGAGTTCAGAAATGAACGAATCCTTCTTGAGGTATTGTAGACTAGGTCATATCAATGCGACCCGACTAGCTGAAGTTACATTTAGATGCATATTTAAATCAGTTTGAATTTACATCTTGTGAAACTTGCCAGTCATGTCACAAAGATATAATGACACCAGCTCTGTTTATTGGAAACAGAGAAAGAGTTAGTGAACTCTTGGGACTGATACATGTTGATGTATGTAGGTCCCTTGTCTACACATGCCAGGATTGGTTCTTTATACTTTATTACATTCTCTGATGATCTCTCAAGATTCAGACATATGTTCCTGTTGAAACACAAGTCCGAACCTTTTGAGATATTCACAGAATATGATTTAGAAGTAGAGAACCAATACGGGTATAAGTATTATGTCCTTTGATGAGATCAAGGAGGAGAATACTTGAGCACGGAATTCTTGGACTTATTCTAAAGGAGAATGAGATTCTCTCTCAGCATTACTCCTCCGTATACACCATAGCACGATGGTATATCGGAGCGGAGCAATCACACCCTATATGATAAGGTGTGCTCTATGATGAGTACTACTGAGTTACCTATTTCCTTTTGGGAGTTATGCACTTGAGAAGCTGCATACCTATTGAATAGGGTTCAAATCAAATCAGTTGCCTACCACTTCATATGTGATATGGAAAGGGAAGAGCCCATATCTTAAGTTAGTTAAGATTTAGGGTTGTTCGGCCTATGTCTAAAAGCAAAATCCGGACAAACTCGAGGCAAGGTCTGTTATGTAGAACTGGAAATGTTCAAGCTATATAAATTGCAGCTGATGATTTGATAGAACCAAAGGATTCAGTAGATTTCAACGAATCTCAGCCTCTCCGCCGATCTAGTAGGGTTCCTCACCCACCTGAGAGATACTTCGGTTTCTCTATGACAGTGGGAGCGAGGATTGCATCATGAGATGATGACCCAACTAGTTTCGTACTGGCCATCAGGAGTAAGACTCTGTCAGAATGGCTGGATGCTTAGCGATCTGAGATGGAATCCATGTATACCAACAAAGTATGGACTTTGGTTGCTAAATCTAAAGGGTTAAATCCCCATCAGGAGCAAGTATATCTTGAAAAGATTACTTGGTGTAGATGGAAAAGTTGAGACTTTCAAAGATAGACTTGTTAAAGGTTTTCGTCATCAACCAGGCATGGATAATGATGAAACCTTTTCCAGTGGCTATGCTTAAGTCCATCCAGATCCTACTTGCCACGGCTACATACCATGACTACGATATCTGGCAGTTGGGTGTCATGACTGCTTTTCTAAATGATGTTTTAGAAGAGAACGTCTATAAGTACACAGCCAGAGGGCTTCGTAGACAGTGGGAGCAGCGGAAACGTGTGCAAGATGTTTTATGTGATAAAGCAGGCATCGCGGAGTTGGGACATCTGTTTTGATGCGTTAGTCAAAGAGTTTGACATCATCAAAATGGTAAATGAACCTTGTATATACAAAAAGGTAGTAGGGAGTATAGTGACGATCCTCGTAGAGTACGTGGATGACATACTCTTGATAGGGAAGGAGTTTCCTATGCTACACTCGGTCAATCTCCGCTTAGTCACAATGATTCTCCATATAGGATCATAATGGTACCTACTAAATCCTGGATTTTGGATCTATGAGATAGATCTAAATGGATGTTAGGATTCTCACTAGTTGAAGTGAGATTGTATCAGTTGATCCTGGGGAAAATCACTGGAAGTGTTCCAGGGTGATAAAGACGACTGAATGTCAGTCACAGGCATTGTCTTTACCCTCAACAAAGGGGACGGTATGTTGGAAGAGTTCCAAGCTAGATACCGTGGTATACTAGACGATAAAGGCTGGATAAATCGCTACTTAAGATGCTACCAAAGATATTGTTTGGGTGTATATTAGTTCATGAGATGAACTATGTTCCTCCCATTGTGTGACAATGGAGTTGTGGTTTATGCCAAGGAACGCAGGTCCCATCAGTGATCCAGACATATTCTAAGGCAGTATCACCTGATCATGGAGATAGTTGATCTCTAAGGGATCGAGGTAAGGAGAGTAGACTCAGAGGACAACACGGCGGATCCACTCACAAAGGCCTTTTCCCAGAGAGAGACTTTTATGGGATGGTTGAGTATGAGATACTGCAACCACTGCTATCAGATGGCCCTAGTGCAAGTGGGAGATTGTTAGTTATATGTATGCCCTAGAGGCCATTACTATACATAGGATGTATATTGTAGTGGATGCTTGGACATATATAGGGACGACTTTCTTGCTCGACATGATAGTATGCTATCTGGTTGATCTTTATCTTAACGTGTATACTGATTGTCTCTCTGTTACATGTTGGTAAAGCCCTTAGGATGTGTACTTGACTACCTGGACTATGATGCGGATCATACTAGTGGGGACATGGTAGTCCATAAGTACATCCTTCAAAGTCCCTAGTCGTGGGTATATCGAGACGGGGCATCGATATACCATAGTAGACTAGCGTATACCTTCTCGACCCATACAGATGGGCGATGGATGATCCCATATCCATTGGTGTTTGACATCAGAGATGATATACGGGTGCTCAGTGGAGACTGGGTACACTGGACGGACTCGCCGAGAACTCTCAGATGGTATTATACCTTACGTCAGATGGCAGTTTTCTGGTGACATTGGTACAGAGTAGTCTGTTGACCCGAGATCGTCATAGAGTCTTGTGTGATTCCCACTGTGCTTTGATTTCCACCTTACCACGTCCAAGAGGGCGTGCAAAACGGTGGCTTTTGGGTACAGTCCCGAATCACATGGAGGCAATGAGCGATAGGAGGGGATTCGTCTCTCCCGGTATAGGGAGTTGATGTTGCACTGTGTTCGATTGGCTATAACCAAAAATCCCTGGCCAGGGTTGCTGAGATTTACTGGTAAGTGTTAACAGTAGTTTCTCGAACTGTTATAGACCTCATATCAACACGACTTATCGAGCTATTGGAGTCTGACGTTTACCACCCCTAGGCGAGATATGCGACATATCAGACGACGAGACCGGACTGTACGGTAAGTGTTACTGGTTGGATTCACAGGAGTGTGAGCGGGCTTGCTCGTCGATCTTCTGATCGCTCAATACCCGGGTGGCCGTTACGTTTAGCAGACCGCTTGCGGCTTGTGGGTGCTTGATATGATCATCATCTGCTACCGGCGTATTGACGAGTCTTTAGAGTCCTACACAGAGGTTTCCTGGCTCAAGCGAAATGAAATAGGAGCGCATATGAGATATGTGCGGGACCGAGAATAATGCGTGTATGTGATACCGTATTCCATTCTCGCGATGAATGTATCGATTGGTTGTATGCGATATAACCTAGTTATCGAATCAAGGATTGATTCGATAAATCGATACATTGGATACTAGTCGGTTATGTGCGACATGACCGGATCATTGAATCAAGTGTTGATTTAATGATTTAATGTATAATTATATATTTGATATATTACTTTGCATTAACTAGTATTGGTTCACTTTAAATGGATTTTATCACTTGAAGTTCACAAGTTGTATATATGATATACTTTTGTGCACTTGATTGTATCATGTTTGATGATACATGTTAACTTGAGTTTGTATAAAGATTAAACCATGGTTGTATGAATGGTTAGGGTTTTGTTTACTTATTCATTTATTTATATTGATTATTTATTTTGGAAAAGAAAAGAGAAAATGGTGGCTTTCTTTGTTTGTAGTTGAAGCTTCATGAAGCTTTGACCAAGTGACCATTTTGTCTTCATGCTTAACCCTAACCCTTCACACTAACCTTAGTTTATTCTCTACAACTAACCAAGGTTGCCATATGATAAGGTTTGTTTTATTTTCTATTTGGAAAACAATTCATATCATAATTCTTTTCTTCTTCTTCTTCTTCATCTTCAACATGAAGAAGCTTGCTACCAACAATGGCAACTATTGAAAATGAGTGAGAAAACCAATTCTAAAGTGAACCCACCTCCTATTTCTTCATCCTCTACCTCTTGCCAAGTAGTATAGGGTGTTTTCTTCACAAGTTTCATGACTTGGTGAAGTGGGAGCTTGATCTTGTGATGCTTCGACGTAGATCATCTTTGGCATTGTATTCGATGACCTAGCCCGCCCATTTCTCCGATGAAGCCAACGCCAGAGTCCGGGATCCGATATGGACAGCGAGGGGACTTCATCATGGAGCTATGGAGGTGGAGGACCGGATCTACAAAGGTTGTATTTCCGTTCTTCTAGTTTAGTTGTTAACTAGTTTCTTTTTCGCCTAAAATTCTAGTTAACGATCCGTATTAGGGTTTCTTGGCACTTGTAATTTAGGAAATTGGCATGGTTGATGCCTTGTGAGACCTCATTAGTGTGCCTAGGAACCCTACAACAGATTCCCCCTGCCTGGGGTAGGCTGGAGTTTATTGATTGTGGGGATCCAAATCTCCGACGGCCGCGGACTAAGCTGCCGTTAATTACCCCTCGCCTTTGGAGCGAGAGAAATTCTGATTGACGGGTCAAACAGCTCATGCGAACTCAATGTTCAGTGTTGTGTTTTGAAGGGATTTTGGATATATCGGGGGCCCCGTAGAGTTTTTACGAGGGTCCCGCTACCCCGATAGCGGGCTGGGGATCAAGGAGGCTAGCAGCTCCCTTGCGTGGTGCGGGGCAGCGCCCCGTTAGAAATTTTTTCTAACGGGGGAGGTGTTTTTAGTGTGGAGTACATGTAAAATGAGGGGAAGAGGCATCCAAAGGACACGTGGGCGCCAGTGCTTGGGCGCTTGGGTTAGCGCTAGGCGCTTTGGGAGCTGGCGCCTCACGTGCCCGGCATGTGGGCGCTCGAGCGCTAGCGCTTTGGGCACTCGGGCGCTAGCATTTTGGTTGCTAGCGCCTCACGTGCCCGACACATGGGGGCTCGGGCGCTAGCGCCTCACGTGCCTGGCACGTGGGCGCTCGGGCGCTAGCGCTCTGGGCGCTAGCGCCTCATGTGCCCGGCGCTCGGGCGCCAGCGCATTGGGCGCCAGTGCCTCACGTTCCCCACACGTGGGCGTTCGGGCGCTAGCGCCTCACCTTCCCGGCACGTGGGCGCTCGGGCGCTAGCAAAAGGAGGGGGGTTTTACCCCAGAAATAGGAGTTAAACTCCAAAAGGAGGATTTTGAGTGGAGTTAAACTCCTGAAGGTCTGGATTAAGAGTTAAACTCCTTTGAGAATTTGGATCTTGGAGTTGAACTCCCTAAAAATCTTCAGAGGTTTTTCTCTCTTGATTCTTGGATCTTCTCTTGACTGAGATTTTGTCCAAAGTTGGATTTTTGGAGATGGGTCTCTTTCTTCCTCCTCTTGATCGGCTGGATCTTGGAGAAAAAGGGGGTGAGACTTGAAAGTCTCCCCTTTTTGAGATCTAATGGAAGATCTGAGTTTCCCTTTGTGGGTTTTGTGGTGAAAAACTATTTAGTTTTTGAAAAGAAAGAGTAAAACTCATGATTTAATTGAAAAAGGGGAAGACGGTTTAGAACCTTGAGGAAGGAGAAGAAGGAGGAACAAACCCTAGAGTTTTAGAGAAATGAAAAGTGTCTGCTTTATTCATCATCATGTTGCCTAATATAGGCTTACACATTTACATATAGCCTCTTGGGCTTTCCAAAATGGCATTTTACCCATCCCATATCTCATGTGCTATTTCTTTTTGCACATAAGCCATGAGCTTTACAAAAATTTGGCTTTATGCCCATTCCTCCATAAAAATTACATCAAAATTTATTTATTACATGATTTTTTATTTCAGCCTGGGGGAGGCCGGCCACTTCATGTTCGGGCTCGACTCGGGTATGAGCCCACTTGATCTGGGCTTGGTCCCACCTGGCTTGGGGTTAACCTTGACTTTGACTTGGTCAACCGGGGTGCAATTTTCGACCCCAACACCATCCAACGTGTGTCCAGCAACGACACACAAATCATGATAAAACCCGAGTGTCCAGCATCGACACTCAAAACATCGTGAAAACTCGTATCCAACAGCGACACATAATACTCAAATCTCAGGCTCTGCATAGTCAGGATCGGCCTATGGGCTCCGTCAGTCCGGATCGGCCCATATCCATCTCTCTCATAACTCTGAACGGTATCCTCCGGTTATCCGTCGAGTTTTCATACAATCACCGGTCAGTAGTGCTCCCCTGCCGGGCTCAACGCCTTTCTATACGATCTTCTTGCCCGGGGGTACCGCACCGGATCCACCATGCACCAGCAAACGGTCCCTCCCCCTACCTCGAATCGGGTGTATGATACCGCTCAAGAACCGAGAAACCGCATGGTGGACATCAAAAATATCATATCACGAGAAAACCGCAAATTTCTATTTTTAGAAATGATAATGAGTTTATAAATCCTTGTGGTTTCTCCAAATCCAGAAATCTCATGGAAAATCCGAATCCAATAATCAAAAGTCAATAAACAGTGAATACCGGCATAAAGCCCCACAATATTGCATGCATGGAGTATCTAAGTAAGAAATGCAACATCTAAACTAGTATATGAAAGCAAGCGTACTGGTACTATGTTCAACTACCAGTTAGCAAATTATACCAATTAAGTAATGTTTACTAATGTGTACGTGACATGGAAATTACCGATGATGATGTGTGTGAGCCGGCAAGCAAGTGTACGTGGAGCATACGCATCATCGGTAATTGTGCCGGTGTCCTGACAATAGGGTTCATAATAACTAAAGAAAACGCAGGTATAAGCATGCAATGCGATAAGAACAACATGAATATATGGAAAAAGATATAGTAACCTTAACATATAAGAATATATGTTTATATATACGAGTTATACAGTTTTGGCCTTTGAAATAGCACGAATCGTGGTTTTTAGAAAATAGGGGCTACGGTGTTTTTAAGAAAAGGTACGTTCTTTGAAAAATCCGTAATATCTCTCGGGTTGTCTTTTGAAAACACTCACGATCCGTTAGTTTTGAAAAATAAGACGACTCGAGCCAGTCTAACATCTACCAAATAAACTATAGGACGAAACTAAGAGACTAATCGAACGGGTAAGGAAATCCACCTAAGTCCGAGTCGATATATCTAGTAGTCGGTGATCCCGCCTCAATAGCGTCACGTACGATAAAATATATAATACGACATTCTCGAGTCAAGAGCGCGGATCAATCATCATATTTATACTTCGTACGGTAAAATCTATCGTACGACATCCCAAAATCGGGGTACGGGTCAAATATCACATTTATTTCATTATTCATATGGTATCATTATCATAATATCATGAACTAGGGGTACTGATCTAAAGTCTAGTACATTCCGATACCATCAACATATATCCGCGTGTGTATGAAAACACATCGCCCATCAATCCACTATAATATCATGTCGTATCTGATAACATAACCCAATTCACGTAACCGATCTCACGGCATCATGCCCGATTATATCGACTCATCTTCAAGTATCATATATTATCCTCATCACTCGCGTATACGTATATGTGTATGTATGTATATGTGTGTGTGTGTGTGTGTGTGTGTCTCAACACATCCACACACACACACACACACACACACACATATTATATATAATCATATACACCAAAGACATATCACGTGTGTGCATGTGTGTGTGTGTATCAACCTATAATCTAGGGTTTCGCGATTAAGAAACTAAACTAAAAACGCATTCTTCCAACTACACTAAATCCAACCAAAAGTCACCTAAAGCATTTCTTGCTAAGTATACACATATCATAAAACACACATATGTGTGTGTATGTGTGTGTGTGTGTGTATATATCATAACGCATCATATCCTATGAAATTGCGGGGGTGCTATACGCTATCCACCCGACTTCCCCCGTAGATTAATATCTACTCACCTTGATTCTTGCTCGCCGAAGTCAATGTCGCTTTGCTCCTCCTTGTTATCCGAAGTCCACGTGAAAGTGCCTACACATATAAACACATAGTATCGTAAACAGAAATCGCGCATGAAAATCAAAACGGCACCCGAATCACACATAGGTTAGAACCTATGGTCCACGCATGCAAAAGAACCAAACAACCCTCAACATCGACGTACAAATGCCAATCGATCGAGACAAACACAATAACCAAACTTCAAGTCAATAACAACAATAAAACCGAAACAACAACTTTGAAAACTTGCTCCAGATTTTTGGTCAGGTGAAATTGGGTTAAACAAGAAATACAAGGGGGTAATATATGGGGTAAGTGAGCTACAGAACCAACCTAGACACCATTGCCCACAATTGACCCGGCGAGACACTCATGAATTCCGGCTGCTCGGCCATGGACGCTTGGAACGAGTTTGTCTTTGCAGGATGGTCTCCTAGTGCTCAATCTAGGTTAATGGTGTTGCTAGTTTTTCTAGTAAAGGTTCCAGGTTACTCCAGATTCCCTGTAGGCACAAAAGTTCATAAAACCGACACGGAAAGTTTAAATTTCAAGTTTCAGGTCTCGGCTCTGTTTGTTCTACGTTTATAACACTATGAGGGGTTGTAGTCATCAATTACACTCACATACACCATCCCAACTCAAGGAAAGCCCTAACCCTCATCTTGGAATTTTCAAACCTCACTAAAGCCCCACAATATTGCATGCATGGAGTATCTAAGTAAAAAATACAATATCTAAACTAGCATATGAAAGCAAGCGTACCGTTACTATGTTCAACTACCTGTTAGCAAATTATACCAATTAAGTAATGTTTACTAACGTGTACGTGACATGGAAATTACCGATGATGATGTTTGTATCTCATAACACAACCCAATTCACATAACCGATCTCATGGCATCATACCCGATCATATCGACTCATCTTCAAGTATCATATACTATCCTCATCACCCGCGTATATATATCAACACATCTACACACACACACACACACACACACACACACACACACACACACACATATACATATAATCATATACACCAAAGAAATATCACGTGTGTGCATGTGTATCAACTTATACTCTAGGGTTTCGCGATTAAGAAACTAAACTAAAAACGCCTTCTTCCAACTACACTATGTCATGCCCCGCTTCCCAGTGTACGGCGAAGGGGACGCGACGAGGTCCGCTACGTATATACTCAGAAGTACATACGCTAAGCGTATCTAAGCAATATAAAATAAATACACAAGAGACAAGATATAAAAGAACAACAACTTTTATTTATTAACATTCTTTGTACAATACATGAAAGGAAATACAGCTGAAATAATAAGATGCCTAAACAGTGGCATAACAGGAAATGAAAAGTACAGAAAGGAAAAGTGTACAATGAAACTACAGTGTCGGGTCTTCAGTAAACTGCCCCAAGTCTTCTCGCGATGGCTCAACCTCTGCCGGGTCCAAATCACCTGACGACATTCAAAGAAGAGAGAAACAGAATGTCGTCAGCGAACAGGTCGCTCGGTAAGTCCCAAAGGTACGAGGAGAAATAGAATAGACAGAGAGTAAGAGAGAGAGGGAGAGGGTGGCTTTTATAGTTGTATTATATTGTTATATTATTGTAGTATGGTGTTAACGCTGTTGTTGTAGTTTGGTACAGAAGGATGCCAGTGTATACGAGAGGGGTCTCAATATGCTAGAGACCAGGGCAAATGGAAGTACAAGGCTCCGTTATACAACCCGGAACAACGGCAATCGGATTCATGTTAGGTGTCTTAATCTTACCGTCCCGTGCCACCTTTAACACCTTCCGTACCAATCTACCCCTTAAACCCCGCGATATCTTGTTTGTATTGTTATCTTGTAAATTGTGTTGGTTGTACTATTGATTGACTGACTGACCGAACCATGATATCAGGAAACGGTTATAACCGTAGAGTCATGTAAATGGAATACTGTGAATCATGTAAAAGGAATATATATCCATGGTTCGGTTCAGTCAAGTTATATAACCTGCTAATTGTATTCATGGATTCATGTATTCATATTGAATTGGAATCTTATAATTTATATATTGATTTGAATCATATTCAAGTCAGATTAATCAGACTCAAACCCGAGTCAGACAATCAGAAATGTGAATCGAAATCTTATAATTGCTAGGGTCCTTAGGGTAATTTATAAACTTGAGGGGTTTTATGTAAAAATACTTTTATATACTTTTCAAAATACGCCTCAAGTATTTATTATTCGTCTTTAGAGTTGTAATGAGGGTGGATTTTATGTTGTGACATTTCTAGTGAAAATATCCTAGTTTTATAAATAAGGGTATTTATCTGTAATATTGATTTATTTGAAGTTCATGGTATTTTAGTGTAAAATTTATTCTTGTGATTTTTAGAAAAAGGTGGAATATTTATATTATAATAAAATAGATATTTAAATGATAAATATACATATATTTATACAAAAATAGTTTTAATAAATAATTTATATTCCAAAAATCTCATTTTCTTAAGATGTCGTATTTTAAACCTTTCGAGACCGAATGCTCCTTGCGGATGTCTGAATCTCGCACTACTAGCCCGAGGGTGCGCGATAAACCGCACGATCCCGAACGGGTTCCCCAAAGATGGGTTGTAGCGGCGCTTTGCAAAGATTGTAAAATACTAATCCTTTAGAAAACGGTTTTTATAAAGTAAAAGGTATTTACTTGAAAAGTATAATTTTCCGTATTTTAGATTCTAGGGTTTCCTAAGCCAACCAGTCTATTCTAAAAGGTCTAAACGACAAGTCGTTAGAAGCCTCAAATCGCCTCTTCACCGCCAATTGCGGCCAGGTAAGTGCCGGGTAAGTGGGAGGCTCTCCACTACAAGTAATGGCCCTAATTAAGTAACCACTTACCTTAGACACACTTGCCTAGACACCACAAAGTCAGTTTAGATAAACGATCGATGTCCACAACTTATCGTATTTTCCTAGTAAGAAATATTTACTTAAAAGTGTAACAATCTAAAACCTTTAAGAATGGTTTTATGAAGATTATGGTATTTTAATGAAAATTTCGTTTTATCGTATTCTAAGTTTTGATGATATCATTTTAGGGTTGTATTTGCGTGTGTGTGGAGGTAGGTCGTTACCTCGTGCTCTATTTTAAATGTATATTAAGGTTAAGGGGTTAAATGTGAAATTGAAACTCCATGGTATTAAAGTGAAAATACGGTAAATTGAAAAGGTTATCATTTCATGTGTGAAAACTTATTCAAATTGATTTTTATAAGTTTAATGGTCAAGATGAAGATGTTTAGGAATGATTGAATTGATTAGAAGAAGAAAAATAAACATTATGGTATTAATGTGAAAAAGAATACGATATTGCAAAAGCTATCATTTCATGTGAGAAATTTTGTCCAAATTAATTGTTATGTGATTAATAGTCATCATAAATAAGTTTAGGTATTATGCAATTGGTGACAAGTGAGATTTTATAGAAAAACCGAATCGGAAATTGGTTTGTTCCGATTTCCGTCGGGTTTCATAAGTTCGTATTTTTGAGAAGTAGAAAGAAAGGAAGAATGGGACTTACGGGTTTTCGATTAGGAAAAGGAGTAAGGGGGACTAAAGGGGTTGCCGATGCATTGCGTCGCCGCCGGTTGTTCCTCAAAACGTCGCCGGAATTTCCGCCGAAATTTCGTCGGAGATTCGCCGCGAGCTTGTTTTCAAAGTACACAACACTTGGAAAATTTTGAGAGAGTGAGCTTAGGATTTTGGGATGAGAGGGTAGAGGGGAGGGGGTGTATTTATAGGGTAGGCTAGGGGTAGGGTAGGTGAAGGGTTTTTAAATAAAAATGTAAAAATGTATAAAATCATTAAAAGTTGGAGTAAATAGGGTATATGAAAGGTTTTAATGTAAAAATGTATAAAATCATTAAAAATTGGAGTAAATAGGGTATATGAAAGGTTTTAATATAAAAAATATATAAAATCATTAAAAATTGGAGTAAATAGGGTATACGAAAGGTTTTAATGTAAAAATGTATTAAAAAATCATTAAAATGGAGTAAATGGGGATTTCAAAGGTCTCTGAAACCGGGGCATGGGATTTGAACTCTGGTGGCTTGGTTCAGCAGTGCAGGATATTACCAATGAGCTACAAGCTCCTTCTTGTAATTAAATTGCTAATCAATTACTTAAGTCTTGTGCTCAGGTAATAAATACCCCTTTAAGGATTTTGAAAAAAAAACAATTTAAAAATTTGTGTAGGAAAAAGTGTATAAGAAAATTAGGGTTGTTACATTCTACCCTCCTTATAAAAATTTCGTCCTCGAAATTTGTAAATGGAAAGTATAACAAATCCAAGAAAAGTTTGGTGCTGGTGTACTGACAGTATGTGAAAAATAACAAGGTGGTGCAAGGGTTTTAAAAATGTGAAGAATGTGTGAAGGAATGAAAGAATGCGAAGGTTTTGGTAAAATTGTAAAAGAGGTGAGAGAATTTTGGGTTGGGATAGATTCAAGGTATATGATTCAAAGAATAAGAAATGATGGGATTCAAGGAACATGATTGTAAAGAATATTTTAGTTGCTGGTTCTTGTGTTTTATATTGCTTAAGGTTCCATACAGCTCGGACCTGCATGGGCCACCAATAAAACCTGTCACGCCCCGCTTCCCAGTGTACGGCGAAGGGGACGCGACGAGGTCCGCTATGTATATACTCAGAAGTATATACGCTAAGCGTATCTAAGCAATATAAAATAAATACATAAGAGACAAGATTTAAAAGAACAACAACTTTTATTTATTAACATTCTTTGTACAATACATGAAAGGAAATACAGCTGAAATAATAAGATGCCTAAACAGTGGCATAACAGGAAATGAAAAGTACAGAAAGGAAAAGTGTACAATGAAACTACAGTGCCGGGTCTTCAGTAAACTGCCCCAAGTCTTCTCGCGATGGCTCAACCTCTGCCGGGTCCAAATCACCTGACGACATTCAAAGAAAAAAGAAACAGAATGTCGTCAGCGAACAGGTCGCTCGGTAAGTCCCAAAGGTACGAGGAGAAATAGAATAGACAGAGAGTAAGAGAGAGAGAGAGATGGTGGCTTTTACAGTTTTATTATATTGTTATATTATTGTAGTATGGTGTTAACGCTGTTGTTGTAGCTTGGTACAGAAGGATGCCAGTGTATACGAGAGGGGTCTCAATATGCTAGAGACCAGGGCAAATGGAAGTACAAGGCTCCGTTATACAACCCGGAACAACGGCAATTGGATTCATGTTAAGTGTCTTAATCTTACCATCTCGTGCCACCTTTAACACCTTCCGTACCAATCTACCCCTTAAACCCCGCGATGTCTTGTTTGTATTGTTATCTTATAAATTGTGTTGGTTGTACGATTGATTGACTGACTGACCGAAACCATGATATCAGGAAACGGTTATAACCGTAGAGTCATATAAATGGAATACTGTGAATCATGTAAAAGGAATATATATCTATGGTTCGGTTCAGTCAAGTTGTATAACCTGCTAATTGTATTCATGGATTCATGTGTTCATATTGAATTGGAATCTTGTAGTTTATAGATTGACTTGAATCATATTCAAGTCAGATTAATCAGACTCAAACCCGAGTCAGACAATCAGAAATGTGAATCGAAGTCTTATAATTGCTAGGGTCCTTAGGGTAATTTATAAACTTGAGGGGTTTTATGTAAAAATATTTTTATATACTTTTCAAAATACGCCTCAAGTATTTATTATTCGTCTTTAGGGTTGTAATGAGGGTGGATTTTATGTTGTGATATTTCTAGTGAAAATATCCTAGTTTTATAAATAAGGGTATTTATCTGTAATATTGATTTATTTGAAGTTCATGGTATTTTAGTGTAAAATTTATTCTTGTGATTTTTAGAAAAAGGTGGAATATTTATATTATAATAAAATAGATATTTAAATGATAAATATACATATATTTATACAAAAATAGTTTTAATAAATAATTTATATTCCAAAAATCTCATTTTCTTAAGATATCGTATTTTAAACCTTTCGAGACCGAATGCTCCTTGCGGAGATCTGAATCTCGCACTACTAGCCCGAGGGTGCGCGATAAACCGCACGATCCCGAACGGGTTCCCCAAAGATGGGTTGTAGCGGCGCTTTGCAAAGATTGTAAAATACTAATCCTTTAGAAAACGGTTTTTATAAAGTAAAAGGTATTTACTTGAAAAGTATAATTTTCCGTATTTTAGATTCTAGGGTTTCCTAAGCCAACCAGTCTATTCTAAAAGGTCTAAACGACAAGTCGTTAGAAGCCTCAAATCGCCTCTTCACCGCCAATTGCGGCCAGGTAAGTGCCGGGTAAGTGGGAGGCTCTCCACTACAAGTAGTGGTCTTAATTAAGTAACCACTTACCTTAGACACACTTGCCTAGACACCACAAAGTCAGTTTAGATAAACGATCGATATCCACAACTTATCGTATTTTCCTAGTAAGAAATATTTACCTAAAAGTGTAACAATCTAAAACCTTTAAGAATGGTTTTATGAAGATTATGGTATTTTAATGAAAATTTTGTTTTATCGTATTCTAAGTTTTGATGATATCATTTTAGGGTTGTATTTGCGTGTGTGTGGAGGTAGGTCATTACCTCGTGCTCTATTTTAAATGTATATTAAGGTTAAGGGGTTAAATGTGAAATTGAAACTTCATGGTATTAAAGTGAAAATACGGTAAATTGAAAAGGTTATCATTTCATGTGTGAAAACTTATTCAAATTGATTTTTACAAGTTTAATGGTCAAGATGAAGATGTTTAGCAATGATTGAATTGATTAGAAGAAGAAAAATAAACATTATGGTATTAATGTGAAAAAGAATACGATATTGCAAAAGCTATCATTCCATGTGAGAAACTTTGTCCAAATTAATTGTTATGTGATTAATAGTCATCATAAATAAGTTTAGGTATTATGGAATTGGTGACAAGTGAGATTTTATAGAAAAACCGAATCGGAAATCGGTTTGTTCCGATTTCCGTCAGGTTTCATAAGTTCGTATTTTTGAGAAGTAGAAAGAAGGGAAGAATGGGACTTACGGGTTTTCGATTAGGAAAAGGAGTGAGGGGGACTAAAGGGGTTGCCGATGCGTTGCGTCGTCGCTGGTTGTTCCTCAAAACGTCGCCGGAATTTCGTCGGAACTTCACCGCGAGCTTGTTTTCAAAGTACACAACACTTGGAAAATTTTGAGAGAGTGAGCTTAGGATTTTGGGATGAGAGGGTAGAGAGAAGGGGGTGTATTTATAGGGTAGGCTAGGGGTAGGGTAGATGAAGGGTTTTTAAATAAATATGTATAAATGTATAAAATCATTAAAAGTTGGAGTAAATAGGGTATATAAAAGGTTTTAATGTAAAAATGTATAAAATCATTAAAAATTGGAGTAAATAGGTTATATGAAAGGTTTTAATGTAAAAATGTATAAAATCATTAAAAATTGGAGTAAATAGGGTATATGAAAGGTATTAATGTAAAAATGTATTAAAAAATCATTAAAATGGAGTAAATGGGGATTTCAAAGGTCTCTGAAACCGATATAGGAATTTGAAGTGTACAAGGGGGTTTAGAAGATGAAGAGACACAACATTGAAGAAAAATTTAAAACAAAATAAATATTAAAAATAACGTGGGGCATGGGATTTGAACTCTGGTGGCTTGGTTCAGCAGTGCAGGATATTACCAATGAGCTACAAGCTCCTTCTTGTAATTAAATTGCTAATCAATTACTTAAGTCTTGTGCTCAGGTAATAAATACCCCTTTAAGGATTTTGAAAAAAAAAACAATTTAAAAATTTGTGTAGGAAAAAGTGTAAAAGAAAATTAGGGTTGTTACACACTAAATACAACCCAAAGTCACCTAAAGCATTTCTTGCTAAGTATACACATCTCATAAAACACGCATGTGTGTATGTGTATCATAACGCATCATATCCTATGAAATTGCGGGGGTGGTATACGCCATCCACCCGACTTCCCCCGTAGATATACATCTACTCATTTTGATTCTTGCTCGCCGAAGTCGATGTCGCTTTGCTCCTCCTTGTTATCCAAAGTCCGTGTGAGGGTGCCTACACATATAAACACGTAGTATTGTAAACAGAAATCGTGCATGAAAACCAAAACGACACCCGAATCACGCATAGGTTAGAACCTATGATCTACGCATGCAAAAGAACCAAACAACCCTCAACATCGACGTACAAACGCCAATCGATCGAGACAAACACAATAACCAAACTTCAAGTCATTAACAACAATGAAACCGAAACAGCAACTTTGAAAACTTGCTCCAGATTTTTGGTCAGGTGAAATTGGGTTAAACAAGCAATTCTGGGGGGGTAATATATGGGGTAAGTGAGCTACAGAACCAACCTAGACACCATTGCCCATAATTGACCTGGCGAGACACTCATGAATTCCGTCCTGCTCAGCCATGGATGCTTAGAATGGGTTCGTCTTTGCAGGGTGGTCTCCTAGTACTCAATCTAGGTTAATGGTGTTGCTAGTTTTTCTAGTAAAGGTTCCAGGTTACTCCAGATTCCCTGTAGGCACAAAAGTTCACAAAACCGACACGGAAAGTTTCAATTTCAAGTTTCAGTTCTCGGCTCTATTTGGTCTAGGTTTTTAACACTATGGGGGGTTGTAGTTACCAATTACACTCACATACACCATCCCAACTCAAGGAAAGCCCTAACCCTCATCTTGGAATTTTCAAACCTCACTTAATCACTTCTAAACTAATATAGATGCTAAAGGAATACTCTAATGGTGAAGGAAATACCTCATGTAGCAACTCAAGAATTTTCTTGAGTTGCCCCAAGTGCTCAAAATCTTGTCTTGATCCCACTATGGTCTATGTGAGGAGCTTGTGCACATTTTTTGTGAAGGGATTTTGTTGGATATATGTATGCCCTGGAGGCCATTATATGATAGCGTATGTACCGGGGTGTGTGTGTGTGTGTGTGTGTGTGTGTGTGTGTGTGTGTGTGTTCAGGGAACATTCTTGCTCGACATGATAGTATACTATCTGGTTGCACCTTTTATCTTGACATATTCATTTCATCATGCTTTCATTCATTTGGTTCATGTTGATATAGCCCTTAGGATGATGCAGGACTACTGAGATTATGATGCGGATCATACTAGTGGGACATGTGTAGTCTATGAGCATATCCTTGAAATGTTTCTAGTCGTGGGTGTATCGAGACGGGGCATCGATATCACCAGAGTAGAATAGCGTATACGTTACTTGTCCCATATGATGAGCGATGGATGATCCCATATTCATTGGTGTGGTGACACCAAAGATCGTATACGCGTGCTCAGTGGAGACTGGGTACATTGAACGGACTCATCGAGAACTCCTATGTGGTATTATATCTATCGTTGGATAGCAGTTCTCAGGTGACACTGGTACAGGTTAGTCTGTAGACTCAAGATCGTCATAGAGTCTTGTGTGTCTCCCACTGTACTTTGATCTCTACCCTACCATGGCTCTACTGAGTCAAGTAAACAGGTGGATTTTAGGTACAGTCCCGAGGCACATGGAGGCAATGAGCGATAGGAGGGGTTTCGTCTCTCCCGGTATTGGGGGTTGATGTTGCACCATGTACGATTAGCTATAACAGGAAGTCCCTGGCCAGGGCTGCTGAGATTTACTGATAAGTGTTATCAGTAGTTTCTCGATCTCTTATGAGCCATATACCGGCATGACTTATTGGATTATTGGGGTCGACGATACCATCCCTAGACTTACATATGCAGCATATTTGACGAAGAGACCGGACTGTATGGTAAGTGTTGTCAGTTGGCTCGACGGGAGTTTTAGCAGGTTTGCTTGTGTTTCTTCTGATTGCTCAATACCTGGGAGCCGTTACGTACATCTTGTGCCACTGACGGTTTGTGGGCATGTAATGTGATCACTGCCTACTGCTAGCGTATTGACGAGTCTTAGAGTCCCACAAAGGAGTCTCCTAGCTCAGGCGAAATGATGTGGGGTGCATATGTGATATGCGCGGGAGCTCGATTAAATGCGTGTATTGGATACCGTATTTTATTCGGGCGTTTACTATTGGACGGGTCGTATGTGATATGACCGGATTATTAAATCATGTGTTCATTTAATATTAAATCCATCAGCCCATTTATTAAAACCTATTTCTTTATGTTGCATGCATGAATGTATGTATATGTTGATATGCATGCACACATGCAAGCATAGATGTGTCATGGTTGATGATACATTGGTGGTGGCAATGCAAGACTCACATGGTAACATTTTTTAGATATTTTTTTTATTTGAGAAAAGAAAAATGGGATTAAAATCATGGTTGATTATTCAACTCTCTTGAGTTGACAAAGTCAATGGTTTCATTTGCCCATGGTTTTGCTTAAACTCAAGTTACAAAATCTCTAGATATTTTGTAACCATGGTTTAGCATGGATGACTGCTCTTACTCTCTTGAGTTTAGAGAGGGTGATCACATTATTCTCTTGAGTTTGTTTTGTGCCATCTCCTTCTTCCTCTCTCTCCTCAAAAAAAAGCTCACTAGGGTTTAAAAGAAAGAGAAAGAATTATAAAGAAAAGGTTTTGTAGTAAGATCTAAACCCATATCACCATTCCACTTTAGTCGAGCCCACTTGAGTGGAGTGTTTGCTTCTTCTTCATCCTTGATCAAGAGAAGCTCGGAGCTTGGTGCAAAGAGACTTCATGGTGGATCATCGTGGACGCGGAAGGATACAAGCCAACCGGTTCAAACCTCACTCGATCCAAGGAGTCTAGGAGGAGGTCTACAAAGGTTGTATCTCTCCCCACTTAGTGTTAGACACTTGTAGTATATGATACTAGCTCGTTGTTACTCTATTTTCTAGTTCGATTCATATTTGGAATTGTTTAGCACCCTCTAATTTTTGTTATAGCATATGTGATGCAACCCTAAAACCTAGTATGGTGCTATAGAATCCCTTCACAGGTATCAGAGCCAAGCTAGAACTTTAGAGTAACCTAGACGACGTTAAAAACTTCGAACGAACGAAAACCGACATCCAAAGTAGTCCTCTCTGGAAAATTTTTAAAAAGTTAGAATTTTTCATATTAAAAATACTCAGAAAATCATGCAGGGTATTGTATGGGCCCCTAAGAAGAACGAAGTCTTAACTCGACTTAACGACCGCGGAACCGCGGCCAAAAGGGTCTTTTGGTGGCGGTTCCGCGGCGCCGTTGGTGAGGCTTGGACTGTGCCTTCTTGTGCTAACCCATATGTGCTTGATGCAGTCTCTGATATATTTTGATCTGACTCAATTGTTGAGCCATCTGAGAATTCTTTGGATGATTGATCGATCAATCGGATGTTTTAATTGCGCCTAGTTTATTTATGAATGTGATACAATAATTAGAATCTACTCTAATTAGTTTTGTGAAAAGTAATTAGTTGCGTATAAATCTAATATTTTGGCTTCGGTAGAATCGGGAATCTTGTTGAATTATCCGGTTTCTTTTGAAAAGGTATTTTCATTGTTGAGACCTAAATATAAGATTTGCATTGCTAGGTATGAAATCCTGAATATATGATATTCCGGGTTTATGATGTCTAAAGGCTTGTTGATTCCAAATGTTGTAGTTTTTCACTTTCTTTTCTACGACCGTAATTGTACTATGTAGTGTATCGCCGGTTTCGTTGTTATACATCAACGACAATTGGGGTACACATACTACTTACGTTGATGATATGTGATATTATGTGTTGCTGAGATATGGTGTGCAGGATCGTCGTGAATGAATAGCCGGGGGGTTTTATATGAGATGAGAGTTTTTCTTTTCATTCATGTAAAATTAATTGTATATAATATTCTTTCATTGGGACACTTCCGGATTGAGAATGATGTCACCATTGTTGTATATTATTTACTTTTTCGCATTAGGATAGACCTAAAGAGGGGAGCACAAGTGACTGGGTTCTAGGGTTCAGTGGGAGGCCATCTCGAGGAGTCGAGACCGAGTCTCCTACACTCTAGAATTCGTAGGGTCACTTTCCGCTCTCGTAGGGGTCTATGAGTGTGGGCTTGGCTATTCATCGCTACCGTGGAATCCGTATTTTCTATTGTTGGCTAAATACAAAATACGGACCTCCTAATATATCCTGTATTTTCATATATGTGCTTCTGCTGTGGATATTCTATAATGTGATTAATTTATATGTTGAGACGAATGATGTATTATATATATAATATATAATAAACGTTGCTTATGTTTTGCATCCGCGCTAGTCCATCCCGCTATGCCGTTATTTAAGTAACCTAACGGTTCATAACGGGACATTGTGGCGAATGCGGATGGTATAAGCGTACGTTATATTTTCGTTTCTTTTCTATAATGGCTTAAGGACTTAAATGATGGGACTACAATAATATGATTAATCTAAACAAAAGAAACCTAAAAAGATGTTGTAGAATCAGATTTGAAACCTACTCGGCTTTTTATGAAAAAGCAAGTTTCAAAAGGCGGAGCATAAGCCACTCCTTTTTTTAAAACCATTAGATTCTACAACGATATCAAGTTCGAAGCGTTAAAGGTTTTCTTAAAAACTATACGCAGCCCTCCGTCATTTTAGGAAGTAGAGTACTTAGTATTCGTGCTACGTATATTGATTATAGTTAAGGCGTAGTGTACGGTAGGTAAGGGATGTCTTCCTACACAACATATGATGAGATTAGTTAGGACATTCATGTGATTATGTTGATTATAGTCAAGGATCATATGGGTGGGTCTAATTAATCACGAAATGACGGGTAGAACTTGACTAGTGCTTATGATATATTGATTATAGTCAAGGTTATAAGTGTTAGGGGTAAAAACCATATCGGGAGTTTCAAGTGTTGAAATTTACAATGAGATTGCATACCTTCTATGTAATAGTAGGATCCCGATCAGACTGTGAGCAATAGTTTCTCCCGGGAGAATTTTGCACTTTACAATTAGCTAACTCATTAGGTGTCTAGAAAGATGTCAACGGGGCTACGCCTATGGTAAAATGAGGTTTATTTTAATTAAGTCAGTGCGAAAGCACGGGAAATCTCCCTCAGAAGTACCGGCACTCACTTGGCTGAATGGTTAGTGAAGTTGTAGAATGTAATTAATCCTGGCTAATTTTTTCCTTTTAAGGTTTGAAGGAGAATTTTATAAAAGCAGTGGGAGATATCGATTAGATAAGATAATAAACTAATCTAATCTTTGCAAGAGCTTTCGTTGAGTGTGTTATTTTCTCTCTCCTAATGGCAGATAATCATGACTGGACTTAAGCTACTATTAGAGAAAAATAAGCTTACCGGACCGAACTATAAAGATTGGTTGAGGAACATTAACATTACTCTCACATATGATAAAGTATCATATGTCCTCACTGCCACAGCCCCGCCCAAACCAGGCCCTGAATCTTCGGTTGTAGATAGGGAGATCTGCAAAACGTGGGATATTGACTGTGCCACCGCCAAATGCCTCGCGCTTGCATCGATGGACAATACACATCAAAAGCAGCACGAGGAGATGGATGTTCAATCCATCTTTCTTTATACAAAGGAGATGTATAGAGAGCAATCTCGTATCCTACGATACGAAGCATCTCGAAAGCTGTTTCAGATGCGGATGGCTCCTGGCACTTCAGTAGGCGACCACGTTCTGAAGATGATAGCTCTATTGAAGAGCTTGAGGGCCTCGGATGGACAACGGACAACGAGCAATGTACGGATATTGTAACAACTTCATTTTTAGTGTACAAAAACTTGCTTTAAAATTAATGTATACTTGGGGTATTTACATTTACTGTTATTACTTTAAGTAATTAATTAGCTCCATAATTACAAGAAGGAGCTTGTAGCTCATTGGTAATACCTTGCACTACTGAACCAAGCCACCAGAGTTCAAATCCCATACCCCCACATTATTTTTAATATTGATTTTTTTAAAACCTTTAGAATACCAAGAGTTTACACGTGCATATCTTACAAAAACCCCACTACACTCAAAGATGTAACATTTCCAGGAGTTAGATGAACCGTCGGGGGGGATCCCGGCCGCCTGACTCGACCGGGAATCGGCCAAATCGGCCTTGACTCGATCTGACTCGGTCCTCAGACCGCGTCACGGCCGAGTCGGTCGATTCCGGCGACAACCCCAACATGAAAGTTGTGTCTTTTCATATTCCCTATACACCTGCAAAATTTCAGCCTCAGACCACTTTCAGAGCTCTTTTAAAACCCCAATTACTCCACTTTTAATACATTTTTTATATATTTTATCACATTTTTTCATTTTAACCTTTCATCTACCCTAACCCTAGCCTACCCTATAAATACACCCCCTACCCTCTACCCTCTCACCCCAAAATCCTGAGCCCACTCTCTCAAAAATTTTCCAAGAGTCGTGTACTTTGAAAACAAGCTCGAGGTGAAACTCCGACGAAATTCCGGCGGAACTTCCGGCGAACGTTTTGGGAACTACCAGCGACGAAGCAATACATCGGCAATCACTCTAGTTCCCTCTCACTCCCTTGTTCAATCTAAAACCCGTAAGTCCCACTTCCTTCCCTCTTTTCTATTCAAAAAATACGAAATTACAAAACCCGACGGAATCGGAACAAATCCGATTTCCGATTCGGTTTTCTATAAAATTCCACTTCTCACTAATACAATCATACTTAAACATCCTTATGTTGACTATTAAACACTAATCAAACATTTTGAACAAGTTTCATCACATGAAATGATAGCTTTTTCAAATTATCGTATTTTTCACTTAAATACCACATTGTTTCAATCCTTCATTTAACCTCATCAAACTTGCTATACATTTAAAGTAGATCACGAGATAACGACCTACCTCCTCACACACTTATATGCAACACCCTCGAGAACCTAGAATACGAGAAAACAAACATTTTCATTTAAATACCACATACTTAATAAAACCAATTCTAAAAGATTTAGTTTTGATACACTTTTTAAAGAAGTACCACTTATTATGAAAATACGATAAGTTGTGGACATCGGTCGTTTATCTAAACCTGACTTTGTGGTGTCTAGGCTAGGCAAGTAAGAAAGGTAACTTTAAAAGGCCCGTCTCACGATGATTCGTGAGCGGATCCCTTCTTTCTTCAATTGTACTTACCTGGCCACAATTGGCGGTGAAGAGGCGATTTGAGGTATCTCACAACTTGTCGTCTGGACCAGTTAGGAATAGACTAGTTGACTTAGGAGAATCTAGAACATACAATACGGAAAATATACACCTTTACAAATAAATACCATTTACTTCATAAAACCGTTTTCTAAAGGATTTAGTATTTTACAATCTTTGTAAAGGGCCGCTACAACCCACTTTGGGGAACCCGTTCGGGATGGTGCGGTTTATCGCACACCCTCGGGCTTAGTAGTGCGAGATTCAGACCTCCGTAAGGAGTATTCGGTCTCGAAAGATTTAAAATACGACATCTTAAGAAAATGAGATTTTCTAGAATATAAAATATTTATTAAAATTATTTTTGTATAAATATATGTATATTTATCATTAAAATATCTATTTTGTTATGATATAAATATTCCACTTTTTCTAAAAGATCATAAGAATCAATTTTACACTAAAATACCATAAATTCCACATAAATCAATATTACAAATAAAATACCTTTATTTCTGAAACTAGGATATTTTCACTAGAAATATCACAATATAAAATCCACTTTCATTACAATTTTAAAGACGAATAATGAATACTTGAGGTGTACTTTGAAAAGTATATAAAAGTATTTTTTACATAAAACCCCCTTAAGTTTTATAAATTACCTTAAGGACCCTAGCAATTATAGGTTTAAGAAATAATCATGATTTCAATTTACATTTCTAATTGTCTGACTCGGATTTGAGTCTGATTAATCTGATTTGAATATGATTCAAGTCAATATACAATCTACAAACTTCAATATGAATACAGGAATCCAATTATCAATTTATACGACTTGACTGAACCGAACCATGGATATACATTCCATTCACATGGTTCTCCATTTATTCCACTTACATGATTCTGCGGATAAATCCGTTTACTGATATCATGGTTTCGGTCAGTCTTACAATTATACACTCAATTCAAATTACAGTACAAAACAATACAAATAAAACACTACGGGGTTTAAGGGGTAGATTGGTACGGAAGGTGTTAAAAGTGACACGAGACGGTAAGATTAAGATACCTAACCTATATTCCGTTGCTGTTGTGCGTAGCTTAACGGTTCCTTGTACATTCCGTTTTCCCTGGTCTCTAGTAAAGACCCCTCTCGTATACACTGGCATCCTTCTGTACCAAGCTATTAACAACAGCGTTAACACAACATTACAACAATATTATACAACTTTAAAAGATACTCTCTTATTCTGTCTATTCTACATTCCTCTTATCTTTGGGACTTACCGAGCGACCTGTTCGCTGACGACAATCTATTTCTTCTTCTTTGAATGTCGTCAGGTGGTTTGGACCCGGCAGAGATCGAGCCGTCTACAGAAGACTTAGAGCAGTTTGCTGAAGAACCAGAGCTCTAGTTTCATTGTACATTTCCATTCAGAACTTTTCATTTCCTGTTATGCCATTGTTTAGGCATCTTTTTATTTCAGTTGTATTTCCTTTTCATGCATTATACAAAAGAATGTTAATAAATAATAGTTGTTGTTATTATTACATCCTATCTCTTATGTATTTATTTTATATTTCTTAGATACGCTTAGCGTATATACTTCTGAGTATATACGTAGCGGACCGGTCGCGTCCCCTTCGCCGTATACTGGGAAGCGGGGCATGACAGGTTTTGTTGGTGGCCCATGCAGGTCAGAGCTGTATGAAACCCTATCATGCAGTTCTGTTCTGCGTGAACAACCTAAGCAATATAACACAAGAACCAGCAACTAAAACATTCTTTACAATTCATGTTCCTTGAATCTTACAATTTCATATTCCTTAAATCTTATTATTTCATGTACTTGAATCTGTCCTAACCCAAATCTTTTTCAAGGTTATGGATTCCCCGAACAACACCAACACCAACGTCAACAACACACCTCCACCTCCACTACCAATCGTTCCTGCTGTTCCTGCGCCACCCACCGAGCAAACAGTGCTACTTGAGGCGATCCGCAGCCTTCTTGGGGGACAACAACAACTCCTGAACCGTCCCGAGACTGACGCACCTGGGGTAAAACAATTCAGGGCTTTACATCCCAAGCAGTTCTCCGGAAAGGGAAGCCCACTTGAAGCTGAGGAATGGGCACAAAATATAGAAGATGATCTGGCGGCAGCACAAGTGCCAGACATAGCTTGGGTCCGTGAGGCGAAACTACAGCTCACGGACAATGCTCACAACTGGTGGAAGGCGGAAGAAAGCCGTCTTGTACAGCCTATTGAATGGAAGACTTTTCGCGAGAAGTTCGACGCGAAGTACTTCCCTGTGACTGCCAAGTTTGCCATGGAGCAGCAATTCATTCATCTACAATAAGGTTCGATGTGGGACAAGTCAGTGGATGAATATGACGCTGAATTCACCATGCTAAGCCGGTAAGATATGTCACAGTAGTTCAATTTTTGAATATCACATACTACACAACTAACACAATCCTTAAACAGATTCGCGGCACACTTGATACCGACGGACGAGATCAGAGCCTGTAGTTTTCAACAAGGTTTGGACACAGAAATTCAGGCTGCACTAGCCATAGGGAAATTTCTGATGCATGGGGATGCTCTGGAAGCTGCCCGCAGTTATGAGGCAGTGATAAAAGCAAAGGGCGGACCTCCGTCTGCAAGACTTAAGCGCCCTGCCAACCAGATGGCAGGAGGAGCCTCGTCCAGGCCACCTTTTGTGCCAAGATGACCCAGAGTACCGAACCATCGTCCCAGCCCAGCCTTTTGTACCTACTGCAAGAGAGCTGGGCATATGATGAAAGACTGCCGGCGAGCCAACCGTCTTTGCTTAGTCTGCGGCTCAGCTACTCATGATATTGGGTCTTGTCCCCAAAGGCAAAACCCAGTTGCTGCAACCAGGCCAGCAATCAATTACCCACAGCGCCCAGCCATCCAAGCCCCTGCTCCAAGACCTGCACTACCTGCACCACCCAGAGAACCACAAGCTGCACCACCTCCTCGTCAGTTCCATCAAGCTCAAAGGAACGTCCCGAGGAATTGCTCCTCATGCCAGGAGGAATGTACTAAGGCGCCAGGCTTTCACTATGTCAGTGGAAGAAGCTGAGGCCACTGGCCAAGTCATCACTGGTAAGCTTTTCTTCTCAAACTTTTCTTTTAGTCTTGTTTACCTACACACTTTCCCTATACCTAAAACATATCCCACATACCTTAGGTACAATCTTAGTAGCCTCACTACCCGCACTAGCACTGTTTGATACTGGAGCATCCCACTGCTTTATGTCGCAACGGTTCGTCCGAACCCATGCGATTCCAGTCTCACCGCTTGTATCCAGCTGGAATGTCAGTTCAGGAAATGGCATTCTAAAGCAATCATGGGATATAGCTTGTGTCCAGTCATCGTCTGCAGCAGAGAGTTTTATGCTGACTTCAAAGTACTGTACATACCGAACTTCAATGTGGTTCTAGGAATGGATTGGCTTGGAACTTTTTATGCTACCATCGACTGTCGTCAAAGGAGGATAGTGTTCGAGATTCCAGACCATCCGGTCTTCTATTTCAAAAGGGGAGACCGTACCCTGGAGCCAAGTACTTACAAAGCGAAGCCAAGAGAAGCAGTAGTTACAACAGCTCAAGCGGAAGAAGAATCAATACCAGAGGTAGTTCGAGAGTTCGACGATGGATTTCCTGACGATATCAGGTTTACCTCCCGGTCGAGCTCTTGAATTCAGTATTGATTTAGTACCAGGAGCACAACCGGTGATCAAAGCACCTTATAGATTAAGTCCGGAAGGGTTGAAGGAAGTTCGAACATAGTTGGACAAATTATTGGCGAAAGGATGGATTCGTCTCAGCACTTCAAGTTGGGGAGCACCTGTACTACTTGTGAAGAAGAAGGAAGGGTCATACAGAATGTGCATCGATTATAGAGCCTTGAACGAAGTCACTATAAAGAACAAGTATCCACTCCCGCGCATCGATAATTTATTCGATCAGCTAAGTGGATCTTGTGTTTTCTCTAAATTGGATCTTCGTTCAGGTTATCATCAAGTGAAGGTCAAGGAAGCTGATATTCACAAAACAGCTTTCAGAACTCGCTATGGACATTACGAATTTTTAGTGATGCCATTTGGAGTGACCAATGCACCAGCAATATTCATGAACCTAATGAATCAAGTTTTCTGGGAGTACATAGACGGTTTGTTATCATCTTCATCGACGACATCCTGGTGTATTCTAAGAGTCGGAAAGAGCATGCAGAGCACCTACGAATTGTTCTGGAAACTCTTCGACAACATAAGCTCTATGCTAAGTACAGCAAGTGCGAGTTTTGGCTAAAACAAGTTGGTTTTCTTGGACATATCGTATCAGGAGAAGGAATTTCTGTGGATCCAGCAAAAGTTTCAGCAGTTAGCGAATGGCCTACACCAAAATCAGTGAAGGACATTGTTCCCCTCCGAATGACGGCCAAGACAGGGACGTCTTGCCTGAGATTCGGGGCAGATGCTAATAAGTGCTATCCGTCCACCTCTCCGAAGATGCCAAGTTGATTTATGGCACCATGTATCGAAGGTGTAAACGGATGCGACCGATGTAGCAGACTTTGTCAGATTCCCCCTCGCTTGAGTGGTTTTTGATTGTGGGGACACTCTTCCCTGCAGGCGCAAGCCCCTGCAGTTAATTACGCTACCGCGTCGCGGTAACAACTTTCTCCTTCTCCAGATGGTCACTTCATGTCGTGGGTGTTTGTTTTGTGTTTGGTTGCCCGTGGATTGTATACGGAGACTAGGTTACGTTGTCGCCCGTAGGGCATGGACTAGTCCAAATCTGTATCTTTCTTAGATTTGGGTTTTGGGGTTTGGGCTTAGGGATACGTTAGCCTCATTTGAGACTAAGATCAACTTAAACGTTAGTTAAGGATACGTTAGTCTAATTTAGACTAAGATCGACTTAACGGGATCGTTTAGATCCAACAAGAGAGAGCAATTGGGGGCTCTATTGTCTAGTTTAGTGACATTGTGGTCGATAGGTAGTTTAAGGACATTGCGATCCAATGTTAGTTTTAAGACGTTGCGGTCAAGGTTAAGGACATCATAGTCCGTAGATTTAAGGACTCCACAGTCCATCGTTAGTTTTAAAACATCACGGTCAAGATTAAGGACGTCATAGTCCGTTGTTAGTTTTAAGACATCCCGGTCAAGGTTAAGGACATCATAGTCCATGAGTTTAAGGACCCCACAGTCCGTTGTTAGTTTTAAGACATCACGGTCAAGGTTAAGGACATCATAGTCCGTTGTTAGTTTTAAGACATCCCGGTCAAGGTTAAGGACATCATAGTCCATGAGTTTATGGACCCCACAGTCCGTTGTTAGTTTTAAGACATCACGGTCAAGGTTAAGGACATCATAGTCCATGAGTTTAAGGACCCCACAGTCCGTGAAATGTGTGGTTGTTGGGACTCGTCACCTCTTTGAAGACGTTGAGGAATTACAACGACAAGTATCAAAGGAGTGAAGAGATGTACCCTTGAACCAAGGTAGATTAGATGATCTATAGCCCAATTTGGAACCAAGACCAATTAATTATATTATGAGCCCATTGGCTCAGTTAAGTCTGAATTGAGGACTTATGGCATTCTTGGGCTAAGTCCAATCATGTTTGGAATATTGGCCCTCTGTTGGTCCATTGAAGGGGAGGTTTTGCCTCTGAAAAATCAGCCAACTTGGCTAGGAATAGTGTTAAACACTAAAGCTCAAAAGTGTTAAACACTAAAGGTAAAATTCTCAAATTAGTGGTGAAACACTAAAAGAACAACCAGTGTTAAACACTGGAGATATAGTTTTTGATTTAGTGTTAAACACTAGAAATAATCAGTGTTAAACACTGCCAATAAGGTTTTCAAATTAGTGTTAAACACTAAGAAAGATCAGTGTTAAACACTGGGAATAAAGATCTCTAATTAGTGTCAAACGCTAAAGAAAGAGGGGTCACGTGTGGACACGTGAGAGCGCCCTGATTCCCCTTATTTTGTTCTGCCAAAAGTATTGAATACTTTCTACATTTGATTCTGGAGCATCACGTGCTGACACGTGATGGATTTGGGTATTTGACTGTTAAATCTTTTGTCAAGGGGTCACGTGGTAGCACGTGAGAGCGCCCAGAGCTCGGATTACTTTTGCTTTTTCTCCTCTGTCACGTGGGAGCACGTGAGGCGTTGCCTCAAAGTTCTTTTCTGTAGATCTTTACAGGGGTCACGTGGGAACACGTGACCCTGGTTCTTTGCCTGTTTAAAGATCTCTTTATCTTTTTAAGAATAGGGTTAAACCCTGGCAATAATCTTAAAGGAATTAAATTCCCATTTTCTTTTGAAGAATTATATTCTTGGAGAGGGTTAAACCCTAATTTCCCTTCTGTAGGAATTAAATTCCCATATATGTAAAGAAATAAGTCCTGGCATAAGGTGAAACCCTAATTTCTTTTTAAGGGGAATTAAATTCCTGTGAGTTTGAGAGAATTAAATTCTCAATTAGGGTAAAACCCTAGTTCTGTCCATCTTGAAGGAATTAAATTCCTATAATTTTTGGAGAATTGAATTCTCTTATAGGGTTAAACCCTAATTTTATCTTGGAGGAATCAAATTCCTATAACTTTAGGAGAATTAAATTCTCAAAACCCAATTCTTCCTCTATGTTTTAGATCTGCATGGCCGGATCTTGACCCAATGAGAATCAAATTCTCAGCTTATGGGGAGATGTGCACTTTGCAGATCTTCAACCAGAGAAAGAACTAAGTTCTTTTCTTTTATATAAGAGTTAAACTCTTGGATTGAGAATTAAATTCTCTTTTTGAAGCCTTTACCCCCTTTCTTTTCTTACCAAGGGTTTTTCTTTGTACAGAATCAAATTCTTCTTTCTTTTCTCTCTGAATTTTCAAGATTCCAAGGCTCTATCTCTCTGTCTATCCAAAACTCTCTCCTTTGGCTCCTATTTATAGGAGAAGGAAAAGAATCAATCTGTTTAGTAAATCTTTCATTGAAAGATTTGATTTGTTTTCATCATTAATCCGGGCGTTTAGATTATTAGGTGAATTGTATTCACCGTTGGATTTTAAATCCAAAGATATTCCTTTTGTTATTTCGGTGAGATTTAGGGAAAATCTTTCCATGTCCAAGATTTTTCCATAAATTGGTGATATTTAATCACCCTCGGATTCTTAATCCAACGGTTTTACATAATGCTTCTCTATTTTGGAAAGATTTAAATGATCTTATTCAGAATTTAATTCTGTTGAACAGCAGGGCTTTTATAGCCAGTCACGTGTTGCCACGTGACCATTGGTCACGTGTGAGCACGTGACCCCCGGTCACGTGTAAGCACGTGACCCCCGGTCACGTTGTAAGCATGTGACCCCCGGGCACGTGTAGGGACTCCTCTTCTGCACTCTGCTCTTTGCCGCTGCTTTAACCATCACGTGTGAGCACGTGATGCTTCCTCTGAAGCTTTTTCCTGATTTTTAATCAGGGAACAGACATTCGAAGTTTCTTGGGTTTAGCTGGATATTACAGAAGGTTCATTGAAGGCTTTTCAAAGATAGCAACACCCCTGACCAAGCTCACACGTAAAGATGAGGAATTTGTGTGGTCAGAAGCATGCGAACAAGCTTTCGTAGAACTCAAATCAAGGTTGACATCAGCACCTATTCTCGTAATACCGGATCAATCTGGAGGATTCGAAGTGTATTGTGATGTATCCGGTAAGGGATTAGGATGTGTTCTATATCAGCACGGTAAGGTTGTGGCTTATGCTTCAAGACAACTGAAGACTCATGAGTGCAATTATCCGATGCATGATCTGGAGTTGGCAGCCATCATCTTTGCTCTCAAGATTTGGCGCCATTATCTTCTTGGTGAACGAGTGAACATCTACACAGATCATAAAAGTCTGAAGTACGTGTTTACTCAGAAGGAGTTGAATATGCGGTAGAGAAGATGGTTAGAACACATGGCGGACTTTGACATCAACTTGCAATATCACCCAGGGAAGGTGAACGTAGTACCTGATGCTCTTAGTCGCCAACCATTAGCAATGAATCTCACCGCTCAGTGAAAGCTTCAACAAGACTTGAATTAGATGGAGATTGAAGTAGTCATGCCAGGTAATGCTTCAAGTTTGATAAATTTACAAGTTCAATCAACCATTGTCAATCAGATCAAGGCAGCTCAAGCAAGTGATGCTAAGTTGCAAAGGATCAGAGAACAAGTGGAGAATGGACTCAGAACAGATTTCATCATCCATGAAGACGGATCTTTGAGATACGGCAGCAGATTGTGAGTACCAAAAGGTCCTGTACGGGAAGAGTTAATGAAAGAAGCTCACAACTCTCCCTACTCAGTACATCCTGGAGGTACCAAAATGAACAAAGATCTACGTCAGAATTATTGGTGGCATGGAATGAAGCATGAAGTAGCCAGAAGCGTCGCAAAATGTTTGGTGTGTCAGCAAGTAAAGGCTGAACATCACAGGATAGCTGGACTACTTCAACCATTACCAATCCCAGAATGGAAGTGGCAACACATCACGATGGATTTTGTGACTGCTCTCCCTCGCAGCACAAAGGGTAACGATGCTATATGGGTCATTGTGGATCGACTCACGAAGTCGGCTCACTTCATCCCATTTCGGGTTGGCCAATCAACTGAAGCACTAGCAAAGAAGTACATGGAGGTAATAATCTATTTAAGATTTAAACTCTTCATAATGTACTATCTCTGATACCCATGAACTCATACAGGAAATTGTGAGACTTCATGGAGTACCAGTCTGTATTGTCTCCGATCGTGACACCAGGTTACGATCGCAATTTTGGCAGAGTCTGCAAGCAAGCTTGGGAAGAAGTCTGAATTTCAGCACGGCTTATCATCCACAAACAGATGGTCAGTCAGAACGAACTATTCAGATCTTGTAGGATATGCTCAGAGCGTGTATGCTAGACTTCAAAGGATCGTGGGAAGATCACCTGCATCTTGTGGAGTTCGCGTACAATAACAGCTACCAAGCAAGCATAGGAATGGCACCTTTTGCAGCATTGTATGGAAGGAAGTGTCGATCACCATTAAGTTGGGACGATATCGGAGATAGAGAACTTCTTTGACCAGAGATGATAGTAGCGACCGTTGATGTGGTTCGTACTATCAAGGAAAGAATGCGCATAACCCAAGATCGACAGAAATACTGGGCTGATGCGAAGAGACGGCACTTGGAGTTCCAGCCAGGAGATCGCGTATTCTTGAAGATATCTCCGAACCGCGGAGTGATCCGATTTGGAAGATGGGGTAAATTAATTCTGAGATACATTGGACCGTTCGACATACTCGAACGAGTCGGTGAAGTGGCATACCGCTTAGCGCTTCCACCCTCATTGGAAGGAGTACATAATGTGTTCCACATATCCCAACTCAGAAAGTATGTGAGTGACCACAGCCATGTTCTTGATCATTCCGAGCTCACTATACAGCCCGACTTGTCTTGTGAGCAACAGCCTGTGGAGATCCTGGATAGGAAAGTGAAGACACTTCGGAATAAGGAAGTTAACTTGGTCCGAGTAATGTGGAGGAAAGACACTCCAGGAGAATCCACTTGGGAAAGGGAAGATGAAATGCGTGCAAGATATCCTCACCTCTTTGTAAACTAGTCCTCAAATAAAAGTTGTAAATTTCGAGGACGAAATTTTTGTAAGAAGGGTAGACTGTAACAACTCCATTTTTAGTGTACAAAAATTTGCTTTAAAATTAATGTATACTTAGGGTATTTACATTTACTATTATTACTTTAAGTAATTAATTAGCTCCATAATTACAAGAAAGAGCTTGTAGCTCATTGGTAATACCTTGAACTGCTGAACCAAGCCACCAGAGTTCAAATCCCATACCCCACATTATTTTTAATATTGATTTTTTTTAAAACCTTTAGAATACCAAGAGTTTACACGTGCATATCATACAATAACCCCACTACACCCAAAGATGTAACATTTCCAGGAGTTAGATGAACCATCGGGGGGATCCCGGCCGCCTGACTCGGCCGGGAATCGGCCAAATCGGCCTTGACTCGGTCTGACTCGGTTCTCAGACCGCGTCACGGCCGAGGCACGGCCAAGTCGGCCGATTCAGGCGACGGCCCCAACATGAAAGTTGTGTCTTTTCATATTCCCTATGCACCTGCAAAATTTCAGCCTCAGACCACTTCTAGAGCTCTTTTAAAACCCCAATTACTCCACTTTTAATACATTTTTTATACATTTTATCACATTTTTTCATTTTAACCTTTCATCTACCCTAACCTTAGCCTACCCTATAAATAGACCCCCTACCCTCTACCCTCTCACCCTAAAATCCTGAGCCCACTCTCTCAAAATTTTTCCACGAGTCGTGTACTTTGAAAACAAGCTCGAGGCGAAGCTCCGATGAAATTTCGGCGGAACTTCCGGTGAACGTTTTGGGAACTACCGGCGACGAAGCAATACATCGGCAATCACTCTAGTTCCTTCTCACTCCCTAGTTCAATCTAAAACCCGTAAGTCCCACTTCCTTCCCTCTTTTCTATGCAAAAAATACGAAATTACAAAACCCGACGGAATCGGAACAAATCCGATTTCCGATTCGGTTTTCTATAAAATTCCACATCTCACTAATACAATCATACTTAAACATCCTTATGTTGACTATTAAACATTAATCAAACAATTTGAACAAGTTTCATCACATGAAATGATAGCTTTTTCAAATTATCGTATTTTTCACTTAAATACCACATTGTTTCAATTCATCATTTAACCTCATCAAACTTGCTATACATTTAAAGTAGATCACGAGGTAACGACCTACCTCCTCACACACTTATATGCAACACCCCCGAGAACCTAGAATACGAGAAAACAAACATTTTCATTTAAATACCACATACTTAATAAAACCAATTCTAAAAGATTTAGTTTTGATACACTTTTTAAAGAAGTACCACTTATTATGAAAATACGATAAGTTGTGGACATCGGTCGTTTATCTAAACCTGACTTTATGGTGTCTAGGCTAGGCAAGTGAGAAAGGTAACTTTAAAAGGCCCATCTCACGATAATTCGTGAGCGGATCCCTCATTTCTTCACTTGTACTTACCTGGCCACAATTGGCGGTGAAGAGGCGATTTGAGGCATCTCACAACTTGTCGTCTGGACCAGTTAGGAATAAACTAGTTGACTTAGGAGAATCTAGAACATATAATACGAAAAATATACACCTTTACAAATAAATACCATTTACTTCATAAAATCGTTTTCTAAACGATTTAGTATTTTACAATCTTTACAAAGTGCCGCTACAACCCACTTTAAGGAACCCGTTTGGGATGGTGCGGTTTATCGCACACCCTCGGGCTTAGTAGTGCGAGATTCAGACCTCCGCAAGGAGCATTCGGTCTCGAAAGATTTAAAATACGACATCTTAAGAAAATGAGATTTTCGAGAATATAAAATATTTATTAAAATTATTTTTGTATAAATATATATATATTTATCATTAAAATATCTATTTTGTTATGATATAAATATTCCACTTTTTCTAAAAAATCACAAGAATCAATTTTACACTAAAATACCATAAATTCCACATAAATCAATATTACAAATAAAATACCTTTATTTCTGAAACTAGGATATTTTCACTAGAAATATCACAATATAAAATCCACTTCCATTATAACTCTAAAAACGGATAATGAATACTTGAGGTGTACTTTGAAAAGTATATAAAAGTATTTTTTACATAAAACCCCCTCAAGTTTTATAAATTACCCTAAGGACCCTAGCAATTATAGGTTTAAGAAATAATCATGATTTCAATTTACATTTCTAATTGTCTGACTCGAGTTTGAGTCTGATTAATCTGATTTGAATATGATTCAAGTCAATCTACAATCTACAAACTTCAACATGAATCCAGGAATCCAATTATCAATTTATACGACTTGACTGAACCGAACCATGGATATACATTCCATTCACATGGTTCTCCATTTATTCCACTTATATGATTCTGCGGATACATTCGTTTACTGATATCATGGTTTCGGTCAGTCTTACAATTATACACTCAATTCAAATTACAGTACAAAACAATACAAATAAAACACTACGGGGTTTAAGTGGTAGATTGGTACGGAAGGTGTTAAAAGTGGCACGAGACGGTAAGATTAAGACACATAACCTATATTCCATTGCTGTTGTGCCGTGGCTTAACGGTTCCTTGTACATTCCGTTTGCCCTGGTCTCTAGCATATAGAGACCCCTCTCGTATACACTGGCATCCTTCTGTACCAAGCTACAAACAACACGTTAACATAACATTACAACAATATTATACAACTTTAAAAGATACTCTCTTATTCTGTCTATTCTACATTCCTCTTATCTTTGGGACTTATATAGCGACCTGTTCGCTGACGACAATCTATTTCTTCTTCTTTGAATGTCGTCAGGTGGTTTGGACCCGGCAGAAATCAAGCCGTCTGCAGAAGACTTTGAGCAGTTTGCTGAAGAACCAGAGCTCTAGTTTCATTGTACATTTCCATTCAGTACTTTTCATTTCCTGTTATGCCATTGTTTAGGCATCTTTTTATTTCAGTTGTATTTCCTTTTCATGCATTGTACAAAAGAATGTTAATAAATAATAGTTGTTGTTTTTATTACATCGTGTCTCTTATGTATTTATTTTATATTGCTTAGATACGCTTAGCGTATGTACTTCTGGGTATATACGTAGCGAACCGGTCGCGTCCCATTCGCAGTATACTGGGAAATGGGGCATGACAGATATTGTTCTACAGTCTCTTCCCTCTGTATTTGCTCTTTTCATAGTGAACTTCAACATGCACAACATGGAGAAGTCACTACCCGAACTTCTCAATATGTTGAGAAATGCGGAGAGCACGCTTAAGGCGAAGTCTCCCTCTATGCTTGTTGGACAATCTTCTTCTTCCGTCCCAAAAGCCAAGGCTAAGGAAAAGAACAAGAAGAAATCCACCAAGCCAAGAGGTGGAATAAAAAAGGCAAAGGGGAAAGACAAATCCAAAGCTGCGGAGTCGGGAAAGGGAGAATGTTTCTACTGCAAGAAGATGGGACACTGAAAGCGAAATTGTACTGAGTACCTTGGTCTCAAGAAAGGGAAGTATGGTGATGCTTCAGCTTTAGGTGTGTTCGTAACTGAAAACCGTTTTTCTATAAACTCTGCTTCCTGGGTATTGGATACCGGTTCGGGTTCTCATATCTGCAATTCTGTGCAGGGGCTGAGAAATAGCAGAGTTTTGAAGACAGGTAATCATACTCTCCGGGTTGGAAATGGTTCCAATGTACATGCAGTTTCAGTGGGAGAGTATCATCTGGGGTTGCCATCGGGTTGTATATTGGTTTTGAACCCATGTTATTTTGTACCAAGCATGCTTTGTAATATTATATCCGTTTCTTTGTTGGACAATGAAAGATATCATTTTATATTGCAGCACAATGTTATGAATATTAAACTTAATCAAGAGTTGATTGGTTGTGATACACTTAATAACGGGATATACGTCCTTAATCAACACACAGTTTTCAACATACAACATACAAACAAAAGAAAATTTCAGATATAAATGAAGATTTTCTTTGGCATTGTAGACTTGGTCATATTAATGTAACAATACTAAACAAGCTTCAAAAAGATGGATATTTAAATTCTTTTGAGTATAAATCCTATGTGACTTGCCAGTCTTGTATCAAAGGGAATATGACCAAAACTTCGTTTACTGGACACGGAGAAAGAGCTACTGAGCTCTTGGGCCTCATACATAGTGATGTATGTGGGCCAATGTCTACACATGCGAGAGGCAATTTTTCTTACTTCATAACTTTTACTGATAATTTCTCAAGATTCGGTCATGTGTTTTTGATAAAGTATAAGTCTGAAGCTTTCGAGAAATTCAAGGAGTATAAACTTGAAGTAGAAAAACAAACTGGATTGAGCATCAAGATACTTCGATCGGATCGAGGTGGAGAGTATCTTAGTACAGAGTTTTCGAACTTCCTAAAAGAGAATGGGATTCTCTCTCAGCTAACTCCCCCTTACACACCACAGCACAACAGTGTCTCAGAGCTACGGAATCGAACCCTATTAGATATGGTACGATCCATGATGAGTGATGCTGAGTTGCCCCTCTCTTTGTGGGGGCATGCATTGGAGACTGCAGCTTTTCTATTGAACAGGGTTCCAACCAAGACCGTGTCTACCACTCCATATGAGATATGGTATGGGAAGAGACCATCTCTTAAGCGAGTTAAGATTTGGGGTTGTCCAGTTTTTGTCAAAAAGCAGAATCCGGAAAAACTCAAGACACGATCGTTTAAATGTTTATTTGTGGGATATCCAAAAGATTCATATGAATATCTTTTCTACCACAAGGAGGAGCAAAGGGTGTTTGTTTCTTGAAATGCCACATTTTTAGAAAATGAGATTTTTCCAAATGATACTGATGGCAATGTGGTAGATCTAGAAGAGGTTTTAGAGACACAAGTTATAAATGACAACTTGGTTGAACCTAATGTTGCAACAGAACCTAATGAACCTCAGCCGCTCTGTAGATCTGGTAGGACTTCTCGTCCACCGGAGAGATTCTATGGCTTTCTCGTTGATGGTGATGGAGAAGATTGCATCATGGATGATGATGACCCTACCAGTTTTCAGCAAGCTATCACAAGTAGTGACTCTGTGAAGTGGCTGGATGCCATGAGATCCGAAATGGAGTCTATGTACACCAACAAAGTGTGGACTTTATATGTTGTACCCTCTAGGGTAAAACTCGTAGGGTGCAAATGGATCTTTAAGAGAAAGATCGGTGTAGATGGGCAGGTAGAGACCTATAAGGCAAGGCTTGTGGCGAAAGGATTTCGACAAAGACCAGGACTGGACTATGACGAAACCTTTTCTCCTGTAGCCATGCTTAAATCCATTCGGATCATACTTGTTATTGCTGCTCACTACGACTATGAAATCTGGCAGATGAACGTTAAAACTGCTTTTCTAAATGGTGATTTAGAAGATTGCGTTTATATGTATCAGCCAAAGGGCTTCATTGATAGTGGGAGCAGCGGGAAAGCATGTAGGTTGCTTAAATCCATTTATGGATTAAAGCAGGCATCACGGAGTTGGAACATCTATTTTGATGATGTTATCAAAGAGTTTGATTTCGTCAAAAATCCAGATGAACCTTGTGTTTATAAGAAGATTGTAGGAAGTATTGTCACATTTCTCGTACTGTACGTGGATGACATTCTTCTGATAGGAAACGACGTTCCTATGCTACAATCAGTCAAACTGTTCTTATCATAAAGGTTCTCCATGAAGGACCTGGGTGATGCCTCGTACATATTGGGCATAAAGATCTATAGGGATAGATCTAAACGGTTATTGGGATTGTCCCAAACCAGGTACATTAACACCATCCTAAAGAGGTTTAGTACGGAAGACTCCAAGCGGGGTTCCTTACCCGCTAGTCATAGAGTCACTCTCTCTAAGGACTTTTGCCCAAAGTCTGATGAAGAGAGAGCTCGCATGAGCATTATACCCTATTCTTCTGCTGTAGGATCTATAATGTATGCGATGTTATGTACATGCCCTGATGTAGCTTATGCACTGGGTGTAGTAAGCAGGTATCAATCCAACACAGGGGAGAATCACTGGACAGCAGTGAACATTCTTAAGTACTTGCGAAGGACTAAAGAAATGTTCTTGGTGTATGGTAACGGAGATCTCCAAATGGAGGCCTTTACCGATTTGAGCTTCCAGAGTGACAAGGATGACAACAAATCTATCTCTGGGTTTGTCTTTGCCCTCAATGGAGGGGCGGTGTGTTGGAAGAGTTCCAAACATGATACCGTTGCAGACTCCATGATGGAAGCTGAGTATATTACTACAAATGCTGCCAAGGAAGCAGTCTGGATGAGGAAGTTCATCTCGGAGCTAGGAGTAGTTCCGACCATTATTGATCCAATACCATTGTATTGTGATAGTAATGGGGCTATGGCATTAGCCAAAGAGCCCAGGTCCCATCAGCAATCCAGACACATCCTCAGGCGATATCATCTGATCCGGGAGATAGTTGATCGCTGCGAGATTGAGATTCGGAGAGTATATACAAAAGATAACACCGCGGATCCACTCACCAAGGCCTTCCCTTTGCCGCAGCATGAGCGAATTTTTGAGAGGTTGGGTATGAGATACGCCAATAATTGTCCTTAGTGCAAGTAGGAGATTGTTGAATATATGTATGCCCTAGAGGCCATTATATGATAGTGTATGTACCGGTGTGTGTGTGTGTGTGTGTATGTGTGTATTCAAGGGAAATTCTTACTCGACATGATAGTATGCTATCTGGTTGCACCTTTTATTTTGACATGTTCATTTGATCATGCTTTCATTCATTTGGTACATGTTGATATAGCCCTTAGGATGATGCAGGACTACTGAGATTATGATGCGGATCATACAAGTAGGACATGTGTAGTCTATGAGCATATCCTTGAAACGTTCCTAGTCATGGGTGTATCGAGACGGGGCATCGATATCACCAGAGTAGACTAGCATATACGTTACTTGTCCCATATGATGGGCGATGGATGATCCCATATCCATTGGTGTGTTGACACCAAAGATCGTATACGGGTGCTCAGTGGAGACTGGGTACACTGAACGGACTCGCCGAGAACTCCTATATGGTATTATATCTATAGTCGAATAGCAGTTCTTAGATGACACTGGTACAGGTTAGTCTGTAGACCCGAGATCGTCATAGAGTCTTGTGTGTCTCCCACTGTATTTTGATCTCCACCCTACCATGACTCTACTGAGTCGTGCAAACAGGTGGATTTTGGGTACAGTCCCGAGGCACATGGAGGTAATGAGCGATAGGAGGGGTTTCGTCGCTCCCGGTAGTGGTGGTTGATGTTGCACCATTTACGATTGGTTATAACAGGAAGTCCCTGGCCAGGGCTGCTGAGATTTACTGATAAGTGTTATCAGTAGTTTCTCGATCTGTTATGAGCCATATACCGGCATGACTTATTGGGTTATTGGGGTCGACGATACCATCCCTAGACTCACATATGCAGCATATTTGACGAAGAGACCGGACTGCGGTAAGTGTTGCCAGTTGGCTCGACGGGAGTTTTAGCAGGTTTGCTTGTGTTTCTTCTAATCGCTCAATACTTAGGAGCTGTTATGTACAGCTTGTGCCACTGATGGTTTGTGGGCATGTGATGTGATCACTGCCTATTGCTAGCGTATTAACGAGTCTTAGGGTCCCATAAAGGAGTCTCCTAGCTCAGGCGAAATAATGTAGGCTGCATATGTGATATGCGCGGGAGCTCGATTAAATGCGTATAATGGAAACCGTATTTTATTCGGGCATTTACTATTTGAAGGGTCGTATGTGATATGACCGGGTTATTAAATTTGTAAGTCTACGGTAGCGCCCCGGCCGTCTGTCCGAGGCCAAAATGCGGAAACAAAAACTTTTCTTTACTTGAAAACCGGCGCTATCGTATACTTTTTCCCCGGATCGAACCATTAACCTACAACTAGCTATCTAGAGAGAGGGTTGGAAAGCTATACCGATCGATCCGTGTCCTTCGGTTTTTTGCCACCATCCCAAGCTCCTCGTGGCATCTCCGGTCTCGATCTCCTCGTCGGAAAAGGCACCACATCGAGAAGTCTTTTTATGGGCTCCCGCTTCATCCGAAGCAACTCGGGCATGAAGTGTGCTAGCCGACGTGTCCAAGGTGTTGTAAAGAATGTTTGTGATCACTTTGCCTCTTGCATCCATTGCTTGGATGGAGGTTAGAGATATTGCCACTAATGGAGAATGCAAGCTAGAGGAAGAAGAGAAAGCTTTTTCTTCTTTTCTTTTCTTGTGATAGAATGAGAGTGAGAGAGTGAAAAAAATAATATGAGACCAAGCTCACTCAAGGCAGCCCCTCTCTCTCTCTCTCCTCTCATCATATCAACACAAAACAATCCACTAATGTGACATTTTTGCTAAAAAAGAGACCATGAGTCATAGTATATGTCTATGTCACATTAATGCATCTCATGATGAAATTCTAGCTTACAATTTTCATTATCCAAACATTAATCCAAATGTTTGGTCCAACAAAAAGATCCGGCAACATCTAAAGTAAACTCGTGACGGATCACAAGGATACCCCTCACCTGTATATACATACCTGCATCCGCATTCCGACTGAATGCGAATGCGATGAGACTAAAGTAATCCAACAAATCTAATACTAGGATCCGTCTTAAACCAAAGCCCACTAGTATGATCCGTCCGATCAAGATCCGTGCAATACCGCACGTATAAGATCAAACCCTGCCATATATCATACGGCCTCTACAACGTTTCGCCCGAAACTTGAGAAACTGTCTGTGGGGGACTCTAAAGACTCGTCAATACTTTGGCTGTGGATTTAACCACTAGCACGTCAGAGGTATTAGCCGTACGTAACGGGCTACCAGGTATTGACCAAATGGGAGGTTGATGAGCGAACTCATCCTGACACCCTACTGAGCCTGTCAGTGACAATATCCGTACAGTCTGGTCCGTTCGTCTATGAGCATCGCATGGCGGGCCTAGGGGGTTGGTAAAAGTCAGACCCCCAAAAGCGGTACAAGTCGTGTCGGAGTGTAGCCCAGAACACCCTGAGATACTACTGGAATACCTACCAGTAAATCTCCTGCCTTGGCCAAGGACTTCGTGTAATGGCTCTCCTAGACACAGCGCGATCTCACCCCCAATACCGGGAGAGACGAACCCCTGCAGATCCGCTCACTGCCTCCATGTGGCTTGGGACTGTACCCAACTAAAACCTGTTTGCATGACTCCTTTGAGCCGTGGTAGGGTAGTAATCAAAGAACAGTGGGAACTCACACGAGACAAATGATGATCTCAGGTCGATGAACTAACCTATACACATGTCACCAGGGAACTGCTATCTGACGTCAGGTATAATACCAACTAGTATGTTCCCGGCGAGTCCTGTCCGGTGTACTCATAACCCAATGAGCACATGTATACATCTTAGGTGAACAAACTGACACCAATGGCTTGTGAGACCGGCCACCGTCCCTCGTCGGGGTCTCGACTGTATACACTAGTCTATTCCGGAGTATCGATGCCCTGTCTCGAAAACTCCCACGACTAGGGACCACTTTAAGGATGTGCTTATAGACCCCAGCTCCCACGTATATGATCGCCATCATACTGCTGGCCGTCAAGCAAGAATCCTAAGGGCTCTATCAACGCGCAATAGTGACCTGTAAGGTCACCTAAAGCAGTACACGATGATAAAGATAAACCAGATAGCATACTATCATCTTGAGTAAGACTGTCCTACCGGTATAGGTCCTCCCTCAATCATTGCAATCACGTGCCTGCGATCCAATAATTGACTCTGAGGGCACTATATCCAACAATCTCCCACTTGCACTCAAGGCTAATTATTGCGATGTCGCATACACACAGCTCGTGTGATACCGAACACCCAACTCCTCTACTAATCATTCTTACAAAGCCCGTTTGCGAAACTATTGCGTTCGAGGAATAGCCTCAGTGAGTGGATCCGCCCTGATGTTTCTTTCTATGTCTCTCTTTATCTCAAGTTTGCGGAGAAAGCCATCTCCCGAAATGAGCAATACTTGTCTTAGAATATGTCTGGATATCTGATGGGACCTAGCTCATAAATGAACTCCAAATCCAAACTTCTTAGACTGTATCGTCAACTGAAACCATTTAGTATCCTGCGCCATGCCTCCCTCAGTATCCGCTTGGACCACCTGTCCAAAATACTGCCCCTCGTGAGAGGGAAAACTATAACTCTGACAGCCACTCTGTCATCCAGGTCACCTTGGAAGCCTGGAATGATAACCGTCCCCGGAAAGAGGCTGTCATTATGATATCCCTAGAACATCCATTTATGTTCTAAAACTGCTTCCGAATGTTTCTCCAGGATTGGATCAATATCTTATTGCATCTACTGCAAAAACAAAATCCGGTGTGGTACTTGACATCTCATGATTGACTCAATTGCCTAAGCAAGTGATCTGCCAATCATGCACATCCCTCTCCCCTTTAGCCTGTAAGACACCTTTAGAGAGGGTGACTCCATCACCTGCAGGTACACTACCATGCCAGGAGTCGTCCATTCTAAAACACCTTTAGAATGCTGTCTAAGTACCCAGATTGGGAAACTACCCAAATCTAGATCTAAAACCATAGATCTAGTAACCAGGATGTCTGATATGAAATCCATGTCCTTTGTGGAGAAACCACTGTGTGACGACCAATGTATAACCGATCGTAGTATAGGAATATCACTTCCTACTCTGTGTATGTCATCCAAATACCAGGACATCACACCCTACTACCTTCTTAACAGATCCATCCTTTATTCTGATGAAGTCAAACCTATGACTATCACATCAGAAATAGATGATCTATCTCCGCTATATCTGTTTTAGTCTATAAATGGACATAAGCTACTTGTCCATTATGCTTCCGCTGCTCCCACTGACTACGACAACCCTCTGGCAGAGTCATATATACGTGCACTTCTAAAGCTAGTTTAGAACGACGCTATACCCATCCTCCTGCCGGGTTTCACAGTCTGGAACAACAGCAATGATAAGTCTGGGTAAACAAGAACCTCTCTGTCACCGTCCTTGATGCTACCGGAGTACCTCTCGGGTGGCTAAGGTTACCCACCATATCTGTGGAGTGCCCAATGGAATGTCAAACTAGATTGAATTTTTAGGTTCTTATCAAATTTTCAGTAATTGTTTGCAGTTCTGAAATCACTTCCAGTTCTACCATACTCCCACTACTGTTTTCTGAAAAAATCCATTTTACTAAAACTGTGGCGAGTCAAGAACAATATCACTATTGATCTTCCAGATGGTAGAAAGTAAACCATCGCCATAGCCCGGGTCAACCCACAAACAGCCATTAGAGAAACGTGCCTTGAGTTTTCCAGAGTCTGGTTTAAGCATAAGCCGGACAACTCCCCGTACCTTAACATCGTTAAGATATGAACCGTTCTATATCCAATATAGAAACAGAGGCACTGATTTAATTGGAACCGGATTCAAATCATGCAGCTGTCTCCAGTGCATGTCAACTAAATGGAAGGAGGCCGATCAGCATTACTCAACTTAGGAATACTTCCAATTATGAGTAACCTGAAAGAGAAACAAGTTCTCTTAATCATTACTATTATCTGAATACCATACACAAGTATCTACATTTTCGATCACCTTGAAGAATCCTGATACTTGCAACACCCGGTTCTCTACTTTATTCTTATACCTATAACTTCTTAAAACTTAGACCTTGCATTTCTACGAAACATATGTCTAAGAACTAGAGAAGTCACAAATAAACAGAATATAGTACGAGTACCAACCCCTCTGTCCTCATGGACACTGGACAACATACAATACTCTGTATAAGTCCCTTGAGTCTAATAACTCATTCCCTGTGTGTCGTAGGTTGAAAATTGTACTTATGGTTAAGAAGAATTACACCGCTGTTTAATGCTTCTTACCTAACCATCCACTGATATAGGTAAATGTCATAGACATAATTTCAAAAAGTTATATCTCACTTTATAAAAAATAAACGTACAAATATATCAATTTGAAATTGGTGCATAACAACGGATATTCAAAACCAAATATTTGCCGTCCGGCAAACAACCCAGGTGATTTCCTCAAATATCACCAATTACAACGAATCCCGATATAATGAGGATAATCACCCAATTCCCAATAACTTACTCACACTCATCATCTGTAAAACCATACAGATGTGAGAATCAAACCTGGTAAATACATACCCTGGAGCAAGGGCTAATTGGGAAATCAGTTTTCTTTTAACAGTACACAGTGGAACTGAAACATATAAATGTTTTGAAGGGGTATCCGGGTATTCCTAGTAATGCCTCTTCCATTATCAGATTCACAACTGTAACCATATATTTCTTTGCCATCTCTCCAAATCCCTTCATATGTCTTTAGTCATTACCTTCTGTACATCCTCTTAGGCTAAATGGTTTTCTTCCTTCCCTACCTTTCGGCACCAGCCTATGGTTTGGAAGAAGACTATCCAATAAGCATAATGGGCGTACTGTCCTAATTCTAGGAGCACTCGCAATCCGAGAGAAGGTGAAGATAAAAGACAACTGAATAAAACCTTATTCCTATTTCTCCTGAACCAGAATCTATCCCCGAACTGGAACAAGTTCCTTCGAGTTCGTATATAACCATACGATGGAGTATCCAATAAACTGTGGATCTTCGTAGTGATACGGAGTGTCCTGGAGAAATACAAAGGTGAAGTAGGAGTGGCGATGAAATACTTGGTTTAGTCGTGAATAGCAGTCGCAATTTACTTTGCCCTCTTACTAATCCCTTTATTTGTCTTGACTTGTTACCTTCTGTACACCATCGTTAGGCTAATTGGTTTTCTTCATTCCCCACCGTTCTTTATTCCCCGCCGTCCTAATCCAAGGAGCACTCGCAACCTGAGAGAAGGTAAAAGGAAAAGACAACTGAATAGTCCTATTCGTTTTCTTCAGAACCAGAAACCATCCTCGAATCTAGAACAAGTTCCTTCGAGTTCGTATATAACCATACGATGGTTTTATCTAATGGAAGTGGACGTTCGTAGTAATACGGGGTGTTCTGGAGAAAAGGGTAAAAGTAGGAGTGGCAATGAGGTATGCAACTCAGATAATCCAAAAGCCAGTGTTTAAAAAGGTTCGGTTAACTTGGTCACTGAGTCATAGTCAAGGGTCGGGTCATGGTCGCTGCCAAAGAAAGAGAAAAAAGAAACACTCAGCGTACACTCTAACCTAGATCAGAATGGTTATCACTTTATTTAGTCAGGAAACCTCCCACTGTATCGTCAAATTCTCCTCCAAAGCTGAAAGAAGAATTAGTCGGGATCACCCGAGGAGTAAACCAACTCATCAGTGGGAATCGGAATCTAACTATCATCGCATGATAATGTGATGAAATCCACTCACGTTATCACACTCCAGAAGGTATGCGCATATCTGGCAAGTTTCAGTTTCTTTAGAAACTCCCGATGTGATTTTTACCCCATGCTCTTATGACCATGACGAAGGTCAACAAATCATAAGTCACATGTCGAGTTCTACCCGTCATTGTCCAGGTTAATTTGAACGCACCCGTACAAGCCCTTGACGAAGGCCAACAAGGCTATACGACTGTCCCAAACCAACGCATCTATCTATGCAGCAGAAAGGTAACAAATAGCTACCATACACTATGCCTTGACGAAGGCCAACAAACATAGCATGAATACTAAGTGCTACCTGTCTGAAATGACGGAGGGCTACGAATGGTTTTTGGCGAAAAACCTTTAACGTAATGAACTTGATATCGTTGAAGGAACTGGATAGCTTTTTATAAAAAAATATAGTGACGAAAACCTTTGCTAAAGAGGTCACTCCCGGTGAAGGGATCTCGGCTCTTTCCCCGTAGAATGAGGTGCAGGATATTCCAACTGAATACCATGATGCAAAGCAAAAGGCAATCGGCTATAGTGAAGTTATTACCCTGACACAAACTTCTGTCCAAGGGGTCACTCCCGGTGAAGGGATCTCGGCCCTTACCTCGTCGACTGAGGTGCTGGATATTCATAACCGAATACTACTGTGCAAAACAAAAGAGAATGCCCTTACAATAACAGCTTTTTGAAAAATGTTCCAACAACATCAGATTAGGTTTGTTTAGCTTACATTGATCCGAATCAACGCAGTCCCATCAATTAATCACACCAATAAAGAACGAAAATAATGATGTACGTATATGCCATCCGCATTCGCCACTGGGTCCCGTCATTACCCGTTAGGTTACTTAACTAACGACAGAGCGGGGACTGGACTAGCGCGGGTGTAAAACATATACAACATCTACTAGTATATATATCAATATATAATATTCTCTCAAGGCGTGATAAAATGCAACATCACAGAAAGTAATAAGCATCACAAAACAATACAGATAATATGGGATCCCCGGGTTTCATAGAGCCGCTACTGAAACCCGACGTTCCCCTGATCGTGTGGATAGCCTGTGCAATGAAATCCTAGACCCCTACGGGCGCGGCAAGTTACCCACCAAAAGATGAAGCGAGGCAGCCCCCTTCAACAACGTGAATGGACCACCCAGCACTTCACGGAATCCGGTAACTTGAGCACCCTTCCTTGGGTCAACCTGTACCCCCTACGAGTGCGGCGAATAGCCCGCCAATTCTAGAGTGAAGCCCCCTCCATCTCAAAGCCATGAGATGCGGGCCCGTTGCCCTCTAGAACCCGGCTATCCGTGCACCCCACCGCGGGGTAATCCTAATACAGAAAGTAAAATATATACAACGGGTACATCGACCTCAGCCCGGTCGTGCCCCAAAAGAATAATATACAAACAGGCAGTGACGGCAGTCCACATGTCGGACGCTCACCCTGCAATATCAAATGTATAAATACAACCAAACTATACTAACATTGCATCCAGGCTATCCACCACGATAAATCCGCAACTCACAGCACAACACAAAACATCAACGTGAATGTCACGTTCGCAAATCCGTCTAAAAGAACTATAGCAATTAAACAGGATTTACCGATCAAATGACATTCACGATCGCAGATATAATGTAAATACTGTGAACTAACATGTTTTAAAATTTCGATCGACAAAATTTTCCCGAAGTGGTCCCCAAGTACAACTGTAGCACTCAAAATAAATCTGGGCCCAAACAGAATATACCAAAAACCCCAATTCCAACACAGAGACCTACTGAAGAAATTTGGTACAATGAAAAGATAAAATGGCGGCGGAACCGCGGCCAAAATGGGGGTTAGGCCGCGGTTCCGCGGCTCTCCTGAGGAATTGAACTACCAAATTTCTGCAGTGCCCATAAAAAATCCTGCCTGATTTTCTGTAGCACACCAAATAATTTTTTGACCACAGAAAAATTTCGACAGAAACTGTATATTTGAAATTGTGGTTTTTGGAATTTTCATTCGATCGAGTTCTAAACACGTTAGAGCAAGCTAGAAGAGGTTAATGGCGTGGCTCTGATACCATGTAAGTCTACGGTAGCACCCCGGCCGTCTGTCCGAGGCCGAAATGCGGAAACAAAAACTTTTCTTTACTTGAAAACCGGCGCTATCGTATACTTTTTCCCTGGATCGAACCATTAACCTACAACTAGCTATCTAGAGAGAGGGTTGGAAAGCTATACCAATCGATCCGTGTCCTTCGGTCTTTGGCCACAATCCCAAGCTCCTCGCGGCATCTCTGGTCTCGATCTCCTCGTCGGAAAGGGCACCACATTGAGAAGTCTTTTTACGGGCTCCCGCTTCATCCGAAGCAACTCGGGCACGAAGTGTGCTAGCCGACGTGTCCAAAGTGTTGTAAAGAATGTTTGTGATCACTTTGCCTCTTGCATCCATTGCTTGGATGGAGGTTAGAGATATTGCCATTAATGGAGAATGCAAGCTAGAGGAAGAAGAAGAAGAAGAAGAAGAGAAGGCTTTTTCTTCTTTTCTTTTCTTGTGATAGAATGAGAGTGAGAGAGTGAAAAAATAATATGAGACCAAGCTCACTCAAGGCAGCCCCCCTCTCTCTCCTCTCATCATATCAACACAAAATAATCCACTAATGTGACATTTTTGCTAAAAAAGAGACCATGAGTCATAGTATATGTTTATGTCACATTAATGCATCTCATGATGAAATTCTAGCTTACAATTTCCATTATCCAAACATTAATCCAAATGTTTGGTCCAACAAAAAGATCCGGCAACATCTAAAGTAAACTCGTGACGGATCATAAGGATACCCCTCACCTGTATATACATACCTGCATCCGCATTCCGACTGAATGGGAATGCGATGAGACTAAAGTAATCCAACAAATCTAATAATAGGATCCGGCTTAAACCAAAGCCCACTAGTATGATCCGTCCGATCAAGATCCGTGCAATACCGCACGTATAAGATTGAACCCTGCCATATATCATACGGCCTCTATAACGTTTCGCCCGAAACTTGAGAAACTGTCTGTGGGGGACTCTGAAGACTCGTCAATACTTTGGCTGTGGATTTAACCACTAGCACGTCAGAGGTATTAGCCGTACGTAACGGGCTACCAGATATTGACCAAAAGGGAGATCGATGAGCGAACTCATCCTGACACCCTACTGAGCCTGTCAGTGACAATATCCGTACAATCCGGTCCGTTCGTCTATGAGCATCGTGTGGCGGGCCTAGGGGGTTGGTAAAAGTCAGACTCCCAAAAGCGGTACAAGTCGTGTCGGAGTATAGCCCAGAACACCCTGAGATACTATTGGAATACCTACCAGTAAATCTCCTGCCTTAGCCAAGGACTTCGTGTAATGGCTCTCCTAGACACAGCGCGATCTCACCCCCAATACCGGGAGAGACGAACCCCTGCAGATCCGCTCACTGCCTCCATATGGCTCGGGACTGTACCCAACTAAAACCTGTTTGCACGACTCCTTTGAGCCGTGGGAGGGTAGTAATCAAAGCACAGTGGGAACTCACACGAGACAAATGACGATCTCAGGTCGATGAACTAACCTGTACACATGTCACCAGGGAACTGCTATCTGACGTCAGGTATAATACCAACTAGCATGTTCTCGGCGAGTCCTGTCCGGTGTACTCATAACCCAATGAGCACCTGTATACATCTTAGGTGAACAAACTGACACCAATGGCTTGTGAGACCGGTCACCGCCCCTCGTCGGGGTCTCGACTGTATACACTAGTCTACTCCGGAGTATCGATGCCCTGTCTCGAAAACTCCCACGACTAGGGACCACTTTAAGGATGTGCTTATAGACCCCAGCTTCCACGTATATGATCGCTATCATACTGCTGGCCGTCAAGCAAGAATCCTAAGGGCTCTATCAACGCGCAATAGTGACCTGTAAGGTCACCTAAAGCAGTACACGATGATAAAGATAAACCAGATACCATACTATCATCTTGAGTAAGACTGTCCTACCGGTATAGGTCCTCTCTCAATCATTGCAATCACGTGCCTGCGATCCAATAATTGACTCTGAGGGCACTATATCCAACAAAATTAAGTGTTGATTTAATATTAAGTCCATTAGCTCATTTATTAAAACCTATTTCTTTATGTTGCATGCATGAATGTATGTATATGTTGATATGCATACACACATGCAAGCATAGATGTGTCATGGTTGATGATACATTGGTGGTGGCAATGCAAGACTCACATGGTAACATTTTTTAGATATTTTTTTTATTTGAGAAAAGCAAAATGGGATTAAAATAATGGTTGACTATCAACTCTCTTGAGTTGACAAAGTCAATGGTTTCATTTGCCCATGGTTTTGCTTAAAGTCAAGTTACAAAATATCTAGATATTTTGTAACCATGATTTTGCATGGATGACTACTCTTACTCTCTTGAGTTTAGAGAGGGTGATCACATTATTCTCTTAAGTTTGTTTTGTGCCATCTCTTTCTTCCTTTCTCTCCTCAAAAAAAAGCTCACTAGGGTTTTAAAAGAAAGAGAAAGGATTAAAAAGAAAAGATTTTGTAGTGAAATCCAAACCCACATCACCATTCCACTTTAGTCTAGCCCACTTGAGTGGAGTGTTTGCTTCTTCTTCATCCTTGATCAAGAGAAGCTCGAAACTTGGTGCGAAGAGACTTTGTGGTGGATTATCGTGGACGCGGAAGGATACAAGCCAACCGGTTCAAATCTCACTCGATCCAAGGAGTCTAGGAGGAGGTCTACAAAGGTTGTATCTCTCCCTACTTAGTATTAGACACTTGTAGTATATGATATTAGCTCATTGTTACTCTATTTTTCTAGTTCGATTCATATTTGGAATTGTTTAGCACCCTCTAATTTTTGTTAAGCATATGTGATGCAACCCTAAAACCTAGTGTGGTGCTATAGAATCCCTTCAGATTTAAGGTTTTTGATGTGGTTTTGGAGTTGTTGTGAGGGGTTAGAGGAGGTGGAGGGAAGAGGGCAGCCATGGTGAGGGGAGAGGAGAGGAAATGATGAAGATGATGAAGATGATGAAGACAATGAGCCAAGGTCAATGACCCCTCACCCTCTCTCTCTCTTGCCCATACCTCTTCCTTTAATCTATTTCCTTTTTCTTTTCCTTTTATATTTTCAACACAAACAAAAACCAATTAATAAAAGATACAAGCATGGTTTTTCAATCAAAATAAAAAATATAACAAGTGTTAGCAATATGACATGGTGCATGTCACATGCAAAAATCAAGCTTCATGCATAAACTTGTACATAATCGATTGTATAAAATTTATAAAGTGTCTAAATCTTATAATATTCTTTCAAAATCGACATTCAATTGTAATTTTCCAATATTTCCCAATTTATCGGTATTTAATTATACCGTATCATTTAAAACTAGTCTCCATACTTTAAAATATCTTTAATATTTATTATTCAATTATATAAATTCCCAAAAATAATATTTTATTTTTCTGAAATGTTACATTCGGATTGGAGCTCTATCTACTGCCGAGTACCTTATCGATTGGTCACCATCGACAGTGGTATATATGAGAATTTCCGAGAAGTTATGGATTGGAGATGTTGGGAATTACTTAGAGCTTCGTGGAATTCGATGTGTCGAGGAGCCGAGGATTGAGAGATGTTCTCTTGTCGGTTTAGGAGGTGGAGCAAAAGGGTACGGGTCGTGATGTTCTTGAACCTAGAGTAGGGTAATCAGCCAAGTAACATTCGTTGAGTCTGCGATATTTCGAAGAAGACAGACTCTGTTAGATGGTGAATAGAGAACAAGTATGCCGCCAAGCGAGGTGGAGTTCAAATCCTCGATCCAAGTTATGAAAGATGAGGTGGTCGGTACTTCGATTCAGGTGGAGAGTCCAGTAGATCCAGTGGTGCAAAGGTCGAGGACAGTTTGACGCACAGGAGTAATTAGGGACGAGTCTCCAAGACAAGAGGATTGGGAGTTCGACGGAAAATCTGCATGTTTGTGTAACGACCCTAAAATTTCTATACCTTCGTATTATCCTTCTTTAATAAAATACTGCATTTATTTGTTTTTGGGTATTTTTTCGTATATATTCTTTTCTGTATATATCCTTCCATCTATTTTGTCTATGCTATAATCTTTTCAAAACCCTAAACCCAAGCCCTTCACCAAAACAGTTCCATTTGATTTCTTTCTTTTCTTTTTCTAAACCCGCTTTCTTTTCACACAACGACATATATTTAATTATTGTTAAATATGTATAAGAACAACTTGTAGTACATTGGTTAAGTCTCTGCACTACTTTCACATAGTCCTTGTGTTCGAATCCTTGCAACACAATTCTTTTATTTTAATTTTTTTTACTTTTTGGAAATCCCGAAACTTTCACGAGCGTTGCACGGAGTTCCAGAAACCTAAACGAAAAATGATATATGTTTTTGGACCTATCACGTCGACACGAGCCCATGGTTTGAAGCTCGAACCCATTGTCCACGACGGACCCGCCCCAGGCGGCCTAGGACCTGGTTCGGGTGGCCAGGCTTGGGCCAAACGTGCCCCGCCCATGTTCATGTGACCCTTGAGCTCTCCTCCGTTCGTTTCAACTACCCAAACTCCCCCACTCGAACCTAAGAGCTGCCATCCCTTCAATTCCCACATTAAAACTCATTTAATGTATTTAATTTTCATTTTTAATTCATCATATCTTCATTTCCTTCTCCTATAAATCTTTAGCTACCCAAACATTTTCCTCCTCTGAATTTATACTGAAAAATTCCTCCAAAACACCTTGAAGACCTTGCCAAGCTCTTTCTTCCTTCTCCGTTGCTCCACAAATCGCCAAGGGAATGTCGGAAGATCAAGCTCGCCATCTTCTTCGTGTTAGCAGTCTCGGTTTCAATCCGAGGTTTCTTCTCCTACATCTCTCATTCGTATTCGCATGAGTGGGAACGGTAAATCCTCTTTCATCACTTTCTTCTTTTCACTCTCTCTTTTCCTTGGTCGTAAGTTCTCTATTTCCCTCTTCACCCTTCAGTATATACCCCTTGTATGTTGCCCCTTCCTTTTATCGTTTTGAAACCCGGTTAACCCATATTAAATTATTTATCTCATATACATATAAAATGTTTAGCACGAAAACATACATTCTTAGTTAACTAGTTATAATTGGCTGCCTACAAATTTGATATCATGTCAATTTCCTTTATGATTCTATCCTTTGTGTGTAATCATAGTTAATTAGAACCAATTACATTATTGTGATATATTACTATGTCTTAAGTAACATGTTACCACTGCAATATAACTATACATGAATTGACATTGCTGAATAAACTAATAATATTCTATTGCTTGTTATGATATTGCCTGTTTTGCATGATAGGATACATACTATAACAACTAGAATCTAGAAAATACCGATAATTTGTTAAACTCTAGTCGTAGATAACGCATGGGATAACGACCTACCCCACACACACTTTGGAATCCTAATCCACTAGAATCTTGTAGCAATTTTGATAGATTAGCCTTACACAAAATTACCATCGAGTTTCTTTTGAACTAGTTTTATATTAAACCCCTTAACTTAACTTTCAATAGTTGAATTTTTCTATTAAACCCTCCCAACTTTTCCAAAATTACATTTCAACATAAAATATTAATAATTAATTTAAGGTTAGATTTTCAAACAAACCCTATTATTTTTACCATAATAAATTTTCACTAAAATACCCTCAACTTTAAAAAGGTTAAGTTTTTTTAAAAACATCCTCAATTTCCAAAAGATGTATTTCTCACTATAATACCCTAATGTTCTACAAGTTAAGATTTTTTTTACTATGATACCTTAAATTTCCAAAAGTTTGAAGTTTATTAAAATACCCTCAAGATTTTAATAATAGAATTAACTCTTATCCTTCCTCCTTTGCGTATTCCACCTCTACAATCTTCTTTAAGGGAATTCAGTTGTGGATGGTGCTGGTTAAAGCACATCTTAGGGTTTAGTAGAGTAAGACGCAGAGCTCCTCACAGAGCACGGTCTTGAAAGGGAAACTGGATCTATAAAGGTCGTAATTTTAAAGTATTTAGGTAGCAGATGGGTTTAAGTGGCCTATTCTTTCTTGAGTCTCGAGGAGCCGAATACAACGAGTACTTCCATTTGCCCACCTCCTTATTTAAACAAAGTGGGGTCGTACCGTCTCAAGCTATTATGAAAACTTAATTAGCACCTTACATGATAAATCGATCCATATTTGCTAGACATAATGCTTGACTAGTTACCCAGCACGTAATATGATCTGAATTCCGATATCATTCTTGTTTTGTATCATGCTTCTCAACTTGCTATATTTACATGAATTACTTGATTAAACCTATAACATTCTTGACTTGACTCCAGCCATGTCACGCCCCGCTTCTCAGTAGATGGAAACGGTGACATGGCAAGCCGTAACGTATTTACTAAGAAATAAATATGTTAAGCGTAATTAAGTAATATATAAAAATGAACAAGAATGACAAGAGTAATAAAACAAATAGCAACTTTATTCACATTCGACTTTACATACAACTGTTTGAAATGAAAAGATACAATGATATAAACAAATGCCTAAACAATGGCATACAGAAAATAAGTGTAAGAAGAACTAGTAGTCCGGCTAAGCTGTAATTTGATCTAAGTTCTCCAAGCTCAGCCCTGTCTCCTCAGAGTCCGGTCCTCCTGACGAACATTCCAAAGAAAGAAACAAAAAGGAATGTCGTCAGCGAACTAATGCTCGGTAAGTCAAAAGAAAAAAGAGAAGATAGTATATAAGTGAAATAAACGGGTAAAGTGTATATGACTAATTACCGGTATATGATAGTTATTATAACGTGGTTGTTTGTAGTTTGGTAAAGAAGTTATTCATGTATACGAGAGGAGTCCATCTTACTTCGTGGACTATGGTAATATGTAGTACAAGGCCCCGTCATAATCCAAGGGACAACGGCATGAGAATTCATGTAGGTGTCTTTTAAGTAACCTCTCGTGCCACGATATATGTTCCGTACCAATCTATCCCTTTATCCCCGTGTAATGTATTGTATAGATTATATTTAAAAATCTTGTCGAAACCGTGGATACAAAAAGTTCAGGTATTCATGTTCAGGATGTAATCATGTATTCAAGTAGTCATGTCAAGTTATAACCATGGTTCGGTCAAGTAAAGTCAAATATATATGTTTGATATTGATGTTTGAATTCTAGTATTCATGTTCATGATCAAGTATTCGGGTCTGATTTTGGATTCAGGTTTGAATTAGACTCAGACTGAGTCAGACACTTGTAAACTGATTTAACTCTTGAATTCTTAGGTTCGGAAATTATCGGCAACTGCTGCACATGGACGGCAGGATTTGTGTATTTTTCCAAGACAACTGCCATTGATAACTCCTGTTAAGTTTTCTAACCTGAATAGACAAGCACTCACTTTATCCAGCTCCCTGGGGCTCAAGAGAATTGATCCTGCCTAAACATATATTTACTAGAATTCTTAAATAATGTTTTGTATATCTCGAGAGGGTTTTATGAAAAATATATTTATAGGGATTAAAAATAAAATCTCGAGGGTGATTTGTATTACTTAGGATTTCCATGAGCATGTGTTTTAAGTATTGGGGTATTTCCATGATAAATACTTAGCTTTCAAAAGTTATGGTATTTTAGTGAAAATAGTCTTTTTAGTAACTTGATGGTATTTTATTGATATTTTTTATCTTTCATTTGTAGAAAAATATAGTTTCATAATATAAAGAAAATATGGATTTATCATTTTATATAATTTTTAAACTTTAAAAATTTAGTTTTATTTAGAAAATTCGTTTTTCTTAAAAACCGTATTTATATCCTTTCAAAATCGAATACTCTATGAGGAGTGCTGCATCTCGTTCTACTATCCCTAGGATGTACGATAATCCATACCATCCATTAGCGGGTCTCCTAATAAAGGTTGTAGATGCATAATTGCAAAGGAATACGAAATACTATTTAAAAGAAACTCGGTTTTAAAATAGATGGTATTTTATTGTAAAGCTTATACTTCGAAACAAATATTCATACAAATTAGTATCGTGCTATGAAACCAAAGTGTACGTGAGGGGTGGGTTGTTATCCCAGCACGATCCTCCCCGTCCTCCACAACGGAGGCAGGAGCAGTCCTACTCCACCTCCTAACATCGACAACGCCTTATCCGCACGGATCGATAGGCTTACGGCGATGGTGGATGCGCTCGCTAGTGTTCAAACAGCCGGCCATGCCCGCTAAACCACAGTCCCCATCCCTTGGAATGATGATGTATGCAGGAAGACGGAAGGGCACGTTCAGGCCCTCAACCTCTCCCACGCTCATCTTGGTGTCATCGAACACCGGCGTGACGATTCCGGCAGTCATGACCCGCATACGAAGAATGATTCCATGACCCGTTGGGCGCCGGACAGCTCGACACTTAGATCTCAGGGGAGACCAAGCTATCACTCCAACGCCCGTCGCGCTTTCTCGCCTACTGAAGAGATGTCGGTTAGATCGCCTGATTCCAGGCAAGACCGATGTCACCACTCCTATCGAGGCCATGCATACAGCGAATGTCGGGACTATCCATGAAGGGTACACCCCGAAGATTTAAGAAACGTGATAGAGCGAAGCTGAAACCGCTCCATCACGCAAGCCCGGAGCAGAGATGGCAGGCACTCCGATTATGAAGAATCTTTAGGGTACCAATAGCTAATCGAGGCCCTCAAAAAGAAAATTGAAAACATGCGACATGATGCCCGTTCGGTCAGCAGGGTGGCGAAGCACTCCGCTGATTCGCTCACGAGACCCTTTACAGAGCAGCTACTAGCTGAGCGGGTCTCGTCCAGAAACAAACCACCTAAAGTGGCCCTCTTCGACGGGAAGTCCGACCCGAAGGATCACTTGGATTGTTTACGGTGGGCATGAGCTTCCAAGACAACTCAGATGTGGCTCAGTGCCAACCTTTCCCCACCACCCTCATTTGGGCGGGCTGGGATTGGTTTCGTGGGCTTGTGCCATGCTCGATCTCGACCTTTGACGAGCCGACGACCCAATTCCTCGGTCATTTCGTTGGTAACCGACAATAGAAAAGGACGGACGACTACCTGTTCACCATCAAGAGCGGAGACAGGGAATCCTTCAAGGGACACGTCACCCGCTTCTATAATGCCCTCTTAGAAATCCCCGAGCACCACGACGAAACGGTTATCACCACCCTGAGGTCGGGTCTTAGGCACAAAGAGTGGCTCCGCTCTTTTTCATTAGCGCAACCTAAGACCACGGCCGAAGTAAAAGCATGGACTGAGCGAGAAATCCAACTCGAGTCGAAGGTGAACACCAACCTACCCTGGGTCAACCTAACGGACTGAAAAAGATGGGACAATGAAGAGAAAAAGAAGGCCGATCGTCCAAAGACTTATTCTCTGAGGTTTCATGAGTACACTCCTCTGAACGTCTCTCAGACCGAGCTACTAGAGGAGGCTAACGGCAAGAGGTTTTTCAAACTCCCGCTGTCTACTCAGAGGCCGGGCAAGCGACTCCGCGGCCCGTACTGTGCCTACCATAGGTCGTAGGGACACCCGACCGAGAGCTGCAAACAACTCTGTGACTATATCGAGAAAATGATTTGCTTCGGTCACCTAACGAAATACTTATGAGACAAGCGGCAGGCGGAGCGGGAGCAAACGTACCAACCCCCTCCCGAAGAGTTGACGATCGGGCAGATCATAGTGGTCTCGATTGGTCCGACTCCGGACAACGGGGGGACCGCCGCCTTCGACCGGTCATGACCATGAGTGATCTGCCCCACAAGAAGTGCAAGAAGGACGATCCGATCACCTTCACCGACGAAGACCTTCATGACATATCACTCCCGCACAATGACCCCCTTGTGATAACAACCCGGGTTAACCGATACGGGGTCCGGAGAATATTGGTTGACTCAGGGAGCTCAGCGGATATCCTGTTTTACGATTGTTTCCAGTGTATGGCATTAAATTTGTCTGACCTACGATTGACCTCCTACGTCCTCTCCGGGTTTACCAACCATTCCGTCTTGGCCGAGGGATCGATCACCCTCCTTCTCAACATCGGGGAAGCAGGCAGAACGTGAACCGTACCGATGAACTTCCTCGTTGCCAAGATCCTGTCGTCCTATAACATCCTCCTGGTATGCCCTACCCTAAACGCCCTCCGAGCTCAGATCTCAACCTACCACCTCGCGCTCAAGTTCCTTTTGGACAATGGGGGGATAGGTGGGCCTACAGAGACCAGCAAACTGTCGGGATTTGTCTCGCCTCGGCATCTCCCGTCAGGGAAGAGGGCGATGATTTTGAAGACGTGTACAATCCTCAGGGTCCCTGGACACACGCAACGACCAAAAATAAATTCGAGACGTTCCGATGGAAGCTTTAGTAGAAGTTCCCCTTATAGAGGGAGTTGACAGCCGGACTATCTGGATCGGCTCTCTCTTGACAGGAGGCGTTCGCAACGATCTAATCCGGTTCCTTCGAAACAACTCTGATGTGTTCATTTGGACACCAGCGGACATACCCGGGATCAACGCCAAGGTGATCTCCCATAAGCTCGGGGTCGACCCGAAAGCCCGGCCAATCTGACAAAAGAAAAGAAGTTTCGCGCCAATGAAACAAAAAGCGATAGAGGAGGAAGTGGATCGATTATTACGGCCGACTTCATCAGGAACCTGAACTACTTTGATTGGTTGGCGAACGTGGTCATGGTCAAGAAAGCGAACGGGAAATGGCGCATGTGCGTCGATTTCACCGATCTAAACAAGGCCTGCCCCAAAGACAACTACCCACTCTCTCGAATAGATCAGCTAGTAGACAGCTCGACCGGTCATGAATTACTAAGCTTCATGGACGTCTTCTACGGTTATAATCAGATCCGGATGAACCCGGCCGACGAATAGCTAATCGCCTTCACCACTGATCGGGGGGGCTACTGCTACAGGGTAATACTCTTCAGACTCAAGAACGCCGGGGCTACGTACCGGTGACTGGTCAATAACCTGTTAAAACCACAAATTAGGAAAAATATGGAAGTCTACGTCGACGACATGCTTGTAAAATCCGCCTCATCAGCCGGTCACACTACAGACCTCGGCAAAACATTCGACGTCCTGCGGAAGTACAGGATGAAGTTGAATCCAGCTAAATGTGCGTCCGGCATCACAAGTGGGAAATTCCTTGGATTCATGGTTACCCACCAAGGAATCGAAGCGAACCTAAAGAAAATCAGGGTCATCATCAACATGGTGATGCCCAAGAGCAATGTTGATATCATGCGACTCACCGGAAGGGTTGCTGCTTTGATTCGCTTTATGTCCAGATCCGGAGAAAAGTTCCTGCCTTCTTCAGAGCCTTAAGGAAAATCCCCAGGTTTGAATGGTCTGAGGAGTGCCAAAATGCTTTCAAACAACTCAAGGCACACCTGGCGACCCCACCACTGCTCACCCGACCAGTCGAGGGGGACGAGTTGTTACTATATCTAGCCGTCTCCAACCAAGCCACCCGCTCAGTGCTCGTCAGAGAATTCGAAGGTATACAGAGACCGGTCTACTATATCAGCCATGTTTTCAAGAACGCAGATACCAAATATCCGGCCATAGAAAAAATAGTCCTTATGCTTGTCATCACCTCCAGGAAACTACGACACTATTTCCAGGCACACACGATCTTCGTCCTCACTGAACGACCCTTAGGGAATATCCTCGCCTCCCCCGAATCGTCGGGCTGCTTAGAGAAATGGAGGTGGGAGTTGTCCCAATTCGACATCAAATACCGACCCAGACAGGCAATCAAAACGCAGGCCTTAGCCGATTTCGTGGCCGAATGCACTATTCCTACTGAGAAAGGAGCGGCAACGCAGGGCCCTAACCCACGACCCTCGGTCGAGGAGGTGCTCGGCCCGATCCTGGATTGGGTACTCTATGTGGACGGATCCTCTATGGAAGAAGGGAGTGGGGCCGGCTGTTCATATCAGAATTTTGCATTATTATATTCTTCATTCTTAATCATATTGCAAATAAATAGGTGCTTTTGATCCATGTCTGCTAAATAGTTGTAGCTTACAGGTTCTCAAAACAATACAGTGAAATTCAGGAAAAGACGTTACAAATGTGAGACTACGACCAACAAATAAATGAATATGTATGATGCCGCCTACCAGTTTAAGGAACAAACAACGATTAATGAACAGTTCGATTGCACAAAATACGAATGCAGCACAAGATTCAAGACTTCAACGCGAATCTTATGGTATAAGTCCACAAATTCTGCACTGTTGGAAATCTGGAAGAAAGTAGAAAAGATTCTGAAGAACTAAGTGAAGAAAATAGAAGAAAAAGGCAACATGAAGCAACCCTGAAGAAATGAGCCAGAGATCCCACAAGATGGCCGCGGATCCACGGCCAAACATGGCATTCTGCCGCGGTTCCACGGCCGTGCAGTGCACATGTCAGTGCACTTGTCGGTGGGTGTCGGTGCTTTGACCAGGCTTTCTTAGGGTAGTCTTGTAATTTCAAATGTGAATCAGATGTAACCCTAATGTTTTTTCCTATCTATAAATAGGAGGGCTCAAAGCCAAATAAAGGGTGCCTCTTTTGGGTGCCTCTTTTGAGATGACTCTTTTTAATTTCTAGATTAAATTTTAATTTCCTTGTAATCGTCAAGAGGTCATCAATAAAGGTATTTTTTTTATCGTGCATTCTTTTATCTGAATTTAATTCCTGAATTTTTATTTGTCTTTTATTATCTGCAACTTAGATGGTCTTTTAAAATTATAAAAATGAATCTTATCATAACTTCCCTAATGAGTGAGTAATTCCTCACTTGTTAGGGTTAGGATTGGGAAGGTTTGAGAGAAGTAAATCTCTCTCTCTCTCTTCTTTGCCCATATAATTTTTATGATAGGACTCTATTTAAATTAACCACACACCGCTCACCACGTCATCCTATTCTACAAGATAGCGGTGATTCCCTAGTTAGACCGGTTGTGGTTGATTTATATAGAGGTTAGGGCTAAGAGTTAAGAAAGGACGGACAAAGACCAAAAGGATGAAACTAAATTTCTTCCTAGTCGTGCTAATCCCCTTTGTTGACTATTACCTAACACCTATATTCTTCACTAGGGCATTGAAACCAGTGGGTAGAATCCCTTTTCCAAACTAACCTAATCCTAACCCTAGCAAGACTTTTAATCAATTTAATCTCATTCTTAGATCGTAAAACAAAACCCGACTTGATCGGATTAACTCGTTAGAACATAAAGAAAAGGAATCCATCTCCCTGTGGACCGACCCGTACTCAACCAGCTAGCTACCAAGCGACACCGTTATTGATTGCGGTATATTCTTAACTTTGATTTTAAAATGCACGCATATGCAAAAGATCTCTCAATCAAATGGCGCCGTTGCCGGGGAGACGGTAGTCTCTTTCTTTGTGTAATTTCGGCTTAATAAAAAAAATTACAAAAAAATTACAAAAATTGAAAAATTTTAAAACAAAAGAAAAATGAAATAAAATAAAAATAAAAATCATCTTGTTCTTTTTAAAAGGTTTTTGTGCAAGTGTGCAGGCTTGGAGCAAACTCTGTTTCAGATCTGAAGCAAACCCAGTGATCAAATCAAGAAACAGAGGATGTGAACAGACAGGGGAGAATCCAAAAAGCACAGAGAAAATTTTTGGAGATCTAAACTAACTAAACCACCGCGGAACTGCGGCCGATTCAAGCATTTGACCGCGGAACCGCGGTCAACCGTTGACGTCAGCAATTCATTTTGTTCTGTAAGCATTCCATTTCTCCTCTGTAACCCCCTGAACTCTACTGAAAAAATTTCCTGCAGGGTTCTTTGCGCAAAAACTTCTTCTCCCTCTCCAATAAATCAATCTTGTGCAGGATTCTTTGCGCCGCAAATAAAAATAAAAATTTTTTGGCAAGTGTTTTAGATTTTTGGTGTGTTAACTGCTTTGCATAATTAATACGGACTTTTAAGAGGCTATAACACCAATCAAGATTAGGTGGGGATTTCATTACCCTTCCTAAGACCCCAGAAATCACATAAAGTATACGCATCACTCTCGAGTTAATTAAAAAATATTTAGACTCAGCCAATTAAGGATTGTCGCGCTCATTAGGACAGAGGAAGGTTGTGGGCAATCGGTCGTTTATCTAAACCTGACTTTGTGGTGCCTAGGCTAGACAAGTGGGAAAGGTAATTTTAAAAGGCCCGTCTCACGGTGATTCGTGAGCGGATCCCTCCTTTCTTTACTTGTGCTTACCTGGCCACAATTGGCGGTGAAGAGGCGATTTGAAGGATATCTCACAACTTGCCCTTTGGAACAGTTAGGAGCAGTCTAGTTGACATAGGAGACCCTAGCTCTAGGCTTGATTGTGCATGCTTAAATTCTGATTGTGCCGTAGTTCCGTACAAATTTTTGCAAAAACTCTTTCTAAAAAAAACAAAATTAAAACACTTTCAAAAATTTCAAAACTCCGAAAACAAACAATTTTTCTTTTACAAACAAAAAAATATAAAAATAAAATAAAATAAAAAAAATCACATTCTTTTTCTTTTCCTTTCTCTCATCACATCATGGGTACCCCACCTCGCAAAACTCTTGTCGAACTTTGGTACCCTCAACCAGACATTACTTCGTAGACTCCTTGTTTTGGTCGAATTTCTAATGACCCCTCCATGCCCAAAATTTCTTTGAAAGATCGAATAGACGCATCTAGGGCATCCAGTTGGACTCCGCAATCAACCTTGTATCAACCATTTCAACCTTCACCACCTTCTTACGTTGATACTACTTTTTTGAGTCCTGTTGTAACCCCGAAACCCATGTCTATTGCTGAACATATTCAACAATCTCGTAACCGATCTTTCACTCCTTTCACCACTGTGAATTCTTTGTATCAACAATTTCATTCACCTTCTTATCCAAATGTTGATCCTACTCCTGTCCAACCATTCAATTCCTACCAGTCCTACCCGACTTTCACACCTTCCCTAGACATTGCTTCTACACAGCCATTTGGGAGTTTCCAGTATCCAAACAACTTTGAATCTTTTACTGAAATCCCTTCACAACCCATGTCTAGTCTGGAACAGTCGTTGGAAGATTTTATGGTAGCGTCAAGACAACAGATGATGGATTTGAATGCGTCCATGGCCGTCCTTATACAACCTAGTGACCCGATAGCTAGTTTTCAACTAGCTCCAAATTTTCCAATGAATAATGAAGCGATAGGACAGATTGAGAATTTGAGTGGAGAGAGTGAGCTGTGCACCCTTCCAAATCAAACCTACCCATCTCCAATTGAATCCCACAACTCCGGTTTTAAATGTCTACCAAGTGTCCCAAATGATTCACCAGTTGAAGATAAAATGTTTAATAAATTGTGCGACTTTGTAGTATTTGATTTGCCAAATTGTGAAGGCTCCCTTTCGAGTGAACCCACACCCAATCCTTTTGACCTCTACACCTCCACCCTAGAACCTGAATTGATTAATATCCATGCTTTTGATGAGGTGTCTGAAAAAATTGATTTTCACTTGATCGAGGATATAGACTGTCATGCCCCGCTTCCCAAAATACGGAAAACGAGAGATGACTAGGCCAGCCATGCTCCTACGGTCAAGGAATAATCCCGCCGGAGTCACACTTCGGCTTCTAGCATTACATGGTAGTCAGTAAACGAAGCAAAGAAGTAAAGGAAATACATCACTAAAATATTACATCAAAGTTCATTGTCCACAATTTACAAATAAAGAAGAAAAGAACTACTAACCAAGTACGAATACAAGTTCTCTTTAGGGAAAGCAGAAAAGAAGAAAGAGGTACTCTCAACTAGATCTCCGCAAGCTCGAAGGGTAAATCCGACTCCTGCGCCGGTTCTTCCTTGAGGTCTGAGCATGCATACTCAGGTCGTCAGAGCGACGTAATAGCAATATTATAATAATGACATGAAACAGGCAAATAAGGTAATAACAGTGGAAGTAAAATGCAGATAATCATTATGTCACTAAATGATGCAAAATATGATTTGTGTCCCTATCAGTCTCTAAGTCATGTTTGAAATCAAGTTGTGGAAAGGAGGATCATGTTTAACGAGGGTCTCATACATACCCGAGACAACGGCCCACACGCCCGGGACATAACCCTGTCAGCCGGATCGCTAGATCCTACCTAATATATATAAGAGTCGATGTTCAAATGATCATTCTCTAAATCACGGTCCTCGCTAAATACGATGCTCTTTCCACTTCGATTTCCCCTTTTTCCCCAGGTTACACTATTGACGAGTATGGTCTAGTCGTGTACAAGTATGCACCAATAACACGGTTTTGTCACTGTTCACTGTATTAATCACTGTCACGAATCATTCACTTTTCCATTGGCGTACTTGACACTCCTAAACCTATACCATTCATGCACGAAAATGCAATGTACACTGAATAATAACGCGCACTATCTCTATGTGTATGGCAATTGGGTAAGATATGTACATTTATGCAGTTAACAAGTCATGTGTAATATGAACTATTATGCACTTCATGAGCTTACAAAAATTGCAGTAAGTCATCCGTTCAAAATTCAGTGAAATGATTCAAAGACGGTATCAAGTAGACTCAATCGGCAGTTCAGAAGAATTTATTTCAGTGCAATCGGATTTCTGGTTTGCAAGTTAGAGCCGTTTCATTTTAAGTGCTCGCTGCAGGAAATTCAGTTTCTGAACTGAATGTCCGTTTCGCGGCACAACTTTCACCCAGTTGAGATCAGAATTTAGCGACGCTATAGTTGAATAAAATTTAGGCTTTTCAATAGGGTTTCCGACTCACCATACGGATTCTCAATCGCGTCTCTATGTCAGAAGTTATGCACTGTTCAACAATAGGGTATCAGTTATGTTTCTATTTGGGACTGGTATACGTCCTGTTCTTTTAAATTGCAGTTTAAATAGTAAAAGATGGTAAAATGGGGTGAAACCACTTGCGTTATTTAGATAACAGTTTCATCTTCAATAAAGTATAGGGTTACGCAATGTACAAGTTCAGGCAGCAAAGGGGTAAGCATTACGAGATAGAAATCAACAGCCAGAGCAGCTCTGGACTGAAGTCCAGAGCCGCTCCCCGAATCAGTTCTTGTCATATTTTCAGTACAGAAACAATTAAAAACTTTTATAGGGTTTCATATCGTCGAGTCGGCTTCGATTTGAGCCCTCGAACGCATCATTTCAATGTGTACATCATTTCAATGTGTACACAATTAATTATGATTTTAACAAGTTTCAGACGCGGAAAATATTCAGTTTTAATGGGTGTAATTAGGGGTGATCGTTCAAGCCAGTAACGATTTTATTTTCCAGTCAAGTTTCACCACAATATTCATTACCACACGGGCCAGCATATGTAATCAAGTTCCGTCAGTTTAATGGAAGGTTTTCGTTCGGGTTTTGCATCAAGCACTTATGTCATATAAACTTTCACGATTTATAAACACGGAATTAATACGATTTTGATTTGTAACAGGATAATCTAGCATGTAGCAAGTAGGGTACTTGCCTGGAGACGCTTTGGATACGCACGGCAATGGCAATGGCACGAACGCGCGGCGAACGGCACGGTTTGGATTCACGGCCTCAGCTCGAGTTCGGGTTCGTCGTCGGAGTTGTCCGAGGATGGCTCGCGATCGCTGGAAGCGGAGTGGGTTCTGTGGGTCTCTAGTGAGTGTGTTGGGGTCAGCGATGGTCGGCGGTGGTCGCTCCGGCGAGATGCAACAGTGGCGTTGAGGTTGCGGTAAGGGGTGTGCAGGGGGCTCGAGCTCGGCGGTGGGGTTCGATGCGCAGGCGAGGGGGTGAAGTAGTGGGTGAAGAGGAGAGAGATGTGAGGGAAGAAACAGTGGTAGTCGTAGACGTCGGCGGTGGCGGTGGCAAGGTGTATAGGTTGAGGCAGAAAGTTTTCTTTTGAGAGAGAGGAGAGGAGGACGAGAGAACAAGAGTGATGAGGGAGGGAGTTGGAGAGACGAGGAGAGGTTGAGGAGCTCGAGGGGCGCGCGGTCGTGGGCGACGAGCGTGGAAACGTGGGGGGCGCGGGGGCGTTGGCGACGTGGGGAGTGAAGGAAAAACGAGCGGGAAATATAAAACGAGTGGGGAAGAAGGAATAAACGGGTCGGGTCGGGTTTGGAGAAGGCGGAGGGAAACGGGCTGGGCCGGCTTGGGGAAAATTTATTTGGTTTTTCTTAATTTTATTCTTGGGCTGGGCTTGTGGAAAACGGGCTGGGTTTATTTTTAATTAATCTGATTTTTATTTTTCTCTCGGCTGAGGATTTTTTTATTTATTTTGTTTTCTTTATTTAGTTTTAGTTTTGGGCTTTGATTTTTAAAGGTTTAAAAAAAATTTAAACACTACAAATCTAGCAACCAATTTCCTACGAAATTACGAGGAAAAAGAAAAAGGGAAATATTTGGGGAATTAGGGAAATAGAGAAAGATTTTATTGATGTGAACGGGAATTTACATCATACCCCCCTTACAAAAATTTCTTCCTCGAAATTTAAAAAGTGACAACGAAACAAAAGTACTAAACAAAGAGATATGGAAAACGTGTACGGATATCTTCCTCGCGCTCCCAGGTAGATTCTCCTGGGGAACGACCGCCCCAAAACACTCGGACTAACGGAATGACCTTATTCTTCAGCACTTTCTCTCTGCAGTCGAGGATGGTGGTGGGCTGCTCCTCGTAAGATAGGTCGGTACCCAAAGCTAACTCCGAATAGTCCAGGACATGGCTCTCATCCCGAACATAACGCCGCAACTGAGACACGTGGAAGGTGTTGTGCACACCAGTTAAAGATGGAAGCAAGGCAAGTCGGTAGGCCACCTCTCCTACTCGCTCTAGCACCTCAAAAGGTCCGATGAAACGGGGACTGAGTTTGCCGCGACCTCCAAACCTGATAATTCCGTGGGTAGAGGAAATCTTCAGAAACATGTGATCTCCGACTTCAAATTCAAGCGCTCTCCTGCTGGTATCTGCCTAACTCTTCTGTCGATCCTGAGCCGTCTTAATACGCTGCCTGATCATTTGGACCTTGTCGACTGTCTGCACAATGAGCTCGGGACCCAGTAATCTTCGTTCTCCTACATCATCCCAACAAACTGGGGATCGACACTTCCGCCCGTAAAGTGCTTCGAAAGGAGCCATCTGGATGCTAGCCTGATAACTGTTGTTATAAGAAAACTCGACTAGATGCAGATGATCTTCCCAGGAACCCTGAAAATCCAACATGCAGGCTCTCAACATATCCTCGAGCATCTTCCTCTTTTTGACTGATAGGCGGGAATGAAGCGTCTAAATAGTACGCTCGGATTGTCCGTCCGTCTGGGGGTGATAAGCTGTGCTGAACTTGAGGCGGGTACCCAAACTCTCCTGTAAGATCCTCCAAAAGTGCGAAACAAATCTGGTGTCTCGATCTGACACAATGCTGACCGGAACACCGTGAAGTCGCACTATCTCCTGCATGTATCTCTCCGCCGGTGACTCGGTCAACTGTCCCACTCGGAAAGGTAAGAAGTGTGCAGCTTTCGTGAGGCGGTCGACGATAACCCAAATGGCGTTGTTGCCTCTAGGGCTCCGTGGTAAGGCCGTCACGAAATCCATAGTAATGTGCTCCCACTTTCATTCTGGTATCGGAAGCGGTTGTAACAATCCTGTTGTCCTCTGATGTTCCGCCTTCACCTGTTAGCATACCAAACACCTAGATACAAACCGCGCAATTTCCCGCTTCATCCCGTTCCACCAAAAGTTCTGCTTTAGATCTCGATACATCTTCGTACCTCCCGGATGCACAGAATAAGCTGAACTATGCGCCTCAGTCAGTATCTCTTCTCGAACATTCCCCTTGGGTACGCAGAGTCTGCTACCGAACCTCAGAGAACCGTCTTCATGTATGATTAAGTCCGTTCTCAGCCCAGCTTCTACTTGCGCTCTGATACCAACAAAACCATGTCACGCCGCGCTTCCCAAAATATGGAAAACGAGAGATGACTAGGCCAGCCATACTCCTACGGTCAGGGATAGTGAAGCGAAACTAACGTAATAAAGTGTAGTTGATGTTATCCCTTACTACTAAACATGGCTCTGTTACCAACAAAACCATGTCACGCCCCGCTTCCCAAAATACGGAAAACGAGGGATGACTAGGCCAGCCATGCTCCTACGGTCAAGGAATAATCCCGCCGTAGTCACACTTCGGTTTCTAGCATTACATGGTAATCAGTAAAAAAAGCACAGAAGTAAAGGAAATACATCACTAAAATATTACATCAAAGTTCATTGTCCACAATTTACAAATAAACAAGAAAAGAACTACTAACCAAGTACGAATACAAGTTCTCTTTAAGGAAAGCAGAAAAGAAGAAAGAGGTACTCTCGACTAGATCTCCGCAAGCTCGAAGGGTAAATCCGACTCCTGCGCTGGTTCTTCCTCGAGGTCTGAGCATGCATACTCAGGTCGTCAGAGCGACGTAATAGCAATATTATAATAATGACATGAAACAGGCAAATAAGGTAATAACAGTGGAAGTAAAATGCAGATAATCACTATGTCACTAAATGATGCAAAGTATGATCTGTGTCCCTATCAGTCTCTAAGTCATGTTTGAAATCGAGTTGTGGAAAGGAGGATCATGTTTAATGAGGGTCTCGTACATAGCCGAGACAACGGCCCACGCCCGGGACATAACCCTGTCAGCCGGATCGCTAGATCCAACCTAATATATATAAGAGTCGTTGTTCGAATGATCATTCTCTAAATCACGGTCCTCGCTAAATACGATACTCTTTCCACTTCGATTTCCCCTTTTTCCCCAGGGTTACACTATTGACGAGTATGGTCTAGTCGTGTACAAGTATGCACCAATAACACGGTTTTGTCACTGTTCACTGTATTAATCACTGTCACGAATCATTCACTTTTCCATTGGCGTACTTGACACTCCTAAACCTATACCATTCACGCACGAAAATGCAATATACACTGAATAATAACGCGCACTATCTCTATATGTATGGCAATTGGGTAAGATATGTACATTTATGCAGTTAACAAGTCATGTGTAATATGAACTATTATGCACTTCATGAGCTTACAAAAATTGCAGTAAGTCATCCGTTCAAAATTCAGTGAAACGATTCAAAGACGGTATCAAGTAGACTCAGTCGGCAGTTCAGAAGAATTTATTTCAGTGCAATCGGATTTCTGGTTTGCAAGTTACAGCCGTTTCATTTTAAGTGCTCGCTACAGGAAATTCAGTTTCTGAACTAAACGTCTGTTTCGCAGCACATCTTTCACCCAGTTGAGATCAGAATTTAGCGACACTATAGTTGAATGAAATTTAGGTTTTTCAATAGGGTTTCTGACGCACCAGAGGGATTCTCAATCGCGTCTCTACGTCAGAAGTTATGCACTGTTCAACGATAGGGTATCAGTTCTGTTTCTGTTTGGGACTGCTATACGCCCTGTTCTTTTAAATTGCAGTTTAAATAGTAAAAGACGGTAAAATGGGGTGAAACCACTTGAGTTATTTAGCTAACAGTTTTATCTTCAATAAAGTATAGGGTTCCGCAATGTACATGTTCAGGCAGCAAAGGGGTAAGCATTACGAGATAGAAATCAACAACCAGAGCTGCTCTGGACTGCAGTCCAGAGCCGCTCTCCGAATCAGTTCTTGTTATATTTTCAGTACAGAAACAATTAAAAACTTTTATAGGGTTTCAGATCGTCAAGTCATCTTCGATTTGAGCCCTCGAACGCATCATTTCAATGTGTACACAATTAATTATGATTTTAACAAGTTTCAGACGCGGGAAATATTCAGTTTTAACGGGTGTAATTGGGGGTGATCGTTCAAGCCAGTAACGATTTTATTTTCCAGTCAAGTTTCACCACAATATTCATTACCACATGGGGCAGCATATGTAATCAAGTTCTGTCAGTTTAATGGAAGGTTTTCGTTCGGGTTTTACATCAAGCACTTATGTCATATAAACTTTCACGATTTATAAACACGGAATTAATACAATTTTGATTTGTAACAGGATAATCTAGAATGTAGAAAGTAGGGTACTTGCCTGGAGATGCTTTGGCGACGCACGGCAGCGGCAACGGCATGAACGCGCGGCGAACGGCACGGTTTGGATTCACGGCCTCGACTCGAGTTCGAGTTCAACGTCGGAGTTGCCCGGGTATGGCTCGCGATCGCTGGAAGCGGAGTGGGGTTCTGTGGGTCTCTTGTGAGTGTGCTGGGGTCGGCGGTGGTCGCTCCGGTGAGATGCAACAGTGGCGTTGAGGTTGCAGTGAGGGGTGTGCAGGGGGCTCGAGCTCGACGGTGGGGTTCGGTGCGCAGGCGAGGGGGTGAAGTAGTGGGTGAAGAGGAGAGAGATGTGAGGGAGGAAACAGTGGTGGTCGTAGACGTCGGCGGCGGCGGCGGCAGGGTGTATGGGTTGAGGCAGAAAGTTTTATTTTGAAAGAGAGAAGAGGAGAACGAGAGAAAATGAGTGATGAGGGAGGGAGTTGGAGAGGCGAGGAGGGGTTGAGGAGCTCGAGGGGCGCGCGGTCGTGGACGACGAGTGTGGAAACGTGGGGCGCGAGCGGGGGCGTTGGCGACATGGGGAGTGAAGGAAAAACGAGCGGGAAATATAAAACGAGTAGGGAAGAAGGAATAAACGGGTCGGGTCGGGTTTGGAGAAGGCGGGCAGGGAAACGGGCTGGGCCGGCTTGGGGAAAAATTATTTGGTTTTTCTTAATTTTATTCTTGGGCTGGGCTTGTGGAAAACGGGCTGGGTTTATTTTTAATCAATCTGATTTTTATTTTTCTCTGGGCTGAGGAAGTATTGGCTGAGGATTTTTTTATTTATTTTGTTTTCTTTATTTAGTTATAGTTTTGGGCTTTGATTTTTAAAGGTTTAGAAAATTTTAAACACTACAAATCTAGCAACCAATTTCCTACGAAATTACGAGGAAAAAGAAAAAGGGAAATATTCGGGGAATTAGGGAAATAGAGAAAGATTTTATTGATGGGAACGGAGATTTACATAGACGCTGGGAATATTTTGGATAATGAACCCACAGATTTGGATGAATTTCTCTCTCCATTTCATCATCCCGACTCATTAACTGTTTTTTCCGAACTTCATATGCATCTTGATTTTGATGAGAATTGCATGGATAAGCTAAATTTTGAGGAGAGTATTGAGGAAATTATTGAGGATGAAGCAGTTTTACTTTAGGAGTCAGATTTTCCAATTCATTCTATCACTTCTATTGACTGCGCACACCCTCCTGAATCTTTAACCGATACCCTTCCTCAATCATTTCCCTTCATCCTTGTTCCAACTTTGCAAGAAACCGTTACACTTTCATTTTCAATGTCTGGTTTACCAAGTTCAACGTACCCATGTTTTCTCACGAATCTTTAGGGATTTGGCCTCATTTCTCAGTGGATTGATAGATTAGCACAATCGCCTTTTACACATCGGTCATTACAAATTGTGCTAATTTATACACTCCACCTCCCCCCTCAAGTTCGTATTCCACTTCTTTCTCCCACTTTCTCTGGTTCTTCTTCTAATCTTCCTTTAATGATACCGAGTGTTAATGAATCAAAATCCGATATTTTGAGTTCGATAATTCTAGAAAAACAACTTGATTTAGACTCTTTTGAAAATAAGATAAATGAGCCTTACGACTATCCTACCTTCATAATTTTTGAAAAATCAAGTGTGTTGGATTCTGGCGCGACACTTATTGACATTGAAACGTTCAATCGGGCCATCGATGAAAGTTTCGAAGATATTTTCGCCGACGAACTCGCATTCCTAAACAACACGGATTTTGTGATTAATCAACCTCCACCTGAAGAAGTCGAACCACCGCCATTTCTTTTTCCCTTCCGCCATTCTTCTCCTCACCCGAGACCGTATACTGCTTTTATCTCCACACGGTCTCGTGTGTTTCTCCTTTCTTTTCTCTACATTCCATTTTTCACCAACCACACCATTATAAAGATAAACTTTTTGAATGGTTGGTGCTAATCTTTGGCCTGTGTAAGGCCTTGTATAGCTTAATACTAAGTTTTTCTCCTCCCTAACTCTGAACTTTAACGCTTAAACAATAGAAATACTGTTTCACTTAAGCTTGGGGGGACCTTTTGTGTATATATTTTTTGTTTTTTTTTGTTAATAATAAAATTAAAAAAATAAATAAATAAATAAACAGGGGAGTGCCGACAATTTTGACCCTCTTGGTGTAGCCTGACAGTGAGGACACTGTCAAGTTTAAGTTTAGGGATATGCTCGGTAAGCTTTCTTCCTTCTCATTCATGTGTATATTTTTGCATTTGCATATTTATTTTAAAATCCATAAAAATCAAAAAAAATTAAAAATTATAAAAATTGAAAAGTTCAATTTTGGCCATATTTGATTTAAGTTCAACATGACGGTTGACTGGTTAGGAAAAACTAGATCCCAAACTTAGTAAATTAAAAAAACTCTAAAAATAACCTTTCTTAAAATTTAATGGTAGAAAATATATGTCCCTGTAGTTTATTTAGAATTAGGCAAATTTTGAGTTCAGTTCTTGGGCTAAGTCAAAATAAGGGAAGAGTATTGAATTTTTATTTGAAGTGCAAGTCTGAAAAATAATTCCGAAGCTTAAATCTAAATTCTGAAAATATATACCCTACAACTTGCACAAACACGCACCTTGAAACTTGGAATAATAGAGGATACCTTGAAATGCTCTTGTCTAAAATCCTTAGTATGAGAAAAAAATTAAATAAAAGTATAAGTATGAATAATGGGATATAAAAAAATGTACACTGGTTTTGTAATTACTTAAGGCGTATAAAATAAAATATATATATAGCGAGGGTGCTTTATCACCTAGTGCCTTAGACCAACTGGTTTGGGAGTCACTGCTAAAGCCTTGGGTATTACAAGATGAGGAATTATGCCTAAATGTGCGAACACATTTTGTAATCGGTTGTCGGTAGCTCAAGAAGTATTAACGGTCGCATGAAGGATGTGTGAGTAATTTCATCTAAAATTCACCAACTAAAAGTACTTTGGACGATGGACAAGAGTATGATAGTTTGAATTGAAATTCCAAATGTAGGGGTGATACATACACACACGTAGGGGTATGTGATTGGGGTTGGATGAGAGATAGGAATGAAAGATAGGGCTTATATTTTCAGTAGAGATGATAAAAATTTCTAAGTTGAGATGGAACCTTAGAACGAAAATTCAAAAGATGCTGAAAGCTAAATAAATTTGCAGAACATATACGAACTTAAGTTAAATGATAAGTGGGTGTGAAAAATACGGGTTGATGATTTCTAAAGTTGAAGATAATAGAATTTCTTGCTAGAATACTGAATTGAAGAATTAGAGTCAACAGGACAAATTTATCGGATTTTGTGGGTAGTATCCGCTGAAAACCCTCAGGAGACAACACTCCTCCTACTAGGGACACTTAGAGATTTAACGGCTTGTTGCACGAGCTCAGTACAATCGCGATTCCCTGCGAAAGTGAGATTAGGATTTTTTTCGAGAATAAAAATAGGTTTGCTCGGGACAAGCAAAAGATAAGTTTGGGGGTATTTGTTCATATCAAAATTTTGTATTATTATATTCCCCATTCTTAATCGTATTGCAAATAAATAGGTGCTTTTAATGTATGTCTGCTAAATAGTTGCAGGTTATAGGTTCTCAGAACAATACAGTGAAATTCAGGAAAAGACGTTACAAATGTGAGACTACGACCAACAAATAGATGAATCTGTATGATACCGCCTACCAGTTTAAGGAACAAACAACGATCAATGAACAGTTCAATTGCACAAAATACGAAGGCGGCACAAAATTCAAGACTTCAACGCGAAGCTTACGGTAAAAGTCCACAAATTCTGCATTGTTGGAAATCTGGAAGAAAGTAGAAAAGATTCTGAAGAACCAAGTGAAGAAAACAGAAAAAAAAGGCAACATGAAGCAACCCTGAAGAAATGGGCCAGAGATCCCACAAGATGGCCACGGATCCGAGGCCAAACATGGCATTCTGCCGCGGTTCCGCGGCCGTGCAGTGCACGTGTCGGTGCACGTGTCGGTGGGTGTCGGTGTTTTGATCAAGCTTTCTTAGGGTAGTCTTGTAATTTCAAATGTGGATCGGATGTAAGCCTAGGATTTTTTCCTATCTATAAATAGGAGGGCTCAAAGCCAAATAAAGGGTTCCTCTTTTGGGTGACTCTTTTGAGATGCCTCTTTTTAATTTCTAGATTAAATTTTAATTTCCTTGTAATCGTCAAGAGGTCATCAATAAAGGTATTTTTTTTATCGTGCATTCTTTTATCTGAGTTTAATTTCTGAATTTTTATCTGTCTTTTATTATCTGCAACTTAGATAGTCTTTTAAAATTATAAAAATGAATCTTATCATAACTTCCCTAATGAGTGAGTAATTTCTCACTTGTTAGGGTTAGGATTGGGAAGGTTTGAGAGAAGTAAATCTCTCTCTCTCCTTTCTTTGCCCATATAATTTTTATGATATGACTCTATTTAAATTAATCGCACACCGCTCACTACAGCACCCTATCCTACAAGATAGCGGTGATTCGCTAGTTAGACCGGTTGTGGTTGATTTAAATAGAAGTTAGGGATAAGAGTTAAGAAAGGACGGACAAGGACCAAAAGGAAGAAACTAATTTTCTTCCTAGTCGTGCTAATCCCCTTTGTTGATTGTTACCCTAACACCTATATTCTTCACTAGGCATTGAAAGCAGTGGGTAGAATCCTTTTTCCAAACTAACCTAATTCTAACCCTAGCAAGACTTTTAATCAATTTAATCTCATTCTTAGATCGTAAAACAAAACCCTACTTGATCGGATTAACTCGTTAGAACATAAAGAAAAGGAATCAATCTCCCTGTGGACCGACCCGTACTCAACCGGCTAGCTACCAAGCGACACCGTTATTGATTGCAGTATATTCTTAACTTTGATTTTAAAACGCAAGCATACGCAAAAGATCTCTCAATCACCGGCCTAATCATCCGCGGCCCGAATGAGGCGGAGATGGAGTACTCTTTGAGACTTGGTTTTAAGACGTTGAAAAACGCAGCAGAATATGAGGCCTTATTGACCGGGCTATGAATCGCCTCCGAAGTGGGACTAAAAACGATCAAAATACGCAGCGACTCCGCGCTAGTCGTTGGCCAAGTGACCGGGCGTTTCGAAGCCCGGGAACCACTAATGATAAAGTACCTGGCGGAGGTAAGAAGGCTTCGGAGAAATTTCGACGATGTCCAAGTGGAGCAGATTCCCAGAAACTTGATCACCGAGGCCGATGCTCTGAGCAAACTCGCCTTTTCCTATTCGGCCAGTCACAAAAGAAACATCCTCTTCGAAGTCCTGTCGCAACCCAGCGTGGAAGATGAAGAGGCAACACTCCAGATCTACACGACTCAAGGGGATGTGCCGGATTGGAGAAATCCCATTATAGAAATTCTAAAGGATGGAGTACTCCCAAAAGACCGGGCCAAGGCTCGCCGGCTTGAAGCAAAATCTCGCCACTTCGTGTGGAGCAAAGGAAACATGTACAAGAAGTCATACACTCAACCTCTGCTCCGATGCATTAATCCCCACAAAGCAGACTATGTCTTACGAGAGATACACGAAGGAGTCGGAGGGGCACATCAAGGGGCCGACAGCCTGGTTCAAAAGACATTGCTGCAAGGGTATTACTGGTTGGGAATACACCAAGATGCCGAAAAGCTGGTTAGAAGATGAAAGAACTGCCAACTCTTTGGCAGCATCCCTCAGCTCCCCACCACCAAACTAACGTCACTAAGCTCCCCTTGGCCATTTGCACAGCTGGGGATGAATATGGTGGGCCATCTCCCCACTGGCATGGGTGGACATAAATACATCTTTGTCGCTGTAGACTACTTTACAAAATGGATAGAAGCCGTGCCGATCAGAAAACCAGACGCCACCTCTACGATAAAATTCCTGTAGAATAATATAAGCTCCCAATTCGGAATACCGAGGTGCATTGTCACTGACCATGGAACCAACTTCAAAAATGACAAAGTCGGAGATTCTGCAACGACTATCACATATTGATGAAGTTCTCCGTGGTCGCACATCCCCAATGCAATGGGCAAGCAAAAATAGCGAACCGAGGCTTTATACGTAGGCTCAGAGCCCGCCTGGAGAGAAGACAAGGCAGCTGGGTCGAGAAACTGCCTGGGTACTGTGGGCATTATGGAAGTCAAGAAAAACACCCATAGGAGAAACCCCATTTAGCCTCTGCTACGGTACCGAGTCAATGGTCCCTGTAGAAATTGGATTGCCCAATTATTGAGTCAAGCACTTCGATGATGAGGCTAACACCTTGGCGCTATGAAGCAGCCTGGACATTTTGTTGGAAAAAAGAGATCGGGCATAAATCTGGATGGCCGTCTATCCGCAGCAGATCGCCCGCTACTACAATGCCCGAGTTAAACGTCGAGCCTTCAAGACAAGAGATTTGATCTTACGTTGAAATGAATTCATGGACCAAGAGAAGCTACATAAGTTCTCCCCGAAATGGAACGGGCCATTCTTCATGACATAGGCATTACCCGGTGGAGCCTACCATCTCCAAGACTCCAAAAGGCGTGATTTTCCTCGGCCATATAACGTCGAAAAGCTTAAATTGTACAGATAAACTTGTACCCCTTTTTCGAATAATACAATTCCCTTTCGTATCGACTAAAATTTCCAAGCTGAGCTCTCACGCGAGTAGACTCCTGCACCGACCTAGGGCCGACCGGTAGTCCCTACCCGCCGCACTCACTCAAAACAAGTACTCTATGGCCGACAAAGCACAGAATTTGTAGTATCCAGACACCTGCTTTCCCCGGAGAAATACCCATGCACGCTCAAAGAACGACCAACCCAAGTCTAGCTCTTCCTTCCTTTTCTCGGCTTCAAGGTAAGGGGTAGGGATAAAGCACAGGTCGGCCAACGCAAAAAAAATGGGGGAAGAGAGAGAGAGAGATAATATTCCGTAATCACGAGCAAAGTGAGGTATTTTAGCCAAAGAAAATTTATTGAGAATTTATTCGGAGATATTCTTGGCTTCTTAGCCTTACAAAGAACAGGAAAAAGCCTATAACCCCTAAACTATTATAACAAAGGGGGAAGTGGGTTAAGAAAATATTGACGATGATACTCGGAAGAGAGTTCCTCCAGCCGAGCCCAGGAAACCTCCGCCTTCTCCCTCTGTCGGTATCCATAGACGCCGGAAGTTACGGATTCGCCAGGTCCCCCCACCGCCTAACACGACGCCACGACCAACCGCTGCTGGAAACATTCGAGAAGAATATCCACCGAGCGATCCCGCCAGCTCTTCGAGATCAGACCCATCTCGTGGGTTGTATGCATCTTGTCAAACGCCTCATCCATTGCCTTCTTGGACAGAGCATTATAAAGACCCAGGGAAGACCTCCATATCGCGTAGATTAGCATCTGCAGGAGAGGAGATCGACAGGGAAGTAGACGTTCACAGTGGCCCTCCTTACGACCTATCACGGCCTCATACATCGCCTCGAAACGATCGAGACCATAGAAATATACGTCGTCCCGAGACACGATCTCCCTGATGGTGTATGCGCGGCCTGCCATCAGGAAGAAACGAAACGACTAGAAGGAAATCAACGTGGGTGTCCGAAGGTGAGGCCATACCTTCAATATTTATAGCCTCAACAAAAGTCTTCCAACGGCCGAGATCTTCTCACGCTACAGCGTGAATCACGGAATATCGTATCTTCTCAATAAGGCGTGGCCTTGTGGCGTCCGATTACTGGCCCGCTCCCCCCATGCAGGTCACAGAAGGTTGAACGACATTCCCAGGAAATCCAAAGAATCAAGGAGGCCAAGATACAAAAGCCCTTGTCACGAAGCGTCCGAGTAGTTTCCTGCTCGGCTCATCCGCTGAGGGCAGCTTCCTGTCCAGCCACTTTGCGGATCCAAAGCCCTCATCAAAAGACGGCCGAGTAGTTTCCAGCTCAGCTCATCCGCTGAGGGAAGCTTCCTGCCCGGCCACTTTGCGGATCCAAAGCTCTCGTCACGAGATGGATGAGTAGTTTCCTGCACGGCTCATCCGCCGAGGGCCGCTTCCTGCCCGACTACTCTGCGGATCCGAAGCCCTCATCACGAAGCGACCGAGTAGTTTCTTGCTCGGCTCTTCCAAGGATGAATCTAGATACACCGAGCTACCTATACTTGGCGTTCTCTCGTTCATACGTCGCAATCGATCGTCGCCTCGACTTCGGGGTGAGGAAGGGCGCCGACCTACCTATACTTGGCGTCCTCTCATTCGTACGCCGTGCTCGATCGTCACCTTGACTCTGAGGTGAGGAAGTGCGCCAACCTACCTATACTTAGCGTCCGCTCGTTTGTATGCCGCGCTCGATCGTCACCTCGACTCCGGGGTGAGTAAAGGCACCGACCTACCTATACTTGGCATACGCTCATTCGTACGTCACGCTCGATCGTCACCTCGACTCCGGGATGAGGAAGGGTGCCGACCTACCTATACTTAGCGTCCGCTCATTCGTACGTCGCGCTTGATCGTCACCTCGACTCCGGGGTAAGGAAGGGCGTTGACCTACCTATACTCGGTGTCCTCTCATTCGTACGTCGCGCTCGATCATCACCTCGATTCTAGGGTGAGGTAGGACGCCGACCCACCTATATTTGGTGTTCGCTCATTCGTACGTCGCGCTCGATCATCATCTCGACTCCGGGGTGAGGAAGGACGCCGATCCACCTATACTTGGCGTTCACTCGTTTGTATGTCGCGCTCTGTCATCACCTCGGCTTCGGGATGAGGAAGGACGCCGATCTACTTATAATTGGTGTTCGCTAATTCGAAAGTCACGCTCGCTCGACACTCGACACTCGATTCTATGTATACTTGGCATCCACGAGACACCAGCCTATCCACACTTGCAAGAAATAAAACCATTGCATTGACGGGCTAAAAATACTTTATTTATATTCAACACTATGTACAATGTATTATGGGCTTCCCACCCTTATAAGATGCCCGAAGACTTACAAAAATTTAATAACAAAAGCGAGGGTAGCTCAAGCTGCCTTCTCGGTCACCACTTCTCCCTGCCCAGCGCTTTCGTCAGGAGCTACGATGGCAACCTCCAGCTCGGTGCTTCCGCCGGCCACCTCGCCTCCCCCTGCTGGCTCGGCTCTGCCTCCCTGGGGCATTTCCTTGGTAAGGCGATACCTTGCATGAAACTCCTGGTCATCGAACGCGGGCAGGGATTTCTTGACGGCGTCAAGGGCGTTGTGCCACCCGACGGCCGTGGAGTCGGCTAGGTCAATGTAGAATTGATCGGAAGCCTTGTACTCCTCCACGGCCTTTTCCGCTCTGCTCTCGGCAAGCTTCGTCGCCTCGTAGGACGCCCGGGCATCCCTTTTGAATGAGTCCCTCTGCCTTTTCATGGCGTTAAAGAGCCCGTTGACCTCCTCCATCTAGGCCTGAATAGCCTGGTTAGAGTCACTTAAGAGTCGATGGGACTCCTTCAGTTTGGCGACCGTCAGGCCTTCCGTGACCAACCTCGAATCGAGGAGGGCTGCCTTTTCTTCCGCCTGTTGCAGTTAGGCCAGGAGCTCTTCCTCTCGCGAGAAAGATTCACCGGCCTTCTTCATCGCCGGGGCCACCTCCTCGGCCTCCATGGCGGCGAAAAGGGCACAATGCTGCAGGACTTGCGGAAAACAAAAACAGGGTTAGGAGCTAAAACAGAGAAAAACGCACTTGGAGAATTTTTTGGAAAATTTACCGACCTGAACGGCCTCCTGAGCAATCGCCGCCACTTGAGCCTTCATGGTGCCTTGGGGAATCTTGGCCCCCGCCGCCTTCTCCATGTCCGCCAGTAAACTGTCAGCTACAGAGAGCCCCAAAGGCACCTCGATGCAGACGCCGCCCTCCTGCACCTGTATCCCGGCCGGGGGTGGCCGCGAAACCACCCTCTTCTACCTCTTAAGCGGAGATTCAGCAGAGGGCGGCACCTCCGTCCTGGCCCGGGGCACCGGATCCTGTGCATGCTTCTGCCCTCCTATGCAGCATTCCTCTGGAACGGGAGGGGCTGCGGAAACCCTGGCCGAAGGGGCTTGCCGAGGAGCCGTCCTCGGTGCGGGTCGGGACGAGCTCGCGCCACCACCCTTCCTCCCCTGAGCCTTAGCGGCCATGGCAGCCATGATCGTCGAGCGATCCATCGGCTCTGCGAGATACACATAAGAAAAAGATCAACGGCCAAAAACAGCAAAATTATGATAAAATCATGCTAAGTATAAATAGATCGGCGAAGCCCTAACTTACCCCCAAAGCGCGCGGGACTGAGTCCCGCCCAGCTTAAAGCCTGCTCGGAAAGCAGGATATCGGCCCGCTGGATCGGTTCCCACTGTGACACTACCCTCGCCTCTGGGACATTTGACTGTCTAACCCTAGGGCAATTGGCCCTATGCCACTTGATGGGCACGGGCCAATCCTCGCCCTCCGGAGGCTCGACGAAGACAAACTTCTCCTTCCATTCGTGGATGGAAGAAGGGACGACCACTACCCCAGACCCGGCTGCCTTACCCTTATGTTTTTTGAAAGAAAGGTACACCCATCTCGGTTCATCCTTGCTGATACCGGGGTGATTTTTATAACAAAGAAAGAAGAGGAGAAGGCTCAAGTCGAAAAGGATCCGATCAATCTTTAACCGTAATAGAAACCCGAGGAGGATTCTCCATGAATTCGGCACTAGCTGGCCCGGAGCGAGACGGAAACAATGAAGCATGGCGCAAACTTCAGGCAAGAAGGGCAGACGCATTCTTGCCCGGAACGCTTCCAAGTACAGAGCAATCTCATTGCCCTGCACTCGCCCTCCCTGGTCAGATGAAGTGAATAGCCAGGGAGAATGTGGAAACGAGCCCAGATATCGGAAAGCTCATCCAAGCGGTTCAAAACTGAGGGCGCATCGCGGGTATTTTCGATGCGCGCCTTGGGGCCATTTTTGCCCCCCGACGACAATGGACAAGGGCATCGTTCCTCCTAGGGGCGAGCCCGACGTAGAATACGAAGATGAAGAGGAAGAAGAACTCTATCGGCTATCGGAAGCTGAGGAGGAAGAAGACACACTAGACTCGGCTTCAGAAGCTGAAGCCTCATCGTCCGACTCGACCCCAACTACATCAATAAATACTTCGAAGGAAGACATCTACCCTGATTCAAGGAAGGATTGACCGAAGAAAGTTTTTTTTAAGCTGAAGTTCCGACCTAAGCAGATGTGTGCCGGGCAATCTTCAGACGGCAAAAGACGACTAAGGTGAAGTATCTGCCATGGGATGGCCTCCCCTATTTATAAACTCAGCAAAAAAGCATCCAACGGCTTAAATCCGTTCCCGCCGAAATGAAGCGTCATACCCAGCGGCCACAGAGACTCCGCGTGGCGACCGACCATTGGACATGTCCCCCCTCACTCGGATTCGGATGACAACCCCTTGCGTCCTGCCACTGTGGAGGACACGTGGCACAAAGGCCAACAGACCGAGCGAGCGAAGCGGCGCCTCCTTTAAAGCGCAATCATTTCACTGATTCGTTGACATCACCGAAGATACGTGCAGGAATGAAGGCGCTTTGTGAATTGCCATATGGATCCAAGAGTCCAAGAGGCGTAGCCGCCAAACGTCGCATCATCCTTAGATAACCCATTAAGGAGAATCCTCGGTTGAATCATTAAAAACCGGGTAGGCCACTCTCGACCCAACCCATAAATAGATCAGAGCGAGAGTGAGGGGCTAGTGATGAGGCTCATAAGTAGGAATTCCCCAGATCACGACACGTAGCAGATGACGTGTTGTTCACGTAAGACCACTAGATTCCTGGGGGCTACGGAGCTGGAATAAGTATGATACATTGGGGACTTTTCTCGGGACCTCGTCTCCGAGGTTATATCCGACCTTTTGGAGACCTCCCCGGAGTACCTTCCCTACGGGCCTAGCGACCAGCCAACAGCTCGGCCCCGAACAATCCTAAAGTCGAGCTTTTACAGCCTCATTGCACGTCTCCGAGCTATTACAGAGCTGAGCTTCCTTGGCCTCCTCGCTCGCCTCCGAGCTATCCATTGAGCTGGGGTTCCTCGGCTTCCCTGTTCAACCGAGAGCACGGAATCTAAGCGCCCCCGTAACGGCTCCATATATCTCGCCAAAACGAGATCTCCGCCATTCCACGTCCCGCATCCCACGCTGGCGCATCTCTCCATTAATGAGTGTATCCCGCTATTAATGGATGCACCCCACCATCAACGCGAACGTGACGTATAGGCGTAACAGACGGCGAGAATCTCACGCTAGTTCGCTCCAAGCGATCGTTATATAAACCCTCTCTTCCAGACGATTCAGGTAACTCGAATCCATTCCAATACGCCGCTACCCTGCCATTATTACTCGGTACTTTCTTGATCGTCGGAGGTTCCCATGGTGGTTTCCCACCCCAGGACTTCCCTTGTAGGTGGCTCGGCGTCAATGGCAACCAACAACCCATTAAAATCCACACACTCAACCTTTACAGAAAATCTCAATCGTTTAGCACCGCTAGCAACAAGATCGACGGAGAACAATATCTGAGGGAGATTCAGACCTCCATCACCTATCAAGTTAAAATTGGTTTTTTTTCAATCCCATATTTTTCTTCTAAAAAATCTAAAATTCAAAAGCATGTAAAACTATAACTCAGCAATAAAAAATTTGGATTTTTTTATTGGTTCTTTTTTGTTTTGTCAAAGAAGAAACAGGAAAGAATGGAGCTTTGGAATACTTAACGAGAGTTATTGTTGGGTATTCGTTTGTTGAGCGTTCGGATGAAAAATTGACCAGGAAATGGAGATGAGTAAGGAGATTAAAAAGATATTGTAGAGAGATAAAAATGAGAAAGCAACTTATGAGGAAAAGAAAGAAAGAGAAAAGGATGGATTCGGAAAAGGGTTTGCTATTTTCACCCGAAGAAAGCTGAAGAGTAAAACAAGACATCTAGATATCGGTACTGAGATGTGTGGCGGAAGGTGCACACAGCATAAAAATAGCAGCTAAGGAATAACAACCATCCCAATTGGGTAATGATAGTGTGGGTAATAACAAAACAGAAATGCAGTAAAATTATAAAATTTTACTGCAAGGACTTGGGCAAAGGAATCATTGCAATCAATGGTTTTTTCTTAAGCGTTTTGGACCCAGACACCTAATCCGATTGGTATTAGATCTGAGGGGGCTAAAATACAATTTTCGCTTTCATTTTTGAAACGTGTTTTCCCAATTTAAGTCCCTCAAAACTTCAATATTTCCTTATTAGCTCCTCAAAACTTAATATTTGTTCCTTAAATAACCTAACTTACTCGATATTAGTCCCTATGGCCCAATTCAGTCAAAATTTAACTCGATCACCTGGTTAACCCCTTAACCACGCGTGTAAATTGACAAAAATTCCCCCGGTCAAAATTTATTGTTTCAACTGCCAAAAAGTTGACCCCAGTTCCCTTTCTTTCTTTCTTTCTCCTATCTAAATCCCTAACCCATTAAAAAAACCATAAGTCCCCCAATTTTTTAAGAACACCAGATCTGAAATCCTTTATAAGGCAGGGAGTGGAGTTCGAAGACGAGTTCGAGATCGAGCAAGGAAAGGAGTGGAGTTACAGAACATGGTGATTTTACTGTTATGGAATGGGGATTAAGATTTTGTTTGGTTTATAATATACGGTCACAAGTTACAGAAGGTGGTGAAAAGCATCTTGAAATTGAATTACAAATTGTATCTTTAAAGAAATTATAAATTGGAAACAAGTCAGAGAACTTGGTTCTGCTATACATTGGTAATTATTAGAACACTGATAACGCTAACAGCTTATGGTACTTGGTGCTGCTATATATTTGTTGATCTTGAAAAAAAAATTACAAATTGTATGTTAAAAAATTACAAACTATACACATTTCATGTATTCTGGCTGGGGACTCCATATGAGCTTTTGAAGAGAGCTTTGCGGTAGATAGAAACACTCATGGAACTTGCTAAGAGCTACTCTCTGCAAGCTCCTCTTATAAGGGTGTGATCGCAAAGCTGATGAGGGATTTTAGTCATATTAATATATGCAGTTGACGCACTGTAATGGTTGATGTTTTTTGGCTGATGATGTAATACCTGATAAAATTGTGATGTTAGTAAAAAATTTTATCCATCATCAAACTTTTCCACAACACCATGTCCTACCACCTCCAAAGAAGACTATTCTTAGTAAAAAAAATTTATCCATCCTAATCACTTTTTAAGAAATGAAACTCTCCATATTCAAAAGAGTAAAATCCTACACTCTTTCATTTTTTACACTATGATTTTTTGCTGAGTTTACATTAAAATTTTTGCTCAATGTTGAACAACAAAAAGATCATGTATTTATAAGAGTTTCAATCTTGATGCAAAAGAGAGTATAGAGATTATTTATCCTGCAGTCAATGTACTTTAGTTTGAAATAATAGAATCTTTCCTGTAGCTAGTCAAACCGTTTTCTTCAAAAAGATAAGATTCTTTATTGATTGGTCACATCTCATTTTGCCATGCTTTATAGGGTTTGGATCTACATGTTAGGATATAGGACGTTTTGTGTGTAGGTCCAGTAACAAGTAGCGGAGAATCTTACCTGTAGCAAGTGCTTAATTTCAAGTATTTTCATTTATAGTAAGTTATATTAATTAGTAGATATGTAGATTAATTATGTATAAATGTTTATTTTCTTAACAGGATAGAGAGTGTTATTCTTGAAGTTGTGTTAAGATATGGAGGTTATTGAAGAAATATTCCAAGAACAAGAAGTAGAAAATATGAATGTTGTAGACAAAAGACATTTAGAATAGAAACAGATAAGAGTATATTAAGAATATTAGGTGAGCAAATTAATTGCTGAGTTTACTTCTAATGTTAGAGGTCATGTTTTGAAAATTGCATATCTTGTTGTTGGTACAAATCCTAAAGGGTCCATGCAAATCAGAAATAATGACATGTATGTTGATATGGTTAAAATTTATCTACCATACAAGAGAGTTGAGTTGTTTCTAGCTCTTGGAGATGGTGGCAATCCTTCTGGAATCGATATCATACCTCATTGTAGGAGAAGGAAGCCACCTAGGGTTTCTAGGTTGAGGAAAAATTCAAACCCTGAATACCTTGATTCTGAAGAAATACACAACTCGCTTAACTTAGAAATACAAATTACAAGCAGCTTTTTGTTTTACCACATATATTATTCTGTGCATGCAGTAATACTGGGAGTAGCTTCTCCCAATTCTTGTAGACAAATAAAACGACCATGAATTCAAATAGAAAAATAGAGGTTAATTTCTGATAGATTCATCAACAAGCATTGCATCAATACAATTGGATCAGTACAATTCCTTGCAATATATTATGTATTACTCCCTCCCTTTCAATTTATTTATTGGTCCACTTTTAAACTTTTTTTTTGTTTCAAAATATTTGTGCATTTAAATTATCAAGAAAAGAATTGGCATTATCAATGTACTTTCATGCCTAAACTAACCCTCAATTATATATACTCATGCTATCTCTCATGCTTTGACTATCATAAATAAGTCATGAGCCGTACTTAACAGGGTTAAAATGGAGTTTTTGCATTGGTGCTTTCATTAATGTGTGTGAATCTTAAATTTTCTTAAAAGTGATGAAAGTTTCAAAAGTGAGTATAAACATTTAGCTTATATATTAATTACGGTGTCGTATGTGGTGTCGCATGTGTATAAAAATATAGCATTATATGAGATTGGTGGTCTTGAAGGCTTCAATTTCAATTTCATTACGATAAAAGAGTGATCTATCATATTGCACGTTTCTTTTGGATTATAAGGAAAACCGAAATCTTTATATTGAATAGAGAATAATGGATAAAAAAAATCCCTATGAGCGAAACCCACGATGGTTAGAAAAATCGACTCTATATTTTTTTTGACGATCAAAATCGTCCATCTTAATCTTTAGCTAAGCTGATCTGATATCGATCTTAAATGATTTTAATATTCTTTACCGAAATCAGTGTACAAAATTAATGGTCTTGCAAAAAACAAAATATTTTCATCACTAGATCAATGGGTAAAAAGTATTAAAACCATATAAAAGTTAGTATTTCATGTTTTAGATGATGAAGATTAAGATCAATGGTTTCTAATTATTGAAAAAGTGACTTTAATTCTTTACCCCATAGGAAAGATTCCCTTTGTAGCGTCTTTATGCTCCAATATTAATTCTTTATTAAATAGTGCACCATGGATGTGTACACATATTTAGCTAAACTATTAATGATTCTTTAGCCAAGTCATGATGTTCTTAGCAATTCAAACCCAGGACTTCCTTCCAAAATACAAATTTATATAAAAGCAACAAGCAATATATAAAATTGCTCTAAGCCCCTCTACGTACAAACATTGCCAACATAGGCAACTACATGGATATATAGAGAGAGAGAGAAAGAGAATAATGGAGAAAAGATGCCATAGGAGGGAATTTCCTTCTATGGCGTCGAAAAGGCACACCCTCCTTTATTTTTTACGACGATCGGCACACATCATCTTCATCGTTATCATCTAAGATGTGGGTACACCAAATTTCATGCGATTCTACGATTTTTTCACCGTTGATTTTGTGGGTTCAAAATTAACGGTTTACCGACAACATAACTTTTTACATTGCAAAATCAACGGTGAAAAAGTCGTTGAATCACATGAACACATATATACACACACACACACAACCAAGGCAACCTGTCCATTTTATTAGATATATAATATATTGTCGCCTTCCACAATTTCTAGTATTATATATTTTTCAAGGGCACTTGGGCTTTTTTCCATGGGTCCTGAGGCCAGCATAGCAAGGGCAAGAGTTTCTGTTGCCATAAGTCCCAGATGGGACACAGTGGCACCTCATGCAGCATGTCCCACAAGCTCTGTGGCATACATTCTTCCTTGATGATTTCCTGCATCTCATGGCACATGCAAAGTTGCAATCTGCATGCGCAGCACACAAGGAAAAATCTAAGATCGATAAAATCAACATTTTGAACATAGTCGGCTATCAAATTGTGGCATAATAATGAGAATGCATTTAATCCTTGATTGCCAAATTATCATAGTGATATATGGTCTAATTAATTGAAGGCTAAATTATATGTATAAATGTGATATGATTAAAAAATTTAAAAAAAATTGGGAGTGTGATACTTAAAGAAGCCTAGGAATTTAAGATGAGATATTAAAAATACCGAGATTAAGCAAAAATATATTATTTTATAAAATGAAGAAGAACTTGGATGCAGATATGAGAAAAGGCCAAGATTTTGATAGATGCAGGAAACTGTGCATACTTATCTTCGGATGACGGCGAATTTTGTCAAGAGAGGCCACTCTATCATCCTGTCAAGAGAGGCCACTCTGAGAATTAGTTTTATGAATATATAGGAGCAAAAGTGGGCACAAAAATAGAGGGAGAAATACATAAGAAGAATGAATGCCTCACATCTGAGATCCCAATGCCATGCTCCAAGGTTGCTTCTGCAAACACCTACATTTAAATCATAGAAAGAAAAAGAGAAGAAAAAAAAACTCAATATATATACTGAAACAAGAGAATGAGAGAAAAATAATCCTATGGATGTGATAACAGAGTTGAGTTGAAGATAGCACCAGCAAGAAGAGGAAGACAACAATGAAGCACAGAAGAAGCTTGTGTGTTCTAGTACAACTAATAGTCATTTTCATATGATAGCTAGCAAGAGAACAAGAGATATGGGACACTCTTTTATAGCTGATAGTCATTTCCCCTCTGTTTTTTTCTTCTGTAGGTGTCTTGTTTCTCTTTTGCTCTATTTTTTGGTTGTATCTTTTACCTTTACCAGCGCGAATCATCAAGACAATATCACGTTCGAAGCTGTATCTTTTTTTGTGGACATTTAATGATTGATAAGAAAATAATAAACTCGGTCGTCTTTTATTATGAAAAAAATCATCTTAATTTATAAACTCCAAATAAACTGATTGATAACCAATAATCATAACCACCTAACCAATAATCTATTATAATCTCAACACATTGAATAGAAACTAAACATATTTTTGATAACGATAATATTCAGCAGTTACATGAAAGTATTTCCTAATCTAACGGTGGATAACCGAGAGTTTGCATAATATCTTCAGTCTAATATGCAACCAGCAAAAAGAAGGATGAAGAAAAACAATTTCTTATGGTATAAGCAAGACGAACATGACCTCTTGTCTCTTTCGTATAAGCTAGGTGGACCGAACCTCGAAATATGTAATCTCTTTCGCATAAGATAGGTGGACTGAATCTCGAAATCTCTTTTGCTAGAAATGCCTTGTGGAGAAGCGTCATAGATAAGTATGATTGCGCAAATTTGATCCTGATGGAGGCTATTGTCGATGATCCATAGAAAAGATAAAACTTCAAACCCGATATTGTTTTAGAATTTATTTATTTCGGATTGACAGACTAAAAATATAAATGAAGATAAATGTTTGATCGAGGCATTAGCTCTGATACTATGATAATAAAGTAATAAACCGGTCTTCTTTATTATGAGAAAAATCATCTTAATTTATACAACTCTAAATAAACTGATTGATAACCAATAATTATAGCAATCTAACTAATAATCTATTATTATCCCAACACATTGAATAGAAACTATAACTGTTTTCGATAATAATAATATCCAGCAGTTAGATGAAAGTATTTCCTAATCTAACAAACTCAGGATGAACTCGGCGAAAACACTAGCTAGAAAAGTAGGAAAAAGAACATTCAACATCATGTTATAAATTAAACAGAGATTCTAGTCAACGATATTGTTTTGCTGCTTGTATCGATGTTCAAATACTGAACTATACCTGCGATTAATCTGAGTAGAAATACTTGTTACAATTCTAAACTTTACACGCTTTTTTCCATTTCTTGGTTTCACATGATGTAATCTTTTTTTTTCTTTTCCCTTTCTGATAATTAATGTTGGTGCACGGTAGCTTTGGCTTATTAGGTCATCACCAGCCTGGCATTTTGAGCTTTTTCTGATGAGAAGCTGGCTATTCTTTGTATCATGCAAGAGCATAAATAGCTTAGCTTTTTATGGTGCTTTACTTGGGAGTTAGGGGAAGGTAAAGATAGGGGCAGGAAATCAATATGGTCCCAATTTGATAAAAACGAAAGAAATTTATTTTGGATGCAACTCGTTCGGAAATAAAACTGGGGGATTCTCATATTATAAAGAAAAGTCATACCAACTTAGCTATATATGCCCAGTTGGTGATAGAAATGAAAGTTCAATAGACCAAGTGAAGGAGATTGAATATACTAGATGCCCTTGTCCTTTTATATGCTGGTATTTCACTGGAAGCCTCTCAAAAATCACTGCACACAAGACCCCAGTAAAGATGACAACAGTGTGATTCATGAAGGAAAAGGGGAAGATGAAAACAGGTAAAGTAAAACACCATTGCATTTGTAGAGTGTTTTTCGTTACCCAATTGAGATAGTAATGCGCTCGCTTCTCAGACGTATACAGATTCCCCATGCCTGGGTTAAGCTGGGGTTTATTGATCGTGGGGATCCAAATCCCCGACAGCCGCGGACAAAACTGCCGTTAATTGCCCCTCGTATTGAGGCGAGAGAGTCTCCGATTAACGGGTCGAACAGATCATGCGAACTCAATGTACAGTATGCGTGTGTTGTGCTTTGAAAACAAATTTGAGAGTGCTTTGGGCATATTGGTGGTCTCGCAGAGTTTACGGGGATCCTGCTATCTGGATAGTAGGCTGGGGTCGAGGGGGCTAGCAGCCTCCTTGCGGGATGCGGGGCAATGCCCCATCAGAATTTTTTTTTGTAATTGAAGGCCTTTTGACTGTGTCGGGGAGCTCCCGAAAAGAGAGGAAAAGGATAAGGGGTGCTTGCGCCGGTACAAACAGAGGATTGGTGCGCAAAAGGGTTGCGCCGGCGTATAGGGGCTGCGCTTCGGGGTTGCACCCCTGTGGAGCTGCACTCCGGGATTGCGCTTGCGCAAAGGGGTTACACCCTCTGCGGAGCTGCGCTCTTGGGGTTTCCCTAAGGGAAAAACCCAAAGGGGTCCTCTTTGATAGGTCATCCCAAATCTTCTCATATTTTGGCTCAAAAAGGTTCTCTTGAATTTTCAAATTTTTGAATCCAGCCACAATGAGGTTTTGAAGATGGGTTCTCGTTCTTTTTCCTCTTTTTTTTTGGATCTTGAAGAAGTAGATGGAGAAAATTAAAAACCTTTCATTTTTGGGATTTGATGGGAGATTGATATTTCTCTTCAATGGATTTGTGGTCTTATCCTATTTATTTTTTTAAAAAAAGAAGAAGAGTTTTTTCTTTTGATTTAATTGAAAAAAAGAAGAAGGAGATGAACCTTGTAGAAAAAGAGAGAAGGGAGGCACAAAACCCTAGAAACATTGAGGAGAGAATAATTGTTAGTCATCACTCATCATGTTGGTCTTTTATCGACTTGCAAGTTTAAATATAGCCCTTTGGGCTTTATAAAATTGCATTTGTGTCTTTCCCATAGCTATGTACTCATTTCTTTTTGCACATAAACCATGGGTTTTACAAAATTTGGCTTATTGCCTATTTACTTTACATTTATTTTCTTGCAATTTCACTTAAATTTATTCATTATATAATTTTGTCAATTCATGACATGGGGCCGGCCCCTCCCCTTACTTGGGCTCGGGTCCGCTTGCTCGGGCTCGGGCCTACTTGGCTTCAGTTTGGGCCCACTTGGTTTGGATGTTGATCATGACTTTGATCTGGTTAATGGGGTATAATTTTTGACTCTAATAGCATTCGAGATTGTTTGGTCAATTAACAAGCACAACTTCAGCCCCTTTATTGTTTTTATATTATGCTGGCATTGATCCCTCTGTTGAATTCAAATTGGTGTAATCAAGTGTGGAATTATTGTTACGTATCATTGAAGAATTATGCTCTGCAGTTCATTATTGCAAACTGATGAGAATTATAAACTGCATAGGGTATCAGGGATGTATTCAAATAGACTATAGAATCTTAGAAATTGTAAAACTAGAGCAATATAGAGTTCATCTCTTGATACGAACATATATTCGCCTCATAACTTTGAGGACAAAACCAATTTCATGAGAGCTTCAACTGCAATCGAGTATTTCACAAGAGTAAGACCCATCAGATCATTTAATGATCAAAACTGTCATAATTCAATGGAACAGCAACAAAATTAGAAAAGAAATGCAGACAAGTGTTAACCGCTATTAATTGTTAAGTTACATTTCAGGGATCAGGAATAATCAAGAAAATTTTGTCTACAAAATATAATATAATCATGTAAATTTGGTACATCGACAGCAACTTGAGATATGATTCTTTACAACGAGATGCAACGCCAACAAATTAAATATCAATCTTCTTTGTCCCCAGGCTGATACTCCTTGTTTCCTTCTCCTTCAGAGATTGATGATCTGCTTGTCTCTTCAGCCTCAGTTTGAATTCGTCTTGGCTGAGGTGGTGTGTATTCGTCTTGAGTGGCGATGTACATAATAAGCATAATGATAGCAACCACAAGGACTAATATGATCGCCCCATTGATGCCAATTAGTGAGTGAACAAATCCCAATGATGGAGGGGCATTAACTCTTTTCTTTATGGTTCTCCCTTCTCTGTACCTTTCAAGAAACCGACTTATTTGCGATCCATGATCATTGTCGTCAACAAGGTTTGTTGAACCTTCGACCTTAAAAGAAAAGGAAAAACTCCAATTAAAGCCAATATAAGAAGACTAAGTATCAAAACAAGGATATAAGTCGGTTTAATTGCAAAGACTGGTAAATGTTGAATACCAAATTAAAGTCGAGTAAATATATAACAACTCAAAAATCCATGGCATTGCATTACATATGCTTGAATATGATAATTTGACACAATAATCCAAGAAAAACAGTGATGACTTGTGTGCCAAACATATGAAACTGAGTAATTATCCGGTAAAGAAAGGAAATTATATATGACCAAAAGCTTCAATTTGTATGCTAAATGATGGAAAATAGAAACTTGTAGAGAAGCCATGTCCTTGTAATCTAAACATTTTCTCATAAATATGTGGTCGGCATGACCCCTAAGTCAAGAACTTAACCTCTACAAAAGAATCGATCAAAGTTTACAGTTTGGCATCAATTTACCATCACTTGTGCAAACTTCTAATTTATGGCGGAAGTAAGAGGAAGTTATGCAACAGAACTTAGATGACCATGTGATGGAGGTCGTGATCTTCCTCAGATGTTGTCCTCCGTCGATCTGGTGCGAGAGGTTTTGAGCGGTTGAGATTTAGTTTGAGAGTGAAATGTGTGGATCTCAATGGGTTGGTGTCGACCGTAGGACCCTCCGACGATCAAGTTAGTACCGTGGAATAAAAGCAGAGTGGCGATCTATTAGAATGAATTCGACTTACCAGAGTCGTCTGAAAGAGAGGTTTATATAGTGATCACATGGAGCGAGCCGGTGCGAGATCCTCGCCGTAAGTTACGCTCCTGCATTACGCCCGCATCAATGGCAGGATACGGTCATTAATGGAGGGACGTGCCAGCGTGGGGCGCGAAACGTGGGGCTGCGGATATCTCGCTTTGGCGAGATACACGGATCCGTTGCGGAGGCGGTTGGGCTCCGAGTTCTCGGTTGATCGGGGAAGCCGAGGAAGCTCAGCTCGATGGATGGCTCGGAGGCGAGCCGGGAGGCCGAGAAAGCTCAGCTCTGTAACAGCTCGAAGACGAGTAAGGAGGCTGTGGAAGCTCGGTTGTAGGATTGCTCGAAAGTGAGCTGTTGGTTGGTTGCTAGGCGAATATGGAAGGTACTCCGGAGAGGTCTCCAAAAGATCGGATGCAATCTCGAAGACGAGGTCCCGAGGAACGTCCTCAATGCATCATACTTATTCCAGCTTCGAATTCCTCAGAAATCTAGCAGGCTTACGCGGATGACACGTCATCCGTTACGTGTCGTGATCTAAGAAATTCCCACTTATGAGCATCATCATTAGCCCCCCACTCTCGTTTCGACCTATTTATGGGTCGGGTCGAAAGTGGTCTGCTTGGTTCTCTCTGCTCAGCTTGGTGCCGAGAATTCTTCGTGGAGGATTGTCCGGGGACGACAGGGCGTTTGGCAGTTGCGTCTTTTCGATCTTCGAGTCCATGTGGCGTCTCACCGTGCGCCTTAATTTTCGCGCGTATCCCCGATAACGTCAACGGATCGATGAAATGATTATGCTTTAAAGAGAGGACGCCGTTTTACTTGATCGTCAGTTGGGATACGGGCCACGTGTCCAACATTGGTTGGCGGGGCGCAACAGGCTGTCTCTCACTCCTGCCACGAAGAGACGTTTCCAATGGTCGATCGCCACGTGGAGCCTCGACGGCCGCTAGGCGCAACGCTTCGTTTTGACGGGAATCGATCTGGGCCGTACGATGTTCTCTTTGGAGTGTATAAATAGGAGGGGATCATCCCAGGGCCGACACTTTGCCTTAGTTGCCTCTCGTTATTTGAAGATTGCCCGGCGCACTCCCACTTAGTTCAGATCTTCTGCTAAATTTTCCTCGGCAAACCCTTTTCTTGAACGGTTAGATGTCTTCCTTCGAGGTATCTGTGGATGTAGTAGGGATAGAATCGGGCGATGAGGCTCCAGTTTCTAGGACCGAGTCCAGCTGGTCTTCTTCCTCGGCTTCAGATAGCCGAAGGGGTTTTTCTTCTTCATCTACGTCTTCTATGTCGGGTACGCCCCCAGGGCGGCCCTGAGGGCCAGGGCCACCCTTGTCACTCATCGTCGGGCGGCGACAAGGGCTCCCAAGGTGCGCATCGGAAATACCCGCGATGCACCCTCGGTCTTGAATCGTCTGGACGAGATTTCTGACATCCGGGCTCGGTTCCATATCCCCTCTGGCTATTCACTTCGTCTAGCCAGAAAGGATGAGCGGGCATATCATGTGCGGGACAAGGAGATTGCTCTTGTATCTGGAAGTATTCCGGGAAGGGATGCGTCTGCCCTTCTCATCCGAGATTTGTGTGGTGCTCTATTGTTTCCTTCTTACCCCGGCCAGCTAGCGTCGAACTCGTGGAGGATCCTCATCGGGTTTATGGTCCGGTTAAAATTTGATCGGACCGTTTCGATTTGAGCCTCATGTCTTTTCTTTGTTATAAAAATCACCCCGGTACCAGTTAAGGAAGAACCGAGCTGGGTGTATCTGTCGTTTAAAAAATGTAAGGATAGGACGGCCGGGTCTGGGGTAGTGGTCGTCCCTTCTTCTATCCATGAATGAAAGGAGAAGTTCGTTTTCGTCGGGCCTCCGGAGGGTGAAGATTGGCCTATGCCCACCCAGTGGCACAGGGCCGACTGCCCGAGGGTGAGGCAGTCGAACGCCCCCGAAGCGAAGGTGGTGTCCCGGTAGGACCCGATCCAGCGAGCTAATGTCCTGCTCTCAGAGAGAGTACTAAGCTGGCCCGGGTTCAGTCCTGCGCATTTTTTGGGTAAGTTAGGGCTTTCGACGATCTGTTTAGACTTCGCCAAAATTCTTTTGCCGTTTCTGTGTTGCTGACCCTTTCCTTATATTTTTATCTTTTTTCTTTCTTTTTTGCAGAGCCCATGGAGCAATCGAAAATTATAGCCGCTATAGCTGCCAAGGCCCAGGGAAGAAAGACCGGTGGTGCAAGCTTGTCCCGACCAGGTACGAGCGCGGCTCCTAGGCAAATTTCTCCGGCCAAGACTCTCGCAGCGCCCCCGTCCCGGAGGAACACCGCGGGGGGATAGAAACATGTGCGGGACCCGACGCCTCGGGCTAGGGCGGAGGTGACTGCCCCCGCCGAATCCCCCCTTAAGAGACAGAAACGGATGGTTTCTCGGCCACCCCTGCCGGGATCCAAGTGCAGGAGGGTGACTTCTGTATCGAGGTGTCCTCAGGGCTATCCATGGCCGACAGCTTGCTGGCGGGCATGGAGAAGACGGCTGGGGCCAAGATTCCCCGGGGAACCATGAAGGCCCAAGTGGCCGCGAAGCTCATGAGGCAGTTCAGGTCGGTAGCTTTTCCTGAAAATTTCTTAAGCTTTATTTTCTCGGTTTCAGCTTCTTGACACGCTTCCTGTTTTCCTCAGGTCCTCCAGCACAGCGCTCTCCTTACCGCTATGGAGTCCGAGGAGATTACCCCGCCAATAAAGAAGGCAGGCGAATCTTTCTCTCGAGAAGAAGAGCTTCTCCTTCAGTTGCAGCAGGCGGAAGAAAAGGCGACCCTTCTTGACTCGAGATTGGTCGCCGAAGGCCTGATGGTTTCCAAGCTGAAGAAGTCCCATCGACTTTTAACCGAATCTAACCGGGCTATTCAGGCCCAGATGGAGGAGACGAACGAGCTTTTCAACGCCATGAAAAGGTCGAGGGACGCTATAAAAAAGGATAGCCGAACGGCTAGTGATGCGGCGAAGCTTGCGAAGAGCAAGACAGAGAGGGCCATGGAGGAGTACAAGGTGTCGGATCAGTTTTATATCGATTTTGCCGACTACGCGGCCATTGGGTGGCACAACGCTCTCGACGCCGTCAAAGAGACCATGCCCGAGTTCGTCGACAGCGAGCTCCGCGCAAGGGATCCCCTCGCCGAGGAAGCGCCACAGGGGGCGGCGCCGAGCTGGCCGTAGAAGGCGTGGCGGCTGGCGGAAGCGTCGAGCCCGAGGTCGCCGTTGTGGTCCCCGACGGAGGCGCAGAGCAAGGAGAGGTGGCGGCCGAGCGGGCAGCCTGAGCTATCCCCTTTTTCTCTTTTTTTCTTTTAGAATTTTGTAAGCCTCCGGGCATTTTTGCAAGGCTGAAGAGCCCACAATACCTTGTATATAATTTTGATCGTAAATAAAATACATATATTTGCTCAAAAACTTCTCTTCTTTTAGCTCGCAAAACTTCTCTTCTTTTATCTTGCAAGTACAAGTCATTTTATCTTGTCAGTAATTTTAGCTCGCAAGCCTTTTATCTTGCTAGTGTTTAGGCGGACGCGACGCAAAGGTTATCAAAAAGGCGTGACGCAATCTTCCTGTAGGCCGGTGTTCTCCCTTTCCCCGGAGTCGAGGAAGCGACCGTGCATCGAGTATGAATCGAGAGATAGCCAAATGTAGGAAGGCCAGTACCCTCCCTTTCCCCGGAGTCGAAGGTGACGACCGCGCATCAAGTATGAGTTGTGCGATAGCCAAGTTTGAATAGGTCGGCGTCCCTCGATTCCTTCTTAGTGCGGGTCTTGGATCCATGTCTTCATAGGGCAGGAGGCTATCCGCTATGTATGGACCGAGCAGGAATCTGCTCAACAGCCTCGTGACGAAGGCTTTGGATCCACTTCTTTACAGGGCAAGAAGCTGCCCGTTGTGGATGGACCGAGCATGAATCTGCTCGGCGGCCTCGCGATGAGGGCTTTGGATCTACTTCTTTGCATGGCAGGAAGCTGCCCGTTGTGGATGGACCGAGCAGGAATCTGCACGGCGGCCTCGTGATGAGGGCTACGGAGCCCCACGGTGGGCGCGAGAAGCTCTTCCGTGAGAGGACCTAGTTCGGAAGACTTAGCTAATGCTGAACTTCTCTTCTTTTGGCTAATGATGAAGCTGAAAGGAATTGCATTATTTTAAAAAAAAGGTACATGCTTATTTATACAACTTAAGCTTTTCTACATTATAAGGCCGAGGAAAATTACGCCCCCGGCGTCCTGCAGGCGGTATGCTCCACCGGGCAACGCTTCTGTTACGAAAAATGGTTCGTCCCACTTCGGGAAGAACTTGTGCAGTCTCTCTTGGTCTATGAACTCGTTTCTTCGTAAGACCAAATCTTCCGTCTTGAAGGCCCGATATTTAACTCGGGCATTGTAGTAGCGAGCGGTCTGCTGCTGATAGACGGTTGTTCTGATTTGCGCTCGATCCCGTTTTTCTAACAAGATGTCCAAGTTGCTTCGGAGTGCCAAGGAGTTAGCTTCGTCGTCAAAGTGTATGACCCTATAACTGGGTAGTCCAATTTCCACGGGGACCATTGCCTCGGTTCCGTAGCAGAGGCTGAATGGGGTTTCTTCCGTGGAAGTTTTTTTCGACGTCCGCAACGCCTATAGCACCCGCGGTAGTTCTTCGACCCAGCTGCCTTGCCTTCCTTCCAAGCGAGCTCTGAGACCACGAATGACGCCACGGTTCGCTATCTCGGCCCGCCCGTTGCATTGTGGATGTGCGACCGCGGCAAACTTCATCAATATGTGGTAGTCGCTGCAAAACTCTTAATCGTTTTTGAAGTTGGTCCAATAGTCAGTAACCATGCACCTCGGGATTCCAAATCGGAAGATTATATTGTTTTGTAGGAACTTTATCGTAGAGACAGCGTCCGGTTTCCTGATGGGCACGGCATCTATCCATTTCGTGACGTAGTCCACAGCGACAAGGATGTATCTGTGTCCGCCTGTGCCGGTGGAGAGTTGGCCCACCATATCCATCCCCCATTATGTAAGCGGCAAAGGAGAACTGAGTGGCGTTAATTCGATGGCGGGAAGACGAGGTATGCTACCGAAGAGTTGACAGTTCTTACATCTTCTGACCAGCTTCTCGGTATCCTGGTGTATTCTCGACCAATAGTATCCTTGAAGCAGTGTCTTCTGGACCAGGTGCAGGCCCCTTGATGCAGTCCCTCGACCCCTTTATGTATCTCTCGCAGAACGTAGTCAGCCTCGTGGGGGTCGATGCACCGGAAGAGAAGCTGAGTGTATGATTTCTTGTACAAGTTTCCGTTGCTCCAGATGAAATGGCGTGCTTTGGCCCAAAGCCGGCGAGCTTCTCCTCGGTCTTCGGGAAATACACCATCCTTTAAGAATTCTACGAGGGGCTTTCTCCAATCTTGGCCTTCTTTCTGAGTTGTGTAGATCTGGAGCGTTACCTCTCTATCTTCCACGCTGGGCCTTGGCAAAGACTTCGAAGAGGATATTTCTTTTATGGTTGGCCGAATAGGAAGAAGCGAGCTTGCTTAAGGCATTGGCCTGGGTGTTCAAGTTCCTGAAAATCTGCTCCATTTGGACTTCGTTGAAATTTTTCCGAAACCTTTTTACCTCGGCCGGGTATTTTATCATAAGTGGCTCTCGGACCTCGAAACGCCCGGTTACTTGGCCGATGACTAGTGCAGAGTCGCTGCGTACCCTGATGGTCCTCAGCCCTACCCCGGAGGCGATTGTAGCCTTGCCAATAAAGCCTCATATTCCGAGGCGTTGTTTGACGCTCTAAAACCGAGCTTTAAAGAGTATTCCATTCCGCTTCATCCGGGCCGCGGATGATCAGGCCAGCCCCATTCCTCTCCTTTGTGGAGGATCCGTCCATGTAGAGTACCCAATCCGGGATCGTGTCGGGCACCTCCTCGACCGAAGGACATGGTCCGGGGCCCACGCTGCCGTTCCTTCTTTAGTGGAGATGGTGCATTCGACAACAAAATCCGCTAAGATCTGTGCTTTGATGGCTTGTCTGGGACGGTATTTGATGTCGAATTGGGGCAATTCCCACCTCCATTTCTCCAGATGATTCGGGGGAGGCGAGAATAGACCTTAAAGGTCGCTCGGTGAGGACGAGGATTCTGTGCGCTTGGAAATAGTGTCGAAGTTTCCTGAAGGCGACGACGAGCGTCAGGACTATTTTCTCTATGGCCGGGTATCTTGTTTCCGCGTCCTTGAAAACATGGCTCAGGTAGTAGACCGGTCTCTATATATGCCTTCGAATTCTCTGACGAGCACTGAGCCTGCAGCTTGGTCGGAGATGGCTAGATATACCAACAGCTCGTCACCCTCGACCGGTCGGGTGAGTAGCGGTCGGGTCGCCAAGTGCGCCTTGAGTTGTTCGAAAACGTTCTGGCACTCTTCAGACCATTCGAATTTAGGAATTTTCCTTAACGTCCTGAAAAACGGGAGGCACTTCTCTCCGGATATGGACATAAAGCGGCTCAGGGTAGCCACCCTTCCCGTGAGTCTCATGATGTCGACATTGCTCTTGGGTGTTGCCATATTGAGGATGGCGCTGATCTTTTCCGGGTTCGCTTCCATTCCTCGGTAGGTAACCATGAACCCGAGGAACTTCCCTCTGGTGACTCCGAACGCACACTTAACTGGATTCAACTTCATTTTGTACTTGCGCAGGACGTCGAATGTCTCGCCGAGGTCTTTAGTGTGCCTGGTTGATGAGGTGTATTTTATGAGCATGTCGCCGACGTAGACCTCCATATTTCTTCCAATCTGTGGTTTGAACAGCTTGTTGACAAGCCGCTGGTACGTGGCCCCGGCGTTCTTGAGTCCGAAGGGCATCACTTTGTAGCAGTAGATCCCCCGATCAGTGGTGAAGGAGGTAATTTCTTCGTCAGCCGGGTTCATCCGGATCTGATTGTAATCGGAAAAAGCGTCCATAAAGCTCAGTAGTTCATGGCCGGCCGAACTGTTCACTAGCTGGTCTATCCAAGAAAGTGGATAGTTGTCTTTGGCGTAAGCCTTCTTCAAGTCTGTGAGATCGACGCAAATGCGCCATTTCCCATTTACCTCTTGAGCATGACCACGTTTGCCAGCCAATCCGAGTAGTCTAGGTTTCTGATGAAGTTGACGACGAGCAACGATCCACCTCGTCTTGTATCGCCTTTTGTTTGACCGGCGCAAAACTTCTCTTCTCATGTTGGATAGGCCGGGCCTTCGGGTCGCCCCCGAGTTTGTAGGAGATTACTTCAGGGTTGATCCCGGGCATGTCCGCTGGTGTCCAAGCGAATACGTCCAAGTTATCTCGGAGGAACCGGGTCAGGCCTTCGCGGTGGTCCTCTGTCAAGAGAGCCAATTTGGACTCTCCGGCTATCGGCTCTCTTTACGAGGGGGACTTCCGTCAACGCTTCCACTGCGGCACCACGAACTTCCTTTTGGTCATCACGTGTATCTAAAGACCCCTGGAAGTCATGCATGTCTTCAAAATCGTTGCCCCGCTCTCCGGCTGGGGACATCGAGGCAAGGCAAATCTTGGCAGTTTGCTGGTCCCCATAGGCCCGGCCTATCCCCCTTGATCCAAAGCGAATTTAAGTGCAAGGTGATTAGTCGAGATCTGAGCCCGGAAGGCGTTCAGGATAAGGCATCCCAGGAGAACGTTATAGGACGACGGGACCTTAGCAATGAGGAAGTTCACCGATATGGTCCACGTCTTGTCCGCTTCCCCAATGTTGAGGAGGAGGGTGATCGATCCCTCTGCCGGGACGGAATGGTTGGTGAATCCAGAGAGGACATGCGAGGTCGGTTGAAGGTCGGATGAACCCAACCCATACGTCGGAAACAGTCGTAGAACATGATGTCCGCCGAGCTCTCTGAATCGATCAATATTCTCTGGACCTCGTAGCGGTAGACTCGGGCCGCTATCACAAGGGGGTCATTATGAGGAAGTGATATGCCATGAAGGTCTTCGTCGGTGAAGATTACCGGGTCACCCTTCTGGCACTTCTTGTGGGGTGGATCGCTTACCTTCTCGACTGGTAGAAGGCGGTGGTTCCCCCACTTTCTCGAGCTGGGTCCGCGGTAACGACCATGATTTGCCCGATCGTTAATTCTCCGGAAGGGGTTTGATCCTTTTGCTCCCGCTCCGCCTGCCGCTTGTCCCATAGGTATTTTCGTCAGGTGGCCGGAGCGGATCAACTCCTCGATGTAGTCACGGAGCTGCTTGCAGCTCTCAGTCGGGTGACCCTGCGACCTGTGATAGACGCGGTACGGGCCGCAGAGACGCTTGCCCATTCTTTGGGTAACCGGCGGGAGCTTAAAGAAGCTCTCGCCCTTAGTTTCCTCCAACAGCTCGGTCTGGGAAATGTTCAGAGGGGTGTACTCCTGGAATCTCGGGGAGTAAGGTTTCGGGCGATCGACTTTCTTTTTCTCTTTCTTATCCCTCTTCTTTCGGTTTGCTTGGTCGTCTCTGGACAGGTTGGAGTTCACCTCTGACTCTAGTTGGATTTCTCGCTCGGTCCATACCTTCACTTCGGCTATGGTCTCAGGTTGTGCCAATATAAAAGAGCAGAGCCACTCTGTGCCTAAGACCCGACCTCAGCGCGGTGATAACTGTTTTGTCGCAGTGCTCGGGAAGGTTTAGGAGGGCATTGTAGAAGCGAGTGACGTACCCTCTAAAGGATTCCTTGTTTCCGCTCTGGACAGTGAACAAGTAATCGACCATCTTCTATCGTCGGTTTCCGATGAAATGACCAAGGAATTGGGTATCCAGCTCATCAGAGGTCGAGATGGAGCACGGCGCAAACCCTCGGAACCAGTCCCGGCCAGCTCGGATTAGGGTAGTGGGAAAAGCTCGGCATTGAGCCGCGTCCAAATTGTCTTGGAAGCTCATGTCCGAATGCGTCCAAGTGGTCCTTCGGGTCGGACTTCCCGTCGAAGAGGGCCACTTTAGGCGGCTTGTCCCCTGGACAAGACGCGCTCGGCCAGTAGCCTTTCTGTAAAAGGCTTTGTAAGCGAATCGGCGGAGTACTTTGCCCCTTCGCCGGACATATGGCCGTCTCGTCGTATGCCTTCAATTTCCTTTTCGAAGGCTTCGATCCGGTGGTGGTACCCCGAGGATTCAGCACAGTCGGAGCGGCGGCTATCCCTGCTCCGGGTTTGCAAGATGGTGCGGCTTCGATTTCATTTTATCACATTTCTTAAATTCTCGGGCGAGGCCCTTCTTGAGTAGCCCCGACGTTCGTCGTTCGCGCGGCCTCGACGGGAGTGGGGGCGCTAGTCACGCTTGAAAGCAGGCGAACTAACCAACACCTTCTCAGGGGGAGTGAGCGTGCGGCGGGCGTCGGAGTGATGACCTAATCTTCTCTGAGATTGGGGTGTGGAGCTGTCTGGCACCCAGCGGGTCGTGAAATCATTCACCGCATGCGGGTCATGATTGCAGGAGTCGGCACGCCGGCCTTCAGTGATGCTGAGATGAGCGTGAGCGAGATCGAGGGCCTGAGCATGCCCATCTGTCCCGCGGACGTCATTATCCCGGGAGGGGGAACTGCGGCCTGATGGGTAGGGCCCGCTGCTTAAACGCGAACGAGCACATCCACCATAGCTGTGAGTATGTCGATCTGAGCGGATAAGACGCCGATGACGTTAGACGGGGGAGTAGAACCGCTCCCGCCTCCGTTATGGAGAATGGGATGGCTCGTATTGGGATCGTCGCGGTTGTCGCTCGCCATCGGGTCGAGAGCGAAAGTTCAACTTTATGGGTGGAGAAGCCTCTGAAGGTTCCCATAGACAACGCCAACTGATAAAGGTCATGATCTCCCTCAGATGTTGTCCTCCGTCGATCTGATACGAGCGGTTTTGAGCGGTTGAGATTTAGTTTGAGGGTGGAATGCGTGGATCTTAATGAGTTAGTGCCGACCGTAGGACCCTCCGACGATCAAGTTAGTACCGTGGAATAAGAGCAGAGTAGCGGCCTATTAGAATGAATTCGACTTACCTGAGTCGTCTGAAAGAGAGGTTTATATAGTGGCAACATGGAGCGAGCCGGCGCAAGATTCTTGCCGTTAATTACGCCCCTGCGTTATGCCCATGTCAATGGCGGGATACGCTCATTAATGGAAGGACGCGCCAGTGTGGGGCGGCGGCTATCTCGCTTTGGCGAGATACACGGATCCGTTGCGGGGGCACTTAGGCTCCGCGTTCTCAGTTGATCGGGGAAACCGAGGAAGCTCAGCTCGATGGATGGCTCGGAGGCAAACCGGGAGGCCGAGAAAGCTCAGCTCTGTAACAGCTCGGAGACGAGCAAGGAGGCTGTGAAAGCTCGGTTGTAGGATTGCTCGGAAGTGAGTTGTTGGCCGGTTGCTAGGCGAAGGTACTCCCGGGAGGTCTCCAAAAGGTCGGATGCAATCTCAAAGATGAAGCCCCGAGGAACGTCCCCAATGCATCATATTTATTCCAACTCCGAATTCCTCGGAAATCTAGCAGGCTTACGCGGATGACACGTCATCTGCTACGTGTCGTGATCTGAGAAATTCCCACTTATGAGCATCATCACCAAGCAACAAAGGATAACAGGTATTGCTTGAAAAGACGGAAAGGTAAAGGCACATAAGCTGATGATAATTACGTTGGATTTGTTTATTATACCTCCTCAAAATCTTCCTTGGTTCAATAAACTCACTTAAATCATTGAATCTTGATAGTTGATACGAACTCCCATAATATTGATGATGTTTGGAAAAAAGAGGGTACACAGCCTCTTGCATAGAAAAGAACAGACAGAAATTGACAGATTTTGACAAGTGAAATACACATGCTGTCCTCAAAACAAAGAAAGGGTTCGACAAGCAAAAGGTAGGATAGAAGATTAAATGTATAGTTTAATAACAATTGGAAAATATATGTAAAATGGTAAAAGTATTATATATAACCCATTTACAAGATATTAAATTTATATCTTGCCCTTTTGCTGATGCAAAAGTGTTTATATGCTAAGATAGTACATATGCCTAGGCATGATGGCATGATGCAAATATAAGTTTTTAGAAAGTTTATATGAAAAGACACTATAGCTAGTATGCATATAGATGAGATCCTAATAGCAGGGACTCCAGATCCCATACAAAACAGAGGCTTTGATATAGTTACACTATTGTATGGATATGGGGATAGCACAAGGTTATGGCTATTTCTTCTCCCAAAGCTTTAGCTGTGTTCGTCGCGAGGAGATGATATTTGATTTGATTATTCAAAAGATGAGATTTGATTATTAATAAATTGCTTAGAACAGTTAGCCTTACCATAGGTTTAATCGACCAATAGCACAATGAGAATTAAAGTAAACAGAATTATCTGCTGGCATCCGTGTTCAAGGCACAATATATATATAGGCAGATGAGCATATGCTGCAAAGGAACTAATTGTTAAATGAAAATAGTGAAGACTTACTATCTGATATTCTTCAGTACCATCCCAGATCAGCAGCTTGGGTAATTCTGACCCCTTGCTGACACCAAATGTATCAGCAAATTCTTCCCACTGTTTGATTCCAACATATCCAAACACTAAGTCACGATTAGCATTTGCAGCAGACCTTAAAGTCTTAATCAATGTAAGCGAATTCACATCGGCCTCGTCATCCACAATTGTTAAAATGATTTTCCTCTTATCATCTTTCAATAGCTTGAGAGTATCAAAATTTATAGGTACAATTACTGGTAGCTGATTTTGCCTGATAAACTCCTCTAAGAATTCTCCTGCAAGTTCAAAAATGTCAACTTTTATTAGTTATTACTCTATTTGTGGTAATTGTTTTCTTTTTACCAGTTGGTCATTTTTTTATTACCACTAGAAAGTTCGATAACTGTGGGAAAATTTCATATATTGAAATTTAACAGACTAAACACTCACAGATAGCACACTTAAGAAATTTAGAGTATTAATAAACAAGAATCAAACTCAAGAATTTCTCCACCTTTGAAAAGGAGGAAAAAAAGAAAAGAGAAGGGAGGGAGGGAGAGTAATCTCAAGTTACACACATGCTTATCCCACTGGAGAGTAAGTTGGATGGCTGGTCATCTGTTTGGCATTCAGGTTGTGGCTAACCTGACATGTTCCTGAATTTTTTACTTGAAAATACTATATCTATGTGTACTATATATATTACATTTACATTATATTATATAATGTTTTGATGTTGTGTTATTTACTGCTAAACAAGGCCACCGATATTCTAGATTGATGTTTATCAGGAACATATTGATTAAAGCTAGTGCGTATTTATCTTTCAAGAGAAAATCTCTTATAAAAAAAATTAAAATATGAAATCTTAATTACCAACCTTCAAATGGGCCATAGAACACACTTTGTTCATTATAATTGGGATGAAGGGAAACCAATGCAGGAACTTTGTCAAAATCATAAGCTATCATAGCTTCCACTGAGAAATCTTTAGCTACAGAAAACCATGCTTTCTTCTTGTATTTTTGAGCTAATTCAACAACCAGTGATTCATTGAGGCCAAAACCAATGAATATGGCAAACTGTTTGCCAGCCGTGTCAATAAAGTCTTTAATAGCAGAATCTGACTCAAGAACAGAAACATCAGGTGCAGCAAACTTCTTTAGATATCGAACAAGCAGATCAGCTTTCCTTGGACCATAGTAGTCAATAGGGACACCATGCATAAAAAGTTTCAGTGTAGGATACCCACTGTATTAAAAGAAAGCAATGGCTCTTTTAGTTATATTCAGAACAATGACCACACAATAGGATATGATGGGAAGAAAATTAATTATTATAGTGATTTATTAATATATCACAACATAATAGATACTGCAAGTATAAAAATTAACAATCTGATTTTATTGAAGTTAAAGCAAGGTTCCAAATTAGTACATTTAATACTGCAATATAATAGTACCAATCAGGAAAGGAGCATAATAATGAAATGGGTGGAAGCATACTCAATTTCATATTTGGAAGCAAGTTTTCTATACTTGTCAGCATCAATTTTAGCAACCACAATGGGTTTGTTCAACCCAGCTAGTTTTGGGGAAGCCGCATCTAACTGCAAAATTAGATTAGTAGAATTAATATAACCACATGAGTTTCAGTAAAGAGAGACAAATAGAGATAGATGTAAATTGTTCACAATAATGAAAACGTTAACATCAATCAATTCTAAATATAGGACCATTCAACCAAAGGAAAAGAAAGGTAACGAGACAAGCAAATAATAAAAGCAATGTTACCCAATAACAAGGCAGCTGATGATTTTTTAGGATTTAGGAAATTAGGAAGCTAAAAGAGAACCATCACTAAAAAAAATACAATACGTGAATGATAGCAGAAAAGGGGTTTTGGGAGGGGTGGCTTTGGTTGGCTCATAGATGAGAGACACCAAGTCAGCGGCCAAACATCTTCTCAAAAAGAGTGATGTCACCCATGCTCCTCAAGAAAGTCCTATCAAGGACATACACCGCTGCCAGTTCACTCTATTGATTTGACAAATGCAATATCATCTCTTTTATTGATTCCGATCATATCTGCATACTTTCATCCTCTTTATCTGGCTTGCATCTTGCTAACTCAAAGAGAGATCAACTTTTTAGCTCTCTTAATTAAGTAGTACAACTATGAGATCTTTGACAGATTTTGATCAAGAAAGGAACTCGTCCACAGATCTAATCCCACAACAATCACCTACGTATTGAGTTTTAGTAAGCTACAGAGAAATAAATAAGTAAGATTATTACCAAATTACAGCAGATTAGGAGGGAGATTATATGCTTGAATGCAGGAAATTCTCAGAGAGACATCAAATATATTCTTGCAATGAGTTACCAAGGTGCAAGTGCTACATGGCTATTAGGATCCTCGCTGCACTTGATTCCATCATGCCATGCTATCTACCAATCTTACCGGTGAGGTATAACTGAAGTCGCTATTCTTGTTTGCAATACATATTTGTATTGTATTAGCTAAGGTCCACAAGAAATTAAAGGAAAATTTATCTACGAATTACCAACTTAATTTTGGAATCCACATTCCAAGGGAATACGCAACACACAATAAATTTTGAGTCATCTACACATAACCTCCTTATGTTTGAAAACTCGTAAGTAATTGAGGATTAACAACTTCAGAAAGGAACCATCTTTTCCAGCAAAAAATTATGCCTTGTTTGGCAACCATTTTGGAATTGAGATAACTCTGATCAAAGTTTTGTGAACTCCATTTTTGGAGTTTGGGATTGCAAACCACAGTTTGCATCTCCCTACCTCCACTTAAAAATAAACTACAGTTATCCCAACCCCTTATCCAAACAGGGCCTAAATGGGCATGTATACTCCAGACTTATATCAAATACGGATAGTATATTTAATTTCTGACGATCATCCGTATTTGCATACATCAATGCCACCAGATACGGATATGCTAGCACCTATATCCGTTGCGTACTTGTATCCGATATCCAAAGCAGTAATTTTTTATTTTCATGAGTATATTTTTTCCAATATTTGTATTTGTATCCGAATTTAACTAAATACTGATAGTAAATTTTATTTACAACTATTAATAAATACGGATATAGTAACGCCTAAATCTGTTCCGCATCGGTTAGCTTACATCCTATTGTTTAGTGTAGGTTGAGAAAAAGTTTATGCGGATAGTGTGGTTTTGTTGTAAATAAAGGGAACTTAGGTCGTTGTGCTGATGTAGTGGCAACATACTTTTTGGCATATATATCCATTACTGGTGTGTGTTTCACTTTTTGACGAAAATGTCCTTTAGTTTGTAGTGCATTCATTTAACGAAAATGCCCTTAGTTTGTAGTTTATTCCAGCTGTGTGGGCCACATTGGAATGGGCTTTATTACGGACAAGGTATGTATAGTTTTGGGTAAATTACACTAAAATACCCTCAACTATCATGTACTTTCAGTAAAATACGTTAAAGTTCTTTTATTATGGTATAATACCTTAAGTGCTACTTCTGAGAGTATTTTAGTGAAAAAATTCTTACAAAAACCATAGGTTAAGGTATTTTATTACAATAAAAACTTTCAGGTGTCGCAGTGAAATACCATGATGGTTAAAGAGTATTTCAGTGTAATTTACCCTATAGTTTTTCAATAGTCAAACTAAAACCATAGTTTTGCAATAGTGAAACTAAAACCGTGGACCGGTATTTTACTACCGTTTAGAAGTTATCCACACCTGGCTTGTCCTTTTATTTATCATTAAGCATGCTTGACCCGTGGATTCTACTATTTTGCCTAGGATAGAATAGTGATCTTTGTTTCCTGTTTTGATACTTGAAAGTTGGTTAAATTTTCATGATAATTGGAAGATACAAAATTCTATTTGGAATTTGAAAGATCGTTCATAATTGTTGGATGAGTATCTTACTGTCTAAAAAAGTTTTTTTGACCAACATAAAGCAATCTCTTGCTCCCGCTCCCGCTCCCTGGGTTAAATAACATGCCTAAATGCTGCAAAATTATTTTTGTTTAACCATGTAGTAGTTTATAGTATTAATATTATCATTACATGTTGATTCATTTATTAACGACCTGTAACCGCGTATATGGGTTTTACACACACACATCCCGTAAGGGTCGGCTGACGAGCACAAATTCTAGCACCCGTCGAAATTCATACATTTTTACCAACAAATTGACCCACAACCCGTTACAATCCATCCACGAATAGCCTAACACACCCGTCTGACACCTTTGATTTGCATATAGATTCTCCTCTGAATAGGGTTAATATAAATGCATCCATATCCAAACAAAAATATTGGTAACTAAATAAGACAATCATTGAAATCGGTCCAAAAAACAACTGGCTAAAACATTATTCCCAAATATGATCGAACATAAAATATGATGAATACTTGACCATATGAGATAAGGCTTGCAAGTTAAATAATACATTAATTTGTGCATTTTATATATTGCTACTATAATATACAATCCAATACTATACAATAAAGAATGATATGAATAAACATATGTATGAGCTGGTCAACGATTGGATTACATGCAAACATAGTAAGCCTAGACTTAAATCGGTACAAAAATCTTTGTAACTTATTACATCTGCACAAATATATATTTTTACTTTTTTTAAAACTCAAATTGAGATTGGTGAGTAAGCCATAGGTTGCTCAATTTGATGTCCATTCAAACTATAAATATAAAATAAACTATGATAAAAATAAAATGAAATGAAAAAATAAATAAAAAATTAATGTCATTCCACATCCAAAAGAGAAAAAGAGTTGGGTCCATGCATGTAAAAATTGCATTTGAGCCCATACATATTAAACATTTAGGCTCTGTTTGGATATAGAGTTGCGATGAGCGAAGTTTATTTTTAGATGGAAGTAGAGGGGATACAAAATCTAATCTGCAAAGCCCTACCTACAATTTAAATTTTAACTCTAATGAGGTGTTTGGCAATAGAGTTATCTAAACTTCAAGATTTCGTTTTGGAGTTTTCTAAACTCTAAAATGAGAATCAAACATGGCATAGTTAAACCTTGTTTGGCAATGGAGTTGAGTTTCGATAACAGAAGTTTCATAAAATTATCTAAACTTAATTCCAAAACCCTAACTATACCATATGTGGCTGTTATTTTGGAGTTAAGAATATTCCGGTGATCTAAACTCCAAAGTTCAGATAACCGGAGTTTACTAAACTCCTATCCAACTAGAGTTTTCGAAACTCCAAAAAAAAGGAAGAAACAATCATTCTAGAGTTTTGTAAACTCCAAAACAAAATTTTGGAGTTTTGATAACTCTATTGTCACGCACTTCATTAAATTTAAAATTTAAAGCGGAGGTAGGACCTTGCAAACTAGAGTTTTGCATCCCCTCCACCTCGACCTAAAAATAAACTCTGATTATCCTAAATCTATAGTCTATACCCAAATAGGGCCCTAGGATTTTGGAGTTAGGTTTAGATAACTTTATAAAATTCCGGTTATCTAAACTCACCTCCATTACCAGACATGGCCTTAGAGAAAAACCCTTTCCTACTTTTCTTCTTTAGAGGTATGCTCTTTCAAATGTATTTAAATTCTTAGGCCTTGTTTAGGTATGGAGTTAGGAGAACCAGAGTTTATTTTTTGGATGGAGGTAGAAGTAATGCAAACATTAACTTGCAAGGTCCTGCCTCCACCTAAGGTTTTAACCGTAATGGGGTGTTTAGCTTTGAAGTTATTTAAACTCCAAAATGAGTATTTTCTTCTCATGTTTTTGGAGTTTAGAAAACTTCGGCTGGGTTGGAGTTTAGTAAACTCCGGTTATCTTGGAGTTTAAACAACAGGAGTTTTCCAAACTCCAAGATAAAAGACAAACATAGCATAGTTAGGGTTTTAGAGTTCAGTTTAAGGCCTTGTTTGGGTACGGAGTTAGGAAAGCTGGATTTATTTTAAAGTTGAGGTAGAGGGTATGCAAACTCTAGTTTGCAAAATTCTACCTCTATTTTAAAAAGTTAATTTTGATGGGTGTTTAGCTATGGAGTTTTCTAAACTCCAAAATGTTGTTTAGAAGTTATCTAAACTCCAAAATGGGTGCTTTCTTCACAGATTTTGGAGTTTAGATAGCTCTAGTTATCTCAACTTTGGAATTTCGATAACCGAAGCTTAGCAAACTCTAAAATCCATGCCAAACATGGCATGGTTAGGATTTTGAAGTTAAGTTTAGATAACTTAATGAAACTCCGGTAATATAAACTTCAACTCAATTCCCAAACAGGGTATATAACTTTATGAAACTTCGGTTATCTAAACTCAACTCCATTCCCAAACAGGAACTTAATCGTATAAACTATAAAAATTTTAGCTATCCCTCTTTTAAAAAAATTTCTTATTGACTTTTTTATTTAATTTCTTATTCTTTCCTCCTTCCCACTCGTTCCTCTTTGTAAAGGCATGCCACGTATACAACGACATGTGTTCCATAAGCTTAATAGGTACACCAGATTTTATAGGGAAAATTGTGACATGTAATGTTCAATTTCATGCGTATGATCCCATGTCCAGCTATATTGATATATTCCACATAAATTACTTTCATACTCATAACATTTATAGCCACCATTTGGCCACAACAATATGCAGAATTATCTAAACAATAAGGCTGTATCAATGAGTCTACTATCCAACCCCATCTTACATCGTTTGCGCATCAAGTGAATTTTGGTTGAATCGTCAATGATTATAAGTCAATAACAACAAGAACAGATCTCTCAAGTTATCAACTTTGCATCTAAATGCACCGAACCCTCGAGCTCAAATCTCAAATCGTTAGCAAAACAAAAACAAACAACAACTCACTGACCTCAGGAGATAGCTTCTTGCAGTGGCCGCACCATGGAGCGTAGAAATCGACGAGGATGAGATCAAACGATGAAATCGCCGAGTCGAAATTCTTGTCGTCGAGCTCTAGAACGCTGCCGTCCGCTGAGAATTGATCCGAAGACGAATAAGCGAGTACGAAAACCCTAGCGAACAATAAGATCAGCAACAATGGCGAAATCGCCATTTTCCCCTTTATCAATTTCTCGTGAGCTTTAAGTTTGTAGATCACAGAAAATGAGTTCGCTATTCTGAATTTTTATAAAAATCAGCTTCAACAAAAACTAAATTACAACACAGCAGCCTTTTATTTTAGACAATCGAATTGGGTTTTGTGCGTGGCGTGTGGTAAGGTTAGGATAGGCTTAGCAAATGAAGCGAGTCGGGCCTGGCTCGCTTCATGAATCGCCCGACTCGTTTCATTGACGAAGCAAGTTGGCCGCTTAGCCGGCGACGCGAGTTCTGCAATAGCCATCGCTGATCCTGCTTGCCTCGCCATCTCGTCTAGACGAATCATGAGGTAAGACGATTCGTTCGAGTCCGACGAGTCGACTCACCTGACTCTGGTTTTTTTTACTCATTTTTTTAAACTGCAAACGTATGGCCTCAAACGTCTGTAGTTTAAAAAATTCTTAAAGATCCGGGGCAGACGTCTCTGCAGTAAAAACAGAGATTTGAAAAATGGAAAATTCCTTCAACAAACGTCTGCAGTAGGATAAATTTTGAAATCAGATAAAAATTTAAAGAGTTTAAATCCAACAATTATGTTACAATTAAATAATACATTTTTTTTACATTAGAGACCGAACCCACTCGGGCTGCCTACGTATCCCTTCTAAATATTGAGCTCAATAAGAGTGCATCAGGTTTACATAGTTCTTTTTCTACTATTACAGTTCCTACTTGCTACTCGTCGCCGTCGGTTGTGGTTCCTCCTTCGGTGTTGGACTCTCCCGATCTTACAAGCTCCTCAGGTTGACAATTTGAGTCCAAACTGATTGCATTTTGTATTTTGATAGCTGTTGCTTTCCAATTTTGCGAGTAAATTATGCACTCTATGGTATCATACACCAAACTGCATCTCTTCTGGCATAATATCCTGTCATCTGTACTAAAAGTACTTTCCGACGCTGCTGTCAACATTGGAATGGTAAGTAAATCACGAGTCATAGTAGAAAGCACCAGATACAAATGTCTGTAGATTTTCCACAAGGCTAAAACATCAATCTCATCTATAGCATAATCTACGTCTAACTCAGTCTGTAAATATATTGTTGATTCATTTAAAGATGACGATGATGAGGCCACGGGGCCTCGTGCCCTTTTCGACTGTTGAATAAGTGCAAAGGCTGGAGTCGAAACACGTGATTTGGTTGCAGCTGGTGCTCTAGTATTTCTACCAATAGAAGATCGTGCAGCATATAAATCAAACACTTCATGTAAAGTACATTTAACAGTATTAATTTAAGAATCAATATATATAGTATGCCCTCTGCATCCATGGAACCTGTTTAAAAGAGCCTCCAAACCTTCTAATTTAATTCTAGGGTCCATTATCAAACATAAACAGTAAACAATTGAAATTTCAGAGTAATATTTAGAAATCTTAGCTAGCATAGCAAGTATAATGGGATGATGTATCTCATTATTATAATGACTAGAAAAACATTAAGCTATATTATACAATTCAGAGACAATAACGTTAGGCTGCAGGTGCTCGAGGAGAAACAATTGCGGCCAAGGCAGAAGCGATAACAAAAATTTAAAAGCAAGCAAAAGCAACCATAACCCAATAAATCATTCAAACACTATAACTAGCAATCTAGACTAGGAGTTTAGGTATGCTACAACCTTTGTAGCGTGTCCGTCCAATTGCGGAAGACCTTGTAGAGTGTTTTTCGTCACTCCATTGAGATAGGAATACGCATCGCCTGTCAGGCGCATTACAGATTCCCCCTACCTGGGGTAGACTGGAGTTTATTGATTGTGAAGATCTGAATCTCCGGTTGCTGCGAACTAAGCTACCGTTAATTACCCCTCGCCTTTGGAGCGAAAGAACCTCCGATTGATGGGTCAAACTGGTCATGCGAACTCAATGGGCAGCGTGCGTATGTGTGTCCTGAGGGGTTTTGGGTATATCGGGAGCCTCGCAGAGTTTACGAGGGTCCCGCTATCCGGATAGCGGGCTGGGGGTCAAGAAGGCTAGCAGCCCCCTTACGAGGTGCGGGACAACGCCCCATTAGAATTTTTTTAATGGGGAAAGTGTTGTGGAGTGTGTGAAAAAAAGTGGGATGAGGAGTGTCTTAAGGACGTGTGAATGGCGCGTGGGCGCTGGGTGCCAGCGGGCCACGTGAGAGGCGCGTGGGTGCCGGGCGCCGGCGCCTCACGTGCCCGACACGTGGGCGCTGGGTGCCCGCCGGCCTCTCACAGCGCCCGCGGGCCACGTGAGAGGCGCATGGGCGCTGGGCGCCCGCGGGCCACGTGAGAGGCGCGTGGGTGCTGGGCGCCAGCGCCTCACGTGCCCGGCACGTGGACGCTGGGCGCCAGCGCCTCACGCGCCGGGCACGTGATCAGGAGTTAAACTCCTGCAGAAAAAAGGGCTTAGCCCCAGGATTAAGAGTTAAACTCTGGAAAGGATGTTGAGGGGAACTAAACTCCCAAAAGAGTTTGATTTGTGGAGTTAAACTCCAAAAGATTTTAAATGGAGTTAAACTCCTAAAAGAATTTTATTTATGGAGTTAAACTCCCAAAAGAATTTTATTTATGGAGTTAAACTCCCAAAGATTTTGAAAAATGGAGTTGAACTCCTAGAAATCTTTGAAGATGATCAAGGAGACCTCTTTCTTCTCCCCTAAGCCCTGGATCCTCTCCTAAGCCTCGGATCTTCCCCAAAGTGGGATTTTTGGAGTTGGGTCTCCTTCTTCCTCCTCTCTGTTGGCTGGATCTTCGAGAAAAGGGGGTGGGACTTAAAAATCCCCCCTTTTAGAGATTTGATAGGAGATCTGAGTTCCTTTTCAAGGGTTTTATGGTAAAAAATTATTTATTTTTGGGAAAGGAAAAGTTAAACTCTTAATTTAATTCAAAAAAGAGAAGGAGGTTTAGAACCTTGAGGAAGGAGAAGGAGGCACTAACCCTAGTGTTTTTTAGGGGAATAAATTATTCTTTTCATTTCATCATCATGTTGCCTTATATAGGCTTACAAATTTACATATAGCCCCTTGAGCTTTACAAAATGACATTTTTGCCCATCCCGTGCCTCATGTGCTTATTTCTTTTGCACATGAGACATGGGCTTTACAAAAATTTGGCTTTATGCTCATTTATTTTACATTCATACATGAAAATTATATCAAACTTATTTATTACATAATTTTCTTCTTGGCATGGGGAAGGCCGGCCGTTTCATGTTCGGGCTTGACTTGGGCTTGGGCCCACTTGGCCTGGGCTTAGGCTCAATTGGTTTAGGGTTGAATTTGATTTTGATTTGGTTAACCGGAGTGTAATTTTTGACGCCAACAGACCCCTTCTAGCTTCCAAGTGTTAGTTATATGTATGCCCTAGAGGCCATTACTATCATAGGATGTATATTGTAGTGGATGCCGGGACATATATAGGGAGGACTTTCTTGCTCGACATGATAGTATGCTATCTGGTTGAACTTTACCTTAACGTGTATACTGATTGTCTCTCTGTTACATGTTGGTAAAGCCCTTAGGATGTGTGCTTGACTACCTGGACTATGATGCGGATCATACTAGTGGGGACATGGTAGTCCATAAGTACATCCTTCAAAGTCCCTAGTCGAGGGTGTATCGAGACGGGGCATCGATATACCAGAGTAGACTAGCGTGTACCTTCTCGATCCATACAGATGGGCGATGGATGATCCCATATCCATTGGTGTTTGACATCAGAGATGATATACGGGTGCTCAGTGGAGAATGGGTACACTGGACGGACTCGCCGAGAACTCCCAGATGGTATTATACCTCACGTCAGATGGCAGTTCTCTGGTGATACTGGTACAGAGTAGTCTGTTGACCCGAGATCGTCATAGAGTCTTGTGTGGTTCCCACTGTGCTTTGATTTCCATCTTACCACGTCCAAGAGGGCGTGCAAAACGGTGGTTTTTGGGTACAGTCCCGAGTCACATGGAGGCAATGAGCGATAGGAGGGGATTCGTCTCTCCCGGTATAGGGAGTTGATGTTGCGCTGTGTTCGATTGGCTATAACAGGAAATCCCTGGCCAGGGTTGCTGAGATTTACTGGTAAGTGTTACCAGTAGTTTCTCGAATTGTTATAGACCTCATATCGACACGACTTATCGAGCTATTGGGGTCTGACGTTTACCATCCCTAGGCGAGATATGCGACATATCAGACGATCAGACCGGACTGTACGGTAGTGTTACTGGTTGGATTCACTGGAGTGTGAGCGGGCTTGCTCGTCGATCTTCTGATCGCTCAATACCCGGGTGGCCGTTACGTTTAGCAGACCGCTTGCGGCTTGTGGGTGTTTGATATGATCATCACCTGCTGCCGGCGTATTGACGAGTCTTTAGAGTCCTACACAGAGGTTTCCTGGCTCAAGCGAAACGAAATAGGAGTGCATATGAGATATGTGCAGGACCGAGAATCATGCGTGTATGTGATACCGTATTTCATTCTCGCGATAAATGTATCGATTGGTTATATGCGATATAACCTAGTTATCGAATCAAGTATTGATTCGATAAGCCGATGCATAGGATACTAGTCGGCTATATGCGATATGACCGGATCGTTAAATCAAGTGTTGATTTAATGATTTAATGCATAATTATATATTTGATATATTACTTTGCATTAACTAGTATCGGTTCACTTTAAATGGATTTTCTCGCTCGGATGTGCGCATTGTATATGCGATATATTTTTGTGCACTTGTTTGTATCATGTTTGATGATGCATGTTAACTTGGTTAAGTGTAAAGTTTAAACCATAGTTAAGTTAATGATTAGGGTTTTCCTTATCTTATTTATTTATTTATTTATTAAGGAAAAGATTAAAGAGAAGAATGGTGGCTTTCTTTGTTTCTAGTTGAAACTTCATGAAGGTTTGACCAAAGCTACCATTCTTGTCTTCTTCTCCTAACCCTAACCATTTAACTAACCTTGGTTAATTCTCTACACTTGACTATAGTTAATGATATGATAAGTATTCTTTTCTTTTCTATTTTCTTAATAACTTATCATAACATTTACCTTCTTCTTCTTCATTTCTTCAAGTGAAGAAAGCTTGCCTCCATCAATGGCAAGTGATGAAAAAGAGTGAGAAATCCAAATCTAAAGTCTACCCACTTTCTATTTCTTCATCCTCTACCTCTTGCCAAGTAGTAGAGTGTGTTTTCTTCACAAGTTTCATGACTTGGTGAAGTGAGAGCTTGATCTTGCGATGCTTCGACGTAGATCATCTTCGGCATGGACATCGACGACCTAGCTCGCCTATTCTCCGATGAAGCCGACGCTAGAGCCCGGGAATTAATTTGGACAGCGAGGGGACTTCGTTGAGAAGCTATGGAGGTGGAGGACCGGATCTACAAAGGTTGTATTTCCGTTTACTTGTAGTTAAGTGTTAACTAGTTTATTGTTTCGCCTAGAAATCTAGCCAACGATCCGTTCTAGGGTTTCTCGGCACCGTTTAAATTTGAAATTGGCATGGTTGATGCCTTGTGAGACTTCATTAGGGTGCCTAGGAACCCTACAGTGGTATCAGAGCCAAGCTAGAGCCTTAGGCGAAGTCTAGACGGAGTTTGAAGTCCGAACGAACTCGAAACCTCATTTTTCCCATGCTCTCTGTACTTTTTCTAAAATCGTGCATTTTTCCAAATTAAAAATATGCAGAAAACTAAGCAGGGAAATCTAAGAATTACGGCGCAAAAATTTTTGCATGAACAGTGTAATCAGCGGCGGAACCGCGGCATAAGCCTTGCTTAGGCGGCGGTTCCGCGGCAGAATAGTGACGTCAGCCCAAAAATGTTTGCACAGTAATTCATTGTTTCAGATGCTGAGTTCTCTGGGTATTTTTAAAATTTATTCAAGAGTTGAATTTTCTGGAGTTGTTTTGGGGATTCGGTGTTTCGATCGGAGTATCAAATTTTGTCTGTGTGGCTTTCCGGATAATTTTTAGGATATGTTAAAAAGTTCGACCGGATATAAATACCCAATTTTTCCCCTATCGGGAAATTTCCAAGTGTTGGATTTTTCCGTAGTTTAACGACGTTCTAAGTAGTGCAAGTAACTCGATGGACCCTCTAGAAGACAACAAACCTTAACTCGATTATGTGACCGTCTTGAACTGCCCTTTGAACCTTCGGGTTTGGGGCAGTACGGCGTGCCACATGTGAGGCGTTGGCTTGACCCTTCTACGGCTGGACCGTTAGTACTGAGGCACGAACTGAATGTTTTTAGACTTGTTTCACGGGAAAACTTGGGTGTTCGATTGTTCGATCGGAAAGTTTGACATTTTCTATTTATCCGGAATGGGATACAATAATTGGAATTCACAAATAGTTATGAGATAACTGAATGAATGTTATAAACATAGCAGTTTAGTCTCACTTGATCGGTTGCCACGGAATTTTGATGTGATCAAAAGTCCGTCGCAATCACGTAGCGTACGCGGATACTCGCCGGGTAAACTTAATAGACAGCCTCACTCCATAGCCCCGACCAAGTGACTGTAGGAGAACCCCGTCGCCGAAAGCATCCATTCGGGTGCTCGCGGTAGCGGTGTTCCGCCTTGGTGCACTTCGTCGACGGCATCGGGGGTGCGGCCGTCTACTGAAGTTTGCGACGAGCATTCGATCAGAATGTCGGGAATTCTGTTGAATTGCCCGACTTGATATTGAAAAGTGTTTTCGATAATGAGACTAAAATGCGGGGTTTATAATTGTTAGGCATGCGATGTCTAAGTAATTCATTTGGTCAGGCATGCGATGTCTGAGGTGGTTGCGGATTCCAACTGTTGTAGTTTTACACTTTCTTTTCTGTGACCGTAAGTGTAATATGTGATATCGCCGGTTTCGTTGCTATATGTCAACGACAATTGGGATGCGCATATTTACTTACGTTGATGACATGTGATGTTATGTGTTGCTGGATATGTTATATTGGATCGTCGTGTTCGAATAGCCGGGGGTTTTTATGTGAGATGAGTGTTTTTCATTTTCATTCATGTAAAAACTTGTATGTAATATTCTTTTATTGGGGCACTTCCAGGTTGCGGAAGTTGTTACCCTTTGTATATTATTTACTTTTCCGCACTAGGATAGACCCAAGGAGGAGGGCACAAGTAACCGGGTTCTGGAGTCCAGTGGGAGACCAACTCGAGGAGTTGAGTCCGGGTCTCCTAACTCTAGAATTGGTAGGGTTGCTTGCCGCTTTCGTAGGGGTCTAGAGGTGTGGGTTTGGCTATTCATCACGACCGTGGAATCCGTGTTTTATACTGGCTCGTATTGAAAACACGGACGTCCTAGTATATCCAATATTTCATATGATTCTTCTGCTGCGATATCTGTGATGTGATCATGTGATGTTCTGTGATAGATACTGTATATAGTATATATGATATATTATATAGACGTTACTTATGTTTTACACCCGTGCTAGCCCTGCCCCGCTCTGCCGTTAGTTACCTAACCTAACGGTGCACGAGGGGACATCGAGGCGAATGCGGATGGCATAAGTGTACGTCGTATTTATCTGTGATGTTTAGGTACTTAAATGATGGGACTTCATTAATGTGATTAATGAAATAAAAAGAAACCTAAGATGTTGTAGAATCGAATTTCAAAATAAAACAGGTAGCTACAGTTCTTGCTTTGCACAGCGGTATATGTGATATATCCTGCACCTTATTCGATGAGGAAAGGACCGAGATCCCTTCACCGGGAGTGACTCCTTTAGCAATAACTGGCAGATGCTACACACTCGGTTTGTCTTTTGATTGCTTTTAAGTGTTTTTTGCTTTGCACAGTGATATATATGATATATCCTGCACCTCATTCGATGAGGAAAGGACCGACGATCCCTTCACCGGGAGTGACTCCTTTAGCAAAACTAGAAAAGCCTCAAAAACACTCCATTTCAAAATCATTTGATTCTACAACGATATCAAGTTCATTACGCAATAGGTTTTCAGAAAAACCTGTCATAGCCCTCCGTCATTTCAGATAAGTACTGGTTAGTATTCGTGCTACGTTTGTTGACTATGTTAAGGCGTAGTGTGCGGTAGCTAATTAGTGCTTATCTGCATAAGCATATGATGTGATTGGATTAGGGTAGTCGTGCGACTTTGTTGACTATGTTAAGGGTCGTGCGGGTGGGTTTAATTCAATCGGGAAATGACGGGTTGAACTTGACTAGCACTTATGATTTGTTGACTATGTTAAGGTCATATAGCTGCTAGGGGCAAAATATTATCAGGAATTTCAAGTGTTGAAATTTGCAATGAGATTGCATACCTTCTATGAGATAGTTGGATCTCGATACCCGCTGCGAGTAAGTGTTACTCCTGGGAGAGTTTTATACATTACAATTAGCCGATCAAGGAGGTGTCTAGAAAGGTGTCAACGGGGTTACGCCTCTGGGAAAACGAGGTTTACATTAATTAGGTTCGTGCGAAAGCACGGGGGACCTCCCTCAAAGTACCGACACTGGCCTGGCTGAAAGATTGGCGAACTTGTAGTGTGTAATTAATCCCGGCTGGTCTTTCCTTTTAGGGTTTGAAGGAAGATTTGATAAAAAGCAGTGGGAGCCATCCTGATTAGATAAAATAATAACCAATCTATTCTTGACAGAGCGCACGCTGAGTGTTTTTTTCTCTCTCTCTCCAGGTAGCGACCATATCACGCCTTAATCAAGATAATAATACGGAATATTGACCGAACCCGCTTGTTATACTGAGCTGGGGAACGTTGGTCCCGCTCCAACTTATAATTGTTATAAGACAGAGCAGGAAATTGGGAAATACCAGATTTCCCGTGCCGCCCAAACGAAGAGAGTGCATGCTGACGCATCATCTTCGGGTGTGTTCATTACAAAGAACTGTTTCTCTGTATCCTCTACGTCTTGGATATATGATACCAGATCAGGATCCCAAATATGTAAACTGTTACATAGGACTACAGATAGGTAGAGAACTGAGAACGGGTGATAAGTTTCATGAGGCAGAAAACGGGGCAAGAGTTGCAGCCAAGTCTGTCGGTCACTGTCACCCTGTATTACAAATACATTGATTCTGAACGAATGTTATTAGATACCGAACCTGATATACAAAATCATATCAGTCTCTTTAGAAATAAAGAAACGATAAAATTTTGTATAGTTGGATAATGTTTTGAACATTTCCTATATCAAAAGTTGATCGGTTCAGGCACGTTATCTAAAAGCATTAATGTTCTAAATCAAACTACAGTTCTTAGTATACGGAACACACACAAGAGGAAGAGTTCAGAAATGAACGGATCCTTCTTAAGGTATTGTAGACTAGGTCAGATCAATGTGACCCGACTAGCAGAACTTACATGTAGATGCATATTTAAATCAGTTTGAATCTACATCTTGTGAAACTTGCCAGTCATGTCACAAAGATATAATGACACTAGCTCTGTTTATTGGAAACAGAGAAAGAGTTAGTGAACTCTTGGGATGATACATGTTGATGTATGTAGGTCCCCAGTCTACACATGCCAAGACCGGTTCTTTATACTTCATTACATTCTCTGATGATCTCTCAAGATTCAGACCTATGTTCCTGTTGAAACACAAGTCCGAATCTTTTGAGATATTCACAGAATATAAGTTAGAAGTAGAGAACCAATAACAGGTATAAGTATTATGTCCTTTGATGAGATCAAGGAGGAGAATACTTGAGCACGGAATTCCTGGACTATTCTAAAGGAGAATGAGATTCTCTCTCAGCATTACTCCTCCGTATACACCATAGCACGATGGTATATCGGGGCGGAGCAGATACACCCTATTTGATATGGTGTGCTCTATGATGAGTACTGCTGAATCACCTGTTTCCTTTTTGGGAGTTATGCGCTTGAGAAGCTGTATACCTATTGAATAGGGTTCGAATCAAATCACTTGCCTACCACTTCATATGTGATATGGAAAGGGAAGAGCCCATGTCTTAAGCTAGTTAAGATTTGGGGTTGTCCGGCCTATGTCTAAAACCATAATCCGGACAAGTTCGAGGCAAGGTCTGTTATGTAGAACTGGAATAGTTCCAGCTATACAAGCTACAGCAGACGATTTGGTAGAACCAAAGGATTCAGTAGATTCCAATGAACCTCAGCCTCTCCGCCGATCTAGTAGGGTTCCTCACCCGCCTGAGAGATACTTCGGTTTCTCTATGATAGTGGGAGCAAGGATTGCATCATGAGATGATGACCCAACTAGCTTCAATCTAGCTATCAGGAGTAAGACTCTGTAAGAATGGCTGGATGCTTAGTGATCTGAGATGGAATCCATGTACACCAACAAAGTATGGACTTTGGTTGCTATATCTGAAGGGTTAAATCCCCATCAGGAGCAAGTATATCTTGAGAAGATTACTTGGTGTAGATGGAAAAGTTGAGACTTTCAAAGCTAGACTTGTTAAAGGTTTTCGTCATCGACCAGGTGTGGATAATGATGAAACCTTTTCAAGTAGCTATGCTTAAGTCCATCCAGATCCTACTTGTCACGGCTACATACCATGACTACGATATCTGGTGGTTGGGTGTCATGACTGCTTTTCTAAATGATGTTTTAGAAGAGTGCGTCTATAAGTACACAGCCAGAGGGGCTTCGTAGACAGTGGGAGCAGCGGAAATGTGTGCAAGATGCTTTATAGGATAAAGCAGACATCGCGGAGTTGGAACATCTGTTTTGATGGATTAGTCAAATAAGTTGACATCATCAGAATGGTAGATGAACCTTGTATATACAAAAAGGTAGTAGGGAGTATGGTGATGATCCTCGTAGAGTACGTGGATGACATACTCTTGATAGGGAAAGAGTTTCCTATGCTACGCTCGATCAATCTCCGCCTATCACAATGATTCTCCACATAGGATCAAAGTGATACCTACTAAATCCTGGGTTTTGGACCTATGAGATAGATCTAAATAGATGTTAGGATTCTCACTAGTTGTAGTGAGAAGGTATCAATCGACCCTGGGGAGAATCGCTGGAAATGTTCCAGGGTGATAAAGACGACTGAGTATCAGTCATAGGCATTGTCTTTACCCTCAGTATAGGGACGGTATGTTGGAAGACTTCCAAGCTAGATACCGTGACATACTAGACGATAAAGGCTGGATACATTGCTACTTAAGATGCTACCAAAGAGGCTGTTTGGGTGTATATTGGTTCATGAGATGAACTATGTTCCTCCCATTGTGTGACAATGGAGTTGTGGCTTATGCCAAGGAACGCCGGTCCCATCAGTGATCCAGACATATTCTAAGGCAGTATCATTTGATCATGGAGATGGTTGATCTCCAGGGAGATCGAGGTTAGGAGAGTAGACTCAGAGGACAACACAGCGGATCCACTCACAAAGGCCTGTTCCCAGAGAGAGACTTTTATGGGATGGTTGAGTATGAGATACTACAACTACTGCTACAGATGGCCCTAGTGCAAGTGGGAGATTGTTAGTTATATGTATGCCCTAGAGGCCATTACTATACATAGGATGTATATTGTAGTGGATGCCGGGACGTATATAGGGAGGACTTTCTTGCTCGACATGATAGTATGCTATCTGGTTGAACTTTACCTTAACGTGTATACTGATTGTCTCTCTGTTACATGTTGGTAAAGCCCTTAGGATGTGTGCTTGACTACCTGGACTATGATGCGGATCATACTAGTGGGGACATGGTAGTCCATAAGTACATCCTTCAAAGTCCCTAGTCGAGGGTGTATCGAGACGGGGCATCGATATACCAGAGTAGACTAGCATGTACCTTCTCGACCCATACAGATGGGTGATGGATGATCCCATATCCATTGGTGTTTGACATCAGAGATGATATACGGGTGCTCAGTGGAGACTGGGTACACTGGACGGACTCGCCGAGAACTCCCAGATGGTATTATACCTCACGTCAGATGGCAGTTCTCTGGTGACACTGCTACAGAGTAGTCTGTTGACTCGAGATCGTCATAGAGTCTTGTGTGGTTCCCACTGTGCTTTGATTTCCATCTTACCACGTCCAAGAGGGCGTGCAAAACGGTGGTTTTTGGGTACAGTCCCCAGTCACATGGAGGCAATGAGCGATAGGAGGGGATTCGTCTCTCCCGGTATAGGGAGTTGATGTTGCGCTGTGTTCGATTGGCTATAACAGGAAATCCCTGGCCAGGGTTGCTGAGATTTACTGGTAAGTGTTACCAGTAGTTTCTCGAATTGTTATAGACCTCATATCGACACGACTTATCGAGCTATTGGGGTCTGACGTTTACCATCCCTAGGCGAGATATGCGACATATCAGACGATCAGACCGGACTGTACGGTAGTGTTACTGGTTGGATTCACTGGAGTGTGAGCGGGCTTGCTCGTCGATCTTCTGATCGCTCAATATCCGGGTGGCCGTTACGTTTAGCAGACCGCTTGCGGCTTGTGGGTGTTTGATATGATCATCACCTGCTGCCGGCGTATTGACGAGTCTTTAGAGTCCTACACAGAGGTTTCCTGGCTCAAGCGAAACGAAATAGGAGCGCATATGAGATATGTGCGGGACCGAGAATCATGCGTGTATGTGATACCGTATTTCATTCTCGCGATAAATGTATCGATTGGTTATATGCGATATAACCTAGTTATCGAATCAAGTATTGATTCGATAAGCCGATGCATAGGATACTAGTCGGCTATATGCGATATGACCGGATCGTTAAATCAAGTGTTGATTTAATGATTTAATGCATAATTATATATTTGATATATTACTTTGCATTAACTAGTATCGGTTCACTTTAAATGGATTTTCTCGCTCGGATGTGCGCATTGTATATGCGATATATTTTTGTGCACTTGTTTGTATCATGTTTGATGATGCATGTTAACTTGGTTAAGTGTAAAGTTTAAACCATAGTTAAGTTAATGATTAGGGTTTTCCTTATCTTATTTATTTATTTATTTATTAAGGAAAAGATTAAAGAGAAGAATGGTGGCTTTCTTTGTTTCTAGTTGAAACTTCATGAAGGTTTGACCAAAGCTACCATTCTTGTCTTCTTCTCCTAACCCTAACCATTTAACTAACCTTGGTTAATTCTCTACACTTGACTATAGTTAATGATATGATAAGTATTCTTTTCTTTTCTATTTTCTTAATAACTTATCATAACATTTACCTTCTTCTTCTTCATTTCTTCAAGTGAAGAAAGCTTGCCTCCATCAATGGCAAGTGATGAAAAAGAGTGAGAAATCCAAATCTAAAGTCTACCCACTTCCTATTTCTTCATCCTCTACCTCTTGCCAAGTAGTAGAGTGTGTTTTCTTCACAAGTTTCATGACTTGGTGAAGTGAGAGCTTGATCTTGCGATGCTTCGACGTAGATCATCTTCGGCATGGACATCGACGACCTAGCTCGCCTATTCTCCGATGAAGCCGACGCTAGAGCCCGGGAATTCATTTGGACAGCGAGGGGACTTTGTTGCGGAGCTATGGAGATGGAGGACCGGATCTACAAAGGTTGTATTTCCGTTTACTTGTAGTTAAGTGTTAACTAGTTTATTGTTTCGCCTAGAAATCTAGCCAACGATCCGTTCTAGGGTTTCTCGGCACCGTTTAAATTTGAAATTGGTATGGTTGATGCCTTGTGAGACTTCATTAGGGTGCCTAGGAACCCTACACCAAGTCCTCCGGGAACGTGCTTGCTCGCCGATCGACTTACAGAAGATAATCCACACGAAAGAATCCGGACTCAAGCTCTAGTTTCATTCCAAAGTGAATCTTAAGGAAGCAACTTGTAAGCAAGACTTGCTAGGTGATGAATACAAGTGATGTAGTAAGGTTATCTCTTGCGTGCTGTAACAACCCTAATTTTTCATATACACTTTTCTGTACAAATTTTTTTTTAAAAATTTTTTTACCATAAAAAAAAAGTATTTTCATCTGAGCACAAGATATATATAATTAATTATTTTGTTTTTAAATAATTTCATTTTTAGTGTACATTAAATTGTTTTAAAATTTAAAGTGTATTTTGGATATTTAATTCTGCTAATATTATTTTAAGTACCTATTTCCTTACAATAATTACAAGAAGGAGCTTGTAGCTCATTGGTAATACCTTGCACTGCTGAACCAAGCCACCAGAGTTCGAATCCCATGCCCCACATAATTTTTATATCATTTTGTTTTAATTTTTTGGGAAGTCAAACGGTCAAACGGCCATAACTCACAAATTAATGCAATTTATAAAAAATAAAGTATACCAAAATTCCCCCCAGACAAAACCCCACCCAATGAGACCTGACTCGGCCCTGACTCGGCTAAGTCGGCCGGCGACTCGGCCGAATCGGCCTGCGCCGCCGGCCGGACTCGGCCGGTCGGCCGAGTCGTCAACACGAAAAATCTTCGTGTTGACTTAGTCAACCCCCCCGTGTACTTCATTTTCGCAGTACTGTTACCAATTTTTCATTAAACCTCCTTTAAGTCCAAATTTAATGAAATTTTAATGATTTTTACATTTTTAAAAATATTTTTTAATCCAAACTCTAACCCTAGCCTAGCCCTATATAAAGACCCCTACCCTCTACCATTTCACCTCACCACTCTAAGTCCACTCTCTCAAATTCTCGAGAACTTGGTACAAAGAGCGAGAAGCGAAACGCTGCCGAAACCGACGACGGATTCCGACGACCGGACTAGAACCTTCGCGACGTTTTCGACGCATCGACAACCACCACCTTCCTTAGCCTCCTTAGCTTATCCAAACCCGTAAGTCCCATCTCTTCTATCTCTCTTTTCTTTAAAATAAAAATACGACTTTTTGGAACCCGACGGAAATCGGAACAAAACGATTTCCGATCTGGTTTTTCTACAAATTTCCACTTGTCACCTAATACATAACACCTACCTATATTCATGTTGACTATTAATCACCCATAAACCAATTTAAACAAACTTTCTCACATGAAATGATAGCTTCTTGCAAAACCGTATTCTTTTCATAAAAATACCATAAAGTTTATTTTTCTTGTTCTAATTAATTCCCTCACTCCTAAATATATTTATCTTGATCACTAAACTTGTAGAAATCAATTTGAATGAATTTTCACACATGAAATGATAACGTTTTCAAATGCCGTATTCTTGCGCTTTAATACCTTCAAGTTTAACATATCATGTTTAACCTCTAAACTTCATCAAAACTTAAAATAAGTCACGAGGTAATGACCTACCTCTACACACACACAAATATAACCCTAATTTATATATGTAAAAACATAGAATACGAAAATACAGGACTTTTCACTAAAATACCATATTCTTTATAATCTTTTCTTGAAAGCTTTAAGTTGTATAAAAATTTAAATAAAAGGAAAATAGGATATGTCATGGACATCGATCGTTTATCTAAACTGATTTTGTGGTGTCTAGGCTAGGCAAGTGAGCTTGGGTAAGTTTAAAAGGCCCGTCTCACGATTCGTGAGCGGATCCCTCCCTCCTCACTTGTACTTACCTGGCCACAATTGGCGGTGAAGAGGCGATTTGAGGGTTCTAATGACTTGTCGTTTAGACCCTTAGAAATAGACTAGTTGGCTTAGGAAACCCTAGAAACTAAAATACGGAAAACTATACCTTTTTACAAATAAACACCTTATATTTATAAAACCGTTTTTCTAAATGAATAGTATTTATTAAACCTAAGCAAAGTGCCACTACAACCCACTTTTGGGGAACCCGTTAGGGATAGTACGATTCATCGTGCACCCGCGGGCTAGTAGTGCGAGATTCAGACCTCCGCAAGGAGCATTCGGTCTCGAAAGGTTTAAAATACGACATTTGAGAAAAATGAGATTTTGGAGATTAAAATATTTATTTAAAATTATTCATGTGTTTATATATATATAATTATCATTTAAACACCTATTTTATCATAAGATAAAGTTTCCACCTTGTTCTAAAATTAAAAGATTAAAAGTTATATTAAAATACCATGAATTTCAGATAAATCAATTAATACTGTTATTAGGACATATTCACTAGAATAATACAAATAAAATTCACACTCATTATAACTATAAAGACGAATATTAAATACTTGAGGTGTATTTTGAAAACTATACAAAAGTACTTTTTACATAAAACCCCCTCAAGTTTTATAAATTACAATAAGGCCCCTAACAAATATAGAACTTCAAATTATCTTTCTTTTAGTCTGACTCGGGTTAGAGTCTGACTATTTCTGACTTGAATATGATTCAAGTCAATCTATATTCTCTATATTTCAACTCAAGATGAATACATGAATTCCAGAATCCAGTTAACAATCTACTTGACTAAACCGAACCATGGATATTCCTTTTACATGTTTTCCAGTATTCCATTTGCATGACTCTACGGTTATAACCGTTTCCTGATATCATGGTTTCGGTCGGTCAATCAAGTCAATCATGCAATCATTATAAGTTTACAAGATAACAATACAAACCTGACATCGCGGGGTTTAAGGGGTAGATTGGTACGGAAGGTGTTAAAGGTGGCACGAGATGGTAAGATTAAGACATCTAACCTGAATCCAATTGCTGTTGTTCCGGGTTGTATAACGGAGCCTTGTACTTCCATTTGCCCTGGTCTCTAGCATACTGAGACCCCTCTCGTATACACTGGCATTCTTCTGTACCAAGCTACAAACAATATCGTTAATATAACATTACAACATTATAACAATACAATACAATATTAAAAGCTCTCTCTCTCTCTCCTACTCTTGTCTATTTCTCCCTCTTACCTTTGGGACTTACCGAGCGATCTGTTCGCTGACGACATTCTGTTTCTCTCTTCTTTGAATGTCGTCAGGTGGCCTGGATCCGGCAGAAGTTGAGCCAACACAAGAAGTTTTGGAGCAATTTGTCGAAGACCCGGCAGGATAATTTCATTGTACCTTGTTCTTTTCCGTATTTTCATTTCCTGTTATGCCACTGTTTAGGCATCTTTATTTCAGTTGTATTTTTCTTTCCATGTATTGTACAAAGGATGTTATTAATAAAAGTTGCTGTTATTTCTATATCATTTGTCTCTTGTGATTTACTTTATATTGCTTAGTTACGCTTAGCGTATGTACTTCTGAGTACATACGTAGCGGGCCTCGTCGCGTCCACTTCGCCGTACACTGGGAAGCGGGGCGTGACAGGTTTTGTTGGTGGCCCATGCAGGTCCGAGCTGTATGAATCCCTGTCATGCAGTTCTGGTCTGCGTGAACAACCTAAGCAATATAACATAAGAACCAGCAACTAAAACATTCTTTACAATTCATACTCCTTGAATCTTGCAAATCTCAATTTCTTGAATCTTATCATTTCATGTATTTGAATCTGTTCTAATCCAAATTTTTTTTCAGGGTAATGGATTCCCCGAACAATACCAGCACTAACGTCAACAACACCCCTCCAGCACTACCTCTCACACCAGCTATTCCTGCACCACCCACTGAGCAAACGATGCTATTCGAGGCGATCCGCAGCCTTCTCGAGGGACAGCAACAACTTTTGAGCCGTCCTGAGACAGATGCACCGGGAATAAAGCAATTCAGAGCTTTGCACCCAAAGCAATTCTCGGGTAAAGGAAACCCTCTTGAAGCGGAAGAATGGGCATAAAGCATCGAAGACGATCTGGCAGCAGCTCAAGTGCCAGATAACGCTTGGGTCCGTGTAGCAAAACTACAGCTCACGGATAATGCTCGCAATTGGTGGAAGGCGGAAGAAACCCGTCTGGTACAGTCGATTGAATGGAAGACATTTCGCGAGAAGTTCGACGCGAAATATTTCCCTGTGACTGCCAGGTTCGCCATGGAGCAGCAGTTTATTCATCTACAGAGGATCAATGTGGGACAAATCGGTAGATGAATACGATACTGAGTTCACTATGTTGAGCCGATTCGCGGCACACTTGATACCGACGGACGATATCAGGGCCCGTCGCTTTCAACAAGGTTTGGACACAGAGATTAAGGCTGCTCTAGCCACAGGAAAGTTCTTGACTCATGAGGAAGCCCTAGAAGCTGCCCACAGTTATGAGGCAGTAATAAAAGAGAGGGGCAGACCTCAGTCTGCAGGAGTCAAGCGCCCTGCCAACCAGATGGCAGGTGGAGCCTCTTTCAGGCCATTGTTTGAACCCAGGAGGACTGAAGAAATTTGCCATTACTGCCATAGAAAGGGACATTTGTGGAAGGACTGTAGACGTGCAAAAGGCCTGTGTCTAATTTGTGGCACATCCAACCACGGAATTGGTAACTGTCCTTACAATAGCAACTCATCTCACACACACACCAACCAACCGCAGCGGCCAACCATTCAGGCTCCTGTAACTCGTCCTGCACTACCTGCTCCACCACCTGCACAGCCCACTCGCCAATTCCAACAGGCAATGAGGGACATGCCTAGAGGGCAGAGAAATATGCCTCAAAGGCGGAATGTGCCTCCAGCTAGAAAGAATATACCACGGCAACAGACCTTCACATTAGAAGCCGTAGAAGCCGAGGCTGTAGGTCAAGGTAACACCGGTAAGCCTTTTTCACCATTGTATCACTTTTATTCGCCAAACTTCCTAGCACTGTTACACTTTCCTTTTACAAATTTCGAGGACGAAATTTTTATAAGGAGGGTAGAATGTAACAACCCTAATTTTTCATATACACTTTTCTGTACAAAATTTTTTAAAATTTTTTTACCATAAAAATAAAGTATTTTAATCTGAGCACAAGATATATATAATTAATTATTTTGTTTTTAAATAATTTCATTTTTAGTGTACATTAAATTGTTTTAAAATTTAAAGTGTACTTTGGATATTTAATTCTGCTAATATCATTTTAAGTATCTATTTCCTTACAATAATTACAAGAAGGAGCTTGTAGCTCATTGGTAATACCTTGCACTGCTGAACCAAGCCACCAGAGTTCGAATCCCATGCCCCACATAATTTTTATATCATTTTGTTTTAATTTTTTGGGAAGTCAAACGGTCAAACGGCCATAACTCACAAATTAATGCAATTTATAAAAAATAAAGTATACCAAAATTCCCCCCAGACAAAACCCCACCCAACGAGACCTGACTCGGCCCTGACTCGGCTAAGTCGGCCGGCGACTCGGCCGAATCGGCCTGCGCCGCCGGCCGGACTCGGCCGGTCGGCCGAGTCGTCAACACGAAAAATCTTCGTGTTGACTTGGTCAACCCCCCTGTGTACTTCATTTTCCCAATACTGTTACCAAATTTTCATTAAACCTCCTTTAAGTCCAAATTTAATGAAATTTTAATGATTTTTACATTTTTAAAAATATTTTTTAATCCAAACCCTAACCCTAGCCTAGCCCTATATAAAGACCCCTACCCTCTACCATTTCACCTCACCACTCTAAGTCCACTCTCTCAAATTCTCGAGAACTCGGTACAAAGAGCGAGAAGCGAAGCGCTGCCGAAACCGACGACGGATTCCGGCGACCGGACTAGAACCTTCGCGACGTTTTCGACAACCACCACCTTCCTTAGCCTCCTTAGCTTATTCAAACCCGTAAGTCCCATCTCTTCTATCTCTCTTTTCTTTAATATAAAAATACGACTTTTTGGAACCCGACGGAAATCGGAACAAAACGATTTCCGATCCGTTTTTTCTACAAATTTCCACTTATCACCTAATACATAACACCTACCTATATTCATGTTGACTATTAATCACCCATAAACCAATTTAAACAAACTTTCTCATATGAAATGATAGCTTCTTTGCAAAACCGTATTCTTTTCATAAAAATACCATAAAGTTTATTTTTCTTGTTCTAATTAATTCCCTCACTCCTAAATATGTTTATCTTGATCACTAAACTTGTAGAAATCAATTTGAATGAATTTTCACACATGAAATGATAACGTTTTCAAATACCGTATTCTTGCGCTTTAATACCTTCAAGTTTAACATATCATATTTAACCTCTAAACTTCATCAAAACTTAAAATAAGTCACGAGGTAATGACCTACCTCTACACACACATAAATATAACCCTAATTGATATATGTAAAAATATAGAATACAAAAATACAGGACTTTTCACTAAGATACCATATTCTTTATAATCTTTTCTTGAAAGCTTTAAGTTGTATAAAAATTTAAATAAAAGGAAAATACGATATGTCATGGACATCGATCGTTTATCTAAACTGACTTTGTGGTGTCTAGGCTAGGCAAGTGAGCTTGGGTAACTTTAAAAGGCCCGTCTCACGATTCGTGAGCGGATCCCTCCCTCCTCACTTGTACTTACCTGGACACAATTGGCGGTAAAGAGGCGATTTGAGTCTTCTAATGACTTGTCGTTTAGACCCTTAGAAATAGGCTAGTTGGCTTAGGAAACCCTAGAAACTAAATTACGGAAAATTATACCTTTTTACAAATAAACACCTTATATTTATAAAACCGTTTTTCTAAATGAATAGTATTTATTAAACCTAAGCAAAGTGCCACTACAACCCACTTTTGGGGAACCCGTTAGGGATAGTACGGTTCATCGTGCACCCGCGGGCTAGTAGTGCGAGATTCAGACCTCCGCAAGGAGCATTCGGTCTCGAAAGGTTTAAAATACGACATTTGAGAAAAATGAGATTTTGGAGATTAAAATATTTATTTAAAATTATTCATGTGTTTATATATATATAATTATCATTTAAACACCTATTTTATCATAAGATAAAGTTTCCACTTTGTTCTAAAATTAAAAGATTAAAAGTTACATTAAAATACCATGAATTTCAGATAAATCAATTAATACTGTTATTAGGACATATTCACTAGAATAACACAAATAAAATTCACACTCATTATAACTATAAAGACGAATATTAAATACTTGAGGTGTATTTTGAAAACTATACAAAAGTACTTTTTACATAAAACCCCCTCAAGTTTTATAAATTACAATAAGGCCCCTAACAAATATAGAACTTTAAATTATCTTTCTTTTAGTCTGACTCGGGTTAGAGTCTGACTATTTCTGACTTGAATATGATTCAAGTCAATCTATATTCTCTATATTTCAACTCAAGATGAATACATGAATTCCAGAATCCAGTTAACAATCTACTTGACCGAACCGAACCATGGATATTCCTTTTACATGTTTTCCAGTATTCCATTTACATGACTCTACGGTTATAACCGTTTCTTGATATCATAGTTTCGGTCGGTCAATCAAGTCAATCATGCAATCATTACAAGTTTACAAGATAACAATACAAACCTGACATCGCGGGGTTTAAGGGGTAGATTGGTACGGAAGGTGTTAAAGGTGGCACGAGATGGTAAGATTAAGACATCTAACCTGAATCCAATTGCCGTTGTTCCGGATTGTATAACGGAGCCTTGTACTTCCATTTGCCCTGGTCTCTAGCATACTGAGACCCCTCTCGTATACACTGGCATTCTTCTGTACCAAGCTACAAACAACATCGTTAATATAACATTACAACATTAAAACAATACAATACAATATTAAAAGCTCTCTCTCTCTCTCCTACTCTTGTCTATTTCTCTCTCTTACCTTTGGGACTTACCGAGCGATCTGTTCGCTGACGACATTCTGTTTCTCTCTTCTTTGAATGTCGTCAGATGACCTGGACCCGGCAGAAGTTGAGCCAACACAAGAAGTTTTGGAGCAATTTGTCGAAGACCCGGCAGTATAATTTCATTGTACCTTGTTCTTTTCCGTATTTTCATTTCCTGTTATGCCACTGTTTAGGCATCTTTATTTCAGTTGTATTTTCCTTTCCATGTATTGTACAAAGGATGTTATTAATAAAAGTTGCTGTTATTTCTATATCATTTGTCTCTTGTGATTTATTTTATATTGCTTAGTTACGCTTAGCGTATGTACTCAGAAGTACATACGCAGCGGGCCTCGTCGCGTCCACTTCGCCGTACACTGGGAAGCGGGGCGTGACACGCGCTCTCTCTGTTTCTATTTTGTTTTTCTATTTAGAAGCTTGCATAAAAGAAGAGAGAGAGGATATCAAAAAAAAACTATGCCTTTCATCTTTGTCTCTCTCTTTTATGCTTCTGTGGAGAGGGGGAAGCATGTGTGATTCACACATGTGAGTGATAAGCTCACACTCTTCACTAAACTTCCAAGAATAAAAGAAAATTATGTGTGTGTGTGTGTGTGTGTGTGTGTGTGTGTGTGTTTATATGCATCAAATGCATATACTCGTATTTGTATCAAAATGTAAATACCAAAAGAGAGAAAATGAGAGATATAATACTAGCTCACATATTATATATGTGATATTAAATCAACACTAGATTTAATAATCCGGCTATCTTTCAAAACTGCTAGTATTATCAAAACGTCCGATTAAAATATGTGTATCAAATACACACATTTAATCGAATTCTCGTGCGTATCATCATAAACACACTACATCGTTTCACCTAAACTGGAAAACCCTCTGTGTGGGACTCTAAAGACTCGACAATATGATGACAGTAGCTTATGATCATATCTGATTGATCTGAAATACTTTAAGATTGTAACAACTCTGAAATCCCTGTACAAAATTATTTATTTATTGTATAGAAAGGGTATTTCAGGCTGTTGTGGAGCTATAAGTTAAATTTGTCTAAAACCAGCAAGAAACAACTTGTAGCTCACTGGTAAAATCTCTACACTGTTGTAACATATCCTGTGTGTTTGAATCCACTCAACCCCAATTATTTTTAAAAAAAATCTTTTTAATTTTTCGGAAGTCCAAAAGTTGTACGTGCAATTCATGAAGAATCGAAACGTTTCAGAAAAATCAAACATGTGCAATGAGAAGTAAACACAGATTAAAGTACGTAGTACGAATCTCGAGGCCATTGGAGAAATCTTAACCGCCCATTTCTTGGATTTGACTGCCGTTGACGGTCTGATCTTGTCCAAATCACTCCATGCTTTGCACATAAGTCCCTTCGACTCCTCTCTACTCCCCTGCAATGTTTTATTTCCATGCAATTAAACAGAGACTATTCAATTCATCATTTAACATTAATTTTAAATTTTTTAATCCAATTTTTAATTCCCAAACCCTAAATTCTTCACTATAAATACAGTCTCATCCCCTAGCTCTCCCCCATTTTGAAATTTCTATCAAAAATTCTCTCAAACTCTTTAAGTACCAAGTGGAGTTAAACACCCAAGTGGAGTAGCAAGCCAAGCTCGACGACCGGAGCATCTCCGATGAGACCACAATCCCCGAAGGTTTCCTCTCTCCCTTGATTAATAAGCTAAACCCGTAAGTTCCCTTCTCTCACTATTTCTTTCATCTCAAATCACCTTCTAAAAACACATCGACAAAATGGAGTTAGCTCCAATATAATGTTATTTTTAACAATTGTACTCCAATTTATAAGCAAAATAGGTCAAAAATAACATCCTCACACCACTCTTAACCTTATTTACAATCATTTAACTTTTAGTTTAATAAAATTTTCCATGTGAAATAATCATAAAACGAAGTTTTTATAAAAAATACCATGAACTTTAATTTAACCGTATTTCAATAACTAGAGTATATACTTTTAGATCATTCACGGGGTAACGACCTACCCCACATGCGCACTATGGTTTCGTAGCACGAGATTCTAAATATATGGTTTATTTAAAGAATAGGTTTTACACTAAAATACCACATTTTTCAAAACGGGTTTCTTTTAATTGATATTTTTAAATTCTTGGCAATTGCGCTTCTATAACCCTTGTTAGGGGACTTGCTAATAGATGGTGCAGATTATCACACATACATAGGATAGTAGAGCGAGATGCAGACTCCTCACAGAGTATTCAGTTTCGAAAGGAAACAAAAATACGGTTTTTAAGAAATGCGATTTTTTCTAAACAAAACTAAACTTTGAAAAAAATTATATAAATTTATGAATCCGTATTTTCAATAAAAATAAATTATGAAACTATATTTTTAAAATGAAAGATTAGAATTTTTAATAAAATACCAACAAATTTCCAAAAGTAGTAGTTTTCATAAAAGCATCATAAACTTTCAAAAGGCTAGGTTTTATCACTAAAATACTATAACAATAAAAATACATGTTCATAAAAACCCTAAATATTATAAATCTCCCTCGAGGCTTATTTTAAAACAATATTAATATATTTTTCATAAAATCCCCTCGAGATATGTAAACAATATTTAAGAACTCTAGATTAATATAGGTTTAAGCGGTATCATTTCTCTTGAGCCCCGGAGAGCTGAAGAAAGTGAGTGCTTACCTATTTAGGTTAAACAACTCAACAGAGTTATCAATGGCAATTGTCTTGGAGAAAGACATAAATCCTGCCATCTATGTGCAGCAGTTGCCGATTTCTTCCGAACATAAGATCTTAACAGTTAAATCAATTCATATGAAAAAGACCCGAATTCGAATCCAAACTCGAATCTAAACTTGAACTTGAACTCGAACTCAATCTACTTGAACTAACTTGATTTGACCCAAGATTGCAATTGGCATGGCTCGCACCTTACTTGACTCACTCGACTTCATTATTTCACCTTTTGCAATTTATAGTTTTGATCAAATCATGTTATAATCAATCAATCAAATCAACTAAAACTATCTTACAATTATAATATATATTATACTCGGGGTGCTTGGGATAGTTTCTTGTATAAATCCAACGGAGCTTCAGAAGTCCCGTATTAACCTCTTTTTTTTTATTCGAATATCAGTCGGGTCGACTCATCCACAGCCTAGAGCCTCGATACTAAAACATGAAATGAGCCCATTTTTCCTTACTCCCGGGACCCCATTCTTGAGCTCGTAAATACTTCTACGGCTGTATTAACATTCACACTTGGAACTTAACGTTAATATAGTGACCATATAGAGACCTATAGTATATATTTACTCATGAACATATACTTTTATTTGTTCTATACATATTCTACACTTGTCTTTTTACTCTTACTTTATCCTTGGGACTTACCGAGTTTGCTGACAAGCATTCCACCCATCCTTATTTTCTTAGAATGTTCGTCAGATACGGTCGAGACGGAGGATGAGAAGGCTTCAGAGGAGGATTACAACCAGATTGCTATTCAGGACTAGCTTAGCTTCATTTTTTCCAGCTTATGTATGCCATATGTTTATGCATTTTCTTTTATTGTATTTACTTTCGAGCTGAAACTCATGTATATGTAAATATTTGAAGTTGAATGTAAATAAAGACATTTGTTGAAAATTTTACAGTCTCCATTTATTCTTGCATTGTGTATTATTGTTTCAATATGCTTAGTATATTTATTTAGGGAATGACTTTCTCTGAATAAATATGCCGCGGGCTTGCCACTTCATCGTTTCCGTCTACTGAGAAACGGAGCGTGACAGGTTTTATTGGTGGCACATGCAGATCAGTTCTGCATGAAGTTGTAAACAACATACCACAAGAATTAATGAGTGCAACAAACATCTGCATTCCTTGCATTTCAAATTTCTTGAATCTATCCTAACCTATCTTTTATATTAAGGTGATGGACTCTCCGAACAATACCAGCATAAACGGCAACGACAATACTCCACCGCCTACACCACCACCACCACCTATCGTTGCAGCTCCTATCAATAAGCAAACGGTACTTCTTGAGGCTATCAAGAGCCTATTGGAGGGTCAACAGCAGCAGACTGCTATCCTTATGAATCGCCTCGTAACCGAAGCAGCCGGAGTTAAGCAGTTTCGAGAACTGCACCCAAAGAACTTCTCGGGTAAGGAGAGCCCGCTTGAAGCAGAAGAATGGGCTCAAGCGATTGAGGATGACCTGGCAGCAGTTCAAGTGCCAGATATAACTTGGGTAAGAGTTGCTAAGTTGCAACTGGCCGATAATGCCAGAATTTGGTGGAAAGTTGAGGAGAGCCGTTTCGCGCAACCGATAAAATGGAGAACATTCCGAGATCTCTTCGATGCTAAGTACTTCCTATTGGGGTCAAAAATTACACCCCAGTTGACCAAGTCAAAGTCAAAGTCAATCCCAAATAAGCGGGCCCAAACCCAGATCAAGTGGGCCCATGCCTAAGTCGAGCCTCGCAGCCGGCCTCTCCTATGCCAAAATGAAATCATGTGATAAATAATTTTGATGTAATTTTTTATGTATGAATGTAAGAAAAATGGGTATAAAGCCAAATTTTGTAAAGCACATGGTTCATGTGCAAAAGAAATGAGTACATGAGGCATGGGATGGGCAAAATGCCATTTTGTAAAGCCCAAGGGGCTATATGTAAATTTGTAAGCCTATATAAGGCAACATGATAATGAAATAAATGATAATTTTTCACTCCCCTCAAAAATTAGGGTCTGTGCCTCCTCTTTCCTCAATGTTCTAAACCTTCTTCCACTTTTTGAATTAAATCATGAGTTTAACTCTTCCTTTTTCAAAAAGAAATAGTTTTTCACCATAAAACCCACAAAGGGGAGCTTGGATCTCCCATTAGATCTCTAAAGGGATATTTTGAATCACACCCCCATTTTCCTTCAAGATCCAGCCAACGAAGAGGAGGAAGAAGGAGACCCATCTCCAAAAATCTCATTCTGGGAGGATCCAAGGCTCAAAAGAAAATCCAAAAATCTCTAGGAGTTTAACTCCATTCAAGATCTGTTGGAGTTTAACTTCATAAATCAAACCCCTTTTTAGGAGTTTAACTCCAATTCTATACATAATCCCTGTTAGGAGTTCAACTCCAAAGCCCCCTTAGGAGTTTAACTCCTAACTTAGGGGCTAAGCCCCTTTTCTACTGATGTTTCCAGCGGCCACGTGTCGCGCACGTGACCCGCGGGCACTCAGCGGTTGCGTACAGGGCACGTGAGCCATGAGCGCCCAGCGGTCGCGTGCATGGCACATGACCCACGGGTGCTAAAGCGCCCACGTGCGCCTCACGCGACCTGCGGGCGCTCAGCGCCCAGCGGTCGCATGCAGCACACGTGACCTGCGGGCGCCCAGCTGTCGCGTGCAGGGTACATGACCCGCGGGCGCTAAGCGCCCACATGCGTCTCACGCGACCCGCGGATGCTAAGCGCCCACGTGCGCCTCACGCGACCCGCGGGCGCTCAGCGCCCACGTGCGCCTCACGCGACCCGCGGGCGCTCAGTGCCCAGCGCCCACGCGCCAGGCACTTGACTCGCGGGCGCCAAGCACTCTCCTCCTCCTTCATTTTATATGCGCTCCACACTAAATATACTTCCCCCGTTAGAAAAAATTTCTAACGGGGCGCTGTCCTGCACCCCGCAAAGGGTCTGCTAGCCCCATTGACCCCCAGCCCGCTATCCGGGTAGCGGGACTCCCGTAAAACTCTGCGGGGCCACCGATATATCCAAAACCCTTTCAAAATATACGTACACTATACGTCAAGTTCGCATGACCAGTTTGACCCGTCAATCAGAGGTTCCCTCGCTCCAAAGGCGAGGGGTAATTAACGGTAGTTTAGTCCGCGGCTGCCGGAGATTCGGATCCCCACAATCAATAAACCCTCGTCTACCTTAGGCAGGGGGAATCTGTAGTACGCTAAGCACGCCCATATTCCCATCTCAACGGGGTGACGAAAAAACACCCTACACTTCCCAGAGACCGCCCGCTTTGATATGGAGCAGCAATTCATCCATTTATAGCAAGGCTCGATGTGGGTCAAGTCAGTGGATGAATATGATGCTGAGTTTACCATACTCGGCAGGTAATATATATTCTTAAATTCAATTTTCTTATCTCACTTACAACACTGCTAACATAAGGTCATAACAGGTTCGCTGCACACCTTATTTCCACTGCTAAGATCCGGACACGACGATTCCAGCAACGGTTGGACCCTGAAATCAAAGCTGCACTCGCTACAGGAGATTTCCCAACCCATGTGCTTGCTTTGAAGGCTGCCCGACGTTATGAGGTAGTTGTGAAGAAGAAGGGCAGGCCGCAGATTGCTGGTGTGAAACGCCCTGTGCACCAAATTATGGGAGGGGCCTCTTCCAGGCCAGTTTTCAATAGACCGTCTCGGAGGCCAGTAGATTCATTCGCCAACATTAGGCCATACTTTTGCATCTACTGCAAAAGAACATGGAACCTTATGAAGAACTGTTGTAGGACGAACAACTTATGCCTGATCTATGGGTCTTCTACTCACACCATTAGAGTATGCCCCCGGAACCGAGGACCTAATAACCCCCCAGCCAGACCAGCGATCCAAGCTCCTCCTACCCCGGTTAGTTCTACCAGCTCTAGCTCCTCGCACCTAGATCGCTCAACATCAACGCCGAGTGTTTAACCAGACATAGAGAAAAGTGCCGCGGCACTAAGTATTCACTATATCGATCGAAGAGGCCGAAACTACGGGTCAGGTTATCACCGGTAAATCTCTTTCCTATTCTTTTTCAAGTCCTTTCAATTAATAACCATCTTATCTTTGTTATACCTAAACATATCCCACGTGACTTAAGTATAATCTTAGTAGCCTCTCTACCTGCACTCGCACTCTTCGACACTGGGGAATCACATTATTTTATGTCGCAACGGTTCGTCCGAACTTATACAATCCCAGTTAAACCACTCGTATCCAGCCAGAACGTTAGTTTGGGGAATGACGTTCTAAAAGCAACTTTGGGATACGATCTGTATCCAGTGGTCGTCTGCAATCGAGAATTCTATGTGGACTTCAAGGTGCTGGACATATCGAACTTTGACGTAGTCTTGGGAATGGACTGGCTGGGAACTTTCTTCGCTACCATCGACTGTCGCCAAAGGAGGGTAGTGCTTGAAATACCAAATCACCTAGTGTTCTACTTCAAAAGCGGAGATCGGACCTTGGAGCCTAGCATTTACAGAGCAAAACTAAAGAAGGCAGAGATTGCAGTATTGTAAGTGGAAGGATCGAAACTAAAGGTAGTTTGCGAGTTCAAGGATGTATTCCCGGAAGATATATCAGGTTTTCTTGCCGATCGAGCTCTTGAATTCAGCATTGATTTGCAACCCGGCGCACAACCAATAATAAAAGCTCCGTACTGATTAAGTCCGGAGGGATTGAAAGAGATCCGTATTCAGTTGGATGAACTCCTGAAGAAAGGTTGGATCCGACCCAGTACTTCAAATTGGGGATCTTCGGTGCTACTGGTGAAGAAGAAAGAAGGTACCTACCGGATGTGCATGAATTATCAAGCTTTGAACGAGGTGACAATTAAGAATAAGTATCCACTACCCCGTATCGATGACCTTTTCGATCAGTTAAGTGGATCTTGTGTCTTTTCAAAGTTAGATTTTCGTTCAGGATATCATCAGGTGAAGGTCAAGGAGTCTGCCATTTCGAAGACATCATTTAGGACTCGATACGGTCATTATGAATATCTCATAATGCTATTTGTAGTGACCAATGCACCTGCCATCTTTATGAACTTGATGAACCAAGTTTTCTAAGAGTACTTAGACAGGTTTGTTGTTATCTTCATCGACGACATCCCGGTGTATTCAAAGAATCGGAAAGAGCATGCCGAGCACTTGCGGATTGCACTAGAGACATTACGACAACATCAACTCTACCCCAAGTACAACAAGTGTGAATTTCGGCTAGATCAAGTCAAATTTCTCGGATATATCATTTCAGGCGAAGGAATCTCTGTGGATCCAGCTAAGGTGCCAGCTGTCAGCGAGTGGCCAACACCAAAGACGGTGAAAGATATAAAAAGTTTATTGGGCTTAGCAGGATATTACAGACGATTCATTGAAGGATTCTCAAAGATCGCCGCACCCCTGACCAAGCTCACACGTAAAGAAGAAGCATTCATGTTGTCAGAAGCATGTGAGAAGGCTTTTGTAGAACTCAAGTCGAGGTTAACCTCTGCACCTATTCTTGTAATACCGGATCAATCTGGAGGATTTTATGTGCATTATGATACGTCTGGTAAAGGATTAGGATGTGTTCTACACCAGCATGGAAAAGTTGTGGCTTTTGCATCAAGACAGTTAAAGGTCCATGAGCGCAACTATCTAACACATGATCTGGAACTGGCAGCAGTTGTATTCGCACTCAAGATGTGTAAGTGTATATATGCTCCTTGCCGTGTCAACTACGGCTATACGGAATCAAAAACTTTAAAACTTGAGCACAATACATTAAAATTCCCAGGATACAAACCCAAACACTATATTAAACAAACCCTAACTAGAGTTTTAACTACTCGGTTGAGATTACAATCTTTGTAGATGGTCCTTCGGGTCTTGAAAGTCAACTCCGCAAGCTCCTTGGGTTGATGGAACGGGCTCTGAAAGCCGGTCTTCCGTGTCAAAGACGATCCACCCGAGGATGCCGATTCAAGCAATAGCTTCGTCCGAAGCAACTAAAGATCAAGTCTTTCTAAGACAAGATACTTAGAGTGGTGCAGTTTGTGAAACTAAATACCCTCTTTTAATCCTCACAACTCAAAAAAGGGGATTGAGGAAGAAGATGAAGATGGCTACCAACTAAAAAAATTTCTCCAAGTGAGAAAAGATCAACCATCACTTGAAAATATCTCTCACTCTCATACTTATCTCTACTCACCCAAAACAAAAGAGTGAGTGGGCTTGGTGACTCACTAGGGTGAGTCATAAGCCCACACACTTCCATGTTAAAAGGTGAAGAGAAGAGAGAGTGTGTGTAGCCACCTCACCATGATATACATATACAAACAAATACTAGTATGTGTATAATCAAGTATACCAAAACCTGTATTTATAATAAATATGTATACCGTATTTCTACAAAAATACGAGTACCGTATTTGTACCGAAAATACAAAATACATGTATTCATATTTAGAAAGAAATATATGTATTTGTATCAAAGCACAAATACCCGTATTTATACAAATACACGCATTCGTATAAATACTATATTTGTGTTAAAATACAAATACCCAAAAGAGAGCAATATAATACTAGCATCAAAACTGGCTGTCTTTCAAATCTGCTAGTACTACTAAACTGTCCGATTAAAGCACGTGTATAAATACACATGTTCAATAGAACACCCCTGCGTAAAACCATATGCAAACTACACTATTTCTCCTGAACCGGGAAACTCTCTGTGTGGGACTCTAAAGACTCGACAATACGCTGGCAGTGTGTTTAACCACAAACATGTCAGTGGCACTAGTTGTACATAACGGATACCTAGGTATCTGTCGAAGGGACGATTGACACGATAACTCGTCCGAAAACCTTACTGAGCCTATAGGTGATATTCTCCGTACAGTCCGGTCTATTCGTCTAAGAATATTGCATATTGGGCCTAGGGGGTGGTAAACGTCAGACCCTTAATAGCGCAATAAATAGTGTCAGTGTGGAACCAAATACACCCTGAGAAACTACTGGTGTACCTACCAGTAAATCTCACTTGCCCTTGCCAAGGATTTTGTGTATTGGCTAACCGTACACAGCGCGATATCAACTCCCAATACCGGGAGAGACGAATCCCTTCTATCCCCTACTACCTCCAAGTATTTCAGGACTGCACCCAACTACTACCTGTTTACACGGCTCATTTGAGCCATGGCAGGGTAGTAATCTAAGTACAGTGGGAACACACTCGAGACAAATAGTGATGTCAAGTCAACGGACTAACCTGTCCTCATGTTATCAGGGAACTGCTAACTGATGATAGGTATAATACCAATCAGCAGTTCCCAGCGAGTCCGTCCAGTGTAATTCATAACCCAATGAGTATACTATCTTTGGTACCGTATACCAATGGCTGCGGGACAGGCTACCTCCCCTGACGGGGATAAGAAGCGTATATACTAGTCTACTCTGGAATATCGATGCCCAGTCTCGATAATCCTACAACTACAGACAAGTTTAAGGATGTGCTTATAGACTACCCAGCTCCTACTAGTGTGACTGCCATCACAATGCTGGCAGTCAAGCAAAGATCCTAAGGGCTCTATCAACATATATTAGCAATATGTTAAAAGAAACATATACATATATTAAGATAGACTCAAACCAGATAGTATACTATCATGTTGAGCAAGACTATTATTATATCTGTATATATCTCAAGCTTCCAAAATGTAATATACAAATCAGTACTATACATTAATGACCTCCAGGGCATATATCACTAACAAGATTTGGTGCCACTATCTTTTGGGAGAACAAGTGGATATATACACTGAACATAAGAGTCTGAAGTATGTGTTTACTCAGAAGGAACTTAACATGTGGCAGAGAAGATGGCTAGAACTCATGGCGGATTTCGACATTAATCACAGTATCATCCTGGAAAGGTGAACGTGGTTCCTGATGCACTTAGTCGCCGGCTATTAGCAATGAACCTCACCGCTCAATGGAAGCTACAACAAGAATTACACGGATTGGAGATCAAAATAGTTATGCCAGGTAACACTTCATATTTGATGAGCTTACAAGTCCAGTCCATTCTTGTAAATCAGATCAAAGTAGCTCAAGCAAAAGATGAAAGCTACAAATGATCCAAGAACAAGTAGAAAGTGAATTTCGAACCGACTTCATCATCCATCAAGATGGATCCCTATGATATGGAAGCCGTTTATGTGTGCCAGTCGGCCCTGTTTGAGAAGAGTTGATAAAAGAAGCTCACAGCTCTCCGTATTCGGTACATCCCGACGGTACGAAAATGTACAAGGATTTACGGCAACAGTACTGATGGCATGGAATGAGGCGTGAAGTAGCTAGAAGCGTAGCAAAGTGCTTAGTGTGTCAGCAAGTGAAGGCTGAACATCATAGAACGGCCGGTCTACTTCAGTCGTTACCAATCCTAGAATGGAAATGGCAGTACATTACCATGGACTTCGTGACTGCTCTCCTTCGCAGCACGAAGAGTAACGATGCAATCTGGGTTATTGTGGATCGACTCAGCAAGTTGGCTCACTTTATTCCATTCAGAGTTAGCCTGTTAACCGAGACGTTGGCAAGAAAGTACATGGAGGTGAGTAAAAAAAATCTAAAGTAAGATTTATCCTTCAAGGTGTACAATATTTGTCTTGATACCCATAAACTCATGTAGGAGATCGTGAGATTACATAGAGTACCTGTTTGCATCGTCTCCGATTGTGATACGAGATTCCGATCACAGTTTTGGCAGAGTTTGCAAGCTAACCTGGGAATGAGTCTGAATTTCAGCACGGCATATCATCCAAAAACGGGCAGGCAGTCCGAGCGAACAATTCAGATATTAGAAGATATGTTGAGAGCCTGCATTTTAGACTTTGGAGGTTCATGGGAAGATCACCTACACCTCGTGGAGTTTTCATACAACAACAGCTACCAGGCAAGCATTGGGATGACACTATTCGCAGCACTCTACGGACGGAAGTGTCATTCCCTGCTGAGTTAGGACGACGTGGCAGATCGTGAACTCCTTAGGCCAGAGATGATCGTGGCAACTGTACATGTAATTCGCACGATCATGGAAAAGATACGCATAGCCCAAGACCGACAGAAACATTGGAAAGATGCAAAGCGTCGACATCTGGAGTTTCAACCCGGAGAGCATGCATTTCTGAAGATCTCTTCAAATAGAGGAGTGATACATTTTGGCAAGAGGGGCAAACTTAGTCCAAGATACGTAAGACTATTCGACATACTCGAACGAGTTGGAGAAGCAGCATACCATTTAGCACTACCATCTTCATTGGAAGGAGTGCACAACATATTCCACATATCCCAGCTACAATGATATTTGAGCGATCCCATCCATATACTTGATCACTCAGAGCTCACGGTACAGACTGATTTAACTTGTGAGCAGCAACCAGTTGAGACCCTAGACCGAAAGGCAAAGACATTACGGAATAAGGAGGTGAACTTGGTCCGAGTGATGTGGAGAAAGGATTTGCCGGGAGAATCAACTTGGGAAAGAGAAGAAGATATGCGTGCACGATACCTTTACCTTTTTGAAAATTAGTCTTTATGTAAATTTTGAGGGTGAAATTTTTATAAGGAGGGTAGAATGTAACGACTCTGAAATCCCTGTACAAAATTATTTTTTTATTGTATAAAAATGGTATTTCAGCCTGTTGTGGAGTTATAAGTTAAATTTGTTTCATAACAGCAAGAAGCAACTTGTAGCTCACTGGTAAAGCCTCAACATTGCCGTGACATAGCCTATGTGTTCGAATCCACTTAGTCCCAATTATTTTTTAAGATTTTTCTTTTTAATTTTTTGGAAGCCCAAGAGTTGCACGTGTATTTCATGGAGAATCGAAAGGTTTTAAAAAAATCAAATAGGCGCAATGAGGAGTAAACACAGATTAAAGCACGTGGCATGAATCTCGAGGCCATTAAAGAAATCTCGACCACCCATTTCTTATATTTGACTGCCGCCGACGGTCCGATCTTGTCCAAATCACTCCGTGCTTTGTACACAAGTCCCTTCGACTCCCTTCTACTTCCCTGCACTTTTTGATTTCCCTGTAATTAAACAAAGACTATTCAATTTATCATTTAACATCAATTTTAATTTTTTAATCCAATTTTTAATTCCCAAACCCTAAATTCTTCACTATAAATACCATCCCATCCCTTAGCTCTCCCCCATTCTGAAATTTCTATTAAAAAATCCCACAAACTCTTTAAATACCAAGTGGAGTTAAACACCCAAGTGGAGTAGCAAGCTAAGATCGACGACCGGAGCATCTTTGACGAGACCATGACCCATGAAGGTTTCCCTTTTCCCTTGATTAATAAGCTAAACTCGTAAGTTCCCTTCTCTCTTTATTTCTTTCATCTCAAACCGCCTTCTAAAAACAGATCGACAAAATAGAGTTAGCTTCGATGCAATGTTATTTTTAACAATTGTACTCCACTTTATAAGCAAAATAGGTCAAACTAACATCCTCACACCACTCTTAACCTTGTTTACAATCATTTAGTTTTTAGTTTAATAAAATTTTCCATGTGAAATAATCATAAAATGAAGTTTTTATAAAATTAACATGAACTTTAATATAACCGTATTTCAATAACTAGAGTATATACATTTAGATCATTCACGGGGTAACGACCTATCCCACACGCACACTATGGTTTCATAGCACAAGGTTCTAAATATATGGTTTATTTAAAGAATAGGTTTTACATTAAAATACTACAATTTTCAAAACGGGTTTTTTAATCGATATTTTTAAATTCTTGGCAATTGTGCCTCTACATCTCTTGTTAGGGGATCCGCTAATGGATGGTGCGGATTATCGCATATCCTTGGAATAGTAGAGTAAGATACAGAACTCCTCACGGAGTATTCGGTCTTGAAAGGAAACAAAAATACGGTTTTTAAGAAATACGATTTTTTTCTAAACAAAACTAAACTTTGAAAAAAATTATATAAAATTATGAATCCGTATTTTCAATAAAAACAAATTATGAAACTATATTTTTAAAATGAAAGATTAGAATTTTTAATAAAATACCAACAAGTTTTCAAAAGTAGTGGTTTTCATAATAGCACCATAAACTTTTAAAATGCTAGGTTTTATCACTAAAATACCACAACAATAAAAATACATGTTCATGAAAACCCTAAATATTATAAATCACCCTCGAGGCTTAATTTTAAACAATATTAACATATTTTTTATAAAACTCCTTCGAGATATGCAAACAATATTTAAAGACTCTAGATTAATATAGTTTAAGCGGTATCATTTCTCTTGAGTCCCGGGGGGGGGGAATGAGTGCTTGCCTATTCAGATTAGACAACTTAACGGAGTTATCAATGACAATTGTCTTGAAAAAGACACAAATCCTGCCGTCCATGTCCAGCAGCTGTCGATTTCTCCCGAATATAAGATCTTAAGAGTTAAATCAATTCATATGAAAAAAAACCTGAATTCGAATATAAACTCGAATTTAAACTTGAACTTGAACTCAAACTCAATCTATTTGAACTAACTTGACTCGACCCAAGATTGCATTTGGCATGACTCACACCTTACTTGACTCACTCGACTTCATTATTTTACCTTTTGCAATTTATAGTTTCGATCAAGTCATGTTATAATCAACCAATCAAATCAACTAAAGCTATCTTACAATTATAATATATATTATACTCGGGGTGCTTGGGATAGTTTCTTGTGTGAATCCAACGGAGCTTCAGGAGTCCTGTATTAACCTCTATTTTATTTTACTTGAATATCAAGTTGGATATAGTGCCCTCTAAGTGAATTATTGGATCGCAGGTATGTGATTGCAATGATTGAGGGAGGACCTATACCGATATGACTGTCTTGCTCGAGATGATAGTATGCTATCTGTTTTGTCTTTATCATCGTTTACATGCTTTAGATCACTATTGCATGTTGATAGAGCCTATAGGATTCTTGCTTGACTGCCAGCAGTATGATGGCGATATATACGTGGGAGCTGGGGTCTGTAAGCACATCATTAAAGTGTCCCTAGTCGTGGGAGTTTCAAGACAGGGCATCGATACTCCAGAGCAGACTATAGTGTATACAGTCGAGACCCCGACGAGGGGCGGTGGCCGGTCTCACAAGCCATTGGTGTTAGTTGGTTCACCTAAGATGTATACAGGTGCTCATTGAGTTATGAGTACACCGGATAGGACTCGCCGGGAACATACTAGTTGGTATTATACATATCGTCAGATAGCAGTTCCCTGGTGACATGTGTACAGGTTAGTTTGTCGACCTGAGATCGTCATTTGTCTCGTGTGAGTTCCCACTGTGCTTTGATTACTACCCTACCACGCTCAAAGGAGACTTGCAAACAGGTTTTAGTTGGGTATAGTCCCGAGCCACATGGAGGCAGTGAGCGGATCATCGGGGATTCGTCTCTTCCGGTATTGGGGGTTGATGTCGTGCAGTGCACGGGTGGCCATCACTAGAAATCCTCGGCCGGGGTATGTGTGAATTACCGATCCAGGATCGATAGTTTCTCACTAGGTGATGGGCTTCATACCGACACGAATTATCGCGTTATTAGGGGTCTGAATTTATCTACCCCCTAGACTCGATATGCGATACTCTTAGACAATGGTCCAGACTGTATGGATATTGTCACTGTCAGGCTCAGTAGGGTTTCTGGATGAGTTCGCTCGTCAGCTTCCCTTCCAATCAATACATAGGCAACCGTTACGTACAACTTGTACCTCTGACGTGCTAGCGGTTATACCCAGTGCCAGTGTGTTGATGAGTCATTAGAGTCCCCCACAGACAGTTTCCCAAGTTCGGGTGAAAGGTTGTAGAGGCCGTATGGTTTTATGGCAGGGTTCGGAAAATGCACGTGCGTTTACGCACGTGTCATATTTCGGGCAGATAATACTGGTAGGCTTTGGTTTAAGCCGGATCCGAGTATTATACTGTGTAGATATAATATCTTTGTCTCAGTTGCATTTGTATTCGGTCGTAATACAAATGCGGGTATGTTTATACTGTTACGGGGTTATCCTGAAATTCGTTTCGGGATCGCTTTTGCAAGTTGCCAGTTTCCAGTTTTCTATCGCCCGTCTTTAATATTCGGTTAAAGACGGATTTATCTTTTCTTGATGAGTGTGGAAGGTTCTAGAAGCATCTAGATGGTGACTAGGATGATGAGGTGGCTAGTGACTCATTAGTGCATTTATTATTCATTTAATGATAGCATGACTAGGTTAGATGATTCATTAGTTCATTAATGTTTATGCTAGGTGTCTACTGACTCATTCTTCTCTTTATTGTTATGGTCACTCTCTCCCTTCCTACACTCACCTCCCTCCTATATGAAAGTGGCCGGCCCTTCATGAGCGGGTGTGTGATTGATTCATATGAGAAAAGATTAAGGAATTTGGTTCATGAAAATTAGAATTGCTCATTTCTCATTTACCCGATTCAAATGACAACTTCAATAACCGTTCGTCCATAGGTTTGGACGAAGCGAGACAAAGTGTTCTATTCATTCTCTACATCAATCTTGGTCATCTCTTTTAGCAAACTTGATGATCGAGTTGCCTCGGTTCAGAGGCGGAAGCCCGTTTAAAGATCCGTTGACGTGGTGCCACCTGGACGAGAAGACTGGAGATCGAGGAGATCGGAACAGCCGCAACAAAGCGTGGGATGATAGTTGAAGACCGAAGGACTCGGATCGTTCGGTATAACATTTCTACCCACTTTGTAGTTTGTTAGTTTAGCAATAATGGCAGATCCGTGTTATAGTACACGATAGCGCCAGTTTGTAAAAAGTTTTTGTTCCGCATTTGGCGTCTGTTAGACGGCCGGGGCGCTACCGTGGACTTACATTGGTATCAGAGCTTCGCCATTAAGCTTTACTAACTTATGCTAATGCGTTTAAAATATCGATCGAACGGAATTTCGAAAACTACAATTTTCTGGGTTAAAGTTTCTGTCGATTTTAAACTTGGTCTAAAAATTATTTTGAGCACTACAGAAAATCGAGCAGACTTTTATATGAACACTGGTGAAATTTAGTGGCCCAATTCCATAGTACTGCCGCGGATCCGCGGCCCAAACCATGCTTTGGCCGCGGATCCGCCGCCATTTTATGGAATTAGAACTCCAATTTTCTACAGTGAGGTCTACACAGTAAATTGTGGTTTCTGGAATGTTTCTTTTGGGCCCATATTTTGTTACTGTACTGCAGATGTACGTGGAGCCCACTTTAGGAATTTTTGTCGATCGAAATTTTAAACTTGTTAGTATGCAGTATTTACATTATATCTCCGACCGTGCATGTCATTCGAGCGGTAAATTGCGTCTAATTGCTATAGTCCTTTTAGACGGATTTGCGAATGTGACATTCGCGTTGATGTTCTGTGTTGTGCTGTGATGTTGCGGATATGTCGTGGTGGATAGCAGTATGCAATGGTAGCGTAGTTTGAATTTATTTGTACATTTGATATTGCGGGACGAGCGTCCAACATGTGGACTGCCGTCACTGCCTGTTTGTATAATATTCTTTTGGGGCACGACCGGGCTAAGATCGATGTACCCGTTGTACATATTTTACTTTTCTGTACTAGGTTTACCCCGTGACGGAGTGCACGGATTGCCGGGTTCTTGAGGGCAACGGGTCCGTATCTCATGGCTTTGAGAGGCAGAGGGGCCTCACTCTAGAATTGGCAGACTATTCGCCGCACTCGTAGGGGGTACAGGTTGACCCAAGGAGTGTTGCTCAATTTACCGGATTCCGTGAAGTGCCGGGTGGTCCATTCACCATGCTGTAAGGGGGCTGCCTCGCTTCAGGTTTTGGCGGGTAACTTGCCGCACCCATAGGGGTCTAGGTTTCATTGCACAGGCTATCCACACGACCAGGGGAACGTCGGGTTTCAGTAGCGGCTCTGTGAAACCCGGGGATCCCAGATTATCTGTATTGTTCTGTGATGCTTATTACTTTTCTGTAATGTTGCATATTATCACGTCTGGAGCGATTATTGTATATTGGTATATATACTATTAGATGTTGTATATGTTTTACACTCGCGCTAGTCCAGTCCCCGCTCTGTCGTTAGTTAAGTAACCTAACGGGTGATGACGGGACCAGTGGCGAATGCGGATGGCATATACGTACATTATATTTTCGTTCTTTTCTGATGTGTTTAATTGATGGGACTGCATTGATTCTTATCAATACAAGGATAAAACAAACCTATATTTGATGTTGTTGGAACAATTTTTAAAAGTGTTATTACAAAGACGTTTCCTTTTGTTTTGCATAGCGATATTCGGTTGGAATATCCTGCACCTCATTCGACGAGGCAAGGGCTGATATCCCTTCACCGGGAGAGACCCCTTGGGCCGAAGTTTGCGTCAGGGTAATAACTTCATTATAGTCGATTACAAGTTGCTTTGCATAGTGATATTCAGTTAGAATATCCTGCACCTCATTCCACGAGGAAAGAGCCGAGATCCCTTCACTGGGAGTGACCTCTTCAGCAAAGGTTTTTCGCCACTATATTTTTATAAAAAGCTATCAGGTTCCTTCAGCGATATCAAGTTCATTACGTTAAAGGTTTTTCGCCAAAAACCAGTCGTAGCCCTCCGTCATTTCTTTTGGGTATTCAGTAGTATTCAAGCTATGTATTTTGACTTAACGCTAAGGCATAGTGTTTGGTAGCTGCTGGGTATTCATTTGTTGCATAGATAGATGAGTTGGTTTGGGACAGTCGTTCTGCCATTTTGACTTAACGCCAAGGGCATGTGCGGGTGGGTTCAAATTAACCTGGATAATGACGGCTAGAACTTGACATGCGACTTATGATATTTTGACCTAACGCCAAGGTCATAAGAGCATGGGGCAAAAATCACATCGGGAGTTTCAAACATAAAGAAACTTGCCAAGTATGCGCATACCTTCTGGAGTGTGATAATGTGAGTGGATTCCGTCACGTTATCATGCGATGAGAGTTGGATCCCGATTCCCATTGATGAGTTGGTTTACTCTTCGGGTAATCCTGACTAATTCTTCTTTCAGGTTTGGAGGAGAATTTGAGATTACAGTGGGAGGTTTCCTGATTAGATAAAGTGATAACCATTCTGATCTAGGTTAGAGTGCACGCAGAGTGTTTCTTTTCTCTCTCTCTCTTTGGCAGCGACCTTTGACCGACCCTAGACTATGACTCAGTGACCAAGTTAATCGAACCTTCTTAAAATACTGGCTTTTGGATTGTCTTAGTTGCATAAGTCATTGCCGCTCCTTCTTTTACCCTTTGCATTTCTCAGAACACCCAGTATTACTATGGATATCCACTTCCATTGGATAGATCCATCGTATGATTATATATGAACTCGAAGGGACTTCTTCGAGGATGGATCCAGGTTCAAGAGAAATAGAATTGGTTATTCAGTTGTCTTTTATTATCACCTTCTCTAAGGTTGCGAGTACTCCTAGGATTAGGATAGTACACCTATTATGCTTACTGGATAGTCTTCTTTCAAACCATAGGCAGGTGCCGAACGGTAGGAAGGAAGAAAACCACTTAGCCTAACGAGGGTGTACAGAAGGTAATGAATAAAGACAAATAAAGGGATTTGGAGAGGTGGAAAAGAAATATACGGTTAAAGTCATGAATTGGATTATGGAAGAGGCATTACTAGGAATACCAGGATACCCCTACGAAACATTTTCATGTTTCAGTGCATTGTTAATCAAAAATGGATTTTCCGATTAGATACTTACTCCAGGGTATGTATTTACCAAGTATGATTCTCACATCTGTATGGTTTTTATAGATGATGAGTGGGAGTAAGTTATTGGGAATTAGGTGATCATCCTCATTATATCGGAATTCATTGTAATTGGTGATATTTGAGGAAATTACCTGGGTACAATTTTCAACTTACGACGCACAGGTTTTGAGTTATTCAACTCAGCGGACTTATACAGAGTATTGTATGTTGTCCAGTGTCCATCAGGACAAAGGGGTTGGTCATCGTACTATGTTCTGTTTACTTAAGACTTCTCTAATTCAAGACAAGTGTTTCGTAGAAATATAATGTCTAAGTTTTGAGAAGTTGTGGGTATAAGAATAAAGTAGAGAACCAGATATCGCAAGTATCAGGATTCTTCAAAGAGATCGAAGATATAGATTCTTATGATCGGTATTCAGTTGATAGTAATGGTTTTGAGAAACTTGTTTCTTTTTCGGGTTACTCATAATTGGATGTATTCCTAAGTTGAGTAATACTAATTAGCCTCTCTCTATTAAGTTGATATGCACTGGAGACAGTTGCATGGTTTGAATCTGGTTCCAGTTAAATTAGTGCCTCTATTTCTATATTGTATATAGAATGGTTCATATTTTAACGATGTTAAGATACGGGGAGTTGTCCGGCTTATGCTTAAAACCAGAGTCTGGATAACTCAAGGCACGTTTCTGTAATGGTAGTTTGTGGGTTGACCCTGACTTTGACGAGGGTTGACATTTCTACCATCTGGAAGATCAATAGTGATATTGTTCTTGACTCGCCACAGTTTTATTAAAATGGGTTTTTTCAGAAAACAGTAGTGGGAGTATGGTAGAACTGGAAGTTATTCCAGAACCGCAAACGATTACGGAAAATTTAATAGGACCTATATATTCAATCGGGTTTGACATTCCAATAGCCACTCCGCAGATATGGTGGGTAACCTCAGACACCCGAGAAGACACCCGAGAGGTACTTCGGTAGCCTCAAGGACGGTGACAGGGAGGTTCTAGTTTACCCAGACTTGACACTACTGTTGTTCCAGACTATGAGACCCGGCAGGAGGATAAGTATAGCGTCGTTCTAAACTAGCTTTAGAAGTGCACGTATATATTATTCTGCCAGAGGGTTGTTGTGGTCAGTGGGAGCAGCGGAAGCATAGTGGGCAAGTAGCTTATGTCTATTTATATACTTAAGCAGTTATAGCGGAGAAAGATCATCTAATTTTGATGTGACAGTCATAGGTTTGACTTCATCAGAATAAGGGATGGATCTGTTAAGAAAGTAGTAGAGTGTGATGTCCTGGTATTTGGATGACATACACAGAGTAGGAAGTAAAATTCCTATACTACGATCGGTTATATTGTGGTCGTCACACAGTTGTTTCTCTACAAAGGACATGGATATAATATCAGGCATTCTGGTTACTAGATCTATGGTTTTAGATCTAGAATTGGGTAGTTTCCCAATTTAGGTATTTTGACAGTATTCTAATGGTATTTTAGAATAGATGACTCCTGGCATGGTGGTGTACCTGCAGTTGATGGAGTCACCCTCTCTAAAGGTGTCTTACAGGCTAAAGGAGAGAGGGATGTGCATGATTGGCAGATCACTTGCTTAGGCAATTGAGTCAATCATGAGATGTCAAGTACCACACCAGATGTTGTTTTTGCACTAGATGCGATAAGTTTATATTAATCCAATCCTGGAGAAACATTAGGAAGCAGTTTTAGAACATGAATGGATGTTCTATGGATTTGATAATGGCAGCCTCCTTAAGTAGACGGTTATCATTCCAGGCTTCCAAGGTGACCTGGATGACAGAGTGATTATCAGAGTTATAGTCTTTCCTCTGACGAGGGACAGTATTATGGACAGGTGGTCCAAGAGGATACTGTGGGAGGCATGGTGCGCGATACTTATTAGGTTCAGTTATCAATATAGTCTAAGAAGTTTGGATTTGGAGTTTATTTATGAACTAGGTCCCATCAGATATCCAGACATATTCTAGACAGGTATTACTCAATTCGGGAGATGGCTTTCTCCGCGAACTTGAGATTAAGAGAGATACAGAAAGAAACATCAGGGCGGATCCACTCACTGAGGCTATGAGTATGCGACATTGCAATAATAGCCTTAAGTGCAAGTGGGAGATTGTTGGATATAGTGCCCTCTAAGTCAATTATTGGATCGCAGGTACGTGATTGCAATGATTGAGGGAGGACCTATACCGATATGGCTGTCTTGCTCGAGATGATAATATGCTATCTGGTTTGTCTTTATCATCGTTTACATGCTTTAGTTCACTATTGCATGTTGATAGAGCCCATAGGATTCTTGCTTGACTGCCAGCAGTATGATGGAGATCATATACGTGGGAGCTAGGGTCTGTAAGCACATCATTAAAGTGTCCCTAGTCGTGGGAGTTTCGAGACAGGGCATCGATACTCCAGAGTAGACTAGTGTATACAGTCGAGACCCTGATGAGGGGCGGTGACCGGTCTCACAAGCCATTGGTGTTAGTTGGTTCACCTAAGATGTATACAGGTGCTCATTGAGTTATGAGTACACCGGATAGGACTCGCCGGGAACATGCTAGTTGGTATTATAAATATTGTCAGATAGCAGTTCCCTGGTGACATGTGTACAGGTTAGTTTGTCGACCTGAGATCGTCATTTGTCTCATGTGAGTTCCCACTGTGCTTTGATTACTACCTTACCACGCTCAAAGGAGACGTGTAAACAAGTTTTAGTTGGGTACAGTCCCGAGCCACATGGAGGCAGTGAGCGGATCGTCGGGGATTCGTCTCTCCCGGTATTGGGGGTTGATGTCGCGCAGTGCACGGGTGGCCATCACTAGAAATCCTCGGCCGGGGTATGTGTGAATTACCGATCCAGGATCGATAGTTTCTCACTAGGTGATGGGCTTCATACCGACACGAATTATCGCGTTATTAGGGGTCTGAATTTATCCACCCCCTAGACTCGATATGCGATACTCTTAGACGAACGGTCCAGACTGTATGGATATTGTCACTGTCAGGCTCAGTAGGGTTTCTGGATGAGTTCGCTCGTCAGCTTCCCTTCCAATCAATACATAGGCAACCGTTACGTACAGCTTGTACCTCCGACGTGCTAGCGGTTATACCCAGTGCCAGTGTGTTGATGAGTCATTAGAGTCCCCCACAGACTGTTTCCCAAGTTTGGGCGAAAGGTTGTAGAGGCCGTATGGTTTTATGGCAGGGTTCGGAAAATGCACGTGCGTTTACGCACGTGTCATATTTCGGGCAGATAATACTGGTAGGCTTTGGTTTAAGCCGGATCCGAGTATTATACTGTGTAGATATAATATCTTTGTCTCAGTTGCATTTGTATTCGGTCGTAATACAAATGCGGGTATGTTTATACTGTTACGGGGTTATCCTGAAATTCGTTTCGGGATCGCTTTTGGAAGTTGCCAGTTTCCAGTTTTCTATCGCCCGTCTTTAACATTCGGTTAAAGATGGATTTATCTTTTCTTGATGAGTATGGAAGGTTCTAGAAGCATCTAGATGGTGACTAGGATGATGAGGTGGCTAGTGAATCATTAGTGCATTTATTATTCATTTAATGATAGCATGACTAGGTTAGATGATTCATTAGTTCATTAATGTTTATGCTAGGTGTCTAATGACTTATTCTTCTCTTTATTGTTATGGTCACTCCCCCCCTTCCTACACTCACCTCCCTCCTATATGAAAGTGGTCGGCCGTTCATAAGTGGGTGTGTGATTGATTCATATGAAAAAAGATTAAGGAATTTGGTTCATGAAAATTAGAATTGCTCATTTCTCATTTACCCGATTCAAATGGCAACTTCAATAACCGTTCGTTCATAGCTTTGGACGAAGCGAGACAAAGTATTCTATTCATTCTCTACATCAATCTTGGTCATCTCTTTTAGCAAACTTGATGATCGAGTTGCCTCGGTTCAGAGGCGGAAGCCCGTTTAAAGATCCGTTGACGTGGTGCCACCTGGACGAGAAGACTGGAGATCGAGGAGATCGGAGCAGCCGCAACAAAGCGTGGGATGATAGTTGAAGACCGAAGGACTCAGATCGTTCGGTATAATGTTTCTACCCACTTTGTAGTTTGTTAGTTTAGCAATAATGGCAGATCCGTGTTATAGTACACGATAGCGCCAGTTTGTAAAAAGTTTTTGTTCCGCATTTGGCGTCTGTTAGACGGCCGTGGCGCTACCATGCACTTACATATCAGTCGGGTCGACCTTTCCACAGCTTAGAGCCCCGATGCTAACACATGAAATGGGCCCGTATTTCCTTGCACCTGGGGCCCCACTATTGAGCTCGTGAATAGTTCTACGGCTGCGTTGATATTCACACTTGGAACTTAACGTTAATATAGTGACCATATAGAGACCTATAGTACATATTTACCCATGAACATATACTCTTACTCGTCCTATACATATTCTACACTTTTTTTTTACTCTTACTTTATCCTTGGGACTTACCGAGCGCTACTTCGTTGATGGGCATTCTACCCACCCTTATTTTCTTGGAATGTTCATCAGATATGGTCGAGACGAAGGAAGTGGAGGCTTCAGAGGAGGATTACAACCAGATTGCTACTCAGGACTAGCTTAGCTTCATTTTTTCCAGCTTATATATGCCACATGTTTAGGTATTTTCTTTTATTGTATTTACTTTCCAGCTGAAACTCATGTACATGTAAATATTTGAAGTTGAATGTAAATAAAGATGCTTGTTGAAAATTTTACAGTCTCTATTTATTCTTGCATTGAGTATTATTGTTTCAATACGCTTAGTATATTTATTTAGGGAATGACTTTCTCTGAATAAATATGCCGCGGGCTTGCAACGTCATCGTTTCCGTCTACTGGAAAGCGGGGCGTGACATAGATCAATCCCCACCCAGGTTAACCTACAAGCTCATCAGCGGTACTAGCTGCACGTAACAGCTACCCATATATTGATCGAAAGTAAGGTCGACAAGCAAGCTCATCCGTTCCCTGTGGAGCCTATCAGTGACAGTCACCATATAGTTCGGTATTTTCGTCTAAGAATATCACATACAGGGTTTGGGAAGTGAAAAACGTCAGACTCCCAATAACCCAATAAGTCGTACCGATGTCAAACTCATAACCAACCGAGAAATTACCGATAACACTTATCAGTAAATCCCATCTGCCCTGCCCAAGAACTTATGGTTATATCCAATTGTACACAGCGTGACATCAACTCCCTATATCAGGAGAGACGAATCCTTTCTGATGGTTCGGGACTGTACCCAACTAAAACCTTTTTGCATGGCTCTTTAAAATCATAGTAGGATAGTAATCAAAACACAGTGGGAACCGCACAAGACACTATGACGATCTCATGTCTACAGACTACCCTGTACTCATGTCACCAGAGAACTGCTATCTGACGATAAATATAATACTATATAGGAGTTCTCGGCGAGTCCGTCCAGTGTAACTCATACTCCAATAAGCACCTGTATACAATCCTCGGTGTCAAACATTAATAGCTGTGGGATCAGATATCGCCCTCCAATCGGGGCAGGAAACGTACACACTAGTCTAAACTGGAGTATCGATACCCAGTCTCGATACTTCTATGACTAGGGAGATTTAAGGATGTGCTTATGGACCACTCAAGCACCACTAGAATAATCCATATCATTAATCCTGGTAGTCAAGCAAAGATTGTTGGGCCCCGGTCCTTACTCACAGAATAAAGTGCCACACGGAATAAAGTGCCATGCCAAAGGATGGGGGCCACCTGTTCAGTCGAAAATATCGCGCATTTGATATAACATTTTCCTTACTTTTCTTGAATATCTAAAGGTGTTTATTATAAATATAGAACATATTTGGGGTTTATCTGTAAAATACTATTTACCATATGTTTATATATTATAATTAACATTATGAAGGAAAATGTATGCATATAATATTTATATAATATTTTTATTATGCATATCATATCAAATATTCTAATCAAGATTCTTTAAAAGATATAACATTATACAAATGGTTAGAATAATATCTCTATAACAAATATGACTAACATTATTCATGGAGATATTATGCAAGATTTGGCTCAGGTCAGGAGATCGGGATATCGAGATATCGGGAATCAAAAATCTGCCGATGAAGTTTAATTAAAATCGAAGAATCAATACTGGCAGAGACTCAGGAAATATTTTCAAATTCCAGATATTTAGAAGATCTCCACGTGTCAACATATATAAGCCCCAGAAGATTGAGACCCTAACTCCTCCATGATGCGGCGCTTCCGCGGCCAAAACATCTTTATTGCGGTGGATCTGCGGCCGATCCAACGAGTTAGGGTGTGGGATTTTTTTGGTAGGATCTTCACAACAAACTCTAATACTTTGGATCTAGGGTTTCTGCTTCCAAGGCTATATAAAGGATCGAGAGCTAAACTTAGAAATCATCACCTTTTACACGAAGCAAATCACCGTCAAAGAACAAGTGATCCACGACAGGTCCGCGATTCGACGTGACAAGACGACGTGAGATTCGACGGAGCATCTACTTCCTACGAGGCAGAGATCGAGAGCAACTTCTTCTTCCTCTTGTAATCTAAACTCGAATGTTTTGTAATTGTGAAGTTGATTAATAAAGATAGATCATTAGATTAAGTTGCCCCGGGAGGATTTGGGAATTGGTTTTTGCTTGGCATCAGTATCGCTACACTGGAATATGGTACCAGGAGCGAATCATCATTTGCGCTTGCTTATCAGGAAGCGATGGCTTAGGAGACAGGTTTTAGGTCCCTATCACCTAAGACTTTTCAATTTTGTGAGTCGTAAGGGTCTCACAAAGCATTTTCTCTCTACGGGTCGTAAGGATCCCGTAAGTGTATTTTCTCCTTAGGAGTCGTGAGGACCCCCAAGTGTGTTGCTCCTTTGTGAGTCGTAAGGATCTCACGCGGGAATTTTCTCGTCACAAAGTCGAGAGGACTTTGCGAGTGCATTTCATCTCTTTCACGAGTTTGCGCCCTTTCGAGTTTTCACAAACTCGTTGGCAGTCCTGCTGTTTTTACTCACGGAGTCCTTTCGGTTTTTCATCCGTGCCCATTTTGCTTGTGGACATACCCTTTTTTTTGAATCTTCATCGCCGGTGGGACTTTGAATATGGTCTCGCCGGTAGGACTTGGGAGAGATTGGGATCGTTTTACGCCCGTGGATTGTATACGGTTTTGCAGGATATATGATCCAGACCGTAGGGCCGGAAAAATTTCGGGACTTTGTCGGCGTCTGCATCGCTGCACTGGAATATGGTACCAAGAGCGACTCATCATTCGCCGTTGGAGTATGGGATTTGGAATTTGATTGCCGTCTGCATCGTTGCACTGGAATATGGTACCAGGAGCGACTCATCATTCGCCACTTGGGGATTTGGATTTTGGCCGGCGTCTGCATCGCTGCACTGGAATATGGTACCAGGAGCGACTCATCATTCGCCATTGCCTATTGGGAAGCGATGGCTTAGGAGACAGGTTTAGATCCCTATCACCTAAGACTTTTCAATTTTATGGGCTGTGAGGGTCCCATAAAAGCATTTTCTCCCTGCGAGTCGTAAGGATCCCGCCGGTGTATTTTCTCCTTAGGAGTCGTGAGGACTTCTAAGTATGTTTTTCTTTTGTGAGTCGTAAGGATCCCACGAAGGTTTGTTCTCCTCATGCATCGTGAGGACACATGAGTGGGTCTTCCCAATGGAGCATAATTCCAAGGGCGGAGACCAGCCGCGTAACTAGTGATTACGGTGGGGCATGGGTATGATGAGAATTATTTGAGCCCGTGGATTGTATACGGTAGTCAATTTGGGGACTGGCCGTAGGGCTGAAAGAATTTTGGGAAACTGGATTTTGGTTGGCGTCTGCATCGCTGCACTGGAATATGGTACCAGAAGCGACTCATCATTCGCCGTTGTTTTGTTTTTTTTGTTTTTGTTTTTGTTGTTTTTTTGTTTTACCATGATTGCTCTATCATTTCAGCTTTTCTTATCGCGAAGATCGCAATTGCTCTATCATTTCAGCTTTTATTCGCGGTTGCCCCATCATTTTGTCTTTATTTTCATCTTTATTTTACTCGCTGATTTTTATTGCGAGTTACCCCATCGTTTCGGCTTTTCTTTATTTTTCTTTTATTTACACATTTTTGTTTATTTACATTTTTTTTACATTCCCAGTTTAACGACTTAGAGGTCGATTGTTCCCAGTTTAATGACGTGGTGGTCGACGGTTCCCAATTTAAAGACTTAGAGGTCTATTATTCCCAGTTTAATGACATGGTGGTTGATTGTTCCCAGTTTAATGACGTGGTGGTCGGCGGTTCCCAGTTTAAAGACTTAGAGGTCTATCATTCCCAGTTTAACGACGTGGTGGTCCTCTTTGCTTATCCCAGCTCCTTGAATTTTGATCTTGGCGGAGTTGTGTTGATGACCGTAGCTCTGTGGCTTGCCGATACATCCGAGGACCGTGAGGTTTTTCCAAGCTTGTATTGGTCCTCTGCCCAATCTTTAAAAACACAGCAGTCTTCAATGGCATGACTCACTACCCTATGGTATGGGCAGTATACGGGATTTCTGGTCATATTCATTTCATGTGGCCTCTTCGGAACAAGCAATTGTAGACCGTTGTTCAAGGCTTCCTCGAATATATTGCGGACCTCATCCCTCCTAAAAGAGTATACCTTCTTCTTTCTCTCCGTTAGAGTAGGTGCCCTTACTGATGCTGGTCCTTGAGGCCGATCAGTCTTTGGTTCGCCTTTTTCAAATAATGGCACATGTCTGGGAGGATTGGATTCCCGAAAGGCTTCGGTCTCCATTTGTATGAAATCGGCGGTCGTAGCTTGACTGTTTGCTAATACACCTTTAGACAGTTCTATCTCTCCCGTCTTGTATTTCCCTTCGACCTAATCTTTGAAGACGAAGCAGTCCTTAATGGTATGACCTATCACCCTGTGATAGGGGCAATATTTTGGGTCGTCGGTCATATTCGCTTCTTGTGGTCTCTTTGATTCTGGCAGTTGTAGACCGTTTCTTAGGGTGTCCCTGAATATCTTGTGGACTCTTTCCCTTTTGAAGGAATAGACTTTTTCCAGTTTCTCTTTCAGAAGAGATTCCCCTCCGGCGTATGTATCGGAGGGACTGGAGGCTGATTGCGGCCGTTTTTCGCGAAGGCGCTCTGCTCTTAGGTTGAAGGGGGTATCGGTTGGCTGCCTCCGGGTATCAATCCCTGGCTCATGAACCAAAATTTGATTCTGCTGTAATTGCAATTGGGCGACTTGGGTCGCGAGATCTGCCGCGACGTTTGCCAATTCGTCAACCTTGGACTGTACCTTGGCTAACTTCTCGTCCCTGTCCTGAAGCTGCCTCTGAAGTCATCGGAATAACGCTTGTTCTGTAGTTCCGGCTATGACAACCGGGTCATCTTTATTGCCTGAGCTCAATTCCGTAGGAACCCCAGGCTCTTTTGGCTTATCGGCCTGAGCGAGCTCTTCATCATTTAGACCGAGTTGACATTGGATAGCGTCCACCGTATCATCACCCTGGCTGTGAATGTTCCCCTCCGAAGGATGTGACGAAGACGCGATAGACGTCTTGCCTAAAATTCGGGGCAGATGCTAATAGGTGCTATCCGTCCACCTCTCCGAAGATGCCAAGTTGATTTATGGCACCGTGTATCGAAGGTTTAAACGGATGCGGCCGACGTAGCAGACTTTGTCAGATTCCCACTCGTCTGAGGGGTTTTTGATTGTGGGGACGCTCTTCCCTGCAGGCGCAAGCCCCTGCAGTTAATTACGCTACCACATCGCGGGTAACAACTTTCTCCTTCTCCAGCTGATCACTTCGTGTCGTGGGTATTTATTTTGTTTGTGGTTGCCCGTGGATTGTATACGGAGACTAATTTATGTTGTCGCCCATAGGACGTGGATTAGTCCAAATCCGTATTTTCTTAGATTTGAGTTTGGGGTTTTTGGTTTAAGGATACGTTAGTCTCATTTGGGACTAAGATCAACTTAAACGTTTGTTAAGGATACGTTAGTCTAATTTCCAGACTAAGATCGACTTAACAGGATCGTTTAGATCGAACAAAAGAGCATTTGGGCTCTATTGTTTAGTTTAGAGACATTGCGGTCGATTACCAGTTTAAGGACATGGTGGTTCATCAAAGTCCATAGAATATATGGCTGTCGGGACCCATCACCTCTCTGAAAACGTTGAAGGATTACAACGACAAATATCAGAGGAGTTCAGAGATGTACCCTTGAACCAATATTTGTTGGGAGATCTATATTCCAATTTGGGACTAAAGCCTGTTTGAAGGTTTATGAGCATATGGGCTCAGTTGATATGAGTTGAACATTTTATTGTTCTGGCTGTTGAGCCTTTATTTGGGCTCGGCCCTTTTATTAATGCATAGCATTGGGCTATGTGATTAAATGCATAGCATTTATATTTGGCCTGTTAGACCTTTACTTGGGCTCTGCCCTTCTTTAATAATGCATAGCATTTTAGTGGTCTGATAGTGCGCCATGTGGCTTGTCGGCGCTTTGCGCCAATTAAAGAGCGCAATGCGCTGGCGCATGCGAAAGTGACACGTGTCACGCTCTGCGCCAAGCGCAAGTCTGTTAGCGCACGGCGCTTTCTGAGTGCCCCGCGCCAGTGCGCTGCACCCGTGAATGACACGTGGCGCACTCTGGCGCAGTGCGCCAGTCTAAGAGCGCAGTGCGCTGTTTTAGAAGCGCAAAGCGCAGATTGTGTCTGTGGTTGACACGTGGCGCGTTCTGGCGCAGTGCGCCAATCCAAGGAGCGCAAAGGCACATTTCAAAAGTGCAAGGCACTGTCCAATAGCGCAGAGTGCATCTTGATCAATTTAAGATCAAAGAACAAGTTTTTTGTTCTCTTGAAAGAGGTTCTACCTCAAGATTCAAGAACCAAGGTTCTTACTCTCATCAAAAGGCTGTGCCTTTATAGATCAAATGATCTGTGAATGAAGTAAATTACTTCTCTGAATCTTTTATGATTAGATCTTTCTTTGATATTTTTCTTTTTTTATTGAAGATCTTGATCTTGTTCTTAGATCTTTGATCTTTTTAGAAGATGGTTCTTCTTTTTGTGAGATGTTTTCATCTCTGTTCTTCCAAGAACATAGTTCTTTTTACCTTTAAGATGAAAAGAAATCTCCTTTTCTTTAAGAGCTTGCTCTTCTTCTTTACAGAGGGTTTTTCTCTCTCTTTCTGTATATCTGTGTGTATGTGAGACTTGGAGTCTAAGGGCCTTTATATAGGGCCAATTGATTTGTTAAGTTAGTTACAGAGATCTTTCTCTGATTGATCTGGGGATATTTCCTCACCGTTGGATCTTTCGTCCTAAGGCCTCTGTTTTACAGAAGTCAATTTTCTTATTTTAATAAGATTGGAAAGATCTTTCTAGAATTTTAAATCTGATTAATTAATAATTTATTATTTAAATTCCAGTGCTGGCACAATTGGCGCTAGCGCACCTGCGTTTGACACGTGGCGCGCAGCGCAGAGCGCAGTGCAACTGCGCTAGCGTGCTTGTGCTTGACACGTATCGCGCAGCGCAATTGCGCTAGTGCGCCTGTGCTTGACACGTGGCGCGCAGCGCAAAGCTCAGCGCAACTGCGCTAGCGCGCCACTGTTTGACACGTGGCGCGCAGCGCAGAGCGCAAGAGATCTGAAGCGTTGCTTTATTTTTTACTTTATATTTTTAATACAGAGCTCTGCTCTTTTCTTGGAAAAAGGAAGCGTCGCTTCATTTCAAATCTTGGAATTTGAACAGAGCTTTGTTCTAATTGGGAGAAGCAGAAGTGTCGCTTCATTTTTAAAACAGAGCTTTGCTCTGATTGGGGGAAACAAATGCCTCCCCACCGTTGCGCTTACGTGGCCCCAAACGTGAGCGCAGCGGTGGAAACATCTCGGTCGTTGGATCAACTTTTGGAAGTTGAAACGGCACTCAATGCCTATAAATAGGACCTTTAGTCCCTTAGATGATTTTCATCTCCTCTTTGAGAATTATCTCTTATTCAAAGCATTGCTCTTAAGCTTTAAGAACTTTTCAAGAGTAAAACTCTGTTAAAACTTAGGTATAGTTTAAAACTTTTAAGAAACCAGGGTTTTACCCATTAACAGAGCTTTGCTCTTTATAGATCTTTGATCTAAAGAGAACCATTTTAGGGTTCCAATAATAGATCTTTTACTCTCTAAAAGGATTTTATTTATAATTTCTTGATTCATTAATGGAGTTTTGCTCCTTTTAAATCATATAGCAGAACTCTTAAGAGTTTTTCATGGATCTTTGATGATTAAAAATGGGATATTTTTTTTTTTGATGAATTATATCATCTTTTCAGAGCAAAGCTCTCAATGTTCTCGGGGGATTTCTTTAAATTCCTTTCATAACTGATTTTGACGGGTGTCACTCCTGTTTGTAGAGCATTGCTCTCGGGGAGTTTAATTTCCTGTGCCTGCTTTGAATCAAAAATTGCTTAATCAGTCTGTCTGCTAATTTTGTTGATTTTCTTTTACAGGAGTAATGGACGCCCACATGTACGATCTCGACGAGATTATCTCTTACGGGGACATCCGCCGACTCGGCCGTTCTCCGAATCGAGAATTCACAAACGCCGAGTGTGCCGAAATCATGAGTCGCTTCGACGCATACAATGGTCGACTGCTTCCTCGACGTTCCTCTTTCTTGAAGTTTATCGTGGGAGCCATCTGGGAAGCGCTTCCCTTATTTTGTACTGGTGTGCCACTAGGGCATTGGATGCCGCCGAGGATAAGGTGCACTCGGTGTATCTGATGAGCCTAATCTCAAAGAAAAGGCGAGATAACCTTATCGATCTTCTGCATCAAGCTTTTCAACAGTCTGCAATACTTGCTGCTTATCGGAGGGAGGAGGACATCCGTGAGGATCTCGACGCTTGTGATCGCGAAAGAAAGCACACCAGGATGGTTCGAAAGGCCTGGAAGATTCTGGACAAGGTCACTTTTGAATTCCTCAATCCATGTGTCACGACCCGAAAGTACGGAACGTGACCGGCACTTAGATTACGAAGCGTCTAGAGGTGCCACGTAACCTAAGTAAGCCGAAGCCCAGAAATCTAAACCATAAAAGAAGAAGAAGAAGAAAAAAAAAGTTTAAAAGTATCAGCAAATTTTCTCAAAAATTTCGGCAGAGTCTCCTCTATAAAAACTGGCCCCCAAACGGGTACAACAAGTATAATATACATAAACAATAAAAAGCATCCCCAAACGGGAGCTAGCATCAACGCCAACAGGCGGAAACAACCACAACAAGCACAATAATATACAACGCCAAAGGGCGAGGCTCAAAACTCAAAGAAAACAAAACCTCCAAATCAGAATAATACATGCGCGACTCTAAGGTCAAAATAAAAGACTGGTCCAATAAACTTATCAAGTAATACAAGTATGGTTGATGGAGCTTACTAGATACAAATGAAAGAATAAAAGTACAATGGTGGTTCGGATACAAGTGAACCAACCTATCGTGCAAATCACCCTGAAAGAATAGACGTGCCAGCAAGCTGCCAGGGAAACCTGTACATCGAACCTGTAATAAAATTTGGCACAACGGGGGTGAGTTGCCAACTCGTGAGTAGAAGACATCTACGAAAAGAAATCGAATGCACGACGCTATCCTAGGTCATAATAATACACTACTAAGTCCCAATCATCTAGTAATAGCAGGGTAATACTACGTGTAAGTGCAGATACTCCGTACTCGTGTCAGTGCCTCATATAGTACTATGTCATATGAATGGATATGCATGCACCATGAATATAAAACAATCAATCCTGAAATCCAGATATATCTGTATAAGAAATCTTTAACTGTTATCATAGTAAAATGTGTATAGGAATCTGAAATCTCAATAATGAAATCCATGGAAATCCGTGTCAAGCATCGACACAAACATGTAAATCTCAAGTCTCATAGTCTCAATACCTCGGGCTCCGTCAGTCCGGATCGGCCCATATCACTAAATCTCACGACAACGGTCGGTATCCTCCGGATATCCGCCGCGCCAGACATCACCGGTAGGTAGCCTTCCCCTGCCAGGCTCATCGTCTACAACTCGATCTTCTTGCCCCGGGGTACCATACCGGGCCCACCATGTACCCGAGACGGTTCATCCACTCCTCGAATCGGGTCTCGAAATCCAACAGAAAATATGAAATCTCACGGTGGACGACACATACATCACGAGAAAACCGCATCTTATTTTAAAAAGAAAGGAGGAGAGAGAGAGAAGTTTTTTTTATATATTCTTGCGGTTTTCCCCAAAAATCCAGAAATCTCATAGAAACCCAAATCTCAAAATCATGAGTAAGTATATGATAAGTGTCGGCATATGCCCATAATACTGCATGATAACATGAAAACATGAATGCATGAATGTCTAAGTAATAATTATCATGTCTATACTAACATCAGAGAGTAATCACAATATTATATCGGTCAAGTTGTTAACTGATTCTATCAATAAAAGATAATATAATCTAAAGTGTACGTGACATAGCAATTACCGATGATGATGTGTGTGAGCCGGCAAATAAGTGTGCGTGGAATATGCGCATCATCGGTAATGATGCTAGTGTCCTAACAGGTAAGGTTTATACTGATTATAGCAACATATGTAAGAACATGCGTCATTATGATTCCAGTGTGAAAGTAAAGACGGATGTGTGTTATCTACTCATTTGATATACCATTACCACTACCACTATATGACTCAAACCTAACCTAGTGTCCATCTAACCTCCTAAGGAACAAAACCTAAGAAACTAGTCAATAAGAAACAAGAGTCTACCTAAGGTCTGAATCAATATCTCTAATAGTCGGCGATCCGGCTTCAATAGCGTCACGTACGTAGTACGGCTTCCTCGAATCAAGAGTGCGGATCAATCATCATATTTATGCCTCGTACGGTAAATTCCATCGTACGGCATCCCAATATCAGGGTACGGGTCAAGTATCTCCTAGGTGTCTCATCATTAGTATAATGTCATCATCAACACATCTCATGATCAAGGTGCTAAACTGTGATCGCATACATCAATCATATATCATTGCCATCATAATAAGCATCATTAGTTTATCCTCAGAAATATCATGTCATATGTATCATATCATCCTCAAGTCACACCTCTATGATATCGACATCAGGTCACACCTATATGATGTCGTAATCAAGTCATACATATCCCATATCGTGATCAATCACAAGTTACAGTCCGGGTACTATTTTAGAGTCTCATGTACCTCAATATCATCACCACCCATTATAATTTAAATATACATGTTCATTATCTCATTCTCTAATGATCCGCTAACACTTAATACGACTGTATAGCCAAGAATCACGGCATCAAGCCCAGTTACACTGTTTCATCATACCTCGGATATCATATCACATCAATGTATCACATATACGTGTTGTATATATATATATATACCTATACCTCGTCCTATATATATATATACACATGCACGTATACACCATGTCGGGTTTCAGTGTGTGCGTGTGTGTGTTCTACCTGAAACCTACGAACCTCTTCCAAGGTATTCATCTTCTGGTATGGTTTTCCTAAATCAGTCTAGTCCAGCCTAGGGTCATTACTAGGGTCCTACTCATTAAGAATCTAGGGTCACATATGGTTTCCTAATGTCAATAAGTACTATTCCTATTCTACGTTGCGGGGGTGCTAAATGCCATCCACCCGACTTCCCCCCGTAGATATACATCTGCTCACCTGGTCCATGTCTGTCGAAGACGGTGTCGCCATCCTCCTCTTCATCGCCCGCAGTCTACGTGAGGGGTACCTAAACGCAAACATATAATAATCATCGTAAACTGAATCACATACAAAAGTCAAAACGACGCAAGGAACAAGCATAGGTTAAAACCTATGTCCCGTCCACGCAAAAGAACTAAATTTCGCTCGATATCGGCGTACAAACTCCGATGGATCGAGATAAACATCAAAAAATAACTCGTAGTTTTAAAAAACATTACTTATATTATAAAACATGATTAAATCCATCGAAACCCTAAAATCCATCAAACCGTCCAATTTCGTAAAAACCGAAAATGCCAATTTACCGTTTTTCATCAAAACTTGACATTTAGATGAAACCAATGGTTATAAAACTCATTAAATAGCATAACTAGACTATACAAACCATTACTACATTTTTATTACACAAATTTGTATTAATTTGAAATTTCTAGTTTGCAACCTTTAACAATTTTCAACATTTTTCAAGCAAAATACCACAATTCCACCACAAAACATGATGTTGCATGAATTAATGTACTAAACTACAATTCATGATGATAATGATATGATGAAACCATAATTATATTTTTAATCTCATTTATTTAGGAATTTCCCAAAATCTAGTTTACAAAAATAGTCTTTTATTAGTATTTTTCCAATTATCACAAGAAACTAGTGATCACACTAAGTTTTTCTTTCCATTAACATGCTAAGATTCTCACTAAAACTACAATCTAATGATAACAACCTTAATTGGAATTTTATTTTATCCACAAATACATTTTATAAAACTAGTTAGCTAAATAACATTATTAAATCAATTTGAATACACAAATTATTATATAATAACCATGCAAGATTTTTCCACTTCTAAAAATGGTAGACTAGTTATTATAACCCTAATTAATTAATAAAAATCATAACTTGAATTTACAAACCCTAACTTGAATTTTAAAAATTGAACATAGAATTAATCTAATAAAACTAATTATGCTTTAAAAGAAACATCTAATGGAAATAAAACAAAAGAGATAGATTTAGACCTTCACAACCTCAAGTCCAAACATGAAAATGAGCCTAAAAAATGCATGCTTTCCATCTCCAAAATCCATGTAAAAATGAGCAAGGAATAAAGGGTATGAAATAAATATGATTTTGTGGAATTTTAATTGAATTTTTGAAGTATTTTTGATGAATTTTGAATAAAAATGAAGTGGGAAATGGGGGGGGGGGAGCTGCCATGGGGTTGTTGAGGCTGGACACAATTAGGAGAAGGGGGTGGAGAATGAGAAAAGTGAAGAAAGATGTAGAAAGTTCCTCCAAAATATCATATCATTATGTCTTTTCATGCTTTTATTAAATTTTATTTTAATTCTTTACTATAGCAACTCAAGAAAACTCTAAAAAATTGGAAAAATTTGCAAATGAATTTTACATGATACTCAATAAATTATAATATGTCATGGCTCACTTTTACAAATTAAAACCATTCAAATTTGTAATTTACACTAATTTAGTGTAAAAATAAAGCTTATGTTAATATTTAAAATAATTAGTTTAGGAAAAATATTTAATTAAACTAAAAATTTATAAGTGGCTAAATAAACACCATTTACTAGTAATTACATAATTAAAATAGGTATTTTTGAAATTATAATGAAAAACAATCACGGTTAGGTTTTACAAAAAATACATTTTACTTTGCCGAAAATCATAAAATTCACTTAAACAATTTTATTCATTTAATTATTTATTTAATTATTTTTTTAAAACGTTACACCATGCCCTGGGTCCGAGGTTATACCCTTGTAAACATTTCAATAATGCTGTTTTTTGTCTATTGTCTTTATTGATGTAAGAATTTTCCAAGTATGAATGACAAATCTTTTGCCTCCTTCCTTTTATTTTCTGCTTTGTTATTGGCATATTCCTTAAGTAAGCATAGCCTGTAGGTGATATAGAACATTTCGTCTTGAATACTTTGGGGAGTAGTGATGGTTTAGGAAGCAGGTTCAGATCTGCTACCTAAGGCTTTTCAATTTTATGAGCCGTGAGGGTCTCATAAAGACTTTTCTCTTTACGATTCGAGAGGATCTCGTAGGTGTATTTTCTCCTTAGGGGTCTTGAGGACTCCTAAGTGTGTTTTCTCTTGAGAGTCGTAAGGATCTCACTAGAGAAATTTTCCCTCTTACAAGTCGAGAGGACTCGTAAGTGGTTGTTTCCCTCCTTGTCGAGATTCGACTTTGGAGAGTGTGGTCCGTGAATGGTATGCAAGAGTTCGTTTTGGACTGACTTGTTGGGCCCCAGTGCTTAGGAAACAGTTTTTTTTAATCCCCGTTGCCTAAGGCTTTACCTTACGAGTCGAGACGAATCGAGCATTTCTCGCAAGGATATCCTAACGTCACAGTTAACCTCTGCTCTTTACGACAGAGGTCCGTTAGGGTCTGTGGTACTAGGGTTTTTTCCATCGTACCGTCGCGTCGGCTGATGTATTCCTCGATAGGTAACCATGCTGTTCGAGTAGCCTTACGACTGTCGTGTCTCTGATCCCTTCGGGGGCTGGACAAGACGTCTTCAAGCAATCCTCCTAGGCAGTTTGACCGTCGGAAGAGTAAGCGTTAGGAATTTTTCCATGCCGCTTTTTACTTGAGGTTAGGCTTATTTTGGAGAGCCTCGATGAGTTATAACCACTCCGCGCTGGTGTGGGATGATCTCCGATAGTCTTTCAGGTTTTATATGAGTTGCCGTCAAGACCCTGAAGCTAGGAATTTGGCCTTCGCTTCGTTTGCTGGCATTGCGTCTGCTGTATCGAGATGAATGTCGCGGTTGTCTCTAGGTTGCTGGTGAACCGTCGAGGTCTGTAACTAGGGATTTTGCCGTGGCTCCGTTTGTTTGATTGTCGCGTCTGAATCCTGCTGGGGAAAGAACACTGTGGTGACATCTCGTCTGCTGTATCGAGACGAACTTCGAGGTGGTGACCACTCCATGTGGGATGATCTCCGGTAATCTTTCAGGTTTTATATGAGTTGCTGTCAAGACCCTGAAGTTAGGAATTTGGCCTTCGCTTCGTTTGCTTTGGCGTGTCCGAATCCTGTTGGGGGAAGGACGCTGTAGTGACATTTTGTCTGCTGTAACGAGATGAACGTCGAGGTGGTGACCACTCCATGTGGGATGATCTCCGATAGTCTCTCAGGCTTTATATGAGTTACCGTCAAGACCTTGAAGCTAGGAATTTTGCCTTTGCTTCATTTTGCTGGCATCGCGTCTGCTGTAACGAGACGGGTGCTGAGGTGAAACTAGGATTTTGCCGTCGCTCCGCTTTGTTTTGACCGTGAGGTCTTTTGTTGGTGTTGCATCTGCATCCTGCTGGATTGCGGAGGAACGCCGTTGTTGACATCTCGTCTGCTGTATCGAGACGAATGTTGAGGTGAAGCTGGTTTTTTGCCGTCTCTTCGCTTTGTTTCGACCGTGAGGTCTTTCGTTGGCGTTGGATCTGCATCCTGTTAGATTGCAAAGGAACGCCGTTGTTGATATTCCGTCTGCTGTAAAGAGACGAATGCTGAGGTGGAGCTGGGATTTTGCCGTCACTCCGCTTTGTTTGGACCGTGAGGTCTTTTGTTGATGCTGCATCTGCATCCTGCTGGACTGTGAAGGAATGCCATTGTTGACATCACGTCTATTGTAACGGGACGAATGTCAAGGTGGAGCTGGGAATTTACTGTCACTCGCTTTGTTTTGATCGTGAGGTCTTTCGTTGACGTTGCATCTGCATCCTGGTGGACTTGCGAAGGAACGTCGTTGTTGACGTTGCGTCTGTTGTAACGAGACGCATGTCGAGATGGTCTCTAGGTTATCTGCGAACCATCGAGGTTTGGAACTAAGGACTAAGCCATGGCTCCATTTGGTGATGTTGCGTCTGAGTCCTGCTGGAATGAGGAAGAACGCTGTTGTGAGTCTCCAGGTTGTAGACGTGGCCGTCGAGACTTGGCTCCGTTTTCTGATGGAGCTTAAGGAGGGAAGGAGTGCGATTCCTTCTTTGTTTGCGCCCCTGAATTGTATACAGGGATTGACGCGATATCACCTGTAGGGCATAAATTTCATTTTTATTTTTATTTTACTTCTTTCCGCGATGCTCTATCATTTCAGCTTTTATATCGCGAAGGTCGCGATTGCCCAATCATTTCGGCTATTTTTCGTGGTGCCCAATCATTTTGGCTATTTGTTTTATTTTTACTCGCTGCTTTTTATTGCGGTTGCCCAATCATTTTGGCTATTTCGCATGCATACATTTTTACTTGCTGATTTTGTCGCAAATTGCCCCATCATTTCGGCATTTTCGTATGTATGTGTGGCTTGTTGACTTTTCGCTGCAAGCTTGGAATCAGACACTGATTTCGGCATCAGCATCGCTACAACTGGGATATTGCCAGGAGCGAATCATCATTTGCCTCTGTCGATGTTGAACAAAGGTGGCTTAGCGAACAGGGTTAGGATCCTGTCGACTAAGGCTTTTGACTTCATGAGCCGTAAGGGTCTTACAAGGGTATTTCTCCCTACAAGTCTTGAGGATCTCGTAGGTGTGTTTTCTCCTTAGGAATTGTAAGGATTCCTAAGTGCATGTTCCCTTGTAAGTCGTAAGGATCTTACAAAAGAATTTTCTCCTTATAAGTCGAGAGGACTCATAAAGGTTGTTCACCGTGCGAACATATCCCTAGTCACGGGTGGGACTTGGTTAGGGAAATGTTTATTCGCGCCCGTGGATTGTATACAAGGGTCAGTGTTACACCGCTTGTAGGGCAGTATCGGAGGTTGTGGGGGTTGCTTAAGAACAGGTTCAGGTCTCTGTAACTTAAGACTTTCAAATCTTATGAGCCGTGAGGGTCCCATAAGAGAGTTCTCTTTACGAGTCGGAAGGATCTCGCAAGTGTAATTTCTCCTTAGGAATCGTGAGGATTCCTAAGTGTATTGCTCCCTTGTGAGTCTTAAGGATCTCACGCAGGTGGTTTCTCCTCATAAGGTCGAGAGGACCTTGCAAGTGTCTTTTAACGAGGTTGCGCCTTTTCGGGTTTTCACAAACACTCGCCGGTAGCCCTGCTATTTTTACTCACGGAGCCCTTTCGGGTTTTCATCCGTGCCCATTTCACTTATGGACATACCGTTTTCCTTTTTTGTTTTTCTCTTTTTTTTTATTCTAACGAGGTTGCGCCCTTTCGGGTTTTCACAAGACTCGCCGGTAGCCCTGTTGTTTTTACTCACAGAGCCCTTTCGGGTTTTCATCTGTGCTCATTTTTCTTATGGACATACCGTTTTTATTTTTATGTTTATTCTTTTTTTTTCTTTGTATCGACTTTGGGATGCCGCAATCCACTGTAGTTTATTGACATCTCGGTCAACGGCTAGTTTTAGGACATGGTGGTCCGTCGTTAGTTTAAGGATGTTTCGGTCCACTGTTAGTTTAAGGACGTTTCGGTCCGTCGTTGCCGTATTTGAGGCGGATTTTTAGTTTACGGACTTTTCGGTCCATGGGGCTTTCCCTGTGAATGAGCATGATGCTCCCGGCATATCTATCTTTCTCGGAGCATGTGGTTGTGGCAGGCTAGCGCGAACTTGCCTTGTTGGTATTAGTCTTCAACCCAATTTTTGAAGACGTAGCAGTTTTCGATCGGATGACCCAATACTTGGTGGTAAGGGCAGTAATTAGGATTGTTGACCTCATTCAGTTGTAGTTGGCATTTCGGCTCCGGTAGAGTGATAAGCCCGTCGTGCACTGCTAGTTCGAACAGCGTCCTTGTTTCATCCCGGGAAAATGAGTAAGGACGTTTCAACTTTTCATAGAGGGGTTGCCGCTTGTTGCTTTGGCGAACAGCCAGTCTAGGGTCACTCGATTGTTGTTGAGCGTTGGGGACGAAGGCCGTTTTTCCTTCCCTTTATCCTTTTTGTTCGATCCCTTGTTTGCGGGTCCGGGATTCTTTCCGGGTAGCGTGCAATTGCACGGCCGAATGTTCTCGCAACTCTTCAATTCTTTCGTTTCAGAGATAGATTCCTTGAAGAGAGTGCCGAGGGCTACTTTTTCGTCGGTGTCGCTCTCGAAAGTGAGAACTTGTGATCCCCCGGGATCAACCCTATGACAATTGCCGGCTATTCTTATATGCTCACCTGTCGCACTTTTCTACCGTCTATGAGCTTCACGCTTTGTCCTGTTGAAGTGTTGCCTGTGAGCGACATATTCTTGCCACCAACACTTAAAGGAGTTGCAGTCTTCAGTAGGATGTGCGATCTTCTGATGATATAAGCAGAAGTTAGGATGTACGTCCACTTCATCAAGATGTATACCACCAGGAGAATTTTCTCTGAAAGAGGGCAGTCTCATCCCTATTGATATGGCTTTGGCGAATCGTTTCCTTATCTTGATCCTGCTTTCATTTGCGGCGGATATATTTTGATCTGGTGGGAGTGTTTCGACCCTTTTGTCTAGTTGCTGACGTTTGGCCTTTTCGAATATGGCCATCTCACGCTCCTGATCGGCTTTACTTTTTAGATGAATTTCACTTAGGAAGGCGTCGATCATTTTGTCTGACGGCCATAGAATTTCTGGTTCAGGGCCTTCCCCCAGTTTCTTTGTGCAAGGAGCCTCTTCATTGTCTAGTGATGAATGAAAGATCACATGGCAACTTGCTACGTAATCCTCAGATTCGTCCGACGATTCTTCTCCATCATCTCCATCCTCAAGGACGTGGCTGAGGAACTCTTGGAGCATGATTAGAGTCCGCGCCTTCTGGTTATACTCTTCCAGTGCGTCAATCTGCTTTTGTAGGTCCGTGCACTTGTCGCCAGGCTTCACGGGCTTCTTGGATTTCTTCTTCTTTTTCGAAGATTTCGACGGCTGGGTGTGGACGCTTTGGCTATCACCACCAATATTTGGAGTTGGGCATGGCTTCAGCATCCCCTTGATAATTTCAGGTTCCAACGGGTCCTTCCATCTAATCGCCGGGCATGTCTGAAGAACATTCAGCATTCTTTTGGTCTTGGCCGAAAGAGCCACCTCCCATGGATCTTCCTCAACAAAAGAGCACGTTGTCCCCGGTGTGTTTGTCTTCTTAGGAGTGTGAGGCTGTGGCGGGTTCACCTTCCAGTTTTCGGATAACGTGAACTTGCCTTATTGTTACTGATCCTTGATCCATCCCTTAAAGACGAAGTAATCTTCGATTGGATGGCTTACTGCTTGGTGGTAAGGGCAGTAATTAGGATTGTTGACATCGCCTAGCTGCAACGGACATTTTGGATTCAGCAGATTGATGAGTCTGTTGCGCACTGCCAGCTCGAACATTCTCCTTGTTTTATCCTGAGGAAATGAGTAAGAACGTCCCAGTCTCTCCTCGAGGGATGGGCGTCGACGCACGTTGTTTTGGCGAACAACCGGCTTTGAGTTGCTCGGCTATTGTTGAGTATTGGCGACGACGATCGCTTTCCTTTTTCCTTTCTCATTTCGAGAGTCTGGCTTTGGAGGAGACGGTCTATGACCCATCTGGTCCATTTGGGCCAGTTTATCGATCAAGGCCTGGAAAGTAGTTGGCTTGAAGAACATCATGAATTGTGAGATGGTCGCTTGCGGATCAAGAGTGCCCACGAACATGCCTACCGCAGGTGCTTCTTCGATGCGTTGCTCGCACTTCGACTATAAGTTTCGCCATCGTATTGCATATTGAACCCATGTTTCGCCTGGCCTTACCCTGGCGTTGATCAATGCGGTGACCGGGGTGCGCTCACTAGCGCTTGCAAATCTTTATGTAAACAGTAGCTCCATCTCCGCAAATGTTTTGACAGAGTCGTTAGGTAGCTCCGAATACCATTCAAAGGCCGTTTCTGCTAAGCTGCCAATGAATTGGCGAAGAAACAGCTTGTCGTCGCCTCCAGTGTTGCCGCATAAGGCCCTGAATTGAGTGACATGCTGAAGTGGATTCGCTGTCCCCTTGTACACATGGAATTTAGGGATCGTATATCCTGGCAGGTAACTGATTTGGTCATACCAGCCCAGATAGGGTCGTCCGGTTCTAACAATTTGCCCGGCCGCTTCATTTGCCTGGTGAGCTCGTATTTGCTGAGCTATATAGTCATCCAGTGCAGCTTTGGAAATGGTTTCCTCCTTGGCTACTGAATGAGCCGGAGGAGGATTAGATGTCTCCCCTCTATCGTCTTCAATAATGATCGAAGGGTCTTCAGCTGGAGGATCTGGCTATAACATCATCCCGACCATGTCTTGGAAGAGAAGCGCCATTCGCTTTATATTAGCCTCTTGTTCCGCAGCCTCCTTGTCCTTCTTTTCGAGCATTCTCCGAAGGAATTCGGCATCGGTTTCGTGTTCGTGACGTTGTTCCAATGACACCTCCGGGCTTTCTTTTGGCCCGGTGAGTGCGGCCATTGCAGTCGGCATCTCCTGGAGCTTCTGCCGCTGCTGTTCCTGGGCTCTTGTAATGGATCGGGTGAGTGGTCAGTGGCCCGTCAAAGCACGGCTTTCCTATTTTTTGGAAGCCATGTAAACAGTATGCACCATTATGCCCCCAGGTTTAGGGCGTTTAGGCTCAGCATCTTTGTGGTCTGCCGTAGTCACAGGGGCTTTCCTTGGCCTCTTTCTTCTTTGAGTAGTTGATGTTGAGGGGGCCATAGCAGTGGGCACCCAAGTAGTCGTCGCCTTCTGTGGCTTGACAGGGCGATTCTTTTCCCGCTGAACCTTCAGCTTCTTTTATCGGCGAGGATAATCTTGATCGACCACCGACTCTCGGACTTGCCGCCAGATTTTGTAAACTTTGGAAGACAGCCGTTGAGGGGACTGCTTTGGTTTCATTTCTGTGACCGTCTCCACCGGTGGAGGAGACCTCTTCAGCACGGCGGTAGGAGAGTTCCTGCACACCTTATTTAGTAGCTCAAAGCTGTTCCCGGTTGGAACAGCAGCATCGATCTCCACCGTTGGAGCTGGTGGAGTAAATCCAGACAGAGAGCTGCCCCCAGCCTTTCGTACTCGGCGCCAGTGACGACGGCGAGCATGTCGCGCGGATGGTGTTGGTTCAGCTATGGGGATGGCTTTGTCATGCCCCCTGCTCTGGTCAGGCGCTGCTGGTACCAGCCTCTTGAAGACCGACGTTCGCCGAGAAGTAATGTCCAGTCTATCAAATACAAACCTCTGGGCAGAGGTGACTTTGCCTGGAGCGGGAGCCGGAGTGGCCAGCCTTGTGAAACTGACTTCTTGGCAGGAGAAGCCTTTCCGATGATTTCGTTTGCTTGAGCCAGGATGGCTATCCGCTTTGGGATGGCTGCTTCATGTATTGCGGGCTTGTTCATGGGCCTGTTGGAGCTTTGGCACAGTCTATTGAAAACCGAGGCATTGGATTTGGATGACCCGTTGAGAAGGGCCGCAGTATTGGTGAGCTGATTAAAGACCGACTTCTTGGGAGCTTCTTGTGACGGTACAGGGGCGTTGAAGCTCATGGGTGGGAGCATGGTCCCGAAGAATAGTCCAGTGGTAGCTTGAGTTACCTGCTCCACTGGCATCTTGAAAAGGAAGGCCGCTTGAGGCCCGTAAGTCACTCCTCCAGCAAGGACGGAGTGAGAGTTGCAGTTCCAGGTAGTGCAGTTTGAAGCCATTGAACTTCTGTTTTCTGCACGGAGCAAGACACCAAATCTAAGTACCTCAAATCCATAGGCAACCATAGCAAACCGCGATTCGTTCGCGAACACGACACACGAAGTGTGGAGTAGAATGAGGAAGAGGTCCCACCGGGCGTGCCAGAATCTGTTCCCTTCCGAAGGACACGGCGAGACGCGATAGACGTTTTGCCTGAAATTCTGGGCAGATGCTAATAGGTGCTATCCGTCCACCTCTCCGAAGATGCCAAGTTGATTTATGGCACCGTGTATCAAAGGTTTAAATGGATGCGGCCGATGTAGCAGACTTCGTCAGATTCCCCCTCGTCTGAGGGATTTTTGATTGTAGGGACGCTCTTCCCTGCAGGCGCAAGCCCCTGCAGTTAATTATGCTACCGCATCGTGGTAACAACTTTCTCCTTCTCCAGCTGATCACTTCGTGTCGTGGGTATTTATTTTGTTTGTGGTTGCCCGTGGATTGTATACAGAGACTAATTTATGTTGTCGCCCGTAGGACATGGATTAGTCTAAATCCGTATTTTCTTAGATTTGGGTTTGGGGTTTTTGGTTTAAGGATACGTTAGTCTCATTTGGGACTAAGATCAACTTAAACGTTTGTTAAGGATACGTTAGTCTAATTTCCAGACTAAGATTGACTTAACAGAATCGTTTAGATCCAACAAGAGAGCATTTAGGCTCTATTGTTTAGTTTAGAGACATTGCGGTCGATTACCAGTTTAAGGACATGGTGGTCCATCAAAGTCCGTGGAATATATGGCTGTCGGGACCCATCACCTCTCTGAAGACGTTGAAGGATTACAACGACAAATATCAGAGGAGCTCAGAGATTTACCCTTGAACTAATATTTGTTGGGAGATCTGTAGTCCAATTTAGGACTAAAGTCTGTTTGAAGGTTTATGAGCATATGGGCTCAGTTGATATGAGTTGAACATTTTATTGTTCTGGCTGTTGAGCCTTTATTTGGGCTCGGCCCTTTTATTAATGCATAGCATTGGGCTCTGTGAGTAAATGCAAAGCATTTATATTTGGCATGTTAGACCTTTACTTGGGCTCTGCCCTTCTTTAATAATGCATAGCATTTTAGTGGTCTGATAGTGCGCCACGTGGCTTGTCAGGCGCTTTGCGCCAATTAAAGAGCGCAATGCGCGGGCGCATGCGAAAGTGACACGTGTCACGCTCTGCGCTAAGCGCAAGTCTGTTAGCACACGGCGCTTTCTGAGTGCCCTGCGCCAGTGCGCTGCACCAGTGAATGACACATGGCGCACTCTGGCGCAGTGCGCCAGTCTAAGAGCGCAGTGCGCTGTTTTAGAAGCGCAAAGCGCAGATTGTGTCTGTGGTTGACACGTGGCGCGTTCTGGCGCAGTGCGCCAATCCAAGGAGCGCAAAGGCGCATTTGAAAAGTGCAAGGCACTGTCCAATAGCGCATAGTGTATCTTGATCAATTTAAGATCAAAGAACAAGTTTTTTGTTCTCTTGAAAGAGGTTCTACCTTAAGATTCAAGAACCAAGGTTCTTACTCTCATCAAAAGGTTGTGCCTTTATAGATCAAATGATCTGTGAATGATGTAAATTACTTCTCTGAATCTTTTATGATTATATCTTTCTTTGATCTTTTTCTTTTTTATTGAAGATCTTGATCTTGTTCTTAGATCTTTGATCTTTTTAGAAGATGGTTCTTCTTTTTGTGAGATGTTTTCATCTCTGTTCTTCCAAGAACATAGTTCTTTTTACCTTTAAGATGAAAAGAAATCTCCTTTTCTTTAAGAGCTTGCTCTTCTTCTTTACAGAGGGTTTTTCTCTCTCTTTCTGTATATCTGTGTGTATGTGAGACTTGGAGTCTAAGGGCCTTTATATAGGGCCAATTGATTTGTTAAGTTAGTTACAGAGATTTTTCTCTGATTGATCTGGGGATATTTCCCCACCGTTGGATCTTGGATCCTAAGGCCTCTGTTTTACAGAAGACAATCTTCTTATTTTAGTAAGATTGGAAAGATCTTTCTAGAATTTTAATTCTGATTAATTAATAATTTATTATTTAAATTCCAGTACTGGCACAATTGGCGCTAGCGCACCTGCGTTTGACACGTGGCACACAGCGCAACTGCGCTAGTGCGCCTGTGCTTGACACGTGGCGCGTAGCGCAGAGCGCAGCGCAACTGCGCTAGCACGCCACTGTTTGACACGTGGCGCGCAGCGCAGAGCGCAGTGCGCAGAGCGCAAGAGATTTGAAGCGTTACTTCATTTTTTACTTTAGATTTTTAATACAGAGCTCTGCTCTTTTCTTGGGAAAAGGAAGCGTCGCTTTATTTCAAATCTTAGAATTTGAACAGAGTTTTGCTCTAATTGGGAGAAGCAGAAGCGTCCTTCATTTTTAAAACAGAGCTTTGCTCTGATTGGGGAAAACAGTGAAGCCTAGGAGGGTTCGTTTCTTCACGTCCGACCATGTAGACAGTGTGGACCACATATCTAGCCGTCTCTTTATTTTTGACGGGGTAACCCCGTTCTTGGAGCCTTATGAAGCTCAGCCTAGCAGGAGCCCTACCCCTTTTGTTGGCTCTATACCTGATCCTTTTCTGCCTCAGCTTCTCGATTTTGAAGGCTTGGCAGGCATCCGTTATCCGGGAAGCCATTGTGAGTCGATTAGCGGGGAGCTTAGAGAAGACACCCAATCGAGCAGTTGTTAGGGGCACCGCCGGAGCTTGCTCGAGACGCGTTGTAGCTTTGTTGGTGTTGATGGCCTTGCCCCTAGCTGGAGCGACAGAGAGACGTTCGGAAACAGATTTGCGTTTGGGTTGGGGCGCCCTCAAGACTACCACATTTGGCCTCTTACCTTTCGAGGCCAGTTTGACTGTTACCGGAGCTTGAGGAGCTGGGATGGCGTTAGCTGACACAACAGGATAGAGCCGAATGGTAGCGGCGACTCTTCCCATTGTCGCCCGAGACTGGCCGGAAGGACCGTCCTGGCGTCCATCTTCATCGTGTAGGAGATGGGAGCAGAGTTCATCTTTGGAGATATTGTTGAGAAGTGATTTCTTGAAAACCTGCATGAAAGAGCATTATTTTAGTATAAATATAGATATGTACATTGACTGAGTTCGTATGAACGTTTAACCCGAAATATGGGAGGAGAGATGGTCCTACCGGGCGTGCCAGAATCTGTAGGGTTTTTTTCGTCACTCCATTGAGATGGGAATACGTGCACGCTTGTCAGGCGTACTATAGATCCCCCCTGCCTAGGGTAGACCGGGGTTTATTGATTGTGGGGATCCGAATCTCCGGCAGCTGTGGACTCAGCTGCCGTTAATTACCCCTCGCATTTGGAGCGAGGGAACCTCCGATTGACTGGTTAAACTGGTCATGCGAACTCAATGTACAGTGTATGTGTGTTGTGTTTTGAAAGGGGGTTTGGGATATATCGGGGGCCTCGCAGAGTTTTTACGGGGGTCCCGCTACCCGGATAGCGGGCTGGGGGTCAAGGGGGCTAGCAGCCTCCTTGCGGGGTGCGGTATATGGGGCAGCACGCCGTTAGAAATTTTTTTCTAACAGGGACAGTGTCGTGGAGTATGTGTGTGTGTATATACATACATACACACACACACACACACACACACACACACACACATATATATATATATATAGGGGAAAAGGCATCCAAAGGATGTGTGGGAGAAAGCGCTCGGGCGCTAGCGCTTTGGGCGCTCGCGCTGTTTCCCCCAATCAGAGCAAAGCTCTGTTTGAATTTCAAAAATTCAAAAATTGAAGCAACGCTTCAAATCCCTTGCGCTGCGCGCAACGTGCTACGTGTCAAAAGCAGACACGCCAGCACAGCGCCTAAGGCAGCGCACCCAATCAGAGCAAGGCTCTATTTAAAAAAAAAATAAAGGAAGCAACGCTTCAGATGATTTGCGCTCTGCGCTGCGCGACGCGTGGCAGCGCAGTTGCGCTGCGCTCTGCGCTGCACGATGCGTGGCAAGCGCAGGTACGCTTGCGCCAACTGCGTCAGCACTAAAAATAGAATTAAAATTCCAGAAAGATCTTTCTGATCTTATTAAAACAATAAAATTCTCTTCCGTAAAACAGGAGCCCTTGGATCAAAGATCCAACGGTGGGGAAAAATCCCTAAATCACTCAGAGAAAGATCTCTTTAACTGATTTAACAAATCAATTGGCCCTATATAAAGGCCCCAGACTCCAAGTCTAAAACACATTGACACACAGAGAAAGAGATATTCAGAACTTCTCTAGAAAATTTTGAGAAAAGCTCAGAGAAAAAAAAAGATAAAAACCTTTGAATAAAAAGAAGAATTTTCTTCTATAAAGATCAATGATCTAAAGAACAAGATCAAGATCTTTACTTAAAAAGGGAAAAAGTTCAAAAAGAACTAATCACAAAAAGATAAAAAGAAGTATTACTTCACAGATCATTTGATCTATATAAAGGCACAGCCTTTTGATGAACCATTGGCTCTGGAATCTTAAAAGATTCTTTTCTTTAATCCAAAATTGGATCAAAATATTGAACAGTGCGCTGCACTTGTAAAATTTGCACTGTTGCACTCTTGGGTTGGCGCAAGCCACCAGAGCGCCACGTGTCAGCCCCAGAACAAACTGCGCCTTGCGCTTTAAAAACAGAGCACTGCTCTCTTAAAATTGGCGCAAGTCACCAGAGCGCGCCACGTGTCAGCAGCGCAACAGCGCAGCGCACTGTCACAGCGCACTGCGCTTGTGCTCACCGGAGCGTGACACGTGTCACCTCCACATGCGCTTGCGCCTTGTGATGGCGCAAAGCGCCTGACAAGCCACGTGGCGCTCTGTCAGACTAATTAATGCAGCGCATTATTAAAAAGAAGGGCAGAGCCCAATTAAAAGGGCCTAACAGGCCTAATAAAATGCAATGCATTATAAAAAAGGGGGGATAGGGCCCAAACAAAGGTCTATTAGACCAAAACAGATGCTGTGCATCATTTAAAAAAGGGCAGAGCCCAAATAAAAGTCTAATAGACCAAACAAAAATGCCATGCATTATTAAACAGGGACAGAGCCTTAACAAAGGCCTAACATGCCAAATGCAAATAAAATGTTGAACATTTTCAACTGGACTTAGCCCAATTCTGGCCATAAGTCCTCAAATTAAATTGAACTGAGCACAAATGCTCTCTCAAATCAATTTACACCCGGTTCAAGGGTACATCTCTGAACTCCTATGATATTTGTCGTTGTAATCCTTCAACGTCGTCAGAGAGGTGACGGGTCCCGACAACCACACATTGCTACGGACTGTGGGGTCCTTAAACTCATGGACTTATGCGTCCTTAAACCAACAATACGGACTGTGGGGTCCTTAAACTCATGGACTTATGCGTCCTTAAACCAACAATATGGACTGTGGGGTCCCTAAACTCATGGACTTATGTGTCCTTAAACTAACACTCATCCCCAAAATGGGAACAGTGGACCACCATGTCCCTAAACTAGCAATGGATCACCATGTCCCTAATCTGGAACAATCGAGCCCCCAAATGCTCTTTTGTTGGATCTAAACGATCCTGTTAAGTTGATCTTAGTCTTAAATTGGACTAACGTATCCTTAACAAACGTTTAAGTTGATCTTAGCCCCAAATATGGCTAACGTATCCTTAAACCAAAACCCCAAACCCAAATCTAAGAAAATACGGATTTGGACTAATCCACGTCCTAAGGGCGATGATATAAATTAGTCTCCATATACAATCCATGGGCAGCCACAAACAAAACAAACACCCACGACACGAAGTGAAATTATGGAGAAGGAGAAAGTTGTTACCGCGATGCGGTAGCGTAATTAACTGCAGGGGCTTACGCCTGCAGGGAAGAGCGTCCCCACAATCAAAAAAACCCCTCAAGCGAGGGGGAATCTGACGAAGTCTGCTACATCGGCCGCATCCGTTTAAACCTCCGATACACGGTGCCATAAATCAATTTGGCATCTTTGGAGAGGTAGACAGATAAAACCAAATAGCATCTGCCCCGAATCTCAGGCAAGACGTCCATGTCTTGGCCGCCATTCGGAGGGGAACAGATTCTGGCACGCCCGGTGGGACCTTTTCCTATTTCCACTCCACACTTCGTGTGTCGTCTTCGCGAACAAATCGCGGTTTGTTAATGGTTGCCCTCGAGTTTCAAGTTACTAAGATTTGGTCTCTTGCTTGGCGCAGAAATCAAACAGCAATGGCGTCCAACTGCTCAAACTACTCTAAATGCAAATGCAACCGACGCTCCGCCTCACCTGGAGGTGTAGCCTATGGGCCTCAAGTGGCCTCCATCCTTGCTATGCCGGTGGAACAAGTGACTCAGGCTACCACCGGTCTGTTCTTCGGGACCATGCTCCCGCCAGCAAGCTTCACCATTCCAGTGCCCATACCGGAAGCGCAAAAGAAGTCGGTCTTCGATCGGCTCACTACTACCACGACCCCTCTCAACGGGTCATCCAATTCCAACTTCTCGGTCTTCACCAGACTGAGCCTGAACTCCGATGGGCATGCCAAGAAGCCCATTACACCCGAAGTGGCCATCCCAAGGAAGATATCCATCTCTGCTCCTGAAGTCGTCAAGGCGGCTTCTCTTGCCAAAGAGTCGGCCTTTACAAGACTGACTATTCCGGCTTCCGTTCCTGCTCGAAGGTCTGTCTTTGACAGATTGGATACCGCTACCCATAAGACATCAGTCTTCAAGAGGCTGGCACCAGTGGCGCCTCATCTGGACAGAGGGTAAGATAAAGCCATCCCCATCGCCGAACCAGCTCTAATAGTTCGACACGCTCGACGTCGCCACTGGCGCCGAGTACGGAAGGCCGGGGGAAACTCCCCCTCTGGGATGACCCCACCAGCTCCAACGGTGGAAATCAATGCTGCTGTTCTGACCGCGAACAGCTTTAAACTGCTCAACAAAGTGCGCAGAAACTCTCCGACTGCCGCGCTGAAAAGATCTCCTCCACCCGCGGAGAATGTTACAAAAACAAAGCCAGAGCAGCCCCCTCAACGGTTGTCCTCCAAAATTTACAAGGTCTGGCGACGGGTTCAAGACTCAATAGTCATTTAAGATCCCTCTCACAGGCAGAAGAGGGTGAAAGTTCAAGAAGAAAAGAACCGTCCTGTCAAACCGCAAAAGACGGCAACCACTTGGGTGCCCACTACAATGGCCCCCTCCACTTTGACTGCCCACAAAAGAAGGCCGGAGAAAATCCCCATGCCTACGGCAAATGTCAAAGACAGTGAACCCAAATGCCCTAAGTCCGGGGGCATTGTGGTGCACACCGTTTACATGGCGTCTGGGAAAGAAGACAGCCGCATATCCACAGGTCATAGACCGCTAACGCGATCGGTCACTAAAGTTCAGGAGTAGCAGCAGAAGCTCCAGGAAATGATGACCGCGATGGCCGCACTCACTGGGCCAAAAGAAAGCCCAGAAGCGTCCTCGGATCAGCGCCAGGAGCAAGAAACTGACGCCGAATTCCTTTGCAGGATACTGGAAAGAAGGACAAAGAGGCTGCAGAACAAGCAGCCAATATAAAACGAATGACCCTTCTGTTCCAGGACATGGTGGGTATGATGATCCAGCAAGATCCTCCTGCTGAAGATCCTCCGATCGTCCTTGAAGATGACAGAGGAGAAACGTCGAATCCCCTACCGGCTCTGTCAACAGCTAAGGAGGAGACAATTTCCAAAGCTGCCCTGATGAATATATAGCCCAGCAGATACGAGTTCACCAGGCAACTGAGGCAGCCGGTCAAGTCGTTAAAACGGGACGACCATATCCGAGCTGGTATGATCAGATCAAGTACCCGCCGGGCTACACGATCCCAAAGTTCCATGTATATAAAGGGACAGGCAATCCCCATCAACATGTTGCCTAGTTCAGGGCTCTTTGCGGCAATACCGGCGATGATGATAAATTGTTGCTTCGCCAGTTCATCGGTAGCTTATCGGAGACAGCGTTTGAATGGTACTCTGAGCTTCCGAACGACTCCGTCAAAACCTTCGCTGAAATGGAGTTGTTGTTCACCCAGCATTTCGCAAACGCCAGCGAGCGTACTCCAATAACGGCTCTGATCAATGCAAGAGTAAAGCCGGACGAGACTTGGGTTCAATATGCAATCCGATGGCGGAACTTGTGGTCAAAGTGCGAACAACGCATTGAAGAAGCGCCGGCGGTAGGCATGTTCGTGGGCACCTTAGATCCTTATGCAACTATTTCACAGTTCATGATGTTCTTTAAACCAACCACGTTTCAGGCCCTGATCGACAAGCTAGCCCAGATGGACCAAATGGGCCATAGGCCATCTCCTCCAAAGCCGGACTCTCAAAATGAGAAGGGGAAAGGAAAAGCGATCGTCGTCGCCAATACTCAACAACAGCCGAGCAACTTGAAGCCGATTGTCCGTCAAAACAATATGCGTCCATGCGTACCCCTCGAGGAGGGGCTAGGACGTCCTTACTCGTTTTCTCAAGATAAAACGAGAAGACTGTTCGAGCTGGCATTGCGCAATAGACTTATCAATCTGCCGGATCCAAGACGCCCTTTGCAGCCAAACGACGTCAATGATCCCAATTACTGTCCCTACCACCGAGTACTGGGTCATCCGATCGAGGATTGCTACGTCTTCAAAAACTGGATTGAAGACCAATACCAACAGGGCAAGTTCGCGTTGTCCGAAAGATGGAAGGTGAACCCGCCGCAACCTCATACCCCTAAAAGGGTGAATACGCCGGGGGCAACGTGCTCCCTTGTTGAAGAAGCTCCATGGGAGGTTGTGCTATCAGCTAAAACCAAAAGGATGCTGAATGATCTCAAGACATGCCCGGCGGTCAGGTGGAAGAACCCACTAGAACCCCAGATCATTGAAGGGATGCTGAAGCCGCGCCCAACTCCAAAGATCGGTGGTGATGGCCCAAGCACTCAAACCCAGCCGTCGAAATTTTCAAAGAAGAAGAAGAAGAGATCCAAAAAGCCCGTGAAACCTGGCGACAAGCGCACGGACTTACAAAAACAGATCGACGTGCTGGAAATACAATCAAAAGGCATGGACTCCCATCACACTCCAAGAGTTCCTCAACCACGTCTTTCAAGAGGAAGATGAGGGAGAGAGCTCGTCGGATGAATCCGAGGAATACGTGGCGAGTTGTCATGTGATCTCTCACTCGTTCACGGACGATGAGAAAACTCTTTGCACTGAGAAGCTGGGGGCAGATCCTGAATCAGAACTTCTGGGGCCATCAGATGAAACAATTGATGTATTCCTCAACGAAGCTCTGTTAAAAAGTAAAGCTGATCGGGAACGCGAGACGTTCATATTTGAAAAAGCGAAACGTCAGCGACTAGACGAAAGGGTTGAGGCACTCCTGTCAAATCAAAGTACATCCATTGCGGAAAAAATCAAATTCAAGACGAGGAAAAGGTTTGCTAAAGCCGTATCACTGGGGATGAAGCTACCACCCTCTGAAGAAAACAGTGCCGGCAAAGCAGAAATGCACCCTTCCTATTGCTTATATCATCGAAAGGTTTCGCACCCCACCGAACAGTGCAAAGCTTTCAATAAATGGTGGTAAGGATATGTCGCTCACCGGCAACATTTTAAGCGGGAGAAGCGCAAAACTCGTCGGGAGCAGAAAAGTACGACCGAGGAGCCTAGAAGAACTACCGACGATTGTCGCATGGTTAACGTCGGGAAAGCACAAGTTCTCACATTCGGGAGTGACTCTGACGAGGAAATGGTCTTAGCCCTCTCTTTAAAGAGTCCACCTCGGGAAAAGAGGAAGAGCTGAAGGCCTGCGAAAATATCCGGCTGCGTAATCGTATGCTACCTGAAAAGAATCTCGGACCCTCAAATAAAAAAGATAAAGGAAAAGAGAAGGTCTCTGAGGATATCACCCTAGATGACTAAATCATGGAAGAGCTAACCGCTAAGGACCCGCCAAAGAAAAATAAGGTGGACTACAACGTTCTGGCACACTTGAGGAAGTTATCCTCGCAGCTCAGTATTCTCGATGCCCTCTTAGTATCAAAAGAAGCAAGAGATTCGTTGATCAAAGCGCTGCAAGAACCCGAGCAATTCTAAGCTTTTCTCACCGAAGAAAAGATGAAAGACGAGTTGGAAGAAGTGCACACAGCCGATGTCACTTTCGGTGATGAAGATCTCCTCCTTGGGACGTGCAAACACAACCGCCCCTATATGTCTCAGGATATTGCTACGATATAAAGATAGGCAAAATCCTGGTTGATAATGGGTCTTCCGTCAATCTCCTCAATGTACGGATATTGAAGGAAATCTGCATGAGTGTCCAGCACCTCACTCGGGACAAGATCACCATCTCTGGGTTTGACTCTCAATCATCACAGACTCTCGGGTCTGTGATACTGACGTTACGCTTTGGGCTACTCATCACGGACATTAAATTCCACGTCATAGACGCCAAGACATGCTATAATGCCTTGCTCGGCTGACCTTGGTTACACGAGTACAACATCATCCCTTCTACACAGCATTAGTGTATGAAATATTTTAAGAATGGTCTCGAGTATACCGTAACAGGAGAGCTGAACCCATTCTCTGTGAACGAAGTCCGTAAATATGAAGATGCAAAATACTTCTTACCGGATTTCGAGGACACAGAAAGATGTCACAAACCGGAGAACAAAGTTATCGCTACCATCCCTGTCTTCGGGAGTGACACTGAGGAAGACGAAGATATAGTCTATTCCAGGCCACCCCAACACAACAAGCCGGGACCGTCCGCTCCTATGTTGATCTTTGGCAGCGATTCGGAAGATGAAGTCCATGCTATATTCTCTGCTCGGCCTTCAATATAAGCTTCCACCGATGAAGAGCAAAGTCTGCAAGTCGCCATGGTTCCATTTAAACATCATAAAGAACTTGACGCGCTTGATACCTACAGTGTAGAAGAGCTGCAGACGTTCTATGTCCCTCCCAGGCGAGAAGGCGAAAAGGCGATTCTATTCTACCGCTCCGAGGAAACCAAAGTGAAAAAAGAGATCTGGCATGGTGCGGATCCTACGCTTGACAGGCTCCAGCCCATCCGTTTACCCAGATACTACACGGACGGACTAAAGAGACTCTTGAAGCGCCAAGGGATACCCTTCAAACAGGCCGCTCAAAAAGCTAAGTTCTATGATAGGATCTGGAACGTTCCTGGAACTCAGCGCAAATTGCCTAACGGGAGAATGGAAGCAATCGGGCTTGGGTATGTTCGGTCCAAGAAACGGGAGCTACTCCGCAACTGCTATGTTGTACATGACTTCAATGAAGAGGGAGATGCTCAATGGGAAGATGCCAATCCTGAGCCAGAAAAAGTCCCAGATGCAAAAATGCCCAGTCCTTCATTCGAGGAACAAATGAACAAACTTATAAGGGAAGCTGGTAAAAAAGTTCGAGACGACCACAACCGTGAAATGGCCCTCTATGAGAAGTCCAGGACGCAACGCCTCCTCCAACAGGCTGTGAAAGATGAAAATGCTGCTCCCTGTCAGCCTGTTGTAAAAAAGGCCCGACGCAGAGGCAGAAACAAGTCAAAAAGCGGAAAAGGCATTCAAAAACGACAAAGCGGGAATAAGAATTCACGCAATTGGGAATCGAGCGGGCCGGATCTATCCCTTTTGAGGAAGATGGGTTGAGCGTAATCTTTTCCTCAGGACAAGACAAAGAAGATACTTGACCTATCTATAAAGCACCAAATGCTTACGCTTCCGGAATCCAAGCACCTTGAACAAGCAGGCGATGTCTCACACCCGAACTATTGCTCTTATCACAGGGTAATAGGACATCCTCTCGAAGATTGCTTCACCTTCAAGAATTGGGTCGAAGATCAGTATCAGTTCGGCAAGTTCGATCTATCTAACAGCTGGAGGGTAACGCCACCACAGAAGCATGAACCCAAAGCCATGAGAGCAGAACCAGATCCGCATCGGTCTTGGAAGCGAGCTCGTACTTGTCATGTGATAACAATATCAAAAGAGGAGCCCGAGAATATGGATGACCTTCCCTGGTGCTTCAAAAACAGCGATGACGAGGTGGTCTCAGAATTCCCACCAGCGCCAAAAGAGCTGGAAGATGGAATACACACCACTGCGGATAACCTCAAGAAAATTGAGTTAGGGATGTCAAACAACCCGCGACCGACATTCGTTAGTGAACTGCTATCTAAAGAAAGGGTGGCTTCATTAAAAGACGTGCTTATGCAGTATAGAGATTGCTTCGCATGGAACTATTCCGAAATGCCAGGACTAGATCCAGAAATCGCTGTGCATAAATTGGCGATATCCCCGAACGTTAAACCAATCAAACAAGCACCGAGAAGAATGCGGCTCGAGCTTGAGATGAACATTAACGCCGAAGTCAAGAAGCTGATCGACTCTGGGTTCATTCAGGAAGTTCAATATCCTGACTGGATCGCCAACATCGTCCCGGTGATGAAGAAAAATAGGACAGTGTGCATATGTGTAGACTTTCGGGATCTCAATAAAACTTGCCCGAAGGATGATTTCCCAGTGCCAGTCACCGAGCTGATGATAGATAACACGTCCACTCACGAGGTTTTCTCCTTCATGGACGTCTCATCAGGATATAATCAGATAAAGATGCATCCCGAAGACCAAAAGCATACCGCTTTCCGGACCCCTTTGGGTATATTCTGCTACAAGGTGATGCCTTTTGGTCTAAAGAACGCCGGTGCTACCTACCAAAGGGCCATGATGAAGATCTTCGATGACCTTATACATGAGATCGTCGAATGCTATATCGACGACCTCGTGGTGAAAAGCAAATCATACGAGGAACATCTCGAGCATCTGAAGATTGTATTTCAACGCCTTCGGAAATACAACTTGAAGATGAACCCCCTCAAGTGCGCGTTCGGAGTTTCCTCAGGCAAATTCCTAGGATTCATCGTCTGACACCGAGGTATCGAGATAGATCCGTCAAAGATCAAGGTGATCATGGAAATGCCTCCGCCAAGAACCCTTAAGCAATTGCGGTCTCTCCAAGGGAAGCTCGCGTACATCCGGCGATTTATAGCCAACCTTTCAGGCAAGTGCCGCCCTTACAGTCACCTGATGAAGAAGGGAACCCCTTTCGTTTGGGATCACAAATGCCAGAGCGCGCTGGATGAAATCAAGCAATACCTGCAGAATCCGCCAGTGTTGGCTGCTCCGGTCAAGGGAAAACCTCTCATTCTTTATACAACCGCCCTCGAAGGTTCTTTAGGTGCATTATGGGCACAAGAGAATGACCAAGGGAAAGAAAGAGCTCTTTATTACTTAAGTCGAGTTCTCCTGGGGGCAGAAAGCAACTACTCCCCCATCGAAAAACACTGCCTGGCGTTGATCTTTGCGATAACAAAGCTCAGGCACTATGCGTTGGCGCATGAAGTCCGTCTCATTTCGAAAGTGGACCCCCTTAAATATTTAATGTCGAAGGCCATATTGACAGGGAGACTCGCTAAATGGGCCTTTCTCTTAATGGAGTTTTCGATAGCCTATCAGCCTCTTAAAGCAGTGAAAGGCCAGGCCATCGCCGACTTCCTCGCTGAGCATCCAATACCGACCGATTCCCCTCTGAATTGTGAACTACCAGACGAACATGCGTTTGATGCGATCGACGGTAGTGATACCCGATGGGAACTCTATTTTGATGGAGCGTCTTCCATGAAGAAGCGCAAACAAAGCACCCCTATAATCAAATCAGGGGTGGGCCTCATCTTCGTAACTCCACAAGGAGGGATAATGCGCTTTACTTTCTCCTTAACAGAGACGAGGACGAACAATAAAGCCGAATATGAAGCTTTGATAGCAGGCCTCGAGATCGCCATCGACATGGGAATCGAAAACCTCCTTATATACGGAGACTTCTAACTGGTCGTCAGTCAAGTAAATGGCGACTACCAAATGTGCAAATCCGAACTGGTAAAGTATGGCGAGAAAGTACAGCAGTTACTGACCCAAATTCCTTCCTACACTTTGGAAAACATACCGCGTGCAGAAAATAGCAAGGCGGACGCGTTAGCCAAGCTCGCTAAAGAACTGACCGACGAAAACCTCGATGACGTAAGAATCGTGGTACAAAGCCGTCGAGTGCTTTCCCCAGCATAAATATCTCCAGAACCATCCGAAGAAAATGGACTGACTGAGCAAATGGCTATGCAAATAAAAGACCAGGAAAAGGCTGAGGATTGGAGAGAAGTCTTTGTAGACTACTTCAAATCCAGTCGAACGCCTGAAGAAGCGTCCTCAAGACATCAGCTTATGAAACGAGCTCTGTCTTTCGCCTTCGTCAACGATACTCTGTACAAGAGATCGTTTGATTCTCTGTAGTTGAGATGTCTGGGACCTGACGAAGTGAAAAGAGTCGTTCAGAAAGTTCATGACGGACTCTGCGATTCTCACCAAGCGGGCCCGAAGATGAAGTTGAAGATTAAACGGATGGGCTACTATTGGCCAACGATGATTCATGACTGCCTCGAATATGCGAAGCAATGCCACTCATGCCAGATCCATGGGGACTTCATCCATCAGCATCCAAATCCACTATATCCAACGGTGGCTAGCTGACCATTCGAAATGTGGGGGACTGACGTAATCGGCCCCATCGAACCAGCATCGTCCAAGGGACATCGATTCATCCTGGCGATGACTGACTACTTCTCCAAATGGGCAGAAGCAGTGCCGCTGAGGGAAGTGAAGACGGAGAATATCCTCCATTTCTTCAAGACGCACGCCATTTATCGGTTTGGAACTCCGCGACGGATCATCTCCGATAACGGGCTGGTCTACAGAAGCTACAAGATCAGCCGCTTCGCGCAACAACACAATATAGACTGGAGATATTTCTCAGTTTATAATCCCCGAGCTAACGGTCTACCTGAGGCTTTCAACAAGACCTTGACGAAGATCGTGAAGAAGACGGTGTCCCGAAATAAGAAGGACTGGCACGAGAGACTGCAAGAAGCTCTCTGGGCGTATCGAACTACGTTCAAGACAGCCACAAACACAACGCCGTACGCGTTGGTCTTCGGTACAGAAGCAGTACTCGCACTCAAAATAGAATTACCTTCTCTACAAGTGCAGTCCATTACGAGCTGACGGACGAAGAAAATGCTCACCTCCGGCTTGAGGAGCTTGATGCCCTTGATGAAACCCGCCTCATAGCGCAACAAAATCTGGAGGCTTATAAAGCAAAGATGACGCGCTCATATGAAAGATTGACCAGGCCGAGGACATTCCGCCAAGGCGAACTCGTGTTAGTGGTCAAAAGACTTATGATCCCCAATCGCGCCAAGCGGGGAGAATTCGAGCTGAACTATGAAGGCCCGTACATCATAGACAAGGTCTACCAGGGTGGAGTCTATCTACTCATGGATATGCACGGTGAAAGGCTTTTCAGGCCAATAAACGGTCGCTTCCTAAAGAGATACTACGCTTAATGAGTCACAGCCTAGGTCAATGATAGACGACGATGACTATGTCCGCTCGCTATCTTCCTAAGCTCAAAACTCTATAAATAGTAACCGGCCTTCTTCAGCAAAGGACCGAAACGTCCTTAAACTAATGACGGACCACTACGTCCTAAAACTAGCTGATGACCGAAACGTCTTTAAACTACTACCGCAACATCCTCAGGCTGATGAGATAAAAAAAAGAAGAATAAAAAAAAATAAATAAAAAAAAATAATAAAAAAATATAATAAAGACGGTATTTCCATAAGCGAAATGGGCACGGATGAAAACCCGAAAGGGCTCCGTGAGTAAAAACAGCAGGGCTACCGATGAGTGTTCGTGAAAACCCGAAAGGGCATGACCTCGTTAGAAAAAAAGAATAAAAAAAAGACGGTACGTCCATAAGCAAAATGGGTACGGATGAAAACCCGAAAGGGCTCCGTGAGTAAAAACAGCAGGGCTACCGGCGAGTGTTTGTGAAAACCCGAAAGGGTGCAACCTCGCTAAAAGACACTTACAGGGTCCTCTCGACCTTGTAAGGAGAAACCACCCGCGTGAGATCCTTACGACTCACAGGGAAGCAACACACTTAGGGATCCTCATGATTCCTAAGAAGAAATTACACTTGCGAGATCCTTACGACTCGTAAGGAGAACTCTCTTATGGGACCCTCACGGCTTATAAGATTTGAAAGTCTTAAGTTATAGAGACCTGAACCTGTTCTTAAGCAACTCCCACAACCTTCGATAGTGCCCTACAAGCGGCTCGATACTGACCCTTATATACAATCCACGGGCGCGAATAAACATTTCCCTAACCAAGTCCCACCCGTGACTGGGGATATGTCCATACGGTGAACAACCCTTATAAGTCCTCTCGACTTATAAGGAGAAAACCCTTTTGTAAGATCCTTACGACTTGCAGGGGTACATGCACTTAGGAATCCTCACGATTCCTAAGGAGAAAACACACCTACGAGATCCTCACGACTTGTAGGGAGAAATACCTTTGTGAGACCCTTACGGCTCATAAAGTCAAAAGCCTTAGTCGACGGGATCCTAACCCTGTTCGGTAAGCCAATTGTTGGACATCGACATAGGCAAATGATGATTCATTCCTGGCAATATCCCAGTTGTAGCGATACTGATGCCTAAATCGATATCAAATTCCAAGCCCTTTCATGGCAAATGATGATTCGCTCCTGGCAATAATCCAGTTGTAGCGATGTTGATGCTGAGATTGGCACCAGATTCCAAGTTCTACACTCGCGATAAAAAACAGCGAGCTAAAAATGCATGCGAAATAGCCGAAATGATGGGGCCACTTGCAACAAAATCAGCAAGTAAAAAAATGTATGCATGCAAAATAGCCGAAATGATGGGGCAACTCGCAATAAAAAGCAGCGAGTGAAAATAAAATAAATAGCCGAAATGATTGGGCACCGCGAAAAATAGCCGAAATGATTTGGCAATCACGACTTTCGCGATATAAAAGATAAAATGATAGAGCATCGCGGAAAGAAATAAAATGAAAAATATATATAATAAAATTTATGACCTACAGGCGATATCATAGCAATCCCTGTATACAATCTAGGGGCGCAAACACAGAAGGAAACATATCTTCCCTCCCCATGCTCCATCAGAAAACGGAGCCAAGTTTTGACGGCAACTCATATAAAGCCCGAAGACAATCGGAGATCATCTCACCCCTGTGTGGAGTGATCACCACTTCGACGTTGTCTCTACACAGCAGATGAAATGTCACTATAATGTCCCTCTTCCAACAGGATTCAGACACACCACAGCAAGCGAAGTGAAGGCCAAATTCCCAGCTTCAGGGTCTTGATGGTAACCCATATAAAACCTGAAAGACCACCAGAGATCATCTCAACCCCGGGGAAATCAATGTCCTTGGCAACTGCCTCGATTCAGGGAAACCAGTGTCCTTGATGAGAGCATCTTGATTCGCGTCGACCCGCAGAGAAACTAGTGTCTTTGCAGGAATACCTCGACTCGTCTCAACCCCAGGGAAATCAGTGTCCTTAGCAACCTCCTCGATTCAGGGAAACCAGTGTCCTTGAAAAGAGCACCTCGATTCGCGTCGACCCGCAGAGAAATCAGTGTCTTTGCAGGAGTACCTCGACTCGTCTCAACCCCAGGGAAATCAGTGTCCTTGGCAACCTCCTCAATTCAGGGAAACCAGTGTCCTTGACGAGAGCATCCTGATTCGCGTCGACCCGTAGAGAAACCAGTGTCTTTGCAAGAGAACTTCGATTCGTTTCAACCTCGAGGAAACCAGTGTCCTCGGCAAAATACTTCGACTCAGGGAAACTAGCGTCCTTGATGAGAGCTTCTTGATTCGTGTTGACCCGTAGAGAAACTAGCGTCTTTGCAGGAACACCTCGATTCGTTTCAACCCCAGGGAAATCAGTGTCCTTGGCAAATACCTCAATTCGGGGAAACTAGCTTCCTTGATGAGAGCTTCTTGATTCGTGTCGGCCCGCAGAGAAACCAGTGTCTTTGCAGGAATACCCCGATTCGTTTCAACTCCGAGGAAATCAGTGTCCTTGGCAAATACCTCGACTCAGGGAAATTAGCGTCCTTGATGAGAGCTTCTTGATTCGCGTCGGCCCGCAGAGAAACCAGTGTCTTTGCAGGAATACCCCGATTCGTTTCAACCCCAGGGAAATCAGTGTCCTTGGCAAATACCCCGACTCAGGGAAACTAGTGTCCTTGATGAAAGCTGCTCGATTCATCTCGACTCGTGAGGAAATTAGTGTCTTCGCGAGGACTTCCCGATTCGTTTCAACTTGCAAGATAAAGCCTTAGGCAGCAGGGATTAAAAAACTTGTTTCCTAAGCACTGGGACCCTACAAGTCGGTCTAAAATAGTCCCTTGCATACTATCCAAGGGTCTCACTCTCCAAAGTCGAATCTCGACAAGGAGGGAAACAACCGCTTACGAGTTCTCTCGACTCGTAAGAGGGAAAATTCTCTTATAAGATCCTTACGACTTATAAGGGAAAACGCACTTAGGAATCCTCATGATTCCTAAGGAGAAAATACACCTACGAGATCCTCTCGATCTGTAGGGTGAAAAGTCTTTGTGAGACCCCCATGGCTCATAAAGTTGAAAATTCTCTTATAAGATCCTTACGACTTATAAGGGAAAACGCATTTAGGAATCCTCACGATTCTTAAGGAGAAAATACACCTACGAGATCCTCTCGATCCGTAGGGAGAAAAGTCTTTGTGAGACCCTCACGGTTCATAAAGTTGAAAAGTCTTAGGCAACAGATCTGAACCTGCGTCCTAAGCCATCATTACCTCTTGAAGAAGCCAAGACATGATGCTCGCTCTATCATCTGTCAACCATGTTTACTAAGATAGCATGCTGATAATAAAAGAAGGGAGAAAGTGCAAAAATGACACAAGACATTGCAAAAAAAAATGTGTATCTTTATTCATGAATTCAATTAAGTACAAGGTCAATCGTATAAAAGAATAAAGATTGGATACATCTCATTCAAAAATTACAAATGTATAATTGATACAGAGGCAGCTACTGAGAAGGAAGCATCTTAAACAGCCCTATCAATTGCTCGCGCACTTCCTTCCATGCCTTCTCCTGATCGGCTGCCAACGCCAATTCTGCTTCCACCTGAGTTCGCTGCTGTAGAAAAGATGAAAGTTGCTCCTCAACTGCCTGCTGAGTTGCTTCGCGGCCTTGGGCATCACGCTCGGCGGCATCGAGCTTCTGCTTCAGTGTTAGCCCATCAGAAATACTTTGCAGAAGGCCCTCGAAGATAGACTTCACCTGGGCAGCGTTCGCCTCAACCTCAGCACGCAGGCGAGCAGTCTCGCTTGAGGTCTCTTGACATTCCCTCAGCCTTAAAACCGCTTCTTGTTCCAAATGGCGGAAGTAAGAAGCGTTTTGCTCGATCCATGCCGCTCGTTGAGTGCTTGCGGCTAAGATCTCGGGGGCAGGACGCATAAACTCCAGTTGATGCAGGCAGGCCTCGATTTCCCTGCAGTGATTAACCCAAAACTCGACGACGCTTTCATTATGAAAATTTATAAGCGCCGCCAACATCGGGTTAACCTCCGCAGCGAAATCTGCGGCAGATGGGGGAGCGTCTGCGTCAAGCTCTTCGACGTATCCGCTCAGCATGCCTAAGCTCATCACGGCACCCTTTGAAGATGGATGTCTCTAGAAGGGGCCTGCCTGCATCATGATGCGAGGCTCAAAGAGGGCCGGAACCGGAACGACAGCTGAAAAGACAAAACGCAATCAGCTGACGGTTCAAGAAATATAGGAAAGTCATCAATGAGGGAGTTTACTATACCAGCTGCAGCAGGCGGTAAGGCCGGGAGGACCGGTGGCGCGGCTGATCCCTTATCTCCTCCTTCGATCTGTAGCACTGCAGTCACGGCAAGGAAAAATCAGAAATAATTCCATTACTAAAAAAGGAAGGATATTAATTGAAAACCATACTCACCGGCGCCACTGGAGGAAGCATGCTCCGACGGGAAGGAGAAGTGTGGGTGCAGCACCTGGTAAAGGTGATCAAAAAGCACTCCTGCAAAGATGCAGTAGAACAATATCAGTACATGAATTATGCAGCCTAAAGATGAAACTGATGGGTTATAAACTCATACCTTCCAACATTTGCGATGGTGCGAGGGAAGGTAGAGAGGTATCCACCGTCAAGGCAGTAACTGATGGCGCTCCCTCGAGCAATGGAGCATTGGCACTGGCCGCACCTGCATTAGAAACAAGATAAGCCCTGTCAGGAAATGTTGCGGAATAAAAGAAGGACGGTAACCTGAAATTTACCTGATGATGATCCGGCCGAAACGGCGGCATCTCCCTCCATTGACATGAGACCACCGCCTGACGCCTCATCGCCAGACTCTACGGGAGCCGTCGTCGTACTCGCGAGGCCAGGAGACGGCGGAGGACCGTAGACGGGGAGAGCAATGATCGGAGCATTGCCAGACTCTTGAGAAAGAGCGGCCGACTCTTCCTCGGGAATCATACCCATCTCACCCGCTACCCCCTCAGGCTCGGCGGTCGCAGCCGTCTCGTCCGCCGTTGCCATAGGGTCATCAGTCTTAGCCGCTCCTTCCGCTGCTGCCTCAGACTCAGCCGTAGCAGCCGTCTCATCTGCCGCTACCTCAGGCTCGGCATCGGCGACCTTCTCAGGCATAGTAGGCGTGACCGTTTTGTCAGCCACTAGCTCGGGTCCTGCAACCCCGGCTACGTCGCCCACCGTTGGCTCGGGTTCAGCCAGTGCCTCCCCCACTGTCCCCTCAGGCTCGACGGTTTCCGCCGCTCCCTCAGTTGGACTTGGCCCTGCAGGAAAAGATGTATGAGAACCGATAGTTGTACAATTCTTACAACAAAGTCTCGAAAGACACATTACCTGAGGTGGATCGATCGTTGGCCTCCCGAACTGCACGCTCCGCCTGTCTATGAGCGGTAGACAAGGCGACCGGGGGCTCCTCGGAAGGAGAAGCAATAGGAATGACGGTGCTTGGGCCCGCTCCCACGGCCAAAGCAGCTCTGCGCTCCTTCGCCTGGCGCCTCAAGTGCTTCCTCTCCTCCCGGGCCATCACGACGGACCTCTTCAAAACTTCCTTCATTGAGGCATCATCGTCCACGTTTAGAGTTTCCTCCAGAGCCTTCAAGGCATCCCTCATCGGCTTTTCAAGTCGGGTCTCTTGCGGCTGCCCCGAAGAGGCCGGGACTTCAGTAGCTGGCCCGGGAAGAGTCCCCGTATCGGCATGCACAGAAGATCCTACGGCCCCTGCAAAAAGACAGAGAGAAGATTAGATTGGCTATAAAAAAAGAGAGAATAAAAACTCAGCGAGCCGATACATACCAGCGCCCGACAGAGCGCGTTTCCTTTCCTCCTCCTGGAAAGTTTGGAGGGAAGCAGCGATAGCTTCTTCAGTGGTAACGCCTGTTAAAAAAGGGGGGGAAAAGGCATTAGTTAAAGACAATAATAAAGGTGCAATGAAATGACGAAGAGTGCAACCAATGATTACCTGACTGAGCAAGTTTAGCCAACTACGCTTCGAGCCTTGCCGCTCGCTCAGAAGCCTCAATGGCGGCCGCCAAGTCGGTGTCTTCTGGCTTTACCAAGAAGCCCTCGTTGCTCCCGTATTCGAGTAAGCCTTCGGTAAGAGGGGCCTGAGGCTCTAAGCCAAGGACGTCATCCAGAGAAAGAACGGACTTCTTCTTCCTCTTTTGCACGCGGGCTCCGGTCGCCGCCAAGATCATCTTACGCTTTGCGGGCACCTTAGGGCGGCGGGTCCCAATGTCTGAGCCCACTCCAGACTCGGGTGAAATTACATTCACTGGAGCACGGGGCGCTAGGGGCGCGTCCACGGTATCACGAGGTGGCAATCCACGAGGAGGGCTCAGCACGCGCGGTGGTCCAGCTCCAGCATCTTTCAGCGGAGGAACGACCGGGGTCCTTGGCTTCAGGGGAGCCTTGCAGTCGTTGCTGGGAGGCGCACCCTTACGGTCAACCAATATACGCTTCTCTTCACGGATGACTGCACCCATGGCATGCCCATACCAAGCCACGTACACGTGGAGGACCCGGGGGACGCAGCTCGGCTCGCTGATAAAAAAGTGGGAGCCTGTGTTCAGTCGCATGAAGTGGTGCAGCGCATTCCATATCCCCTCCATGCTGGCCGCGGGCTCTTCTAAAAACGCCTCCAGTGGGACCCCCTGGTTATAGCTTGATTGTTGGGCGAACCGGTGGGGGTTGTACCTCATGAAGAGCGCCATGTCGTTTTTCCTGAACACCAGGAAGCCCGGCCGGATGGAGTAGAGGTGAAGAATCTCCCGGGCTTTCAATACGAAAGCCCCGTCCTTAAAACCGTCACGTAGCGCTACTACCGCCTTGGAGGTCTCTAAGACGATAGTCACGACTTTTTCCATGAAAGAAATCTTCGCTCTGACCAGAGGCGGACGAAGGAGCAATCCCCTGCCTCCCGTGGAGGCGGATTCACGATCGAAGCGCCAATCAGCCACATGACTCTTGGGAGTCTGCACTTCTCGAAAAATGATAGGGTCTTATGAATGCCGAATACCCCGAGCACATGCATTTCCATCCATGAAGTGAAGTAGTGCATCGGGAAATTGGCAGGCTGCACCCCAGGTTCATTGGCATCTGCCGCCACGCTGAGTCCATTGTATAGGTGAGCCATCCCGGTGATTCCGATCGACAACTGTAGGCCAGCCACCATCCGATGCGCTGGGTAGAAAACGGATGGCCTCATGTATCGCGGGTGCATGGGGAGCGCGAACCAGGACAGCCACAATCCTAGGAACCCTAAAAAGAAGGTCTCCTCATCAATGCCCGGGGCTGCGATTTCTGATAAGGGCATCATGGCGGCATCAGGGAGATAGAAATCCTCTTGATCGTCTTCCGATACTGGTCGACGATCTAAGCCGAAGCCGAAAGGGTCATCGAGCTTGGCGAACTTGTCACTCCGCTGCGCTAAAATTTCCGGTCGAAGGAAGCGGGCGATAAAATCTGCAAAACTGACTCCCCGGACTCCTGATTCTAGATAGAGACCTTCATATATATTCAGCACCTTCACCAGACTTGGAAACTGGTGTTGAATAGCATTCTACGGCGTCAAATCAAATACCAGCGGCTTGGTGGCAAAGACGTACTCGTCAGGAGGAAGCAGCTCCTCATAATGCTCCCCCCTCACCGGCAAACCCGAGATCTCAGCGAACTCTTCTAGGGAGATGGAGACTTCCCTGTCTGATAGAAGGAAGGTGTGGGTGGGGATGTTCTATTGTTTTATGAATGCCTTAACCCACCACGTCGGAGGAACGGGGTACTCGAACAAGGAGACGTAGATTGCGGAGTACAAACCAATCTTCATCAGATGCGTCTTCTTTGCTGATAGGATATACTTGGCCCATTGCAAGTATCCGGCCGGTTGTCGAGGGGTCAATCCAATATTGTAAGATTGTCCCCAAGGGCGTGCCTCACCCTGACATATGCGCCGCCCCAAAATGTCCACGGCCGGCGGCGGCTGCACGGGAATGGTGCCAATCGAAGGCTGGAGAAGATCCTCCGAATTCCAGTTCACGACCTCCACGGCATACTTCACCGAGGGTTCATCCGCATAGGGGATCGACGAGATAGGATCTGACGGCATCGCGCAACCGAAACTTCGGCGACCCTTGATGATTTCACTATACCACCTACCCCACAGGTGAAGGCTCTTATGCTCTGGGTCATGATCCTTAATGAGAGAGAGCACCTCCCGCTCCACCGGCGCCTCGGGAAATCCTTCCTCTGAGCGAACGAAATGGAATGACAAATCAGCAGACATGTTTCCAGCGAGGGGACAGAAATCAGCCGTCAGTGTTGTAATTCCAATGCTTGGCATTTTAAAATTTATACCATACTGCAATGCAGTGGATAGGGGACCAAAGAGGGACCCACAAAATCTAGATGACAATGCATTAGTTAATAAGACAGCCCCATCATTGGATGAGACTGTCAATTAAAGAGGAGATCCCCAAAAGAATATTTTCATTAATGAGAAATCCCTAGAGACAAGGAGAAAATCTCCTCTTTCAGAGCAAAGCTCTGTCACAGAGTGACACTTATCAAACTCTGGTCTCAAGGGAGTAAAATTCCTCAAAAGATTAAAAGAGCTTAGCTCTGTCATCATGATGGAAATATCCATCAAAGGAAAATTAATTCTTAAAAATTAAAAATTAAAATTTTTTGGGATCTTAAAGATCCATGAAAACTCTTAAGAGTTCTTCATTTTTAAATCAAAAGATCTATGTTTTGCCAAAGAGCAAAGCTCTGTTCATGGGTTAAGAAACCCTGAAACAGATTCTTGAGAGCAAGGCTCTGTTGGTGAAACCCCAAAGGGGTTTTCTTTAGATCAAAAGATCTATGAGAGTAAGGCTCTATTAATTAAAATTGATTTAATTTAAGATTAAATTTTACCTAAAAGTTTTTTCTAAAAAAGTTCTAACTCTTGGAGTTCTTGAAGGCAAGAGCAAGGCTCTGAAGTTCTGAAAGTAAAAATCTTGAAGATGATAATCATCTGTTGAGGACCAAGGGTCCTATTTATAGGCGCTTGCGCCCCTTCAACTCCTGAGTTGATCCAACGGTTGGGATCTTGCCACCGCTGCACTCACGTGTGCGCCACGTGAGCGCAACGGTGGGGGGGCATTTGTTTCCCCCAAATCAGAGCAAAGCTCTGCTTGAATTTCAAAAATTTTAAAATTGAAGCAACGCTTCAAATCCCTTACGCTGCACGCAACACGCCACGTATCAAAAGCAGACATGCCAGCGCAGCGCCCAAGGCAGCGCACCCAATCAGAGCAAGGCTTTATTTAAAATAAAAATAAAGGAAGCAACGCTTCAGAAGATTTGCGCTCTGTGCTGTGCGACACGTGGCAGCGCAGTTGCGCTGCGCGACACGTGGCAGCGCAGTTGCGCTAGCCCAGTTGCGCTGCGCTCTGCGTTGCGCGACACGTGGCAGCGCAGTTGCGCTAGCGCAGTTGCGCTGCGCGACACGTGTTAAGCGTAGGTGTGCTTGCGCCAACTGTGCCAGCACTAAAAATAGAATTAAAATTCCAGAAAGATCTTTCTGATCTTATTAAAACAATAAAATTCTCTTCTGTAAAACAGGAGCCCTTGGATCAAAGATCCAATGGTGGGGAAAAATCCCTAAATCACTCAGAGAAAGATCTCTTTAACTGATTTAACAAATCAATTAGCCCTATATAAAGGCCCCAAGAGTCTAAGTTTAAAACATATTGACACACAGAGAAAGAGATATTCAGAACCCCTCTAGAAAATTTTGAGAAAAGTTCAGAGAAAAAAAGGTAAAAACCTTTGAATAAAAAGAAGAATTTTCTTCTATAAAGATCAATGATCTAAAGAACAAGATCAAGATCTTTACTTAAAAAGGAAAAAGATCAAAAAGATCCAATCACAAAAAGATAAAAAGAAGTATTACTTCACAGATCATTTGATCTATATAAAGGCACAACCTTTTAATGAACCATTGGTTCTGGAATCTTAAAAGATTCTTTTCTTTAATCCAAAATTGGATCAAAATATTGAACAGTGCCCTGCACTTGTAAAATTTGCACTGTTGCGCTCTTGGGTTGGCGCAAGCCACCAGAGAGCACCACGTGTCAGTCCCAGAACAAACTACGCCTTGCGCTTTAAAAACAGAGCACTGCTCTCTTAAAATTGGCGCAATTCACCAGAGCGCGCTACGTGTCAGCAGCGCAACAGCGCAGCGCATTGCGCTTGCGCTCACCGGAGCGTGACACGTGTCACCTCCACATGCGCTTGCGCCTTGCGCTGGCGCAAAGCGCCTGACAAGCCATGTGGCGCTCTGTCTGACTAATTAATGCAGCGCATTATTAAAAAGAAGGGCCGAGCCCAATTAAAAGGGCCTAACAGGCCTAATAAAATGTAATGCATTATAAAAAAGGGGGGATAGGGTCCAAACAAAGGTCCGTTAGACCAAAACAGATGCTGTGCATCATTTAAAAAAGGGCAGAGCCCAAATAAAAGTCTAATAGACCAAACAAAAATGCCATGCATTATTAAACAGAGACAGAGCCCTAGCAAAGACCTAACAGGCCAAATGCAAATAAAATGTTGAACATTTTCAACCGGACTTAGCCCAATTCTGGCCATAAGTCCTCAAATTAAATTGAACTGAGCACAAATGCTCTCTCAAATCAATTTACACCCGGTTCAAGGGTACATATCTGAACTCCTCTGATATTTGTCGTTGTAATCCTTCAATGTCATCAGAGAGGTGACGGGTCCCGACAACCACACATTGCTACGGACTGTGGGGTCCTTAAACTCATGGACTTATGCATCCTTAAGCCAACAATACGGACTGTGAGGTCCCTAAACTCATGAACTTTTGCGTCCTTAAACTAATACTCGTCCCCAAAATGGGAACAGTGGACCACCATGTCCCTAAATTGGCAATGGACCACTATGTTCCTAAACTGGAACAATCGAGCCCCCAAATGCTCTTTTGTTGGATCTAAACGATCCTGTTAAGTTGATCTTAGTCTCAAATTGGACTAACGTATCCTTAACAAACGTTTAAGTTGATCTTAGCCCCAAATATGGCTAACGTATCCTTAAACCAAAACCCCAAACCCAAATCTAAGAAAATACGAATTTGGACTAATCCACGTCCTACGGGCGACGACATAAATTAGTCTCCGTATACAATCCACGGGCAACCACAAACAAAACAAACACCCACGACACGAAGTGAAATTATAGAGAAGGAGAAAGTTGTTACCGCGATGCGGGAGTGTAATTAACTGCAGGGGCTTGCGCCTGCAGGGAAGAGCGTCCCCACAATAAAAAAAACCCCTCAAGCGAGGGGGAATCTGACGAAATCTGCTACATCAGCCACATCCGTCTAAACCTCCGATACACGGTGCCATAAATCAACTTGGCATCTTCGAAGAGGTAGACGGATAAAACCAAATAGCATCTGCCCCGGATCTCAGGCAAGACGTCCATGTCTTGGCCACCATTCGGAGGGGAATAAGCGCCTTGAGCGCAAGAGCGCTAGCGTCCCACGTGTCAGGCACGTGGGCGCTCGGGCGCTAGCGCTTTGGGCGCTAGAGCGCTAGCGCTTTGAGCGCTAGCGCCCCACGTGTCAGGCGCTCGGGCGCTAGCGCTTTGGGCGCTAGCGCTTTGATCGCTTGTGTCACGTCCCGAAAGTACGGAACATGACCGGCACTTAGACTACGAACGTCTCGAGACGTACATACTCTAAGTAAGCCGAACCCAGAAATCCAAACCAAGAAAAGTAGTGGAGTGAAGGAGAACCATTTTTAAATCAACCAGTTTGCAATATAATATACAACGCCTAAAGGTGAGAACCACAACAGAAAAGGAAGCTCAAACAGCAGGAAATCCAGAGAAATATAACACGCGAGTCTACGGTCGAAAGAATAAACATCACTAGTCACTATCTCAAATAAATACATGTTTGGTTGATGGAACTTCTAGATACAACTGAAATATAATATACAATGTAATAATGATGGGTACGATACAAAAAAACCCACCTACCAGCAAGTCACCCGAAAGAAGCAGTGTCCGCAAAGCCGTAATGAAACCTGTACGGCAAAACCTGCAAGAAACTGGGGCACAACGGGGGTGAGTTGGCAACTCGTGAGTAGAAAAAGATCTACGAACAGAAAATCGCATGTATGACGCAATCCTAGGTGATACGATCATAATATATAATCCTCAAATATATAACCTGCAACCTATAACAATGGTTAGGGTAAATATCTAACCCAAGTGTAATCCCATGTGCCCGTGTCAGTGTCTTAGGTAGCAATGTATCATATGAATGATGTATCAATGCATGAAACAGAATGCATGTACTGAAGAAAACTGCTTTCATAAATTTGTGAGATTTCTGTATTTTTAAAATGAGGTATCATAAATGAAATCAGCATAAACAGTGCCTAGTATCGGCACAAAACATAAATCCCAATATCTCGATATCTCTGTATCACAATCTCTGTACCTCAAAATCTCAAAATCTCAATCACAATATCCAGGGCGCTGTCAGTCCAGACCGGCCCCTACCATCCATCTCATGACTATGACGGTATCCTCCGGATATCCGACGCGTCGGGTAAAATCACCGGTCGGTAGTGCTCCCTCTGCCAGGCTCAACGCCATCTCCTGCGATCTTCTTGCCCCGGGGTACCGCACCGGGCCCACCATGTACTCGAAACGGTTCATCTTCCTCCTCGAATCGGGTCTCGAAATCCATCAGCAAACTCATGGTGGATGACTCATACATCATGGGAAAACCGCGCTTTTTATTTAAAAAGAGGGAAAGCAGTTTATATAAGTTTTGCGGTTTTCCCCCAAATCCAGAAAATATCATGGAAATCCGAATCTAAATCATCAATAGCATGTAAAACCATGAATATAAGTATGAGAATCCATGAATGCGGCTGTTCAGTTGATAAAACTGCACACTTGTATTACATTTTTCCTACCATTTTCATATTAAAAAAGGACTATATTATAATATATTATACATATGAGGGTTTATGTGTAAAAACATTATTTTCCATGTGTTAATATATTTTAATTATCATTTGGTAGGAAAATGTATGCAAATAATATTATTGATCTAATCCTAGTAGAACAAAGTCTACTAAAATCTTATTTGAGGAGTTGTGCAGAATATTTCCAAGTTGTTATGAAGGATTTAACAAACAAATCAATTTGTTGAAGAAATCTTGCCAAATTAAGAAGCAAACTTGGAGACCAAGTCTGGAAGCAACAGAAAAAAGATTTTCAGATTCTGAAGATGCCTAGGATTGCCACATGTCACCAGATGAAAGCCCAAGAAAAATAATCAAATGATCCCTACCCTTGAGCGCGGATCCACGGCCAAACCCACCCTGGGGCCGCGGATCCGCCGCAATTTGAGGAGTTTAGAGTGCAAGATTTTGGGGCATTATTCTTTGCTGAATTTTACCAAGTTTTCAACAATAAGATTCTGGGTTTTCAGTATAAAAAAGGCACCGAGAGCCTCTTGGAAAAGGTATCAAGCCGACGAGATCACGAAGTCCAAGACGGCTCACGCATCCAGGCTGATCATCAACGGTTCATCTACCTCCTTAGAAGAGATCGAGAAGCAAACTAGGTTTTTGTAATCATTTTCTAAGAAATCAAAGTGTACTTGATCTTGTTGATTAATAAAGGTAGTTCTTTTTCTTATTCTATTTCTTCGTAGTTTAATTATGCATTCTCTCTCCATCTCTTTTTCTCCCAACATGCGCGAGTAATTCTCCGCTTGTTAGGGTTCGTAGGATTAGGGTAGGCTAATGGACGATGAAAATAATTAAACCCTTTTTAAGTCCTATAAAGTTTAGGAACTTTATCAAAAGAATCATTAACATCCTAATCGGGCGCGCTAGCAATTCTTTGCTAGTTCCGACCGCGATTAGAGATTAGATTAATGATTGTTTTGGTAAAGGCTAGATAATGAACGGAGTTCCGTGTCGAGATAAGGGTTAAGAGTGGGATTCCTTTTCCCTCCGGAAACCCTAATCTACACGCATCACCGTCGTTCTAGTTCTAAATCTATTAATGGATAAAAATGGTAACTTTTAATTAATTGTCCATAACTACTAAATCCTAACGAACCCTACAAGCCCTATTATTATATTAATTACATCTTTAAAATAATCTAGATCTATATTTTATATTCTTGTTTAACATAGATCTAGAAATCTTTCTATAAAATTCTTTATCCCTCCTCTCTTTCTCAACACATCTAAAGTAAAAGTAAAAGGTTCCACATTTCCCTGAGGACGACCCGTACTCACCTCGGTCTAGCTACGCGCGACACCGTTCTGATTGCGGTTAAACTACAAACAAATTTTCGTATCAATCAAATGGCGCCGTTGCCGGGGAAACATGCGTAATTTTTTATTTTTACTATTTGTGTTGAATTCTTAGACGAGTCATATCATTATTAAAACAAAACTGCAAATTGTATATTTAACGATTATTGTGCGAATTTTTGCGAGGAAATCTGGAGTCACGGACTTGAGGAAACAGGAGATCTAGGGTTCACACTTCTCTGGTAAGATTCTAACTCCCTTCTCTCTCCTCTAAAATCCAATAAAATCTATTTTCCACAGGATTCTTTGCAAAATATCGCCGCTCAAAAATCTTTTTGCAAAGTTTTGTTTTTCAGTTTGATTTTGCATATTTTAATACGGATCTTTAAGGGGCAAGGACCAAATCAAGATTAGGTGGGGATTTCATCACCCTTCCTAAGCCCCACAAATCACAAACCGAGCATATAGATCAACCCTTCATTAATTTAAAAAATATCTAGACCAGACTCTAAGGACTGTCGCGCTCAATAAGGACAGAGGAAGGTCGTGGGTAATCTATCGTTTATCCGCATTATTTTTGTAGTGCCTAGGCAAGTGTGTCGAAGGCTAGTGGTTTTTAATTAGGCCCACGACGTGGTTCCTTCCCACTTACCTGGCACTTACCTGACTACAAGGGTAGTACGGATGCGGTAGAGTATTTATCCTGCGGCTTGTCCTTTGGAAGTCTAGGAGCGGTCTAGAGACTGGACCTAGGTAACCATAGTTCTACGGTTGTGCATTTTTTGTGATTTGTCTAAATCCGTCATTTTTCAAAACAAACCAATTACTTTCTCTCCTTTTTACCCCTTCCCCCTTCTTCTCTTCTTATAATGGGTGACCTAAACAGAAGAACACTTGCCGAGCTTTGCTGTCCACAACCAGATATCTCTTGTTTTCGAAATCCCTTCGGTATACCGTCCGGCTCTTCCATGTCCTTAAGAGATCATATAGAACAAGCAGGAAGAAACAGTTGGCCACCTCAGTCTAGGTCTTATCAACCATATCCTAATCCTACACCTGTTTCAGTTCATACCCAGAGTGAGGAAGCCCTTAGACGAATGTCCATTGCTGAGCACATAGCTAGGTCTAGAGGCCAAAGTTTCAACCCGGACCAATATCAACCATCACCACCACTGTCCGGAGAAGAGTTTGATATGCGGTTTGTGGCATATAAGATGTCTGTTGAAAATAGCCAACCAACCAACCCATATCAATATTCTTCTTATCATAATATTGATCCTACTCCTACCCAAGTTCCGCAACCATTCTATTCCTATCAATCCAATCCGACTTTTCCACCTACTCTAGACAGTTCTTCTAATCAGTCATTTGGAAGTTTTAATTATCCACAGGAATTTCAATCTTATACTGAAACCCCTTATCAGCCCAAGACTAGTCTGGAGCAGACATTAGAAAAATTTATGGAAATGTCGAACCAAATTATGAAGGATTTGGGTAGTAAGACAGAACTGTACCTCCAAACTGAAATCCACAACTCCAGTTTCATAGATTCATCAAGTACACCAAATAGAATGACTGATAAGTTGTGTGACTTTATAGTGTTTGATTTACCCAACTGTGAAGGGTCCCTTTCAAGTGAAACCATACCCAACCCTTGTGATCTCTACACCTCCACTCTTGAACCAAAACTGATTGAAAACCATACTTTTGATGAGGAGTTTGAGAATTTTAACCTTCACTTGAATGAGGTGATTGACGTTGGGGATATTTTGATTGATGAACCCGAAATTTTGGATGATTTTGGCCCACCAATTCATCAAATCCTTTCACTTCCTTATGGTCATCATCTTGAGCCTTTAATTCTTCCCGAATCCCAAATATGTCTTGAAGTTGATGATAATAGTATACCCGAAGATCAGACCGAAATACAACCTCCATCTTCCACATCTGGTTCAGCAACACTCGACATACCAATTTGTTTACCCATTTCACCTTCTACTTTCTCCGGTTCTTCTTCTGTTCCTATAGTTTCAGTGAGTTTTGATAAATCACAATCCGTTAATTCAAGTTCAGTAATACCGAAAATTCAACTTGATTTGGATATTTTTGAAAAAGAGGTAGATGAGTTTTTCGAGTCCTCTACCTCAGTGATTTTTTATGAATCAAGTAGAATAAATTCTGGCACAAAACTCTTTGACAGCAAAATATTCAATCACACCATTGATAAAAGTTTTGAAGAACTTTTTGCTGACGAACTTGAATTTTTAAACAATACGGATTTTATGATTGATCAATCTCCACCTCTAGCGGTTGAACCGTCACCATTCCTTCTTTCTAATCATTCACATTCATCCTCATTCTTTCTTTGCTCTAATTTCAAACCCTTTCCAGACCACCTCTTATGCCTTCCCCACTTTTTCTTGAGTCGATACAATACATTCTTCCACCAACCTATACGATATACTGATAAAATCTTTGAATGGTTGGTGTTAACTTTTGGTCTTTGTAAAGCCTTACTTTGACCAAATGACTCACCCCCTCTTAAAATGCTTCGTATTGTCTAACTCATGTTTGGGGGGGGGTATATTTTTGGCTCTTGAACATAACTTTTGTCCTCAAATTTGTGAGCCAAAAATAAGTTTGGGGGAGGATTTTCACTTTCATATATTCTTGCCCCCATTAATAATTTCCTCCCAAGTCTACAGGTTTTTGAGCTTAACGGATGACATCAGTGAGGACACTGCTGTAAACAGGTTTGGGGGAGGTTTGTGCTTATTTACACATCAATTTGCATCATATTTTGCATAAGCACAATATTTTCAAAAAAAAAAAAATTCAAAAATTTTCTTTTATAACAAAAGAGTAGAAAGTGAAAAATTACATCCAAAAGATAGGAATAGTTTAAGAAAACCAAGAAAATTAGAAGTTTTCTTACACGAACTGGTAATAAGTAGTTATGAGCTGTTGTCCCAAGGGTTAGTAAGATGAAGGAAGTCACTAATCTGAGGATAAAAATAAGTCTGAAAAATAGTTTCTATTCTGGAAGCCGAACATTTGAATGTTGATACCCTACTATATGCACATACACACGTCTTGAAACTCGGGATAGTAGAAGATACCTTGAAATGCTCTTGTCTAAAAGCCAAAGTATGAAGGAAGTATAAAAATGGTGAAAAGAAAAAAAAATGAACACTGGTTTTGTATCGCCAAGGCAGCAATAAAAAAATATAGCGAGGGTGCCTCTTCACCTAGTGCCCTAAGGCCAACTGGTCTGGGAGTCACTGCTAAGCCTTAGGTGGTGCAAGACAAGGAAAATACTATCACCAAATCAGCAAGCACTTGAGTAATCGGTCGGTTAGTACCTCAAGAAGTATTAGCGGTCGCATGAAAAGGTGTGAGCAAACCTAAGTATTCATAAAGTACTAAGGTAGATGGACAAGAGTATGATAGCTTGAATTGAATTCTCCGAGTGTAGGGATGTTATTTACACACACGTGGGGTTATATGATCAATGTTTGGATGAAAGGTAGGAATGAAGAATAAAGACGATGTTTTATTGAGGGATGATGTGATTTCTAACATTTTTTCATGACTATTAAGATAGGGCTCATGACAACTGAAAAGCTAGTATAGTTGGAAACTCTTCTTTTCAAAGTATTTCTTTTATGGTTCTTGTCTTTATATGTAAATTTCACCATCTTTCTTTTGTTATTGGATTTTGTGGGTGTAATCCGCTGAAAACCCTCAGGAGACAACACTCCTCCTACTAGGGACACCTAGAGGTTTAACGGCTTGTTGCACGTGCTCAGTGCAATCGTGTCTGCCTACGAAAGTGTGCTTAGTTTTCTTATTTCTTTTTCTCCTCTTGAATAAACTAGTTTGCTCGGGACGATCAAAGATAAGTTTGGGGGTATTTGTTCAGTTGATAAAACTGCACACTTGTATTACATTTTTCCTACCATTTTCATATTAAAAAAGGACTATATTATAATATATTATACATATGAGGGTTTATGTGTAAAAACATTATTTTCCATGTGTTAATATATTTTAATTATCATTTGGTAGGAAAATGTATGCAAATAATATTATTGATCTAATCCTAGTAGAACAAAGTCTACTAAAATCTTATTTGAGTTGTTGTGCAGAATATTTCCAAGTTGTTATGAAGTATTTAACAAACAAATCAATTTGTTGAAGAAATCTTGCCAAATTAAGAAGCAAACTTGGAGACCAAGTCTGGAAGCAACAGAGAAAAGATTTTCAGATTCTGAAGATGCCTAGGATTGCCACATGTCACCAGATGAAAGCCCAAGAAAAATAATCAAATGATCCCTACCCTTGAGCGCGGATCCGCGGCCAAACCCACCCTGGGGCCGCGGATCCGCCGCAATTTGAGGAGGTTAGAGTGCAAGATTTTGGGGCATTATTCTTTGCTGAATTTTACCAAGTTTTCAACAATAAGATTCTGGGTTTTCACTATAAAAAGGCACCGAGAGCCTCTTGGAAAAGGTATCAAGCCGACGAGATCACGAAGTCCAAGACGGCTCACGCATCCAGGCTGATCATCAACGGTTCATCTACCTCCTTAGAAAAGATCGAGAAGTAAACTAGGTTTTTGTAATCATTTTCTAAGGAATCAAAGTGTACTTGATCTTGTTGATTAATAAAGGTAGTTCTTTTTCTTATTCTATTTCTTCGTAGTTTAATTATGCATTCTCTCTCCATCTCTTTTTCTCCCAACATGCGCGAGTAATTCTCCGCTTGTTAGGGTTCGTAGGATTAGGGTAGGCTAATGGACGATGAAAATAATTAAACCCTTTTTAAGTCCTATAAAGTTTAGGAACTTTATCAAAAGAATCATTAACATCCTAATCGGGCACGCTAGCAATTCTTTGCTAGTTCCGACCGCGATTAGAGATTAGATTAATGATTGTTTTGGTAAAGGCTAGATAATGAACGGAGTTCCGTGTCGAGATAAGGGTTAAGAGTGGGATTCCTTTTCCCTCCGGAAACCCTAATCTACACGCATCACCGTCGTTCTAGTTCTAAATCTATTAATGGATAAAAATGGTAACTTTTAATTAATTGTCCATAACTACTAAATCCTAACGAACCCTACAAGCCCTATTATTATATTAATTACATCTTTAAAATAATCTAGATCTATATTTTATATTCTTGTTTAACATAGATCTAGAAATCTTTCTATAAAATTCTTTATCCCTCCTCTTTTTCTCAACACATCTAAAGTAAAAGTAAAAGGTTCCACATTTCCCTGAGGACGACCCGTACTCACCTCGGTCTAGCTACGCGCGACACCGTTCTGATTGCGGTTAAACTACAAACAAATTTTCGTATCAATCAGCGGCATACAATGAATAACAATATGCATGAAGTGACAAGTAATGACTACAATGTCAAGCTGGCATATAAGGCAAATACACTAATATCATGTCACTACTAGCTAACAAGCTAAATCAAGCAATAATATTTTCTAAGTGTACGTGATATGGCAATTACCGATGAAGATGTGTGTGCGCCGGCAAATAAGTTTACGTGGTACATACGCATCATCGGTAATGGTGCTGGTGTCGTAACAGCTGGATATCAATGATAGAATATAAATCACAACAGTATGCGATGCGGAGCAACAATAATAATGTACGGGAGCTGAATACGAAGCACAATGATAGCTAAACTGCATCTAATGTCATAAGGGTCATACAACTACACCAACTATAGGGATGAGCTAATAGGCTAATTGCAGGTAAGGGAAACCGCCTAACCTCTGAGTCGATACATATATATATATATATAGTCGGTGATCCTGCCTCGATAATATCACATCCGATACCATTTTTCTATAATCAGTTATTCCCAAATCAAGAGTGCGGATCAAACATCAAAATATAGCTCGTACGTAAATCCGTCGTATGGCATCCCCAAATCTGGGTACGGGTCAATATCACATTCGTCACATCATTCATCTGGTATCCTTTTTATCACGATCATAATCCAGGTACTGACCTATGTCTAGTACAATGCTAATATCATCACTATAACCATGATCTGACTACTGATCGACAGTCTCGTATAAATCGATATCATCAGCACATATCATCACAAGGAGTATATATCGCCCAATGCGGCCTATCATAAATATCTGGTCATATCATATCATATCATATCTCGCAACATAATCACATGTCGATCACTTATACATATATATCGCTATGCTCATGTCATCGTCATCCAAGACCCGCTATCCTATCAGGACGTATCTCAAGTACGAATCCTGCCCTATCACCGATATCATAATCTCATATCAAATATCATCATATCATCTCAATCCCAAGTATCATCCTCAAATCCGTATGTGAACACGTGGTCCCATACCCATGTGAACACATAACTATATAGAATCCCATATATGCACATATGAAATAAGGATGTATGCAAGTATGTATGTGTGTGTGTATGTGTAGTGCACCCACTACTCTAGAGTTTCGTAACCTTTTACCAATCCAACACACCAATATCCATCTTAAACAATATCATTAATCCCAAATAACATGTAATAATTGTTGGTGTGTATACGCATCCGTATACATCACCACGGACTGCGGCGGTGCTATACGCTATCCACCCGACTTCTCCCCGTAGATATAAATCTACTCACCTTGTTTATGCGTGCCGGTGCCGATGTCGCCATTTGCATCTCCAACGCCTCGACACCACATGGGGTACCTACAAGGATATCACACGCTAAAACACATGAAAATCACATCGAAAACCAAAACAGTACACGCTACGCCGATAGGTAAAAACCTACAGCCTCACGTGCAAACACAGCCAATAACCCTCTGCCGTTGGCCTTCAAACGCCACCCGACAGAAACGAATCACTAAATACCAAAAATCCATGCTAAACAAGTCGTAAATCATGCGCCAACTCAAGAAAATCAACTCAGATTCTACCCTGATTGGAATCAGACAAAATTAGACATACCCAGGGTCAAGTTTACAGGTAAAAGAGCCGTGCACCAAAAACGAGGGGGTTTCCCTCAGCTCTGGCCGCAAATTGCGGCCAGAGGGAATTAATCTGCGGCCATAGGAACGTGGTTGGGGTAGGGTTTTGGATGTTGGTTCCTATCTGCCTGCACATCATACTGCCAAGTCAATTTTATTTTAGGGGTCTCGGGTTGCAAGAAGATTCTAGAAAGGTCACAAAGTCGACCAAAATCGCTAAAATACGCCAAGTCGAAACTTTCAGGTAACTAGCTGGAAATCTGGGGTATTCTGGGGTTAACTGGTCTCAAACACTCCTAATGAGGCTACACTAACATTCAAAACCAACACTTGGCCAAATCTTACTCAGATTTTCCTAAACTAGCACTAATCTACATAATAACACTAAATTTCAGCTCAACAACTATAACTTTACAAGATAGGAGTTGGGTTGCAAGATTATACCTCAAGGGGGTCCTAAGATGAAGGAGAAGGGAAAAAGAAGGAAGAAGAGGGGGCTGCTGCTGCTGCTGGACTCCTGCAGCAGCTGCTAATGTTGCTGTTGCAGCTGTTGTTGAGGCTGTTTTTCAACAGCAGTTTGTTGCTGATGCTGGAATTGTTGTGGCTGCTGCTGCTTGTAATTTGTTATTTTTTTGTTGCTGTTGCAGCAGCTACAAGCTGATGGGGTTGATGTTATGGTGTTGTTGCAGCAGCTGCTGCTGTGGCTGAAGTTATTTTGTGGTTGTTTTGTGGTTGGGGTTGTGGAGTTGAGGAGGAAGGAGGAAATGACATGGTGGGGGTTCAGAAATGAGGCAGCAGCAGCTGTTGTAGTTGTTGTTGTGGGTGTGGTGTGAGTTGTGAGAGATGTGAGTGTGAGAGAGAGTTGAGAGATGTGTAAAAGTTTTGAAATGAAATGGAATTAACCCCCATCATCCTCTTTCTCATAAAATGCTTGTCATGGCACATCTATCATGCGTCCTCTCTCTCTCTCTCCTCAACACAAGTCAACCCATAAACAATTTAAATCTTAAAAACTAAAACCCCTTAATTAAGCTAATTAACCTAACCAAATGGGCTAGACCACCATGGTCATCTAACATGGTTCAACCCTAGGCTACCATGAGTCCAAAACATGGAGCAAGTATGACAAGTGTGGAAAATGTTATGTGCACATTTTGCACAAAAAGCCAAAAATCCAATTAGCGATTTTTAATCGCGATTAACACTAAAATAGTATATACTTAACCATAAAAACTTAAAAATGGCATATTTCCACAAAATAACTTATTTTAGAATTTCCATAATTTTCTCCAGAATTTTCCCCGTTTACCGGTATTTAATTATACCGAATATTAAAATATTCATTAAAAATTAATATTAAATCATAAAAATTCCTAAAAATAATATTTTATTTTTTTGAAATGTTACAATCTTCCCCCCTTAAAGAAATTCGGTCTCCGAATTTAAATTTAAACCCCCATATTCTAAAACATTTCAATAAAATGTCCAAGTCAACGGGGCTCCGAAATCATCAATACATAAAACACACCGTAGCGCAATACATGCGCATGAGTAATGAGTAGATAACTCGAAATCAAAACTCCGTCAAGCATCCCGCAATCATCAGAGTCAAGGTGAAAACACGAATGCCAAATCTAAAGCAAAACCGATATGCTATAAATCGGAACTATACCTGTAAATATCAAATCCGCACATGTAAATATCTGAAGGAAATGTATGACAAATTCCTTAAAGTCGATGTACAATGCGCATAACACTGCACAGTGGCGGACGTCTCTATAGGAAAATAGCCATTTACGTATATATCTTTTGTTTAATAAGTACGTTCCGCCGCTTTGAAAACAATTTAGAAGGGTTCCCTGTTTAAAATGTTTCGTGTCATATCGGACACGTATGTAAATAATGAGTCTATAGCTCGCTTTTAGAAATCCCTTCAATAACTATCAATGCATGCAAAATATATTCAGGCACTGTCCTCTGACTAGTCCTGCTCAGTACGAAAACACACAGCAAATATCATAAAAACGTATTGCTCCATAGAAATCAATCCAAAAGTGCATATGAAAACCCTGTGTGTCCGGTGCGCACGGAAATCAAAATCCATACATGTGCCAAGCAGGTGCACAAAAACGACATCAAGGTGCAATGGGTGTGCACACAACATCGGTCATAGGCAACGTGTGTGCCTGACAGCAAAAACAGGTGCATCTGACATGCACGAAAAATCTCGATTTAGTGCATCTGGGGTGCACCAAATCGCATCTCATAACATGCGCCCAACATGCGCTAAGAACCCAAATCCGGTGCATCCATCATGCACGAAATCATGAAATCCAATATCTAGCGTCGAACACGCGCAAAACCCAATCAGGTGCATAAAAGTGCACAAATACGAATCACTGCACTGCAGCATACGTGAACCACACCGAGTGCAAAAACCAAATCGTGTGCGTACATACGCACAAAATCAACTCAACTGTAAGAAACCCATAAAATCATAGTCATGAGAAACCAAGACACGAAAACGATATCAAGTGCAACACTGTGCAAAAGCGTAAATACTCAGTAGATGCAACCAGGGTGCATGAAAACAAATGTCATGAAACTCAATCATCGAATCAGTCATGCGAAAAGATCCCCCAAACATCGAAATCAAGTATGGCGGAATAGTTCCGCTCAAGCACATCCTCCAAGAATCTCTGGCCAACTGTCGTGATCACTCATAGCATGTCTCGTCGACGATCCTGAACTTTGGCCTGCTGGTGTGCGCAACATGACCACTCCTGGGTCCAAGTCTTCTCCGTGGATTATCAATCTCGCGATCCATCGGCTCATCGGCCCTGTCAGACGCGCTAACGGGGACGATTCCGTTTTGGCACTTCTCTGGTCATCTCTCGGTCAATCATCGCGACTACTCGTAAAGCAGCATGTCACTGGCGTCGGCCTCTAGCTCTCTGAATGCACGTGACATATCTGATCCTAGGTGCAAATATCATGTAGCAGTGTCCTAAAAGGATTCCTGCTCAGGGTCTCTTCCGATCTCGTCTCTGCCGAACTGTCCGGAAGTCATCGTCCTTTACTATCTCTGTTTCTTGTTCCGGAACGGCTGCATACTCATCGCGACTTCTTCTGGAAGGTATATCCAGTACTATGCCTCGGCATGCGCATCGCATCTCTGATGTCGGCGGAGTGGAACGTCATCTTGTCCAGATCTTGTATGAACCTATTACTCCACTTTTTTTTCTAATGTCGGCTGCTCGGACTTGTCTCGTCGTAGCTGCATGGACTGAGCTCCAACGGCTATCCTCGTATCTGGGGTCTCCAAGGAATGCATTTCACCACCTAGCATCCGAGTTAAGTCGAGCCATCCGATCGATTTGTCAAAACCTCATAATCCCCCAAGAGCTCAATATCTTGGGTACAGTATAATAGTATCGAGTACGAACCACAGCATCGGTGGTCCAGCCGTAGAAGGGCAAACCCAAGCCTCACTAATGGCGCCGCAGAACTGCCGCAAACCCTAAGGTTCAAAGGCTTTCACACGGTCATTAAGTCGAGTTAGGGTTTCATTCTTCTAGAGGGACCATAGAATTGCCTGCATGTCTTTCCGAGTACTTTAAACTTGGAATAATAGGTTTCTGACATTCGATCGTCTCTGTCGACTCTCAACGTCTCCGTGTGAAGTCGTCTCTAGCTGGAATCAACCTATCTGATGACCTCGCATTGGGGTAGCGAACGAACCACATGTCCTAGTCATTCATCCTCGGTGACTAGCGACCTTCCATCATCTCTTAGTATAACTTGGAGGGTTCCTAGGCACTCTAGTGAAGTTTCACAAGTGATCAAACATGCACAAATCAAATTTTACGGGTGCCTACAAACCCGACTACGGATCGTTTACTAGATATTTAGGCGAAACAAGCAAACTAGTTAACATTTTAACTAAGGGAACGGACATACAACCTTTGTAGATCCGGTCCACCACCTCCACGGCTCCGCAATGAAGTCCCCTCGCTTTCCAAATCATGTCTTGGGCTCTAGCGTCGGCATCATCGAAGAATGGGCGGGCTTGATCGTCGGTTCGATGCCGAAGATGATCTACGTCGAGGCATCGCTAGAACAAGCTCCAACTTCACCAAGTCGGAAAAACTTGTGAAGGAAACACCCTATACTACTTGGCAAGAGGTAGAGGATGAAGAAATAGGAGTTGGGTTGACTTTAGATTTGGATTTCACACACTTTTTCATCAATCACCATTGATGTAGCAAGCTTTTTTCATGGAGAAAGAAGATGAAGAAGAAGATGATATGATAACATTTTTTAAAAAGAAAAGAAAATATAATACTTATCATGTCATTAACCTTAGTTAGGTGTAGAGAATTGACTAAGGTTAATTTGAAGAGTTAGGGTTAAGAAAGAAGACAAAATGGTTACTTAGTCAAAGTTTCAAGAAACTTCAATTACAAACAAAATAAGCCACCATTTCATTTTCTTCATCTTTTTCTTTTTCCAAAATAAATAAATTAATAAATAAGAAAAAGAAAATCCTAATCTTAATCTTAACCATGGTCAAATTCTTTACACTAACCCTAGCTTGCATGTATCATCAAATATGATACAATCATGTGCACAAAATATATCACATATGCAATGTGCACAAACTAAGTGAGTGAATCCATTTAAAGTGAACCAATACTAGTTAATGCAAAGCAATATATCAAATATATAATTATACATTAAATCATTAAATCAACACTTGATTCAATGATCCGGTCATGTCGAATATAACCGGCTAGTATCCAATGTATCGGCTTATCGAATCAATCCTTGATTCGATAACTAGGTTATATCGCATATAACCAATCGATACATTCGTCGCGAGAATGAAATACGGTATCACATACACGAATTATTCTCACTCCCGCACATATCTCATATGCGCTCCTATTTCGTTTCGCTTGAACTAGGAAACCTCTGTGTAGGACTCTAAAGACTCGTCAATACGCCGGTAGCAGATGATGATCATATCAAACACCCACAAGCCGCAAGCGGTCTGCTAAACGTAACGGCCACCCGGGTATTGAGCGATCAGAAGATCGACGAGCAAGCCCGCTCAGACTCCTGCGAATCCAACCAGTAACACTTACCGTACGGTCCGGTCTGTTCGTCTGATATGTCGCATATCTCGCCTAGGGGTGGTAAACGTCAGACCCCAGTAGCTCGATAAGTCATGCCGACTTGAGGTCCATAACATTCGTGAAACTACTGATAACTCTTACCAGTATATCACTGCAACCCTGGCCAGGGATTTCCTGTTATGGCCAGTCGAGCACAGCACAACATCAACCCCCAATACCGGGAGAGACGAATCCCCTCCTATCGCTCATTGCCTCCATGTGAATCGGGACTGTACCCAAAAACCACCTGTTTGCACGACTCAGTAGAGCCGTGGTAGGGTGGAAATCAAAGCACAGTGGGAGGCACACAAGACTCTATGACGATCTTGGGTCAACAGACTAAGCTGTACCAGTGTCACCAGAGAACTGCCATCTGACGTGAGGTATAATACCATCTGGGAGTTCTCGGCGAGTCCGTTCAGTGTACCCAGTCTCCACTGAGCACCCGCATACCATCTTCGATGTCAAACACCAATGGATATGGGATCATCCATCGCCCATCGCATGGGTCGAGAAGATATGCGCTAGTCTACTCTGGAATATCGATGCCCCGTCTCGATATTCCCTCGACTAGGAACATTTCAAGGATGTACTCATGGACTACCCAGGCCCCACTAGTATGATCTACATCATAGTCCTGGAAGTCGAGTACACATCCTATGGGTTTTATCAACATGTAATCAGAGAGACAGAAAGTATACATGTTAAGATAAAGAGCAACCAGATAGCATACTATCATGCCGAGCAAGAAAGTCCTACCTATATATGTCCCAGCATCCACTACAATATACATCCAATGTACAGTAATGGCCTCTAGGGCATACATATAACTAACAATCTCCCACTTGCACTAGGGCCATCTGTAGCAGTGGTTGCAGTATCACATACTCAACCATCCCATAAAGTCTCTCTTTGGGAAAAGGCCTTCGTGAGTGGATCCGCCGTGTTCTCCTCTGAGTCTACTCTCCTAACCTCGATCACCCTGGAGATCAACTATCTCCATGATCAGGTGATGCTGCCTCAGAATATGTCTGGGTCACTGATGGGACCAGGGTTCCAGGGTCGAAGCCACGCTTCCATTGTCATACAATGGCAGGAACCTAGTTCATCTTATGAACCAATGTACACCCAAACTTTCTCTTTGGTAGTATCTTCAATAGCGATGTTACCAGCCTTTATCGTCTAGTTTGCCACGGTATCTAGCTTGGAACTCTTCCAACATACCGTCCCTTTACTGAGGGTAAAGACAGTGCCTGTGACTGACATTCAGTCGTCTTTATCACCCTGGAACACTTCCAGTGATTCTCCCCAGGATCGATTGATACCATCTCACTACATCCAGTGAGAATCCTAGCATCCAATTACATCTATCTCATAGATGAAAACTCAGGATTTAGGAGGTATCACTTTGATCCTATTTGGAGAATCCTAGTGATAATAGGAGATTGACCGATCGTAGTATAGGAAACTCTTTTCCTATCATGAGTATGTTATCCACGTACTCTACGAGGATCATCACCATACTTCCTACTACCTTTTTGTTTATACAAGGTTCATCTACTATTTTGATGATGTCAAACTCTTTGACTAACACATCAAAACAGATGTTCCAACTCCGCGATGCCTGCTTTATTCTATAAGGCATCTTGCACACGTTTCCGCTGCTCCCACTGACTACGAAGACCTCTGGCTGTGTTCTTATAGACGTTCTCTTCTAAATCAGTATTTAGAAAAGCAGTCATGGCACCCAACCGCCAGATATCGTAGTCATGGTATGTAGCCGTGGTAAGTAGGATCTAGATAGACTTAAGCATAGCTACTGGAAAAAGGTTTCATCGTTATCCACGCCTGGTCGATGACGAAAACCTTTAATAAGTCTAGCTTTGAAAGTCTCAACTTTTCCATCTACACCAAGTAATCTTCTCAAGATATACTTGCTCCTGATGGGGATTTAACCCTTCAGATATAGCAGCTAAAGACCATACTTTGCTGGTGTACATGGATTCCATCTCAGATCGCTAAGCATCCAGCCATTCTTACAGAGTCCCTACTCTCGATGGCCTGGTCGAAACTAGTTGGGTCATCATCTCATGATGCAATCCTTGCTCCCACTGTCATCGAGAAACCGAGGTATCTCTCAGGCGGATGAGGAATCCTACTAGATCGGCGGAGAGGCTGAGGTTCGTCGGAAACTATTGAATCCTCTGGTTCTGTCAAATCATTAGCAGTTTTGTACAGCTGGAACCTTTCCAGTTTTACAGAACTGATCTTGCCTCGAGCTTGTCCGGATTTTGCTTTTGACATAGGCCGGACAACCCCAAATCTTAACTATCTTAAGATATGGGCTCTTCCTTTTCCATAGCACATATGAAGCGGTAGGCAGCTGATTTGATTGGAACCCTATTCAATAGGTATGCAACTTCATAAGTGCATAACTCCCAAAAGGAAATAGGTAACTCAGTAGTACTCATCATAGAGCACACCTTATTATATAGGGTGTGATTGCTCCGCCCCGAAATACCATCGTGCTATGGTGTATACGGAGGAGTAATGCTGAGAGAGAATCTTATTCTCCTTTAGAATAGTCCAAGCATTCCATGCTCAAGTATTCTCCTCCCTGATCTCATCATAGGACATAATACTCATACCCGGTTATTGGTTCTCTACTTCTAACTTATATTCTGTGAATACCTCAAAAGGTTCGGACTTATGTTTCAACAGGAACATATGACTGAATCTTGAGAGATTATCAGAGAATATAATGAAGTAAAAAGAACCAGTCCTGGCATGTGTAGACATGAGACCTTACATACATCATCATGTATCAGTCCCAAGAGTTTACTAACTCTTTCTCTGTTTCCAGTAAACAGAGCTGGTGTCATTATATCTTTGTGACATGACTGGCAAGTTTCACAAGATGTAAATTCAAACTGATTTAAATATGCATCTAAATGTAACTTCATCTAGTCGGGTCGCATTGATATGACCTAGTCTACAATACCTTAAGAAGAATTCGTTCATTTCTGAACTTTTCCTCTTGTGTGTGTTCTGTATACGAGGAACTGTAGTTTGATTTAGAACGTCAATGCTTTTAGATAACGTGCCTGAACCGATCAACTTTTGATATAGGAAGTGTTCAAAACATTATCCATCAATACAAAATTATATCCTTTCTTTACTAATAAAGAGACTGATATGATTTTGTATATCAGGTTCGGTATCTAATAGCATTTGTTCAGAATCAATGTATTCGTAATACAGGGTGACAGTGACCAACAGACTTGGCTGCAACACTTGCCCCGTTTTCTGTCTCATGAAACTTATCACCCGTTCTCAGTTTTTCTACCTTTTTGTAGCCCTATGTAATAGATTACATATCTGGGATCCTGATCCGGTATCATATACCCAGGATGCAGAGGATACTGAGAAACAGTTCTTTGTAATGAACTCACCCGAAGGAGATGCATCATATGCACTGTCTTCGTTTGGGCGGCATAGGAATTCTGGTATTCCCTATTTCCTGCTCTGTCTTATAACAATTATAAGTTGGAGCGGGACCAACGTTCCCCAGCTCAGTATAACAAGCGGGTTCGGTCAATATATCCATTTTATTATCTTGATTAAGGCGTGATATGGTCGCTACCAGGAGAGAGAGAGAAGAAAATACTTTGCGTGCGCTCTATCAAGATTAGATTGGTTTTATATTTTATCTAATCAGGATGGCTCCCACTGTTTTTATCAAATCTTCCTTCAAACCTTAAAAGGAAAGACTAGCCGGGATTAATTACACTCTACAAGTTCGCCAATCTTTCAGCCAGGCCAGTGTCGGTACTTTGAGGGAGGTTCCCCGTGCTTTCGCACGGACCTAATTACTGTAAACCTCGCTTTCCTAGAGGCATAACCCCGTTGACACCTTTCTAGACACCTACTTGATCGGCTAATTGTAAAGTGCAAAACTCTCCCAGGAGTAACAATTACTCGCAGTGGGTATCGGGATCCAACTATCACATAGAAGGTATGCAATCTCATTGCAAATTCCAACACATGAAACTCCCGATAAAGGTTTTTACCCCTAGCACCTATGATCTTAACTATGGTCAACAAATCATAAGTACTAGTCAAGTTCTACCCGTCATTTCGTGATTAATTAGACCCACCCACATGACCCTTAACTAAGGTCAACAAAGTCACGCGACTGTCCTAACTAATCGCATCATATGCGGTGTAGGAAGACATCACTTAGCTACCGTACACTGTGCCTTGACTATGGTCAACAAACACAGCACGAATACTAAGTACTCTACTTCCTAAAATGACGGAGGGTTGCGGCTGGTTTTTTTGAAAAACCTTTAACGCTTTGAACTTGATCTCGTTGCGGAATCAAATGGTTTTTAAATGGAATGTTTTCGAGGCTTTTCTAGTTTTGCTAAAGGGGTCACTCCCGGTGAAGGGATCGTCGGCCCTTTCCTCGTCGAATGAGATGCGGGATATATCATATATATCTCTGTGCAAAGCAGAAACTATAGAAGCGATCAAAGACAAACCGAGTGTGTAGCATCTGCCAGTTATTGCTAAAGGAGTCACTCCCGGTGAAGGGATCTCGGTCCTTTCCTCATCGAATAAGGTGCAGGATGTTCTATAATGAACACCGCGATGCAAAGCAAGAACTGTAGCTACCTGTTTTTACTTTGAAATTCGATTCCACAACATCAATTAGGTTTATTTTCTTTCATTAATCTCATTAATGAATATCCCATCATTTTAAGTTACCTAAACATCACAGATAGATATGACGTACACTTATGCCATCCGCATTCGCCTCGATGTCCCCTCGTGCACCGTTAGGTTAGGTAACTAACGGCAGAGTGGGGCAGGGCTAGTGCGGGTGTAAAACATAAGCAACGTCTATATAATATATCATATATACTATATATAATATCTGTCACAGAACATCACATGATCACAGATAAAACACAGCAGAAGAAACATATGAAATATTGGATATACTAGGACGTCCGTGTTTTCAATACGAGCCAGTATAAAACACGGATTCCACGGTCGTGATGAATAGCCAATCCCAGACCCCTAGACCCCTACGAGAGCGGCAAGCAACCCTACCAATTCTAGGGTTAGGAGACCCGGACTCGACTCCTCGAGTTGGTCTCCCTCTGGACCCCAGAACCCGGTTACTTGTGCTCCCCTCCTTGGGTCTATCCTAATGCGGAAAAGTAAATAATATACAAACGGTGACTACTCCCGCAACCTGGAAGTGCCCCAATAAAAGAATATTACATACAAGTTTTTACATGAATGAAAATGAAAAACACTCATCTCACATAAAAACCCCCCGGCTATTCAAACACGACGATCCAATATAACATATCCAGCAACACATAACATCACATGTCATCAACGTAAGTAAATATGCGCATCCCAATTGTCGTTGGCATATAGCAACGAAACCGGCGACATCACATATTACACTTACGGTCACAGAAAAGAAAGTGTAAAACTACAACAGTTGGAATCCGCATCCTCTTTAGACATCACATGCCTAATCAAATGAATTACTTAGACATCACATGCCTAACAATTATAAACCCCGCATTTTAGTCTCATTATCGAAAACTCTTTTCAATATCAAGTCGGGCAATTCAACAAGATTCCCGACATCCTGATCGAATGCTCGTCGCAAACTTTAGTAGGCGGCCGCACCCCCGATGCCGTCGACGAAGTGCACCAAGGCGGAACACCGCTGCCGCGAGCACCCGAACGGATGCTTTCGGCGACGGGGTTCTCCTACAGTCACTTGGTCGGGGCTATGGAGTGAGGCTGTCTATTAAGTTTACCCGGCGAGTATCCGCGTACGCTACATGATTGCGACGGACTTTTGATCACATCAAAATTCCGTGGCAACCGATCAAGTGAGACTAAACTGCTATGTTTATAATATTCATTTAGTTATCACATAACATTTTGTGAATTCCAATTATTGTATCCCATTCCAGATAAATAGAAAATGTTAAACTTTCCGATCGAACAATCGAACACCCAAGTTTTCCCGATATAGATCAACACATGAAACAAGTCTAACAACATTCAGTTCGTGCCTCAGTACCAACGGTCCAGCCGTAGAAGGGTCAAGCCAACGCCTCACATGTGGCACGCCGTACTGCCCCAAACCCGAAGGTTCAAAGGGCAGTTCAAGACGGTCACATAATCGAGTTAAGGTTTGTTGTCTTCTAGAGGGACCATCGCGTTACTTGCACTACTTAGAATGTCGTTAAACTACAGAAATATCCAACACTTGGAAATTTCCCGACAGGGGAAAAATTGGGTATTTATATCCGGTCGAACTTTTTAACATATTCAAAAAATTATCCGGAACGACACATAGACAAAGTTTGACAATCCGATCGAATGTATGAACTCCCAATACAACCCAAAATACTCAACTCTTTATTTCAGATTAAAAATTCCCAGGAAAACCAGCACTGAAAAATTGGAGTTACTGTGCAAAATTCAATGGCAGATAAGACAAAAGTGCGGCGTAAGGGCCGCATTAGCACGCTAATGCCGCGGTTCCGCCGCACTTTAGAAAGATCATTAGGTAATTTTTGCATCGTAATTCTTATATTTACCTGCTTGTTTTTCTGCATATTTTTAATTTGCAAAAATCCACATTTTACAAAAATGTCCAGAGAGCATTTCAAAGTTGGGGTTTCGGGTCGATCGGACTTCTAACTCCGTCTACGCATCGCCTAAGGCTCTAGCTAGGCTCTGATACCACTGTAGGGTTCCTAGGCACTCTAGTGAAGTTTCACAAGTGATCAAACATGCACAAATCAAATTTTACGGGTGCCTACAAACCCGACTACGGATCGTTTACTAGATATTTAGGCGAAACAAGCAAACTAGTTAACATTTTAACTAAGGGAACGGACATACAACCTTTGTAGATCTGGTCCACCACCTCCACGGCTCCGCAATGAAGTCCCCTCGCTTTCCAAATCATGTCTTGGGCTCTAGCGTCGGCATCATCGAAGAATGGGCGGGCTTGATCGTCGGTTCGATGCCGAAGATGATCTACGTCGAGGCATCGCTAGAACAAGCTCCAACTTCACCAAGTCGGAAAAACTTGTGAAGGAAACACCCTATACTACTTGGCAAGAGGTAGAGGATGAAGAAATAGGAGTTGGGTTGACTTTAGATTTGGATTTCACACACTTTTTCATCAATCACCATTGATGTAGCAAGCTTTTTTCATGGAGAAAGAAGATGAAGAAGAAGAAGATGATATGATAACATTTTTTAAAAAGAAAAGAAAATATAATACTTATCATGTCATTAACCTTAGTTAGGTGTAGAGAATTGACTAAGGTTAATTTGAAGAGTTAGGGTTAAGAAAGAAGACAAAATGGTTACTTAGTCAAAGTTTCAAGAAACTTCAATTACAAACAAAATAAGCCACCATTTCATTTTCTTCATCTTTTTCTTTTTCCAAAATAAATAAATTAATAAATAAGAAAAAGAAAACCCTAATCTTAATCTTAACCATGGTCAAATTCTTTACACTAACCCTAGCTTGCATGTATCATCAAATATGATACAATCATGTGCACAAAATATATCACATATGCAACGTGCACAAACTAAGTGAGTGAATCCATTTAAAGTGAACCAATACTAGTTAATGCAAAGCAATATATCAAATATATAATTATACATTAAATCATTAAATCAACACTTGATTCAATGATCCGGTCATGTCGAATATAACCGGCTAGTATCCAATGTATCGGCTTATCGAATCAATCCTTGATTCGATAACTAGGTTATATCGCATATAACCAATCGATACATTCGTCGCGAGAATGAAATACGGTATCACATACACGAATTATTCTCACCCCCGCACATATCTCATATGCGCTCCTATTTCGTTTCGCTTGAACTAGGAAACCTCTGTGTAGGACTCTAAAGACTCGTCAATACGCCGGCAGCAGATGATGATCATATCAAACACCCACAAGCCGCAAGCGGTCTGCTAAACGTAACGGCCACCCGGGTATTGAGCGATCAGAAGATCGACGAGCAAGCCCGCTCAGACTCCTGCGAATCCAACCAGTAACACTTACCGTACGGTCCGGTCTGTTCGTCTGATATGTCGCATATCTCGCCTAGGGGTGGTAAACGTCAGACCCCAGTAGCTCGATAAGTCATGCCGACTTGAGGTCCATAACATTCGTGAAACTACTGATAACTCTTACCAGTATATCACTGCAACCCTGGCCAGGGATTTCCTGTTATGGCCAGTCGAGCACAGCACAACATCAACCCCCAATACCGGGAGAGACGAATCCCCTCCTATCGCTCATTGCCTCCATGTGAATCGGGACTGTACCCAAAATCCACATGTTTGCATGACTCAGTAGAGCCGTGGTAGGGTGGAAATCAAAGCACAGTGGGAGACACACAAGACTCTATGACGATCTTGGGTCAACAGACTAAGCTGTACCAGTGTCACCAGAGAACTGCCATCTGACGTGAGGTATAATACCATCTGGGAGTTCTCGGCGAGTCCGTTCAGTGTACCCAGTCTCCACTGAGCACCCGCATACCATCTTCGATGTCAAACACCAATGGATATGGGATCATCCATCGCCCATCGCATGGGTCGAGAAGATATGCGCTAGTCTACTCTGGAATATCGATGCCCCGTCTCGATATTCCCTCGACTAGGAACATTTCAAGGATGTACTCATGGACTACCCAGGCCCCACTAGTATGATCTACATCATAGTCCTGGAAGTCGAGTACACATCCTATGGGCTTTATCAACATGTAATCAGAGAGACAGAAAGTATACATGTTAAGATAAAGAGCAACCAGATAGCATACTATCATGCCGAGCAAGAAAGTCCTACCTATATATGTCCCAGCATCCACTACAATATACATCCAATGTACAGTAATGGCCTCTAGGGCATACATATAACTAACATAACTCATACTATAATAGCTCCAACATCTGGGGCGATATCTCGTCGTTCGCAGCAATAACTGGCTCACTCGTCTGCATGCTGAACCGTGCCTCAATCATAATGAATAAGCAGTACACCAACGGTCATCAAAATCTGGCTGGCCTCTATCAGTGGCTCAATCCTCTGGTGCTGATCTGCACGTCTGAGTAATCTCCTACAACGATCCATCAAACGCTCGTGGCACGAAAACATAATAAAAAGACACATCTCCGTAATCGCGTATCGCCGGAATTATGCCCTGGTCAGTTCTCGTTCGTGACGAGCTCGTACTGACCGCAACTCTGGCCGTACCTCTCCCTGCCCGTAATCGTGGCAGCAAACCATAACGGGTACTGATGAGGCTAGATCAGGAATGAATATAATACTGAGCAAAGAAATGTACATCCTAAAGCTTCTTAAGTGGAGTAGCGTATCGTAAATATGCCGCGGAACATACCCACGGTACGTCACTCTACTTTAGCCACCTATTCCATCAACCAAGGGTCATCCTACGCTCTGAAGGTAAAACCTAACGCTCTGATACCAACTTTGTCACGTCCCGAAAGTACGGAACATGACCGACACTTAGACTACGAACGTCTTGAGGCGTATGTACTCTAAGTAAGCCGAACCCAGAAATCCAAACCAAGAAAAGTAGTGGAGTGAAGGAGAACCATTTTTAAATCAACCAGTTTGCAATATAATATACAACGCCTAAAAGCGAGGACCACAAAAGAAAAGGAAGCTCAAACAGCAGGAAATCCAGAGAAATATAACACGCGACTCTACGGTCGAAAGAATAAACATCACTGATCTCTATCTCAAATAAATACATGTTTGGTTGATGGAACTTCTAGATACAACTGAAATATAATATACAATGTAATAATGATGGGTCCGATACAAATAAACCCACCTACTAGCAAGTCACCCGAAAGAAGTAGTGCCCGCAAAGTCGTAATGAAACCTATACGGCAAAACCTGCAAGAAACTGGGGTACAACGGGGGTGAGTTGCCAACTCGTGAGTATAAAAAGATCTATGAACAGAAAATTGCATGTATGACGCAATTCTAGGTCATACAATCATAATATATAATCCTCAAATATATAACCTGCAACCTATAACAATGGCTAGGGTAAATATCTAACCCAAGTGTAATCCCATGTGCCCGTGTCAGTGCCTCAGGTAGCAATGTATCATATGAATGATGTATGAATGCATGAAACAGAATGCATGTACTGAAGAAAACTGCTTTCATAAATTTATGAGATTTCTGTATTTTTAAAATGAGGTATCATAAATGAAATCAGCATAAACAGTGCCTAGCATCGGCACAAAACATAAATCCCAATATCTCGATATCTCTGTATCACAATCTCTGTACCTCAATATCTCAAAATCTCAATGTCTCAATTACAATATCCAGGGCGCCGTCAGTCCAGACCGGCCCCTACCATCCATCTCATGACCACGACGGTATCCTTCGGATATCCGACGCGTCGGGTAAAATCACCGGTCGGTAGTGCTCCCTCTGCCAGGCTCAACGCCATCTCCTGCGATCTTCTTGCCCCGGGGTACCGCACCGGGCCCACCATGTACCCGAAATGGTTCATCCGCCTCCTCTAATCGGGTCTCGAAATCCATCAGCAAACTCATGGTGGACGACTCATACATCATGGGAAAACCGCACTTTTTATTTAAAAAGAGAGAAAGCAGTTTATATAAGTTTTACGGTTTTCGCCCAAATCCAGAAAATATCATGGAAATCTGAATCTAAATCATCAATAGCATGCAAAACCATGAATATAAGTATGAGAATCCATGAATGCGGCATACAATGAATAACAGTATGCATGAAGTGACTAGTAATGACTACAATGTCAAGCTGGCATATAAGGCAAATACACTAATATCATGTCACTACTAGCTAACAAACTAAATCAAGCAATAATATTTTCTAAGTGTACGTGATATGGCAATTACCGATGAAGATGTATGTGCGCCGGCAAATAAGTGTACGTGGTACATACGCATCATCGGTAATGGTGCTGGTGTCCTAACAGCAGGATATCAATGATAGAATATAAATCACAACAGTATGCGATGCGGAGCAACAATAATAATGTACAGGAGCTGAATACTAAGCACAATGATAGCTAAACTGCATCTAATGTCATAAGGGTCATACAACTACACCAACTATAGGGATGAGCTAATAGGCTAACTACAGGTAAGGGAAACCACCTAACCTCTGAGTCGATACATATATATACATATATAGTCGGTGATCCCGCCTCGATAATATCACATCCGATACCATTTTTCTATAATCAGTTATTCCCAAATCAAGAGTGCGGATCAAACATCAAAATATAGCTCGTACGTAAATCCGTCGTACGGCATCCCCAAATCTGGGTACGGCTCAATATCACATTCGTCACATCATTCATCTGGTATCCTTTTTATCACGATCATAATCCGGGTACTGACCTATGTCTAGTACAATGCTAATATCATCACTATAACCATGATCTGACTACTGATCGACAGTCTCATATAAATCGATATCATCAGCACATATCATCACAAGGAGTATATATCGTCCAATGCGGCCTATCATAAATATCTGGTCATATCATATCATATCATATCATATCTCGCAACATAATCACATGTCGATCACTTATAAATATATATCACTATGTACATGTCATCGTCATCCAAGACCCGCTATCCTATCAGGACGTATCTCAAGTACGAATCCTGCCCTATCACCGATATCATAATCTCAGATCAAATATCATCGACTCATCTCAATCCTAAGTATCATCCTCAAATCCGTATGTGAACACGTGGTCCCATACCTGTAGGGTTCCTAGGCACTCTAGAGAGGTCTCACAAGGCATCGAACATGCCAATTTAAAATTATATTGTGCCGAGAAACCCTAGACTACGGATCTTAGACTAGATGTTTAGGCGAAAAGTAAACTAGTTAACACTTAACTACTTGGATATGGAAATTACAACCTTTGTAGATCCGGATATCCACCTCCACGGCTCCGCAACGAAGTCTCCTCGCTGTCCATGTCGAACCCCGGGCTCTAGCGTCGGCTTCATCGGAGAATCGGGTGAGCTAGGTCGCCGACTTCGTGTCAAAGACGATCTACGTCGAGGCATCGCAAGTTCAAGCTCCGACTTTACAAAGTGATGAAACTTATGAAGAAAACATACTCTACAACTTGGCTAGAGGTAGAGGGTGAAGAAATAGGAGGTGGGTTCTCTTTAGAATTGGATTTCTCACTCTCAAGCTCAAGTTGCCATTAATGGCCTCAAGGTTTCTAACTTGAAGATGAAGAAGAAGATGAGCTAGTATTATGATAAGGATTTTATAATAATGAAATAAAATTGATACTTATCATAATCTAACATGGGTTAAGTGTAGAGAGCAAACCATGGTAAGTGGAAATAGTTAGGGTTTAGCATAAAGACAAAATGGTCTTTGAGTCAAACCTTCATGAAGCTTCATGACAAAAGAAAACCATTTTGTTTTTATAAAACAATTTAAATAAAAAGGAATGGATAAATAAATGTGTGATAAAATCAAAACCCTAATTATCCTCTTAACCATGGGTTTATTCTTTACACTTAACCAAATAAACATGCATCATCTAATATGATACAAACAAATGTACAAAAGTATATCACATATACATCATGCACATCAAGTGAGAAAAACCATTTAAAGTGAACCCATATTAGTTAATGTAAAGTAATATATCAAATATATATAATTATACATTAAATCATTAAATCAACACTTGATTTAACGACCCGGTCATATCGCATATGACCGACTAATATCAATAGTAACAACTTATCGAATCAACACTTGATCCGATAACCCGGCTATAATGCATATAACCGATCAATGCTACAAATCGCGAGAATCAAATACAGTATCACATACTGGTATTATTCTCGGTCCCGCACATATCTCATATGCGCTCCTATTTCGTTTTGCTTGAGCCAGGAAACCTCTGTGTAGGACTCTAAAGACTCGTCAATACGCCGGTAGCAGATGATGATCATATCAAGCATCCACAAGCCGCAAGCGGTCTGCTAAACGTAACGGCCACCCAGGTATTGAGCGATCAGAAGATCGACGAGCTAGCCCGCTCACACTCCTGCGAATCCGACCAGTAACACTTACCGTACAGTCCGGTCTCTTCGTCTGATATGTCGCATATCAAGTCTAGGGGTGGTAAACGTCAGACCCCAATAACCCGATAAGTCGTGCCGATGTGAGGCTCATAACGGGTCGAGAAACTACTGGTAACACTTACCGGCAAATCTCTGATCAGCCCTGGCCAGGGACTTCCCTGCTACGGCCAATCGAGCACTGCGCATCATCAACCCCCAATACCGGGAGAGACGAAACCCCTCCTATCGCTCATTTCCTCCATGTGACTCGGGACTGTGCCCAAAGACCACCGTTTTGCACGCCCTCATGGACGTGGTAAGGTGGAGATCAAAGCACAGTGGAAATCACACAAGACTCTATGACGATCTCGGGTCTACAGACTAACCTGTATAAGTGTCACCTGAGAACTGCCATCTGACGTGAGGTATAATACCATCTGGGAGTTCTCGGCGAGTCCGTCCAGTGTACCCAGTCTCCACTGAGCACCCGTATACCATCTCTGATGTCAAACACCAATGGATATGGGATCATCCATCGCCCATCACATGGGTCGAGAAGCGTATACGCTAGTCTACTCTGGTATATCGATGCCCCGTCTCGATACACCCATGACTAGGGACCTTGAAGGATGTACTTATGGACTACCATGTCCCCACTAGTATGATCTGCATCATAGTCCAGGTAGTCAAGTACACATCCTAAGGGCTTTACCAACATGTAACTATAAGACAGTATAAAGAGACTAGTGTACATGTTAAGATAAAGAGTAACCAGATAGCATACTATCATATCGAGCAAGAAAGTCATCTCTATATATGTTCAAGCATCCAATATAATATACATCATCTGTACAATACTGGCCTCTAGGGCATACATACAACTAACAATCTCCCACTTGCACTAGGGCCAGCTGCTGTAGTATCTCATACCGAGCATCCCGAAGAGTCTCTCAAACTGTATCTGGGGAATGGCCTTCGTGAGTGGATCCGCGGTGTTGTTCTTCGTGTCAACCCTCCTGACCTCGATCTCCCGGCGATCAACTATCTCCCGGATCAGGTGATACCGCCTCAGAATATGCCTGGATCGCTGATGGGACCTGGGTTCCTTGGCTAAAGCCACCGCTCCATTGTTATCGCAATACAAAGGTATTGGACGCTCAATGGATGGAACCACTCCAAGTTCAGAAATGAACTTCTTGATCCAGACAGCTTCTTTAGCAGCATCGTTGGCAGCGATGTATTCAGCCTCCATCGTCTAGTCTGCCACGGTTTCCTGCTTGGAACTCTTCCAGCTAACCGCCCCTCCGTAAAGGGTAAAGACAAAACCCGACTGCGACTTAGAGTTGTCCTTATCACTCTGGAAGTTGGAATCGGTAAAGGACTCCACTTGGAGTTCTCCGTTACCATACACCAAGAACATATCTCTAGTCTTTCGTAAGTACTTGAGAATGCTCTTCACAGCTGTCCAGTGACTCTCTCCAGGATCAGCTTGATACCTGCTCACTACACTTAGTGAGTATGCTACATCGGGTCTGGTACATAGCATCGCATACATGATAGAGCCTACTGCCGAAGCATAGGGTATCCCTTGCATGCGAGCTCTCTCCAAATCAGTCTTGGGAGACATCTCTTTGGAGAGAGTGACTCCAGAGATCGTGGGCAAGTTCCCACGCTTGGACTCTTCCATACTAAACCTCTTTAGTATGGTGTCAATGTACCTGGATTGGGACAATCCCAAAATCCGTTTGGATCTATCTCTATAGATCCTAATTCCCAATATGCAGGAGGCATCACTAAGATCTTTCATTGAGAATCTTTGTGATAAGAAGAGCTTGACCGCTTGCAGCATAGGAATATCATTTCCTATCAAGAGTATGTCGTCCACGTACAATACGAGGAAGACAACCTTACTCTCTGCCACCTTCTTGTAGATACAAGGTTCATCTGGATTTTTGACGAAATCAAACTCTTTGATAACGACGTCAAAGCAGATGTTCCAACTCCGCGATGCTTGCTTTAATCCATAAATGGATTTAAGCAGCTTGCACACCTTCCCGCTGCTCCCACTGTCTACGAAGCCCTCTGGCTGAGTCATGTACACGCACTCTTCTAAATCACCATTTAGAAAGGCGGTCTTAACATCCATTTGCCAGATTTCGTAGTCATGAAAGGCAGCAATGGCAAGCATGATTCGGATGGATTTAAGCATAGCCACTGGAGAAAAGGTTTCGTCATAGTCCACACCTGGTCTTTGACAAAAACCCTTTGCTACAAGTCTAGCTTTGAAAGTCTCCACTTTCCCATCTACACCAAGTTTTTTCTTGAAGATCCATTTGCTCCCAATGGGTTTTACCCCTTCAGGAGCAACTTCCAAAGTCCATACTTTGTTGGTGTACATGGATTCCATCTCGGACCGCATAGCATCCAGCCATTTCATTGAGTCCCCACTCGTGATGGCCTGCTCGAAGCTAGTTGGGTCATCATCCTCCATGATGCAATCCTCGCTCCCACCGTCCATGAGAAAACCGCAGTAACTCTCAGGTTGGCGAGGAACCCTACTAGATCGGCAGAGAGGCTGGGGTTCATTGGGAGCTACTGAATCCTCTTGTTCCACTAAATCTTCAGTTTGAGTTTGTGTCTCTGGAACCTCTTCCAGCTCTACCACTTTGCCACTAATTTCTTTTTCAAGAAATTCCTTTTCTAAAAAGGTGGCATGTTGAGCAACAAACACTTTTTGTTCCTCACTGTGGTAGAAAAAATACCCATATGAATTCTTTGGATATCCCACAAACTTGCAAAGAACTGACCGTGCCTCGAGCTTGTCCGGATTTTGTCTTTTGACATAAGCTGGACAACCCCATATTTTAACTCGTTTAAAATATGGCCTCTTCCCACTCCATATCTCATATGGTGTGGTAGGTACAGATTTAGATGGAACTTGATTCACTAGGTATTCTGCTGTCTCCAGCGCATAGCCCCAGAAGGAAATAGGTAACTCAGCTGTACTCATCATAGAGCGCACCATATCCAATAGGGTGCGGTTCCTCCGTTCAGATACACCGTTGTGCTGTGGTGTATATGGAGGAGTCAGCTGAGAGAGAATCCCATTCTCTTTTAGGAAGTCCAGGAATTCATTGCTCAAGTATTCCCCTCCTCGATCAGATCGTAGGATTTTAATACTTTTTCCGGTTTGGTTCTCAACTTCTTGTTTATATTCCCTAAATTTCTCAAAAGCTTCTGATTTGTGTTTCATCAGGAACACATACCCGAACCTAGAGAGATCGTCAGTGAATGTAATGAAGCACAAAGAACCATCCCTGGCATGTGTAGACATAGGACCGCATACATCACTATGTATCAGTCCTAAGAGTTCGGTAACTCTTTCTCCGTGTCCCGTAAACGGAGTTTTGGTCATCTTGCCTTTGAGACATGACTGGCAAGTGTCATAAGATGAAAATTCAAACGGATTTAAATATCCATTTTTATGCAACTTAGCTAGTCGTGTCGCATTGATGTGACCCAGTCTACAATACCACAAGAAGGATTCGTTGAGTTCAGAACTCTTCCTCTTGTGTGTGTTTGTTATGCTCAGAACTGTTGATTGATTTAGAACATAAATGCCATTGCATAATGTGCCTGATCCAACCAACTTTTGGTTACGGAAAATGTTCATAACATTGTCCTGTAATACAAAATTATATCCCTCTTTACTTAATAAAGAAACCGATATAATGTTGCATATCAGGTTCGACATGTAATAGCATTCGTTCAGAACCAATGTATTACCAGTTGGTAATACAAGGTGATATTCCCCGACAGTCTTGGCTGCAACAATTGCACCATTTCCAACTCTAATGTCTTTATCACCTTCTCCAAGTTCTCTACCTTTCCTAAGCCCATGTAACTGATTACATATATGGGATCCTGACCCGGTATCCAATACCCAGGACGTAGAGCAAATGGAGAAACAGTTCTCAGTAACGAACACACCCGAAGAAAATGCATCATCATGTACTTTCTTCATTCGGGTGGCATGGGAATCCTGGTATTCCCCTATATCCTGTTCATTCCTATAACTCTTATAGGAAAGAACGGAACCAACGTTCCCCAGCACAGTATAACATGCGGGTTCGGTCAATACATCCATATTATTATCTTTATTAAGGCATGAAATGGTCGCTACCTGGAGAGAGAGAGAAGAAAACACTTTAGCGTATGCTCGTGCAAGATCAGATTGGTTATTATCTTATCTAATCAGGATGGCTCCCATTGCTTTTTATCAAATCTTCCTTCAAACCCTAAAAGGAAAGACTAGCCGGGATTAATTACACACTACAAGTTTGCCAATCTTTCAGCCAGGCCAGTGTCGGTACTTTGAGGGAGGTCCCCCGTGCTTTCGCACGAACCTAATTAATGTAAACCTCGTTTTCCCAGAGGCGTAACCTCGTTAACACCTTTCTAGACACCTACTTGATCGGCTAATTGTAATGTGTAAAACTCTCCCAGGAGTAACTCTTACTCGCAGTGGGTATCGGGATCCAACTATCTCATAGAAGGTATGCAATCTCATTGCAAATTTCAACACTTGAAATTCCCGATAATCTTTTGCCCCAAACGATCTATGACCTTGACAAGGTCAACAAACCATAGACCGTAAGTCAAGTTCAACCCGTCATTTCTTGATTGAATTAAACCCACCCGCACGACCCTTGACAAGGTCAACAAGGCCGTACGACTACCCTAACTCAATCTGCATCATATGCATAAGCAGATAAATACTGGTTAGCTACCGCACACTGCGCCTTGACAAGGTCAACAAACGCAGCACGAATACTAAACAGGACTTATCTGAAATGACGGAGGGCTACGACAGGTTTTTCTGAAAACCTATTGCGTAATGAACTTGATATCGTTGTAGAATCAAATGAAGTTTTGAAATGGAGTGATTTTGAGGCTTTTCTAGTTTTGCTAAAGGGGTCACTCCCGGTGAAGGGATCGTCGGCCCTTTCCTCGTCGAATAAGGTGCGGGATATATCATATATATCGCTGTGCAAAGCAAAAACACAAAAGCAGTCAAAAGCAAACCGAGTGTGTAGCATCTGCCAGTTATTGCTAAAGGAGTCACTCCCGGTGAAGGGATCTCGGTCCTTTCCTCATCGAATAAGGTGCAGGATATATCACATATACCGCTGTGCAAAGCAAGAACTGTAGCTACCTTTTTTTAGTTTAAAATTCGATTCCACAACATCTTAGGTTTCTTATCTTTCATTAATCACATTAATGAAGTCCCATCATTTAAATACCTAAACATCACAGATAGATATGATGTACGCTTATGCCATCCGCATTCGCCTCGATGTCCCCTCGTGCACCGTTAGGTTAGGTAACTAACGACAGAGCAGGGCAGGGCTAGTGCGGGTGCAAAACATAAGTAACGTCTATATAATATATCATATATACTATATACTATATCCATCACAGAATCACAACACAGATATCGCAGCAGAATCAACATATGAAATATTGGATATACTAGGACGTCCGTGTTTTCAATACGAGCCAGTATAAAACACGGATTCCACGGTCGTGACGAATAGCCAATCCCACACCCCTAGACCCCTACGAGAGCGGCAAGCAACCCTGCCAATTCTAGGGTTAGGAGATCCGGACTCGACTCCTCGAGTTGGTCTCCCACTGGACCCCAGAACCCGGTTACTTGTGCTCCCCTCCTTGGGTCTATCATAATGCGGAAAAGTAAATAATATACAAAAGGTGACAACTTCCGCTACCTGGAAGTGCCCCAAATAAAAGAATATTACATACAAGTTTTTACATGAATGAAAATGAAAAACACTCATCTCACATAAAACCCCCCGGCTATTCGAACACGACGATCCAATATAACATATCCAGCAACACATAACATCACATGTCATCAACGTAAGTAAATATGCGCATCCCAATTGACGTTGACATATAGCAACGAAACCGGCGATATCACATATTACACTTACGGTCACAGAAAAGAAAGTGTAAAACTACAACAATTGGAATCCGCAACTACTTTAGACATCACATGCCTAATCCAATGAATATCTTAGACATCACATGCCTAATTATTATAAATCCCGCATTTTAGTCTCATTATCGAAAACTCTTTTCAATATCAAATGAAACTAAACCGCTAGATTTATATCATTCATTCAGTTATCACATAACTGTTTGTGAATTCCAATTATTGTATCCCATTCCGGATAAATAGAATGTATTAAAATTTCCGATCGAACATTCGAATACCCAAGTTTTCCCGAAACCGTCCAACACATGAAATAGGTTCCAAGACATTCGTTTCATGCCTCAGTACCAACGGTCCAGCCGTAGAAGGGTCAAGCCAACGCCTCACATGTGGCACGCCGTACTGCCCCAAACCCGAAGGTTCAAAGGGCAGTTCAAGACGGTCACATAATCGAGTTAAGGTTTGTTGTCTTCTAGAGGGACCATCGTGTTAATTGCACTACTCAGAACGTCCTTAAACCACACAATAATCCAACACTTGGATATTTTACGACAGGGGAAAAGTTGGGTATTTATATCCGGTCGAAGTTTTTAACATATTCAAAAAATTATCCGGAAAGCACTTAGACAAAGTTCGATAATCCGATCGAATCGACGATTCCCAATACAACCCCAGAATACTCAAACCTGGAGTCAAATTAAAATTCCCAGAAAACTCAGAATAATAAATCAGGTATTACCGTGCAAAGAAGTGGGGCTGACGTCATCAACGAGCCGCGGAACCGCCGCAGAATCCATGCATCTGCCGAGGTTCCGCCGCCGTTTGTACTGTTCACAGGAAACGATTTGCACAGTAATTCTTAGATTTTATTGCTGATTTTTTAAGGCAATTTTAATTGACAAAAAACCACAAATTTGAAAAATTTCCAGAGAGCTATTTTGGGGTTGGTTTTTCGGTTCGTCCGGGTTTCAAACTCCGTCTAGACTTCGTCTAAGGCTCTAGCTAGGCTCTGATACCACTGTAGGGTTCCTAGGCACTCTAGAGAGGTCTCACAAGGCATCGAACATGCCAATTTAAAATTATATTGTGCCGAGAAACCCTAGACTACGGATCTTAGACTAGATGTTTAGGCGAAAAGTAAACTAGTTAACACTTAACTACTTGGATATGGAAATTACAACCTTTGTAGATCCGGATATCCACCTCCACGGCTCCGCAACGAAGTCTCCTCGCTGTCCATGTCGAACCCCGGGCTCTAGCGTCGGCTTCATCGGAGAATCGGGTGAGCTAGGTCGCCGACTTCGTGTCAAAGACGATCTACGTCGAGGCATCGCAAGTTCAAGCTCCGACTTCACAAAGTGATGAAACTTGTGAAGAAAACACACTCTACAACTTGGCTAGAGGTAGAGGGTGAAGAAATAGGAGGTGGGTTCTCTTTAGAATTGGATTTCTCACTCTCAAGCTCAAGTTGCCATTAATGGCCTCAAGGTTTCTAACTTGAAGATGAAGAAGAAGATGAGCTAGTATTATGATAAGGATTTTATAATAATGAAATAAAATTGATACTTATCATAATCTAACATGGGTTAAGTGTAGAGAGCAAACCATGGTAAGTGGGAATAGTTAGGGTTTAGCATAAAGACAAAATGGTCTTTGAGTCAAACCTTCATGAAGCTTCATTAAGCTTCATGACAAAAGAAAACCATTTTGTTTTTATAAAACAATTTAAATAAAAAAGAATGGATAAATAAATGTGTGATAAAATCAAAACCCTAATTATCCTCTTAACCATGGGTTTATTCTTTACACTTAACCAAATAAACATGCATCATCTAATATGATACAAACAAGTGTACAAAAGTATATCACATATACATCATGCACATCAAGTGAGAAAAACCATTTAAAGTGAACCCATATTAGTTAATGTAAAGTAATATATCAAATATATATAATTATACATTAAATCATTAAATCAACACTTGATTTAACGACCCGGTCATATCGCATATGACCGACTAATATCAATAGTAACAACTTATCGAATCAACACTTGATCCGATAACCCGGCTATAATGCATATAACCGATCAATGCTACAAATCGCGAGAATCAAATACAGTATCACATACTGGTATTATTCTCGGTCCCGCACATATCTCATATGCGCTCCTATTTCGTTTTGCTTGAGCCAGGAAACCTCTGTGTAGGACTCTAAAGACTCGTCAATACGCCGGTAGCAGATGATGATCATATCAAGCATCCACAAGCCGCAAGCGGTCTGCTAAACGTAACGGCCACCCGGGTATTGAGCGATCAGAAGATCGACGAGCTAGCCTGCTCACACTCCTGTGAATCCGACCAGTAACACTTACCGTACAGTCCGGTCTCTTCGTCTGATATGTCGCATATCAAGTCTAGGGGTGGTAAACGTCAGACCCCAATAACCCGATAAGTCATGCCGATGTGAGGCTCATAACGGGTCGAGAAACTACTGGTAACACTTACCAGCAAATCTCTGATCAGCCCTGGCCAGGGACTTCCCTGCTACGGCCAATCGAGCACTGCGCATCATCAACCCCCAATACCGGGAGAGACGAAACCCCTCCTATCGCTCATTGCCTCCATGTGACTCGGGACTGTGCCCAAAGACCACCGTTTTGCACGCCCTCATGGACGTGGTAAGGTGGAGATCAAAGCACAGTGGGAATCACACAAGACTCTATGACGATCTCGGGTCTACAGACTAACCTGTATAAGTGTCACCTGAGAACTGCCATCTGACGTGAGGTATAATACCATCTGGGAGTTCTCGGCGAGTCCGTCCAGTGTACCCAGTCTCCACTGAGCACCCGTATACCATCTCTGATGTCAAACACCAATGGATATGGGATCATCCATCGCCCATCACATGGGTCGAGAAGCGTATACGCTAGTCTACTCTGGTATATCGATGCCCCGTCTCGATACACCCACGACTAGGGACCTTGAAGGATGTACTTATGGACTACCATGTCCCCACTAGTATGATCTGCATCATAGTCCAGGTAGTCAAGTACACATCCTAAGGGCTTTACCAACATGTAACTATAAGACAGTATAAAGAGACTAGTGTACATGTTAAGATAAAGAGTAACCAGATAGCATACTATCATATCGAGCAAGAAAGTCATCTCTATATATGTCCAAGCATCCAATATAATATACATCATCTGTACAATACTGGCGTCTAGGGCATACATACATCTAACAATACCCATTTGAACACATAACTATATAGAATCCCATATATGCACATATGAAATAAGGATGTATGCAAGTATGTATGTGTGTGTGTATGTGTAGTGCACCCACTACTCTAGGGTTTCGTAACCTTTTACCAATCCAACACACCAATATCCATCTTAAACAATATCATTAATCCCAAATAACATGTAATAATTGTTGGTGTGTATACGCATTCGTATACATCACCACGGACTGCGGGGGTGCTATACGCCATCCACCCGACTTCTCCCCGTAGATATAAATCTACTCACCTTGTTTATGCGTGCCGGTGCCGATGTCGCCATTTGCATCTCCAACGCCTCGACGCTACATGGGGTACCTACAAGGATATCACACGCTAAAACACATAAAAATCACATCGGAAACCAAAACGGTACACGCTACGCCGATAGGTAAAAACCTATAGCCTCGTGTGCAAACACAGCCAATAACCCTCTGCCGTTGGCGTTCAAACGCCACCCGACAGAAACGAATCACCAAATACCAAAAATCCATGCTAAACAAGTCGTAAATCATGCGCCAACTCAAGAAAATCAACCCAGATTCTACCCTGATTGGAATCAGACAAAATTAAACATACCCAGGGTCAAGTTTACAGGTAAAAGAGCCGTGCACCAAAAACGAGGGGGTTTCCCTCAGCTTTGGCCGCAAAGGGAATTAATCTGCGGCCATAGGAAGGTGGTTGGGGCTAGGGTTTTGGATGTTGGTTCCTATCTGCCTGCACATCATACTGCCAAGTCAATTTTATTTTAGGGGTCTCGGGTTGCAAGCAGATTCTAGAAAGGTCACAAAGTCAACCAAAATCGCTAAAATATGCCAAGTCGAAACTTTCAGGTAACTAGCTGGAAATCTGGGGTATTCTGGGGTTAACTGGTCTCAAACACTCCTAATGAGGCTACACTAATATTCAAAACCAACACTTGGCCGAATCTCACTCAAATTTTCCTAAACTAGCACTAATCTATATAATAACACTAAATTTCAGCTCAATAACTATAACTTAACAAGATAGGAGTTGGGTTGCAAGATTATACCTCAAGGGGGTCCTAGGATGAAGGAGAAGGGAAGAAGGAGGAAGAAGAGGAGGCTGCTGCTGCTTCTGGACTCCTGCAGCAGCTGCTGTTGCAGCTGTTGCTGAGGCTGTTTTTCAACAGCAGTTTGTTGCTGATGCTGGAATTGTTGTGGCTGCTGCTGCTTGCAATTTGATATTTTTTTGTTGCTGTTGCAGCAGCTACAAGCTGATGGGGTTGATGTTATGGTGTTATTGCAGCAGCTGCTGCTGTGGCTGAAGTTATTTTGTGGTTGGGGTTGTGGAGTTGAGGAGGAAGGAGGAAATGACATGGTGGGGGTTCAGAAATGAGGCAGCAGCAGTTGTTGTTGTTGTTGTTGTGGGTGTGGTGTGAGTTGTGAGAGATGTGAGTGTGAGAGAGAGTTGAGAGATGTGTAAAAGTTTTGAAATGAAATGGAATTAACCCCCATCATCATCTTTCTCATAAACTGCTTGTCATCGCACATCTATCATGCCTCCTCTCTCTCTCTCTCCTCTACACAAGTCAACCCATAAACAATTTAAATCTTAAAAACTAAAACCCCTTAATTAAGCTAATTAACCTAACCAAATGGGCTAGACCACCATGGTCATCTAACATGGTTCAACCCTAGGCTACCATGAGTCCAAAATATGGAGCAAATGTGACAAGTGTGGAAAATGTTATGTGCACATTTTGCACGAAATGCCAAAAATCCAATTAGCGATTTTTAATCGCGATTAAGACTAAAACAGCATATACTTAACCATAAAAACTTAAAAATGGTATATTTCCACAAAATAACTTATTTTAGAATTTCCATAATTTTCTCCAGAATTTTCCCCGTTTACTGGTATTTAATTATACCGAATATTAAAATATTCATTAAAAATTAATATTAAATTATAAAAAATTCCAAAAATAATATTTTATTTTTTTGAAATGTTACAGCTTGAGCGCTAGCGCCCCACATGTCAGGCGCTCGGGCGCTAGTGCTTTGAGCGCAAGAGCGATAGCGCTTTGGGCGCTAGCGCTTTGAGCACAAGAACGCTAGCGCCCCACGTGTCAGGCGCTCGGACGCTTGCACTTTGGGCGCTAGCGCTTTGAGCGTAAGAGCGCTAGCACCCCACGTGTCAAGCGCTCGGGCGCTAGCGCTTTGGGCGCTAGAGCGCTTTGAGCGCTAGCGCCCCATGTTTCAGGCATGTGGGCGCTCGGGCGCTAGCGCTTTGAGCGTAAGAGGGACTTGGTCCCTGCAATAGGAGTTGTACTCTCAGAAAGGCACACTTATTATTTTGTCGATATATACATATATATATGAGGAGTTAAACTCCTAGATATTTTGAAGCTAATGAAGGGGGCTTCTCCCCTTGAGCTCTGGATCTTCCCTAAAGTGGGGTTTCTGGAAATGGGCCTCCTTCTTCTTCCTTTGTTGGCCGGATCTTGAAAATCAAGAAGTATGAGATTTTAAAAATCTCTCCTTTCTGAGATCTGATGGAAGATCTGAGTTTCCCTTTGTGGGGTTTGTGGTGAAAAGCTATTTAGTTTTATAAAAGGAAGAGTAAAACTCTTGATTTAATTCAAAAGAAAGAAGAATGTTTTATAACCTTGAGGATGGAGAAAGAGGTACAAGCCTTAATTTTTAGGGAATGAAAAGTCTATCCTTTATTCATCATCATGTTGCCTTATATAGGCTTACATATTTACATATAGCCCCTTGGGCTTTACAAAATGGCGTTTTGCCCATCCCATGGCTCATGTGCCATTTCTTTTTGCACATAAGCCATGAGCTTTACAAAAATTTGGCTTTATGCCCATTCATGCATAAAAAAATACATCAAAATTATTTATTACATGATTTTTATTTTGGCATGGAGGAGGGTTGGCCGCTTCATGTTCGGACTCGACCTGGGCGTGGGCCCACTTGATCTGGGCTTGGGCCCACTTAGCTTGGGGTTGGTCTTGACTTTGACTTGGTCAACCAGGGTGCAATTTTCGACCCCAACACATCACTATCAATTTAGTTTTAAAACTATCAATAGATAAAAGGAGTCATCTTTTTTAGTCATCCATGACTACTAAATCCTAACGAACCCTACAAAGCTGCTTCTTATATATTCTATATCCGTATTTAAACGTAGATCTAGAATATATTTTCTCCTATTCTTTTACTCTAATCAACTCGTCTAAAGCAAGATTAGAAATTCCACGCATCCCTGTGGACGACTCGTACTCATCTCGGCTAGCTACACTCGACACCGTTATTGATTGCGGTTGTTTACTACACACTTTCACATAATCAATCAAATGGCGCCGTTGCCGGGGATACGTATGTAATTTTGTTCTTACTATTCGTTTTGAATTCTTATTCGATCAATATCATAAAAATAAAATAAAACAGCAAATTGTGTATTTAACTATTAGTGTGAGATTTTTACGAGGGAATCTGGAGTCACTTGAACGAGGAAATCGTGATTCAGAAACTTTCAGAGAGGAGCAAAGGAGGCCACAGAGAAAAAAATTGAACAACGAACTCTCTTTTCTGCGGCGGAACCGCGGCTATTTCATGCAAACGGCGGCGGAACCGCGGCGGTATTGTTGAGTTGTGCATCCAAATTCCTCTGGTATATTCCTCACCTCTTTCTCTCTCCTTTGGAAATCCAATAATTTTTTTTCTGCAGGATTCTTTGCAGAATATCGCCGCTCAAAAATCTTTTTGCGTGTTTTGTTTTGCGGTTTGTTTTTGCATATTTTTAATACGGACTTTAAGGAGCAAGACCACAATTCAGATTAGGTGGGGATTTCATCACCCATCCTAAGCCCCACAAATCACAAACGTGCATGTGCATAACTATATATTAATTAAAAAATATCTAGACTAAGACTCTAAGGACCGTCGCGCTCAATTAGGACAAAGGGAGGTCGTGGGTAATCTATCGCTTATCCGCATTTCTTTTGTGGTGTCTAAGGCAAGCATATTTAGGCAAGTGGTTACTTAATTAGGCCTGCTATTTTCGGTGATTCATATAGCAGATACCTCCCACATACCTGGCACTTACCTGGCCACAAGAGTAATAAAGAGGTAGTAGAGGATTGATCCTGTGGCTTGTCCTTTAGAAGTCTAGGAGCGGTCTGCTTGACCTAGGTGACCTTATCAACCGCATCAAAATTCTACACCTTCTTATGTTGATACTCCATTTAGAGCGTGTAAGGGAACACTTAAACGCATGTCCATCGCTGAGCATATGGCGAGGGCTAAAGGCTAAAGTTCCGGTGAAACCGTTAGGACAACAAACACCATCACTTTCTAAGAAAAATATTGCTACTCGTTTTGCGGCGTATATGACATCTGTTGCCAGTCGCCAACCAACTAACCAATATCAATATTCTTCTTATCACAATGTTGTTCCTACTCCTGTCCAATTTTCACAACCATTCGATTCCTATCAATCCTATCCGACTTTTACACATTCTCTACACAATTCTTCTAATCAGTCATTTGGGAGTTTTACCTATCCACAAGAATTTCAATCTTCTGCTGAAACCCCTTACCGACCCAAGTCTAGTCTTGAATGGAAAGTGGAAGAATATCGGGTAGCGTCGCGCCGCCACATAAAAGAATTGAATGCGTCCATGGTCACCCTCATACAACCCAACGAACGAGCAACTAGTTTCCAACTAGCTCAAAAATTTTCAATGTATGATACGACAATAGGTCAAATTGAAAATTTAGGTAGTGAGAGAGAGCGGTACACCCTTCTAAATCAAACCTCCCCATCCCAAATTGAAATCCACAACTCCAGTTTCACAAATCTATCGAGTACACCAAATGATTCACCAATTGAAGATAGAAGGTTTAATGAGTTGCGCGACTTTGTAGTGTTTGATTTACCCGATTGTGAAGGGTCCATTTCAAGTGAAACCACACCCAATCCTTGTGATCTCTATATCTCCACTCTAGAACCGAAATTGATTGAAAACCATGCTTTTGATGAGGTGTCTGAGAATTTTAACCTTCACTTGATTGAGGATATTGACGCTGGAGATATATTGGATGATGAACCCACAATTTTGGATGAGTTTTCCTCACCAATTCATCAGGTCCTTTCACTTCCGTGTGGACATCATCTCGAACCTTTAACTGTTTTTCCCGAAACCCATATGCGTCTGGAAATTGATGATAAATGCAAGACCGAAAATCAGAACGATATTCAGCCTTCATTTCCCACATCTGGTTCAGCAATACTCGACACCCCGATTTGTTTACCCATTTTCTTTAGTTCTTCTTCTAATCTTCCTTTAATTCTATCGAGTTTTGATAAATCACACTCCGATAATTCTAGAAATACAACTTGATTTAGACTCTTTTAAGAATAAGGTAGATGAGTTTTTCGAGTCTCCTACCTCCATAGTTTTTGACAAATCAAGTATATTGAATTCTGGCGCGACACTTATTGACATTGAAACGTTCAATCGGACCATCGATGAAAGTTTCGAAGATATTTTCGCCGACGAACTCGCATTCCTAAATGACACGGATTTTATGATTAATCAACCTCCACCCGAAGAAGTTGAACCACCACCATTTCTTCTTATCCCATACGAGAATGTGACTATTCTTCCCATTCCTAATCATTCACATTCTCGTTTCCGTTCACCATTATTGTTTCGTCTTTATCAACCGAGACGTAAACAATACCACCTCTTATCTCCTCTCCACTTCTTCAAATCTCCGATCTTCCATCAACCAGTGCGTTACATCGATAAAATATTTGAATGGTTGGTATTAACTTTGGTCTTTGTAAAGCTTTATATTGACCAATAACTTTAACTTCCCCTTATAATTTTAAATGCTTAATACGATTTTACTCAAGTTTGGGGGGGGGGGAGAAAAATCTTTTGGCTCTTCAATAAAAAGAAAATTTTTACAAAATTTTGAGCCAAAAATAAGTTTGGGGGAGGATTGCACTGTCATTATTTCATGTCCCCGTTACGAACTTTTCCTCTCAAGTCTACAGTTTTTTTAAGCTTAACAGATGATATCAGTGAGGACATTGCTGCAAACAGGTTTGGGGGAGGTTTGTGTTTATTCACGCATTATTTTGCATTATACTATATATAAGCACAAAATTTTTTTGATAATGAAAGTTTGAAAGTGAAAAATTACATATGAAAGATAGGAATAGTTTGAGAAAAGCAAGAAAATTAGATATTTTCTTAAACGAAACTAGTAATAAGTAGTTATGAGACGTTGTTCCAAGGGTTAGTAAGATGAAGGAAATTATTAATCTGAGGATAAAAATAATTCTAAAAAATAGTCCCTATTTTTGAGTCCAAACTTTTGAACGTTGATACCCTACTATATGCACTGTCACACATCTTGAAATTTAGGATAGCAAAGGATACTTTGAAATACTTTTGTCTAAAAGCCTTAGTATGAAGGAAAATAAAAATATATATATATAAGTGGTGAAGAAAAAAAATGAACACTGGTTTTGTAATTGCTTAAGGCAGCATAAAAAAATATAGCGAGGGTGCTTTATCACCTAGTGCCTTAGACCAACTGGTTTGGGAGCCACTGCTAAGCCTTACGTGTTGCAAGACGAGGATTTTAGGCCTTAATGTGCGAGCAAATTTGGTAATCGGTCAGTTAGTATCTCAAGAAGTATTAACGGTGACATGAAGAATGTGTGAGTAATTCCATCTAAAATATTCACCGACTATAAAGTATTTTGGAAGATGGACAACATTATGATAGCTTGAATTGAATTCTCTAAGTGTAGAGATGTCTTTTACACACACGTAGGGGTATATGATCGATATTTGGATGAATGGTAGGGAGGAAGGCTAAAGGCGATATTTTATTGAGGGATGATGTGATTTCTAACATTTTTTCACGACCACTAAGATAGGGCTCATGGTAACTGAAAAACTGGTGTAATTGGAAACTCTTATTTTCAAGTTCTTTCTTTTATACTTCTTATTTTTGTACGCAACTTTCATCTTCTTTCTTTTATTATAGGATTTTGTGGGTGTAATCCGCTGAAAACCCTCAGGAGACAATACTCCTCCTACTAGGGACACCTAGAGGTTTAACGGCTTGTTGCACATACTCAGTGCAATCGTGTTGCCTACGAAAATTTGCTACTTAGGTTTTTCTTTTTTCTTTTTCTCCCCCTCTTGAATAAATAGTTTGCTCGGGACGATCAAAGTTAAGTTTGAGGGTATTTGTTCAGTCGAAAATATCGCGCATTTGATATAACATTTTCCTTACTTTTCTTAAATATCTAAAAGTGTTTATTATAAATATAGAATATATTTGAGGTTTATCTGCAAAATACTATTTACCATATGTTTATATATTATAATTAACATTATGAAGAAAAATGTATGCATATAATATTTTTATTATGCATATCATATCAAATATTCTAATCAAGATTGTTTAAAAGATATAACATCATACAAATGATTAGAATAATATCTCTATAACAAATATGACTAACATTATTCATGGAGATATTGTGCAAGATTTGGCTCAGGTCAGGAGATCGGGATATCAAGATATCGGGAATCAAAAATATGTCGATGAAGTTTAATTAAAATCGAAGAATCAATACTGGCAGAGACTCAGGAAATATTTTCAAATTCCAGATATCTAGAAGATCTCCACGTGTCAACATATATAAGCCCCAGAAGATTAAGACCCTAACTCCTCCATGATGTGGCGCTTCCACGGCCAAAACATCATTATTGCGGCGGATCCGCGGCCGCTCCAACGAGCTAGGGTGTGGGAATTTTTTGGTAGGATATTCACAACAAACCCTAATACTTTAGATCTAGGGTTTCTGCTTCCAGGACTATATAAAGGATCGAGGGATAAACTTAGAAATCATCACCTTTTACACAAAGCATATCACCGTCAAAGAACAAGTGATCCACGATAGGTCCGCGATTCAACGTGACAAGGCGACGCGAGATTCGACGGAGCATTTACTTCCTATGAGGCAGAGATCGAGAGCAACTTCTTCCTTCTCTTGTAATCTAAACTCGAAGGTTTTGTAATTGTGAAGTTGATTAATAAAGGTAGATCATTAGATTAATTATTTAGTATTTAATTTCTGCATTATGACCTCATTCTCTATCCGTTCTTCTTCTATCTTCATCATGCGCGAGTAATTCTTCGCTTGATAGGGTTTGTAGAATTAGGGTAGAACAATGGATAAGAAAATATTTTAACTTCTTTTAAGTCTTATGAAGTTTATAAACTTTAGCAAAAGAATCGTTAACATCCTAATTGGGCGCGCTACCAATTTATTATTAGTCTCGACCGCGATTTGAGATCAGATTAACAATTGTTTTGTTAAGGACTAGACATGAATATAGATCAATAAAAGGACAAGGGTCAACAGAGTGGAAACCCTAGTTTCTTCCAAAAATCCTAATCCTCATTCATCACTATCAATCTAGTTTTAAATCTATCAATAGATAAAAGGAGTCATCTTTATTAGTCATCCATGACTATTGAATCCTAACGAACCCTACAAGCCTTCTTCTTATATATTCTATATCTGTATTTAAACGTAGATCTAGAATCTATTCTCCCCTATTCTTTTAATCTAATCAACTCGTCTACAGCAAGATTAGAAATTCCATGCATCCCTGCGGACGACCCGTACTCATCTCGGCTAGCTACACGCAACACCGTTATTGATTGTGGTTATTTACTACACACTTTCACAGAATCAATCAACACCACTTGAATCCATGGGGACCACCTCTTGAGTCCGTAGGACCCACTGTAGATTAATGGGGAATCTTCAGAATACATTTTGAAAGAGAGCAGATCTGTACTATAAATGGAATGATATCACTCTTCAATGCAGAGGCTCCTTTTAAGTGAATCGGCACTACAGGAGCTTGAGAACTCCGTAGTTAAGAGTGCTCGAGCCAGGGAAATTCTGGTATGGGTGATCTCCTGGGAAGTGGCCCCTGGTCGGGTTCGGTTCGCTCTAAAGGACAAAACCGTGCGGTTTCAGCAGAGTGGAAAATACCGTATGTATTAGGGGTGGGTCATGATGTCGGGCCCCGGTCCTAGTACACGGAATAAAGTGCCACATGGAACAAAGTGCCATGCCAAAGGGTGGGGCCACCTCTTGAGTTCGTGGGACCCACTGTATAACAATGGTGAATTTTCGGAATACATTTTGAAAGAGAGCAGATCTGTACTATAAATGGAATGATATCACTCTTCAATGCAGATGCGTTTTTTGAGTGAACCGACACTACAGGAGATTGATAACTCCGTAGTTAAGCATGCTTGAGCCTGGATAATTCTGGGATGGATGATCTCCTAGGAAGTGACCCCTGGTCGGGTCCGTTTTGCTTCGAAGGACAAAACCGTGCGGTTTCGGCCAGAACGGACAATACCGTCTGTGTTGGGGGTGGGTCATAATAGAATGATATCAGAGCTGATCTCGCAATAGTAGGCGTGTAGTTCGAGGACGAACCATTATTTAAAAGTGGGGAGGATGTCAGGCCTCGGTCCTTGCTCACGGAATAAAGTTCCATACGTAACAAAGTGTCACGCCAAAGGCCGGGGGCCACCTCTTGAATTCATGGTTGGAGGTGGGTCATGACAAAGATCCTATAGGCTTTATTATTATGTATTAGCGATACGCGATAACGAGTAAAACGTATACATATGAAAGATAAATACAAACAGGATAGCATACTATTATCTCGAGCAAGATTGTTGTTCAGTCGAAAATATTGCACTTTTGAAATAACATTTTCCTTACTTTTGATAAATATTTAAAGGTGTTTATTATAAATATAGAACATATGTGGGTTTATCTGCAAAATACTCTTTATCATGTGTTTATATATTATAATTAACATTATGAAGGAAAATATATGCTTATAATAATTATATAATATTTTTATTATGCATATCATATCAAATAATCTTAATCAAATTTCTTAAAGATTTAATACCATATAAAATGATTAAGATAATATCTCTAATATAACAAATATTACTAATATTATTCATGGAGATATTATGCAGATTTAGCTCAGGTCCGGAGATCGAGATATTCGAGATGTCAGGAGCAAGATATGTCGATAAAATCGTAAAATCAATAACGATAGAGACTCAGGAAATATTTGAAGAATCCAGGCATTGAAAAAATCTTCACGTGTCAACATGAGAAGACACCTAAATTTTGGAACCCTAACTTCCCCAAATAGCCGTGCTTCCGCGGCCAATAGACACAAATAGCGGCGGATCCACGGCCATTTAATGGCCGTAGGATCTATGATTTTGTGATCAGGATCCCAACAATAAATCTTTATGCATGGGATCTAGGGTTTCTGATTTAAGGGCTATATAAAGGACCGAGGGCTAAAGTTAGAAATCATCACCTTTAACACGAAGCAAATCACCGTCAAGAACAAGAGATCCATGACAGGTCTGCGATTCGACGTGATAGAGTGACGTAAATATCGACAGAGCATCCACTTCCTACGAGGCAGAGATCGAGAGCAACTTCTTCTTGTAATCTAAATTTGAAGGATTTGTACTTGTAACGTTGATTAATAAAGGTAGATCATTTGCTTAATTATTTCGCATTTACATTCTGCATTTAAATTCTGCATTATGATTTCCTTCTCTATCCTTTCTTCTTCTTCTTAAAACATGCGTGAGTAATTCTGCGCTTGTTAGAGTTCATAGGATTAGGGTAGATCAATGGATGAAAAAATCCCTTAACTTCTTTTACATCTTATAAAGTTTATAAACTTTAGCAAAATAAATGTTAACATCCTTATCGGGCATGCTATCAATTTATTGATAGTCTCGACCGCGATTTGAGATTAGATTAACAATTGTTTTGGTAAAAGGCTAGACATGAATAGAGATCAATGCAAGGATAAGGGTTAAGAGTGGGGAAACCCTAGTTTCTTCCAAAAGAACCCTAATTCACATTCATCACTATCGATCTAGTTTTAAATCTATTAAAAGATAAAAGGAGTCATTTTTAATTAATTATCCATTATTACTAAATTCTATGAACTCTACAAGCCTTTTCTTCATAAAATCTACATCCATGTTCAACATAGATCTACAACCAATCACCATAATTTCAATCAACTCGTCTAAAGCAAGATTAAAAGTTCCATGCATCCCTGAAGACGACCCATATTCATCTCGGCCAGCTATACACAACACCGTTATTTTTGCTGTTAACTTTATTTACGACACACTTTCTTTTACAAATCTAGAATCAATCAAATGGCGCCGTTGCCAGGGATATGTGCGTAATTTTTTTCCTTGCTATTTGTGTTGAATTTTTATAAAATTCAGAAAACATATTATAAAAGAGAACCAAAACCGCAACTTGCATATTTAACGATTATTGTGCGAATTTTGCAAGGGGATCTGGAGTCACTAGAATGAGGAATTAAAAATTCAGAAATTTTCATCAAAGCCCAGAGAAGCAAGGGGGTGCACTGAAGAAAAAAGATCAAAAGAACTTTCCTTTCTACTGTGGAACCGCGACAATTGTATGCAAAGTACGGCGGAACTGCGGCTTAGTGGAGGAATTAGGTCTCCAAACTCCTCTGGTATATTTTCCTGATTTTTCTCTCTCCTATAGAAATCTAATAATTTGATTTTCTGTAGGATTCTTTGCAAAATATCGCCGCTCAAAAATCTTGTGCGTGTTTTGTTATTGGTTTATTTGTGCATATTTTAACCGGACTTTAAGGGGCAAGACCAAAATTCAGATTAAGTGGGGATTCACAAAACAAGTATCTGCATAACCCTATATTAATTAAAAAATATCTAGACCAAGACTCTAAGGATCGTCGTGCTCAATTAGGACAGAGGAGGGTCATAGGTAATCTATCGCTTATCCGCATTTCTTTTGTGGTGTCTAGGCAAGTGTGACTAAGGCAAGTGGTTATTTAATTAGGCCCGCTATTTTCGGTGATTTGTATAGCGGATATCTCCCACTTATCTAGCACATACCTGTCCACAAGAGTGATAAAGAGGTGGTAGAGGATTGATCCTGCAGCTTGTCCTTTGGAAGTCTAGGAGCGGTCTAGTGCTTGACCTAGGTGACCTTAGTTCTAGGGTTGATTGTGCATTTTGTGATTTATTGAGTCAAGCCTTACGTCCGACACTTTTTCAAAACAAACCATTTAAAAATCGTTCTCACACACGCTGCCACGTGCGCTAAACCCGCTTAGTGCATGATCGGCTGGACACGGGATTCTAATGCCCGTCTTGTCCGCGTCTTTGCTATCGACTCTGAAGTCGGTACTTCTTCATCTTCTTTTTCCCCTCCACCCACCACATCGACCGAGATGGACGGTTCTCCATCAGATTTTACTAACACACCCCTGCTACCACCTATAGGTGCGCAGAATCCACCACGCATCTCTCTTCAAGAAAGATGTTACCCGATACGCGGTCCATTTCCTACCTGTCTATCTATTCCACCAACCAATAGGGATTTCAAAATTAAACCCCACTTCATCAACTTGTTGCCTAAACTTCATGGGTTTTAATCCGAAGACGCATACGTTTTTATAACCAAATTCGAAAACGTATGCGCAATGATGGGCACTACACAACTTTCTGTGGATGCTATGCAATTACGGCTTCTCCCTTTTACTTTATGTGACCTAGCAGAAAAATGGCTTTATAGCACTGTCGCACACTCTATCGCTATATGGGACGAATTCGTTATAGCATTCCTTAAGAAATTTTATCCCAATCACAAAATTGCCCGTGTTCGAAGCGAGATTAACCAGTTTACCCAACTTCCCAACGAACCATTCTGGAAATACTTTGAACGGTTCAAGAATCGTCTTCTACAATGCCCCCATCACGGAATTGATAAATGGCAATTTTGCTGAATTATATATGAGAGTGTTAATCCAACGACAAAACAGATGCTTGAAACCATTTATCAATGCCATTTCATGTCTAAAGACGACGGTGAATCTTGGTAATTTCTGGAAGATCTCGCCGAACAAACTTTACAGTGGGAAAGCGTTAGACCAACTTCATCTAGGAGAGGTATCCATCAGCTTGATGTGTTCATCGCAGTGAAAGACGAAATGGCCGCGATATAAAAGAAACTTGAAGCTATAGAAAACAAATTTTCTTCAGCCTCCCTAAACCAAGTTACGCTTTCCAAAACCGTGTGTGGTTGTTGTTCCGACCCATCGCATTTAATGGAAGAATGTCCTTTGAATCCTCCTTTTCAAGGTCAAGATTAAACAAATGCTGCTTTTCAGCAACGACCTAGAAACGATTCTTATTATTTCACATACGATCAGGGATGGAGGAATCATCCTAATTTTGCTTGGAACCAAAACCAAACTCAAAATCAAAACCAGTTCCCAAGCAACTATCAAAGGCCTTCCCCATAGCAACAGCAGCCACCACAACAAAATCAGCACCCCTTTCAACCACAACTTTTTCAAAACCCGGCCAACAATTTTGATCCTTATAATACTTCAACGGCCGGTACCGATAAAACCTCTGTGCTCGAACATAAATTAAAAACGTTTATTAAACAATCCACGCAAATGACGGCTAATTTAACGTGTTCTATCCAAACATTAGTGCAACACACTGCTTCCCATAGTGAAAGCATAAAATCAATAGAAGCACAACTTGCATAGTTAAATGCCGCGATGAGCGAGAGAGAGAAAGGGAAACTTCCATCTCAAGCTCTACAAAATCCTGGCCACTCACAAACTCATAATGTGTGTGTCGTAACCATGTTGAGATCGGGAAGAGTGCTGAATAACCAAGTAGGTGAACATGTTGATGTTGATGATATTGATGATACCCCGTCTTCTACTTCTACTCCTCCTTCGTCTAATCCAATAACTTCTTTTGAGCCTATTCTCCGTTTTCCACTAGGTTTGAACCCACAGCCCACTCCCTTGAGCCAACCTCAAACGATCCCAACTCCAATTCTGGGATCCATTTCATCCCCGGAAATTTCTCCACAAATGTTGGACCAAATCCTTATTGATAAAGCACCTTTTCCACACAGGTTAAGGGGCAATAGACCAAGTCTACAAATGGAGAAGATTGTAGAAATTTTTAAGTAAGTTAACATAAATATTACTCTCTTAGATTCTATCCAACAAATTCCATCCTATGCGAAAATTCTAAAGGACTTGTGCATTAGGAAAAGGAAAATTCAAGTGCCTAATTTTTTTTCCCCAGCGAATAATGTGAGCACTGCTTTTACCCAACAAATACCCAAGAAACGAAAGGACCCCGGGAGTCCTACAATATCTATTGTTATTAGGGGTAAAAATATCAATCGTGCTCTACTCGATTTAGGTGCTAGTGTTAACTTGCTTCCATATTTTGTCTATGAGCAATTATGCATCGGAGAGTTAAAACTGGCGCATTGCACTCTTCGGATGGCCGATCGATTTATCACCCAACCTAGGGGTGGGCTAGAGAACGTGTTAATCAAAGTCGGGGAATTTATATTTCCTGTGGACTTCATAGTTATTGATATACAGCCTGTAGCAAACCCCCGAAACCAAATCCCGGTGATTCTAGGTCGGCCTTTTCTAGCGACTTCCAACGCAATAATCAATTGTCGAAACGGTTCGATGACCCTATCCTTCGAGAAGATATCAATTGAGCTTAACATTTACAAGTTGGGAAGTGAACCCTCTGAACCTTATGCTCATGTATGTTCTGTCGAAACGATAGATTCCGACAGCAGCGAACTTGTAGAGCTTCACAATACTCATCTTGACTCCACCAGTGCGTTGTTGTTTGATCCTGCTATTTATTATACACACGAGGACCCTTCTATCGAAAAGTCTACAACTAAGTCTGAACCCTTTGACTTGTCAAATAAGTTAGTCGAGCTATCCGGGTCAACATCTAATGCTAAATATGAACCTTTTATGGAGTCCGAGGATCATACCTTTCTTTCCGATAAGATTATCATTCAAAATATCGATGAAAGCTTTGAAGACATTTTCGCCGAAGAACCCGCATTCTTAGAAGACATGGGAGTTGTGATGAATCAACCCCAACCCAAAGAAATTAAACCGCCACCCCTTCTTCTTATCAAGAACGAGAATGCGAGTAATCCATCATAATTGTTTCGTCTCTACAGACCGAGACGTAAACCCGTTCTATTACACTTCTTATCTCCTCCCCACTTCTTCACGTCTATAGGTGACATAATCTTCCACCAACCAGTGCGTTATATCGATAAAATATTCGAATGGTTGGTGTTGATTTTTGATCTTTGTAAAACTTTGCATAGACCAATAACTTTACCCCCCTATGATTTTAAATGCTTAATACTATTTTACTCAAGTTTGGGGTGGGAGAAAATATTTTGGCTCTTGAAAGAAAATTTTTACAAAATTACGAGCCAAAAATAAGTTTGGGGAAGGATTTCAGTGTCATTATTTCTTGTCCCCTTTAATAACTTTTCCTCCCAAATCTACAGGTTTTTTTTAGCTTAACAGATGACTGTTCTCCTCTGAAACACGGAGACGTGACCAAGTAGGTCCGTCTTGCCTGAATTTTGAGGGCAGATGCTAATTGGTGCTATCCGTCCACCTCTCCGAAGATACCAAGTTGATTTATGACACCGTGTATCGAAGGTTTAAACGGATGCGGTCGATGTAGCAGACTTCGTCAGATTCCCCCTCGTTGAGGGGTTTTTGATTGTGGGGACGCTCTTCCCTACAGGCGCAAGCCCCTACAGTTAATTACGCTACCGCATCGCGGTAACCACTTTCTCCTTCTCCAAATGGTCACTTCGTGTCGGGGGTGTTTATTTTGTTTTTGGTTGCCCGTGGATTGTATACGGAGACTAATTTATGTTGTCGCCCGTAGGGCGTGGATTAGTCCAAATCCGTATTTTCTTAGATTTGGGTTTGGGGTTGGGTTTAAGGATACGTTAGTCCCATTTGAGACTAAGATCAACTTAAACGTTTGTTAAGGATACGTTAGTCTAATTTTAGATTAAGATCAACTTAACAGTTTGTTAAGGACACGTTAGTCTAATTTTAGACTAAGGTCAACTTAACCATTTTTTAAGAATACATTAGTCTAATCTAAGACTAAGATCAACTTAACAGCTTGTTAAGGACACGTTAGTCTAATTTTAGACTAAAGTCAACTTAACCATTTGTTAAGGATACATTAGTCTAATTTTAGACTAAAATCTACTTAACAGGATCATTTAGATCCAACAAAAGAGCATTTGGGCTCTATTATTTTAGTTTAGGGACTTTGCGGTCAATTACCAGTTTAAGAATATGGTGGTTCAAGGTTAAGGACATCATAGTTCATGGGCTTAAGGACCCCACAGTCCAAGATTAAGGACATCATAGTCCATGGGTTTAAAGGACCCCACAGTCCAAGGTTAAGGACATCATAGTCCATGAGTTTAAGGACCCCACAGTCCATGGAATGATTGGTTATCGGGACCCATCACCTCCCTTGAACCAACGTTGATTGGGAAATCTGTAGTTCAATTTGGAACTAAGATCAATTAATTAGATTATGAGCACATGGGCTTAGTTAAATCAGAATTGAGGACTTATGGCCAACTTGGGCTAAGTCCAATTAGGTTTAAAATGTTGGACCTTTGTTTGGACTGTTGAACATTTGTTTGAGTTCAGCCCCCCATTATTTAGAAATGCTAAACATGAGTCTGGGTTCTGACCATATCTTTATCTTTTATTGAGTGCTGAGCACTTATATGCCATATGAGATGATCAATCTTGGAAGACAAGGATATATTTGAGGCTCAGTCAAAGGGAAGTCTTGCCTCTGGAAGACTTAACCAATTTGGGTCAGATTGGTTTTAAAAATAGTGTTAAACACTAGAAGATATTTGGCGATCACGTGTTCTCACGTGATGCGCTTTAAAACAGTGTTAAACACTGGGGACAAAATGCTCAAAATAGTGTTAAACACTAAAAGTGGGGTGGTCACGTGAGGCGCCTGAGAATTGGGCCAAATCTCTTTTATTTTACCCTTAAATCTGCACATAAGTGTTAAACACTTAGCCTTTAGGCCATCATGTGTGAGCACGTGAGACATCTGAAGATGGTGCCAGACTTCCTTTATTTTGTTCTTAAAATATTCAAATAAGTGTTAAAACACTTTTGGTCTTCAGGCCATCACGTGTTGGCATATGATGGGTATCCATGTATTGATTATTAAAATGTTTATTAGGGGTCATGTGGGGACACATGAGGGCGCCCAAAATCAGTACTGCCTTGGGTTTTGTTCTCTTCATTTATGAGGGTCACGTGCGAGCACGTGAGGCATTGCCTGCAAGCTTTTTTCTTCTCATTTTGGGGAGTCTGTTTATGGGTCACATGGGAACACGCGACCTAGTTTTGTTCTCTCTTCTCTGCTCATTGAGAATGGGGGGGGGTCACGTGTTACCACGTGATCAAGTTCTTTAGGTGCATTGAGAGCTTTAAGTCTCTTGTTTTAAGAATTAAATTCTCTGTAGGGTTAAAACCCTAATTCTGTTTTAGAGGAATTAAATTCCTATGTATGTGGAAGAATTAAATTCTTATGTAGGGTTAAACCCTAGTTCTGTTTTGGAGGAATTAAATTCCAGTGAATTTCGGAGAATTAAATTCTCATATAGGGTTAAACCCTAGTTCTATTTTGGAGGAATTAAATTCCTGCGAATTTGGGAGAATTAAATTCCTTAAACTCATATTCTCCCTCTAAGTTTTGGATCTGCATGGCAGAATCTCCCCGATAAGAATTAAATTCTCAACTTGTGGGAAGATCTGCTTCTGCAGATCTTCAACCGAAGAAAGAGCTAAGTTCTTATTCAGAAGAGTTAAACTCTTAAATTGAGAATTAAATTCTCTTTATTTTATGGAACTTAGATCTCTTTCCCCTTTCTCACATAGGGTTTCTTTTCTCTGAAGAGATCTTTTTCTCTCTCTTGAGAATTAAATTCTCCTCTCTTTTCTCTCTCTGTTGTTGTTATCTCCCAAAAAAGTAGATCCTTCTCTCTTCTCTTCTTGGTTCCTATTTATAGGAGAAAGAAAAGAATCAATTTGTTTAGTCAATCTTTCATTGAAAGATTTTAATTGATTTTGTAATCAATATGATCTTTTAGATCGCTCAGTGAATTTATTCACCATTGGATTTTTAATCCAAAAGATCTTTTATATGTTATTCAAATTTCAGGGAAATTTTTCCTTGTATAGAATCTTTCTATAAATTGGTGATTTTTAATCACCATTGGATTTTTAATCCAATGGTGCTCCATTTTATAGAGCACAATCTTTTTGTTTGGAAAGATTTAGAGAAATATTTTTCCAGTTAGGGTTTTGATTCCCTTTTAATTAGAATTTAATTCTATTAATTCATAGATCTTTAGGAACCCATCACATGTTAGCACATGACCCCCTGATTAAGCATTTGATCAGAATTTAATTCTGTTGTTTTAAAGAACTCTGGAATTATCACGTGTCAGCATGTGACCCTTGGTCACGTGTTGGCACGTGATGCCCCATTGGGGGTTTTCCTTGTTATTTTATTATACCTTTAATTCTTTTCAGTAGGTTTAAAGGCCCATCATGTGTTGGCACGTGACCCCACTGATTAATTATTTTCAATTATTTATTTTATTCAGTGCCTACAGGCTTTGCCTGTAAATGGTCACGTGTCTGCACGTGATGCCCGGTCACGTGTGAGCACGTGATGCCTCATAACTTTTGATCCCGGATGAATTATGAGGTCCATAATATATCAAATCGAAGGATTTTTCGAGACACTTTCGATACCATTAGAATTTAGCTATTTCTCATTTGGGAGTTTGTCAAAATGCAGCCCGGAAAATACTGGTTCGCATTTTCTTCCTAAGATTACACGTGCATAGCATATTTGCTCATAACTTTTGATCCCGGATGAATTATGAAGCCCATAATATATCAAATCGAAGGTTTTTTCGAGTCTCTTTTGATACCATCAGAATTTAGCTATTTCACATTTGGGAGTTTGTCAAAATACAGCCCGAAAAATACTGGTTCACATTTTCTTAAACGTATCGCTGCCATTAGATACCTTGGGCTCTTTTGCGCAGAAATTTTTTATGCGGGAACAAATGCCCTCCACTACTTTGCCCACGTAAGTATATAAGTGGGTGAAGTAGTGCAGAGTAATTCATTGCGTATGACCAGTTTTGGGTTGGTATATAATTTTCAGAATCTTGATCTGAGAAGATAACGAGCGGACACAAGTATAGTCATTTATCATTGACTCAAAGCTCGAATCTTAAGGGATATAGTTCCAAACCCTCAGCTCCATGAGCCGCACCTTTCTATTTCTTTATTTTTTACTCTGGCGTGAAGTAGTTTATATGCTCATGAGTAATTTCTCCATTTCAGTGGCATGTAGCTTTGGCAAGTGTGGTCCATAGATGGTAGATAACAGTTCATCTTGAACTCTTTATAAGACAGCGATGGCTTAGGAAACAGGGTTAGGATCTGTTACCCAAGACTTTTCAAGTTTATGAGCCGTGAGGGTCTCATAAAGGCTTTTCTCCCTACGAGTCGAGAGGATCTCGTAGGTGTATTTTCTCCTTAGGAATCGTGAGGATTCCTAAGTGTGCTTTCTTTTGAGAGTCGTAAGGATCTCACAAGAGAATTTCCCGCTTATAAGTCGAGAGGACTCGTAAGTGGTTGTTTCCCTCCTCGTCGATGTTCGACTTCGGAGAGTGTGGCCCGTGGATAGTCCATGTTGACCTCCTTGCAGGGCAGTGATGGCTTGGGAGACAGGGTTAGGATCTGCCACCCAAGAATTTTCAACTTTATGAGCCGTGAGGGTCTCACAAAGACTTTTCTCCCTACGAGTCGAGAGGATCTCGTAGGTGTACTTTCTCTTTAGGAATCATGAGGATTCCTAAGTGTGTTTTCCTTTGAGAGTCGTAAGGATCTCACAAGAGAATTTTCTTCCTTACCAGTCGAGAGGACTCGTAAGTGATTGATGAGTTGACCTACTCTCGAGTCAAAGCATTGCTTCAACAGGGAGGTCGAAGGTTGACTTTGGTTTGTCTGTGTACCGCCGATTCATGGAACTGGGAACTTTGCCGCGGTTCCACTTTGCTGATATTGTATATTCCTGCAGAGACACCGATTTCTCTACGGTTCAGCGCGAATCGAGATGTTCTTGTCAAGAACGCTGATTTCCCTGAATCGAGGTTTTTTGCCAAGGACACTGATTTTCCTGGAGTCGAAACGAATCGAGGTATTCCTGTAGAGACACTGATTTCTCTGCGGGCTGACGTGAATTGAGGTGCTCTCTTTAAGGACGCTGATTTCCCTGAATCGAGGTTTTTGCCAAGGATACTGATTTCCTCGGAGTTGAGACGAATCGAGCTATTCCTGCAAAGACATTGATTTCTCTGCGGGCCGACGCGAATCGAGGTGCTCTCGTCAAGGACGCTAATTTTCCTGAATCGAGGTTTTTTCCAAGGACACTGATTTTCCTGAATCGAGGTTATTGCCAAGGACACTGATTTCCCTGGGGGTTGAAATGAATCGAGGTATTCCTGCAAAGACACTGATTTCTCTGCGGGTCGACGCGAATCGAGGTGCTCTCGTCAAGGACACTGATTTCCCTGAATCGAGGTTTTTGCTAATGTCACGCCCCGCTTCCCAAAATACGGAATACGAGGGGTAGACAAGGCCAGCCATGCTCCTACGGTCAGGGAAATGTCCCACCGCAGTCACACTTCGGCTTCAAGTTTATCATGGTAAACAGTAAATAATGCGCAGGTAATGAGAAATGCAGTAACTGAAAGAAACAATGTAAAGAACTGACCTGAGGGGGAAACAAATTGGATGTAACTCGGAATGGCAAGTCAAGAAATCTATGATGTGCGTCTGGTTCTTGTCCAGACTAAATCTTCTCCTCACACTGAGCATGCATACTCAGGTCGTCAGAGCGACACAATAGCAATATATTATATATAAAATCAAGTGACAGTTCTAACAGTAGTATTAGGTATGAATAACAGTAAATCAATGACAGCATGAATATGAATGTGCAGTAATCAATGTAGCGGAGCAGTAAAGCAGTAGAACGATATGTCACGTATGTCGACACAGTATATAAGGTATATAAATGCCAGTATCCCTATCAGTCTCTAAGTCTCACTGTACAGGTCACTAAGCCTATCGTCAGTCCAAGTGTGAGAGTCAACCACTCGCGAGTGTCCTCCACCCAAGGGTAGAACCCAAGGGCAAGGGACCACGGGCCCAACATGTAACATGTATATCACGGTGAAATATCACATACCCTGTAAATCTCCATATAACTCCCTAAATATATAAGCCGGCATGGGACTCCCGAGATTCTGTTGAGCTCACACTTAAACTACCCCACACCCCGTGGTCTACATCAAACGCTAACCATAACCCTAAATACTAATCGATCCGTGACAAGTCTGCGCGAGAACTGGAGGCAGGACCTCCATCAAGCATGTCCTGACTAATACCTAAGATAAATGGCAGTGTCTGGTGCCTTATCTGTAACACCCGTGCAAGCACTTCCATAAGTGTCCCATATCACTTATAGTCACACGTACACGCATCCCACAGACGTCGACAATGCAATAGAATAATAGGGTCACTGATTGTGTACAAGTACGTATCACTTTCACTTAATCACGGATACACGAACACGGACGTACTTGCCACAATCATCACTAAAATCTAACACTGGGTAAATGCACGATGTCACTAGGTTATCACTACAATGATATGGTTATGATATAATGCGTGAACAGTATATATAGCACGATTAAGGTGTCACAAAAAGTATTCTAACACTTGCACGATTTATCATGAAACGTACGTATATAATTTAGCGAAACGATGAACATGTAGTAATTAGTATGTTCAGTTGTCCATCCATAGAATTTAGTTTCAAGCCAATCGGGTTCCAGGATAGCTAGTTATAACCATTTCATTTTAAGCGTTCGCGGCTGGAAATCCGGTTTCAGAATCAGAAATTCATTTCGCAACGCATTTTAATCCCAGTTGGGATCAGATTTTAGCGACGCTACAGTTGGATGAATTCTAGGGTTTTCAGTAAGGTTTTCAACGCAATAGACGAATCTTCAATCGCATCTGCACGTCAGGAGTTATACACTGTCTAATACTAGTATGTCAATTCTGAATCTGTTGGGACTGTTATGCGTCCCGATCTTTTAAATTACAGAATAAATAACAAATGGTAACGAAACGGTATGAAATCAATTGTGTTGTCTATATAACAGTTTTATCTAATATAAACAGCAGAGTTCCGCAACCTACGAGTTAAGGAAATCCTGTGGTACCCATTACGGAACAGCAAGTAACAACTGGAGTCGCTCTGGACTGCAGTCCAGAGTCGCACTCCGATCCAATTTTCATCACGGTTTAAGTACAGGAATATCTGGAAACTGGTATGGGGTTAAAGTTTGTCGAGTTGGCTTCGATTTGAGCCCACGAACGCACCATTCTAGTATGTATATGATTTATGGTGAATTTGACGATTTTCAGGTACAAGAAAGTTCCAGTTTTACGGTTAAACTTGAGGGTAATTGTTTTGGTCATTAACGATCAAATTATCCAACGAAATTCATACACTAAGTTCACAGCTATACGGGCCAACCAATACCGTTTAGTTCCGCCAAATTTGATGGGTATTTCCATTGGGAACATATGTCGAACAGGTATGGTACAATATTAAACCAAAAGTGTAACACTATGATTTATGAAATTAACGATTTTAACTAGGATATATAGCATGTAAGCAAGTAAAATACTTGCCTGGAGGCGCACGGCAGCGAGGTACAGTACGGGCGTGCGACGAATTGACACGATGACAGCAGCAGCTCCGGGTGAGCACGGGTTTCCGGAGGGGTTCTTGCTCGGGAATGATAAAGAGACGAGCTTTGGCGAGGGTGTGTGCAGACGATGAGTTCAGCTGCGACGGGGTTGGAGTTCAGTTGAGGTGCAGGGACGAAGGGTTGGGCCCTGTAGCTGCTCAGCTGAAGGTCAGGGATGCTGGTGCTCGAAGTGACCGGAGCTCGGGTGTCTGGTGGTGCTGGGTCGCAAGGCTCGATGCAGCGATGGAGGAGCTGTACGGTGGTCGTGGTGGTGTGAGGTTGCGTCTCGTCGGAGGAGGGTTCGATAGTTGGGGTCGTTGGGTTCCAATGCTCGGGTGCTCAGGCGATGATGTCGGGGGTGTGAAGGGGAGAACGAGAGATAGAGAGAGATGAGAGAGAGGCAGTGAGTGAGAGTGTAGAGAGAGGGAAAGAGAGTGTGCGTACTGAGAGAGAGAAAAGGATAGTGAGTGAGAGAAGGAAATGAGAGAGAGAGAGAGAGAAGACACAGAGTGAGAGAGAGAGAGAGAGAGAGAGAGAAGACACAGAGAGGGAAAGAAAACAGAGGGAGTGAGAAGGTTGGGTGAGGGGCCAGAGGTGAAGGTTGGGAGAGTGAGAGATGATTGCGACGACGACGACGATGATGACGATGAGAGGGTTCAGGGTGCGACGACGGTTGGGCGGGAAATTCACCGGCGTCGATGGCAACCAGTGGCCGAGCTCGTTGGCGAGGGAATGAACTGGAAGGGAGCAGGGAGGGGGTAGAGAGGCAAGGCGAGGCGCGCTTGTGGAGCTCGCGAGGCGCGCGGTCGTGGCGACGGGCACGGAGACGTGGCCGACGTGGGGAAACTCGGGAACGTGGGTGAAGGAGAAAAGAGCGGGAGAAGTTGCGAGATGAGGGTTGAGAGAAAGGCGATGGGAGTGGGGGAGAGAGGAATGGAGACGAGGTCGTGCGTCGAGGGAGGTAACGCACGCAAGCGACGGGGCGCGAACGTGGGCGGAGGCGACGGAGTTGGGTCGAGCGCGCACGGGATTGTAGGAATAGAGCCGTTAGAGGAAGAAGATGGGTTAGTGGGCCGGGTCGAATCGAGTTGGGGTCGTAGCTGAGTGAGGCGGGATTGGAGAGTAGGCCGGCCCTCAAAAGTTTAATTAATATGGAGAGAAAACGAAGGGGCCGGGCCGGGGGAAATTGAGGGGAGAAATCATAGAGAATAGGGGCTGGAGCGAAGTGGGCTGGGCCTGAAGAATAAAGGGAAAAATTATTTGGAGAAATAAGATGGTGGGCTGGCTCTGTGGGCTCGGTAAAAAAAATTTTTATACGAAAAGATTAAGTATTTGGATGGGGCTGGGCTTTTTGGAAAATAAGTATAAGATTTGTAAGGAAAAAAAAGAAACGGGCCGGCTGGAATTATTTATTTTAGAAAAAAATGTGTGGGCTTAGGGTTTCAATATGGTTCGGGTTAGGATTTGGGTTTTAGGGTTTAGCTTTCAAAGGAGTTGGGCTGGGTTTAAATCTTAATGATTAGGAGAAATAATAATGGAGTGGGCCTGGGGCTTATTAATGGAAAAATAGGCTGAAGAAATATAAGTTTGGGTTTTATGGATGAAAGAAAAAATAGGGTTTTGAAGAATTAAATTTCTAAATAAAATAATTGAAATTTTAATTACCATAAATAGAGTTTTAAAGTACAAAATACAAACTTGGTATAAAAGAGGCTGGGTATTATATCATACCACCCTTACAAAAATTTCGTCCTCGAAATTCAAAATAAACGATAAGTTATACAAACATAGGCAAAAGCAATTATATTGCAACCATCACATAATGCTTTACTTGAAATAGGCAGATAACGAAATTTGAAAGTTTATTTACGTAAGAATAACATACCAAAGTATAAGTCTAAATAAATATAAGACAGGAACAACTACCAAAGTAACCTATATGTATATAAGAATAGCAATAACAACCATAATGGACAGTGATATTCGAGACGTACTCGACAAAATCGAAACTCAATTATATGCACATGTAGGTATATCAAAAGTAATACATCAGAAATAGTAAGTATAAGGCACAAACATTGATAATAGTAACTATAGGCACACTACTCGAAAATAAAGTAATGACAATGAAATAGTGAAGGATTAGTCGGTAGATTAAAACATCTTAGGATAAGGTATCGATAAAATAGGTTTAAAATATTTTAGAAAGCTGGTATAGCGAAATTAAGAAGCATAGACCAAAAGTATGCGCGGTGTAGGGTTGCGCTACTAAAAATAGGAAAGCTGGTAATGGAGTACTTGAAATGCGTAAAACGGGAATAATCGATAAAATACATTCTTCGATAAATATAAATTAACGAAACCAAATTTTCGAACAACAACGTCCCTAAATATATATATAGGGTAATAGGAAAACACATAAAGAGGTATAGGGCCAGATAGGATAAAGATCAAAGGTCGAGATGTGGCGGCGTTAGGCTGAAAATCAAGGAGATTGGGATCGGGTCAATATAGAAAGTAAGGATGGGCAACAAGGGACTACTAGTGGAAAAGTATGGGGTGGATAACTTTCGACACATCATACGAATCAAGGATTTGAAAGGTTAGCTAACTCGAGGATTTCACTATGAACTTCTCCTCCCAGAAGGATCTCAATCTAGGCACAGACGAAGGATGAATGGTGGCTCATTCCAAGGATCAGAGTGCGGTACTTTACAATCAAAACGAGGGTGAAAAACTATACAACGAGTAGGGGGGACAGTCAGGGAACTCAGCAGAAAAAAAATAAATGAATATGGGCAATAAACAAGTATCAAGCGGACCAATAATAAAAAGGTTTACGAATTCAGAAGATTTATTTCATTCAAGAAAATTTGAAACAAGGCATTCCCAAAGGCGAAAAGTGGCTCTAAACTATACACATTTTATTTGGCCAGAAAGACAACATCAAGAGAAATTCCGTCAGTCGCGGTTGTGGAGATTCAGCAGGTTGCGGTAGGCTCGCGCATTCAGGTAGGGGCGTCCATTTCCATATCGCCTCGCAGGCATCGCCACTGGAAGTTCGTCCACAGCAGGGTCCTGATCTTCTGGTCCTTCTTCCTCGGATGGAGCTTCTTCATCGAGATCCGATTCCATGTGGTTCTCTTCTTCTGGATTTTCTCCCACGGGATTTTCCTCCGCTGGATTTTCTCCTATCGGTTCTTCCTCGGGGTCTTCCTCTATCGGGTTCTCTTCAGAGTCTCCTTCTTCTTCGTCGGAATCAGCTAACACGTTAAACCCTGGGGCAGCTATTTCTTCGTCCTCTGAATCGTTGTTTCCGAAGTTGACCTGGGGATCATTGACCTCATCATCGGAACTCGTCAGTGTGTGATCTAAGGAAACGCATGACTGTGCATCCTCGTCTAGATACGGCGCTGCTCCAGGGTAGGCCATGGCCTGAAAAGAGAAGTCATGATTAGACAGTGGAATACATCAAGGAAAGCTCAGGGTACGAAATATAGGAAAATATGCGGTTGCAGGAACTGAAAGATCAGAATGAAAATACTGTGATAATGAATAGAATTTGACGTAGAGAAAGCATGAGAATGATACATACATTATGATTCAAATTTTATTTCATTCAACTAAAAGTTCGACGGATACAAAGGTTCAAACGGAAGGAAATGTTTATAAGAGGATGACAACATAATACTGAAATTGGAAAACATAAAATTCTTCTTCGACTGCCAGAACGCTGCATCATCGTTACGCGAGTTGAATCCTGTGTTGGGTCCGCTTTATCCTCGAAATTCGAACTAGGTAGAAATCCTCACTTGGCCGCAGTGGAGAGTGTGGACAAGTTTCCTCCTTGTAGTTCTTTCCTTTCTGGGCGACCGTTGATGATATGTTTGTCGGAACCGCATATCAGACATTTCCTTTGGGCACGACGACAATCCTTCTGAAGATGTCCTGGTCTCTTACAATATCCACAGCAAGGGTTCTTCTGATGCTTCTGTTGACGCTTCATCTTCTTCTCTTTTCCTCGTCTAATAGGGATCCCATTATGATAGGAGACTCCCGCTGAGGTCTGACTCACCTGTCTTCTCAGCCCTTCAGCTAATAAGTCGTTGTTCGCTCCTGGGCTTCCTTTAAACCTTGCAGTACACTAAGGATCTCAACAGTCTGATTCTGAGGAGTGGTTATAGACGAAGAGTCGTTGAAAGGCATGATCCTGAGACAACAATTTTGAGAATGATATAAGTCACAAGCTAAACGAATCAGAATACAATATGGATAGGACAAAGATTCAAGAATATCAGAGGTGTCGAATTTATTACAAGTGGGGAATCAACTGTATGACTTTAAGTCACTTGAATAGAGTACGGTAGTGCAATTGCCACCACGTACCCTTGTCAAGTCACCCGAAACCATAGCGAATGGATAGCTGAACGCACGATGTGAACATGGATCAAGAATGACAGTTTACAACCTAGACCGAAGAATGTCTTTGATTGCTAAACAATACACAGAAAACTGCAATCCCAATCGATGCAAAACCTGGCTCTGATACCAACTAAACCATGTCAAGCCCCGCTACCCAAAATACGGAATACGAGGGGTAGACAAGGCCAGCCATGCTCCTACGGTCAGGGAAATGTCCCACCATAGTCACACTTCGGCTTCAAGTTTATCATGGTAAACAGTAAATAATGCTCAGGTAATGAGAAATGCAGTAACTGAAAGAAACAATGTAAAGAACTGACCTGAGGGGGAAACAAATTGGATGTAACTCGGAATGGCAAGTCAAGAAATCTATGATGTGCGTCTGGTTCTTGTCCAGACTAAATCTTCTCCTCACACTGAGCATGCATACTCAGGTCGTCAGAGCGACACAATAGCAATATATTATATATAAAATCAAGTGACAGTTCTAACAGTAGTATTAGGTATGAATAACAGTAAATCAATGACAGCATGAATATGAATGTGCAGTAATCAATGTAGCGGAGCAGTAAAGCAGTAGAACGATATGTCACGTATGTCGACACAGTATATAAGGTATATAAATGCCAGTATCCCTATCAGTCTCTAAGTCTCACTGTACAGGTCACTAAGCCTATCGTCAGTCCAAGTGTGAGAGTCAACCACTCGCGAGTGTCCTCCACCCAAGGGTAGAACCCAAGGGCAAGGGACCACGGGCCCAACATGTAACATGTATATCACGGTGAAATATCACATACCCTGTAAATCTCCATATAACTCCCTAAATATATAAGCCGGCATGGGACTCCCGAGATTCTGTTGAGCTCACACTTAAACTACCCCACACCCCGTGGTCTACATCAAACGCTAACCATAACCCTAAATACTAATCGATCCGTGACAAGTCTGCGCGAGAACTGGAGGCAGGACCTCCATCAAGCACGTCCCGACTAATACCTAAGATAAATGGCAGTGTCTGGTGCCTTATCTGTAACACCCGTGCAAGCGCTTCCATAAGTGTCCCATACCACTTATAGTCACACGTACACGCATCCCACAGACGTCGACAATGCAATAGAATAATAGGGGCACTGATTGTGTACAAGTACGTATCACTTTCACTTAATCACGGATACACGAACAAGGACGTACTTGCCACAATCATCACTAAAATCTAACACTGGGTAAATGCACGATGTCACTAGGTTATCACTACAATGATATGGTTATGATATAATGCGTGAACAGTATATATAGCACGATTAAGGTGTCACAAAAAGTATTCTAACACTTGCACGATTTATCATGAAACGTACGTATATAATTTAGCGAAACGATGAACAGGTAGTAATTAGTATGTTCAGTTGTCCATCCATATAATTTAGTTTCAAGCCAATCGGGTTCCAGGATAGCTAGTTATTACCATTTCATTTTAAGCGCTCGCGGCTGGAAATCCGGTTTCAGAATCAGAAATCCATTTCGCAACGCATTTTAATCCCAGTTGGGATCAGATTTTAGCGATGCTACAGTTGGATGAATTCTAGGGTTTTCAGTAAGGTTTTCAACGCAATAGACGGATCTTCAATCGCATCTGTACGTCAGGAGTTATACACTGTCTAATACTAGTATGTCAATTCTGAATCTGTTGGGACTGTTATGCGTCCCGATCTTTTAAATTACAGAATAAATAACAAATGGTAACGAAACGGTATGAAATTAATTGTGTTGTCTAGATAACAGTTTTATCTAATATAAACAGCGGAGTTCCGCAACCTACGAGTTAAGGAAATCCTGTGGTACCCATTACGGAACAGCAAGTAACAACTGGAGTCTCTCTGGACTGCAGTCCAGAGTCGCACTCCGATCCAATTTTCATCACGGTTTAAGTACAGGAATATCTGGAAACTGGTATGGGGTTAAAGTTTGTCGAGTTGGATTCGATTTGAGCCCTCGAACGCACCATTCTAGTATGTATATGATTTATGGTGAATTTGACAATTTTCAGGTACAAGAAAGTTCCAGTTTTACGGTTAAACTTGAGGGTAATTGTTTTGGTCATTAACGATCAAATTATCCAACGAAATTCATACACTAAGTTCACAGCTATACGGGCCAACCAATACCGTTTAGTTCCGCCAAATTTGATGGGTATTTCCATTGGGAACATATGTCGAACAGGTATGGTACAATATTAAACCAAAAGTGTAACACTATGATTTATGAAATTAACAATTTTAACTAGGATATATAGCATGTAAGCAAGTAAAATACTTGCCTGGAGGCGCACGGCAGCGAGGTACAGTACGGGCGTGCGACGAATTGGCACGATGACAGCAGCAGCTCCGGGTGAGCACGGGTTTCCGGAGGGGTTCTTGCTCGGGAATGATAAAGAGACGAGCTCTGGCGAGGGTGTGTGCAGACGATGAGTTCAGCTGCGACGGGGTTGGAGTTCAGGTGAGGTGCAGGGACGAAGGGTTGGGCCCTGTAGCTGCTCAGCTGAAGGTCAGGGATGCTGGTGCTCTAAGTGGCCGGAGCTCGGGTGTCTGGTGGTGCTGGGTCGCAAGGCTCGATGCAGCGATGGAGGAGCTGTACGGTGGTCGTGGTGGTGTGAGGTTGCGTCTCGTCGGAGGAGGGTTCGATAGTTGGGGTCGTTGGGTTCCAATGCTCGGGTGCTCAGGCGATGATGTCGGGGGTGTGAAGGGGAGAACGAGAGATAGAGAAAGATGAGAGAGAGGCAGTGAGTGAGAGTGTTGAGAGAGGGAAAGAGAGTGTGCGTACTGAGAGAGAGAAAAGGATAGTGAGTGAGAGAAGGAAATGAGAGAGAGAGAGAGAAGACACAGAGAGTGAAAGAGAGAGAGAGAGAGAGAAGACACAGAGAGTGAATGAAAACAGAGGGAGAGAGAAGGTCGGGTGAGGGGCCAGAGGTGAAGGTTGGGAGAGTGAGAGATGATTGCGATGACGACGACGATGATGACGATGAGAGGGTTCAGGGTGCGACGACGGTTGGGCGGGAAATTCACCGGCGTCGATGGCAACCAGTGGCCGAGCTCGTTGGCGAGGGAATGAACTGGAAGGGAGCAGGGAGGGGGTAGAGAGGCGAGGCGAGGTCGCGCTTATGGAGCTCGCGAGGCGCGCGGTCATGGCGACGGGCACGGAGACATGGCCGACGTGGGGAAACTCGGGAACGTGAGTGAAAGAGAAAAGAGCGGGAGAAGTTGCGAGATGAGGGTTGCGAGAAAGGCGATGGGAGTGGGGGAGAGAGGAATGGAGACGAGGTCGTGCGTCGAGGGCGGTAACGCACGCAAGCGACGGGGCGCGAACGTGGGCGGAGGTGACGGAGTTGGGTCGAGCGCGCGTGGGATTGTAGGAATAGAGCCGTTAGAGGAAGAAGATGGGTTAGTGGGCCGAGGACACTGATTTCCTCGGAGTTGAAACGAATCGAGGTATTCCTGCAAAGACGCTGATTTCCTTGCGGGTCGACACGAATTGAGATTCTCTCGTCAAGGACGTTGATTTTCCAGGAATCGAGGTTTTTGCCAAGGACACTAATTTCCTCGGAGTTGAGACGAATCGAGGTATTCCTGCAAAGACTGTGATTTCCTTGCTGGTCGACGCGAATCGAGATGCTCTCACCAAGGACGTTGATTTCCCTGAATCGAGGTTTTGCCAAGGACACTGATTTCCTCAGAGCTGAGACGAGTCGAGAGATTCCTGCAAAGACACTGATTTCCTTGCGGGTTGACGCGAATCGAGATGCTCTCGCCAAGGACGCTGATTTCCCTGTATCGAGGTTTTGCCAAGGACACCGATTTCCCTGGAGTCAAAACGAATCGAGATATTCCTGCAAAGACACCGATTTCTTCGCGGGTCGACGCGAATCGAGGTGCTCTCGTCAAGGACGCTGATTTCCCTGAATCGAGATTTCGGCCAAGGACACTGATTTCCTCGGAGTTGAAATGAATCGAGGTATTCCTGCAAAGACGCTGATTTCTCTGTGGGCCGACGCGAATCGAGGTGCTCTCGTCAAGGACACTGATTTCCCTGAATCGAGACTTTTGCCAAGGACACTGATTTCCTCGGAGTTGAAACGAATCGAGATACTCCTGCAAAGACGCCGATTTCTCTGCGGGTCGATGCGAATCGAGATGCTCTCGTCAAGGACTCTGATTTCCCTGAATCGAGGTTTTTGCCAAGGACACTGATTTCCTCGGAGTTGAGACGAATCGAGATATTCCTGCAAAGACAGTGATTTCCTTACGGGTCGACGTGAATCGAGAGCTCTCGCCAAGGACGCTGATTTTCCTGAATCGAGGTTTTGCCAAGGACACTGATTTCCTCAGAGTTGAAACGAGTCGAGAGATTCCTGCAAAGACACTGATTTCCTTGCGGGTTGATGTTCATATCAGATTTTTGCATTTTCATACCGCCCAATTTTTATCACATTGCATATCGGTAGGTACTCTTGAGCCGTGTTTGCTAGTCAATTGCAGGATACAGGTTCTCAGCTCTAAACGGTGAAATTCATGGAAAAAAACACGATAAAACCCGGGTTCTTGCCAACCACAGATAAAACACGGATCTCCGCTCTTTATCCGTCTGTTGCCACACACCAGTTTAAGAGACAAAATGGCAAATCAATGTCGTTTTCATGCACAAGGCTCAATGGCAACACAAGATCCAAGAAATCTACACGAAGCTCGAGGAAATCATGACAAAAAGATCCACATCAAATCACCTTTTGCTCAACAGAAATTCTGGAAAAATCGTGAAGCAAATCTGAGAAAAATCATATGCCAGAATAAAGTACACAGCAAACCAGGGAAGCACCAAAAAGGCCATGCCCTAATTCAACTATACGGTCGCGGAACCGCGGCCAATAGGGGGTCTAGGCCGCGGTTCCGCGGCCGTACTGGCGCCTCAGATGAAGATTTTGCAGGGGCTTTTTGGTCATTTCATGTCGTGACAGAATATTGCCCTAGATTTCCTTTTCCCTGCCTATAAATAGCCCAGAACCTTGTGAAGCCAAGTGTGCTTAATCTTGTATTTTTTAGGGTTTAGAATACTTGTTTCTTCTTCCTCTTCTCATCTCTTCTCCATTGAAAAACTTGTAGTGAGCTTTTGTGAGTGAAGAATGATGAATAAAGAAGTTCCTTTTGTTATTATATCTTGTCTTGTTCTTTAGTTAAATTATTATTGCTTGTAATTTTCATTTGTTAACTTAGTTGTTGTTATTTCTTATTGTTTCTTTCTTTTCTCTTTTCCTTTATCCTTAAACAACCATGACGCTTACGCTTGATACTTGCCAAGGTGAGGTCGCAAATAGCTAGTTGTTATCTTCTAATCTCCTTCTTTCTATCTTCCTCTTTTGTTTTGTTTTCTTTTCATTATGATGTGTGAGTAGTTTCATACTTGTTAGGGTAGGATAAGGGAAGTTTGAGAGAAGGAAATCTCTCTCACTCTTTCCTTGCCCAACATCTTAAATCGACTCCCGTTAATTGAACCACAATCCGCTCCTTACGGCACCCTATCCTACATGATAGCGGTGATTCCGTAGTGAGACCGGTTGTGGTTGAATTAACCGGAGGTTATGGCTAAGAGCCAAGAACGGATGGACAAGCACCAAAAGGAAGAACTTAAGCATTGGAAAGCCTAGCTTATACTCGCAAGTTCCTTCCTAGTCGTGCTAATCCCCGTTGTTGCCGATTACCGTAACACCGATATTAAGAGTGGCAACGAAAGAAGTGAGCGACTCCTAACTCAAACTAACCTAATCCTAACCCTAACAAGCTCTCTTTACATATCATTTTAACACTTAGTTAATCACAAACAAACCTGGAAAATCGGACTTAACTCGTTAAAGCACATAGAAAAAGACTCCCATCTCCCTGCGGACGACCCGTACTCAACCGGCTAGCTACAGGCGAAACCGTCTTGATTGCGGTAATTAACTAAACTTAAACACGCAGAATTGCTAACAATCAAATGGCGCCGTTGCCGGGGAGACGGTAGTTTATTTCTTTGTGTAATTTCGGATTAACTTGTGAATATAAATATAACCGAAAAACAAAAAAAAATATACTTTGTAAAAAAAATCATCTTGTTATTTTTGATTAGTTTTTGTGCAAGTGTGCAGGATAATACGGAGTTCGAGTTCAGTGCCAAAGACGTGGGAAGATAGACCCACATTTCGCGGCTACACCGCGACGGATCAAAACGAAGCAAACGGTTTACTGTAAAAATCTAGAGCAGATACAGTAAGCAAGTCAAAATTCAGCACATCCAGACAAGCAGAGGACACCCAACAGAGCACCTACAAAAAAATTGAAGGCCCAGCTCCCTGTTCCTGCCGCGGAACCGTGGCATAAGCTGGCTTAGGCCGCGGAACCGCGGCCGTTTGGTGCCTTCGGGCTGCCAAAATTTCTGTAAGTGTTTCTCTCCTCTCTCCCACTCCTCTGGACTCCAATAAACTGTGTTTTCTGCAGCATTCTTTGCGCGAACTCTCTTCCCCCTTCCAATAAACTGTTTTTGTGCAGGATTCTTTGCGCCGCGCTAAAATAAAAATTGTTTGCAGTTGATTTGTTACCGCTTTGCATTCATTAATACGGACTTAAGGGGCTTGAAACCAATTCAGATTGGGTAGGGATTTCATCACCCTTCCCAGGACCCCAGAAATCACAAAAAGCATATGCATTGACCATTGTTAAATTAAAAAATAGTAGACTCAGCCCTAAGGACTTCGCGCTCAATAGGACAGGGGACTAGTTACAGGCATCGGCCGTTTATCCTATCTGACTTTTGCGGTGTCTAGGCAAGTATGACGAAGACAAGTGGTTTATAATTAAGGAACTTCGCGAAAGCGTTGGACAACCTCCCACTTACCTGGCACTTATCTGGCCGCATTTGACGGAGAAGAGGCGGTTTGAGGTCCTATTTCTAGCCCTCTGGAACAGTTAGGAGCTGTCTAGCAGACCTAGGTGACCCTAGATCTAGGTGTGATTGTGCATATCTTGTTTGTGATTGCTTAAAGCCGTAAGTCCGTACATATTCCTGTAAAGCTCTTTCTAAAAAAAAAACAAAAAAAGGGAAAAATCAAAAACTTTTATAAAAACTTGCCCTTTGTCGCCAAATCCATTTTTCACCCACCACCCATCGTATTTCTCCATTGACGTTTTCTTACCCTTACCTTCTCCGCTTTGACTATACTAAACTCATTTAGTGTATGTCCGCTTGGACTCGGGACACTAGCGCCCGCTTAGTCCGCGTTACGTTAGTCGCTACCGACTACGCGATCGACTCAGACGTCGAAACTCCGTCCACTCCTCTTTCACCCTTACCTTTGCCGGCCAACTCCGACGTTGACCGGAATTCTGTTCATACATCCTCACCTTCACCTTCACCATGCTCTTCTTCCGCGATTTCAGGATTTAATCCAAACATCCCTACAACTCCCCCGGGATTGATTCGACCTCCTATGGATACGAATAACCCACCACCACCGCCTATTGTAGCGCCGCAGCGAATCGCGCTCCAGGATCGTTTCTATCCCACCCGTTCTGCACTTCCCACCTGCCTTTCTCTTCCACCGGCCAATGGGGATAATTTTGAAATTAAGCCCCACTTCATCAACATGCTTCCGCGATTTCATGGGCTTGAATCTGAAGATGCCTATATCTTCATCAATAAATTTCAAAACGTTTGTGCCATGATGAAAACTACCCAACTGTCGGACGATGCTATACGGCTACGGGTCATTCCGTTCACTTTATGCGATCTTGCTGAAAAATGGCTGTATAGCACCGCTTCCTACTCCATAACCAGTTGGGACGAGTTTGTTAAAGCGTTTCTTAAGAAATTTTATCCGAATCATAAAACCGTAAGGATCCGCAATGAAATCAACCAATTCTCTCAGCTTCCTTCTGAACCCTTCTAGAAGTGCTTTGACCGGTAGAAAGACCTTTTTGTTCAGTGTCCTCACCATGGTATCGAGAGATGGCAACTTTGCCAAACCTTATACGAGGGCCTGAACCCAGCAACGAAGCAGTTGTTGGAAACCATCTGTCAGGGCCACTTCCTATCGAAATTTGACAAGGAAGCGTGGCAATTCTTCGACGACCTTGCGGAGCAAACGCTATAATGGGAGAGCACCAGACCGACTTCTTCTTCTTCTACCTCCACTTCTACCGGTCAGTCTAGGGTAGGAATTCACCAACTTGATGTCTCTATTGCGATGAAAGCTGAAATGGCTGCAATAACGAGAAAGCTTGAAGCGATAGAGAGCAAATTTTCTTCTCCTGCTCCTGCCCCTGTTCTCCCCCTTCGTACCATTTGTGCTTGTTGTTCTGATCCTTCTCACTTGACCGAAGAGTGTCCTTACAATCCACCATCTTAAGGACAGGATCAGGTTAATGCTGCATTTCAGCAAAGACCGAGGAATGATCCATACTCTTCCACTTACAATCCCGGTTGGAGGAACCACCCCAATTTCGCCTGGAATCAGAATCAGAATCAATTCCAAGGCAACAATTTCCAAAGGGCCCCTCCTCTGCAACAACAAGCGCAACAACAAACTCAACAGCAGTTTCAGCAGCCCTTCCAACCCCAACCTTTTCAAAATCAGACGAACAACTTTGCACCCAACAATTCTTTTCCACTAAATAACTTTGTTCCGTCAAACAACGATAAGGTTTCCTCGCTCGAACGAAGTCTGGAGGCATTCGTTAAACAATCGACACAATCCACCGCAAACATCCAGTCTTCCATTCAGTCCTTAGTGCAACACACTGCCGCTCACGGGCAAAGCATCAAGACCATCGAGGCCCAGATTGCACAGCTGAATGCGGCCTTAAGCAAGCGAGAGAAAGGGAAGCTCCCGTCCCAACCACTCCCAAATCCCGGTCACCCACATAATGTACATGTTGCTCTTGAACAACAGAACCATAATGTGAGTGCCGTGACCACATTGAGATCGGGAAGGATGCTGCAAAACAACATTGGCACACGGATCAACGATGACACCCCGGCCACTGCTTCTTCTTCTTCTTCTTCTTCTTCTTCTTCTCCTGCTTCTTCGTCTTCTGAGCCTATTCTCCGATCTTCACAAGGCTCTCCTTCCTCTTCTTCTGCTCTGAATGGACCCACTTCTCACTCTACGATTCTGAGATCCGTTCCAACTCCACAATCTCCTCTACAAGTATTAGACTCAACCACTTTTAAAAATGCCCCATTTCCAAACCGGTTGAAGTCTAATAAACAAAATCCACAAATGGAGAAGATTCTGGAGTTATTTAAGCAGGTTAACATTAACATTCCTCTTTTAGATGCTGTCCAACAAGTCCCGTCCTACGCGAAAATCTTAAAGGACTTGTGCACGAAAAAGAGGAAATCTCAGGTACCAAAGAAAGTTTTCTTGGCTAGTGCTGTGAGTGATGCTCTTACCCAATCTTTACCACAAAAACGGAAGGACCCTGGTTGTCCTACGATTTCTATTACCATTGGGGATAAGAACATCAACCGCGCACTATTAGATCTTGGTGCCAGTGTTAACCTGCTTCCATACTCAGTATACGAGCAATTAGGCGTAGGAGAGATGAAACCCACGCACTGCACTCTCCAAATGGCCGACCGATCGATCACCCATCCTAGGGGTGAGCTAGAGGATGTGTTAATCAAAGTCGGGGACTTCATATTCCCCGTTGACTTCATTGTATTAGACACACAGCCTGTAGCTAACCCCCGGAATCAAATTCCGGTGATACTCGGTCGCCCATTCCTTGCAACCTCAAATGCTGTGATCAATTGTCGCAATGGTTCGATGAACCTATCTTTCGGAAACATGACGATTGAACTCAACATTTTTAGGTTGGGAAACCAGCCCTCCGAACCTAATGCTCATATACTGGACGTCTGCTCGATCCAGGAGATCACCCCAGAAGAATGTGAATTCGAGAAGTTTCTGTTTGATCACGATAATCTTGATGCCACTAGTGCGTTCCTCTTCGAACCTGCTGCTGTTTCTGCGCCCGACAACGACTGCGAGTTTTCACGTTTTCGAACGATCTTAGCCGCTCACAACCCGAGTTTGAATCCTTCGAATTTTTGGATGAGTTACCTGAACCATCCAACTCGGTCGCCTATACTCGTTTTGAACCTTTGCTGGAGTCCTTTGAGTTCGAGACCTCTGCACCAATCTTGCCTTCAATCGTTTCACCTCCAACGCTCGAACTCAAGCCGTTGCCGTCTCACCTTAAGTACGCTTACTTAGGTGAGAATGAGACCCTCCCTGTCATCATCTCGACTTCTCTAGCTCCCGAGCAAGAGAAAACCCTTCTCGCGGTCTTGCACAGCAACAGGTAAGCTTTTGGCTGGTCCATGGCGGACATCAAGGGGATTAGTCCCCTGATCGTTGAATATCACATTCATCTGATGAATGATGCCAAACCAGCCCGGGATCCACAAAGACGTCTCAATCCAATCATGAAAGAGGCTGTGAAGAAGGAGATCGTAAAATGTCTAGATAGTGGTATCATTTACCCTATCTCTGATAGCCAGTGGGTTAGCCCCATCCATGTTGTCCCCAAGAAATCAGGTATAACGGTCATAACCAACGAGGCGAACGAGTTAATCCCTACTCGCACCCAAACTGGGTGGCGAGTATGCATTGATTACAGAAAACTCAACGCCGCAACGCGGAAGGACCACTTTCCGCTACCTTTCATTGACCAAATGCTTGAACGATTGGCCGGACACGAGTACTACTGCTTTCTTGATGGCTACTCCGGCTATAATCAGATTCCCATTGCCGAAAAAGACCAGGACAAGACCACATTCACTTGTCCTTTCGGCACGTTCGCATATCGTCGCATGCCCTTTGGGTTATGCAATGCGCCCGCTACCTTCCAGCGGTGTATGATGGGAATCTTCTCGGACATGGTGGAAAAATTTCTGGAGATTTTCATGGATGATTTCTCCATCTTCGGCGATTCCTTCAACGAGTGTTTGCTGCATCTTGACGCTATCCTTACTCGATGTAAGGACAAGAATCTCACTTTGAATTGGGAGAAGTGCCACTTCATGGTGCGCGAAGGTATTGTCTTAGGACATATTATCTCGCAAAATGGCATAGAGGTTGACAAAGTGAAGATTGAGGTCATTTCTAATCTCCCTCCTCCCAGATGCGTCAGAGATATCCGAGCCTTCCTTGGCCATGCCGGTTTCTATAGACGGTTCATCAAGGACTTTAGCAAGATTACTAGGCCCTTGACTCTTTTGCTGGCCAAGGATACGCCATTCGATTTCAACTCGAGCTGTGTGACTGCATTCGAGTCATTGAAAAGCTCACTCACTTCTGCTCCCGTTCTTTCTTCGCCTGACTGGACGCACCCATTTGAGATTATGTGCGATGCATCCGACTTTTCCATTGGTGCTGTCCTTGGACAACACATCAACAAGATGCCGCACGTAATCTATTATGCGAGCCGAACCCTGAACGACGCCCAACTCAATTATACAACAACTGAGAAGGAATTCTTAGCTGTTTTATTTGCTTTAGAAAAGTCCAGGCCTTACCTCATCGGCTCTCCAGTCATTGTCTACACCGACCATTCTGCTCTGCGCCATCTTTTTGCGAAGAAAGATGCAAAATCTCGGCTAATACGTTGGATCCTCTTTCTTCAAGAGTTTGACCTTGTCATTAAGGACAAACGAGGATGTGAAAACGTAGTTGCCGACCATCTCTCACGACTTCCTTTTTCGCCTTCGCTTCCAATTCCGATCAACGACGTTTTCCCGGATGAACAGCTCTTGACAATATCTTGCGAACCCTGGTTCGCAGATATTGTGAACTATTTGGCCACAGGATTACTACCGACTGAATGGTCAAGTCAGGACAGACTTCGCTTCTTATCCCAAATAAAACACTTTTACTGGGATGAACCCTATCTGTTCAAGTACTGTCCCGACCAGATTATTCATCGGTGTGTCCCTGACGATGAATTCAAGAGTGTGCTATCATTTTGCCACGATCAAGCGTGTGGCGGGCATTTTGGCCCCAGAAAGACAGCTGAGAAGATCTTGCAATGTGGTTTCTACTGGCCATAACTCTTCAAAGACGCTCATGACTATTGCAAGACTTGCTCCCGGTGCCAACACTTGGGCCGGATATCCCGGAGGAACGAGATGCCGCTCCAACCAATCTTGGTTATGGAGATTTTCGATGTTTGGGGGATCGATTTCATGGGGCCGTTTCCCAGCTCTTTCGGGAACTTGTACATCCTTCTCGCTGTTGATTACGTCTCTAAATAGGTCGAGGCTGTGCCCAGCCGGACTAACGACAACAAGGTTGTCGTTAGATTTCTTAAAGAAAACATTTTCTCCCGTTTTGGGCACCCCCGAGCGATCATTAGCGACAATGGAAGTCATTTCTGCAATAAGACTTTCGAGGCCTTGATGCGGAAATATTCCATTAATCATAAGCTCTCCACGCCCTACCACTCCCAAACCTGCGGGCAGGCCGAAGTTTCAAATCGGCAAATCAAGCAGATACTGGAGAAGACGGTTTCCAAGAACCGTAAGGATTGGTCGCTAAAACTCACTGATGCCCTTTGGGCCTTTCGAACCGCTTATAAGACCGATCTTGGCATGTCTCCCTATCGGCTTGTGTACGGAAAAGCTTCCCACCTACCTGTCGAAATAGAGCATCGCGCATTTTGGGCGATAAAGGAGCTGAATCTGTCTCTCGAAGATGCGGGCAGCCATCGGAATCTGCAGTTGAACGAATTAAGCGATCTTGGGGATGAGGCTTACGATAATGCGGTTGTCGTTAAAAACCGAACGAAGGTGTTTCACGATAAACACCTTTTGCGCAAAACTTTCGTACCTGGTCAGCAGGTACCGCTTTACGACACCCGACTACACTTCCATCCAGGAAAGTTCAGATCTCGCTGGAAAGGGCCGTATTTGGTGCGGAATGTGTATCCGCAGGGCGCTGTGGATTTGGAAAATCCAAAGGACGGTTCATTTTTCAAAGTGAACGGACACTGACTAAAACCATACCTTAGCACCGAACTAACAGAGGAGCTCCTGGTCTTACAGGAGCCGGTTTACCCTGCATAATCTTCCTCTGCCTACCACCAAACTTCGGTTATCCAGCCAAGAACAGTGGACACTGTTCCAAATAAGTTTGGGGGTATGTATAAACCATTTTGTATATATTTGTAGATATTCTTTTCCATTCTTTTTCTTTTTCTTTTCTTTAAAAACAAAAAAAAAAAAAATTTGTGTATCACTAACTGACAATTTTGACCCTTCAAATGATCTCTTCATGCAATAACAGTGAGGACACTGTCCAGTTTAAGTTTGGGGGTACGCTCGGTACGCATTTCTAACCTTCGCATCCATATGTATATTTTGCATCGGCATATTAAAATCCATAAAATCCATAAAAATCTGAAAATTTTCTAAAAACATAAAAACTTTTCTGTCAAGTTAGCTAGTGGGAGAACTCTGATTCAACATTTCGACGGTTTTTGTTTGATAAGATAAGAATAACTAAATCTTATTTTTAGATTTTCAAAACTTGAAAGATAACTCTCCTTTGAAGTTAACTATAGTTGATATACGTCTTTACATCACACTACACGTGTCGTGAGTTTTGGAAATTAGATGACAAGTCTTTTATGTCTAAAAACTTTTAAATGGATAAATGATTTTCTGAGGATCAAATAGGTTTGTTCTGAAATAAGTAATATCAAGAATAGTTTATGAAGTGAAATGAATATGAAGGGATATTATTGATGCTTTAATTGGAACTAAGTCTGAAAAATAACCCATCTGAAACTTGATTGGAATGATTACACACCGAACCCACTAAACACGTCTTTTATCCAAAAAAATAATTGAACTGCCGGTTATGTCTCCGTTCGTATTGAATCATCATGATTTTCACGCCAAACTGTCTTTTGTTTTTGGACCTAGGTAACTTGAATAATTAAGTCCGCTGGGGTGTTTCTACACCTAATGCCCTAAAGCCAACTGGTTTGGGTGCATTGGCCTAAAGCTCGCTAAGAAACCTAGAAAGTCCAGATTAAAACAAAGTCAAGCAAATGTTCTCTCCGAGTTAAAATTCCTAACGGTCCTTTGTGTGAGAATAATTTTGATAAAAGACAGGCTTTTATAAAAAAAAAATTTTAGCGGAGATATGAAGGTTTTATTCTATGATAAAGACTATTGTCCGTTCACAGAGGTGTGTATGAAATGAAAACAAGAAAAAGATGGAGTGAAAAATAAGACCTAGTTTCCTGTTAGGGAAGATAGAAATTTTGAAGTTGAAACTTTACTGGAAAACGAAACTTGAAAAATGCTTAACTCTTTATAAAACTTATGTGATCCTTTCAAAATTTTTATCTGGGCTTTATTGTGTAACATGATGACTTAAATCGATCCTTCTGGAAACTTAACGACACTATTTGCACTGCACGTAAAGAAATATAAAATCTGTAGTTAAATAAGAAGCGAGGTGTGAAAAATAAGGGTTTGATAATCTAGACTTGGGATCATAGAATTGTTATTTTCTGAAAACAAAACTTTAGGGTTTTGAATCATAGTAATTTCGCAAAACTAGCTTGACCGGATTTTATGGGTTGTATCCGCTGAAAACCCTCATGAGACAACACTCCTCCTACTAGGTCCACCTAGAGGTTTAACGGCATGTTGCACATGCTCAGTGCAATCGCGTTCCCTGCGAAAGTGAGGTTAGGAAATTTTTTTGTGAATAAATTGGCTTTGCTCGGGACGAGCAAATGATAAGTTTGGGGGTATTTGTTCATATCAGATTTTTGTATTTTCATACCGCCCAATTTTTATCACATTGCATATCGGTAGGTACTCTTGAGCCGTGTTTGCTAGTCAATTGCAGTATACAGGTTCTCGGCTCTAAACGGTGAAATTCATGGAAAAAACACGATAAAACCCGGGTTCCTGCCAACCACAGATAAAACACGGATCTCCGCTCTTTATCCGTCTGTTGCCACACACCAGTTTAAGAGACAAAATGGCAAATCAATGTCGTTTTCATGCACAAGGCTCAATGGCAACACAAGATCCAAGAAATCTACACGGAGCTCGAGGAAATCATGACAAAAAGATCCACATCAAATCACCTTTTGCTCAACAGAAATTCTGGAAAAATCGTGAAGCAAATCTGAGAAAAATCATATGCCAGAATAAAGTACACAGCAAACCAGGGAAGCACCAAAAAGGCCATGCCCTAATTCAACTATACGGCCGCGGAACCGCGGCCAATAGGGGGTCTAGGCCACGGTTCCGCGGCCGTACTGGCGCCTCAGATGAAGATTTTGCAGGGGCTTTTTGGTCATTTCATGTCGTGACAGAATATTGCCCTAGATTTCCTTTTCCTTGCCTATAAATAGCCTAGAACCTTGTGAAGCCAAGTGTGCTTAATCTTGTATTTTTTAGGGTTTAGAATACTTTTTTCTTCTTCCTCTTCTCATCTCTTCTCCATTGAAAAACTTGTAGTGTGCTTTTGTGAGTGAAGAATGATGAATAAAGAAGTTCCTTTTGTTATTATATCTTGTCTTGTTCATTAGTTAAATTATTATTGCTTGTAATTTTCATTTGTTAACTTAGCTGTTGTTATTTCTTGTTGTTTCTTTCTTTTCTCTTTTCCTTTATCCTTAAACAACCATGACGCTTACGCTTGATCCTTGCCAAGGTGAGGTCGCAAATAGCTAGTTGTTATCTTCTAATCTCCTTCTTTCTATCTTCCTCTTTTGTTTTGTTTTCTTTTCATTATGATGTGTGAGTAGTTTCATACTTGTTAGGGTAGGATAAGGGAAGTTTGAGAGAAGGAAATCTCTCACTCTTTCCTTGCCCAACATCTTAAATCGACTCCCGTTAATTGAACCACAATCCGCTCCTTACGGCACCCTATCCTACATGATAGCGGTGATTCCGTAGTGAGACCGGTTGTGGTTGAATTAACCGGAGGTTATGGCTAAGAGCCAAGAACGGACGGACAAGCACCAAAAGGAAGAACTTAAGCATTGGAAAGCCTAGCTTATACTCGCAAGTTCCTTCCTAGTCGTGCTAATCCCCGTTGTTGCCGATTACCGTAACACCGATATTAAGAGTGGCAACGAAAGAAGTGAGCGAATCCTAACTCAAACTAACCTAATCCTAACCCTAACAAGCTCTCTTTACATATCATTTTAACACTTAGTTAATCACAAACAAACCTGGAAAATCGGACTTAACTCGTTAAAGCACATAGAAAAAGACTCCCATCTCCCTGCGGACGACCCGTACTCAACCGGCTAGCTACAGGCGAAACCATCTTGATTGCGGTAATTAACTAAACTTAAACACGCAGAATCGCTAACAATCAGTTGACGTGAATCGAGATAATCTCGCCAAGGACGCTAATTTCCCTGAATCGAGGTTTTGCCAAGGACAATGATTTCCTTAGAGTCGAAACGAATCGAGGTATTCCTGCAAAGACATTGATTTCTTCGTGGGTCGATGCGAATCGAGGTGCTCTCGTCAAGGACGCTGATTTCCCTGAATCGAGGTTTTTGAGTTGACTTGATTCCGAGACGGGGTCATTGGATGACTCCAGATTTTCTGTGAACCGTAGAGTCTTGGAACTGGGGACTTTGTCGTGGCTCTGATTGATGGTATAGTATCTGTGTTCTGCTGGAATGAGGAGGCACACCGTTGTTGGTCTTCAGGCCGTAGATGTGGCCATTGAGATTTGGAACTAGGGACTTTGCCATGGCTCCGCTTCGTTGCGACTCTGAGGTCGGTTGTTGACGTCGCATCTGCATCCTGCTGGAGTGAGGAGAAACGCCGTTGGTGATCTTTAGGCTATCTGTGAACCGTCGAGATTTAGAACTAGGAGACTTTGCCATGGTTCCATTGTTTTGACCCTGGGATCGTTTGTTGACGTCGCATCCGCATCCTGCTGGAGTAAGGAGAAACGTCGTTGGTGATCTCTAGGCTGTCTGTGAACCGTTGAGATTTGGAATTAGGGGACTTTACTATGGTTCCGGGGTAGTCTCTAGGCTGTCTGTGAACCGTCAAGATTTGGAACTAGGGGACTTTGCCATGGCTCTGTTTGTTGATGTTGCGTCTGCATCCGATTAGAGGGAGGAAGAATGTCGGTGTTGATCTCTAAGTTGTCGATGTTGACGTCGAGACCCTGAAGCTAGGGATCTTCCTTCACTTCATTTGTTGACATTGTGTCTACAATATTGCGACGAATGTCGAGATTGTATTTATGTTGTCTATGAACCGTCGAGATTTGGCTTCGCTTTGACGAAGCCTGGTGGGACGATATGGTTCCTTTCTTGTTTGTGCCCATGGATTGTATACATGGGTCAATGTGACCTCACCTGCAGGGCAAGAAGTTTCATTCTTTCATTTTTTTAAATTCTTTCCGCGATGCTCTATCATTTCAGCTTTTTACATTGCGAAAATCGCGATTGCCTAATCATTTTGGCTATTTTTCGCGGTGCCCAATTATTTCGGCTATTTTTCTTTTTACTCGCTACTTTTTATTGCGAGTTGCCCAATCATTTCGGCTGTTTTTGTATGCATACATTTTTACTTGCTGATTTCGTTACAAGTTGCCCCATCATTTCGGCTATTTCATATGCATTTTTGGCTCGCTGATTTTTTATCGCAAGTGTGGAACTTGAAATCTGGTGCCAATCTCAGCATCAGCATCGCTGCGACTGGAATATTGCCAGGAGCGAATCATCATTTGCCATGAAAGGACTTGGAATTTGATACCGATTTAGGCATTAGCATCGCTACAACTGGGATATTGCCAGGAGCGAATCATCATTTGCCTCTGTCGATGTCGAACAAAGGTGGCTTAGCAAATAGGGTTAGGATCCCGTCGACTAAGGCTTTTGACTTCATGAGCCGTAAGGGTCTCATAAAGGTGTTTCTCCCTACGAGTCGTGAGGATCTCGTAGGTGCATTTTCTCCTTAGGAATCGTGAGGATTCCTAAGTTTGTGTTCGCTTATAAGTCGTAAGGATCTTACAAGAGTGTTTTCTCCTTACAAGTCGAGAGGACCTACACGTGTTTGTTCACTGTGTGAGCATATCCCTAGTCGCTGGTGGGACTCTGTTAGGGAAATGTTTATTCGTGCCCGTGGATTGTATACAAGGGTCAGCATTGAACCGCTTGTTGGGCAATCTATGGGTTGTGATGGCTTAAGAACAGGTTCAGATCCCTGTAACTTAAGGCTTTTGAATCCTATGAGCCGTGAGGGTCTCAAAGGGGAATTCTCCTTACGAGTCGTGAGGATCTCATAAGTGTGTTTTCTCTTTAGGAATCGTGGGGATTCCTAAGTGTGTTGTTCCCTTGTGAGTCGTAAGGATCTCACGCAGGTATTTCTCCTTACAGGGCTGAGAGGACCTTGCAAGTGTCTTTTAACGAGATTGTGCCTTTTCGAGTTTTCACAAAACTCGCCGGTAGTCCCGCTGTTTTTACTCACGGAGTCCTTTCGGGTTTTCATTCGTTCCCATTTCGCTTATGAACGTACCCTTCTTTTTTTTTACCACGTCAGCCTGGGGATGCCGCGGATTTGTAGTAGTTTAAAGATATTTCAGTCATTTGTTCATAGGTCCGAGATTTTTCGGGCAACGTACGATTACGCAGCTAGATTTTCTCGCAAATCTTCGCATCTTTTGTGTCGGAGGTGGATTCCTTGAAGAGAGGGCTGGGGACAATTTCTTCGTCAGAGTTGCGTCCAAAGGTGATAACTTGCAATCTCTTGGTGTCGACTCTGTGACAGTTGCCAGCAGCTCTTTTGCGCTCATTTGTCGTGTTTTTATGTTCCCGACGAGCCTTGCGCTTCACTCGTTGAACGTGTTGTCGGTGGGCAACATATCCCTGCCACCAGTTTTTCAAGGCTGTGCACTCCTCGATAGGGTGTGTAATCCTCTGATGGTATAAGTAGAAGTTAGGATGTATGTCCGCTTTATCAAGATATACCTCTAGGAGAATTTCCTTTGAAAGAGGGCAACTTCATTCCTATTGACAGGGCCCTAGCGAATCATTTCCTTACTTTAAGCTTGCTTTTGCTGGCGATAGGGATGCTTCGATCCGGTTGGGGTGCCTTGACCTTTTCATCCAGTCGTCGGCGTTTGGCTTTTTCGAATATAGCCAGTTCGCGCTCTCGATTGGCTTTGCTTTTCTGACGGGCTTCGTTCAGTAGCAAGTCGATCATCTCGTCAGACGGTTCCAAGGGTTTTGGCTTCGATCCTGCCCCCAGCTCCTCTACATTATTTTCTGATGCCGAGTGAGCTTCTTTGTTATTTAGTGACGAATGAGAGATCATGTGGCAACTTGCCACATAATCTTCTGGTTCCTGTGACGAGTTGTCTCCCTTATCATTGTCGCTATCTCCGACCTCCAGGATATGGTTGAGAAATTCTTGGAGTGTGACTGGAGTTCGCGCCTTTTGGTTGTATTCCTTCAGCGCGTCAATATGCTTTTGCAAGTCCGTGCGGTTGTCATCAAACTGCGCGGGCTTTTTGGTCTTCTTCTTTTTCTTCGAATACTTTGACAGCCGGGCCTGAATGTTTTGTCGACCATTACTATTAACTCCCAATGTTGGATGTGGTTTCAGCATCCTCTCGATAATCTCCGGTTCTTGCGGACTTTTCCACCTGATCGCCGGACATGTTTGATGATCTTTCAGCATTTTTTTCGTTTTTGCCGAAAGAACAACTTCCTATGGAGCTTCCTCTATGAATGAGCATGATGCCCCCGGCATGTCCATCTTTTTCGGAGCATGTGGTTGTGGCGGGTTCACCTTCCAATTTTCAGACAACACGAATTTGCCTTGCTGGTATTGGTCTTCAACCCAATTTTTGAAGACATAGCAATCTTCGATCGGATGGCCCAATACTCGGTGGTAGGGGCAGTAATTAGGATCGTTGATGTCATTCGATCGCGTTGGGTATCTTGACTCCGATTGAGTGATGAGCCCATTGCGCACTGCTAGTTCAAACAGTTTCCTTGTTTTATCCCGGGGAAACGAGTAAGGACGTCTCAACTTCTTATTGAGGGATTGCCGCTTGTTGCTTTGGCGAACAACCGGTCACGGGCCACCCGGTTGTCGTTGAGCATTGGTGATGAAGGTTGCTTTCCCTTTACCCTTTTCATTCTAAGGCTCCATCTTTGAAGAGGAAGGCCTATGGCCCATCTAGTCCATTTGGGCCAGCTTGTCAATCAAGGCCTGGAAGGTGGTCGGCTTGAAGAACATCATGAATTGGGATATGGTCGCTTGAGGGTCAAGAGTACCCACGAACATGCCTACCACAGGCGCTTCTTCGATACGCTACTCGCACTTCGACCATAGATTCCGCCACCGTATTGCATACTGAACCCATGTCTCCCCTGGCTTCCCTCGGGCATTGATCAACGCCGTGATTGGGGTGTGTTCGCTAGCGCTTGTGAAATGCTGAGTGAATAGCAACTCCATTTCCGTGAATGTTTTGACGGAGTCGTTGGGAAGCTCTGAGTACCATTCGAATGCCGTTTCCGCCAAGCTACCGACGAGTTGGCGAAGCAGTAGCTTATCATCTCCTCCAGTGTTGCCGCAGAAAGCCCTGAACTGAGCGACATGCTGATGCGGATTTCCCATCCCCTTATATACGTCGAATTTGGGGATCGTGTATCCCGGTGGATACTTTATTTGGTCATACTAACCCGGATAGGGTCGTCCAGTTTTAATAATTTGCCCAGCCGCTTCATCCGCCTGATGAACTCGTATCTGCTGAGCGATGTAATCATCTGTCACGCCCCGCTTCCTAAAGTACGTTAAAGTGGGCACATGACATAGCCAACCATGCTACCTGTGGATAGGAAAAATCCTTCCACAGTCACATTACGGCTGTGGAGATATCAAGAACAGGAAAGTAAACTAACTATCTAGTACATGTCCATAAGCCAGAGTAAAAGAGTCAAGAGATAACAATATGCGGAAGACAAAAGATACAATAAATGAAACACCTGGAGTGAAACTACGTACCGACAGGAACCTCACCGCTCGTCCAACAGCGGCAAAACTCCTAATCAGTCTGCCGCAAAGTAGGAGAATCTGGGCCATGCAAAACCCAGACGTCAGCGCGTCAAGTCATCAAGTAATAATATAATAAACAGGCAATGCAAATATAAACATGAATAAAGCAAGAATAACAATAATATGAATCAGAGCAGTGCAGGGTAGTGTGCAGTGGGTGAACTGGACTAATCTATTAGGTTCTCTGTTCTAAAGTCTTTGAAACCAAATTGATGAATCATCGATGTAACTCAATAGTATCCCGCACATACCCGGGACCACGGCCACAATATTCTCGGCTGCAGCCAAGACATGTCACTAGGCACAAGACAGGAATGTGTACACTCGATAGTATCCCGTACATACCCGGGACCACGGCCACAATATTCTCGGCTGAAACCGAGACATGCCGCTAGGCACAAAACAGGAATGTGTACACTTAGGACAGGTAGTGAACTGTCGAGTTACAAGTCAGGTTTCACCTTTTCCCCATACCCCCAAGTTATAAGTGTATGTCAAGTCAGGTATCCGAAATCAAGAAACTAATGCCAATACAGGATCAGGTAAACAGGTTTGTCTGGATAGACAACAGGAACGGTCCATGAGGACTACATGTCAGGTTTGTTGGCATTAGACGATCAGGTAACGGGTCAGGTCATGGTACATCATATCAAGTCAAGCAGTATACGGTACCATGTCGGGTCAATCAATTTGTAGGTAGCAAGACAGGTCAAGAAGCAAGCGATATCACAGGTGTGCTCACAATCAGTTATACAAGCAAGTATGGTTATCATCACATGATATAAGCAATGAATTAAACAATAAGCAGATTTACTCAATTTGCAGTACAGCTATCAGTTGTGTCACAGAGAAGATTTCAATGTCATGCGAATGCAGTATGACAATTATGGCCTTTTAATCATGTTAACAAGTTTAAGAACTTTAGAGGTGCAATGATTTATATAAGGGTTCAATACAGCTATTACAGGTTAAAATGCACACGAGTGTCCAAATGGGACGAAACTATAGAGATAAATGCCATAAGCTATGTCAATATTAAAAATGTGATTAAACGGTAAATGTGGTTATTAGGTTCAGTTGCAAACTGTAGGTTCCAACTTTAAAGATAAAATGATATATAACAATATTGTACATGAAAAGTGGGAAATTATAATACCAAAGTTAAATTGCGGGTTTTAGGGTGTCATTAATTATAAGTAAATATTGTTTAGCATGTAGCAAGGGTTACTTGCCTCGACGGGTCGCGAATCGGGAAAACGGAACGTAGAATGTCGGTGGGGAAAACTCGCGACGGGCGCACGGTTCACGGAATGAACCTAAACGACGAACAGTGGAACCACACGAGTCGGGGTACCTCGCTGGAACGTCGAGACACGTCGTCGGCATTGTCGGATTCCCGAGATTCAAAACAACAGTGAAAAACTCACAAGAGAAAGTATGGAATAAGAAACAACAAAGGAGGACAGAGAAGTTGAGGGAAGGAGGCTTACCCGAGGATCTTCAGAGGCGATAGCGTCGACGGTGGTGATCGGCAAGGCTCTGGCAAGGGTTCAGGGCACTCAGTCGAGGGTTAGGTTGCACTAGGGTTTTACTGTAAGGTAAGTGCAGGTCTGCTGGGGGTGTTGATGCAAGGGCGAGGGAGGAAACGAGATGGTGAAGATGGTGGGGTGAGGCTAGGGTCGCCGGCAATGGAGGAACGGCGACGAGGTGGCGCGGGTTGTGGTTACATGGTGGGTGCACGGATCTAGGGTTGTAGGTGAGGCAGTAGACGAGAGGAGGAAGGACAGGAAGCCGAGGTGACTGAGGAGGAGGCGCAGGGGCGGTGTGAAGGCGACGACGAAGGTGATGGGTTCGCCGGGTTTGCATTGGTGGCCTCGTCGGGGTGTGCAGGCGCTCGGGATCATGGGGAATAGAGGAAGGAGGTGGGTGTGGCTGCGATGAGGGCGAGGAAGCAAGGAGGCCGGTGAGGGTGGTGCCGGCATTGGGGTTGCGGTGGCGGGGGGCACGCGGCTGGGGTTCTCGTGGGGTTAGGTTCGTTCTGTGAAAGAAATGAAGAAGGAGGAAGAAAAGAGAATATATACGTGGGAGAGAGAGAGGGATATAGGGGGGAGAGAGAGAGAGAGAGAGAGAGAGACGGGAGAGAGAGCAAGGAGTGGGGCCCACGGAAATTGGAGAAAGCTGATTGGCTGAGAGAAGGATTTAGATGTTAGGAAAATTAAATTAAAGATTTAAAAGATGTGAGTGAACAGTAAGAATTATATAGTTAAGAAATATTCGATAGTTTAAAAAATATTAAAATTTGGGATTTTGGCGCAAAGTAAAACATTTCCAAATCGCGTCCGGGTCAGGTCCAAAAATTTGAAATTGAAATAATAGAATTTTAAGCGGGATCCAAAAGTGAAAATGAAGTGTTTTATGATCAAAAAGCATACCCCCAAAACGGACACACGTATGTGCACGTAGCCGTCCAAACTCGCTCGTTTCACTGAACGGGACGAGAACACGACGCACGGACGCTACAACGGGGTTAGGGGTGTCAAGCAGGCCAAGATGAATATTTTTAATTTTATTTTAGATGCCATAAATTATTATATGTAGAAATGAATTTGCCGGGTAAAATTTACAGTAAATAACAATCAAGCAAGATAAGTGAAATGAGTACCACATTACGCTCAAACAGTAACTGAAATTGGTAGCATTGGGCTCGGGTGTTACATCATCCAGGGCGGCTTTTGAGATGGTCTCCTCCTTGGCTGCTGACAGAGCCGACAGAGGGTTTGATGTCTCTTCTCTATCGTCTTCAAGGATAATCGGAGGGTCTTCAGATAGAGGATCCGGATGGATCATTATGGCCACCATATCCTGGAATAGAACGACTATTTGTTTTATATTGGCCGCTTGTTCCGCGGCCTCTTTGTCCTTCTTTTCAAGCATCCTTCGAAGGAATTCAGTATCAGTTTCCTGCTCACGGCGCTGCTCTGAGGATGTCTCCGGGCTTGCTTTTTGTCCCGTAAGTGCGGCCATGGCTGTTAGCATCTCTTGTAGCTTTTGTTGTTGTTGCTCCTGAGCCTTAGTCACTGATCGCGTAAGCGGTCGATGACCTGTGGAGATACGGCTATCCTTTTTTCCGGATGCCATATAGACGGTATGCACCACTATGCTCCCAGACTTAGGGCGTTTAGGTTCAGTGGTCTTGCGATTCGTCGCAGACTCAGGGATTTTCTCTGGCCTTCTCCTCTTTTGAGCGGTCGAAGTTGAAGGGGCCGTCGCAGTGGGCACCCAAGTAACTGTCGCCTTTTGTGGCTTGACAGGATGGTCCTCTTCTCGCTGAACTTTCACCTTTTTCTGTCGGCGAGAGTAATCTTGATCAATCACCAAGTCCTGAACCTATCGCCAAACTTCGTAAATTTTAGAGGACAGCCGCTTAGGGGGCTGCTCTAGCTTCACCTTAATAGCGTTCTCTATGGGTGGAGGAGATTTCTTCAGAATGGCAGTCGGAGAGTTGTTGCGCACTCACCTTAGCGGTTCAAAACTGTTTCCAGTTGGAACAGCAGCATCGATTCCCACCGTTGGAGCCGGCGGAGTGAGTCCAGAAGGAGAGTCGCCCCCAGCCTTCCTTACTCGGCGCCAGTGGCGACGTCGAGCATGTCGAGCCGTTGGAATTATCTCAGCTGTAGGAGTGACTTCCTCATGCCCCCTGTGTTGGTCAGAAGTTGTCGTTGTCAGCCTACTGAAGACTAACGTCCGCTGAGTGGGGATGACCAACCTATCGAAAGCAGACTTCCGAGCAGGTGAAGCAGCCTTGACGATTTCGCCTGAAACGGGAGCTGAAACAGTCAGTCTTGTGAAGAACGACCCTTTGGCAGGAGAAGCTGCTTTGACAACTTCGAGAGCAGAAATGGCTATCCTTTTTGGGATAACCCTTTTTGGTATCACGGGCTTCTTTATGGGCCTAAATGAGCTTTGGCCCAGTCTGTCAAAGACTGAGGCACTGGATTTGGGCGACCCGTTGAGAGGGGCCGCTGTAGTTGCAAGCCGATTAAAGACCGACTTCTTGGGAGCTTCTAGCGATGGTACAGGGGCGCTGAAGCTCATCGGTGGGGGCATGATCTCGAAGAACAATCCAGTGGTGGCCTGAGTCACCTGTTCCACCGGCATAGCGAAGATGGAGGTCGCTTGGGGCCCATAAGTCACTCCTCCGGACGGGACGGAGCGAGAGTTGCAGTTGCAGTTAGTGCAGCTTGAAGCCATTGATCTTCTGTTTTCTGCATGGAGCAAGACACCAAATCTTCATACCTCGAATCCAGGGGCAACCATGTCAAACCGCGATTCATTCGCGAAACACGATACACGAAGTGTGGAGCGGAAAGAGGAAAAGTCCCACCGGGCATGCCAGAATCTGTTCTCCTCCGAAACACGGAGACGCGACCGCGTAGGTCCGTCTTGCCAGAATTTCGAGGGCAGATGCTAATTTGTGCTATCCGTCCACCTCTCCGGAAATGCCAAGTTGATTTATGACACCGTGTATCGAAGGTTTAAACGGATGCGGCCGATGTAGCAGACTTCGTCAGATTCCCCCTCATTGAGGGGTTTTTGATTGTGGGGACGCTCTTCCCTGCAGGCGCAAGCCCCTACAGTTAATTACGCTACCGCATCGCGGTAACCACTTTCTCCTTCTCCAAATGGTCACTTCGTGTCGGGGGTGTTTATTTTGTTTTTGGTTGCCCGTGGATTGTATACGGAGACTAATTTATGTTGTCGCCCGTAGGGCGTGGATTAGTCCAAATCCGTATTTTCTTAGATTTGGGTTTGGGGTTGGGTTTAAGGATACGTTAGTCCCATTTGAGACTAAGATCAACTTAAACGTTTGTTAAGGATACGTTAGTCTAATTTTAGATTAAGATCAACTTAACTGTTTGTTAAGGACACGTTAGTCTAATTTTAGACTAAGGTCAACTTAACCATTTTTTAAGGATACATTAGTCTAATCTAAGACTAAGATCAACTTAACAGCTTGTTAAGGACACGTTAGTCTAATTTTAGACTAAGGTCAACTTAACCATTTGTTAAGGATACATTAGTCTAATTTTAGACTAAAATCTACTTAACAGGATCATTTAGATCCAACAAAAGAGCATTTGGGCTCTATTATTTTAGTTTAGGGACTTTGCGGTCAATTACCAATTTAAGAATATGGTGGTCCAAGGTTAAGGACATCATAGTTCATGGGCTTAAGGACCCCACAGTCCAAGGTTAAGGACATCATAGTCCATGGGTTTAAAGGACCCCACAGTCCAAGGTTAAGGACAACATAGTCCATGAGTTTAAGGACCCCACAGTCCATGGAATGATTGGTTATCGGGACCCATCACCTCCCTTGAACCAATGTTGATTGGGAAATCTGTAGTTCAATTTAGAACTAAGATCAATTAATTAGATTATGAGCACATGGGCTCAATTAAATCTGAATTGAGGACTTATGGCCAACTTGGGCTAAGTCCAATTAGGTTTAAAATGTTGGACCTTTGTTTGGACTGTTGAACATTTGTCTGAGTTCAGCCCCCCATTATTTAGAAATGCTAAACATGAGTCTGGGTTCTGACCATATCTTTATCTTTTATTGAGTGCTGAGCACTTATATGCCATATGAGATGATCAAGCTTGGAAGACAAGGATATATTTGAGGCTCAGTCAAAGGGAAGTCTTGCCTCTGGAAGACTTAACCAATTTGGGTCAGATTGGTTTTAAAAATAGTATTAAACACTAGAAGATATTTGGTGATCACGTGTTCTCACGTGATGCGCTTTAAAACAGTGTTAAACACTGGGGACAAAATGCTCAAAATAGTGTTAAACACTAAAAGTGGGGTGGTCACGTGGGGTCACGTGAGGCGCCTGAGAATTGGGCCAAATCTCTTTTATTTTACCCTTAAATCTGCACATAAGTGTTAAACACATAGCCTTTAGGCCATCATGTGTGAGCACGTGAGACATCTGAAGATGGGACCAGACTTCCTTTATTTTGTTCTTAAAATATTCAAATAAGTGTTAAATACTTTTGGTCTTCAGGCCATCACGTGTTGGCATATGATGGGTATCCATGTATTGATTATTAAAGTGTTTATTAGGGGTCACGTGGGGACACATGAGGGCGCCCAAAATCAGTACTGCCTTTGGTTTTGTTCTCTTCATTTATGAGGGTCACGTGCGAGCATGTGAGGCATTGCCTGCAAGCTTTTTTCTTCTCATTTTGGGGAGTCTGTTTAAGGGTCACGTGGGAACACGTGACCTAGTTTTGTTCTCTCTTCTCTGCTCATTGAGAATGGAGGGGTCACGTGTTACCACGTGACCAAGTTCTTTATGTGCATGGAGAGCTTTAAGTCTCTTGTTTTAAGAATTAAATTCTCTGTAGGGTTAAAACCCTAATTCTGTTTTAGAGGAATTAAATTCCTATGTATGTGGAAGAATTAAATTCTTATGTAGGGTTAAACCCTAGTTCTGTTTTGGAGGAATTAAATTCCAGTGAATTTCGGAGAATTAAATTCTCATATAGGGTTAAACCCTAGTTCTATTTTGGAGGAATTAAATTCCTGTGAATTTGGGAGAATTAAATTCTCATATTGGGTTAAACCCTAGTTTTGTTTGGGAGGAATTAAATTCCTGTGAATTTGGGGGAATTAAATTCCTTAAACTCAGATTCTCCCTCTAAGTTTTAGATCCGCATGGCAGAATCTCCCCGATGAGAATTAAATTCTCAACTTGTGGGGAGATCTTTTTCTGCAGATCTTCAACCGAAGGAAGAACTAAGTTCTTATTTAGAAGAGTTAAACTCTTAAATTGAGAATTAAATTCTCTTTATTTTATGGAACTTAGATCTCTTTCTCTTTTCTCACATAGGGTTTCTTTTCTCTGAAGAGATCTTTTTTTCTCTCTTGAGAATTAAATTCTCCTCTCTTTTTTCTCTCTATGATTGTTATCTCCCAAAAAAGTAAATCCTTCTCTCTTCTCTTCTTGGTTCCTATTTATAGGAGAAAGAAAAGAATCAATTTGTTTATTCAATTTTTTATTGAAAGATTTTAATTGATTTTGTAACCAACATGATCTTTTAGATCGCTCAGTGAATTTTATTCACTATTGGATTTTTAATCCAAAAGATCTTTTATATGTTATTCAAATTTCAGGGAAATCTTTTCTTGTATAGAATCTTTATATAAATTGGTGATTTTTAATCACCATTGGATTTTTAATCCAACAGTGCTTCACTTTACCGAGCACAATCTTTTTGTTTGGAAAGATTTAGAGAAATATTTTTCCAGTTAGGGTTTTTGATTCCCTCTTAATTAGAATTTAATTCTATTAATTCATAGATCTTTAGAAACCCATCACGTGTTGGCACATGACCCCCTGATTAAGCATTTGAGCAGAATTTAATTCTGTTGTTTTAAAGAACTCAGGAATTATCACGTGTCAGCATGTGACCCTTGGTCACGTGTTGGCACGTGATGCCCCATTGGGGTTTTTCCTTGTTATTTTATTATACCTATAATTCTTTTTAGTAGGTTTAAAGGCCCATCACGTGTTGGCATGTGATCCCACTGATTAATTATTTCCAATTATTTATTTTATTCAGTGCCTATAGGCTTTGCCTGTAAATGGTCACGTGTCTGCACGTGATGCCCGGTCATGTGTGAGCACGTGATGCCTCATAACTTTTGATCCCGGATGAATTATGAGGCCCATAATATATCAAATCGAAGGATTTTTCGAGACACTTTTGATACTATTAGAATTTAGTTATTTCTCATTCGGGAGTTTATCAAAATGCAGCCCGGAAAATACTGGTTCGCATTTTCTTCCTTAGATTACACGTGCATAGCATATTTGATCATAACTTTCGATCCCGGATGAATTATGAAGCCCATAATATATCAAATCGAAGGTATTTTTAAGACCCTTTCGGTACCATCAGAATTTAGCTATTTCACATTCAGGCGTTTGTTAAAATACAGCCCGGAAAATATTGGTTCACATTTTCTTAAACGTGTCGCTGCCATTAGATACCTTGGGCTCTGTTGCACAGAAATTTTTTTTGCGGGAACAATGACATTAGTGAGGGTACTGCTGCAAACAGGTTTGGAGGAGGTTTGTGCTTATTCACACATTATTTATCATAAATATAAGCACAATTTTTTTTATTGATAATGAAAGTTTGAAAGTGAAAAATTACATATGAAAGATAGGAATAGTTTTAGAAAGGCAAGAAAGTTAAATGTTTTCTTAAACAAATCTAGTAATAAGTAGTTATGAGTCGTTGTCCGAACGGTTAGTAAGATGAAGAAAATTACTAATCTGAGGATAAAAATAAGCCTGAAAAATAGTCCATATTCTTGAGGCCAAACATTTGAACGTTGATACCCTACTATACGCACTTGCACACATCTTGAAACTTAGGATAGTAGAGGATACCTTGAAATGCTTTTGTCTAAAAGCCTTGGTATGAAGAAAATAAAAATAAAAATAAAAAAATGGTGAAGAAAAATGAACACTGGTTTTGTAATTGCTTAAGGCAGCATAAAAAAAATATAGCGAGGGTGCTTTATCACCTAGTGCCTTAGACCAACTGGTTTGAGAGCCATTGCTAAGCCTTAGGTATTGCAAGACGAGAAAATTGCTAATTACGCCTAAAAAAGTGAGCACATTTAGTAATCGGTCGGTTAGTACCTTAAGAAGTATTAACGGTCGCATGTAGAATGTGTGAGTAATTCCATCTAAAATATTCACCGACTAAAAAGTACTAAGGAAGATGGATAAGAGTATGATAGCTTGAATTGAATTCTCTAAGTGTATGGATGTCTTTTACACACATGTAGGTGTATATGATCGATATTTGAAAGAAAGGTAGGGAGGAAGACTAAAGGCGATATTTTATTGAGAGATGATGTGATTGCTAACATCGTTTCACGACTATTAAGATAGGGCTCATGGCAACCGAAAAGCTAGTGTAGTTGGAAACTTTTATTTTCAAGTTCTTTCTTTTATAATTCTTATCTTTGTATGTAACTTTCATCTTCTTTCTTTTATTATGGGATTTTGTGGGTGTAATCCGTTGAAAACCCTCAGGAGACAACACTCCTCCTACTAGGGATACATAGAGGTTTAAACGGCTTGTTGCACGTGCTCAGTGCAATCATGTTGCCTACGAATGTGTGCTACTTAGGTTTTTCTTTTTCTTTTTCTCCTTTTCTTGAATAACTAGTTTGCTCGGGACGATCAAAATTAAGTTTGGGGGTATTTGTTCAGTCGAAAATATTGCACTTTTGATATAACATTTTCCTTACTTTTGATAAATATTTAAAGGTGTTTATTATAAATATAGAACATATGTGGGTTTATCTGCAAAATACTATTTATCATGTGTTTATATATTATAATTAACATTGTGAAGGAAAATATATGCATATAATAATTATATAATATTTTTATTATGCATATCATATCAAATAATCTTAATCAAATTTCTTAAAGATTTAATACTATATAAAATGATTAAGATAATATCTCTAATATAAAAAATATTACTAATATTATTCATGGAGATATTGTGCAGATTTTTCTTAGGTCCGGAGATCGAGATATTCGAGATTTCAGGAGCAAGATCTGACGAAAAAATCGTAAAATCAATAACGATAGAGACTCAGAAAATATTTGAAGAATGCAGGTATTGAAAAAATCTCCACGTGTCAACATGAGAAGGCAGCTGAATTTTGGAACCCTAACTTCTCCAAATAGCCGCGCTTCCGTGGCCAATAGACACAAATATCGGCGGATCCGCGGCCATTTAATGGCCGTAGGATCTGTGATTTTGTGATCAGGATCGCAACAATAAATCTTTATACATGGGATCTAGGGTTTCTGATTTAAGGGTTATATAAAGGACCGCGGGCTAAAATTAGAAATCATCACCTTTAACACGAAGCAAATCACCGTCAAGAACAAGAGATCCACGACAGGTCCGCGATTCGACGTTATAGAGCGACGCGAATATCGACGGAGCATCCACTTCCTACGAGGCAGAGATCGATAGCAACTTTTTCTTGTAATCTAAATTCGAAGGAGTTGTACTTGTAACGTTGATTAATAAAGGTAGATCATTTGCTTAATTATTTCACATTTACATTCTGCATTTTAATTCTGCATTATGATTTCCTTCTCTATCCTTTTTTCTTCTTCTTAAAACATACGTGAGTAATTCTGCGCTTGCTAGGGTTCGTAGGATTAGGGTAAATCAATAGATGAAAAAATCGCTTAACTTCTTTTATATCTTATAAAGTTTATAAATTTTAGCAAAATAAATGTTAACATCCTTATCAGGCGTGCTATCAATTTATTAATAGTCACGACCGCGATTTGAGATTAAATTAACAATTGTTTTGGTAAAGGCTAGATATGAATAGAGATCAATGCAAGGATAAGGGTTTAGAGTGGGGAAACCCTAGTTTCTATCAAAAGAACCCTAATCAACATTTATCACTATTGATCTAGTTTTAAATCTATTAGAAGATAAAATGAGTCATCTTTAATTAATCATCCATTACTACTAAATTCTATGAACTCTACAAGCCTCTTCTTCATAAAATCTACATCCGTGTTCAATATAGATCTACAACCAATCACTCTGATTTCAATCAACTCGTCTAAATCAAGATTAAAAGTTCCACGCATCCCTAAGGACGACCCGTACTCATCTAGGCTAGCTACCCGCGACACCGTTTTTGATTGCGGTTAACTTTATTTACGACACACTTCCTTTTACAAATCTAGAATCAATCAATTGTTCTCCGTATATGTGCTCTCTCAATTAGTAATTGCCATCTTGCAATTACAGTAATTGCCTTGAGGGAACTATATCCAACAATCTCCTACTTGCACTTAAGACCAATTATTGCGGTACCGCATACCCACATTTTGTCATACCCTGCTTCTCGGCGTACTTGGAGGGGATGCGACGAGGCCCGCTACGTATTTATTCTGAAGTAAACACGCTATGCGTATTTAAGCAATATAAAGTAAATGTACACAAGAAAAAATGACAATAGATGTAATTGAACAACAAGTTTATTTATTAAACATTATTTTACAGGTACAACTGGAAATGTAAATACAATTCTGGAATGCAATGCCTAAACAATGGCATAACTGAAATGAAAAGTACGTACAAGTGACTATAGCTCGAGGTCTTCAGTGTACTGCTCCAAGTGCTCCTGGCTGGTCTCGATCTCTTATGCGTCCGATCCACCTGACAACATTCCAAAGAAGAAGATAAATATGAATGTCGTCTGCGAACAATCGCTCGATAAGTCCCAAAGAAAGAGAGAGGTAAAATAGACAGAAAAGAGAATATAACTGTATAATGTTTGATTTTAATGTTAACGTAGTGTTTGTAGCTTGGTACAGAATATGCCAATGTATACGAGAGGAGTCTAACTTACACCGTAGACTTTGGTAACCCATAGTATAAGACTCCGTCGAAAATACCACGGAATAACGACATGGATGTAATTATGTCTTTTAGTGACCACCTCGTGCCACCTTCATGTTCCGTACCAGTCTACCCCTTTATAAACGCCGTAATGTTTATTGTATTGATTATATTGTATTATCTTGTAGTAAATAGAATACTTGCCGAAACCATGATATCAGTAAACGGAATGGATATAAATGGATAGTCATGTAATCAGAGTATATTCATGGTTTGGTTCAGTCAAGTTCATATTGATATAGATTGTATTCTAGCATTCATGGATTGATGTTGTAAATGGAGTTATACTTGAATTGAATTCAAGATATATTGTATTCAGATTTGATCATGATTCGAACTGAGTCAGACTTTTAAACAGAATTGAAGTCCTGATTGTTTTGAAGTTATCGGTAACAGCTGCACATGGACGACATGATTTGTGTCTTTTTCCAAGACAATTACCGTGTTGATAACACCATTGTTAGATTGTCTAGCTTAGATAGGCAAGCACCCACTTTCTCCGGCTCCCGAATTGGTCCCGCTTAAACCTATATTTACTAGGGTCTTTATTGTAAATTAACATAACTTGAGGGGTTTTTATATAAAAATAGTTTTGATATAATTTCAAAATATACCTCAAGTATTTAATTATCATCTTTAGGGTTTTCATAGATGTATATTTTATAAAAGTGAAATTTCTAGTGAGTAGAACCTATTTTTCATTGTATATGGTATTTTAATAAAATACTGGTATTTGTATTGAACTGTAATGGTAGTTTCATGAAATTGTGATTCTTTTGCTTTCGAAACATGGAATATTTGTATAATATATTTAAATTAGATATTTTTGATAATATTTAATAAAATAAATTTTATTTATTTTGTAGAAATCTCATTTTCTTAAAAATTGTATTAAAAATTCCATCGAGATCGAATGCTCCTTACGGAGGTCTGCATCTCTCTCTACTAGGCCCGAGGACGTGCGATAACCCGCATCATCTCGATCAGGGTTCCCCAAAATGGGTTGTAGAGGCGTAATTGCAAGGAATGAATTAACACTCTTTTTAAAGAAAACGGTTTTGTAAGTTTAGGGTATTTATTCGTAAAAGCGTATTATCCCATAATCTAGAAGCCTAAAATTCATTGTGCTATGTCAAAGATGTGTATTGTGATGAGATAGGTCATTACCTCATGAGTTTTCTAAAGATAATACGGTTAAAAGTGGATAACAATATCGTTTGTAAATATGATGGTATTTTACTGTAAAAAATGAAATAAAAATCGCAACATGAATTATTTTGAGATGAAACTTGTTCTAATATATTTATTTATGTTTGTTAAATATTATATAAGAGTATGGTTATTTATAGTTTAAGAAAAATGGAATTTTTAAAGAAAAACGAATCGGAAGTCGGAATAACTCCGCTTCTGACGAATTTTGAAAAATGAAAGTTTTAGAATAGTAGAAGAGAAGAGGAGAGGGAACTTACAAGCTACAAGGATAGAGGGGAGGTAAGGTAAGACTATGGAACCGTCGGGGCTTCGTTTCGTCGCCAGAATCTCCTCGAAACGTCGTCGGAACTTCGCCCTTTGCTAACTCCACTTGCACAACTTAGGACTTGGAAATTTTTTGAGAGTTTTTGTAATGAAATTCTGAGTGAGGAGGGGTGAAATGGAGTGTGGTATTTATAGGGAAAATTAGGGTTTTGGGGTAATGAAGACTGAATTAAAAATGCATTAAAAATTTGGTTTAATGCCACTTTTAAATTCTCTGTTTATTTTTAATAAAAACAAACAATACAGGGATTAAGTGGGGAGGCCAAGGGGTGTGGGGTTAAAGATTGGGGACAATCCCCTACGGAGGGGCCGGCGTCGCCGGGCCAAGGAGAGATCTCGCCGGTCCATTCCCGGTGATGGAGCTATAGAATTGTGCCATGTGTCCCTGTCGTCTCATATACCCCAGTGCACATGTTTGTTTTTGTTGTGACTCTTCATTTTACGTGTTATGCATGTGCAAATCTTTGGGCCTCTAAAAGTTTAAAAGAAAATATAATAAAAATAATATGTGGCTGATGGGATTCGAACACAGGGGCTACGTCACAGCAGTGCAAGGCTTTACCAATGAGCTACAAGTGCTTTCTTGCTGTTCAAAAGCAAATCAAATTTATAAGTTGTGCTCAGGCTTAGGTATTCCTTTCTGTATTTTGGAAAAAATTTGTAGGGAAAGTTTAGGATTGTTACACATTTCATGTATTATCACATAGTGAGTGGATCCGCTACAATGTTTCTAACTATATCTATCTAAATTTCAATTCCACAGAGATCACATCTTCCGAATCAAGCGATACGTGTCTTAGAATTTGTTTGAATAGGTGATGGGACCAAGTTCATAAATGAACAATTTTATCCAACAAGTTCTTAGGCTGTATCTTCTGCTAAGTCATAATCAGCATCCAGCGTCATGTCTACCTTAGTATCTCGCTTGGAACTCTTTCCAATATACTGCTCCTCAGAAGATGGTAAACTTATAACCCACGACAGACACTCCGTCATCCATGTCTCCTAGGAAGCTGAAATTGGTAACAACCTCTTTTAGGAGGCTGCCATTACCATACACTAAGAACATTCTCATATGTTCTTCACTGCTTCTTTTTTTTCTCTAGGACAGAAAGTAGAAAAGCAACATCCCGTCAGGTACATAACATCGCACGATTGATATCACTGCCATACATGCGAGTCCTTCTCCTCATCAGTATAAAAGCCATCTTATTAGAGAAGGTGACTCCACTATATATTGGTACACTACTACGTCAGGAGTCATTCATTCTAAACATCTTTAGATTGGTGTCATAGTACCTGGATTTGTGACACTCCCTGAATCCATCTAGATCTATCTATATAGATCTAATCCCCAGATCGATTGATATGTATTGCCTAAATCCTATATGGAGAAATATTTGTGACTGCCATGGCTTAACCGAATTGTAGCATAGGAACATCGCTCCCTATCAGGAGTATGTCATCCATATACCATATGAAGAATATGACAGTAATCCCTATATCATTCTTACAAATACTAGGCTCATCTATCATTTTGTTGAAGTCAAACACTTTGACCGTAACATCAAAACAGATGCTACACCTTCGCTATGCATGCTTTAGTCTATAAATAGACTTAAGCAACTTGTACACCTTCTGTTGCTCCCATTGACTATGATAACCTTCTGGCAGAGTCATATACACGTACACTTCTAAATCACCATTTAGAAAGTCATTATAGTCATCCATCTGCCAGATATCATAGTCATGAAAAACAGTAGTGACAAGTAATATCCGTATGGACTTCAGCACAAACACTGAAGTAAAAGATTCATTACAATCCAAACCGGGTATTCGATGAAAACCTTTTACTGTAAGTCTAACCTTATTAGGTTAATATATTTCCATCTGCACTGATCTCGAAAGATCAACTTGCTCCTGATGGGTTTTACCCCTTTAGGAGCATCCAAAAAATTCTATAATTTGCTAGAGTGCATGGAGTCCAACCTGGATATAAAGCATCCAGCCATCAGTCGTAAGTCACCACTTCCTATGACCTGCCGATAACTAGTAGGACCATCATCACCATGATGCAAACCACCATATCACCGTCTACGAGAAAACCAAAGTATCTCTCAAGTGGTTGAGGCCACTTATGAAATCTGCGGAATAGTTAAGGTTTGTCAAGGGCAGTTGTTTCTAGTGCATATCCTTAAATGAAAAAGACCACTCATCATTATTCATCATGGAGCGCACCATCGGAGGAGTAATATGAAAGAGAATCAAATTGTCAATACGGAATACCGAGCTTAAGTATCCACATCTTCGATCACTTCGAAGAATCTTAATACTTCCAATGTCTGGTTCTCTACTTTATTCTTATACCATATGAACTTCTCAAAATCTTTGGACTTTGCATTTCAACAAGAATGCGTGTCTAAAATCAGAGAACTCACAGGTGAACAGAATGAAGTAAGAGTACCATCCCTTTGTCCGTATGGATATTGGACAACATACATCACCATGTATAAGTCCTATGAGTTCACTAACTTAAACTCCGTGTATTGTAAGTTGAAAGCTGTATTTTGGTTAAGAATGTCTATACCGTTATTCAATGCACCTTACCTAATCATTAAATGATAAAGGTAAATATTTAGAACATATTTTTCAAAAATTATATGTCATTTTATTAAATAAAGAGACATATATATCAGTTTTAAAAATTGGTGCATTATAACGGTTATTCAAAACCAAAAGTTTGCCGCTAGGCAAAACCAGGTGATTTTCTCCAATAGTAACAAGTGCTTTGATTACCAACATTGAGGATCAAATCATCCGTTCTCAATACTGTACTCTTTCTCAGCATCTATAACGCCTTACAGATGTAGGATTTTAATCCGGTATCCATATACCCAGGAGTCATTATTAATTGAGAAACAGTTTTTAATTACAACAACACAGGAAAACTGAAATATAAAAATGTTTTAAGGGGGTGACCGGGTATTCCTACTAATGGCTCTTCCATTACCTAGACTCATGATAGTAGTTGTAATTTCCTTTCCCTCACTACAACCCCTTTTGATGTCCCTCCAAACTACCTTCTATATACCAAACTTAGGCCAGTTGGTTTTCTTCTTACCATTCCTTTAATCTCAAGCCTTAGGATTGGAAGAAGACTATCCAATAAGTGTAAATTGTATATTCTCTTTATTTAAGGTGCTCTCAAACTTGAGACAAGGTGGAGGGGAGAAGCAAAAGAAAAATTCTCTTTCTCCAGAACCAGTGGCCATACTCGGATTGAAACAATTTCTTCGAGTTCGTATCTAACTATACGAGATAGCTTTATGTGATTCAGATGGTTTTGGAAAAACAAAGTAGAAGTAGGAGGGGAAAGGACGTATGCGACTTCGTCGTGAATTAGGGCAATCATGACATTCCAAAGCGAAAAATTGTAAAAAGGTTCGGTTAATTTGGTTCACGAGTTTTAGTTTAAGGTCAGTTATAGGTCGCTGCCAGAAAGAGAGAAGAAACACTCGGCGTGCACTCTATCAAGATTAGATTGGTTTATTAATTTATCTAATCAGGATAGCTCCCACTGTTCGTCGAATTATCTTTCAAACCGTAAAAGAAGAACTAGCCGGGATCATGTACACCCATAAATTCGTTAACCGGTCGGCCAGGCCGGTGATAGTACTTTGAGGGAGGTCCCCCATTGTTTACCACCGGAGACCGGTCTGAGACGCGGAGACGTCTAGCCTAAATCTGGGGGCATATGCTATTTAGAACATATACATCCACCTCTCTGAAGATGCCAAGTTGATTTATGGCACCGTATATCGGAGGTTTGGATGGATGCGACCGATGTAGCATGATTTTATCAGATTCCCCCCTTTTGAGGAGTTTTTTGATTGTGGGGACGCTCTTCTCTACAGACGCAAGCCCCTGCAGTTAATTACGCTATCGCGTTGCGATAACAATTTTCACCTGTTCCAGGAAGATCATCATGTCGTGTTATATTATTTTTTTGGGGTTGCCCATGGAGACTAGTTTATGTTGTTGCTCGTAGGGCGCAGATTAGTCCAAATTCGTATATATATTATAAATTTGGGATCGAACTTAGGATGCAGATCTCATGTAAACGAGATCTATTAGTTCGAAATATGTCATCTGAGAATCGTTAGTCGTCTTTGAGACTAAGATCAACTCAGGAATATGGTTAAGGACCGTTAATCCTGTTTTGGATTAAGATCAACTTAACATGTATGGATTAAGAATCTTCAGCCATCTTTGAGACTAAAATCACTTAGGTTTATTGATATTTTGATCAATATATTGCATATGAGAAACTTAAAGCTTCATCACTTAATTCAATTTTGATTAAGTGATCAAATAATGATTTATTATCTTAATGCGCAAGTATATGCGATGCACATGCCCGTTTATTTCATTTGAAAAGAGTGCGCACGTGCTTTGCATGTGATTACACACTGTTTTATTTCAAAAATGTTATGCACGTGTGTATGATGTGACACATCTATTATGGGTTTAAAGTTATGTATGTGCACATATATGTATGTGCGTATGTATTTAACAAGTCAACGTGTATTACATGTGACGCTCGTACATCTATAGGCCATTTTCAACAAGTGCGTGCACGTGCATATCACGTGACGCACATAACTTTATGGGTAACATCCAACAAGTGCGCACGCATGGATAGCACGTGATGCGCATATCTCCCAGGGATTATTTTTCCATGGGCAGCAATTTTTAAACTAAGTGCGCACTATTTGGACGCACACTTGTTTCGATCAGAAAGCAAAAACTTTCACAAAGAACAATGACTTCTTTTTCTTTTATTCTATGTTCTTTTCCTTCTTCTTTTATTTTCAAAGAAGTAAAAACTTAGATCTTTATCTTTTCCAAGTCATTTATATGCGTTTTATGGTGCATATCTTATTTTCTTGGATCTTAGGTTCAATCTCTCGCAAAGCATATACTTTATGAACGAGAGACGAACCCTAAGATCATTTGATCTTTTATGATGAATCAATGGATTCAAAAAGAAGAAAAGGCTTCTGTATAAAAGCAACAGTTTTTTTTAATGAAGGAATAGAGAAGTTTTTCTCTTTATTTCTACTTTGCGCACTTGTTCACGGAGGAAGAAGAAAACTTGGAATTTTTTCTCGAGCTTATGTTGGGTTTCTTTTTTCTCAATTCTTCATACGAGATTCCTATTTATAGGAGAGAAGAAATTAGGTTTTTTTTGATTTGTTTCAATCTGATTTTAGATTGACTTAAAACATTTAATTGATTCATATCAATCGAATGTAACATGCGCACTGTTGAATTTTTGATCCATAAACCTTTTTGTTGTGGTATTTAACCAACTGAATATTTTTATATTAATTAAGGATTTGATTGCTTATTAATCAAGATTTATTCCTTTTTTAATAAGCGTTTGTTTCAGAAAGTGCACATGTGCACTTATCAAATTGGTTTAAAATACATTTGCACCGTTAGATCTTTGATCCCTAGTTTATTTAACATGTTATTATTGGGATGGTTTTTTGATTAAGTGCGCAATGCGCATGTGTGTTGCACATGCATATGGCAAACATACACGCACTTGTCATATGCGCACATGCTTTGCACGTGCCTGTGGCTAGCATGTGTGCACATACTTTGCATGCACACATCGCACTTAATGACTTTTATCAAGTGCGAGTGTCACTGATGCGCACATGTGTTGCTCACGTGTCATCCATTAACCTTATACACACATATATAAATGCGCATGCTTTCATTGTTATCTCTCCATCATGTGCACACTTGTTATGATGCGCGAACCAGTGACCTATGATTTTCAGTGCCGTCAACCTATTTTTCAGCACTTTCTTTGGTCAAAACTTAGGAATTGTTCCTATTTTAATGACATGCAACATTTTCTGTCCATGTAACACCCTAGCACTGTTATACTATATTTATTTGGGGTTGTTTACCGCCGAAAACAGAGACGAACTGGGATAGATCGTCTTTCCTGAATCTGGGGGCAGATACTATTTGGATTTATCCGTCCATCTCTCCGAAAATACCAAGTTGATTTATGGAACCATATATCGGAGGTTTGGACAGATGCGACCGTTGCAGCAGACTATATCAGATTCCCTCTAATTTTATGAGGGTTTTTTTGATTGTGGGGACGCTCTTCCTTGCAAGCGCAATCCCCTACAGTTAATTATGTTACCGCATTGCGATAACCACTTTCTCCTTCTCCAGTAGTTTACTTCGTGTCGTGTGTGTGTTTGTTTGTTTTGGTTGCTCGTGGATTGTATACGGAAACTAGTTTATGCTGTTGCCCATAGGGTGCGGATTAGTCCAAATCTGTATATTTTAGATTTGGGCTTGGGTCAAGGATTTGCTTGACGGGGTTTTGAACATAGGTCATATATTCCTACAGTTCGGAAATATTCTTGTTTTCATTTTAATAACCGTTAATCCAGTTTGAGATTAAGATCAACTTAAATCTATAAGCGAGCATTTGGGATCAGTTTGTTTTCGCTAAGGAGACATTAGTCTTATTTGAGATTAAGATCAACTCAACAACATTTTAGGATCATTTTTACTTAAGATCCAGTAAAAGAGTATTTGGGCTCAGCTGCAAGAAAACTTCAGAGACATAGCCAATTTGGGCTTAGTCTCCTTATTCTTTTTCTTATTCAAAAGTGCTAAGCACTTATTAGGGTTTTGTTTGTTCAGCCTTTTTCTTTTTATGTAAAAGTGCTAAGCACTTATTTGAGCTATGAAATTCATATATATGTCATATGAAGCACTCTGTCATGGGCGCTGCCCAATAAATGTTGATCACTTTAGTCCTTTTGACTAAATGTGAAGTGCTAAGCACTTCTTATGGCGTCCACGTGAGATGCACGTGAGGCGCTGGGCGCGGCCTAATCAGTGCTAAGCACTCAGCCGTTTTGGCTGTATATGGAGTGCTAAGCACTTTTTATATGGCGCCCACGTGTAGAGAACGTGAGACGCTGCCTAATCAGTGCTAGTCGCTCAGCCGTTTTGGTTGTATATGGAGTGCTGCGCACTTTTATATGCCGCCCAAGTGAGGAGCACGTGAGGCGCTGGGCGCTGCCCAATCAGTGCTAAGCACTCAGCCGTTTTGGCTGTATATGGAGTGCTAAACACTTTTATTCAGCGCCCACGTATGTTTCATGCGAGGCGCTAGTTTTCTGTTTTGGGCGCCCGCGTGTTTTTCATGTGAGGCGTTGGGCGCTGTTAAAAGGGCGCTCATGTGGGAATCACGTGAGGCGCTAGTCTTTTTCCCTTTTTTTTAGAGATTAAATCTCTGTTAATGGCATTTTAACTATTAATGATCACCAAGATCTTCGTTTTTTGAAGATCTGGGATCAGGTTTTTCTTTAAGAACTAAGTTCTTTTATAGGTTCTTTTTCCTTTTGTTTTTCTTTTAGACCTAGTTCTTTTCTCAATCTTTGATTCCCAAGAACAAGATCTTCCCGATGAGAATTAAATTCTTAATTTGTGGGAGACCTGTTTTGTGGATCTATGATCCAGAGAAAGAACTAAGTTCTTTGAAAAGGGTTAAACCCTTAAAATGGGTAAAAGAGATATTTTTGATCTCTATGTTCTCTTTACCTCGGTTCTCTTTTTGAAAGGGGAAGCCTTCCTCTTTGAGAATTAAATTCTCTGTTCTTTCAAGAGCTCACTGTATTTTTGCAGAACCTTGTAAGGGGTTCCCTCTCCCTGAGACTTGAAGTCTCGGGTCCTTTATATAGTGGAGGCAAATTGTTAATTAGTTTTGAGAAAATCTCTCATTGAAAGATTCCAATTGATTTAATTTGACTCAAAATTGATTTGGGAAATTTTACCCACCGTGGATCTTTGATCTAAGGATTTCTGTTTTACAGAATGCGTTTTCTTGTTTTTAACAAGATTGGGGAAATATTTTCCCATATACAGAATTTATTCTGTAAAATGGTGATTTTTAATCACCATTAGATTTTTAATCTAAGGGTTCTCTGTTTACAGATAGCAATCTCTTTTTGTTCAGGAAAATTGAGGGATTATATTCCCAAAATAGAATTTTATTCTATTATTGGATCATTGATCCTATCGAGAGTATCTTTCTTATTTAGAAAGATTTGGGAGATATTTTCTCCTAATAGAATTTGATTCTATATTTTGATGATTTATTTTCTCCGTTGGATCTTTGATCCAATGGTTCTGTTTAACAGAGAGTATCCCAAATTGTTATGTAGAATTTAATTCTATTGATTTTGATTTGGGCGTTGGCGCTCACGTGTTGTGCACGTGGACGCCGATTAAGAATTTAATTCTTATGATGGGTATTCCTGTACTTTGCACATTGGCACCAGCGTGATGAGCACGTGCGGCGCCATATAAGAATTTAATTCTTACTCAGAAAGCGTTTCTGTTCTTTGCACATTGGTGCCCGCATGACGAGCACGTGCGGCGCCATATAAGAATTTAATTCTTACTCAGAAAGCGTTTATGTGCTTTTCACATTGGCGCTGGCATGACGAGCATGTGCGACGCCATATAAGAATTTAATTCTTACTCAGAAAGCGTTTCTGTGCTTTGCACATTGGCGCTGGCGCCCTTGTGAGGAACACGTGAGGTGCTGCTTCAACAAAATTTGACAGAGCTTAGCTCTTTTTATATTGTTCGAATTTTAGGGGAACAAATGCCCTATATCGTTATTCCCACATGGCTCACACGTGGGTGCAACGGTGTCACTTTTTCCATCGTTGGATTTTTTAGGGAGTTGAATCGTCCTTTCACATCTTATAAATAAGGCCTTTGGCCTTTGAGATGACCTCCGTTTAATCATCTTCGTTCTTCTTCCTTGAGAATTTAATTCTTTTCTCAGAGCTTAGATTTCTACCCAAAGAAACTCATAGAGTTGAACTCTGTTTATGAAAATTGATAAGGATTATGACCAACTTCTTAAAAGAAACTCTCTTTTTTCCCTTTGATTTTCAACCCATTAACAGTGCTTGGCTCTTTTTCTTGAAATGATCCCTTAGGGATCTTAAAAAAAACTTTATTTAAGTAGATCGTGGGTCTTAGAGATCCTAAGGTTTTACCCTATTATTAACTCTGATCTTTGAGGGTTCTCTGGAATTTAATTCCAGTATATTTCCCATGGGGATTTTTGGGTTTTAATCCCATCATCGGAGTAATTTGATTCCAGTTTATATGACAGAGCTTAGTTTTGGGGAATTTTGAAAAATTTTAGGAATTTTATTCCTCTTCCTTCTTTTCTTTATAGGGTTTTTGTTGTAGATTTTTGTTACAGATTTGGACCTGTTGTAGAACACGTTCTTTAATAACATTGGGAGTTTTGGACTCCACCACTTAATGAGATTTCTCATTTAATGAAATCCTTTTGGATTCTCACAATGTGTGTATGTCTCATCATTGATGAGGCGCTACCCTGATTTTGTGGGGCCTATTGTCCCCCCCTTTTCTTTTACTGCAGTGACTTTAATATGTCACAGTGGAGTACAGATGCTAAGGCCCTTAGTTGTAGTTAATAACATTATGTCAAAAACTAACTCTTTACGGGTTTTTCCTTTCAGCTACTATGGCTTCTGATTCCTTCTTTCCTTATGCTCGTTCGAAAAGCGCTTTTGCTGATGCACCTACGGATCGGGAAGTCTTTGCGCTAATTCGGGATTATGACCCAGAGAAGAAGTCTTTTCATCTATGGGGATCATGGTACAATTATATTATCCGGGGATGACGCAGCTTCACTTGTGCGGTGCCATCAGAGTCGATCCCTTCAATCCATTACGCCGACCCTCCGCAGGTCACTTATGCGGTGGAAGAGGTCAACTGGATCTCGGAAGGTCTTCTCCAACTTTCCATGGTGTTGATACCAGTACAGCCGCCGATGGTCTTAGACATTCTGGGGCATCGCATATGACAAGGAGAAGTCCGACCTTACCTCACCTTGCTCTCGTCACCATCTCCTCCTCCTCCCAACTCCGCTACCACCATCACCCCGAGCACCCTATAACCGCGCCCGCGACGAACCCTCCACCTACACCTCGTCATCACCGTCGCCTCCACCCCTGACCTCGCCTCCTCTCCGACACCGCAACCACCACCTCTCCATCACCTCCTCTCCCATGCAACCTCTCCCCTGCGACCTCAAACCCAACATCCCTCACCTCGTCCTGCACCTCTTCGCCGGAGCTCGTCGCCGTCGAGCTCCTTACCACGTCGCTGCACCCCGATCCCCGAACTCTTCTCCTCGACCTTATCTTCTCACTTACTACTCCCAAGATCCTGAGCCTCCTCACTGCATAGAGCCGCGCCCGAGAACCCATTGCATGCACCCTCTCGTCGCAAGACCTTGCCGGAGATCCGACCCTTGTGACGTCGCCCCCTTGTCGCCTTCTCTGACCCAGAGCCTTGAATCCCCAAGCCGCGCCAGCACCTCCAGCTCCTCGTCCTTGTGTCGTCCACCACCGTCGTACTTCGGGTCGTCAAGCCCCGAGACCAAGCCCACGCCACGCCTAATCCATACCACGAGTTCGGGCCAGAGCCGAGACGAGGCTCGTTTTGCTGCCGCTGCAACTGCTGCCTGCGTGTGTCGTGGCGTCGTGATCGGGCCGTTACTATCATAGCACCTACCGCTAGCTGTGCCGAACCCAATCCGTGTCATGTCCGTGCCACACCATGCCCGCCTCTGTGCCACCGCGTACCCAGACATGTCGTGCCATGTGCCCACTCTTCGTGCCACATCGTACCCAGTCCCCGTGCCACGTCGTGCCAGCCCCTGTGCCATACTGTGCCCGATCCAGTATACACGCCGTGCCGCTCCCGCACCATGCCCTGGGTCCAGACCGTGCTCGGTACCGTGTCATGCCGTGTCACGCACTGAGCCGAGACCACGCCCACTACCGTGTCATACTCGCATCGTCACCGTGCCCAGTACCGGATCTCCACGCATCGCGCTCGCGCCATGCGCCGTGTCCAGCGTCGCATTGTCTCGTGTGTCGAGATGAAGTCCGCAAGCGGTGTCACTTCTATATCAGCGACTGAGGCAAGTGTTCTCACTTACGTACATGATAATGATATACAAATCTGATTTAATGCTTAATTAGACTATATACACTGATGTGCATAATCAAGATCGATCGATATAAAGTCCTAGATCAAAACATATCTTAAAGTGGCAAAACTCATGATGTTTAGACTCTGATACTATTAACGAATGCTGTGTGTAAATTTGGTGGCAAATCGATGCCATTTCCACACATAAGTGACGCCCTAACCTTAATACCGAAACTTACAATTTACCGAACACTTGACACTGTAAAATTCATAATTAATTCTAGAAAAACCCAATCACAGCGTTCTTGGGTTTGTTGCGAAGGGTATTGTATAAACTTTAACCTAACATATAGTTTTACTATTAGATATATCCTCTGGATATCAAAAAAAAATAACTTACCTGATCTTGGACTGCGGTCCAGTACAGGAACTTATCCCTTGACTTGCATTTGTACCCCTAAAACCTTAATGTTTAATTATGATAGTATGCGGGGACAATTACCCCTACATAGAAAATTGTTTTATCTTTCCAATGGTACCAGTTTCACTAAAATCCAGTGCCATTTAATATTTAAATCATATTTTAAACGGATGACTTATATGCAGTTTTCTGTCATTTCAGTTTGCACCCTTCATCGGTAATTCGATCATAACTCCTAAACCAAAATGAATATTGTTGATCCATCTCCTGTTCTATAAATTTAATTCATAACCCTACAATTAGCTGAACAGTAGCATCGCCTAATTATGCTCCCAATTAGGAGTAGAGTGTGTTACGAAACGGATTTCCAGTTCAGAAAATGGATTTCCCACAGTAAGCACTTAAAATGAAATGGCCATAACTAGCGAACCTAAAACCCAATTGACACGAGACAAATTTTGATGGACAAATAATTAAACATACCGCTTACCCCTTTTATATTGTTTTTCTTAATTCTGTACGTGCGACTTATAGTAAATTTTGCAAGTGGTATGATATTGGCCGCAATATTTTATTCGTATTATAATCAATTACATTCTCATCATATCATGTAGCGGTTATATCCTCAGTTGAATAATGGTCATAAAAAATTGATAACCTAGTGATCGTGTACATTACCCAGTGATAAATATTAGTGATTGGATTGTGGTAAGTACGTTAATATGTTAAAGCGTGAATGAATAAGTGAAATGTCACGTACTTGTACACAATCAGCGGAACCAGTTAAATTATTGCATTGTCGACGCTTATGGGGCATATGTGAGTGTAACTATAACCGGTATAGGACGGTTATGAAAGCACTTATATTAGTGTCATAGGTAAGTCGTCGAGTACTGTCCATTTATCTTGGATACCAGTCGAGACATACTTATTGGAGACCCTGTCTCCAGTTCTCGCATAGACTTGTCGTGGAGCGACTAGTATTTGTGTTCATGACCGATGCTTGATGTAGACCGTGGGTGTGGGGTAGTTTGAGTGTGAGTTCAATCAATGGAATCTCGGGAGTCCTACTGCCGGCATATACAGCGATTTCGGGAGTCGTATGGATGATATTACTGATTATTAGCGAGCGTGATTCGGGCCTGTGTTCCCTTGCCCCTGGGGCCTACCCTTGGGTTGGGGATACTCCTGCGGTGGTTGACGCTCACACTTGGACTGACGATAGGTTTAGCGAACTGGACAGTGAGACTTAGAGACTAATAGGTTTAGTGACATGGATGTGCATGGATTACTGATTCGATATATCTGCTTTACTGTTTACCTGGACCGATTATTTCATGCTCACGTCATCGTTCTATATTTATTGCTTCATGTTCATCATCTTTGCACGTGTTTACATATGTTTATATATATTGCTATTGTGTCGCTCTGACGACCTGAGTATGCATGCTCAGAGTGAGAAGTTGACTTAGCTCGGATCAGGATCTGTCGTACCTCGAGAATATTATGGACATCTAGATCAGCGACGCCAGCGCTATCTTTCCCTTGATCTCTATCGGGTATGTCATATATCTGTTTTGATAGAATTAGTGACTGTATTTCTCATTACCTGTGCATTGATTACTGATTACTACGTAAAGCTAGAAGCCGAAGTGTGACTACGACAGGATATTTCTTTGACCATAGAAGCATGGCTGGCCTTGTCACCCCTCGTATTCCGTATTTTGGGATGCGGGGCGTGACATATGTCCTTGAGGCCAGGTCTATACGATAGGAGTGACCCCTCGTCATCTGGCTGGTTATCTGCAGTGGGCCCGTTACATTTTATCAGCCAAGAAGTCATTGCTGCTAAAGACCGGGTTATATCCAGCGATCTACGCGTCCCTCTTTTATTACCACACTCCTCATGTGTGGTGAGTTAAATCCTTCCTGGAGCAATGGAATATCCCGACCCACACATTTCTCTTATCGGATCGGTAGGTATCAATCTCACTGGAGGAATTCGTGGAGATATCCTGGTTACCCGTCAGAGGAGAGCATTATGAGGAGACACTTCCTCCTGACGAATACATCTTCGCTACTGAATCAGTTGTTATGGGTCTTACCCTAGAAAATGCCGTTCGACACAAGTTTCTGAGCTTGATCAAAGTGTTGAACATATATGAGAGCTTATTCTTAGAGTCTGGGGGGCATGGAGTTAACTTTACGGACTTTGTTGCCTGCTTTCTTCATCCGGAGGCTCTATCGAAGAAAGCTGCAAAGTTTGCCAAGCACGATGATCCGTTCGGATTTGGTTTGGACAAACTGCCGACTGCGGAGGCAAATTTAAAGCAATTCTTTATTCCGGATACTCCAGTTGTCCTTTTCGTAGAGATTGCTGCTCCAGACATTGATGAGGAGACGTTCTTCATGGGGTTCATCGGCTTGTGGCTGAGTTGGTTTGCGCTTCCAATGCACCCTCGCTATATGAGACCATCTGTCTTTTATCCGGCTTATCGCATCGCTGCGGGGAAAAACATGGCTATCGGGTTGCAGGACTGGCTCACCTATATCATGGTCTGAGTATAGAGGCCGACACCACTCAGCTCGGTTTGAAGCCCGTCAATCTCCAATTGCACTACTTCACCTCATGGATTGAGATACACGTGCTGGGTGCTTTTGGTGTGCATAAACGGCCCAGATTTTATAAAGGATATAACTTTCCTCGGGTTATGTAATTGGTCGATACTTCTTCTCCAGACCCAACACAGCGAGAGGCTCGGCGATTGCTTCTTCGCCCACACATGGTTGGGGATAGCATGAACTTCGTCGATAGGGTCCTGACCATTGGTAAGGAATCTTCCAAATAATCCATCCGCTCCATAATGTCTTCAAGGATGGAGCTTCTGCGTTGAGGGCCCGGGAGATCGTTCATTTATATTCCATTAGGCCGAGTTTTCTCGTATTCAGACAGAACGCCCCGGTGTTGTTTATGAGATATAACTCGCGCCGTTTCGCCCAGCAATCCGGTTACAACCAAGGCGTTCCTCTTGAAGCGTTCCTCATTGACCCGGTTGCTTCATAAGAGAGCGTTCGCAACGCAGCGCATCACTTCATGCGGCTAAATACGAGGTCTCATTTCCAGGTTAGTGAGCCGAGCCATATCCCGAAGGCCTCGAATGCTTTTATTTCTTAGTACCAGCATGCTACGGGTGCCATCATCAAAGAGGAAAGGCGAATGCTTCTTGACCATAAGGATTCTGTCCCGGCCAGTAATCCCGCGGTCCCGCTGAAGCAATGGGCAATTGTCCGTCCTTCTTTAAGAGAGAGCGCCACGGCTGTAATTCCGCGAGCCTTTCCGGCTAAGCCATGGACGGATGTAAGTGCTCCTGTGACTGTGGCGGCTGTGGCATCCCTCGAGTCGGGTATTAGTTCGGAGATCGGAACTCGCCGTCCAAAGAAGCCCGTTAAGCGAAAACTTTTGTCGTCGGGTATTGGTGCCGGTGAGCAGAAGAAGAAGAAGTCTTTATTCTCGGCCGACGTTGTATTTGGTCAGGAGCCTCATGCTTCTTACAGCGAGGGCTTGTCTGAATACAATACCAATGATGGTCTGTTCGGAGCCTTTATCGATGAGAATGCCGCCACTGATCTTCAAGCCGCTATTGAGGCTTCTGAGAGATTAGCCTGCGAGCAAGCAGCGCTCGCTTCTATTGCGACGTCCGGTATATTTCATTTACATTCTTCTGTATATATATTTTGAATTTACCATGCTTTATTAACGCTCTTTTCTTAACAGGAATCTCCATTGAAGAGGCTCTCTTGGCGTCCCTCAAGACATTTGAGGAAGAGGAGAGGCTTCGTGCGTCCACGGGTCTCGGTATGATTCGTTTCGCGACGCCTTTACATATTTAGTTCATTTTGTTCACACCCTAACACCCTTCCTCTTTCTGTTAAAGGAACCACTGCAACTCGTGTTGTTCCGAGTACAATGCCATCCTCTGGTGGTGCTGCGGAGGAGCCTTCAGAGCTACCGGCTACGGTTGTGGTCACCCCGGGACCGCCACGGGAGGCGTCGCTAAAGCAGCCTATGATGGATGTTGCAGCAGGTCTGGAGGTCGAGCCTAACTTGGACAAAGACGTTCCCCTGTCGGAGGTTTTGAGGAGATTTATCCGTATAGCCAAAGCTGAGAGAAAACGCAAAAAGCATGCAGTAAGGGAGCGTCAGGCTAACTTGGCCGCAGGCGCAGGTTCAAGTGATGCCCGATCCTTAACATTCCCATGGAGGACATCCGTCCTGCCTTGTCCACCGCTCATATTCAGGCTGCGCGTGCGGCTTGCGAAGAGGCTGAGCGGTCACTTCAGGGTAAAAATGCGCACGATCCCTTATTAAAGCCTAGTAGGACTTGTTTACTTTTCCAGGATTCTTATTACAACAATTTTTATTGAATAATAACACATTTGTCCTTGAATGATGTGACATGGCCGAACGTGGTGAGTGATACGCCAGCGTTTGAAGGGTTTGGGGCGTCAGGCCTTCCTGTAGAATCAGGGTCTGCTCTAACTGCCGCTTCCTCCCCCTGTGGATCCCCAGAATTGGCAGGTGATGCGAGCATGACGATGACCCTTATTGATTCAGGGGACGAAGGTGTCGACGTTGAATCCATCTCCTCGGTGATGGTGGAAACCGAGGAAGCTATCACGGTTAGTGGCGCTCCAAACACTTCTATGGTCTCTGCCCCGTCAGGTATCCCTTGTGTTATTTCTTTTGGGTTCTTAGTCTTGCTGAACATATTCGCCGATATCTCTTTTATTCCGAATATAGGTGCGGTAGAGCCCGACGCTGTGCTAATTAAAGAATCGTTGCCAGCTGCTGTCCCGACTGTCCCTGTTCCACCTCTCTTTTTTGTGGCCCCCGCATTTTCTCGGGTTTAATGATGGAAGGTAAAGATTTTTCAATTCCTTGTTTCAGTAAAGATATTATTTCTTGGATTAATTTCTTTACCATATATTGTTGCAATCCTGTAGGAGTGCTTTTTGACCGCTTATTCCAAATTCTAAACTCGCACTTCGCCTTCCAATCAGAATCTATCCTCCTTCGGAAGTTGGATAGTATATTCTTCATCTCTTATTTCATCTTTTCACATGTAATCTTTCTATTACTAAGCTTTTCTTGTATTATCCACAGGCTTTCGGCTCGAAAGAGAGAACGAAGGAGTAGCAGGGCCTTCCAAGCTTCCTGATTTGCCACTTTCGACCACTGGTATGTTAGATCTCACTCGTCATCGTCCTTTTTCATTCTTGGGTCGAAATCTGACCCTTCTTTGTGCGTGCTTTGTTCTGCAGCAGCCACACCGGCTTCGGCTCCTCTTAAGTCTCGTATATCTATGCCCGCGGGGCCGTTCGCTAAGCGTCAGTCCTCCAGGGGCGCGGCCAATAGAAGAAGGATGCTAAGCGAATTCATCAAAGACCTTAACGTCAAAGCTCTCACTTCTACTGCGGACTTTGTGGACGAGGTCAACCCTATGCCGGCGACGCTTATGGCTTTCCACAAAGAAAACTTCATCAGCATTTGGGTTGACTATTGTAAGTGAATTGAGACTTGTCTCCACAAAATCGAGCATAAGCGTCTTACACCTAAAGCATTAACCTTGAAGGCTCAACTGATCGCATGGATCGAGCAAAATGCTGCTTCCATTCAATACTTCGAGTAGAAGTTGGACCTGAGGCAAAAAGAACATGAGACAGCTTCTGGCGAATCCAGCCAATTGCGCACCCAGGTCGAAGCGAACGCTGCGCAGCTGCAAATTATTTTTGGGAATCTCCAGCAATGTGTTTCTAAGAGGATGGCGCTGAGGCAGCGCCTCAACTCTACTGAGCGAGGAATGCGAGATTGCGAAGCGGCTAAGCAAGAAATCGCTGAGAAGCTTTCATCATGCTTGCAACAACGGGCCCGAGTTGAAGCGATGCTGGCTGCAATAGTAGCGCGTGAGGTCGAGCCGAGGGAAGAAAGTGAGCGGGTCGCCATTTTATTGAAAGCCCCGCCTTCTTAAAGGCTAGAATTGTATTCCTCCCTCCCTTTTTTTTATAAATTGTATCTTTTAACACTTTGATTCATGAATAAAATATTCATTTTTTGCATGCGCTCCTCTGTGTTTGATGTCTTACTTTAGCGCTAATTAGTTTATTCACTCGTTTCAGAGTTTTTAGTTTATTTACTCGTTTCGGAGTTTGTAGTTTATTCACTCGTTTCGGAGTTTGTAGTTTATTCACTTGTTTCGGAGTCTCTAGTTTATGTACTCATCTCGGAGTTTGTAGTTTATTCACTCATTTCGGAATCTCTAGTTTATGTACCCATTTCGGAGTTTGTAGTTTATTTACTCGTTTCGGAGTATCTTTAGTTTACCTCCCTTGGGTTTACAGGCAAATTTGTCCTAACGTTGTATGTAGATAACCCCCATTCTTTTTACGACGAGGTCTATTAGGTTTGTGGTACTAGGGTTTTAGTCTGTGGTACCGTCGCGTTGGATGATATATTCCTCAGTATGCAATCTTTAAGTTGCTGTTTGAGTAGCCCCGCGACTGTCGTGTCTCTGATCCCTTCAGGGGCTGGACAAGACGTCTTCAAGTAATCTCCTTAGGTCATATTACCGTCGGAAGGGCAAGCGTTAGGAATTTTCCATGATTCTTTTTACTTGAGGTTAGGCTCAATTTGGAGCCCTGATGAGTCAAAATCGCACCCTTCTAGGGTGGGATGATCTCCAATGGTCTTTTAGGCTTTATATGAGTTGCCGTTAAGACCGGAAGCTGGGAATATGCCGTCACTTCGTTTTTTGTGTTGACGATGTCGCGCCCTTTCTTTGCTGAAATAGGGTAGACATCTGTAGGATATCTATACTGTGTGTAATGCAATTGAAGTCCGGAGCTAGGAATATGCCATTGCTCCAGTTTCATTTGGTAGCCGCATCCACATCCTGCGGTAATGAGGAGGGAACGCCGGGATAGTCTCTGGATTGTATATGTATCGTCAAGACTTGGAGCTAGGATTTTTCCATTACTCCATTTTTTTGTTTTGACCCTTGGGTCTCTTTTTTTTATGGTGACGTTGCGTTTGCATCCTGCTGGAATGAGGAGCACGTCGAGTCGATCTCCAGGCTGTAATGTTGCCATCGAGATCTGGAGAAAAGAATATGCCGTTGCTCCACTTTTATTTGACCCTTGGTTCCTTGTAGACGTCGCATCTGCACCTTGCTGGAATAAGAAGGACGTCAAGTTAGAGCTAGGATTTTGCCATTACTCCATTTTGATTTGGCTCCTTAGAGCTTTGTTGACATCACGTCTGCACCTTGTTGGAATGAGAAGCACGTCGAGCTGATCTTTAGGCGGTGGATGTTGCCGTCGAGATCTGTCTCTCTCTTTGACGGAGCCTGGTGGGAAAATATGGTTCCCTTTCTTTCATTTGTGCCCATGGATTGTATACAGGAGTCGGTGTGGACCTACCTGCAGGGCAGAAAAGTTTCATTTTCATCATTTTTTTACTTCTTTCTGCGATGCTCTATCTTTTCAGTTTTTGTGTCGCGAAAGTCGCGATTGCTCAATCATTTTGGATATTTATCACGGTGCCCAATCATTTCGGCTGTTTTTTTTTTACTCGCTGCTTTTTATTATGAATTGCCCTATCATTTCGTCTTTTTAAGGGATTTGAAATATGATACCAATCCTGGCATCATCATCGCTACTACTGGAATATTGCTAGGAGCGAATCATCATTTTCCTTGAGAGGACTTGGGGCTTGACACTTATTTATGCATTAGTATCGCTACAACTGGAATGTTTCCAGGAACGAATCATCATTTGCCATTATTGGTTTGAACAAAGATGGCTTAGCAAACATGGTTAGGATCCTGTCGACTAAGGCTTTTTGACTTTATGGGCCGTAAGGGTCTCATAAAGGTATTTCTCCCTACAAGTCGAGAGGATCTCGTAGGTGTATTTTCTCCTTAGGAATCGTAAGGATTCCTAAGTGCATCTTCTCTTGTAAGTAGTAAGGATCTTACAAGAGTGTTTTCTCCTAATAAGTAGAGAGAACTTACAAGTGTCGTTCACCATATGGGGACAGTTCTCGCCATTTGTGGAACATGGTGAGAGAATATTTATTTATGCCCGTGGATTGTATACAAGGGTCAATATGGGACCGCCTGTAGGGAAATATTAAGGGACTATGACGGCTTAAGAATGGGTTCAGATCCCTGTAGCTTAAGACTTTTGAATTCCATGAGCCGTGAGGGTCTCATAGGGGAAATTCTCCTTACAAGTCATAAGGATCTCGTAAGTGTATTTTCTCCTTAGGAATCATGGGGACTCCTAAGTGTGCCGCTCCTTTGTGAGTCGTAAGGATCTCACGCGGCTTTTTTTTACGAGATTGCGCCTTTCCAGGTTTTCACAAGTTCGCCGGTAGCCCTGCTGTTTTTACTCACGGCGGCTTTTCGGGTTTTCATTCGTGCCCATTTCGCTTGTGGACATACTTTTTTTTTGCGAAACTCTCGAAAGTAGCTTCGTCGTAGGTGACCCATTTGTTTGCCGGTGGGATTTGGGGGTGGCTTCATCGCTGGAGTAGCTGTGTAGCTAGAGGGACTAGAGTTGCAACCTTCGCCGTTAGGACTTCGATTGCAATATAGATCTCAAGGGAGTATATCACCGTATTTGGGGGTGATGTGCTAGTTTAGGGGCATCTTGGTCTGTTGCGCCATGTTTGAGGCGAAGTTTTAGTTTAGGGACATCTCGGTTTGTTGTTGCCTTGTTTGAGGCGGATAGTTATTTTAAGGACTTCTCGGTCTGTTGTCTCCATGTTTGAGGCGGATAGTTAGTTTAAGGACTTCTCGGTCCGTTGTTAGTTTAGGGACATCTCGGTTCGTTATCGCCATGTTTGAGGTGGATAGTTAGATTAAAGACTTTTCAGTCTATTTTTAGTTTAGGGACATCTCGGTCCATTGTTAGTTTAGGGACATCTCGGTCCGTTATCGCCATGTTTGAGGCGGATAGTTAGTTTAAGGACTTCTCGGTCCGTTGTTAGTTTAGGGACATCTCGGTCTGTTGTTAGTTTAGGGACATCTCGGTCTGTTGTCACCATTTTTGGAAGCAACGGAGCTTTTTGGATACTACTTCTCAGAGTCCTGACTCAGGCAGATAGCGAGCGGACACAAGCGTCGTCATCTATCATTGACCTAAGTCATGACTCGTCAAGCGTGGTATTTTTTGAGGAATCGGCCGTTTATTGGCCGGAGGGGACTTTTGCCATGCTTACTTATGAGAAGGTAGGCTCCACCTTGGTGGACTTTGTCTATAATGTACGGGGCTTCATAGTTAGGCTCGAATTTCCCCCGTTTTGCACGATTGGGGATCATTGGTCTTTTGACGACTAGCATGAGTTCTCCTTGGCGGAATGTTCTCGGCCTGGTCAGTTTTTCATATGACCGTGTCATCCTTGCCTTATAAGCTTCCAGATTTTGCTGTGCTATAAGGCGTGTTTCGTCGAAGGCGTCGAGCTCCTCAAGCCGAAGATGAGCATTTTCTTCATCTGTCAGCTCGTATCGAACAGCTACTTGTAGAGAAGGGAGTTCTATTTCTAGGGGAAGCACTGTTTCCATGCCGAATACCAACGCATATGGTGTTGTATTCGTGGCTGTTTTGAACGTTATTCGGTACGCCCAGAGAGATTCGTGCAACCTTTCGTGTTAGTTATACGTATGCCTTAGAGGCCATTACTGTACATGCGATGTATATTGTAGTGAATGCTAGGACATATATAGGGAGGACTTTCTTGCTCGATATGATAGTATGCTATCTGGTTGCTCTTTATCCTAACATGTACACTTATTGTCTCTCTATTACATGTTGATAAAGCCCTTAGGATGAGTACTTGACTACCAGGATTATGATACGGATCATACTAGTAGGGAAGAGGTAGTCGGTAAGTTCATCCTTAGATTGTTCCTAGTCATGGGAGTATCGAGACAGGGCATCGATACTCCAGAGTAGACTAGCGTATACGCTTCTCGACCCATGTGATAGGCGATGGATGATCCCATATCCATTGGTGTTTGAAATCAGAGAAGGTATACGGGTGCTCAGTGGAGACTGGGTACACTGAACGGACTTGCTGAGAACTCCTAGATGGTATTATACCTATCGTCAGATAGTAGTTCTCTGGTGACACTGGTACAGGTTAGTCTGTCGACCCGAGATCGTCATAGAGTCTTGTGTGATTCCCACCGTGCTTTGATTTCCACCATACCACGGTCAAAAGATCGTGCAAAAAGGTGGTTTTTGGGTACAGTCCCGAGTCACCTGGAGGCAATGAGCGATAGGAGGGGATTCGTCTCTCCCGGTATTGGGAGTTGATGTTGCGCTATGCTCGATTGGCCATAACATGAAATCTCTAGATAAGGTTGCTGAGATTTACTGGTAAGTGTTATCAGTAGTTTCTCAAACCGTTATGGACCTTTCATCGGCATGACTTATCAGGCTATTGGGGTCTAACGTTATACCACCCCCAGGCTGTGATATGCGACATATCTGACGAAGAGACCGGACTGTACGGTAGTGTTACTAATTGGATTCGCAGGAGTATGAGAAGGCTTGCTTGTTGATCTTCTGATCACTCAATACCCGGATGGCCGTTACGTTTAGCAGACCGCTTACGGCTTGTGGGTGTTGATATGATCATCACTTACTGCCGACATATTGACGAGTCTTTAGAGTCCTACACAGAGGTTTCCTAGTTCATGCGAAATGAAGTAGGAGCACATATGTGATATGTGTGGGACCGAGATTAATGCAGGTATGTGATACCGTATTCCATTCTCACGATATATGATATCGGTCGGTTATATGTGATATAGCCGGGTTATCAGATCAAGTGTTGATTCGATAGATTGTTACATTTGATATTAGTAGGTTGTATGTGATATGTCCGGATTATTAAATCAAGTGTTGATTTGATAATTTAATGTATAATTATATATTTGATATATTAACTTACATTAACTAATATTTGCTCAATAAGTATTCTTTTTCTCACTTGTGTGCATATAGTATATATGTGATATATATATTAATGTACATTTTATTGTGTCATGCTTGATGCCACATGCTTCATGGGTGTATGGGACTTACACCATGCTTAGGATAATCTTAAGGTTTTTATTTATCAAAGTAAATCACAAAATGGTGGAATTATAAATGGCTAGAAGCTTGGAGAAGCTTGTTGATAACCAGTGACTAGGTCCACCCTTTTTGTTTTGCTAAACATATTTATTAACCCAACCATTATCCTTACCATGATAAACTCTCTACATGAGTTAGTGTATGCCACTAACTCACCCATGGTTGCTATTCTCATCTCATGAGTTCATTCTTCATCTCATCATTTCATCTTCTTCCTCATGAGAAAAAGCTTGCTAGCTTTTTCTAAGTGATGAAATATTGTGAGAAAAAGAAAACTAAAGAGAGCCCATTTCCTACTTCATCATCCTCTACTATTAGCCATTTAGTTTAGGATGTTTGCTTCACTAAATCCTAATTTAGTGATAGGGTAGCATGAGCTTGAGTCTCCTCGACGTAGATCATCTTCGGCCTCGAAAACTTCGTGGAAGCTTGTTCATTTCTCCAAGGGAACCCATACTAGAGTTCGAGAGATCACTACTAGTAGCGAAGGGACTACTACACGGAGCTTTAGAAGTGAAGGACCGGTCTACAAAGGTTGTATTCCTCATTCACTATACTTGCAAAGTTGTATTCATGATGTTTTATTTAAATCTCTAGTTAAGATTCTAGGGTTAGGGTTTTAGAACGGAGAAAACTTGAAAACGGCATGGATGATGCCTCCCGAAACCTTGCTGCCACGCTAAGTAACCTTATATTTCGTGCCAGTGTTTTTTGTTTTTGGACACCGTCTTCTTTATAATCTTTGTCAAGGTCTTTTTGAAAGCTTAAGTTAGACCGTTGGCCCGAGGGTTATAGACTGATGAGTATCTCCAATCTATTTTATGTTGTTGTGCGAAGCAGCTGATTTTATGACTTCTATAAGCTGGCCCATTATCCGAGATAATTCGTCGCGGAGTGCCGAACTGATAGATGACATGGGTTCTGAAGAAATGGAGGATATTCTCCGTCTTCATCTCCCTTAGTGGTACTGCTTCTGCCCACTTAGAGAAGTAATCGTTCATTGCCAATATAAACCGATGTCTTTTGGATGATGCCGGTTCAATGGGGCCAATTATATCGGTTCCCTACATTTCGAAAGGCCAGCTAGCCACTGTTGGGTGTAGCGGATTTGGATGTTGGTGGATGAAGTCCCCGTGAATTTGGCACGAGTGACACTGCTTCGCATATTCGAGGTAGTCTTGGATCATCATGGGCCAATAGTAACCCATTCTTTTTATCATCAGCTTCATCTTTGGTCCATCTTGGTGAGACCCGCAAAGTCCGTCGTGAATTTCTCGGACGACTCTCTTCGCTTCTCTTGGTCCCAGGCATCCTATCCACAGACATTCGAACAATCTCTTATACAGAGTATCATTGACGAAGGCGAAGGACAGAGCTCGTTTCATTAGCTGATGTCTAGACGACGCATTTTTGGGCGTTTGTTGGGATTTGAAGTAGTCTATGAGGAATTCCCTCCAATCCTTGACCTTTTCTTCATTCTCTATTTGAAGGGCTACTTGTTCGGCCGTTTCTTTTCTTTCGGATGGTTCTATCAGGTCTTCGGAAGATATATTTGTCGGCGAGAGAATCCTATGGTTTTGCATAATGATCCTTACGTCATCGAGGTCTTTATCGGCCAGTTTCTTAGCCAATTTGGCTAATGCATCCGCCTTACTATTTTCTGCCCGCGGTATACTCTTCAGGATGTAGGAGGGGATTTGTGTCAGCAGCTGCTGTACTCTTTCGCCATACTTTATCAGCTCGGGCTTGCATGTTTGATAGTCGCCATTTACTTGGCTAACGATCAGCTGGGAGTCTCTATATATGAGGAGGTCTTTGATTCTCATGTCGACAGCGATCTCGAAGCCTGCTATCAAAGTTTCATATTAAACTTCATTGTTAGTTCTTGGATCCGTCAAGGAGAGGGCATAACGCAATATCCCTCATTGCGGAGTCACGAAAATAAGGCCCACCCCGGCTTTGATTATGGGGGTGTTTTGCTTTCGCCTCTTCATGGAAGATACTCCATCGAAGTAGAGTTTCCATTGGGAATCATTTTCTTCTTTCTCTCCTTTGATTGTGTCGAATGCATGTTCATCCGACAACTCGTAATTTAAGGGGGAGTTGGCATGTATCGGGTGCTCCGCGAGAAAGTCGGCAATGGTCTGGCCTTTCACTGCTTTGAGGGGTCGATACATTATCAAGAACTCCATCAAGAGGAGGGCCCATTTGCAAGCCTTCCTGTTATTATGGCCCTTGACATTAGATATTTGAGAGGGTCCATCTTTGATATGAGATGAACCTCGTGTGCCAAGGCGTAATGTCTGAGCTTTGTTATCGTGAAGATCGGTGCCAGGCAATGCTATTCGATGAGGGAGTAGTTGTTTTCTGCCCCCAGGAGAACTCGACTCAAATAGTACAGAGCTCTCTCCTTTCTCTGATCATTCTCTTGTGCTATAGCGCGTCTAGAGAACCCTCAAGGGCTGTTGTGTATAGGATAAGGGGTTTTCCCTTAACCGGAGCAGTCAATACCGGCGTATTTTGTAGGTATTGCTTTATTTCATCTAGTGCATTTTAGCACTTTTGATCCCAGACGAATGGGGTCCCCTTCTTCATCAAACGACTATAGGGACGGTATTTTCTGGAGAGGTTAGCTATGAACGCCGGATAAACGCGAGCTTTCCTTGAAGAGATCATAACTGTTTGAGAGTTCTTAGCGTGGGCATTTCCATAACCGCCTTGATCTTTAAGGGATCGATTTCAATACCCCGGTACCGTATGATGAATCCTAGGAATTTTCCTGAGGAGACTCCAAACGCGCATTTTAGAGGATTTATCTTCATATTATACTTCCGAAGACGTCAGAACACTATTTTTAGATGTTCCCAATGCTCCTCGTGAGATCTGCTCTTTACTACAAGATCGTCAATGTAGCATTTGACAATCTTATGGATGAAGTCATCGAAGATCTTTTTTATGGCCCTTTGGTAGGTAGTGCCAGCGTTCTTTAAACCGAAGGGCATCACCTTATAGCAGAATATGCTTAGTGGAGTCTGGAAGGCGGTATGCTTTTGGTCTTCAGGATGTATTTTTATTTGATTGTATCCTGAAGATCCATCCATGAAGGAAAAGACCTCACGGGTAGACGTGTTATCGATCATCGGCTTGGTAACAGGTACTGGGAAATCATCCTTCAGGCAAGCTTTCTTAAGGTCCCGAAAGTCCACACAGATGCGCAACGTCTCATTTTTCTTCATCATTACAACGATGTTAGAGATCCAGTCGGGGTATTGAATTTCTTGGATGAAACCGAAGTCGATTAGTTTCTTGACTTCACTGTTGATACTCATCTCAAGTTCGAGTCACATTCTTCTTGGCACCTGTTTTACTGGCTTTATGTCCGGTGATATGGCCAGTTTATGCACTGCCACCTTTGGATCTAGACCCGGCATCTCGAAATAGTTCCATGGGAAGCAGTCTTTATATTGCATGAGCACGTCCTTTAACGTGGCTACCTGTTTTTCAGATAGTAGCCCACTGATGAATGTCGGTCTCGGATTATTTTCTGTCCTTAAGTCAACTTTTCTTAGGTTGTCCGCCGTGGTGTGTATCCTATTTTCTAGCTCCTTTAGTGCTGGTGGAAACTCTGAGATCATTTCGTCCTCGTCTTCATTTGCGAAGCACCTGTAGAAGTCATCCATAGTCTCGTGCCTCCCTCTTTTGAGAGTGCTATCACATGGCAAGTACGAGTTCGCTTCCCTTTTTGTGGTTGAGCTGGTCTTATCCTCACGGTATAGGTCCTCTTTGGCTCATGGTTTTGCGGCGGGGTTACCTTCCATCTGTCGGATAAAACGAAACTTTCTTGTTGATATTGGTCTTCTACCCTATCTTTGAAGGTGAAGAAGTCTTCGAGGGGATGACTTATTACTCGGTGATAGAAGCAATAATCCGGATGGTGGACCTCGTTTATTTGTTTGGGGTGCCAAGACTCCGGGAGCGTCATCATTTGATGCTTCATGACAATGTTGAATATTTTCCTCGTCTTGTCTTGGGGAAAAGAGTATTTCCGACACATTTTCTTTATAAAGGATGGGTTCCAATTGACTTTTTCTTGATTGCACGACTTCATAGATCTGCTTTGTTGTTTTTGGACGTTGTTTGCGTTTTTTGCCCTATTTTTGCCTCTATTTTGGGATTTTCCCTTTTCGCGAGGACATACAGCGGGCTGGGGATGAAGAGCAATATAGTCTTCCTTCTCTGTAGATTGCTGATTGAGGCACTGTGTCTTGGCTTTTTTATAAATGACCATTTCGTGGCTGTGATTGTCTTGGCTCTTTTGACAAGTTTCTTTTATTAGCTTGTCTATTTATTCTTCGAGTGACGGACTTAATGTTCTTAGAGTAGGATTTCGCTCTGTTTCAACGTCACGACCATTTGGAAGAGCGTTTTCCCCTTCACTAGAGCTGTTTATGACGTGGATACTGTGGAACCGCTCCCGTTTCTTGAACTGAACGTATCCTAGCTCGGTTGTCTCCATCTTTCCGTTGGGCATCTTTCGCTGAGTCCTGGGAATATCCCAAATTTTCTTGTAGAATTGGGCTTATTGAACAGTTTGTTCGAGGGGTACACCTTGGCATCTTAACAACCTTTTCAATCCCTCCGCGTAGTATCTTGGCTGATGGATTGGTTGAAACCTTTCAAGTACAAAATCGGCACCATGCCAGACTTCTTTTTCCTATTTTGGTCTCTGTAGACTGGTAAAAGAGGATCGCTTTTCCACCTTTTCGCGTGGAAGGGACGTAGAAAGTCTGTAGTTCTTGTACACTGTATATATCGAGCGCATCAAGTTCCTTGTAATGCCATGGCGGAGCCATTGTGATTTGTAGACTCTGATCTGCTCCGGTGAGGGTTTGCACTGACGGGCGGATGGAGAACACTGCGTTGGCCTCGTCCTCAGAGTCGCTGCCAAAGACCAGGATAGGAGTAGATGGTCCGGGCCCATTGTTTTCTTTCTGGGGCTGTCTCGAGTAGACTATTTCTTCATCTTCCTCAGTACCACTCCCTGTTTCCCCCAATAAGAGAGCAAAGCTCTATTCAAAATTTGAACTGAGGCAGCGCCTCACGTGCAAAGCTCGAGAGCGCTCGCGCCAAGAGCGCCAGCGCTAAGAGTCAAAGACTCTGAGGTAGCGCCTCATGTGCAAAGCACTAGAGCGCTCGCGCCAAGAGCGCCAGCGTTAAGAGTCAAAGACTCTGAGGCAGCGCCTCACGTGCAAAGTATGAGAGCGCTCGCACCAAAAGCTCTAGCGCAAAGAGTCAAAGACTCTGACGCAGTGCCTCATGTACAAAGCACGAGAGCGCCGGCGCTAGAATTAAATGTTCTCCACCATTGGATCAAAGATCCAACAAAGATGATAAATTATCAAAGTACAAAATTAAATTCTGATTGAGGAAATACTCCTCAAATCTTTCTAAACAAGAAAGATTGTGCTCTGTAAATCAGAGCACCGTTGAATCAAAGATCCAATGGTGATTAAAAATCACCCAGATACAGAATGAGTTCTGTATGGGAAAATATTTTCCCAATCTTATTAATAATAAGAAAAAATGTCTTCTGTAAAACAGAAGCCCTTAGATCAAAAATCCAATAGTGGGAAATATCTCCAAATCAATCAGAGATCTCTCAATGAGAGATTTCCTTAACTGATTCAACAAATCAGTCTCCCCTATATAAAGGACCCAAGACTTCAAGTCCTAAGAAGAAGAACCCCCATAAACTCCAAATTCTCAAAAAAGAAAAAGAGAAGAGCAAGTTCTAAGAAGAAGAATTTTCTTCAAGGTAAATAACAAGAAGAGAGATCATAGTATCTCCTACATATTTAAGAGTTTAACTCCTATATCAGAAGAACTTAGTTCTTAGATCCATGAGACAAAGTCTCTTAAAAAGGGAAAAACAAAATAGATCATAGCATCTCCTTATAAAAGAAGAACTTAGTTCTTAGATCCATGAGACAAAATCTCTCAAAAAGGGAAAAACAAAAGAGATCATAGCATCTCCTCATAAAAGAAGAATTTAGTTCTTAGATCCACGAGACAAAGTCTCTCACAAACGAGAATTTAATTCTCAGAGCACCGAATTGATCAGAACTGCCAAAAATAGTGTCTGGCACTCAGCGCCAAGCGCTCCACATTATCCTCACGTGGGCGCTATTTTAAAGGGAAGCGCTTTAGCATTCCAAGTCTGGCGCTTAGCGCCAAGCGCTCCATGTGCTCCTCACGTGGGCGCTATTTTAAAGAAAGTGCCTTAGCACTTCAATTCTGGCGTTCAGCGCCGAGCGCTCCACGTGCCCCTCACATGGGCGCTGATGAAATAAAGGGCGCTCTGTAAATAGAGCCAAGCAACATGAAGAGTGTTCAATGCTCATAAAAAAACAAAAAAGGTGGGGTGTCAGAACCCCAAGTCAATACTCAGCATTGTTGAACATAAAGGGACTGAGCCCAAACAAATGTTCAACATTCTATTCAAAACTGAATGGATTGAGCCCAAGTTGGCCACAAGTCCCCAATTCAAATCAACCAAGCACATGTGCTCACAATCTCTTTGATTGGTTTTAGTCCCAAACTTGATTACAGATCTCCCAACCAACATTGGTTCAAGGGTACATCTCTTCACACCTCTGATATTTGTCGTTGTAATTCTTCAACGTCTTCAGAGAGGTGGCGGGTCCCGACAACCAAAAACTCCATCGGACTGCAATGTCCTTAAACTAATGATGGACTATGATGTCCTTAAACCATAGACTATGATGTCTTTAAACTACGGACCGCAATGTCCTTAAATTAATGATGGATTATGATGTCCTTAAACCATAGACTATGATATCTTTAAACTACGGACAACAATGTCCTTAAACTAATGATGGACTATGATGTCCTTAAACCATAGACTATGATGACTTTAAGCTAGGGACCACAATGTCCTTAAACTAATGATGGACTATGATGTCCTTAAATTCTATGGACCGCAACGTCTCTAAACTAAACTTTATAGACTATGATGTCCTTAAACCATGGACTATGATGTTCTTAAACCCCGGACTATGATGTCCTTAAACTGAAAAACCCCGTTAAGTAGATCTTAGTCTAAAATTAGACTAACGTATCCTTAACAATTATTTAAGTTGATCTTAATCTCAAACGAGATTAACGATCCTTAAATCAACCAAACCCAAATCTAAAAAAATACGGATTTGGACTAATTCCCGCCCTACGGGCGACAACATAAATTAGTCTCCGTATACAATCCACGGGCAACCAAAAATAAAACAAACACACACGATACGAAGTGAACATCTGGAGAAGGAGAAAGTGGTTACTGCGTTGCGGTAGCGTAATTAACTGCAGGGGCTTGCGTCTGCAGGGAAGAGCGTCCCCACAATCAAAAACCCCTCGCAAACGAGGGGGAATCTGATGAAGTCTGCTACAACGGCCGCATCTGTCCAAACCTTCGATACACCGCGCCATAAATCAACTTGGTGTCTTCGGAGAGGTGGATGGATAAAACCAAATAGCATCTGCCCCAAAATTTAGGCCGGACGTCCCAACGTCCCGGTCGCGTCTTTCGGCGGTGAACAAATTCTGGCACGCCCGGTAGAACCTTTTTCTCTTTCCACTCCACACTTCGTGTGTCGTGTTTCACGAACAAATCGCGGTCTGCTATGGTTGCCTGTGGATTCGAGGTACTAAGATTTGGTGTTTTGCTCCCGTGCAGAGAAAATGGCTTCCAGCTGCACCAACTGCAACAACAACTCCCGCTCCGCCCCATCTGGAGGAGTAACTTATGGGCCCCAAGAGGCCTCCATCTTTGCAATGCCGGTGGAACAGGTGACACAGGCCACCACTGGATTGTTCTTCGGGACCATGCTCTCGCCAATGAGCTTCAACGCTCCAGTGCGGTCACAGGAAGCTCCGAAGAAGTAGGTCTTTGATCGGTTTACAACTACCACGGCCCCTCTCAACGGGTCGTCCAAGTCCAACGCCTTGGTCTTTAACAAACTAGGTCAAAACTCAAGTGGGCCCATGAAGAAGCCTGCAATACCCGAAGGAGTTATCCCGAAGCGAATAGCTATTCCAGCTCCGGTAAACGAAATCGTTAAAGAGGCTTCCACCTTTAAAGGATCGGTCTTCATAAGACTGTACATTACAACTCCCACTTCAGGCGAAGTCACCAAGGCTGCTTCCCCTGCCCAAAGGTCAGTCTTCGACAGGTTGGACGTTTCTTCTTAGCAGACATCAGTCTTCAATAGGCTGGCACCAACAGCAACCCTTCACTAGAACAGGGGGCATGATGAAGCCACCCACGTGACTGAGCCAGTACCGCTTGCAAAACATGCTCAACGTCGCCACTGGCGCCGAGTGAGGAAAGCTGGGGGCAGTTCCCCTTCCGGACTTACCCCATCAGCTTCAACGGTGGAAGTTGATGCTGTTGTTCCAACTGGGAACAACTTTGAGCCGCTCAGGAAGGTGCGCAAGAACTCTCCAACTGCCATGTTTAAAAGATCCCCTCCACCCACTGAAAATATCACAAAGGCGAAGCCGGAGCAGCCCCCTCAGCGGCTGTCCTCCAAAATCCACAGGGTCTGGCAAAGAGTCCAAGACTCCGTAATCGATAAAGACTACTCCCGCCGATCAAAGAAAATGAAGGCCCGATAAGAGGAGAATCTCACTGACGTCGTACCATGGAAAGCATCGGTTGCAACAGCCCCTTCAATTTCGTCAGTCCATAAAAGGAGAAGATCCCCGTGTCTGCGACAAATCTCAAAGGCGCTGAATCCAAACGCCCCAAGTCTGGGGGAATGGTAGTGCCCACCGTCTACATAGCTTCCGGAAAAGAGGAAAGCCGTACTTCTACAGGTCATCGGCCACTCACACGGTCTGTGACGAAAACTCAGGAGCAGCAGCAAAAGCTCCAAGAAATGCTAATGAAGATGTCAGCACTCACTGGGCAAAAAGAAAGCCCGGAGATGTCATCAGAACAACGCCAGGAACAGGAAACCGATGCCGAGTTCCTCCGAAGAATGCTCGAGAAGAAAGACAAAGAGGCCGCGGAACAAGCAGCCAACATAAAACAAATGGCGCTCTTGTTCCAAGATATGGTCGGGATGATCATACAGCCGGATCCTCCAGCTGAAGATCCCTCAATAATCATTGAAGACGACAGAGGGGAGACATCGAACCCTCTTCCGGCTCTATCGGCAGCCAAGGAGGAGACGATTTCCAAAGCTGCCCTTGACGACTGTATAGCTCAACAGATATGAGCTCATCAGGCGAGCGAAGCGGCCGGCTAAATCGTCAAGACTGGACAACCCTATCCGGGTTGGTATGATCAAATAAAGTACCCGCCAGGATATACGATCCCTAAATTCCATATGTATAAGGGGACGGGTAATCCACACCAACACGTTGCTCAATTCAGGGATTTGTGCGGTAATACTGGGGGTGATGACAAACTGCTGCTTCGCCAGTTTGTTGGCAGCTTGTTGAAGACAGCATTCGAATGGTATTCCGAGCTCCCGAATGACTCTGTCAAGACATTTGCAGAAATGGAGCTACTGTTTACACAAAGATTCATGAGCGCTAGCGAGCGCACCCCGATCACCGCACTAATCAACGCTAGAGAGAAGCCGGGAGAAACCTAGGTTCAATACACCATTCGGTGGCAGAACCTATGGTCGAGATGCGAACTACGCATAGAAGAAGCTCCTGCCGTGGGAATGTTCATAGGGACTCTCGATCCACAGGCGACCATATCCCAGTTTATGATGTTCTTTAAGCTGACCACTTACCAAGCCTTGATCGACAAGCTGGCCCAAATGGACCATATGGGCCATAGACCACCCTCCTCAAAAATGAAGCTTCAAAATGAAAAAGGCAAAGGGAAAGCGACCTTCATCGCCAACGCTCAGCAACAACCGAGCGATCCGAAACTAGCTGCTCGCCAAGGCAACAAACAGCGATTCCTTGACAAAAAATTGAGACGTCCTTACTCGTTTCCCCGAGATAAAACGAGAAGGCTGTTTGAACTAGCGGTGCGCAATAGGCTCATCACTCTGCCGGATCCGAAATGCCCACTGTAGCCCGGTGATGTCAATAGTCCCAACTATTGCCCCTACCATCGAATAATGGGCCATCCAATCGAAGATTGCTTCATTTTCAAAAACTGGATTGAGGTCCAGTACCAGCAAGGCAAGTTCACGCTGTCTGAAAACTGGAGGGTAAACCCTCCACAACCGCATGCTCCGAAAAAGATGGACACGCCGGGGACATCATGCTCATTAATACAGGAAGCCCCATGGGAAGTTGTTCTCTCAGCAAAAACTAAAAGAATGCTGAAGGATCTTTAAGCGTGCCCGGCAATCAGGTGGAAAAGCTCGCTAGAGCCAGAAATTATTGAGGGAATGCTGAAACCGCGCCCGACACCGAGAGTTGGTAGCAATGAGCAAAATATCCAGGTCCAGCCGTCAAAGTCTTCGAAGAAAAAGAAGAAGATCAAGAAGCCCGCGCAGCTTGATGATAAGTGCATGGATCTGCAAAAGCGTATTGACGCGCTGGAGGAATACAATCAGAAGGAGCGAACCCCAGTCACACTCTAAGAGTTTCTCAACCATATCCTTGAGAGAGGAGATGATGACAATGACGAGGGAGACGAATCGTCAGAAGAACCTGAGGATTATGTGGCAAGTTGTCACATGATCTCTCATTCACCAATAAATGACGAAGAAGCCCACTCGGCATCAGAAGACAATGTAGAGGAGCTGGGGGCAAGATCGGTGCCAAAATCCTTGGAACCGTCAGACGAGATGATCGACATGCTACTAAACGAGGCCCGTCAGAAGAGCAAAGCTGATCAAGAACGCGAAATGGCCATATTCGAAAGAGCTAGGCATCGGCATCAAGCTAAAGAAGTCATGGTAGGGATGAGTCGCAAAGCACTCCAACTAGATCGAAGCATACCCGCGGCAGACAAAAGCAGGCTTAAAACAAGGGAACGGTTCGCTAAAGCCCTATCAATGGGAATGAAGCTGCCATCTTTCAAAAGGAATATTCCTGGCGGTATACACCTTGACGAAGCGGACGTACATCCTGACTACTGCTTATACCATCAGAGGATTGCACACCCTACCGAAGAATGCATGGCCTTTGAAAACTGGCGGCAAGGATATGTTGCCCACCGACAACACTTCAAGCGATTGAAGTGCAAGGCTCGTCGGGAGCAGAGAAGCACGACAGATGAGCACAAAAGAACTGCCGGCAACTGTCACATGGTTGATTCCGGGAGATCGTAAGTTCTCACCTTCGGAAGCGATTCTGATGAAGAATTAGCCATCGGCCCTCTCTTCAAAGAATCCACCTTAGGAAAAGAGGAAGAGGTAAAGAACTGTGAGAATATTCAGCTGCGCAACCGTACATTGCCCGAAAAGAATCTCGGACCTGCAAACAGGGGATCGAACAAAAAAGATAAGGGGAAGAAAAAAGTCCCTAAGGATATCGCCCTCGATGATCGAGTCGTCGAAGAGTTGACAGCCAAAGACACGCCCAAGAAAAGCAAAGTGGATTACAATATCCTAGCGCACCTGAGGAAGATACCCTCACAGCTAAGCGTTTTGGACGCCCTTCTACTGTCTGAAGAGACACGAGATTCTCTGATCAGAGCATTATAAGAGCCCGAGAAGTTCCAAGCTTTCTTTGCCGAAGAAAAGATGAAGGATGAGCTGGAAGAAGTGCACACAGCTGACATCACTTTCGGTGATGAAGATCTCCTCCTCGGAACGTGCGAGCACAACCGTCCCCTGTATGTCAACGGGTACTGCCATGACATCAAGATAGGAAAGATCTTAGTTGACAACGGGTCCTCCGTCAACCTCCTAAATGTGAGGGTGCTAAAAGAAATCTGCATGAGCGTTCAGCACCTCGCTCGAGATAAAATCATCATCTCCGGGTTTGACTCCCAGTCATCACGGACGCTCGATCCATGATTCCGACGTTACGCTTTGTGCTGCTCGTCACTGACATCAAATTTCAAGTCATTGACGCCAAGACCTGTTACAACGCTTTACTCGGTAGGCCTTGGTTGCACGAGTACAACATCATCCCTTCTACACAGCATCAGTGTTTGAAGTATTTCAAAGATGGTCTCGAGTGTACCGTGACGGGGGAACTAAACCCATTCTCCGTAAATGAAGTCTGCAAGTATGAGGACGCTAAGTATTTCCTACCAGACTTTGAAGACACGGAAAGTTCCATAAACCGGAGAATAAGCAAAAAGCTATCACCACTATTCCGTTCATCAGGAGCGAAACCGAGGAGGAAGAAGAGATAGTCTATTCAGGGCCGCCCCAATACAACAGGACAGGACCATCTGCCCCTATTCTGGTCTTTGGCAGTGACTCCGAAGAAGAATTCAACGCAGTATTCTCAGTCCGTCCATCAATACCGGCCTTCACTGGAGATGATCGGAGTTTGCAAATTGCCATGGTTCCGCGGTAGCACTACAGAGAGCTTGATGCGCTTAAGACATATAGCGTGCAAGAGCTATAAACATTCTACATCCCTCCCAGGCGAAGAGGTGAAAAGGCAATCCTGTTTTCCCGATCCAGGAAAACCAAAGTCGAGAGAGAATCTGGCGTGGTGCCTAACCTGCGCTTGACAGGCTCCAACCAATCCGTCTGTCCAGATACTACGCAGAGGGATTGAAAAGGTTATTGAGACACCAAGGCATACCCTTTAAGAAAACCCTGCGACAGGCCCAATTCTACAATAGGATCTGGAACATCCCCGGAAGTCAGCAAAAATTGCCCAAAGGAAAAATAGAAACGATCGGGCTCGAATATGTCCAGTCCAAGAAATGAGAGCAGTTCCATGGCCGCCATGTCATAAAGGACCTTGATGAAGAAGAGGATGCTCTTTTAAAAGACGCTGACGCTGAACCAGAATGCGGTTCTGTCATAAAAATGCTGAGCCCATCATTTGAAGAACAGATGGACAAGCTAATAAGGGAAGCGAGTCAAAAGGTTCGGAGCAACCACAGCCGCGAAATGGTCATTTACGAGAAAGCTAAGACGCAACGCCTCCTTCAACAGGCTACGGAGGATGACAAGGGCCTCCACTTCAGCCCACCATGCATTCCCAAGATAATAAAAAAGCCCAACGCGGAGGCAAAAACAAGTTAAAGAATGGAAAAAACGTTCGACAGCGGCAAAATGGATCCAAAAGGCCACGCGATCGAGAAAAGGTCCGCTAGAACCCCTCGCTTATGAAAAAGATAGGTCGGGCATATTCTTTCCCTCGAGACAAGACAAGGAGAATATTCAACCTCATCATGAAACATCAAATGATGACACTCCCGAAGTTTCGGCATCCCGATCAAGCAAACGAGGTTCATCACCCGGATTATTGCTCCTATCACCGAGCAGTAGGACATCCTCTAGAAGACTGCTTCACCTTCAAAAATTGGGTCGAAGACCAGTATCAACTCGGCAGGTTCGCTCTATCCAACAGTTGGAGGATAGTCCCACCACAAAGGCATCCGCCAAAAGCAACGTATACGGCGAGAGTAGAACCAGATCAACATCGGTCTTGGAAACGATCTCATAACTGTCACGTGATAACGCCGTCAGAAGAAGGAGAGCGTGAGAATATGGATGACCTCTCCTGGGGCTTCGAAAATGAGGATGAAGAGGAATTGATCTCAGAATTTCCACCAGCGCCAAAAGAGTTGGAAGATGGAATCCACACTACCGTGGACAACATAAGGAAAATTGACTTGGGGACGGCAAATGACCCGCGGCCTACGTCCATCAGTGAGCTGTTGTCTGACAAGCAGATGGCTACGCTAAAAGACGTGCTCATGCAGTATAAAGATTGCTTCACACGGAACTATTCTGAGATGCCGGGGCTAGATCCGGAAATAGCTGTGCATAAATTGGCGATATCTCCGGACGTCAAGCTAGTCAAACAAGCACCAAGAAAAATGCAGCTCGAGCTTGAGATGAGTATCAATGCCGAAGTCAAGAAGCCAATCGACTCCAGCTTCATCCAAGAAGTTCAATACCCTGACTAGATCGCCAATGTCATTTCGGTAATGAAGAAAAATGGGACGGTGCGCATCTGCGTGGACTTTCGGGACCTCAACAAAGCCTGTCCAAAGGATGATTTTCCCGTACCGGTTACCGAGTTGATGATAGATAACACATCAACTCATGAAGTCTTCTCCTTCATGGACGGATCATCAGGGTACAATCAAATAAAGATGCATCCCGAAGACCGGAAGCATACCGCTTTCCGGACTCCTCTGGGTATATTCTGCTACAAAGTGATGCTCTTTGGTCAAAAGAATGCCGACGCTACTTACCAAAGGACCATGACGAAAATCTTTGATGACCTTATACACGAAATTGTTGAATGTTATGTTGACGACCTCGTGGTGAAAAGCAAATCGCACGAGGAGTATTGGGAGCATCTAAAGATAGTGTTCCAGCGTCTTCGGAAATACGACCTAAAGTTGAACCCTCTCAAATGCGCGTTCGGAGTTTCCTCAGGCAAATTCCTAGGATTCATCGTACGAGATCGATGCATCGAAATAGACCCGTCAAAGATCAAGGCGATTATGGAAATGCCTCCTCCAAGAACTCTCAAGCAACTGCAGTCTCTCTAAGGAAAGCTCGTGTATATCCGGCGGTTCATAGCTAATCTCTCCGGAAAATGCCGCCCCTATAGCCATTTAATGAAGAAGGGGACCCCGTTCATTTGGAATCGCAAATACCAAAGCGCACTGGATGAAATCAAGAAATACCTACAGAATCCGCCGGTACTGACTGCTCCAGTTAAGGTTCCTTAGGCGCACTATGGGCACAGGAGAACGACCAAGGAAGGGAGAGAGCCTTCTACTACTTGAGTCAAGTTTTACTGGGGGCAGAAAACAACTACTCCCCCATCGAAAAACACTGCCTGACGTTAATCTTCGCGATAACGAAGCTTAGACACTATGCGTTAGCGCATGAGGTCCATCTCATATCAAAAGTGGATCCTCTCAAGTATTTGATGTCAAGAGCCATACTAACGGGACGACTCGCTAAATGGGCCCTACTCTTAATGGAATTCTCGATAACATACCAACCTCTCAAGGCAGTGAAAGGCCAGGTCATCGCTGACTTCCTTGCTGAGCACCCGATACCTGGCTACTCACCCCTAAATTGTGAATTGCCAGACGAGCACGCATTTGACACGATCGATGGGGAGAAATGGGGAAATGATACCCGATGGGAACTCTATTTCGACGGAGCATCTTTCATGAAGAGGCGACAACATAGCTCCCCTATAATCAAATCTGGGATAGGCCTCATCTTCGTGACTTCACAAGGAGGGATAATGCGCTTTTCCTTTCCCTAACGGAGCCGAGGACAAACAATGAAGCAGAATATGAGGCTTTGATAGCAGGTCTTGAGATCGTTTTCGACATGGAAATCGAGAACCTCCTTATATACGGAGACTCCCAGCTGGTCGTCAGTCAAGTAAACAGCGACTACCAAACGTGCAAACCGGAATTGGTAAAGTACGGTGAGAGATTGTAACAATTGCTGAGTCAAATCCCTTCCTATGCCCTGAAAAGCATACCACGTGCGGAAAATAGGAAACCTAGGGTTACAGACTTTCGCGCACGCGCAATTACTGATTTGCCCACTTAAAATCCTAACACTCACAACAAAGCACCGTCACAGAAAAACTGCGCCGACACGGGCATATAATGGCCGCGGATCCGCGGCATTTGTTGGCTTGGGCCGCGGATCCACGGCCCATTGGTGGTCTTGGGCTTCCCGACTTCTGGGCATTCCTCAAGGGTTCTTGGGCTCTCTCTTTTTACACTTTTTTCTCTGTTTGGACTTCTGTATCTTCTCCAGATCTCCAATGAAGACTTGTAAGGATCTTTTGACCGTTCACTTGACATTTTTGGACCTCGCAATGTTCTTCGATTAGGCTTTGACTAGGATCCGTCTAATTGTTGGTCAAAAGTCCATTTTCTGTTGTTTTGTGTCTTTTTTTCACTGTATTTGCTCCAGAAACCTGTAACCTGTAATATGCAACAAACGTGCGTCAAGGGTACCTGTTTATTTATAAAAAGGGTAAGAATAGGGGAATGATAAATGCAATATTATGGTCTGAACAAATACCCCCAAACTTACCTTTTTGCTCGTCCTCGAGCAAACTTATTATTTTATTCACTAAAATCCTAACCGCACTTTCGCAGGGAAACGCGATTGCACTGAGCACGTGCAACAAGCCGTTAAACCTCTAGGTGTCCCTAGTAGGAGGAGTGTTGTCTCCTGAGGGTTTTCAGCGGATTACACCCACAAAATCCTATCAACTCGGCCCATTGACTTTTGTTCTCCAATTAGGAATTCTATTATCTTATACTTGTAAATTATCCATCCATATTCTTCACACTTTCTCATTATTTAACTTAAGATTATATATGTTATGTAGACTTACTTAGCTTTCGGCATTTCTTAAGTTTTCCTTCTAGGGTTACATCTCTACTTAGGAATTTTCTATCAACTCCATTAAAGATACAAATTCTATCTTTCATTCCTCTCTTTTATCTAAATTCCAATCACATGCCCCTACGTGTGTGTAAAGATCACCCCTACACTTGGAAATTCAATTCAAGCAATCATGCCCTTGTCCGTTGTCCAAAGTACTAGTTTGTGAATTTAAATGAAATCTGCTTACACATCCTTCATGCGACCGTTAATACTTCTTGAGGTACCAACGACCGATTACAAAATGCGTTTGCACTTTAAAGCGTACTTCCTAGTCTTTGCAACACCCAAGGCTTTAGCAGTGACTCCCAAACCAGTTGGTCTAAGGCACTAGGTGATGAAGCACCCTCGCTAAATATTTTTCTATTTTTGCAGCCTTAAGTAATCACAAAAATCAGTGTCCATTTTTTTTCTTTATTCACACTTTTTCATACTAAGGACTTTAGACAAGAGCCTTTCAAGGTCTCTTCTACTATTCCAAGTTTTAAGGTGCGTGATTGTGCAATTTGTAGGGTATACGTTTTTAGAATCTAGACTTAAGCTAGGAACTATTTTTCAAACTTGTACTCTAATAAGAACATCAATACTCTTCCCTCATTTTGACTTAGCCCAAGAAGTGAACCCAAAATTTGCTTATTTCTAAATAAACTACAAGGCATATACTTTCTACCGTTAAACTTTAAGGAATGTTATTTTTAGGGTTTTTAATTCACTAAGTCTAAGATCTAGTTGTTCCTAGCCAGTTAACCTATTCGTCAAACTCAAGTCAATTAGCCAAAATTGAATACAAATATTTTTATAATTTTTTTGAAATTTTTCAATTTTTATGGGTTTTCAAATAAATATGCAAATGCAAAAATATGTACAAATGAATGCGAAGGAAGAAGACGTACCGAGCATACCCCCAAACTTGAACTTGACAGTGTCCTCACTGTCATGCTAAACCAAGAGGGTCAAAATACCGATACTCCCCTGTTTATTTATTTATAATTTTTTTTATTGTTAAGAAAAACAAAAATATATACAAAAAGACCCTCCCCCAAACTTCAATTAAACTATGTTAGACAATACTGCCCAACTTTGCATAGGCCAAAAGTCAACACCAACCATTTGAAAAATTTATTAGTAAAGAATATTGGTGGGTGAAAAAATAAGTTGTGGTGGTCCGCAAAAAATTGGGGAAAATGGAAGTAGTGGTATGGGAGGTGTGGAGGTAAATATACAGGTGATGGTGATGCATCGAAACGAGAATGTAAATAATCAGCAATCAGTGGAGTGTTAGCATTCTCGTACCTTATTAAAAGAAATGGGGGTATTTCAACTTCCAATGGAGGAGGTTGACTCACCACAATACCCCCAAGATGTTCCTGTGGGTCCTCTATTGACATGGCATCATCCATCAATTGTGTATGATATTCACTTATGAGGGAACTTATCTCCTCGATGTCCGCCATAGTCCAACTGAAAACTTGCCGCCTCTCTTGTAAGACTTTTAAAATAGCGTTCTCTTGCTCGAAGGCTAGAGAGGCCGATATGATAATGGGAAAAGTCTCATTCTCACCTATGTAAGCATATCTACGGTGAGACGGTAAGGGCATGAGTTCGAATTTCTGAGGCGAAAGAACCATTGCGGAATCTACCTCGAACTCAAAGGACTCTAACACAGGTTCGAAATCACTGCAAACAACCGATTCGGATGGTTCGACTGACTCATCCAAAAATTCAAACGACTCATATTCGAGCTGTGAGTCGTCATCATCCAAAAAAGTGAAACATTCATAATCAACATCGGTTGTGTCAACAGTAGTAGGCTCAAGGAGGGACGCACTAGTGGCGTCAAAACTGTTTTCATCAAATTGAAATCTTTCAAGCTCGCAGTCCTCCTGCGTGATTTCGTGAATAGAGCAAACTTCTCGTGTACTAGTTTTAGGCACGGGGGGGCAGACTTCCCATCTTATAAATATTGAACTCACTAGACCTCTTTCCGAAGGATAGGGTCATGGAGCCATTGCGACAATTTATTACGGCATTGGAAGTAGCCAAAAATGGTCGACCGAGAATCACCGGAATTTGGTTTATTGGGTTAGCAACAGGTTGTGTATCCATAACAATAAAATCAACGGGGAATATGAACTCCCCAACTTTGATCAACACATCCTCTAGTTGACCCCTTGGATAGGTGATTGATCGATCAGCCATTTGGAGAGTGCAACGAGTGGGTTTCAACTCTCCAACCCCTAATTGTTCATACACGGAGTAGGGAATCAGGTTAACACTAGCCCCAAGATCTAAAAGTGCTTGATTAATTTTCTTATCCCCAATTGTAATTGAAATCGTAGGACAGCCGGGGTCCTTTCGTTTTTGGGGTAAGGTTTGATGGTGGTTAATAGCATTGCTCACTGCACTAGCCACTAGCACTTTCTTGGGCACTTGTGATGCCTTTCTCTTCGAGGTGCACAAGCCCTTTAAGATTTTCGCGTATGAAGGGACTTGTTGGATAGCATCCAAGAGAGGTATATTTATGCTAACCTGCTTAAAGATCTCCACAATCTTCTCCACTTGTGTATTTGGTTTATTAGGACTCAACCTGTTTGGAAATGGTGCATTCTGAAAATTTGTTGAGTCAAAAGTTTGTAGAGTAGAATGTGGAATAGGAACGGATCCCAGTGTGGATGTGTTCGTGTTGTTAGAAATGGGTCCGTTCGAGTCAGAAGAAGTAGAGCCGTGTGAAGGGTGGAGAATAGGCTCTAAAGAAAAAGGTGAAGAAGGAAGTGAAGAAAATGAAGAAGGGGAAGAAGAACCACCGGCGGGGATGTCATCATTAGTTTCCACATTATTTTGCAACTCTCTTCCGGATCTCAACGTGGTCACCGCATTTACATTGTGATTGTGATATGCGTTTTGTGGGTGACCGGGATTGGGAAATGGTTGAGATGGAAGCTTTCCCTTTTCTCTCTCGCTCAACGCAGCAGTTAATTGTGCAATTTGTGCCTCAATAGATTTGATACTTTGATCGTGTGAGGCATTGTTATTCATTAAAGACTGCACATAACTTTCAAATCTTGCTGCGGATTCTGTAGTTTGCTTGAGAAATGCTTCAAGACTTTTCTCGAGCGAGCTAACCTTATCATCATTAGGTTGAACCAAATTGTTCGTTTGATTTGTATAAGGTTGTTGTTGGAAAGGTTGCTGGTTTTGAGTTTGTAAAGGTGCTTGTTGTTGTTGTGGAGGAGCTCTTTGAAAATTGTTATTCCCTTGGACTTGTTGATTTTGGTTCCAAGCGAAATTTGGGTGACTCCTCCACCCCTGATTGTATGTCGAAGAGTACGGATCATTTCTTTGTCGTTGCTGAAATGCAGCATTGACTTGATCCTGTCCTTGAATGGGTGCATTATAAGGACACTCTTCAGTTAAATGCGATGGGTTCGAACAACAAGCACAAACAGTTCGTGTGGGTAGAGTAGGGGCAGGAGAAGACGATGAGATTTTGGTCTCAATGGCTTCTAGCTTTTTCATAAGTGAGGCCATCTCGGCCTTCATAGCTATCGACATATCTATTTGATGTATGCCTGCCCTAGATTGACCACTAGAAGAAGATGATGTGGTCTTGGTACTCTCCCATTGAATTGTTTGCTCACTTAGGTCCTCAAGAAACTGCCAAGCTTCGTCGCTAGACTTGGAGAGAAAATGACCTTGATATATTGTTTCTAGCAATTGCTTCGTTGCTGCGTTCAATCCCTCGTATAATGTTTGGCAAAGTTGCCAATTTTCTATCCCATGATGAGGACATTGAACGAGTAGGTCCTTAAATCTCTCGAAGCACTTCCAAAATGGTTCGGAAGGAAGCTGTGAAAATTGTATAATCTCGTTTCGGATTCTAGCAGTTTTATGATGAGGGTAGAACTTTTTCAGAAAAGCTCTCACAAACTCGTCCCAATTTCTAATGGAATGTGATGCGGTGCTGTATAGCCACTTCTCGGCTAGGTCACATAAGGTAAAAGGAATGACCCTTAGCCTTATTGCGTCATCACTTAATTGGGTTGTCTTCATCATGCTGCAAACGTTTTGGAATTTATTAATGAAAATATATGCATCTTCGGATTCCAAACCATGAAACTTAGGCAGCATATTGATGAAGTGTGGTTTTATTTCAAAATTATCCCCATTCGCCGGTGGGGGTGAAAGACATGTGGGTAAAGAAGTGCGGACGGGGTAGAAGAGATCCTGGAGCGCAACTCGTGCGGGCGCTACAACAGGCGGAAGATTCGAGTTATTCGCACCTGGCGGAGGTGGAATCATTCCCGTCGGTAAGGTATCGTTGGGGTTGAATCCCGACATACCTTCGAAAGAAGAATTTAAAGGTGGAGGTAAGGAAATGGAGGGAATTTCGACGAACGGTTCGCCGAAGGGTTCGTTGGTCGGTACCAACGAAACACGGACTAATCGGGCGTTAGTATCCCTAGTCCAAAATGACATACACTAAAGGGTAGTGCAGTCAGAAAAGAGAGAAAAACAGAATGTGGGGGTAAGATAACGTCAGTGAGAAGAAGTGGTGGAAGTGAGTTTCAAGTTTCTTCACGACAAGTTGCAAGTTTGAAAAGATTTTTCTTTATTATTTTTTATGTGTGAGTTTTGCAAGGAGGTTTTTGAAAACGGACTCGTGACACAACTGAATCAACCACACATGCACAATCAGGCCTAGATCTAGGGTCGCCTAGGTCTACTAGACAGCTCCTAACTAGGGCTAGAAATAGACCTCAAACCGCCTCTTCACGGACAAATACGGCCAGGTAAGTGGGAAGGAACCACCACTACAGTGGGCCTAATTAAAAACCACTAGTCTAGACACCGCAATGTCGGTTAGGATAAACGGCCGATGCCTACCCTAGTCCTTTTCCTATTGAGCTCGCTGTCCTTAGGTCTGAGTCTAATCTTTTTTAATTAAAGGTGGTTGATGCAAAATGCTTAGGTGTTTTCTGGGGTCCTGGGAAGGGTGATGAAATCCCCACCCAATCTGAGTTTGGTCAAATAGCCCCTTAGAGTCCGGTTAAATTATGCAAAACAAATAAAATTTCACTTGCAATCAAAAATTTTTAGCGCGGCGCAAAGAAACCTGTAGAAATCTGTTATTTAGAAGGGGGAGAAAGACTCTTTACGCAAAGAATTCCTGCAGAAAACTTTTTACAGAGAGATATACTTTAGGTTGCAGAGGGAAGAAAGAGAGACAAACCCACAAAAGTTGGTGCGCTGACGTGGCAGGAGGAGCGCGGATCCGCGGCAGTTATAGGGTTTAGGCCGCGGATGGGCGGCGGAATGATGGGATCAGCCTCTGGAAAAAATTTCACTGCTCTGGACTTGCAATTTCTCTCTGTTCTTATGTACCAAATTTTTATTTGCCCTCTGTAAAATTCCAGATCCGTGATTCTTCGCTGTTCCTGCAAGATTCAAAAGATACACCCTTCAAACCGATCAAATTTGATTATTTTTTTATTTTTTAATATTTTCAGATTTTTATAATTTTTAAAATTTATATCAACCCGAAAATTCACAAAAAGAAAGATTACGCCGTCCCCGGCAACGGCGCCATTTGATTGGTTTCAAAAACTGTAATTACCGCAATCAGAAACGGCGTCGCTTCGCAGCTAGCCGGTGAGTGCGGGTCGATCCACAAAGACGGGTAAATTCCTTTATTGTGTCTTAACGAGTTGATTCTATTTGTCGTTTTGGTTTTATAAAAATCTAGATCTAAAACTTAATTAATCTAATTTAAATTCTTGCTAGGGTTAGGCTTAGAGGAAGTTTTGGAGATTGATGTTTCCTCACCGCTTTCAATGCCGTATTTTAGATCCATTAGGTGTTATAGTAATTATCGATAAAGTGGGTACGACTCTTTTGGGAAGATGTTTTCTTCCTCTAGATTCGTATCCTTCCTTTATCGTTAATTACCCTAACCCCCATGGAAAACGCGCGCAACCGGCCCTTTATACTGCGGATCACCGTTACCTCGAGGGGTAGGGTGCCGCAGGGAGCGGTTGTGCGCGCATGCATGGAGTTCTTAATGGGTTAGTTTAATATGGCATTGAAAGGGGTGAGAGATCTCATCTCTCAACCCTTTCTCTAAGGCTAACCCTAACAAGCGAGGAGACCACTCTCTCATTAGGGGATGAAATAATATTAAAAGAATAAAAGAAAAACACTTACTAATGGTGATGGCTCCCTCCAAGCGATAAAGAACAGATCTGAATGTCACTTCCAGAATTTCTGAATTTTATTTATTGAAAAGAGGCATACAATTTTTAGATCTAAAATTACAATTTATAGGAAAATAGGAAACCTAGGGTTACAGACTTTCGCGCACGCGCAATTACTGATTTGCCCACTTAAAATCCTAACACTCACAACAAAGCACCGTCACAGAAAAACTGCGCCGACACGGGCATATAATGGCCGCGGATCTGCGGCATTTGTTGGCTTGGGCCGCGGATCCGCGGCCCATTGGTGGTCTTGGGCTTCCCGACTTCTGGGCTTTCCTCAAGGGTTCTTGGGCTCTCTCTTTTTACACTTTTTTCTCTGTTTGGACTTCTGTATCTTCTCCAGATCTCCAATGAAGACTTGTAAGGATCTTTTGACCGTTCACTTGACATTTTTGGACCTTGCAATGTTCTTCGATTAGGCTTTGATTAGGATCCGTCTAATTGTTGGTCAAAAGTCCATTTTCTGTTGTTTTGTGTCTTTTTTTCACTGTATTTGCTCCAGAAACCTGTAACCTGTAATATGCAACAAACGTGCGTCAAGAGTACCTGTTTATTTATAAAAAGGGTAAGAATAGGGGAATGATAAATGCAATATTATGGTCTGAACAGCCGCATCCGTCTAAACCTCCGACACACGGTGCCATAAATCAACTTGGCATCTTCGGAGAGGTAGACGGATAAAACCAAATAGCATCTGCCCCGAACCTCAGGCATGGACGTCCAAGTCCAGGCCGCCGTTCGGAGGGGAACAGATTCTGGTACGTTTAAAGATACTGCGGTAGTAGTTTTAAAGACGTTTCGGTCTGCTATTAGTTTAAGGACATTTCGGTCCGCTGTTAGTTTAAGGACATTTCGGTCCGCTGTTGAGAAGCTGGCTACTGCTTATAAAGTTTGAGCTTATGAAGATAGCGAGCGGACATAGTCGTCGTCATCTATCGTTGACCTAGGCTGTGGCTCATTAAGCGTAGTATTTCTTTAGGAAGCGACCGTTTATCGGCCTGAAAGACCTTTCACCATGCATGTCCATAAGTAAATAGGCCCCACCCTGGTAAACTTTATCTATGATGTACGGGCCTTCATAGTTTGGCTCGAATTTTCCCCGCTTGGCGCGATTGGGGATCATAGGCCTTTTGACCACTAGCACGAGTTCGCCTTGGTGGAATGTCTTCGGTCGGGTCAATTTTTCGTATGAGCGCATCATCTTTGCTTTATAAGCTTCCAGATTTTGTTGTGCTATGAGCCTAGTTTCATCAAGGGCGTCAAGCTCCTCAAGCCGAAGGTCTGGAATGTTCCCGGGACCCAACGCAAACTGCCTAACGGGAGAATGGAAACAAAAGGGATTGGGTACATTCGGCTAAAGAAACGAGAGCTAGTAAATAGCTGTTATGTTATGTACGACTTCGATGAAGATGCGGACGCCCAATGGGAGGACGCTAATCCTAAGTCAGTAAAAGTTCCTGATGAAAAAGTGTCCGGTCCATCATTTGAAGAACAAATGGACAGGCTTATAAGGGAAGCTGGTCAAAAAGTCCGAGACGACCACAATCGCGAGACGGCCATCTATGAGAAAGCCAAGACGCAACGCCTTCTCCGACAGGCCGTGAAGGATGGAAAGGCCGCTCAACCTGCTCGACGCGAAAGCAAAAACAAGTCAGAGGGCAGAAAAGACGCTCAACAATCACAAGGCAGAGCTAAGAAACCACGTATCCGAGAGTCGAGCGTTATTGACTTAGCCCTCATGAAGAAAATGAGTCGAGCATACTCTTTTCCTCGGAACAAAACAAGGAAGATATTTGAGCTTGCTCTAAAACATCAAATGCTTACATTGCCGGAGTCTAAGCACCCTGAACAAGCAGGCGAAGCCTCACACCCGGACTATTGCTCTTACCATCGAGTTGTAGGTCATCCTCTTGAAGATTGCTTCACCTTCAAGAATTGGGTCGAAGATCAATATCAGCTTGGTAAATTCGCTCTGTCCAACAACTGGAGGGTAGCACCACCAAAAAAGCACGAGCCTAAGGCCACGAAAGAAGAACCAGTTCCACATTGGGATTGGCAGAAAATTCGCACCTGTCGTATGATAACGATATTAAAAGAGGAGTCCGAGAATGTGGACAGCCTTCCCTGGTGCTTCGAAAACAGCAATGATGAGGTGATCTCAGAATTTCCCCCAGCTCCGAAAGAACTGGAGGACGGCATACATACCACCGCGGATAACCTCAAGAAAATTGAGTTGGGGACGATAAACGATCCGCGACCGACATCCGTTAGCGAGCTGCTGTCCGAGGAAAAGGTGGCTGCGTTAAAGGACGTCCTTGTACAGCATAAAGATTGCTTCGCATGGAACTATTCCGAGATGCCGGGACTCAATCCAGAAGTTGCTGTGTATAGACTGGCAATATCCCCGAGTGTCAAGCCGGTCAAACAAGCGCCGAGAAGAATGCGGCTTGAGCTCGAAATGAGCATCAACACGGAAGTCAAAAAGCTGATAGATTCCGGTTTTATCCAAGAGGTTCAATACCCTGAATGGATTGCTAATATCGTCCCAGTGATGAAGAAAAATGGTACGGTGCGCATATGCGTGGACTTTAGGGATCTCAACAAAGCCTGCCCGAAGGATGATTTCCCAGTACCAGTCACCGAACTGATGATAGACAACACGTCCACGCATGAGATTTTCTCATTCATGGACGGCTCATCAGGATATAATCAAATAAAAATGCACCCTGAAGACCAGAAACATACGGCTTTCCGGACTCCTTTGGGAATATTCTGTTACAAGGTGATGCCCTTCGGTTTAAAGAACGCCGGTGCAACCTACCAAAGGGCCATGACAAGGATTTTCGATAACCTTATACACGAAATTGTTGAGTGCTATATCGACGACCTCGTTGTTAAAAGCAAATCATATGAGGAACATCTCGAGCATCTGAAGACCGTATTTCAACGTCTTCGACAATACAACTTGAAGATGAACCCTCTAAAGTGTGCATTCGGGGTTTCCTCGGGCAAATTCCTGGGATTCGTCGTTCGACACCGAGGTATCGAGATAGATCCGTCCAAGATCAAGGCAATCATGGGAATGCCTCCACCGAGAACTCTCAAACAGCTGCGGTCTCTCCAAGGAAAGCTCGCGTACATACGGCGATTTATAGCCAACCTCTCGGAAAAGTGCCGCCCTTACAGCCACCTGATGAAGAAGGGAACCCCGTTCGTCTGGGATCAAAAGTGCCAAAGCGCACTAGACGAGATCAAACAGTACCTGCAAAACCCTCCAGTGTTGGCTGCTCCAGTGAAGGGAAAGCCTCTCATTCTTTACACGGCCGCCCTTGAAGGTTCTTTGGGCGCATTATGGGCACAAGAGAACGATCAAGGGAAAGAAAGAGCACTCTACTACTTAAGTCGAGTTCTACTAGGAGCAGAAAGCAACTACTCCCCCATTGAAAAACACTGCCTAGCGTTGATCTTCGCGATAACAAAGCTCAGGCACTATGCGTTGGCGCATGAGGTCCGTCTCATTTCAAAGGTGGACCCCCTTAAATACTTGATGTCAAAGGCCATATTGACGGGACGACTCGCTAAATGGGCCCTGCTCTTGATGGAGTTTTCGATAACGTATCAACCTCTCAAGGCAGTGAAAGGCCAGGCCATCGCCGACTTCCTCGCTGAACATCCGATACCGCTGCGCGACACGTGTCTGCGCAGTTACGCAAGCGCACCGCTGCGCGACACGTGTCTGCGCAGTTGCGCAAGCGCTGTTGCGTAAGTACTTCACTGCGCGACACGTGTCTGCGCAGTTGCGCAAGCGCTGTTGCGCAAGTGCCTCACTGCGCGACACGTGTCACACGCTGGTGAGTTGCGCAACAACAGAGTGAAGATTTAAGGATATTTTTCTGTTCTTGTTTAAACAAGAAGACTTCTTCTGTAAAACAGGGGCCTTTGGATCAAAGATCCGACGGTGGGGAAAATTCCCCAAATCACTCAGAAAAGATCTTTTAAACAAATTTAACTGATTTTTGAGCACTATAAAAAGGACCCCAGACCCCATTTCAAAAGGACAGAGAGAGAATTTGGATAAAAAAGAAGAAGAAGAAGAGAACTTCTTGAGAACACAAAGAAGAAGGTAAAAACCTTTGAAATAAAAGAAAATTCTTTTAGGAATAGATCATTGATCTAAAACACAAAATCAGTGATCTTCAATAAATAAATAAAAATAATAAAAAATAGTGCCTTGCACTTGCTAGAGAACCTCTGGTTCTCTGAGATAAAAAAAAAGAAAAGATTTTCTTTTCTTTCTTTTCTTTGATCTAAATTTAGATCATTAAAAAGTGCTCTGCACTCATTTTCTTGAATCTAAAAGATTCTTGGTGCTTTGCACTATTTGAAGGGCCAGGCCCAAATCAAAAGACCTAGCAGGCCAAAATAAATTGCAAAGCAATAAAAAGGCTGAGCCCAAATAAAATTGATGCTCTGCATCATTCATAAAGAACAGAGCCCAAAACAAATTGATGCCCTGCATCTTTTCTGGGCAAAGCCCAAATAAAAATAAAAGGAAATGCAAAAGCAATGTTGGACATTTTCTTCACTGGACTTAGCCCAATCGTGGCCATAAGTCCTTAAATTAAATTGGCTGAGCAAATGGCTCTCCTAAATCAATCTACATCCGGTTCGAGGGTACATCTCCGAACTCCTTTGACATCCATCGTTGTAATTCCTCAGCGACGTCAAAGAGGTGACGGGTCCAAACGGCCATACACCCAATACCGGACCGAAACGTCCCTAAACTAATATAGGACCGAAACGTCCCTAAACTAACATCGGACCGAAACGTCCCTAAACTAACATCGGACCGAAACGTCCCTAAACTAACATCGGACCGAAACGTCCCTAAACTGGCACAATATAGCCCAAACGCTCTTTTATCGGATCTAAACGGTCCCGTTAAGTTGATCTTAGTCTCGAACTGGACTAACGTATCCTTAACAAACGTTTAAGTTGATCTTAGCCCCAAACACGGCTAACGTATCCTTAAATATTCAAATGGATTATAAAACTCCTAATCAACTCTGGTTCGAGGGTACATCTCCGAGCTCCTCTGATGCATGTCGTTGTAATCCTTCAACGACGTCAGAGAGGTGACGAGTCCTGATGGCCATACATTAAATTAATCACTACGTTGAGTTGATCTTAGTCTAAAACAGGACTAACGTATCCTTGACGAACGTTTAAGTTGATCTTAGCCGCAACGCGACTAATGCGTCCTTAAACTGAAAACACCAAACCCAAATCTAAGTAAATACGGATTTGGACTAATCCACGCCCTACGGGCGACGGCATTACTCAGTCTCCGTATACAATCCACGGGCAACCATAAACAAAATGAACACACACGACACGAAGTGAAATTCTGGAGAAGGAGAAAGTTGTTACCGCGAGACAGTAGCGTAATTAACTGCAGGGGTTTGCGCCTGCAGGGAAGAGCGTCCTCACAATAAAAAACCCCTCATCCTGAGGAGGAATCTGACGAAGTCTGCTACATCGGCCGCATCCGTCTAAACCTCCGACACACGGTGCCATAAATCAACTTGGCATCTTCGGAGAGGTAGACGGATAAAACCAAATAGCATCTGCCCCGAACCTCAGGCATGGACGTCCAAGTCCAGGCCACCGTTCGGAGGGGAACAGATTCTGCGCAGACACGTGGGGGGCATTTGTTCCCCCAATCAGAGCAAGGCTCTGCTTGAATTTTGAAAATTCAAATTTTGAAGCAACGATTCAGTTCCCGTGCGCTGCGCGCAACGCGCCACGTGTCAGAAGTTGACACGGCAGCACAACGCCCAAGGCAGTACGTCCAATCAGAGCAAGGCTCTTTAAAAAACATAAGCAACGTTCAACTGCGTAAGCGCACGGCTGCGCGACACGTGTCTGCGCAGTTGCGTAAGCACAACTGCGCAAGCGCACGGCAGCGCGACACGTGTCTGCGCAGTTGCGCAAGCACAACTGCGCAAGCGCACCGCTGCGCGACACGTGTCACACGCTGGTGAGTTGCGCAACAACAGAGTGAAGATTTAAGGATATTTTTCTGTTCTTGTTTAAACAAGAAGACTTCTTCTGTAAAACAGGGGCCTTTGGATCAAAGATCCGACGGTGGGGAAAATTCCCCAAATCACTCAGAAAAGATCTTTTTAACAAATTTAACTGATTTTTGAGCACTATAAAAAGGACCCCAGACCCCATTTCAAAAGGACAGAGAGAGAATTTGGATAAAAAAGAAGAAGAAGAAGAAGAGAACTTCTTGAGAACACAACGAAGAAGGTAAAAACCTTTGAAATAAGAGAAAATTCTCTTAGGAATAGATCATTGATCTAAAACACAAAATCAGTGATCTTCAATAAATAAATAAAAATAATAAAAAATAGTCCCTTGCACTTGCTAGGGAACCTCTGGTTCTCTGAGATAAAAAAAAAAGAAAAGATTTTTTTTTCTTTCTTTTCTTTGATCTAAATTTAGATCATTAAAAAGTGCTCTGCACTCATTTTCTTGAATCTAAAAGATTCTTGGTGCTTTGCACTATTTGAAGGGCCAGGCCCAAATCAAAAGACCTAGCAGGACAAAATAAATTGCAAAGCAATAAAAGGGCCGAGCCCAAATAAAATTGATGCTCTGCATCATTCATAAAGAACAGAGCCCAAAACAAATTGATGCCCTGCATCTTTTCTGGGCAAAGCCCAAATAAAAATAAAAGGAAATGCAAAAGCAATGTTGGATATTTTCTTCACTGGACTTAGCTCAATCGTGGCCATAAGTCCTTAAATTAAATTGGCTGAGCAAATGGCTCTCCTAAATCAATCTATATCCGGTTCGAGGGTACATCTCCGAACTCCTTTGACATCCATCGTTGTAATTCCTCAACGACGTCAAAGAGGTGACGGGTCCCAACGGCCATACACCCAATACCGGACCGAAACGTCCCTAAACTAATATCGGACCGAAACGTCCCTAAACTAATATCGGACCGAAACGTCCCTAAAACTAACATCGGACCGAAACGTTCCTAAAACTAATATCGGACCGAAACGTCCCTAAACTAATATCGGACCGAAACGTCCCTAAACTAATATCGGACCACCACGTCCCTAAACTGGCACAATAGAGCCCAAACGCTCTTTTATCGGATCTAAACGGTCCCGTTAAGTTGATCTTAGTCTCGAACTGGACTAACGTATCCTTAACAAACGTTTAAGTTGATCTTAGCCCCAAACACGGCTAACGTATCCTTAAATATTCAAATGGATTATAAAACTCCTAATCAACTCTGGTTCGAGGGTACATCTCCGAGCTCCTTTGATGCATGTCGTTGTAATCCTTCAACGACGTCAGAGAGGTGACGAGTCCTGATGGCCATACATTAAATTAATCACTACGTTGAGTTGATCTTAGTCTAAAACAGGACTAACGTATCCTTGACGAACGTTTAAGTTGATCTTAGCCGCAACGCGACTAATGCGTCCTTAAACTGAAAACACCAAACCCAAATCTAAGTAAATACGGATTTGGACTAATCCACGCCCTACGGGCGACGGCATTACTCAGTCTCCGTATACAATCCACGGGCAACCATAAACAAAATGAACACACACGACACGAAGTGAAATTCTGGAGAAGGAGAAAGTTGTTACCGCGAGACGGTAGCGTAATTAACTGCAGGGGCTTGCGCCTACAGGGAAGAGCGTCCTCATAATCAAAAACCCCTTATCCTGAGGGGGAATCTGACGAAGTCTGCTACATCGGCCGCATCCGTCTAAACCTCCGACACACGGTGCCATAAATCAACTTGGCATCTTCGGAGAGGTAGACGGATAAAACCAAATAGCATCTGCCCCGAACCTCAGGCATGGACGTCCAAGTCCAGGCCGCCGTTCGGAGGGGAACAGATTCTGCCACGCCCGGTGGGACCTCTTCCTCTTTCCACTCCACACTTCGTGTGTCGTCTTCACGAACCAATCGCGGTTCATTAAATGGTTGTCTTCGGATTTCAAGTTACTAAGATTTGGTCTTTTACCTGGCGCAGAATTCAAGATTCAATGGCCTCTAGCTGTACCAACTGCTCGAAATGCCGCTGCAACGGACGCTCCACCTCACCAGGAGGTGTAGCATATGGGCCCCAAGCGGCTTCCTTCCTTACTCTGCCGGTAGACCAAGTGACCCAAGCCACCACCGGCTTGTTCTTCGAGAATATGATCCCACCTGCAAGCTTTTCTGCACCAATACCTGCACCGGAAGTGGGGAAAAAGTCGGTCTTCAACCGGCTCACTATTCCGACGGCCCCTGTCAACGGGTCGCCCGCTACTAAACCGACAGCCTCCGTTTTCACCAGGCTAGGTTAGAACTATAAAGTGGCCGTCCCAAAGAGGGCAACGGCCGCTGCTTCGGAAGTCATTAAAGCGGCCTCTCCCATCAGAGAGTCGGTCTTCACAAGATTGACGGTTCCCACTCCTCCCCCAGCTGGTCAAAAGGCATCAGTCTTCGACAGGCTAACATCGGTAGTTACCCCACACTCAAACAGGGGGCAACAAGAAACCATCTCGATTTCCGAGCCAGTCCCAATGGCTCGTCGTGCGCGACGTCGCCATTGGCGACGAGTGAGGAAAGCCGGGGGCAACTCCCCCTCAGGGATAACTCCACCCGCTCCAATGGTGGAAGTCAACGCTGCTGTTCCAACTGGAAACAGCTTTGAACTACTGAGGAGAGTGCGTAAGAACTCTCCAACCGCTACCTTGAAAAGATCTCCTCCACCTGCGGAGAGAGTTCCAGAAACAAAACAAGAACAGCTCCCTCAACGGCTATCCTCAAAAGTTTACAAGGTTTGGCGTAGAGTTCAAGACTCCGTGATCGATCCAGACCACTTGCGTCACCAGAAAAAGGCGAAGGTGGAAAATAACAAAAACTGCCCCATTAAACAGCAGAGGGTGACAGTTGCTAGGATGCCCACTCCAACGGATCCTTTAACCTCGATGGCCCACAAAAGAAGGAGGCCAGAGAAAGCTCCCGCGTCAGCGGCAAAGTTTAAAAGCGGTGAACCTAAACGCCCCAAGTCAGGGGGCATAATTGTTCATACGGTTTATATGGCTTCTGGAAAGGAAGAAAGCCATACTTCTACGGGTCACCGACCGCTCACCCGATCAGTGACCAAGGCTCAGGAGCAGCAACAAAAGCTCCAGGAGATGATGACCGCAATGGCTGCACTCACTGGGCCAAAAGAGAACCCTGAGACGTCCTTAGATGAACGCCAAGAGGAAGAGACCGACGCCGAGTTCCTTCGCCGAGTACTGGAAAAGAGGGACAAAGAGGCTGCTGAACAAGCGGCCAACATACAGCGGATGGGCCTCCTCTTCCAGGACATGATAGGGATGATGATACAACAAGATCCTCCCGCTGAAGAACCCCTAACCGTCCTTGGAGATGATAAGGGAGATACATTAAATCCGCAGCACGCTCTATTGACAGCTAAAGAGGATACAATCTCTAAGACTGATCTGGACGAATACATAGCCCAGCAAATAAAGGTTCATCATGCGGCCGAAGCAGCCGGCCACGTCGTAAAAACGGGGCGACCATATCCAGGCTGGTATGACCAAATCAAGTACCCGCCGGGTTACACAATTCCCAAGTTTCATGTCTACAAAGGGACTGGCAATCCCCATCAGCATGTCGCCCAGTTCAGGGCGCTTTGCGGTAACACCGGCGGCGATGACAAGCTTTTGCTCTGCCAGTTTGTCAGAGTCTATCAGATACGGCGTTCGAGTGGTACTCTGAACTCCCTAATGATTCTATTAAAACCTTCGCGGAGATGGAGCTGCTGTTTACCCAACGCTTTGCAAGTGCCAGTGAACGTACCCTGATGACGGCACTGATTAACGCTAGGGTAAAACCCGGCGAGACATGGGTTCAGTACGCTATACAGTGGCGTAATCTATGGTCAAAGTGTGAGCAGCGCATAGAAGAAGCCCCTGCGGTGGGAATGTTTGTTGGAACTCTTGATCCACAAGCAACCATCTCACAGTTTATGATGTTTTTCAAGCCGACTTCCTTCCAGGCTTTGATTGACAAACTGGCGCAGATGGACCAGATGGGCCATAAACCCCCTCTCCCAAAACCGGATTCCCGAACTGACAAAGGAAAGGGAAAAGCGATCATTGTCGCTAATGCTCAACAACAACCGAACGACTTGAAGCCGGTTGCTCGTCCAAACAATACGCGCCCTTACGTACCCCTTGAAGATAGGATGGGACGTCCTTATTCCTTTCCCCGCGATAAAACGAAGAGGTTATTCGAGCTGGCATTACGCAACAGACTCATAAATCTGCCAGATCCAAAACGTCCGTTGCAACCAAGTGACGTCAATGAACCTAATTACTGCCCCTATCATCGAGTGCTAGGCCATCTGATTGAGAACTGTTACGTTTTCAAAAATTGGCTTGAAAACCAGTATAGACAGGGAAAATTTGCGTTATCTGACAAATGGAAGGTGAATCCCCTGCAGCCCCACACCTCTAAAGGGACGAATACGCCGGGGCCAACATGCTCTGTCATTGAAGAAACTCCGTGGGAGGTTGTATTATCATCAAAAACGAAGAGGATGCTAAATGATCTTCGGACATGTCCGGCGATCAAGTAGAAAAGCCCATTGGAACCGCAGGTCGTCGAGAGGATGTTAAAGCCACGTCCAACTCCAAAGACCAATGATGGGGGTTCAAGCACTAGTAGCCAGTCATCAAAGTCTTCGAAGAAAAAGAAGAAGGCCAAGAAACCGGTGAAGCCTAGCGATAGGCACACGGACTTGCAAAAGCAAATTGACGCGCTGGAAGAGTACAACCAGAAGGCGCGGACTCCCGTCACATTGCAAGAGTTCTTCAACCACGTCTTCCAAGCAGAAGATGAGGGAGGTAGTTCGTCAAATGAATCTGAAGAACATGTAGCAAGTTGCCATGTGATTTCCCATTTGTCCACAAGCGATGAGGAGACTCCTCGCGCTAAAAAGCTGGGGGCAGAGCCTGCACTAAAAATCCTGGAGCCGTCGGATGAAGCGATTGATGCATTCCTAAATCAGGCGTTTTTAAATGGCAAAGCTGATCGGGATAACGAAGCGGTTATATTCGAAAAGGGCAAACGCCAGCGCCTTGGCGAAAGAATTGCGGTACTCCCGCTAGAACAAAATACACTCACCACAGATAAAATCAAGTTCAAGATAAAGAAAAGATTCGCTAAGGCTGTGTCGATGGGTATAAAGCTACCACCCTCCGAGAAAAACATTAAGGGTGAAATGGAAAACCACCCCTCCTATTGCTTGTACCATCGGAAGGTGTCGCACCCCACCGAAGAGTGCAAAGCTTTCGGTAAGTGGTGGCAAGGATATGTTACTCACCGACAACAGTTTAAGCGGGAAAAGCGCAAAGCCCGCCGAGAGCAGAACGGAATGATCAAAGTGCTTGATAAAACTAGCAGTGGTTGTTGCATGATTGACGCCGGTGGATCGCAAGTGCCTACATTCGGGAGTGATTCTGATGAAGAGCTAGAACTTGCCCCTCTCTTTAAAGAATCCACTTCGGGAAAAGAAGGAAGACCAAAGGCTTGCGAGAATATACAGCTACGCAACCGAACGTTACCTGAAAAGAATCTTGGACCCTTAAACAAGAAAGACAAAGGGAAAGAGAAGGCCTCTGAAGACATCGCCTTGGATGATCAAGTTGCGGAAGAGTTAACCGCCAAGAACCCGCCAAAGAGGAATAAAGTGGATTACAACGTTTTAGCACATCTGAGGAAACTGCCCTCGCAGCTCAGCATTCTCGACGCCCTTTTGTTATCAAAAGAGGCGAGAGATTCATTGATTAAGGCACTCCAAGACCCGGAGCAATTCCAAGCATGCCTGGCCGAGGAAAAGATGAAGGATGAGTTGGAGGAAGTACACACGGCTGATGTTACTTTTGGCGATGAGGACCTTCTACTTGGGACTTGCGAACACAATCGCCCTCTCTATGTTTCGGGATACTGCCATGATATAAAGATAGGCAAGATTCTGATCGATAACGGGTCGTCTGTTAACCTACTCAACGTGCGGGTGTTGAAGAAAATCTGCATGAGCGTCCAGCACCTTGCTCGGGACAAGATCACCATATCCGGGTTCAACTCCCAATCGTCAAAGATTCTTGGATCTGTGATACTAACGCTACGCTTCGGATTACTCGTCACGAACATTAAGTTCCACGTCATAGATGCCAAGACATGCTACAACGCTTTGCTCGGCCGACCATGGTTACACGAGTACAACATCATCCCTTCTACACAACATCAGTGTATGAAGTATTTTAAGGATGGTTTCGAGTATACCGTGACGGGAGAACTGAACCCGTTCTCTGTGAACGAAGTCCGCAAATACGAAGATGCCAAATACTTCTTGCCGGATTTCGAAGACACAGAGAAGTGTCACAAGCCGGAAAATAAAACTAACGCCACCATCCCTGTCTTCGGCAGTGATACCGAGGAAGAAGAGGAGATCGTTTATTCGGGTCCGCCCCAACATAACAAGCCAGGACCGTACACTCCTACATTGGTCTTTGGTAGTGACTCGGAGGATGAGGTCCATGCCATATTCTTTGCTCGACCTTCAATACAAGCTTCCGCTGACGAAGAGCAAAGTCTGCAAGTCGCCATGGTGCCGCCTAAACATCATAAAGAACTGAACGCACTTAATATCTACAGTGTAGAAGAGCTGCGGACATTCTATATCCCTCCCAGGCGAGAAAACGAGAAGGCAATCCTATTCTACCGTTCTGAAGAAAACAAGGTGGAAAAAGAAGTTTGGCATGGCGTGAATCCCACGCTCGACAGGCTTCAGCCTATCCTTCTTCCCAGATATTATACCGAAGGTTTGAAGAAACTGCTGAAACGCCAGGGGATATCCTTCAGACAGACCGTTAGAGAGGCCAAATTCTACGACAGGGTTTGGAATGTTCCCGGGACCCAACGCAAACTGCCTAACGGAAGAATGGAAACAAAAGGGCTTGGGTACATCCGGCTAAAGAAACGAGGGCTGGTAAATAGCTGTTATGTCATGTATGACTTCGATGAAGATGCAGACGCTCAATGGGAGGACGCTAATCCTAAGCCAGTAAAAGTTCCTGATGAAAAATTGCCCGGTCCATCATTTGAAGAACAAATGGACAGGCTTATAAGGGAAGCTGGTCAAAAAGTCCGAGATGACCACAATCGCGAGACGGCCATCTATGAGAAAGCCAAGACGCAACGCCTTCTCCGACAGGCCGTGAAGGATGAAAATGCCACTCCTTGTCAACCTGCTACAAAAAAGGTTCGACGCAAAAGCAAAAACAAGTCAGAGGGCAGAAAAGACGCTCAACAATCACAAGGCAGAGCTAAGAAACCACGTATCCGAGAGTCGAGCGTTATTAACTTCGCCCTCATGAAGAAAATGAGTCGAGCATACTCTTTTCCTCGGAACAAAACAAGGAAGATATTTGAGCTTGCTTTAAAACATCAAATGCTTACATTGCCGGAGTCCAAGCACCCCGAACAAGCAGGCGAAGCCTCACACCCGGACTATTGCTCTTACCATCGAGTAGTAGGTCATCCTCTTGAAGATTGCTTCACCTTCAAGAATTGGGTCAAAGATCAATATCAGCTTGGTAAATTCGCTCTGTCCAACAACTGGAGGGTAGCACCACCACAAAAGCACGAGCCTAAGGCCACGAAAGAAGAACCAGTTCCACATTGGGATTGGCAGAAAATTCGCACCTGTCGTATGATAACGATATTAAAAGAGGAGTCCGAGAATGTGGACAACCTTCCCTGGTGCTTCGAAAACAGCAATGATGAGGTGATCTCAGAATTTCCCCCAGCTCCGAAAGAACTGGAGGACGGCATACATACCACTGCGGATAACCTCAAGAAAATTGAGTTGGGGACGATAAACGATCCGCGACCGACATTCGTCAGCGAGCTGCTGTCCGAGGAAAAGGTGGCTGCGTTAAAGGACGTCCTTATACAGCATAGAGATTGCTTCGCATGGAACTATTCCGAGATGCCGGGACTTGATCCAGAAGTTGCTGTACATAGACTGGCAATATCCCCGAGTGTCAAGCCGGTCAAACAAGCGCCAAGAAGAATGCGGCTTGAGCTCGAAATGAGCATCAACGCGGAAGTCAAAAAGCTGATAGACTCCGGCTTTATCCAAGAGGTTCAATACCCTGAATGGATTGCTAATATCGTCCCAGTGCTGAAGAAAAATGGTACGGTGCGCATATGCGTGGACTTTAGGGATCTCAACAAAGCCTGCCCGAAGGATGATTTCCCAGTACCAGTCACCGAACTGATGATAGACAACACGTCCACGCATGAGATTTTCTCATTCATGGACGGCTCATCGGGGTATAACCAGATAAAGATGCATCCCGAAGACCAGAAGCACACCGCCTTCAGGACCCCTCTAGGGATATTTTGTTATAAAGTAATGCCCTTTGGTTTAAAGAATGCCGGTGCCACTTATTAAAGGGCCATGACGAAGATCTTCGATGACCTTATACACGAAATCGTCGAATGCTATATCGACGACCTCGTTGTTAAAAGCAAATCATATGAGGAACATCTCGAGCATCTGAAGACCGTATTTCAACGCCTTCGACAATACAACTTAAAGATGAACCCGCTCAAGTGTGCATTCGGAGTTTCCTCAGGCAAATTCCTGGGATTCATTGTTCGACACCGAGGTATTGAAATAGATCCGTCAAAGATCAAAGCGGTCATGGAAATGCCTCCGCCAAGAACTCTCAAACAGTTGTGATCTCTCCAAGGGAAGCTCGCATACATACGGCGATTCATAGCCAATCTTTCAGGCAAGTGTTGTCCTTACAGTCACCTGATGAAGAAGGGAACCCCGTTCGTCTGGGATCAAAAGTGCCAAAGCGCACTAGACGAGATCAAGCAATACCTGCAAAACCCGCCGGTGTTGGCTGCTACAGTTAAGGGAAAGCCTCTCATTCTTTATACAACCGCCCTCGAAGGTTCTTTAGGCGCATTATGGGCATAAGAGAAAGATCAAGGGAAAGAAAGAGCACTCTACTACTTAAGTCGAGTTCTACTAGGAGCAGAAAGCAACTACTCCCCCATTGAAAAACACTGCCTAGCGTTGATCTTCGCGATAACAAAGCTCAGGCACTATGCGTTGGCGCATGAGGTCCGTCTCATTTCAAAGGTGGACCCCCTTAAATACTTGATGTCAAAGGCCATATTGACGGGACGACTCGCTAAATGGGCCCTGCTCTTGATGGAGTTTTCGATAACGTATCAACCTCTCAAGGCAGTGAAAGGCCAGGCCATCGCCGACTTCCTCGCTGAACATCCGATACCCGCCAATTCTCCTCTGAATTGCGATCTTCCAGACGAACATGCGTTTGATGCGGTCGACGGTGATAATATCCGATGGGAGCTTTATTTTGACGGAGCATCTTCTGTGAAGAAGCGCAAACAAAGTACCCCTATAATTAAATCAGGGGTAGGACTCATCTTTATAACTCCACAAGGAGGGATAATGCGCTACGCGTTCTCCCTAACAGAGCCGGGGACAAATAACGAAGCCGAATATGAAGCTCTGATAGCAGGCCTTGAAATCGCCATTGACATGGGAATTGAAAACCTCCTTATATACGGGGATTCTCAACTGGTCGTTAGTCAAGTAAACGGTGACTACCAAACGTGTAAACCAGAATTGGTGAAATACAGTGAAAAGGTGCAACAACTGTTGACCCAAATTCCCTCTTATACTTTGGAGAACATACCGCGTGCGGAAAATAGCAAAGCAGACGCGTTGGCCAAACTTGCTAACGAACTGGCTGACGAGAACCTCGATGACGTTAGAATCATGGTACAAAGCCGTCGAGTGCTTGCCCCAGCAGAAATATCTCTGGAATCATCCGAAGAAAAGGGAGCGAGCGAGCAAACGACCCTGCAAGTAAAAGATTGGAAAAATGCCGAGGATTGGAGAGAAGTCTTCATAGATTACTTCAAGTCCCACCGAATGCCTGAAGAAGCATCCACAAGACATCAGCTCATGAAACGAGCTCTGTCTTTCGCCTTCTTCAATGATACTCTGTAAAAAAGGTCATTTGATTCTCTGTGGCTGAGATGCTTAGGACTTGACGAAGCAAAAAGGGTCGTCCAGGAAGTTCACGACGGACTCTGCGGTTCCCACCAAGCAGGTCCAAAGATGAAGTTGAAGATCAAACGGTTGGGCTATTACTGGCCCACGATGATTCAAGACTGCATCGAATATGCGAAGCAATGTCACTCTTGCCAGATTCATGGGGATTTCATCCACCAGCACCCAAATCCGCTGCATCCAACGGTAGCTAGCTGGCCATTCGAAATGTGGGGAACTGATATAGTCGGCCCCATCGAGCCAGCATCGTCTAAAGGACATCGTTTCATCCTAGCAACGACTGACTACTTCTCTAAGTGGGCCGAAGCAGTACCACTGAGAGAAGTGAAGACGGAGAATATCCTCCATTTCTTCAAAACGCACGTCATATATCGATTTGGAACTCCGAGGCGGATCATCTCCGATAACGGGCCAGCCTACCGAAGTCATAAAATCAGCCGCTTCGCACAGCAGCATAACATAGACTGGAGATATTCCTCAGTCTATAATCCACGAGCTAACGGTCTCGCCGAGGCCTTCAACAAGACCTTGACGAAAATTATAAAGAAAACAGTATCCCGAAATAAGAAAGACTGGCATGAGAGACTGCAAGAAGCTCTTTGGGCGTATCGAACCACGTTCAAGACAGCTACAAACACAACGCCATACGCGTTGGTGTTCGGTACCGAAGCAGTACTCCCTCTCGAGATAGAGTTACCCTCTCTACGAGTGGCAGTTCACCATGAGCTAACAGACGAAGAAAATGCTCACCTTCGGCTTGAGGAGCTTGACGCCCTTGATGAAACTAGGCTCATAGCGCAACAAAATCTGGAAGCTTATAAAGCAAAGATGATGCGCTCATACGAAAGATTGACCCGACCGAGGACATTCCACCAAGGCGAACTCGTGCTAGTGGTCAAAAGTCCTATGATCCCCAATCGCGCCAAGCGGGGAAAATTCGAGCCGAACTATGAAGGCCCATACATCATAGATAAAGTTTACCAAGGTGGGGCCTATCTACTCATGGACATGCACGGTGAAAGGCCTTTCAGACCAATAAACGGTCGCTTCCTAAAGAAATACTACGCTTAATGAGCCACAGCCTAGGTCAACGATAGATGACGACGACTATGTCCGCTCGCTATCTTCCTAGGCTCGAACTGTATAAGCAGTAGCCAGCTTCTCAATAGCGGACCGAAATGTCCTTAAACTAATAGCAGACCGAAACGTCTTTAAAACTACTACCGCAGTATCTTTAAACGGGCGAGAAAAGAAAAAGGAGAGAAAAAGAAAAAAAATATATATATGAAAAAGAAAAAAAAAACGGTATGTGCATAAGCAAAATGGGCACGGATGAAAACCCGAAATGGCTCCGTGAGTAAAAACAGCAGGGCTGCCGGCAAGTGTTCATGAAAACCCGAAAGGGCGCGACCTTGTAAAAAGAAAAAAAAAACGGTATGTCCATAAGCAAAATGGGCACGGATGAAAACCCGAAAGGGCTCCGTGAGTAAAAACAGCAGGACTACCGGCGAGTGTTTGTGAAAACCCGAAAGGGCGCAACCTCGTTAAAAGACACTTGTAGGGTCCTCTCGACCTTGTAAGGAGAAACCACCTGCGTGAGATCCTTACGACTCACAAAGGAGCAACACACTTAGGGATCCTCACGATTCCTAAGGAGCAATACACTTACGCGATCCTCACGACTCGTAAGGAGAATTCTCTTATGGGACCCTCCCGGCTCATGAGATTTGAAAGTCTTAAGTTACAGAAACCTAAACCTGTTCTTAAGCAAATCCCCCACAACGTTCGATATTGCCCTACAAGAGGCTCAATACTGACCCTTGTATACAATCCACGGGCGCGAATAAACATTTCCCTAACCAAGGTCCATCCGTGACTGGGGATATACTCGCATAACTCTTGTAAATCCTCTCGATTTGCAAAGAGAAAACCCTCCTGTAGAATCCTTACGACTTACAGAGGAACAAAACATTTAGGAACCCTCACGATTCCTAGGGAGAAAATACACCTATAAGATCCTCACGACTTGTAGGGAGAAATACCTTTATGAGACCCTTACGGCTCATGAAGTCAAAGCCTTAGTCAACAGGACCTTAACCCTGGTCACTAAGCTATCTTTGTTCGACAGCGACAGAGGCAGAGGATGATTCGCTCCCGGCAATATCCCAGTTGTAGCGGTGCTGATGCCGAAATCGGTGTCCAGTTTCAGGTTCACGGCGAAAAGCCAGTAGACCGTACATGCGTACGAAATAGCCGAAATGATGGGGCAGCTTGCAATAATAAAAAGCAGCAAGTAAAAATATATGCATGAAGAAAAAGCCGAAATGATTGGGCAGCTCGCAATAAAAAGCAGCGAGTAAAAATAAAGTAAAAAGCCGAAATGATTGGGCACCGCGAAAAATAGCCGAAATGATTGGGCGATCGCGACCTTCGCGATATAAAAGCTGAAATGATAGAGCATCGCGGAAATAAAACAAAAAAATAATCATGATAAAATTTTGGCCCTACAGTTAAGATCACATCGATCCCTGTATACAATCCAAGGGCGTAAAACAAAAAGGGAGCCATACTCTCCCAACAAACTCCTCGACTCACGGATACAAACACTCCTTGACGAGAGCCTCCTGATCCGCGTCGACCCGCAGAGCCACCAGTGCCTCCGTAGGAATCCTCGACTCGTTTCAAACCCCAAGAAAACAAATAATCCTTGGCGCTCGGGAAACAAATAATCCCTAGCAAAACTCTTCGACTCACGGATACAAACACTCCTTGACGAGAGCCTCCTGATCCGCGTCGACCCGCAGAGCCACCAGTGCCTCCGTAGGAATCCTCGACTCGTTTCAAACCCCAAGGAAACAAATAATCCTTGGTGATCGGGAAACAAATAATCCCTAGCAAAACTCCTCGACTCACGGATACAAACACTCCTTGACGAGAGCCTCCTGATCCGCGTCGACCCGCAGAGCCACCAGTGCCTCCGTAGGAATCCTCGACTCGTTTCAAACCCCAAGGAAACAAATAATCCTTGGCGCTCGGGAAACAAATAATCCCTAGCAAAACTCCTCGACTCATGGATACAAACACTCCTTGACGAGAGCCTCCTGATCCGCGTCGACCCGCAGAGCCACCAGTGCCTCCGTAGGAATCCTCGACTCGTTTCAAACCCCAAGGAAACAAATAATCCTTGGCGCTCGGGAAACAAATAATCCCTAGCAAAACTCCTCGACTCACGGATACAAACACTCCTTGACGAGAGCCTCCTGATCCGCGTCGACCCGCAGAGCCACCAGTGCCTCCGTAGGAATCCTCGACTCGTTTCAAAACCCAAGGAAACAAATAATCCTTGGCGCCCGGGAAACAAATAATCCCTAGCAAAACTCCTCTACTCACGGATACAAACACTCCTTGACGAGAGCCTCCTGATCCGCGTCGACCCGCAGAGCCACCAGTGCCTCCGTAGGAATCCTCGACTCGTTTCAAACCCCAAGGAAACAAATAATCCTTGGCGCTTGGGAAACAAATAATCCCAAGCAAAACTCCTCGACTCACGGATACAAACACTCCGTGATGAGAGCCTCTTAACTCATGTCAACTCGCAGAGCCATCACCCTCTCCTCGAGCAAATTCCTGATTCGTCTCAATTTGTAAGAAGAAGTCTCAAACAGCAAGGATTGAAAAGCTTGCTTCCTGAGCAACGGGGCCCTGCAAGTCAATCCAAAATGGTCTCTTGCATACTATTCACGGGTCTCACTCTCCGAATCACGGGTCTTACTCTCCGAAGTTGAATTGCGACGAGGAGGGAAACAACCGCTTACGAATTCTCTCGACTCGTAAAAGGGAAAATTCTCTTATAAGATCCCTACGACTTATAAGAGAAAACCACACTTAGGAATCCTCACGATTCCTAAGGAGAAAATCCACCTATGAGATCCTCTCGATCCGTAGGGAGAAAAGCCTCTATGAGACCCTCACGGCTCATAGAATTGAAAAGTCTTAGGCGGTAAACCTGAACCTGCGGCCTAAGCCATCGCTATTTCCTGAGGAAGTCGGAATACTCATTTTAGACATCCATCAACCATGGTTATTAAGACAGCCTACTGACATTAAAAGAAAGAAGATGACAGAAAGAATATCCGTTCTACATTTGATCTGGCATACGTGACGCATTCATTTATGCATGGACAGAAGACTCAGGACACGAAATAAGACAAGATGAAATAGAAAAGGGGAGGGTTTTCATTCATACCGCTAAGAGTTTTTACAAGCATAAGAATAATGAATAAGAAACATTGTTCGAATTATTACTGCGGTATAACCTCGAATCCGGGGCACGGATTGAGGAAATCAAAAGTAAGGCCATCCAGAGTTCTTCTGGCCTTTCTAATTATTCTTATGCGCAGTCTTTCGCGCTCCTCGGTGTCGATATCATCGGCAAGCCCTTCCGGCCTTTGATAAGCAGCAATGATCGTCGTCTGCTGAAACACTTGATGCAGGATGTCAACGAGGTCATTCCGTCGTTTCCTCGAGATCAGCCCTGTCAGGTGCACTGAATGCACCTTGTCCTCGGCATCATCCAGGGCATTGAGTGGTAAGGCCTCATGAAGACCCGGAAGTGCCCTCCATATTGCTCCCAGCACGACTTTCAAAAGAGCCGAACGCCGAGGCAACAGCCAACCACCGCTTGCGTTCAGACGACCCATAACTTCTGCACATTTGGCATCTGTAAACTCCTGGTTTTGTTGACGACCCTGAGCGCGGATGTCATCGTAGGTAATGAACTCGTGCAGACTGTATAGATGCACCGCCGCCATTATGCCTGGAGAAAATATTACAGGAAGATCAACGACGGAAAAGCAATAATATACATGGATGACTAAATTCCTAAAGAGCAAAACTGTGTTCAAAGATGAAACCCACTAGACGAGGGCTCTGCTATTTAAGATTGATCTAAGAATCGATTTTACCAGAAGTTTTTCTAAAAAAACTTTAAAAAAAAAAAAGAAGCAAGGCACCGGAGTTCTTAAAGGCAAGAACAAAGCTCTGAAGTCTTCGAAAATGGAAATCTGGAAGATGATAAGTATCTGGAGGAGACCAAAGGTCCTATTTATAGGCCTCAAGTGCCTCTTCGAATTCCAAGAGTTGTCACGGCAGTTCACCCTAATTGGAGCGAATTTCCGTTCGAATTCCGAGACAGGAGATGAAGCGACGCTTCGTCCTTCCCCGATCAGAGCAAAGCCCTGTCTTGAAGAAGCGACGCTTCAGCACGGAAGCGCTAGCGCAGTTGTGTTGCGCTGCGCACCATATGCCACGTGTCCGGCGCAAACGCGTCAGCGCAGCACCCCAAAGCAGCGCACCCAGCCAAAGCAAAGCTCTGTTTCAAGCAAAACCAAGGGAAGCAACGCTTCAGCGGCGTATGCGTCGTGCGCTGCATGACACGTGTCGGCATAGATGTGCTAGCGCAGTTGCGCTGCACTGTGTGCTGTGCGACACGCGTCATATCCTGGAGCATTCGCGCTAAACAAAAAGGTTCTGAAGAAATCTTTTCGGTTATTATCTTCTGTAAAACAGAAGCCCCTAGACCAAAGATCCGATGGTGGGGGAAATCCCGCCAAATCTTTCAGAAAAGGGATTTCTTCAACAAATTGAACTTGCTTCTTAATCTGCAAGAAAAAGTCTCAGACAGCAAGGATTGAAAAGCTTGCTTTTTGAGCAATGGGGCCCTGCAAGTCAATCCAAACTGGTCTCTTGCATACTATTCACGGGTCTCACTCTCCAAAGTCGAATTTCGACGAGGAGGGAAACAACCACTTACGGATCCTCTCGATTCGTAAGAGGGAAAATTCTCTTATAAGATCCTTACGACTTATAAGAGAAAACCACACTTAGGAATCCTCACGATTCCTAAGGAGAAAATCCACCTATGAGATCCTCTCGATCCGTAGGAAGAAAAGCCTCTATGAGACCCTCACGGCTCATAGAATTGAAAAGTCTTAGGCAGCAGATCTGAACCCGCGGCCTAAGCCATCGCTATTTCTTAAGAAGGTCAGGGATACCCGTCCTAATCATCCGTCAATCATGGTTACTAAGGTGGCATACTGATAATAAAAGAAAGAAAAGACGGAGAAATGACACAAGACATTACAAAAATGTGCATCTTTTATTCATAAATATTGATCAAGTACAGGATACATTGTTCTAAAGAATAAAAAATATATACATATACTTTACAAAGACAAATGGTACAAGAGAAATTACTGAGAAGGAAGCGTCTTGCATAGATTTAACAATTGCTCGCATACTTCCTTCCATATCTTCTCTCGATCGGCTACTACCGCCAGCTCTGCCTCCACTTGGACTCGCTGCTGCAAGACCGACGCAAGCCGCTCCCTGACGACCTGATAGGCAGCTTCCCGACTTGGGGTATTGCGCTCAGCTACGTCAAGCTTCCGCTTCAAGTTTAGCCCATGGGAGATACGATCCAAGAGACCCTCGAAGATAGTCTTCACTTGGGCAGCATTTGCCTCAACCTCAGCGCGCAGATGGGCCGTTTCGTTCGAGGTCTTTTGGCATTCCCTTAGTCTTGAAGCTGCTTCTTGTTCCAAGTGGCGGAGGTGCGAAGTGCTTTGCTCGAGCCAAGTTGTGCGTTGGGTGCTCAGAGCTAAAACTTCGGGAGAAGGGCGTGTCGACTCCAGCCGATATAGACAGGCCTCGATCCCCCTGCAGTGGTTAACCCAAGATTCGACGACGCCTTCGTTCTGAAAATTTACGAGCGCCACCAACATTGGGTTAACCTCCGCAGCAAAATCTACGGCGGAAGGGAGAGCGTCCATATTGAGCTCTTCAATGTACCCGCTCAGCATGCCCAAACTCATTGCAGCACCCTTGGAAGATGGACGTCTCAAGAAAGGGCCTGCCGGTGAAAGGACGCGAGCCTCAAAGGGGACCGGAGCCGGAACAATAGCTGCAAAACAAAACATGGTTAAACGATGGTTCGGAAGATGTTGAAGGGTTACCAAAAAAGGAAATTTACTATACCAGCTGCAACGAACGGTAAAGCCGGAAGGGCCGGTGGCGCGGCAAGCCTTGCATCCCCTCCTTCGATTTGTGGCACTGCAATAAAGAAAAGGAAAAGTCAGAAATTATCCCATTGCTAGAAAAAAAAGGGGGTAAGTAAGGATATTATAGTGAAGGTATACTCACCAGCGCCACCAGAGGGAGAAGCGAGTTCGGATGGGAAAGAGAAGTGTGGGAGCAACACTTGATATAAATGATCGAAGAGCACTCCTGCAAAAGCACAATGGTATAACGTTAGTACAAAGCTACATTTTTGAAAGATTAATGCATGAGTCGTGAATCCATACCTTCCAACATCCGTGATGGTACAAGGGAAGGCGGGGAGGTGACCACCACCAGAGCAGTAGTCGACGGTGCCCCCTCGAGCAAAGGAGCATCGGCACTGGCCGCACCTGCAAAGACAAGCTTGTTAGAAGAGATCGCAAGATATATAAAAAGGGGGGAACGCTGGTGACAAAAAATTTTACCTGACGAGCTACCAGCAGAAACTGAAGCAATCCCCTCATCCATCGACATGAGACCACCACCCGTAGCCTCATCACCCGACTCGACGGGAACCGTTGTTGTGCTCGCGAGCCTGGGAGACAGCAAGGAACCATACGCGGGGAGGGCTATGATCGGAGTATTACCAGATTCCTGAGAAAGAGCGGTTCGCTCCTCCTCAGGAATCGTGGCCGCCTCACCCGATACTCCCTCGGTTTCTGCGGTCACGGTTGTCTCGTCCATCGGCACCGTGACGCCTCCAACCTCAAGCGCCTCGACTTCTACTGCCTTCGGCTCGACAGTCATCTCATCTGCCGCCACTTCAGACGCGGCATCAATGACCTTCTCGGTGGCAAATCCTTCAACTTCTGTTTCAGGCACCGTGGCCCCGACGATGGTGCCCACCGTCGGCTCAGGTTCGGCAGGCGCCGCTTCCGCCGTTTCCTGGGGTCCAACGGTCTCCGCCTCCCCCTCAGTCGGACTTGGTCCTGCAAGATGGAATGCATATGAGCCAATGGCTTTATAATAATTCTTACAACAAGGTTCGGAAAGAGATGCTACCTGAAGGGGATTTATTGTTTGCACTTCGGGCCGCGCGCGCCACTTGCCTATAAGCAGTAGACAGGGCGACAGGGGCCTCTCCAGAAGGAGTGTCAGCGTGAGGAATGGTACTGGGACCCGCTCCCGCGGCCAAAGCAACTCTACGCGCCTTTGCTTCGCGTCTCAACCGCTTCTGCTCCTCCCGAGCCGTTGAGGCGGATGCCACTAGAGCCTCCCTAATTGAGGTGTCCTCGTCCGTGAATAGGGAAGCCTCTAAGGTTTTCAGGGCATCCCTTGTCATTTTGTCAAGCCGAGGCTCTTGCGGCAACTTTGACGAAGTCGGGACTTCAGTAACAGGCTCGGGAAGGATCCCCGCATCAACTGATATAACCCCTGCTAAGAAACGAAAAAAGGTTAGGTTGAACATCATAAAAAGACAACAAACTTTCCTTATAAAAGAGAAAGGGGTGAAACATACCAGCGCCTGCTAGGGCACGCTTCTCCTCCTCCTCCTGGAAGGTTTTCAGGGAGGCAGCAATAGCCTCTTCAGTAGAGACACCTGTTGAAAATGGAGCAAATGTTAGTTAAATATAACAATACAAAGTGCAATAAAATGAAAAATAAAGCGGCTGATGATTACCTGACTCGGCAAGTTTGCTTAACATCGCTTCAAGCCTCGCCGATCGCTCCGAAGCTGCAATGGCGGCAGCTAAATTGGTGTCCTCAGGGTCCACCACAAAGCCCTCATTGCTGCCATACTCACATATGGCCTCGGCAGTAGGAGCCGCAGGCCCTAAGTTAAGGATCGCGTCGAGGGATAGGGCGGACTTCTTCTTCTTCTGTCCGCCAGCTTTAGACCCACTCAGAACAGCCTTGCGCTTGGCAGTCACTTTAGGGCGGCGGGTCCCGATCTCTGCCCCTCCGCCAGACCCTGGTGATACCACATTAACCGTCTTCATGGGAGCACGGGGCGTCGGCGGTGCATCCACCGTAGCGGGCAATGGCAATCCACGCGGGGGGCTCAACACGCGCGGTCGGTCAGCTCTGGCATCTTTTATCGGGGGGATGACCTGGATCCTTGGCTGCAAAGGAGCCTTGCGATCACCGCCAGGAGGCGCACCCCTACGGTCAACCAACAAGCGTTTCTCCATTAAAATGATTGGACCCATAGCATGCGCATACCAGGCTACATACGGATGGATTATTTTAGGAACACATCTAGGCTCGCTGATAAAAAAATAGGATCCCGTATTAAGCCGGACGAAATGATGCATCGCATTCCTTATCCCCTCTGGGCCGACCGCGGGTGTTTCCAGAAAGGCCTCCATCGGGATCCCTTGATTGTAACTCGATTATCGGGCAAATCGATGTGGGTTATACCTCATAAAGAGAGCCGTCTTATTCTGACTAAATACTAGGTAGCCCGGCCGAATGGAGTAAAGGTGAAGGATTTCCCGAGCCTTCAGTACAGAAACCCCGCCCTTAAAGTCGTCACGCAGCGACACCACTGACTTAGCGGTCTCGGAGCCTATGGTGATGACCTTATCCACAAAAGAGGTCTTCGCTCCGACTAGATGTGAACGCAGGAGCAGTCCCCTAGACTCCCGCGGAGGTGCAACCACAATTGAAGCCCCGACCAACCGCATGATTCTTGGGAGTCCGTATTTCTCAAAGAATGGAGGAGTCTTATGGGCACCAAACACCCCTCGCACATGTAGCTCCATCCAAGAAGTGAAGTAGTGCATCGGAAAGTTAGCAGGCTGTACCCCAGGCTCATTAGCGTCCGCCGCTACGCTAAGTCCATTATAAAGGTAAGCCAGCCCGGCAATCCCTACCGATAGCTGCAAACCAGCCGCCATTCGATGCGCCGGGTAAAAGACGGAGGACCGCATGAGGCGTGGATGCATGGGAAGCGCGAAGCTGCATAGCCATAGACCCAAGAACCCTATGAAAAAAGTCTCCTCGTCCATGCCAGGAACGGCGATCTCTGAGAAAGGGACACTGGCAGTGCCGGGGAGATAAAAATCCCGCTGCTCATTTTCCGATGAAGGTCGGCGGTCCAAGCCGAAACCAAAGGGGTCAGCAAGCTGAGCAAACTTCTCGCCATGCTCTGATAGGAACTCCGGGCGGATAAAACGAGTGATGAAATCATCGAAACTGACGCCCCGGTCGCCCGATTCCAAATGGAGTTCCTCATAAATCTCCAACACCTTCACCAAGCCCGGGTGCTGATGCTGAATGGCATTTTCCGGAGTTAAGTCAAATACAACCTGCTTGGTGGCAAAGACGTACTCATCAGGAGGAAGCAGCTCTTCGTAGTGCTCCCCCCTCACTGGTAGACCTGAAATCTCAACAAATTCTTCCAAAGAGATGGAGACTTCCCTATCCGCTGTCAAGAAGGTGTGGGTGGGGATATTCCATTGTTCAATAAAAGCCTTTATCCACCACGTCGGAGGAGAGGGATACTCGAAAAGCGAAACGTAGACGGCCGAATATAAACCAATCTTCATTAGATGAGTCATTTTCGCCGATAAGATGTACCAGGCCCATTGCAGGTATCCGGCAAGCGGTCGCGGGATCAGTCCAATATTATAAGCCTGTCCCCAAGGGCGTGCTTCACCCTGACAGATTCGCCTCCCCAAGATGTCTATCGCCGGCGGCGGCTGCACTGGGATGGCACCAATGGCAGGCTGGAGGAGATCGTCAGAATTCCAATTTTTAACCTCCACGGCATACTCCACCGGGGGCTTGTCCGCATAAGGAATCGTAACTATGGGCTCAGAGGGCGAAGCGGAGCTGAAGCTGCGGCGGCCTTGGATGATTTGGCTGTACCACCTTCCCCACAGGTGAAGTCTCTTGCACTCAGGATCGTGATCTCTAATCAAGGCGAACACCACCCGGTCCACTGGTGCATGTGGGAACCCTCCTTCTGAGGGAACAAAAGGGAAAGACAAATCTTCAGACATGTTCCCTGTAGACAAAAAAAATAAAATATAACCGTTAGCGTTCCAATGCTTCACATGTCAAAGTCCTACATCACACTACAGTGCAGTGAGTAGGGGACCAAAGGGGGACCTACAAAATCTAGATGACGGCGCATCATTTGATAAGACAGTCCCATCATTGGATGAGACTGTCAGTCAATGAAAAAGACCCCCAAAAGAATATCCCTATTGGGAGGAAAGCCCCAGAGACAAGGAGAAAATCTCCTCTTTTTAGAGCAAAGCTCTGTCACAGAGTGACATTTGTCAAACTCTGGTCTCAAAGGAATAAAACTTCTTAAAAAAAAGCCTAGCTCTGTAGTAGTAATAAAAAATTATAACTCCTAAGAATTAAAATTCATGAAAACTTTTAGGAGTTCTCTATTTGATCTATGAGCAGGGCTCTGTTCATGGGTTAAAACCCAGGAACAAGATCTCTGTAAATTTTTGAGAGCAAGGCTCTGTGGATGAAACCCCAAAGGGGTCTTCTTTAGATCAAAGATCTATGAGAGCAAGGCTCTGTTGAAGAAACCCCAAAGGGGTTTTCTTTAGATCAAAGATCTATAAGAGCAAGGCTCTATTAATTAAAATTAATTAAAATTAATTTAAATTTTTACCTAAGAGTGATTCTAAGTTCTGAACTTCAAAGTTCTTGGGAAGAAGCAAGAGCAAGGCTCTAAGAGTTTTTAAGCAAGAGCAAGGCTCTGAATCAAAGTTCTTGAAACGGTAAAAAAATTTTAAGGACCAAGGGTCCCATTTATAGACGCCTGCGTCTCTTCACCTGATCTCAATGATCCAACGGTCGGGTTCTTGCCACCGCTGCACTCACGTGCGCGCCACGTGAGCGCAACGGTGGGGGGCATTTCTTCCCCCAATCAGAGCAAGGCTCTGCTTGAATTTTGAAAATTCAAATTTTGAAGCAACGCTTCAGTTCTCGTGCGCTGCGCGCAACGCGCCACGTGTCAGAAGTTGACACGGCAGCACAACGTCCAAGGCAGTACGTCCAATCAGAGCAAGGCTCTTTAAAAAACATAAGCAACGTTCAACTGCGCAAGCGCACGGCTGCGCGACACGTGTCTGCGCAGTTGCGCAAGCACAACTGCGCAAGCGCACGGCTGCGCGACACGTGTCTGCGCAGTTGCGCAAGCGCTGTTGCGCAAGCGCACCGCTGCGCGACACGTGTCTGCGCGACAAGTGTCACACGCTGGTGAGTTGCGCAACAACAGAGTGAAGATTTAAGGATATTTTTCTGTTCTTGTTTAAACAAGAAGACTTCTTCTGTAAAACATGGGCCTTTGGATCAAAGATCCGACGGTGGGGAAAATTCCCCAAATCACTCAGAAAAGATCTTTTTAACAAATTTAACTGATTTTTGAGCACTATAAAAAGGACCCTAGACCCCATTTCAAAAGGACAGAGAGAGAATTTGGATAAAAAAAAAAGAAGAAGAAGAGAACTTCTTGAGAACACAAAGAAGAAGGTAAAAACTTTTGAAATAAGAGAAAATTCTCTTAGGAATAGATCATTGATCTAAAACACAAAATCAGTGATCTTCAATAAATAAATAAAAATAATAAAAAATAGTGCCTTGCACTTGCTAGGGAACCTCTGGTTCTCTGAGATAAAAAAAAAGAAAAGATTTTCTTTTCTTTCTTTTCTTTGATCTAAATTTAGATCATTAAAAAGTGCTCTGCACTCATTTTCTTGAATCTAAAAGATTCTTGGTGCTTTGCACTATTTGAAGGGCCAGGCCCAAATCAAAAGACCTAGCAGGCCAAAATAAATTGCAAAGCAATAAAAGGGCTGAGCCCAAATAAAATTGATGCTCTGCATCATTCATAAAGAACAGAGCCCAAAACAAATTGATGCCCTGCATCTTTTCTGGGCAAAGCCCAAATAAAAATAAAAGGAAATGCAAAAGCAATGTTGGACATTTTCTTCACTGGACTTAGCCCAATCGTGGCCATAAGTCCTTAAATTAAATTGGCTGAGCAAATGGCTCTCCTAAATCAATCTACATCCGGTTCGAGGGTACATCTCCGAACTCCTTTGACATCCATCGTTGTAATTCCTCAACGACGTCAAAGAGGTGACGGGTCCCAATGGCCATACACCCAATACCGGACCGAAACGTCCCTAAACTAACATCGGACCGAAACGTTCCTAAACTAACATCGGACCGAAACGTCCCTAAACTAACATCGGACCGAAACGTCCCTAAACTAATATCGGACCGAAACGTCCCTAAACTAACATCGGACCGAAACGTCCCTAAAACTAATATCGGACCGAAACGTCCCTAAACTAATATCGGACCGAAACGTCCCTAAACTAATATCGGACCACCACGTCCCTAAACTGGCACAATAGAGCCTAAACGCTCTTTTATCGGATCTAAACGGTCCCGTTAAGTTGATCTTAGTCTCGAACTGGACTAACGTATCCTTAACAAACGTTTAAGTTGATCTTAGCCCCAAACATGGCTAACGTATCCTTAAATATTCAAATGGATTATAAAACTCCTAATCAACTCTGGTTCGAGGGTACATCTCCGAGCTCCTCTGATGCATGTTGTTGTAATCCTTCAACGACGTCAGAGAGGTGACGAGTCCTGATGGCCATACATTAAATTAATCACTACGTTGAGTTGATCTTAGTCTAAAACAGGACTAACGTATCCTTGACGAACGTTTAAGTTGATCTTAGCCGCAACGCGACTAATGCGTCCTTAAACTGAAAACACCAAACCAAAATCTAAGTAAATACGGATTTGGACTAATCCACGCCCTACGGGCGACGGCATTACTCAGTCTCCGTATACAATCCACGGGCAACCATAAACAAAATGAACACACACGACACGAAGTGAAATTCTGGAGAAGGAGAAAGTTGTTACCGCGAGACGGTAGCGTAATTAACTGCAAGGGCTTGCGCCTGCAGGGAAGAGCGTCCTCACAATCAAAAACCCCTCATCCTGAGGGGGAATCTGACGAAGTCTGCTATATCGGCCGCATCCGTCTAAACCTCCGACATACGGTGCCATAAATCAACTTGGCATCTTCGGAGAGGTAGACGGATAAAACCAAATAGCATCTGCCCCAAACCTCAGGCATGGACGTCCAAGTCCAGGCCGCCGTTCGGAGGGGAACACTTACAAAGCAAGGATGACGCGCTCATACGAAAGATTAACTAGGCCGAGAACTTTCCGCCAAGGCGAACTCGTGCTAGTTGTTAAAAGACCTATGATCCCCAATCATGCCAAATGAGGAAAATTCGAGCTAAACTATAAGGGCCCATACATCATAGACAAGGTCTACCAAGGTGGGGCTTACTTACTTATGGATATGCATAGCGAAAGACCCTTCCGGCCAATAAACGGCCGATTCCTGAAAAAATACTATGCCTAACAAGTCACAGCCCAGGTCAATGATAGATGACGATGCCTATGTCCACTCTCTATATTCCTGAGTCTAAACTCTATAAGTAGTATCCAGCGAAACCTTGCCTCAAAATGGGCACGGACCGAAACGTCCCTAAACTAACAACGGACCGAAATGTCCTGAAACTAGATACGGACCGAAACGTCTTTAAACTACTATAAACCGCAGCATCCTAGGGCTGACGCAAAAAAAAATCAAAAAAAACGGTACGTCCATAAGCAATATGGGCACGGATGAAAACCCGAAAGGGCTCCGTGAGTAAAAACAGCAAGGCTACCGGCGATATTTGTGAAAACCCGAAAGGGCGCAGACTCGTAAAAAATTCATGCACACTTGACAGGTCCTTTCGACCTTGTAAGGAGAAAATACCTGCGTGAGACCCTTACGACTCATAAGGGAGCAACACACTTAAGGATACCCACGATTCCTAAGGAGAAATTACACTTACGAGATCCTCACGACTCGTAAGGAGAATCCTCTTATGAGACCTTCATGGCTCATAGGATTCAAAAGCCTTAAGCTACAGGGATCTGAACCTGTTCTTAAGCCATCACATCCCCCAGTTTGCCCTACAAACAGTTCAATGTTGACCCTTGTATACAATCCACGGGCATAAATAAACGTCTCCCCCACCAAGTTCCCCCGATGGCGCAAAATGTCCTCATTTGGTGAACGACACTTGTAAGTCCTCTCGACTTATAAGGAGAAAAAACTCTTGCATGTTCCTTACGACTTATAAGAGACCATATACTTAAGAATCCTCACGATTCTTAAGGAGAAAATGCACTTACGAGATCCTCACGACTCGTAAGGAGAAAAGCCTTTATGAGACCTTTACGACTCATGAAGTCAAAGCCTTAGTCGACAGTATCCTAACCCTGTTTTCTAAGCCACCTTTGTTCGAATCGACAGAGGCAAATGATGATTCGCTCCTGGCAATGTCCCAGTGGTAGCGATGCTGATGCCTAAATCGGCAACAAATTCCAAGTCCTTTCACGGCAAATGATGATTCGCTCCTGGCAATATTCCAGTCGCAGCGATGCTGATGCTAAGATTGGAATCAGATTCTAAGTTCCATACTCGCAGCAAAAAGTCAACGAGCTATAAATGCATATGAAATAGCCTAAATGATAAGGCAACTTGCAACGAAATCAGTAAGTAAAAGATATGCATACAAAAATAGCCGAAATGGTTGGGCAATCACGACTTTCGCGATATAAAAAGCTGAAGTGATAGAGCATCGTAGAAAGAAATAATGAAAGAATGAAACTTTTGCCTTACAGGCGAGTCCATACTAACCCTTGTATACAATCCATGGGCATAAACGAAAAGGGAACAACATTGTCCCATCAGACTCTGTCAAAGGGAAAGTCAGATCTTCATGGCCACATCTACAGCCTAGACACTAACAACGGCGTTCCTCCTCATTCCAGCAGGATACGGACGCAACATCACCGACCAGAGCTACGGCACAATCCCTAGTTATAAGACTCTACGGTTCAATAACCTAGAGTCAACCCCGACATCGTAGAAAACGGAGCAAGTCAACCCCGACACCGTAGAAAACGGAGCAAGTCAACCCCTACACCATAGAAAACGGAGCAAGTCAACCCCGACACCATAGAAAACAGAGCAAGTCAACCCCGACACCGTAGAAAACGGAGCAAGTTAACCCTGACACCGTAGAAAACGGAGAAAGTCAATTTCGACACCGTAGAAAACGGAAAAGTCAACCCTGACACTGTAGAAAACGGAGCAATTCAACCCCGACACCGTAGAAAACGGAGAAAGTCAACCCGACACCGTAGAAAATGGAGAAAGTCAACCCCAACACCGTAGAAAACGGAGAAAGTCAACCCCGACACCATAGAAAACGGAGAAAGTCAAACCCGACACCGTAGAAAATGGAGCAAGCCAACCCTGACATCATAAAAAACTGAGCAAGTCAACCCTGACACCGTAGAAAACGAAACAAGTCAAACCACCAATCACTTACGAGTCTTCTCGACTTGTAAGGGAGAAAATGCTCTTGTGAGATCCTTATGACTCTCAAGAGAAAACGCACTAGAGAAAACGCATGATTCCTAAGGAGAAAATACACCTACGAGATCCTCTCGACTCATAGGGAGAAAAGTCTTTATGATACCCTTACGGCTCATAAAATTGAAATGTCTTAGGCAGCAACCTGAACCTGTTTCCTAAGCCATCGCTACCCTACAAAGGGTTCAAGATGAACTGACATCTATCATCTACAGGCTACATTTGCTAAAGTAACACGCCAACAGCATAACAGAGAAAAGAAAGCGATAATAGGAGATTAAAAAAATGTGTCTTTTATTTATGAATTCAATTGAATACAAGATACATCATATAAAAAAATAAAAGCTTGTTATTCATAGATTACAAATTTTCAGTCGATACAAAGGCGGCTACTGAGAAGGAGGCGTTTTCAACAAATCAGCCAGCTGCTCGCACACTCCTCTCAACTCCTTTTCATGGTCAGCCGCCGCAGCCAACTCCGCTTCAATTCGAGCTCGTTGCCGCAAACAGGATGAAAGTTTCTTGTTGATTTCATGCTGAGCAAATTCACAACTCTGTGTAACCTGTACGGTGGAGTCGAGCTTCTGCCTCAGTACCAACCCGTCAGAAATACATCGTTGGAGATTGTCAAAGACAGCTTTCAGCTGCGCAACGTTCGCTTCAACCTGAGCACGCAATTGGACAGACTCGATGGAGGCCGCCTCATGTCCTTTCCGTCTCAGGGTCGCCTCTTGTTCAAAATGGCGAAAGAAAGGAACACTCTGCTCAACCCATGCAGCCTGCTGGGAATTCAAAGTCGATACTTCCGGAGCGGGACGCTTGAGCTTAATCTCACATAGGCAAGCCTCGATCTTTCTGCAATAATTAACCCAAGCTTGACGACGCCTTCGTCATGGAAGTTCACGAGCGTTGCCAGCATAGGATTAATCTCAGCAGCAAAGTCTGCAGCAGATGCGAGGGCCTCGGCGTCAAGATCCTCGACGAACTCGCTCAACATTTGCAGGCTAGTCGCAACACCCCTGGAAGATGGGCGTTTAGCAAAGGGCCCTGCCGGCATTGGGATTCGAGACTCGAAGGGAGCTGGAGTCGGTGCGATTACTATAAAACAAATCATGGTCAAATGTCGACTTGGGAGGTAAAAGAAAATACACGAGCGATGGAGTCTACTTTACCGGCTGTGGCAGATGGCAGAATTGGGAGTACCGGAGGTGCGGCTATCCCTCGTTTCCTCCTCCGACCCATAACGCTGCGATCAATATAAAGAAGACTTAGCAACAGTACAACTATTCATAAAAGAAAGAAAGAAACAATACTGAAGGATATACTAACCAATACCAGCGGGCGGAGCAACCTTCGACTGGAAAGAGAAATGCGGGTTCAGCACCTGGTACAAATGGTCAGAAAGGACTCCTGCAGAGTTGCGACAATACACGGTCAGTACAAGGAAGACGGTGTTCATAGTTCAACTAAATAAATCGCGAATCTATACCTTCCATCATTTCGGAGGACATAGGAGAAGGCGAGGGAACAATAACCATCATCGCAGCGACCGGAAGTGCTTCAGATGGAACAGTTTCTTTGTTCACTGCACCTACAAACAAAAATCTTCAGAAGAAGCTGAACGGGATTGTAAAATGAAAGGAGAAGCTTGTTCAGATGGATGATACCGATCAAGACTTACCTGACGGGTCATCAACCAAAACCACGACAGAAGCATCGCCGGGCGTTGCAGCTTCTTCGCTCTCCTTCAGAGAAGTAGTCTCCGTGCCCATGGATTCGTGCCCTGATTCGATGAAGGCCGTTATGATACTCGCGATGCCCGCCGATAGCAGGGAACCACAGGGGGAAAGAGTGGCGGTTTGGGCAGTCCCGGACTCTCTCGAGAGAGTAGCTACTTTGGGCTCTATGGTCGCCATCGTCTCGCTTGCCATCTTATCACCAGGACTTGGCCCTGCGAGATATGATGTATAAGAATTTGCAGATCGAGTTCTAATAAGAAAGACCGGGCATTACGTTACCTTGCGAAAGATTCTGGGTTGCCTCTCGAGTCGCGTGCGTAACCTGTCTATGGGCGGTAGACAGGGCGGCTGGAGCACCCTCTGAAGGAATAGCGACAGATAGAGTGGTGCTTGAGCCTGCACCTACAGCCAAAGCGGTATCATGTTCTTTCGCTGTGCGCTTCCTGCGTTTCTTTTTGGTCTAAGCAGTGAGAAGCGATCTCCTCAAGACCCCTGTCAAAGGGACGTCATCATCCGAACCAAGCTCTGCTTCTAGAGCCGTTAAGACGTCCGTCATCGGCTGCTTGAGCGAAGCCTCTTGCGGTAATGTTGGGGGAGCTGGGACCACAATGGATGGCTCTGGAAGCATCGCTGCACCACCTCTTGGGATCGGCACTATGCTTGGAGTAACCTGAATTAAGGTAGCCCCTTCAATAAGATGAAAGCAAGGGTCAGATCATGGATAAAGAAAGGAATAAAGACATAGTGAGAAGAATTTTACCAAGGCCCAAAGAAGCCCGGAGCCTCTCTTCCTCTTCAAAAGTTTTGAGGGAAGCCGCGAGAGCTTCTTCGGTAGAGATACCTGTTGAAGAAGAAAGCATCAGCAGAAGCATAATAAAATAAGATAACCGTGGAAGAATGTAAATGAAGTATACCTAACTTCGCGATAGTGATCAGTTCCGCTTCATCCCGAGCCAGTTGCTTAGAAACCGCGATGGCTGCCTCTAGATCGGTATCATCCGGTGCAATGAATAAACCCTCATTGGTCCCGTACTCGCTCAAGCCCTCGCTGTAAGGAGTATGTGGCTCCTGGCCGAGCACAACATCAGCAGAAAATAGTGACTTCTTCTTCTTTTGTGAGCGAGCGCCGGCAGTCGACGACAGGAGTTTGCGCTTGGTGTGCAACTTTGGGCGACGAGTCTCGATCTCCGTACCCACGCCCGACTCAGGAGACGCTGCAGCTGCCGCTCCTACGGGAACACGAGGTAGAAGTTTATCAGGAAAGGCGCGCGGGACCACAACCACAGCAGCTTCTCTTAAGGAAGGACGAACGGTGGTCCGTCGCTTCAAGGGAACGGCTAGATTACCAGCTGGGACAACACCCTTGCGATTGAGCAGTAACCGCTTTTCTTCCTTAATAACAGCAGCCGTCGCATGCTGCTACCATGCCACATATGCATTCAAGGCTTTCGGAACGCAGCTCGTCTCACTGATAAAAAAATTAGACCCGGTGTTTAGCCGCATGAAATGGTGCAGCGCGCTGCGGATACCCACTTCCGTATCAACCGACTCTGCTACAAAAGCCTCAAGTGGGACACTCTGATTGTAACTCGATTGTTGAGCAAAATGGTGCGGGTTGTACCTCATGAACATCGCCGAGTCGTTCTGCCTAAACACTAAAAAGCTCGGCCTGATTGAATACAAATGTAAAATCTCTCGAGCCTTCAAGGTAGAAGCCCTGTCTTTGAAGGTGTCGCGCAGTGGCTGCACCGTTTTTGTGGATTCCTTGCCGATAGTTAAGACCTTATCGACAAAGGTCATGCTATCTCCAACTGTACGCAGGCGAAGGACCAGACCCCGAGCTTCTCGCTGTGACGGATCTAAAGCAGAGGCGTCAACTAGGAACATAACCCGAGGGAAATTATAACTGTCATAGAAACGAGGCCGTTTGTGGACTCCAAAAGCGTCGAGCACATGCAGCTCGATCCTCGATGTAAAATAATGCAGTGGGAGATTTACGGGCTGTACCCCCGGCTGAGTGGTGTCTGCCGCTAAGCTGAGGCCATGATACAAGTGAGCCAGCCCAGCGACCCTGACGGCCACTCGCATCCCAATAACCATTCGGTGAGCCGGATAGAAGACGGATGGACTCATATAGCGAGGGTGCATGGGGAGTACAAACCAGCTTAACCATAGGCCGAGAAACCCCAAAAAGAATGCCTCTTCGTCGATATCTGAAGCCGCAAGCTCTGCAAAGGGTACGGCCGGGGTATCTGGGAGGAAGAAATTCCTTTGATCTGCCTCCGCTGTTGGCTGGCTGTCCAAGCCAAAACCAAACGGGTCATCAAGCTTGGTGAATTTTGCATCTTGTTTTGATAAGACTTCCGGACGAAGAAAGCATGCGATGAAGTCTGTGAAGCTGACTCCATGCCCTCCGGATTCGAGAAACAGAGTTTTGTAAATTTTCAATACCTTGATCAGACTTAGGAATTGATGTTGAATGGCATTCTCCGGGATAAGGCCCATCACCACTGATTTGGTGGCAAAGATGTTCTCGTCAGGAGGAAGTAGCTCCTCGTAATGTTCTCCCCTGACGGCTAAGCCGGAGATCTCCGCGAACTCCTCCAAGGAGATTGAATCTTCCCGATCTGATAAAAAGAAAGTGTGGGTCGGGATATTCGATTGTTCTAAAAAAGCTTTGACCCACTATACATGGGGCATGGAATACTGGAAAAGAGACGCATAAATTGCGGGGTATAACCCGAGCTTCAGCAGCAGCGACTTCTTGGTTGACAAGATGTATCGGGCCCACTGCAAGTACCCGGCTGAATGATGAGAAGTCAAGCCTATCATGTATGGCTGTCCCCAAGGGCGCGACTCGCCTTGACATATGCACCGCCCCAGAATATCTAAAGCCATCGGCGGCTATACGGGTATCGAGGCCATAGAGGGCTGAAGGCGACCCTCTGAAATCCAGTTGACCTCCTCTACGGCATAATTCACTAGGGGTGGGTCGGTGTAGTGGATCGCTGAAATGGGCTCCGAAGCTGCTGCACAAGAAAAACTATGCCGATCCCGGATGATTTGATTGTACCATGACATATATAGATCAAGAGATTTCTGCTTTGGGTCGTGATATTTGATGAGCGCAAAGACTTCCCTGTCCACGGGCGCATCAGCAAATGCGCTCTCTGGACGAACAAATGGGAAAGAAGTGTCAAAAGACATAGTACCTGTGCGAAAAAGATCAAGGATTAGCTGTCAATGCTACAGTCCAAATTCTGACACTTGGTACTTTAAGTCTGTACCACACTGCAATGCAGTGGAAAGGGACCAAAGGGGACCCACAAAATCAAGGTGACAGCTCATCATTGATGAGACAGTCACTCATTAAAAAGGAGATCCTAAAAGGATTCTCATTTAATGGGAGGCTCATTGGGTTAAGGAGTTGAACTCTCTCGAGAGCAGCGCTCTGCAACAGAAATCACATCTGTCATTATGAGGGGAATAAAAATTCCCTAAGAATTCTAAAGAGCTATGCTCTGCGAAGAAGATAGAACAAGCCATTAGAACCCTTAAAAAGCAAAGCTTTTTACAGAGGTAAAACCCTAAGATCTTTAAAGATCTGAAATACAAATCTTAGAAACTCTAAGAGTTCTTCATTAATGGGTTAAGAAACCCTAAAAAAGATCTTGTTGGATCTATGAACTAAGAAAGAGAAAAGCTCTATTAAGAAACCCTAAAAAAGGTTTCTTTAGATCTATGATCTAGGAAGAGCAAAGCTCTGTTTTAATTAACGGTTTGAAGGTCTATGATCTAGTAAGAGTAAAGCTCTGTTAATGGGGTCGAACATGATTCTTACCAACTTTTTGAACAAAGATCTAATTTAAAGAAAGTTCTTTGGACAAAGATCTATGCTCTGAAGAGAGAATTGGATTCTCAGAAAAAAAAGAAGGCAAGAAGATGAACAACAGTCATCTCAAGGGCCAAAGGCCCAATTTATAGGCAGGGGAAGCCGATTCAACTCATAGAAGATCCAACGGTGGAAAAGCTGCCACCGCTGCACTCATGTGTAAGCCACGTGAGCACAATGGTGGGAGGCATTTGTTTCCCCCAATAAGAGAGCAAAGCTCTGTTCAAAATTTAAACTGAGGCAGCGCCTCACGTGCAAAGCACGAGAGTGCTAGGTCCAAGAGCGCCAGCGCTAAGAGTTAAAGACTCTAAGGCAGCGCCTCACGTGCAAAGCACGAGAGCGCTGGCGCCAAGAGCGCCAGTACTAAGAGTCAAAGAATCTGAGGCAGCGCCTCACGTGCAAAGCAAGAGATCGCCTGGGCCAAAAGCGCCAGCGCCAAGAGTCAAAGACTCTGAGGCAACGCCTCACGTGCAAAGCATGAGAGCGCCAGCGCTAGAACTAAATGTTCTCCACCATTAGATCAAAGATCCAATAAAGATGATAAATTATCAAAGTACAGAATTAAATTCTGAATAAGGAAATACTCCTCAAATCTTTCTAAACAAGAAAAATTGTGCTCTGTAAATCAGAGCACCGTTGGATCAAAGATCCAATGGTGATTAAAAATCACCTAGATACAGAATGAGTTCTGTATGGGAAAATATTTTCAAAATCTTGTTAATAACAAGAAAAAATGTCTTCTGTAAAACAGAAGCTCTTGGATCAAAGATCCAATGGTGGGAAACATCCCCAAATCAATTAGAGATTTCTCAATGAGAGATTTCCTTAACTGATTCAACAAATCAGCCTCCTCTATATAAAGGACCCAAGATTCAAGTCCTAAGAAGAAGAACCCCCCATAAACTTCAAATTCCCAAAAAAGAAAAAGAGAAGAGCAAGATCTAAGAAGAAGAATTTTCTTCAAGGTAAATAACAAGAAAAGAGATCATAGCATCTCCTCCATATTTAAGTGTTTAACTCTTATATCAGAAGAACTTAGTTTTTAGATCCATGAGACAAAGTCTCTCAAAAAGGGAAAAACAAAAGAGATCATAGTATCTCCTTATAAAAGAAGAAATTAGTTCTTAGATCCATGAGACAAAGTCTCTCAAAAATGGAAAAACAAAAGAGATCATAGTATCTCCTCATAAAAGAAGAACTTAGTTCTTAGATCCATGAGACAAAGTCTTTCACAAACGAGAATTTAATTCTCAGAGCACCGAATTGATCAGAACTGCCAAAAACAGTGCCTGGCGCTCAGTGCCAAGCGCTCCACGTGCTCCTCACGTGGATGCTATTTTAAAGGGAACGCTTTAACATTCCACGTCTGGCGCTCAGTGCCGAGCGCTCCACGTGCCCCTCACGTGGGCGCCGATGAAATAAAGGGCGCTCTGTAATTAGAGCCTAGTGCCATGAAGAGTGTTCAACGCTCATAAAAAAAACAAAAAAAGGTAGAGTGTCAGAACCCCAAATCAATGCTCAGCATTATTGAACATAAAGGGACTGAGCCCAAACAAATGTTCAACATTCTATTCAAAACTGAGTGGATTGAGCCCAAGTTGGCCACAAGCCCTCAATTCAAATCAACCAAGCACATGTGCTCACAATCTCTTTGATTGGTCTTAGTCCCAAACTTGACTACAGATCTTCCAACCAACATTGGTTTAAGGGTACATCTCTTCACACCTCTGATATGTGTCGTTGTAATTCTTCAACGTCTTCATAGAGGTAGCGGGTCTCGACAACCAAAAACTCCATCGGACCACATTGTCTTTAAACTAATGATAGACTATGATGTCTTTAAACTACGGACCGAAATGTCCTTAAACTAATGATGGACTATGATGTCCTTAAACCATAAACTATGATGTCTTTAAACTACGGACCGCAATGTCCTTAGACTAATGATGGACTATGATGTCCTTAAACCCTATGGACCGCAACGTCCCTAAACTAAACTGTATAGACTATGATGTCCTTAAACCACGGACTATGATGTCCTTAAACCCCGGATTATGATGTCCTTAAAATAAAAAATCCCGTTAAATAGATCTTAGTCTAAAATTAGACTAACGTATCCTTAACAAATATTTAAGTTGATCTTAATCTCAAATGAGGTTAACGATCCTTAAATCAACCAAACCCAAATCTAAGAAAATACGGATTTGGACTAATCCTCGCCCTACTGGCGACAACATAAATTAGTCTCCGTATACAATCCACGGGCAACCAAAAATAAAACAAACACGCACGACATGAAGTGAACATCTGGAGAAGGAGAAAGTGGTTACCACATTGCGGTAGCGTAATTAACTGCAGGGGCTTGCGTCTGCAGGGAAGAGCATCCCCACAATCAAAAACCCCTCGCAAACGAGGGGGAATCTGACGAAGTCTGCTACAACGGCCGCATCTGTCCAAACCTCCGATACACGGCGCCATAAATCAACTTGGTGTCTTCGGAGAGGTGGATGGATAAAACCAAATAGCATCTGCCCCCAAAATTCAGGCCGAACGTCCCAACGTCCTGATCGCGTCTTTCGGCGGTGAACACTCCCAAAGATCGGGATAGTAGCGACGGACTTCTGTTTATCCTCCGTCTTATGACACCTTTCCGTATCTTCAGAGTCTAGTAGAAAGTACTTTGCGTCTTCATATTTTCAGACCTCGTTTACGGAGAACGGATTTAGCTCCCCTGTGATGGTGTACTCCGAGCCATCCTTGAAATACTTCATACACTGATATTGTGTAGAAGGGATGAAGTTGTACTCATATAACCAAAGCCTGCTGAGCAAAGCGTTATAGCAAGTCTTGGTGTCAATGACATGAAATTTGATGTCAGTGATAAGCAACCCGAAGCGCAGCATCAGTATTACGGACCCGAGTGTCTGTGACGACTGTGAGTCGAACCCGGAGATGGTAATTTTGTCTCGGGCTAGGTGCTGAACGTTCATGCAAATCTCCTTCAGCACTCTCACGTTGAGAAGGTTGACGGAGAATCCGTTGTCGATAAGAATTTTCCCTATCTTGATATAATGGCAGTACCCGGTGACGTATAATGGGCGATTATGTTCGTACGTATCGAGGAAGAGATCTTCATCGCTGAATGTAATGTTAGCCGTGTGGACCTCCGCCAGTTCATCTTTCATCTTCTCTTCTATGAGGAAAGCTTGGAACTGATCGGGCTCTTGTAATGCCTTGATCAGGGAATCTTATGTCTTTTTGGACAGGATGAGAGCATCCAATATGCTCAGTTGTGAGGGTATTTTTCTCGAATGTGCTAGGACATTGTAATCCACCTTGTTTTTCCTAGACGGGTGCCTCACTGTGAGCTCTTTAACAACTCCATCATTAAGGGAAATTTCCTCAGAGATTTTTTCTTTTCCTTTGTCCTTTTTGCTTGAACCTTTGTTTATAGGTCAGAGGCTCTTTTTAGGCAGCGTGCGGTTACGCAGCTGAATATTCTCGTAGCTATTCTCCTCATCTTATTTTTCGGAGGCGGAGTCTTTGAAGAGAGGGCTGAGGGTTATTTCTTCCTCAGAATTGCTCCCAAAAGTAAGAACTTGGGGTTTTTTACCTTCCGATCTGGTATCAACCATATGACAGTTGCCAGTCGTTTTTTCATGCGCATCTATCACACTTTTTTGCCGTCTACGAGCTTCACGCTTCATCCTCTTGAAGTGTATTTGATGGGTAACATATCTTTACCACCACTTCTTGAAGGCACTACATTCCTCGGTCGGGTGGATAACCCTCTGATGATATAGGCAGTAGTTTAGATGTGAATCCTCTCCGTCGAGGTATATGACCCCGGGAGTGTTTCTTACGAGAGGTGACAGCTTCATTTCCATTGACAGGGCTTTGGCGAAGCACTTCTCTATTTTGATCCTACTCTTATTTGTTGTAGGTATGCATTGGTTTGGTTGGAGTACTTTACGACTCATTCTTGTCGCAGCTTCTTCATCCTGACGTTGATGCTTAGCCTTTTTATATATGCCTCTTTCGCGTTCTTAGTCAGCTTTGCTTTCTCGAAAGGTTTTGTTTAACAGCCTATCGATCGGGTCTTATGGCAGTTCCGGGGATTTTAGCGCCAATTCTGCACCCAGTTCCTCTGCGTTATTTTCTGATGCTAAGGGAGTTTCTTCGTTATTTAACAACGAATGGGAGACAATGTAGCAACTTGCTACACAGTCCCCGGTATCTCCTGATGAGTCATTTTCCTCATCGTTGTCACTATCTTCGTTCTCAAGAATATGATTGAGGGACTCTTCGAGTGTGACCGGTGTCCACGCCTTCTGGTTATACTTCTCCAGCGCGTCAATGTACTTTTGTAGGTCTGTGCGCTTGTCGTCATACTCGGCAGGCTGCACAGGCTTATTGGTCTTCTTCTTTTTCTTTGAAGACCTCGAAGGCTTGACTTGGGAGTTTTGCCCTTTGTCAACAACTTTCGGTGCGGGACGTGATTTCATCATCCCTTCGATGATTTCGGGTTCAAGTGGGCTTTTCCACCTGACTGCTGGACATGTCTGTAGATCCTTCAGTATTCTTTTGGTTTTTTTTGAAAAAAACGATTTTCCATAGAGTTTCTTCCACGAGTGAGCATGATGCCTCCGGCGAATCCACCTTTTTAGGAGTGTGCTTTTATGGTGGGTTTCCCCTCCAGTTATTAGACAGCGCGAATTTCCCCTGTCGATACTAGTCCTCGACCCAGTTCTTGAAGACGTAGCAATCTTCAATTGGGTGGCTCACCATTCTATACTAGGAGCAGTAGTTAGGGTTGTTGACGTCGCTAGGTTAGGCACTGCCAATTCAAATAGTCTTCTCGTTTTATCGCGGGGAAACGAATAAGTGCGACCCAGTCTTTCCTCCAAGGATGAGCACGAATACGCGATGTTTTTGCGAGCAACCCGATTTTGGACCACTCGGTTGTTGTTGCGTGTTGGCGATGAAGGCCGCTTTCCCTTTACCCTTGTTATTTTGAGAGTTCTTATTTGAGGAGGAAGGCTCGTGGCCCATCTGGTCCATTTGGGCCAGCTTATCAATCAGAGCCTGGAAGGTCATTGGTTTGAAGAATGTCATGAACTGGGATACAGTCGTTTGAGGATCAAGCGTCCCGATGAACATGCCCGCGGTGGGGGATTCTTCAATGCACTATTCGCACTTAGACCATAGGTTCTGCCACCGGATCGCGTATTGGACCCAAGTTTCTCCTGGTCTTATCCTAGCATTGATTAATACCGTGATCGGGGTGCGCTCACTTGCGCTGGCGAATCGCTATGTGAACAACAGCTCCATCTTTGTGAATGTCTTTATAGAGTCATTTGGGAGCTCCGAGTACTATTCAAAGGCAAAGGCCGTTTCTGACAGGCTGCCAACGAACTGGCGAAACAACAGTTTGTCATCGCCTCCAGTGTTGCCGCACAGAGCTCTGAACTGCGCGACGTGCTGATGGGGGTTGCCTGTCTCTTTGTATACATAGAACTTGGGGATCGTATATCCCGGCGGATACTTGATTTGATCATACCAGCCTAGATACGGTCGTCCAGTTTTGACGATTTGGCCAGCCGCTTCATTTTCATGATGAGCTCTTTTTTGTTGAACGGTATAATCATCAAGAGCGGCCTTGGAGATTGTTTCTTCCTTGGCTGTTGATAAAGCCGGAAGAGGGTTTGATGTTTCCCCTCTGTCATCCTCGACGATTCTCGGCGGATTCTCGGCTGAGGGTTCTGGCTGGATCATCATTCCAACCATATCCTGAAACAAAAGCACCATCTGCTTCATGTTAGCAGCTTGTTCATCGGCTTCTTTGTTTTTTCTTTCAAGCACCTTTCGCAGGAACTCTGTATCGGTCTCCTGCTCCTGGCGCTGTTCGGCCTCTTTGTCCGGACTTTCTTTCTGTCCGGTAAGTGCTGCCATTTTTGTCAGCATTTCCTCGAGCTTCTGTTGTTACTCATAAGCTTTAGTCAGCGACCGAGTTTGCGGTCGGTGACTCGCCGAAGCACGGCTTTCTTCTTTCCTCGAAGCCATATAGACTGTATGTACAATCATGCCCCCAGACTTGGGGTGTTTAGGTCTATTGTGACAGGCACCCGTGTGGAAGAAGTCCCTCACTGTATAACGGAGGAATGGTTTTCCTCTTGTCGAGCCTTCGATTTCTTCGGTCAACGAAAGTAGTTTTGATCAATCACGGAGTCCTGGACTTTTCACCAGACCCTATGAATTTGCGAGGAGAGCCGCTGATGGGGCTGCTCTGGCATTGCCTACACAGTAACCTCTGCAAGTGGGGGAGATTTCTTTAGCATCGCCATTGGAGAGTTCTTGCGCACCCTCATGAGCAGATCAAAATTGTTCCCGGTTGGAACAGCAGTGTCAACTTCCACTATTGGAGCTTATGGGGTATGTATAGAGGGGGAGTTGCCCCCGGCTTTTCTCACTCGGCGCCAGTGGCGACGTCGAGCGTGTCTTGTAGAAGGGACCACCTCAGTTTTGGAAGCGGCTTCTTCATGTCCCGGCTCGGCTGAGGGGCTGCTATTGGCGTCAGCTTGTTGAAGACCGACGTCCTTGGCATAGTTTGAGGAGGGCCGACCAATCTTTCGAAGACCGACTTTTTGGTGGGAGAAGCACCTTTTCTAGCTTCGCCTATAGCAGGAGTTGGCAGGGAGAGCCTCTTTACGGGCCCGTTCGAGCTTTTGCTCAGCCTGTTGAAGACCGAGACACCAGATTTGGAAGGCCCATTGAGAGGGGCCGTTGTAGTTGCCAGTCGATCGAAGACCGACCTCTAGGGATCTTCCTCTTGCGGCACTGAGGCACCGAAACTCACTGGTGGGAACATGGTCCCGAAGAATAGTCCAGTAGTGGCTTGCGTAACTTGCCCTACTGGTATTGAAAAGATAGAGGCCGCGTTGGGCCCGTAGGTCACTCCTCCAGTCGGGGTAGAGCGAGAGTTGCTGTTGTAAGAGGTGCAGTTGGAAGCTATCGATTTTTTCTCTGCACAGGAGAAAGACACCAAGTTTTAGTACTTCGAATCCAGGGGAAACCATAGCAAACCACGATTTTGTTCGCGAAACACGACGCACGAAGTGTGGAGTGGAAAGAGGAAAAGGTCCCACCGGACGTGCCAGAATTTGTTTACTGCCGGAAACAAAGACGAACTGGGATAGATCATCTTGCCTGAATCTGGGGGCAAATTCTATTTGGATTTATTCGTCCACCTCTCCGAAGATACCAAGTTGATTTATGCACCATATATAGGAGGTTTAGATAGATGCGACCGTTGTAGCAGACTATATCAGATTTCCCCTCATTTTATGAGGATTTTTTTATTGTAGGGACGCTCTTCCCTACAGGCGCAAGCAACTACAGTTAATTACGTTACTGCATTGCGATAACCACTTTCTCCTTCTCCAGCAGTTCACTTCGTGTCCTGTGTGTGTTTGTTTGTTTTGGTTGCCCGTTGATTGTATACGGAGACTAGTTTATGCCATTGCCTGTAGGGAGCGTATTAGTCCAAATCCGTATATTTTAAATTTAGGCTTGGTTCAAGGTTTTGCTTGATGAGGTTTTGAACTTAGGTTGTATATTCCTACAGTTCAGAAATATTTTTGTTTTCTATTTAAGGACCGTTAATCTAGTTTGAGATTAATATCAACTTAAATCTATAAGCGAGCATTTGGGCTCAGTTTGTTTTCGCTAAGAATACATTAGTCTTATTTGAGACTAAGATCAACTCAACAACATTTTAGGATCATTTTTACTTAAGATCCAACAAAAGAGTATTTGGGCTCAGCTGCAAGAAAACTTCAGAGACTTAGCCAATTTAGGCTTAGTCTACTTATTCTTTTTCTTATTCAAAAGTGCTAAGCACTTATTTAGGCTCTGTTTGTTCAACCCTTTTCTTTTTATGTAAAAATGCTATGCGCTTATTTAAGCTCTGATGCTCATATATATGTCATGTGAAGCATTCAGTTATGGGCACTGCCCAATAAATGTTGAACACTTTAGTCCTTTTGACTAAATATGAAGCGTTGAGCACTTGTTATGGTGTCCACGTGAGATGCACGTGAAGCGCTGGGCGCGACCCAATCAGTACGAAGCACTCGGCCGATTTGGCTGTATATGGAGTGCATACACTTTTTATATGGCGCCCATGTGAGGAGCACGTGAGGCGCTGGGCACTGCCTAATCAGTGCTGAACACTTAGCCGTTTTGGCTGTATATGGAGTGCTAAACACTTTTTATATGGCGTCCACGTGAAGAGCACGTGAGGCGCTGAGCACTGCCCAATCAGTGCTAAGCACTCAGCCATTTTGGCTGTATATGGAGTGCTAAGCACTTATATATGGCGCCCACGTGAAGAGCACGTGAGGCGTTGGGCGCTGCCCAATCCGTGCTTATCACTACAGCCAAAACGGCTTAGTGGTTAGCACTGATTGGGCAGCGCCCGGTGCTTCACGTGCTCCTTACATGGGCGCCATATAAAAGTGCTTAGCACTCCATATACAGCCAAAACGGCTGAGTGCTTAGCACTGATTGGGCAGCGTCCAGCGCCTCACGTGCTCCTCACGTGGGTGACATATAAAAAGTGCTTAGCACTCCATATACATCCAAAACGGCTGAGTGCTTAGCACTGATTGGGCAGTGCCCAGCGTCTCATGTGCTCCTCACATGGGCGCCATATAAAAAGTGTATGCACTCCATATACAGCTAAAATGGCTGAATGCTTAGCATTGATTGGGCCGCACCCAGCGTCTCACGTGCATCTCACGTGGATGCCATAAGAAGTGCTCAACACTTCATATTTAGTCCAAAAGACTGAAGTGTTCAACATTTATTGGGCAGCGCCCATGACTGAATGCTTCACATGATATATATGTGAGTATCAGAGCTCAAATAAGCGCTTAGCACTTTTACATAAAAAGAAAAAAGCTGAACAAATAGAGCCCAAATAAGTGCTTAGCACTTTTGAATAAGAAAAAGAATAAGTAGACTAAGCCCAAATTGGCTAAGTCTTTAATGTTTTCTTGCAGCTGAGTCCAAATGCTCTTTTGCTGGATCTTAAGTAAAAATGATCCTAAAATGTTGTTGAGTTGATTTTAGTCTTAAATAAGACTAATGTATCCTTAGCGAAAACAAACTGAGCCCAAATGCTCACTTATAGATTTAAATTGATCTTAATCTCAAACTAGATTAACGGTCCTTAAAAAGAAAACAAAAATATTTCCGAACTGTAGGAATATACAACCTGAGTTCGAAATCCCGTCAAGCAAATCCTTGACCCAAGCCTAAATCTAAAATATACGGATTTGGACTAATCCGCGCTCTATGGGTGACGACATAAACTAGTCTCCGTATACAATCCACGGGCAACCAAAACAAACAAACACACACATGACACGAAGTGAACTGCTGGAGAAGGAGAAAGTGGTTATCGCAATGCGGTAACGTAATTAACTACAAGGGCTTGCGCCTGCAGGAAAGATCATCCCCATGATAAAAAAAACCTTATAAAATGAGGGGGAATCTGATATAGTCTGCTGCAACGGTCGCATCTGTCCAAACCTTCGATATATGATGCCATAAATCAACTTGGTATTTTCGGAGAGGTGGATGGATAAATCCAAATAGCATCTGCTCCCAGATTCAGGCAGGACGATCTATTTATCGTCTCTGTTTCCGGCGGTAAACAGGGGTATTTCAAATCTTGCGGAAAAATTCCTTACTATTGTTGCTTTTGGGTTATGGATAGTGCAATCAGTAGTTATGGTTATTACCCGACCTGCATGTTTGATACCCATCATGGTTCAATATTATATCAAATATTTGCTAGTACAGAATATCCGCGCAAATCTAGATTTTATATACATATAATATATTTTAGAATCTAAATATCTTTTTAAAATTACAATATAAAATATAATAACATATTTTGATATCTAGTCTTGCATATCATCGCACCCCATATCATGCGGTTGCACCTATATGTCATGTTCATATCCTAATTGTTAAAACAGACTCATAATCAATCGCTACATATATTTACGTAGATCTGTACTTGGGGGTATGCATTTTTATTGACAGGATATCACATTATGGTTTAAACTTTTACGTATATTCTCCATATTGAAAAATTAGTTTTTTGAAGGAACACAGGTAATATTCGGAGTAATCAGGTATTATCTGTAAAATCCTTTATATATATATATATATAATATTTATATAACTAACATACAATATAACTGTTATATAATATATAATATATTAATTAACTATTAATAAATCTCTCTCTCTCTCTCTCTGTCCCCACCTCATTCTCTCTCTCTTTCTAATATATATATATATATATATATATATATATATACATACATAATAAAACTATATTACTCTCTCTCTCCCCCTCATGCTTCATCTTAACATCGAACCCGAACCCTCGTTCCTCCATCGCCTCGTCACCGTCACTTCGTCGCCACCATCCCCTCTGTCCTCGCCAAGTCCAGAGAACCCAGTAACCCAGCAGCACCACTTCTTCTTCTTCTTCTTCTTCTTCTTTCTTTCCTTTCTTTCTTTTCTTGATCCCCGGTCGTCTCGCCGGAGTTGCGCGTGTTGCCGATGATCCAGACGATCCATCCACCGTCATCGTCTAGTACAGTTACCACGTCACGAAGCCGCTCAGCCATGTCCAGTCCCGCGCACGTAAGTTTGTCCCGTGACTTTATTTCGACGTTGGAACGTGACATCCATATCTCAACATGAGATCCGATCAGGCAAGTTCTAAACTTGCAACAAGCTATGTTGTTATATCAATATCTATTTGATAAATTATAGTGCATGTGTTTAATATTTAGCAGAAATTACCGATTTACCGTTTTATAGTATCCATCTGTATCCGTAATGATAATAGTTTATCTAGTTGCATGCCAGAACGTCACGATATTATCATACTACTATATCAGTTCAATATGTTATCTAGATTGCATCATACATGGTAATAGATGTATAACGGTTATTACAGATAGATACATATGCATCTTGGCAGTAATTGTGTTTCGATATTGATTACAGTTTTACATTGGTATCTATTTTGGTTAATATACAGTATATGGCATGTTCACGACACATTACCAGATTTGTTACTTGGATCTTATTGCTAATTCCAACAACCCTGATTGTTGTCATGATGGACATGACTTGTTGTCTGCATAGACAAGACCGGTACCTGCTTGATCCTGTGTTGGCATTAGATTATACTGGCAATACCTGACTTGAACACAGAACCTTGGGGGAAAGGGGAAATCAAGAATGTAACCGAAATGTAAATCAAGAGGATATTATTATTGTTTGCCGTGATTCCGGACGTTACGGAATAAATCATTATTTGCCGTGATTCTGGGCGTTATGAAATATATCATTGTTTGCCGTGATTGCGGGCGTTACGGAATAAATCATTGTTTGCCGTGATTCCGGGCATTACGGAATAATCATTATGCCATGATCCCGTGGGAGTTTGAACGGGATATATACTGTTGAGTTACGATGAGAATTACATTAATTTATTTCAAAGAATTGTAGAATAAATAACCTAGAAGCACAGACTCTAGGATACACATCACATACATATATTTCATTGTTTTACCCCTGTGTTAGTTATTTATACGCATGTTTAATCATATCATCATATCCTGGTTATTACTGTTGTTTTGATATTTATGACGCACTGACGTCTGGGTTTTGCATGGCCCAGTTCCTCTACCTTTATCATAGGCAGATCAGGAGTATTTTAGCAATCAAGCCGAGCAATGAGAAGTTAGCTATTTAGTTTAGAGACTCTTAGTTTATTTATTTCAGCAGTTTTATTTCTATTGATGTGAGCCCATATTGGGACGTGATTCAGATACTTTTATTGGATCTTGATTTGTTTCCGCTACACCTATTTTTTTATTTTATTTATTGTGGCAGATGGACATGTGTTAACTAGATTATATTTTACTGTTCTTGATATCCGATAGACAGCCGTAATATGACTGTGCAGGGATAATTCCTACCCATAGGTAGTATGGTTGGCTCTGTTACGTGCCGGGTTTACGTATTTTAGGAAGTGGAGCGTGACAGTCCAAGACTTGAATACTTCTCCTTATAAATTGAAGAAGTAACCCTATTTTCTTTCACATCCTTAGAGAAAGAAATAAGGATTGTAATTATCCACATTCTCCTCGACAGCTATGGGAGGTACCTATTAAAGAAGTCATTCCCCGTTTTGCTACACGCTTAGTGAACCCCGGTCTCACGGATGCTCAGTATGACACTGTGATGTCTAAGTTGATGGTCCATAGGGGATCTCCTCTTCCTGCTGGCTCTATTTGGCTTCATACGATCTTTCTCACCGTTCTTGACGACATTCCTCCTCATCCGGTGGAGATGACTTTGGCGATGCTCAACGCAGAGGAGAATAAAATTGACAGTTTTCAGGAAGCCGGTCTGATCACAGAGCCTCTAGGGGACCGCCCCATCCACCTGCTGAGTCAGATACGGACTCGGCGGGCTGGCATGTCTGCTTTTGCCGACAAGCACGGAGCTGATCGGTGGGGAGTGACTTTTCATGAGAATCGTTGTTTTGACATGGTAGAAAGGGCTGAGAGAAAGTTATGAAACTTTGTACGCTGTTTCACTAATTCTTGTAGTCCAGATCCCGTGTTTAGGGATCTTTTCTCCGTGGAATGAAATATTTATTTTAAATACATGTTTTTATTGTCTCCTAATGAATATTTCATACCCAAGAACTGTCCTTCCATTATTTGCTTGTTTAGACATGTGCACACCTCGCATGTGTGCATGTGCTTTGCACGTGCACATCCCATTTAAGAATTTCTGCCAAATGCGAGCGTTAAGGATCCTTCCATCAAGTACGCACATATATAAGTGTGCATGCCTTTGAAGTTTTTCTTTCATCAAGTGCAAACATATATAAGTGTGCATGCCTTTGAAGTTATTTTTTCCTCAAGTGCGCACATATATAAGTGCGCACTTAAACATGTGCGAACAAATGCCCCCCACTCATTGCGTGCACGTGATCTGCACGTGGATGCGAACGGTGCCAAGCTGTCCACCTTGGATCTGCCTTGAAGTTCGCGAGATGCGAACCATATTTTGATCCCTATAAATGGGGTTGCACTCCTTTCTTTGAAGCAAGTCTTTTCAACTTTTACTTAGGCATTTTAAGAGCGGTTCTTTTGCGCACTTGTCTCTCCAGTGCCTACACACTTGTTCGAAACTTTTGCTTCCTTTAAGAAGCCTTTGCTTCTTTAAACTTTGAGCGATAAATATGTTGCACACCTCTGCCCTTGATCCATTTGCTTGGTGCGCACTTATGGGCTGCGCACTTAGCCATAGCTTGTCAGTTGCGCACTTGTTTTGGATGCATACTTGTGGACAATTTGACTTAGGCTTTAGCTTAAGTACTTTAAAGAAACTTTAGACAATTTTGCCCAAAAAACCTTATGGAGTTTCTTAACTTCATAGTGAAGACTCCAGCTGTTTGTCATTCACGGGATATTTCATGATTACGATTTTAACGCCTTTTTCCTTTTTACCTTTCAGGTAAAATGGCATATCCATTAGTCTTTGGTTATAAGCGTCAGGAGAATTTGCGTCCGGACGAACCAACAGACTAAGAAATCTTTCAGATAATATAGACTCTTGATGCTCCGCGGCAATATCTGTATCTGTGGGCCGGATAGTATAACCAGATAGTCCAGGACCAGATTAGCTTCTAATGTAAGGCGCCCTCTAAACCTTTGGGACCTATCCCGTACCCTGAGACTCCGCCAACCGCTTTCACGGTGGATGTGGAAGATTGGACGGCTCGCAATAGGTTGCAGCCATCCATAGAAGGAGTGACAATATCGACACTAGTAAATCTTCTGGGACGTTGGATAAGTCAGGATGAAGCTAGACCATAAGAAATACCCTACCATGTGGATATGATCCCCAGATATTTGACCGGCTATGTCGGCTGGGCCAAGTTTATCTTGTCGATGGAGAGAACTCTGTTAGAACAGACTGGGCTATATAGAGCGGTCTATGCTTCAATTTTCGAGTACCCCCAAGACTGGGCCTTGGTGGGTGAAGTCCTTTTCTGAATAGTGGAACATGCAAACAGGCACTTTCATGATATCCGACAGGGAGGCATCCATTTCTTTGTTGTAATTCCAGCACATATCCGGACTACCAATCACGGGGGAATATTATGAGGAAATAGTACCCCGGGATGAATTTGTCTTTGCTGTGGGCCCGGCTGCCGCGGATTTGACGGGCGTCAACGCAATAAAATTCCTGCGACCGAGTCTTAGGAAGGTTCTAGTCATTTTTGAGGATATGCACAAGGTCTCTGGAGAACAAGGGGTCAAGTTTGAAGCCTTCATCGCTAGATTTGTGTACCTGAACATCCTCAGAGCCGATATAGACAGTCATGCAAAGATGCAAAATCCTTTTAGTCTATGTATGCAAGGGAAAGATTCCGCAGTGGTGGAGAATTTCTTTTATCCCAGAGCCTCTCCTTACGATTATTTCCTCCAATCAAAGCAAAGCTCTGTTCAAATTTTGAAATTTGAAATGAAACAGCGCTTCATAAAAGCGCCAGTGCTAAGAGTCTGTAAGTCGATATACAACACCCCACGACTTGCGGGGAGGCGGAAAAATGAAAAACGATCTTGTTCTTTGCGTAAACATCGACTAACCGAGAATCTTTGCTAAACTATAACTAACAAGAAACATAGAAGTTGTTAACTACTATGAGAAGTGATTATACCTAATGAACCGTGTCCTTCGTCTTTTCGTTCTCCACCTCCTCTCCGGCATTCTCTATGTAGTAGATGATCCATCCGAGAGCTTTACTCCAAGCTTCACCTCTAAACTTGAGGTAACTAGGTTTCTTTAGTTGCTAATCAAAGTACCTAGATGATATAGAGAAGGGTTATGGATTAATTAGTCTATTCTAATCTTTGGTCTCAACACATGAGTGGTAGGATTAGGGTTTGAAGAGAGAGTGAGCTTGAGGAGAGAGAAGGTAAGCATGAGAATGAGAAGAGATAATGAACTCATTTGAATATATGAAGCATAATGTTTTATGAAATAAATAATATATATCATTTAACAACCATGCTTCATTGATTCATATGAGTGATTCATCTCATGAGTCATTAGATCAATAAATGATGCATTAACTCCATGGATGAATCACACAAATGAGTCATTAACACAATAAATGCAAATGCCACCTAAACACTCAAGTCACCATCCTTCTAGAAGCTTCTCGCGAAATTACGAGAACGCCCCTCCTATCCGTGAAAACACGGAAAAACTTTAGACTGTATAAATCCAATAACCCGATACTAGAAACTGTCTTAAACTAAAGCCGGCTAGTAAAAACTGTCCGAATGTCGTACGTGCGTCAACACACGTATGCGTCCAAACCCTTGTCGTAAAACCATACAACCTCTATATCGTTTCTCCTGGAGTAGGGAAACTCTCTGTGTAGGACTCTAAAGACTCGACTACTACGCTGGCAGTGGGTTTAACCACAGACTGCAAGCGGCACTCGCTGTACTTAACGGTCCCCAGGTAGATGTCGATAAGAAGGCCGATGAGGAAACCCATCCGAACTCCTACTGAGCCTGATGTGACAATCTTCGTACAGTCCGGTCTATTCGTCTAGGACTATCGCATATCGGGCCTAGAGGGGCGGCAAGCGTCGGTCCCCTAATAGCGGTATAAGTCGTGTCGGAGCGTATCCCATTACACCCTGAGAAACAACTGGAATCTACCAGTAAATCTCGCTTTCCCTGGCCAGGGACTTTGTGTAATGGCTCTCTGACACAGCGCGATATCAACTCCCAATACCGGGAGAGACGAATCCTGTCTAACCGCCACTGCCTCCAAGTGCTCGGGACTGCACCCAACTGCTGCCTGTTTACACGACTCCTTTTTGCTGTGGTAGGGTAGCAATCTAAGAACAGTGGGACACACTCAAGGCGAAGTAGCAGTGTCAAGTCTGTGGACTATGCCGTACTCATGTCACCTGGGAACTGTTAACTGACGACTGGTATAAAACTAACCAACAGTTCCCTGCGAGTCATGTCCGGTGTACCCATAACCCAACGAGCACCTGTATACTATCTCCAGTACGACGCACTGACGGCTGTGGGACAGACCATCTCCCCAACTGGGATGAGAAGCGTACACACTAGTCTACTCCGGAGTATCGATGCCCTGTCTCGATAATCCTACGACTAGGGACCTAGAAAAGGATGTGCTTGTAGACTACCCAGCCCCCACTAGTGTGACTGCCACCACAATGCTGGTAGTCAAGCAAGATCCTAAGGGCTCTATCAATACGTATACTAACATATTAAGATAGAAAAAACCAAGTAGCATACTACCATGTTTAGCAAGACTGTTATATAACTGTGAATATCCCAAACTTCCATTAAGTAATATACAAGCTAGTATGATACAATAATGGCCCCTAGGGTATATACACTAACAATCTCCCACTTGCACTAGGGCCATGTACTGGCATATCGAAGACCGATGATCTCGAGTAGCCTCTCGAACTGAATCTGAGGTAGGGCCTTTGTGAATGGATCAACAATGTTCTCTTCAGTAGCAACTCTCCAGACCTCGATCTCCCGGCGATCAATGATCTCCCGGCGATCAATGATCTCCCTGATCAGGTAATACTGCCTTAAGATGTGTCTGGACTTCTGATGGGACCTTGGTTCCTTCGCTAAAGCTATAGCTCCGTTGTTGTCACAATACAGAAGTATTGGATCAACAATGGTAGGAACCACCTGAAGTTCTGTTAGGAACTTCTTCATCCAGACCGCTTCTTTTGCGGCATCGCAAGCAGCAATATACTCCGCTTCCATCGTCGAGTCAGCAACGGTGTCCTGCTTGGAACTCTTCCAGCACACCGCCCCTCCATTGAGGGTAAAGACATAACCTGACATGGACTTGGAATCGTCTTTATCACTCTGGAAGCTGGAATCAGCAAAGGCCTCCATCTTGAGGTCTTTTCCGCCGTAAACCAAGAACATCTCCTTAGTCCTTCTCAGATACTTGAGAATGTTCTTTACTGCTATCCAGTGCTTCTCCCCTGGGTCTGACTAATACCGGCTTACCACGCTCAGTGCGTAAGCTACATCTGGTCTGGTGCACAACATCGCATACATTATAGAGCCTACCGCAGAAGCGTAGGGTATAATCGACATGCGATCCCTTTCCAAATCAGTCTTGGGAGACATCTCTTTGGATAGGGTGATTCCGTGACAAGCCAGTAGATTACCGCGCTTAGAATCTTCCATACTGAATCTTTTCAGTATAGTGTTGATATACCTGGACTGCGAAAGTCTCAACATCCTCTTAGATCTATCACGATAGATCCGGATCCCCAGAATGTAAGAGGCATCACCCAGGTCTTTCATGGAGAACCTGTGTGACAAGAATCCTTTGACAGATTGTAGCATAGGAATGTCATTTCCTATCAATAGAATGTCATCCACGTACAAGACGAGGAATACGACAGTTCGTGTTACAACTTTACTATATATACATGGTTCATCTGGATTTTTGATAAAGTCATATTCCTTGACTGTTTCATCAAAAAAGATGTTCCAACTCCGTGATGCCTGCTTTAATCCATAAATGGACTTAAGCAACTTGCATACTTTCCCGCTGCTCCCACTCTGATTGAAACCCTCTGGCTGATCCATATAGACGCACTCTTCTAAATTGCCATTCAGAAAAGCCGTCTTTACGTCCATCTGCCAGATTTCATAATCATGTAAGGCAGCAATAGCAAGAAGGACCCGAATGGATTTGAGCATAGCCACTGGAGAAAAAGTTTCGTCCTAGTCCAAACCAGGTCTTTGACGAAAACCCTTTGCAACAAGTCTAGCCTTATAGGTTTCCACCTGTCCATCTATACCAATCTTTTTCTTGAAGATCCATTTGCATCCTATGGGTTTTACCCCATCTGGAGCAAAGTCCAAAGTCCATACTTTGTTGGTGTACATGGACTCCATTTCGGTCCGCATTGCATCTAGCCATCGTACCGAGTCGCTGCTCTGGATGGCCTGCTGGAAGCTAGTAGGTTCATCATCATCGATGATGCAATCTTCTCTATCCCCATCTATGAGAAAACCGTAGTATCTCTCAAGCGGATGAGACGGCCTACTACTCCTGCGGAGGGGTGCGGGAATATCCTGTTCTTCTTGAACTACTGGTTCTACCAAACTTTCAGTAGTAGTTTGTGGTTCTGGAATTTCTTCCAGTTCTATTTCGCTCCCACTTGTATCCTTTTCTAAAACCTGCTGTTCTAGAAAATGGGCATTACGAGAAACAAAAACCTTTTGTTCCTCTGCGTAATAGAATAGATACCCCTTGGAGTTCTTTGGATATCCCATAAACTTACACTGTACTGATCGTGCCTCGAGCTTGTCCACATGCTGCTTTTTAACAAAAGCTGGACATCCCCATATCTTTAGATACTGAAGATAGGGTTTCTTCCCACTCCACATCTGATATGGAGTGGTAGGCACAGTCTTGGTAGGAACCATATTCAGAAGATATGCCGCTGATTCTAGTGCATAACCCCAGAAAGATCGCGGTAACTCAGCATTACTCATCATGGAACGTACTATATCCAATTGGGTTCGATTCCATCTCTCCGATACACCGTTATGCTATGGAGCGTATGGAAGAGTAAGCTGAGAGAGAATTCCTTTCTCTTTTAGGTAACCTAAGAACTCGGCACTTAAGTATTCACCACCTCGATTAGATCTCAGTGTCTTGATACTTTTGCCGGTTTGGTTTTCTACTTCATTCTTATACTCCTGGAATATCTCAAAAGCCTCGGATTTATGTTTCATCAGATAAATGAATCTGTATCTTGAGTAATCATCCGTAAAAGTAATGAAATAGGAAAAACCACCTCTTGCATGTGTAGACATTGGACCACATACATCGCTGTGTATGAGTCCTAAGAGCTCGCTCACTCTTACTCCATGTCCAGTGAATGGAGACTTTGTCATCTTTCCTTTGAGACATGATTCACAAGTGGCATAAGTTTGATATTCGAACGAATCCAAATATCCTTCTCTATGTAACTTAGTCAACCTTGTCTCATTGATGTGACATAATCTATAATGCCATAAGAAAGCCTTATTTAAATCTGGAGACTTTCTTTTTAGTGTATTCTGGATATTGAAAATCTGGAGCTGGTTTAAGACATATACCGTTATCCAGTGTACCGGACCCAATCAAACTGTGATTAAGGTGGATGTTAACAACATCACTTACAAACGTGAAATCATAACCTTTATTTGATAACAAGAAAACTGATATGATATTACACGTTAAAGTAGGTACACAAAAACAGTTATGTAAAACCAAAATATGTCCACTCGTCAATCCCAGGTGATAATCCCCGATGGACACAGCTCCCACGCTAGCTCCGTTAGCAACCTTTAGGGTCATGTCACCATCCTTCAACACTCTACGGTTTCTCAGTGCCTGCAATGAATTGCATATATGAGATCCTGATCTGGTATCCAATACCCAGGAAGTAGAGTTTATTGACAGACAATTCTCAATTACAAACACACCTGAAGTCGAAGCCACAGCTTGCTTTGGTCCCTGGTTCTTGGCGTTCCACGCCTTGCAATCTTTCTTTTAGTGCCCTTTCCTATGACAATGGAAGCACTCATCCTGGGCCACTACTGGCACTGCAATCTTTTTCTTTCCCTTCGCTCCCACCTTATTAACACCTCCTCTAGGTCTGGTGGCGGCCTTCTTTTTCCTTCCTTTGGCCCTAGCCTTGGACCCGGAAGAAGAAGCACCGCTAACAAACATAGCGGGTGTTTCCCTTGCCTTCTGCAAGGTGCCCTCTGCACTCCTCAACATGTTAAGGAGTTCTGCAAGTTCAACTTCTTTTCTTTGAATGTTGAAATTCAGAATAAACTGGGTGTAGGTGGAAGGAAGGGACTGGAGAATAAGGTCTGTATAGAGCTCATTATCCAAAGTCGTCCCAAGGTCTGCGAGCTCTTCTATATAGCCAATCATCTTTAGGACATGTTCTCCTACCGATGATCCGACGGCCAACCCCGCTCGAAACAAGTTCTTTGAGGTCTCGTATCTTGCTATACGAGATTGCTCTCCATAAAGTTCCTTTGTATGGAGAAATATGGCATCAAGATCCATATCCTCGTGCCTCCTCTGATGTTCATTGTTCATCGAGGCAAGCACGATGCACTTGGCCTTCGCGCAATCATACTCACAGGTTTTGCGGATTTCCTTATCCGCATTACTGGATTTGGGACCTGGGACTGCAGGTGCCTTAGCGGTGAGGACATACCCCAATTTGTCATAGGTCAAAGCCATTTTGACATTCCGCAGCCAATCTTTATAGTTTGGCCCTGTCAGTATATTTTTCTCTAAAAGTAACTTAAGTCCAGTCATTTTCAGGGTCGCTGCAAGTAGGAGAGAGAAAAGAAACACTTTAGCATGATGCTCTTGCAAGTTTAGAGTGGTTTTTAATTTATCTAAACTGGATGGCTCCCACTGTTTCTCGAATCCTTCCTCAAATCATAAAAGAAGAATTAGCCAGGACTATTCTCACCGTACAATTCTTGCTTAACCGTTCAGCCAGGCTAGTGTCGATACTTCGAGGGAGGTTTTCCAACACTTTCGCGAAGTTCCTTAATTAAATAACCTCTTTTCTCTGGGGGCGTAGCCCTGCTGACACCTTTCTTGACACCTACTTGGTTTATAGCATTGATCGTTAAGTGACGAATCTCCTGATAAGTAGCATATACTCAAAGTAGGATCGGGATCCAAATATCATCGTATGATAATGTTGAAGGAATCCTACCAACATTCATCAAACTCCAAATGGTATGCATCTCTTTGCAAATTTCAGTTTCTTTAGAAATTCCCGATATATATTTTTGCCCCATGCTCTTATGACCTTGGCGTTGGTCAAAATGTCATAAGTCGCGTGTCAAGTTCTACCCATCATTATCTTGTTAATTTGAACCTATCCGTACATATCCCTGATGTTGGCCAAATGATAATACGACTGTCCCAAACTAACTTATCTATCTATGCAACAAATGAATACCCAGCAGCTACCAAACACTATGCCTTGGCGTTGGTCAAAATGCATAGCTTGAATACTACTGAATACCCAAATGAAATGACGGAGGGCTACGAATGGTTTTGGCGAAACCGTGAACGTAGTGAACTTGATGTAACCGAAGGAACCTTATAGCTTTTTTTACAAGGAGTGGTTTAAGCTCCGTAATTAAAAATATCTTCTGTTTTTAAAAATAACCGAGTGGTTTCTTTTAAATTGTTCCAACGATTAAAATTTGGTTTATTTTCTTTGCATTAATAATAATGCGTCCCATCATTAACCTATCATTTCAGAAAACAACGAAAATACAACGTCCTCTTATGCCATCCGCATTCGCCACTGGGTCCCGTCATCACCCGTTAGGTTACTTAACTAACGGCAGAGCGGGGGCTGGGCTAGCGCGGGTGTAAAACATAAGTGACGTCTAAATAGCTATCATATATAGATATTGTACATTCGTCAGACGCAATAATAGGCATTCCAGATCACAGATGAACATTATTGGATATGCAAGCAATCCGCGTTTCTTTTGAGCCATCAACGAAAGACGGATTACGCAGTTGTGATGAATAGCCATTACCCCACCCTAGACCCCTACGGGTACGGCAAACTACCCGCCAAGTACCCGAAGTGAAGCGGTCTCCCTCAACAACGTGAGTAGGCCACTAAACACTTCAAAATACCCGGTAGTTTGTGCACCCCACCTTGGGTCTATCCTAGGAGCAAAAAACAGTAAAATGAAATAATACAACGGTGGCTACAACCGTAACCTGGATATGCCCCACAAAATAATATTACAACATATTACAATTACATTGAATGAATGAATATAACAACCCATCACAAACCCCGGCTAATCATCACAACAATCCAATACAGTTCATAACCACAAACAGTAAAATCCATTACAGAAATGTGCAACCCCCTGCCAACCGAAATACTAGCAGTTAGGGGAGGTTTACGAACACATTATACAATCACAGATATAATCAAATTAGCAAACATCGTAAAATTTCGATCGAGCAAACACTTTAGATTCTACTCCAAAACTTCTCTGTGCACCTGAGACTTGAGCAGAAAAATAAACATTCCAGAAAACACAAAAATATCATAGAAGAGTTACTGGAGCAAACTGGGTTGAATCGGCTTCAACTCGGCCGCGGATCCGCGGCGGATCGGTGGGATCGGCCGCGGTTCCGCGACTGTTTGGCCAATTCATGAACCCATTTTTCTCCAGTAACCTTATAATTCCCTGCTTGTTATTTTAGAGGTTCCTGAAAAATTTTTAGGGCCTGTTTTAAAATCGACAGAAACTTAGTGATATCGATATCTTTTTCGGTTCATTTTGCGTTCGAAATTCATACGACTTTGCTAATAAGTTAATTATTGTTTAGCGAGGCTCTGATACCACTGTAAGTCGATGTACAACACCCCACGACTTGCGGGGAGGCGGAAAAATGAAAAACGATCTTGTTTTTTGCGTAAACATCGACTAACCGAGAATCTTTGCTAAACTATAACTAACAAGAAACATAGAAGTTGTTAACTACTATGAGAAGTGATTATACCTAATGAACCGTGTCCTTCGTCTTTTCGTTCTCCACTTCCTCTCCGGCCTTCTCTATGTAGTAGATGATCTACCCGAGAGCTTTACTCCAAGCTTCACCTCTAAACTTGAGGTAACTAGGTTTCTTTAGTTGCTAATCAAAGTACTTAGATGATATAGAGAAGGGTTATGGATTAATTAGTCTATTCTAATCCTTAGTCTCTTCTAATCCTTAGTCTCAACACATGAATGGTAGGATTAGGGTTTGAAGAGAGAGTGAGCTTGAGGAGAGAGAAGGTGAGCATGAGAATGAGAAGAGATAATGAACTCATTTGAATATATGAAGCATAATGTTTTATGAAATAAATAATATATATCATTTAACAACCATGCTTCATTGATTCATATAAGTGATTCATCTCATGAGTCATTAGATCAATAAATGATGCACTAACTCCATGGATGAATCACACAAATGAGTCATTAACACAATAAATGCAAATGCCACCTAAACCCTCAAGTCACCATCCTTCTAGAAGCTTCTCACAAAATTACGAGAACGCCCCTCCTATCCGTGAATACACGGAAAAACTTTAGACTGTATAAATCCAATAACCCGATACTAAAAACTGGCTTTAACCAAAGCCGGCTAGTAAAAACTGTCCGAATGTCGTACGTGCGTAAACACACGTATACGTCCGAACCCTTGTCGTAAAACCATACGACCTCTATATCGTTTCTCCTGGAATAGGGAAACTCTCTGTGTGGGACTCTGAAGACTCGACTACTACGCTGGCAGTGGGTTTAACCACAGACCGCAAGCGGCACTAGCTGTACGTAACGGTCCCCAGGTAGATGTCGATAAGAAGGCCGATGAGGAAACCCATCCAAACTCCTACTGAGCCTGATGTGACAATCTCCGTACACTCCGGTCTGTTCGTCTAAGACTATCGCACATCGGGCCTAGGGGGGCGAAAGCGTCAGTCCCCTAATAGCGGTATAAGTCGTGTCGGAGCGTATCCCATTACACCTTGAGAAACAACTGGAACCTACCAGTAAATCTCGCTTACCCTGGCCAGGGACTTTGCGTAATAGCTCTCTGACACAGCACGATATCAACTCCCAATACCGGGAGAGACGAATCCTGTCTAACCATCACTACCTCCAAGTGCTCGGGACTGCACCTAACTGCTACCTGTTTGCATGACTCCTTTGAGCCGCGGTAGGGTAGCAATCTAAGAACAGTGGGACACACTCGAGGCGAAGTAGCGGTGTCAAGTCTGCGGACTATGCTGTACTCATGTCACCTAGGAACTGTTAACTGACGACTGGTATAAAACCAACCAACAGTTCCCTGCGAGTCCTGTCCGGTGTACCCATAACCCAACGAGCACCTGTATACTATCTCCAGTACGACGTACTGACGGCTGTGGGACAGACCATCTCCCCAACTGGAATAAGAAGCGTACACACTAGTCTACTCCGAAGTTTCGATGCCCTGTCTCGATAATCCTATGACTAGGGACCTGGAAAAGGATGTGCTTGTAGACTACCCAGCCTCCACTAGTGTGACTGCCATCACAACGCTGGTAGTCAAGCAAGATCCTAAGGGCTCTATCAATACGTATACTAACATATTAAGATAGAAAAAACCGAGTAGCATACTACTATGTTTAGCAAGACTGTTATATAACTGTGAATATCCCAAGCTTCCATTAAATAATATACAAGCTAGTATGATACAATAATGGCCCCTAGGGCATATACACTAACAGAGTCAAAGACTCTGAGGGAGCGCTCACATGCAAAGCACGAGAGCGCTCGCGCCAAGAGTCAAGGACTCTGAGGTAGCGCTCACGTGCAAAGCATGAGAGCGCTGGCGCAGCTCACGTGCAAAGCACGAGAGCGCTGGTGCCAAGTGTGCCAGCGCTAAGAGTCAGAGACTCTGAGGCAGCGCTCACGTGCAAGGCATGAGACCGCTGGCGCCAAGTGCGCCAGCGCTAAGAGTCAGAGACTCTGAGGCAGCGCTCACATGCAAGGCACGAGAGCGCTAGCACCAAGTGCACCAGTGTTAAGAGTCAAAGACTCTGAAGTAGCACTCACGTGCAAGGCACAAGAGCACCAAGCGCTAGAACTAAATGTTCACCACCGTTGGATGAAAGATTCAACGAAGATGATAAATCATCAAATTACCAGAATAAAATTCTGTTAAGGAAATACATAATCTTTCCAAACAAGAAAGATTGTGCTCTGTATACCGGAGCATCATTGGATCAAAGATCCAATGGTGATTAAAAATCCCCAAGATACAGAATAAGTTCTGTATGGTAAAATATTTTCTCAATTTTGTTACAAACAAGAAGATTGTCTTCTGTGAATCAGAAGCCCTAAGATCAAAGATCCAATGGTGGGGAAACATCCCCAAATCAATCAAAGAAAGATTCCTTAACTGATTCAACAAATCGGCCCCCCTATATAAAGGACCTAAGACTTCAAGTCTTACGCAGAGAAACCCTCCCCACCCCACAAACTTTGAGAAATTTCAAAGAGAAGAGCAAGCTCTTGGAAGAAGAATTTCTTCAAGGTAAATAAAACAGAGAGATCAAAGCATCTCATCAAAAAAGAAGAACTTAGTTCTTTTTCTAGATCATAGATCTATAAGACAGAGGTCTTTCACAAAGAGAGATCATAACATCTCATCATAAAAGGGGGGAGAAGAACTTAATTCTTCTCAGATCACAGATCCATAAAGACAAAGTCTTTCACAAAAAAAAGAGATCGTAACATCTCCTATTAAAAGAAGAACTCGGTTCTTAGATCCATGAGACAAAGTTGATCAGAACTACCAAAGCAGAGCCTTAGCGCTCCAATTAAAAAGAAGCGCCTCAGCGCTCCAAGTTTGGCGCACAGCGCCGCAGAGCCTTAGCACTCCAGTTTAAGGAAGCGCCTTAGCGCTTCAAGTCTGGCGCTCAGCGTTCTGCGCTCCAAGCGCTATTTTGAAAGAAGCTTCTTAGCACTCCAAGTCTAGCGCTCAGCGCCAAGCGCAACACGTGCTCCTCACGTGGGCGCTATTTTATAAAGAGCGCTCTGCACTCATTGACTGGCGCTCAACGCCAAGTGCGCCATGTGCTCCTCACATGTACGCTATCTCACAGGGAATGCTATGAACTCATTGACTGGTGCTCAGTGCCAAGCGCGCTACGTGCTCCTCACGTGTGCTCTATCTCACAGGAAGTGCCTTAGCGCTCTAAGTCTGGTGCTCAGCGCCAAGCGCGCCACGTGTTCCTCACGTGGGCACTGAGGGAAAATAAATTGTTCTTTAAATAAAGCCTCAGATCCATAATGAGTACTCAACACTCAATAAAAGACAAAAAAGGGGTGTCAGAACCTAAATTAATGCCCTGCATTGTTAAACAAAAAGAGACCGAGCCCAAAAAAGTGTACAACACTTTAATCAAAACTGAGTAGGCTGAGCCCAAAGTGGCTACAGGTCCCTAACTTAGACCAACCGAGCCCATGTGCTCACAATTTCCTAATTAGTCTTAGTCCTAAACCTGACTACAGATCTCCCAACCAACATCGGTTCAAGGGTACATCTCTTCATACCTCTAATATATGTCGTTGTAATTCTTCAATGTCTTCAAAGAGATGGAGGGTTCCAATAACTAATAACTTTTGGCGCATCCCCAAACGGTTAAACCAAAATCTCACAGACTATGACGTCTTTAAACTAGACTATGATGTCTTTAAACCACATGGACTATGAGGTTCTTAAACTCATGGACTATGATGTCCTTAAACTTGATGGACTATGAGGTCTTTAAACTCATGGACTATGATGTCCTTAAACTTTACGGACTATGAGGTCCTTAAACTCATAGACTATGATGTCCTTAAACTTATGGACCACAATGTCCCTAAACTAAACCCTACAGACTATGATGTCTTTAAACCCTATAGACTATGATGTCCTTAAACTTATAGACCGCAACGTCCCTAAACTAAACCTCACAGACTATGATGTCTTTAAACTTATGGACCGCAACGTCTCTAAACTAACATGATAGAGCCCAAATACTCTGTCGTTGGATCTAAATGATCCAAAAACTCCGTTGAGTAGATCTTAGTCTAAAATTAGACCAACGTATCCTTAATAAACGTTTAAGTTGATCTTAATCTCAAAGAGATTAACAAGCCTTAAACTAAACCAAACCCAAATCTAAGAAAATACGGATTTGGACTAATCCACGCCCTACGGGCGACAACATAAATTAGTCTCCATATACAATCCACGGGCAACCAAAATTAAAACAAACACACACGACACGAAGTGACCATATGGAGAAAGAGAAAGTGGTTACCGCGATGCAGTAGCGTAATTAACTGCAGAAGCTTGCGCCTGCAGGGAAGAGCGTCTCCACAATAAAAAAAAACCCTCACAATGAGGGTGAATCTGACGAAGTCTGCTACAACGGCTGCATCCATCTACACCTTTGATACACGGTGCCATAAATCAACTTGGCATTTTCGGAGAGGTCGACGGATAAAACCAAATAGCATCTGCCCTCTAATTCAGGCAAGACGGCCTACTCGGTTTCATCTCTATTTTCGGCGGTAAACAGATTCCGGCACGCCTGGTGGGACCTTTTCCTCTTTCCACTCCACACTTCGTGTGTCGTGTTTCGCGAACAAATCGCGGTTTGCTATGGTTGCCCCTGGATTCGAGGTACTAAGATTTGGCGTCTTACACCATGCAGAAAAAGAAGATCAATGGCTTTCAACTGCACTAACTGCAACAGCAATCCTCACTTCGCCCCGTCTGGTGGAGTAACTTACGGGCCTCAAGCAGCCTCCGTTTTTACGATGCCAGTGGAACAGGTGACGCACGCCACCACAGGGTTGTTCTTTAGGACCATGCTCCTACCAATGAGCTTCAGCTCCCCGATGCCATCGCAGAAAGCTCCGAAGAAGTCGGTCTTTGATCGGCTTATAACTACTACGGCCTCTCTCAACGGGTCGCCCAAGTCTAACGCCTCGGTCTTTAATAGACTGGGACAAAGCTCCAATGGGCCCATGAAGAAGCCTGCAATACTTGAAGGGGTTATCCCAAAACGGATAGCCATCCCTGCTCCAGCAAATGAAGTCATCAGAAAGACTTTCCCTACTAAGGGGTCGGTCTTCACAAGACTGGCCATTCCAACTCCCGCTCCAGGCGAAGTCACTAAGGTTGCTACCCTCGCCTAAAAGTCTGCCTTCGACAGCTTGGCCATCCCCTCTCAACGGACGTCGGTCTTCGATATGCTGGCACCGACAGCAACCCTTCAACAGAACAGGGGGCATGATGAAGCTACCCCGTAACTGAGCCAATACCATCTGCAAGACGTGCTCGATGTCGCTACTGGTGCCGAGTGAGGAAAGCTGGGGGCAGTTCCCCTTCTGGACTGACTCCGCCAGCTCCAACGGTGGGAGTCGATGCTGCTGTTCTAACTGGGAACAACTTTGAGCCGCTTAAGAGGGTGCGCAAGAACTCTCCAACTGCCGTGTTAAAAAATTCCCCACCACCCGCTGAAAGTGTTACAAAGGCGAAGCCAGAGCATCCCCCTCAGCAGCAGTCATCCAAAATTCACAGGGTCTGGCGAAAAGTCCAAGACTCGATGATCAACCAGGACTACTCCCGCCGACCGAAGAAGATGAAAGTTCGGCAAGAGAAGGACCACCCTGTGGTACCACAGAAGGTGTCGTCTACTTGGGTGCCCGTTGCAATGGCCCCCTCAACTTCGACCGCCAATAAAAGAAGAAGGCCAGAGAAAATCCCCATATCACGACAAAGCTCAAAGGTACTGAATCCAAATGCCCCAAGTCTGGGGGCATGGTGGTGCACACCATTTACATGGCTTCCAGAAAAGAGGATAGCCGTATCTCCATGGGCCATCGACCACTCACCCGGTCTGTGACAAAGGCTTAGGAGCAACAGCAAAAGCTCCAGGAGATACTAACGAAGATGGCTGTGCTCACTGGGCCGAAAGAAAGCCCGGAGACGTCGTCAGAGCAGCGTCAGGATCAGGAAACTGATGCCGAGTTCCTCCGCAGAATCCTCGAGAAGAAAGAAAAAGAGGCCGCGGAACTAGCGGCCAACATAAAACAAATGGTGCTTTTATTCTAAAATATGGTTGGGATGATGATACAGCCGGATCCTCCAGCTGAAGACCTTTCGATTATCCTTGAAGACGACAGAGGGGAGACATCAAATCCTCTTCCTGCTTTTTCAACAGCCAAAGAGGAGACGATCTCGAAAGCCGTCCTTGACGACTATATAGCTCAACAGATACGAGCTCATCAGGCGAGCGAAGCGGACGACCAAATCGTCAAGACTGGACGACCCTATCCGGGTTGGTACGACCAAATAAAGTACCTACCAGGATATACGATCCCTAAATTCCACATGTATAAGGGGACGGGTAATCCCCATCAACATGTCGCTCAGTTCATAGCTTTGTGTAGCAACATCGGAGGTGACGATAAGCTGCTGCTTCGCCAATTTGTCGGCAGCTTGGCGGAGACAGCATTCGAATGGTACTCCGAGCTCCCGAATGACTCTATCAAGACATTTGCAGAAATGGAGCTACTGTTTACACAAAGGTTCTCAAGCGCCAGCGAACGTACCCCGATCACGGCATTGATCAACGCCAGATGGAAGCCGGGAGAAATATGGGTTCAGTATGCAATCCGGTGGCGAAACTTATGGTCGAAATGTGAACAACGCATCAAAGAAGCTCCTGCAGTTGGAATGTTCATGGGTACCCTCGATCCGCAGGCAACCATATCCCAGTTCATGATGTTTTTCAAGCCGACTACCTTCCAGGCCTTGATTGACAAGCTGGCCTAAATGGATCAGATGGGCCATAGACCATCTTCCTTGAAAATGGAGCCTCGAAACGAAAAGGGAAAAGGAAAAGCGACCTTTGTCGCCAATGCTCAGCAGCAGCCCAGTGGTCTAAAACCAGCTGATCGCCAAAACGATAGACAACGATTCTTCAACGAGAAGCTAAAATGCCCTTATTCGTTTCCCCGGGATAAAACGAGGAGACTATTCGAACTGGCGGTGCATAACAGGCTCATCAATCTACCAGATCCAAGACGTCTACTGCAGCCGGGTGATGCTAACAATCCTAATTATTGCCCCTACCACCGAGCAGTAGGCCATCCAATCGAAGATTGTTTCGTCTTTAAAGGCTGGATTGAGGACCAATACCAACAGGGCAAATTCGCACTGTTCGAAAATTGGAAAGTAAGCCCGCCACAATCACACACTCCGAAAAAGGTGGACACACCGGGGGCATCATGCTCATTTATAGAGAAAGCTCCATGGGAGGTTGCTCTTTCGACAAAGACCAAAAAAATGCTGAAAGATCTCCAAGCATATCCAGCGATTAGGTGGAAGAGCCCGCTGGAGCCCGAGATTATTGAGGGGATGCTGAAGCCGCGCCCAACGCTGAAAGTTGGTGAAGGTGGACAAAACATTCAGGCCAAGCCTCCAAACCCTTTAAAGAAAAAGAAGAAGGCCAACAAGCCCGTCCAACCCGACGACAGCCGTACAGGTCTGCAGAAGTACATCGATGCACTGGAAGAATATAACCAGAATGCACGGACTCCAATCACGTTGGATGAATTCTTTAAGCATGTTCTTGAGAATGAAACCGATGACGCTGATGAAGGAGACAATTCTTCAGAAGAGTCCGAGGATTATGTGGCAAGATGCCACATGATCTCTCACTCATCAATAAATGGCAAAGAAGCTCCTGATGCAGAGAAACCAGGGGCAGACCCAGAACAGGAATCAAAATCCCTGAAGCCATCGGACGAATTGATTGACAGACTGCTGAGTGAAGCTCTTTAGAAAAGCAAATCGACCGAGAGCGTGAAACGGCCATATATGAAAGGGCCAAGCATCGGCGTCACGTTGAAGAAGCTCCGGTATTGAGAAGCCATAGAGTACCCCAACCGGATAGAAGCACTTCTGCCGCCAGCAAAATCAGGTTTAAGACAAGGAAGCGGTTCGCTAAAACCCTGTCGATGGGAATGAAGTTGCCACTTTTCAAAGAAGACACCTCAGAAAATACGTTCCCCGACAAACTAGATGCACATCCAAACTACTGCTTATACCATCGGAGGATCACACACCGTACCGAGGAATGCATGGCCTTTAAAAATTGGTGGTAAGGATACATTGCTCATCGACAGCATTTCAAGCGGATGAAGAGCAAAACTCATCGAGAGCAGAGAAGCACGACAGATGAGCGCAAAAGAACTGCCGGCAAATGTCACATGGTTAATTCCAGGGGATTGCAAGTTATCACCTTCAGGAGCGATTCTGATGAAGAAATAGCCCTCGTCCCTCTCTTCAAGGAGTCCATCTCCGAAACAGAAGAGATGAAGACTTGCGAGAACATTCAGCTGTGCAATCGCACATTACCCGAAAAGAATCTCGGACCCACAAACAAGGGATCGAACAAAAAAGATAAGGGGAAAGAAAAGTCCTTGAAGATATCGCCCTCAATGACCGAGTCGTCGAAGAGCTCGTAGCCAAGGACTCGCCCAGGAAAAACAAGGTGGATTACAACGTTCTGGCACACCCGAGAAAGATACCCTTACAGCTAAGCATTCTCGATGCTCTTCTACTATCTAAATATGAAAGAGATTCTTTGATCAAGGCACTACAAGAACCCAAGCAGTTCCAAGCTTTCCTTGCGGAAGAAAAGATGAAACATGAGCTGGAAGAAGTGCACACGGCTGACATCACTTTCGGCGAAGAAGATCCCCTCCTCGGAACGTGCGAGCACAACCGTCCCTTGTATGTCACCGGATACTGCCATGACATCAAGATAGGGAAGATCCTAGTTGACAACGGGTCCTCTGTCAATCCCCTAAATGTGAGGGCGCTAAAAGAAATCTGCATGAGCATCCAGCACCTCGGGATAAAATCACCATCTCCGGGTTCGACTTCCAGTCATCACGGACGCTCGGGTCTGTGATGCTGACGTTACGCTTTGGGCTGCTCGTCACTGACATCAAATTTCATGTCATTAAGGCCAAAACCTGCTACAACGCTTTACTCGGTAGGCCTTGGTTACATGAATACAGCATCATCCTTTCTACACAACATCAGTGTATGAAGTACTTCAAAGATGGTCTTGAGTATACCGTGACAGGGGAGCTTAACCCATTCTCCGTGAATGAAGTCCGAAAGTACGAAGATGTAAATTATTTCTTACCAGACTTTGAAGACACGGAAAGATGCCACAGGCCGGAGAACAAGCAGAAAGCTATCACCACTATTCCGATCTTCGGGAGCGATACCGAGGAGGAAGAAGAGATAGTCTATTCAGGGCCGCCCCAATGCAACAGGACGGGACCATCTGGCCCTTTTCTGGTCTTTGGCAGTGACTCCGAAGACGAAGTCAACGCAGTGTTCTCGGTCCGTCCATCAATACCGGCCTTCACTGGAGATGGTCGGAGTTTGCAAATTGCCATGGTTCCGCCTCAGCACTACAGAGAGCTTGATGTGCTAGAAACATATAGTGTGTAAGAGCTACAAACATTCTACGTCCTTCCCAGGCGAAGAGGTGAAAAGACGATCCTATTCTATCGATCCACGGAGACTAAAGTCGAAAGAGAAGTCTGGCGTGGTGCCGAACCCGCGCTTGACAGGCTCCAACTAATTTGTTTGCCCAGATACTACACCGTGGGATTGAAAAGGTTATTAAGACGCCAAGGTGTATCATTCAAACAAACTCTTCGACAAGCTCAGTTCTACAACAAGATTTGGAACGTCCCTGGAACGCAGCGAAAATTGCCCAACGGAAAAATGGAAACGATCGGGCTTGGATATGTCCAGTCCAAGAAACGGGAACAATCCTATGGTTGCCATGTCATAAAGGACCTTGATAAAAAAAGAAGATGCTCTTTGAAAAGTCGCCGACGATGAATCAAAATGAGGTCCTACCATAAAAATGCCGAGTCCGTTGTTCGAAGAATAGATGGATAAGCTAGTACGGGAAGCGAGTCAAAAGCTTTGAGGCGACCACAGCCGCGAAGCCATCTATGAGAAAGCTAAGACGCAGCGTCTCCTTCAGCAGGCTACGAAGAATGACGATGCCCTTCGTCGCCAGCCCGTCATACAGAAAACCCGACGCGGAGGCAAAAAAAAACTAAAGAACGGAAAAAACGTTCGAAAACGGCAAAGCGGGTTCAAGAAGCCACGCGATCGAGAATTGAGCAGCCGGAATCCGTCTCTTATGAAAAAGATGGGTCGAGCATATTCTTTCCCTCAAAACAAGACAAAGAGAATCTTTGACCTTGTCATGCAACATCAAATGATGATACTCCCGGAGTCTCGGCACCCTGATCAAGCAAATGAGGTTCATCACCTGGATTATTGTTCCTATCACCGAGCGATAGGACATCCTCTTGAAGACTGCTTGACCTTCAAAGACTGGGTAGAAGACCAGTATCAACTTGGTAGGTTCGCTCCATCTGACGGATGGAGGGTAACCCCATCACAAAAACACGAGCCAAAAGCAACGTATGCGGCAAGAGTAGAACCAGATCAACATCGGTCTTGGAAACGATCTCGTACCTGTCACGTAATAACGCTGTCGGAAGAAGGAGTGCCCGAGGATATGGATGACCTCTTCTGGTGCTTCGAAAACAAGGATGAAGAGGAGTTGATCTCAGAATTTCCACCAGCACCAAAAGAGCTGGAAGATGGAATACATACTACTGCGGACAACCTAAGGAGAATCGACTTGGGGACGACAGACAACCCGCGGCCTACGTTCTTCAGTGAGCTGTTGTCCAAAGAATAGGTAGCTACGCTAAAGGACGTGCTCATGCAGTATAAAGATTGCTTCGCGTGGAACTACTCCGAGATGCCAGGGTTAGATCCAGAGATAGCGGTGCATAAATTGGCGATATCTCCGGACGTCAAGCCAGTCAAACAAGAACCAAGAAGAATGCGGCTCGTGCTTGAGATGAGCGTCAACGCCAAGGTCAAGAAACAGATCGACTCTAGATTCATCCAAGAAGTTTAGTACCCTGATTGGATCGCCAATATCGTCCCAGTGATGAAGAAAAAAGAGACGTTGCGCATCTGTGTAGACTTTCGGGACCTCAACAAAGCTTGCCCGAAAGATGAATTCCTAGTACTTGTCACCGAACTGATGATAGACAACACGTCCACTCATGAAGTCTTCTCCTTCATGGATGGGTCGTCAGGGTACAATCAAATAACGATGAATCTCGAAGACCAGAAGCATATCGCTTTCCGGAATCCTCTAGGCATATTCTGCTACAAAGTGATGCCTTTTGGTCTGAAGAACGCTGGTGCTACTTATCAAAGGGCCACGATGAAAATTTTCGATGACCTCATACATGAAGTCGTCAAATGCTATATTGACGACCTCGTGGTGAAAAGTAAATCGCACAAAGAGCATTGGGAGCATCTGGAGATAGTATTCCAGTGCCTTCGGAAATACAATCTGATGATGAACCTTCTGAAATGCGCATTTGGAGTTTCCTCGGGCAAATTCCTAGGATTCATCGTACGACACCGAGGCATCGAAATAGACCCGTCGAAAATAAAGGCGATCATGGAAATGCTTCAAACAAGAACTTTCAAGCAATTGCGTTCTCTCCAAGGAAAGTTCGATATATCCGGCGGTTCATAGCTAACCTCTCCGGCAAATGCCGCCCCTACAACCATCTGATGAAGAAGGGAATATCGTTCGTTTAGGACCACAAATGCCAAAGCGCTCTAGAAGAAATCAAGCAATACCTGCAGAATCCGCCTGTACTGACCGCTCCAGTCAAGGGAAAGGCTCTCATCCTGTACACAACTGCCCTTGAAGGTTCTTTGGTGCGCTATGGGCACAGGAGAACGACCAAAGGAAAGAGAGATCCCTCTACTATTTGAGTCGAGTTCTATTGGGGGCAGAAAATAACTACTCCCCTATCGAAAAACATTGCCTGGCATTAATTTTCGCGATAACGAAGCTCAGATACTATGCTTTGGCGCATGAGGTCCATCTCATATCAATGGTGGATCCTCTTAAATATATGATGTCAAGAGCCATACTAACGGGACAACTCGCTAAATGGGCCTTACTCTTGATGGAATTCTCGATATCATACTGTAACGTTTTGAAAATCGTTTCGGTGAAATTTCGGAAAATCGGTAAAATAAGAGGGTTTTCTGTAAAAAGTCAAAATACAGATATCTTTATTAAAAAAATTAAATATACATATTCTAGCTATGAAATTGCTAGTATTTGATGTTTATTGAGCCACTGGTGAAATTTCAAATTTTCTGAAAATTTTTCCGAAATTAATTATTTTAATATTATTTTAAGGCGTCCCTAATACATTTAATTAGGGAAATTACAAATTGGAATGAGTTGAAACAAATTTTGTGCATCATAAAACATTAAACAAAATTTTAACATGTCGTTTTTGAAACAAAATGAATTTGTCAAGATGGGTTTAGAAAATATAAAAGAAAATGCTTAATTTGTGAAAATAAGTTATAAGATGAGTCGATGGGGGGTTTCTTGTGAATGGAAATTCTACCCAACACACACACCCACATGACAGGCCGAGCCCTCTTATGGCAGCCCCTATTTTGCCCCCACTCCCCACTCATTTCTCTCCACTTCAATTAATAAAAGAAATTTAAAGAGGGGATTAAAATATAAGATGATGGGAATGCTTCTACATATGTCCACATAAATTCACCCACTCCATTTTCTCTCTCCCCCTCCCAAATTCCTGCAGGCCGAGCCCTCCCCAATCAGCCCCCAATTCTCCCCACTTCTTTTCTAACACAAAATTTCACACAATTTCAAAAAATTCAAGAGAAAAACCTTACAAACTCCAAATCCATGCTTTACCCATTTTCCTTTAGCCAATTTAGCATAGATCTTGGGGGATGGAAGAAAGTTTGGGAGGCTAAGATTCATGTTTGATCTTCAATCAATGAGGTATAAATTCTAAACCTTTAGTTAAATTGTTGTATTAATACTTTAAATCAAGACATAATTAGTTAGTATTATGGGTTAGATTTCAAGTTTAAGATTTCTAGAGGGGGTTTTGGAATTCAAGTGAATGTTGTATCACTTGTTTTTTTGTTGTAATGGGTAGTTTAACATCTTATGTTTTGGAGAATGTAAGCTAGTAGTTAGTTTACTAATTGTTGCTTCAAAATTTGTCCAATTTCATAAATTTTGTTAACTAGGTTTTTATAATTAATATAATTAGAAGAGAGATGAAATTAGAAATGGTTTGTGTGAATTAGTTGAGTTAATTAGTAACCATTATGGCCACTAAAATTTGTTAAAATGTTTTTATTGGTTAAAACATCAAGTTTTGAAAAAAAGGGTAATTGTGCTAACTAGATTTTGGTTTAAGGAAATTTAGCAAGATTAAAAATCTAGTAAATGTTTATGTGGCCTATTTAAGCTATTTAGTTAATATTGTGACTGCTAGTTTTGCTAAAACATAAAGATTTGTATTAAAACGGTTAGTTTTGCTTACTAGGTTTCGGAAAAATAGCTTTTAAAGTGAATTTGAAGTTTTGATGATTTAAACCCTATTTTATATATATAATTAGGTGTTGTGAAACCGCGAATGGTGCGTTTGAGTTTTTTCTCGATGGTTGACGTTTGTACATCGACATCGAGGGTTGGTTTGGCTATTCTTGCATGCGTAGACGATAGGTTTTGACCTATGCGTGATACGCGTGCCGAATTGGTTTTTGTATACCGTTTCGATTTCGGATTTGGTTTTTATGCGTTACGATACGTGGCGACATGTAGATACCCCAGGTGGACTTCGAGACGACAAGCAAGCGCGTGACGACGTCGGCACCGGCGAGCTCAGATCAGGTGAGTAGATTTATATCTACAGGGAGAAGTCGGGTGGATGGCGTATAGTACCCCCGCAGTCCGTGGTGGTGTATACGGATGCGTATACACACCAATAATTATTATATGTTATTTGGGATTAATAACGATGTTCAGGATGGATATTGGTGTGTTGGATTATTTTAGTGTTGCGAACCCTAGGGTAGTGTTGCACTACACATACACACCTACATACTTGCATACATTCCTATTTATATGTGCTCATGGGATTCTTTATAGTTATGTGATCACATGGGTATGGGACTATGTGTTCACATACGGATTTGAGAATGATACTTGGGATTGAGCTGAGTCGATGAGATTTGTTTTGTGGTTGTGATATCGGTGATATGGCAGGATTCGTACTTGAGGTACGTCCTGGTGTTATAGCGGATCTTAGGGCGGTGATACGGGTGAATAGTGTTATATATAAAATGGTCGACATGTGATCGTGATATGAAGCATGATATGCTAGGATATTGATATTAGGCCGTATCGGGCGATGTATACCCTTGATGATGCTATGTGCTGACGGTATCGGTTTGTACGAGATTGTCGATCTGTAGTCAGATCATGAGTATATTGAGGATATTAGTATTGTACTAGACATAGGTCAGTACCCTAGACTATGATCTTGAATAAAGAGGATACCAGAGGAATGGTGTGAGGAATATGATATTGACCCGTACCCAGATTTGGGGATGCCGTACGACGGATTTACGTACGAGCTATATCTTGATGATTGATCCGCACTCTTGACTTGGGATGTCTGATTGTAGATATGGTATCGGATATGATATTATTGAGGCGGGATCACCGACTAATATATATACAGGTATGTATATGGATCGACTCAGATGTTAGGCGGTTTCCTTACCTGTAGTCCATCTTGTTAGCTTAGCCCTTTAGTTTAGTTTAGTTGTTAGATTAGATTCGATTCTTACCTATTTCAAAAACTAACGAATCGTGGGTATTTTAAAAGACAGCCCAAGGGATCATACGGATATTTCAAAAGACGTATCTTTTCATAAAAACACCGTAGCCCCTATTTTCAAAACCCCATGATTCATGTTATTTCAAAAGGCACCATTTGTAGGACTTATATTAGATTAATGCAGGTTAGTTACAGTTGCGTCTAGTATTCAGCTCCCGCTTATTATTATGGTTCGCTTCGCATCGTATACTTATGTTATAATTTCTTATTGCAATGTTGTATCATATTGTTAGGACACCAGCACCATTACCGATGATACGTATGTACCACGTACACTTACTTGCCGGCTCACACACATCTTCATCGGTAATTGCCATGTCACGTACACCTTAGAAAATATTATTGCCTGACTTAGCGTGTTAGTTAGTAATTTGACATGATATTAGTGTACCTACCTTATATGCCAGCTTAACATTGTAGTTATTACTTGTCACTTCATGCATACTGTTATTCATTGTTATGCCTATATTCATAGTTTTACATGCTATTGATGATTTGGATTCGGATTTCCATGAAATTTTCTGGATTTGGGGGGGAAAACCGCAAAACTTATATAAACTGATTTCTCTCTTTTTAAAAAAAAAGTGCGGTTTTTCCCATGATGTATGAGTCGTCCACCATGAGTTTGCTGATGGATTTCGAGACCCGATTCGAGGAGACGGATGAACCGTTTTGGGTACATGGTGGACCCGGTAAGGTATCCCGGGGCAAGAAGCACGTGATGATGACGATGTGAGCCTGGCAGGGGAGCACTACCTACCGGTGATTTTACCCGACGCGTCGGATATCCGGAGGATACCGTCGTGGTCTTGAGATGGATGGTAGGGGCCGGTCTGGACTGACGGCGCCCTAGATATTGTGATTGAGACATTGAGATTTCGAGATATTGAGGTACAGAGACTGTGATACAGAGATATCGAGATATTGGGATTACGTTTTGTGCCGATACTAGGCACTGTTTTATGCTGATTTCATTATGATACCTCATTTTAAAAATGTTGGAGATAGTGCCCTCAGAGTCAATTATTAGGTCACAGGTACGTGATTGCAATGATTGATGGAGGACCTATCCCGGTAGGACAGTCTTACTCGAGATGATAGTATGCTATCTGGTTTGCCTTTATCATCGTGTACTGCTTAGGTGACCTGACACGTCGCTATTACACGTTGATAGAGCCCCTAGGATTCTTGCTTGACCACCAGCAGTATGAGGGCGATCATATAAGTGGGAGCTGGGGGTCTATAAGCATATCCTTAAAAGGTCCCTAGTCGTGGGAGTTTCGAGACAGGGCATCGATACTCCAGAGTAGACTAGTGTATACAGTCGAGACCCCGACGAGGGGCGGTGGCCGGTCTCACAAGCCACTGGTGTCAGTTGGATCACCTAAGATGTATACAGGTGCTCATTGGGTTATGAGTACACCGGACAGGACTCGCGGGGAACATGCCAGTTGGTCATATACCAGACGTCAGATGGCAGTTCCCTGGTGACATGTGTACAGGTTAGTTCATCGACCTGGGGATCGTCATTTGTCTTATGTGAGTTCCCACTGTACTTTGATTACTACCCTACCACGGCTCAAAGGAGTCGTGCAAACAGGTTTTAGTTGGGTACAGTCCCGAGCCACATGGAGGCAGTGAGCGCATCTTCAGGGGTTCGTCTCTCCCGGTATTGGGGGTGAGGTCGTGCTGTGTCTAGGAGAGCCATTACACGAAGCCCTCGGCCGAGGCAAGGAGATTTACTGGTAGGTATTCCAGTAGTATCTCAGGGTGTTCTAGGCTACACTCCGACACGACTTGTACCGCTTTTGGGGGTCTGACTTTTACCAACCCCCTAGGCCCGCCATGCGATGCTCATAGACGAACGGACCGGACTGTACGGATATTGTCACTGACAGGCTCAGTAGGGTTGTCAGGCTGAGTTCGCTCACAGACGTCCCTTTTAGTCAATACCTGGTAGCCCGTTGCGTATTAGCTTATACCTCTGACGTGCTAGTGGTTAAATCCACAACCAAGGTGTTGACGAGTCTTTAGAGTCCCCCACATTCAGTTACTCAGCTTTCGGGCGAAAGGTTGTAGAGGTCGTATGGAGATATGGCAAGGTCCGATTAGATACGTGCGGTATTGCACGGATCAGGATCGGACAGTCTGTACTACAGGCCGTATGGATATATGGCAGGGTTCGATCAGATACGTGCGGTATTGCACGGATCAGGATCGAACGGATAATACTAGCCGGCTTTGGTTTAAGCCGGATCCTAGTATAGTACAATGTAGATTTTGTCTCATTGCATTTGTATTTCGGTCGGAATACAAATGCAGGTGTGTATGCACAGTATCGGGGTTTTCCTGTAATTTATTACGGGACCAGTTTTCTGGAGTTGCCAGTGTGCTTTTCGTTTCGGCCAATTTCCTTTGTATCGTTCATTGGCCGAAGATTGGTGGAGGATGGCTTATTTGCATTGTTGCAAATAAGTGTTTGTGGAGGGGGTCTTTGCACTTTGTGACTTCATGATTATTGCACCATACCTTGACTTTCTTTAGTTGATCATGGCTTGACTTTTGGCTCATCATGGTTGTTGATGATTTGGTAGTTGGAGTGAGGTTATTTACTTGCAATCATTTCTTGATATCATGAGCTTCTCTCTCTCCCTTGCATTATGGTTGTGATTGATTCATCCTTGTATCTATCACTCACTCCCTCACTCTCCCCATTCACAAGTAGTGGCCGGCCATGCTCCTTTTGGGGCTGTCCATTTTTTGGTGTGTGGGTTTTTGGCTCATTTGATGTTGCAAAAATCCCACAAGTTCCATCTCAAAAACTCCATAGTTCATCCCTCCTCCAAAAGGCAATTCCTATAACCCCAAAATGAGACTTGTACACTACATTCTACAACAATTCTTGGGCACGTCGACTAGCCAGCTTCGTGCCCGAGTTGCCTCGGCATTGAGGTGGGAGCCCGTAAAAGAAGTAGGCGATGTGGTGCACTTCCGGCGACGAGGAGGAGACGGGACATTCCGCAGGAGACTGGGACGACGACGAGAAGACCGGAGGACTCGGATCTGTCGGTATATCTCTCTTCCCTTTCTTGTAGATAGCTAGGACTAGTTAGTGGTTCGATCCGGGTATTAGTGCGCGGCGGTTTGCCAGTTCAAGTAAAAAATTAAAGTTTATCACCGCTTCCGCATTTGGCCGTCGGATTGACGGCCGGGGCGCCGCCGTGCACTTACAGTGGTATCAGAGCCTCGCCATTAACTTAGTCTAGCTTGGTTTAATGTGTTTTGCATTTCCGATCGACCAAAATTCCAAAATTCGCATTTTTGCTTGCATCAGTTTTCTGTTAAAATTTTCTGTTGTCGAAAATTTTTTCAGGTTACAGAAAAGTGATGTACTAGAAAATATAAGAGTTCTGTGAAAATTCGATGAAGTGTCTCCACTGTAGGAGCGCGGAACCGCGGCCAAAGACCCCCTTGGGCCGCGGTTCCGCCGCACACTATTGGGTTCACTGCACCAAATTTTTACAGAGGCTTTCTGGGGTGAAAATTGGGGTTTTGGAATATTAATATTGGGCCCAGAATTTCCTGATCTGCTACAGTAATGCTTGGGGGCCCACTTGTTAAAATTTGATCGATCGGATATTTTAAACACATTATTTCACAGTATTTACATTATATCTGCGACCGTGAATGTCACTTGATCGGTAAATCCGGTCTAACTGCTATAGCCCGGTTAGACGGATTTGCGAACGTGACTTTCACGTTGATGTTCTGTTTTTGCTGTGATGTTGCGGATCGGTCGTGGGGGATAGCCTGGTTGCAATGCTAGTACTGTTGTGGTTGTATTATGTACATTTGATATTGCGGGGCGAGCGTCCGACATGTGGACTGCCGTCACTGCCTGATTGTATTATTATTTTGGGGCACAACCAGGTTGCGGTCGATGTACCCGTTGTATGTATATTTTACTTTCTGTACTAGGATTACCCCGCGGAGGGGTGCACGGACAGCCGGGTTCTAGAGGGCAACAAGCCCGCATCTCATGGCATTGAGACGGAGGGGGCTTCACTCTAGGATTGGCGGGCTATTCGCCACACTCGTATGGGGTACAGGTTGACCCAGGAAGGGTGCCCAAGTTACCGAATTCCGTGAAGTGCTGGGTGGTCCATTCACGGTGCTGAAGGGGGCTGCCTCGCTTCAGGTTTTGGCGGGTGACTTGCCGCGCCCGTAGGGGTCTAGGATTACATTGCACAGGCTATCCACACGACCAGGGGAACGTCGGGTTTCAGCGGATCTGTGAAACCCGGGGATCCCAGATATCTGTATTGTTTCTGTGATGCTGTACATTTCTGTGATGTTGCATTTTATTCACGCCTTGAGCTAATATTATATATTGGTATATATATTAGTAGATGTTGTATATGTTTTACATCCGCGCTAGTCCAGTCCCCGCTCTGTCGTTAGTTAGCTAACCTAACGGGTAATGACGGGACCCAGTGGCGAATGCGGATGGCATATACGTACATCAGTATATTTTCGTTCTTTGTGGTGTGATCAATTGATGGGACTGCGTTGATTCGGATCAATGCAAGTTAAAAACAAACCTAATCTGATGTTGTTGGAACACTTTTCAAAAAGCTGTTATTGCAAGGACGTTCACTTTTGTTTTGCATCGTGATATTTAGTTGGAATATCCTGCTCCTCAGTCGATGAGGCAAGGGCCGAGATCCCTTCACCGGGAGTGACCCCTTGGACAGAAGTTTGCGTCAGGGCATTAACTTCACTATAGCCGATTACTTTTGCTTTGCACCGTGGTATTCAGTTGGAATATCCTGCACCCCATTCTACGGGGAAAGAGCCGAGATCCCTTCACCGGGAGTGACCTCTTTAGCAACGGTTTTCGTCACTATATTTTTAAAAAGCTATCCGTTCCTTCAACGATATCAAGTTCATTACGTTAAAGGTTTTCGCCAGAAACCATTCGTAGCCCTCCTCGTTTCATATGGGTAGTCAATAGTATTCAAGCTGTGTATGTTGGCCAAAGTCAAGGCACAGTGATTGGTAGCTATTGGGTATTCATATGCAGCATAGATAGATGCGTTGGTTTGGGACAGTCGTACTGCCATTTTGGCCAAAGTCAAGGGTAGGTACGGGTGGATTCAAATTAACCTGGAGAATGACGGGTAGAACTTGACATGTGACTTATGATATGTTGGCCAAAGTCAAGGTCATAAGAGTATGGGGCAGAAATCACATCAGGAGTTTCAAAAGAACTAAAACTTGCCAGATATGCGCATACCTTCTGGAGTGTGATACCGTGAGCGGATTCCGTCACGTTGTCATGCGATGATAGTTGGATCCCGATTCCCACTGATGAGTTAGTTTACTCCTCGGGTAACCCCGACTAATTCTTCTTTCAGGTTTGGAGGAGAATTTGAGGTACAGTGGGAGGTTTCCAGATTAGATAAATTGGTAACCATTCTGATCTAGGTTAGAGTGCACGCTGAGTGTTTCTTTTCTCTGTCTCTTTGGCAGCGACCATTGACCTGACCCTAAGACTATGACTCAGTGACCAAGTTGACCGAACCTTCTTAACACTGGCTTTTGGATTGTCAGAGTTGCAAACCTCATTACCACTCCTACTTTTACCCTTTTCTCCAGGACACCCCGTATTACTACGAACGTCCACTTCCATTGGACAAAACCATCGTATGGTTAGATACGAACTCGAAAGAATTTATTCGAGGATGGTTTCCGGTTCTGGAGAAAACGGATAGGACTATTCAGTTGTCTTTTCATTTTACCTTCTCTCAGGTTGCGAGTACTCCTTGGTTTAGGAGATAGTACACCTATTACGCAAATTGGATAGTCTTCTTCCAAACCTTAGGCTGGTGCCGACCGGTAGGGAATGAAGAAAACCAATTAGCATAACGATGGTGTGCAGAAGGTATTATGTTAAGACAAAGCAAGGGATTAGTAAGAGGGCAAAGTAAATTGAAACAGATATTCATGACCAAACCAGGTATTTCTTCGCCAATCCTAAAATCACCTTTGAATTTCTCCTGGACACTCCGTATCACTACGAAGATCCACAGTTTATTTGGATACTCCATCGTATGGTTATATACGAACTCGAAAGGAACTTGTTCCAGTTCGGGGATGGATTCTGGTTCAGGAGAAATAGGAATAAGATTTATTCAGGTGTCTTTTATCTTCACCTCCTCTCGCATTGCGAGTGTTCCTAGGATCGGGACAGTACACCCATTATGCTTATTGGATAGTCTTCTTCCAAACCATAGGCTGGTGCCGAACGGTAGGGAAGGAAGAAAACCATTTGGCCTAAAGGGGTGTGCAGAAGGTAATGACTAAAGACATATGAAGGGATTTGGAGAGGTGGCAAAGAATTATACGGTTACAATCGTGAATCTGGAAGAGGCATTACTAGGAATACCAGGATACCCCATCGGAACATTTCAATGTTTCAGTTTCACTGTGTAATGTTAAAAGAAAACTGATTTCCCGATTAGACACTTGCTCCAGGGTATGTATTTACCAGGTATGATTCTCACATCTGTATGGTTTTACAGATGATGAGTGGGAGTAGGTTATTGGGAATTGGGTGATTATCCTCATTATATCGGGATTCGTTGTAATCGGTGATATTTGAGGAAATCACCTGGGCTGTTTGCCGGTCGGCAAATATTTGGTTTTGAATATCCGCTGTTATGCACCAATTTCAAATTGATATATCTGTACGTCTATTTTCATAGAGTGAGATATACCTTTTTGAAATTATGTCTACGACATTTACCTATATCAGTGGATGGTTAGGTAAGGAGCATTAAACAGCGGTGTAATTCTTCTTAACCATAAGTACAGATTTCAACCTACGACACACAGTGAATGAGTTATCAGACTCAAGGGACTTATGCAGAGTATTGTATGTTGTCCAGGGTCCATCAGGACAGAGGGGTTGGTCCTCGTACTATATTCGGTTTACTTATGACTTCTCTTGTTTTTAGACAGGTGTTTCATGGAAACACAGGGTCCGAATTTGGAGAAGTTATAGGTATTCGAATAGAGTAGAGAACCAGGTGGAGCAAGTATCGGGATTCTTCAAAGTGATCGAAGATGTAGATACTTGTCAATGGTATTCAATTGATAGTAATGATTAAGAGAACTTGCTTCTCTTTTAGGTTACTCATAATTGGAAGCATTCCTAAGTTGAGTAACGCTGATAGGCCTCCTTCCATTTAGTTGACATGCACTGGAGGCAGCTGCATGATTTGAATCTGGTTCAATTAAATCAGTGCCTCTGGTTCTATATTGGATATAGAACAGTTCATATCTTAACGATGTTTAAGGTACGGGGAGTTGTCCGGTTTATAATTAAAACCAGACACTGGACAACTCAAGGCACGTTTCTGTAATGGCTGTTTGTGGGTTGACCCAGGCTATGACGCGGGCTGACTTTCTACCATCTGGATGAACAATAGCAATATTGTTCTTGACTCGCCACAGTTTTAATAAAAATGGATTTTTTCAGAAAACAGTAGTGGGAGTATGGTAGAACTGGAAGTGATTCCAGAACCACAAACGATTACTGAAGATTTGATAAGGAACCTAAAGATTCAATCTGGATTGACATTCCATTGGCCACTCCGCAGATAAGGTGGGTAACTTCAGGCACCCGAGAGGTACTACGGTAGCCTCAAGGACGGTGACAGGGAAGTTCTTGTTTACCCACAATTACCATTGCTGTTGTTCCAGGTTGCGAGACCCGGCGGGAGGATGAGTATAGCGTCGTTCTAAACTAGCTTTAGAAGTGTACGTGTATATGACTCTGCCAGAGGGTTGTCGTAGTCAGTGGGAGCAGCGGAAGCATTGGTGGACATGTGGCTTATGTCTATTTATAGACTGAAGCACCAGTAGCGGAGATAAATCATCTATTTCTGACGTGACAGTCATAGGTTTGACTTCATCAGAATAGGGGATGGATCTGTTGAAAAGGTAGTAGGGTGTGATATCCTGGTATTTGGATGACATACACAGAGTAGGAAAAGAGACTCCTATACTACAATCGGTTATACTTTGGTCGTCACACAGTGGTTTCTCCACAAAGGAAATGGATTTTATATCAGACATACTGGTTACTAGATCTATCGTTTTAGATCTAGATTTGGGTAGTCTCCCAATCTGGGTACTTAGACAGCATTCTAAGAGTATTTAAAATGGACGACTCCTGGCACGGTAGTATACCTAAAGAAGATGGAGTCACCCTCTCCAAAGGTGTCTTACAGACTAAAGGGGAGAGGGACGTGCATGATTGGCAGATCACTTGCTCAGGCAATTGAGTCAATCATGAGATGTCAAGTACCACACCAGACATTGTTCTTGCACTAGATGCAATAAGCTGACATTAATCCAATCCTGGAGAAACGGTCGGAAGCAGTTTTAGAACATAAGTGGATGTTCTAGGGATATGATAACGACAGCCTCATTCGGGAAACAGTTATCATTCCAGGCTTCCAAGATGACATGGACGACAAGGAGGTTGTCAGAGTTATAGTTTTTCCTTCTGACGAGGGGCAGTATTTTGGACAGGTGGTCCAAAGCAATACTGAGGGAGGCATGGCGCAGGAAACTGATTAACTTCAGTTGTCGATACAGTCTAAGAAGTTTGGATTTGGAGTTCTTTTATGAGCTATGTCCCATCAGACATCCAGACACATTCTAAGACAGGTATTGCTCATTTCGGGAGATGGCTTTCTCCGCGAACTTGAGATATAGAGAGACATAGAAAGAAACAACAAAGCGGATCCACTCACTAAGGCTATTCCTCGAACGCAATAGTTCCGCAAATGAGCTTTGTGGAACTGATTAGTAGAGGAGTTGGGTGTTCGGTATCACACGGGCTGTGAGTATGCGACATCGCAATAATTAGCCTTGAGTGCAAGTGGGAGATTGTTGGAGATAGTGCCCTCAGAGTCAATTATTAGGTCACAGGTACGTGATTGCAATGATTGATGGAGGACCTATCCCGGTAGGACAGTCTTACTCGAGATGATAGTATGCTATCTGGTTTACCTTTATCATCGTGTACTGCTTAGGTGACCTGACACGTCGCTATTACACGTTGATAGAGCCCCTAGGATTCTTGCTTGACCACCAGCAGTATGAGGGCGATCATATAAGTGGGAGCTGGGGGTCTATAAGCATATCCTTAAAAGGTCCCTAGTCGTGAGAGTTTCGAGACAGGGCATCGATACTCCAGAGTAGACTAGTGTATACAGTCGAGACCCCGACGAGGGGCGGTGGCCGGTCTCACAAGCCACTGGTGTCAGTTGGATCACCTAAGATGTATACAGGTGCTCATTGGGTTATGAGTACACCGGACAGGACTCGCCGGGAACATGCCAGTTGGTCATATACCAGACGTCAGATGGCAGTTCCCTGGTGACATGTGTACAGGTTAGTTCATCGACCTGGGGATCGTCATTTGTCTTGTGTGAGTTCCCACTGTACTTTGATTACTACCCTACCACGGCTCAAAGGAGTCGTGCAAACAGGTTTTAGTTGGGTACAGTCCCGAGCCACATGGAGGCAGTGAGCGCATCTTCAGGGGTTCGTCTCTCCCGGTATTAGGGGTGAGGTCGTGCTGTGTCTAGGAGAGCCATTACACGAAGCCTTCGGCCGAGGCAAGGAGATTTACTGGTAGGTATTCCAGTAGTATCTCAGGGTGTTCTGGGCTACACTCCGACACGACTTGTACCTCTTTTGGGGGTCTGACTTTTACCAACCCCCTAGGCCCGCCATGCGATGCTCATAGACGAACGGACCGGACTGTACGGATATTGTCACTGACAGGCTCAGTAGGGTTGTCAGGCTGAGTTCGCTCACAGACGTCCCTTTTAGTCAATACCTGGTAGCCCGTTGCGTATTGGCTTATACCTCTGACGTGCTAGTGGTTAAATCCACAACCAAGGTGTTGACGAGTCTTTAGAGTCCCCCACATTCAGTTACTCAGCTTTCGGGCGAAAGGTTGTAGAGGCCGTATGGAGATATAGCAAGGTCCGATCAGATACGTGCGGTATTGCACGGATCAGGATCGGACAGTTTGTACTACAGGCCGTATGGATATATGGCAGGGTTCGATCAGATACGTGCGGTATTGCACGGATCAGGATCGAACGGATAATACTAGCCGGCTTTGGTTTAAGCCGGATCCTAGTATAGTACAGTGTAGATTTTGTCTCATTGCATTTGTATTTCGGTCGGAATACAAATGCAGGTGTGTATGCACAGTATCGGGGTTTTCCTGTAATTTATTACGGGACCAGTTTTCTGGAGTTGCCAGTTTGCTTTTCGTTTCGGCCAATTTCCTTTGTATCGTTCATTGGCCGAAGATTGGTGGAGGAGGGCTTATTTGCATTGTTGCAAATAAGTGTTTGTGGAGGGGGTCTTTGCACTTTGTGACTTCATGATTATTGCACCATACCTTGACTTTCTTTAGTTGATCATGGCTTGACTTTTGGCTCATCATGGTTGTTGATGATTTGGTAGTTGGAGTGAGGTTATTTACTTGCAATCATTTCTTGATATCATGAGCTTCTCTCTTTCCCTTGCATTATGGTTGTGATTGATTCATCCTTGTATCTATCACTCACTCCCTCACTCTCCCCATTCACAAGTAGTGGCCGGCCATGCTCCTTTTGGGGCTGTCCATTTTTTGGTGTGTGGGTTTTTGGCTCATTTGATGTTGCAAAAATCCCACAAGTTCCATCTCAAAAACTCCATAGTTCATCCCTCCTCCAAAAGGCAATTCCTACAACCCCAAAATGAGACTTGTACACTACATTCTACAGCAATTCTTGGGCACGTCGACTAGCCAGCTTCGTGCCCGAGTTGCCTCGTTATTGAGGTGGGAGCCCGTAAAAGAAGTAGGCGATGTGGTGCACTTCCGGCGACGAGGAGGAGACGGGACATTCCGCAGGAGATTGGGACGACGACGAGAAGACCGGAGGACTCGGATCTGTCGGTATATCTCTCTTCCCTTTCTTGTAGATAGCTAGGACTAGTTAGTGGTTCGATCCGGGTATTAGTGCGCGGCGGTTTGCCAGTTCAAGTAAAAAATTAAAGTTTATCACCGCTTCCGCATTTGGCCGTCGGATTGACGGCCGGGGCGCCGCCGTGCACTTACAAAAAATACAAAGGAAATCTCACTAAATTATGAAAACAGTTCTTCATTTACATGTATTCTGTTTTCATGCATTCATACTTCATTCATATGATATATTGCTACCTGAGGCACTGACACGGGCACATGAGATTACACTCGGGTTAGATATTTTCCCTAGCCTTGTTATAGGTTGCATGTTATATATATATATATATAATTGAGGATATATTATGATCATTGATCTAGGTTGCGTTATTTATGCGATTTCTTTCCGTAGATGTTTTTCTATTCACGAGTTGGCAACTCACCCCCGTTGTGCCCCAGTTTTTTGCAGGTTTGCCGTACAGGTTTCATTACGGCTTTACGGGCATAGTTTCCTTCGGGTGATTTGCTAGTAGGTGGGTTTACTTGTATCGTACCCCCATTATATATCTTGTATATTATTATTCTGTTGTATCTAGAAGTTCTATCAACCAAAACATGTATTTATTTGAGATAGAGACCAGGGATGTTTATTCTTTCAACCGTAGAGTCGCGCGTTATATTCTATGGATTTCATGCTGGTTGGAGTTCTTTTTATTTGTTGTGATCCTCGCCTTTAGGCGTTGTATATTATGTTGCTTACAGGTTGAGTCACATATAGTTTTTCCTATACTCTACTACTTCTCTTGGTTTGGATTTCTGGGTTTCGGCTTACTTAGAATACGTACGCCTTGAGACGTTCGTAGTCTAAGTGCCGGTCATGTTCCGTAATTTCGGGCCGTGACATATACCGACCTCTCAAGGCAGCGAAAGGCCAGGCCATCGCTGACTTCCTCGCTGAGCATCCGATACCTGCCGATTCACCCCATAAATTGCGAATTGCCAGACAAGCATAGGTTTGACACGATTGACGGGGAGAAAGGAGAGAGTGACACCCGATGGGAACTCTACTTCGATGGGGTGTCTTCCATGAAGAAACGTCAACACGCCACCCTATAATCAAATCAGGGGTAGGCTTTATCTTTGTAACTCCAAAAGGAGGGATAATGCGCTTTGCCTTTTTCTTAACAGAGCCGAGGACGAACAACGAGGCAGAATATGAAGCTCTGATAGCAGGTCTTAAGATCGCTGTCGAAATGGGAATCGAAAACCTCCTCATATACGGAGACTCCCAGCTAGTCGTTAGCCAAGTAAACGGCGACTATCAAACATGCAAACCAGAGTTGGTAAAGTACGGCGGGAGAGTACAACAATTGCTGACTCAAATTCCTTCCTACGTTCTGGAAAGCATACCACGTACGGAAAATAGCAGAGCGGATGAATTAGCTAAATTCGCTAAAGAACTGGCTGACGAAAACCTCGATGACGTAAGAATCGTTGTGCAAACCCATCGGGTTCTTGCACCAGCAGAAATATTTCCGGAGTTGTCCGAAGAAAAGGGAATGACCAAGCAAACGGCCCTATAAATAAAAGACCAAGAAAGGGCTAAGGATTGGAGAGAAATCTTTATAGACTACTTCAAATCCCGTCGAGCTCCCGAAGATGCGTCCTCAAGACATCAGCTCATTAGACGAGCTGTGTATTTTGTTTCGTCAATGATACTCTATATAAGAGATCATTCGACTCTCTATGGCTAAGATGCCTAGAACCGAAAGAAGCAAAGAGAGTCGTCCAAGAAACTCATGACGGACTCTGTGGTTCTCATCAAGTCGGGCCTAAGATGAAGCTGAAGATCAAAAGGATGGGCTACTATTGGCCCAAGATAATTCAGCATTGTCTCGAGTACGCAAAGCAGTGCCACTCGTGCCAAATTCATGGAGACTTTATCCACCAGCATCCAAACCCGCTACACCCAACAATGACTAGCTGGCCGTTCGAAATGTGGGGAACCGACATAATTGGGCCTATCGAACCAGCGTTATCCAGAGGACATCGGTTCATATTGGCGACAACTGATTACTTCTCTAAGTGGGCAAAAGCAGTGCTGCTAAGAGAAGTGAAGACAGAGAATATCCTCCATTTCTTCAAGACACACGTCATCTATCGGTTCGGCACTCCGCGACGGATCATCTCCGATAATGGGCCAGCCTATAGAAGTCACAAAATCAGCCGCTTCGCACAACAATATAGCATAGACTGGAGATACTCTTCGGTCTATAATCCCCGAGCTAACGATCTAGCTGAGGCTTTCAACAAGATCTTGACGAAGATCATAAAGAAGACTGTGTCCAGAAATAAAAAGGACTGGCACGAGAAACTGCTTGAAGCACTCTGGGCGTATCGGACCACGTTCAAAACGGCCACCAATACAATGTCATATGCGTTGGTATTTGGCACAGAAGCAGTACTACCCTTGGAGATAGAGATACCCTCCCTATGAGTGGTGGTTCGTTACGAGGTAACAGACGAAGAGAATGCTCATCTTCGGCTTGAGGAGCTCGATGCCCTTGACGAAGCCCGGCTCATGGCGCAGCAAAACTTGGAGACTTACAAAGCAAAGATGATGCGCTCATACGAGAGATTGACTCGGCCGAGAACATTCCGCCAAGGTGAACTCGTTCTAGTGGTCAAGAGACCTATGTTCCCCAATCGTGCCAAACGGGGGAAATTCGGGCTAAATTATGAGGGTCCGTACATCATAGACAAATTCTACCAAGGTGGGGCTCACTTTCTCATGGATATGCATGGCGAAAGAACCTTCAGGCCAATAAACGGCCGGTTCGTAAAAAAATACTACCCCTGACGAGTCACAGCCCAGGTCAATGATAGATGACGACGCCTATGTCCACTCGTTATCTTCCTGAGTCCAAACTCTATAAGTAGTATCCAATAAAACCTTAACGCGAAATGGGAGTGGACCGTAATGTCCTAAAACTAACAATGGACCGTAATATCCTAAAACTAACAACGGACTGTAATGTCCTGAAACTAACGACGGACCGAAACGTCTTTAAACTACTACAAACCGTAGCATCATTGGGCTGACGCAAAAAAAAATGGTACGTCCATAAGAGAAATGGGCACGGATGAAAACCCGAAAGGGCTCCGTGAGTAAAAACAACAGGGCTACCGGGGAGTTTGTGAAAACCCGAAAGGTCGCAATCTCGTTGAAAGACACTTGCAAGGTCCTCTCAACCTTGCAAGGGGAAAATACCTGCGTGAGATCCTTACGACTCACAAGGGAGAAACACACTTAGGGATCCCCACGACGCCGAAGGAGAAATTACACTTACGATATCCTCACGACTCGTAAGGAGAATTCCCCTATAAGACCCTCACGGATCATAGGATTCAAAAGCCTTAAGCTACAGGGATCTAAACCTGTTCTTAAGCCGTCATACACCGCAATTTGCCCTACAAGCGGTTCAATACTGACTCGTGTATACAATCCACGGGCACAAATAAACGTCTTCTCCACCAAGTTCCACCAATGGCGGGAAGTCCTCCTATTTGGTGAATAAACACTTGTAAGTCTTCTCGACTTATAAGGAGAAAACACTCTTGTAAGATCCTTATGACTTATAGAAGAACACGCACTTAGAAGTCCTCATGACTTCTAAGGAGAACACACACCTACGAGATCCTCACGACTCGCAGGGAGAAACACCTTTATGAGACCTTTACGGCTCATGAAGTCAAAATCCTTAGTCGACAGGATCTTAACCATGTTTGCTAAGCCACCTTTGTTCGAACGGACAAAGGCAAATGATGATTCGCTCCATGGATACATGTGAACCCCCAACCTCGTTGTCGTCAAGCAACGCTTCGACTCGGATACATGTCAACCCCTGACCTCCCTGTCATCAAGTAATGCTTCGACACGGATACATGTCAACCCCTGACCTCCCTGTCGTCAAGCAATGCTTCGACATGGATACATATCAACCCCTGACCTCCTTGTCGTCAAGCAACGCTTCGACTCGGATACATGTCGACCACGACCTCCCTGTCGTCAAGCAACGCTTCGACACGGATACATGTCAACCCTTGACCTCCTTTTCGTCAAGCAACGCTTCGCCACGGATACATGTCAGCCCCTGACCTCCTTGTCGTCAAGCAACGCTTCGACTTGGATACATGTCAACCCCTGACCTCCCTGTCGTCAAGAAACGCTTCAACACGGATACATGTCAACATGTCACGTCCCGAAAGTACGGAACATGACCGGCACTTAAACTACGAAACGTCTCGAGGCGTACGTAATCCAAGTAAGCCGAAAACCCAGAAATGCAAACCAAGAAAAGTAGTAGAGTGAAGGAAAACCAATTTAAATAAGTAGTTTTAATAGCATAAGCCGAATTATGCGGGTTTCTAAAAACATCAAAAATTTCCTGAAAATTTCGGCAGAGTATCCTTTGTAAATACTGGCCCCCAAACGGGATACAACATGAATAGTATACGAAATCAATAAAAAGGCATCCCAAGCGGGAGCTAGCTCTTCGTCAATCGACAGTCATAACCACACAAGCAATATAATATACAACGCCAACGGCGAGGATCAAAATTCAAAAGGAAACTCAAAACCACAGAAATATAACGCGCGACTCTAAGGTCGAAGGAATAACATCGCTGGTCTCTATCTCAAAATAAATACATGTTTGGTTGATGGAACTTCTAGATACAACAGAGTAATAATATAGAAGTTATATAATGGGGGGTACGATACAAGTAAACCCACCTACTAGCAAATCACCCGAAGGAAATGTTAGTTATATGTATGCCCTAGAGGCCATTACTGTACATTGGATGTATATTGTAGTGGATGCTGGGACATATATAGGTAGGACTTTCTTGCTCGACATGATAGTACGCTATCTGGTTGCTCTTTATCTTAACATGTATACTTTTTGTCTCTCTGTTACATGTTGATAAAACCCTTAGGATGTGTACTCGACTTCCAGGACTATGATGCAGATCATACTAGTGGGGCCTGGGTAGTCCATAAGTACATCCTTCAATGTTCCTAGTCGTGGGAATATCGAGACGGGGCATCGATATTCCAGAGTAGACTAGCGTATATCTTCTCGACCCATGTGATGGGCGATGGATGATTCCATATCCATTGGTTTTTGACATCAGAGATGGTATGCGGGTGCTCAGTGGAGACTGGATACACTGAACGGACTCGCCGAGAACTCCCAGATGGTATTATACCTCACGTCAGATGGCAGTTCTCAGGTGACACTGGTACAGCTTAGTCTGTAGACCCGAGATCGTCATAGAGTCTTGTGTGTCTCCCACTGTGCTTTGATTTCCACCCTACCACGGCTCTACTGAGTCGTGCAAACAGGTGGTTTTTGGGTACAGTCCCGATTCACATGGAGGCAATGAGTGATAGGAGGGGATTCGTCTCTTCCGGTATTGGGGGTTGATGTTGCGCTATGCTCGACTGGCCATAACAGGAAATCCCTGGCCAGGGTTGCAGTGATATACTGGTAAGAGTTATCAGTAGTTTCACGATAGTTATGGACCCTACGTCGGCATGACTTATCAAGCTATTGGGGTCTGACGTTTACCACCCCTAGGCGAGATATGCGGCATATCAGACGAACAGACTGGACTGTACGGTAAGTGTTACTGGTTGGATTCACAGGAGTGTGAGCGGGCTTGCTCGTCGATCTTCTGATCGCTCAATACCCGGGTGGCCGTTACGTTTAGCAGACCGCTTGCGGCTTGTGGGTGTTTGATATGATCATTACCTGCTGCCGGCGTATTGACGAGTCTTTAGAGTCCTACACAGAGGTTTCCTGGCTCAAGAGAAACGAAATAGGAGAGCATATGAGATATGTGCGGGACCGAGAATAATGCGTGTATGTGATACCGTATTCCATACTCGTGATGAATGTATCGATTGGTTGTATGCGATATAACCTAGTTATCGAATCGAGGATTGATTCGATAAGTCGATACATTGGATACTAGTCGGTTATATGCGACATGACCGGATCATTGAATCAAGTGTTGATTTAATGATTTAATGCATAATTATACATTTGATATATTAGTTTGCATTAACTAGTATTGGTTCACTTTAAAAGGATTTTCTCACTTGTAGTTAACAAGTTGTATATGTGATATATTTTTGTGCACAAGATTGTATCATGTTTGATGATACATGTTAGTTTGGGTGTATGTTTGGTTTAAACCATGGTTGGTCAATGGTTAGGGTTTCACTTGATTTATTTTCTTATTTATTTATTTATTCATTCATTTTGGCAAAGGGAAAAATGGTGGCTTTCTTTGTTTGCTTGTTGAAGCTTCTTGAAGGTTTGAACAAGTCCACCATCTTTGTCTCATGCTTAACTCTAACCATTCAACCTAACCATGATTTATTCTCTACACCTAACTATGGTTACTATTATGATAAGTATCATATTATTTCTTATTTTAAAAATACTTATCATATTATCTTCTTCTTCTTCTCCTTCTTCAACATGAATAAAGCTTGCCTTCATCAATGGCAACTAGTGAAAATGAGTGAGAAATCCAATTCTAAAGTGAACCCACTTCCTATTTCTTCATCCTCTACCTCTTGCCAAGTAGTATAGGGTGTTTTCTTCACAAGTTTCATGACTTGGTGAAGTGGGAGCTTGATCTTGTGATGCCTCGACGTAGATCATCTTCGGCATCGAAGTCGACGACCTAGCCCGCCCATTTCTCCGATGAAGCCGTTGCTAGAGTCCGGAATCTGATATGGACAGCGAGGGGAATTCATCACGGAGCCATGGAGGCGGAGGACCGGATCTACAAAGGTTGTAGCCACTTTCCTTTAGCTATAAATTCGTTTACTTGCTTGCATCACCTATATATCTAGTTAACGATCCGTATTAGGGTTTCTCGGCACTTGTAAAATTTAAATTGGCCGTGTTTGATCACTTGCAAGACTTCATTAGTGTGCCTAGGAACCCTACAGTGGTATCAGAGCCTAGCTAGAGCCTTAGGCGATGCGTAGACGGAATTAGAAGTCCGATCGAATCAAAACCCAAACCCAAATTTGCTCTCTAGACAATTTTGAAAAACTGGGTTTTTTCCATATTAAAAATATGCAGAAAAACCAGCAGGAGATTATAAGAATTACTGAGAAGCCCGTACCCCTGAATCCACCAAAGTGCGGCGGAACCGCGGCATTAGCATGGCTAATGTGGCGGTTCCGCGACCATGTGGTCTCTTCTTGCGTTAAATTTTGCACAGTAATTCTTAGTTTGCAGTGCTGGTTTTCCTGGGAATTTTTAATATTTTTCCAAGAGTTGAATTTTCTGGGTTGTATTGGGGACTCGGTGTATCGATCGGATTGTCTAATTTTGTCAGTGTGTTTTTCCGGGTATTTTTAGAATATGTTAAAAAGTTCGACCGGATATAAATACCCACTTTTTCCCCTGCCGGGAAATTTCCAATTGTTGTTTTTTTTCCGTAGTTTAACGACGTTCTAAGTAGTGCAAGTAACGCGATGGTCCCTCTAGAAGACAACAAACCTTAACTCGATTATGTGACCGTCTTGAACTGCCCTTTGAACCTTCGGGTTTGGGGCAGTACGGCGTGCCACATGTGAGGCGTTGGCTTGACCCTTCTATGGCTGGACCGTTGGTACTGAGGCACGAACTGAATGCTGTTAGACTTATTTCATGTGTTGAGCTGTATCGGGAAAACTTGAGTGTTCGATTGTTCGATCGAAAAGTTTAGCGTTTTCTATTTATCCGGAATGTGATACAATAATTGGAATTCACAAGTAGTTATGAGATAACGGAATGAATATTATAAACATAGCAGTTTAGTCTCACTTGATCGGTTGCCACGGAGTTTTGATGTGATCAAAAGTCCGTCGCAATCACGTAGCGTACGCGGATACTCGCCGGGTAAACTTAATAGACAGCCTCACCCCATAGCCCCGACCAAGTGACTGTAGGAGAACCCCGTCGCCGAAAGCATCCGTTTGGGTGCTCGCGGTAGCGGTGTTCCGCCTTGGTGCACTTCGTCGACGGTATCGGGGGTGCGACCGTCTACTAAAGTTTGCGACGAGCATTCGATCAAAATGTCTGGAATCCTGTTGAATTGCCCGACTTGGTATTGAAAAGTGTTTTCGATAATGAGACTAAAATGCGGGGTTTATAATTGTTAGGCATGCGATGTCTAAAGAATTCATTTGGTCAGGCATGCGATGTCTGAGGTGGTTGCGGATTCCAACTGTTGTAGTTTTACACTTTCTTTTATGTGACCGTAAGTGTAATATGTGATGTCGCCGGTTTCGTTGCTATATGTCAACGACAATTGGGATGCGCATATTTACTTACGTTGATGACATATGATGTTATGTGTTGCTGGATATGTTATATTGGATCGTCGTGTTTGAATAGCGGGGGGGGGGGGTTTATGTGAGATGAGTGTTTTTCATTTTCATTCATGTAAAAACTTGTATGTAATATTCTTTTATTGGGGCACTTCCAGGTTGCGGAAGTTGTCACCGTTGTTGTATATTATTTACTTTTCCGCACTAGGATAGACCCAAGGAGGGGAGCACAAGTAACCGGGTTCTGGGGTCCAGTGGGAGACCAACTCGAGGAGTCGAGTCCGGGTCTCCTAACCCTAGAATTGGTAGGGTTGCTTGCCGCTCTCGTAGGGATCTAGGGGTGTGAGATTGGCTATTCATCACGACCGTGGAATCCGTGTTTTATACTGGCTCGTATTGAAAACACGGACGTCCTAGTATATCCAATATTTCATATGATATTTTCTGCTGCGTTATCTGTGATGTGATTCTGTGATTTGTTCAGATAGATGTAGTATATAGTATATATGATATATTATATAGACGTTACTTATGTTTTACACCCGCGCTAGCCCTGCCCCGCTCTGCCGTTAGTTACCTAACCTAACGGTGCACGAGGGGACATCGAGGCGAATGCGGATGGCATAAGTGTACGTCATATTTATCTGTGATGTTTAGGTAATTTAAATGATGGGATATTCATTAATGAGATTAATGAAAGAAAATAAACCTAATTGATGTTGTGGAATCGAATTTCAAAATAAAACAGGTAGCTACAGTTCTTGCTTTGCATCGCGATGTTCATTATAGAACATCCTGCACCTTATTCGATGAGGAAAGGACCGAGATCCCTTCACCGGGAGTGACTCCTTTAGCAATAACTGGCAGATGCTACAACCCTCGGTTTGTCTTTTGATCACTTCTATAATTTCTGCTTTGCACAGTGATATATATATGATATATCCCGCACCTCATTCGACGAGGAAAGGGCCGACGATCCTTTCACCGGGAGTGACCCCTTTAGCAAAACTAGAAAAGCCTCAAAAACATTCCATTTAAAAACCATTTGATTCCGCAACGAGATCAAGTTCAAAGCGTTAAAGGTTTTCACAAAAACCATTCGCAACCCTCCGTCATTTTAGGAAGTAGAGTACTTAGTATTCGTGCTACGTTTGTCGACCATAGCCGAGGCGTAGTGTGCGGTAGCTAAGTGATGTCTTCCTACACTGCATATGATGCGATTAGTTAGGACAGCCATGTGGCTTTGTTGACCTTAGCCAAGGGTCATGTGGGTGGGTCTAATTAATCACGAAATGACGGGTAGAACTTGACTAGTATCTATGATTTGTTGACCTTAGCCAAGGTCATAGGTGCTAGGGGTAAAAACAATTATCGGGAGTTTCAAGTGTTGAAATTTGCAATGAGATTGCATACCTTCTATGTGATAGTTGGATCCCGATACCCACTGCGAGTAATTGTTACTCCTGGGAGAGTTTTGCACTTTACAATTAGCCGATCAAGTAGGTGTCTAGAAAGGTGTCAACGGGTTACGCCTCTGGGAAAACGAGGTTTACTGTAATTAGGTCTGTGCGAAAGCACGGGGAACCTCCCTCAAAGTACCGACACTGGCCTGGCTGAAAGATTGGCGAACTTGTAGAGTGTAATTAATCCCGGCTAGTCTTTCCTTCTAGGGTTTGAAGGAAGATTTGATAAAAACAGTGGGAGCCATCCTGATTAGATAAAATAAATGACCAGTCTAATCTTGCAAGAGCGCACGCAGAGTGTTTTCTTCTCTCTCTCTCCAGGTAGCGACCATATCACGCCTTAATCAAGATAATAATATGGATGTATTAACCGAACCCGCTTGTTATACTGAGCTGGGGAACGTTGGTCCCGCTCCAACTTATAATTGTTATAAGACAGAGCAGGAAATAGGGGAATACCAGAATTCCTATGCCGCCTAAACGAAGAAAGTGTATATGATGCATCTCCTTCGGGTGTGTTCATTATAAGGAACTGTTTTTCAGTATCCTCTGAATCCTGGGTATTTGATACAGGATCAGGATCCTAGATATGTAATCTGTTACATAGGGCTACAAAAAGCTAGAAAAACTGAGAACGGGTGATAAGTTTCATGAGACAGAAAATGGGGCAAGTGTTGCAGCCAAGTCTGTTGGTAACTGTCACCCTGTATTACCAATACATTGATTCTGAACAAATGCTATTAGATACCGAACCTGATATAAAAAATCATATCAGTCTCTTTATTAGTAAAGAAAGGATATAATTTTGTATTGTTGGATAATATTTTGAACATTTCCTATATCAAAAGTTGATCGGTTCAGGCACGTTATCTAAAAGCATTGACGTTCTAAATCAAACTACAGTTCCTAGTATACAGAACACACACAAGAGGAAGAGTTCAGAAATAAATGAATCCTTCTTGAGGCATTGTAGACTAGGTCATATCAATGCGACCTGACTGTCTGAAGTTATATTTTAGATGCATATTTAAATCAGTTTGAATTTACATCTTGTGAAACTTGCCAGTCATGTCACAAAGATTAGATGACCATAGCCCTGTTTATTGGAAACAGAGAAAGAGTTAATGAACTCTTGGGACTGATACATGATGATGTATGTAAAGGTCTCCTGTCTACACATGCCAGGACTGGTTCTTTATACTTCATTATATTCTCTGATAATCTCTCAAGATTCAGTCATATGTTCCTGTTGAAACATAAGTCCGAAGCTTTTGTGGTATTCACAGAATATAAGTTAGAAGTAGAGAACCAATAACCGGGTATAAGTATTATGTCCTATGATGAGATCAGGGAGGAGAATACTTGTGCATGGAATCCTTGGACTATTCTAAAGGAAAATGAGATTCTCTCTCAGTATTACTCCTCTGAATACACCACAGCACAACGGTGTATCGGGGCGGAGCAATCACACAATATTAGATATCGTGTGCTCTATGATGAGTATTACTGAGTTACCTATTTCCTTTTGGGTGTTATGCGCTTGAGAAGCTGCATACCTATTGAATTAGGTTCGAATCAGATCACTGCCTACCATTCCATATGAGATATGGTATGGGAAGAGCCCATATCTTAAGTTAGTTAAGATTTGGGATTGTCCGGCCTATGTCAAAAGCAAAATCCGGACAAGATTGAGGCAAGGTCAGTTCTGTAGAACTGGAAAAGTTCTAGCTATACAAAACTGCTAATGATTTGACAGAACCAAAGGTTCAATAATCCCCGACGAACCTTAGCCTCTCCGCCGATCTGGTAGGGTTCCTCACCTGCATGAGAGACACTTCGGTTTCTCGATGACAGTGGGAGCGAGGATTACATCATGAGATGATGACCTAACTAGTTTCGAGCAGGCCATCGAGAGTAGGGACTCTGTAAAAATGGCTAGATGCTTAGCAATCTGAGATGGAATCCATGTACACCAGCAAAGTATGGACTTTGGCTGCGATATCTGAAGGGTTAAATCTCCATCAGGGGCAAGTATATCTTGAGAAGATTACTTGGTGTAGATGGAAAGGTTGAGAATTTCAAAGCTAGACTTGTTAAAGGTTTTCGTCATCGACCAGGCGTGGATAATGATGAAATCTTTTCAGGGGACTATGCTTAAGTCCATCCAGATCCTACTTGCCATTGCTACATACCATGACTACGATATCTGGTGGTTAGGTGCCATGACTACTTTTCTAAATAATGATTTAGAAGAGAACGTCTATAAGAACACAGCCAGAGGGCTTCGTAAACAGTGGGAGCAGCGGAAACGTGTGCAAGTTGCTTTACATAATAAAGCAAGTATCGCGGAGTTGGAACATCTGTTTTGATGTGGTAGTCAAAGAGTTTGACTTCATCAAAATGGTAGATGAACCTTGTATGTACAAAAGGGTAGTATGGAGTATGGTAATGATCCTCGTAGAATACGTAGATTACGTACTCTTGATAGGAAAATAGTTTCCTATGCTACGATCGGTCGATCTCCTCTTATCACATTGATTCTCCAATAGGATAAAAGTGATACCTCCTAAATCCTGAGTTTTCATCTATGAGATAGATGTAATTGGATGCTAGGATTCTCACTAGATGTAGTGAGATGGTATCAATCGATCCTGGGGAAAAACACTGGAAGGGTTCCAGGGTGATAAAGACGACTGAATGTCAGTCGCAAGCATTGTCTTTACCCTCAGTAAAGGGACGGTATGTTGGAAGAGTTCCAAGCTAGATACCGTGGCAAACTAGACGATAAAGGCTGGTAACATCGCTATTTAAGATACTACCAAAGAGGCAGTTTGGGTGTATATTGGTTCATAAGATGAACTAGGTTCCCACCATTGTGTGACAATGGAAGTGTGGCTTTGGCCGTGGAACCCTGGTCCCATCAGTGACCCAGACAAATTCTGAGGCAGCATCACCTGATCATGGAGATAGTTGATCTCCAGGTTGATCGAGGTTAGGAGAGTAGACTCAGAGGACAACACGGCGGATCCAATCACGAAGGCCTTTTCACAAAGAGAGACTTTTAGGGGATGGTTGAGTATTAGATACTACAACCACTGCTACAGATGGCCCTAGTGCAAGTGGGAGATTATTAGTTATATGTATGCCCTAGAGGCCATTACTGTACATTGGATGTATATTGTAGTGGATGCTGGGACATATATAGGTAGGACTTTCTTGCTCGACATGATAGTACGCTATCTGGTTGCTCTTTATCTTAACATGTATACTTTTTGTCTCTCTGTTACATGTTGATAAAGCCCTTAGGATGTGTACTCGACTTCCAGGACTATGATGCAGATCATACTAGTGGGGCCTGGGTAGTCCATGAGTACATCCTTCAATGTTCCTATTCATGGGAATATCGAGACGGGGCATCGATATTCCAGAGTAGACTAGCGTATATCTTCTCGACCCATTTGATGGGCGATGGATGATCCCATATCCATTGGTGTTTGACATCAGAGATGGTATGCGGGTGCTCAGTGGAGACTGGGTACACTGAACGGACTCACCGAGAACTCCCAGATGGTATTATACCTCACGTCAGATGGCAGTTCTCAGGTGACACTGGTACAGCTTAGTCTGTAGACCCGAGATCGTCATAGAGTCTTGTGTGTCTCCCACTGTGCTTTGATTTCCACCCTACCACGGCTCTACTGAGTCGTGCAAACAGGTGGTTTTTGGGTACAGTCCCGATTCACATGGAGGCAATGAGCGATAGGAGGGGATTCGTCTCTCCCGGTATTGGGGGTTGATGTTGCGCTATGCTCGACTGGCCATAACAGGAAATCCCTGGCCAGGGTTGCAGTGATATACTGGTAAGAGTTATCAGTAGTTTCACAATAGTTATGGACCCTACGTCGGCATGACTTATCAAGCTATTGGGGTCTCACGTTTACCACCCCTAGGCGAGATATGCAGCATATCAGACGAACAGACCGGAATGTACGGTAAGTGTTACTGGTTGGATTCACAGGAGTGTGAGCGGGCTTGCTCGTCGATCTTCTGATTGCTCAATACCCGGGTGGCCGTTACGTTTAGCAGACCGCTTGCGGCTTGTGGGTGTTTGATATGATCATTACCTGCTGCCGGCGTATTGACGAGTCTTTAGAGTCCTACACAGAGGTTTCCTGGCTCAAGCGAAACGAAATAGGAGCGCATATGAGATATGTGCGGGACCGAGAATAATGCGTGTATGTGATACCGTATTCCATTCTCGCGATGAATGTATCGATTGGTTGTATGCGATATAACCTAGTTATCGAATCGGGGATTGATTCGATAAGTCGATACATTGGATACTAGTCGGTTATATGCGACATGACCGGATCATTGAATCAAGTGTTGATTTAATGATTTAATGCATAATTATACATTTGATATATTAGTTTGCATTAACTAGTATTGGTTCATTTTAAAAGGATTTTCTCACTTGTAGTTCACAAGTTGTATATGTGATATATTTTTGTGCACAAGATTATATCATGTTTGATGATACATGTTAGTTTGGGTGTATGTTTGGTTTAAACCATGGTTGGTCAATGGTTAGGGTTTCACTTGATTTATTTGCTTATTTATTTATTTATTCATTCATTTTGGCAAAAGGAAAAATGGTGGCTTTCTTTGTTTGCTTGTTGAAGCTTCTTGAAGGTTTGAACAAGTCCACCATCTTTGTCTCATGCTTAACTCTAACCATTCAACCTAACCATGATTTATTCTCTACACCTAACTATGGTTACCATTATGATAAGTATCATATTATTTCTTATTTTAAAAATACTTATCATATTATCTTCTTCTTCTTCTCCTTCTTCAACATGAAGAAAGCTTGCCTTCATCAATGGCAACTAGTGAAAATGAGTGAGAAATCCAATTCTAAAGTGAATCCACTTCCTATTTCTTCATCCTCTACCTCTTGCCAAGTAGTATAGGGTGTTTTCTTCACAAGTTTCATGACTTGGTGAAGTGCGAGCTTGATCTTGTGATGCCTCGACGTAGATCATCTTCGGCATCGAAGTCGACGACCTAGCCCGCCCATTTCTCCGATGAAGCCGTTGCTAGAGTCCGGAATCCGATATGGACAGCGAGGGGACTTCATCACGGAGCCATGGAGGCGGAGGACCGGATCTACAAAGGTTGTAGCCACTTTCCTTTAGCTATAAATTCGTTTACTTGCTTGCATCGCCTATATATCTAGTTAACGATCCGTATTAGGGTTTCTCGGCACTTGTAAAATTTAAATTGGTCGTGTTTGATCACTTGCAAGACTTCATTAGTGTGCCTAGGAACCCTACAGGAAACTATGCCCGCAAGCCGTAATGAAACCTGTGCGGCAAACCTGCAAGAAACTGGGGCACAACGGGGGTGAGTTGCCAACTCGTGAATAGAAAAACATCTACGCACAAAAATCGTATAAATAACGCAACCTAGGTAAATGATCATAATATATCCTCAAATATGTGAATAACATGCACCCTATAACAATGGCTAGGGTAATATCTAACCCGAGTGTGATCTCATGTGCCCGTGTCAGTGCCTCAGGTAGCAATATATCATATGAATGAGGTATGAATGCATGGAATAGAATGCATGTACTGAAGAAAACTGCTTTCATAAATCAGTGAGATTTCTGTATTTTAAAAGTGAGGTACCATAAATGAAATCAGCATAAAACAGTGCTCAGCATCGACACAAAACAAGTGTCCAAATATCTCGATATCTCTGTATCACAATCTCTGTACCTCAAAATCTCAATATCTCAATCACAATATCTAGGGCGCCGTCAATCCAGACCGGCCCCTAACATCCATCTTAAGACCACGACGGTATCCTTCGGATATCCGACGCGTCGGGTAATATCACCGGTCGGTGGTGCTCCCCTGCCGGGCTCAACGTCAACAACACATTCCTCTTGCCCCGGGGTACCGCACCGGGCCCACCATGTACCCGAAACAGTTCCTCCACTCCTCGAATCGGGTCTCGAAATCTATCATCAAAATCATGGTGGACGACTCATACATCATGGGAAAACCGCACTTTTTATTTTAAAAGAGAGAAAAGGTTTATTTATGTTTTTGCGGTTTTCCTCCAAATCCAGAAAATCTCATGGAAATCCGAATCCAAAACCTCAATAACACGTAAAATAGTGAATATATGCATGAGAATCCATGAATGCGGCATAACAATGAATAACAGTATGTATGAAGTAGCAGGTAATAACTACAATGTCTAAACTAACATATAAGGCAAGTACGCTAGTATCATGTCTAAACTATTAGCTAACAGGCTATGTTAAGCAATAATATTTACTAAGGTGTACGTGACATGGCAATTACTGATGAAGATGTGTGTGAGCCGGCAAGTAAGTGTACGTGGTACATACGCATCATCGGTAATGGCGCTGGTGTCCTAACAGCATGATATCAATAATGGAGTATGAAACATAATATAAGCATGCGATGCGAAGCGAACCATAATAATGAGCGGGAGATGAATACTAGACGCAACTATAACTAATCTGCATTATCCTACTATAAGTCCTACAATAGTGCCTTTTGAAATAACACGAATCGCGGTGTTTTGAAAATAAGGGTTACGGTGTTTTTAGGAAAAGATACTTCTTTTAAAATATCCATAGAATCCCTTGACCTGTCTTTTGAAATACCCACGATTCGTAAGCTTTTGAAATAGGTAGGAGTCGAATCTAATCTAACAACTAAACTAAACTAAAAGGCTAAGCTAACAAGCTTGACTACAGGTAAGGAAACCGCCTAACATCTGAGTCGATATATATACATACCTGTATATATATTAGTCGGTGATCCTGCCTCAATAATATCATATCCGATACCATATCTATAATCAGACATCCCAAGTCAAGAGTTCGGATCAATCATCAAAATATAGCTCGTACGTAAATCCGTCGTACGGCATCCCCAAATCTGGGTACGGGTCAATATCATATTCATCACACAATTCCTCTGGTATCCTCTTTATCCAAGATCATAGTTTAGGGTACTGACCTATGTCTAGTACAATACTAATATCCTCAATATACTCATGATCTGACTACTGATCGACAATCTCGTACAAACCGATATCGTCAGCACATATCATCATCAAGGGGTATACATCGCCCCATACGGCCTAATATCAATATCCTAGCATATCATGCCTCGTATCACGATCACATGTCGACCATTTTATTTATAACACTATTCACCCGTATCGCCGTCCCAAGATCCGCTATAACACCAGGACGTACCTCAAGTACGAATCCTGCCATATCACCGATATCACAACCACAAAACAAATCTCATCGACTCAGCTCAATCCCAAGTATCATCCTCAAATCCGTATGTGAACACATAGTCCCATACCTATGTGAACACATAACTATAAAGAATCCCATGAGCACATATAAAAAGGAATGTATGCAAATATGTATGTGTGTATATGTAGTGCAACACTACCCTAGGGTTCGCAACACTAAAGTAATCCAACACACCAATATCTATCCTAACATCGTTATTAATCCCAAATAACATATACTAATTGTTGGTGTGTATACGCATCCGTATACACCACCACGGACTGCGGGGGTGCTATACGCCATCCACCCGACATCTCCCCATAGATATAAATCTACTTACCTGGTCCTCGCTCGCCGGTGCCGACGTCGCCACGCGCATGCTTGTCGTCTCGAAGTCCACATGGGGTACCTACATATCATAATGCACTATATCGCATTAAAATCCGACTCATGACCAAAACGACGCACGAATCCCACATAGGTCAAAACCTATGGTTGCTTTCACAAATCGACCCAAAAACTCTCGACGTCGGTGTACAAACGCCAAACCATCGAGAAAAAAAACCCAAAAACACTCATTTGCACATTCACGAACACTAATTTTAATATAAAATAGGTTAAAACTCACAAAAACCTCAAACTCACTTTAAAAGCTATTTTTCCGAAAACCTAGCAGGCAAAATTAACCGTTTTAGTACAAAACTCGATGTTTAAACAAAACTAGCAGCCACAATATCCACTAAATATCATAAATAATTCATATAAACCATTTCTATAATTTATTCTTATCAATTTGCATAAATTCCAAAATCCTAGTTTGCAAAAATATCAATTTTTAACACCTTTTAAAGCAAAATTCACAATTCAACCATTAAGCTTAGTTTTGCATAACCTAAGATATTAAACCACTCATTATAATGTTAATGATGTCATGAAAAACTAATTGAAATTTTATCTCACCAAAATATATATATTTTAAAAACCTAGTTTGCAATATATATAATTATTACAAATTTAAACTAACAAATTGCAAACTTACAACTAAATTAGTTTTAGCATAACATTAATATGTCTAATACATCACACAATCATAATCTCCTTACCCAAAACCCTAACTAGCAATTAACCCCATTCTAGAATTCCCAAGTTTTCAAATTAAAACCTAATTAAGCATCTAATTAGATAATACAGAAGTATTATAGCAACAATTAAGTAACTAATCAAAAATCAAACCATGAGACAAATATTTATACCTCACCAAACATGAATCAAACATGCAACCTAGTCTCACAAACTTGCTTCCATGCTCCAAGATCCAAGCTAGATTGGTTAAAGAATAATGGGTAAATGTTGGATTTGGGATTTGTGAGGTTTTATTTTGATTTTGTTGTTGAATTTGTGAGGAATTTTGTGTGGAATGAAATGGGAAAATTGGGGGGGCTGCTCATGGGAAGCTCTCGGCCAGGATGGTGTTTGAATGAGTGAGGAGAGAGAGTGAGAATGGGGTTTGTGGCAAAAGTCAAACAAAACCCATACTTCTTTAATTATAGTTTCATGTTCATTCATTCTTTTTTTTTCCAATTACCTTTCTTTTCATTACATGTGAGGGGTGTGTGTGTGGGGCAGCCATGGGTTCGGCCAAACTGAAATTTGTGGGGTGTGTGAGTGTAGGTGAGTGAGTGGGAGCACACACAAGAAGATAAATACCAAACCTCAATTCTATTTAACTTATTTTCACAAAAAAAAGCCTTTTTCTTTTATATTTTCTAACACCATATTAACAACTTCTTTTCATTACAAAAAAATATCTCATAGGTTAGTTTAATATGTTATGATCCACAAAATTTATTTCAACCCATTCCAATTTGTAATTTTTCCTAATTAAATGTATTAGTGACGGCTTAAAATAATATTAAAATAATTAATTTCGGAAAAATTTTCATAAAATTTGAAATTTCACCAGTGGCTCAATAAACACCAAATACTAGCAATTACATAGCTAGAATATATATATTTAATTTTATAATAAAGATATTTGCATTTTGACTTTTTACAGAAACCCCCTTAATTTTACCGTTTTTTTTTTCGAAATTTCACCGAAACGATTTTCAAAACGTTACACAACACCTGACCTCCCTGTCGTCAAGCAACGCTTTGACACGGATACATGTCAACCCCTGACCTCCTTGTCGTCAAGCAACGCTTCGACTCGGATACATGTCAACCCTGACCTCCCTGTCGTCAAGCAACGCTTCGACACAGATACATGACAATCCCTGACCTCCCTGTCGTCAAGGAACGCTTCGACACAGATACATGTCAACCTTGACCTCCTTGTCGTAAAGCATTGCTTCGACTCGGAAATAAATCAACTCACCAACTACTTACGAGTCCTCTCGACTTGTAAGGGAGAAAAATCTCTTGTGAGATCCTTACGACTCTCAAGAGAAAACACACTTAGGAATCCTCACGATTCCTAAGGAGAAAACACACCCACGAGATCCTCTAGACTCGTAGGAAGAAAAATCTTTATGAGACCCTCACGGCTCATAAAGTTGAAAAGTCTTAGACAGCAGATCTGAACCTGTTTCCCTAAGCCATCGCTACTCTACAAAGGGTTCAAGATGAACTATTATCTATCATCTACAGACCACGTTTGCCAAAATTACATGCCAGAGAAATCGAGGTGCTACTCAAGAGTTCGTAAACTGCTTTGCGCCAAGCCAAAACAAAAAGACATAACCCATGGACGTCAATCACATATTATGCAAGGCAATAAGGAGAACATTTGATTTACATCCAATTGAGCGTCCGAAGCGTACCCACTCATGTATGTGCTAAAAGGATAAAATAAACACATGGAAAGAAAAAAATTGTTATTCATACATCAGAAAGTTCTTACATTGATAAAAACAGTAAACAAAAGCATCATTAAAATGTTTACACTGGCAAAACATTGAATCCGGGACACGGATTAAGAAATTCGAAAGTGAAGCCGTCTAAAATGTTTCTGGCCTCTCTGACTATTCTCGTGTGCATCCTCTCACGATTGCAAGCGTCAGGATCTTCGCTGATATCCTCCACACTCTGATAAGCAGCGATTATCATTGTCTGTTGGAAAGTTTGATGCAAAATATCAATGACATTATCTCGCCGCTTCTTCGAGATCAGGCCCATCAGATACACTGAGTACACCTTATCTTCAGCGTCATCCAGTACATTAAGCGGCATAGCTTCATAAAATCCAGGAAGTACTCCCCAAATTGCTCTCTCTATAATCTTCAAGTGAGCGGAGCGACGAGCAAGTAGTCGACCGTTGTGTACATTGAAACGATTCATAATTTCAGCGCATTGGGCGTTTGTAAACTCTTGGTTTTAACAACGGCCTTGTACGCGAATGTCCTCATAAGAAATGATTTCGTCAAGACAGTACAAATGAGCAGCCATAGCGCCTGAAAATGAAAATCAGTGAGAGTTTAATGGACAGACTGATCAAGAAAATGCTTATTGAAACAAACATGGGAATTTAAACAACTCTTGATGCCCTCGTGGAGAAAACAAGTTCTGATTAAGACACACAACGAATTCACAAATTCAAGTTTGTGCAAATAAAAAAGGAAATCCCAAAAAGATTCTCCTTTAAATGAGAGGCTCATTCGGCTAAGGAGTTAAACTCCCTCGGGCGCAGCACTCTGTCATTATAAGGGGAATAAAGAATTCCCCAAGAAATCTAAAGAGCCATTCTCTGAGAAATCCTAAAGAAAATAGCCCCATTTAATGAGAGGCCTCTCGGGCCAAGGAGTAAAACTCCTTTGAAAGCAGTTCTCTGCAACAGAGTGATACCTGTCAACTCTAATCATGAGAGGAATAAAATTCCTTAAAAATTCTGAAGAGCTATGCTCTATGAAGATGATGGACTAATCCATCAAAAACCCTAAAAAGCAAAGCTTTTACTAAGTTAAAAACTCTGAGATCTTCAAGATCTGTGAACAAACTCTAAGAGTTCTTCATGGAAGACGAACAGTGTTTCAAGTCAGGGGTTAAAATCAATACTATTAGATCTATAATCTAAAGAAGAGCAAGATTCTGTTGAAAGGTAAAACCCTAAAACACATTTTTAAGATCTGTGATCTGAGAAGAGCAAAGCTCTGTCAATAAGTTCAATCCTTACCGAATTTGGGCAGAGATTTGACTCTGAGAAATTTCTCAAGGAAAAGAGCTGGGCTCTGAAAGAGAATTAAATTCTCAAGAAACAAAAACAAAACAAGAAGATGAACAAGCAGTCATCTCAAAGGGCTAAAGGTCCTATTTATAGGCAGGGGAAGTCGATCCGACTTCCAAGAACAATCCAACGGTGGAAAGGCTACCACCGCTACACTCATGTGTGACCCACGTGAGCGCAACGGTGGGGGACATTTGATTCCCCCAATCAGAGCATGGCTCTGTTCAAATTTTGAAATTTGAAATGAAGCAGGGCTTCATAAAAGCGCTCGCGCCAAGAGCGCCAGCGCTAAGAGTCAAAAATTGTATACGGGTGCTTAGTGAGACTGGGTACACTGAACGGACTCACCGAGAACTCCTATATGGTATTATATCATACGTCAAATAGCAGTTCTCAGGTAACACTGGTACAGGTTAGTCTGTAGACCCGAGATCGCCATAGATTCTTGTGTGTCCTCCTACTGTACTTTGATCTCCACTCTACAACGGCTCTACTGAGTCGTACAAACAGGTAGATTTTGGGTACAGTCCCGAGGCACATGAGGCGATGAGCGATAAGAGGGGTTTCGTCTCTCCCGGTATTGGGGGTTGATGTTGCGCTATGCACGATTGGCTATAACAGGAAGTTCCTGGCCAGGGCTGCTGAGATATTACTGATAAGTGTTATCAATAATTTCTCGATCTGTTGTAGACCATATACCGGCATGACTTATTGAGTTATTGGGGTCGACGTTACCATCCCTAGACTCGATATGCAGTATATCTGATGAAGAGACCGGACTGTACGGTAAGTGTTGCCAGTTGGATTGACGGGAGTTTTGACAGGTTCGCTTGTTCTTCTTCTGATTGCTCAATACCCGGGTGGCCGTTACGTTTAGCTGACCGCTTGCGGCTTGTAGGTATTTGATGTGATCATCACTTACTGCCGGCGTATTGACGAGTCTTAGAGTTCCACACAGGAGTTTCCTGGCTCAGGAGAAACGATGTGGTGTACATATGAGATATATTCGGGAGCTCGATTAAATACGTGTATATGCCGCCGTATTTTAATCGAGCGTTTTATATTGGTCGGGCCGTATGAGATATGACCAGTTTATTAAATCAAGTGTTGATTTAATATTGACTTTTATCTCATTTAAATAAACATTTTCTTTATGATGGATGCATGGATGTATATGTACATATTGATGTGCATACACACATACATACATGCATTTTTATCATGGTTGATGATACATCAAAGATGGCAATATAAGAATTACATGGAAAGTAAATATATTTATATATATTAGAATGAGAAAAAGAAAATTGAAATTAAATCATGGTTGACTATTCTTTACTTGACCTAGATTAAACCATGGTTTCATTTTCATTTGTTATTTTTCACTCATCATAAAATATCTAGATATTTTATTGACCATGGTTTGAGATAAGATATTTATTCTTGATATTTATCTTTCTCTCATTATCTTTCTCATTATCTTTTATCCAAAAGAAAAATGAGCTCAAGTTGCCATCTTCTTCTTCTTCTCTCTAGCTCTCTCTTGAGTTTCCAAAGTGAGTGAGGGTAAAAGAAAGAAAGGGTTTTTATATGAGAACATAACCATATCATCACACTACACTTGTTTAGCCCATTGGTATAGTTTGTTTGCTTCATCATTATTGTGATCTAGTGGAGCAAAGATCTTTGAGCAAAGAAACTTCGGATGGATCGTCGTGGACTAGGAAGGATTCAAGCGAGCCATTCCAAACTCTAGGAGATCTAAGGAGTCACTCAAGGAGGTCTACAAAGGCTTTAGTCTCTCCACTTAGTGATAGATTATTTATTGTATGTGATACTATTACTTGTTACCCTAAATTTCTAGTTCGATTCCTTGGTTAGTTTGCTTAGCTCCTCTTAAAATTTAAATTGTGGCATGTGTGATACTTCCAAACCCTATATGAGGTGCTATGGAAACCCTACAGTGGTATCAGAGTCATGCTAGAGCTTTAGAGTAACCTTGACGACGTTAAAAATCTCGAACGAACGAAATACGACGCCCGTAGGGTCCTCACTTGAAATTTTTCAAAAAGTTGGATTTTTTCACATTAAAAATACTCAGAAAATCGTGCAGGGTATTTTATGGTCTTGCAAGAAGAACGAAGCCCTAAATCGATTATACGACTGCGGAACTGCGGCTAAAATGGTCATTTTGCGACGGTTCCGCGGCGCCGTTGGTGAGGCTTGGACTGTGCCTTCTTGTAATGGCTCGTATGTACTTGTTGTAGTCTCTGGTATATTTTAAAACTGCTCAGGTGTTGAGCAATCTGAGAATCCTTTGGGTGATTGATCGTTCGATCGAACGTTTTAACTGCGCTTAGTATATGTGTATATGATACAATAATTGGAATCTACAAATTTGTTTGTTGTGTATGAATCTAGAATTTCGGTCTCGAGATTAATCGGAAATCTTGTTAAATTATCCGACTTATTTTGAAAAAGGTGTTTTCATGGGTGAGACCTAAATGCGAGCTTTACATTGTTAGGCATGAAATCTTGGATATGTGATATCCCGGGTTTGTGTTGTCTAAGGACAGTTACGATTCCAATTGTTGTAGTTTTTCATTTTATTTCTCTGTGACCGTAAGTGTAGTATGTGGTGTATCGCCGTTTTTATTGCTATACATCAACGACAATCGGGGTACGCATACTTACTTACGTTGATGATATGTGATATTATGTGTTGCTGAGACGTGATGTGCAGGATTGTCATGATTGAATAGCCGGGAGTTTTATGTGAGATGAGAGTTTTCTTTTCATTCATGTAAAATTCATTTGTATGTAATATTCTTTTATTTGGGGCACTTCCGGGTTGAGAATGTTGTCACCATTGTTGTATATTATTTACTTTTCCGCATTAGGATAGACCCGAGAAGGGGGGCACAAGTGACCGGGTTCTAGGGTTCAGTGGGAGACCGTCTCGAGGAGTCGAGACCGGATCTCCTAAACTCTAGAATTGGTAGGGTCACTTGCTGCTCTCATAGGGGTCTAGGGGTGTGGGCTTGGCTATTCATCACGACCGTGGAATCCGTATTTTCTATTGATGGCTAAATACAAAATACGGACATCCTAGATATCCTATATTATATGTGCTTCTGCTGCTTATATTCTGTGATGTGATCATTTGATATATCTGAGACGAATGGAATATTATATATATGATATATAATAGACGTTTCATATGTTTTACACCCGCGCTAGCCCCGTCCCGGTATGTCGTTAGTTAAGTAACCTAACGGTGCATAACGGGACACCGTGACGAATGCGAATGGCATAAGCGTACGTTATATTTTCGTTTCTTTCTGTGATGGCTTTAGGACTTAAATGATGGGACTATATTAATGAGATTAATGTAAAGAAAAATGAACCTAAAAAGATGTTGTAGAATCGGATTTAAAACCTACTCGAATTTTTATGAAAAAGCAAGTTTTCAAAGTGCGGAGCTTAAGCTACTCCTTTTAAACCCATTGGATTCTACAACGATATCAAGTTCAAAGCGTTAAAAGTTTTCTTAAAAACTATCCGCAGCCCTCCGTCATTTTAGGAAGTAGAATACTTAGTATTCGTGCTGCGTATTTTGACTATAGTTAAGGCACAGTGTACGGTAGCTAAGTGATGTCTTCCTACACCGCATATGATGCGGATTAGTTAGGACATTCATATGATTATGTTGACTTTAGTTAAGGGTCATGTGGGTGGGTCTAGTTAATCACGAAATAACGGGAAGAACTTGACTAGTACTTATGATATGTTGACCATAGTTAAAGTCATGAGTGCTAGGGGTAAAAACAATATCGGGAGTTTCAAGAGTTGAAATTTGCAATGAGATTGCATACCTTTTATATGATAGTAGGATCCCGATCCCACTGTGAGCAAGAGTTGCTCCCGGGAGAGTTTTGCATTTTACAATTAGCTAACCCATTAGGTGTCTAGAAAGGTGTCAACGGGGCTACGCCTCTGGGAAAACGAGGTTTATTCTAATAAGGTCCGTGCGAAAGCACGGAGAACCTCCCTCAAAGTACCGGCACTGGCCTGGCTAAACGGTTAGTGAAGTTGTAGAATGTAATTAATCCTGGCTAGTTTTCTTTTTAAAAGGTTTTAAAGAAAATTTGATAGAAACAGTGGGAGACATCGATTAGACAAGATAATAACCAATCTGATCTTTGCAAGAGCTTTCGCTGAGTGTATTCTTTTCTCTCTCTTAATGGCAGATACCAATGACATGCCTTAAGCTTCTACTAGTTAAAAACAAGCTGACCGGACCAAACTACAAAGACTGGATGAGGAACATAAATATTGCTCTAACATATGATAAAGTATCATATGTCCTCACTGCCAATGCCCCGCCCGTCCTAGGCCCTAAATCTTCTACTGCGGATAAGGAAATCCGCAAAACGTGGGATAGTGATTGTGCTACTGCCAAATGCCTCGTGCTTGTATCGATGGACAATACACATCAAAAGCAACACGAGCAGATGGATGTTCAATCCATCTTTCTCCATACAAAAGAGTTGTATCGGGAGCAATCTCGGATCTTGAGATACGAAGCATCTCGAAAATTGTTTCAGATGCGGATGGCTCAAGGCACATCAGTAGGCGATCACGTTTTGAAAATGATAGCTCTTACAGAAGAGCTTGATGACCTTGGTTGGAAAATGGATAACGAACAATATACTGATATTGTTCTACAGTCTCTTCCCTCCGCCTTTGCTCCATTCATAGTGAACTTCAACATGCATGACATGGAGAAATCACTACCCGAACCTCTCAATATGTTGAAAAGTGCGGAGAGCACGCTGAAATCAAAGTCCCCCTCTATGCTTGTTGGACAATCTTCCTCTTCCGTCCCAAAAGCCAAGGCCAAGGGAAAGAATAAGAAGAAATTCACCAAACCGAGAGGAGGAATAAAGAAGGCGAAGGGGAAAGAAAAATCCAAAGCCGCGGAGTCGGGGAAGGGAGAATGTTTCCACTGCAAGAAGACGGGATAGTGGAAGTGGAACTGTATTGAGTACCTTGAACTCAAGAAAAAGAAGCATGGTGATGCTTCAGCTTCAGGTGTGTCCGTGATTGAAAACTGTTTTTCTATTAATTCTGCTTCCTGGGTATTAGATACCGGTTCGGGTTCTCATATTTGCAATTCTGTGCAGGCGTTGAGAAATAGCAGACTTTTGAAGACAGGTGATCATACTCTCCAGGTTGGAAATGGTTCCAATGTACATGCAGTTTCAATGGGAGAGTATCACCTAGGGTTGCTGTCGGGTTGTATATTGGTTTTGAACCCATGTTATTTTGTGCCAAGTATACTTTGTAATATTATATCTGTTTCTTTGTTAGACAATGAAGGATATCATTTTGCTGTGCAATACAATGTTATGAACATTAAACTTAATCAAAAGTTGATTGGTTGCGGTACACTTAATAGCGGGATATACGTCCTTAATCAACACACAGTTTTCAACATTCAACACACAAGTAAAAGAAAATTTTCAGATATAAATGAAGCTTTTCTTTGGCATTGTAGACTTGGTCATATTAATGAAACAAGACTAAACAAGCTTCATAAAGATGGATATTTAAATTCTTTTGAGTATAAATCTTATGCGACTTGCCAGTCTTGTATCAAAGGTAAAATGACCAAAACTCCGTTTACTGGACACGGACAAAGAGCTACTGAGCTCCTAGGCCTCATATATAGTGATGTATGTGGGCCAATGTCTACACATGCAAGAGGCGGTTTTTCTTACTTCATAACTTTTACTGATGATTTCTCAAGATTCGGTCATGTGTTTTTAATAAAGCATAAGTCAGAAGTTTTTGAGAAATTGAAAGAGTACAAACTTGAAGTAGAAAACCAAACAAGAATGAGAATCAAGATACTTCGATCAGATCGAGGTGGAGAGTACTTAAGTACCGAGTTCTTGAACTTCCTAATAGAGAATGGGATTCTCTCTCAGCTCACTCCCCCTTACACACCATAGCACAACGGTGTGTCAGAGCGGCGGAATCGTACCCTATTAGATATGGTACGATCCATGATGAGTGATGCTGAGTTACCTCTCTCTTTTTGGGGGCATACATTGGAGACTGCAGCTTTTCTATTTAACAAAGTTCCAACCAAGACCGTTTCTACCACTCCATATGAGATATGGCATGGGAAGAGACCATCTCTTAAACAAGTTAAGATTTGGGGTTGTCCGGCTTTTGTCAAAAAGCAGAATCCAGACAAATTCGAGACACGATCGGTCAAATGTATATTTGTGGGATATCCAAAATATTCGTTTGGGTATCTTTTCTACCACAAGGAGGAACAAAAGATGTTTGTTTCTCAGTATGCCACATTTTTAGAAAATGAGATTTTTCCAAATGATGCTAATGGCAATGTGGTAGATCTAGAAGAGGTTCTAGAGACACAAGTTACAAATGACGACTTGGCTGAACCTGATGTTGCAACAGAATCTAATGAACCTCAGCCACTCCGTAGATCTGGTAGGACTTCTCGCCCTCCGGAGAGATACTACGGTTTTCTCATTGATGGTGATAGAGAAGATTGCATCATGGATGATGATGATCCTGCCTGTTTTCAGCAAGCAATCACGAGTGGTGACTCTGTGAAATGGGTGGATGCCATGAGATCCGAAATGGAGTCCATATACACTAACAAAGTATGGACTTTGGAGGATGTACCCTCCGGGATAAAACCTATAGGCTGCAAATGGATCTTTAAAAGAAAGATCGCTGTAGATGGACAGGTGGAGACCTATAAGGCAAGGTTGGTAGCGAAAGGATTTCGTCAAAGATCAGGCTTGGACTATGACGAGACTTTTTCTCCGGTAGCTATGCTTAAATCCATTCGGATCCTACTTGCCATTGCTGCTCACTACGACTATGAAATCTGGCAGATGGACGTTAAAACTGCATTTCTAAATGGTGATTTAGATGAATGCGTTTATATGGATCAGCCAGAGGGCTTCATTGACGGTGGGAGCAGCAGAAAAGCATGTAAATTGCTTAAATCCATTTATGGATTAAAGCAGGCATCACGGAGTTGGAACATCTGTTTTGATGATGTTATCAAAGAGTTTGATTTCATCAAAAATCCAGATGAACCTTATGTTTATAAGAAGACTGTAGGGAGAACTGTCACATTCCTCGTATTGTACGTGGATGACATTCTTCTGATAGGAAATGACATTCCTATACTACAGTCGGTCAAATCATTCTTATCACAAAGGTTCTCCATGAAGGACCTGGGTGATGCCACGTACATATTGGGCATACGGATCTATAGGGATAGATCCAAACGGTTATTGGGATTGTCCCAAACCAAGTACATCAACACCATCCTAAAGAGGTTTAGTATGGAAGACTCCAAGCGGGGTGCCTTACCCGCTTGCCACAGAGTCACTCTCTCCAAAGACGATTGCCCAAAGTCTGATGAAGAGAGAGCTCGCATGAGCATTATTCCCTATGCTTCGGCCGTAGGATCGAATGCATGTGATATTTTGTACATGCCCTGATGTAGCTTATGCACTTAGTGTAGTAAGCAATTATCAGTCAAACCCAGGGGAGAATCACTGGACTGCTGTGAAGACCATTCTTAAGTACTTGCGAAGGACTAAAGAATTGTTCTTGGTGTATGGTAACGGGGATCTCCAAATGGAGGCCTTTACCGATTCGAGCTTCCAGAGTGACAAGGATGACAGCAAGCCTATCTCAGGGTTTGCATTTACCCTCAATAGAGGGACGGTAAGTTGGAAGAGTTCCAAAAAGGATACCGTTGCAGACTCAACGATGGAAGCTGAGTACATTGCTGCAAATGATGCTGCCAAGGAAGCCGTCTGGATGAGGAAGTTCATCTCGGAGCTAGGAGTAGTTCCAACCATTATTGATCCAATACCTTTGTATTGTGACAATAATGGGGCTATGGCGTTGGCCAAAGAGCCCAGGTCCCATCAGAAGTCCAGACACATCCTGAGGCGATATCATTTGATCCGGGACATAGTTGATCGCAACGAGATCGAGATTAAGAGAGTAGATACAAAGGACAACGCTGCGGATCCATTCACCAAGGCCCTCCCTCAGCCGCAGCATGAGCGACTTTTTGAGATGTTGGGTATGAGATACGCCAATAATTGGCCTTAGTGCAAGTGAGAGATTGTTGGATATATGTATGCCCTAGAGGCCATTATATGATAGTGTATATACTGATGTATGTGTGTGTGTGTGTGTTCAGAGGACAGTCTTGCTCGATATGATAGTATGCTATCCGATTGCTCTTTATCATATGTTCACTTGATCATGCTTTTACTTATTTGATACATATTAATAAAGCCCTTAGGATATTGGCTTGACTACTGGGATTATGATGTAGATCGTACTAGTGGGATACCTTTAGTTTATAAGCATATCCTTGAAATGTTCCTAGTCGTAGGTATATCGAGACAGGGCATCGATATTCCAGAGTAGACTAGCGTATACCATTCTTGCACCATATGATGGGCGATGGATGATCCCATATCCATCTGGTGTGGTGACACCAAAGATTGTATACGGGTGCTCAGTGAGACTCGGTACACTGAACGGACTCACCGAGAACTCCTATGTGGTATTATATCATACGTCGGATAGCAATTCTCAGGTGACAATGGTACAGGTTTGTCTGTAGACCCGAGATCGCCATAGATTCTTGTGTGTCCTCCCACTATACTTTGATCTCCACCCTACTACGACTCTACTGAGTCGTACAAACAGGTGGATTTTGGGTACAGTCCCGAGGTACATGAGGCGATGAGCGATAGCAGGGGTTTCGTCTTTCCCGGTATTGGGGGTTGATGTTGCGCTATGCACGATTGGCTATAACAGGAAGTCCCTGGCCAGGGCTGCTGAGATATTTCTGATAAGTCTTATCAGTAGTTTCTCGATCTATTGTAGACCATATACCGGCATGACTTATTGAGTTATTGGGGTCGACGTTACCATCCCTAGACTCGATATGCAGCATATCTGACGAAGAGACCGGACTGTACGGTAAGTGTTGCCAGTTGGATTGACGGGAGTTTTGACAGGTTCGCTTGTTCTTCTTCTGATTGCTCAATACCCGGATGGCCGTTACGTTTAGCTGACCGCTTGCGGCTTATAGGTATTTGATGTGATCATCACCTATTGCTGGCGTATTGACGAGTCTTAGAGTTCCACACAGGAGTTTCCTGGCTCAGGTAAAACGATGTGGTGTACATATGAGATATGTCCGGGAGCTCGATTAAATACGTGTATATGATGCCGTATTTTAATCGGGCGTTTTATATTGGTCGGGCCGTATGAGATATGACCAGTTAATTAAATCAAGTGTTGATTTAATATTGACTTTTATCTCATTTAAATAAACCTTTTCTTTATGATGGATGCATGGATGTATATGTACATGTTGATGTGCATACACACATACATACATGCATTTGTATCATGTTTGATGATACAACAAAGATGGCAATATAAGAATTACATGGAAAGTAAATATATTTATATATATTAGAATGAGAAAAATAAAATTGATATTAAATCATGGTTGACTATTCTTTACTTGACCTAGATTAAACCATGGTTTCATTTTCATTTGTTATTTTTCCCTCATTCTAAAATATCTAGATATTTTATTGACCATGGTTTGAGATGAGATATTTATTCTTGATATTTATCTTTCTCTCATTATCTTTCTCATTATCTTTTATCCAAAAGAAAAATGAGCTCAAGTTGCCATCTTCTTCTTCCTCTCGCTAGCTCTTTCTTGAGTTTCCAAAGTGATTGAGGGTAAAAGAAAGAAAGGGTTTTTATATGAGAACATAACCATATCATCACACTACACTTGTTTAGCCCATTGGTGTAGTTTGTTTGCTTCATCATCATTGTGATCTAGTGGAGCAAGGAGCTTTGAGCAAAGGGACTTCGGGTGGATCATCGTGGACTAGGAAGGATTCAAGCGAGCCATTCCAAACTCTAGGAGATCCAAGGAGTCACTCAAGGAGGTCTACAAAGATTGCAGTCTCTCCACTTAGTGATAGATTATTTATTGTATGTGATACTATTAGTTGTTACCCTAAATTTCTTGTTCGATTCCTTGATTAGTTTGCTTAGCACCTCTTAAAATTTAAATTGTGGCATGTGTGATGCTTCCAAACCCTATATGAGGTGCTATGGAAACCCTATAGATTCAAAAAATCAGCCCCCCTATATAAAGGACCTAAGACTTCAAGTCTTACATAGAGAACCCCCCCCCCAAACTTTGAGAAATTTCAAAGTGAAGAGCAAACTCTCGGAAGAAGAATTTCTTCAAGGTAAATAAAACAGAGAGATCAAAACATCTCATCAAAAAAGAAGAACTTAGTTCTTTTTTTAGATCGTAAATCTATGAGACAGAGGTCTTTCACAAAGAGAGATCATAGCATCTCATCATAAAAAGGGGGGAGAAGAACTTAATTCTCCTTAGATCACAGATCCATAAAGACAAAGTCTTTCACAGAAAAACATAAGAGATCGTAACATCTCCTATTAAAAGAAGAACTCAGTTTTTAGATCCATGAGACAAAGTTGATCAGAACTACCAAAGCAGAGCCTTAGAGCTCCAATTAAAAAGAAGCGCCTCAATGCTCCAAGTTTGGCGCACAGCGCCGCAGAGCCTTAGCGCTCCAGTTTAAGGAAGCGCCTTAGTGCTCCAAGTCCAGCGCTCCAAGCGCTATTTTGAAAGAAGAGCCTCAGCGCTCCAAGTCTAGCGCTCAGCGCCAAGCGCAACACGTGCTCCTCACGTGGGCGCTATTTTATAAAGAGCGCTCTGCACTCATTGACTGGCGCTCAGCGCCAAGCGTGCCACGTGCTCCTCACGTGTGTGCTATCTCACAGGGAGTGCTCTGCACTCATTGACTGGCGCTCAGCGCCAAGCGCACCACGTGCTCCTCACGTGTGCTCTATCTCACAGGAAGCGCCTTAGCGCTCTAAGTCTGGCGCTCTAAGTCTGGCGCTCAGCGCCAAGCACGCCACGTGCTCCTCACGTGGACGCCGAGGGAACATAAATTGTTCTTTAAGTAAAACCTAAGAGCCATAATGAGTGCTCAACACTCAATAAAAGACAAAAAGGGGTGTCAGAACCCAAATTAATGCCCAGCATTATTGAACAAAAAGGGACCGAGCCCAAACAAGTGTACAACACTTTAATCAAAACTGAGTGGGCTGAGCCCAAATTGGCCACAGGTCCCTAACTCAGACAAACCGAGCCCATGTGCTCACAATTTCCTAATTGGTCTTAGTCCCAAACCTGACTACAGATCTCCCAACCAACATCGGTTCATGGGTACATCTCTTCATACCTCTGATATATGTCGTTGTATTTCTTCAACGTCTTCAGAGAGATGGAGGGTCCCAATAAACAATAACTTTTAGCGCATCCCTAAACGGTTAAACCAAAATCTCATAGACTATGATGTCTTTAAACCACATTGGCTATGAGGTCCTTAAACTCATGGACTATAATGTCCTTAAACTTGATGGACTATGAGGTCCTTAAACTCATGGACTATGATGTCCTTAAACTTTACGGACTATGAGGTCCTTAAACTCATGGACTATGATGTTCTTAAACTTATGGACCACAATGTCCCTAAACTAAACCCTACAGACTATGACGTCTTTAAACCCTATGGACTATGATATCCTTAAACTCATGGACTATGATGTCCTTAAACTTATGGACCGCAACGTCCCTAAACTAAACCCCACATACTATGATGTCTTTAAATTTATGGACTGCAACGTCCCTAAACTAAGACGATAGAGCCTAAATACTCTGTCGTTGGATCTAAATGATCCCAAAACCCCGTTGAGTAGATCTTAATCTAAAATTAGACTAACGTATCCTTAATAAACGTTTAAGTTGATCTTAATCTCAAAGAGATTAGCGAGCCTTAAACCAAACCAAACCCAAATCTAAGAAAATGCGGATTTGGACTAATCCACGCCCTACGGACGACAACATAAATTAGTTTCCATATACAATCCACGGGCAACCAAAAATAAAACAAACACACAAGACGCGAAGTGACCAACTGGAGAAGGAGAAAATGGTTACCGTGATGCGGTAGCGTAATTAACTGCAAGGGCTTGCACCTGTAGGGAAGAGCGTCCCCACAATCAAAAACCCCTCACAATGAGGGGGAATCTGACGAAGTCTACTGCAACGGCCGCATCCGTCTACCCTTTCGATACACGGTGCCATAAATCAACTTGGCATTTTCGGAGAGGTGGACGGACAAAACCAAATAGCATCTGCCCCCTAATTCAGACAAGACGACCTACACGGTTTTGTCTCTGTTTTTGGCGGTAAAAAGAGATTTTCTAGACGTTGTCGCTCTGGGGATCGACCAGAACTCTTTCTTTATAACCTCCATAGGCTTATGGTTGAGTTAGTTCACGATCCCTGTTCACCCAGGATGATGTGGGCTTCTGTTTTCTATCCCGCTAACGGCATAGTCTCCGGCGCTAGGTTGGCCTTTGGAATTGCCAGGTTGTCGTTTTTGTATTAAGGGCTTAGCGAGTTGGCCACCTCAGACGATCCGAAGGAAGAGCATGTATATATTCCGCTATATTATTTCGGTGCATGGATTCATTTGCATGTAAGAGGGGCATACAACAAGCGTGTATAGCCAACATTCTTTGACACGGGTCAATTCCCCATGGTAATGAGACTCGTTCGAGCTGTTGGAATCAAACCCAACAAAGATATCCGCCGATTGTATCTCAACCCCTTTAACCTCTGGGAGCAAAAGCAGATTTATTTCGAAGACTGGGGACTCATGAGGCCTGCCTCCACTAATTAACCCCTACTGGATATATCAAAAGAAGGTAACCTGAGCTTAACAAATAAGGACATCGCTTATCTTTATTCAATCCGAACCGGTTTTCTGGTATACCGACGGAGTAACGATGTCGCTTTCAGGCAATATAGCCCTTACCACTTCTCTCGACAATTTGGGTATGACCAAGGCGTTCCTCTATAGGCCTGCTGTTGTGAGCATGCCTTTATGAAGGAGTCGGTAAATAATGCCATCCACCACTTCATGCGACTGAACACCGGATCCCGTTTCATGATTCCCGATTCAGAACATGTTCATGAACTCTTATTGGCTTTCCACTTATGGTACTCCTCATTCATGGCCGGAGTTATAGAGCATGAGAAGCATGTCTTCCTTGATCGCCAGGGTGGGATGAAGATATCAAAACCCGGCTTTTCTTTGAAACCAAGGTCTATCATTCCTTTTCCCCTACCTCGAGAAGGGACGCCAGCGATTTCTCCTACTGTTCGGGAATGTCATGCCCGGCTTCCCAGAAGATGGAAACAGTGACGTGGCAGGCCGCAACATATTTACTAAGAAATAAATATGTTAAGCGTAATTAAGCAATACATAAAAATGCATAAGAAAGATATAAAATAAATAGCAACTTTATTTACATTCATCTTTAGATACAACTATTTGAAAATGAAAAGATACAATAATAATAAGCAGTGCCTAAACAATGGCATATAGGAAAGTAAGTATAAGGAACTAGAAGTCAGGCTGTGCCACAAGCTGGTCTAAGTCCTCCTGGCTCGGCTCAATCTCCTGAGAGTCCGGTCCTTCTGACAAACATTCCAAAGAAAGAAATAGAAAGGAATGTCTTCAGCGAACTAGTGCTCGGTAAGTCCTAAAAGAAGAAGAAGAATATAACGAGTAATGTGAATGAACAGGTAAGTTGAACAGGTATATGATGGTTATTATAACGTGGTTGTTTGTAACTTGATACAGAAGATAGTCATGTATATGAGAGGAGTCCATTTTACCCCATGGACTATGGTAACATGCAGTATAAGGCCCCGTCATAACCCACGGGACAACGGCACAAGAATTCATGTAGGTGCTTTTTAAGTGACCTCTCGTGCCACGATATACGTTCTGTTGGAGATAGTGCCCTCAGAGTCAATTATTGGATCACAGGCACGTGATTGCAATGATTGAGGGAGGACCTATCCCGGTAGAACAGTCTTACTCGAGATGATAGTATGCTATCTGGTTTATCTTTATCATCGTGTACTGCTTTAGGTGACCTGACAGGTCACTATTGCATGTTGATAGAGCCCCTAGGATTCTTGCTTGACCACCGGCAGTATGAGGGCGATCATATAAGTGAGAGCTGGAGTCTATAAGCACATCCTTAAAAGGTCCCTAGTCGTGGGAGTTTCGAGACAGGGCATCGTTTCTCCAGAGTAGACTAGTGTATACAGTCGAGACCCCGACGAGGGGCGGTGGCCGGTCTCGCAAGCCACTGGTGTCAGTTGGTTCACCTAAGATGTATACAGGTGCTCATTGGGTTATGAGTACACCGGACAGGACTCGCCGGGAACATGCTAGTTGGTCTTATACCTGACGTCAGATAGCAGTTCCCAGGTGACATGTGTACAGGTTAGTTCATCGACCTGGGGATCGTCATTTGTCTCATGTGAGTTCCCACTGTGCTTTGATTACTACCCTACCACGGCTCAAAGGAGTCGTGCAAACAGGTTTTAGTTGGGTACAGTCCCGAGCCACATGGAGGCAGTGAGCGGATCTTCGGGGGTTTCGTCTCTCCCGGTATTGGGGGTGAGGTCGCGCTGTGTCTAGGAGAGCCATTACACGAAGTCCTTGGCCAAGGCAGGAGATTTACTGGTAGGTATTCCAGTAGTATCTCAGGGTGTTCTGGGCTTCACTCCGACACGACTTGTACCGCTTTTGGGGGTCTGACTTTTACCCACCCCCTAGGCCCGACATGCGATGCTCATAGACGAACGGACCGGACTGTACGGATATTGTCACTGACAGGCTCAGTAGGGTGTCAGGATGAGTTCACTCATCGACGTCCCTTTTAGTCAATAGCTGGTGGCCCGTTACGTATTGGCTTATACCTCTGACGTGCTAGTGGTTAAATCCACAGCCATAGTATTGACGAGTCTTTAGAGTCCACCACACTTTCAGTTACTCAAGCTTTCGGGCGAAACGCTGTAGAGGCCGTATGGAGATATGGCAGGGTCCGATCAGATACGTGCGGTATTGCACGGATCAGGATCGGACGGTTTGTACTAGAGGCCGTATAGGTATATGGCAGGGTTCGATCAGATTCGTGCGGTATTGCACGGATCAGGATCGGACGAATATTACTAGCCGGCTTTGGTTTAAGCCGGGTCCTAGTTTAGTACAGTGTAGATTTTTTCTCATTGCATTTGTATCCGGTCGGAATACAGATACGGGTGTGTATGCACAGTATCGGGGTTTTCCTGTAATTTATTACGGGACCAGTTTTCTGGAGTTGCCAGTTTGCATTCCGTTCCGGCCGGTTTTCCTTTGTTCTTTCCCGGCCGGACTTTTCCGATGGAGGGGGTTATTTGCAATTGTGCAAATAACATTTTGTGGAGGGGTTTATTGCATAAGGATTTATTATGATAAGCATCTTTGCTTTATCATCCATGTTGTGCATTTATTAAGATTTGATAGGTTATGGGTTTGATGTAGAATTAAGCATGGTGTATGTTTGTTTATTGTCACCTCCACCTTTCTCCTACACTCACCTCCCTCTTATGTTTTGTTTTTCCTCCACCACCATTTCCTACAATGATATGGCCGGCCACATCTAGGAGTGAGAAGAGAGGAATTCATTTTTTGGCATGAGGGATTAATTCACATATCATTTTCATGCTTGCAAAATTCTTCACTTCATTCCAAAGTCCATTCATGTTTCCTCCATCCAAAGGCAACTCCAATACCCCAAAGAGACATTAGCCACTACACATCCTACAGCAAATCTTGGACGCGTCGATTCGCCAGCTTCGCGCCCGAGTTGCCTCGGTATTGAGGTGGGAGCCCGTAAAAGCTACAGGCGATGTGGTGCCCTTTCCGACGAGGAGGAGACGGACGGAGATCCCGCGAGGAGATCGGAGTGGAGATGAAGACCGGAGGACTCGGATCAGTCGGTATATCTCTTCCCTTTCTTGTTAGTAGCATAGACTTGTTAATGGTTACGATCCGGAGTTTAGTGCGCGGTGGTGCCGGTTTGCTAAGTCCGCAAAAATTTAAGTTTATCACCGCTTCCGCATTCCGGCGTCGGATTGACGGCCGGGGCGCCGCCGTGCACTTACAGTGGTATCAGAGCCTCGCCATTAACTTATTCTAGCTTCGTTTGATGTGTTTTTCAGTTCCGATCGACCAAAATTCCAAAAACCGTATTTTTCCTTCACATCAGTTTCTGTTGAAATTTTTTGAAGTCTAAAATTTTTTCAGGTGGTCTCAGAATGATGTGCAGGGAGTTCTAAGAACTCTGGGAAAATTCGACTCACCGATCTCTCTTCCAGAGCGCGGAACCGCGGCCTCACCCTTCTATTGGGCCGCGGATGCGCCGCAGTCTAGAGAGGTCAATGGGCCAAAATTTTCCAGTGGGCTTCAGGGGAGAAATTAGGGATTTTGGAATATTAAAATTGGGCCAATTATTTCTGTGACTGCTGCAGTATTGGTTTGGGGCCCGCTTGTTAATTTTTTGGTCAATCGGAAAATTTTAAACACATTTTTCACAGTATTTACGTTATATCTGCGACCGTGAATGTCACTCGATCGGTAAATCCTGTCTAGCTGCTATAGCCCGGTTAAACGGATTTGCGAACGTGATTTTCACGTTGATGTTCTATGTTTATGCTGTGATGTTGCGGATCGGTCGTAGGGATAGCCTGGATGCAATGCTAGTACAGTTTTGTTGTATTATGTACATTTGTTGTTGCGGGGCGAGCGTCCGACATGTGGACTGCCGTCACTGCCTGTTTGTATTATTCTTTTGGGGCACGACCTGGTTGCGGTCGATGTACCCGTTGTATGTATATTTTACTTTCTGTACTAGGATTACCCCGCGGAGGGGTGCACGGATAGCCGGGTTCTAGAAGGCAACAAGCCCGCATCTCATGGCATTGGGACGGAGGGGGCTTCACTCCAGGATTGGCTGGCTATTCGCCGCACTCGTAGGGGGTATAGGATTTCATTGCACAGGCTATCCACACGACCAGGGGAACGTCGGGTTTCAGTAGTGGCTCTGTGAAACCCGGGGATCCCAGATATCTGTATTTTTCTGTGATGCTGTACATTTCTGTGATGTTGCATTTTATTCACGCCTTGAGCGAAATATAATATATTGGTATATATATTAGTAGATGTTGTATATGTTTTTCATCCGCGCTAGTCCAGTCCCTGCTCTGCCGTTAGTAAGCTAACCTAACGGGTGATGACGGGACCCAGTGGCGAATGCGGATGGCATATACGTACGTCAGTATATTTTCGTTCTTTGTGGTGTGATCAATTGATGGGACTGCGTTGATTCGGATCAATGCAAGTTAAAACAAACCTATTCTGATGTTGTTGGAACACTTTTCAAAAAGCTGTTATTGCAAGGACGTTCATTTTTGTTTTGCATCGTGGTATTCATTTGGAATATCCTGCTCCTCAGTCGACGAGGCAAGGGCCGAGATCCCTTCACCGGGAGTGACCCCTTGGACAAACAGTTTGCGTCAGGGCAATGACTTCACTATAGCCGATTACTTTTGCTTTGCATCATGGTATTCATTTGGAATATCCTGCACCCCATTCTACGGGGAAAGAGCCGAGATCCCTTCACCGGGAGTGACCTCTTTAGTAAAGGTTTTCGTCACTATATTTTCTAAAAAGCTATCCGTTCCTTCAACGATATCAAGTTCACTACGTTAAAGGTTTTCGCCAGAAACCATTCGTAGCCCTCCGTCGTTTCATATGGGTAGTCAATAGTATTCAAGCTGTGTTTGTTGGCCATAGTCAAGGCACAGTGTTTGGTAGCTGTTGGTTATTCATATGCAGCATAGATAGATGCGTTGGTTTGGGACAGTCGTATAGCCTTGTTGGCCCTAGTCAAGGGCTTGTACGGGTGGGTTCAAATTAACCTGGACAATGACGGGTAGAACTTGACATGTGACTTATGATTTGTTGGCCTTAGTCAAGGTCATAAGAGCATGGGGTAAAAATCCACATCGGGAGTTTCAAAAGAACTGAAACTTGCCAGATATGCGCATACCTTCTGGAGTGTGATACCGTGAGCGGATTCCGTCACGTTATCATGCGATGAGAGTTGGATCCCGATTCCCACTGATGAGTTGGTTTACTCCTCGGATGACCCCGACTAATTCTTCTTTCAGGTTTGGAGGAGAATTTGAGATACAGTGGGAGGTTTCCAGATTAGATAAATTGGTAACCATTCTGATCTAGGTTAGAGTGCACGCTGAGTGTTTCTTTTCTCTCTCTCTGGCAGCGACCATTGACCCGACCCTAAGACTATGACTCAGTGACCAAGTTAACCGAACCTTCTTTAACACTGGCTTTTGGATTGTCGGAGTTGCAGACCTCATTGCCACTCCTACTTTTACCCTTTTCTCCAGGACACCCCGTATTACTGCGAACGTCCACTTCCATTGGACAAAACCATCGTATGGTTAGATACGAACTCGAAGGAATTCGAGGATGGTTTCCGGTTCTGGAGAAAACGGATAGGATTATTCAGTTGTCTTTTCCCTTTTATCTTCTCTCAAGTTACGAGTACTCCTTAGTTTAGGAGATAGTACACCTATTACGCAAATTGGATAGTCTTCTTTCAAACTTTAGGCTGGTGCCGAACAGTGGGGAATGAAGAAAACCAATTAGCATAACGATGGTGTGCAGAAGGTATTAAGATTAAGACAAAGCAAGGGATTAGTAAGAGGGCAAAGTAAATTGCGACTGATATTCACGACCAAACCAAGTATTTCTTCGCCAATCCTAAATCACCTTTGTATTTCTCCAGGACACTCCGTATCACTACGAAGATCCACAGTTTATTGGATACCCCATCGTATGGTTATATACGAACTCGAAAGGAACTTGTTCCAGTTCGGGGATGGATTCTGGTCCAGAAGAAATAGGAATAAGGTTTATTCGGTTGTCTTTTATCTTCACCTTCTCTCGCATTGCGAGTGCTCCTAGGACTAGGATAGTACACCCATTATGCTTATTGGATAGTCTTCTTCCAAACCATAGGCTGGTGCCGAACGGTAGGGAAGGAAGAAAACCAATTGGCCTAAAGGGGTGTGCAGAAGGTAATGACTAAAGACATATAAAGGGATTTGGAGAGGTGACAAAGGATTATACGGTTATAGTTGTGAATCAGGATAATGGAAGAGGCATTACTAGGAATACCGAGATACCCCAACGAAACATTTCAATGTTTCAGTTTCACTGTGTACTGTTAAAAGAAAACTGATTTCCCGATTAGATACTTACTCCAGGGTATGTATTTACCAGGTATGATTCTCACATCTGTATGGTTTTACAGATGATGAGTGGGAGTAGGTTATTGGGAATTAGGTAATCATCCTCATTATATCGGGATTCGTTGTAATCGGTGATATTTGAGGAAATCACCTGGGCTGTTTGCCGGTCGGCAAATATTTGGTTTTGAATATCCGCTGTTGTGCACCAATTTCAAATTGATATATCTGTACGTCTATTTTCATAGAGTGAGATATACCTTTTGATATTATGACAATGACATTTACCTATATCAGTGGATGGTTAGGTAAGGAGTATTAAACAGCGGTGTAATTCTTCTTAACCATAAGTACAGTTTTCAACCTACGACACACAGTGAAAGAGTTGTTAGACTCAGCAGACTTATACAGAGTATTGTATGTTGTCCAGTGTCCATTAGGACAGAGGGGTTGGTCCTCATACTATATTCTGTTTACTTTTAACTTCTCTAGTTCTTAGACATGTGTTTCGTAGAAACACAGGATCTAAGTTTTGAGGAGTTATAGGTATTTGAATAGAGTAGAGAACCAGGTGTAGCAAGTATCGGGATTCTTCAAAGTGATCGAAGATGTAGATACTTGCGTATGGTATTCAGTAATGATAAAGAGAAATTGCTTCTTTTTCAGGTTACTCATAATTGGAAGTGTTCCTAAGTTGAGTAACGTTGATCAGCCTCCTTCCATTTAGTTGACATGCACTGGAGATAGCTGCATGATTTGAATCTGGTTCAATTAATTCAGTGCCTCTGGTTCTATATTGAATATAGTACAGTTCATATCTTAACATTGTTAAGGTACGGGAAGTTGTCCGGCTTATGATTAAAACCAGACTCTGGATAACTCAAGGCACGTTTCTGTAATGGCTGTTTGTGGGTTGACCCAGGCTATGACGAGGGTTGACTTTCTACCATCTGGAAGATCAATAGTGATATTGTTCTTAACTCGCCACATTTTAAAAGAAATGGTTATTTTTCAAAAACGGTAGTGGGAGTATGGTAGAACTAGAAGTGATTCCAGAACCGCAAACGATTACTAAAGATTTGATAAGGAACCTAAAGATTCAATCTGATTTGACATTCCATTGGCCACTCCGCAGATAAGGTGGGTAACTTCAGGCACCCGAGAGGTACTCCGGTAGCCTCAAGGACGGTGACAGGGAAGTTCTTGTTTACCCATACTTGCCATTGTTGTTGTTCCAGGCTGCGAGACCCGGCAGGAGGATGAGTATAGCGTCGTTCTAAACTAGCTTTAGAAGTGCACGTCTATATGACTCTGCCAGAGGGTTGTCGTAGTCAGTGGGAGCAGCGGAAGCATTGGTGGACATCAGGCTTATGTCTATTTATAGACTAAAGCAGATATAGCGGAGATAGATCATCTATTTCTGATGTGACAGTCATAGGTTTGACGTCATCAGAATAGGGGATGGATCTGTTGAGAAGGTAGTAGGGTGTGATATCCGGGTTTTGGATGACATACACAAAGTAGGAAGTGACATTCCTATACTACGATCGGTTATACTTTGGTTGTCACACAGTGGTTTCTCCACAAGGGACTTGGACATTATATCAGACATACTGGTTACTAGATCTATGGTTTTAGATCTAGATTTGGGTGGTTTCCCAATCAGGGTACTTTGACAGCATTCTAAGAGTATTTAGAATGGACGACTCCTGGCACGGTAGTATACCTGCAGGTGATGGAGTCACCCTCTCTAAAGCTGTCTTATAGACTAAAGTAGAGAGGGATGTGTATGATTGGCAGATCACTTGCTTAGGCAATTGAGTCAATATTGAGATGTCAAGTACCACACCAGATGTTGTTCTTGCACTAGATGCAATAAGTTGACATTGATCCAATCCTGGAGAAACAGTCGGAAGCAGTTTTAGAACATAAGTGGATGTTCTAGGGATATGATAACGACAGCCTCATATGGGAGACAGTTATCATTCCAGGCTTCCAAGGTGACATGGACGACAAAGAGGTTGTCAGAGTTATAGTTTTCCTTCTGACGAGGGGCAGTATTTTGGACAGGTGGTCCAAGGAAATACTGAGGGTGGCATGGCGCAGGATACTGATTAAGTTCAGTTGACGATACAGTCTAAGAAGTTTGGATTTGGAGTTCATTTATGAGCTCGGTCCCATCAGATATCCAGACACTCTAAGACAGGTATTGCTCATTTCGGGAGATGGCTTTCTCCGCGAACTTGAGTTTTAGAGAGACATAGAAAGAAACTTCAGAGCGGATCCACTCGCTGAGGCTATTCCTCGAACGCAATAGTTTCGCAAACAGGCTTGGTGCGACTGACTTGTAAAGGAGTTGGGTGTTCGGTATCACACGGGCTGTGAGTATGCGACATCGCAATAATTAGCCTTGAGTGCAAGTGGGAGATTGTTGGAGATAGTGCCCTCAGAGTCAATTATTGGATCACAGGCACGTGATTGCAATGATTGAGGGAGGACCTATCGCGGTAGAACAGTCTTACTCGAGATGATAGTATGCTATCTGGTTTATCTTTATCATCATGTACTGCTTTAGGTGACCTGACAGGTCACTATTGCACGTTGATAGAGCCCCTAGGATTCTTGCTTGACCACCGGCAGTATGAGGGCGATCATATAAGTGAGAGCTGGAGTCTATAAGAACATCCTTAAAAGGTCCCTAGTCGTGGGAGTTTCGAGACAGGGCATCGTTTCTCCAGAGTAGACTAGTGTATACAGTCGAGACCCCGACGAGGGGCGGTGGCCGGTCTCGCAAGCCACTGGTGTCAGTTGGTTCACCTAAGATGTATACAGGTGCTCATTGGGTTATGAGTACACCGGACAGGACTCGCCGGGAACATGCTAGTTGGTCTTATACCTGACGTCAGATAGCAGTTCCCAGGTGACATGTGTACAGGTTAGTTCATCGACCTGGGGATCGTCATTTGTCTCGTGTGAGTTCCCACTGTGCTTTGATTACTACCCTACCACGGCTCAAAGGAGTCGTGCAAACAGGTTTTAGTTGGGTACAGTCCCGAGCCACATGGAGGCAGTGAGCGGATCTTCGGGGGTTTCGTCTCTCCCGGTATTGGGGGTGAGGTCGCGCTGTGTCTAGGAGAGCCATTACACGAAGTCCTTGGCCAAGGCAGGAGATTTACTGGTAGGTATTCCAGTAGTATCTCAGGGTGTTCTGGGCTTCACTCCGACACGACTTGTACCGCTTTTGGGGGTCTGACTTTTACCCACCCCCTAGGCCCGACATGCGATGCTCATAGACGAACGGACCGGACTGTACGGATATTGTCACTGACAGACTCAGTAGGGTGTCAGGATGAGTTCACTCATCGACGTCCCTTTTAGTCAATAGCTAGTGGCCCGTTACGTATTGGCTTATACCTCTGACGTGCTAGTGGTTAAATCCACAGCCATAGTATTGACGAGTCTTTAGAGTCCACCACACTTTCAGTTACTCAAGCTTTCGGGCGAAACGCTGTAGAGGCCGTATGGAGATATGGCAGGGTCCGATCAGATACGTGCGGTATTGCACGGATCAGGATCGGACGGTTTGTACTAGAGGTCGTATAGGTATATGGCAGGGTTCGATCAGATTCGTGCGGTATTGCACGGATCAGGATCGGACGAATATTACTAGCCGGCTTTGGTTTAAGCCGGGTCCTAGTTTAGTACAGTGTAGATTTTTTCTCATTGCATTTGTATCCGGTCGGAATACAGATGCGGGTGTGTATGCACAGTATCGGGGTTTTCCTGTAATTTATTACGGGACCAGTTTTCTGGAGTTGCCAGTTTGCATTCCGTTCCGGCCGGTTTTCCTTTGTTCTTTCCCGGCCGGACTTTTCCGATGGAGGGGGTTATTTGCAATTGTGCAAATAACATTTTGTGGAGGGGTTTATTGCATAAGGATTTATTATGATAAGCATCTTTGCTTTATCATCCATGTTGTGCATTTATTAAGATTTGATAGGTTATGGGTTTGATGTAGAATTAAGCATGGTGTATGTTTGTTTATTGTCACCTCCACCTTTCTCCTACACTCACCTCCCTCTTATGTTTTGTTTTTCCTCCACCACCATTTTCTACAATGATATGGCCGGCCACATCTAGGAGTGAGAAGAGAGGAATTCATTTTTTGGCATGAGGGATTAATTCACATATCATTTTCATGCTTGCAAAATTCTTCACTTCATTCCAAAGTCCATTCATGTTTCCTCCATCCAAAGGCAACTCCAATACCCCAAAGAGACATTAGCCACTACACATCCTACAGCAAATCTTGGACGCGTCGATTCGCCAGCTTCGCGCCCGAGTTGCCTCGGTATTGAGGTGGGAGCCCGTAAAAGCTACAGGCGATGTGGTGCCCTTTCCGACGAGGAGGAGACGGACGGAGATCCCGCGAGGAGATCGGAGTGGAGATGAAGACCGGAGGACTCGGATCAGTCGGTACATCTCTTCCCTTTCTTGTTAGTAGCATAGACTTGTTAATGGTTACGATCCGGAGTTTAGTGCGCGGTGGTGCCGGTTTGCTAAGTCCGTAAAAATTTAAGTTTATCACCGTTTCCGCATTCCGGCGTCGGATTGACGGCCGGGGCGCCGCCGTGCACTTACACGTTCCGTACCAATCTACCCTTTTATCCCCGCGTAATATATTGTACAGATTATAATACAAGTCTTACCGAAACCATGGATACTGTTGCGACACGGCAGCGCCCCGGCCGTCTACTCGAGGCCAAAATGCGGAATCAAAATTTTTCTTAACTTTTAAACTGGCGCTACCGCGGACAATATACCCGGATCATAACCATTAACCGATACTAGCTAACTAGAGATGGGAAGAGAGATATACCAAGCGATCCGTGTCCTTTGGTCTTCGTCTCCACTCCGATCTCCCGTGGAAACTCCGTTCATCTCCTCCTCGTCGGAAAGGGCACCACGTAGCCGGAATCTTTTACGGGCTCCCACCTCTGGACCGAGGCAACTCGGGCGCGAAGTTGGCTAGCCGACGCGTCCAAGATTTGCTGTAGAATGTAGTGTAGAGGCTATGTCTCATTTGGGGGTTTTGTTGCCATGGAGGATGGAGGAGGAGGTTAGGAAAATTGGTGCTTTCAATTTTCTAGCAAGAAGAACATGAGATGAAGAATAATGCCACCACAACAAAATGAATCTCTCTCATATTTCTCTCCCTCTCTTCAAATTGTGGCCAAAGGTGAGTGTAGTAAAAGGTGGAGGGTGACCACATCCAAAGCAATAATAACCATGTCATCTCCAAATCTAATCAACTCTAATCACCATTAATACAAAGGAAAAGATGGATAAAGCATCTCATGATGATAATCATATCATGAAGCCACAAATGCATATAAACCCCTCCTCAATAAGTTATTTGCAAACTTGCAAATAACCCCCTCCATCGGAAAAGTCCGGCCGGGAAAGAACAAAGGAAAACCGGCCGGAACGGAATGCAAACTGGCAACTCCAGAAAACTGGTCCCGTAATAAATTACAGGAGAACCCCGATACTGTGCATACACACCCGCATCTGTATTCCGACCTGATACAAATGCAATGAGACAAAATCTACACTGTACTAAACTAGGATCCGGCTTAAACCAAAGCCGGCTAGTAATATCCGTTCGATCGTGATCCGTGCAATACCGCACGTATCTGATCGAACCTTGCCATATATCTATACGGCCTCTAGTACAAACCGTCCGATCCTGATCCGTGCAATACCGCACGTATCTGATCGGACCCTGCCATATCTCCATACGGCCTCTAAAGCGTTTCGCCCGAAACTTGAGTAACTGTCTGTATGGTGGACTCTAAAGACTCGTCAATACTATGGCTGTGGATTTAACCACTAGCACGTCAGAGGTATTAGCCATACGTGACGGGCTACCAGCTATTGACCAAAAGGGACGTCGATGAGCGAACTCATCCTGACACCATACTGAGCCTGTCAGTGACAATATCCGTACAGTCCGGTCCGTTCGTCTATGAGTATCGCATGGCGGGCCTAGGGGGTTGGTAAAAGTCAGACCCCCAAAAGCGGTACAAGTCGTGTCGGAGTGTAGCCCAGAACACCCTGAGATACTACTGGAATACCTACCAGTAAATCTCCTGCCTCGGCCGAGGGCTTTGTGTAATGGCTCTCCTAAACACAGCGCGACCTCACCCCCAATACTGGGAGAGACGAACCCCTGCAGATCCGCTCACTGCCTCCATGTGGCTCGAGACTGCACCCAACTAAAACCTGTTTGCAAGACTCCTTTGAGCCGTAGTAGGGTAGTAATCAAAGTACAGTGGGAACTCACACGAGACAAATGACGATATCAGGTCGATGAACTAACCTGTACACATGTCACCAGGGAACTGCTATCTGACATGAGGTATAATCCCAACTAGCAGGTTCCCGGCGAGTCCTGTCCGGTGTACTCATAACCCAATGAGCACCTGTATACATCTTAGGTGAACCAACTGACACCAGTGGCTTGTGAGACCGGCCACCGCCCCTCGTCGGGGTCTCGACTGTATACACTAGTCTACTCTGGAGAATCGATGCCATGTCTCGAAACTCCCAAGACTAGGGACCTTTTAAAGATGTGCTTATAGACCACCAGCTCTCACGTATATGATCGCCCTCATACTGCTGGCAGTCAAGCAAGAATCCTAGGGGCTCTATCAGCGTGTAATAGCGACCTGTAAGGTCACCTGAAGCAGTATACGATGATAAAGGTAAACCAGATAGCATACTATCATCTCGAGTAAGACTGTCCTACCGGGATAGGTCCTCCCTCAATCATTGCAATCACGTGCCTGTGATTCAATAATTGACTCTGAGGGCACTATCTCCAACAATCTCCCACTTGCACTCAAGGCTAATTATTGCGATGTCGCATACTCACAGCCCGTGTGATACCGAACACCCAACTCCTCTACTAGTCAGTCTCACAAATCTCGTTTGCGAAACTATTGCGTTCGAGAAATAGCCTCGGTGAGTGGATCCGCTGTGATGTTTCTTTCTATGTCTCTCTATATCTCAAGTTCGCGGAGAAAGCCATCTCCCGAAATGAGCAATACCTGTCTTAGAATGTGTCTGGATGTCTGATAGGACCTAGTTCATAAATGAACTCCAAATCCAAACTTCTTAGACTGTATCGTCAACTGAACTTAATCAGTATCCTGAGCCATGCCTCCCTCGGTATTGCCTTGGACCACCTGTCCAAAATACTGCCCCTCATCAGAAGGAAAAAACTATAACTCTGACAGCCACTCTGTCATCCATGTCACCTTGGAAGCCTGGAATGATAACCGTCTCCTAAAGGAGGCTGCCGTTATCAAATCCCTAAAACATTCACTTATGTTCTAAAACTGCTTCCGATTGTTTCTCCAGGATTGGATTAATATCAACTTATTGCACGTACTGCAAGAACAACATCCGGTGTGGTACTTGACATCTCATGAATGACTCAATTGCCTAAGCAAGTGATCTGCCAATCATGCACATCCCTCTCCCCTTTAGTCTGTAAGACACCTTTAGAGAGGGTGACTCCATCACCTGCAGGTACACTACCGTGCCAGGAGTCGTCCATTCTAAATACTCATAGAATGCTTGTCAAAGTACCCAGATTGGGAAACTACCCAAATCTAGATCTATAGATCTAGTAACCAGAATGTTTGATATAATATCCAAGTCTTATGTGGAGAAACCACTGTGTGACGACCAACGTATAACCGATCGTAGTATAGGAATATCACTTCCTACTCTGTGTATGTCATCAAAAACCAGGACATCACACTCTACTACCTTCTTAACAGATCCATCCCCTATTCTGATGAAGTCAAACCTATGACTGTCACATCAGAAATAGATGATCTATCTCCGCTGTATCTGCTTTAGTCTATAAATAGACATAAGCCACCTGTCCACCAATGCTTCCGCTGCTCCCACTGACTACGACAACCCTCTGGCAGAGTCATATAGACGTACACTTCTAAAGCTAGTTTAGAACGACGCTATACTCATCCTCCTGCCGGGTCTCATACGCTGGAACAACAGCAATGGCAAGTCTGGGTAAACAAGAACCTCCCTGCCACCGTCCTTGAGCATACCGAAGTACCTCTCGGGTGCCTGAGGTTACCCACTTTATCTGCGGAGTGGCCAATGGAATGTCAAACCAGATTGAATCTTAAGGTTCTTATCAAATCTTCAGTAATCGTTTGTGGTTCTGGAATCACTTCCAGTTCTACCATACTCCCACTACTGTTTTCTGAAAAATCCATTTCTTTATTAAAAATGTGGCGAGTTAAGAACAATATCACTATTGATCTTCCAGATGGTAGAAAGCCAACCCTCGTCATTGCCCGGGTTAACCCACAAACAGCCATTACAGAAACGTGCCTTGAGTCATCCAGAGTCTGGTTTTAAGCATAAGCCGGACAACTCCCCGTACCTTAACATCGTTAAGATATGAACTGTTCTATATCCAATACAGAAACAGAGGCACTGATTTAATTGAACCAGATTCAAATCATGCAGCTGTTACCAGTGCATGTCAATTAAATGGAAGGAGGCCGATCAGCGTTACTCAACTTAGGAATGCTTCCAATTATGAGTAACCTGAAAGAGAAGCAAGTTCTCATTACTATCAACTGAATACCATACACAAGTATCTACATCTTCGATCACCTTGAAGAATCCCGATACTTGCAACACCTGGTTCTCTACTCTATTCTTATACCTATAACTTCTCAAAACTTAGACCCTGTGTTTCTATGAAACACTAGTTTAAGAACTAGAGAAGGTATAAGTAAACTGAATATAGTACGAGGACCAACCCCTCTGTCCTAATGGACACTGGACAATATACAATACTTTGTATAAGTCCCCTGAGTCTAGCGACTCATTCACCGTGTGTCGTAGGTTGAAAACTGTACTTATGGTTAAGAAGAATTACACCGCTGTTCAATGCTCCTTACCTAACCATCCACTGATATAGGTAAATGTCATAGACATAATTTCAAAAAGGTATATCTCACTCTATAAAAATAGACGTACAGATATATCAATTTGAAATTGGTGCATAACAACGGATATTCAAAACCAAATATTTGCCGACCGGCAAACAACCCAGGTGACTTCCTCAAATATCACCAATTACAACGAATTCCGAAATGAGGATGATCACCTAATTCCCAATAACTTACTCCCACTCAACATCTGTAAAACCATACAGATGTGAGAATCATACCTGGTAAATACATACCCTGGAGCAATGTTCTAATTGGGAAATCAGTTTTCTTTTAACAGTATACAGTAAAACTGAAACATTGAAATGTTTCGATGGGGTATCCTGGTATTCCTAGTAATGCCTCTTCCATTATCCAGATTCACAACTATAACCGTATAATTCTTTGCCATCTTTCCAAATCCCTTTATATGTCTTTAGTCATTACCTTCTGCACACCCCTTTAGGCCAAATGGTTTTCTTCCTTTCCTACCGTTCGGCACCAGCCTATGGTTTGGAAGAAGACTATCCAATAAGCATAATGGGTGTACTGTCCTAATCCTAGGAACACTCGTAATGCGAGAGAAGGTGAAGATAAAAGACAACCGAATGAACTTAATTCCTATTTCTCCTGAACCAGGATCCATCCCCGAACTGGAACAAGTTCCTTTCGAGTTCGTATATAACCATACGATGGATTATCCAATAAACTTGGGATCTTCGTAGTGATACAGAGTGTCCTGTAGAAATACAAAGTTGATTTAGGATTGGCGAAGAAATACTTGGTTCGGTCGTGAATAGCAGTCGCAATTTACTTTGCCCTCTTACTAATCCCTTGCTTTGTCTTAACTTAATACCTTCTGTACACCATTTAGGCTAATTGGCTTTCTTCATTCCCCACCGTTCGGCACCAGCCTAAGATTTGGAAGAAGACTGTTCAATTTGCGTAGTAGGTGTACTATCTCCTAAACCAAGGAGTACTCGCAACCTGAGAGAAGGTAAAAAGAAAAGACAACTGAATAGTCCTATTCGTTTTCTCCAGAACCGGAAACCATCCTCGAATTCCTTCGAGTTCGTATATAACCATACGATGGTTTTGTCCAATGGAAGTGGACGTTCGTAGTAATACGGGGTGTCCTGGAGAAAAGGGTAAAAGTAGGAGTGGCAATGAGATTTGCAACTCTGACAATCCAAAAGCCAGTGTTAAGAAGGTTCGGTCAACTTGGTCACTGAGTCATAGTCTAGGGTCGGGTCATTACTCGCTGCCAAAGAGAGAGAGAAAAAAAACACTCAGCGTGCACTCTAACCTAGATCAGAATGGTTATCACTTTATCTAATCTGGAAACCTCCCACTGTACCGTCAAATTCTCCTCCAAACCTGAAAGTAGAATTAGTCGGGATCACCCGAGGAGTAAACCAACTCATCAGTGGGAATCGGGATCCAACTATCATTGCATGATAACGTGACGGAATCCGCTCTCGTCATCACACTCCAGAAGGTATGCGCATATCTGGCAAGTTTCAGTTCTTTTGAAACTCCCGATGTGATTTTTACCCCTAGGACCCAAGTGACCTTGATACAGTCAACAAATCAAAGAGTCCTAGTCAAGTTCAACCCGTCATTATCCTGGATTGCATTAAACCCACCCGTACGAGCCCTTGACACAGTCAACAAGGCCGCACGACTGTCCTAACCAATCCCATTAATATGCTACAAACAAACACTACTTAGCTACCGCACACTACGCCTTGACACAGTCAACAAACGCAGCATGAATACTAAGTAATACTTGTAAGAAATGACGGAGGGCTACGTCTAGTTTTTGGCGAAAAACCTTTAACGTAATGAACTTGATATCGTTGAAGGAACTGCATAGCCTTTTATAAAAAATTATAGTGACGAAAACCTTTGCTAAAGAGGTCACTCCCGGTGAAGGGATCTCGGCTCTTTCCCCATAGAATGAGGTGCAGGATATTCCAAATGAATACCACGATGCAAAGCAAAAGGCAATCGGCTATAGTAAAGTTATTGCCCTAACGCAAACTTCTGTCCAAGGGGTCACTCCCGGTGAAGGGATCTCGGCCCTTGCCTCGTCGACTGAGGAGCAGGATATTCCAACTGAATACCACGATGCAAAACAAAAGAGAACGCCTTTGCAATAACAGCTTTTTGAAAAATGTTCCAACAACATCAGAGTAGGTTTGTTTAGCTTGCATCGATCTGAATCAACGCAGTCCCATCAATTGATCACACCACAAAGAACGAAAATATACTGATGTACGTATATGCCATCCGCATTCGCCACTGGGTCCCGTCATTACCCGTTAGCTTAGCTAACTAACGACAGAGCGGGGACTGGACTAGCGCGAATGTAAAACATATACAACATCTACTAATATATATACCAATATATTATATTCGCTCAAGGCGTGATAAAATGCAACATCACAGAAAAGTGCAGCATCACAGAACAATACAGATATCTGGGATCCCCGGGTTTCATAGAGCCGCTACTGAAACCCGACGTTCCCCTGGTCGTGTGGATAGCCTGTGCAATGAAATCCTAGACCCCTATGGGCGCGGCAAATTATCCGCCAAAACCTGAAGCGAGGCAGCCCCCTTTAGCACCGTGAATGGACCACCCAGCACTTTACGGAATCCGGTAACTTGGGCACCCCGCCTGGGTCAACCTGTACCCCCTACGAGTGCGGCGAATAGCCCGCCAATCCTAGAGTGAAGCCCCCTCCGTCTCAATTCCATGAGATGCGGGCCCGTTGCCCTCTAGAACCCGGCTATCCTTGCACCCCTCCGCGGGGTAATCCTAGTACAGAAAGTAAAATATACATACAACGGGTACATCGACCGCAACCTGGTCGTGCCCCAAAACAATAATACAAACAGGCAGTGACGGCAGTCCACAAGTCGGACGCTCGCCCCGCAATATCAAATGTACATAATACAACCAAATCTGTACTACCATTGCATCCAGGCTATCCTCCATGACCAATCCGCAATATCACAGCAATACAAAGAACATCAACGTGAAGGTCACGTTCGCAAATCCGTCTAACCGGGCTATAGCAGTTAGACTGGATTTACCGATCAAGTGACATTCACTGTCGCAGATATAATGTAAATACTGTGAAACAATGTGTTTAAAATATCCGATCGATCAAATTTTACCAAGTGGGCCCCCAAACAATACTGTAGCACTCACAAAAATTCTGGGCCCAAACAAAGTATACCAAAACCCCTATTTTCAGCCCACAAGCCCACTACAAAAAAATGATGACGTGGATCCACATTCCTGCGGCGGAACCGCGGCCAAAGAGGGATTATGGCCGCGGTTCCGCGGTCGTACGGAAGGATCAGGGCACCAAATTTTTTCAGTGTTCTTAGGACTTTCAGTACATCACTTTTCTACAACCTGAAAAATTTTTGGACTTCAAAAAATTTCGACAGAAACTAATGTGAAGAAAAACGCGGTTTTGGAATTTTTGTTCGATCGGAAATGTAAAACACATTAGACAAAGCTAGACTAGGTTAATGGCGTGGCTCTGATACCATGTTGCGCCACGGCAGCGCCCCGGCCGTCTACTCGAGGCCAAAATGCGGAATCAAAAATTTTCTTAACTTTCAAACTGGCGCTACCGCGGACAATATACCCGGATCGTAACCATTAACCGATACTAGCTAAGTAGAGATGGGAAGAGAGATATACCAAGCGATCCGTGTCCTTCGGTCTTCGTCTCCACTCCGATCTCCCGCGGAAACTCCGTTCATCTCCTCCTCGTCGGAAAGGGCACCACGTAGCCGGAATCTTTTATGGGCTCCCACCTCTGGACCGAGGCAACTCGGGTGCGAAGTTGGCTAGCCGATGTGTCCAAGATTTGCTGTAGAATGTAGTGTAGAGGCTATGTCTCATTTGGGGGTTTTGTTGCCATGGAGGATGGAGGAGGAGGTTAGGAAAATTGGTGCTTTCAATTTTCTAGCAAGAAGAACATGAGATGAAGAATAATGCCACCACAACAAAATGAATCTCTCTCATATTTCTCTCCCTCTCTTCAAATTGTGGCCGGCCCCCCTTGAAATGGTGGAGAGAATGAATAAAACATGAGGGAGGTGAGTGTAGTAAAAGGTAGAGGGTGACCACATCCAAAGCAATAATAACCATGTCATCTCCAAATCTAATCAACTCTAATCACCATTAATACAAAGGAAAAGATGGATAAAGCATCTCATGATGATAATCATATCATGAAGCCACAAATGCATATAAACCCCTCCTCAATAAGTTATTTGCAAACTTGCAAATAACCCCCTCCATCGGAAAAGTCCGGCCGGGAAAGAACAAAGGAAAACCGGCCGGAACGGAATGCAAACTGGCAACTCCAGAAAACTGGTCCCGTAATAAATTACAGGAGAACCCCGATACTGTGCATACACACCCGCATCTGTATTCCGACCTGATACAAATGCAATGAGACAAAATCTACACTGTACTAAACTAGGATCCGGCTTAAACCAAAGCCGGCTAGTAATATCCGCTCGATCGTGATCCATGCAATACCGCACGTATCTGATCGAACCTTGCCATATATCTATACGGCCTCTAGTACAAACCATCCGATCCTGATCCGTGCAATACCGCACGTATCTGATCGGACCCTGCCATATCTCCATACGGCCTCTACAGCGTTTCGCCCGAAACTTGAGTAACTGTCTGTGTGGTGGACTCTAAAGACTCGTCAATACTATGGCTGTGGATTTAACCACTAGAACGTCAGAGGTATTAGCCATACGTGACGGGCTACCAGCTATTGACCAAAAGGGACGTCGATGAGCGAACTCATCCTGACACCCTACTGAGCCTGTCAGTGACAATATCCGTACAGTCCGGTCCGTTCGTCTATGAGTATCGCATGGCGGGCCTAGGGGGTTGGTAAAAGTCAGACCCCCAAAAGCGGTACAAGTCATGTCGGAGTGTAGCCCAGAACACCCTGAGATACTACTGGAATACCTACCAGTAAATCTCCTGCCTCGGCCGAGGGCTTTGTGTAATGGCTCTCCTACACACAGCGCGACCTCACCCCCAATACTGGGAGAGACGAACCCCTGCAGATCCGCTCACTGCCTCCATGTGGCTCGGGACTGCACTCAACTAAAACCTGTTTGCATGACTCCTTTGAGCCGAGGTAGGGTAGTAATCAAAGTACAGTGGGAACTCACACGAGACAAATGACGATCTCAGGTCGATGAACTAACCTGTACACATGTCACCAGGGAACTGCTATCTGACGTCAAGTATAAGACCAACTAGCATGTTCCCGGCGAGTCCTGTCCGGTGTACTCATAACCCAATGAGCACCTGTATACATCTTAGGTGAACCAACTGACACCAGTGGCTTGTGATACCGGCCACCGCCCATCGTCGGTGTCTCGACTGTATACACTAGTCTACTCTGGAGAATCGATGCCCTGTCTCGAAACTCCCATGACTAGGGACCTTTTAAGGATGTGCTTATAGACCACCAGCTCTCATGTATATGATCGCCCTCATACTGCTGGCAGTCAAGCAAGAATCTTAGGGGCTCTATCAGCGTGTAATAGCGACCTGTAAGGTCACCTGAAGCAGTACACGATGATAAAGGTAAACCAGATAGCATACTATCATCTCGAGTAAGACTGTCCTACCGGGATAGGTCCTCCCTCAATCATTGCAATCACGTGCCTGTGATCCAATAATTGACTCTGAGGGCACTATCTCCAACAGATACAAAATGTTCAGGTATCCATGTTCAGGATGTAATCAAGTATTCAAGTAGTCAAGTTAAGTTATAACCCTGGTTCGATCAAGTCAGGTCAAGTCAAGTATACATGTTTGATATTGATGTTTGGATTCGAGTATTCATGTTCATGATCAAGTATTCTTGTGTGATTTAGGATTCAGGTTTGAATTAGACTCAGACCGAGTTAGACACTCGTAAACAGATTTAGCTCTTGAATTAAATTCGGGAGTCATCGGTAACTGTTGCACATGGACGGCAGGATTTGTGTCTTTTTCCAAGACAATTACCATTGATAACTCCGTTAAGTTTTCTATCTTAAGTAGGCAAGCACTCACTTTCTCCGGCTCCCTGGGGCTCAAGAGAATTGATCCCGCTTAAACCTATATTTACTAAAATCCTTAAATATTGTTTTATATATCTCGAGGGGGTTTTATGAAAAATATTTTAATATAGTTTAAAAGTAAATCTCGAAGGCGATTAGTATTACTTGAGGTTGTCATGAGCATGGATTTTAAGTATTTGGGGTATTTTTAGTTATAATTACTTAGTTTGGAAAGTTCATGGTATTTTACTGTAAAACTTGCCATTTGGTATCTTGATAGTATTTTATTGACATTTGTTAATCTTTTCATTTAAAAAAAATATAGATTTATTATATTTTGAAAATATGGATTTATAATTTTATATAATTTTAATTTTAAAAATAATTTTATTTTATGTAGAAAATTCGTATTTCTCAAAAACCGTATTTAAATCCTTTCGAGATCGAATGCTCCGTGAGGAGCTCTGCATCTCGCTCTACTAGCCCAAGGATGTGCGGTAATCCGCACCATCCGTTAGTGGGTCTCCTAAAGAGGGTTGTAGTTGTGTAATCGCAAAGGATATGAAATACCGCTTTTAAAGAAATCCGGTTTTTAAATTATATGGTATTTTATTGTAATGTTATTCTTCGAAACGAAAATACATATAATGAGTATCGTGCTATGAAACCAGGTGTGCGTGTGGGGTAGGTCGTTACCCCATAAAGTTTTCCTAAGGTATTGTTTTAACAAATACTAAAAGTGGTGTTTATAAAGTTCAAGGTATTTTAGTAAAAAAGTTCTACTATTATTGTTTCACTTTAAAATTTTGATGAAATTTGATTTTAAATATTAGGGTTTAAGATTACAAGTGATGCAGTAAAATTAGATTGATTAAATTGTTAAGGAAAAGAGAGTAATATGTTTTAGAAAAGAATATGTCGGTATTAACTCCCCTTTTATAGATAAAAATTTGAAAAGGAATTTCAATAGAAAGCAGTAGATTTGGAAAAGACTTACTGTTTAGAAAATCTAAAGAGTGGTTGAAGAAGAGTGGATGAGCTTCGTGGCGTCGCGGGAGCTCCGGAATAGGCTTCGGTCTTCGCCGGAACCAACTTGCTTGCTAACTCCTCTTTACTTCACTTACACTAGGAAATTTTAGAGAGTTTTGGCTATAATTTTTAGAATGGTGCTGAGCCAAGGTAGGAGATGGTATTTATAGTGCAACCAAATTGTGAATTAAAAGCATTAAAATGATGTTTAATTATGAAAGAAGGGTCTCTGTTTGATTGCAAGGAAATCAAACAGTGGAGGGGTGTTAGGAGTAGGTGAAGAGGTATGTGTGCAAATCTCGGGGCTCATTGGAGCAATCCCAACTGTCGGTGCCGATTTTTAGAGGAATTTGGCTGGTCGATTTAGAGCTTCTGGCCTCGAGATTTGTGCTAGCTGATTAAATCCCTGTTTACTCTATTTTCCACAAGTTTGATTTTTTTGAACTTTTCATTTCCTTATATATTGCATGTGCAATCTTTTGGGCTTCCAAAAAGTTTTAAAAATTCATAAAAAATAATTGCGCTTGATGGGAATTGAACACAGGGGCTACGTCACTGCAGTGTAGAGACTTTACCAGTGAGCTATAAGTTGCTTCTTGCTGTTATTTAACAAAATTGACTTATAACTCAAACTTGGGCTGTAAAACTCATTTATTGTATATTAACGGTAAAATTTCCGTACAAGATTTTAGAGTCGTTACATTCTACCCTCCTTATAAAAATTTCGTCCTCGAAATTTACAATTATATATGGACTAATTTTCAAAAAGGTAAGGGTATCTTGCACGCATGTCTTCTTCTTGTTCCCATGTTGATTCTCCTGACGAATCCTTTCTCCATATCACTCGGACCAAGTTTACTTTCTTGTTCTGTAGTGTCTTCACTTTTCGGTCAAGGATCTCAACTGGTTATTACTCGCAGGTTAGATCAGTATGTACTGTGAGCTCGGAGTGATCAAGTATGTGGCTGGGGTCACTCACATATCGTCGTAGCTGGGATATGTGGAACACGTTGTGCACTCCTTCTAATGAGGGTGGAAGTGCTAAACGGTATACCAATTCTCCTACTCGTTCAAGTATGTCGAACGGTCCTATGTATCTTAGACTTAGCTTACCCCACTTGCTAAAATGGATCACTCCTCTGTTTGGAGATATCTTTAGAAAAATATGGTCTCCAGGTTGGAACTCCTGATGTCGCTGCTTTGCATCTGCCTAATGCTTCTGTCTGTCTTGGACTATGCGTATTCTTTCCCTGATCGTGCGAACTACGTCCACAGTTGCCACGATCATCTCTGGTCCAAGAAGTTCACGATCTCCGACATCGTCCCAACTTAGTGGTGAACAACACTTTCGTTCGTAGAGTGCTGCAAATGGAGCCATTCCAATGCTCGCCTGATAGCTGTTGTTGTATGAAAACTCCCCAAGGTGTAGGTGATCTTCCCACAAACCTCTGAAGTCTAACATACAAGCTCTTAGCATGTCCTTCAGAATTTGAATTGTTCGCTCGAACTGTCCGTCCATTTATAGATGATAAGCCATGTTGAAGTTCAGAATCGTTCCCAGGGTAGCTTGCAGACTCTGCCAAAATTGTAATCGGAATCTTGTATCACGATCGGAAACGATGTAAACAGGAACTCCATGTAATCTAACGATCTCCTGCATGAGTTCATGGGTATCAAATATAGTACACTTTGAAGGTTTAAATCTTACTTTAGATTCATGCTTACCTCCATGTACTTCTTTGCTAACGTCTCGGTTGATTGGCAAACACGAAATGGAATAAAGTGAGCCGACTTGGTGAGTCGATCCACAATAACCCATACTGTGTCGTTTCCCTTCGTGCTGCGAGAGAGGGCAGTCACAAAGTCCATGGTAATGTGTTGCCATTTCCATTTTGGGATTAGTAACGGCTGAAGTAGACCAGCAGTTCTGTGATGTTCAGCCTTCACTTGCTGACACACTAAACACTTGGCTACACTCCTTGCTACTTTGAACTTCATTCCATGCCACCAGTAGTGTTGCCATAGATCCTTGTACATCTTTGTACCTTTGGGGTCTACAGAGTAAGGAGAGATATGAGCTTCTTTTATCAACCCTTCTCGAACTGGGCCGTTTGGTACACATAATCGACTTCCATATCTCAAAGATCCATCTTCATGGATGATGAAGTTATTTCGAAGTCCACTTTCTACTTGTTCTCGGATTTTTTGTAACTTTACATCATTTGCTTGAGCTGCCTTGATCTGATTTACAAGGGTGAACTGGACTTGTAAGTTCATCAAATACGAAGCATTACCTGGCATAACTATTTTGATCGCCAATCCGTGCAATTCTTGTTGTAGCTTCCACTCAGCGGTGAGATTCATTGCTAATGGCTGGCGGCTAAGTACATCAGGAACTACGTTCACCTTCCCAGGATGATACTGTAGGTTAATGTCAAAGTCGGCCATGAGTTCTAACCATCTTCTCTGCCGCATGTTTAATTCCTTCTGAGTAAATACATACGTCAGACTCTTGTGGTCATTGTATACATCCACTCATTCTCCCAAAAGATAGTGGTGCCAAATCTTAAGTGCGAAAATAACGACTGCCAACTCCAGATCATGTGTTAGATAGTTGTACTCATGAACCTTCAGTTGTCTTGATGCAAAGGCCACAACTTTTCCTTGTTGGTGTAGAACACATCCTAATCCTTTACCGGACGCATCGCAATGCACAACGAATCCTCCAGATTGATCCGGTATTACAAGAATAGGAGAAGAAGTTAATCTTGACTTGAGTTCTACAAAAGTGTTTTCACATGCTTCTGACCATACGAATACTTCATCCTTACGTGTGAGCTTGGTTAGGGGTGCTGCAATCTTTGAAAAGGATTCAATGAATCGTCGGTAGTATCCTGCTAATCCTAAGAAACTTCGTATATCCTTCACCAACTTTGGTGTCGGCCATTCACTAACACCTGACACCTTAGCTGGATCTACTGAGATTCCTTCGCCTGAAACTATATATCCGAGAAATCCGACTTGATCTAGCCAAAATTCACATTTGCTATACTTGGCATAGAGCTGATGTTGTCGCAATGTCTCCGGGACAATCCTTAAATGCTCGGCGTGTTCTTTCCGATTCTTTGAATACACAAGGATGTCGTCGATGAAGATAACAACAAATCTATCTAAGTACTCTCGGAAAACCTGGTTCATCAGGTTCATAAAGATGGCAGGTGCATTGGTCACTCCAAATAGTATTACGAGATATTCATAATGACCATAGCGAGTCCTAAACGCCGTCTTTGGAATGTCGGACTTCTTGACCTACACCTGATGATAACTCGAACGGAGATCTAACTTCGAAAATACACAAGACCCTCTTAGCTGATCGAAAAGGTCATCAATGCGCGGTAGTAGATACTTGTTCTTAATCATCACTTCGTTCAGAGCTCGATAATCTACATACATTCTGTATCAATCTTCTTTCTTCTTCACGAGTAATACTGGAGATCCCCAGCTTGAAGTATTGGGACGAATCCAATCCTTCTTCAAGAGTTCGTCCAACTGAATGCGGATCTCCTTCAATCCTTCTGGATTTAACCGGTACGGAGCTTTGATTACCGGTTGCACACCAGGAAGTAAATCGATGCTGAATTCAAGAGCTGGATCAGGAGGCAAACCTGATATATCTTCTGGAAATACATCCTCGAACTCTCGAACTACCTCTCGCTTCGATTCTTCCGCTTGTAATGCTGCGACCACTGCCTTCTTTGGTTTTGCTTTGTAGACGCTAGGTTCCAAGGCACGGTCTCCACTCTTGAAATAGAACACCGGATGATCGGGTATTTCGAACACTACCCTCCTTTGGCAACAGTCGATGGTAGCGAAGAAAGTTCCCAACCAGTCCATTCCCAAGACTATGTCGAAGTTTGGTATGTCCAACACCTTGAAGTCCGCATAAAATTCTCTACTGTAGACGACCACTGGACACAGATCATATCCCAGAGTTGCTTTTAGAACGCCATTCCCTGAACCGACATTCCAGCTGGATATGAGCGGTTTAACTGGAATCGCATGAGTTCGGAGGAACCGTTGCGACATAAAGCAATGTGATGCTCCAGTGTCGAAGATTGCTAAAGCAGGTAGGGAGGCTACTAAGATTGTATCTAAGTTGTGTAGGATATGTTTGGGTATAGGAAAAAGTAAAGTGATATGCAAAGATTGAAAAAGGTTTGAAAGGATTGGGAATTACCAATGATGACTTGGCCTGTGGCTTCGGCCTCCTCGACCGTCATGGTAAAAGCCTGACGTCGTGGTACATTCCTCCTTGCTGGAGGCACATTCCTCTGTCCTTGGGGCACGTTTCCCTGCCTTTGAAGTATATTCCTTTATGCCTGATCGAACTGACGTTGAGGCTATGCTGGAGGTCCCCGAAGAGCTGGTACAGGGAAAGCTAAGCGAGGTGCAGGAGCCTGAATAGCTGGCCGCTGCGGAACTGTGATTGCAGGTCTGGGTGCTGGAGCTGGGTTGAAATGATATGGACATGCTCCAATGGCGTGAGTGGATGCGCCACAAACTAAACACAGGTCATTTGCACGCTTGTAGTCTTTCGCCAAGTGTCCTGTCCTCTTGTAGTAGAAGCAAAAGTCTGGACTGAGCCGGTTAAATGTTCCTCCCGGTTTCCTGGGTGCAAAAGTTGGCCTAGAAGAGGCTCCTCCTGTCATCTGTGTGGTAGGGCATTTCACACCGGTAGTCTGCGGTCTGCCCTTCTTCTTCACAACTGCCTCATAATATCGGGCAACCTTCAAAGCAAGTTCATGGGTTAGGAAATCCTCTGTAGCGAGTGCAGCTTGGATTTCCAGGTCCAACCCTTGCTGAAATCGTCGTGTCCGGATCTCAGCAGTAGGAATCAGGTATGCATCGAACCTGTTACGACCTTGCGTTAGCAGTGTAAAGAATGAGATCCGGAATTTGAATTTGAGACAATATCTTACCTGCTAAGCATAGTAAACTCAGCGTCGTATTCATCCACAGACTTGACCCACATTGAGCCTTGTTATAGATGGATGAACTGCTGCTCCATGTCAAAACGGGCAGTCTCACGAAAGTACTTCGTATCAAACAGATCGCGAAACATCCTCCATTCTATCGGTTAGGTGAGACGAATTTCTTCAGCCTTCCACCAGATTCTGGCGTTGTCTATCAGTTGCGGCTTAGCAACTCTCATCCAGGAAATATTTGACACTTGAGCTGCTGCCAGATCATCTTCTATCGATTGAGCTGATTCTTCCGCCTCCAGTGGGCTCTCTTTTCCTGAGAAATGTTTTGGATGTAGTGCCCAAAATTGTTTGACTCCGGGTGACTCGGCTTCGGGGCGGAGCATGAGGATAGCAGTCTGCTGCTGCTGACCCTCTAGAAGGCTCTTAATCGCCTCGAGTAAAACCGTTTGCTCATTGATGGGAGCTGCAACGGGTGGTGGTGGTAGAATAGGCGGTGGAGTGTTGCCATTGACATTGGTACTGGTGTTGTTGGGAGAATCCATGACCTTGATAGAAAAAGGAAAGGTTAGGATAGATTCAAGAAATTTGAAATATAAGGAATGTATAGTTGCTGATTCTTATAATTCTTGTGATATATTGCTTAAGACTTCATGCAGAACTGACCTACTTCGGACTGCCAACAAAACCTGTCACGCCCCACTTCCTAGTAGACGGAAACGGTGAAGTGGCAGGCTGCAACGTATTTACTAAGAAATAAATACGTTAAGCGTAATTAAGCAATATTAAAAATGTACAAGAATGACAAGTGATATAAAATAAACAGCAACTTTATTTACATTCATCTTTACATACAACGTTTGAAAATGAAAAGATAAAATGATAATAAGCAGTGCCTAAATAATGTCATACAGGAAAGTAAGTACAAGGAACTAGAAGTCAGGCTGTGCCGCAAGCTGGTCCAAGTCCTCCTGGCTCGGCTCAATCTCCTGAGAGTCCAGTCCTCCTGACAAACATTCCAAAGAAAGAAATAGAAAGGAATGTCGTCAGCGAACTAGCACTCAGTAAGTCCCAAAAAAAGAAGAAGAATATAACGAGTAATGTGAATGAACAGGTAAGATGTACAGGTATATGATAGTTATTATAACGTGGTTGTTTGTAGCTAGATACAGAAGGTATTCATGTATACGAGAGGAGTCCATCTTACCCCATGGACTATGGTAACATGCAGTATAAGGCCCAGTCATAACCCACGGGACAACGACACGAGAATTCATGTAGGTGTCTTTTAAGTGACCTCTCATACCATCATATACGTTCCATACCAATCTACCCCTTTATCCCTGCGTAATGTATTGTATAGATTATAATACAAGTCTTGCCGAAACCATGGATACAAAATGTTCAGGTATTCAAGTAGTCAAATCAAGTTATAACCCTGGTTTGGTCAAGTCAGATAAAGTCAAGTATACATGTTTGATATTCATGTTTGGATTTGAGTATTCATATTTATGATCAAGTATTCATGTGTGATTTTGGATTCAGGTTTGAATTAGATTTAAATCGAGTCAGACACTTGTAAACAGATTTAGCGCTTGAATTAGGTTCGAGAGTCATCGGTGACTGCTGCACATGGACAGCAGGATTTGTGTCTTTTTTCAAGACAATTACCATTGATAACCCCATTAAGTTTTCTACCTTAAATAGGCAAGCACTCACTTTCTCCAGCTTCCTGGGGCTCAAGAGAATTGATCCCGCTTAAACCTATATTTACTAAAGTCCTTAAATATTATTTTATATATCTCCAGGGGGTTTTATGAAAAATATTTTAATATAGTTTAAAAAGAAATCTCTAGGGTGATTAGTATTACTTGAGATTTTCATGAGCATGGATTTTAAGTATTTGGGGTATTTTTAGTGATAATTACTTAGCTTGGAAAGTTCATGGTATTTTACTGTAAAACTTGCCCTTGATAGTATTTTATTGAAATTTGTTAATCTTTTCATTTAAAAAAAATATAGATTTATCATATTTTGAAAATATGGATTTATAATTTTATATAATTTTAATTTTAAAAATAATTTTATTTTATGTAGAAAATTCGTATTTCTCAAAAACCGTATTTAAATCCTTTCGAGATCGAATACTCCGTGAAGAGGTCTGCATCTCGCTCTACTAGCCCAAGAATGTGCTATAATCCATACTATCCATTAGCAGGTCTCCTAAAGAGGGTTGTAGATGCGTAATCGCAAAGGATATGAAATATCGCTTTTAAAGAAATCCGGTTTTTAAATTATATGGTATTTTATTGTAATATTATTCTTCGAAACGAAAATACATATAATGAATATCGTGCTATGAAACCAAGTGTGCGTATGGGATAGCTTGTTACCCCGTAAAGTTTTCCTAAGGTATTGTTTTAACAAATACTAAAAGCGGTGTTTATAAAATTCAAGGTATTTTAGTGAAAAAGTTCTACTATTGTTGTTTCACTTGAGAATTTTGATGAAATTTGATTCTAAATATTAGGGTTTAAGGTTACAGGTGATGTAGTAAAATTAGATTGATTAAATTATAAAGAAAAAGGGAGTTATATGTTTTAGAAAAGAATATGTCGGTATTAACTCCCCTTTTACCGATAAAAATTTGAAAAAGAATTTCAATAGAAAAGAGTAGATTTGGAAGAGACTTATTATTTAGAAAACCTAAAGAGTGGTTAAAGAAGAGTGGATGAGCTTCGTGGCGTCGCGGAAGCTCCGGAATAGGCTTTGGTCTTTGCCGGAACCAACTTGCTTGCTAACTTCTCTTTACTTCACTTGCATTGGGAACTTTTTAGAGAGTTTTGACTAGAATTTTCAGAATGGTGCTGAGCCAAGGTAGGGGGTGGTATTTATAGTGGAGAATTAGGATTTGGAAATTAAAATTGTGAATTAAAATCATTAAAATAATGTTTAATTGTGAAATGAAGGGTCTCTGTTTAATTGCTGGGAAATCAAACATTGCAGGGGAGTTAGGAGTAGGTGAAGAGGTGTGTGTGTGTGTGTGTGCAAAGCCCGAGGCTCATTGGAGCAATCCCGACCGTCGGTGCCGGTTTTTAAAGGAATTTGGCCGGTCGATTTAGGGCTTCTAGCCTCGAGATTCGTGCCAGCTGATTAAATCCCTGTTTACTCCATTTTCCACATGTTTGATTTTTCTGAACTTTTCATTTCCCTGTGTATTGCACGTGTAATCTTTTAGGCTTCCAAAAAGTTAAAAAAATAGAAAAAATAATTGTGCATGATAGGAATCAAACATAGAGGCTACGTCACAGCAGTGTAGAGGCTTTACCAGTGAGTTACAAGTTACTTCTTGCCGTTATTTGACAAAATTGACTTATAACTCAAATTCAGGTTGTAAAACTCATTTTCTGTATATTAACAGTAAAATTTTCGTACAAGATTTTAGAGTCGTTACAGGGAACTCAGGACAGCTCAGGCTTTTAAAGTCGTCCAACCAGAGTCTTTTCCTAAGATCAGGAAGGGAGTGGTCACCGGTGAAAAGCGAGCTCCTTCACGACTGTTTCTGGGTCTTTTGGAAGGTCACAACATACCAGTGGTTCTTTGCTAACTAATACCGGTGTTGCTGAACCGGAAGCGGGGTCACCAGCCAGAGATGACGCTGCGGCTGACTCGCCGTCTAATTCGGACATCGGGAAACGTCGACCTAAGGTGCCCTTAAGGAAAAAAGAAAGCTTCCCAGGCGACGACTGGCTCTCGCAAGAAGAGAAAGACTTTGTTTATGGCTGACCTTGTATCTGGCTAAGAAACCCATGTTTCCCCGACCCAAGGCATCTCTGAGCACCGGACGAATGTCGATATTATCTTTCCGGAGTCATCTACTGTGGAGAATGTCTATCTCGCAGCAGCCATTATAAAATCATTAGCAGAGGATGATGACGCTAATCTTCAGTCAATGTTATCTGCCTTTGCACAACTGGTTGCGGAAGAAGCAGAGTAGATATGGGTGCTTGCGGCTGTTGGATATAAGTGTCCTCAAGGCAATTATTGTAATTGAAAGAGGACCTATACGAGAGAACAATCTTACTCGAAATGATAGTATGCCATCTTGTTTGTCTTTACCTTTTATATGATGCGTTTTATTCACTATCACGTATCGTTTAGACATGAGATAAAGCCCTCGAATTTTGCTTGACTACCAGGATGTTGATGGAGATTATACTAATGGGGCCTGGGTAATCAATAAGCACATCCTTAAATGTCCCTAGTCGTAGGAGTATCAAGACTGGGCATCGGTACTCTAGTTTAGACTAGTGTGTACGTTTCCTGACCCAGTTGGAGAGCGATAGATGGTCCCATAGCTATTGATGTTTGACATCGAGGATTGTATACAGGTGCTCATTGGATGAGTTACACTAGATGGATTCACCGAGAACTCCTAGTTGGTAATATACCAATGTCAGATAGCAGTTCTCTGGTGACATGAGTACAGGGTAGTCCCTAAGACCTGAGGTCTCCAAAGTGTATCATGTGTGTTCCCACTATACTTAGACTTCTATTGTACACGGCTCAGAGGATTCATGCAAACAGGTTTTTGTTGGGTCTAGTCCGGAAGCACGTGGAGGCAGTGAGCGATCGAAGGGATTCGTCTCTCTCGGTATAGGGAGTTGATGTTGCGTTGTGCAAGACATGACTGCAACCACAAGTCAGTGGTCACCCTAGTGGAAATAAACTGATAAGCGTTATCAGTTGTATCTCCGATTGGTTATGAGTCCTCTGTCGCATGACTTATCGAGTTATTGGTGTTTGACAGATTCCAAACCCTATACCCGATATGCGATACTCTTAGATGAAGAGACCGGACTGTACGACGATTGTCACTGATAGACATTGCAGGGTTCATATGAACTTACTCGTTGACCTTCTTTCGCTCAATATTTAGGTAGCCATTATGTGCAGCTAGTACCGCTGATGTGTTTGTAGGTTATGGATATGATCCTGACCTACTGCCAGCATATTGTCGAGTCTTTAGAGTCCCATACAGAGGTTTCCCAGCACAAGAGAAATGATATAAGGCACGTATAGAGATATGTGCAGAAGTTCGATTAAATACGTGTATGTGATGCACGTATTTTAATCAGGTGTTTAATGATACTAGCCGATATATATATGATATAACCGAATTATTTAATTAAGTGTTGATTTAATAATTAAATGTATATTTATATATTGATATATACATACATTAACTAATATCATGTTCATTTTATTATTTCTTCTCTTTAATAATATTTATATTTTATATAAATATTATTTATACACTTTGTCATGTGTGTATATACATACAAGTATGTATAAGAATCATATAGGATTAAAGATGAGAATAAAGATATTTATTTATTTTTTTATGAATAAAAGAAAATGAGTCATTCTTTAGTAAAGTGTAGAACCTTATGACCCATTCTTGTTTTATTTTGTTAAATAAATATACATTTCTTTAGTTCTTATTTTTTTAATCCTTAGTCATTCTCATCACCATGGTTGTCTCTCTTGAGTTTTCTCAAGTGAGAAAGCGAAAAGAAAAGGAGAAGAATTTAGTAAGCTAATTATTCTACATCTCCTACTGATCATCTTATCAAGTTTAATTAGTGGGTTGCTTCATTTTGATGAGATCAATTTGAAGCTAAACCTTGTGTTGGAGTTATCTCAAGATGAATCATCTTTGGCAAGGAGATCACCGAGCAAGATTGTTCCGGGTTTCGTGGAGACTAGCCGGAGTCCAAGGAGAGGTGGCTAACGCGCTACAAAGGTTGTAGCACTCTAAACTTGCTCTCTTTTCTTTTTACAATAGCATCTATTTGATAATCTTGGTTAGGTTTTGGTTCTATGTTTGAAAAATTATTGTTTTCTATTTCCGCCGTGGTTTGTGAATGTCACGACCCTAGTACCAAAACCCCACTGTGGTATTAGAGCTGAATCAAATACTTGTAATTGCATTTGGTGACAAATGAATTCATATAACCATTTTTTAAAACCAATTCCTCGTTATTTTAAAACTTTTCGAAAACCAACGAATATACTTGCTTATTCTCGCGTTCTGAGGCTCACGGTTCGGACCGAGCACCCCGTGGATGCGCGAGAGCGACCTCGGGTTGTCCCTGAGGGCTTGGGTGGGTCCTTACTACCCGAGACCATCGAAAAGTGGCCTTAGATGTGGGCTGGACCAGCCAGCATACGGCTGTGTGCTGGCTGATCCAACAGCCAACCCATAGCCATAAATCCATGGCCATGGGTTAGGGGCTCCACCTAATGCCCATCGAGATCCTATGATTCATGCCTGAGGTCCCTTCGGAGTCTCGGGCAGTTTTTGGGTCGTTCGTGACTCATTTTGAGCAAGATATGCAATGGTTTTTGGATGCAGAGTGGACTTAAATTTCAGTTTTTGGCAATTCAAGTTTGCGACTCCGCCGGTTGTTGAATTCATTGGCCATAGTTATGAAATGACACAATTAAAGTGTTTAGTCGAGTTAATTCATTGGCATATGGTGATATGCGGTGTTTAACGCCGACGAATTGATGTGTTCAATTCAACGGGGGTGCACAAGTGAGTCTGAGATGTTGGTTTGTTAGAATGTGTTGGATTGTCGCGAAATGAATACGCCCCATGTAGAAGTGTGATGTTGCGATAAGTGTTATTTCCATTCAAGCTTGTAGCCATCTTGAATATTCATTTGTTCGGGATGGGCTCCAACTTGTGACCGCCGTTTCCGCTTTATATATATTCTTTGTTTCGAGACTTAGCGGTTCACATGTGGTCGTAGTCGCCGCTTTATGTATTATTATTTGTCGGGACACGATCAGGCTACGATCGTTGTCACCGTTGTATTAATACAGGTTTAGAATTACCCTACGAAGAATTGCATGGGCAGTCGGGTTCTAGATTATAGCGGGTGGCCATCTCAAGGAATTGAGATCGGGTCACTCGAGTTTAGGATTGGCGGGTTGCTTGCCGCGCTTGTAGGGGGATAGGATAGATCAGCGGAGGAGTGCTCAAGTCACCGGATTTGAGAAAGTGTCGAGTGGCCTTTTCATGATGATGATGTTGGGTTGCCTCGTTTCTTAGGTTGCCTGGTAGCTTTCCACGCTCATAGGGGTCTACTTTTGGTTATGCATGGGCTATTCACACGACCGGGGAATGTCATATTTCATTTATGGTTCGAACAAAAGGCGGGATTCCTAGGTAATCCGATAATTCCTATTCTGTGATATTCATTATTTGCTTGATATGTTTACCTGCCTCTGATAATATTTATCACTTAGCTGTAATGATCATTATCTGCCTGCGATGATATATTGATATATATGATATATAGAGTATATATAAATAAATGCTATATACGTTTTGCATCCGCGCTAGCCCTGCCCCCGCCCTGCCGTAAGTTAAGTAACCTTACGGTGAAGACCCGGGGCCCCGTAGCGAATGCGGATGGCATATATATGCATTCTATTTTCTTTTCATACTTTTTCTGTGATTGTGTGAAGAGATGCTAGGTAATGAGATTATCTAAATGATGGGATTGCATTGATTCAGATTAATGCAAAGATAATAAATCTAAAATATATTGTAGAAACCAAATATCAGATATTAGTGTTATAGTCGATTCTTTTGCTTTGTATTGAGGTATTCGGTTAGGAATATCCTGCACCTCATTCGACGAGAAAAGAGCCTAGATCCCTTCACAGAGAATGACCTCTTTGGCAAAAGATTGTGTTACTATAAGTTTGCAAATTGAATAGACGTATCCTATTGCTTTGCACAGAGGTATTCAGATAAGAATCCTGCACCTCATTCAATGAGGTAAGAGCCCTGATCCCTTCACGGGGAATCCGTACTTAAGCAATAGTCTGAGTAACTATAAATTTACAAAACCATTTGGTTCCTACAATGAGATCAAGTTCACTACGTTAAAGATTTTCTTCAAAACTAGCCATAGCCCTCTGTCATTGTAAACAACCATAAACTTTCTGTACAACTTTCTGTACATTTTTTTCAAAAATACAGAAATGGGTACTTTTGCCTGAGCACAAGTTATAAATTTGTTTTGCTTTTTAATAGCAAGAAGGAGGTTGTAGCTCATTGGTAAGACCTTGCACTGCTGAACCAAAGTACCAGAGTTCAAATCCCGTTAGCCACATTAATTTTTAATTAATTTTCTTTTAAATTTTTTAGAAGCCAAGAGCCTACACGTGCATAACTCGTAAAAACTAAAAGTCACATATAAAACAAACTGGCCCAGGGGGTAGACCAACAGTTGAGGAACACGTGGTGAAAAGATAGGGCCCGACTCGGTTGACTCGGGCCGGCGGCGCGCCTGAATCGACCGGCGCCGCCGGCCTAACTCGGCCAAATCCGAGTTGGTCCTTCTTGGCTCCTGTGTCATTTTGACTTCCCATAACTCCTGTATAGTTTAAATTCTCTGCACAGTAATAGAGACAATAAAAACACCTATTTACTCCATTTTTAATACAATTTTTAATACATTTTCTCACACCTTTTCACCTACCCTAACCCTAATCTTTTCCTATAAATACCACCCCTACACACACACCCCTCACTCACAAATTTTGTCCAAACTCTCAAGAAAACTCTCTAGAAATTTTGTGTGCAAGTGGAGTTAGCGAAGGGCGAAACTCTGGCGAATTTCCGACGACGACCCTAGGAGCTCCCGGCGACGAACGACGCACCAGAACCTACTACCAATCCCTTTCTCTCTCCTCTAATCTGAAATCCCGTAAGTCCCTCCTCTCTCTTCAATTTGCTATTCTAAAAACTCGTATTTCTAAAACCCGACGGAAGCGGAGTTAATCCGACTTCCTGTTCGGTTTTCTTTAAAAAGTGCAATTTTCATTAAACACAACCATACCAAACTCTCACATCTTGACTATTAAACATTAACAAAACATCATGAAAAAGTTTCATAGCAAAATATTTCATATTGTAATTTTATCGTACTTTTTCAATAAAATACTATATAGTTTAGTTTTGACACAAAACATCATTAATCTTGCTATACCTTTAGATAGATCACGAGATAATGACCTACCTCCTCACAACACTCATATGCATAGCACGATGACTTTCGGGAATATAGAATACGGGAATACGAATTTTACACTTAAATACCTTTTACTTATAAAAACCATTTTCTACAAAATTACGTATTTTTAAACAAATTTTTGCAAAGCGCCGTTACAACCCATTTGGGGAAACCGTTCAGGATGGTGCGGATTATTGCACATCCTCGGGCTTAGTAGTGCGAGATGCAGACCTCCGCAAGGAGCATTCGGTCTCGAGAGATTTAAGAAAAAATACAAATAACTTAAGAAAATAAGATTTCTAGAAATATAATAAATTAAAATTATTATATATATATATATGTATGTATGTATGTATGTATGTATGTATCATCAAAATATCTATTTTTGATATAATATAAATATTCCAACTTTTCTAAGTCAAAAGAATCACTTTACATGAAAATACCATGCAATTCCATACAAGTGCAATACTTTACAATTAAATACCATATATTATGAAATTAGGTTTTATTCGGTAGAAATATCACATATATAAAATATACATCTATGAAAAATTTAAAGACGATAATTAAATACTTGAGGTGTATTTTGAAAATTATACAAAATTAATTTTACATAAAACCCCCTCAAGTTTTATAAATTACAATAAAGACTCTAGTAAATATAGGTTTAAGCGGAACTAATCTCTTGAGACTCAGCGAGCCGGAGAAGTGGGTGCTTACCTATTTAAGGTAAACAACTTAATAAACGGTGTTATCAACACGGTAATCGTCTTTAAAAAAGACACAAATCCTGCCGCCCATATGCAGCGGTTACCGATAACATTAAAAACCTAATTCAGGATTCAATTTCTTTTCTAATTGTTCTGACTCAGACTAAGTCTCATTATAATAATCTGACTTGAATATGATTCAAGTACAAACTACAATTCAATATGATTCCATGAATCCATATAATCAATCTGTTCAAACTATTCAATCTATATTGACTGAACCGAACCATGGATATACTTCCATTTACATGATTCTCCAGTCACATCCATGATTCTCCAGTTATATCCATTTACTGATATCATAGTTTCGGCAAGTCATCCCATTATACAATATATATTATAGGACAATACAAGTTGCAATACAATACAAACCATACAATCAGAATATCGCGGGGTTTAAGAGGTAGATTGGTATGGAAGGTGTTAGAAGTGGCACGAGACTGCAATCATTAAGACACCTAACCTGAATTCAATCGCCGTTATTTCGGGCATTCTAACGGAGCCTTGTATTCCATTTGCCTTTAGTGTCTGGCATATAGAGACTCCTCTCGTATACACTGGCCTCTTCTATACCAAGCTACAAACAATAGCATTAACAATATAATATAATTTTAAAAGCTACACTCTCTCTCTGTCTATTCTACTTCTCCCTTATCTTTGGGACTTACCGAGCGATTGTTCGCTGACGATATTCCTTCTCTTTCTTTTTTGGAATGTTGTCAGGTGATTCAGACCTTCAAGAGATCGAGCCCAGTGCCGAAGACTTGGACCAGTTTACTAAAGATCCCGAGCTGTAGTTACACTTGTACCTTTTCTTTTACATTCTGTATTCTCCTTTTCTTTTATACCACTGTTTAGGCATTGCTTTTCATTTCCATGTATTTACTTTTCCATGCATTATACAAAAGAATGTTAATAAATAAAGTTGTTGTTCATTACATTTGTCTCTTGTATATATTTCTTTTATATTGCTTAGTTACGCTTAGCGTATTTACTTCAAAATAAATACGTAGCGGCCAGTCGCGTCCCCTTCACCGTACGCCGGGAAGCGGGGCGTGACAGTCATTTCAGGAAGTAGAATATTTAGTATTCGTGCTACATTTGTTAACCATAGTTAACGCGTAGTGTACGGTAGCTAAGTGATATCTTCCTGCTTGCATATGATGCGATTGGTTAGGGCATTCGTATGATTTTGTTAACCATAGTTAAGGGTCATGGGGGTGGGTCTAAAACAGTCATGAAATAACAGGTTGAACTTGACTAGCGACTTATGATTTATTGACCATAGTTAAGGTCATAAGCCATTAAGACTAAAACCGATATCGGGAGTTTCAAGCGTTGAAACTTGTAATGAGATTTTATACCTTCTATGGAGTGGGGTGACTTTTTGACCTTAGTCAAGGTTACCATGCCATGATAGTTTAGATCCCGATTCTCACTGTGAGTAATAGTTACTCTCGGGAGATTTTCTATAAATGATCCCGGCTAATTCTCCTTTTAAGGTTTGAAGGAGAATTTGACAAAACAGTGGGAGACCGGATTAGATAAATTAATTAACCAATCTAATTTAGGATAGAGTGCACGACGAGTGTTTTTTTCTCTCTGGCAGCGACTTTAGACCGACCTTAAAGTAAAAACTCGTAAACCAAGTTAACCGAACCTTTTTATAATCAACGGCTTTGGAATGCCCTGAATGCCTTATTTCACGATATAGTCCTATATGTCCTTACCCCTCCCACTATCCCATTTCACGACATAGTCGCATATGTCCTTAGCCCTCCCACTACCCCTTTTTCTTCCTCCAGAACACTCTATATCCGATACAGAGATCCATATTATATGGAAGGTCATCTTGTATAGTTACATAAGAACTCGAAGAAAGTGTTTCAGTTGAGAATAGCCGCTGGTTCATAAGAAAGTGAATTGTATATGATACAATTCATTTGTCTCTCATCTCCATCTTATCTCAAGTTTGAAAGCTTCTTAAATAAGGAGTATATACCAGTTATGCTTGTTGGATAGTCTTCTTCCAATCTCGATACTGGAGCTGAAAGGAAGGGTAAAAAGAAAACCAACTAGTATAAGTCCGGTATATACAAGGTAAGATAGAAAGACAACAATAGGGGTTGAAGTGAGCGGAAAGGAAAATGTAACTATTGTTATGACCCTAGACAGTGAAAGAGGCATTACTAGGAATACCCGGCCACCCCTTGAAACATTTTGATATTTCAAGTTTTCTGTGTAAATGTAATTGAAACTCTTTTCTCTATTAATTTTGACTCTTGGGTATAAAAGTACCAGATTAGAATCCTATATCTGTAACTTATTACAGATGTTGAAAAGGAGTAAATTATTGAGAAAGGGTGATTTGTTCCTCAATGTTGGATTTCGGAGCAATTGTTGCTATTGGGTAAATCACCTGGTTTTTCTTTTCAGCAAACTTTTGGTTTTGAATATCTGTTATTATGCACCAACTTTTAAAAATTAATATATCCGTTTCTTTATTTGATAAAGTAGGATATGAATTTTCTAAAATTATGTTCTGAACATTTACCTTTATCATTAGATAATTGGGTAAGGTGCATATAGATAACGGAGGAAACATTCTTAACCAAAATAGAGTTTTCAAATTACAATACACATAGAATGAGTTAATGAACTCATATGACTTATACATAATGATGTATGTTGTCTGGTGTCCATCTGGACAAGGGATTGGTACTCATATTTCGTTCCGTTTTCCTATGAGTTCTCTGATTTTATACACGCATTCTTGTTGAAATGCATAGTCCAAACATTTGAGAAGTTCATAGGGTATAAGAATAAAGTAGAGAACCAATTGTTGAAAGTATTAAGATTCTTCGAAGTGTTCGAAAATATGGATACTTATGCTAGGTATTCCGTAGTTATATAATTGAGAATTTGATTCTCTCTGATTACTCATCCATTGGTGCGCTCCATGATGAGTAATGCTAAATCGCTTTTTCAATTAAGAGATGCACTAGAAATAGATGCATATTAATTGATACTGGTTCTACCTAAATTAGTGCCTCAAATTCTATATGTGAAATAAAATGGGTTATCGTCTTAAGATTGTTAAGATGTTGAGTTGTCCGGCTTATGATTAAAACCAGAATCCGGATAAAATTAAGGCATGTTTCAGTAATGGCAGTTTATGGGTTATCCCGGGCATTGACGAGGGATTAACTTTATACCATTTTCGGGATCAAAAGTTATTTTGTTCTCGGCACGCCACCTTTTTAGAAAAGGAATTTCTTGCATAAGAAATTAGTGGTATATGGTACAATTGGAAGTGATTTCAGAACTATAAACGGTTACTAAAAATTTAGTGTAACCTGAAAATTCAATTGACCCTGACAAATCTTAGCCTACTCTACAGATTTAGTAGGTGAATTCAGCTGCCTGAAAGTTACTACGGTTTCCTCGTTGATGGTGATAAGGAGGCTTGCATCATGTGATGATGACTCTACTAGTAATCAATAAGACATAAGAAGTGGTGACTTCCGACTGATGGCTGGATGTCGAGTTATCCTAGTTGGACATCATGCACTGCAATAAAGTGTGCACTTTGTTGGGTACTCGTGAAGGGGTAAAACCTATTAGGAGTAAGTAGACATTACGAGATCAGTGCAAATAGAAAAGTACTAACCCAATAAGGCTAGACTTGTAGTAAAATGTTTTCATCAAATACTCGATGTGGATTGTGATGAACTATTATTTCAGTGTCTGTGCTGAAGTCCATACGGTATAACTTTCCATTGTTGTCTTTCATGACTATGATATCTGACATATGGATGACTATAACGTCTTTCAAAATTGGATTTAGAAGTATACATGTATATGACTCTGCCAGAGGGTTATCTTAGTCAGTAGGAGCAGCGATAAGTGTGCAAGTTGCTTAAGTCTATTTTTAGACTAAAGCAGGCATAGCGGAAATGGATCATCTATTTTGATGTCACGGTCAAAATATTTGACTTCATCAAAATGAGAGATAAACCTGGTATTTGTAAGAAGGTAGTAGGGAGTGTTGTCAGATTTCTCATATGGTATGTGGATGACAAGCTCATGATAGGAAGTGATGTTGCTATACTGCAAACGGTAAAATAATGGTGGTCACGAATATTTCTCCATACAGAATATGGATGTCAGTCCAATCCTAGAGGAACATAGGGTAGTGGTGAAGAGTATTTGATATTCTTAATGTTTGGTAATGGTAGCCTCCTGAAGGAGGTGGTTACCGATTCTAGCTTCCCAGGTAACATGGGAGACAGAGCGTCTGTCACGAGTTATAAGTTTACCCTCTTTTGAAGAGCAGCATAGTGGAAAGAGTTCTAAGTGAGATACTAAGGTAGTCGCGGCGCTGGATGCTGATTATGAATCAGCAAAGGATACCGCCTGAGAATTCGCTGGATATAATTGTTCATTTATGAACATAATCCTATCATCTGTCCAGACAAATACTAAGGCATGTATCGCTCAGTCCGAGAGATATTTGATTTCCGCGAAGTTGAGATTCAGGGAGAAACAGATAGATGCATTATGCTTGGTCTACTTATTGAGCCTAGTTCTCGAACACAGTTTGCGAAACTATTAGTTCAGAAGTTGGGTATGCGATACCGCAATGAATGGCCTTAAGTGCAAGTGGAAGATTATTGAATATAGGTGCCCTCAAGGCAATTATTGTAATTGAAGGAGGACCTATACGAGAGAACAATCTTACTCGAGATGATAGTATGTTATCTGGTTTGTCTTTATTTTTCATGTGATGCATTTTATTCACTATCACGTATCGTTTAGATATGGGATAAAGCCCTAGTATTTTGCTTGACTACCACGACGATGATGAAGATCATGCTAGTAGGGCCTGGGTAGTCGATAAGCACATCCTTAAATGTCCCTAGTTATAGGAGTATCGAGTCTGGGTATCGGTACTCCAGTTTAGACTGGTGTGTATGTTTTCTGACCCGGTTAAAGGGCGATAGCTGGTCTCATAGCTATTGGTGTTTGACATCGAGGATTGTATACATGTGCTCATTGGATGAGTTACACTAGATGGACTCACCGAGAACTCTTAGTTGGTAATATACCAATTTCAGATAGCAATTCTCTGATGATAGGGTGCACGCATTTCATACAGCACTTGCCCAAGCTATGGCCAGAGGACTGACCTTGGATGATAAAGTTGCGGCTATGGAAGCGATGGTGCAGAACCATATTGCTGAAACGCGTGTACTTGACAATAAGCTCGCTGAACACCATGGCCAAAAGGAAGAGACTGTAGCCCTGCTAGCCACTTTGGAGGAGAGAGAGAAGGAGCTTGAATAGAGGAGCAAATATTTTGCCAACTTGCTAGGAGCTCCACCTTCTTTATATATATATATATATATATATATATATATATATATATATATATATATATATATATATATATATTGTAACCCTTTTACAGATTGTATCTTTTAAACATTTTGATTCATGAATAAAAGATATCTCTTTTCATATTTTCATCTCTCTGTCTCTTGATTGTCCTGAAATGGCGTGGATTAGTTTATTCACTCGTTTTGGAGTGTTTAGTTTACCCTTCCTTTATGCTTATAGGCAAACTCACCCTAATGTTAAATATAGATAACCCCTTTTTATGATAGAAGTCCGTTTGGTTTGTGGTACTGGGTTAAGTCCATCATACCGTTGCATTGATTGATATTTCCCTGATATGTAATCCCTAACGTTATGAACTTGATTTCATCATAGGAACCAAGTAGTTTTGCTTATTTATAATTACGTAGACTATTGTTTAAGTGCGGATTCTCCATGAAGGGATCAGGGCTCTTACCTCATCGAATGAGGTGCAGGATATTTCTAACCGAATACCATGACTCAAAGCAAAAGAATACGAAAACAATTTTAGTGACACAAACTTTTGCTTAAGAGCGAACTTCCATTGACGGGATCAAGGCTCTTCCCTCATCGAATGATGTACTGGATATTCCTAATCAAATACCTCGATGCAAAACAAAATAATCGACTAAAATTTCCTTTTTTAGAAAAAGTGGTTCCTACAATGTATAGGTTTATTTTACCTTGCATTAATCCTATTAACGCAATCCCATCATTTAGATAATCGTATTATCTAGCATCTTTTCACACAATCATCACATAAAAGCATGAAAGTAAATAGAATACACGTATATGCCATTCACATTCGTCACAGGGTCTTCACCACAAGGTTTCTTAACTTACTGCAGGGCGGGGACAGGACTAGCGTGGATGCAAAACATATACTGCATATATATATATATATATATATATATATATATCTTATATATCTTATATATCAATATATTATTACACGCATATAATCAAATTACAACATGTAGGATAAATCATCACAGGCAGGTAATTATATCGCAAGCATAGAATGAACATCACAGAAATGGAATGGTCGGATTACCTAGGAATTCCGCATTTTGTTCAAACCTTAAACGATATGCGAAATTCCCCAGTCATGTGAATAACACGTGTGCAGCCAGAAACAGACCCCTATGAGTGTGGCAAGTCATCTGCCAATTCGAGAAACGAGACAATCCATCATTATCAACATGAGGGTGCCACCCAACACTTTCTCAAATTCGGTGACTCGAGCACTCCTTCACAGGTCTATCCTATACTCCCTATAAGCGCGACAAGCAACTCGCCAACCCTAAAATCGAGTGAGACAGTCTCAACGTCTTGAGATGGTCATCCGCTGCAATTTAAGATCTGGTTGCCTGTGCGTTTCTCCGCGTGGTAATCCCTAAACCTATATTAATACAACGGCGATATCGACTGCAACTAAGTTGAGTCCTGACAAAGAATAACAAATCAAGCGGTGACTATGGCTACATGTGAACCGCTACACCCCAAAAAAGAATATACATTTAGCAGAAATGGCGGCCACATTTTCGAGCTCGTCCCGAATAAAAGATTATACATAGGTTTGACATGAAATGAAAAAGTAAACACATCATATCACAATTCCGCACGTGGCTATTCATTTCGCGACAATCCAAACAAGCAACATAATATATCACAATATATAAAACGTGCAACCCTATCGAATTGATTGAATCAATTCGTCGACGTTAAACACTGCGTATCGCATATGCCGACGAGTTATATCAATTAAACATTTTAATCTATTTAACTCATCGCCCATGGCCAACAAATCATAAAAATGTCGATACAAAACTGTTAATTCATACATATCGTATACGCCGACGATATAACTACATTAAACACTTTAATCTTGTTTATACCGTTGTAGAAGGCTAACGAATCAAACATCTATCTAAGTCGAAGCAATAATTTTGAAAATTGAAAACACTATTCACTTCGAAACTAAAAGCCGTTATCTCGCACGCATTGCATACACCGATGATATAAACCATTAAACATTTTAATCTAGCTTATATCATCGCCCTAGGCCAACGAATCATACAACTTTCGAAGCCTACTCATAGATTTCAAAAATTGAAAACACTATTCATTTCGACACTAAAATCGACACTTTTTGGCTCCGAAATGTGTCGACGCGGACTTTAAATGCGCCCGAATTTCACGTGAACCACCGGCATAAAATTAATGTCACTTGAGAGGAGTTTGGGGGGTGGCACGACCCTAACCCACCTTTACGGTGGCCTAGTGCCCTGCCAGACCCGAAAGCACCCAATGGGTGCTCTCGGGTCACCAACCTCCCTCGAGAGCACTCTTAGGTGCTACCGGGTGGGGTTGGTCCCATCCTACCCCCTTCCAATCGATATTACTGCGTATAGTGAACACTTCCAATCGATATTACTGCCTGTACACGACAAAATGAGCTAAAATGAATCGATTTTAATTTATATTTCCAAAATAGTGAACACTTCACATTGAAACATGGTTTTGTAATTTCAATTAGTCACTAACAATTGCAATGTTATCAATTTGGCTCTGATACCATGTTAGTGGATGGGGCTAGGGTCGTGACGCCCATGTCCACGGCGGAATCACATAACAAAAATTTTATGTGAGCTTAACCCTATTGGAATCACAAAGATCACACAAATAACATAGCAATTGAGAACTACAAATAAATAGAGAGCAAAGAGAAGAGTCTACAATCTTTATAGCATCTTCACATGCACCAATGGAGAATCCGGACTCATGCTAGACTCCGCAAGCTCCTGGAAGCGTCCCCACGCCGACCGCCTCGCCGTAGATGATCCGCAGTGAAGCCGCGATGCCCGTAGCTTCAACTCCTCTATCTTGAGGAGTTACTCCACTTCGTCGCTCGCTATACGCTAATGGAGGTGAGTGGGTTAATGGGAACTCTCCGGATTTTGGTTTCTCCCACCGAGGCAACTTTTGCCTTTGGAGTAAAGAGCTCCAAGATTTTGTTGAAGAGGAAGAAGAAGAAGAAAAATGGATGGCTCAAAAAAGAATTCTCTCAGTTCTATTCTTATCTCACCCATATTTAAAGAGAAGGGTCCCACTACTTATAATATTAACATAACATATGTGTGTGTGTATGTATACTATATGTATTATAACATTAAAGAGTGATATATATATATATAATGAAATTTGTATATGTACCACATACATACATATGTCATGTATCAAATACACAACCGGCCATCCATATCATCTCAGTATTAAATACTGCAGAGAGTACGTGTATCATATATCATACACATTATACTAGAAACCGCAAAAATACGGTTATCAAGTCAACACTTGACTTAATATTTCGGATTTTACACCGGCTAGTATTACTGGACATTCGATTAAATCAATCATTTAATCTAAGTCCCATACGTATCAAATACGCACGCCACATCAATTTTTGCCCGGGCATGCACTTTCGTTGCGGGACTCTAAAGACATGTCTATACGATGGTAGTAGGTTATGTTGGATCATATCCGATCAAATTCGAAACACTTTCAGATCCAATCCCCTGGCGGGATAACCCACAAGCACGTCAGTGGCACTAGCTGTACATAACGGCTATCCAGGTACGATCAAGATAAATGCAGGTCGATGAGCGAACTCATCTGGACCCGACAAAGTCTATAAGTGACAGTCTCGGTACAGACCGGTCTCTTCGTCTGAGAGTATCGCATGCCGGGTCTGGGGTTTGAAATCTGTTAGATCCCAATAACTCAATAAGTCGTGTGACAAATGACTCATAACCAACCGGAGATACAACTAATAACACTTATCAATTTATCTCCACTGCGGTGGCCACCGACTTGTGGTTGTAGTCATGTCCTGCACAGCGCGACATCAACTCCCTATATCAGAAGAGATAAATCCCCTCGACCACTCACTGTCTCCATATGCTTCGGTATTATATCCAACAAAAACCTGATTGCTCGACTCCTTTGAGCCGTGGTAGGGTAGAAGTCTAAGTATAGTCAGAACACATATAAGACACTATAGTGATCTCAGATCTTAGGGACTACCATGTACTCATATCACCAGAGAACTGCTATCTGACATTTGCATATTACCAACTAGGAGTTCTCAGTGAGTCCGTCCAGTGTAACTTATCATATGAGCACCTGTATACAATCACCGGAGTCAAACACCAATGGCTATGAGATCAGCCATCATCCCATACAGGTCATAAAACGTATACACTAGTCTAAACTGGAATACCGATACCCAATCTCGATACTCTTACGATTAGGGACTTTAAGGATATGCTTATGGACTACTAGGCCCCACTAGTATGATCCCTATCACAGTCCTGATAATCAAGCAAAATCCTAAGGGATTTATCTCATGTATTATCGATACGCGACAACGTATACACATGACAGATAAAGACAAACCAGATAGTATATTATCGTCTCGATTAAGATTGTTCTCCGTATAGGCCCTCCTTCAATTACAATAATTGTCTTGAGAGCACCTATATCCAACATATCCAACCCCTCCCATTTTCTTTTCTCATTCTTATATTTGCATTCTTTCTCCTCTTTAGCTCCCCTTCTTCTTCTTTATCTCTTACCCTCTTATGAGTTGAGAATCTAAGGGATTAAAAGATAATTAATTCATCGTATCACTCTCTACATTTTCTAAATACTCTAGATTAGCAAACTAGGTTATTTAGTTACTTCGTTAGTGAAGTTTTAGCTTGAACCACAAACTCTCGGGTGGATTATCTTTGACACGAGGAGGCCAATGTCCAAGCTTGATCTCAACAGACTGAGAGCTAAGGAAGAGAATTTCGAAGACCTGAAGGACACGAACATATAGGTATAATCACTATCCGAGTAGATCCTATATTGTTTTTGCTAGTTAGGGCTTATGGTAGATCTAGGGAACATAGTTGATGTTACTTGCTAAAAACTTGTTTTTTGCAAATTCCGCCTCTCTACAAATCCTGTAGAGTGAGCAACATCAACTTACACAATATAGAGGCTTAACCAATGAGCAACAAATTGTTTCTTGAACATTATTTATCAAGAATTACTTATAACTCGAAATCCGAACAGAATACAATATCTTTTGTGAATTAAAACAAAAGGGATGATGCATGAATTTTAGGGTCGTTACAACCCTCGTCGGCTTCGGATTCATGAAGGAGGATGTCGGAAGAAGAAGTCGCCAACGCTCTTGAGGCGAGGATACAGATCATCCAGAGCTTGAGGTGTTAAGAGAAGAAAGTACCGGGTATAATTTTGATAATTTTTGGTTTCAATACAATTTTCATATAATTATCGAGAATATTGTTTACTAATACTTGTCTATTGATAACATTATAATTCATACCCGAATTCAATGACTTTCCGACAACGACGGTGACGAGTGAGCTCGAGATGGAGTGGAAAAGCATAAAACGGGCGCGCATTGACGAATAACTCCATTTCGTACGTTTTTACATTTTAAGACGTTGTAAAATACAATTATATGAATGATATGTTAATTATATTTCGTATCGGATTCTCAGATTCTATAATTTCATGAAGTTGTTTAAGTAATGGATTTTATTTCAATATCGTATTGTACGTATCGGATTTGTGTTTATTATTTATTTTCTTTGTTTTGACTTGATTGTGGAGTGGATTGGCTTTGTATACGGCACAACCGCGTGTATTATGATGTGTATTGGTTGTTTGTTGGTTATAATATTGTAACAACCCTAAACTTTCTGTACAGAAATTTTTCAAAAATACAGAAAGGAACACATAAGCCCGAGCACAAGTTATAAATTCGATTTGCTTTTGAACAGCAAGAAAGCACTTGTAGCTCATTGGTAAACCCTTGCACTGCTGTGACGTAGCCTCTATGATCGAATCCCTCCGGCCACATATATTTTTTAATTGATTTTTCTTTTAATCTTTTAGAAACCCAAAGGTTTACACGTGCACTACACGTAAAATGAAAAGTCACAAAGTAATCAAACATGTGCACTGAAGTATACCAAGCAACATGAATACGTGGCTAAGATCCCACCACCCATCACCGGATTTGGACCGGCGAGAATACATGGAGGGCCAGCACTGCCGGGTAAGCCCGTAGGTATTGCTCCAAATTTTTTTGCCTAGCACCTTTTGGCCTATCCCACTTCCCCAATACTGTTTGATTTCTCTGTAAATTAACGGAGAGATTAAATTCACCTTTTAAATCCATACTTTAATGCATTTTTTAATTCATTCTTCATACCCTAAACCCTAATTTTCCCTATAAATACCACACCACATTTCACCCCTCCTCATTCAGAAATTCTATACAAAAACTTTCTAAAATTTCCAAGTCCAAAGTTATACAAGTGGAGTTAGCAAAGGTCGAAATTACGGCGACGTTTCGGGAAGATTCCGGCGACGAAACGACTCCTCGACGATTCCAATAGCTTCCACTCTCTCTCCTCTTGTTTTATAATCAATAAGTTCCCATTTTCCCCCTTCTCTTCTATTAAAAAGAAATCACTTTTCGAAACTAGTCGAAAGCGGAGTTAATCCGACTTCCGATTCTATTTTAACTAAAAACACAATTTTTCTTTAGAACAAATCCGCCATCTTTTTGTATATTGTTTAACAAACATAATACAACATTCACAACAAGTTTCATCTCAAAATAATATAAATTGCAACTTCTATTCCATCTTTACGGTAAAATACCATCATATTACATACGACATTGTTTATTCAATTTAACCATAATACCTTTAGAGAACTCACAAGGTAATAACCTACCTTATCACAACACGCATTTTTGACATAGCACGATAACTCTTAGGACATTAATTTATGGGAAAATACGAGTTTACATTTAAATACCATAAACATTCAAAAAAAACCGTTTTCTTTAAAAGTATATTACTTAATTCCTTACAAATACGTCTTTACAACCTATTTTAGGGAACCCCGATCAGGATGGTGCAGCTTATCGCACATCTTCGGACCTAGTAGAGCGAGATGCAGACCTCCGCAAGGAGCATTCGATCTCGATGGAATTTTTAATACAATTTTTAAGAAAAATGTGATTTCTATTTAATAAATAAGTTATATATATATATATATATAATCAAAATATCTACATTAAGTATACAATATATATATTCCATGTTTTCTAAATCAAAAAAATCACCAATTTCATGAAACTACCATTACAATTCAATACAATTCCAATATTACATTAAAATATTATATGTAATCTAGGTTCTATTCACTAGAAAACTTCATTTTTTTTTAAATTACAACTATGAAAACCCTAAAGAAAATAATCAAATACTTGAGGTGTATTTTGAAAATGTATTAAAAGTATTTTCATAAAATCCCTTCAAGTTATATTAATTTACAATAAGGACCCTAGTAAACATAGGTTTAAGCGGGACCAGTTCTCTTGAGCCTCAGAAAGCCGGAGAATATGGGTGCTTGCCTATCTAAGGTAGAAAACCTAATAACGGTGTTATCAACACGGTAATTATTTTGGAAAAAGACACAAATCCTGCCATTCATGTGCAGCAGTTACCGATAACATCAAAACTAATTCAGGACTTCAATTTCTTTTTAAGTGTCAGACTCAGACAGAGTCTCAATCTAATCAATCTGACTTGAATTCAATTCAACTATAACTACAATACAACATGAATCCATTTATACCAGAATTCAATTTATATCAACATGACTCGACTGAACCGAACCATGGATATACTCTGATTACATTACTATCCATTTATATCTATTCTGGTTGCATGATATCATGGTTTCGGCAAGTCTTCCATTACAAAACAAACCATACAATCAATACAAAAAACATTACGGGGTTTTAAAGGGGTAGACTAGTCGGAATGTGTTAGAAGTGGAATGAGACGGTCATTTTAATACACCTAACCTGAATATCCATTGCTGTTGTACCGTGGCTTAACGGTTCCTTGTGCTCCGTATATCTTAGTCTCCGGAATAGTGAGACTCCTCTAATATCCACTGGTATATTCTGTACCAAGTTACAAACAACTGCGTTAACAGAACAAAGATAACATTATACAGTTATATTCTCTTTTCTGTCTATTCTACTTCTCTCTTTCTTTGGGACTTACCGAGCGATTGTTCGCTAACGACATTTCTTTTCTTCTTTCTTTAGAATATTGTCAGGTGGATCCGACTCACTAGAGATCGAGCCCAATACTGAAGACTTAGAGCAGTTTGCCATCGACCCAGAGCTGTAGGCACTTATATATACTTTTCATTTCAGTTATGTCATTGTTTAGGTATTGCTTTCTATTCTTGTATTTACATTTGCAGTTGTACTTGTAAAGAATTGTTAAATAAATAAAAATTGATATTCATTTATATTCATATCTCTTGTGTACATTTTACTTTATATTGCTTAGATACGCTTAACGTGTTTATTTCTGAGTAAATATGTAGCGTGATCCGTCCCATCTCTTTACCGTATACCGGGAAGTGGGGCGTGACAAATATCAGTAATTGAATTGAATTTGTATCGAATTCTCAAAAACCACACAATACCTGCTCTCTTTTTTTCCTTTGTATGCAGCTTATTTTGTAGTGCAATTTCGACGAAATAACTTATTCCGTCGGAAATTACCCGACAGAATAAGCTGCATATGTACAGAAAAATTTTGCCCAGTTTTTTCGGTCTTATTCCGTCGGATAATTTCCGACGAAATAAAGTTCCCAACGAAATAAAATAAGTACCCTTCGAAATATAAGTTATCTCGTCGTAATTTATTCCGTCAGATATGAGCCGACGAAATAAGTTTATTTCGTCCGGTTACGCCCCACGAAATAAATAAAAGGGGCAATATTCTTGTAGCAAGGTTGTTAAGAATATCATACAGATTACCGATTTATCTTTCAAACTTAAATGATTGTTATCCATCCAGAATTTATTTTTAAAAAAAATTTGTAAGAGTCAATAAGAGGCAGACGGTCAATGATGTAGTTGTTAGAACCAAGACAAAAATATGAGGGAGGAGAGGAGCAAGGGAGCTTCCTTTGAGCTTTTGCCAACTCATCACTCACTGGAATTTTGATCCCAAATTTGAATTCTACTTCCATTTTCTAAAGGAAGTGGGGGCCTGTTAGGGGAGCGATGGTCGCCGTTTCTCCGAGCGAGCTGCTCATGCAGCGGCGATGTTCTTCCCACTGCTCAATTTGAGCCGTGGAAAAGAAAGGGGTGGGCCCCTCCTAATTCTTTTTTTTAATTAAAAGGTTACGAGTTTGCTAGTTTTTTTTAATTAAAAAAATAAATAAATGATGAGCCCCTCTTTTAATACATTTTTTAAATTACTATGGTAGATCTTCTCATAGTTTCATACCGCTCCTCCGAACATACCATAAAATATGGTTGGCTTTAAAACCATGGTTTCACACCGTTTATCCGCGTGATAGATAGCAGTTGCATGAATTGTGATTTTTTTTTTTAAATTTATTTCTTGGGCTGCCACAGACCATTAACGTGGATTCCAGTGGAGCACGTTGCAGTTCGTGGGGGCACAAGATAAATGTTTTTGTATCAAAAAATCAATTTGCAAAAATGGAAATTTGAGGAATTTTGAGTAAAGTTTATGATAATGTGTTGCATGTCCCAAAGTTGGAAGTTTCATAAAAAAATAGGTTTATCACAAGGAATCATGTGGTTGTTGGCTTTTCTTATTCATGCGTCACATGATGGAATAGAATATGGTCGAACTTGACTTTGACGCAATTCTCTTGGTAGCATACCTAGCCTTAGCTTTGTATAGGTTTGTTCTGAATTAAAATATACAAAGTTTCGTCACCTTGCGGATTAAAGCCTAAAGTTTAAATCGGCATATAAATGTCTGAAGTTTATGTTTTGCAGTATAGCGATTAACGATCCTCAAGCGCCACAAACCGTTTAGCTTATTTATTTTAACTGTCAAGGACAAAAATGTTCAAAAATTTCTCATGAGATGCATATGACAATCTCAAATGAAATATTCTAACAATGTTAGTCTCCATACATCAAACTATGATTTAAATACCATGTATTTGCTTGCTAAGATCATGAATGTCACGTCTCGCTTCTCAAAATACATGAGCGGAGACGAGACGAAGTCCCCGATGTAATTATATCGAAAGATGAACTCAACTCGATATAGTCACGTTAAGTGTAAGTAATACAAGCAAGTATACAAAGACGTGTAATTAAAAGAAATCTTTATTCATTACCTAGCATTTATTACAAATAAGATTCAAAATCTTATTACATCGATAAAAAGAAAATTTGGTGTTAGCTATTGGGTCCGAACCGGTCCAATACCCGCCATATAAATGGGTACCCTATATATTCATATATATGGAGGCTAGGATTTCATATGAGACATGATATATATAGAGGCTAGGGTTGCAATATAAATAGTTTTTCAAGAGAGAAAAACAAGAAAGCCGTTCTCTCCTTTCTTCATCCTCTTTTATTTTGGGTTGGCTTGCGGGGTGATTAAGAGAGAGATTGTCGTTTTCTATCAAAATGTGGTTTCCTTGCGGCCGTTACTTGGACCGCTGAAGATCAGATCTTCTACATGACGTGAGCAAGAAGATCGATCTAATCAATCGGATCAGGTATTTCGTTAAACTTTTAGATTATATATATAGACTTTCTGCTGTGATTGATTGCATATTTTGTATCTACGTTATCTAAAGTGTATATTGGTATGAGAGTCAGTCATCCCACATTCGTAGAATTATAGATCTATGATATTTAAAATATTTGCAACTCAAAAGTTGCATTTTTTAAAATCTAAACTTAGATCAAATTATTATTATTATTATTTTTAATGATAGATCTATGACATTATGGTTATCGTTTGATGGATTTTTAAAGATCAATTCCGTTGCATCATATTGTCACTATAGATTAGATCTATTTTAATGACGCTTATGATATAGGTTTTTTAGTTCGTTGATGTGAAATTACCCATGGAACAATAGGTGAGATAAAATTCGTTTATAAAAAAGATTGAATTTTTTTATGTAAAATGGAAAATAATTCTTTTTTGGTGAGCATTAATGATGGCAATGTCGTATTTTTCTCTATAGCCTAACCCTATTTTTTTATGGGTGAAAACTTGTGGGATATTTTTTATTTTGGGATTTTGGTGATAGCACCAAATATTTTTTTTTTATTTTGGTTGTGAACCAAATATTTTTTGGATTTTGGTATGGGACCAAAAAAAATTTTCTAATAAATTTTTTTTTTTTTTTAAAAATATATTTTTTGGATTTTCTGGGAAAATCTAGAAATTTTTATTAAGAAAATGAGGCTGACTGAGATAGCAAAGGCTGGGCCGCTACCCCCTCTCCTACGAACAGGGCTCGCGGGAAGGGCCCGGCGTCGGGCGTTGGGCCTAGCTCACGCTGGGCAGGGCAGCTCAGTCGAGCAAAGCCTCGGGCTTGGTGGCTCCAGCCGAACCAGGAGCTCGGCTTCCAAGCCGGATCAAGCTGAGCCGAAGTCTCGGCTTCCCGAGCCAAGTCATCTTCTTTTTTTAAAAAAAACTAGAAAAATAATGAAAATTTCAGGAGAAATTCCAGAAAATTATTTTATGAGTTTTATTATTTTTGGGGAGTTTCCCACTCAAGTTTTGGATTAGTTGAGAGTTTTGGCTGTTAACTACGTAAATTATATTTTTTCAGAAAATTTTGTTAGCTTACTAAAAGTTTCAAAATTTTAATCTCAGTAGTTGTTCTAGTGAGAGTGCCTGGGGCGCATGTCAATTTCATGAAAAAATGAAAACCCTAATAAAACGGCCCAGATTAGATAGGGTAGTTTAATAAAAATGAAATCTGTTAGATTGTTTGTTGCATTTGTGATGTGTATTGCATATTATATATATAATGATGCATACTGCATTAATCTAACAAATTTCCAGTAGAAGATTTCGAGAGGGACGAGGGTTTAGATTCAACTACCCAATCTACTTCGTTTCTAAGAAATTTATGATCCGTCTTTCAATCATTTTAACAAAATTTAAAATTTTATACTTTTAAAGGATATGGTTGGGACCATAAGCCTTATTCTCTTTTTTCGAGGTGTAGATTTATTATTTTTGTTAAGATGGATTGAAGAAGAAGCGTTTTTTGGGAAAGAACAGTACTCCATTATGTGCCATGGTCTTAACGCATACATAATAAAATTAATTATCGTCAGGCTCACCAGGGGTGAGATGGTAGATGACGATAACAAAATATATATATTAGTTTAATGTTATATGAACAAGTTAAAAGACTTGGACGCTAGTGACAATGTGGTAGCGATATAGCAGGGCTACATGACGCAGCACAATCGAGGTGGTATCGATGTAGCGGGGCTACACGATGCAACACTATCAAGATGCAGCAATTTTTAGAATAATGACGCATTTAGGATCGCTCTACGCTTTGCAAGTAATGAAAAGCGATATCATTAGTGATCATATGATTTATTGCCAAGCACTCGCAGTTTATGCTGAGCGGTAGTTACAGGATATCTACGTGCCAAGAGATAAGCTGTGTGGTGATTACGGGGTAATCTATGTCACGTGGTACATTATTTCTCGGCTTTGATTTTATTTTCATATAATGAGTCGAACCATGTACCGTGGATACACTGAAGAGTTATATCTTCACTGATCCGGGATTTGAAGAGTGCTGCTCCAGTTAGACTATTGAGCGATGGAAATAGACGGTTATATATTTTTCCACTCGTTACATGAAGCAGTTATGAAAGAGAATGTGTTGATGTTTGCTAGTACGTTTGAGTAACTGAGGTTTAAGGTTTAATCACCATGGGCGATAGAACCAAGAGCGCTGCTGATATGTTGACGAGGTAAATAGTACGTAAGGGTAGATGCCCTAATTCAAGAAGATTTTAATCGAGCTAGGAAAACAGGAATAACGCACCAATAGCTTAAGTGACCTAACATGGAGAAATGTGTTGGCAATAATGAATACAATAAGTCCAACGTTTGGACTATGGGAATTTGAACCATTCCACTTGTCAGGGTACTGCGTGGAAATAGGCCTTCTGCTTGGGGAGTAGAAAAATTTGTGGAAGCAAATTATGTGTCGAGAAGATATGAGTCTATTCTGCATCGGGAATGCAGATAGCTATCCATAAATAATCTTCCTGTCACGGTTCTGAGTGAAAGAAGGCCCTTTACTGGGAGTTGAAAATTTTGTGGAAGCAAATCATGTGTTGATGACATATGAGTCAATTTTGTATCAGGGATGCAGATAATTATCCACAAATCACCTTCGTATCAGCCATAGTTTGAGTTTCGGTTTAGGAGATTTGGATAGTTTAATGAGACAATCTGTCTGATGAGTTTCTTATGGATTTTAAGGATTGACCCTTCTATAAATATCATAAGTGACATAGTAGATTAGGTCAATGAGTAGATGAGATGGCTTAGCCACCCGAGTGGATTAGTTGGCATTTGAGCCAAAATCAAACTATCTACCTGTGAGAGTTTCCTTGGAGGTAAAACTATCAAAGAAAAACCATTTGGATATCCGTTGCAGATAATTCACTCCTATAAATATTGACCAATAAATATGAAGACACGTAGTGGAATTTCCTAATTCAACACCTTCATTAATAATTACTTGATAAGCTACTAATCCCACAAGGAACTGAAGCATTGATTTGTATCAAGCGGTGGATCAATAAAGTGTACAGGGTTGTGCGTGTTTCTTTCATAAAAGTTCTGGAAACTGTAAGTAAGGCATGAATATTTATTTAAGCAGTTCAAGGAACTGAATGAAGGAAAGGGAATCGTCAGATAGCTGATGACACCGTAAAATCTACAACAAGATGATGTTGTGGAGAGAAGAATTAGGAAACCGCTAGACATGATAAAGAAAATGATGGCAAAGTCCAATCTTCCATATCATTTGGGAGATGCACTGTTGACAGCTACTTATGTTCTTGGTCATGTGTTTTCAAAAACAGTACAGTCAATACCTTATGAGTAGTGAATGAATGAGAGACCTGAGAGGTCTCTTATGTCCATGAGTATATGATTGGATTGTGACTAACATTTGGTCGTGCGACATTGATTTTCTCGGAGAAGAAACAACGAAAGATTTCCTCATTAAGTAAGCATCGATCAATTTCCTCATGGAGGAATTTTCGCAAAAAGCAGAAGTAGGTCAGAATTTAGGATTTTACGAGATTGAGAAGACCTGTAATGACCATAAAAGTCCTATACACTTTTATTAAATCCAATGTTAATAAAAGAGTATATTTCTGTCCTGGTTTCGAGTTATAAATTATTTTTGATAACTTATATACAAAAAACTCCTTATAGCTCATTGGTTAAGCCTCTACACTGCTGTCCCATAGCCTGCAAGTTCGAATCCCATCAAATCCAATTATCTTTAATATTTTTCATTTTAATTTTTTCGGAAGCCCAAGAGTTGTATGTGCATTACACGAAGAAACGAAGAGGTGCAAATAAATGAAACAATAAAAATGAGACATAAGTACCTAGATGAATGCACTGCATGAACCCCGAGACTAATCCCCACTTTTGGACCACCGGTTTCTCCATTTGGACCGCTACCGGCGGGTGGAGACCCAGATCCCTCCATTTTTTGCCTGTGCATCCCTTCAGCTCCCCACTACTCTTTTTTCCTATTTGATTTTCCTACAATTAACCAGAGAACCTCAGACCCTTCATCTACCTCTTTTACTTTCACTTTTTATACATTTTATTATCTTTATAATTTCCTCTACACCTATATTACCGCTATAAATACCCAGCCTTTCTCCTTAGTTCTTCTCCTAGATTATTCTGAAAATACCACTCAAAATTCTCTCTCTCAAGCCTCACCCTAGCAAAGGAAGTTAAACGCACAAGTCTAAGCCAACTCCGTCGCTCAGGTTCCTTCCTCTACGCATTAGCTACCTAGAGTCCATTTTTATGCGCATGATCGGACCCAAGCTCAAATCTCCAAGCATCGTAGATCTCGGTTCCCCAACTGAGGCTTCTTCTCTTCTTTTTTCTCACTTGTACGAGTACAAGTGGAAACCGTAAATCTCCATTCCTATCTCCCTTTTTCTCTCTATCCTACATTTAATTTTCTAAGTCTCAACCCTCTTGACATCTCTTTTTGCCCCCTTCTTACATCACCATAAAAAAAAATGACTTTTAGTGGCTAACATCATTTTTAATCTAATTGTTGTAAAGTTTTGACATATCTATTATAGTTTCATATTAGTATTAATAAGAAATTATCACTTACCATCATACCACCAATTACATGTCATGTTTCACCTACATATCATAGGAATTTAAAATGAAGATTTGTTATTGTTAAACCTACCATAGAATGCATGTAACGCAAAAATACCATGAACTTTAAAAGTGATCTTTTTATCGATACCTAAAAATATATACCTCTAGAAAATTCACGAGGTAACGACCTACCCTATCACGCCCCGCTTCCCGGTGTACGGGAGGGGGGACACGGCGAGACCCGCTACGTATTTACTCTGAAGTAAACACACTAAACGTATCTAAGCAATATAAAGTAAAATGTACACAAGAGACAGGAATATAAACAACAACTTTATTTATTAAACATTCTTTTACAGGTACAACTGGAAATATAAATACATGGATAGAAAGCAATGACTAAACAATGGCATGAACTGAAAAGAAAATATGTACGAGTGACTATAGCTCGGGGTCCTCAGTGTACTACTCTAAGTGCTCCTGGCTGGTCTCGATCTGCAGTGCGTCTGATTCACCTGACAACATTACAAAGAAGAAGAGAAATAGGAATGTCGTCAGCGAACAATCGCTCAGTAAGTCCCAAAGATGGGTAGATATAGAATAGACAGAAAGAGAGTATAAATAGTAATGTTTGATTATAATGTTAACGCAGTTGTTTGTAGCTTGGTACAGAATATGCCAGTGTATACGAGAGGAGTCCAACTTACACCATGGACTTTGGTAACCCGTAGGACAAGGCTCCATCAAAAATACCACAGAACAACAGTATTGATATAATTACGTCTTTTAGTGACCACGTCGTGCCACCTTCAACATGTTTTGTACCAGTCTACCCCTTTAGAAACCCCATAGTGTTTATTGTAGTGATTGTATTAATTGTACTAATTGTATTGTATTGTCTTGTATTAAATGGAAGACTTGCCGAAACCATGATATCAGTAAATGGAATGGATATAAATGGATAGACATGTAATCAGGGTATATCGATGATTCGGTTCAATCAAGTTCATGTTGATATAGATTGTATTCTGGATTCATGGATTCATGTTGTATTGCAGTTATACTTGAATCATATTCAAGTCAGATTAATTAGATTGAGACTCTGTCTGAGCCAGATACTTTGAAAAGAAATTAAAGTTCTGAATTAGTTTTGATATTATTGGTAACTGCTGCAGATGGATGGCAGGATTTGTGTCTTTTTCCAAGACAATTACCGTGTTGATAACACCATTGTTAGATTGTCTATCTTAGATAGGCAAGCACCTACTTTCTCTGGCTCCCTGAGGCTCAAGAGAATTGGTCCCGCTTAAACCTAGATTTACTAGGGTCCTTATTGTAAATTGATATAACTTGAGGGGTTTTATGTAAAAATAGTTTTGATATATTTTCAAAACACACCTAAAGTATTTAATTATCATCTTTAGAGTTTTCATAGATGTATATTTTATAAAAGTGAAATTTTCTAGTGGGTAGAGCCTAGTTTTCATTGTATATGGTATTTTAATGAAAAATTGGAATTTGTATTGTATTGAAATGGTAGTTTCATGTAATGGTAATTCCTTTGATTTAGAAAATATGGAATATTTGTATAATATATTTAAAATAGATCTTTTGATAATCTTCATATATATATTTATATATTTAATAAAAATAAATTTTATTTATTTTGTAGAAATCACCTTTTCTTAAAAATTGCATCAAAAATTCCATCGAAATCGAATGCTCCTTGCAGAGGTCTGCATCTCGCTCTACTAGGCCCGAGGACATGCGATAACCCGCACCATCCCGATCGGGGTTCCCCAAAATGGGTTGTAGAGGCGTATTTGCAAGGAATTAATTAACACTCTTTTTAAAGAAAACGGTTTTTAATTGTTTAAGGTATTTATTCGTAAATGCGTATTATCCCATAATCTAGAATCCCAAAATTCATCGTGCTATGTCAAAAATGTGTGTTGTGAAGAGGTAGGTCATTATTTCGTGAGTTATCTAAAAGTAATACGGTTAAAGTGAATAACAATATCGTTTGTAAACATGATGGTATTTTACTGTAAAAGTGAAATAGAAATTACAATATGCATTATTTTGAGATGAAACTTGTTCTAATATGTTTATTTATGTTTGTTAAATATTATATGAGAATATGGTAATTTATTGTGTAAGAAAATTAGAGTTTTTAAAGAAAAACGAATCGGCAGTCGGAATAACTCCGCTTCCGACGAGTTTTGAAAAAGAGAAGTTTTAGTATAGCATTTGCTCCCACCCTAGCAATTCAGGCTCTGTCATATCCGGTAGAGTCAAGTATGGGCCACTTGCAGCCTCAAATCTCTGCAATCCGGCTCTTCAAGAAATCAACAGGCTTCTTTTTATGTCGATACTCCCACTTCCCACCCTCGGTGCCTCAACGCCGATAGAGGAAGCCCAGAGGAAGTCTGTCTTCCACAGGCTGGTTCCCTAGGCTGCAGCTTTGCCAATGGAATCAGTTCTCAAACAACTGGTAACTGCCAAGGGCCAAGGTTGACGCAGGGGGCAGAATATTCAAGCTCTCAAAGGAAACAGGGGGCAGGCTCGGCAAAATCCTGAGGCTAATGAAATCCCAACCGTAAGAAACGGTCGACGTCGATATCGACATCATACACAATGAGCTGGGGGCAGTTCTCCGTATGGTCTTGTTTCAACCGTAGTGGTGAATATTGTTGTTCCTATCAGGAATAGCTTCAAACTGTTGCGAAGGGTCAGACAAAATTCTCCCACCGCAATATTGAAGAAATCTTCGCAGCCCATGGAGATCCCACGATAGCAGAAACCAGTTTGCTCCCTATAACAACTTTCCTCATCTATATATAAGGTATGGAAGCAGGTGAAGAACTCAATCGTCGTCTGCGGCTCTTCCTCTAAACGTCAGCCAAATTCTGACAAATCCCTTTTCAGGTAGAAGGGGATTCATCCCAAGACGGATCCCGATACAGCGGTTCCTTCCAAAACCAAAGCGGCTTTTTTTACAAAAAAGAGAGGCCTAATAATGCTCGAGTGCCTGTAGCAAACTCCAAAGGCCAAAACTCTAAACACCCCAATCCTGGGGGCATGGTAGTTCATATAGTCTATGTGGTGAATTCAAAAGACGAAGTTCGAGTTTCTACTAATCACCGACCTCAAACTCGGTCCATGACAAAAGTTCAACTGCAACGTGAAAAGCTGCAGGAGATGTTCGCTCAGGCGGCAGCAAATGCTAATCCATCGCCTAAGGAAAATCCCGAGGACGCACCCGAAGAAAGAGTAGAAAAGGAGTCGGATATTAATTTCCTAAAGCGCGCTCTGAAAAAGAAAGATGAAGAAGCGGCAGAAATGTCACTAAAATGAACAAGATGGCCCTTCTGATTCAGAATATGGCTGGAATAATGGTTCAATCAGAACCACTAGCAGAAGAATCGCTGGTAATCGGTCTTAAAGATAAGGATGGCATTTCAAATCCTCTGCAAACCTCATCAACGGCCGAGGAGGAAATTATTCCTAAAAGAAAAGCTGGACACATATATCACTCAGCAAGTTAAACTCACTATGCCAGTGAAGCATCAAATAGGCCAATCAAGACTGGTCGACCGTATCCGGCGTGCTACGATCAAGTACAGTACCCTCCAGAATACATACTTCCGACTCCACATATACAAAGGAACAGGGAATCCTCACCGGCACATCGCGCGATTTAAATCCATGTGCGGTAACACTGGAGAGAATGATATAATTCTCCTCTGACAGTTCGTCAGCTGTCTGGCGGGCATTGCCTTCGAATGGTATGCGGAACTCCCGAATGACTCCATGAATACCTTCGACGAGATGGAGATGCTCTTCTGTCAGAGATTCTCTAGTGTGAATAAACGCACTACCGTAACGACGTTGGTCAATGAAAGGGTTAAGACCGAATGAGACCTAGGTTCAATATGTTACCCGATGGTGAAATATCTGGTCAAAATACGAGTGATGCATCGACGAAGCTGCAGCTGTGGGAATGTTCATAGCCACCCTTGACCCAAATTCAAAAGGTGTTCCCATTTACAGCCATTTTCAAGCCGACAACCTTCCAAGAGCTCATGGATAAAATGACTCGATTAGATCAGCTGGGTCAAGACCCTTCATCACACGATGAAAATGAATGAAAAGCGGAAGCAAGGTGGCGTTTTTCGCCAATGCTCAACAAAAATGAGCTGTTGTGAGGCAACCTGTTGCCAAAATAGCGACGGTATAGGTACTCGCTCCCCCTCGAGATATACACAGGAGGCATATTTCTTACTGGAGGAAGAATTTCTACATGGGATGGTCCTTTCTTCTCAAAGAACATGTAAAATATCAAGGGACTTACAAGCGGGTTCTACAATCAAGTGGAATATCCCACTTGAACTAAAAAACCATGGGAGGGATGTGAAACCCATGTCCCACTCCAAATCAGACGATGAAGAAAAAACCCCAAGTTAAATTCATTCTTCCAAGGAAAAGGAAGACTTGGTAGAAGGAGTGACGTGATATCTCGTTCCTTTGTATATGAAGAAGACACTCCATCGGTATCCGAAACCGACATTGATAAGCACGGGGCAGGTGCTGTTTAAAATGCCCATTACTTCCTGCAAAACAACCCGATTGGCACAATGATAGATGAAGAAGTCCAAGAAGGTAAAAAAAAGTCTAAGGCATGAAGTGTCCATGCAAACAATGGACAAGAAGCAGCGTCTCATCAAACAGGAGTTGGAAGAGGTGAGTTATGCAACTTCGCGATCGAATGAGAATGTTGGACCAAAAAGTCCTTAAACTAGAAATTTGCCTCAAATATGGCGATAATGGACCGAGATGTCCCTAAACTAACAATGGACCGTAATGTCCTTAAACTAAATACGTCGCCTCAAACACGGCGATAAGGGAATTCAAGTCTACAAATCCCAGTGGCAAAACTACAACTCAAATCCCACCGGCAAACAGATGGGTCACCTGGGCGAAACTATTTTCGAGAGTTTCACCGTTAAAAAAAAAGGTATATCTGTTTATCGCCGAAAGCCAGGAAAGATGAACGTACTGCCTGCATTTGGGGGCAGATGCTATTTAGGTTTATCCTTCCACCTCTCCGAAGATGCCAAGTTGATTTATGGCACCGTGTATCGGAGGTCCAGACGGATGCGGCCGTTGTAGCAGACTTCGTCAGATTCCCCCTTGTTTGCGAGGGGTTTTTGATTGTGGGGACGCTCTTCCTTGCAGGTGCAAGCCCCTGCAGTTAATTACGTTACCATATCGCGGTAACCACTTTCTTCTGTTCCAGAGGGTCACTTCGTGTCGTGTATATTTGTTTTATTTTTGGTTGCCCGTCCATTTGAGAGTACACTAAAGAGTTGTTGGTTATCGGGACCCACCACCTCTCTGAAGACGCTGAAAAATTACGACGACATTTATCAGAGGTGTGAGGAGATGTACCCTTGAACCAATGTCCGTTGGAAGATCAATAGTCGTGTTTGGGACTAAGACCAATTTGGAAAAATGGTGAGCACATGGGCTCGGTTGATCTGAATTCGGGACTTTTGGTCAACTTGGACTCAGTCCACTCAGTCTTTGAATAAAGTGTTAAAACACTTTTTTGGGCTTAGTCCCTTTTCTGTGCAAACAGTGCTGAGCATTGATATGGGCTCTGACGCTCACCCTTTACTTTACCATCTTTTTTTGTTTTTTATGGAGTGTTAAACACTCTTTATGGCACCTACGTGCGAAACACGTGAGGCGTTTGGCGCTGAGCGCCAACCACTGAGTGCTAGGCACTCCTTATTGAGAGGCGCCTACGTGAGGGACACATGAGATGCTTGGCGCTGAGCGTCAACCATTGAGTGCTAAGCACTCTTTATTGAATAGCGCCCATGTGAGGGACACGTGGGGCGCTTGGCGCTGAGCGCCAACCATTGAATGCTAAGCACTCTTTATTTGAGCAGCGCCCATGTGAGGCGCTTGGCGCTTTTTCTTTCTTTGTGTATTTTTCTGAAGATGTTCAATTCTCTGTTTTCCATTGGATCTTCGATCCCCAAGAACAAATTCGTCCCCACGAGAATTAAATTCTCATTTGTTGGAGACTTGTCTCATGGGTCTCGGATCCAGGGGAAAGAACTATGTTCTTTATGAGGGTTAAACCCTTGGATATACAGATGAGATACTATGATCTCTAACCTTGAGTAAAGTTCTTCTTCCTTCTTCTCTCTTAAAGCTTTCTTTTTTGCTTACTCTTCTTTTTGAACTTGAAGTTTGGGGGGGGGGTCCTCTGTAAAAGACTTGAGGTCTTGGGGCCTTTATATAGTGGAGGCAAGTTTGTTAATTTAGTTAAAGAAATCTCTCGTTAAGAGATCTTAATCGATTTAGGGGATTTTATCCACCGTTGGATCTTTGATCCAAAGACTTCTGTTTCACAGAAGACATTTTTCTTGTTTTTAACAAGATTGGGAAAATATTTTCCCATACAGAGCTTATTCTATAGCTTGATGATTTTTAATCACCATTGGATCTTTAATTCAACGGTGCTCTGTTTTACAGAGTGTAATCTTTCTTGTTTAGAAAGATTGGGAAAATATTTTCCCATACAGAGCTTATTCTGTAGCTTGGTGATGTTTAATCACCATTGGATCTTTAATCCAATGGTGCTCTGTTTTACAAAGCGTAATCTTTCTTGTTTAGAAAGATTGGGGAAATATTTTCCCATACAGAGTTTATTCTGTAGCTTGGTGATTTTTAATCACCCTTGGATTTTTAATCCAACGGTGCTCTGTTTTACAGAGATTAATCTTTCTCGTTCAGAAAGATTTGTGGAATATTTCCTCAACAGAATTTAATTCTGCATTTTGATGATTTATCATCTCCGTTGGATTTTTGATCCAACGGCAGAGAACTTTTAGTTCTGGCGTCGGCGTCCTCGTGCGGGATACGTGAGGCTCTGCCTCAGAGTTTTTAACTCTTGGCGCCGGCGCTCTCATGCAAGGCACGTGAGGCGCTGCCTCAGAGTTTTTTTTAACTCCTGGCGCTAGCGCCCTCGTGCAAGGCACGTGAAGCGCTGTCTTAGAGTTTTTAACTCTTGGCGTTGGCGCCCTCGTGCAAGGCACGTGAGGCGCTGTCTCTTTACTGAAGGTATCTTTTCGCCTTCCTTCTTTGCGTTTCCTATGTCAGACTTTTCTTTTCCAACGCTTGGAAATAGTTCCATCATGCACAACATCTTCTGTGCCTAGACTTAAATGTCTCCCTTCATAATCTAAAGCAATACTTCTCTTCTCTTTCACTTTTAGAGAATCATTTTAACAGAGGAGCTATGGCTTGTAATCATCTACATGCTCGCCGGCAGCCATGGGAGGTGCCTATTGAGAAAATGTTCCTCGTTTTGCTGCACGCTTGGTGAACCCTGCTCTTATGGATGACCAATGCGAAACAGTGTTGTACGAGCTCTTGACTCGTAGAGGATCCCCTCTCTCCATCGGCTCCATTTGGCTACGGATGGTCTTCTTGTCCATGCTCGATGACATTCCCCCTCATCCAGCGGAGATGACTCCGGCGATGCTCGACGCAGCGGAGGACAAGATTGAGTGTTTTCATGAGACGCTTTTGATTACCACGGCTCTGAGGGATCGCTCTGTTCAGCTGCTAAGCCAGATACGGGCTCAGCGGGCCATCATATCTGCCTTCGCTGATGGGCACGGTGCTGACAAATGGGAAGCGACTCCTCATGAAGATTGCTGCTTTGACATGGTGGAGAAGGCAGGGATGGAGTTAGAGAATTTTATCCATAGTTTTGTGAATCCATGTACTTTCAATCACATATTTGGTGATCTATTTCCTGTAGAATAAAATGTTCAATTAAATGCTTTCTTTTTGTCGTTGACCACCAAGTGCTCCCTTTCTAATTCCTGTTCTTCCTCTGATGTGTGCATGTACGTATATGAATGAGCCCGACTTCACACATATCTGTAAACGAAACTTAAACCGGTGTAAATAGGAACAAATAGCTCTTAGCCGAAGATTTTGGCGGGAACAAATGCCCCCCACCACTTTGCCCACGTAAGTTTGTACGTAGGTGAAGTAGTGCAGAGTTATGCATGGCCATAGGATTGAGGGCGTAGGAGACAAGTTTAGGGTCCTTGTAGCTTAAGACTTTTTCCATCTTCTTGAGCCGTAAGGGTCTCAAGAAGGTTTTTCTCCCTACGAGTCAAGAGGATCCCTTATGTGTATTTTCTCCTTAGGAGTCATAAGGACTCCTAAGTGTGTTTTCTCTTGAGAGTCATAAAGATCTCACAAGAGAAATTTTCCCCTTACAAGTCGAGAGGACTCGTAATTGGTTGTTTCCCTCCTTGTCGATATTCGACTTTGGAGAGTATGGCCGCGAATAGTATGCAATAGTCCATCTTGGACCGACTTGCAGGGCCCCAGTGCTTAGGAAACAGGTCCTTATCCCTATTGCCTAAGGCTTTTCCCTACGAGTCGAGACGAATTGAGAAGTTCTCGCAACGACACTAATTTCCTCATGAGTCGAGATGAATCGAGAAGTTCTCATAAGGGTGTCCTAACGTCACAGTTAACTCCTGCTATTAGAAGTCCGTTAGGGTCTGTGGTGCTAAGGTTTTTTACCCGTCGCACCATCGCGTTGGCCGATATATTCCCCGATATGCAATCTTGTTGTTCGGGTAGCCCCGCGACTGTCGTGTTTCTGATCCCTTCGGGAGCTGGACAAGACGTCTTCAAGTAATCTTCCAGGTAATATTACCATCGAAAGAGCAAGCGTTAGGGATATTCCATGTCGATTTTTACTTGAGGTTAGGTTCAGTTTGGGAGCCCCGATGAGTCATGACCACTCCGCGCTGGAGTAGGATGATCACCGATGGTCTTTCAGGTCTCATTTGAGTTGCCGTCAAGACCCTGAAACTAGAGATCTTCCTTTTCTTCGTTTGTTGACATTGTGTCTGCAATATTGCGACGAACGTTGAGCCTGTCTCTGGGTTGTCTGCGAACCGTCGAGATTTGGAACTAGGGGACTTTTCCATGGCTATGAGGTAGTCTCTAGGCTGTCTGTGAACCGTCGAGATTTGGAACTAAGGGACTTTGCCATGGCTCCGTTTGTTGACGTCGTATCTGTTTCTGGTTGGAACAATAAGGAACGCCATTGTTGATCTCTAGGCTGTAGATGTTGCCGTCGAGACTTGGAACTAGGGACTCTGCCATGGCTCCGAGGTAGTCTTTAGGTTGTCTGTGAACCGTCGGGATTTGGAACTAGGGGACTTTGCCGTGGCTCCGAGGTAGTCTCTAGGCTGTCTGTGAACCATCGAGATTTGGAACTAGGGGACTTTGCCGTGGCTCCGAGGTAGTCTCTAGGCTGTCTGTGAATCGTCGAGATATGGAACTAGGAGACTTTGCCATGGTTCTGAGGTAGTCTCTAGGCTGTCTGTGAACCGTCGAGATTTGGAACTAGAGGACTTTGCCATGGCTTTATTTGTTGACGTCGTATCTTCTTCTGGTTGGAACGAGAAGGAACGCCGTTGTTGATCTCTAGGCTATAGATGTTGCCGTCGAGACTTGGCTCTTTTTCTGATGGAGCCTGGTGGGATGATATGGTTCCTTTTCCGTTTGTGCCAATAGATTGTATACAGGGGTCAATGTGATATCACTTGCAGGGCAAAAGTTTCATTTCATTTTTTATTTCTTTCCGCGATACTCTATCATTTCAGCTTTTTATATCACGAAAGTCGCGATTGCCCAATCATTTCGGCTATTTTTTCACGGTGCCCAATCATTTCGGCTATTTTTCTTTTTCTTTACTCACTGCTTTTTATTGCGAGTTGCCCAATCATTTCTGCTATTTTTATATTTTACTCGCTGATTTTTGTTGCGAGTATGGAACTCAAGATCCGATACCAATCTTAGCATCAGCATCGCTGTGACTGGAATATTGCCAGGAGCGAATCATCATTTTTCGTGAAAGGACTTGGAATTTGATACCGATTTAGGCATCTGCATCGCTACCACTGGGACGTTGCCAGAAGCGAATCATCATTTGCCTTTGTCGATTCAAACAAAGGTGGCTTAGCAAATAGGGTTAGGATCCCGTCGACTAAGGCTTTTTGACTTCACGAGTCGTAAGAGTCTCATAAAGGTGTTTCTCCCTACGAGTCGTGAGGATCTCGTAGGTGTGTTTTCTCCTTAAGAGTCGTGAGGATTCCTAAGTGTGTGTTCTTTTATAATTCGTAAGCATCTTACAAGAGTGTTTTCTCCTTATAAATCGATAGGACTTACAAGTGTCGTTCACCACATGAGGACATTCCTCGTCGTTGGTGGGACTTGGTGGGGGAAATGTTTATTTGTGCCCGTGGATCGTATATAAGGGCCAATATCGGACCGCCTGTAGGGAAACTTAGGGAATGCGATGGCTTAAGAACAGGTTCAGGTCCCTGTATCTTAAGGCTTTTGAATCTTATGAGCCGTGAGAGTCTCATAAAGGGGATTCTCCTTACGAGTCATGAGGATCTCGTAAGTGTAATTTCTCCTTAGGGATCGTGGGGATCTCTAAGTGTGTTGCTTCCTTTTGAGTCGTAAGGATCTTACGCAGGTATTTTCTCCTTACAAGGTCGAGAGGACCTTGCAAGTGTGCATGAATTTTTTTACTAGTCCGCGTCCTTTCGGGTTTTCACGAACTCCCCGGCAGTCCTACCGTTTTTACTCACGGAGCCTTTTCGGGTTTTCATCCATGCCCATTTTTCTTGTAGACGTACCGGTTTTTTTTATATATATTTTTTTTGCATGATGAAACTCTCGAGAATAGTTTCACCGCATGTGACCCATCTGTTTGTCGGTGGGATTCGAGTTGCAGGCCTCACCGCTGGGACTTGTGGACTTGAATTCCACTATCGCCGTGTTAGAGGCGACGTTGTTAGTTTAAAGACATCTCGGTCCAATGTTAGTTTAAAGACATCTCGGTCCAATATTAGTTTAAGGACATTTCGGTCAGTTGTTAGTTTAGGGATATTTCAGTCCGATGTTAGTTTAAGGACATCTCGGTCCATAGGGGATTTTGAGGCGAGGTTTCGCTGGATACTACTTATAGAGTTTTGACTCAGGAAGACAGCGAGCGGACACGAGCGTCGTCATCCATCATTAACCTGAGCCGTGACTTGTCAAGCATAGTATTTCTTAAGGAACAAGCCATTTATTGGCTGGAAGGGTCTTTCGCCATGCATATCCATGAGCAAGTAGGCCCTACCCTGGTAGACCTTGTCTATGTTGTATGGGCCCTCATAGTTCGGCTCGAATTTCCCTCGTTTAGCACGATTGGGGATCATAGGTCTTTTTATGACTAGCACGAGTTCGCCTTGGCGGAATATTCTCGGCCTAGTCAATCTTTCGTATGAGCGCGTCATCCTTGCTTTGTAAGCTTCTAGTTTTTGCTGCGCCATGAGACGAGTTTCATCGAGGGCATCGAGCTCCTCAAGCCGAAGATAGGAATTTTCTTCATCTGTCATTTCGTATCGAACCGCCACTTGTAGAGAGGGTAGCTCTATCTCTAAGGGAAGTACCGCTTCCGTACTGAATACTAATGCAAATGGCGTTGTGTTTGTGGTCGTCTTGAACATGGTCCGATAGGCCCAGAGAGCTTCATGCAATCTCTCATGCCAGTCCTTCTTATTTTTGGACACCGTTTTCTTTATGGTCTTAGGCAAGGTCTTGTTGAAAGCCTCAGCTAGACCGTTAGCTCGGGGATTATAAACTGAAGAATATCTCCAATTTATATTATGCTTTTATGCGAAGCGACTGATCTTATAGCTTCTGTAGGACGGCCCATTATCCGAGATGATCCGTCGCGGAGTGCCGAACCGGTAGATGATATGCGTCTTGATGAAATGGAGGATGTTCTCCGTCTTCACCCCTCTTGACGGTATTGCTTCTGCCCATTTAGAGAAGTAATCGGTTGTTGCTAGTATGAACTGATGTCCATTGGATGACATTGGCTCGATAGGCCCGATTATATCAGTTCCCCACATTTCGAATGGCCAGCTAGCCAATGTTGGGTGTAGCGGATTTGGATGCTGGTGGATGAAGTCCCCGTGAATTTGGCATGAGTGACACTGCTTCGCATATTCAAGGCAGTCCTGAATCATCGTGGGCCAATAGTAACCTATTCTTTTGATCTTCGGCTTCATCTTTGGCCCAGCTTGATGGGAACCGCAGAGTCCGTCATGAGTTGCTTGAACGACCCTTCTTGCTTCTTCTGGTCCTAGGCATCTCAGCCACAGACAATCGAATGATCTCTTATAGAGAGTACCATTGACGAAGGCGAAAGACAGGGCTCGCTTCATGAGTTGATGTCTTGACGACGCGTCTTCGGGCGTTCGATGGGATTTGAAGTATTCTTTGAAGACTTCTCTCCAATCCTTCGCCTTTTCTTCATCCTCTAATTGGAATACCGCTTGTTCGGTCTCTTCCTTTTCTTCAGACGACTCCAGAGATATTTCTGCTGGCGCGAGAATCCGGCTGCTTTGCACAATGATCCTTACGTCATCGAGGTTTTCGTCAGCTAGTTCTTTAGCGAGTTTGGCTAACGCATCTGCCTTGCTATTTTCCACTCGTTGTATGCTTTCAGAAAATAGGAGGGGATTTGAGATAGCAGTTGCTGCACTCTTTCGCCATATTTCACCAATTCTGACTTACACGTCTGATAGTCGCCCTTTACTTGGCTAACGACCATCTGGGAGTCTCCATATATGAGGAGGTTCTCGATTCCCATGTCAATGGCGATCTCTAGACCTGCTATCAAAGCTTCATATTCCTCTTCGTTGTTTGTTCTTGGCTCCATTAAGGAAATGGCAAAATGCATTATCCGTCCTTATGGAGTCACAAAGATAAGACCTACTCCGGCTTTGATTATCGGGGTGCTTTGCTTCCGCCTCTTCATAGACGATGCCCTATCAAAGTAGAGTTCCCATCGGGTATCACTCCCTTCTTTCTCCCCGTCGATTGTGTCGAACGCATATTCGTCTGGCAATTCGCAATTTAAGAGAGAATTAGATGGTATCAGATGCTCAGCGAGAAAGCAAGTGATGGTCTGGCCTTTTATTGCCTTGAGGGGTCGATATACTATTGAGAACTCCATCAAGAGGAGGGCCCATTTAGCAAGCCTTCCTGTTAATATGGCTCTCGACATCAAATATTTGAAAGGATCCACCTTTGATATGAGATGAACCTCATGTGCCAAGGCGGAATGTCGGAGCTTCGTTACTACGAAGATCAATGCCAGGCAATGCTTTTCGATTGGGGAGTAGTTGTTTTCTGCCCCCAGGAGAACTCGACTCAAATAGTAGAGAGCTCTCTCATTTCCCTGATCGTTGTCCTGTGCCCATAGCGCACCTAACGAACCTTCAAGGGCTGTTGTGTACAGCATGAGGGACTTTCCCTTGACCGGAGCGGTCAGTACTTGCGGGTTCTGCAGATATTGCTTGATTTCGTCCAGTGCGCTTTAGCATTTGCGATCCCAAACGAACGGGGTCCCTTTCTTCATTAGATGACTGTAGGGGTGGCATTTGCCGGAGATATTAGCTATGAACCACCGGATATACGTGAACTTTCCTTGGAGAGACCGTAGTTTCTTGAGAGTTCCTGGCGAAGGCATTTCCATAATCACCTTGATCTTTGACGTGTCTATTTCGATGCCCTGGTATCATATGATGAATCCTAGGAATTTTCCTGAGGAAACTCCAAACGCGCATTTCGGAGGGTTCATCTTCAGGTTGTAAATCCGAAGGCACTGGAACACTGTCTTCAGATGCTCCCAGTGCTCTTCATACGATTTGCTTTTCACCATGAGGTCATCAATATAAAATTCGACAATCTCTTGTATGAGGTCATCAAAGATCTTTGTCATGGCCCTCTGGTAAGTGGTGCCTGCATTCTTCAGACCGAAAGGCATCACTTTGTAGAAGTATATGCATAGCGGGGTCCGGAAAGCAGTGTTCTTTTGGTCTTCAGGATGCATCTTGATTTGGTTGTACCCTGAGGATCCGTCCATGATGGAGATTGCTGGAGATAGTGCCCTCAGAGTCAATTATTAGGTCACAGGTACGTGATTGCAATGATTGATGGAGGACCTATCCCGGTAGGACAGTCTTACTCGAGATGATAGTATGCTATCTGGTTTACCTTTATCATCATGTACTGCTTTAAGTGACCTGACACGTCGCTATTACACGTTGATAGAGCCCCTAGGATTCTTGCTTGACCACCAGCAGTATGAGGGCGATCATATAAGTGGGAGCTGGGGGTCTATAAGCATATCCTTAAAAGGTCCCTAGTCGTGAGAGTTTCGAGACAGGGCATCGATTCTCCATAGTAGACTAGTGTATACAGTCGAGACCCCGACGAGGGGCGGTGGCCGATCTCACAAGCCACTGGTGTCAGTTGGATCACCTAAGATGTATACAGGTGCTCATTGGGTTATGAGAACACCGGACAGGACTCGCCGGGAACATGCTAGTTGGTCATATACCAGACGTCAGATGGCAGTTCCCTGGTGACATGTGTGCAGGTTAGTTCATCGACCTGGGGATCGTCATTTGTCTCGTGTGAGTTCCCACTGTACTTTGATTACTACCCTACCACGGCTCAAAGGAGTCGTGCAAACAGGTTTTAGTTGGGTACAGTCCCGAGCCACATGGAGGCAGTGAGCGTATCTTCAGGGGTTCGTCTCTCCCGGTATTGGGGATGAGGTCGTGCTGTGTCTAGGAGAGCCATTACACGAAGCCCTCGGCCGAGGCAAGGAGATTTACTGGTAGGTATTCCAGTAGTATCTCAGGGTGTTCTGGGCTACACTCCGACATGACTTGTACCGCTTTTGGGGGTCTGACTTTTACCAACCCCCTAGGCCCGCCATGCGATGCTCATAGACGAACGGACCGGACTGTACGGATATTGTCACTGACAGGCTCAGTAGGGAGTCAGGCTGAGTTCGCTCACAGACGTCCCTTTTGGTCAATACCTGGTAGCCCGTTATGTATTGGCTTATACCTCTAACGTGCTAGTGGTTAAATCCACAACCAAGGTGTTGATGAGTCTTTAGAGTCCCCCACATTCTGTTACTCAGCTTTCGGGCGAAAGGTTGTAGAGGCCGTATGGAGATATGGCGAGGTCCGATCAGATACGTGCGGTATTGCACGGATCAGGATCGGACAGTTTGTACTATAGGCCGTATGGTAATATGGCAGGGTTCGATCAGATACGTGCGGTATTGCACGGATCAGGATCGAACAGATATTACTAGCCGGCTTTGGTATAAGCCGGATCCTAGTATAGTACAGTGTAGACTTTGTCTCATTGCATTTGTATTTCGGTCGAAATACAGATGCGGGTGTGTATGCACAGTATCGGGGTTTTCCTGTAATTTATTACGGGACCAGTTTTCTGGAGTTGCCAGTTTGCTTTCCGTTTCGGCCAATTTCCTTTGTATCGTTCATTGGCCGAAGATTGGTGGAGGAGGGCTTATTTGCATTGTTGCAAATAAGTATTTGTGGAGGGGGTATTTGCTTATTGTTGTATCATGATTGACCTTGACTTCTAGCTATCATGATGGCTTGACTTTGTTGAGTTGATGTTGTTGATGGAGTGTGGATTTCCTTGTGATCATTTGTTTTTCTTTCATCATCACTTCCTTGCGTCATTGCATTCCACCCACCCCCTTGACTTTACTCTCTCTCCAATCACACAAAAGGGGGGGCCCGGCCATTCCTTGAAGTATGAGGGGATTCATTTTCATGAGGTGGGATTTTTGTATCTTGAGCTTTGAGAAATCCCTACAACTCCCTCTCCAAAAGTTCACTTCAATTCCTCCACAAAAGGCAATTCCTACAACCCCAAATGAGACTTCTTCTCTAGATATTCTACAGCGAACCTTGGGCACGTCGAGTAGCCGGCTTCGTGCCCGAGTTGCCTCGGCATTGAGGTGGGAGCCCGTAAAAGAAGTAGGCGATGTGGTGCACTTCCGGCGACGAGGAGGAGACGGGACATTCCGCAGGAGATTGGGACGACGACGAGAAGACCGGAGGACTTGGATCGTCGGTATATCTCTATTCCCATTCTTGTAGATAGCTAGGACTAATTAATGGTTCGATCCGGGTATTAGTGCGCGGCGGTTTGCCAGTTCAAGTAAAATTTAAGTTTATCACCGCTTCCGCATTTGGCCGTCGGATTGATGGCCGGGGCACCGCCGTGCACTTACAGTGGTATCAGAGCCTCGCCATTAACTTAGTCTAGCTTGGTTTAATGTGTTTTGCGTTTCCGATCGACCAAAATTCCAAAATTCGCATTTTTTCTTGCATCAGTTTTCTGTTAAAATTTTCTGGTGTCGAAAATTTTTTCAGGTTACAGAAAAGTGATGTACTGGAATATCTAAGGGTGCTGTAAAAATTCGATACAGTGATTCGTCTACGGGAGCGCGGAACCGCGGCCAAACCCCCCTTTGGGCCGCGGTTCCGCCGCACAATGATGAGTTGACTGCACCAAATTTCTACAGTATCTTTCTGGGCTGAAAATTGGGGTTTTGGAATATTAAAATTGGGCCCAGAATTTCCTGATCTGCTACAGTATTGCTTGGGGGCCCACTTGTTATTTTTTGATCGATCGGATATTTTAAACACATTATTTCACAGTATTTACATTATATCTGCGACCGTGAATGTCACTCGATCGGTAAATCCGGTCTAACTGCTATAGCCCGGTTAGACGGATTTGCCAACGTGACTTTCACGTTGATGTTCTGCTTTTGCTGTGATGTTGCGGATCGGTCGTGGGGGATAGCCTGGATGCAATGCTAGTACTGTTCTGTTGTATTATGTACATTTGATATTGCGGGGCGAGCGTCCGACATGTGGACTGCCGTCACTGCCTGTTTGTATTATTATTTTGGGGCACGACCTGGTTGCGGTCGATGTACCCGTTGTATGTATATTTTACTTTCTGTACTAGGATTGCCCCACGGAGGGGTGCACGGATAGCCGGATTCTAGAGGGCAACAAGCCCGCATCTCATGGCATTGGGACGGAGGGGGCTTCACTCTAGGATTGGCGGGCTATTCGCCGCACTCGTAGGGGGTACAGGTTGACCCAGGAGGGGTGCCCAAGTTGCCGGATTCCGTGAAGTGCTGGGTGGTCCATTCACGGAGCTGAAGGGGGCTGCGTCGCTTCAGGTTTTGGCGGGTGACTTGCCGCGCCCGTAGGGTTCTAGGATTTCATTGCACAGGCTATCCACACGACCAGGGGAACGTCGGGTTTTCAGCGGCTCTGTGAAACCCGGGGATCCCAGATATCTGTATTGTTTCTGTGATGCTGTACATTTCTGTGATGTTGCATTTTATTCACGCCTTGAGCGAATATAATATATTGGTATATATATTAGTAGATGTTGTATATGTTTTGCATCCGCGCTAGTCCAGTCCCCGCTCTGTCGTTAGTTAGCTAACCTAACGGGTAATGACGGGACCCAGTGGCGAATGCGGATGGCATATACGTACATCAGTATATTTTCGTTCTTTGTGGTGTGATCAATTGATGGGACTGCGTTGATTCGGATCAATGCAAGTCAAAAACAAACCTAAACTGATGTTGTTGGAACACTTTTTCAAAAAAGCTGTTATTGCAAGGACGTTCACTTTTGTTTTGCATCGCGGTATTCATTTAGAATATCCTGCTCCTCAGTCGACGAGGCAAGGGCCGAGATACCTTCACCGGGAGTGACCCCTTGGACAATAAGTTTGCGTCAGGGCATTAACTTCACTATAGCCGATTACTTTTGCTTTGCATCGTGGTATTCAGTTGGAATATCCTGCACCCCATTCTACGGGGAAAGAGCCGAGATCCCTTCACCGGGAGTGACCTCTTTAGCAATGGTTTTCGTCACTATATTTTCAAAAAGCTATCAGTTCCTTCGACGATATCAAGTTCTTTACGTTAAAGGTTTTCGCCAGAAACCATTCGTAGCCCTCCGTCGTTTCATATGGGTGGTCAATAGTATTCAAGCTGTGTATGTTGGCCAAAGTCAAGGCACAGTGATTGGTAGCTATTGGGACATTCATATGCAGCATAGATAGATGCGTTGGTTTGGGACAGTCGTACTGCCATTTTGGCCAAAGTCAAGGGTATGTACGGGTGGATTCAAATTAACCTGGAGAATGACGGGTAGAACTTGACATGTGACTTATGATATGTTGGCCAAAGTCAAGGTCATAAGAGCATGGGGCAGAAATCACATCGGGAGTTTCAAAAGAACTGAAACTTGCCAGATATGCGCATACCTTCTGGAGTGTGATGATGTGAGCGAATTCCGTCACGTTGTCATGCGATGAGAGTTGGATCCCGATTCCCACTGATGAGTTAGTTTACTCCTCGGGTGACCCCGACTAATTCTTCTTTCAGGTTTGGAGGAGAATTTGAGGTACAGTGGGAGGTTTCCAGATTAGATAAATTGGTAACCATTCTGATCTAGATTAGAGTGCACGCTGAGTGTTTCTTTTCTCTCTCTCTTTGGCAGCGACCATTGACCCGACCCTAAGACTATGACTCAGTGACCAAGTTAACCGAACCTTCTTGAACACTGGCTTTTGGATTGTCAGAGTTGCAGAACTCATTGCCACTCCTACTTTTACCCTTTTCTCCAGGACACCCCGTATTACTGTTAGTTGTATGTATGCCCTAGAGGCCAGTATTGTACAGATGATGTATATTATATTGGATGCTTGGACATATATAGAGATGACTTTCTTGCTCGACATGATAGTATGCTATCTGGTTGCCATTTATCTTAACATGTACACTAGTCTCTTTATACTGTCTTATAGTTACATGTTGGTAAAGCCCTTAGGATTTGTACTTGACTACCTAGACTATGATGCAGATCATACTAGTGGAAACATGGTAGTCCATAAGTACATCCTTCAAGGTCCCTAGTCGTGGGTATCTCGAGACGGGGCATCGATTTACCAGAGTAGACTAGCGTATACGCTTCTCGACCCATGTGATGGGCGATGGATGATCCCATATCCATTGGTGTTTGACATCAGAGATGGTATACGGGTGCTCAGTGGAAACTGGGTACACTGGACGGACTCGCCGAGAACTCCCAGATGGTATTATACCTCACGTCAGATGGCAGTTCTCAGGTGACACTTGTACAGGTTAGTCTGTAGACCCGAGATCGTCATAGAGTCTTGTGTGATTCCCACTGTGCTTTGATCTCCACCTTACCACGTCCATGAGGGCGTGCAAAACGGTGGTCTTTGGGTACAGTCCCGAGTCACATGGAGGCAATGAGCGATAGGAGGGGTTTCGTCTCTCCCGGTATTGGGAGTTGATGTTGCGCTGTGCTCGATTGGCCGTAACAGGGAAGTCCCTGGCCAGGGCTGATCAGAGATTTGCTGGTAAGTGTTACCAGTAGTTTCTCGACCCGTTACGAGCCTCACATCGGCACGACTTATCGGGTTATTGGGGTCTGACGTATACCACCCCTAGACTTGATATGCGACGTATCAGACGAAGAGACTTGACTGTATGGTAAGTGTTACTGGTCGGATTCGCAGGAGTGTGAGCGGGCTAGCTCGTCGATCTTCTGATCGCTCAATACCCGGGTGGCCGTTACGTTTAGCAGACCGCTTGTGGCTTGTGGGTGTTTGATATGATCATCACCTGCTACCGGCGTATTGACGAGTCTTTAGAGTCCTACACAGAGGTTTCCTGGCTCAAGCGAAACGAAATAGGAGCGCATATGAGATATGTGCAGGACCGAGAATAATGCGTGTATGTGATACCGCACTTCATTCTCGCGATATATGTTTCGATTGGTTATATTCGATATGACCTAGTTATCGAATCATTGATTCGATAAATCGATACATTACATACTAGTCGGTTGTATGCGATATAACCGGATCATTGAATCAAGTGTTGATTTAATGATTTAATGTATAATTATATATTTGATATATTACTTTGCATTAACTAGTATTGGTTCACTTTAAACGGATTTTTCTCACTTGGATTGCACATTGTATATGTGATATACTTTTGTGCACTTTTTGTATCATGTTTGATGATACTTGATCATTAGTTAAGTTTATAGAATTAATCCATGGTTAATTGATAATTAGGGTTTTGCATACATATTTATTTATCCATTTATTTGTTTATTTATGTGGATAAATTCAAAATGAGAATGGTGGCTATATTTGTTTCTTGTATGAAGCTTCTTGAACCCTTGACTTTAGCAACCATTCTTATCCTCTTGCTTAACCCTAACCCACTCTTTGACCATGGTTAATTCTCTACACTTAACCCTAGTTCAAGATATGATAAGTAATTGATATTAGTTTTATTTTAAAAAGGAGAACACTTATCATAATCTTTTCTTGAGCTCATCTTCTTCTTCTTCTTCTTCAAGCTTGCTACTCCAATGGCAAGTTAAGATCTAGTGAGTTAAATCCAAATCTAAAGTGAACCCACCTCCTATTTCTTCACCCTCTACCTCTTGCCAAGTTGTTTTGGGTGTTTACTTCACAAGTTTCACAAGTTTGTGAAGTCGGAGCTTGAGTTTGTGCAACCTCGACGTAGATCGTCTTTGACACAAAGCCGACGAGCTATTCCGCTTGCTTTCCCGATGAAGCCGATGATCGAGTCAAGGATTCATGATGGACAGCGAGGACATGACGTTGCGGAGCCGTGGAGGTGGATATCCGGATCTACAAAGGTTGTATATCCGTATCCTAGTAGTTAACAGTTAACTAGTTTTCTTTTTCGCCTAAACATCTAGTTAAAGATCCGTAGTCTAGGGTTTCTCGGCACTAAAAATTTTAATTTGGCATGTTCGATGCCTTGTGAGAACCCACTAGGGTGCCTAGGAACCTTTCACTGGTATCAGAGCCTAGCTAGAGCCTTAGGCGAAGTCCCGACGACGTTTGAAACCCGATCGAACCGAAATCCAAAACCTAAAAAATGCTCTCTGGACTTTTTCTAAAAATTCGGATTTTTGTCAATTAAAAATATGTAGAAAATCAAGCAGGGTGTTATTAGAATTACTGTGAAATACGAGGGGGTAATTCCACTTTTCCACCGCGGAAGGGCGGCACATGCTAGGCATGTGCGGCGCTTCCGCGGCGTTACTGTTCCCTTAAATAATTATTTCTTCACAGTAACTCATATAATTCAATGCTGTGTATTCTGGGATATTTTTATTGTGACTTTACAGAAGAGTATTTTGGGGTACTATTGGGAATCTGTATTTCGATCGGATTATCAAATTTCGTTTTTAGTGTTTTTCCAGATAATTGAAGAATATGTTAAAGAGTTCGACCGGATATAAATACCCAGGTTTTCCCCTGCCGGAATATCCAAGTGTTGGATTATTGTGTGGTTAAAAGACGTTCTGAGTAGTGCAAGTAACGCGATGGTCCCTCTAGAAGACACAAACCTTAACTCGATTATGTGACCGTCTTGAACTGCCCTTTGAACCTTCGGGTTTGGGGCAGTACGGCGTGCCACATGTGAGGCGTTGGCTTGACCCTTCTACGGCTGGACCGTTGGTACTGAGGTATGAAGTGAATGTCTTTGAACCTATTTCATGTGTTGATCGGTGTCGGGAAAACTTGGGTGTTCGAAAGTTCGATCGGAAAGTTTGATATATTCTATTTATCCGGAATTGGATACAATAATTGGAATTCACAAAAGGTTATGAGATAACTGGATGAATGTTATAGATCTAGCAGTTTAGTTTCACAAGATATCGAAAAGAGTTTTCGATGATGGGACTAAAATGCGGGATTTATAACTGTTAGGCATGTGATGTCTAAAGAGATTGCGGATTCCAATTGTTGTAGTTTTACACTTTCTTTTCTGTGACCGTAAGTGTAGTATGTTCATATCGCCGGTTTCGTTGCTATACGTCAACGACAATTGGGGTATGCATACTTACTTACGTTGATGACATGTGTTGTTATGTGTTGCTGGATATGTTATATTGGATCGTCGTATTTGAATAGCCGGGGGTTTTTATGTGAGATGAGTGTTTTTCATTTTCATTCATGTAAAAACTTGTATGTAATATTCTTTTATTCGGGGCACTTCCAGGATGCGGGAGTTGTCACCCTTTGTATATTATTTACTTTTCTGCACTAGGATAGACCCAAGGAGGGGAGCACAAGTAACCGGGTTCTGGGGTCCAGTGGGAGACCAACTCGAGGTGTCGAGTCCGGGTCTCCTAACCCTAGAATTGGCAGGGTTGCTTGCCGCTCTCGTAGGGGTCTAGGGGTGTAGGATTGGCTATTCATCACGACCGTGGAATCCGTGTTTTATACTGGCTCGTATTGAAAACACGGACGTCCTAGTATATCCAATATTTCATATGTTTATTCTGCTGCGATATCTGTGATGTGATTCTGTGATGGATATAGTATATAGTATATATGATATATTATATAGACGTTACTTATGTTTTACACCCGCGCTAGCCCTGCCCTGCTCTGTCGTTAGTTACCTAACCTAACGGTGCACGAGGGGACATCGAGGCGAATGCGGATGGCATAAGTGTACGTCATATCTATCTGTGATGTTTAGGTATTAAATGATGGGACTTCATTAATGTGATTAATGAAAGAAAAGAAACCTAAGATGTTGTAGAATCAGATTTTAAATAAAACAGGTAGCTACAGTTTTTGCTTTGCACAGCGGTATATATGATATACCCCGCACCTTATTCGATGAGGAAAGGACCGAGATCCCTTCACCGGGAGTGACTCCTTTAGCAATAACTGGCAGATGCTACAAATTCGGTTTGCTTTTGACTGCTTTTGCGATTTTGCTTTGCATAGCGATATATATGATATATCCCGCACCTCATTCGACGAGGAAAGGACCGAGATCCCTTCACCGGGAGTGACTCCTTTAGCAAAACTAGAAAAGCCTCAAAATCACTCCATTTCAAAACATCATTTGATTCTACAACGATATCAAGTTCATTACGCTCATGGTTTTTATGAAAAACCTGCGTAGCCCTCCGTCATTTCAGATAAGTATTAGTTAGTATTCGTGCTGCGGTAGTTTGGCCTCCGTCAAGGCGCAGTGTACGGTAGCTAACTAGTGCTTATCTGCTAGCATATGATGCGATTGGATTAGGGTATTCGTACGGCGTTGTTTGGCCTCCGTCAAGGGTCGTGCGGGTGGGTTTAATTCAATCAGGAAATGACGGGTTGAACTTGACTAGCGGACTATGGGTTGTTTGGCCTCCGTCAAGGTCATAGGACGCTAGGGGCAAAATATTATCGGGAATTTCAAGTGTTGAAATTTGCAATGAGATTGCATACCTTCTATGAGATAGTTGGATCCCGATACCCGCTGCGAGTAAGAGTTACTCCTGGGAGAGTTTTACACATTGCAATTAGCCGATCAAGTAGGTGTCTAGAAAGGTGTTAACGAGGTTACGCCTCTGGGAAAACGAGGTTTACATTAATTAGGTTCGTGCGAAAGCACGGGGGACCTCCCTCAAAGTACCGACACTGGCCTGGCTGAAAGATTGGCGAACTTGTAGTGTGTAATTAATCCCGGCTAGTCTTTCCTTTTAGGGTTTGGAGGAAGATTTGATAAAAAGCAGTGGGAGCCATCCTGATTAGATAAGATAATAACCAATCTGATCTTGCACGAGCATACGCTAAAGTGTTTTCTTCTCTCTCTCTCCAGGTAGCGACCATTTCATGCCTTAATAAAGATAATAAAATGGATGTATTGACCGAACCCGCATGTTATACTGTGCTGGGGAACGTTGGTTCCGTTCTTTCCTATAAGAGTTATAGGACTGAACAGGATATAGGGGAATACCAGGATTCCCATGCCACCCGAATGAAGAAAGTACATGATGATGCATTTTCTTCGGGTGTGTTCGTTACTGAGAACTGTTTCTCCATTTGCTCTACGTCCTGGGTATTGGATACCGGGTCAGGATCCCATATATGTAATCAGTTACATGGGCTTAGGAAAGGTAGAGAACTTGGAGAAGGTGATAAAGACATAAGAGTTGGAAATGGCGCAATTGTTGCAGCTAAGACTGTCGGGGAATATCACCTTGTATTACCAACTGGTAATACATTGGTTCTGAACGAATGCTATTACATGCCGAACCTGATATGCAACATTATATCGGTTTCTTTATTAAGTAAAGAGGGATATAATTTTGTATTACAGGACAATGTTATGAACATTTTCCGTAACCAAAAGTTGGTTGGATCAGGCACGTTGTGCAATGGCATTTATGTTCTAAATCAATCAACAGTTCTGAGCATAACAAACACACACAAGAGGAAGAGTTCTGAACTCAATGAATCCTTCTTGTGGCATTGTAGACTGGGTCACATCAATGCGACACGACTAGCTAAGTTGCATAAAGATGGATATTTAAATCCGTTTGAATTTTCATCCTATGACACTTGCCAGTCATGTCTCAAAGGCAAGATGACCAAGACTCCGTTTACGGGACACGGAGAAAGAGTTACCGAACTCTTAGGACTAATACATAGTAATGTATGCGGTCCCATGTCTACACATGCCAGGGATGGTTCTTCATACTTCATTACATTCACTGACGATCTCTCTAGGTTCGGGTATGTGTTCCTGATGAAACACAAATCAGAAGCTTTTGAGAAATTTAGGGAATATAAACAAGAAGTTGAGAACCAAACCGGAAAAAGTATTAAAATCCTTCGATCTGATCGAGGAGGTGAATACTTGAGCAATGAATTCCTGGGCTTCCTAAAAGAGAATGGGATTCTCTCTCAGCTGACTCCTCCATATACACCACAGCACAACGGTGTATCAGAACGGAGGAACCGCACCCTATTAGATATGGTGCGCTCTATGATGAGCACAGCTGAGTTACCTATTTCCTTCTGGGGATATGCACTGGAGACTGCTGCATACCTACTGAATAGAGTTCCGACCAAATCAGTGCCTACCACTCCATATGAGATATGGAATGGCAAGAGACCATGTCTTAACTTTATTCAGATATGGGGTTGTCCGGCCTATGTTAAAACACAAAATCCGGACAAGCTCGAGGCAAGGTCTGTTCTATGTAAGTTTGTTGGATATCCCAAACATTCGCGAGGGTATATCTTCTACCATTCCGAGGAACAAAAAGTGTTTGTTTCTCGACATGCCACTTTCTTAGAAAAAAGTTTTATTATGAAACAGATAAGTGGCATTGAGGTAGAACTGGAAGAGGTTCCAGCAATACAGACTACAACAGAAGATTTGGTTGAACCAGAGGATTCCGTAGTTCCCGATGAACCCCAGCCTCTCCGCCGATCTAGTAGGGTTCCTCGCCAACCTGAGAGATACTACGGTTTTCTCATTGATGGTGGCAGTGAGGATTGCATCATGGAGGATGATGACCCAACTAGCTTCGAGCAGGCCATCACTAGTGGGGACTCAGTGAAATGGCTGGATGCTATGCGGTCCGAGATGGATTCCATGTACACCAACAAAGTATGGACTTTGGAAGTTGCTCCTGAAGGGGTAAAACCCATTGGGAGCAAGTGGATCTTTAAGAAGAAACTTGGTGTAGATGGGAAAGTGGAGACTTTCAAAGCTAGACTTGTAGCAAAGGGTTTTCGTCAAAGACCAGGTGTGGACTATGACGAAACCTTTTCTCCAGTGGCTATGCTTAAATCCATCCGAATCATGCTTGCCATTGCTGCCTTTCATGACTACGAAATCTGGCAAATGGATGTTAAGACCGCCTTTCTAAATGGTGATTTAGAAGAGTGCGTGTACATGACTCAGCCAGAGGGCTTCGTAGACAGTGGGAGCAGCGGGAAGGTGTGCAAGCTGCTTAAATCCATTTATGGATTAAAGCAAGCATCGCGGAGTTGGAACATCTGCTTTGACGTCGTTATCAAAGAGTTTGATTTCGTCAAAAATCCAGATGAACCTTGTATCTACAAGAAGGTGGCAGAGAGTAAGGTTGTCTTCCTCGTATTGTACGTGGACGACATACTCTTGATAGGAAATGACATTCCTATGCTGCAATCGGTCAAGCTCTTCTTATCACAAAGATTCTCAATGAAAGATCTTGGTGATGCCTCCTGCATATTGGGGATCAGGATCTATAGAGATAGATCCAAACGGATTTTGGGATTGTCCCAATCCAGGTACATTGACACCATACTAAAGAGGTTTAGTATGGAAGAGTCCAAGCGTGGGAACTTACCCACGATCTCTGGAGTCACTCTCTCCAAAGAGATGTCTCCCAAGACTGATTTGGAGAGAGCTCGCATGCAAGGGATACCCTATGCTTCGGCAGTAGGCTCTATCATGTATGCGATGCTATGTACCAGACCCGATGTAGCATACTCACTAAGTGTAGTGAGCAGGTATCAAGCTGATCCTGGAGAGAGTCACTGGACAGCTGTGAAGAGCATTCTCAAGTACTTGCGAAGGACTAGAGATATGTTCTTGGTGTATGGTAACGGAGAACTCCAAGTGGAGTCCTTTACCGATTCGAGCTTCCAGAGTGATAAGGACGACTCTAAGTCGCAGTCGGGTTTTGTCTTTACCCTTTACGGAGGGGCGGTTAGCTGGAAGAGTTCCAAGCAGGAAACCGTGGCAGACTCGACGATGGAGGCTGAATACATCGCTGCCAACGATGCTGCCAAAGAGGCTGTCTGGATCAAGAAGTTCATTACTGAACTTGGAGTGGTTCCATCCATTGAGCATCCAATACCTTTGTATTGCGATAACAATGGAGCGGTGGCTTTGGCCAAGGAACCCAGGTCCCATCAGCGGTCCAGGCATATTCTGAGGCGGTATCACCTGATCCGGGAGATAGTTGATCGCCGGGAGATCGAGGTCAGGAGAGTTGACACGAAGAACAACACGGCGGATCCACTCACGAAGGCCATTCCCCAGATACAGTTTGAGAGACTCTTCGGGATGCTCGGTATGAGATACTACAGCAGCTGGCCCTAGTGCAAGTGGGAGATTGTTAGTTGTATGTATGCCCTAGAGGCCAGTATTGTACAGATGATGTATATTATATTGGATGCTTGGACATATATAGAGATGACTTTCTTGCTCGACATGATAGTATGCTATCTGGTTGCCATTTATCTTAACATGTACACTAGTCTCTTTATACTGTCTTATAGTTACATGTTGGTAAAGCCCTTAGGATTTGTACTTGACTACCTAGACTATGATGCAGATCATACTAGTGGGAACATGGTAGTCCATAAGTACATCCTTCAAGGTCCCTAGTCGTGGGTATCTCGAGACGGGGCATCGATTTACCAGAGTAGACTAGCGTATACGCTTCTCGACCCATGTGATGGGCGATGGATGATCCCATATCCATTGGTGTTTGACATCAGAGATGGTATACGGGTGCTCAGTGGAAACTGGGTACACTGGACGGACTCGCCGAGAACTTCCAGATGGTATTATACCTCACGTCAGATGGCAGTTCTCAGGTGACACTTGTACAGGTTAGTCTGTAGACCCGAGATCGTCATAGAGTCTTGTGTGATTCCCACTGTGCTTTGATCTCCACCTTACCACGTCCATGAGGGCGTGCAAAACGGTGGTCTTTGGGTACAGTCCCGAGTCACATGGAGGCAATGAGCGATAGGAGGGGTTTCGTCTCTCCCGGTATTGGGAGTTGATGTTGCGCTGTGCTCGATTGGCCGTAACAGGGAAGTCCCTGGCCAGGGCTGATCAGAGATTTGCTGGTAAGTGTTACCAGTAGTTTCTCGACCCGTTACGAGCCTCACATCGGCACGACTTATCGGGTTATTGGGGTCTGACGTATACCACCCCTAGACTTGATATGCGACGTATCAGACGAAGAGACTTGACTGTATGGTAAGTGTTACTGGTCGGATTCGCAGGAGTGTGAGCGGGCTAGCTCGTCGATCTTCTGATCGCTCAATACCCGGGTGGCCGTTACGTTTAGCAGACCGCTTGCGGCTTGTGGGTGTTTGATATGATCATCACCTGCTACCGGCGTATTGACGAGTCTTTAGAGTCCTACACAGAGGTTTCCTGGCTCAAGCGAAACGAAATAGGAGCGCATATGAGATATGTGCAGGACCGAGAATAATGCGTGTATGTGATACCGCACTTCATTCTCGCGATATATGTTTCGATTGGTTATATTCGATATGACCTAGTTATCGAATCATTGATTCGATAAATCGATACATTACATACTAGTCGGTTGTATGCGATATAACCGGATCATTGAATCAAGTGTTGATTTAATGATTTAATGTATAATTATATATTTGATATATTACTTTGCATTAACTAGTATTGGTTCACTTTAAACGGATTTTTCTCACTTGGATTGCACATTGTATATGTGATATACTTTTGTGCACTTTTTGTATCATGTTTGATGATACTTGATCATTAGTTAAGTTTATAGAATTAATCCATGGTTAATTGATAATTAGGGTTTTGCATACATATTTATTTATCCATTTATTTGTTTATTTATGTGGATAAATTCAAAATGAGAATGGTGGCTATATTTGTTTCTTGTATGAAGCTTCTTGAACCCTTGACTTTAGCAACCATTCTTATCCTCTTGCTTAACCCTAACCCACTCTTTGACCATGGTTAATTCTCTACACTTAACCCTAGTTCAAGATATGATAAGTAATTGATATTAGTTTTATTTTAAAAAGGAGAACACTTATCATAATCTTTTCTTGAGCTCATCTTCTTCTTCTTCTTCTTCAAGCTTGCTACTCCAATGGCAAGTTAAGATCTAGTGAGTTAAATCCAAATCTAAAGTGAACCCACCTCCTATTTCTTCACCCTCTACCTCTTGCCAAGTTGTTTTGGGTGTTTACTTCACAAGTTTCACAAGTTTGTGAAGTCGGAGCTTGAGTTTGTGCAACCTCGACGTAGATCGTCTTTGACACAAAGCCGACGAGCTATTCCGCTTGCTTTCCCGATGAAGCCGATGATCGAGTCAAGGATTCATGATGGACAGCGAGGACATGACGTTGCGGAGCCGTGGAGGTGGATATCCGGATCTACAAAGGTTGTATATCCGTATCCTAGTAGTTAACAGTTAACTAGTTTTCTTTTTCGCCTAAACATCTAGTTAAAGATCCGTAGTCTAGGGTTTCTCGGCACTAAAAATTTTAATTTGGCATGTTCGATGCCTTGTGAGAACCCACTAGGGTGCCTAGGAACCTTTCAATTACTACGAACGTCCACTTCCATTGGACAAAACCATCGTATGGTTAGATACGAACTCGAAAGAATTTATTCGAGGATGGTTTCCGGTTCTGGAGAAAACGAATAGGATTATTCAGTTGTCTTTTCCTTTTACCTTTTCTCAGGTTGCGAGTGCTCCTTGGTTTAGGAGATAGTACACCTATTACGCAAATTGGATAGTCTTCTTCCAAACCTTAGGCTGGTGCCGACCGGTAGGGAATGAAGAAAACTAATTAGCATAACAATGGTGTGCAGAAGGTATTAAGTTAAGACAAAGCAAGAGATTAGTAAGAGGGCAAAGTAAATTGCAACAGATATTCACGACCAAACCAAATATTTCGTTACCACTCCCACATCACCTTTGTATTTCTCCAGGACACTCCGTATCACTACGAAGATCCACAGTTTATTTGGATACTCCATCGTATGGTTATATACAAACTCGAATGGAACTTGTTCCAGTTCGGGGATGGATTCTGGTCCAGGAGAAATAGGAATAAGGTTTATTCGGTTGTCTTTTATCTTCACCCTCTCTCATTGCGAGTGTTCCTAGGATTGGGACAGTACACCCATTATGCTTATTGGATAGTCTTCTTCCAAACCATAGGCTGGTGCCGAACGGTAGGGAAGGAAGAAAACCATTTGGCCTAAAGGGGTGTACAGAAGGTAAAGACTAAAGACATATGAAGGGATTTGGAGAGGTGGCAAAGAACTATACGGTTACAGTCGTGAATCTGGAAGAGGCATTACTAGGAATACCAGAATACCCCATCGGAACATTTCAATGTTTCAGTTTCACCGTGTAATGTTAAACGAAAACTGATTTCCCGATTAGATACTTACTCCAGGGTATGTATTTACCAGGTACGATTCTCACATCTGTATGGTTTTACAGATGATGAGTGGGAGTAAGTTATTGGGAATAGGGTGATCATCCTCATTATATCGGGATTCGTTGTAATTGGTGATATTTGAGGAGATCACCAGGGCTGTTTGTCGGTCGGCAAATATTTGGTTTTGAATATCCTCTGTTATGCACCAATTTCAAATTGATATATCTGTACGTCTATTTTCATAGAGTGAGATATACCTTTTGAAATTATGTCTACGACATTTACCTATATCAGTGGATGGTTAGGTAAGGAGCATTAAACAGCGGTGTAATTCTTCTTAACCATAAGTGCAGTTTTCAACCTACGACACACAGTGAATGAGTTATCAAACTCAAGGGACTTATACAGAGTATTGTATGTTGTCCAAGGTCCATCAGGACAGAGGGGTTGGTCCTCGTACTATATTCAGTTTACTTATGACTTCTCTAGTTTTTAGACAGGTGTTTCGTGGAAACACAGGGTCCGAATTTGGAGAAGTTATAGGTATTTGAATAGAGTAGAGAACCAGGTGTAGCAAGTATCGGGATTCTTCAAAGAGATCGAAGATGTAGATACTTGTGTATGGTATTAAGTTGATAGTAATGACTAAGAGAACTTGCTTCTTTTTCAGGTTACTCATAATTGGAAGCATTCCTAAGTTGAGTAACGCTGATCGGCCTCCTTCCATTTAGTTGACATGCACTGGAGACAGTTGCATGATTTGAATCTGGTTCAATTAAATCAGTGCCTCTGGTCCTATAAGGGATATAGAACAGTTCATATCTTAACGATGTTAAGGTACGGGGAGTTGTCCGGCTTATGCTTAAAACCAGACACTGGGCAACTCAAGGCACGTTTCTGTAATGGCTGTTTGTGGGTTGACCCAGGCTATGACGCGGGTTGATTTTCTACCATCTGGCTGAACAATAGCAATATTGTTCTAAACTCGCCACAGTTTTAATAAAAATGGATTTTTTCAGAAAACAGTAGTGGGAGTATGGTAGAACTGGAAGTGATTCCAGAACCACAAACGATTACTGAAGATTTGATAAGGAACCTAAAGATTCAATCTGGATTGACATTCCATTGGCCACTCCGCAGATATGGTGGGTAACTTCAGGCACCTGAGAGGTACTACGGTAGCCTCAAGGACGGTGACAGGGAAGTTCTTGTTTACCCACAATTACCATTGCTGTTGTTCCAGGCCGCGAGACCCGGCGGGAGGATGAGTATAGCGTCGTTCTGAACTAGTTTTAGAAGTGTACGTCTATATGACTCTGCCAGAGGGTTGTCGTAGTCAGTGGGAGCAGCGGAAGCATTGGTAGACAGGTAGCTTATGTCTATTTATAGACTAAAGCAGATGTAGCGGATATAGATCATCTATTTCTGACGTGACAGTCATGGGTTTGACTTCATCAGAATAGGGGATGGATCTGTTGAGAAGGTAGTAGGGTGTGATATCCTGGTATTTGGATGACATACTCAGAATAGGAAAGGAAACTCCTATACTACAATCGGTCATACTTTGGTCGTCACACAGTAGTTTCTCCATATGGGACTTGGACATTATATCAGACAAACTGGTTACTAGATCTATGGTTTTAGATCTAGATTTGGGTGGTTTCCCAATCAGGGTACTTAGACAGCATTCTAAGAGTATTTAGAATGGACGACTCCATGCACGGTAGTGTACCTGCAGAAGATGGAGTCACCCTCTCTAAAGGTGTCTTATAGACTAAAGGGGAGAGGGATGTGCATGATTGACAGATAACTTGCTTAGGCAATTGAGTCAATCATGAGATGTCAAGTACCACACCAGATGTTGTTCTTGCACTAGATGCAATAAGTTGATATTGATCCTATCCTGGAGAAATAGTCGGAAGCAGTTTTAGAACATAAGTGGATGTTCTAGGGATATGATAACGACAGCCTCGTTGAGGAGGCAGTTATCATTCCAGGCTTCCAAGGTGACCTGGACGACAGGGAGGTTGTCAGAGTTATAGTTTTTCCTTCTGATGAGGGGGCAGTATTTTGGACAGGTGGTCCAAGGCAATACTGAGGGAGGCATGGCGCAGGATACTGATTAAGTTCAGTTGACGATACAGTCTAAGAAGTTTGGATTTGGAGTTCATTTATGAGCTATATCCCATCAGACATCCAGACACATTCTAAGACAGGTATTGCTCATTTCGGGAGATGGCTTTCTCCGCGAACTTGAGATATAGAGAGACATGGAAAGAGACAACAAAGCGGATCCACTCACTGAGGCTGTTCCTCGAACGCAATAGTTTCGCAAACGAGCTTTGTGAGACTGATTAGTAGAGGAGTTGGGTGTTCGGTATCACACGGGCTGTGAGTATGCGACATCGCAATAATTGGCCTTGAGTGCAAGTGGGAGATTGTTGGAGATAGTGCCCTCAGAGTCAATTATTAGGTCACAGGTACGTGATTGCAATGATTGATGGAGGACCTATCCCGGTAGGACAGTCTTACTCGAGATGATAGTATGCTATCTGGTTTACCTTTATCATCGTGTACTGCTTTAAGTGACCTGACACGTCGCTATTACACGTTGATAGAGCCCCTAGGATTCTTGCTTGACCACCAGCAGTATGAGGGCGATCATATAAGTGGGAGCTGGGGGTCTATAAGCATATCCTTAAAAGGTCCCTAGTCGTGAGAGTTTCGAGACAGGGCATCGATTCTCCATAGTAGACTAGTGTATACAGTCGAGACCCCGACGAGGGGCGGTGGCCGGTCTCACAAGCCACTGGTGTCAGTTGGATCACCTAAGATGTATACAGGTGCTCATTGGGTTATGAGTACACCGGACAGGACTCGCCGGGAACATGCTAGTTGGTCATATACCAGACGTCAGATGGCAGTTCCCTGGTGACATGTGTGCAGGTTAGTTCATCGACCTGGGGATCATCATTTGTCTCGTGTGAGTTCCCACTGTACTTTGATTACTACCCTACCACGGCTCAAAGGAGTCGTGCAAACAGGTTTTAGTTGGGTACAGTCTCGAGCCACATGGAGGCAGTGAGCGTATCTTCAGGGGTTCGTCTCTCCCGGTATTGGGGGTGAGGTCGTGCTATGTCTAGGAGAGCCATTACACGAAGCCCTCGGCCGAGACAAGGAGATTTACTGGTAGGTATTCCAGTAGTATCTCAGGGTGTTCTGGGCTACACTCCGACACGACTTGTACCGCTTTTGGGGGTCTGACTTTTACCAACCCCCTAGGCCCGCCATGCGATGCTTATAGACGAACGGACCGGACTGTACGGATATTGTCACTGACAGGCTCAGTAGGGAGGCAGGCTGAGTTCGCTCACAGACGTCCCTTTTGGTCAATACCTGGTAGCCCGTTATGTATTGGCTTATACCTCTAACGTGCTAGTGGTTAAATCCACAACCAAGGTGTTGATGAGTCTTTAGAGTCCCCCACATTCTGTTACTCAGCTTTCGGGCGAAAGGTTGTAGAGGCCGTATGGAGATATAGCGAGGTCCGATCAGATACGTGCGGTATTGCACGGATCAGGATCGGACAGTTTGTACTATAGGCCGTATGGTAATATGGCAGGGTTCGATCAGATACGTGCGGTATTGCACGGATCAGGATCGAACAGATATTACTAGCCGGCTTTGGTATAAGCCGGATCCTAGTATAGTACAGTGTAGACTTTGTCTCATTGCATTTGTATTTCGGTCGAAATACAGATGCGGGTGTGTATGCACAGTATCGGGGTTTTCCTGTAATTTATTACGGGACCAGTTTTCTGGAGTTGCCAGTTTGCTTTCCGTTTCGGCCAATTTCCTTTGTATCGTTCATTGGCCGAAGATTGGTGGAGGAGGGCTTATTTGCATTGTTGCAAATAAGTATTTGTGGAGGGGGTATTTGCTTATTGTTGTATCATGATTGACCTTGACTTCTAGCTATCATGATGGCTTGACTTTGTTGAGTTGATGTTGTTGATGGAGTGTGGATTTCCTTGTGATCATTTGTTTTTCTTTCATCATCACTTCCTTGCATCATTGCATTCCACCCACCCCCTTGACCTTACTCTCTCTCCAATCACACAAAAGGGGGGGGGGGGGCGGCCATTCCTTGAAGTATGAGGGGATTCATTTTCATGAGGTGGGATTTTTGTATCTTGAGCTTTGAGAAATCCCTACAACTCCCTCTCCAAAAGTTCACTTCAATTCCTCCATAAAAGGCAATTCCTACAACCCCAAATGAGACTTCTTCTCTAGATATTCTACAGCGAACCTTGGGCACGTCGAGTAGCCGGCTTCGTGCCCGAGTTGCCTCGGTATTGAGGTGGGAGCCCGTAAAAGAAGTAGGCGATGTGGTGCACTTCCGGCGACGAGGAGGAGACGGGACATTCCGCAGGAGATTGGGACGACGACGAGAAGACCGGAGGACTTGGATCGTCGGTATATCTCTATTCCCATTCTTGTAGATAGCTAGGACTAATTAATGGTTCGATCCGGGTATTAGTGCGCGGCGGTTTGCCAGTTCAAGTAAAATTTAAGTTTATCACCGCTTCTGCATTTGGCAGTCGGATTGACGGCCGGGGCGCCGCCGTGCACTTACAGAGAAGACTTCATAGGTGGATGTGTTATTGTACACCAGCTCGGTAACAGGCACTGGGAAGTCATCTTTCGGAAAAGCTTTGTTGAGATCCCAAAAATTTATGCAGATGCATACTGTCCCATTTTTCTTCATTACCGGAATGATATTGGCAATCCAGTCAGGGTATTGAACTTCTTGGATGAAGCCGGAGTCGATTAGCTTCTTCACTTCGGCATTGATACTCATCTCAAGCTCGAGCCGCATTCTTCTTGGCGCCTGTTTGACTGGCTTGACGTCCGGCGATATCATCGGTTTATGCACAACTATCTCTGGATCTAATCCCGGCATCTCGGAGTAGTTCCATGCGAAACAGTCTTTATACTGCATAAGCACGTCCTTTAACATGGCCACATGTTTCTCAGACAGCAGCTCACTGACGAACATTGGCCTTGGCTCGTTTGCCGTCCCCAAGTTGATTTTTCTCAGGTTGTCTGCTGTGGTGTGTATTCTATCTTCCAGCTCTTTTTGCGCCGGTGGAAATTCTGAGATCATCCCATCCTCATCTTCATTTGCGAAGCACTGGGAGAGGTCGTTCGTATTCTCATGCTCTCCTTCATTTGAGAATGCTATCATATGGCAGGTACGAGCTTGTTTCCAAGCTCGATGCTGATCTAGACTTTCCCCCGCAGTGTAGGTTGCTCTCGGCTCATGCTTTCATGGCGGGACTACCCTCCAACTGTCGGATACAGCAAACCTGCCTTGCTGATACTGATCCTCAACACAGTCTTTGAAGGTGAAGTAGTCTTCAAAAGGATGTCCCATTATTCGGTGGTAGGAGCAATAATCTGGGTGATGGACCTCGTTCATCTGTCTGGGGTATCGAGACTCCGGGAGCGTCATCATTTGATGCTTCATGACAAGGTTGAATATTTTCCTTGTCTTGTCTTGAGGGAAAGAGTACTTTCGACCTATCTTGTTCATAAAAGACGGGTTCCAGCTGACATTTTCTCGCTCGCGCGGCTTCTTGGATCCGCTTCGCTGTTTTTGAACGCCGACCCTATTCTTCACCTTGCTTTTACTTCTACGTCGGACTTTTTTCTTGCCACGAGAGCGCACAGCGGGCTGGGGGTGAAGGGCATCGTCGTCTTCTCCTTCCGTAACCTGCTGAATGATACGTTGCGTCCTGGCCTTCTCGTAAATGGCCATTTCGCTGCTATGGTCATCCCGAACCTTTTGACCCGCTTCTCTTATTAGCTTGTCAATCTGTTCTTCGAATGACGGGCTTGGTATTCTCACGGCGAGATCTCGCTCTGGTTTGACATCAACGCCATCTGGAAATGCATTCGTTTCTCCACCGGAATTATTTATGACATGGCAGCCATGGAATCGCTCCCTTTATTGAACCGAACGTATCCAAGGCCGGTCGTCTCCATTCTCCCATTGGGCATCTTCCGCTGAGTCCTGGGAAGTCCCAAATCTTGTTATAGAACTGGGCTTGTCGAGCAGTCTGTTTGAAGGGTACGCCTTAACATCTCAATTGCCTTTTTAGTCTCTCTGCGTTGTATCAGGGCAGACAGATTGGTTGAAGTTTTTCGAGCGCAGGTTCGGCACCGTGCCATACTTATTTCTCCACTTTAGTCTCCGTGGATTGGTAGAAAAGGATCGCCTTCTCACCTTTTTGCTTAGGGTGGCGTAGAAGGTCTGCAGCTCTTGCACGCTGTACGTATCAAGTGCATCAAGTTCTTTGTAATACCGCTGCGGGACCAGGGTAATCTGTAAACTCTGGTCAGCTGCAGCAAATGTTTGCATTGGTGGGCGGATGGAGAACACTGCGTTGGCCTCGTCCTCAGAGTCACTACCAAAGACCAGAATAGGAGCAGATGGTCCTGGCCTATTGCTTTGGGGTTATCCCGAGTAGACCATCTATTCATCCTCTTCGGTATCGCTCCCGAATATCGGGATAGTGGCGATGGCTTTTTGTTTATTCTCCGGTTTGTGACATCTTTCCATGTCTTCAAAGTCTGGTAAGAAGTACTTGGTATCTTCATATATGCGAACTTCATTTATAGAGAATGGGTTCAGCTCCCCTGTGACTGTGTACTCGAAGTCGTCCTTGAAGTACTTCATACACTGATATTGTGTAGAAGGGATGATGTTGTACTCATGTAAGTGCCGAGCAGAGCATTGTAGCAAGTCTTGGCATCAATGACATGGAACATGATGTCAGTGACGAGGATCCTGAAGTGTAATGTCAGTTTTACAGACCCAAGCGTTTGTGATGATTGGGAGTCAAAACCGAAGATGGTAATTTTATCTCAAGCCAAGTGCTGAACGATCATGCACATCTCCTTCAGCACTCTTACATTGAGAAGGTTAACGGAGGACCCGTTGTCGACCAGGATCTTTCCTATCTTGATATCGTGACAATACCCGGTTACATACAGTGGACGGTTGTGCTTGCACGTTCCGAGAAGGAGGTCTTCATCGCTGAAGGTGATATCAGCCGTGTGGACTTCTTCCAGTTCGTCCATCATCTTTTCTTCCACCAGGAAGGCTTGAAACTAGTCGAGCTCTTATAACGTCTTGATCAGGGAATCTCGTGCCTCTTTAGACAGGAGAAGGGCATCCAAGATACTCAATTGTGAGGGTATCTTTCTCAGATGTGCCAGGACATTGTAATCCACCTTGTTCTTCTTGAGCGGGTCCTTGGCTGTGAGCTCTTCGACAACTCTATCATCGAGAGCAATCTCCTTAGGGACTTTTTCCTTTCCTTTGTCCCTTTTGCCCGAACCTTTGTTTGAAGGTCTGAGATTCTTTTCAGGCAACGTACGGTTACGCAGCTGAATGTTCTCACAGTTCTTCATCTCCTCTTCTTTTTCGGAGGTTGATTCCTTGAAGGGAGGGCCGAGGGCTATTTCTTCGTCAGAATCGCTCCCGAAGGTAAGAACGTAAGGTTTTGCTCTTGTCGGGATGACATCAACCATATGACAGTTACCGGCTGTTCCTTCACGCTCGTCTGTCGCGCTTCTCTGTTCCCGACGGGCTTTACTCTTTATTCGCTTAAATTGTTGTCGATGGGCAACGTATCCCTGCCACCATTTCTTGAAGGCATTACACTTTTCGGTAGGGTGCGTGACCTTCCGATGGTATAAACAACAGTTCAGATGTACATCCGGTTTGTCGGGGCACATACTCCCGGAAGTATTTTGTTTGAAAGGTGCCAGCTTCATTCCCACTGATAGAGCTTTGGCGAACTGCTTCCTTATCTTGATTCTTCTCTTGCTGGTGGCAAGGGAGCTTTGATCTGGTTGAGCTACTTTATAGCTTCTCATTACCGGAGCTTTTTCGGCCTGACACCGACGCTTGGCCTTTTCGTAAATGGCCGCTTCACGTTCTCGATCAGCTTTGCTCTGTTGAAGAGCTTCGTTCGGCAACTCGTCGATCAGGTCATCTGACGGTTCCATGGATTTTGGTTCTGGATCTGCCCCCAGTTTCTCTACATCAGGAGCTTCTTTGTCATTTATTGACGAGTGAGAGATCATGTGGCAACTCGCCACATAATCCTCAGGTTCTTCTGAAGAATCGTCTCCTTCATCAATGTCACGGTTTCCGTTCTCAAGAACATGCTTGAAGAACTCTTCCAGTGTGACTGGGGCCCTGCCTCTTGGTTGTATTCCTCCAGTGCATCGATATATTTTTGCAGACCCATACGATTGCCGTCGAGTTGGACGGGCTTCTTGGCCTTCTTCTTTTTCTTTGATGATTTCGGAAGCTTGGTCTGGAGGTTTTGCCCATCGTAACCAACTTTTGGCGTTGGGCGCGGTTTCAGCTGTCACAACCCAAATGTGGCACGCGACCAGCACTTAAATCACGTGACATCTAAAAACGCCGACACGGTCCAAGTAAGCCAAAACCCGGAAATCTAAACCCTTTTTGAAAATATTGGAGGTGAAGTTTAAAATAGTCATCGGATGGAATCAGTTTAAAATAAACATTTAAATTTAACTAAGTATGTTTGAAAAAAAAGCATCTATGACGTTTTGAAATTTGACAGCACCTCCATTGTAAATTTGAATAAAACCCGCTACAACATAAAAATAAATATAGCATCCCACCGGAAGCTAACTTCCACGCCTAAACGGCGGAGCAACTAAGCAAACAATATACGACGCACAATGGAGAAGAAAAGAAAAGTGAAACAAAATCAACAATATAAACAGGTCGACTCCAATGAGTACGATGCCCACAACATACAACTCTAAGTCTCGCTTCTAAGTCCACAATATACCAGTTCTACGTTGATGGAGTTTTACTAGTTACAAGAAGATATAAGTATACAAGTGTGAGTACGATACAACAGTAGCTCACCTGCCAAAGCAATCACTGAGAAGAAGGGTGTGCCGCAATCCACCGATAATCCGAGCGGTAACCTGCAAGAAACTATGGCACAACGGGGGTGAGTTGCCAACTCAGTGAATAAAAGTGCATCACAAGGTAGAAACCGAAATGCACAACGATACCTAGGTCATAAGTATAGTACTATTATCCTGTATTAATATAATATATGATATGCATATGTATCATAAATGAAAGTTTATCTATCACATAAACCCAAAATAGAATGTATTAATGCAAATGACCTGTATCTAGGTATAAGCCTATAACTAGCCGAAAATATATATGTAAAACCTCTTCTTTAAAATAGTCACGGAATACATATGTCACGGCATAAAAGCAGACGTGATAATATGAAATATAATAGGTATCTTATTTAAGATATACATCCTGCCGTTTTAATGAATAGTGTTAAAAGGTTTACAATTTAAAAAATTCCAATGTCATACCAGACATGTCAAAATAATGAGACTATAGCTCGATTTTTGAATTCCTTTTTATATGCAACTACTCGTAAAAAGGTATGCAGGTACTGTCCCTCGGATCAGTCCTGGTCGGCTACAATAACTCAAAACATGACTGTATACCTTAATGATAGCAACATATCAACATCTGGATGTCCAGCATCGACATCCGAAATCAGAAATCCCTCATGTCCATCACCGACACGCAATCCATCACCGACACGCAAATGCAGATATCGCCGATACCAACTCAACAGATGATCGCCACCCGATATCCCTGGCCCCGGTCAGTATCCCCTGGATATTCGCCATGCCCAATCTAGCCCCGGTCAGTATCTTCTGGATATCTGCCGTGCTCATCTCTATCTCCGGTATCGAGTATTCTCGCTAGGCTCCCCGCCTCTACCGCGGCTATCCTGTCCTTCGGTCTCGACCGGGTCCACCATGTATCCGACTGTATATCCCCCCACTCAGTCTGGATAACGTAGTAATCCTTAACCGTATAGCCTCCCCACTCGGTTCGGAGTAAAACCAAAACATAAAAACGTTTCATGGTGGACATCAACTCATCATATCCAAAGATAACAAGTAAAGAATAAGAATAATCTAATAGATCCTTCTGATGATATATTATATATATACATATATAACAACGTCCCATACCACTGATATATATCATCAAAATAAAACATCCTGAAAACTCATAAGAAAGGTATGGAAAAAAAAATAAAAAAATATCGGGTTTATTCAATCAATAGAGGTACAATAAGCAAGGTTCGTCCCTTGTTTGTTGATGAATTCATATTCCCACAACAAGAAAAAAGGTAAACTAAGTATAAATAGAGCAAGAAAAGAGCAAATTGTGGGTAAATAATTACCCAAACTAGATACTAGTTACCCTTCCTTTTTTTTTTATTTCTTTACGATTTATTTAAAGAATTCTGCCTTCCTTAAAATATAATGAACAGTTCCTGTAGGTTGAGCACCTTTTTCGAGTTTGAATCTGTTCATTTGGAATCTAGGCTCTTCTATTTTCTACCCGAGCCACTATGGACGTATTTGTCCAATTGATACGTCTGAAGGAATCAATGTTGGACTTATTGGATCCTTAGCTATTCATGTGAGGATTGGTCATTGGGGATCCATAGAGAGTCCGTTTTATGAAATATTTGAATACATAGGGACAGGAAAAAAGAAAAAAAATTCATTCCACCGCATCCATCACTATTTGGAAAATCTTGGATAAGATACCTATCTTTCTTCTTCATTAATCTTCATGGATGAATTAATATGAAGATACTTCTTTCGATTCCTCTGCTTTTTTGTCTAATTCTTCCTTTAAACAGGAAATTGTCCATCAATCCGACCAGTCTTTAGCATTCTTTCGGGCATTGCATTAGAAGTCCTCCACTGCTACCTTGACTGAGGATGGTACTGTACGTAAATATAGACATACAGGCAACAAACATATCAAATCTACTGTGCCATGGCAATACTAATGATGTGTGGTGTAGCATACACGTCTGTGCTCATGCAGCATGGCAATCATTAGTATTTGTGCAAGTGTTCTAAAAGTGTATATAGCATACTCGTATCGACATCTACATACACATCACGTAGTATAACAGTCCTACAGTGATATTGCAGTACCAATGAGGTGTAGTGTAACATATGCGTATTTGCTCGTGCAACATAATACTCATTGGTAGTTGTGCAGTGTTCTATCAGAGTGTTCATATCACGGAAACATATAACATTGATAAATATATCGCGAACATGTAAAGTAAATCTAAGCGTACTATTAAATATAACTACTTGCTATGAGCTATACCATTATCCTTGAAAATGGAACAAAACGTTGGTTTTGAAATAAAGAAGTTGCCTTAGGTTAAAAATAGATATTCCTTTTGGAAATTGGTATCACATCCTTGTCTTTTATCATTAAAAAGGGAAACGAATTGTTAGTTTTTAAAAGAGTATAGCTCACTCAAGTATTACGTTCTAAAATGGAATAAAATATAACTCTACGAGTCTAAAGAAAACTTGGCCGTAATCGGCACAATAATCTCGTCATCAAAAGTACGGTATGATTCCTCGTACAATATCCACACCATGAATAAAACTATATGCACATGAATAACATACTAAATGCAACATAACACTAATACCATTAAATAGAATTTATACCAAGAACTAACTAGATAGCATAACTAACTTAGTTATAAGGTTGCGGGGGTGCTATATGCCATCCACCCGACTTCCCCCGTAGATATAAATCTACTCACCAACTTGTCGAACTCGTCGAAATCCACAATCGCTTTTCCTCGTCTCAATGCCTTCAGCATCTCCGCTAATACTCCTTCAAATGTAAGAACACGCTCGTCAATAACATTATCCTACTGGCAAAATGTAGCGAGAAAAATACAATGCTCAGATGCATATTGTTTGAAAATGTTAGCTCAGAAAATGACAGTTTTTGGGCTCGCTTCGAAAAATCACCAGAAATCGTAAATACAACGTTTAGAGTGAAACTAAAATTATACACATTTCTAAAGGAGTTAACTTTGATACTCCAAAATATATTTTCCAATTTCTATGTATAACATAATGAATAAAATGCAAAATTAAAACATGTTTATGGATAATCTGCAGAAACCAGAAAATAACTTTCACTAAAAAATTTGATATCTCTAGATTTTGTAAATAGAATAGGAAAAATGAATATTTTAGAGATATCTATACAAAAGTATCTACAACCTACAATTTTCAGATTCTCCAAATTGTTAACTTAAAAATTAAGAAAATTGTTACAACTTGAGTTAAACATAGCCACTGGAAATGAAATTTCCAGTTTGGAAACCCTTTCTTTAAAAATTCTTGCAAAATTTATTTTACAGTAAAAATTAACCAAAATGTTTTGGCTAAATTATATGGCAATTATCTACAACTTTGTAGTTTTAACCATTAGCTAATTATCAATAGAAAGTCATCAAAAAAATTCAAAACCTAACATGTCACTGATATTCAGCCAGCAAGTAAAACTCACTATCACTTCAAAATTTAAAAGCAATGTTATATTTACCTATATGGAATGAGAGCAAAGAAATTTCAACTCAAGTATTGTATGATAGAGGCTCTTAGTGGTTGTAGTGGCGTCTAGATTGATCGTGTGAACAAAATTGATGAAGGAATTAAGGATTTTCTTCATTAAAATTGATGAATACTTAGAATATTTTTGTTGGAGTTGGAGTACTAGTTGTGTTCAGTTTGAGAAAGCCTAAAAAATCAATAAGTGTATGTTGTGTTGTGTAGAGAGAGCATGAGGTGGAGGGTTGTGGGTGGAGGTGGCATGGTGGAAGGAGGAGGTGGCATGGTGGAAGGAGAAGGTGGAGGGAGTTGAGCATGGTGAGGGTGTGTTGAGGGTGAGGGTTTAAGCTAACTAACATATACTAACCATGATTTAAAAGAATGCAATAATTAAAGAAAACTCTTTTCCCCTTAATTAAACCCTTCACGTTACAAAATCTAATCCATTTTTAAAAAAAAAGAAACACAAAACTTTTTATAACACTTAAATGAATTAAAATATTTATCATAATATTTTAAATATCATTATCTAAATGTAAAATATCATATCATATTAAAATAATTAAAATATCATTTTCATGATATCACCCACTTTTCTTCATATTTACCAAAATAATTACATTTTTACGGATATAATTCCGATACCCAATTTCATAAGCGATATCATTTTTATAAACTCATTAAATTCATTATTTTTATATTTAAAATTATAAATAAATATTTATAATTTTCCAAAATGTTACATCAACATTCCGTCAATAATCTTAGGTTCCAGCGGGCTTTTCCACCTATTAAACTATTTTTAGTATTTGTTAAAACAATACCTTTAGGAAAACTTCACGGGGTAACGATCTACCCCACATGCACACTTGGATCCATAGCACGATATTTTTTTTGTATGGATATTTGTTACAAAGATAATATTACGATAAAATACCACATAATAATAAAAACTGGATTTCTTTTAAATCGATATTTCATATCTTTTGCGAATACGCATCTACAACCCTCTTTAGGGGACCCGATAACAGATGGTGCAGATTATCGCACATCCTTGGGATGGTAGAATGAGATACAGACCTCCTCACGGAGTATTCGGTCTCGAAAGGATTTAAATATGGTTTTTAAGAAAAACGAATTTTCTAAATAAAATAAAATTATTTTTAAAATTAAAATTATATAAACTTATAAATTAATATTTTCAAATATAATAAATCTATATTTTTCAAAAATGAAAAGTTTATCAAATGACAATAAAATACCACCAAGTTACCAAAAGACAACTCTTTTCAATAAAATACCATAAACTTTCAAAGTTAATTGTTTATCACTAAAATACCTCAAATCCTTAAAATACATGCTCATGAAAACCCTAATATTATAAATAGCCCCTCGAGGTTTATTTTTAACTATATTAAAATATTTTTTCATAAACCCCCCTTGAGTTATATAAAACAATATTTAAGAACTTTAGTAAATATACGTTTAAGCGGGATCAATTTTCTTGAGCCCCAGGGAGCCGGAGAAAATGAGTGCTTGTCTATTTAAGGTAGATAACTTAACGGAGTTATCAATGGTAATTGTCTTGGAAAAATGCAACGACCTTGAATTTTTTGTACAAAATTTTTCTTCTTAAAGTACAGAAAAGAGTTTGCAAGCCTGAGCACAATTTAAAAATTATACTTGCTTAAGAACAACAAGAAAACACATGTAGCTCATTGGTAAAGCCTTGCACTACTGTGACGTAGCCCCTGCGTTCGAATTCCATCAACCACATATTTTTACTGATTTTTCTTTTAAACTTTTTGGAAGCCCAAAAGTGTACACGTGCAATACACGTAAAATGAAAAGTCACATAAAATCAAACATGTGCTAATTAGAGTTAACACCAGTAAAGACACGTGGCAAAAATCCACGCCCCCACCTCACACTTTTGGCCGGCAAGATTTGCTATAGGGCCGGCACCGCCGGACTCCCTGTAGGGAATGGTCCCCATTCTCTGCACACTAAAACCTTTGGCCTACCCCACTACCCCTGCTCTGTTTGATTTTCCTGAAAATTAACAGATAATTAAAATGAAGTTTTAAATCCAATTTTTAATGCATTTTTAATTCTTTCTTCAATTCCTAAATCTTAATTTCATCCTATAAATACAACCCCATGTTCTAGCCCTCTTCATTCTAAAATCTATTGCCAAAATTCTCAAAAAAATTCTAAGTCTAAGAAGAGTACAAGTGGAGTTAGCCCCAGGTCAAATTCCGGCGAAAATTCAAGACGTTTCCAGTGACCCCGCGACTACACAAAAGCTACCATTCTCTTCCTCTACCTCCCCTCTATTCTTTTAGCAAGTAAGTCCCATCTTCCCTCTTCTCTTTCTACCATAAAAATTCTTCTTTTCAGAACTTGTCGGTAAGTAGAGTTATACCGACTTTCGTTTCTATAATCTTTAAAATTACAATTATTCTTAAGAATCACTAATTCATATCACTATACCTTGCTCATTAATCATGGAACAAATAATTAGAACAATTTTCATCTTAAAATATCATGTTATGTAATTTTAAATTGCGTTTTTCGTTTAAATACCACAAACTTTACATATGCCATCTTTTAATTATTTTGCTTAGTATAACTTTAGAAAACCACACGAGGTAATGATCTACCTCTCACATACACACATCTTGATATAGCACATTTCTCTTGAACAATATTTTTTGTGGCAAAATATGACTTTTCATCAAAATATCTTAAACTATTAAAAATCGGATTTCTTTAAAATTGTGTTACCTAATTCTTTGCGATTATGCCTCTGCAACCCATTTTGGGGAACCCGCTATTGGATGGTGCAGATTATCGTACATTCTCGGGACTAGTAGAACGAGATCAGACCTCTTCACGGAACATACGATCTTGATGGAATTTTAATACAATTTTTAAGAAAAACGAGGATTTTTATTTAATAATAAAAATTTATTTTTAAAAATTATATAAATATTATCAAACCACATATTTTTAAGATATTATTAAATTCCATGTTTTCTAAACAAAATAAAAGAATTATAACTTTCATGAAAATACCATCAAGTATCAATATAAGTCAAAGTTATATTAAAATACCTCGAACTATTCAAGCTATGAATATTTTCAATAATATACTTCATTCTCTAAAATTCACCTTCATGAAAATTCTAAATAACATAAATACTTGAGGTTTATTTTGAAAGTATACTAAAAAAATATTTTTCATAAAACCCCCTCAAGTTATATTAAATTACAATAAGGACCCTAGTAAATATAGGTTTAAGCGGGACCAATTCTCTTGGGCCTCAGAGAGCCGGAGAAAGTGGGTGCTTACCTATTTAAGGTAGAAAACTAAAACGGGATTATTAATGGTAATTGTCTTGGAAAAAAATACAAATCCTGCTGTTCATGTGCAGCAGTTATCGATGACACCAAAATCTAATTCAGGATCCAAATCTATGTAAGTGTCTGACTCAATCCGAGTCTCAGTTTAATCTGAATACAATCCAAACATGAATCCAATCATAACTCCAATGCAACATGAATCCAATATACAAAACATGAACACTTGAACGTGAACATGAATACCAGAACAATATCAACATGACTTGACTTGACCGAACCATGGCTATATCTTGAACTTGACTACATGACTACCGTTTACATCCTGAATCAGTTTACATGAACAATCTATACCATGATCTCGGCAAGTCGGATAACTACAAATCAATACAATCATTACAATATACATTACGGGGTTTAACGGGGTAGACTGGTACGGAATGTATTGGAAGTGGAACGAGATGGTTGTAAGTCGATGCCACGCACCCCACGTGTTCACGGAGAGGCGGAGTTTGCAAAAAACGATTTTAATATGCTTCGTAACATCGACTAAACTCCATGATCAATACTAAACCGTAACTAACAAACTAACTCGGAGGTTTAACTACTATGTAAGAAACTTATACCTCAAGCTACTTGTCCTTCTTCTCCTCACTGTCCTTCTCCTTGTCATGAGCTCCTCGTGAGCTCCTCGAAGTGAGAATGGATCTGTAACAACCCTAAACTTCCTGTACAACTTTTTCAAAAAAAAAATACGGAAAGTGTTACTTGAGCCTGAGCACAAGTTATAAATTTGTTTTGCTTTTGAACAGCAAGAAGGAGCTTATAGCTCATTGGTAAGACCTTGCACTGCTAAACTAAAGCGCCAGAGTTCAAATCGCATCAGCCACACATTTTTTTAATTAAATTCTTTTAATCCTTTAGAAGTAGAAAGGTCTACACGTGCACAACACGTAAAACCAAGAGTCACACATAAAACAAACGAGTCCACTGCAGTAGACCAAGCGTTAGGGACACGTGGCGCCAAGACGAGCCCCTACTCGGGCCGGCGAAGCGCGTGAATCGGCCGGCGCCGCCGGTTCAACTTGGTCCGATCTCTGAATTTTTGTAACCCCCTGCAACCTTTGGACTACCCCACTCTTCCTACACTATTTAAATTCTCTGCAATTAACAAGAGAATTAAAATACCTCCATTTAATCCATTTTAATACAAAATTTTAATACACCCTTTCACTACCCTAAACCTTAGATTTTTTCTATAAATACCAACCTCAAATCACCCCTCCTCACTCCCAAATCCCTGCCCAAACTCTCAAGAAAATTCCCAAGACTTTTTGTGTGCAAGTGGAGTTAGCAAAAGGGCGAAGCTCCGACGAACTTCCGACTACAATCCGAGGAGATTTCAATGACGAAACGAGCACCGGCACCTCCTACCAAAAGAACCATGTCACGCCCCGCTTCCCAGAGTACGCTAAGATAGGCACGTGACATAGCCAACCATACTACCCGTGGATAGGAAATATCCTTCCACAGTCACATTACGGCTGTAGAGATATCAAGAACAGTAAAGTAAACTAAACTATATAATACATATCCATGAGCCAGAATAAATGAGTCAAGAAATAATATAATATGCGGAAGCAAAAGATCCATAAACTAGACACCTGGAAAGTAAATCTTGATACCAACAGGATCCTTACTGCTCGGTCTATAGCGGCAGTACTCCTGATCAGTCTGCACCAAAGGTAGAGGATCTGGGCCATGCAAAACCCAAACGTCAGTGCGTCATAATATCAAGCAATACTATAAACAGGGGTAGCAAGATATGCAGGTATGAGTATAAGTGGTAAAACAGGTATAACAATGATATAAGTGAAGACAGTAAGGGTAATGTGTAGTGAGTAATCTAAACTGGTCTATTGGGTCAACTACTCTCAGGTCTTTGAAATCAATTTGATGAATCATCGATGTAACTCAATAGTATCCCGTGCGTGCCCGGGATCACGGTGAAGATTCTCGGGCTGAAACCGAGACATGCCGCTAGGCACTAAAAGGAAAAGGGTTAACGATGAATGATGTCAACAGCATCATCCCAAGGCTGGCCTAGCCTCTAAAAGGGTAGTGGGTAACGATGGATGATATCAGCAGCATCATCCCAAGGCTGGCCTAGCCTCTAAAACTGATCAGTAAATGTATCGAACTGTCGAGTTACAAGTCGGGTTTCATCATCGATTTCCCCATACCCCCAAGTTGTGTATTCAAGTCAAGTATTGATAAATCTAGAGCTAATCCCAATACAGGATCAGCAGGTAAAGGTTTGTCTAGATAGACAACAGGGAATGTCCGTAGGGACAACATGTCAAAGCTGTTGGCATTAGTAACGAGATCAGGTAACAGGTAAAGCCATAGTACATCAGGTTAAGTCTGATAGTATATAGGTATCATGTCATGTCAAGGAGTGCACGGTATCATATCGTGTCAAGTAATGGTATATCAAGTCATGCCAGGGGTGCACAAAATGTCACATGGGTGTTCATAATCAAACCCTAATAAGTATGGGTATACCAAAACAAGTGTGGGGTACTAATGGAACAATAAAATGGAATATTGTGATGTGGTATGCAAATAGATATAAATTCCAGATATGAATGCACAACTATCGATCAGGGTTACGTTTATAGTTCTAATATTAAATAGGATGCAATTTATTAATCAGGGGGTATTACAACAATAGTATTAGGTTATAAATGAGATCGGTAAATGCAGCTATATGTGTTCTATTCGATGTAGATGCGAATTGATATCATATCACCTTTAAACGATAAACTAGTTAATGCACGATGTTCAATTAGCCAATGTGAAAGGTTAAATTCAATTTGATGCGGTATACTGTAGTATGATATGTGACAAGATAAGATTGCATATGCTAGATATGAAATGATAAGAATGGATGCATACGATCATTGTAAAACAAGTACTTTGGATGCACGGTTTGAAATTCAATTATTATATTTACTAAAATAGATGCATAAAATATAATGTAGCATGTAGCAAGGTAAACTTTCCTGGAATGGATCACGATACGGAATGCGCACGCAGCGTCCAATGTCGGCAAATGTTGCAACATCCACACGCGCACACGGGACAGGTCCAGGCACAACAAGAAGGTAACCACGCAAGTAGAGGACGTCCACAGGGTTGCTCGGATCGTCGGCAGCGGCACGGCTCCGGCAATCGTCGGAAATACGGATCAAGAAAAAGAAAGAGAAGGAAAAGAAGAAGAAAGAAGAAGAAGAAAAAGAAAGAGAAGAAGGGGTGTCGTAGGGGTTGTCTCGGGTTAGAGGAGGTGGCAAGGGAGCGACAACGGCGATAGGTCGGAGCTCCAGAAAGGTGTTGCGAGGTTCCTCGGCAAGGCAGCGAGGTGTAAGGTTCTTAAAGTCGGGGTGAGGATTTTGTGCAGGGAAAGGTGATGTGGTGGTGGCTGTCAGGGGAGAGGTGATGAGGGAGATGAAGTGGTGATGAGGCGGGGATACAACGACGAGGTCGGAGCTCCGGCGATGTGGTGTAGGCGAGGTCGTATGTGTGCAGTGGGTAAATGGGTTGAGGGTTGCACGAGAAAGAAGATGATGCTGGTGATGGTTGTGGCATCGGGAGGCGAGAGGAAAGGTCGTGGCGACGGGAAAGAGCATAGGAGGCGACGAAAAGGTCGTCGTCGGTGAGATCGGCAAAGCGACAGGTCACGAGTTCTGAGAGGGGTTTGGCTTGGGGTTGCGATGGTTTGAAGGGAAGAAGGAGATGATGGAGGTGGTGTCGGAGGGATGGAGATGAGGACGAGGGTTAGACGACGACGGCGACGAGGGCCGGTGACGACGAGCGCGACACGCGACGTGGGTTTCAGACAATGGATTCACGTTGGGAAAGGATAGTCGGGAAGAAGGAAGAATAGGAGGAGGAGGTCGGCGATGCGATGATGGAGGCGAGGTCGAGGGGAGGAAGTCGACGGTGAGAGGAGACGACGAGGCGAAGGTTCGGTCTGGGCTTCCTCATAGGCGAGAAGGCGGGAGAAATGAAAAAGAAAAGAAGAAGAAGATGCTGATGAGAGAGAGGGCGTGGTTTGAAATAGGTTTGGTTAAAATATATTTATGTAGGGGGAGAGAGAGAGAAAGAAACGGTGAGAGAGAGAGGGGGGGAGAGAGAGAGAGGAGAGAGATAGGGAGAAGAGATAGGTGGAGAGGAGAGAGAGAGGCAGGAACAGTTTAGAGAAAGAAAATTGGATTTATTGGGGGAGAGAGAAAGACTGAGCGTAGAAAGGAAAAGAGAGAGAAAAAGGAAGAAGAAAGAGAGAGGGAGAGAGATAGGTGGGGCCGGGATTAGAGAGAGAGTTGGTTGTTTAGATTAGGATTTTTAATTTTAAAAATATATTTTCTGTTATCTAAATTTTTAACTGTTAATTATATAAAATATAAAATTTGATATTCTGGTAAATACAAACTTACTCCAAAATGCACCCAAATCGGGTCTAAAAATTCTGATTTAAAATATGAAAAATATATGCGATGTCCAAATTTCAAAATGAATGCTCAAGCAACGAAAATGCATACCCCCAAAAACGGACGCACGTACGTGCGTGTAGCCATCCAAACACGTCCGTTTCACTGAACGGGACGAGAACAAGATACACGGATGCTACCACGGGGTTAGGGGGTACCAAGCATGCCATGAAATGCAATTTTAATTTATTTTCCGTGACTTAAAATGTTATATGGTAAAACATGCGATGCTAGATGAAATGCCAGTATGTACTAAACATGAAAATGCACCAGTCTATGTAACAAATCAGGGTAAACTATAAATATGAATCAAATAAGCTCAAGCAAACGGGTCGGGTCAAATGCAAAGTAAAATGTAAAATACCATTCGCACCCAAACACGATAAATCAATAAAATACCACAGATAAATAAATATGGGAACTGGAATTGGTATAAGTGAACTAGGTTGTTACATTATACCCAACTACAAAAAGAATTTCGTCCTCGAAATTCCAAGAACAAGAAAGGATAAACATTCAATCATACTATAAGATGCGTCGTTGTAAACATTCAATCATCCGTAATTCTTCTCATGGGTCTTCAACTGTCTCGATGCGTACGCTATAACCTTCCTATACTGCATCAAAACACATCCCAATCCTTTCCCAGATGTGTCGCTGTGAATCACCAATCCTCCGGAACTGTCTGGCACGGTCAGAATAGGAGCGGTTATCAATCTCTGCTTTAACGCCTCAAAGATGACGCACACTTATCCGTCCACACAAATGGTACTTCTTTGCGCGTAAGCTTGGTCAAAGGCTCCGCTAGACGGGCAAAGTTCTCCACGAACCTTCTGTAATACTCGGCAAGTCCAAGAAAACTTCTGATCTCTGCAACGTTCTTCGGAATCTGCCAATCTCGAACTGCTGTAATCATTTTGGGATTAACGGCGATTCCATCTCCAAACACGACATGCCCCAAAAACTTCACTTCTTCAACTATTAAAACCTTTTTCTACAAGAAATGTATTTTTACAAATCTTTGCAATTACGCCTCTACAACCCATTTAGGGAACCCGTTCGGGATGGTGCGGATTATCGCACATCCTTGGGCTTAGTAGATGCAGACCTCCGTAAGGAGCATATGATCTCGAAAGATTTAAAATACAATTTTCTTTAGAAAATGTGATTTCTATTATAAATAAAACTTATATTTTTAATAAATAAATATATATGTAATTAATATCAAAATATCTATTTTTAATATTTATAATATTCCACATTTCCAAAATTCAAGAAAAACATCTCATTTACAAGAAAGTAACATACAAGTCCAATATTACAAATAAATACCATATATTATGAAATTAGGTTTTATTCACTAAAAATTTCACATCGATAAAATATACATACATGAAAACTCTAAAGATGATAATAAAATACTTGAGGTGTATTTTGAAAATATAACAAAATTATTTTTACATAAAACCCCCTCAAGTTATACTAAATTACAATAAGGACCCTCATAAACATAGGTTTAAGCGGGACCGGTCTTTTGAGCCTCAGGGAGCCGAAGATATTGGTGCTTGCCTATTTAAGCTAGATAACTTAACAAACGGTGTTATCAACACGGTAATTGTCTTTTAAAAAGACACAAATCCTGCCGTCCATATGCAGCAGTTACCGATAGCACCAAAACATAATTCAGGACTTCAATTTCTTTTCTAATTGTCTGACTCAGACCGAGTCTCAATATAATCAATCTGACTTGAATATATGATTCAAGTATAAAATTACAAAACTACAATTCAACATGAATCCATGAATCCATATATTCAATCTATTCAATCTATACAACTTGACTGAACCGAACCATGGATATATTCCATTTGTATGATCATCCATTATATCCGTTCCATTACTGATATCATGGCTTCGGCAAGTCATCCATCTATATACAATATACAATTCATACAATACAATTAATACAATCAAGACATCACGGGGTTTATAAGGGATAGATTGGTACGGAAGGTGTTAGAAGTTGCACGAGACAGCAACCATAAAAACACCTAACCTGAATTCAATTGCCATTGTACTGTGGCTGAATAGTTCCTTGTACTCCGTATACCATAATCTCTGGTCTAGTGAGACTCCTCTCGTATACACTAGCCTCTTCTGTACCAAGCTACAAACAACAGCGTTAACACTAAATACAACATTATAACAATATACTCTCTATTCTGTCTATTCCATTGTTGTCTATTTACGAGATTTACCGAGCGATTTGTTCGTTGACGGCATTCTCTTTCTTTTTCTTTGGAATGTCGTCAGGTGATTCGGACTCACTGGAGATCAAGCCCACCAGCGAGGATTTGGATCAGCTAGCTTTCGACCCAGAGCTTTAGATTCCTTGTACACATTTACATTCTGTATTTTTCATTTCTGTTATTCCACTATTTAGGCATTGCTTTCCATTCTATGTATTACTTTTTAGATGTATTGTAAAAAGAATGTTAATAAATAAAGTTGATGTTCAATTATATCTATTGTCACTGTCTCTTGTGCATTTTACTTATATTTCTTAGATACGCTTAGCGTGTTTACTTCAGAGTAAATACGTAGCGGGCCAGTCGCGTTCCCTTTCCCGTACACCGGGAAGTGGGGCATGACAGGATCACGCCTCCTCGTCGGCTTCTCCAAGTCGGAGAAAATCCACCCGAGAGTGCCAACCTTGACCTTTAACCTCCAAGATGAGGTAATTAGGATACTTGGTGTGCTAAACTAAGTAGCCTAGAGTGAGTAGAGAGTGATTAAAGATCTAGTAGTCTCACAAACCCTACGATTCTCAACTCATGAGACAATTAGGGTTCTTGAGGGAGATGAAGAAAGCTTGAGAGGAGAGAGAATGTATTTGTGATAATTAATAAAGAAAATGGCTCATGTGAAGACTAAATGGCAAATGAAAATATCTCACACAAATATCACAAAAATATTTCAAAATATCTAAATCTTCATTTGCCACAAAAGAGTCCAAGAAAGTCAACAAGAAGCCATGCTCAATTTTCACCAAAATACCTCATAGTTCCACCTCACAACTCCACCTCATCAAGCATTTAACCTAAATGCTAATCCAAGTAATGAGGTTTAATCATCTAGAAACAAACTTGAGTAATTACAAGAATGGCCCTCTCATCCGTATTTACATACCCGTATCCGTATTCCGAGAAACATGAATACAGTGAGACAAAACTAATCCAATAATCAAATACTAGGATCCGGTTTAAATCAAAGCCCACTAGTATTGTCCGCCTGAACATCATATGCGCACAAGTACATGTATGTGATCGAACCCTGTCGTAAAACCATATGACATCTACAACATTTCGCCCGAAGCAGGGAAACCTTCTGTGTGGGACTCTAAAGACTCGACAGTACGCTGGCAGTGGGTTTAACCAAAAGCATGTCAGCGGTACTAGCTACACATAACGGCTACCCAGGTATCTGTCGATAAGAAGGTCGATGAGCAAACTCATCTGAACGCCTACTGAGCCTGTCTGTGGTAATCTCCGTACAGTCCGGTCTGTTCGTCTAAGAGTATCGCATATCGGGCCTAGGGGGCGGTAAACGTCAGACCCCTAATAGCGCAATAAGTCATGTCGGAGTGCAGCCCAAAACACCCTGAGAAACTACTGGAGTATTTACTAGTAAATCTCGCTTGCCCTGGCCAGGGACTTTGTGTAATGGATTTCCGAACACAGCGCGACATCAACCCCTAATACCGGGAGAGAAAAATCCTATCTAACCGCCACTGCCTCCAAATGCTTCGGGACTGCACCCAACTACTACCTGTTTGCATGACTCAATAGAGCCGTGGTAGGGTAGTAATCTAAGAACAGTGGGAATACACCTGAGACGAAGTCGCAGTGTCAAGTCAACGGACTATGATGTACTCATGTCATCTGGGAACTGCTACCTGACGATAGGTGTAATACCAACCAGCAGTACCCTACGAGTTCATCCAGTGTAACTTATAACTCAATGAGCACCTGCATACTATCTCCAATACGACGTACTGATGGCTGTGGGACAGACCATCTCCCCTGCTGGGATGAGAAGCGTATACACTAGTCTACTCTGGAGTATCGATGCCCTGTCTCGATAATCCTACGACTAGAGACCTGTATAAGGATGTGCTTGTAGACTACCCAGACCTCACTAGTATGACTGCCATCACAACGCTGGTAGTCAAGCAAAGATCCTAAGGGCTCTACTAATATGTATTAGCGATACGTTAAAAGAAATATACACACATATTAAGATAGATACAAACCAAGTAGCATACTACCATATTGAGCAAGACTGTCATAAATCCATGTATATATCTCAAGCTTCCAAAATGTAATATACAAACTAGTACTATACAATAATGGCCTGTAGGGCATATTACACTAACAATCTCCTAATTGCACTAAAGCCACATGCTGGCATATCGCAGACCTATCATCTCGAATAGCCTCTCGAACTGCGTCTCAGAGATGGTCTTTGTGAATGGATTTGTAGTGTTGTTCTCCGTAGCAACTCTCCGCACCTCGATCTCCTGGCGATCCACGATCTCCCTGATCAGGTGATACTACCTTAAGATGTGTCTGGACTTTTGATCGGTCTTGGGTTCCTTTGCTAAAGCTATTGCCATGTTGTTGTCACAATACAGAGGTATTGGATTAACAATGGACATAACCACCTAAAGTTCTGTTAAGAACTTCCTTATCCAAACTGCTTCTTTTGCGGCATCATAAGCTGCGATATACTCCGCTTCCATCGTCGAGTCAGCAACGGTATCCTACTTGGAACTCTTCCAACAGACTGTCCCTCCATGAGGGTAAAAACATAACCCGACATGGACTTGGAGTCATCCTTGTCACTCTGGAAGCTGGAGTCAGCAAAAGCCTCGATCTGGAGGTCTTTTCCGCCATACACCAAGAACATCTCCTTAGTCCTTCTCAGGTACTTGAGAATGTTCTTTACTGCTATCCAGTGCTTCTCCCTAGGGTTTGACTGATACCAGCTTACCACGCTTAGTGCGTAAGAAACATCTGGTCTGGTACACAACATCACATACATTATGGAGCTTACTGCAGAAGCGTAGGGTATAATAGACATGCGATCCTTTTCCAAATCAGTCTCGGGAGACATATTTTTGGAGAGGGTGATTCCGTGACAAGCCGGTAAATTACCGCGCTTTGAATCTTCCATACTGAATCTCTTCAGTATGGTATCGATGTACCTGGACTGTGAAAGTCCCAATATCCTCTTAGATCTATCACGATAGATCTGGATCCCCAGAATGTAAGAGGCATCACCCAGGTCTTTCATGGAGAACCTTTGTGACAAGAATCCTATTACAGATTGTAGCATAGGAATCTCATTTCCTATCAAAAGAATGTCATCCACATACAAGATGTGGAATACAACAGTACTTGCTACAATCTTACTATAGATGCATGGTTCATCTGGATTTTTGATAAAGTCAAATTCATTGACTGTCTCATCAAAACAGATGTTCCAACTCCGCGATGCCTGCTTTAGTCTATAAATGGATTTAAGCAATTTGCACGCTTTCCCGCTGCTCCCACTCTGAATGATACCCTCTGGCTAGTCCATATAGACGCACTCTTCCAAATTTCCATTTAGAAAAGCGGTCTTTACGTCCGTCTGCCAAATCTCATAATCATGGAAGGCAGCAATGGCAAGAAGGATCCGAATGGATTTGAGCATAGCCACTGGAGAAAAGGTTTTATCATAGTCCAAACCAGGTCTTTGACGAAATCCTTTTGCAACAAGTCTAGCCTTATATGTTTCAACCTGACCAACTACACCAATCTTCTTTCTGAAGATCCATTTGCAGCTTACGGTTTTTACCCCTTCTGGAGCAATGTCTAAAATCCATACTTTGTTGGTGTACATAGACTCCATCTTGGTCCGCATTTCATCCAGCCATTTTACCGAGTCTGTGCTCTGAATGGCTTGCTGGAAGTTAGTTGGCTCATCATTATCAATGATGCAATCCTCTCTATCCCCGTCTACGAGAAAACCGTAGTATCTCTCGGGCGGATAAGACAGCCTACACTCCTGCGGAGTGGCACGGGAATATCATGTTCTTTTGAAACCTCTGGTTCTACCATTCTTTCAGTAATAACTTGTGGTTCTGGAATTTCTTCCAGTTCTATTGCGCTCCCACTAGTTTCTTTTTTTAAAAATCGATTTTCCAAAAAGTGGGCATGACGACAAACAAAAACCTTTTGTTCCTCTGTGTAATAGAAAAGATACCCTATGAAGTTCTTTTGGTATCCTACAGACTTACACAGTACTGAGCGTGCCTCGAGCTTGTCCGCATGCTGCTTTTTGACAAAAGCTGGACATCCCCATATCTTCAGATACTGAAGATAGGGTTTCTTCCTACTCCACATCTGATATGGTGTGGTAGGCACAGTCTTGGTAGGAAACTTGTTCAAAAGATATGCAGCTGATTCTAGTGCATAGCCCCAGAATGATCGCGGTAACTCAGCGTTACTCATCATAGAACATACCATATCCAATAAGGTTTGGTTCCGTCTCTCCGATACACCGTTGTGTTGTGGCGTGTATGGAGGAGTAAGCTGAGAGAGAATTCCATTCTCTTTAAGGTAATCCAGGAAATTGGCATTCAAGTATTCACCACCTCGATCAGATCTCAGTGTCTTGATACTTTTTCCGGTTTGTTTTTCCACTTCATTCCTATATTCTCGGAATTTCTCAAAGGCCTCGGATTTATGTTTCATCAAGAATACATGTCCATACCTGGAGAAATCATCAGTAAAAGTAATGAAATAGGAATAACCACTTCTTGCATGTGTAGACATTGGACCACACACGTCTGTGTGTATGATTCCCAAGAGCTCGCTCGCTCTTACTCCGTGTCCAGTGAACGGGGTCTTTGTCATCTTTCTTTTGAGACATGATTGACAAGTTGCATAAGAATGATAATTGAACGGATCCAAATATCCCTCTTTATGTAACTTGGTCAGCCGTGTTTCGTTGATGTGACCCAGTCTACAATGCCATAAGAAATCTTGATTTAATTCTGGAGACTTTCTTTTGTGTGTGTTCTGGACATTGAAAACTTGTAGTTGGTATAATACGTATATACCGTTGTTTAGTATACCCAACCCAATCAGACCATGATTAAGGTGGATGTTTACGACATCGCTTACAAATGTAAAATCATAACCTTCTTTAGATAAAAAAGATACAGAAATGATATTACAAGTCAAATTAGGTACACAAAAACAGTTGCGTAAAACCAAAATATGTCCACTTGTCAACCCTAAGTGATATTCCCCTACGGACACAGCATCCACTCTCGTTCCGTTAGCAACCCTGAGGGTCATATCACCGGTCTTCAGAACTCTACGGCTTCTCAGCGCCTGGAAAGAATTACAGATATGAGATCCTGATCCGGTATCTAATACCCAGGAAGTAGAGTTGATTGACAGACGGTTTTCAGTTACAAACACACCTGACGCCGAAACCACAACCTGCTTTGAGTCCGGGTTCTTGGCTCTCCAGGACCTGCAATCTTTCTTCCAATGGCCCTTCTTATGACAGTAGAAACATTCTTTCTTCCCTACTGTCGGCCCCGCAACTTTTGCCTTGCCCTTCGCTTCTATCTTACTAACACCGCCTTTCGGCTTGGTGGGGGACCTTCTTCTTCTTTTTTTTGGCTTTCGCCTTAGATCTAGAAAAGGAAGCTCCATCAACAATGTAACATTTCAAAAAAAAAATAAAATATTATTTTTAGGAATTTTTATAATTAAATAATAAAATATTGAATATTTTAATAAGACGGTATAATTAAATACCGATAAATTGGGAAAAAATTTGGAAAATTATGGAAATTACTAAAAAGAGGGTGTTTTATGTGAATTATGCAAATTATAAGTTTTTATGATTAATTATACGCTATTTAGTTCTAATCGCTATTAAATATCGCTAATCGGACACTAAACGTGTTCTGTACACATGACATGCAAAAGTCTTTTTTTCACACTTGTTCCATTTTTCCTATATGATTCTTGTGTGTATGGTTATTGCTTTGGGTTTCATATTGTAAAGAGAAGAAAAGAAAACAATAAACTATAAGGTAAGGGAAAGTGAGAGAATAGAGAGTGAGGTGAGGGGTTCATTGACTAGTCTTCATTCTTCATCATTTTCATCCTCACCCTCTCACATCTTCAGCCCATGGCAGCACCCTCCTCCACCTCCACTTCAAAACCCCAAAACTTCATCAAAAAAACCCAAACCCCCATCACCACTTCATTAAAAATATGCATGAGCTCACTAGCAAAACATTGGATTAAGAAAGCTTGCATTTTGGACACTTGGGGCAACTCAAGAAAATTCTTGAGTTGTCAAATGAGATATTCTCTTAACCATTAGCCTAGTATTTCCATTGCTTTTACATCCATGTTTGTTTAGAACCGATTTGGTGTCGTTTAGTGAGACTTGGGAAATTCAAGTTAGGGTTTATGGAATTTTTGAGTTGTGATGTGTAATTGAGCTTAGTAGAGGCCACACAAACCCCCTAGTGCTAGGATTCAGACCTAAACCAGAGACTAGAACCCTGGAATACAAACTTTGAAAACCCGATATCGGAAAAGTGTGGATTCTGTGAGTGTAAAATGAAATCTGCTATCACCCGGAGCCTCTGAAATTTTTTTAGCAAACACAGAGAGATGTGCAGGAACCCAGGAAGCTAACCCCAAGACCCCAGCCCCTGACTCCATTCTTTGGCCACAGATTTAATCATTCTGGCTGCAATATGCGGCCAGAGTAGGTTGGATATGGTTCGTGTTTGGTCTGTAGCTCCATCTCCTGTAAACTAGACCCTTGGCATATGCAAAATTGACTGATTTGACCTAGGGTAAAATCTGGGACCATTTTCAAGAGTTGCTTTTTTGATTCAGGGTTTCGTTTTGCGTATTTTGAATTTTGAATTTTTTGATTTGTGTCGTATTCGATCGCTTGACGTTTGTACGTCGAAATCGAGTGTTATTTGGTGGTTTTGAAAGCGTAGTCCGTAGGTTCTAACCTATAGGCCTTTAGCGTGTCGTTTTGGTTTTCCGATGTGATTTTATTACGCATTTGCAATACGTTATGATGTATAGGTACCCCATGAAGAATTCGAGATGACAAGCAAGCACGTGGCGACGTCGACAATGGAAAGCGAAGAGTAATGTGAGTAGATTATATCTATGGGGGAAGTCGGGTGGATGGCGTATAGCACCCCCGTAGTTCGATGTATAGTATGATATATATATACTATATATGATGTCTTTTATGTGTGACATGGATATTCAAGATATGATTAGGTGTTCAATGGTTAGATTAGGGTTATTAGAAGTGAACTAGTATAGCTTCTTAGTCGCGAACCCTAGAATAAGTTTATACCCACAGGCACACACATGCTTACTTTGTTATACTTATGCGTATATGGGGATACGTATATATATGTACACACATAGGTATGGGACGATGTATATTTATACACGTATGCCTACAGTTGGATGATAAGGATAGTGGATGATATTTGGAGATAAGTCGATGAGTTTGGGCATGGAGCCATGAGATTGGTGATATGATGTGGTTTGTATTATGAGATACGACATGAGATTTTAGCGGGCCTTTAGGCGTGTATTTTCATACACGTGCGCGCGCGCACACACACACACACATATATATAGATGGTATCGGCTTGTACTAGACTTAGATCAGTACCCCAGTTCATGAGATATGATGATAAGGATACCAGATAATAGATGAGATAAATGTGAGATTTGACCCATACCCAGATTTGGGAACCGCAAGATATATTTTAAAACTGAATTCATTTTTAAAGAGTGGTTTTCCCTCGATATGTGTATATTACTGTTCCATGTTGCATGATATACAGATATGCTTACATTTCTGTTATATGTCGCATACTTTAGATTATACGCATTGAGATATTTGTTTTCATGAGATTTCTGGATTTGGGAACCGTGGTTATTTCAAAAGAGAGTATGTATTGTTTTAAAAACCCGGTTTCCCTTTATATGATATTTCAGTGCGTCTACCATGTGTTTTCTCGGTTCTGAGACGTATGACATGTGAAACCCGATTCGAGGAGTTAGATGAGGCCGATTGCGGGTATATGGTGGACCCGGTATGGTACCCCGGGATGAGAACGGATCTGTCGTGCAGTAGGCGATGAGCCTGGCAGAGGGACCACTACCTACCGGTGATTGTATTTGAGCTCGGCGGATATCTGAAGGATACTGACCGGAGTCGAGAGATGATGTAGGCCGATCCGGACTGACGAAGCCCTATATATATGTGAGGATTTATGTGCTGATGCTGGGCACAGGTTTCATGATGTTTTCGCGTGTCGATGCTGGACACTTAGATTCCATGATTTTGATGTGTCGCGAGGAACACACATTAATTTATATCCTCATACTTCCATGCATATGCTTTATGATATTTACATGCATGATGTTTTGTGTCTTTAGTTAACATGTGGACGAGATTCACATACATACAGACATTGACTACATAGTTCGATGATATCCATATACTCATAAACTTCATGATATAGTTGACACTGATTACATTGATCATACCTTATATTTATGATATGTTGCTACCTAAGGCACTGGCACGAGCACTTGGTACTACACTTATATATAGATGTTTACCCTTGCTACCTTTTCATGCTTCAGACTATATCATTTGAGGTTTATATATATATTTGATCGTATGGACCTAGGATGAGTCATACATACGATTTCTGCTCTGTGATGTTTTCTACTTATGAGTTGGCAACTCACCCCCGTTGTGCTACAGTTTCTTGCAGGTTTTGCCGTACATGTTTCATTGCGGCTTTCTAGCACACTGCTTCCTTTCTGGGTGATTGCTTTGATAGGTGGGTTCACTAACATCGTGACCACCATTGTACTTATTTATTTTCAGTTGTATCTAGTAAATTCCATCAACCAGACTTGCATATTTATTTTAGACTTAGAAAACCAGTTGTGTATTATTTCGACCTTAGAGTCGCGCGTTGTAGTATTATGGTTTTCTTGATGATTTTGAGTTTCTTTTGAGTTTTGATCCTCGCCCTTCGGCGTTGTATATTATATTGCATTGCGTGGTTGTGACCGTCGATTGACGAAGAGCTAGCTCCCGCTTGGGGATGCCTTTTATCATTATGCATATATTATTCTTGTTGTACCCCGTTTGGGGCCAGTATTTACAAAGGAAACTCTGCCGAAATTTTCAGAAAAGACTTGAGGATTTAAAAATGCATATTCGGCTTACTTATTTAAAAACCTTGTTTTTAAAACATGTTTTCTTCACTTCTTTAAAACTAGTTTTACTTCATTTATTATTTAAAATGGTTTTAGATTTCTGGGCTTTTGGCTTACTCGAATTAGATGAAGTCGTATAGACTTCATATGATTCAAGGGCCAGTCACGTACTATTTCGGGTCATGACAAAGTTGGTATCAGAGTGCTAGGTTAACCTTGGTTTGAGTCTAAGTTTGACTATGCGGAGCGTAGAGCGTTTGTATATATTCGGAACTTAGGCTTGACCTTACGGAACATAGACTTAGTCGAGGGAGTATTAGACCCGAACTTTCGTCGCATAGGTTGACCTTGGTTGATAGAGTAGGTGACTTCAGTAGAGTGACGTACCGTCTGTATGTTCCGCGGCATACTCACAATACGCTACTCTGCTTAAGGAGCCTTAGGATGTACATTTCCTTGCACAGTATTATATTCATTCCTATGATCTATCCTCATCGATATTGGTTATGATTTTGCTGCCACGATTACACGGGCAGAGAGAGCTACGGCTAGAGTTGCGGTCAGCACAGGCTCGTCATGGACGAGGACTGACTAGGGCGTGATTCCAGGGACATACGATTGCATATAGAGGCGTCGTGTTATTGTGTTTTCGCGCCATGAGCGTTTGATGGATCGCTTTTATGAGATTTCTCGGACGTGCAGGTTAGCACCAGAGGATTGAGCTACTGATAGAGGCCAGCTAGAATGTGATGACCATTAAAGTATCGCTTATTAATGATGATTGAGGCGCTGTTCAGCGTGCAGACGAATGAGCCAGTTGTTGCTGCGAACGACGAGATATCGCCCCAGATGTTAGAGCTATTGCAGTACGAGATGCACCTAGAGATATGATGGAAGGTCGCCAGTCACCCAAGGATGAATGACTAGGACATGTGGTTCGTTCGCTTACCCCGATGCGAGGTCATCAGATAGATTGATTCCAGCTAGAGACGACTTCACGCAGGTACGTTGAGAGTCGATAGAGACGACCGAATGTCAGGAGCCCATTTTTCCAAGTTTAAAGTATTCAGAGACAAATGCAAGTAATGCTATGGACCCTCTAGAAGAATGAAACCCTAACTCGACGTAATGACCATGGAATGCCTTTGAACCTTAGGGTTTGCGGCAGTTTAGCGGTGCCATTTATGAGGCTTGGGTTTACCCTTCTACGGTTGGTCCACAGGTGATGTGGCATGTACTGGAGTACTATTAAACTGTACCCAAGATGTTGAGCTCTTGGGGGATTATGGAACCTTGACAAATCGATCGAAAGGTTCGACATCTTTCGGATATCATGTGATGGGATGCATTGCTTCGGAGACTCTAGATACGAGTATAGTCGTTGGAGCACAGTCCATGCAGCCATGAAGAGACGAGTCCGAAGCAGTCGACATTAGATAAAAGTGGAGTAAGAGGTTCGTACGGGATCTTGATAAGATGACGTTCCACTCTGCCGACATCAGAGATGCGATGCGCATGCATAGGCGTTGATTATTGGTATATCTTCCGGAAGGAGTCGCGATGAGAATGCAGCCGTTCCGGAACAAGAAACAGATATAGAAAATGGTGATAACCTCTGGACAGTTCGGCAGAAACGAGATTGAGAGAGACCTCGACAGGACCTTTCGGGAATACTATACGAGAAGACCTGGACCCAGGAGCGGTCATATTGTGCACACCCAGCAGGCCAGAGTTCGGCATCGTCGACGAGATAGTTGGCCAGAGATCTATAGAGGATGTGCCAGAGCAGATTGCTTCCATTATCGTTTCCATATTGGACCATTGAGCCGAGGAGCTATGCACTTAGAAATCTACAGTGAGAGACGAGAACCTAAGGGCACCAAACGACAGGCAACGAACAGTAGGCAAGTAGATATCTTGCTCTGCTAGCTTGGGATGCACCGGCACCTTCTCGATTTTGAAGGAGGAAATATCGATGACGGTATTTATGAGTTGTGATTTGGTGATTCGATTATCATATATCCGTCACCTTGGATTTCAATATTTTGGGCGATCTATTCGTATGATTTAGTCTTGATGACTGAGTCGCATGATACTTATTTTTGTGCACCACGGTTGCACCTGACTTCGGTTTAATGTCATTCGATATGTTGATTTTGATTTCATGCCTATGTTATGCATGTGATTTGACTTATGCTTTCGGAATAGTTTTCATGTACTTTTAGTGTTTTGATTTGATTTGTGCACGCTGATGCACATGGTTGTGATATTATATACCGCGGTATACCTGATTTGGATTGAGCTTTATTGTATACCGTCGATTTCGATTCTGATATTGATGTTGATTTCGTGCACTCTATGGATTTGATTTGGATTTTTGCGCATACTTGGCGCGCTTGGATTGGATTTTGCATATGTCCGGTGCTTGATATTGGATTTCGTGATTTCGTGCATGTTGGATGCACATGATTTAGATGCGATTTTGGTGCACACCAGATGCACTAAATCGGGATTCTTCGTGCATATCAGATGCACCTGATTTTGCTGTCAAGCATACACGTTGCCTCTGACAAAGTGTTTCGTGCACACCCGTTGCACTTAGATGCTGTTTCTGTGCACATGTATGACATATATATAGATTTTGATTTTCATGCGCACCAAACGCACGTATCATTCTTATGCACATTTTGGGATTGATTTCTTATGGAGCAGTACGTTTTTATGATATTTGCTATTGTTTTCATACTGAGCAGGACTAGTCAGAGGACAGTACCTGGATATATTTTGCATGCATTGATAGTTATCGAAGGGATTTCCAAAAAGAGAGCTATGGTCTCAGTATTTACCTACGTGTCTGATATGACACGAAACGTTTAAAATAAGGAAACACTTCTAAATTGTTTTCAAAACTGAGGAACGTACATATTAAACAACAGATATATACATATATGGTTATTTTCTTACAATAGACGTCCTCCATTGTGCAGTGCTATGCACATCGCACAGCGATTTAAAAAGTTTTGGCATGCATTTCCTGCAGAAGTGTGCATTTGTGTTGATTTATATCATATTGGTTTCGTATTGGATTTGACATTTGTGTCTTCACCATGACTCCGATGATTGCGAGATACTTGATGGAGTTTTGATTTTGAGTTCTCTGCTCATTGTTCATGCGCATGCATTGCGCTATGATACGTTTTATGTATTAATGATTTCGGAGCCCCGACGACTTGGACTTTTTACTGAAATGTTTTAGTATTGAGGGGTTTAAATTTAAATTCGGGGACCAAATTTCTTTAAGGGGGGAAGATTGTAACATTTCAAAAAGAAATAAAATATTATTTTTAGGAATTTTTATAATTAAATAATAAAATATTGAATATTTTAATAAGACAGTATAATTAAATATCGATAAATTGGGAAAAATTTGGAAAATTATGGAAATTACTAGAAAGAGGGTGTTTTATGTGAATTATGCAAATTATAAGTTTTTATGATTAATTATACACTATTTAGTGCTAATCGCGATTAAATATCGCTAATCGGACACTAAACGTATTTTGTGCACATGACATGCAAAAGTCTTTTTTTCACACTTGTTACATTTTTCCTATATGATTCTTGTGTGTATGGTTATTGCTTTGGGTTTCCTATTGCAAAGAGAAGAAAATAAAAGAAAAAGAAAAGAAAACAATAAACTATATGGTATGGGCAAGTGAGAGAAGAGAGAGTGAGGTGAAGGGTTCATTGACTAGTCTTCATTCTTCATCATTTTCATCCTCACCCTCTCACATCTTCAGCTCATGGCAGCACCCTCCTCCACCTCCACTTCAAAACCCCAAAACTTCATCAAAACAAACCCAAAACCCCATCACCACTTCACTAAAAACGTGCATGAGCTCACTAGCAACACATTGGACCAAGAAAGCTTGGATTTTGGACACTTGGGGCAACTCAAGAAAATTCTTGAGTTGCCAAATGAGGTATTCTCTTAACCATTAGCCTAGTATTTCCATTGCTTTTATATCCATGTTTGTTTAGAACCGATTTGGTGTCGTTTAGTGAGACTTAGGAAATTCTAGTTAGGGTTTATGGAATTTTTGAGTTGTGATGTGTAATTGAGCTTAGTAGAGGCCACACAAACCCCCTAGTGCTAGGATTCAAAGCTAAACCAGAGACTAGAATCCCGGAATACAAACTTTGAAAACCCGATATCGGAAAAGTGTGGATTCTGTGAGTGTAAAATGAAATCTGCTATCACCCGGAGCCTCTGAAATTTTTTTAGCAAACACAGAGAGATGTGCAGGCACCCAGAAAGCTAACCCTAAGACCCCATCCCCTGACTCCATTCTTTGGCCACAGATTTAATCATTCTGGCCGCAATTTGCGGCCAGAGTAGGTTGGATATGGTTCGTGTTTGGTTTGTATCTCCATCTCCTGTAAACTAGACCCTTGGCATATGCAAAATTGACCGATTTAACTTAGGGTAAAATCTGGGACCATTTTCAAGAGTTGCTGTTTTGATTCGGGGTTTGGTTTAGCATATTTTGAATTCTGGATTTTTGTGATTTGTGTCGTATTCGATCGCTTGACGTTTGTACGTCGAAATCGAGTGTTATTTGGTGGCTTTGAAAGCGTAGTCCGTAGGTTCTAACCTATAGGCCTTTAGCGTGTCGTTATGGTTTTCCGATGTGATTTTAATACGCATTTGCGATACGTTATGATGTGTAGGTACCCCACGAAGATTTCGAGACGACAAGCAAGCACGTGGCGACGTCGGCAATGGAAAGCGAAGAGCAATGTGAGTAGATTATATCTACGGGGGAAGTCGGGTGGATGGCGTATAGCACCCCCGCAGTTCGATGTATAGTATGATATATATATATATATATATACACACTATATATGATGTCTTTTATGTGTGACATGGATATTCAAGATATGATTAGGTGTTCAATGGTTAGATTAGGGTTATTAGAAGTGAACTAGTATAGCTTCTTAGTCGCGAACCCTAGAATAAGTTTACACCCACACGCACACACATGCTTATTTTGTTATACTTGTGTGTATATGGGGATACATATATATATATACACACACATAGGTATGAGACGATGTATATATGTATACACATATGCCTACAGTTGGATGATGAGGATAGTGGATGCTATTTAGAGATGAGTTGATGAGTTTGGGCATGGTGCCATGAGATCGGTGATATGATGTGGTTCGTATTATGAGATACTACATGAGATTTTAGCGGGCCTTTAGGCGTGTGTTTTCATACACGCACGCGCGCGCACACACACACACACATATATATAGATGGTATCATCTTGTACTAGATTTAGATCAGTACCCCAGTTCATGAGATATGATGATAAGGATACCGGATAATTGATGAGATAAATGTGAGATTCGACCCGTTCCCAGATTTGAGATGTCGTACGACGGATTTACGTATGAGCTATATATTGATGATAGATTCACACTCTTGACTCGAGAACGTCATATTGTATATTGTATCTTATGTGATACTATTGAGGCGGGATCACCGACTATTATTTTTATATATATATCGACTCAGATTTAGGTGGTTTCTATACCCTTTCGATTAGCTTGTTAATTAGATCTGTAGTTTACTTAGTAGATGTTAGACTAGACCCGAGTCATACCTATTTCAAAACTAACGAATCATGAGTATTTTAAAGACAGGCCAAGGGATTCTACGGATATTTTCAAAAGACGCATCTTTTCTTAAAAACACCATAGCCCTTATTTTTCTAAACACCACGATTCGTCTTATTTCAAATGGCAAAACTGTATGACATTCACATATTGATGTAGATTCTTCACTGTTGTGTTTATTACTCATTTTCCGCATATTCTTGCTATTCGCATCGCATTGTATGTTTAAATGTATTTATTGTTATATTAAACCTATGCTGTCAGGACACCAGCACCATTATCGATGATGCGTATGCTCCACGTATACCTGCTTGCTGGCTCACACATTTCATCATCGATAATTTCCATGTCACTACACAATAGGATTATTGCATCAGGATATGACTCCTCGTATGACATACTTGCACACTTACATATTGTACAATTATACTTGTTTACACACATATTGTACACCTATACTTGCATACATACGTATTTGCATATACGTGGATGATTCTGGCTTGATTTTGGAGATTTGGGAACCGCAAAATATATTTTAAAACCGAATTCATTTTAAAAGAGCAGTTTTCCCTCGATATGTGTATATTACTGTTCCATGTTGCATGATATACAGATATGCTTACATTTCTGTTATATGTCGCATACTTTAGATTATACGCATTGAGATATTTATTTTCATGAGATTTCTGGATTTGGGAACCGTGGTTATTTCAAAAGAGAGTATGTATTGTTTTAAAAAGCCGGTTTCCCTTTATATGATATTTCAGTGCGTCCACCATGTGTTTTCTCGGTTCTGAGATGTATGACATGTGAAACCTGATTTGAGGAGTTGGATGAGGCCGATTGCGGGTACATAGTGGACCTGGTATGGTACCCCGGGGCGAGAACGGATCTGTCGTGCAGTAGGTGATGAGCCTGGTAGAGGGACCACTACCTACCAGTGATTGTATTTGAGCTCGGCGGATATCCAGAGGATACCGACCGGAGTCGAGAGATGATGTGGGCCGATCCGGACTGACGGAGCCCTATATATATATGAGGATTTACGTGCCGATGCTGGGCACAGGTTTCATGATGTTTTCGAGTGTCGATGCTAGACACTCAGATTTCATGATTTTGATGTGTCGCGAGGGACACACGTTGATTTATATCCTCATACTTCCATGCATATGCTTTATGATATTTACATGCATGATGTTTTGTGTCTTTGGTTGACACATGGACGAGATCCACATACATACAGACATTGACTACATAGTTGGATGGTATCCACATACTCATAGACTTCATGATATAGTTGACACTGATTATATTGATCATACCTCATATTTATGATATGCTGCTACCTGAGGCACTGGCATGAGCACTTGGTACTATACTTATGTATAGATGTTTACCCTTACCACCTTTTCATGCTTCAGACTTTATCATTTGAGGTTTATATATATATTTGATCGTATTGACCTAGGATGAGTCATACATACGATTTCTGCTCTGTGATGTTTTCTATTCACGAGTTGGCAACTCACCCCCGTTATGCCACAGTTTCTTGCAGGTTTTGTCGTACAGGTTTCATTGCGGCTTTCTGGCACACTTCTTCCTTTCTGGGTGATTGCTTTGGTAGGTGGGTTCACTCGTATCGTGACCACCATTGTACTTATTTTTTTCAGTTGTATCTAGTAAATTCCATCAACCAGACTTGTATATTTATTTCAGACTTAGAAAACCAGTTGTGTATTATTTCGATCTTAGAGTCGCGCGTTGTAGTATTATGGTTTTCTTGATGATTTCGAGTTTCTTTTGAGTTTTGATCCTCGCCTTTCGGCGTTGTATATTATATTGCATTGCGTGGTAGTGACCGTCGATTGACGAAGAGCTAGCTCCCGCTTGGGGATGCCTTTTATCATTATGATATATTATTCTTGTTGTACCCTGTTTGGGGCCAGTATTTACAAAGGAAAATCTGCCGCAATTTTCAGAAAAGACTTGAGGATTTAAAAATGTATATTCGTCTTACTTATTTAGAAACCTTGTTTTTAAAACATATTTTCTTCACTTCTTTAAAACTAGTTTTCCTTCATTTATTATTTAAAATGGTTTTAGATTTATGGGCTTTTGGCTTACTCGAATTAGATGAGGTCCTATAGACTTCATATGATTTAAGGGTCAGTCATGTACTATTTCAGGTCGTGACAAACAAGCAGAGTGGGTGTTTCCCTGGACTTCTGCAGGGTGCCCTCAGCACTCCTCAACATATTGAGGAGTTCCGAAAGTGTAACCTCTTTACCTTGAATATTAAAATTCAAGATAAACTGGACATAGGTTGAAGGGAGGGATTGCAGAACCAAGTCTGTATACAGCTCGTTCTCCAACGTGGTCCCCAGGTCCGCGAGCTCCTCAATGTAGCTGATCATCTTAAGGACGTGGTCCCCGACAGATGACCTGATTGCCAACCTCGCCTGAAATAGCTTCTTTGAAGTCTCGTATCTTTCGATACAAGATTTCTCTCCATATAATTCCTTGGTATGGAGGAATATGGATTCAAGATCCATATTCTCGTGCCACCTCTGGTGTTCATTGTCCATAGCCAGCACGAGGCACTTGGCTTTCACACCGTCAATTTCCCAGGTCTTACGGATTTCCTTATCCACGACGCTGGAATTTGGACCTAAGACGGCGTGGGATTTAGTAGTAAGAATATATCCCAATTTGTCATATGTGATTTCCATCTTGACATTCCTGAGCTAATCTTTATAATTTGGCCCTGTCAATATGTTTTTATCTAATAGTAACTTAAGGCCGGTCATCTTGGTCGCAGTAATTAGGAGAGAGAGAAGAAATACTTTAGCATGATTCTCTTGCAAGTTTAGATTGGTTTTTAGTTTATCTAAACAGGATGGCTTCCACTGTTTCTCGAATCCTTCCTCAAACCATAAAAGAAGAATTAGTCAGGATTAATCTCATCGTACAATTCTTGCTTAACCTTTCAGCCAAGCCAGTGTCGGTACTTCGAGGGAGGTTTTACGACTCTTTCGCGAAGTTCCTTAATTAAATAACCTCTTTTCCCTGGAGGCGAAGCCCCGCTAACACCTTTCTAGACACCTACTTGGTTTATAGCATTGATCGTTAAGTGAAAAATCTCCCGATGAGTAGCATATACTCACAGTAGGATCGGGATCCAAATGTCATTGTGTGATAAAGTCGAAGGAATCTTACCAAAATTATCACACTCCAAATGGTATGCAACACTAGAAAGTTTCAATTTTTTTAGAATCTCCCGATGGTGGATTTTTGCCCCATGCTTTTATGACCTTGACGAAGGCCAACATATCATAAGTCACATGTCAAGTTCTACCCGTCATTGTCCAGGTTAATTTAAACCCACCTGTACATACCCTTGACAAAGGCCAAAATAGTAGTACGACTGTCCCAAACCAACGCATCTATCTATGCTATAGATGAATATTTAGCAGCTACCAATCACTATTCCTTAGCGAAGGTCAAAATACATAGCTTGAATACTACTGAATATCCAACTGAAATGACGGTGGGCTGCGAATGGTTTTGGCGAAACCGTGAACGTAGTGAACTTGATATAATCGAAGGAAACTAATAGTTTTTAAAAGGAGCGGTTTAAGCTCCACATTTTAAATGTTTTGCTGTTTTGAAAAAACCGAGTGGTTTTAAAATTGTTCCAACGATTCAACTTTAGTTTGTTTGCTTTACATTAATGTAATCCAGTCCCATCAATTAACTTACCATTGCAGAGAAAAACGAAAATACAACGTACGCTTATGTCATCCGTATTCGCCACTGGGTCCCGTCTTACACCGTTAGGTTAGATAACTAACGCTAGAGCTGGGGTAGACTAGCACGAATGTAAAACATAAGCAACGTCTATTATAATATATATATATATATATATATAATAATAATATCCATTCGTCTGATGCAATAATAGGTATTCCAGATCACAGATGAACATATTGGATATACTAGGAATTCCGCATTTCATTTAAGCCTATAACGAAAGACGAATTCTACGGTCGTGATGAATAGCCAAAACCCCACCCTAGACCCTTACGGGTGCAGCAAACTACCCGCCAAATACCCGAAGTGAAGCAACCTCCCTTAGTAAAATGAGTAGGCCACTCGGCACTTCAAAGTACCCAGTAGTTTGTGCACCCCACCTTGGGTCTATCCTAGGAGCAATAAAAAGTAAATGAAATAATACAACGGTGGCTACAACCTCAACCCGAATGTGCCCTGTGAAAAAATATTACATCAAATTACAATTTACATTTGAATGAAAGAACCTCTCATCTCACATCCCCGTCTATTCATTCACGACGATCCAATAATATTCATATACGCAAACCAATCATCACAGATATGTGCAACCCCCAACTAACTGACATATAGCAATTAGAGGAAGTTTACGAACACATATATCAAACACAGAAACGATACATAGCCAAGAATGATAGAATTTCGATCGAAACATAATTTTAGTGTCTACCCCAAATGTAAACCAGCACACAGACAACATTGGGTAGAAACAAAATATACAAGAAATCACAACTCAACTAGATAAGAACAGCAGAAGAAATCCGAGTCGACTCGGCCACGGAACCGCGGCGAAACACACCGTTTCGCCGCGCTTCCACGGTGGTCTGAGCGAGTTACTGAATCATATTTCTTGGTTGTTCTTATAATTCCCTGCTTGTATTTTTTAATGCTTTGAAATAATTTTTAGACCAGAATTTAAAAAGGATAGCAAGCATAGATTTCAAGTTATGATTTCAGGTTTTTCCGACGATCGAAGTTCTAACAACTTGCTAACAAGTTAGTTATGGTTTAGTTAGCTCTGATACCACTGTAAGTCGATGCCACGTACCCTACGTGTTCGCGGGGAGGCGGAGTTTGCAAAAAATGATTTTAATATGCTTCATAACATCGACTAAACTCCAGGATCGATACTAAACCGTAACTAACAAACTAACTCGGAGGTTTAACTACTATGTAAGAAAGTTATGTAAGTACACGGTAGCGCCCCGGCCGTCTAACAGACGCCAAATGCGGAACAAAAACTTTTACAACTGGCGCTATCGTATACTATCACCCGGATCTGCCATTAAAGCTAAACTAACAAACTACAAAGTGGGTAGAAATGTTATACTGAACGATCCGAGTCCTTCGGTCTTCAACCATCATCCTACGCTTTGTTGCGGCTGCTCCGATCTCCTGAATCTCCACTCTCCTCGTCCAGGTGGCACCACGTCGACGGATCTTTAGACGGACTCCCGCCTCTGAACCGAGGCAACTCCGTCATCAAGTTTGCTAAAAGAGATGACCAAGATTGATGTAGAGAATGAGTAGAACACTTTGTCTCACTTCGTACAAAGCCGTGGACGAACGGTTAATGAAGTTGCCTTTTGGATCGGGTGAAAATGAGAAATGAGCAATCTTAATTTTCATGAAGCAAAACCCTAATCTTTTTTCCAAATGAACAAAAAAAAACCTTCTTCCAATGAGGGGCCGGCCACTTCATATGAGGGGGTAGGTGAGTGTAGGAGGTAAAAAGGTGACCATAATGATAAATGAATGAGTGAGTCACAATAACACTTCATCACAAACATTAATGGTAAACAATGAATCATTAACCTAGTCATCAATAACCATTAATGCAATAACGAGTCACTAAACACCTCATCATCCTAGTCACCATCTAGAAGCTTCCATACACATGACTTATCCTATGACTCACCCAAGTGACGAAAAGATAAATCCGCATTAAACCGAATGTTTAATACGGCTGATAGAAAACTGGAAATTGGCAACTTCCAAAAGCGATCCCGAAACGAATTTCAGGATAACCCCGTAACAGTATAAACATACCCGCATTTGTATTACGACCGAATACAAATGAAACTGAGAAAAAGATATTATATCTACACAGTATAATACTAGGATCCAGCTTAATCCAAAGCCTACCAGTATTATCTGCTCGAAATATGACACGTTCGTAAACGCACGTGCATTTTCCGAACCCTGCCATAAAACCATACAGCCTCTACAACGTTTCGCCCGAACTTGGGAAACTGTCTGTGGGGGACTCTAATGACTCATCAACACACTGGCACTGGGTATAACCTCTAGCACATCAGAGGTACTAGCTGTACGTAACGGTTGCCTATGTATTGATTGGAAGGGAAGCTGACGAGCGAACTCATCCAAAAACCCTACTAAGCCTGACAGTGACAATATCCGTACAGTCCGGTCCGTTCGTTTAAGAGTATCGCATATCGAGTCTAGAGTTGTGGATAAAGTCAGACCCCTAATAACGCGATAATTCGTGTCTGTATGAAGCCCATTACCTCCTGAGAAACTACTGATCCAAATTAGTAATTCTCCACTACCTCGGCCGAGGATTTCTAGTGATGGCCACCCGTGCACTGTACGACATCAACCCTCAATACCGGGAGAGACGAATCCCCGACGATCCGCTCACTGCCTCCATGTGGCTCGGGACTGTACCCAACTAAAACCTGTTTGCACGTCTCCTTTGAGCGTGGTAGGGTAGTAATTTAAGCACAGTGGGAACTCACACAAGACAAATGACGATCTCAGGTCGACAAACTAACCTGTACACATGTCACCAGGGAACTGCTATCTGATGATATGTATAATACCAACTAGCATGTTCCCGGCGAGTCCTGTCCGGTGTACTCATAACCCAATGAGCACCTGTATACATCTTAGGTGAACCAACTGACACCAATGGCTTGTGAGACCGGCCACCGCCCCTCGTCGGGGTCTCGACTGTATACACTAGTCTATTATGGAGTATCGATGCCCTGTCTCGAAACTCCCATGACTAGGGACACTTTAATGATGTGCTTAGAGACCCCAGCTCCCACGTATATGATCGCCATCATACTGCTGGCAGTCAAGCAAGAATCCTATGGGCTCTATCAACATGCAATAGTGAACTAAAGCATGTATACGATGATAAAGACAAACCAGATAGCATACTATCATCTCGAGCAAGACTGTCATATCGGTATAGGTCCTGCTTCAATCATTGCAATCACGTACCTGCGATCCAATAATTGACTTTGTGGGCACTATATCCAACAATCTCCCACTTGCACTTAAGGCTAATTATTGCGATGTCACATACTCACAACCCGTGTGATACTGAACATCCAACTCCTATACTAATCAGTTTCACAAATCCCGTTTGTAAAACTATTGCGTTCAAGAAATAGCCTTACTGAGTGGATCCGCCCTGATGTTTCTTTCTATGTCCCTCTTAATCTCAAGTTCGCGGAGAAAGCCATCTCCCGAATCGAGTAATAGGTGTCTTAGAATATGTCTGGATATATGATAGGTCCTAGTTCATAAACGAACTCCAAATCCAAACTTCTTAGACTGTATTGATAACTGAACCTAATCAGTATCCAGCACCATGCCTCTCACAGTATCCTCTTGGACCACCTGTCCATAATACTGTCCCTTGTCTCAGGGCTCAGGGAAAACTATAACTTTGACAATCACTCTGTCATCCATGTCACCTTTGAAGCCTGAAATGATAACCGTTTCCCGAAGGAGGCTGCCGTCATCAAATCCGTAGAACATACACTTATGTTCTAAAACTGCTTCTTTATGTTTCTTCAGGATTGGATTAATATAAACTTATCGCGTAACGTGCAAAAACAACATCTGGTGTGGTACTTGACATCTCATGATTGACTCAATTGCCTAAGCAATTGATCTGCCAATCATGCACATCCCTCTCCTCTTTAGTCTGTAAGACACCTTTAGAGAGAGTGACTCCATCAATTGCAGGTACACCACCATGCCAGGAGTCATCTATTCTAAAATACTATTAGAATACTGTCAAAGTACCCGGATTGGGAAACTACCCAATTCTAGATCTAAAACCATAGATCTAGTAACCAGAATGTCTGATATTATATCCATATCCTTTGTGGAGAAACAACTGTGTGACGACCAAAGTACAACCGATCGTAGTATAGGAATTTTACTTCCTACTCTATGTATGTTATCCAAATACTAGGACATCACACCTTACTACCTTCTTAACAGATCCATCCCCTATCCTGATGAAGTCAAATCCATGACTTTCACATCAAAATTAGATGATCTAATCTCCGCTATATCTGCACAAGCCTATAAATAGACATAAGCTACTTGTCCACTATGCTTCCGCTGCTCCCACTGACTACAACAACCCTCTGGCAGAATAAAATATATACGTGTACTTCTAAAACTAGTTTAGAACGACGCTATACTTATCCTCCTGCCGGGTCTCATAGTCTGGAACAATAGTAGTGTCAAGTCTGGGTAAACAAGAACCTCCCTGTCACCGTTCTTGAGGCTACCGGAGTACCTCTCGGGTGTCTGAGGTTACCCACCATATCTGCGGAGTGGCTAATGGAATGTCAAATCTGATTGAATATATAGGTCCTATTAAATTTTCCGTAATCGTTTGCGGTTCTGGAATCACTTCCAGTTCTACCATACTCCTACTACCGTTTTCTGAAAAAAAATCCATTTTACTAAAACTGTGGCGAGTCAAGAACAATATCACTATTGATCTTCCGGATGGTATGTAACACCCGAGCCCAATGCTACTAATTTCTGTTACCGTTTGAATGTAGTGTGGCACTCATTTCATTTATCTTGCTTGATTGTTACTTACTGAAAATTTTACGCGGCAAATTCATTTCTGCATATAACAAATTTTGGCATCTAAAATAAAATTAAAAATATTCATCTTGGCCTACTTGACACCCCTAACCCCGTTGTAGCGTCCGTGCATCGTGTTCTCATCCCGTTCAGTGAAACGAGCGAGTTTGGATGGCTACGTGCACGTACGTGTGTCCGTTTTGGGGTATGCTTTTTAATTGTAAAACACTTCATTTTCAGTTTTGGATCCCGCTCAAAATTCTATTTTCAATTTCAAATTTTTGTACCCGACCCGGGCGCGATTTGGAAATGTTTTATTTTGCGCCAAAATCCCAAAATTTTAATATTTTAAAACCATTCGTATATTCATTCCTCTTAACAATCTTATATATTTTAAACTGTATAAGATTTCTTAGATTTTTAAATCTTTCTCATTTTTCCCCTCAACCAATCAGCCTTCTCCATTTCTTCCCGTGGGCCCCACTCTCACACATCTCTCTCCCCCATCGCTATCTCTCTCTCTCTTCTCTCTTCTCTCTCTCTCTCTCCCGTACCTTTCTCTCTCTCCCATATCTCTCTCTCTCTTCCCCTCATATATTCCATTTTCTTTTTCTCACGTAAACCCAACCCTCGCGCGAACCCTACCGCCGCCGTCTCCCTCGCTGCCGCAGCCCCAACGCCGACGACACCCTCACCGGCCTCGTTGCCTCCTCACCCTCACCCTCACCTCACCAAGCCCTCTCTTCCTCCTCCGCTATCTCCTCCCTTTAACCGAGCACCCTGCTCACCACTGCACCCAAGAACCCTTCATCACCGGCGACTCGCCGTTGCCACCACCCGACCTCGCTACTTCCTCACCTCCCTCTCCAATCCCCAACACCACAAACCACCACCACCATCAACCTCACCACCTTCCCGAGCCCTCACCAGCACACACAAGAATGCCGGAACCCTCTCCCGTCGCCGTTCCTTCACCTCCGACGACCCTAACCTTTCACCACCATCATCACCATCTCCTTACTCTCCCTAGCTCCTCAGTCTTTCCTCCTACCACCAAGCAACGTCCCTGCACTCAACCCAAACCCTAACCGAACCCTAACAGCGAGATCCCATCGCCGGAGCTCCGTTCGCCGGCGTTGACCCCTTCACATCCCCTCTCTGCACACACAGGAAACCTCTACGGTAATCCCTCTCTCGTACTTCTCTTCATCATTCTTTCTCTTCCTGCTTCATGTCTTGTTTCTCAATTTTTTAACTGTTCTTGTGTTGCCGGAATTCCGTCGTGCCGATGACGCTTCACGACGTTCCAGCGAGGTACCCCGACCCGTGTGGTTCCTTTGTTCGTCGTTTGGATTCATTCCGTGAACCGTGCGCCCGTCGCGAGTTTCCCCGCCGACGTTTTACGTTCCGTTTTCCCGGTTCGCGACCCATTGAGGCAAGTAACCCTTGTTACATGCTAAACAATATTTACTTATAATTAATGACACCCTAAAACCTGCAATTTAACTTTGGTATTACAATTTCCCATTTTTCGCGTTTAAGATTGATATATATCATTTTATCTTTCAAACTTGTAACCTACCTATTGCAATTACTGTTTTGAAACCTAACAATCACATTTACATGATTTGATTGCACTTTCACTGATAATGTAGCCTATGGCACCTTTTCTACCGTTTTACTTCATCCGGACACTCGTATACATTTAACCTGCTTAAACTGTGATTTCATTCGTGGAACCTATATACACATATAACATTGCATCAATGAAGTCTTAAACTTGTTAACATGATTAAAAGGCTATAATTGTCTTACTGCATTCTTATATTGTTGAAACCATCTCTGTGACACAATTGTTAACTGTATTGCTAATTGAATGAATCTGCCTATTGCTTAATTCATTGCTTATATCATGTTGGGGATACCCATGCTTGATTATATAACTGATTGTGAGTACACCTATGATATCGCTTGCTTCTTGACCTGTCTTGCTACCTACACATTGATCTACCCGACATGGTACCGTATACTGCTTGACTTGACCTGATGTACCATGACCTGATCAGTTACCTGATCTTGTGTCTAATGCCAACAAACCTGACATGTAGTCCTCATGGACCGTTCCTGTTGTCTATCCAGACAAACATGTTTACCTGATCCTGTGCTGGCATTAGTTTCTTGATTTCGGGATACCTGACCTGACTTACACAAATAACTTGGGGGTATGGGGAAATCAAAGGTGAAACCTGACTTGTAACTCAACAGTTCACTACTTGTACTGATCAGTTTTAGAGGCCATGCCCGCCTCGTGACGATGCTGCTGACATCGTTGGTCTTTATCCTTTCCCTGTTAGTGCCTAGCGGCACGTCTCGGTTTCAGCCCGAGAGTCTTAGACCGTGGTCCCGGGCATGCACGGGATACTATTGGGTTACATCGATGATTCATCAATTTGATTTCAAAGACTTTAGAATAGAGAACCTGATAGCACAGTTTAGTTTACCCACTGCACACTACCCTGCACTTCTCTGATTCATATTATTGTTACCCTTACTTTATTCATGTTTATACTCGCATTGCATGTTTATTATGTTATTACTTGATAACTTGACGTGCTGACGTCTGGGTTTCGCATGGCCCAGATTCTTCTACCCTGTTGCAGACTGATTAGGAGTTTTGCCGCTGTTAGACGAGCGGTGAGGTTCCTGTCGGTATGTATTCACTCTAGGTATTTCATTTATTGTATCTTTTGGCTTCCGCATATTGTTATCTCTTGGCTTTTTTAATCTGGCTTATGGAAATGTACTAGATAGTTAGTTGACTTTCCTGTTCTTAATATCTCCACAGCCGTAATGTAATTTTCCTATCCACAGGTAGCATGGTTGGCTATGTCACGTGCCCACTTTAGCGTACTTTGGGAAGCGGGGCGTGACATGGTTCTTTTGGTATCAGAGACATAGGTTAGTCGGGTTGATTCTTTTGTAGTTGGGTATTGTACCTAATACACGAATCAGAATACCCGTGTTTAGGAAACATGTCTTGCCACCTTACCGTTTTACCATTCTTGAATCACATTCTTCCTGATTATATCTTTTATGATGTGCAAACTTCCTTTGCATATCGACTCGAAACCTGATTCCTTGTTATCTCTAGGACTTAGGCGACTTGGGTGGAGTTATGTAATTGTGGCTATGATACCACGGCATAGTTACAATGCGGCACTCTATTTAAGTATCTTGGAGTTCTAGCCTTGATCTATACTCAGAATCTATCATCATGCTATTGTTGGGTGTTTGTTATGGCCGGTTAAATTTTGAAGACATACCAGAGGCGTGTGGACGAAACCGCCATGCTTAGAGTGATAAGAGGAATGCTGGAGAATCAAAAGAAACAGACCGAGCTGATCCAGCAGCAAGCGGACTTGTTTCGGGAAGGTTTGTAGATCATTCAGCAGTCTGTGAATAATGTTGGAGCTAAGCTAGTTGACCGAGTAGGGACAGTAGCAGATTTCAGACTTTGGGTCCGTCTACATTTACTGGTTTGGAGGAGCCGTTGCCAGCGGAGCAGTGGCTAGTATACACAGAGAATTTGCTTGTTGCGGCACAGATTCCAGATGAGATAAGAGTTGCTGTGGTACGCATTCAGTTACTGGATTACGCCCGAGGATGGTGGCTTGTGGAGGAGAACCGTTTGCCCAAGCCAATCAAGTAGGCGGGTATTCCAAAGAGTTCCTGGAGGAGTCCTTCCCGCGGACTGCACGGGAGGAAATGGAAGAGAAATTCATCGGGCTAAAGCAGAAGGGAACAACCGTAGATGTGCATGCAGCAGAATGGATAAGACTCAGCAGATTCGCTGGACCTTTAGTTGCCAACGATACAGACAGGGCACGGAGGTTCATGCGCAGCTTGGACGTGGACATCCAGAGGCAGATTGTCTCCCTAGGTTTGACCACTTTCTCACAGGTTCTTACGGCAGCTCGAGAACAGCAGAGCCTATCGGGAAAAACTAGGAGTTCACAGCAGAGTTTATCTGGGATGAAGGGGAGTTTGCAGCAGACAGCAGTTGCGGTAAGGAAGTAGTTCTGTCGGGTCAGTCGAGTTTAGGGCTAAGCCGACAAACAATATTCTTGTATCTATGGAAGTTGATAAAAGTGAAGAGCCGGCTGTTGTTCGTGATTTTATGGACGTATTTGAAGATATATCGGGATTACCGCCGAAGCGAGACGTGGAGTTCGCAATTGATCTTATTCCTGGTGCAGCGCCAGTATCCAAAGCGTATTATCCAATGGCACCAGTAGAGTTAGAAGAAGTCAAGAAACAGGTGGCTGAATTGCTCGAGAAGGGTTGGATTCGAAGCAGTAACTCACCTTGGGGAGCTCCAGTTCTTCTAGTAAAGAAGAAGGATGGCACAAGAAGGATGTCCATCAACTATCGAGAATTAAACCGGGTTACTATTAAGAACAAGTACCCTATCCCTCGCATTGGAGAACTTTTTGAGCAACTTAGTGGCACGAGGGTATTCTCGAAGCTGGATTTGCGATCCGGATATCATCAGGTCCGAGTGAAAACAGAAGATATTTGCAAGACGGCGTTCCGAACTCGGTATGGACATTATGAGTACTTAGTGATGCCCTTCGGAGTAACGAATGCGCCGGCAGTATTCATGGACTTGATGAATCGAATCTTTTCACCATTCTTGGACCAGTTTATTGTGGTTTTTGTTGACGATATTCTGGTTTACTCGAAGAGTTTTGAAGAGCATACTGAACATTTGAAGATCGCACTACAGACGTTGAGACAAGAGAAGTTATATGCGAAGATGAGTAAGTGCGAGTTTTGGCTGGAGGAAGTAAAGTTTTGGGGCATGTTGTATATGGCGATGGAATTGCTGTCGATCCCGAGAAGATTGCTGCAGTTCGTGATTGGCTAATTCCAAAGAATGTTGCGGAGATATGAAGTTTTCATGGACTCGCCGGGTATTACAGGAGATTTGTGGAGAACTTTGCTCGTCTGGCGGAGCCGTTGATCAAGCTTACGCACAAGGAGGTACCTTTTGTATGGACGGACAAATGTGCGTTAGCTTTTGAGACGTTGAAGCAGAAGTTGATAACCGCCCCTATTCTGACCGTGCCAGACAATTCCGGAGGATTGGTGATTCACAGCGACGCATCTGGGAAAGGATTGGGATGTGTTTTGATGCAGCATGGGAAGGTTGTAGCATACTCATCGAGACAATTGAAGACCCATGAGAATAATTACCCAACTCATGACTTGGAGCTTGCGGCTGTGATTTTCGCTTTGAAGATTTGGAGACACTACCTTTTGGGCGAAAAGGTCGAAGTCTTTACTGATCATAAGAGCTTGAAGTATGTGTTCACACAGAAGGAGCTTAATATGAGGCAATGTAGATGGTTGGAGCTGTTGGCTGACTATGATCTTGATCTTAAGTACCATCCGGGGAAGGTTACTGTCGTGCCGGATGCGCTTAGTCGGTTACCAGCAATTCAGGTGTTAACTACGCAGAAGGAGATCGTTGCAGATTTTCGAAGATTTGACTTGGAGGTTGTGCTACTGCATTCTACGGGACAGTTGATACAGTGGAAAGTACAGTCATCGTGGTCGAGAATATTAAAGCAGCACAATCGCAGGACCCTAGACTGCAACAGTTTCGAGGACAGGTTGAAGCCGGACTACGAACAGATTTATTGATCCACGAAGATGGTTCGATGAGGTATGGTAGTCGTTTGTGTATGCCAAAGGGGGATATTCATGAAGAGCTTATGAAGGAGGCACACAGTTCAGCTTATTCTGTACATCCAGGAGGCATAAAGATGTACCGAGATATTCGACAGCATTTCTGGTGGAAAGGCATGAAACGGGATATTACTCGCTTTGTGGCAAAGTGCATGGTGTCGCAGCAAGTTAAAGCTGAACATCAATGGGTTGCTGGTTTATTGCAACCACTTCCGATTCCTCAGTGGAAGTGGGAACATATAACCATGGATTTCGTGACGGCCTTACCGCGAAGTCCAAAAGGCAACAATGCTGTATGGGTGATTGTTGATCGTTTGACCAAGGCAGCTCACTTCATTCCTTTTCGGGTTGGTCAATCAACAGAGACTTTGGCAGAACGGTATATGCAAGAGATTATAAGATTGCATGGAGTACCGGTGAGCATCGTGTCCGATCGGGACACTCGGTTCTTATCGCACTTTTGGCGAAGTTTACAGGAAAGTTTGGGGACTCGATTGAAGTTTAGCACAGCTTATCATCCTCAAACTGATGGTCGGTCGGAGAGAACGATCCAAACTCTTGAAGACATGTTGAGAGCATGCAGGTTGGACTTCAAGGGCTCTTGGGAGGATCATCTGCATTTGGTGGAATTTTCGTACAACAACAGTTTTCAGGCAACTGTCCAGATGGCTCCATTTGAAGCTTGTATGGTCGTAAATGTCGTTCACCTGTTTGTTGGGATAATGTCGGTGAATGAAGATTATTGGGACCAGATTTGGTTGTGCATACAGTTGAGAAGGTTAACACTATCAGAAATTTTATGAAGGCAGCACAAGACCGACAGAAGAGTTGGGCAGACACGTCAAGAAGACCTCTAGAGTTCGCCGTGGGTGATTTGGTATTCTTGAAGATATCACCGACTAGAGGGGTGATTCGTTTTGGAAGTCGAGGAAAGCTTAGTCCTCGATTTGTTGGACCCTTTTGTAAGTCCATATTGCGACCCCCGGTTCTTACGGGGAGGCGGAAACGGTATAAAAAACAAATTTTTATCGCAAGAGGCAACATGGACTAAACAAGGTCGGGATCGTGTCTAAACTAAAACTAGCATGCTTAGCTAAAGAGGGTTAGCTACTCGGATGGAGATGGTTATACCTAAACTTGAACTCCTTCTTCTTCAAACTTTGTAGAGGTTGATGGTTCTCTTCTTGTCGCCTTCTTCCGTCGAAGATGGATCCACCTCGAGAGTTCGACCTTTGGGCTCTTCCTCGTGCTTTGAGTGAACTAGGGTTTCCGGCTTGCTAAACCTTGAACCTAGAATGAGTAGAGAGTGACTAAGGGTTGTCTTTCTTTTCTAAAGAGAAGGATTCTCAACACATGAGAAGGGTTCTCTTTAGCTTAGAGGAAGAAGAAGATGAAGTGAAGAGAGAGAGTGAATATGATAGAATGAGCAATCCTTTTTCTTTCTTGCAACCATAATGCAAAAGAAAAAGAATTATCAATAATAATAATAATGAAAATGAAAAGGTTGATGGAAAGTTTTAGAATGACCATTATCATTACAAACATTAAATGAATTTGCTAGAATCAAAGAGCATCTTTCTTTTGTGATGATGATGGTCAAAAGTTCAACCATGGTCAAGAAGTCAACCATGGTCAACAAGTCAACAAAAACTAACCATGACACAATTTCATTTTATTATATATTATTAATTGATATAACATAAATCCATTAGGGTTTGGAAAAAGACGACTGTCAACTGTGCATACGCACCCGTTCCGAAACCCTAATGAAAAATCATCTTCCTCCTCCTCAAAAAGAACTGTGCATACACACCTGCATTCTTGTTCCGGGGAACATGAATACTGAGAGATAAAATCAACCCCAAAACAAATACCGGTATCTGACTCAAACCAGAGCCAGCCAGTAATATCCGTCCGGACTCCAAACGTGCACAAGTGCGCGGATGAGAACGAACCCTGTCGCAAAATCATGCGACCTCTACTCTGTTTTGCCCAGAGGCGAATACCCTCTGTGTGGGACTCTAAAGACTCGACACTACGCTGGCAGTGGGTTTAACCACAGACCGCAAGCGGCACTAGCTGTGCGTAACGGTCCCCAGGTAGATGTCGACAAGAAGGCTGACGAGGTGAAACCCCATCTGTACTCCTACTGAGTCTGAATGTGACAGTCTCCGTACAGTCCGGTCTGTTCGTCTGATACATCGCATGGCGGGCCTAGGGGGCGGTAAACGTCAGTCCCCTAATAGCGGTACAAGTCGTGCCGGAGCGAAGCCCAAAACACCCTGAGATAACACTGGAAACCTACCAGTATATCTCGTTTGCCCTGGCCAGGGACTACTCGTGTAATGGCTCTCCTAGACACAGCGCGATGTCAACCCCCAATACCGGGAGAGACGAATCCTGTCTAACCGTCACTGCCTCCAAGTGCTTCGGGACTGCACCCAACCACCACCTGTTTGCACGACTCCTTTGAGCCGTGGTAGGGTGGTGATCAAAATGTAGTGGGAACACACTTGAGGCGAAGTGCCAGTGTCAAGTCAGCGGACTAAGCTGTACTCATGTCACCTGGGAACTGATAACTGACGATAGGTATAATACCAACTTGTCAGTTCCCGACGAGTCCTGTCCAGTGTACTCGTGACCCAACGAGCACCCGTATACTATCTCCAGTACGACGTACTGATGGCTGTGGGACAGACCATCTCCCACACTGGGATGAGAAGCGCATACGCTAGTCTACTCCGGAGTATCGATGCCCTGTCTCGATAGTCCTGCGACTAGGGACCTGTCTAAGGATGTGCTTATAGATTACCCAGCCCCCACTAGTGTGACTGCCATCACAACGCTGGTAATCAAGCAAAGATCCTAAGGGCTCCACTAATGCGTATAAGTGATATACTGAAATAAACACAAGTACACATTGAAGTAGAGACAAACCAAGTAGCATACTACTATATTGAGCAAGATTGTTTATACAAGGTGAATATCCCAAGCTTCCATTAAGTAATATACAAACTAGTATGATACAGTAATGGCCTCTAGGGCATATACACTAACACCTTTAAGATCTTGGAGCGTGTTGGTGAGGTAGCGTATCGTTTGGCGTTACCGCAGTCCTTGGCGAATGTACACGATGTGTTTCACGTATCTCAACTACGAGGGTATGTTCGTGATGAAATGCATGTATTGGATCATTCGGAGCTAACAGTACGAGAAGACTTGACTTTTGAGGAGCGACCAATTGAAATTGTGGATCGAAGGGAAAAGGTTCTTCAGAACAAGGTGATCCCTCTTGTGCTTGTTTCTTGCGGTAATCGCTCGCATGGAGAGTCCACTTAGGAATGAGAAGATGAAGTCCGGCAGAAGTTTCATCATCATTTCTTGTAGTTATCTGTCTTTGTACTCTTGGAATTTCGAGGACGAAATTCTTTTGTAGTTGGGTATAATGTAACACCCGAGTCCAATGCTACTAATTTCTGTTACCGTTTGAACGTAGTGTGGCACTCATTTCATTTATCTTGCTTGATTGTTACTTACTGAAAATTTTACCCGGCAAATTCATTTCTGCATATAACAAATTTTGGCATCTAAAATAAAATTAAAAATGTTCATCTGGGCCTACTTGACACCCCTAACCCCGTTGTAGCGTCCGTGCATCGTGTTCTCGTCCCGTTCAGTGAAACGAGCGAGTTTGGATGGCTACGTGCACATACGTGTGTCCGTTTTGGGGGTATGCTTTTTGATTGTAAAACACTTCAGTTTCACTTTTGGATCCCGCTCAAAATTCTATTATTTCAATTCAAATTTTTGGACCCGACCCGGGCGCGATTTGGAAATGTTTTATTTTGCGCCAAAATCCCAAAATTTTAATATTTTAAAACCATTCGTATATTCATTCCTCTTAACAATCTTATATATTTTAAACTGTATAAGATTTCTTAGATTTTTAAATGTTTCTCATTTTTCCCCTCAACCAATCAGCCTTCTCCATTTCTTCCCGTGGGCCCCACTCTCACACATATCTCTCTCCCATCGCTATCTCTCTCTCTTCTCTCTCTCTCTCTCTCTCTCCCGTAGCTTTCTCTCTCTCCCATATCTCTCTCTCTCTTCCCCTTATATATTCCATTTTCTTTTTCTCACGTAAACCCAACCCTCGCGCGAACCCTACCGCCGCCGTCTCCCTTGCTGCCGCAGCCCCAATGCCAACGACACCCTCGCCGGCTTCGTTGCCTCCCCACCCTCACCCTCACCCTCACCTCACCAAGCCATCTCTTCCTCCTCCGCCATCTCCTCCCTTTAACCGAGCACCCTGCTCACCACTGCACCCAAGAACCCTTCATCACCGACGACTCGCTGTCGCCACCACCCGACCTCGCCACTTCCTCACCTCCCTCTCCAATCCCCAACACCACAAACCACCACCACCATCAACCTCACCACCTTCCCGAGCCCTCACTTGCACACACAAGAATGCCGGAACCCTCTCCCGTCGCCGTTCCTTCACCTCCGACGATCCTAACCTTTCACCACCATCATCACCATCTCCTTTCTCTCCCTAGCTCCTCAGTCTTTCCTCCTACCACTTAGCAACGTCCCTGCACTCAACCCAAACCCTAACCGAACCCTAACAGCGAGATCCCATCGCCGGAGCTCCATTCGCCGGTGTTGACCCCTTCACATCCCCTCTCTGCACACACAGGAAACCTCTACGGTAATCCCTCTCCCGTACTTCTCTTCATCATTCTTTCTCTTCCTGCTTCATGTCTTGTTTCTCAATTTTTTTAACTGTTCTTGTGTTGCCGGAATTCCGTCGTGCCGATGATGCTTCACGACGTTCCAGCGAGGTACCCCGACCCGTGTGGTTCCTTTGTTCGTCGTTTGGATTCATTCCGTGAACCGTGCGCCCGTTGCGAGTTTCCCCGCCGACATTTTATGTTCCGTTTTCCCGGTTCGCGACCCGTTGAGGCAAGTAACCCTTGCTACATGCTAAACAATATTTACTTATAATTAATGACACCCTAAAACCTGCAATTTAACTTTGGTATTACAATTTCCCATTTTTCGCGTTTAAGATTGATATATATCATTTTATCTTTCAAACTTGTAACCTACCTGTTGCAATTACTGTTTTGAAACCTAACAATCACATTTACATGATTTGATTGCACTTTCACTGATAACGTAGCCTATGGCACCTTTTCTACCGTTTTACTTCATCCGAACACTCGTATACATTTAACCTGCTTAAACTGTGTTTTCATTCGTGGAACCTATATACACATATAACATTACATCTATGAAGTCTTAAACTTGTTAACATGATTAAAAGGCTATAATTGTCTTACTGCATTCTTATATTGTTGAAACCATCTCTGTGACACAATTGATAACTGTATTGCTAATTGAATGAATCTGCCTATTGCTTAATTCATTGCTTATATCATGTTGTGGATACCCATGCTTGATTATATAACTGATTGTGAGTACACCTATGATATCGCTTGCTTCTTGACCTGTCTTGCTACCTACATATTGATCTACCCGACATGGTACCGTATACTGCTTGACTTGACCTGATGTACCATGACCTGATTCGTTACCTGATCTTGTGTCTAATGCCAACAAACCTGACATGTAGTCCTCATGGACCGTTCCTGTTTTCTATCCAGACAAACCTGTTTACCTGATCCTGTGCTGGCATTAGTTTCTTGATTTCGGGATACCTGACTTGACTTACACATATAACTTGGGGGTATGGGGAAATCAAAGGTGAAACCTGACTTGTAACTCACAGTTCACTACTTGTACTGATCAATTTTAGATGCCAGGCTCGCCTCGTGACGATGCTGCTGACATCGTTGGTCTTTATCCTTTCCCTGTTAGTGCCTAGCGGCACGTCTCGGTTTCAGCTCGAGAGTCTTAGACCGTGGTCCCGGACATGCACAGGATACTATTGAGTTACATCGATGATTCATCAATTTGATTTCAAAGACTTTAGAACAGAGAACCTGATAGCACAGTTTAGTTTACCCACAGCACACTACCCTGCACTGCTCTGATTCATATTATTGTTACCCTTGCTTTATTCATGTTTATACTCGCATTGCCTGTTTATTATGTTATTACTTGATAACTTGACGCGCTGACGTCTGGGTTTTGCATGGCCCAGATTCTTCTACTCTGTTGCAGACTGATTAGGAGTTTTGCCGCTGTTAGACGAGCGGTGAGGTTCCCGTCGGTATGTATTTTCACTCCAGGTGTTTCATTTATTGTATCTTTTGGCTTCCGCATATTGTTATCTCTTGACTCTTTTAATCTGGCTTATGGACATGTACTAGATAGTTAGTTTACTTTCCTGTTCTTGATATCTCCACAGCCGTAATGTGACTGTGGAAGGATTTTCCTATCCACATGTAGCATGGTTGGCTATGTCACGTGCCCACTTTAGCGTACTTTGGGAAGCGGGGCGTGACATGGTAGAAAATCAACCCTCGACATAGCCCGGGTCAACCCACAAACTGCCATTACAGAAACGTGCCCAGAGTTATCCAGAGTCTGGTTTTAAGAATAAGCCGGAAAACTCCCCGTATCTTAACATCGTTAAGATATGAACCATTCTATATACAATATAGAAATAGAGGCACTAATTTAATCGGAACCAGATTCAAACTATGCTACTGTCTCCAGTGCATATCAACTTAATGGAGAGAGGCTAATCAGCATTACTCAACTTAGGAATCCATCCAATTATGAGTAACCTGAAAGAGAAACAAGTTTCTTAAAACCATTACTATCAACTGAATACCGGTCACAAGAATCTACATCTTCGATCTCTTTGAAGAATCTAGATACTTGCGACACCTGGTTCTCTACTTTATTCTTATACCCACAACTTCTCGAAACTTAGACCTTGTATTTCTACGAAACACTTGTCTAAAATTAGAGAAGTCATAAGTAAACAGAACATAGTACAAGGACCAACCCCTTTGTCCTGATGGACACTGGACAACATACAATACTCTGTATAAGTCCGCTGAGTTGAATAACTCAAAACCTGTGCATCGTAGGTTGAAAACTGTACCCAGGAGATTTCCTCAAATATCACCAATTACAACGAATTCCGATATAATGAGGATGATCTCCTTATTCCCAATACTTACTCCCACTCATCATCTGTAAAACCATACAGATATGAGAATGAAACCTGGTAAATACATACCCTGGAGTAAGTATCTAATCGGGAAAACAGTTTTCCTTTAACAATGTACTGAAACATGAAAATGTTTCGTAGGGGTATCCTGGTATTCCTAGTAATGCCTCTTCCATAATCAAATTCATGACTATAACCGTATATTTCTTTGCCATCTCTCCAAATCCCTTTATTTTGTCTTTATTCATTACCTTCTGTACACCATCGTTAGGCTAAATGGTTTTCTTTCTTCCTTACTGTTCGGCACCAGCCTATGGTTTTGAAGAAGACTATCCAGGAAGCATAATAGGTGTACTCTCCTAATCCTAGGAGTACTCGCAACTTGAGAGAAGGTGATGATAAAAGACAACTGAATAATAGCTTATTCTATTTCTCCCGAACTGAGGAAAAAACAAAGGTGAAATAGGAGTGGCGATGAAGTACGCGGTTTGGTCGTGAATGACAACAGCCGCAATTTACTTTTCCCTCTTTCTAATCCCTTTATTTTGTCTTTAGTTATTACCTTCTGCACACCCTACTTAAGCTAATTGGTTTTCTTCATTCCCTACCTTTCGGCACCTGCCTATGGTTTGGAATAAGACTATCCAATAAGCGTAATAGGTGTACTCTCCTAAACCAAGGAGCCCTCGCAACCTGAGAGAAGGTGATAATAAAAGCCAACTGAATAAACCAATTCTATTTCTCCTGAACCTGGATCCATCCTCGAAGAAGTCCCTCCGAGTTCGTATATAACCGTACGATGGATCTATCCAATGGAAGTGGATGCCCGTAGTAATACGGGGTGTTCTGAGAAATTCAAAGGGTAAAATAAAGAAGTGCCAATGACTTATGCAACTAAGATAATCCAAAGGCCAGTATTTTAAGAAGGTTCGGTCAACTTAGTCACTGAGTCATAGTCTAGGGTCGGTCAAAGGTCGCTGCCAAAGAGAGAGAGAGAAAAGAAACACTCTGCGTGCACTCTAACCTAGATCAGAATGGTTATCACTTTATCTAATCAGGAAACCTCCCACTGTAATCTCAAATTCTCCTCCAAACCTGAAAGAATAATTAGTCGGGATCACCCGAAGAGTAAACCAACTCATTAGTGAGAATCGGGATCCAACTATCATCGCATGATAACTTGATGGAAGCCACTCACGTTATCACACTCCAGAAGGTATGCGCATGCCTGGAAAGTTTCAGTTTCCTTAGAAACTCCCGATATGATTTTTACCCCATGCTCTTATGACCTTGGCGAAGGTCAACAAATCATAAGTTACATGTCAAGTTCTACCCGTCATTGTCCAGGTTAATTTGAACCCACCCGTACAAGCCCTTGACGAAGGTCAACAAGGCTATACGACTGTCCCAAACCAGCGCATCTATCTATGCAACAAATGAATACCACAGCAGCTACCAAACACTATGCCTTGACGAAGGTCAACAAACATAACTTGAATACTACTGACCATCCATAAGACATGACGGAGGGCTACGACTGGTTTTTGGCGAAAAACCTTTAACGTAATGAACTTGATCTCGTTGAAGGAACCTGATAGCTTTTTATAAAAATATAGTGACGAAAACCTTTTGCTAAAGAGGTCATTCCCGGTGAAGGGATCTCGGCTCTTTCCTCATGGAATGAGGTGCAGGATATTCCAACTGAATACCGCGATACAAAGCAACTTGTAATCGACTATAATGAAGTTATTACTCTGACGCAAACTTCTGCCCAAGGGGTCTCTCCCGGTGAAGGGATATTAGCCCTTGCCTCGTCGAATGAGGTGCAGGATATTCCAACCGAATAGCACTATGCATAACAAAAGGAAACGTCTTTGTAATAACATTTTAAAAACTGTTCCAACAACATCAAATATAGGTTTTTTTTTCTTGCATTGATAAGAATCAACGCATTCCCATCAATTAATCACACCAGAAAAGAACGAAAAGTAAAATGTACGTATATGCCATCCGCATTCGCCACTGGGTCCCGTCATCACCCGTTAGGTTACTTAACTAACGACAGAGCGGGGAATGGACTAGCGCGGGTGTTAAACATATACAACATCTAATAGTATATATACCAATATACAATAATCGCTCCAGGCGTGATAATATGCAACATTACAGAAAAAGTAATAAGCATCACAGAACAATACAGATAATCTGGGATCCCCGGGTTTCACAGAGCCGCTACTGAAACCCGACGTTCCCCTGGTCGTGTGGATAGCCTGTGCAATGAAACCTAAACCCCTACGGGTGCGGCAAGTTACCTGCCAAAACCTGAAGCGAGGCTGCCCCCTACAGCATAGTGAATGGACCACCCGTCACTTCACGGAATCCGGTAAATTGAGCACCCCTCCATGGGTCGACCTGTATCCCCTACGAGTGCGGCGAATAGTCTGCCAATTCTAGAGTGAGACCCCTCTGCCTCTCAAAGCCATGAGATGTGGACCTGTTGCCCTCCAGAACCCGGCTATCCGTGCACCCCACCGCGGGGTAATCCTAGTATAGAAAAGAAAATATATACAACGGGTACATCGACCTCATCCCGGTCGTGCCCCAAAAGAATATTATACAAACAGGCAGTGACGACAGTCCACATGTTGGATGCTCGCCCCGCAATATCAAATGTACAAATAAATTCAAACTGCACTACCATTTCACACTGCTATCCATCACGACAAATCCGCAACATCACAGCACAACACAGAACATCAACGCGAATGTCACGTTCGCAAACCCGTCTAAAAGAACTATAGCAATTAGACGCGGTTTACCGCTCGAATGACATTCACGGTCGGAGATATAATGTAAATACTGCATACTAACAAGTTTAAAATTTCGATCGACAAAACTTCCCGAAGTGGGCCCCACGTACATCTGTAGTACAGTAACAAAATATGGGCCCAAAAGAAACATTCCAGAAACCACAATTTACTGTGTAGACCTCACTGTAGAAAATTGGAGTTTTAATTCCACAAAATGGCGGCGTATCCGCGGCCAAAGCATGGTTTGGGCCGCGGATCCGCGGCAGTACTGTGGAATTGGGCCACCAAATTTCACCAGTGTTCATATAAAAGCCTGCTCAATTTTCTGTAGTGCTCAAAATAATTTTTAGGCCTGATTTAAAATCGACAAAAACTTTTGTACAGAAAATTGTCGTTTCGGAAATTCCGTTCGATCGATCTTTTAAACGCGTTAGCACAAGTTAGTAAAGCTTAATGTCGAGGCTCTGATACCACTGTAAGTACACGGTAGCGCCTCGGCCGTCTAACAGACACCAAATGCGGAACAAAAACTTTTACAACTGGCGCTATCGTATACTATCACCCGGATCTGCCATTAAAGCTAAACTAACAAACTACAAAGTGGGTAGAAATGTTATATCGAACGATCCGAGTCCTTCGGTCTTCAACCATCATCCCACGCTTTGTTGCGGCTGCTCCGATCTCCTGAATCTCCAGTCTCCTCGTCCAGGTGGCACCACGTCGACGAATCTTTAAATGGGCTCCCGCCTCTGAACCGAGGCAACTCGGTCATCAAGTTTGCTAAAAGAGATGACCAAGATTGATGTAGAGAATGAGCAGAACACTTTGTCTCACTTCGTCCAAAGCCGTGGACGAACGGTTAATGAAGTTACCTTTTGGATCGGGTGAAAATGAGAAATGAGCAATCTTAATTTTCATGAAGCAAAACCCTAATCTTTTTTCCAAATGAACAAAAAAAACCTTCTTGAAATGAGGGGCCGGCCACTTCATATGAGGGGGGAGGTGAGTGTAGGAGGTAAAGAGGTGACCATAATGATAAATGAATGAGTGAGTCACAATAACACTTCATCACAAACATTAATGGTAAACAATGAATCATTAACCTAGTCATCAATAACCATTAATGCAATAATGAGTCACTAAACACCTCGTCATCTTAGTCACCATCTAGAAGCTTCCACACACATGACTCATCCTATGACTCACCCAAGTGACGAAAAGATAAATCCACATTAAACCGAATGTTTAATACGGCCGATAGAAAACTGGAAATTGGCAACTTCCAAAAGCGATCCCCAACGAATTTCAGGATATCCCCGTAACAGTATAAACATACCCGCATTTATATTACGACCGAATACAAATATAACCGAGACAAAGATATTATATCTATACGGTATAATACTCGGATCCGGCTTAATCCAAAGCCTACCAGTATTATCTGCCCGAAATATGACACGTTCGTAAATGCACGTGCATTTTCCGAACCCTACCATAAAACCATACGGCCTCTACAATGTTTTGCCCGAACTTGGGAAACTGTCTGTGGGGGACTCTAATGACTCATCAACACACTGGCACTGGGTTTTACCTCTAGCACGTCAGAGGTACTAGCTGTACGTAACGGTTGCCTATGTATTGATTGGAAGGGAAGCTGACGAGCGAACTCATCCAGAAACCCTACTGAGCCTGACAGTGACAATATCCGTACAGTTCGGTCCGTTCGTCTAAGAGTATCGCATATCGAGTCTAGGGTTGTGGATAAAGTCAGACCCCTAATAACGTGATAATTCGTGTCGGTATGAATCCCATCACCTCCTGAGAAACTACTGATCCAAATCAGTAATTCTCCACTACCTCGGCCGAGGATTTCTAGTAATGGCCACCCGTGTACTGTGCGACATCAACCCCCAATACCGGGAGAGACGAATCCCCGACGATCCGCTCACTGCTTCCATGTGGCTCGGGACTGTACCCAACTAAAACCTGTTTGCACGTCTCCTTTGAAGGTGGTAGGGTAGTAATCTAAGCACACTGGGAACTCACACAAGACAAATGACGATCTCAGGTCGACAAACTAACCTGTACACATGTCACCAGGGAACTGCTATCTGACGATATGTATAATACCAACTAGCATGTTCCCGGTGAGTCCTGTCCGGTGTACTCATAACCTAATGAGCACCTGTATACATCTTAGGTGAACCAACTGACACCAATGGCTTGTGAGACCGGCCACCGCCCCTCATCGGGGTCTCGACTGTATACACTAGTCTACTCTGGAGTATCGATGCCCTATCTCGAAACTCCCATGACTAGGGACACTTTAAGGATGTGCTTATAGACCCCATCTCCCACGTATATGATCGCCATCATACTGCTGGCAGTCAAGCAAGAATCCTATGGGCTCTATCAACATGCAATAGTGAACTAAAGCATGTATACGATGATAAAGACAAACCAGATAGTATACTATCATCTCGAGCAAGACTGTCATATCGGTATAGGTCCTGCCTCAATCATTGCAATCACGTACCTGCGATCCAATAATTGACTTTGAGGGCACTATATCCAACAAGTTATACCTCAAGCTACTTGTCTTTCTTCTCCTCGTTGTTCTTCTCCTTGTCGTGAGCTCCTCGAACTGAGAATGGATCGCGCCTCCTCATCGGCTTCTCCAAGTCGAAGAAGATCTACCCGAGAGTGCCAATCTTGAGCTTTAACTTCCAAGATGAGGTAATTAGTATACTTGGTGTGCCAAACTAAGTAGCCTAGAGTGAGTAGAGAGTGATTAAGGATCTAGTAGTCTCACAAACCCTATAATTCTCAACTCATGAGACAGTTAGGGTTCTTGAGGGAGATGAAGAAAGCTTGAGAGGAGAGAGAATGTATTTGTGATAATTAATAAAGAAAATGGCTCATGTGAAGACTAAATGACAAATGAAAATATCTCACACAAATTTCTCAAAAATATCTCAAAATATCTAAGTCTTCATTTGCCACAAAAGAGTCTAAGAAAGTCAACAAGAATCCATGTTCAATTTTCACCAAAATACCTCATAGTTCCACCTCACAACTCCACCTCATTAAGCATTTAACCTAAATGCTAATCCAAGAAATGAGGTTTAATTATCTAGAAACAAACTTAAGTAATTACAAGAATGCCCCTCTCATCTATATATACATTGCCGTATCCGTATTCCGAGAAACAGAATACAGTGAGACAAAACTAATCCAATAATTAAATACTAGGATCCGGCTTAAACCAAAGCCCACTAGTATTATCCGCCCGAATATCATTACTCGCACAAGTACATGTATGTGATCGAACCCTATCGTAAAACCATACGACCTCTACATCGTTTCGCCCGAAATAGGGAAATCCTCTGTGTGGGACTCTAAAAACTCGATAGTATGCTGGCAGTGGGTTTAACCACAAGCACGTCAGCGGTACTAGCTGAATGTAACGGCTACCCAAGTATCTGTCGATAAGAAAGCCAATGAGTAAACTCATCCGAACTCCTACTGAGCCTATCTGTGGCAATCTCCGTACAGTCTGGTCTGTTTATCTAAGAGTATCGCATATCGGGCCTAGGGGGCGGTAAACGTAAGACCCCTAATAATGCAATAAGTCGTGTCGGAGTGTAGCCCAAAACACCCTGAGAAACTACTGGAGTATTTACTAGTAAATCTCGCTTGCCCTGGTCTGGGACTTTGTGTAATGGCTTTCCGAACACGACGCGACATCAACCCCCAATACCGGGAGAGACGAATCCTATCTAACCGCCACTGCCTCCAAGTGCTTCGGGACTGCACCCAACTACTACCTGTTTGCACAACTCAATAGAGCCGTGATAGGGTAGTAATCTAAGAACAGTGGGAACACACTTGAGGCGAAGTAGCAGTGTCAAGTCAACGGACTATGCTGTAATCATGTCACCTGTGAACTGCTACCTGATGATAGGTATAATACCAAACAGCAGTACCCTACGAGTCCGTCCAGTGTAACTCATAACCCAATGAGCACATGCATACTATCTCCAGTACGACGTACTGATATCTGTGAGACAGACCATCTCCTCTGCTGGGATGAGAAGCGTATACACTAGTCTACTCTGGAGTATCGATGCCCTATCTCGATAATCCTACGACTGGGGACCTGTATAAGGATGTGCTTATAAACTACCCAGTCCCCCACTGATGTGACTTCCATCACAACGCTGGTAGTCAAGCAAAATCCTAAGAGCTCTACCAATATGTATTAGTGATATATTAAAAGAAACATACACACATATTAAGATGGATACAAACCAAGTAGCATACTACCATATTGAACAAGACTGTCATAAATCCGTGTATATATCCCAAGCTTCAAAAATGTAATATACAAACTAGTATTATACAATAATGGCCTCTAGGGCATATTACACTAACAATGGTCACTAAAAGACACTACATGAACATCCATGCCGTTGTCCCGTGGTTTTGTCGACGGGGCCTTATACTACGGGTTACCATAGTCCACAGGAAAAGTTGGACTCCTTTCGTATACACTGATACCTTCTGTACTAAGCAACAAACAACTACGTTAGCATAACAAATAGATAATTTACCAGTTCTATTCTCTTGACTTGTCTATTCCATTTTATCTTTTGGGACTTACCGAGCGCTAGTTCGCTAACGACATTCCTGTCTCTTCTTTCTTTGGAATGTTCGTCAAGAGGACCCGACTCTCAGGAGACCGAGCCCAGCCAGGACGATTTGGAGCAGATCGCCGAGCAGCACGACTTCTATGCTTTTACTTGTACTTATTTCCTTTCAGTTCATATGCCACTGTTTATGCATCACTTTCCATCGTTGTACTTTACTTTTCAGTTGTATGTAAAGAATGATTATCAATAAAAAGTTGTTGTTTTATTACATCTCTTGGTATTCTTGTGTTATTCACTTATATTGCTTATTTACGCTTAACGTGTTTACTTCTAAGAAAATACGTCGTGGCCCGCCATGTCTCCTTCCCCGTACACTGGAAAGCAGGGTGTGACAAAAAAGACACAAATCCCGCCGTCCATATGCAGCATTTACCGAATACTTCCGAACCTAATTCAAGAGCTAAATCAGTTTACAAGTGTCTGACTCAGTCAGAATCCAATTCAAACATGAATCTAAAGTCAAATATGAATACTTGATCATGAACATGAATACTTGAATTCACACATCAAAATCAAATATGAATACTTGACTTGACTTGACCAAACCCTGGTTATAATTGGACATGAACTTAACATGAATACCAGAACACAATGGTTGCTATTGAAACTGACCTGACTCGAACCATGAATACAACTTGACATGAATACATGAATACTTGACATGAATACATGATATTGACATGAACTTGATTTTGTAACTTGATGTATTCATAGATTCGAGCAAGGCTGGTAATCTTAACTGTAACGTAGAATACACGGGTGTTCCCCTCCGAATAGGCGGCACGATGGACGTCTTGCCTGAAATTCGGGGCAGATGCTAATTGGTGCTATCCGTCTACCTCTCCGAAGATGCCAAGTTGATTTATGGCACCATGTATCAAAGGTTTAAATGGATGCGTCCGATGTAGCAGACTTCATCAGATTCCCCCTCGCTTAAGGGGTTTTTGATTGTGGGGACGCTCTTCCCTGCAGGCGCAAGCCCCTACAGTTAATTACGCTACCGCATTGCGGTAACAACTTCTCCTTCTCCAAATGATCACTTCGTGTCGTGTATGTTTATTTTGTGTTTGGTTGCCAATGGATTGTATACGGAGACTAAGTTATGTCGTCGCCCATAGGGCGTGGACTAGCCCAAATCCGTATTATCTTAGATTTGGGTTTGGGGGTTGTGTTTAAGGATACGTTAGCCTCATTTGAGACTAAGATCGACTTAAACGTTTGTTAAGGATACGTTAGTCTAGTTTTAGACTAAGATCAACTTAACGGGATCGTTTAGATCCAACAAGAGAGCAATTAAGGGGGGGCCCTGTTGTTTAGTTTAGTGACATTGCGGTCAATAGGTAGTTTAAGGACATTGCGGTCCAATGTTAGTTTTAAGACATTGCGGTCAAGGTTAAGGACATCATAGTCCGTGGATTTAAGGACTCCACAGTCCGACGTTAGTTTTAAGACATCACGGTCAAGGTTAAGGACATCATAGTCCGTTGTTAGTTTTAACACATTCCGGTCAAGGTTAAGGACATCATAGTCCGAGGATTTAAGGACTCCACAGTCCGACATTAGTTTTAAGACATCACGGTCAAGGTTAAGGACCTCATAGTCCATGAGTTTAAGGACCCCACAGTCCGTATCAATGTGCGGTCATCGGGACCCGTCACCTCTTTGAAGACGTTGAGGAATTACAACGCCAAGTATCAAAGGAGTGAAGAGATGTACCCTTGAACCAAGGTAGATTAAGTATTCTTTGGCCCAATTTTGAACCAAGACCAATTAATAATATTATGAGCCCATTAGCCTAGTTAAGTTTGAATTGAGGACTTATGGCCATCTTGGGCTAAGTCCAATCATGTTTAGAATATTGGCCCTCTGTTGGCTCATTGAAGAAGAGGCTTTGCCTTTAGAAACTTAGCCAATTGGGCTAAAGCTAGTGTTAAACACTAAAGACCAACAGTGTTGAACACTGGGAATAAGGCTAGCAAGTTAGTGTTAAACACTAAAAGATAATCAGTGTTAAACACTAGCAACAGGACTTTCAAATTAGTGTTAAATACTAAAGCAAATCAGTGTTAAACACTAGAAACAGAGATTTCAAATTAGTGTTTAAACACTAAAGCAAATCAGTGTTAAACACTGGAAACAGAGATTTCAAATTAGTGTTAAACACTAAGAAAATCAGTGTTAAACACTAGGAACAAAGTTTTCAAATTAGTGTTAAACACTAAGAAAATCAGTGTTAAACACTGCAAATAGAGTTTTCAAATTAGTGTTAAACACTAAGAAAATCAGTGTTAAACACTGGAAACGAAGTCTTCAAATTAGTGTTAAACACTAAGGAGAGAGGGGTCACGTGTGGACACGTGAGAGCGCCCTGGTTCCCTTTATTTTATTCTGCCCAAAGTATTGAATACTTTCTATAATTACTCTTGGAGCATCACGTGCTGTCACGTGATGGGAATGTGGTTTTTAACTGTTAAAGCTTTTGCCAAGGGGTCACGTGGTAGCGCGTGAGGGCGCCCATAGCTTCTGTTTGCTTTTTCTTTGTATCCTTCAGGGGTCACGTGGGGCACGTGAGGCGTTGCCTCTGAATTCTTTTCCGCGGATCTTTACAGGGGTCACGTGGTAACACGTGACTCTGGTTCTTTGTATATTTTAAAGATCTGTTAATCTTTTAAGAATTAAATTCTTCGTAGGGTTAAACCCTAGCAATAAACTTTAGAGGAATTAAATTCCTATTTCCTTCTGAAGACTAATATTCTTGGATAGGGTTAAACCCTAATTTCTTTTCTGTAGGAATTAAATTCCTCATGTATGTAGAGAATTAAATTCTAGCATAGGGTGAAACCCTAATTTCTTCTTTTTTTTAAGGGAATTAAATTCCTGTGATTTTGAGAGAATTAAGTTCTCAATTAGGGTTAAACTCTGGTTCTGTCCATTTTGAAGGAATTAAATTCCTATAATATAGGGTTAAACCCTAATTTTATCTCAAAGGAATCAAATTTCTATAATTCTGTGAGAATTAAATTCTCAAAACTCAGTTCTTCCTCTATGTTTTGGATCTGCATGGCAGGATCTCAACCCAATGAGAATTAAATTCTCAATCTATGGGGAGATGTGCACTTTGTGTTAGTTGTATGTATGCCCTAGATGCCAGTATTGTACAGATGATGTATATTATATTGGATGCTTGGACATATATAGAGATGACTTTCTTGCTCGACATGATAGTATGCTATCTGGTTGCTCTTTATCTTAACATATACACTAGTCTCTTTATACTGTCTTATAGTTACATGTTGGTAAAGCCCTTAGGATGTGTACTTGACTACCTGGACTATGATGCAAATCATAATAGTGGGGACATGGTAGTCCATAAGTACATCCTTCAAGGTCCCTAGTCGTGGGTGTATCGAGACGGGGCATCGATATACCAGTGTAGACTAGCGTATACGCTTCTCGACCCATGTGATGGGCGATGGATGATCCCATATCCATTGGTGTTTGACATCAGAGATGGTATACGGGTGCTCAGTGGAGACTGGGTACACTGGACGGACTCGCCGAGAACTCCCAGATGGTATTATACCTCACGTCAGATGGCAGTTCTCAGGTGACACTTGTACAGGTTAGTCTGTAGACCCGAGATCGTCATAGAGCCTTGTGTGATTCCCACTGTGCTTTGATCTCCACCTTACCACGTCCATGAGGGCGTGCAAAACGGTGGTCTTTGGGTACAGTCCCGAGTCACATGGAGGCAATGAGCGATAGGAGGGGTTTCGTCTCTCCCGGTATTGGGGGTTGATGTTGCGCTGTGCTCGATTGGCCGTAACAGGGAAGTCCCTGGCCAGGGCTGATCAGAGATTTGCTGGTAAGTGTTACCAGTAGTTTCTCGACCCGTTATGAGCCACACATCGGCACGACTTATCGGTTATTGGGGTCTGACGTTTACCACCCCTAGACTTGATATGCGACGTATCAGACGAACAGACCGGACTGTACGGTAAGTGTTACTGGTTGGATTCACAGGAGTGTGAGCGGGCTAGCTCGTCGATCTTCTGATCGCTCAATACCCGGATGGTCGTTACGTTTAGCAGACCGCTTGCGGCTTGTGGGTGCTTGATATGATCATCATCTGCTACCGGCGTATTGACGAGTCTTTAGAGTCCTACACAGAGGTTTCCTGGCTCAAGTGAAACGAAATAGGAGCGCATATGAGATATGTGCGGGACCGAGAATAATGCGTGTATGTGATACCGCATTTCATTCTCGCGATAAATGTTTCGATTGGTTATATTCGATATGACCTAGTTATCGAATCATTGATTCGATAAGCCGATACATTGGATACTAGTCAGTTATATGCGATATGACCGGATCGTTAAATCAAGTGTTGATTTAATGATTTAATGTATAATTATATATTTGATATACTACATTGCATTAACTATTATTGGTTCACTTTATATGGATTTTCTCACTTGATGTGCAAGAAGTATATGTGATATACTTTTGTGCACATATTTGTATCATGTTTGATGATACTTGATCTTGTTGTTAAGTATAAAGAATTAAACCATGGTTAAGTGTTGATTAGGGTTTTGCATTTTCATTTATTTATTTATTTATTTATTTGAAAAAGGATTATGATGAGAATGGTGGCTTTCTTTGTTTTAAGTTGAAGCTTCATGAAGCTTTGACTTTTGTAACCATTCTTGTCCTCATGCTTAACCCTAACTCTCCAAATGACCATGGTTTATTCTCTACACTTAACCCTAGTTAGATTATGATAAGTATGAATTTTTCTTTTCATTTTAAATAACTTATCATAAAACTAGCTTGATCTTCTCCTTCTTCTTCAAGATAGAAACCTTGATGCCATCAATGGCAACTTGAGTTCTAGTGAGAGAAATCCAATTCTAAAGTGAACCCACCTCCTATTTCTTCACCCTCTACCTCTTGCCAAGTTGTTTTGGGTGTTTTCTTCACAAGTTTCACAACTTTGTGAAGTCGGAGCTTGAACTTGTGATGCCTCGACGTAGATCGTCTTTGACACGAAGCCGACGACCTAGCTCGCCCGTTTCTCCGATGAAGCCGATGATTGAGTTCGGGATTCATGATGGACAGCGAGAGGACACCCACGTGGAGCTAAGGAAGTGGAGAACCGGATCTACAAAGGTTGTAGCATCTAACTTTTAGTTAAGTTGTTAACTAGATTCGTTTTTCGCCTAGAATTCTAGCCGACGATCCGTGTTAGGGTTTCTCGGCACTCATAAATTTTTAAATTGGCATGGTTGATGCCTTGTGAGACCTCTACAGTGTGCCTAGGAACCCTACAGTGGTATCAGAGCCTAGCTAGAGTCTTAGGCGAAGTCTAGACGGAGTTTGAAACCCGAACGAACCCGAAACCCTAAAACCCAAGTGCTCTCTGGACTTTTTCTAAAATCTGGGATTTTTCAATATTAAAAATGCTTAAAAAATTCAGCAGGGAATTCTAAGAATTACGGTGCAATTTTTATTCAATGAACAGTGTAATGCGCGGCGGAACCGCGGCCTAAGCCAGCTTAGGCGGCGGTTCCGCGACTAAAGAATGACGTCAGCCATCCTCCTCTGCACAGTAATTCATAGTTTCTGCTGCTGAGTTTTATGGGTATTTTTAATAATTATTCAAGAGTTGAATTTTCTGGGGTGTTTTAGAGCTTAGGTGTTTCGACCGGATTATCAAACTTCGTCTTTGTGTATTTCCGGATAATTTTTGAATTTGTTAAAAAGTTCGACCGGATATAAATACCCAACTTTTCCCCTGTCGGGAAATTTCCAAGTGTTGGATTTTTCCGTATTTTAACGACGTTCTAAGTAGTGCAAGTAACGCGATGGACCCTCTAGAAGACAACAAACTTTAACTCGATTATGTGACCGTCTTGAACTGCCCTTTGAACCTTCGGGTTTGGGGCAGTACGGCGTGCCACATGTGAGGCGTTGGCTTGACCCTTCTACGGCTGGACCGTTGGTACTGAGGCACGAACTGAATGTTGTTAGACTTATTTCATGTGTTGAGCTGTATCGGGAAAACTTGGGTATTCGACTGTTCGATCGGAAAGTTTAACATTTTCTATTTATCCGGAATGGGATACAATAATTGGAATTCACAAACAGTTATGTGATGACTGAATGAATGTTATAAATCTAGCAGTTTGGTTTCACTTGATATTGAAAAGAGTTTTCGATAATGAGACTAAAATGCGGGGTTTATAACTGTTAGGCATGTGATGTCTAAGTATTTCATTTGATTAGGCATGCGATGTCTAAAGAAGTTGTGGATTCCAATTGTTGTAGTTTTACACTTTCTTTTCTGTGACCGTAAGTGTAGTATGTTCATATCGCCGGTTTCGTTGCTAAACGTCAACGACAATTGGGGTATGCATACTTACTTACGTTGATGACATGTGATGTTATGTGTTGCTGGATATGTTATATTGGATCGTCGTGTTTGAATAGCCGGGGTTTTTTTTATGTGAGATGAGTGTTTTTCATTTTCATTCATGTAAAAACTTGTATGTAATATTCTTTTATTTGGGGCACTTCCAGGTAGCGGAAGTTGTCACCTCTTTTATATTATTTACTTTTCCGCATTAGGATAGACCCAAGGAGGGGAGCACAAGTAACCGGGTTCTGGGGTCCAGTGGGAGACCAACTCGAGGAGTCGAGTCCGGGTCTCCTAACCCTAGAATTGGTAGGGTTGCTTGCCGCTCTCGTAGGGGTCTAAGGGTGTGGGATTGGCTATTCATCATGACCGTGGAATCCGTGTTTTATACTGGCTCGTATTGAAAACACGGACGTCCTAGTATATCCAATGTTTCATATGTTTCTTCTGCTGCGATATCTGTGATGTGATCATGTGATGTTCTCTGATAGATACAGTATATAGTATATATGATATATTATATAGACGTTACTTATGTTTTGCACCCGCACTAGCCCTGCCCTGCTCTGTCGTTAGTTACCTAACCTAACGATGCACGAGGGGACATCGAGGCGAATACGGATGGCATAAGTGTACGCCGTATTTATCAGTGATGTTTAGGTACATAAATGATGGGACTTCATTAATGAGATTAATGAAAGAAAAGAAACCTAAGATGTTGTGGAATCAAATTTTAAATAAAACAGGTAGCTACAGTTCTTGCTTTGCACAGCGATATATATGATATATCCCGCACCTTATTCGATGAGGAAAGGACCGAGATCCCTTCACCGGGAGTGACTCCTTTAGCAATAACTGGCAGATGCTACACACTCGGGTTGACTTTTGATTGCTTCTAGAGTTTCTGCTTTGCACAGCGATATATATGATATATCCCGCACCTCATTCGACGAGGAAAGGGCCGACGATCCCTTCACCGGGAGTGACCCCTTTAGCAAAACTACAAAAGCCTCAAAATCACTCCATTTTAAAACTTCATTTGATTCTACAACGATATCAAGTTCATTACGCAATAGGTTTTCAGAAAAACCTGTCGTAGCCCTCCGTCATTTTAGATAAGTCATGTTTAGTATTCGTGCTGCGTTTGTTGACCTTGTCAAGGCGCAGTGTGCGGTAGCTAACCAGTATTTGTCTGCTTATGCATATGATGCAGATTGGGTTAGGGTAGTCGTACGGCCTTGTTGACCTTGTCAAGGGTCGTGCGGGTGGGTTTGATTCAATCAAGAAATGACGGGTTGAACTTGACTTACGGTCTATGGTTTGTTGACCTTGTCAAGGTCATAGATCGTTCGGGGCAAAAGCATTATCGGGAATTTCAAGTGTTGAAATTTGCAATGAGATTGCATACCTTCTATGAGATAGTTGGATCCCGATACCCACTGCGAGTAAGAGTTACTCCTGGGAGAGTTTTACATATTACAATTAGCCGATCAAGTAGGTGTCTAGAAAGGTGTTAACGAGGTTACGCCTCTGGGAAAACGAGGTTTACATTAATTAGGTTCGTGCGAAAGCACGGGGGACCTCCCTCAAAGTACCGACACTGGCCTGGCTGAAAGATTGGCGAACTTGTAGTGTGTAATTAATCCCGGCTAGTCTTTCCTTTTAGGGTTTGAAGGAAGATTTGATAAAAAGCAGTGGGAGCCATCCTGATTAGATAAGATAATAACCAATCTGATCTTGCACGAGCTTACGCTAAAGTGTTTTCTTCTCTCTCTCTCCAGGTAGCGACCATTTCATGCCCTAATGAAGATAATAATATGGATGTATTGACCGAACCCGCATGTTATACTGTGCTGGGGAACGTTGGTTCCGTTCTTTCCTATAAGAGTTATAGGAATGAACAGGATATAGGGGAATACCAGGATTCCCATGCCACCTGAATGAAGAAAGTACATGTTGATGCATTTTCTTCGGGTGTGTTCGTTACAGAGAATTGTTTCTCCATTTACTCTACGTCCTGGGTATTAGATACCGGGTCAGGATCCCATATATGTAATCAGTTACATGGGCTTAGGAAAGGTAGAGAACTTGGAGAAGGTGATAAAGACATTAGAGTTGGAAATGGTGCAATTGTTGCAGCTATGACTGTCGGGGAATATCACCTTGAATTACCAACTGGTAATACATTGGTTCTGAACGAATGCTATTACATGCCGAACCTGATATGCAACATTATATCGGTTTCTTTATTGAGTAAAGAGGGATATAAATTTGTATTACAGGACAATGTTATGAACATTTTCCGTAACCAAAAGTTGGTTGGATCAGGCACGTTGTGCAATGGTATTTATGTTCTAAACCAATCAACAGTTCTGAGCATAACAAACACACACAAGAGGAAGAGTTCAGAATTGAACGAATCCTTCTTGTGGCATTGTAGACTGGGTCACATCAATGCGACATGACTGGCTAAGTTGCATAAGGATGGATATTTGAAACCATTCGAATTTTCATCTTATGACACTTGCCAGTCATGTCTCAAAGGCAAGATGACCAAAACTCCGTTTACGGGACACGGAGAAAGAGTTACCGAACTCTTGGGACTGATACATAGTGATGTATGCGGTCCCATGTCTACACATGCCAGGGATGGTTCTTCGTACTTCATTACATTCACTGACGATCTCTCTAGATTCGGATATGTGTTCCTGATGAAACACAAATCAGAAGCTTTTGAGAAATTTAGGGAATATAAACAAGAAGTTGAGAACCAAACCGGAAAAAGTATTAAAATCGTACGATCTGATCGAGGAGGAGATTACTTAAGCAATGAATTCCTGGACTTCCTAAAAGAGAATGGGATTCTCTCTCAGCTGACTCCTCCATATACACCACAGCACAACGGTGTATCAGAACGGAGGAACCGCACCCTATTAGATATGGTGCGCTCTATGATGAGCACAGCTGAGTTACCTATTTCCTTCTGGGGTTATGCGCTGGAAACAGCAACATACCTATTGAATCAAGTTCCATCTAAATCTGTACCTACCACACCATATGAGATATGGAGTGGGAAGAGACCATATTTTAAACGAGTTAAGATATGGGGTTGTCCGGCCTATGTCAAAAGGCAAAATCCGGACAAGCTCGAGGCACGGTCAGTTCTCTGCAAGTTTGTGGGATATCCAAAGAATTCATATGGGTATTTTTTTTACCACAGTGAGGAACAAAAAGTGTTTGTTGCTCAACATGCCACCTTTTTAGAAAAGGAATTCCTTGAAAAAGAAATTAGTGGCAAAGTGGTAGAGCTGGAAGAGGTTCCAGATACACAAACCGTAACTGAAGATTTAGTGGAACCAGAAGATTCAGTAGCTCCCAATGAACCTCAGCCTCTCCGCCGATCTAGTAGGGTTCCTCGCCAACCTGAGAGATACTACGGTTTTCTCATGGATGGTGGGAGCGAGGATTGCATCATGGAGGATGATGACCCAACTGGCTTCGAGCAGGCCATCACGAGTAGGGACTCAGTGAAATGGCTGGATGCAATGCGGTCCGAGATGGAATCCATGTACACCAACAAAGTATGGACTTTGGAAGTTGCTCCTGAAGGGGTAAAACCCATTGGGAGCAAGTGGATCTTCAAGAAGAAACTTGGTGTAGATGGGAAAGTGGAGACTTTCAAAGCTAGACTTGTAGCAAAAGGTTTTCGTCAAAGACCAGGTGTGGACTACGACGAAACTTTTTCTCCAGTGGCTATGCTTAAATCCATCCGGATCATGCTTGCCATCGCTGCATATCACGACTACGAAATCTGGCAAATGGATGTTAAGACCGCCTTTCTAAATGGTGATTTAGAAGAGTGCGTGTACATGACTCAGCCTGTCACGCCCCGCTTCCCAGAGTACGCAAGATTTGGGCACGTGACATAGCCAACCATGCTACCTGTGGGTAGGAAGTATCCATCCACAGTCGCATTACGGTTGTAAAGATATCAAGAACAGTAAAAATAAACTAAACTAATACATGTCCAAATCCATAATAACAAGAATCAATAAACAATAAGTGCGGAAGCTAATGATCCAATACAATGAATAAACAGTATGTCCCATAATGCGGGCTCACATCTGGAAATGAAATGACATAAATAAACTAAACTCTCAAGAACTCACAGTTCAGCCTGCTGGCTGAAGTACTCCTGCTCGGTCGACGTCAAGGGCACGGAATCTGGGCCATGCAAAACCCAGACGTCAGCGCGTCATGATATCAAGTATATAGCATAAACATGGTAATAAACAATGCAAGCATGAACATGAATAAAGCAGCAATAAGAAGTAATAAACAGGGTAATATGCAGTAGTGACTAAACTGTCCTATCAGGTTTTCTATTCTATAGTCTTTGAAACCAATTGATGAATCGTCGATGTAACTCAATAGTATCCCGTGCGTGCCCGGGACCACGGTCATGATCCTCGGGGCTGAATCCGAGACGTGCCGCTAAGCAGTAAAATGGTAGTAGGATAGATGAGTGATGTCAGCATCAACACTCCGGAGCTGGCCAAGCCCGTAAGACTGATCAGAACAATGTATCGAACTGTTGAGTTACAAGTCGGTTTCACCTTTGATTTCCCCATACCCCCAAACTATGTATGTCAGTCAGGTATTCAGTAGTCAAGGACTAATGCCAACACAAGTCAAGTAAAGGTAGGTCTGTCTGGATCGACAGCAGGAATGGTTAGGTTTGTCGGCATTAGGCATGAGATCAGGTAACAGGTCAGGTTACTTTCAACAGGTAGAGTCGATATGTACAGGGTGTTGTGTCCGGTGTATCAGTACATGAGTCAGGTGTATCAAGATCGGTCAATATGTAATGCAATCAGGTATATGATGATAACAGGTATAGTAACAAGTAATGAACAGTAGCAGGAAACAGTAAATAGCAAATATTATTCTATGTGAACACAGTGATGTTTGTATTTTCATATTAATCCGGTTCACGCACCTTTGAGGTGCAAAAGCCACAAGATGAAACAATATCGATAGTATACGCAATGGAGTTACATGAATTTGAACTAAGCATAATAATTGTCTCAGGAGTGATTTTAACCAATGAAGTGGGGATGATCTACTTGGTTTGATTAGTTAAGTATGAATTAATAGCAGACCGGTTAATACGAGCAATGATTTCATTGATTAAAGGTTACGGATAATTGTGGCTAGCAATTCTAAGTTATAAAAGGTATCGATGTTATCTTAGTTGTGTGGTTATAATATGAGGATTAAGTCGTAGCATGTTAAAGCAAGTATTCGGATACTTGCCTCGGCGGTTCCGCAAACCGAAACACGGATGCGATGTCGGCAGAAACTGCGATATGGAAGCACGGGCCACGGATCGAGTCCCAACAGAGATCAACGGGATCACACGGACCAGGGGAATTCGCTGGAGCGTCGGGTTCGTCAGACGGCGCGGTCGGATTCCGGCAAAATGTCAAAAGTAACGGAGTTAGCGACAAAACTACGCATTCACGATACGGACCAGCGGGGGGTGCTGTACCAAAAGGAAGGAGAAGGAAACACTTACAGAGAGATGTACCAGGTGACCCCGGCGAGCTCGACGGCGCTGGAACGCCGGCGAAGCGACGGCAGCGGCTGCAGCGAGGGTTGAAAGCTTCGGGGTGCGTGGAAAAGTGTGCTGCGGCGAGCTGGAGGAGAGGGGTCGGCTCTGGTGGTCGTGGGAGAGAGCGAGGTGGTCGGAGGTGGTGTCGACGGGGTCGCCGGCACGTTTCTCCGGCGAACAGCGGGGGTAGGTAAAGGATGAAGGCTAGGGTTCACTGTTCCGGCGAGGGGAGGAGGGAACGACGACGAGGTCGGGTCGAGTAGGGTGAAAGGGTGCCGCGGGGATCGTCGACGACGATGGGTGGCGTCGGCGGCGAGGTCTGCGAGGTTGGAGGTGAGGCCGGGGTTGCGTGCAGGTGCGGGAGAGAGGAGGAAGGAGGGAGGAGGAAGGTGCGGTGGAGGTCGTGGTGGTGAGGGCGGCGACGGCGAGGTCGCGAGGAGGCCGGCGGTGAGACTGCGGGACGCTAGGGTTAGGGTTGAGGGGTTTCACACGATGGGTTAGTGGGGGAGGAGGCGGCTGCATGCCAAAGATATAAAGAGGAAGAGAGAGAGAGGGATTAGAGAGAGAGAGAGAGATTTGAGAGAGATTGAGAGAAGAGAGAGAGAGAGATGAGGAAACAGGAGCGGGGCCCACGAGCTCAACTGTGAGCTCGTGATTGGCTGAGGGTGATAAAGGAAAATCAAATTTAGAGATTTAGTAGGGGATTTACTGTTAACGAAAATATATACGTATAAATTATAGTTTAGATATTAAATTGAAACGGGCCCTTTTTGGCGCGAAATGAAACATTTCCAAATTGCGCCCGGGTTGCGCCCAAATGTTCCAAATTCAAATTATACGATTTTAAGCGGGTTCCAAATTTTGAAAAGAGGTGTTTAATGGTTAAAATGCATGCCCCCAAGTCGGACACTTGCACGCGCGCGTAGTCGCCCAAACTTGCCCGTTTAGCCAAACGGAACGGAATCTCGACACGCGGACGCTACCACGCGACTAGTGGCGACGAGTAGGCCAACATGGACATCTTAAATTTCATTTTTGGAGTTAAAAATTGTTATGTGCTAAAATGACTTAACCGGGTAAAATTTAGCAATAAACACCAGAAAATCAGGAAAATTGGAATGAGCAATAAATAACCCTCAACTAGTAATATACATAGCATTATTGGGCTCGGGTGTTACATCATACCCAACTACAAAAGAATTTCGTCCTCGAAATTCCAAGGATACAAGATAACTAACTACTGGAAAAGGTGAGGGAATTTCTGCCGGATCTCGTCTTCTCGCTCCCAAGTAGATTCTCCATGCGATCGGTTACCCCAAGAAACTAGCACAAGAGGGATAATCTTGTTCTTAAGAACCTTTTTCTCTTCGATCCTTGATCTCGACTGGTCGCTCCTCAAAAGTCAGGTCTTCCCGAACGGTCAACTCCGAGTGATCCAAAACATGGGTCTCATCACGAACATACCTCCGTAGTTGAGACACATGAAATACATCATGAACTCCTGCTAATGACGATGGTAACGCCAACCGGTACGATACCTCTCCGACACGCTCCAATATCTCGAAGGGTCCAACGAATCGGGGACTAAGCTTTCCCCGACTTCCAAAGCGAATCACCCCTCTAGTCGGTGATATCTTCAGGAATACCAAATCGCCCACGGCGAACTCTAGAGGTCTTCTTGACGTGTCGGCCCAACTTTTCTGTCTGTCTTGAGCTGCCTTCATATGCTTTCTGATTGTATTCACCTTCTCGACTGTCTGCACCACCAAATCTGGTCCTAGTAACCTTCGTTCACCAACATCATCCCAACAAACCGGTGAACGGCACTTACGACCATACAGTGCTTCAAACGGGGCCATCTGAATAGTTGCTTGGAAGCTGTTGTTGTACGAAAACTCCACCAGGTGTAGATGATCCTCCCAAGAACCTTTGAAGTCTAACATGCAAGCTCTCAACATATCTTCAAGGGTCTGGATCGTTCTCTCTGATTGTCCATCAGTCTGGGGATGATAAGCTGTGCTGAACTTCAATCGAGTCCCCAAACTTTCTTGTAAACTCCTCCAAAAGTGTGACAGGAACCGAGTGTCCCGGTCGGACACGATGCTTACCGGTACTCCATGCAATCTGACAATCTCCTGCCTGTATCGCTCTGCCAAGGTTTCTGTAGATTGACCAAGCCGAAAAGGAATAAAGTGAGCTGCCTTGGTCAACCGATCGACAATCACCCATACAGCATTGTTGCCCTTTGGACTCCGCGGTAAAGCCGTCACGAAATCCATGGTTATATGTTCCCACTTCCATTGAGGAATCGGAAGTGGTTGCAACAAACCAGCAACCCTTTGGTGTTCAGCCTTGACTTGCTGACACACCAAGCACTTAGCCACGAAGCGAGCGATTTCCCGTTTCATACCTTCCCACCAGAAATGCTGTCGAATATCTCGGTACATCTTTGTCCCTCCTGGATGTACAGAGTAAGCTGAACTGTGTGCCTCCTTCATAAGCTCTTCACGCACATCTCCTTTTGGCACACACACACGGCTACCATATCTCAACGAACCGTCTTCATGGATCAGTAAATCGGTTCGTAGTCCGGCTCCAACCTGCTCTCGAAACTTTTGCAGTCTAGGATCCTGCGATTGCGCCACTTTAATCTTTTCAACTAAGGACGATTGTACTTGCAACTGCATCAACTGTCCTGTAGCACGTGGTAGCACAACCTCCAAGTCAAATCTCCAAAACTCCTCAATGATCTCTCTCTGTGCCGTCAATAACTGAATTGCTGGTAACCGACTTAGTGCATCTGGCACGACATTAACCTTTCCCGGGTGGTACTTAAGATCAAGGTCGTAGTCGGCCATCAGCTCCAACCATCTGCGTTGCCTCATGTTCAACTCCTTCTGAGTGAACACATACTTCAAACTCTTGTGATCCGTAAAGACTTCAACTCTCTCGCCCAGAAGGTAGTGTCTCCAAATTTTCAGGGCGAAGATCACGGCTGCAAGCTCCAAGTCGTGAGTCGGATAGTTCTGCTCATGAGTCTTCAGCTGTCTCGATGCGTAAGCGACGACTTTCCCATTCTGCATCAAAACACATCCCAATCCCTTTCCAGATGCGTCACCGTGAATCACCAGTCCCCCTGAATCATCCGGTACGGTTAGGATAGGGGCGGTTATCAACTTCTGCTTCAACGTCTCGAAGGCCAATGCACATCCATCTGTCCAAACAAACGGTACCTCCTTACGCGTAAGCTTGGTTAACGGCTCAGCTAAACGAGCGAAGTTCTCCACAAATCTTCTGTAGTAACCGGCGAGTCCAAGAAAACTTCTTATCTCTGCAACATTCTTCGGAACAGGCCAATCTCGAACTGCTGCAATCTTCTCGGGATCAATGGCGATTCCATCGCCCGACACGACATGCCCCAGAAACTTCACTTCTTCCAACCAGAATTCGCACTTACTCATCTTCGCGAATAATTTCTCCTGTCTCAGCGTTTGCAGCGCGATTCTTAAGTGCTCAGCATGCTCCTCCGGACTCTTTGAGTACACCAGAATATCGTCAATGAATACCACAATAAACTGATCCAAGAATGGTGAAAAGATCCTGTTCATCAAGTCCATAAATATTGCCGGCGCATTAGTCACTCCGAAGGGCATCACTAAATACTCGAAATGCCCATACCGAGTCCGAAACGCCGTCTTGCAAATGTCTTCTGCCTTCACTCGGACCTGATGATATCCTGATCGCAAGTCCAGTTTCGAGAATACCCTCGCGCCACTAAGCTGCTCAAAAAGTTCTCCAATGCGAGGGATCGGGTACTTGTTCTTAATAGTCACCCGGTTTAATTCTCGGTAATCGATGCACATTCTTCTCGTGCCATCCTTCTTCTTTACTAAAAGAACTGGAGCTTCCCAAGGTGAGTTGCTGCTTCGAATCCATCCCTTCTCGAGTAATTCACCCACTTGCTTCTTAACTTCTTCCAATTCCACCGGTGCCATCGGATAATAAGATTTTGATACTGGCGCTGCACCAGGAATGAGGTCAATCGCAAACTCCACATCTCGCTTCGGCGGTAACCCGAAATATCTTCAAACACATCCATAAAGTCGCGAACAACTGCCGGCTCTTCATCACTCTCCACTACCATAGCCGCAAGAACACTGTTCGTCGGCCTAGCCCTAAACTCGACTGGCCCGACAGAACTGCTTCCTCCGATGAAAGTAAACTCAGGGTGTCCGGGAATCTGGAAAATTACTTTCCTTGCCCTACAATCAATATGTGCGTGGAAAGTGCCAAGAAAATCCATTCCCAAGACTACTTCATAACTGCCCGTATCAATCACCAAGAAATCCGCAAAAAGCTCCCTTCCACAAACAACAACAGTACAATCTCTACATTCCTTACTAGCTATGATTTTCCCATTCCCAGTGTGTATGTCCCAAAAACTAGACAGGGTCGTGCAGGCGATCGAGTGTGTAGTTATAAAATTTGATGACATAAAACAGTGGGATGCTCCGGAATCAAATAATGCCAAAGCAGGAAAACCACGAACGAGTACAGTACCTGAAACCACTTCTCCTGATGCCTTGGCTTCCTCAGCTGTCAAAGTGAAAGCTCGACCCTGGTTGGGTCCTTGTGTCAGCTGCTTCTGCCCTTGGAACGGTCTCTGCGGAGGCTTCCGTATATCATCTCTCGTGCGAAGCTTCGACGGACAAGTACCAACTGCGTGATCGGCTGCCCCACAAACCAGACAAAGTCCTAGTCTCCTTCGACAATCCTTCTGCACGTGCCCAGGTAATCGGCAGTAATCACAAATCACGCTCTTCCTTCGATCAACGATCACAGGCTTCTTCATTGGCGCTACACCTCGACGGTCCACTGGAATACCTCTGCGCCCATGATCTCGGTTAGGTACAAATGCAGGCTTCTTGGCCGTAGCTGCTGTCTGGTGAAGGTTCCCTTTCGATCCTGATAAACTCTGTTGCTCTCTGGCTGCCGTAAGAACCTGCGAGAAAGTGGTCAAACCCAGGGAGACAATCTGCCTCTGGATGTCCACATCCAAACTGCGCAAGAACCTTCGCGCCCTGTCTGCCTCCTTGGCGACTAAGGGTCCAGCGAAACGGCTAAGTCTCGTCCACTCCGCTGCATGTACATCCACAGCTGCTCCATTTTGTTTCAGCCCAATAAATCTCTCCTCCATTTCCTCCCGTGCAGTTCGCGGGAAGAACTTTTCCAAGAAACTTTTGGAGAAATCCGCCCAACTGATTGGCTTGGACAGGCGGGTCTCCTCCACAAGCCACCACTCTCGGGCGTAATCCACCAGCTGAATGCGCACCACATCAACTCTCTTGTCTTCTGGGATCTGCGCCGCAATCAATAAATTCTCTGTGTCCACAAGCCACTGCTCGGCTGGCAACGGCTCATCCAAGCCAGTGAAAGTAGTAGGACCCAACCGTCTGAAATCTGCCACGGTCCCTACCCGGTCAACTGGCTTCGCTACAGCGGTGTTTACAGACTGCTGAATAGCCTGCAAACCCTCCTGAAATGAATCTGCTTGCTGTTGGATCAGCTCAGTTTGCCTCTTCTGATTTTCCAACATCCCTCGTATCACTCCTAACATGGCGGCTTCATCCACACGTCTCTGATACGTCTTGAAATTCTTATCTGCCATGGTCCTGAAATTAAAACAAACAACATTAGCATGATGATAGATTCAATAGATATAAATCAAGGCTAGAACTCCAAGATACTTAAATAGAGTACTGCATTGTAGCTATGCCGCGGTATCATAGCCGCAATTACTTAACTCCACCCAAGTCGCCTAAGTCCTAGAGATAACAAGAAATTAGGTTTTCGAATTGACAATGCAAAGTAAGTTTGCATGTCGACATGATCCGGAAGAATGATTCAAGGACGGTAAAACGGTCAAGGTGGCAGGACATGTTTCCTAATCACGGGTATTATGATTCGTGTATCGGGTGCAATACCCAACTACAAAGAATCAACCCAATAAACCTATGGCTCTGATACCATAAAACCATGTCACGCCCCGCTTCCCAGAGTACGCAAGATTTGGGCACGTGACATAGCCAACCATGCTACCTGTGGGTAGGAAGTATCCATCCACAGTCGCATTACGGTTATAAAGATATCAAGAACAGTAAAAATAAACTAAACTAATACATGTCCAAATCCATAATAACAAGAATCAATAAACAATAAGTGCGGAAGCTAATGATCCAATACAATGAATAAACAGTATGTCCCATAATGCGGGCTCACATCTGGAAATGAAATGACATAAATAAACTAAACTCTCAAGAACTCACAGTTCAGCCTGCTGGCTGAAGTACTCCTGCTCGGTCGACGTCAAGGGCACGGAATCTGGGCCATGCAAAACCCAGACGTCAGCGCGTCATGATATCAAGTATATAGCATAAACATGGTAATAAACAATGCAAGCATGAACATGAATAAAGCAGCAATAAGAAGTAATAAACAGGGTAATGTGCAGTAGTGACTAAACTGTCCTATCAGGTTTTCTATTCTATAGTCTTTGAAACCAATTGATGAATCGTCGATGTAACTCAATAGTATCCCGTGCGTGCCCGGGACCACGGTCATGATCCTCGGGGCTGAATCCGAGACGTGCCGCTAAGCAGTAAAATGGTAGTAGGATAGATGAGTGATGTCAGCATCAACACTCCGGAGCTGGCCAAGCCCGTAAGACTGATCAGAACAATGTATCGAACTGTTGAGTTACAAGTCGGTTTCACCTTTGATTTCCCCATACCCCCAAACTATGTATGTCAGTCAGGTATTCAGTAGTCAAGGACTAATGCCAACACAAGTCAAGTAAAGGTAGGTCTGTCTGGATCGACAGCAGGAATGGTTAGGTTTGTCGGCATTAGGCATGAGATCAGGTAACAGGTCAGGTTACTTTCAACAGGTAGAGTCGATATGTACAGGGTGTTGTGTCCGGTGTATCAGTACATGAGTCAGGTGTATCAAGATCGGTCAATATGTAATGCAATCAGGTATATGATGATAACAGGTATAGTAACAAGTAATGAACAGTAGCAGGAAACAGTAAATAGCAAATATTATTCTATGTGAACACAGTGATGTTTGTATTTTCATATTAATCCGGTTCACGCACCTTTGAGGTGCAAAAGCCACAAGATGAAACAATATCGATAGTATACGCAATGGAGTTACATGAATTTGAACTAAGCATAATAATTGTCTCAGGAGTGATTTTAACCAATGAAGTGGGGATGATCTACTTGGTTTGATTAGTTAAGTATGAATTAATAGCAGACCGGTTAATACGAGCAATGATTTCATTGATTAAAGGTTACGGATAATCGTGGCTAGCAATTCTAAGTTATAAAAGGTATCGATGTTATCTTAGTTGTGTGGTTATAATATGAGGATTAAGTCGTAGCATGTTAAAGCAAGTATTCGGATACTTGCCTCGGCGGTTCCGCAAACCGAAACACGGATGCGATGTCGGCAGAAACTGCGATATGGAAGCACGGGCCACAGATCGAGTCCCAACAGAGATCAACGGGATCACACGGACCAGGGGACTTCGCTGGAGCGTCGGGTTCGTCAGACGGCGCGGTCGGATTCCGGCAAAATGTCAAAAGTAACGGAGTTAGCGACAAAACTACGCATTCACGATACGGACCAGCGGGGGGTGTTGTACCAAAAGGAAGGAGAAGGAAACACTTACAGAAAGATGTACCAGGTGACCCCGGCGAGCTCGACGGCGCTGGAATGCCGGCGAAGCGACGGCAGCGGCTGCAGCGAGGGTTGAAAGCTTCGGGGTGCACGGAAAAGTGTGCTGCGGCGAGCTGGAGGAGAGGGGTCGGCTCTGGTGGTCGTGGGAGAGAGGGAGGTGGTCGGAGGTGGTGTCGACGGGGTCGCCGGCACGTTTCTCCGGCGAACAGCGGGGGTAAGCGAAGGATGAAGGCTTGGGTTCACTGTTCCGGCGAGGGGAGGAGGGAACGACGACGAGGTCGGGTCGAGTAGGGTGAAAGGGTGCCGCGGGGATCGTCGACGACGATGGGTGGCGTCGGCGGCGAGGTCTGCGAGGTTGGAGGTGATGCCGGGGTTGCGTGCAGGTGCGGGAGAGAGGAGGAAGGAGGGAGGAGGAAGGTGCGGTGGAGGTCGTGGTGGTGAGGGCGGCGACGGCGAGGTCGCAAGGAGGCCGGCGGTGAGACTGCGGGAGGCTAGGGTTAGGGTTGAGGGGTTTCACGTGATGGGTTAGTGGGGGAGGAGGCGGCTGCATGCCAAAGATATAAAGAGGAAGAGAGAGAGAGGGATTAGAGAGAGAGAGAGAGATTTGAGAGAGATTGAGAGAAGAGAGAGAGAGAGATGAAGAAACAGGAGCGGGGCCCACGAGCTCAACTGTGAGCTCGTGATTGGCTGAGGGTGATAAAGGAAAATCAAATTTAGAGATTTAGTAGGGGATTTACTGTTAACGAAAATATATACGTATAAATTATAGTTTAGATATTAAATTGAAACGGGCCCTTTTTGGCGCGAAATGAAACATTTCCAAATTGCGCCCGGGTTGCGCCCAAATGTTCCAAATTCAAATTATAGGATTTTAAGCGGGTTCCAAATTTTGAAAAGAGGTGTTTAATGGTTAAAATGCATGCCCCCAAGTCGGACACTTGCACGCGCGCGTAGTCGCCCAAACTTGCCCGTTTAGCCAAACGGAACGGAATCTCGACACGCGGACGCTACCACGCGACTAGTGGCGACGAGTAGGCCAACATGGACATCTTAAATTTCATTTTCGGAGTTAAAAATTGTTATGTGCTAAAATGACTTAACCGGGTAAAATTTAGCAATAAACACCAGAAAATCAGGAAAATTGGAATGAGCAATAAATAACCCTCAACTAGTAATATACATAGTATTATTGGGCTCGGGTGTTACACAGCCAGAGGGCTTCATAGATAGTGGGAGCAGCGGGAAGGTGTGCAAGCTGCTTAAATCCATTTATGGATTAAAGCAAGCATCGCGGAGTTGGAACATCTGCTTTGACGTCGTTATCAAAGAGTTTGATTTCGTCAAAAACCCAGATGAACCTTGTATCTACAAGAAGGTGGCAGAGAGTAAGGTTGTCTTCCTCGTATTGTACGTGGACGACATACTCTTGATAGGAAATGATATTCCTATGCTGCAATCGGTCAAGCTCTTCTTATCACAGAGATTCTCAATGAAAGATCTTGGTGATGCCTCCTGCATATTGGGAATCAGGATCTATAGAGATAGATCCAAACGGATTTTGGGATTGTCCCAATCCAGGTACATTGACACCATACTAAAGAGGTTTAGTATGGAAGAATCCAAGCATGGGAACTTGCCCACGATCTCTGGAGTCACTCTCTCCAAAGAGATGTCTCCCAAGACTGATTTGGAGAGAGCTCGCATGCAAGGGATACCCTATGCTTCGGCAGTAGGCTCTATCATGTACGCGATGCTATGTACCAGACCTGATGTTGCATACTCACTAAGTGTAGTGAGCAGGTATCAAGCTGATCCTGGAGAGAGTCACTGGACAGCTGTGAAGAGCATTCTCAAGTACTTGCGAAGGACTAAAGAGATGCTCTTGGTGTATGGTAACGGAGAACTCCAAGTGGAGTCCTTTACTGATTCGAGCTTCCAGAGTGATAAGGACGACTCTAAGTCGCAGTCGGGCTTTGTCTTTACCCTTTACGGAGGGGCGGTTAGCTGGAAGAGTTCCAAGCAGGAAACCGTTGCAGACTCGACGATGGAGGCTGAATACATCGCTGCCAACGATGCTGCCAAAGAGGCTGTCTGGATCAAGAAGTTCATTACTGAACTTGGAGTGGTTCCATCCATTGAGCATCCAATACCTTTGTATTGCGATAACAATGGAGCGGTGGCTTTGGCCAAGGAACCCAGGTCCCATCAGCGATCCAGGCATATTCTGAGGCGGTATCACCTGATCCGGGAGATAGTTGATCGCCGGGAGATCGAGGTCAGGAGGGTTGACACGAAGAACAACACGGCGGATCCACTCACGAAGGCCATTCCCCAGATACAGTTTGAGAGACTCTTCGGGATGCTCGGTATGCGATACTACAGCAACTGGCCCTAGTGCAAGTGGGAGATTGTTAGTTGTATGTATGCCCTAGAGGCCAGTATTGTACATATGATGTATATTATATTAGATGCTTGGACATATATAGAGATGACTTTCTTGCTCGACATGATAGTATGCTATCTGGTTGCTCTTTATCTTAACATGTACACTAGTCTCTTTATACTGTCTTATAGTTACATGTTGGTAAAGCCCTTAGGATGTGTACTTGACTACCTGGACTATGATGCAGATCATAATAGTGGGGACATGGTAGTCCATAAGTACATCCTTCAAGGTCCCTAGTCGTGGGTGTATCGAGACGGGGCATCGATATACCAGTGTAGACTAGCGTATACGCTTCTCGACCCATGTGATGGGCGATGGATGATCCCATATCCATTGGTGTTTGACATCAGAGATGGTATACGGGTGCTCAGTAGAGACTGGGTACACTGGACGGACTCGCCGAGAACTCCCAGATGGTATTATACCTCACGTCAGATGGCAGTTTTCAGGTGACACTTGTACAGGTTAGTCTGTAGACCCGAGATCGTCATAGAGCCTTGTGTGATTCCCACTGTGCTTTGATCTCCACCTTACCACGTCCATGAGGGCGTGCAAAACGGTGGTCTTTGGGTACAGTCCCGAGTCACATGGAGGCAATGAGCGATAGGAGGGGTTTCGTCTCTCCCGGTATTGGGGGTTGATGTTGCGCTGTGCTCGATTGGCCGTAACAGGGAAGTCCCTGGCCAGGGATGATCAGAGATTTGCTGGTAAGTGTTACCAGTAGTTTCTCGACCCGTTATGAGCCACACATCGGCACGACTTATCGGTTATTGGGGTCTGACGTTTACCACCCCTAGACTTGATATGCGACGTATCAGACGAACAGACCGGACTATACGGTAAGTGTTACTGGTTGGATTCACAGGAGTGTGAGCGGGCTAGCTCGTCGATCTTCTGATCGCTCAATACCCGGATGGCCGTTACGTTTAGCAGACCGCTTGCGGCTTGTGGGTGCTTGATATGATCATCATCTGCTACCGGCGTATTGACGAGTCTTTAGAGTCCTATACAGAGGTTTCCTGGCTCAAGCGAAACGAAATAGGAGCGCATATGAGATATGTGCGGGACCGAGAATAATGCGTGTATGTGATACCGCATTTCATTCTCGCGATAAATGTTTCGATTGGTTATATTCGATATGACCTAGTTATCGAATCATTGATTCGATAAGCCGATACATTGGATACTAGTCGGTTATATGCGATATGACCGGATCGTTAAATCAAGTGTTGATTTAATGATTTAATGTATAATTATATATTTGATATACTACATTGCATTAACTAGTATTGGTTCACTTTATATGGATTTTCTCACTTGATGTGCAAGAAGTATATGTGATATACTTTTGTGCACATATTTGTATCATGTTTGATGATACTTGATCTTGTTGTTAAGTATAAAGAATTAAACCATGGTTAAGTGTTGATTAGGGTTTTGCATTTTCATTTATTTATTTATTTGAAAAAGGATTATGATGAGAATGGTGGCTTTCTTTGTTTTAAGTTGAAGCTTCATGAAGCTTTGACTTTTGTAACCATTCTTATCCTCATGCTTAACCCTAACTCTCCAAATGACCATGGTTTATTCTCTACACTTAACCCTAGTTAGATTATGATAAGTATGAATTTTTCTTTTCATTTTAAATAACTTATCATAAAACTAGCTTGATCTTCTCCTTCTTCTTCAAGATAGAAACCTTGATGCCATCAATGGCAACTTGAGTTCTAGTGAGAGAAATCCAATTCTAAAGTGAACCCACCTCCTATTTCTTCACCCTCTACCTCTTGCCAAGTTGTTTTGGGTGTTTTCTTCACAAGTTTCATAACTTTGTGAAGTCGGAGCTTGAACTTGTGATGCCTCGACGTAGATCGTCTTTGACACGAAGCCGACGACCTAGCTCGCCCGTTTCTCCGATGAAGCCGATGATTGAGTTCGGGATTCATGATGGACAGCGAGACGACACCCACGTGGAGCTAAGGAAGTGGAGAACCGGATCTACAAAGGTTGTAGCATCTAACTTTTAGTTAAGTTGTTAACTAGATTCGTTTTTCGCCTAGAATTCTAGCCGACGATCCGTGTTAGGGTTTCTCGGCACTCATAAATTTTTAAATTGGCATGGTTGATGCCTTGTGAGACCTTTATAGTGTGCCTAGGAACCCTACACTTTGCAGATCCTCAACCAGAGAAAGAACTAAGTTCTTTTCTTTTTATAAGAGTTAAACTCTTTTGAGAATTAAATTCTCTTTTGAAGCCTCTCTTTTCTTACCTAGGGGTTTTTCTTTTATGGAGAATCAAATTCTTCCTTCTGAATTTTCAAAATCCCAAGGCTCTATATCTCTCTCTCTGTATGTCTCCCTTTTTTTTAACTCTCTCCCTTGGCACCTATTTATAGGAGAAGGAAAAGAATCAATCTGTTTAGTGAATTTTTCATTGAAAGATTTGATTTATTTATTGAGAGATTTGATTTATCTTCATCATTGATCTGGGTCTTTAGATTATTAGGTGAATTTTATTCACCATTGGATTTTAAATTCAAAGATATCTCTTTGTTATTTCGGTTAGATTTAGGGGGAAATCTTTTCATGTTCAAGATTTTTCCATAAATTGGTGATTTTTAATCACCTTTAGATTTTTAATCCAACGGTTTCAGATATTTCTTCTCCATTTTGGAAAGATTTGAATGATCTCTCCTCAGAATTTAATTCTGTTAAAGAATAAGGCTTTTAAAGCCGGTCACGTGTGGCCACGTGACCGTTGGTCACGTGTTCGCACATGCCCCCTGGTCACGTGTAAGCACGTGACCCCTGAAATGGGCTTCTCTTTTTCTGCACTCTATTTTCTGGCCGCTGCTTAACCATCACGTGCCATCACGCGACCACTGGTCACGTGCGAGCACGCGATGCCTCTTCTGAATCTTTTTCCTGATTCTTAATCAGGGAATGAATGTGCTCTGTGCCGCTGCTTTAAACGTCACGTGCCAACACGTGACCGCTGGTCACGTGCCCGCACGTGATGCTTCCTCTGAAGCTTTTTCCTGATTTTAAATCAGGGAACAACGGGGTGTTGGGGTAATTCATATATGCATCCAACGAAATCTCAGGAGTCCCTCTAGATCATGAATCCATGTCTAGTAATATAAGAAAGCTATCATGAGGGCCCGTGTTTTCTTGCTCCTGGATTACAGCCTGTTGAGTTTGGAATACTTCAACACGAGGTCGAAGTCCCGTTACTAACACTTGATTCGGGCCCGTGGTTCCCTACCCATGGATTACAGCATGTTGGGTTCGAGAACACTCTTGAGATTGGTTGACATTCACCCTTGAACTCACGTTAGTTACTTTCACCTTTTACAGATCTTTTAGGACACTTACAATCTCTTCATGTTCACTATACCCACACTCCACGGCCATATTATACTTGTTTGCCATGCTAATATAGTTGACATATACATTACCATGCACGCTACTATACTTGTTTACATGTTCATGATTTATATCCATGCTATACCATATATCACATTACACCTTGCATTTCATTTATATACATCACACCCATTTCTTGGGGACTTATTGAGCGAAAGTTCGCTGACGGGCATTCCACACACCTTTGTTTCTTGGAATGTTCGTCAGATACTGTGGAGACTGAGGAGGTGGACATTACAGAGGATGAGCAATCAGAGCGCAACTCAGGACTAGACTAGTTATCTTTTTCATTTTATGTATGCCACCTGTTTAGGCATCTCTCTCCTTGTATTGTATTTTTTCAGTTGAACTCGTATATTGTAAATGAATCAAGTTGAATGTAAATAAAATTGTTGAAGTTTAAATATAATGTTTATTTCTTATCATTTTATATTGCTTATTTTACGCAGATCGATCAACGAAGGTACCAAGGGGAAAAATTGATGATATTCTAATCAAGTTCGGGGAATTCATATTCCCCGTAGATTTCATTGTGTTGGAGACTGAGCCCGTCACCAATCCCAGCGGTCAAATTCCAGTCATACTGGGGCGGCCTTTCCTAGACACATCCAACGCGTTGATCAATTGTCGTAATGAATCCATGAAACTCTCATTTGGAAAGATAACAGTTGACCTCAACATCTTCACACTAGGAAACAAAGCGAGCGAGAAACACGACGACACATTTGAAGTCAATGCTGTACACGATATGTCTGAGGATGGGACATTTGACTTCAAAAATGATTGTCTTGAAGAAAAGTTTGAAGAACTGTTTTCTGAGGAGCTTCTTTTCCTTGAGAAGCTAAGTGCTGAACAGGCTTCCTACGTACACTGGGGGCCCCAATTTGAACCACTTCGTAACGAATCAGCCCCTGAAGCAAGACCATCTGTGGAGGAGCCACCAAAACTTGACCTCAAGGTTCTTCCTGACCACCTCAAGTATGCATACTTGGGAAATAATGAAACACTTCCAGTTATAATCGCAACCGACCTTGCGCCTGAGCAAGAGTTGGCCCTCATGGACGTTCTGAGAAAGAACATGGAAGCAATTGGATGGTTAATGGATGATATCAAAGGAATCAACCCTTCTTTCTGTCATCACAGAATCCATATGACTGATGATTCCAAACCCTTCAAGGATCCTCAACGCTGGCTTAACCCGGTGATGAAAGAAGCGGTGCAGAATGAAATGTTGAAGTGTCTTGACAATGGGATAATCTATCCCATCTCTGATAGCAAGTGGGTAAGCCCCATTTACGTTGTTGCAAAAAAATCGGGTATCACTGTAATCACGAATGAAGCAAATGAGCTAGACCCAACCCGCACACAAACGGGATGAAGAGTCTGTATTGATTACAGAAAGCTCAACGCAGCCACTCGCAAGGATCATTTCCCACTGCTCTTCATTGATCAAATGCTTGAACGCCTAGCTGGACATGCCTACTATTGTTTCTTAGATGGGTATTCCGGCTACAATCAAATCCTGATCGATCTGTAGGATCAGGAAAAAACGACTTTCACTTATCCTTTTGGCACATTCGCTTACCGTTGCATGCCCTTTGGGCCATGTAATGCACTTGCAATATTTCAGCGGTGCATGATGAGCATCTTTTCTGACACGGTAGAGCGATTCTTGGAAGTATTTATGGATGATTTCTCCGTCTTTGGAGATTCATTTTCTGAGTGTTTGAGGCATCTTGAACTGGTCATGTTATGATGCAAGGAAAAACACCTCACACTCAATTGGGAGAAGTGTCATTTCATGGTCAAACACAGCATTGTGTTAGGCTATATCATTTCTGAAAATGGCATTGAAGTCGATAAGGCAAAGATCGACGTCATTTTAAGCCTCCCACCTCCACAGACTGTCCATGACATCAGGGCATTCTTAGGCCACGCCGGTTTTTACAGGCGTTTCATCAAGGATTTTAGCAAACTGGCTAGACCCTTGACTTCCTTGCTGGCTAAGGATATTCCCTTTGATTTCAATTCTTAGTGCCTTCATGCGTTCAAGCTTTTAAGATTGGAACTCACTTCCGCTCCGATCTTAAGTGCACCAGACTGGAATGAACCTTTTGAGCTAATGTGCGATACTTCTGATTTTGCGATAGGCGCTGTCTTAGGACAGCGATTTGAAAAGAAGTCGCATGTTATCCACTACGCGAGCAGGACGTTGAATGACGCACAGCTGAATTACACAACCACGAAAAAATAATTCTTAGCTGTTGTGTACTCTTTTGAAACATTCCGTCCTTACTTGATCGGGACCCATGTCATGATTTACACTGATCATTCTGCACTTAGGCACCTCTTTGCAAAAAAGGATGCCAAAGACTGATTGATACGTTGGATTCTCCTTCTTCAAGAATTTGATTTGACCATCAAGGACAAGAAGGGGACTGACAATGTTGTAGCCGATCATTTGTCTCACTTACCAAATGCACCAATCGAGGAAACTCCAATCAATGAGCAGTTCCTAGACGAACTACTTCTCTCTGTATCAGTCGAACCCTGGTTCGCTGGTATTGTAAACTTTCTTTTCGCCGGAGAAACACCTTCCTTCTGGTCGAATCAGGACAAGCCAAAATTTCTCTCCCAAGTAAAATTCTTTTATTGGGATGAACCATACCTGTTCAAGTATTGTCCTGATCAGATTATTAGAAGGTGCATCTCTAACTCTGAAACGAGAAGTGTTAAGTTTTTCAGTCATGATCAAGCTTGTGTGGGCCATTTTGGACCCAGAAAGACGGCTGAAAAGGTTTTGCAAAGCGGCTTCTACTGGCCGACGCTTTTTAAGGATGCTTTCGAATATTGCAAAATCTGTAGCCGCTGCCAACACATGGGAAAGATTGAAAAATGGAATTAGATGCCCCTACAATCCATTCTGATTGTAGAATTTTTCGACGTCTAGGGTATCGATTTCATAGGGCCGTTCCCAAACTCTTTTGGGAATTTGTACATTTTGCTGGCTGTGGATTATGTGTCCAAATGGGTGGAGGATGTCCCATGTCGAACCAACGATAACAAGGTTGTCGCAAGATTCTTAAAAGAGAACATCTTTTCTCGGTTCGGTACGCCTCGCACCATCATCAGTAATAATGGAACGCATTTTTGCAACCGATCTTTTGAAGCACTGATGCAGAAATACTCCATTAGCCACAAACTATCAACACCCTACCATCCTCAGACTTGCAGTCAGGTCGAAGTCTCCAATAAACAGATTAAACAGATTCTGGAAAAAACTGTCAGCCAACATCGCAAGGATTGGTCATTGAAGTTAAATGACGCGCTTTGGGAATTTCGCACCGCTTTCAAAACAAATCTAGGTATGTCCCTATACTGACTCATCTTTGGAAAAGCGTGTCATTTGCCTGTTGAATTGGAATACCGCGCGTTCTGGGCAATCAAACAGCTTAATGTCAACCTAAAAAAGGCTGGTGAGGCTCGAAAACTTCAATTGAATGAGCTCGACGAGATACGCAATGACGCGTATGAGTACGCCAAACTGTACAAAGAAAAAACAAAAGTTTTTCACAACATAGCGATACTCCGAAAAACATTCACTATGGGACAAAAGGTTCTGCTTTACGACTCCAGGCTTCATCTGTTCCCTGGGAAATTGAAGTCATGTTGGACAGGTCCGTTTATTGTGCGCACCGCCTTTCCGCACGGTGCAATCAACATTGAAGATCAGCATTCGGGTAATACTTTCAAGGTCAATCGCCAACGTCTGAAGCCATTATTAGAATTGCCTGCGGAAACATGGGAGCTCATGTTTTTACATGAGCCACGTTATCTTGATTGAATCACTTCCCCTAAATCTTGTATATACGTTTTGGTTTTTTCTTTTTGTAATTATTTTTTATTATTTTTACCCCTCAACTATTTTGAATCTTGTTATATTGCATGACAATGAGGACAAAGCCAAGTTTAAGTTTGGGGGTATATTTTTGCTCGGTAAGCTTTCTATCTTCTACATTCGCATTCATGTGTATATTTTTGCATTTGCAGACTTATTAAAAACACACAAAAATCGAAAAAATTTCAAAAATATAAAAACTTTGTCGTCAAATTAGCTAGTAGGGTAACTTAGATTTTTTCTGAAAATTTAGTTGATACTTTAGAAATAACTAAATCCTAGGCTTAGAAGTTGAAAACCCTAAAAATAACCCTCCTTCTGTTTAACCTTGGTAAATATGCAACCTTGCAGTTTTGTAAGAAGTAGGTAATCTATAGTTTAGTTTTGAGTTAAGTCGAGATGAAGAAAAAGTATTGAAAACTTTATTGAAGGATAAGTCTAAAAAATAGTTCATATTCTTGAGTCCAAATTCAGAAAGTATATACCCTACAAATCGCACTTACACACACCTTGAAACTTGAGAAAGTAGAGGATACCTAGAAATACTCTTTCCTGAAAGCCTTGTATGAAAGAAAAAAAACGGTATTTAAAGCTAACCACCAAAAGTGCATCATTGAAAAATATATCCAGTCTTGAAAAGAAAAGAAAAAACAAAAACAAAAAGAAAAAAGAAAAAAATGAAAAAATAAAGCCAAGACCTAGAAACTGCTATTTACGTTTTAAGCTCACACTTTTAGTAATCGGCTGTTAGTGTCTCAAGATGCATTAATAATCGCAAGAAAGGTGTGTGAGTAAATTCGTCCATCATAAACGAAAAAAGTAGTATTAGGTATTAAGGCAAGGGTACTATAGCTTGAATTGAATTCTTGAGTGTAGGGGTGAAAATTTACATACACGTAGGGATATACGATCGATGTTTGGAAGAAAAATAGGAATAAAGAATAAGAATTATGTTTTCTATAAAGGTGATAAAAATTCTGGATTGGAGACTGCGCTTTAGAAGGACAACTCAAAAGAAACCGAGATCTTTCTTAAACTGTCAAAATGTATAGGATCTGAGATTGAATAAATAGGAGACGTGAAACATAAGGGTTGAAAATTTCTAACTTAGGATAATAGAATTTCTAATTTAGATACTAAACCATAGGAGTAAAAGTCGATGTTAACTTACGAAACTAGCTTGACGGATTTTATGGGTAGTATCTACTGAAAACCCTCAGGAGACAACACACCTCCTACTAGGGACACCTAGAGGTTTAACGGCTTGTTGCACATGCTCAGTGCAATCGCGTTCCTTGCGCAAGTGAGGCTGGGATTTTTGTTTTGCTCGGGATAAGCAAAAGATAAGTTTGGGGGTATTTGTTCATCACATAAAACTGCATTTTAATACCACTCATTCGTTATCTATTTTGTATATATCGGTACTATTAACTAGTGTCTTCCCAGTAATTACAGATTACATGTGTTCGTGATAAAAGATGGGTAACACACTCAAAATCATGGATATAACGTTTAGAAGCTGACACTGCAAACGGAACAGAAAACCGATCGACATCCAATGAGATCTTGTGCAAACAATATTGCATACACAATTTTTGGTCCTACACAATGCATGTGCACTTGACCATGATGGGGGCTTCTTTAGCACATAATGAGCACAAATGAGGGTGATGTGCAATAAATGCTAAAAGTTGTGATGTGACTTAATGCATGAAGTTCCCTCCAAAACTACTAAGTATAACCTGAGCTGATATGAAGAAATCAAATAACACCAGTGGACTTGTTGAGTGCACTAGACTTCACCACACGAAAACGAGCCCCAAAGCTCGGACCAAGACCGGCGAGTAACCCCCAAAAACTGGCGCCGCCGGGTCCCCTTTGCCAAAATCACTTCGTATTTTGTCTGGTCACTCATTGTTGTCCTATCATCCTGTTTTTATTATTTGTTTAATTTTGTTTTGAGCCTATAAATACCAGGCCTTTGGGCAAGTTAGGGACCACTACTTTTTGTGAGAGAGAAGTTTGTAAACATTGTAACTAGTGATCTTGTAATCCTTAGTGTGAATTCCTTGCCTTCCTCTAGTCTTGCAACCTCTATCTTGAGCTTGCAAGATTAGAGTTTGGTATTTGAATTCACTTGTTTGTACTTGGAACCATTGCAATCAAACCTTCATTTATATGAAGTTGATTCTTGTATCTCTTCTCTTTTTTCATTTTCTTCTTTGTTGTTATTTCAATTTATGATGTGTGAGTAGTTTGTTCTTGGGCTATGATGAGGTAGGTTGTGGAATGGCTTTTCTTTCAACCCTCCCTTTTTTATTCTTGCATTTTACACTTCCTTTCTTAATTATGCAATTTTATTATGTTTTGCATGATAGGATATATTGTTTTGAATGGTTGCAAATCAACCTTTAACATATATCATATTCCTTCTTTATATTTTATTGTTGCTATATTATGATTTGAAGTTGAATGGAATACGAAATTAAGTTAAGTGTTGCAAACTAGCTAGATAGTATATATACATATGTTCTATGCTTACTAGCTTCACTTAACTAATTCCGTATTCATTTCATTCTAAAAACTTAAATTTTTAGTTTCTTTTTAACTTAACCTTGATATCGTATTCTAAACCGATGCTTGTTTCGGATAGATGCGGTATGCTTTCGTATATCAAATAGAAACTAAAAATGGACCTTGAATCAAGACGGAGAGTTGGGGGTAAAAGCCGTATTTCAACCATACCAAACCTTAGCCTAAGTTTTCTCTAAACAACCCTAAACCTTTCTTCATCTAGTTGTTGTAAAAACGTGACAAAATCCATTTCCAAACCATTGTTTCATAACTCAAAATGATGTCGTGATATCCACTCCCTGTGGTTCAACCCGTATTTATCGGCTTGCATCAACGCACCATGTACTTGCGGTATTTTAAGAATTTGAGACTCACGTCGTGCACTATTTTCATTAACAAAACTGACATATCCTAATTTGACAAAAGCCTTCAACGGCACGATACCATGAGTTTCGAACAAGTTTTTGATGCCGTTGCCGGGGAGTAGCAATATCACTAAGCTATTTTGAGTTATTTTTGTATATACCTTTAAAACCAAAACATAAAAATCAATTTTTTTTGACATTGTGCTCTCTGTTCTTTGGACCTGCTAACACCATGAAACTATTTAGAAAAATCAAACAATATAAGTGAGAAAATACTATAAAACTGAGACCACAGAAGGAAATTGGAGCCCCAACTCATTGATTGGACCGGCGACATTAAAGGAATCTCCGGCGCCGCCGGCCCAAACAATTCCAATTGCTTCAAAATTTTCTCTTGTTCTCTATTGCTTAATTATTATCTTTATTATCTCAATTTTATTGTTTGATTTCTATAATTTTTAGTGTGCAGGGATTTGGCCACATATATCGCTTTTCGTACTAAAATTGCCGTGTTTACGACATTTTCAGATACGAGGAATTTGCGAATAGAAATTGTGCGAAGAAAAGGGTGCGCTCAAAGCCAAGGTGATAACAAGCTACAGTGCCAAAGATCCGGGTAGATTGATCCGCGCAAGCGAACCTTTCAAGCCGAACGGATTTAAGTCAAACGGGGGTTTCTTAACCCAAAAATCCATCGGTACGTATTCCTTAAAACACCTTCTTCTCAAATCCGACGCGTCCGCTACTCTATCTTTGCAGGATTCTTTGCAAGCACATTGCCAAACGCTAAAAGAACTAAACAATATTTGTTGCAGCGCTGCGTTTGAACATAAAAAAAATGATTGTTTGATGTTTTGAACAACTTTTTCATTGAATTACGCATTGCATAACTTTAATACGGACTTAAGCGCAAAAGAACCCCAATAAGATACGGTAAGGGATTTCATCACCCTTCTCTGTGGCCCACAAACCACAAAGAATGAGCATTTTTCACACCCCCATTAACATTAAAAGAAATTAGACTTTCATCCTCTAAGGACTTCGCGCTCAATAGGGAAAATTAAGTGTATTTCGAACACCGCCCATCGGTACATTGCTCAAGAAGTGTCTAGGAAAGTGTGAAAGGTGCAACCGCCGAAAGAGAGAAGATTATTCTAATTAAGGAACCTTGCGAAAGAGAGGGACACCTCCCTTCTTCTATGCACTTACCTGGCTTCTTCATCAGTCTATCTTAGGCCCGTTTCGCACTACATTTTTACTTCACAAAGCAAGTTTTTTGAGCAGATCTAGTTGACCTAGATAACCCTAGACTGTTTAGGTGTGTGCGGTGTGTCATGTTTGTATTCTTGTTATACCTTTTTGTGTGATATTTGTTGCTGTGAATATTTTTTTAACAACACTTTTTTCTCCATTTCATCAGTCTTTCTCTACTACTTCCGGATAGTGCATGTCAGCTTGGACTAGAGATTCACAATCTCGATTAGTCCGGTATGTGACTGTATCTTTCGACTCTTCTACACCTTCTGATACCTCGGAATATTCCGAGGCTTTCTTACCTTCTGCTTTATCGGAGCTGTCCGATCCTACACTTCTTTCACCCTCACCTTCTTCTCCTACACCACCGACAATGACGGAACAAACGATCGTGGAGCAGCAGGAGGCGGCGTTACAGGACAGATGCTACCTACACCGTTCATCCCCTTCATGCATAGTGTTTCCCACCATTGCGGCAAACAACTATGAAATCAAACCGCAATTCATACCACTACTCCCAAAATTCCACAGACTCGAGTCCGAGGATGATTACCTTCTAATTAGTGAATTTGAAGGAGTGTGTGCTATGATGAAAATTCATGGGGTGGGTGAGGATGTCGTTAAGCTCAAATTCATTCTTTTTGCGCTTAAAGACAATGCGAAAAGTTGGTTAAACAGTTTGCCAACTCGATCGATCACGACATGAGACGACTTTGTGAAAGTTTTTCTAAAGAAATTTTACCTTATTCACAAAATCGTGTGAATTAGAAATGAAATCCACAATTTCAAACAAAAAGAGGATGAATTTTTTTGGAAATGCTTAGAGAGATTCAAAGACATCTTAATCAAATGTCCCCATCATGGGTTAGAACAATGGAGGTTATGTCAGATTGTCTACGAGGGTTTAGACTCCGGTTTATGCATGATGTTAGAATCCATGTGTCAGTGCAAATTTCTGAGTTATGGTGTTAAGGACGCATGGAACTTTTTAGAAGAACTGGCTGACAAAACCATTCAGTGGGAGAGTGTGAGTGAGGAACCAACTGTAACTAGGAGCGGTGCACACGTAGTTGACACCTCTATAGCAGTTGAAGCAAAAATTGCCGCTCTTGTACGGCGAATAGAAGCTCTAGAGAGCAAAAATTCACCGCTCCCAGTCAACCAAATTTCTCAAACCTTGTGTGCTAACTGTCAGCATCCTAGCCACATAACGAAAGAATGTCCGTTCCTCGTTGGGTCCCAGGGACCCGAAAACATTAATGAGCTGTATCAAAACCAGCGTCCCAGGAACGATCCTTTCGCACAGACGTACAACCCTGGTTGGAAGAATCATCCCAATTTTGCTTGGAATCAGGCACCTTTTCAAAACAACAATTCAAACCCGCCTTGCCAACAATTTCAAAATTCAAAATTTCAAAACCAGAAATTGGGATACTCGAACAACCAGCCCTAACAGCCGAATCAGCCCAACCCAACCTTTACATCACCTAGGTTTGCCCAAGACGACAAGAGGGTGTCATCCATTGAAAAAGGGTTGGATGCTTTGATTAAAACTTCTGCGCAGACTTCGTCTAGTCTGGCTACTTTTATGCAAACATCTGGTCAGTTGCATAACGCTAACACTCAAGCGATAGTCAGACTAGAAATCCTAATCAGTCAACTAGCTGCTGCAGTTAATGAACGTGAAAAGAGAACATTTCCCTCTCAACCCGTGATAAATCCAAGAGAGCAGAGAAACAACAACGCTCATATTGTTCAGCAGAACAATATTGAGAATGCGAACGCCAGCACCGTCCTCAGATCAGTATGTATGATTGACAACAAGGTTGTCAACCCTAACGACTCATCCAAACGTGCGGTTGTTAGTTTACCAGCACGTATCTCATCTTCTGTTCCTCATTGTGATCTGTCGTCATCTTCATTACCTCCTCCTCCTCCTTCTTCTTCTTCTTTTCTTTGTCGTCGTCGTCTATTGCACATCCTTCAAAGGAACTTGAGAATTCGCCGCAAGTCCACCCTGATGATCTAGCAAGAACACTCCCACCTTCTGCACCTGTTCCATCTGCAACTTCTTCAAACTTTGTGTTTGGGCCTAAGGCTCCCTATCTCAATAGGTTGAAATCAAAGAAGCCTTCTGCAAGTATGGAAAAGGTGTCAGAGGTCTTCAAGCGCTGTGAGGTTAACATTCCGTTGTTGGACGTGGTCCAACAAGTTCCGGCGTATGCAAAATTCCTGAAGGATTTGTGCACGCAAAAAAGACGCACGAATGTGCCTAAAACAGTCTTCTTGGCTGCCACTCTAAGCGATGTCTTGTCCAAATCCATTCCGGTAAAATATAAAGACTTGGCTGTCCTACTATTTCTTGCACTATCGGGGGCAAGCAAATCAATCGTGCCTTGTTAGACTTAGGAGCAAGCGTGAATCTTCTCCCGTACTCAGTTTACAAACAACTGGGATTAGGAGAACTTAAGCCGACCAGAGTGACTCTACAACTGGCAGATCGATCAACGAAGCTACCGAGGGGAGAAATCGATGATGTTCTAATCAAGGTCAGGGAATTCATATTCCCCGTAGATTTTATTATGTTGAAGACTGAGCCCGTCACCAATCCCAACGGTCAAATTCCAGTCATACTGGGGCGGCCTTTCCTAGCCACATCCAACGCGTTGATCAATTGCCATAATGGATCCATGAAACTCTCATTTGGAAACATTTGAAGTCAACGCTGTACACGATATGTCTGAGGAGGGGACATTTGACTTCAAAAATGAGAGTTTTGAAGAAACGTTTGAAGAATTGTTTTCTGAGGAGCTTCTTTTCCTTGAGAAGCTAAGTCTTGAACAGGCTTCCTACGTATACTGGGGGCCCCAATTTGAACCACTTCGTAATGAACCGGCCGCTGAAGTGCAACCATATGTGGAGGAGCCACCAAAACTTGACCTCAAGGTTCTTCATGACCACTTCAAGTATGCGTACTTGGGAAATAATGAAACACTTTCAGTTATAATCGCAACCGACTTTGCGTCTGAGCAAGAGTTGGCCCTTATGGACGTTCCGAGAAAGAACCATGGAAGCAATTAGGTGGTCATTGGTAGATATCAAAGGAATCGGCCCTGCTTTCTGTCAGCACAGAATCCATATGACTGATGATTCCAAACCCTTCAAGGATCCTCAACGCCGGCTTAACCCGGTGATGAAAGAAGTGGTGCAGAATGAAATGCTGAAGTGTCTTGACAATGGGATCATCTATCCTATCTCCGATAGCAAGTGGGTAAGCCCCATTCACATTGTGCCAAAAAAATTGGGTATCACTGTAATCACGAATGATGCAAACAAGCTAGTCCCAACCCGTACACAAACGGGATGGAGAGTTTGTATTGATTACAGAAAGCTTAACGCAACCACTCGTAAGGATCATTTCCCGCTGCCCTTCATTGATCAAATGCTTGAAGGCCTAGCCGGACATGCCTACTATTGTTTCTTAGATGGGTATTCCGGCTATAATCAAATCCCGATCGATCCGGAGGATCAGGACAAAACGACTTTCACTTGTCCATTTGGCACATTCGCCTACCGTCGCATGGCCTTTGGGCTGTGTAATGCACCTGCAATTCAGCGGTGCATGATGAGCATCTTTTCTGACATGGTAGAGCAATTCTTGGAAGTATTTATGGATGATTTCTCTATCTTTGGAGATTCATTTTCTGAGTGTTTGAGGCATCTTGAACTGGTCATGTTACGATGCAAGGAAAAACACCTCATACTCAATTGGTAGAAGTGTCATTTCATGGTCAAACACGGCATTGTGTTAGGCCATATCATTTCTAAAAATGGCATTAAAGTCGATAAGGCAAAGATCGACGTCATTTCAAGCCTCCCACCTCCACGGACTGTCCGTGACATCAGGGCATTCTTAGGCCACGCCGGTTTTTACAGGCGTTTCATCAAGGATTTCAGCAAACTGGTTAGACCATTGACTTCTTTGCTGGCTAAGGATACTCTATTTGATTTCAATTCTGATTGCCTTCATGCGTTCAAGCTTTTAAAATCGGAACTCACTTCCGCTCCGATCTTCTGTGCACCGGACTGGAATGAACCTTTTGAGCTAATGTGCGATGCTTCTGACTTTGCGATAGGCGCTGTCATAGGACAGCGATTTGAAAAGAAGCCGCATGTTATCCACAACGCGAGCAGGACGCTGAATGACGCACAACTGAATTACACAACCATGGAAAAAGAATTCTTAGCTGTTGTGTATGCTTTTGAAAAATTCCGTCCGTACTTGATCGAGACCCATGTCATGATTTACACTGATCATTCTGCACGTAGGCACCTCTTTGCAAAAAAGGATGTCAAAGACAGATTGATACGTTGGATTCTCCTTCTTCAAGAATTTGATTTGACCATCAAGAGCAAGAAGGGAACCGACAACGTTTTAGCCGATCATTTATCTCGCTTACCAAATGCACCAATCGAGGAAACTCCAATCAATGAGCAGTTCCCAGAAGAACAACTTCTCTCTGTATCAGTCGAACCTTGGTTCGCTGATATTATAAACTTTCTTGTCACCGGAGAAACACCTTCCTTCTGGTCGAATCAGGACAAGTCAAAATTTCTCTCCCAAGTCAAATTCTTTTATTGGGATGAACCATACCTGTTCAAGTATTGTTCTGATCAGATTATTAGAAGGTGCATCTCTAACTCTGAAACGAGAAGTGTTCTGTCTTTCGGTCATGATCAAGCTTGTAGGGGCCATTTTGGACCCAGAAAGACGGCTGAAAAGGTTTTGCAATGCGGCTTCTACTGGCCGACGCTTTTTAAGGATTCTTTCGAATATTGCAAAACCTGTAGCCGCTGCCAACACATGGGAAAGATTGGAAAACGAAATCAGATGCCCCTACAATCCATTCTGATTGTAGAAATTTTCGACGTCTAGGGTATCAATTTCATGGGGCCATTCCTAAACTCTTTTGGGAATTTGTACATTTTGCTGGCTGTGAATTATGTGTCCAAATGTGTGGAGACTGTCCCATGTCGAACCAATGATAACAAGATTGTCGTAAAATTCTTAAAAGAGAATATCTTTTCTCGGTTCGGTACGCCTCACACCATCATCAGTGATAATGGAACGCATTTTTGCAACCGATCTTTTGAAGTTTTGATGAAGAAATACTCCATTAGCCACAAACTGTCAACACCCTACCATCCTCAGACTTGCGGTCAGGTCGAAGTCTCCAATAGACAGATTAAACAGATTCTAGAAAAGACTGTCAGCCAATACCGCAAGGATTGGTCATTAAAGTTAAATGACGCGCTTTGGGAATTTCGCACCGCCTTCAAAACAAATCTAGGTATGTCCCCATACCAACTCATCTTTAGAAAAGTGTGTCATTTGCCTGTTGAATTGGAACACCGCGCGTTCCGGGCAATCAAACAGCTCAATGTCGACCTAGAAAAGGCCGGTGAGGCTCGAAAACTTCAATTGAATGAGCTCAACGGGATACGCAATGACGCGTATGAGAACGCCAAATTGTACAAAGAAAAAACAAAAGTTTTTCACGACAAGGCAATTCTCCGAAAAACATTCGCTGTGGGACAAAAGGTTCTGCTTTACGACTCCAGGCTTCATCTGTTCCCTGGGAAATTGAAGTCACGTTGGACAAGTCCGTTTATTGTGCGCACCGTCTTTCCGCACGGTGCAATCAACATTGAAGATCAGCACTCGGGTAATACTTTCAAGGTCAATGGCCAACGTCTGAAGCCATTCTTAGAATTGCTTGCGGAAACAGGGAAGCTCATGTTTTTACATGAGCCACATTATCTTGATTGAATCACTTCCCCTAAATCTTGTATATATGTTTTGGCTTTTTCTTTTTGTAATTATTGTTTATTATTTTTACCCCTCAACTATTTTGACTCTTGTTATATAGCATGACAATGAGGACACTGTCAAGTTTAAGTTTGGGGATATATTTTTGCTCGGTAAGCTTTCTACCTTCTATCTTCGCATTCATGTGTATATTTTTGCATTTGCACACTTATTAAAAACATACAAAAATCGAAAAAATTTCAAAAATATAAAAACTTTGTCGTCAAATTAGCTAGTAGGGTAACTTAGATTTTTTCCGAAAATTTAGTTGTTACTTTAGAAATAACTAAATCCTAGGCTTAGAAGTTGAAAATCCTAAAAATAACCCTCCTTCTGTTTAACCTTGGTAAATATACATCCTTGTAGTTTTGTAAGAAGTAAGTAATCTTTAGTTTAGTTCTTGAGTTAAGTCAAGATGAAGGAAAAGTATTGAAAACTTTATTGAAGGATAAGTCTAAAAAATAGTTCATATTCTTGAGTCCAAATTCAGAAAATAATATCCTACAAATCGCACTTACACGCACCTTGAAACTTGAGATAGTAAAGGATACCTAGAAATACTCTTTCCTGAAAGCCTTGTATGAAAGGAAAAAACGGTATTTAAAGCTAACCACCAAAAGAGTATCATTGAAAAATATATCCGGTCTTGAAAAGAAAAGGAAAAAACAAAAAGAAAAAGAAAAAAGAAGAAAAAGAAAAAATAAAGTCAAGACCGGGAAACTGCTATTTACGCTTTAAGCTCACACTTTCAGTAATCGGCTGTTACTGCCTCAAGAAGTATTAATAGTCGCATGAAAGGGGTGTGAGCAAATTTGTCCATCATAAACGAAAAGAAATAGTATTAGGTATTAAGGCAAGGGTACTATAGCTTGAATTGAATTCTTGAGTGTAGGGGTGAAAATTTACACACACGTAGGGGTTTACGATCGATATTTGGAAGAAAGATTGGAATAAAGAATAAGACTTATGTTTTCCGTAAAGATGATAAAAATTCCGGATTGGAGACTGCCCTTTTGAAAGACAACTCAAGAGAAACCGAGATCTTTCTTAAACTGTCAAAATGTATAGGATCTGAGATTGAATAAATAGGAGGCGTGAAACATAAGGGTTGAAAATTTCTAACTTAGGATAATAGAATTTCTAATTTAGATACTAAACCGTAGGAGTAAAAGTCGATGTTAACTTACGAAACTAGCTTAACGAGATTTTGTGGGTAGTATCCGCTGAAAACCCTCAGGAGACAACACTCCTCCTACTAGGGACACCTAAAGGTTTAACGGCTTGTTGCACATGCTCAGTGCAATCGCATTCCCTGCGAAAGTGAGGCTGGGATTTTTGTTTTGCTCCGAACAAGCAAAAGATAAGTATGGGGGTATTTGTTCATTACATAAAATTGCATTTTAATACCACTCATTCGTTATCTATTTTGTATATATCGGTACTATTAAGCAGTGTCTTCTCAGTAATTACAGATTACAGATGTTCGTGATAAAAGACGGGAAACACACTCAAAATCACGGATATAATGTTTGGAAGCTGACACTGCTAACGGAACAGAAAAACCGATCAATATCCAATAAGATCTTGTGCAAACAATATTGCATACACAATTTTTGGTCCTACACAATGCATGTGCACAAGACCATGATGGGGGCTGCCTTGGCACACAATGAGCACAAATGAGGGTGATGTGCAATAAATGCTAAAAGTTGTGATGTGACTTAATGCATCAAGTTCCCTCCAAAACTACTGAGTATAACCTGAGCTGATATGAAGAAATCAAACAACACCAGTGGACTTGTTGAGTGCACTAGACTTCACCACACCAAAACGAGCCCCAAAGCTCGACCAAGCCCGGCGAGTAACCTGTTAGTTATATGTATGCCCTGGAGGCCATTACTGTATATGTGATGTATATTGTAGTGGATGCTTTGTCATATATAGGGAGGACTTTCTTGTTCGACATGATAGTATGCTATCTGGTTGCTCTTTATCTCAACATGTACACTTATAGTCTCTCTATTACATGTTGATAAAGCCCTTAAGATGAGTACTTAACTACCAGGACTATGATGCAGATCATACTAGTAGGGACAAGGTAGTCGGTAAGTACATGCTTCAAATGTTCCTAGTCGTGGGAGTATCGATACTCCAGAGTAGACTAGTGTATGCGCTTCTTAACCCATATGATGGGCGATGGATGATCCCACATCTATTGGTATTTGACATCAGAGAAGGTATACGGGTGCTAAGTGGGGACTGGGTACACTGAACGGACTAGCCGAGAACTCCTGGGTGGTATTATACCGATCATCAGATAGCACTTCTCTTGTGACACTGGTACAGGTTAGTCTGTTGACCCGAGATCGTTATAAAGTCTTGTGTGATTCCCACTGTGCTTTGATTTCCACCATACCACGGTCAAGTGATCGTGCAAAAAGGTGGTTTTTGAGTAAAGTCCCGAGTCATATGGAGGCAATGAGCGATAGGAGGGGATTCCTCTCTCCCGGTATTAGGAGTTGATGTTGCGATATGCTCGATTGGCCATAACATGAAATCCATGTCCAGGATTGCTGAGATTTACTGGTAAGTGTTACCAGTAGTTTCTCGAACCGTTATGGACCTTGCATCAGCATGACTTATCAGGCTATTGGGGTCTGACGTTATACCACCCCCAGGCTGCGATATGCGACATATCAGACGAAGAGACCGGACTGTACGGTAGTGTTACTGATTGGATTCGCAGGAGTATGAGCAGGCTTACTTGTTGATCTTCTGATCGCTTAATACCCGAGTAGCCATTATGTTTAGCAGACCGCTTGCGGCTTGTGGGTGTTTGATATGATCACCACCTACTGCCGGCGTATTGACGAGTCTTTAGAGTCCTACACAGAGCTTTCCTGGTTCATGCGAAACGAAGTAGGAGCACATATGTGACATGTGCGGGACCGAGATTAATGCGTGTAAGTGATACCACATTCTATTCTTATGATATGTGATATCGGTCGGTTATATGTGATATAGCCGGGTTATCGAATCAAGTGTTGATTCGATAAGTTGTTACATTTGATATTAGTCGGTTATATGTGATATAGCCGGATTATTAAATCAAGTGTTGATTTAATAATTTAATGTATAATTATATATTTGATATATTACATTACATTAACTAATATTTGCTCACTTAGGTATTTCTTTTTCTCATTTAATGATACACTTAACATATATGTGATATATGTTAATTGTATTGTTTTCTTTTGCAAAAAATATATATGTAATATATATTCATGTGTCATGCTAGGTTATACATGCAACAAGTATATGAGAGACTCACACCATGCTAGATGTTATGAAGGGTTTTATTTATTTAAGTTAATCAAAATTAATGGAAATTGGTTTAATGGTTAAAGCTTGTAGAAGCTAGTAGAACCATTGACTAAGTCCACTTGTTTTATCTAGCTTAAGATATTTATTAACCCAACCTTAACACTTATCCATGGTTTAGTCTCTACAAGGGTTAGTGTATGTTATATACTCACCATGGTTGCATTTCTAAGCTCATGTGATTTATTCTTTCATCACTTGATCACTTCATCTTCTTCTTCCTCATGAAAAGCTTTCTAGCTTTTAAAATGGTGATGAAATATTGTGAGAAAATTAAATCTAAAGTGAGCCCATTTCCTACTTCATCAACCTCTACTATTAGCCATTTAGTTTAGGGTGTTTACTTCACTAATCTACCATTAGTGAAAAGGTAGCATGAGCTTGAGTCTTCTCGACGTAGATCATCTTCGGCCTCGAAGATATCAAGCAAACTTGTTCATTTCTTAATGTGAACCCTTAGTAGAGTTCGGGTGTTCACAACTTAGAGCGAAGGGACTACTACACGGAGCTTTTGAAGTGAAGGACCGGTCTACAAAGGTTGTATTCCTTATTCACTTTGTATGCAAAGTTGATGGCATGTTGTTTTGTTTAAATCTCTAGTTAAGATTCTAGGGTTAGGGTTCTTTAGAACGGCAAAAATTTGAAAACGGCATGGATGATACCTCCTGAAACCTTGCTGCTGCGCTAAGTAACCCTACCGTGGTATCAGAGCCAAGCTAGAGATTTAAACGATATTTGTTAGATTACGAAACCGAAACAACTCCGAAACACCCGATACACAATCCAGTTTCTGTCGAATTTTAAATGGCCTCTAAAAAATTTTTTAGCAACTGCAGAATGTTCTTTGTGATATAACATGAACACTATAGAAATTTGAAGCATTTTTTTCTAAAAGTTGTCGGCCACATTGGCTAAAAAACCGAGCTCACCGGTTTTCTGGTGGTGTTCTGGCTTCAAATATTTAGGGTGTTCCAGTCTTTGGGTTTTGGTGTTCCAGGTGTTGCTAGTTTTTGATAAATTTGCATGTGATGTTAACTTTCTGCAAAGGCAATTTGGAGTATTTCGTACTCGTAATTCTAACATCTATTCGGATTATTTAGATGACATTAAAGAGTTCGAACGGATATCAATAACCCATATTTTCTCTCGCGGGAAATTTTCCAAGAGTTGGATTTTTTCCAAGTTTAAAATCTTCAGAAAATCATGCAAGCAATTCTGTGGACCCTCTAGAAGAACGATACCCAAACTCGACTTCTTGGATCATAGAACCGCGGTCATACTCTAGGGTTTGCGACAGTTCCGTGGCGACATGAGTGAGGCATGGGTCGGCCTTTCTACGGATGGTTCATAGGAGCTGTGGCATGTTCTGGGTACTTTTTGAACTCCACTCAAGTGTTGAGCTCTTTGGGAAATTTTGGGTGTTTGTTTATTCAATCGAAAAGTTTAACATCGTCTAGCTATCTATGATTGTGATACAATATTTGGAATCCACAAAATTAGTTATGTGATAACTAGTTTGATTTTTATAAATCTAGTAAGTTAGTCTCATTTGATCGGTTGCCACGGAATTTTGATGTGGATCAAAAGTCCGTCGCAATTACATAGTGTACGCGGATACTCGCCGGGTAACCTTACTAGATAGCCATGCCCCATAAACCGGACCAAGTGACTGTAGGAGAACCCCATCGCCAAAAGCATCCGTTCGAGTGCTCATGGCCGCGGTGTTCCGTCTTAGTACACTTCGTCGACGGCATCGGGGGTGCGGCCGTCTACTAAAGTTTTTGACAAGCATTCGATCAGCTTATCGGGAATCTTATTGAATTACCCGACAGGTTATTGGAAAGTGTTTTCAATATCGAGACTAAAATGCGGGGTTTATAATTGTTAGGCATGTGATGTCTAAGGAATTCATTTGGTTGGGCATGAAATCCAAAGTATGTGATGCATTGGGTTTATGATATCTAAGGTGATTGCGGATTCCAATTGTTGTAGTTTTTCACTTTTTTCTGCGACCGTAAGTGTAATATGTGGTGTATCGCCGGTTTTGGTGCTATATGTCAACGACAATTGTGATACGCATATTTACTTACGTTGATGACATGTGATGTTATGTGTTGCTGTGATATGTTATATTGGATTGTCGTGTTTTGAATTGCCGGTTTTTTTTTATGTGAGATGAGAGTTTTTCATTTTCATTCATGTAAAAGCTTGTATGTAATATTCTTTTATTGGGGCACTTCCGGGTTGAGGATAATGTCACCATTAATGTATATTATTTACTTTTCCGCATTAGGATAGACCCAAGGAGGAGAGCACAAGTAACCGGGTTCTAGGGTCCAGTGGGAGACCATCTCGAGGAGTCAAGACCGGGTCTCCTAACTCTAGAATTGGTATGGTTGCTTGACGCTTTCGTAGGGGTCTAGGGATGTGGGTTTGGCTATTCATCGCGACCCTGGAATCCGTGTTTTTTATTGTCTTAATTAAAACACAGAATTCCTTGTATATCCAATATTTCATATATGTTCTTCTGCTGCTGATATTTTATGATGTGATCACTTGATATGTTCTGAGACGAATGCCTATATTATATATATGATATATAATAACTATTGATGCTTTCGTTTCTTCTGTGATACTTGTGAAGCATAATTGATGGGATTTCATTAACGAGATTAATGAAATAAAAGAAACCTAAAGATGTTGTAGATACTTGTTTTAAAAACTGGTAGCTCTAGTTCTTTCTTTGCATAGCGGTATTCCTTGTAAAATATCCAACATCTTATTCGATAAGGAAAGTGCCGAGATCTCTTCACCGGGAGTGACCTCTTTAGCGAAACTGGCAGATGCTACAACCCACTTGGTTTGTCTTTTAATTGCTTTTATAGTTTTTGCTTTGCATAGTGGTATTTGTGAAATATCCCGCACCTTATTCGATAAGGAAAAAGCCGAGATCCCTTCACCGGGAGTGACCCCTTTAGCAAAACTAATGAATGCCTAAAAAACACTCATTTCAAAATCACTCGATTCTACAACGATATCAAGTTCATTACGCAAAGGGTTTTCTCAAAAACCTGTCGTAGCCCTTCGTCATTTCAGATAAGTAGTATTTAGTATTCGTGCTGTGTTTGTTGGCCTTTGTCAAGGCGTAGTGTGTGGTAGCTGACTAGTGCTTATCTGCTTAAGTATATGATGCGATTGGATTAGGCTAGTCATGCGACCTTGTTGGACTTTGTTAAGGGTCGTGTGGGTGGGTTTAATTCAATCAGGAAATGACGAGTTGAACTTGACAAGCATCCTATGGTTTGTTGGCCTTTGTCAAGGTCATAGGAGGTTAGGGGCAGAATATTATCGGGAATTTCAAGTGTTGAAATTTGCAATGAGATTGCATACCTTCTATGAGATAGTTGGATCTCGATACCCACTGCGAGTAAGAGTTACTACTGGGAGTGTTTTACACATTACAATTAGCCGATCAAGTAGGTGTCTAGAAAAGTGTTAACGGGGTTCTGCCCTTAGGAAAATGAGGTTTATTTTAATTAGGTCCGTGCGAAAGCACGGGGAACCTCCCTCAAATTACCGACACTGGCCTGGCTGAAAGATTGGCGAACTTGTAGGGTGTAATTAATCCCGGCCAGTCTTACCTTTTAGGGTTTGAAGAAAGATTTGATAAAAACAGTGGGAGCCATCCTGATTAGATAAAATAATAACCAATCTGATCTTACAAGAGCGCACATAGAGTGTTTTCTTCTCTCTCTCTCCTGGTAGCGACCATGTCACGCCTTAATCCAGATAATAATATGGATGCATTGACCGAACCTGCTTATTATACAGTGCTGGGGAACGTTGGTTCCGTTCTTTCTTATAATTGTTATAAGTCTCAGCAGAAAATAGGGGAATATCCGGATTCCCATTCCACCCAATCGAAGAAATTGCATGTTGATGCATCTTCTTCGGGTGTGTTCAGTACCGAGAACTGTTTCTCAGTATCCTTTACGTCCTGGGTATGTGATACCGGATCAGGATCCCGCATATGAAAGAGTTACATGGGCTATAGAAAGGTAGAGAACTGAGAATGGATGATATATCTCTAAGTGTAGAGAATGGTGCAAGTATTGCAGCCAAGTCAGTTGGCAAATATCACCTTGTATTAATACATTGATTCTGAATGAATGTTATTACATACCGAACCTGATATACAACATTACATCGGTTTCTTTAATGAGTTAAAGAAGGATATAATTCTATATTAAAGAATAATGTTGTGAACATTTTCCTGAATCAAAAGTTGATTGGATCAGGCACGTTATATAATAGCATACACGTTCTAAATCAAACTACAGTTCGAAATATATAGAACACACACAAGAGGAGTAGTTCAGAAATGAACGAATCCTTCTTGAGGCATTGTAGACTAGGTCATATCAATGCGACATGACCGGCTAAGTTATATAAGGATGAATATGGGAATCTGTTCGAATTTTCATCTTATGCTACTTGCCAGTCTTGTCTCAAAGGTAAAATGACCAATACTCCGTTTACTGGAAACAGAGAAAGAGTTACTGAACTCTTGGGATGGATACATGATGATGTATACGGTCTTATGTCTACAAGTGCCAAGGTTGGTTCTTCATACTTCATTACATTCATCGACGATCTCTCAAGATTCGGACATGTGCTCCTGTTGAAACACGAGTCTGAAACTTTTGAGAAATTCAAGGAATATAAGCTTGAAGTTGAGAACCAGACAGGTGGATGTATTAAAGTCCTACGATATGATCGAGGAGGAGAATACTTAGGCATGGAGTTCCTGGATTATTTAAAAGGAGAATGTGATTCTCTCTCAGCTTACTCCTTCGTATACACCACAGCACAATGGTGTATCGGGGTGGAGGTATCGCACCCTATGAGATATAGCGTGCTCTATGATGAGTACTGCTGAGTTGCCTGTTTGTTTTTGGTGTTATGCACTTGAGAAGTTGCATACCTATTGAATGGGGATCCATCCAAATCAGTGCCTACCACTCCATATGAGATATGGAATGGGAAGAGACCATGTTTTAAACGAGTTAAGATATAGGGTTGTCCGGCCTATGTTGAAAAGCAAAATCCGGACAAGCTCGAGGCAAGGTCAGGTCTGTATAAGTTTGTTGGATATCCCGAACATTCGTGAGGGAATATCTTCTACCACACTGAGGAGCAAAAGGTGTTTTGCTTATTAGCATGCCACCATTTTAGAAAAGGAATTTCTTGTGAAGAAATTAGTGAACATGGGGTAGAACGGGAAGAAGTTTCAGCTAGACAAAATAATAGCTGATGATTTGGTGAAACTAAAGGATTCAATAGTCTCCAGCGAATCTCAGCCTCTCTGCGAATCTAGTAGGGTTCCTCATCCACTTGAGAGATACTACGATCTTCTCGGTGACAGTGGGAGCGAGGATTGCATCATGGTAGATGATGTCCCAACTAGGTTCAGGCAAGCCATCACGAGTGGGGCTCTGTGAAATGGCTGGATGCTATGCGATCAAAGATGAAATCCATGTACACCAACAAAGTATGACTTTGAATGTTGCACCTAAAAGGGTAAAACCTATTAGGAGCAAATTGGATCTTGAAAAAATTCTTGGTGTAGATGGAAAAGTTAAGACTTTCAAAGCTGTGCTTAAGTCCATCAGGATTAGAGCATGCATTGCGGAGTTGGAACATATGTTTTGATGTGACAGTCAAAGAGTTTGACTTCATCAAAATGGTAGATGAACCTTGTATATACAAGAAGGTTGTGGAGAGTGAGGTTGTCTTACACGTATTGTACGTAGATGACATTCTCTTGATAGGAAAGGGTTTCCTATGCTACACTCGGTCAAGCTCCTCTTATCACGGAGATTCTCCATGGAAGATCTGGATGATACCTACTACATCTTGAGGATTATGATCTATAGTGATAAATCTAAGTGGATTTAGGAGTGTCCCAAATCCAGGTACATAAACACCATACTAAAGGGGTTTTAGTATGGAAGATTCTAAGCGCGGTGGTTCGCCCATATACTCATGAATCACTCTCTCCAAAAAGTTGTCTTCCAAGACTGATTTGGAGAGAGCTCGCGTGCAAGGAATACCCTATGCTTCGGCAGTAGGCTCTATCATGTGTGCGATGTTATGTACCAGACCAGATGTAGCTAACTCACTAGGTGTAGTGATCAGGAGTCAATCGGATCTTGGGAGAATCACTGGACAGCTGTAGAGGACATTCTTAAGTACTTGAGAAGCACTAAATGAATGTTCTTGGTTCGAGCTTCCAGAGTGATAAAGTCGACTGAAAGTCGGTTACAGGAATTGTCTTTACCCTCAGTAGAGGGACGGTCTGTTGGAAGAGTTTCAAGTTAGATACCGTGACATACTAGACGATAAAGGCTGAATACATTGCTACCAATGATGCTGCCAAAGTGGCTGTCTGGGCATTTCTTGTTCATGATATGATCTAGGTTCCTACCCTTGAGCGTCCAATAACTGTTATTGTGACAACAATGGAGTTATGGCTTTATCCTAGGAACGCATGTTCCATCAGCATTCTAGACATATTCTGAGGCAAGTATCACCTGATCAGGGAGATGGTTGATCTCTAAGGAATCGAGGTAAGGAGAGTTGACACGAAAGATAACACGGCGGATCCACTCACAAAGGCCTTTCCCTAGAGAGAATTCTATAGGACGTTGAATATGAGATACTGTAACAAATGGCCTTAGTGCAAGTGGGAGATTGTTAGTTATATGTATGCCCTAGAGGCCATTACTGTACATGCGATGTATATTGTAGTGGATGCTTGGACATATATAGGGAGGACTTTCTTGCTCGACATGATAGTATGCTATCTAGTTGCTCTTTATCTTAACATGTACACTTATAGTCTCTCTATTACATGTTGATAAATCCCTTAGGATGAGTACTTGACTACAAGGACTATGATGCAGATCATACTAGTAGGGACAGGGTAGTCGGTAAGTACATCCTTCAAATGTTCCTAGTCGTGGGAGTATCGAGATAGGGTATCGATACTCTATATTAGACTAGCGTATGCGCTTCTTGACCTATATGATGGGCTATGGATGATCCCACATCCATTGGTGTTTGACATCTGAGAAGGTATACGGGTGCTCAGTGGAGACTGGGTATACTGAACGGACTCACCGAGAACTCTTAGATGGTATTATACCTATCGTCAGATAGCAGTTCTCTGGTGACACTGGTACAGGTTAGTCTGTTGACCCGAGATCGTCATAGAGTCTTGTGTGATTCCCACTGTGCTTTGATTTCCACCATACCACGGTCAAGAGATCGTGCAAAAAGGTGGTTTTTGGGTACAGTCCCGATTCATATGGAGGCAATGAGCGATAGGAGGGGATTCGTCTCTCCCAGTATTGGGAGTTGATGTTGCGATATGCTCGATTGGCCATAACATGAAATCCCTGGAAAGGGTTGCTGAGATTTACTGGTAAGTGTTACCAGTAGTTTCTCGAACCGTTATGGACCTTGTATCAGCATGACTTATTAGGCTATTGGGGTCTGATGTTATACCACCCCCAGGCTGCGATATGCGACATATCATACGAAGAGACCGGAATGTACGGTAGTGTTACTGATTGGATTCGCAGGAGTATGAGTAGGCTTCCTTGTTGATCTTCTGATCGCTCAATACCCGGGTGGCCATTATGTTTAGCAAACCGCTTGCGGCTTGTGGGTATTTGATATGATCATCACCTACTCCCGGCGTATTGACGAGTCTTTAGAGTCCTACACAGAGGTTTTCTGGTTCATGCGAAATGAAGTTGGAGCACATATGTGATATGTGCGGGACAGATATTAATGCGCGTATGTGATACCGCATTCTATTCTCGTGATATGTGATATCGGTCGGTTATATGTGATATAGCCGGGTTATCGGATTAAGTGTTGATTCGATAAGTTGTTACATTTGATATTAGTCGATTATATGTGATATAGCCAGATAATTAAATCAAGTGTTGATTTAATAATTTAATGTATGATTATATATTTGATATAGTACATTATATTAACTAATATTTGCTCACTTAAGTATTTCTTTTTCTCATTTAATGATACAGTTAACATATATGTGATATATGTTAATTTTATTGTTTTCTTTTGCACAAAATATATATGTGATATATATTCATGTGTCATGCTAGGTTATACATGCAACAAGGATGTGAGAGACTCACACCATGCTAGATGTTATGAAGGGTTTTATTTATTTAAGTTAATCAAAATTAATGGAAATTGGTTTAATGGTTAAAGCTTATAGAAGCTAGTAGAACCATTGACTAAGTCCACTTGTTTTGTCTAGCTTAAGATATTTATTAACCCAACCTTAACACTTAGCCATGGTTTAGTTTCTACAAGGGTTAGTATATATCATATACTCACCATGGTTGCATTTCTAACCTCATGTGATTTATTCTTTCATCACTTGATCACTTCATCTTCTTCTTCCTCATGAAAAGCTTTCTAGCATTTAAAATAGTGATGAAATATTGTGAGAAAATTAAATCTAATGTGAGCCCATTTCCTACTTCATCATCCTCTAGTATTAGCCATTTAGTTTAGGGTGTTTGCTTCACTAATCTACCATTAGTGAAGTAGTAGCATGAGCTTGAGTCTCCTCGACGTAAATCATCTTCGGCCTCGAAGACATAGAGCAAGCTTGTTCATTTCTTCATGTGAATCCTTACTAGAGTTTGGGTGTTCACTACTTGGAGCGAAGGGACTGCTTCACGGAGCTTTTGAAGTGAAGGACCGGTCTACAAAGGTTGTATTCCTCATTCACTTTGTATGCAAAGTTGTTTGCATGTTGTTTTTTTTAAATCTCTAGTTAAGATTCTAGGGTTAGGGTTCTTTAGAACGGCAAAAATTTGAAAACGACATGGACGATACCTCCCGAAACTTTGCTGCCGCGCCAAGTAACCATACATAACCCCTCAAAACCGGCACCGCCGGGTCCCCTTTTCTAAAATCACTTCGTATTTTGTATGGTCACTCATTGTTGTCCCATCATCCTGTTTTTATTATTTGTTTAATTTTGTTTTGAGCCTATAAATACCAGGCCTTTTGGCAAGTTATGGACCACTACTTTTAGTGAGAGAGTAGTTTGTAAACATTATAACTAGTGATCTTGTAACCCTTAGTGTGAATTTCTTGCCTTCCTCTAGTCTTACAATCTCTATCTTGAGCTTGCAAGATTAGATTTTGGTATTTGAATTCACTTATTTGTACTTGGAACCATTGCAATCAAAGCTTCATTTATATCAAGTTGATTCTTGTATCTCTTCTTCTTTTGCATTTTCTTCTTTGTTGTTGTTTCAATTTATGATGTGTGAGTAGTTTGTTCTTCGGCTATGATGAGGTAGGTTGTGGAATGGCTTTTCTTCCAACCCTCCCTTTTTGATTCTTGCATTTTACACTTCCTTTCTTAATTATGCAATTTTATTATGTTTTGCTTGATAGGATATATTGTTTTGAATGGTTGCAAATCAACCTTTAACATATATCATATTCCTTCTTTCCATTTTATTGTTGCTATATTATGATTTGAAGTTGAAAGGAATACGAAATTAAGTTAAGCGTTGCAAACTAGCTAGATAGGATATATACATATGTTCTATGCTTGCTAACTTCACTTAACTAATTCCGTATTCATTTCATTCTAAAAACTTAAATTTTTAGTTTCTTTTTAACTTAACCTTAATATCATATTCTAAATCGACGCTTGTTTCAAATAGATGCAGTATGCTTTCGTAAATCAAATAGAAACTAAAAATGGACCTTGAATCAAGACGGAGAGTTAGGGTAAAAGCCATATTTCAACCATACCAAAGCTTAGCCTAAGTTTTCTCTAAACAACTCTAAACCTTTCTTCATTTAATTGTTGTAAAAACGTGATAAAATCCATTTCCAAACCATTGTTTCATAACTCAAAATGATGTCGTAATATCCACTCCCTGTGGTTCGACCCGTACTTGCCGGCTTGCATCAACGCACTGTGCACTTGCGGTATTTTCATAACTCTGGACTCACATCGTACACTATTTTCATTAACAAAATCGACATATCCTAATTTGACAAAAGCTTTCAACGGCACGATACCGTGAGTTTAGAACAGGTTCCACTTCCGCCCACTTAGAGAAGTAGTCGGTCGTTGCCAATATAAACCGATGTCCTCTGAATGACGCTGGTTCGATAGGGCCGATGATATCCATCCCACATATCTTGAACGGCTAACTGGCTACTTTCGGATGCAGTGAATTTCGATGCTGATGTATGAATTCCCCGTGTATTTGGCATGAGTGCCACTGCTTCGCATATTCGTGGCAGTCTTGTATCCTCATGGGCCAGTAATAGCCCATCATTTTTATGTTCAACTTCATCTTTGGCCCTGCTTGATAGGAGCCGCAAATTCCGTCATGTACTTCTTAGATGACTTTCCTTGCTTCTTTCGGCCCTGGGCATCTTAACCATACAAAGTCGAAAGATCTCTTATATAGAGTATCGTTGACGAAGGCGAACGAGAGAGCACATTTCATGAGTTGATGTCTAGCTGATGCATTTTTAGAAGTTCGTTGGGATTTAAAGTAGCCTATAAAGACTTCTATTCAGTGCTCAACCTCTTCTTCATTTTTTATTTGGAGAGCATCTTCTTCGGTCGCTCCTTTTTCTTCGGGTAGCTCCATCAGAACTTCCGTAGGTATATATGCGGGCGCCAGGATCCTATGGGTTTAGACAATGATCCTTACGTCACGAGGTCTTCATTGGACAATTCTTTAGCCAACTTGGCTAAGGTATTCGCCTTCCCGTTTTCCGCTCGCGGCACGTTTTCCAGGATTTATGAAGGGATTTGGGTCAACAGCTACTGCACTCTTTCTCCATACCTTTTCAGTTCTGGCTTGTATGTCTGGTAGTCACCATTTACCTAACCGACAATCAGCTGAGAATCTCCGTATATTAGAAGGTTCTTGTTTCCCAAGTCGATAGCAATTTCAAGATCAACTATCGAAGCTTCATATTCCGCTTCATTATTGGTTCTGGGTTCTATCAAGAAGCGAGCATAACGCAATATTCCTCCTTGTGGAGTCATGAAGATAAGACCTACACCAACTTTGGTCATGGGAGTATTCTTCTTTCGCTGCTTCAAGAAAGACGCTCCATCAACGTAGAGCTCCCATTGAGACTCATTTTTTTCTTTCTCCTCTTCGACTGCATCGAATGCATTCTCATCCGGCAACCGCAGTCAGGAGAGAATCAGCTGGTATCGGATGTTCGATGAGAAAGTCAGCAATTGCTTGTCCTTTCACCGCCTTGAGGGGTCGATATGTTATCGAGAATTCCACCAGCAGGAATGTAACATTTCAGAAAATATAAAATATTATTTTTGGAATTTAATATTAAAATAATATATTTCGCGAAAACTACCCGATTTGCGAATTTGGGGTTTTCGTAAAATGGTGTAAATATATACCAATATTTGTGAAATAAATGGAGATTAAAATAATTTATTCATTTAAAAATATATTTATCGGATTTGGGTATTTTTATAATTAATTATATGCAGTTTAAATAAAAAAATTGATTAGTGCACTACTAATCGCGATTAGGCCAATTCCGTGTTTCTACATTTTTCCATGGTTAGTGCACCATGACATGTTGCATTTTTGTTGCATATTGTTTCATTTGTATTTATTGATATTTGGCTTTAAAAGAAAAGAAAAGGAGAAAAGGTGAGAAGTGGAATTATTGGAGAGAGAGTGTGTGAGGCATGGGCTTGTGAGGGGTGAGAATAAGATAAAGTGAGGATAGGAAAGAGAGAGGGCTGCCTTCATTCTTCCCCCATTTTTTTTCCATCTCCTTCACCCTCTTGCTTCCCCCACCTCCACCTTCAAGTATCATCTCAATTCCTTCACTAAAACCCTATACTCCCTTCATTAAAAATGGACCCCACCTCCTCCTCAACACTTTGGACCTTTAAAAGTTGGATTTTGAAGAGTTTGAGCAACTCGAGAAAATTCTTGAGTTGCCAAATGAGATATAATTCTAGACCCTAACTAAGTTATTATGTTTAGTGTATTCTGGTTTAGTTTAGAATGTGATTAAGTGTGGATTGTGATCATAGAAATTTCCTAGATGAGGTTTAGGGTTTGAGTTGTGTCGTGGTGATGTGTAGTGGCTGTTACAAGACCTTAGTCTGGATTGTATAGCCAAAAACAGAGAATAGAACCCAAAATAAGAACTTAAAATTGTTTCGTGTCGGTTTTGTGGTGGTTTTGTAGCCTACAGGGTATCTGGAGCAACCTGAGATGTTTTTGGGGAAAACTAGCAATATCACTGACCTAGGTTAACCACTAGAAACCCACCATAAAAATACGAGCCCCTGTTTCCCTCTTATGGCCGGCGAGCTCAGAAATCTTGGCATTGTCGCCGGATTTCCAGTGGGCACTGATGTTGAGTATTTGGCTGTAGCTTGAGTACCCCATAACCTATCCCCTATACTTTCTAGTTTAGTCCCAATTTAACCTGAGATAAATCTGGGAGCATATTGGGTTGGTTTTAAATATGTTTTCCGATATTGGGATTATTGGTTTTGATATTTGATATTGTATTGGTCATTGGATGTTTGTACGTCGACGACGAGGGTTGTTTGGTTGTTTTTGCATGCGTAGGCTATAGGTTCTAACCTATGAGCACACCGTATGCCGTATTGGTTTTCCGGACTTGATTGTAATAGCATTGCGACTGTGTATTTATTCTAGGTACCTTCGTGTGGATTCCGAGACGACGAAGCACATCGACTACGGGTGAACAAGGAGTTCCGCAGGTGAGTAGATTTATATCTACGGGGGAAGTCGGGTGGATGGCGTATAGCACCCCCGCAAATTATAATGGAAACCGATATATATATATATATATAATACGGTTAAGGAAACCATATTAGAAACTTATGGATATGGTTAAAGAATTAGTAGGAGACAAGATATACCACGACTTAAGGTTATAGTTTATGGTTTAGTGTGACATGATATGATATAAATGATGTCTCGAATTGATATATATGGATATGAAACGTGAATGTGAATCACGATATGTATACGTATTTGCAAGAGAGTAAGCATGAGATTTTAGTGGCTTGTTATGGGATTAATAAAATGACTTGATGTGAGAGATTGATGTGATGAAAAGAGTATACGATGAGATATGATGACTTGGTTGATATGTCGTTATACAGATGCGAGTCGATATTGAAAGGTTATGCTAGTGCCCCAGCCAACTACCGTGACCAAATGCGGAACAAATTTTTTTCTGACGATTAGAACATGGCACTAGAATAACTTTTAACCCGGATCTTTCCATAAACCTAACTAGCAAAAGAAGTAGTGTATCTACTATGATGATGAAATCTCACCAAGTGACCCAAGTCCTTCGATCTTCTTTCCTCGTCATGTGCTCCAAGTGGCCTCCTTGAACTTGTTCGATCTCCATTTTCGGCTCCATCGGTCCTCCGGGATCGAGCTTGTTCTCCGGCCCTCCTTTGTGGTAGATGATCCACCCGAGGGTTGTGATCCATGGCTCTAGCTCCTAACTAGGTAACAAAAGGAGCAACTAGAGAACTTGGGATGCTAATCCAAGTTTTCTAGGATGTAGTATGAAGATCTATGTGTTCTACTATCTCTACCTTGCCTCTTCACTTGTTTCTCAACTCATGAGAGGGTAGTGAAAGAGGAAGATGATGAAGGTGGGGAAAACTCAAGAGGAAGAAGGAGATGAAAAGAAATGGGAGCTCAAGAAAATAATGAAGCATTCAAGTGAGAGAAATTCAACACAAAGGTTTTGTGTATGAATTCTTTCAATAAACAATCAACAACCATATTTCAATAGTAACTCCAAATGAATTAAAAATTCATTTGTTAAATATTGAAGCATGGTTATTGCTATTCCTCCCATACCTCACACTTTACACCTCATTTTCCATTTATCAAATAAAAAGAAAAAGCATAATGAGGTGGCCACCTTCTAGAAGGTAATCTGTAATAAAATACGGATTACAGTCTGCTGTATATACATACCTACATTCAGATAAAAACACGAATGTCTAAAAAGATAGAATAACACGAAGAACGTAATACTAGAATATACATATCGAAATACATATATGCAAACTATTAAATCAATACCTGATTTAATAATCCGGCTCAAACCCGAGCCGGCTAGTATTACCAACTGTTTGATCGAAAATCCGAGTACAAAGTACATCAATCGATCGAGACCCTGCACGTATCCAAAACGGCTACTACATTTTTCCTGAACCTGGGAAACCCTCTGTGTGGGACTCTAACGACTCGACAGTACGCCTGCAGTGAGTTACTGGATAAATCCATAACCACAAGCACGTCAGCGGCACTAGCTGTACGTAACGGCTACCCGGGTACCTGTCGAAAAGGAAGGCCGACGAGCAAACTCATCCGGATCCCAACTGAGCCTATCTGTGACAATCTCCGTACAGTCCGGTCTCTTTGTCTGAGAGTACCGCATACCGGGTCTAGGGAGTGGTAAACGTCAGACCCTAATAACCCGATAAGTCGTTCTGATGTGGCTCAGGACCAATCCGGGAAACTACTGATTCTCCTATCAGTAAATCCCAACTGCCTTGGACAAGGTCTTATGGTCCTGACCAATCGAACACAGTGTGATATCAAATCCCTATACCGGGAGAGACGAATCCCCGACAATCGCTCACTGCCTCCATGTGGCTCGGGATTGTACCCAACCAAAACCTGTTTGCACGACTCAGTAGAGCCGTGGTATGGTAGTGATCAAAGCACAGTGGGAACCCACACGAGACAAATGCCGAACTCGGGTCTAAAGACTAACCTGTACTCATGTCACCTGAGAACTTCCACCTAACGATAGGTATAGTACCATCTGGAAGTTCTCGGAGAGTCTGTCCGGTGTACTCACCCCCAGTGAGCACCTGTATACGATCTTAGGTCTAAAGACCAATGGTTGCGGGACCAAACCATCGTCCCTCGTCGGGGTCTAGAAACGTATACACTAGTCTACTCTGGAATATCGATACCCAGTCTCGATACTCCCATGACTAAAGACCATTTAAGGATGTGCATACCGACTACCCATCTCCCACAAATATAATCGCCATCACAACGCAGGTAGTCTAGAATGGATCCTACGGGCTTTATAAATATGTATAAAAGATATGTAATAGCAAGTAAAACAAACACATGTTAAGATAAAGTCAAACCAAATAGCATACTATCATATCGAGCAAGACTATCCTGTACATATATATGTCCAAGCATCCATATGTATACATATACAATAATGGCCTCTAGGGCATACTTATCCAACAGATATGAGATAATTGATACCTTTGTCGGTCCCCTGATATGAGATTGATATGGATGTGACCTGAGATATAGGTATATATATGTGATTATGTGGATAATGAGTGATATGCCGTATGAGGCCTTAGATCCGTACTCTCATTGTCATATAGGTTGATAGGATCCCTAATTGTTTAATGCCGCCGTACGATGGATTACCATACGTGATGAGTTTTACCTGATGACTGATCTATACCCTTGACTAGAGAATGCCGTACGATGGATTATACCGTACGTGATGTTGTGAGGCTGGATGCCGATTGATGGATTCATCGACTCGGTTATGTTATAGATACGTATACCTTGTATCTTTTCGCTTACGATGTACTTTATGCTACATTCATGATATTCCCATTGCATTACATATACCTGTACTAGTATACCTACACAATTATCGATGATGCGTATATTACACTTACACAGATTGCCGGCTCACACACCTTCATCATCAATAATTGCTATGTCACTTACACAGTAGAATTGCTATATCATGCTATGATATATCGCTATGCTCACATCATTATGCTATGTTGCATGATATACTTGCTATGTTCACATCACCATTCTATGTTGCATGATATATTGATATGCTCACATTTCTGTTCTATGTTTACATACATCATGCTTTATGATATTACGCATTGAGATGTTGTTTTTTATGAGATTCTGGATTTGAGAACCGTGGTTATATTTCAAAGGAAATCATGCATTGTTTTAAAAACCCGGTTTCACTTGATATGATATTTCGAGACGTCCACCATGTGTTTTCTCGGTTATGAGTTATGTGATACCTGATTCGAAGAGCTGGATGAGGCCGTTTGTGGGTACATAGTGGACCCGATATGGTATCGCGGGGCAAGAAAAGTATGTTGTGCAGTAGACGGTGAGCCTGGCAGAGGGACTACTACCTACCGATGAAAGTATTTGGGCTCGGCGGTTATCCGGAGGATACCGACCGGAGTCGTGAGATGATATGGGCCGATCCGGACTGACGGAGTTCGTGGGCCGATCCGGACTGACGGAGCCCGAGATATGAGGATTTACGTGTCGATGTTGGACACGGGTTTCATGATGTTTCGAGTGTCGATGTTGGACACTCAGGTTCATAATTTTGATGTGTCATTGATGGACACACGTTGATTGATATCCTCATATTTACATGTATATGCTTTCATGATATTCACATGCATGATATTGTTGTGTCATTGATGGACACGTAGATGTTATCCATATGCAGATAGGCATTGATTATATTGTTGGTATATATGCAGATACGGTCATCCTAGATATCATAGTATTACCTTTATGATATAGTTGACCTAGGAATCATTGTTTTATTCGATTTCTACCTGATGATGTTTTCTACTTACGAGTTGGCAACTCACCCCCATTGTGCCACAGTTCTTGCAGGTTGACCGCATAGAACAGTAGCGGCATCACTGGCACACGGCTTGCATTCGAGTGAATTGCTTTGGTTGGTGGTACATATTGGATCGTGCCACTCTTGTATTATTATTCCTATTGTATCTAGTCAACTCTATCAATCAAAACTAGTATTTGTATAAATAGTAAGACTTAGAAAGACTTGTGGTTGCGAGACTTAGAGCGATGAGTTTTATGTTCGCTTGGTGGGTTTGATGTCTTGCTTTATTCATTATCCTTTGTGTTGATCTTCGCCGTTGGGCGTCGTATACTTGTATTGTGACTTGAGTGGTTGTGATTCCGCCGGTTGGCGAAGAGCTAGCTCCCGCTTAGGGATGCCTTTATTATTATTATGTATATGTAGTTTTGGATCAAAATATACAAGGGAGGTGCTGCCCAAATTTTTAAAAGACGAAACATGTTTTTCAACTAGTAAAATCCACTTGCATTTTTCATGTTCCAATATCTTTGCATTTAAGAAAATATTTGATTTCATCATACCTTTATTTCAAAACTTCATCTCTTTTATTTTCTTTAAAAAGGTTTAGATTTCTAGGTTCGGCTTACTTAATTTACATTACGCCTTTAGACGTTGCGTGATTTAAGTGCCGGTCACGAGCTAATATTTTCGGGTCGTGACAAAGTTAGTATCAGAGCACTAGGTTTAACCTTGGTTCAAGTCTAGGTTTGACTATGTGGAGTCTGGGGCGTAATCTATTTCGGAACCTAGGCTTGACCTTATGGAACTTAGACTTGAACAGGGAGATATTAGACCCGAACTTTCGTTACATAGGTTGACCCTGATTGATGGAGTAGGTAACTCAAGTAGAGTGACGTACCATGCTTATGTTCTATGGCATACTTACGATACGATACTCTGTTTAAGTGACCTTAGGATGTACATATCTTGAGACTTGTGATTCTCTTCGTTCCCTTGATCATACATCCATTTGAGATCCTTGATTCTATTCGTTTCTATGATCATACTCTCATTGATTCTATTCCTCCTTATGATCATGTATCCATTCTGGATCTGTTGATTCCTTTCATTCCTTTGATCTATCTTCTTCGATACATGCTTGAGGTTCCTGTCACCATGGTTTGAGTGCAGACTGAGCTGCCGCCAGTGATGCGATTAGGGTGAGCTCGTCATGGATGAGGACTGACCATCGTATTTTCTAGTGACATTGGAACGTATCGATCTAGTGTTTGTGTTCTAACCTCTCGTTTGAGGCGAGTGTCCGATTTTGCACCGGATGATCGGGCCACTGATAGAGGCTGTCTGTTGTGAGAGGACCGTTGATGTACAGCCTACCTCAAAGTTTATGATGTCGTCTACCGTGCAGACAGATGACTCAGCTGTTGCTGAGATTGATGGGATGTCGCTTCCAGAGCTTATGAGTTGAGATCGCTGGAGCTTTCAGGCAGAGATGCGACAGAGGATAGCTAGTCTATCTTGAGTTGAGTTGAGCGACTGAGATGATTCGTATGATTTGATGCGCCGACGCAGGCTCAGTTGAGTTGAAGATTTCCAGTATGGAAAATCTTATTCAGATCTAGAGTAGATCGATCCAGAGATGACGGTGTTCGTCGGATGCACCGATGTGAGATCGGTAAGTTGACTAGTTTCAGATAGAAGGACCTCACCCAGAAGCGTTGTGAGTCGATCGAGAACGGACGAATAAAGTGTATTCCTCCTATGATTTGGATGAGTTTCTAAGGACGTCGGCTAGATATCTTCTACAGAGTGATGAAGATACCGAGTTCGTAATTTTGAGTCCGTGTGAGAGACTCTGGATTGACTGTAGTCGAGGACAATTGCAGTATGCAAATAGCCAGACGTGACGTCGAAGTGAACGATAATAAAAATGAGTGGAACAAGAGATTCATGTGAGATGTTAACGAGCTGTTGTTACTCCCCGTTGAGATTATAGATCTGATGTGTATACAGAGGCATTGGGATACGGCCAGTTCCTGAGGAAATGTTGTGCTTAGAACGCAGATGTCCAGAAAACGAGAAATGATTATGCAAGAGTACCAGCCTCCGTAAGTTCGGAATAGACGAGATCGGAAGAGACCTTGAGCAGGTTCCTTCTAGGACACTACTGCGATATGATTTGCACCGAGAATCAGTTGTGTCAGCTGTATTCAGAGGGCCAGAGGCCGACTCAAGTGACATGTTGTAAGTCCACGTTGCCCACCCCGGTACTTACGGGGAGGCGGAAAACGGAATAAAAATCAAATTTTTATCAACTTAGGCAACATGGACTAGACAAAGAAGGATCTTTGCTAAACAAAAACAAGCTAAAACTAACTAGAAACTAGCTAAGTGCTGGAAAGATTATACCTTGGGCTTTATGTCCTTCTCTCCTTGCTCCTTGGAGTGGTGGAAGGAGGTCACCTTTGTCGTCTTCTCACGTCGAAGAAAGATCCACCCCAAAGCCTCGACCTTTGGCTTCAACTCCAAGCTAGAAGTAACTAGGGTGCAAGAAGTGCTAATCCTTGAACCCTAGATGAGAGTAGAGATTATCAAGAAAGGGTTTTTCTCAAGCTCAAGTGTTTCTCAACACATGAGAGGGGAGAGCTTGAGAGAGAGAATGTGAATGATAGAATGAGAGAATAATATGAAGCATTCTCTCATATATGTGAATTATTGTAATTAGAAAATTAGTGAGATAATTGTCATGGCTTAATCAAGACATGACCATTATCATTTCATTTTAAATTCAAATTGCAAGGATCAAAAAGCATCTTCCAAATGAAATGATGATGGTCAAAGTGTCAACCATAGTCAACAAGTCAAGGAGGTCAAATGGTCAACAACCATAACCATGCACAATTATAAAACTAATATTAATTAACAATAATACACACATGAGCATTAGGGTTAATAAAATGACAATAGTCATTAACCCTAATCAAAGTCCTCTCCCTCTGTCTCAAGAAACTGTGCATACGCACCCGTATTCATGATCCGGGGAACACGAATACAATGAGATAAAACCAATCCCAAATCATATACTAGGATCCGGCTTAAACCAAAGCCCGCTAGTATAAGCTGTCCGGACAGCAAACGTGCATAAGTGCGCGGATGCGAACGAACCCTGTCGCGAAACCATGCGACCTCTACTCATTTTGCCTAAAGGCGAATAGCTCTCTGTGTGGGACTCTAAAGACTCGACACTACGCTGGCAGTGGGTCTAACCACAGACCGCAAGCAGCACTAGCTGTACGTAACGGTCCCCAGGTAGATGTCGATAAGAAGACTGATGAGGTGAACCCCATCTGAACTCCTACTGAGCCTGTATGTGACAGTCTCCGTACAGTCCGGTCTGTTCGTCTGATACATCGCATGGCGGGCCTAGGGGGACGGTGAACGTCAGTCACCTAATAGCAGTATAAGTCGTGTCGGAGTGTAGCCCAGAACACCCTGAGATAACACTGGAAACCTACCAGTATATCTCGCTTGCCCTGGCCAGGGACTACTCGTGTAATGGCTCTCCTGGACACAGCGCGATGTCAACCCCCAATACCGGGAGAGACGAATCCTGTCTAACCGTCACTGCCTCCAAGTGCTTCGGGACTGCACCCAAAAACTACCTGTTTGCACGACTCCTTTGAGCCGTGGTAGGGTAGTAATCAAAGTGCAGTGGGAACACACTCGAGGCGAAGTGACAGTGTCAAGTCAACGGACTAAGCTGTACTCATGTCACCTGGGAACTGATAACTGACGATAGGTATAATACCAACCAACAGTCCCCGACGAGTCCTGTCCAATGTACTCGTAACCTAACGAGCACCCGTATACTATCTCAAGTACGACGTACTGACGGCTGTGGGACAGACCGTCTCCCACACTGGGATGAGAAGCGCATACGCTAGTCTACTCCGGAGTATCGATGCCCTGTCTCGATAGTCCAACGACCAGGGACCTGTATAAGGATGTGCTTATAGATTACCCAGCTCCCACGAGTGCGAGAGCCATCACAACGCTGGTAATCAAGCAAAGATCCTAAGGGCTCTACTAATATGTATATCAGCGATATGCTAAAAGAAACACATGCACATATTGAAGTAGAGACAAACCAAGTAGCATACTACCATTTCGAGCAAGATTGTATATACAACTGTGAATATCCTAAGCTTCCATCAAGTAATATACAAACTAGTATGATACAGTAATGGCCTCTAGGGCATATACACTAACAATCTCCCACTTGCACTAAGGCCATGTACTGGCGTATCGAAGACCTATCATCTCGATCAGCCGCTCGTACTGAGTCTGGGGCAAGGCCTTGGTGAATGGATCTGCTGTGTTATCTTCTGAAGCAACCCTCCGGACCTCGATCTCCTGGCGATCCACGATCTCCCTGATCAGGTGATACCGCCTTAAGATGTGTCTGGATTTCTGATGGGACCTGGGTTCCTTCGCTAAAGCTATAGCCCCATTGTTGTCGCAATACAGAGGTATTGGGTCAACAATGGACGGAACCACCTGAAGTTATTTCAAGAACTTCCTCATCCAGACAGCTTCTTTTGCGGCATCAGATGCAGCGATGTATTCCGCTTCCATAGTCGAGTCCGCAACGGTTTCCTGTTTGGAACTCTTCCAACACACCGCCCCTCCATTGAGGGTGAAGACAAAACCCGACATGGACTTGGAATCATCCTTGTCACTCTGGAAGCTGGAGTCAGCAAAGGCCTCAATCTGCAGGTCTTTTCCGCCATACACCAAGAACATCTCCTTGGTCCTTCTCAGGTACTTGAGAATGTTCTTTACTGCTATCCAATGTTTCTCCCCAGGGTTTGACTGATACCTGCTTACCACACTCAGTGCATAAGCTACATCCGGTCTGGTACACAACATCGCATACATTATAGAGCCTACCGCAGAAGCGTAGGGTATAATAGACATGTGATCCCTCTCCAAATCAGTCTTGGGAGACATCTCTTTGGAGAGGGTGATCCCGTGACAAGCCGGTAGATTACCGCGCTTGGAATCTTCCATACTGAATCTCTTCAGTATGGTGTCGATGTACCTGGACTGTGAAAGTCCTAATATCCTCTTGGATCTGTCACGGTAGATCCGGATACCCAGAATGTATGAGGCATCACCCAGGTCTTTCATGGAGAACCTGTGTGACAAGAACCCCTTGACAGATTGTAGCATAGGAATGTCATTTCCTATTAAGAGAATGTCATCCACGTATAAAACGAGGAATACTACAGTTCTCGCTACAAATCTACAATAGATGCATGGTTCATCTGTATTTTTGATAAAGCCAAATTCCTTGACCGTCTCATCAAAACAGATGTTCCAACTCCGCGATGCCTGCTTTAGTCCATAAATGGACTTGAGCAACTTGCACACCTTTCCGCTGCTCCCACTCTGAATGAATCCCTCTGGCTGGTCCATATAGACACACTCCTCTAAATGACCATTTAGAAAAGCTGTCTTTACGTCCATCTGCAAAATCTCATAATCGTGGAAGGCAGCAATGGCAAGAAGGATCCGAATGGATTTCAGCATAGCTACTGGAGAAAAGGTTTCGTCATAGTCCAAACCAGGTCGCTGATGAAAACCCTTTGCTACCAGTCTAGCTTTATAGGTCTCAACCTGTCCATCTACACCAATCTTCCTTTTGAAGATCCACTTGCATCCTACGAGTTTTACCCCATCTGGAGCAATGTCCAACGTCCATACTTTGTTGGTGTACATGGACTCCATCTCGGTCCGCATTGCATCCAGCCATTTTATCGAGTCGACGCTCTGAATGGCTTGCTGGAAGCTAGTAGGCTCATCACAATCTATGATGCAATCCTCTCTATCCCCGTCAATGAGAAAACCGTAGTATCTCTCGGGCGGATGAGACTGCCTACTACTCCTGCGGAGTGGCGTGGGAATGTCCTGATCTTTTGAACCCTCTGGTTCAACCAAGCTTTCAGTAATAGCTCGTGGTTCTGGAATTTCTTCCAGTTCTATTGCGCTCCCACTTAATTCTTTTTCTATGAACTGGTGTTCTAGAAAGTGGGCATGGCGAGAAACAAGGACTTTTTGTTCCTCTTCGCAATAGAAGTAATATCCCTTGGAGCTCTTTGGATATCCCACAAACTTGCACTGTACTGAGCGTGCCTCGAGCTTGTCCGCATGCTGCTTTTTTACAAAAGCTGGACATCCCCATGTCTTAATGTGATTAAGATAGGTTCTCTTCCCACACCACATCTGATATGGTGTAGTAGGTGCAGTCTTAGTTGGAACTCGGTTCAAAAGGTATGCAGCTGATTCTAGCGCATATCCCCAGAACGATCGCGGCAACTCAGCGTTACTCATCATGGACCGCACCATATCCAATAGGGTTCGGTTCCGTCTCTCCGATACACCGTTATGTTGCGGAGTGTATGGAGGAGTAAGCTGAGAGAGAATTCCATTCTCTTTTAAGTAACCCAGGAACTCGGCACTCAAGTATTCACCACCTCGATCAGATCTCAGTGCCTTGATACTTTTGCCTGTTTGTTTTTCTACTTCATTCTTATATTCCTGAAATTTTTCAAAAGCCTCGGATTTATGTTTCATTAAGAAGACATAACCGTACCTTGAAAAGTCATCCGTAAAAGTAATGAAGTAAGAATAACCGCTTCGTGCATGTGTAGACATTGGACCGCACACGTCGCTGTGTATGAGTCCCAAGAGCTCGCTCGCTCTTTCTCCGTGTCCAGTGAACGGAGTCTTTGTCATCTTTCCTTTGAGACAAGATTGACAAGTTGCATACGATTGATATTCGAACGGATCCAAATATCCTTCTGCATGTAACTTAGTCAACCTTCTCTCATTGATGTGACCCAGTCTACAATGCTATAAGAAAGTTTTATTGATTTCTGGAGACTTTCTTTTGTGTGTATTCTGGACATTGAAAATCTGTGGTTGGTTTAAAACGTATATACCGTTGTTCAATGTACCTGACCCAATCAAAACTTGATTAAGGTGAATGTTCACTACATTACTTACAAATGCAAATTCATAACCTTCTTTAGACAATAAAGATACAGAAATGATATTACAGGTTGCATTTGGTACATAATAACAACTACGTAAAACCAAAAAATGTCCATCCGACAATCCCAGGTGATAGTCCCCCACGGCCTCAGCATCCATGCTAGCACCATTTGCAACTCTGAGGGTTATGTCACCTGCCTTCAAAACTCTATACTTTCTCAACGCCTGCAAAGAACTACAGATATAAGATCCTGATCCGGTATCCAATACCCAGGATGTAGAGTTTATTGATAAACAGTTTTCAATAACATACACACCTGAAGCTGAAGCTGCAACTCGCTTCAAATCCTGTGTTCTGGCCTTCCAAGCCTTGCAATCCTGTTTCCAGTGACCACTTTTGTGACAATAGAAGCATTCTTCCTTCCCCACTAGCTTCCCCGCTATCTTTGTTGCTTTTCCTTTTCCCTTCGTATCCACTTTACCGACACCGCCTCTTGGTTTGGCGGGGGCTTTCTTCTTCTTACCCTTGGCTTTCGCCCTGGATCTAGAAGAGGAAGATCCTCCTACAAACAAAGTGGATGTCTCCCTACCTTTCTGTAGGGTGCCCTCAGCACTCCTCAACATGTTCAGAAGTTCGGAAAGTTCAACCTCCTTTCCTTGCATGTTGAAGTTAAGGATAAACTGGGCGTAAGTGGAAGGAAGGGACTGGAGAATCAACTCAGTATAGAGTTCATTCTCCCATGTGGTCCGAAGGTCCGCGAGCTCCTCAATGTAGCCAATCATCTTAAGCACGTGTTCCGCTACCGATGATCCGACGGCCAATCTTGCCGAAAATAACTTCTTCGACACTTCGTATCTTGCGATACGAGACTGCTCTCCATACAGTTCTTTTGTATGGAGAAATATGGACTCTAGGTCCATATTCTCGTGCCTCCTCTGATGTTCATTGTCCATCGAGGCAAGTACGAGGCATTTGGCCTTCGCGCAATCTATCTCCCATGTCTTACGGATTTCCTTATCCGCGATGCTGGAGGTGGGACCTGGGACAGGGGGAGCTTTGGTGGTAAGTACATACCCCAACTTGTCGTAAGTGATTGCCATCTTGAAATTCCTGAGCCAATCATTGTAGTTTGGCCCTGTCAATATGTTTTTATCTAGTAATAACTTAAGTCCGGTCATGTTGAATGGTCGCTGCAATTACGAGAGAGAAAAGAAACACTTTAGCATGATGCTCTTGCAAGTTTAGAGTGGTTTTTAGTTTGTCTAAACTGGATGGCTCCCACTGTCTCTCGAATCCCTTCTCAAACCGTAAAGAAAGGATTAGTCAGGATCAATCTCACCATACAATACTTGCTTAACCGTTCAGCCAGGCCAGTGTCGGTACTTCGAGGGAGGTTTTCCAACGCTTTCGCAAAGTTCCTTAATTTAAGGACCTCTTATCCCTGGGGGCATAGCCCCGCTAACACCTTTCTAGACACCTACTAAGTTTATAGCATTGATCGTTAAGTGAGAGTTTTCCCAAGGAGTAGCATATACTCACAGTAGGATCGGGATCCAAATATCATCGCGTGATAAAACCGAAGGAATCCTACCAGAATTATCACACTCCAAATGGTATGCAGCGCTAGCAAGTTTCAGTACTTATGAAACTCCCGATGTGGATTTTTGCCCCATGCTCTTATGACCTTGACTTTGGCCAAAATATCATAAGTCACATGTCAAGTTCTACCCGTCATTCTCCTGGTTAATTTGGACCCACCCGTACCTACCCTTGACTTTGGCCAAAATGGAAGCACGACTGTCCCAAACCAACGCATCTATCTATGCTTCACATGAATACCCAATAGCTACCAATCACTATACCTTGACTTTGGCCAAAATACATAGCTTGAATACTTTTTGACCATTCATGTGGAATGACGGAGGGCTACGAATGGTTTTGGCGAAACCGTGAACGTAGTGAACTTGATATAATTGATGGAATGAGATAGCTTTTAAAAGGAGTGGTTCAAGCTCCGCGTTTAAAAGTTTAGTTTTGGAAAGAACCGAGTGGTTTTCAAAGTGTTCCAATCGACTTTTACTTGGTTTATTTTCTTGCATTAGTTCTTTTAATGCGTCCCATCATTTAATCCTACCATTGCAGAAAACAACCAAAATATGACGTACGCTTATGCCATTCGCATTCGCCACGGGGCCCCGTCATCACCCGTTAGGTTACTTAACTAACGACAGAGCGGGGGCTGGGCTAGCGCGGCTGTAAAACATAAGCAACGCTTAAATAGTTATCATATATAAGTATATAGCAATGATAGACATTACAGATCACAGATGAATACATTGGATATACTAGGAATCCGCAATCCGTTCGAGCCTGCAACGAAAAGCGGATTACACGGTCGCGGTGAATAGCCAATACCCCACCCAAGACCCCTACGGGTGCGGCAAACTACCCGCCAAGTACCCGAAGCGAAGCAACCTCCCTCAACACCGTGAGTAGGCCACTCGGCACTTCGAGATACCCGGTAGTTTGTGCACCCCCTCCATGGGTCTATCTTAGGAGCAAAAACAGTAAAAAGAATTATACAATGACGGCTACAACCCCGACCCGGTTGTGCGGCCATACAAATAATAATATTACATCAATTTACATGTTACAATGAATGAAAGAAAAAGCAACACTCATCTCACATCCACCCTGGCTATTCACCCGCGACAATCCAACCCATTCATATACACATACCAACATCAAACACAGATCACAGATATGTATAACCCCGACTAATCGACATATAGCAATTGGCCGACGTTCAATACATATAAACATCACAGATATAACCTTTATAGTCAAAATGTAGTGAAGTTCGAAAAAAAATACGGATTTATAGGCCCCCAAAAACAAATTTCTATTCTGGAAAATCTGGGCACATATAAACCATCTTAAAAATCCCAAAACCAAGCCAGAAATACACTACACCAAACCCGACCCAGAGACGAGCCAAGACGGCCGCGGTTGCGCGGCAATAGCTTGCTATTGCCGCGGAACCGCGACTCTATAGTCGAATCAGTGGATCGTTTTTAGTGGCTTTCTTCACAAAACCCTGAGATGATTTTTGGAGTATGATATATTTTGTTTTGAACAGAAAAAAATTTAACAGAAAACTAGGGTTTTGATATTTTGGTTTTTCGATTTTTCCGTTTCGAACTTCGTTACACTTCACTACCTAGCTAGTTTATGTTTAGTTAGGTTCTGATACCACTGTAAGTCCACGTTGCCCACCCCGGTACTTACGAGTAGGCGGAAAACGGAATAAAAATCAAATTTTTATCAACTTAGGCAATATGGACTAGACAAAGAAGGATCTTTGCTAAACAAAAACAAGCTAAAGCTAACTAGAAACTAGCTAAGTGCTAGAAAGATTATACCTTGGGCTTTATGTCCTTCTCTCCTTGCTCCTTGGAGTGGTGGAAGGAGGTCACCTTTGTCGTCTTCTCACGTCGAAGAAAGATCCACCCGAAAGCCTCGACCTTTGGCTTCAACTCCAAGCTAGAAGTAACTAGGGTGCAAGAAGTGCTAATCCTTGAACCCTAGATGAGAGTAGAGATTATCAAGAAAGGGTTTTTCTCAAGCTCAAGTATTTCTCAACACATGAGAGGGGAGAGCTTGAGGGAGAGGAAGAACAAGAGAGAGAATGTGAATGATAGAATGAGAAAATAATATAAAGCATTCTCTCATATATGTGAATTATTGTAATTAGAAAATTAGTGAGATAATTGTCATGGCTTAATCAAGACATGACCATTATCATTTCATTTTAAATGCAAATTGCAAGGATCAAAAAGCATCTTCCAAATGAAATTATGATGGTCAAAGTATCAACCATAGTCAACAAGTCAAGGAGGTCAAATGGTCAACAACCATAACCATGCACAATTATAAAACTAATATCAATTAACAATAATACACACATGAGCATTAGGGTTAATAAAATGACAATAGTCATTAACCCTAATCAAAATCCTCTCCCTCTGTCTCAAGCAACTGTGCATACGCACCCGTATTCGTGATCCGAGGAACATGAATACAATGAGATAAAACCAATCCGAAATCATATACTAGGATCCGGCTTAAACCAAAGCCCGCTAGTATAAGCTGTCCGGACAGCAAACGTGCACAAGTGCGCGGATGCGAACGAACCCTGTCGCAAAACCATGCGACCTCTACTCATTTTGCCTAAAGGCGAATAGCTCTTTGTGTGGGACTCTAAAGACTCGACACTACGCTGGCAGTGGGTTTAACCACAGACCGCAAGCGGCACTAGCTGTACGTAACGGTCCCCAGGTAGATGTCGATAAGAAGACTGACGAGGTGAACCCCATCTGAACTCCTACTGAGCCTGTATGTGACAGTCTCCGTACAGTCCAGTCTGTTCGTCTGATACATCGCATGGCGGGCCTAGGGGGCGGTGAACGTCAATCCCCTAATAGCGGTACAAGTCGTGTCGGAGTGTAGCCCAGAACACCCTGAGATAACACTGGAAACCTACCAGTATATCTCTCTTGCCCTGGCCAGGGACTACTCGTGTAATGGCTCTCCTGGACACAGCGCGATGTCAACCCGCAATACCGGGAGAGACGAATCCTGTCTAACCGTCACTGCCTCCAAGTGCTTCGGGACTGCACCCAAAAACTACCTGTTTGCACGACTCCTTTGAGCCGTGGTAGGGTAGTAATCAAAGTGCAGTGGGAACACACTCGAGGCGAAGTGACAGTGTCAAGTCAACGGACTAAGCTGTACTCATGTCACCTGGGAACTGATAACTGACGATAGGTATAATACCAACCAACAGTCCCCGACGAGTCCTGTCCAGTGTACTCGTAACCTAACGAGCACCCGTATACTATCTCAAGTACGACGTACTGACGGCTGTGGGACAGACCGTCTCCCACACTGGGATGAGAAGCGCATACGCTAGTCTACTCCGGAGTATCGATGCCCTGTCTCGATAGTCCAATGACCAGGGACCTGTATAAGGATGTGCTTATAGATTACCCAGCTCCCACGAGTGCGAGCGCCATCACAACGCTGGTAATCAAGCAAAGATCCTAAGGGCTCTACTAATATGTATATCAGCGATACGCTAAAAGAAACTCATGCACATATTGAAGTAGAGACAAACCAAGTAGCATACTACCATTTCGAGCAAGATTGTATATACAACTGTGAATATCCCAAGCTTCCATCAAGTAATATACAAACTAGTATGATACAGTAATGGCCTCTAGGGCATATACACTAACACATGCTGCTTTACGAGTAGTCATGCTAATTGGCCGAGAGATGACCAGAGGAGTGTCAGAGCGGAATCGTTTCCGTTAGTACACCTTACCGGGCCGACGAGCCGATGGATTGCGAGATTAGTAATCCACAGAGAAATAAGGACCCAGAGACAGAAGACGCCAGACCGTGAGCAGGAGGCAAGCGGATATTCTTGCTCTTCTAGTTTTGGACGCACCGATATTTTTTGACATTGTAGGAGGTGTACCTCAATGTCATTTGTTGCGATTTGCGTTTGTGATCCGAGTATCACGCTTAAATCGCTTAGATTTGAGTTTTGGTGATTGAGTTTCATGATATTGTTTTCTTGCACCATGGCTGCACCTACTGGGCATTTACATTTTTGTGCATAGTTATTGCACTTGATATACGTTTTACACACTATTGTGTTGGTTTATGATTTATGCATATTTATTGCACTTGATGTCGATTTTGTACCTTGGTAGCACGTATTTATGATTTCATGGATTTCATACGATTGACTTGATTTTGTGCATGTGGTACGCACTCGATTTGATATTTGCACTCGGTATAGCTCACATGTGCTTGCAATGCATTGATACGTGTTTTGTGCACATAGTTGCACACATTTATGATTTTATACACCTTGGTACACTCGGTGTGGCTTTTTATACACATTTGAGTTATGGATGAGTTTGCGTGCACTGATGCACCGGATTTGTATTTCGTGCACTGCATGCACCGGATTTGTATTTCGTGCACTGGATGCACCCTCTTTGTATTTCGTGCAGTTGTTGCACTACATTTATATTTTGTGCATTGGTTGCACCAGATTTATATTTTTGTGCGCGTTTGCACTTGATGGTCGTTTCCGTGCATGTTACTGCACTAGATATTTTATACGGACCTGACGCGCTTGGGTTGGATTTTTGCGCATATTAGGTGCTTAGTATTAGATTTTTGCGCATCGGATACACTTGAGTGAGATTTTTATTTGTGCATGTTGGATGCGATTTTATTCATGCATGTTGGATGCACTTGACTTAGATTTTATTCGTGCATGTCGATGCACTTGATTTAGATTTTATTTGTGCATGACGGATGCACTTGATTTGGATTTTCACGAATGTTGGGTGCATGACATGAGATGTGATCTTGTGCACACCGAATGCACTCGATTGGGATTTTCATTCGTGCATGTTAGCTGCACTGGATTGAGATTTTCGTGCACTATAGATACACTAGATGTTGTTGTCGTGCACACCCGTTGCACTGGACAGATACTTTCGTGCACACCCGTTGCACTTAGTTGGTTTTGTGCATATTCATAGCACCTGTATTTGGCTTTGTTTTCTGTGCGTACCAGACGTACTTGATTGTTGGATACGCCTTTTGAGGCTGATTTTGCTCATGAGCACTTTGTTTTCATGATGGACACTATATTATGTAGTAGCCGAACAGGACTGATCTGAGGACAGTACCTGAGTACTTTGCATGCCTTAAAAGTTTAACAAAAGATTTTCAAAAATTAGCTATAGTCTCGCTATTTCCTACATGACCGTGAGTGGCACGAACGTTTACAAAGGAAACCTTTTGGGATATTTTTAAAAAGGGCGGAACGTGTATTTGAGCAAAATATATACGAACGTATATTTATTACTTTACAAATGAGCACCCATCACTTGTGCCGTGAGTTACGCATCACACAGCGATTCAGAAAATATTTGCATGCGTTTTATTATGTTTTAGGAGATTTTTCCAAGGATGCATACTATATACGTATTATAGTATTTGACTAGTGCATATTGGAATTCAGTAGTGGATTTCGAGATCTGTATCTCCATTGTAGCTCCGATGATTTGCGTGCAAATCCGATGATTTGCGTGACGCTTGACGGAGTTCGATTTTGAGTTTCATACTTATTTTAAGGCGCACCCGACGTGCTGTGGTATTTCTATATTTTCCGTGATTTCGGAGTCCCGTCGATTTGAGCTGATTATTGAAATGTTTTAGTATTTGGGGATTTAAATTTAAATTCGGGGACCGAATTTATTTAAGGGGGAAGATTGTAACATTTCAGAAAATATAAAATATTATTTTTGGAATTTAATATTAAAATAATATATTTCGCGAAAACTACCCGATTTGCGAATTTGGGGTTTTCGTAAAATGGTGTAAATATATACCAATATTTGTGAAATAATTGGAGATTAAAATGATTTATTCATTTTAAAATATATTTATCGGATTTGGGCATTTTTATAATTAATTATATGCAGTTTAAATAAAAAAATTGATTAGTGCACTACTAATCGCGATTTGGCCAAATCCGTGTTTCTACATTTTTCCATGGTTAGTGTACCATGACATGTTGCATTTTTGTTGCATGTTGTTTCATTTGTATTTGTTGATATTTGGCTTTAAAAGAAAAGAAAAAGGCGAAAAGGTGAGAAAGGGAATTATTGGGGGGAGAGAGAGAGTGTGAGGCATGGGCTTGTGAGGGGTGAGAATAAGAGAGAGCGAGGATAGGAAAGAGAGAGGGCTGCCTTCATTCTTTCCCCACCTTGGAGTGATGAAGAATATGACTGGGTCCACTCGCATACCTTCTGAGTTGGGATATGTGGAACACATTGTGCACTCCTTCCAATGAAGGTAGAAGTGCCAAGCGATAAGCCACTTTTCCGACTCGTTCGAGTATGTCGAACGGTCCAATATACCTCGGACTGAGCTTACCTCATCTTCCAAAGCAAATCACTCTACGGTTTGGAGAAATCTTTAGAAAGACATGATCTCCCGGTTGGAACTCCAAGTGACGACGCTTTGCATAAGCCCAGTGCTTCTGTCGATCTTGGGATATGCGCATTCTTTCCCTTATAGTGCGAACCACATCAACAGTTGCCACTATCATCTCAGGTCCAAGGAGTTCTCTATCTCCGATGTCGCCCCAACTTAATAGCGATCGACATTTCCTTCCATATAAAACTGCAAATAGTGTCATTCCTATACTTGCTTGGTAGTTGTTGTTGTATGAAAACTCCACAAGATGTAGGTGATCATCCCACGATCCTCCGAAGTCTAGTATACACGCTCTTAGCATATATTCTAAGATCTGAATAGGTCGCTCAGACTGTCTATCTATTTTGTGTATGGTAAGCTGTGCTAAAGTTCAGACTTGTTCCCAAGCTAGCTTGTAGACTCTGCCAAAATTGCGATCGGAATCTGGTGTCACGATCGAAGACAATGCAAGCCGGTACTCCATGTAATCTCACGATTTCCTGCATGAGTTCATGGGTATCAGAAATAGTACACATTGAAGAGTTTAAATCTTACTTAGATTCTTACCTCCATGTACTTCTTTGCTAGTGTCTCAGTAGATTGGCCAACTCGAAATGGGATGAAATGAGCCGACTTTATGAGTCGGTCCATAATAACCCATACCGCATCATTGCCTTTCGTGCTGCGAGGAAGTGCAATCACGAAATCCATAGTGATGTGTTGCCACTTCCATTCTGGGATAGGTAACAATTGAAGTAAACCAGCTGTCCTGTGATGTTCAGTCTTTACTTGCTGACACACCAAGTATTTAGAGACGCTTCTGGTTACTTCACTCTTCATTCCATGCCACCAGTAATTTTGACGTGGATCTTTATACATCTTTATGCCTCCAGGGTGTATTGAATAAGGAGAGCTGTGAGCTTCTTTCATCAACTCTTCCCGTACAGAACCTTTTGGTACATACAACCTACTGCCGTATCTCAAAAATCCATCTTCATGGATGATGACGTCTGTTCGAAGTCCACTTTCTTCTTGTACTCTGATCTTTTGTAACTTAGCATCACTTGCTTGAGCTGCTTTGATCTAATTGACAATGGTAGATTAAACTTGTAAGTTCATCAAACTTGAAGTGTTACCTGGCATGACCACTTTTATCTCTATCTGATGCAAATCTTGTTGAAGCTTCCACTGTGCGGTGAGGTTTAATGCTAATGGTTAGAGACTAAGTGCATCAGGTACTACATTCACCTTCGCCGGATGATATTGTAGATTGATGTCGAAGTCTGCCATAAGTTCTAACCATCTTCTTTGCCACATATTCAACTCTTTCTGAGTAAACACATATTTCAGACTCTTGTGATTTATGTATATGTCCACTCGTTCACCAAGAAGATAATGGCGTCAAATCTTAAGTGCAAAGATTACGGCCGCCAACTCCAAATCAAGCGTCGGATAGTTGCGCTCATGAATTTTCAAGCTGTCTTGATGCATATGCTACGACTTTACTGTGTTGATGTAGAACACATCATAATCTCTTACCGGATGCATCGTAATGCATTACGAAACCTCCAGAATGGTCTGGTATAACGAGAATAGGTGTTGATGTCAATCTTGACTTGAGTTCTATGAAATCTCGTTCGCATGCTTCTGACTACACAAATTCTTCATCTTTACGTGTGAGATTGGTCAGGGGTGTTGCAATCTTCGAAAATCCTTCAATAAACCTTCTATAATATCCTGCTAAACCTAAGAAACTTCGAATGTCCTTCACTGACTTCGGTGTCGGCCATTCGCTTACTGCTGATACCTTAGCTGGATCTACAGAGATTCCATCGCCTGATACAATATGTCCGAGAAAACCGACTTGATCTAGCCAAAACTCGCACTTGCTGTACTTGGCATAGAGTTGATGATGTCGTAAAGTCTCTAGGATAATTCTTAGGTGCTCGGCATGTTCTTTCCGACTCTTAGAATATACCAGGATTTCGTCGATGAAGATGACAACAAACGTGTCTAGGTACTCTCGGAAAACTTGATTCATTAGGTTCATGAATATAGCTGGTGCATTGGTCACTCCAAATGGCATCATAAGAAATTCATAATGTCCATAGCGAGTTCTGAATGTCGTTTTATGGATATCAGATTCTTTGACCTTCACCTGATGATAACATGAACGAAGATCTAACTTGGAGAAAACGCAAGACCCACTTAGCCGACCGAACAGGTCGTCGATGAGCGGAAGTGGATACTTGTTCTTCATAGTTACTTCGTTCGAAACTCTATAATCAATGCACATTCGATATGAACCTTCCTTCTTCTTCACAAGTAGAACTGGCGATCCCCAACTTGAAGTGCTGGGACGAATCCATCCTTTCATCAATAATTCGTCCAACTGAGTACAGACCTCCTTCAAACCTTCAGGGCTTAACTGATATGGTGCTTTATCACTGGTTGTGCTCCAGGTACTAAATCAATGCTGAATTCAAGAGCTCGATCGGGAGGCAAACCTGATATGTCTTCAGGAAATATATCCTCAAACTCTCGAACTACCTCTGGCTTTGATCCTTCCTCTGTTTGAAGTGCTGTAATCATCGCCTTCTTCAGTTTTGCCTAATATGTGCTTGGCTCCAGGATACGGTATCCATTTTTGAAATAAAAGACCGGATGGTCTGGAATCTCGAACACTACCCTCCTTTGACGACAGTCGATGGTAGCGTAAAAAGTTCTGAGCCAATCCATACCTAAAACGACATCAAAATTTGATATGTCCAGCACCTTGAAATCAGCATAGAATTCTCTGCTCTAGACGACCACTGGACACAGGTCGTATCCCATTATTGCCTTTAGAACACCGTTCCTTGAACTGACATTCCAGCTAGATATGAGAGGTTTGACTGGAATCGCATGAGTTCAGATGAACCGTTGCGACATAAAGCAATGGGATGCTCCATTATCGAAGAGTGCTAGTGCAGCAAGTGAGGCTACTAAGATCGTACCTAAGTTATGTAGGATAGGTTTAGGTATAGAAAAAATATATGGGTATAGCAAGTATCGAACAGCTTTGAAAATTGAAAGGTTACCAGTAATGATTTGACCAGTGGCTTCAGCTTCTTCCATAGTCGTTGTGAAAGCTTGTCGTCTCGGTACATTCCTCCTTGTTGGAGGAGCATTCCTCTGTCCGTTCCATTTTCCTTGAGGTAGATTTCTTTGAGCTTGATGGAACTGACAAAGAGGAGGTGCAGCCAGTCCATGAGGTGGTGGAGCTGGGAGAGCTAGTCATGGAGCTGGTGCCTGGATGGCTGGTCGCTGCTGATAAGTGATTGTTAGTCTGGGTGCAGCATTGGGATTGAGTCTATGAGGACATGTTAGTTATATGTATGCCCTAGAGACCATTACTGTACATGCAATGTATATTGTAGTGGATGCTTGGACATATATAGGGATGACTTTCTTGCTCGACATGATAGCATGCTATCTGGTTGCACTTTATCTTAACATGTACACTTATTGTCTTAACATGTACACTTATTGTCTCTCTATTACATGTTGATAAAGCCCTTATGATGAGTACTTGACTACCAGGATTATGCTGCAATACTAGTGGGGCATAGGTAGTCGGTAAGTACATCCTTTAATTGTTCCTAGTCGTGGGAGTATCGAGACAAGGCATCGATACTCCAGAGTAGACTAGTGTATACGCTTCTTGACCCATATGATGGGAGATGGATGATCCCATATCCATTGGTGTTTGACATCAGAGAAGGTATACGGGTGCTCAGTGGAGACTGGGTACACTGAGCGGACTCGCCGAGAACTCCTAGATGGTATTATACCTATCGTCAGATAGCAGTTCTCTGGTGACACTGGTACAGGTTAGTCCGTCGACCCGAGATCGTCATAGAGTCTTGTGTGATTCCCACTGTGCTTTGATTTCCACCTTACCACGTTCAAGAGATCGTGCAAAACGGTGGTTTTTGGGTACAGTCCCGAGTCACATGGAGGCAATGAGCGATAGGAGGGGATTTCGTCTCTCCCGGTATTGGGGGTTGATGTTGCGCTATGCTTGATTGGCCATAACAGGAAATCCCTGGCCAGGGTTGCTAAGATCTACCGGTAAGTGTTCTCAGTAGTTTCTCAAACCGTTATGAGCCTCACATCGGCATGACTTATCAGGCTATTGGGGTCTGACGTTTACCATCCCCAGGCTGTGATATGCGACATATCAGACGAAGAGACCGGATGGTACGGTAGTGTTACTGATTGGATTCACAGGAGTATGAGCAGGCTTGCTTGTTGATCTTCTGATCGCTCAATACCCGGGTGGCCGTTACGTTTAGCAGAACGTTTGCGGCTTGTGGGTGACTGATATAATCACTACCTACTGCCGGCGTATTGACGAGTCTTTAGAATCCTACACAGAGGTTTCTTGGATCAAGCGAAACGAAGTAGGAGCACATATGTGATATGTGTGGGACCGAGATTAATACGCGTATGTGATACCGTATTCTATTCTCATGATATATGATATCGGTCGGTTATATGTGATATAACCGGGCTGTCGAATCAAGTGTTGATTCGACAAGTTGATACATTTGATATTAGTCGGTTGTATGTGATATAGCCGGATTATTAAATCAAGTGTTGATTTAATAATTTAATGTATAATTATATATTTGATATATTATCTTATATTAACTAATATTAGCTCACTTAAGATTTCTTTTTCTCATTTGTGTACACTTAGTATATATGTGATATATATTAATGTACATTATTTTGTGTCATACTTGATGCCACATGCTACATAGGTATATGAGACTCACACCATGCATATAATAATGTGATGTTTTTTTATTTAAAGTAAATCAAATTAGTTGGAAATTGTCACATGGTTGAAGCTTGTATAAGCTTGTGGAACCATTGACCAACTCTACTCATTTTGTTTTACTTGAAGATATTTATTAACCCAAACATTATTGTTTACCCATTATTTATTCTCTACATGAGTTAGTGTATGACACTAACTCACCCATGATTGCTATTCTCACTCATTATTCTATTCACACTTCATCTTCTTCCTCATCTCAAAAAAGCTTTCTAACTTCATGAGAGGTGCAGAAATATAGTGAGAAAATTATTTCTAATATGGGCAAAATTCCTACTTCATCAACCTCTTCTCTACTAGCCATTTAGATTGGGTTGTTTTTTCACCAAGTTCACCACTTAGTGAAGAGGTAGCTTGAGTTAGTGTCTCCTCGACGTAGATCATCTTCGGCCTCGAAGACTTCAAGCAAGCTTGTTCATTTCACCTTGTGGAGCCTCACTAGAGTCCAGGAGATCACTACTTGGAGCGAAGGGATTACTACACGGAGCTATTGAAGTAAAGGACCAGTCTACAAAGGTTGTATTCTTTGTTCACTTAGATATAAAGATGTTTACATGCTTGTTAGTCTAATTCTCTAGTTTAGATTCTAGCATTAGGGTTCTTTAGCGTGCCAAATTTTTATAAAATGGCATGATCGATGCCTCCCGAAACCCATCGGCGATCTAGGGAACCCAGCAGTGCTATTAGAGCCATGCTAGAGAATTAGACGATGTTATAGTTTTACGAAACCGAAACAACTCCGAAACACTCAAAATATAAACCCAGTTTTTATCGAAATTTTCAGAGTGTCTAAATTTTTTTAAGCAGTTGCAGAATGCTGCATGAGATGTAATATGAACACCATAGAAATTTGAGCCCTCGGAATTTGCCCGGCCACAAGTAAGAAAAATCCGGCCTGGCCAGTTTTGGGAAGTCTTCTGGGCTTCAAATTTTTATCGTGTTCCGGTCTCTAGGTTTTGGTGTTTCATGTGTTGCATAACTTTCTGTAAAGGCAATTCGGAGCGTTTCGTAATCGTAATTCTAACATTTATTCGGATTATTTAGACGACGTTAAAAAGTTCGAACGGATATCAATAACCCATATTTTTCCTTACTGGAAATTTTCCAAGAGTTGGCTTTTTCCAAGTTTGAAATCTTCAGAAAATCGTGCAGGTGTTTTCTATGGACCCTCTAGAAGAACGAAACCCTAACTCGATTCTATGACCGTCGGAACCGCCATCAAACCCTAGGGTTTATAGTAGTTCCGCGGCTCCAAAGGTGAGGCAAGGGTTGACCCTTCTACGATTGGTCAATAGATGCTGTGGCATGTTCTGGATACTTTTTGAACTTCGCTCAAGTGTTGAGCTTTTCGGGAAATTTTGGGTGTTTGTTTATTCGATCGAAAAGTTTAATATTGTCTAGCTATCTGTGATTGTGATACAATATTTGGAATCCACAATAATTAGTTATGTGATAACTAGTTTGAATTTTATAAATCTAGCAGTTTAGTCTCATTTGATCGGTTGCAATGGAATTTTGATGTTGATCAAAAGTCCGTCGCAATTACGTAGTATACACGGAAACTCGCCGGGTAATCTTACTAGATAGCCATGCCTCATAGCCCCGACCAAGTGACAGTAGGAGAACCCTGTCGCCAAAAGCATCCGTTCGGGTGCTCGCGGCCGCGGTGTTCCACCTAAGTGCACTTCGTCGACGGCATCGGGGGTTGCTTACCGCCGAAGACATTGACGAGACCGTGTAGGTCGTCTAGCCTGAATTTAAGGGCAGATGCTATTTGGTTTTATCCGTCCACCTCTCCGAAGATGCCATGTTGATTTATGACATCGTGTATCGGAGGTTTAGACGGATACGGCCTTTGTAGAAGACTTCGTCAGATTCCTCCTCATTATGAGGGGTTTTTGATTGTGGGTAGGCTCTTCCCTGCAGGCGCAAGCCCCTGCAGTTAATTACGCTACCTCATCGCGGTAACCATTTTCTCCTTCTCCAGATGGTCACTTCATGTCGTGTGTTTTTGTTTTCTTTTTAGTTGCCCGTAGATTGTGTACGGAGACTAATTTATGTTATCGCCCGTAGGGCGTGGATTAGTCTAAATCCATATTTTCTTAGATTTGGGTTTGGATTGGTTTAAGGACCATTAGTCTTGTCTTAGACTAAGGTCAACTCAAACATTTGTTGAGGATACGTTAGTCTAATTTTAAACTAAGATCTACTCAACAGGGTTTTGGGATCATTTAGATCCGACGAAAGAGTGTTTGGACTCTATCGTTTTAGTTTAGGGACATTGCGGTCCATAAGTTTAAGGACATCATAGTCTATGGAGTTTAAAGACATCATAGTCTGTGGGGTTTAGTTTAGGGACGTTGTGGTCGATAAGTTTAAGGACATCATAGTCCATGGAATGTCTGGTTGTCGGGACCCATCATCTCTCTGAAGACATTGAAGAATTACAACGACACATATCAAAGGAATGAAGAGATGTACCCTTGAACCGATGTTGGTCGGGAGATATATAGTCAGGTTTGGGACTAAGACCAATTACGGAAATTGTGAGCACATGGGCTCGGTTGGTCTGACTTAGGGACTTGTGGCCAATTTGGGCTCAGCCCACTCAGTTTTGATTAAAGTGTTGTACACTTGTTTAGGCTCGGTCCCTTTTTGTTCAATAATGCAGAGCATTAATTTGGGTTCCGACACCCCTTTTTCTTTTTGTCTTTTATTGAGTGTTGAACACTTTTTGTAGCGCAGAGCGCTTTATGTACAGAACATTTATGTACAGAGCGCTTTATGTACAGAGCGCTTGGCGATGAGCACCAGACTTGGATCACTAAGGCGCTTCCTCTGAGATAGCGCCCACATGGGGAGCACGTGGAGCGATTGGCGCTAAGCGCCAGATTTAGGGCGCTAAAGCGCTTCTTTTAGAATAGCGCCCACATGGGAGCACGTGGCGCGCTTGGCGCCGAGCGCCAGACTTGGAGCGCTAAGGCGCTTCTTATAAAATAGAGCCCACGTGAGGAGCACGTGGAGTGCTTGGCGCTGAGCGCCGAACTTGGAGCACTAAGGCGCTTCTTTTCAAATAGCGCTTGGAACGCTAAGGCTTCTCTTTGGTAGCTCTGATCAGTTCTGTGCTCTGAGAATTAAATTCTCGGTTTATAAGAGACTTTGTCTCATGGATCTAAAAACGAAGTTCTTTTTTTTTTAATGAGATGCTATGATCTCTTTGTTTTTGTTAAAAAAAACCTTGTCTTATAGATCTATGATCTAGAAAAAGATCTGAGTTCTTATGATGTGAGAGTTAAACTCTCGAAAATTGAGGAGATGTTATGATCTCACTTATTATCATTTACCTTGAAGAAAATTTCTTCTTTTTAGAGCTTGCTCTTCTCTTTTTCTTTTCTGAGAACTTGAAGTTTATGGGGGGGTTCTTCTATTCAAGACTTGAAGTCTCGGGTCCTTTATATAGGAGAGGCTGATTTGTTGAATCAGTTAAGGAAATCTCTCATTGAGAAATTTCTAATTGATTAGGGGAATGTTTTCCACCATTGGATCTTTGATCCAAGGGCTTCTGTTTTACAGAAGATAGTCTTCTTGTTATTAACAAGATTGGGAAAGTATTTTCCCATACAGAACTTATTCTATATCTTGGTGATTTTTAATCACCATTGGATCTTTGATCCAACGGTGCTCTGATTTACAGAGCACAATCTTTCTTGTTTGGAAAGATTTGAGGAGTATTTTTTCAACAGAATTTGATTCTGTAATTTGATGTTTTTTTTTTTTATCTCAGTTGGATCTTTGATCCAATGGTGGAGAACATTTGGTTCTAGCGCTTGACGCTCTCATGCTTTGCATGTGAGGCGCTGCCTCAGAGTCTTTAGCGCTGGCGCTCTCGTGCTTTGCACGTGAGCGCTGCTTCAGAGTCTTTAGCGATGGTGCTCTTGGCTCTAGCGCTCTCGTGCTTTGCATGTGAGCATTGCCTCAGAGTCTTTGACTCTTAGTGCTGGTGCACTTGGCGCTAGCGCTCTCGTGCTTTGCACGTGAGGCGCTGCCTCAGAGTCTTTGACTCTTAGTGCTGGCGCTCTTGGCGGCAGCACTTTTATAAAGCGCTGCCTCATTTCAAATTTCAAATTTTGAACAGAGTTTTGCTCTGATTTGAGGAAATAAATCCCCCCCCACTGTTGCGCTCACGTGGCTTCCATGTGAGTGCAGCGGTGGCAGCCTTTCCACCGTTAGATCGATTTAGAAGTTGAATCGACTTCCCCTGCCTATAAATAGGGCCTTTGGCCCTTTGAGATGACTTCTGTTCATCTTCTCTCTTTCTTGTTTTTCTGAGAATTGAATTCTCTCTTCAGAGCATAGATCTCTGCCCCCAAGAACTTTCTTTGTTCAAATAGTTGGTAAGAAACATTCTTGACCCCATTAAACAAAGCTTTGGTCTTTCTAGATCACAGATCTTCAAACCGTTAATTAAAACAGAGTTTTGCTCTTCCTAAATCATAGATCTAAAGAAATCCTTTTTAGGGTTTCTTAACAGAGCTTTGCTTTTTCTTAGATCATAGATCTAAAGAGATCTTTTTTTAGGTTTTCTTAACCCATTAGTCAAGAACTCTTAGAGTTTCTAAAATTTGTATTTCAGATCTTTAAGATCTTGGGGTTTTACCTCTGTAAAAGCTTTGCTTTTTAAGGGTTCTGATGGCTTGTTCCATCTTCTTCGCAGAGCATGGCTCCTTAGAATTCTTGGGGAATTTTTATTCCCCTCATAATTAGAGTTGACAGGTGTCATCTCTGTTGCAGAGCGATGCTCTCAAAGGAGTTTTACTCTTTGGCCCGAGGGGCCTCTCATTAAATAAGAATCCTTTTAGGATTTCCTATTTAATGAGTGACTGTCTCATCAATGATGAGCCGTCACCTTGATTTTGTGGGTCCCCTTTGGTCCCTTTCCACTGCATTGCAGTCTGGTACAAATTTTAAGTACCAAGTTTTAGAATTTGGACTGTAGCATTGACAGCTAACCCTCGTTCCTTTTCGCGCAGGTACTGTGTCTTTCGATACTTCGTTCCCATTCGTTCGTCCGGAGAGCGCATTTGCTGATGCGCCAGTAGACCGGGAAGTTATTGTACTGATCAAAGATCATGACTCAGAGCAGAAGTCTCTTCATTTATGGGGGTTATGGTATAACCAAATCATTCAAGGTCGACGCAGCTTCTCTTGTGTGATGCCTTCATAGCCGATCTCCGCTATTCACTACACCGACTCACCCCAAGTGAACTATGCTGTGGAGGAGGTTAACCGGACCTCGTAGGGTCACCTCCAGCCTTTTATGGCTGCAATACCCGTATAGCCTCTAATGGCTTTGGATATCTTGGGACGACGTGTATATCAAGGCGAGTCGCGCCCTTGGGGACAGCCATACATGATAGGCTTGACTCCCCGCCATTCAGCCGGATATCTGCAGTTGGCCCGATACATCTTATCAGCTAAGAAATCGCTACTGCTGAAGCTCGGGTTGTACGCCGCGATTTATGCTTCTCTCTTCCAGTATTCCACGCCCCCTGTATAGTGGGTCAAAGATTTTTTGGAGCAATGGAACGTCCCAATACATTCCTTTCTCCTATTATATCAGGAAGTTTCAATCTCTTTAGAGGAGTTTGCAGAGATCTCCGACTTTCCTGTCAGAGAGGAACATTATGAGGAGATATTACCCCCTGACGAGTACATTTTCGCCACTCGATCAGTAGTGATGGGTCTGACCCCAGAGAATGCCATTCAGCACCGATTCCCAAGCATGATCAAAGTGTTAAATATTTATGAAAGTCTGTTCCTCGAATCCGGAAGCCACGGGGTCAGCTTCACAGATTTCATCGCCCATTTTCTTCGCCCGGAAGTCCTGTCGAAACAAGGTGCGAAGTTCTCCAAACTCGACGATCCCTTTGGCTTTGGTTCGGACAACCGGCCGGCAGCGGAGGCAGATCAGAGGAATTTCTTTCTCCCGGGCACCCCGGTCGTCTCTTTCGCAGAGCTCGCAACTTCCGACGTCGACGAAGAGACGTTCGTTTTGGGGTTTCTTGGCCTATGGTTAAGCTGGTTTGTGTTCCCTTCGCACCCCCACCACATGAGGCCATCCGTTTTCTACCCAGCTCACCGAATGGTTGAAGGGATACGGGTTGCCGTCGGGATTGCTGGTTTAGCTCATTTGTATCATGGCCTGAGCTTAGCAGCAGACACCACTCAGCCGGGGGTACAGCCCGTAAATTTCCTGCTGCATTATTTTACGTCGTGGATCGAGCTTCATGTGCTCGGCGCTTTCGTAGTTCACAAGCGGCCCCGCTTCTACGACAGTTATAACTTTCCTTGGGTTATACGACCAGTTGATGCTTCTGTTTTGGAACTGACTCAGCGAGAGGCTCGAGGTCTGGTTCTTCGCCCGTGTACGTTTGGGGATGGCATGACCTTCGTCGATAAGGTCATGAATATCGGCAAGGAGTCCAGTAAGGTGGTGCAACCGCTGCGAGACACCCTTAAAGATGGGGCTCCCGTGTTGAAGGATCATGAGATCTTGCATTTATACTCGATCAGGCCAGGCTACTTGGTGTTCAAGAAAAACGACTCGGTGCTTTTCATAAGGTACAACCCGCACCGTTTTGCCCAATAGTCGGGTTACAACCAAGGCGTTCCCCTCGAGGCTTTCCTGGTGGAACCGGTTGCTACTGAAGATGGTATCCGGAGCGCTCTGCACCACTTCATGTGCCTAAACACCGGGTCTAGCTTTTTGATCAGTGAGCCGAGCAGCATTCCAAAAGCCTTTAAGACATACGTGGCATGGTATCAGCACGAGACGGGTGCTGTCATTAGGGAAGAAAAGCGGTTGCTGCTCGATCGTAAGGTCGCAGCCCCTGCTGGTAATCCAACCGTTCCCCTAAAGCGACGGACCATCGTTCGTCCTCCCTTGAGAGAAGCTGCTGCGGTTGTGATCCCGCGCGCCTTTCCTGATAAGCGTCTTCCATGTATGCCTGTAGAAGTGGTAGCTGCAGCGTCTCCTGAGTCTGGCGTAGGTACGGAGATCGGGACTCGTCTCCCAAAGTTGCCCGCCAAGCGCAAGTTCCTGTTGCCAGCGGCCACTCGCAAAAGAAGAAGAAGTCATTGTTTTCTGCCGACATCGTACTCGGCCAGAAGCCTCATGCTCCTTACAACGAAGGCTTAAGTGAGAATGGGCCCAATGAGGGTTTATTCATTGCGCCGGATGATACCAATCTGGAAGCTGCCATCGCGATTTCGGAGCAACTAGCTCGGGATGAAGCAGCACTGATCACCAACACACAGTCAGGTAGACTTCAGTCGTATCTTTCTGCGGTTATTATGCTTTGACTGACGCTTTCTTCTTCAATAGGTATCTCCGCCGAAGAGGCTCTCGTGGCTTCCCTCAAGACTTTTGAAGAGGAAGAGAGGCTTCACGCTTCCTTAGGCCTTGGTATACTTCGGCTTGTTGTACCTTCATTCTCTTTTTTCTTTATTCGTAGTTTAACCCTTCCTTCTCATCTTATTGCAGGGACTACCTCGACTCAGGTTATCCGGAGTGCGGTTCCGATCCTGCATGGTGATGCAGCGACGCTTCCAGAGTCGGCTACTGAGGACCCAGGTACCCCAGTATTGCCTCAAGAGGCTTCTCTTAAGCAGCCGATGATGGATGCCGCAACGGCTCCAGAGGCAGCTCCTGGTTCGGACGATGACGTCCCTTTGACGGAGGTCTTGAGGAGATCACTTCTCACTGCCAAAGCCAACAAGAAGCGTACAAAGCATGCGGGGAGGAAATGTGATGTCAGCTTGGATGTGGGTGTAGGTTCAAGCACCACCCCATCTGTCGCTATTCCTCCAGAGGATGCTCCAGCTACCCTGTCTACCGCTCATAGACAGGTCGTGCGCGCGGTGTTGGAGATAGTGCCCTCAGAGTCAATTATTAGGTCACAGGTACGTGATTGTAATGATTGATGGAGGACATATCCCGGTAGGACAGTCTTACTCGAGATGATAGTATGCTATCTGGTTTACCTTTATCATCGTGTACTGTTTTAGGTGACCTGACACGTCGCTATTACACGTTGATAGAGCCCCTAGGATTCTTGCTTGACCACCAGCAGTATGAGGGCGATCATATAAGTGGGAGCGGGGGGTCTATAAGCTTATCCTTAAAAGGTCCCTAGTCGTGGGAGTTTCGAGACTGGGCATCGATACTCCATTAGTAGACTAGTGTATACAGTCGAGACCCCGACGAGGGGCGGTGGCCGGTCTCACAAGCCACTGGTGTCAGTTGGATCACCTAAGATGTATACAGGTGCTCATTGGGTTATGAGTACACCGGGCAGGACTCGCCGGGAACATGCTAGTTGGTCATATACCAGACGTCAGATGGCAGTTCCCTGGTGACATGTATGCAGGTTAGTTCATCGACCTGGGGATCGTCATTTGTCTCGTGTGAGTTTCCACTGTACTTTGATTACTACCCTACCACGGCTCAAAGGAGTCGTGCAAACAGGTTTTAGTTGGGTACAGTCCCGAGCCACATGGAGGCAGTGAGCGTATCTTCAGGGGTTCGTCTCTCCCGGTATTGGGGGTGAGGTCGTGCTGTGTCTAGGAGAGCCATTACACAAAGTCCTTGGCCAAGGCAAGGAGATTTACTGGTAGGTATTCCGGTAGTATCTCAGGGTGTTCTGGGCTACACTCCGACACGACTTGTACCGCTTTTGGGGGTCTGACTTTTACCAACCCCCTAGGCCCGCCATGCGATACTCATAGACGAACGGACCGGACTGTACGGATATTGTCACTGACAGGCTCAGTAGGGTTGTCAGGCTGAGTTCGCTCACAGACATCCCTTTTAGTCAGTACCTGGTGGCCCGTTACGTATTGGCTTATACCTCTGACGTGCTAGTGGTTAAATCCACAACTAAGGTGTTGACGAGTCTTTAGAGTCCCCCACATTCTGTTACTCAGCTTTCGGGCGAAAGGTTGTAGAGGCCGTATGGAGATATGGCAAGGTCCGATCAGATACGTGCGGTATTGCACGCATCAGGATCGGACAGTTTGTACTATAGGCCGTATGGTTATATGGCAGGGTTCGATCAGATACGTGCGGTATTGCACGGATCAGGATCGAACGGATATTACTAGCCGGCTTTGGTTTAAGCCGGATCCTAGTATAGTACAGTGTAGACTTTGTCTCATTGCATTTGTATTTCGGTCGGAATACAAATGCGGGTGTGTATGCACAGTATCGGGGTTTTCCTGTAATTTATTACGGGACCAGTTTTCTGGAGTTGCCAATTTGCTTTCCGTTTCGGCCAATTTCCATTGTTCCGTTCATTGGCCGAAGATTGGTGGAGGAGGGTTTATTTGCATTGTTGCAAATAGGCATTAGTGGAGGGGGTTCTTTGCATCTTGTTACATCATGATGGTTTTCATGATGAGCACCTTACCTTGACTTCTTCTTCTCATGATGGCTTGACTTTTTGAAGCCATCATGCTTGAGATGATGGTTGCCTTGGAGTGTTGGATTTGTTGATAATCATTTCCTTTTGCATGATAGACTCCTCTCTCTCTCTCTCTTGTATCATATGAGTGAGGCTCCCATTTTTGATAGAACTCTCTCATTCTCTCCATTCCTCTTGAGATGGCCGGCCATGTATAGGAGGGGGCTGTCCAAATATTTTGGTGAGGGTATATGGTTCATTTCATGCTTTAAAAATGTCCCCAAGTTCCTCCACATAGTTCTTGTTTCATCCCTCCACCAAAAGGCAATTCCGGTAACCCCAAAATGAGATAAATAGTTCACTACATATTCTACAGCGAACCTTGGGCACGTCGAGTAGCCGGCTTCGTGCCCGAGTTGCCTCGGCATTGAGGTGGGAGCCCGTAAAAGAAGTAGGCGATGTGGTGCGCTTCCGGCGACGGGGAGGAGACGGGACATTCTGCAGGAGATCGGGACGATGATGAGAAGACCGGAGGACTTGGATCGTCGGTACTTCTCTTCCCTTTCTTGTAGATAGCTAGGACTAGTTAGTGGTTTGATCCGGGTGTTTAGTGCGCGGTGGTGCCGGTTTGCTAAGTCCGCAAAATTAAAGTTTATCACCGCTTCCGCTTTTGGCCGTCGGATTGACGGCCGGGGCGCCGCCGTGCACTTACAGTGGTATCAGAGCCTCGCCATTAACTTAGTCTAGCTTAGTGTGTGTGTTTTTCTGTTTCGATCGATCGAATGTTCCAAAACTACATTTTTGTTAGCATCAGTTTTCTGTTGGAAATTTTTGGTCTCGAAAAAATTTTCAGGTTGTAAAATATTGATGTACTGGAAAATCTAAGAGCTCTGTAAAAATTCGACGAAGTAACTCCACAGTGGGAGCGCGGAACCGCCGCGAAAACCACCTTCCCGCCGCCCTTCCGCCGCGCACTGTGGAGATCACTTCACCAATTTTTTACAGAGGCCTTCTGGGCTTAAAATATGGGTTTTGGAATATTAAAATTGGGCCCAGGATTTCTGTGACTGCTACAGTTTTTTTTTGGGGCCCACTTGTTAATATTCGATCGGTCGGATATTTTAAACACATTTTTCACAGTATTTACATTATATCTGCGACCGTGAATGTCACTTGATCGGTAAATCCGGTCTAACTGCTATAGCCCGGTTAGACGGATTTGCGAACGTGACTTTCACGTTGATGTTTTGCTTTTGCTGTGATGTTGCGGATCGGTCGTGGGGGATAGCCTGGATGCAATGCTAGTACAGTTTTGTTGTATTATGTACATTTGATATTGCGGGGCGAGCGTCCGACATGTGGACTGCCGTCACTGCCTGTTTGTATTATTATTTTGGGGCACGACCTGGTTGCGGTCGATGTACCCGTTGTATGTATATTTTACTTTCTGTACTAGGATTACCCCGCGGAGGGGTGCACGGACAGCCGGGTTCTAGAGGGCAACAAGCCCGCATCTCATGGCATTGAGACGGAGGGGGCTTCACTCTAGGATTGGCGGGCTATTCGCCGCACTCGTAGGGGGTACAGGTTGACCCAGGAGGGGTGCCCAAGTTACCGGATTCCGTGAAGTGCTGGGTGGTCCATTCACGGCGCTGAAGGGGGCTGCCTCGCTTCAGGTTTTGGCGGGTGACTTGCCGCGCCCGTAGGGGTCTAGGATTTCATTGCACAGGCTATCCACACGACCAGGGGAACGTCGGGTTTCAGCAGTGGCTCTGTGAAACCCGGGGATCCCAGATATCTGTATTGTTTCTGTGATGCTGTTCATTCTCTGTGATGTTGCATTTTATTCACGCCTTGAGCGAATATAATATATTGGTATATATATTAGTAGATATTGTATATGTTTTACATCCGCGCTAGTCCAGTCCCCGCTCTGTCGTTAGTTAGCTAACCTAACGGGTAATGACGGGACCCAGTGGCGAATGCGGATGGCATATACGTACATCAGTATATTTTCGTTCTTTGTGGTGTGATCAATTGATGGGACTGCGTTGATTCGGATCAATGCAAGTTAAAAACAAACCTAATCTGATGTTGTTGGAACACCTTTTCAAAAAGCTGTTATTGCAAGGACGTTTACTTTTGTTTTGCATCGTGGTATTCATTGGAATATCCTGCTCCTCAGTCGACGAGGCAAGGGCCGAGATCCCTTCACCGGGAGTGACCCCTTGGACAGAAGTTTGCGTCAGGGCATTAACTTCACTATAGCCGATTGCTTTTGCTTTGCATCGAGGTATTCATTTAGAATATCCTGCACCCCATTCTACGGGGAAAGAGCCGAGATCCCTTCACAGGGAGTGACCTCTTTAGCAACGGTTTTCGTCACTATATTTTCAAAAAGCTATCAGTTCCTTCAACGATATCAAGTTCATTACGTTAAAGGTTTTCGCCAGAAACCATTCGTAGCCCTCTGTCATTTCAGTTAAATATTCGGTAGTATTCAAGCTATGTATTTTGACCTCACGCCAAGGCATAGTGTTTGGTAGCTGCCGGTTATTTATCTGTTGCATAGATAGATGCGTTGGTTTGGGACAGTCGTACTACTATTTTGGCCTACGTCAAGGGTATGTACGGGTGGGTTCAAATTAACCTGGATAATGACGGGCAGAACTTGACATGTGACTTATGATATTTTGACCTCACGCCAAGGTCATAAGAGCATGGGGCAGAAATCACATCGGGAGTTTCAAAAGAACTGAAACTTGCCAGATATGCGCATACCTTCTGGAGTGTGATACCGTGAGCGGATTCCGTCACGTTATCATGCGATGATAGTTGGATCCCGATTCCCACTGATGAGTTAGTTTACTCCTCGGGTGACCCCGACTAATTCTTCTTTCAGGTTTGGAGGAGAATTTGAGGTACAGTGGGAGGATTCTAGATTAGATAAATTGGTAACCATTCTGATCTAGGTTAGAGTGCACGCTGAGTGTTTCTTTTCTCTCTCTCTCTGGCAGCGACCATTTGACCCGACCCTAAGACTATGACTCAGTGACCAAGTTGACCGAACCTTCTTAAACACTGGCTTTTGGATTGTCAGAGTTGCAAACCTCATTGCCACTCCTACTTTTACCCTTTTCTCCAGGACACCCCGTATTACTACGAACGTCCACTTCCATTGGACAAAACCATCGTATGGTTAGATACGAACTCGAAGGAATTTATTCGAGGGTGGTTTCAGGTTCTGGAGAAAACGGATAGGATTATTCAGTTGTCTTTTCCTTTTTCCTTCTCTCAAGTTGTGAGTACTCCTTGGTTTAGGAGATAGTACACCTATTACGCAAATTGGATAGTCTTCTTCCAAACCTTAGGCTGGTGCCGACCGGTAGGGAATGAAGGAAACCAATTAGCATAATGATGGTGTGCAGAAGCTATTAAGTTCAGACAAAGCAAGGGATTAGTAAGAGGGCAAAGTAAATTGCAACAGATATTCACGACCAAACCAGGTATTTCATTACCACTCCCAAATCACCTTTGTATTTCTCCAGAACACTCCGTGTCACTACGAAGATCCACAGTTTATTGGATACTCCATCGTATGGTTATATACGAACTCGAAAGGAACTTGTTCCAGTTCGGGGATGGATTCTGGTTCAGGAGAAATAGGAATAAGGTTTATTCAGGTGTCCTTTATCTTCACCTTCTCTCGCATTGCGAGTGTTCCTAGGATTGGAACAGTACACCCAGTATGCTTATTGGATAGTCTTCTTCCAAACCATAGGCTGGTGCCGAACGGTAGGGAAGGAAGAAAACCATTTGGCCTAAAGGGGTGTACAGAAGGTAAAGACTAAAGACATATGAAGGGATTTGGAGAGGTGGCAAAGAACTATACGGTTACAGTCGTGAATCTGGAAGAGGCATTACTAGGAATACCAGAATACCCCATCGGAGCATTTCAATGTTTCAGTTTCACTGTGTAATGTTAAAGGAAAACTGATTTCCCGATTAGATACTTACTCCAGGGTATGTATTTACCAGGTACGATTCTCACATCTGTATGGTTTTACAGATGATGAGTGGGAGTAAGTTATTGGGAATTGGGTGATTATCCTCATTATATCGGGATTCGTTGTAATCGGTGATATTTGAGGAAATCACCTGGGCTGTTTGCCGGTTGGCAAATATTTGGTTTTGAATATCCGCAGTTATGCACCAATTTCAAATTGATATATCTGTACGTCTATTTTCATAGAGTGAGATATACCTTTCTGAAATTATGTCTACGACATTTACCTATATCAGTGGATGGTTAGGTAAGGAGCATTAAACAGCGGTGTAATTCTTCTTAACCATAAGTACAGTTTTCAACCTACGACACACAGTGAGTGAGTTATCAGACTCAAGGGACTTGTACAGAGTATTGTATGATGTCCAGGGTCCATCAGGACAGAGGGGTTGGTCCTCGTACTATATTCGGTTTACTTATGACTTCTCTAGTTTTTAGACAAGTGTTTCGTGGAAACACAGGGTCCGAATTTGGAGAAGTTATAGGTATTTGAATAGAGTAGAGAACCAGGTGTAGCAAGTATCGGGATTCTTCAAAGTGATCGAAGATGTAGATACTTGTATATGGTATTCAGTTGATAGTAGTGATTAAGAAAAATTGCTTCTCTTTCAGGTTACTCATAAATGGAAGCATTCCTAAGTTGAGTAACGCTGATCGGCCTCCTTCCATTTAGTTGACATGCACTGGAGACAGTTGCATGATTTGAATCTGGTTCAATTAAATCAGTGCCTCTGGTTCTATATATGATATAGAACAGTTCATATCTTAACGATGTTAAGGTACGGGGAGTTGTCCGGCTTATGCTTAAAACCAGACACTGGACAACTCAAGGCACGTTTCTGTAATGGCTGTTTGTGGGTTGACCCAGGCTATGACAAGGGTTGATTTTCTACCATCTGGATGAACAATAGCAATATTGTTCTAGACTCGCCACAGTTTTATTAAAAATGGATTTTTTCAGAAAACAGTAGTGGGAGTATGGTAGAACTGGAAGTGATTCCAGAACCACAAACGATTACTGAAGATTTGATAAGGAACCTAAAGATTCAATCTGAATTGACATTCCATTGGCCACTCCGCAGATAAGGTGGGTAACTTCAGGCACCCGAGAGGTACTCCGGTAGCCTCAAGGACGGTGACAGGGAAGTTCTTGTTTACCCACAATTGCCATTGCTGTTGTTCCAGGTTACGAGACCCGGCGGGAGGATGAGTATAGCGTCGTTCTAAACCAGTTTTAGAAGTGTACGTCTATATGACTCTGCCAAAGGGTTGTCGTAGTCAGTGGGAGCAGCGGAAGCATTGGTGGACAGGTTGCTTATGTCTATTTATAGACTAGAGCAGATGTAGCGGAGAAAGATCATCTATTTCTGACGTGACAGTCATGGGTTTGACTTCATCAGAATAGGGGATGGATCTGTTGAGAAGGTAGTAGGGTGTGATATCCTGGTATTTGGATGATATACACAAAGTAGGAAAAGAAACTCCTACACTACGATCGGTTATACTTTGGTCGTCACACAGTTGTTTCTCCACAAAGGAAATGGATTTTATATCAGACAAACTGGTTACTAGATCTATGGTTTTAGATCTAGATTTGGGTGGTTTCCCAATCTGGGTACTTAGACAGCATTCTAAGAGTATTTAGAATGGACGACTCCTGGCACGGTAGTGTACCTGCAGGTAATGGAGTCACCCTCTCTAAAGGTGTCTTACAGACTAAAGGGGAGAGGGATGTGCATGATTGGCAGATCACTTGCTCAGGCGATTGAGTCAATCATGAGATGTCAAGTACCACACCAGACATTGTTCTTGCACTAAATGCAATAAGTTGACATTAATCCAATCCTGGAGAAACAGTCGGAAGCAGTTTTAGAACATAAGTGGATGTTCTAGGGATATGATAACGACAGCCTCATTCGGGAAACAGTTATCATTCCAGGCTTCCAAGGTGACATGGACGACAAGGAGGTTGTCAGAGCTATAGTTTTCCTTCTGATGAGGGGCAGTATTTTGGACAGGTGGTCCAAGGCAATACTGAGGGTGGCATGGCGCAGGATACTGATTAAGTTCAGTTGACGATACAGTCTAAGAAGTTTGGATTTGGAGCTCATTTATGAGCTATGTCCCATCAGACATCCAGACACATTCTAAGACAGGTATTGCTCATTTCGGGAGATGGGTTTCTCCGCGAACTTGAAATATAGAGAGACATAGAAAGAAACAACAAAGCGGATCCACTCACTAAGGCTATTCCCCAAACGCAATAGTTTCGCAAACGAGCTTTGTGAGACTGACTAGTAGAGGAGTTGGGTGTTCGGTATCACACGGGCTGTGAGTATGCGACATCGCAATAATTAGCCTTGAGTGCAAGTGGGAGATTGTTGGAGATAGTGCCCTCAGAGTCAATTATTAGGTCACAGGTACGTGATTGCAATGATTGATGGAGGACATATCCCGGTAGGACAGTCTTACTCGAGATGATAGTATGCTATCTGGTTTACCTTTATCATCGTGTACTGTTTTAGGTGACCTGACACGTCGCTATTACACGTTGATAGAGCCCCTAGGATTCTTGCTTGACCACCAGCAGTATGAGGGCGATCATATAAGTGGGAGCTGGGGGTCTATAAGCTTATCCTTAAAAGGTCCCTAGTCGTGGGAGTTTCGAGACTGGGCATCGATACTCCATTAGTAGACTAGTGTATACAGTCGAGACCCCGACGAGAAGTGGTGGCCGGTCTCACAAGCCACTGGTGTCAGTTGGATCACCTAAGATGTATACAGGTGCTCATTGGGTTATGAGTACACCGGGCAGGACTCGCCGGGAACATGCTAGTTGGTCATATACCAGACGTCAGATGGCAGTTCCCTGGTGACATGTGTGCAGGTTAGTTCATCGACCTGGGGATCGTCATTTGTCTCGTGTGAGTTCCCACTGTACTTTGATTACTACCCTACCACGGCTCAAAGGAGTCGTGCAAACAGGTTTTAGTTGGGTACAGTCCCGAGCCACATGGAGGCAGTGAGCGTATCTTCAGGGGTTCGTCTCTCCCGGTATTGGGGGTGAGGTCGTGCTGTGTCTAGGAGAGCCATTACACAAAGTCCTTGGCCAAGGCAAGGAGATTTACTGGTAGGTATTCCGGTAGTATCTCAGGGTGTTCTGGGCTACACTCCGACACGACTTGTACCGCTTTTGGGGGTCTGACTTTTACCAACCCCCTAGGCCCGCCATGCGATACTCATAGACGAACGGACCGGACTGTACGGATATTGTCACTGACAGGCTCAGTAGGGTTGTCAGGCTGAGTTCGCTCACAGACATCCCTTTTAGTCAGTACCTGGTGGCCCGTTACGTATTGGCTTATACCTCTGACGTGCTAGTGGTTAAATCCACAACCAAGGTGTTGACGAGTCTTTAGAGTCCCCCACATTCTGTTACTCAGCTTTCGGGCGAAAGGCTGTAGAGGCCGTATGGAGATATGGCAAGGTCCGATCAGATACGTGCGGTATTGCACGCATCAGGATCGGACAGTTTGTACTATAGGCCGTATGGTTATATGGCAGGGTTCGATCAGATACGTGCGGTATTGCACGGATCAGGATCGAACGGATATTACTAGCCGGCTTTGGTTTAAGCCGGATCCTAGTATAGTACAGTGTAGACTTTGTCTCATTGCATTTGTATTTCGGTCAGAATACAAATGCGGGTGTGTATGCACAGTATCGGGGTTTTCCTGTAATTTATTACGGGACCAGTTTTCTGGAGTTGCCAATTTGCTTTCCGTTTCGGCCAATTTCCATTGTTCCGTTCATTGGCCGAAGATTGGTGGAGGAGGGTTTATTTGCATTGTTGCAAATAGGCATTAGTGGAGGGGGTTCTTTGCATCTTGTTACATCATGATGGTTTTCATGATAAGCACCTTACCTTGACTTCTTCTTCTCATGATGGCTTGACTTTTTGAAGCCATCATGCTTGAGATGATGGTTGCCTTGGAGTGTTGGATTTGTTGATAATCATTTCCTTTTGCATGATAGACTCCTCTCTCTCTCTCTCTTGTATCATATGAGTGAGGCTCCCATTTTTGATAGAACTCTCTCATTCTCTCCATTCCTCTTGAGATGGCCGGCCATGTATAGGAGGGGGCTGTCCAAATATTTTGGTGAGGGTATATGGTTCATTTCATGCTCCAAAAATGTCCCCAAGTTCCTCCACATAGTTCTTGTTTCATCCCTCCACCAAAAGGCAATTCCGGTAACCCCAAAATGAGATAAATAGTTCACTACATATTCTACAGCGAACCTTGGGCACGTCGAGTAGCCGGCTTCGTGCCCGAGTTGCCTCGGCATTGAGGTGGGAGCCCGTAAAAGAAGTAGGCGATGTGGTGCGCTTCCGGCGACGGGGAGGAGACGGGACATTCTGCAGGAGATCGGGACGATGATGAGAAGACCGGAGGACTTGGATCGTCGGTACTTCTCTTCCCTTTCTTGTAGATAGCTAGGACTAGTTAGTGGTTCGATCCGGGTGTTTAGTGCGCGGTGGTGCCGGTTTGCTAAGTCCGCAAAATTAAAGTTTATCACCGCTTCCGCTTTTGGCCGTCGGATTGACGGCCGGGGCGCCGCCGTGCACTTACACGCGGCTCGGGAGGCAACTGAGAATCCATCGCCAGGTAATGTAATGATCGGTCTTTTCATTTTTACTCGATCCGCAAATTCTGATATACTATATCTTGCAGGTCCAAGCATTGCGATGAGGCGGCAGGTGAGAAGACGGCGACCACAGAGCCCGAAATGGCTACTCTCTCTTGGGAGTCTGGGACTGCCCAAACCGTCGCTCTTTCCCCTTGCGGTTCCCTGCTATCGGTTGGCATTGCGAGTGTCATGATGGCCCTAGTCGAATCAGGGGACGAAGCTACGGGCGCCGAAACTATTCCACTGAAAGAGAGCGAAGAAACCGTTGCGCTTAGTGATGCTCTCGTCGCGGTTCCGGTTGGCGACCTATCAGGTAGATCTTGGGTCACTATTTTCTTTTTATCTTTCGACCCCGTTCAGCCCGGTCTGACGACATTTTGTTTGTTTTGGTTGTAGGTGCAGTGAATGTGGAGATTACGCCATCTGAAGCGCCTCTGGTCGCCGCCGTGACGGCTGTTGTTCCGTCGCCTTCTCTCATGTCTTCTGGAATGCTGGAAGGTATATGTTTATGATTTATCGGTTTTATTGTGGGTAATATACTCTTTGTACTAAAATTGCATTGTTACAACCTTGCAGGAGTCCTTTTTGACCATCTGTATCAAGTGCTGAACCCGCATTTCTCCTTCCAGTCAGAAATCGTCCTGCCTACTGGTGTCGGTGATTATAGTTTTTTTTAACCGACATCCTTTCCTTTCTTTTATGGGCAACCATGTCATTGCTAATTCTTCTTTGAATTGATTGTAGCATTACAGATTGGAGGAGGGGACGGGAGAACAGTCGCGCCTCCGGTACTCCCAACTTTGCCCCCCGTCGCAGCCGGTATAGTAGGCTTCATCGCTCGTGCATTTTCTTTATCTCTTGAGCTGACATTAACCATAACTTTTTTTTGCAGCAATCGCACCGACTCCAGCTCCCTTCGAGTCTCGAATCCCAATGCCGGCAGGGCCCTTTGCTAAACGCCCATCTACCAGGGGTGCTGCGAATAGCCTGCGAATGTTGAGCGAGTTCGTCGAGGATCTTGACACCGAGGCCCCCGCATTTGCTGCAGATTTTGCTGCCGAGATTAATCCCATGCTGGCGACGCTCGTGCACTTCCATAGCAAAAGCGTCGTTGAGTCTTGGGTTAATCACTACAGGAAGATTGAGGCATGTCTGTATGAGATTGAGATCTGGCGTCCTGCTCTGGAAGTGTTGACTTTAAACTCCCAGCGGGCTGCATGGGTTGAGCAGAGCGTTCCTTTCCTCCGCCATTTAGAACAAGAGGTGACCTTGAGGCGGAAGGAACGCGAGGAGGCTTTAGGCGAATCTGCCCAGCTGCGCGCCCAGCTTGAAGCGAACGCTGCGCAACTGAAAACCGTCTTTGACAATCTGCAGCGATGCATTTCGGATGGGCTGGCGCTGAGGCAAAAGCTCGACCTCATTGAGCGGGTTACGTAGAGTCGCGAAGCTGCTCAACGGGAAATCGATGAGAAACTTTCATCCTGCTTGCAGAAACGGGCTCGAGTCGAAGCGAAGCTGGCCGCAGCGGCCGACCATGAAAAGGAATTGAGAGGAGTGCGCGAGCAGCTGGCTGACTTATTGAAAATGCCTCCTTCTCAGTAGCTGCTTTTGTATTGATTAAACATTTGTAATCTTTGTATTCATTTCATCAATTTTTTTTATAATGTATCTTGAATTCAATTGAATTCGTAAATAAAGGACACCTTTTTTATCTCCGACTATCGATTTCTTTTCTCTGTTGTGTCGTTGGGCATGTTATTTCAGCAAGTGTAACTTGTAGACGATAGATAACAGTTCATCTTGAACTCTTTGCAGGGTAGTGATGGCTTAGGAAACAGGTTCCGATCTGTCGCCTAAGACTTTTTAAAATTATGAGCCATAAGAGTCTCTTAAAGACTTTTCTCCCTACGGGTCGAGAGGATCCCGCAGGTGTATTTTCTTCTTAGGGGTCGTGAGGACTCCTAAGTGCGTTTTCTCTTGAGAGTCATAAGGATCTCACAAGAGAATTTTTCCCATTACAAGTCAAAGGACTTGTAAGTGGTTGTTTCCCTCCTTGTCGATGTTCGATTTCGGAAAGTGTGGCCAATAGATAGTCCGTCTTGACCTCCTTACAGGGCAGTGATGACTTAGGAGACAGGGTTAGGATCTGCCACCTAAGAATTTTCAAATTTATGAGCCATGAGGGTCTTATAAAGACTTTTCTCCCTACGGGTCGAGAGGATCCCGCAGGTGTATTTTCTCTTTAGGGGTCGTGAGGACTCATAAGTGCATTTTCTCTTAAGAGTCGTAAGGATCTCACAAGAGAATTTTTCCCTTTACAAGTCAAAAGAACTTGTAAGTGGCTGTTTCCCTCCTTGTCGATGTTCGACATCGGAGAGTGTGGCCCATAGATAGTCCATCTGGACCTCCTTGCAGGGCAGTGATGGCTTAGGAGACAGGGTTAGGATCTGCCACCTAAGACTTTTCAACTTTATAAGCCGTGAGGGTCTCATAAAGACTTTTTTCCTTACGAGTCGAGAGGATCCCGTAGGTGTAATTTCTCCTTAGGGGTCGTGAGGACTCCTAAGCGTGTTTTCTCTTGAGAGTTGCAAGGATCTCACAAGAGAATTTTTCTTTTTATGTGCAGGATACTAATTTCCCTGCTGGTCGAGACGAATCGAGATATTCTCGCAAAAACACTGATTTCCTTGCGGGTCGAAACGAATCGAGAGGTTCTCGTCAAAGACGTTGATTTCTCTGAATCGAGATATTTTGCCAAGGACACTGATTTCCCTGGGGTTGAGATGAATCGAGAGATTCCTGCAAAGACACTGATTTCCTTGCGGGTCGATGCGAATCGAGGTTCTCGCCAAGGAAGCTGATTTCCCTGAATCGAAATATTTTGCCAAGGACACTGATTTCCTTGGGGTTGAAACGAATCGAGAGATTCCTGCAAAGACACTAATTTCCTTGCGGGTCGATGCGAATCGAGGTTCTCGCCAAGGATGCTGATTTCCCTGAATCGAGATATTTTTCAAAGGACACTGATTTCCTTAGGGTTGAGACGATTCGAGAGATTCCTGCAAAGACAATGATTTCCTTGCGGGTCGACGCGAATCGAGGTTCTCGCCAAGGACACTAATTTCCCTGAATCGAGATATTTTGCTAAGGACACTGATTTCCCTGGGGTTGAGACGAATCGAGAGATTCCAGCAAAGACACTGATTTCCTTGCGGGTCGACGCGAATCGAGGTTCTCGCCAAGGACGCTGATTTTCCTGAATCGAGATATTTTGCCAAGGACGTTGATTTTCCTGAATCGAGATATTTTGCCAAGGACACTGATTTCCCTAGGGTTGAGACGAATCGAGAGATTCCTGCAAAGACACTGATTTCCTTGCGGTTCAACGCGAATTGAGGTTCTCGCTAAAGACGCTGATTTCCCTGAATCGAGATATTTTGCCAAGGACACTAATTTCCATGGAGGTTGGTTGACTTGTTTCCGAGACGGAGTCATTGGATGACGTATTTCCGAGACGGGTTCATTGGATGACGTATTTCCGAGACGGGGTCGTTGGATGACGTATTTCCGAGACGGGGTCATTGGATGACGTGTTTCCGAGATGGGGTCGTTGGATGACGTGTTTCCGAGACGGGGTCATTGGCTGACGTGTTTCCGCGACGGGGTCATTTGCTGACGTATTTCCGAGACGGGGTCATTTGTTGACGTGTTTCCGCGATGGGGTCATTGGATGACGTATTTCCACGACGGAGGTCACTGGCTGACGTATTTCCGAGACGGGGTCATTTTGCTGACGTGTTTCCGAGACGGAGACCATTGGCTGACTTGCTTCGCTTTCTGCGGTGTCGTGGTTGACTTGCTACGCTTTCTGCGGTGTCGAGGTTGACTTGCTCCGCTTTCTGCGGTGTCCGGGTTGACTTGCTCCGCTTTCTGCGGTGTCTGGGTTGACTAGCTCCACTTTCTATTGTGTCGGGGTTGACTTGCTCCGCTTTCTGTGGTGTCTGGGTTGAATCTATGATGTCTGTGAACCATAGAGTCTTAGAACTAGGGACTTTTGTCGTGGCTCCGATTGGTGGTGTCGCATCCGTATCCTGCTGGAATAAGGAGGAACACCATTGTTAGTCTCTAGGTTGTAGATGTTGCTGTCGAGATCTCACTTTCCTTTTAACACACTTTGTTGGAATGTGTGGTTCTCTTTTCGTTCATGCCCATGGATTGTATACAGGGGTCAGTATGGACTTACCTATAGGGCAAAAGTTTCATTTTTTTTGTTTCTTTCCGCGATGCTCAATCATTTCAGCTTTTTATATCGCGAAAGTCGTGATTGCCCGATCATTTCGGCTATTTTTCGTGGTGCCCAATCATTTCAGCTATTTTTCTTTTTACTCGCTGCTTTTTATTGCGAGTTGCCCAATCATTTCGGATATTTTTGTATGCATGTATCTTACTTACTGATTTTGTTGCAAGTTGCACTATCATTTCGGCTATTTCATATGCATTATAGCTCGCTGACTTTTACTGCGAGTTTAGACTTGGAATTTGATACCGATTTAGGCATCAGCATCACTACTACTGGAACGTTGCCAGGAGCGAATCATCATTTGCCTTTGTTGGTTCGAACAAAGGTGGCTTAGCAAACAGGGTTAAGATCATGTTGATTAAGGCTTTTGACTTCATGAGTCGTAAGGGTCTCATAAAGGTATTTCTCCCTACGAGTCGTGAGGATCTCGTAGGCGTGTTTTCTCATTAAGAATCATGAGGACCCTTAAGTGCATGTTCTATTATAAGTCCTAAGGATCTTGCAAGAGTGTTTTCTTCTTATAAGTCGAGAGGACTTACAAGTGTTTGTTCACCGAATAGGGGGGACTTTCCGACGTTAGTGGAACTTGGTGGGGGAGACGTTTATTTATGCCCATGGATTGTATACAAAGGTCAATATTGAACCGTTTGTAGGACAGTCTGGGAAATGTGATGGCTTAAGAACAGCTTCAAATCTCTGTAGCTTAAGGCTTTTGAATCTTATGAGCCGTAAGGGTCTCATAAGAGGGTTCTCCTTACGAGCCATGAGGATCTCGTAAGTGTAATTTCTCCTTAAGGATCGTGGGGATCCCTAAGTGTGTTTCTCCGTTGTGAGTCGTAAGGATCTCACGCAGGTATTTTCTCCTCATAAGGTCGAGAGGACCTTACAAGTGTGCATGAATTTTAATGAGTCTGCGCCCTTTCGGGTTTTCACAAACTCGCCGGTAGCCCTGCTGTTTTTACTCATGGAGCCCTTTCTGGTTTTCATCCGTGCCCATTTTACTTATGGACATACCTTTTTTTTGCGTCAGCCCAAGGATGCTGCAGTTTGTAGTAGTTTTAGAGACATTTCGGTCCATCGCTAGTTTTAGGACATTACGGTCCGTCGTTAGTTTAGGGACGTTTCGGTCCATTGTTAGTTTTAGGACATTACAATCCATTATTGCCATTTTGGAGACAACGGTTTCGCCGGATACTAGTTATAGAATTCGGGCTTGGGAAGATAGCGAGCAGACATAGGCGTCGTCATCTGTCGTTGACCCAGGCCGTGACTCGTCAGGCGTATTATTTTTTTTTAAGAACCGGCCGTTTATTGACCTGAAGGGTCTTTCACCATGCATATACATGAGCAAGTAGGTTCCCCCTTGATAGGCTTTGTCACATAATCCAAGGATTTTGGCACTGCTCCTGCCCCCAGCTCCTCTATGTTATCTTTTAACGCCGAGTGAGATTCTTCGTTATTTAGCGATGAATGAGAGATCATGTGGCAACTTGCCACCTAATCTTTGGGTTCTTCTGACGAGTCATCTCCGTCATCATTGTCGTTATCTCCACTTTTAAGGATATGGTTGAGAAACTCTTGAAGTGTAACCGAGGTTCGCGCTTTCTGGTTATATTCTTCCAGCGCGTCAATATGTTTTTGCAGGTCCGTACGCTCGTCAGGCTGCGCGGGCTTCTTGGTCTTCTTCTTTTTCTTCGAAGACTTTGACGGCTGGTCCTGGGTGTTCTACCTATCGCTACCAGTTCTCGGTGTTGGGTGCGGTTTCAGCATCTCTTCAATAATCTCTGGCTCTAGCGGGCTTTTCCACCTGATCGCAGGACATGTTTGAAGATCCTTCAGCATTTTCTTGGTCTTAACCGAAAGAATAACTTTCCATGGAGCTTCCTCTACAAATGAGCATGATGCCCCCGGCGTGTCCACCTTTTTAGGAGCGTGCTGTTGTGGCGGGTTTACCCTCCTGTTTTCAGACAACGCGAACTTACCCTGTTGGTACTGGTCTTCAACCCAGTTTTTGAAGACGTAGCAATCTTCGATTGGGTGACCCAATAATCTGTGGTAGGGACGATAATTAGGATGGTTGACGTCACCAGGTTGCGATGGGTGTCTCGGATCCAGCAGAGTGATGAGCCCGTTGCGCACTGTTGGAGTTAGTGCCCTCAGAGTCAATTATTGGATCACAGGCACGTGATTACAATGATTGAGGGAGGACCTATCCCGGTAGGACAGTCTTACTCGTGATGATAGTATGCTATCTGGTTTATCTTTATCATCGTGTACTGCTTTAGGTGACCTGACATGTCGCTATTACACGTTGATAGAGCCCCTAGGATTCTTGCTTCACTGCCAGCAGTATGATGGCGATCATATACGTGGGAGCTGGTAGTCTATAAGCACATCCTTAAAAGGTCCCTAGTCGTAGGAGTTTCGAGACAGGGCATCGATACTCCATTAGTAGACTAGTGTATACAGTCGAGACCCCGACGAGGGGCGGTGGCCGGTCTCACAAGCCACCGGTGTCTGTTGGTTCACCTAAGATGTATACAGGTGCTCATTGGGTTATGAGTACACCAGACAGGACTCGCCGGGAACCTGCTAGTTGGGCTTATACCTGATGTCAGATAGCAGTTCCCTGGTGACATGTGTACAGGTTAGTTCATCGACCTGAGGATCGTCATTTGTCTCGTGTGAGTTCCCACTGTGCTTTGATTACTACCCTACCACGGCTCAAAGGAGTCGTGCAAACAGGTTTTAGTTGGGTACAGTCCCGAGCCACATGGAGGCAGTGAGCGGATCTGCAGGGGTTCGTCTCTCCCGGTATTGGGGGTGAGGTCGCGCTGTGTCTAGGAGAGCCATTACGCAAAGCCCTCGGCCGAGGCAGGAGATTTACTGGTAGGTATTCCAGTAGTATCTCAGGGCGTTCTGGGCTACACTCCGACACGACTTGTACCGCTTTTGGGGGTCTGACTTTTACCAACCCCCTAGGCCCGCCATGCGATACTCATAGACGAACGGACCGGACTGTATGGATATTGTCACTGACAGGCTCAGTAGGGTGTCAGGATGAGTTCGCTCATCGACGTCCCTTTTGGTCAATAGCTGGTGGCCCGTCACGTATTGGCTTATACCTCTGACGTGCCAGTGGTTAAATCCACAGCCATAGTATTGACGAGTCTTTAGAGTCCACCACACTTACAGTTACTCAAGCTTTCGGGCGAAACGCTGTAGAGGCCGTATGGAGATATGGCAGGGTCCGATCAGATACGTGCGGTATTGCACGGATCAGGATCGGACAGTTTTGTACTTGTGGCCGTATAGTTATATGGCACGGTTCGATCAGACACGTGCGGTATTGCACGGATCAGGGTCGAACGGTTTTTACTAGCCGGCTTTGGTTTAAGCCGGTCCTAGTTTAGTACAGTGTAGATTTTGTCTCATTGCATTTGTATCCGGACGGAATACAGATGCGGGTGTGTATGCACAGTATCGGGGTTTTCCTGTAATTTATTACGGGACCAGTTTTCTGGAGTTGCCAGTTTGCATTCCGTCCCGGCCGGTTTTCCTTTGTTCTTTCCCGGCCGGACTTTTCCGATGGAGGGGGTTGTTTGCAGTTTTGCAAATAACTTTTGGTGGAGGTTTTATTTGTAAGATGTTTTATTATGAAAGCATCTTTTGATACCTTTCTTATCCATCTTTATCATTTGCTTTTTGTTGATGAGATAGGATTAGGATTGATTTCATGTTGATGTGAGATTGTTATGATGAGGTTTGGATAAGGTCACCTTTCTTTTGCTCCTACACTCACCTCCCTTTGGATGATGTTTTTTCATTCCTCCACCATTCTCATTCTCACTTGATGAAATGGATGATAAGTTCTTCATGAGAGAAAAAGAAAAGAGAGAAAAGAAGAAAAAGAAAAGAAAGAAAGAAAAAGAATGAGAGAGTTCATCTTAGTTTTGGGAGTAATTCTTCATCTCCTTCTTCTTCTTGTTTTGGAAAAATGAAAGCACCATTTTTCCTAATCCCATTCCTCCATCATGGCAACTACAAACCCTAAAAAGAGACAAGCATCTTCTACACTACATTCTACAGCACATCTTGAGCATGTCGAGTTGCCGGCTTCATGCTCGAGTTGCCTCGGTATTGAGGCGGGAGCCCGTAAAAGACGAAGGCGACGTGGTGCCCTTTCCGGCAAGGAGGCGACGATATGGAGTCTACACTTTCCGCGGGAGATCGGGGCGATGATGAGAAGACCGGAGGACCGGATCTCTTGGTATACTTCTCTTCCAATCTCTTGTTAGCTAGCGTAGGTTAATGGTTAACGATCCGGGTTTTCTTTGTCCGCGGTAGCGCCGGTTTCCGAGTAAGGAAAAATTTTAATTCCGCAATTTGGCCTCGAGTAAGACGGCCGGGGCGCTGCCGTGGCGCAACACGCACTGCCAGTTCGAACAGTCTCCTTGTTTTATCCTGAGGGAATGAGAAAGGACGTCTCAACTTCTCATCGTGGGATCGCGGCTTGTTGCTTTGGCGAGCAACCGGTATCGAGCCACTCGGTTATTGTTGAGCGTTGGCGACGAAGGTTGCTTTCCCTTTGCCTTTTTCATTTCGAGGCTCCGTCTTTGAGGAGAACGGCCTATGGCCCATCTGATCCATTTGGGCTAGCTTGTCGATCAAGGCCTGGAAATTGGTCGGCTTGAAGAACATCATGAATTGGGAAATGGTTGCCTGAGGGTAAAGGGTCCCCACGAACATGCCCATGACAAGAACTTCCTCTATGCGTTGTTCGTATTTCTACCATAGGTTCCGCCACCGGATTGCATACTGAACCCATGTTTCTCCCGGCTTCACCCTAGCATTAATCAATGCCGTGATTGGGGTGCATTCGCTAGCGCTTGCAAAACTCTGGGTGAATAGCAATTCCATCTCCGTAAAAGTTTTGACGGAGTCGTTGGGAAGCTCTAAATACCATTCGAATGCCGTCTTCGCCAAGCTGCCAATGAATTGGCGAAGCGGTAGCTTATCGTCACCTCTAGTGTTGCCGTACAGAGCCCTGAACTGAGCGACATGTTGATGGGGATTGCCTGTCCCCTTATATATGTGGAACTTAGGAATCGTGTATCCTGGTGGGTACTTAATCTGATCGCACCAGCTTGGATATGGTCGTCCAGTTCTGACGACTTGGCCAGCGGCTTCGTTCACTTGATGAGCTCGTATCTGTTGAGCTATATAATCATTGAGCGCAGCATTCGAGATTGTTTCCTCCTTTGCAGCTGAAGAGGCCGGAAGAGGGTTTGATGTCTCCCCTCTATCGTCTTCAATTATTACTGGAGGATCTTCGGCTGGGTGGTCTGGCTGGATCATCATGCCCACCATATCTTCGAACAATAGCGCCATTTGTTTTATGTTGGCCGCTTGTTCCGCGGTGTCATGACCCGAAAAGTACGGAGCGTGACTGGCACTTAAATTACGAAACGTCTCGAGACGTACGTAATCTAAGTAAGCCAAAGCCTAGAAATAAAAACCAATTAAAGCAATAGAGTGAAGGAAAACCAATTAATTGAAAGTGATTTTTATCAAATAAGTCGCATCAAGCCTTTTTAAAAGCAACATCCATTTTTCCGAAAATTTCGGCAGAGTCTCCTTTGTAAATATTGGCCCAAAACGGGTACAAAACAGGAATATATGTATAATATGAAATAAGGCATCCCCAAGCAAGAGCTAGCTCTTCGCCAAAGCGGACTCAAAATCACACGTAATATAAATCATCACCGTGCAAAGTAAGCATAAAAGGAACAAGTAGTAAAGCATCATGTCGGCTCAAGTGAGCTCGACCCCAGAGAAATAACATAAAAGTAAAAGTCTCACTGTCTCATCTCTAAGTTGCTAATACAATAATACAAGTGGTAGATACGGTAGATGGAGTACACTAGATACAATAACGATACAAAGTGGCAACAAAATAACCCCGCAACCTACCTACGAGCAATGCTGCGAGTCCAAGCAAAAAGGAGCAAAAGAAGAGGTGCGCCCGCCGCTACTGTGCTGACGGGTCGGACCTGCAAAACACTATGGCACGACGAGGGTGAGTTGCCAACTCGTGAGTAATAAGTAACATCTAATAAGGTTATCGTAAGCATGCACACAATTTCGTCACAGCCTACATATACTAATATGATGTGATCTAATAATATGTATGCAACATGAATGCAATAAACAACACAAGATTTGAATATGATTAACATGGGAAATCTGTATTCTTATCTCATTAAACTTCTGTAATTTAGCTATAGTTTCATCAATGAAATCAATATAAATCCGTGTCAAGCAACGATACCAAATATGAATATCTTATTTATTATACCGGGCTCCGGCAATCCGGACTGGCCCATAAATCAGATCTCGGGCTCCGGCAATCCAGACTGGCCCATATATATGATCTCAAGACTACGTCGGTATCCTCCGGATATCCGCCACATCACAAATAACCGGTCAGTAGTGCTCCTCTGCCGGGATCAACGCCATCATCTGCGACCATCTTGCCCCGGGGTACCGCATCGGGTCCACCATGCGCCCACAGAAGATTCCTCCTCCTCCTCGAATCGGGTGTATGATACTGCTCAAGCACCGAGAAATCTCATGGTGGACAATATATACATCATATCACGAGAAAACCGCAACTTACATTTTTAAAATGGTAATACATTTTCAAATCATTGCGGTTTCTCCAAATCCATAAATCTCATAAATACGGAAATCCTCGAGAAAATCATAATACATGAATGTCTATGATATTGACAATATGAAATGCGATGCGGAGCTAGAAAACTATGCATGAACAATGATGCAATAAGATATGTGCATATGACTAGCAATCCTACGTATCCATATTGATGAATTAAAAATATCAAATGCAGGTTTATTAATCAATAATTGGCGCAAGTGATAAAATACGGATTTAAACAAGTTATAAAGTGTTCGTGGCATAGCAATTACCAAGACGTGTGTCCCCATGAATAGTGCCCGTGCAGCATAAACCAATGGTAATAGTGCGAGTGTCCTATGAGGTGCTATCGCAATGTGTGTGTGTGTGTGTGTGTGTGAGTGTGTGTCAAATGATGCAATGTAACGGGATGATTAACTAGGAACTATTCATAAGTATAAGTGCTAAACGAGATTCTAACTATCGGGCGTCTTGCGCCATGTTCCCCGCCGGAAGGCACGACCGGGATGTTGGGACGTCCTGGCCTGAATTTCGAGGGCAGATGCTATTTGGTGCTATCCGTCCACCTCTCCGAAGATGCCAAGTTGATTTATGACACCATATATCGAAGGTTTAAACGGATGCGGCCAATGTAGCAGACTTCGTCAGATTCCCCCTCGTTGAGGGATTTTTTGATTGTGGGGACACTCTTCCCTACAGGCGTAATCCCCTACAGTTAATTACGCTACCGCATCATGGTAACCACTTTCTCCTTCTCCAGATGCTCACTTCATGTCGTGTGTGTTTGTTTTATTTTTGGTTGCCCGTGGATTGTATACGAAGACTAATTTATGTTGTCGCCCGTAGGGCGTGGATTAGTCCAAATCTATATTTTCTTAAATTTGGGTTTGGGGTTGGGTTTAAGGATGCGTTAGTCTCATTTGAGACTAAGATCAACTTAAATGTTTGTTAAGGATAAGTTAGTCTAATTTTAGACTAAGATCAACTTAATGGGATCGTTTAGATTCAACAAAAGAGCATTTGGATTCTATTGTTTTAGTTTAGGGACTTTGCGGTCCATAATTAGTTTAAGGACATTACGGTCCAAGGTTAAGGACATCATAGTCCATGGGTTTAAGGACCCCGCAGTCAAAGATTAAAGACATCATAGTCCATGGGTTTAAGGACCCCACAGTCCGTGGAATGTTTGGTTATCGGGACCCGTCACCTCTCTGAAGGCGTTGAAGGATTACAACGACAAATATCAAAGGAGTGAAGAGATGTACCCTTGAACCAATACTGGTTGGGATCTGTAGTCCAATTTAGGACTAAGATCAGAGATTTATGAGCACATGGGCTCAATTAATCTGAATGAGGGGATTATGGCCAATTTGGGCTCAGCACACTCAGTTAAAATGTTAAACATTTGACAATGATGAGTATTGATTTAAGTTCTGACAATATTTTATGTCTTCTATTGAATGCTGAGCATTCATTATAGCTCTGAACTTTATTTATAGAACAATTTATGTTCTTTTAGCGCACACGTGAGGAGCGCGTGGCGCGCTTGGCGCCAGTCAAAGAGCGCGGAGCGCTTCTTCTGGGTAGCGCACATGTGAGGAGCATATGGCGCACTTGGCGCTAAGCGCCAGATAATGGGCGCATTGCGCCAGTTTATGAGCACAAAGCACTATTTGTTCAGTGGCGCACACGTGAGGAGCACGTGGTGCGCTTGGCACTGAGCGCTAGCCCAAGAGCACAAAGCGCTATCTGTTAAGTGGCGCACACGTGAGAAGCATGTGGTGCGCTTGGCGCCAGTCCAAGAGTTCAAAGCGCTAGTTTATGAGTGCAAAGCGCTATTTGATCAGCTTTATGATCTGAGAAATGAATTCTTATTTATAAGAGACTTTGTCTCAAGATTCTAAGAACAAAGTTCTTATTTTGTAGAAGATATTTCAATCTCTTATTTTGATGAAAGGTTTTGCCTTTATGGATCTGTGATCCTAAGAGAATTGACTTATTCTCCCCCTTTTATTTTATAATAAGATGTCCATGATCTCCTTGTATAAAAGACCTTAGTCTTATGGATTTATGATCTGTGAGAAGAATTATGTTCTTCTTCTTATTTTATGGTGAGATCCTTTAATCTCTGTTGTGAAAGACCTTGGTCTTATAGATCTATGATCTTAAAGAAAGAAGTGAATTCTTCTTTTTAATATGAGATGATTTCATCTCTCTGTTTATTTTTACCATGAAAAAAATCTTCTTCTTCTACCGAGAGCTTAGCTCTTCTTTCTGAGATTTCTCAAAGTTTGTGGGGGGTTCCTCTATATGAGACTTGAAGCCTTGGAGCCTTTATATAGGGCAAGCTGATTTGTTCAATCGGTTAAGGAGATCTTTTCTTCAATTGATTTGGGGATTTTCCTACCGTTGGATCTTTAATCCAAGGGCTTCTGATTTACATAAGGCAAATTTCTTGTTTTTAACAAGATTAGGAAATCTTTTCCATACAAAATTTATTCTATATTTTGGTGATTTTTAATCACCTTTGGATCATTGATCCAACGGTGCTCTGATTTGCAGAGCACAATCTTCTTGTTTGGAAAGATTATAAGGAATCTTTTCTTAACAGAATTTTATTCTGGTTAAATGATAAGTTATCATCTTTATTGGATCTTTGATCTGACGATGGGGAGCTTTTAGTTCCAGCGCTAGCGCACCCATGCTTTGCATGTGGTGTGCTGCTTAGAGTGCAGCGCACACGTGCTTTGCACGTGGTGCGCTGCTTAGGGTGCAGCGCTCTTAGCGCTAGCGCACATGTGCATTGCACGTGGTGCGCTGCTTAGGACGCAGCGCATTTGGCGCTAGCGCACACGTGCTTTACACATGGTGTGCTGCTTAGGGCGCAGCGCACTTAGCGCTGCTATGAAGCGTTGCTTCATTTTGAAATTTGAATTTTGAACAGAGTTTTGCTCTGATTGGGAGAAACAAATGCCCCCCACCATTGCACTCACATGGCCTACATGTGAGTGCAGCAGTGGCAGCATCTGTTCCCTTGGATCAACTCAGAAGTTGAAACGGCATCTCAGTGTCTATAAATAGGACCCTTGGTCCTTGAGATGATTTCTGTTCATCTTCTTACTTTCTGAGAATTTTTATTCTCCCTCAGAGCATAGCTCTTCATCTTAAAAATTTTCTTAAGGACAGAACTCTGTCAAAATTTAGGTAAAGATTAAATCTTTTAATAATCTAGGGTTTCACCCATTAACAAAGTTTTGCTCTTCATAAATCTTTGATCTAAAGAAAACCCTTTTAGGGTTTCATTAACAGAGCTTTTCTCTCTTGGAATCATAGATCTAAAGAGATCTTTCTTGGGGTTTCTTAACCCATTAATGGAGCTTTTTTAGATCATAGATCTTCAAGAAAACCTTTGTAGGGTTTCTCAATAGAGCTTTGCTCTCGTTAGATCTTAGATCTTAAGAGATCCTTTTCAGGGTTTCTTAATCCATTAACAGAGCTTTACTCTTTTCAAATCATATAGATTTATTAATCTTTCATAAAGAACTCTTAAAAGTTTGTTCATGGATCTCAAAGATCATTTTATTCCATTAAAACTTTACTTTAAGCTCTCTGATGGGTTATTCCATCATTTTTTCAGAGCAAGTCTGTTAGAATTTGAATTTTATTCCTTCATCATTAGAATCTGACAGGTGTCATTCTATCATAGAGCACTGCTCTCATGGGGAGATTTACTCCTCTGTACGAGGGGTTCTCATTGAATGAGAATCAATTGAGGATTTCCTCATTTAATGACAGTCTCATCAAATGATGAGACTGTTTTTATTAATGATGAACTGTCATCTAGATTATGTGGGTCCCCTTTGGTCCCTTTTCACTGCATTGCAGTATGGTAAAGATTTAAAGTACCTAATGACAGAACTTAAACTGTAGCATTGACGGCTGAAAATTTGTTCTTTTCCCCGCAGGTACTATGTCTTTCGACACTTCCTTCCTGTTTGCCCGTTCGGAAGGCGGATTCCCCGAAGCGCCCGTAGACCGAGAGGTTTTTGCGCTGATCAAAGACCATAACCCGGAGCACAAGAATCTTCATATATGGGGAACATGGTACAACCAAATCATCAGGGGTCGGCGGAGCTTTTCTTGCGCGACAACTTCGGAACCCATTTTGGCGATCCCTTATACAAATGCACCCCCGATAAACTATACTGTGGAGGAGGTGAATTGGACTTCAAAGGGACTTCTTCGGCCTTCTATGGCCGCAATACCCGTGCAGCCACCGGTGGCTTTGGACACTCTAGGGCGGCGCATATGTCAGGGCAAGTCGCGCCCTTGGGGACAGCCATACAACATAGGACTAACTCCCCGTCACCCGGCCGGATATCTGCAGTGGGCCCGATACATCTTATCGGTGAAGAAGTCACAGCTGCTGAGGCTCGGGTTGTACCCTGCGATCTATGCTTCTTTGTTCGAGTATTCTGCACCTTCTACATGGTGGGTTAAGGCATTTTTAGAGCAGTGGAACATTCCGACCCACACCTTCCTCTTATTGGATCGAGAAGTCTCCGTTTCTTTAGAGGAATTTGTCGAGGTCTCTGGTTTACCCGTTAGGGGAGGAACATTACAAGGAGTTGTTTCCTCCGGATGAGTATATTTTTTCTACCAAATCAGTGGTAATGGGTCTTACCCCAGAGAACGCCATTCAACACCAATTCCCAAGTTTGATAAAGGTATTGAATATCTATGATAGGCTCTTTCTCGAATTCGGAGGCCGCGAGATTAATTTTACGGAATTTATCGCTCGTTTTCTTCATACGGAAGTACTGTCGAAGGAAGCCGCGAAGTTCGCCAAACTTGACGATCCTTTTGGCTTAAGTTTAGGCAACCTGCCGACGGCGGAGGTGGATCAGAAGAATTTCTTTCTCCCTGGCACCCCGGTCATCCCTTTTGCAGAGCTAGCAGCTCCTGGGATCGACGAAGAAACGTTCTTTTTGGAGTTTCTCAGGTTATGGCTGAGCTAGTTTGCGCTTCCGATGCACCCTTGCCGTATGAGGTCGTCTGTCTTCTACCCAACACATCGAATAGTTTCTGGGATACAAGTGGCCGTCGAGATTGCTGGGTTAGCCCACTTGTATCACGGCCTCAACTTGGCAGCGGATACTACTGAGCCAGGGGTGCAGCCTACCAACTTCTCAATGCACTATTTCACCTTGTGGCTCGAGTTGCACGTGCTTGGCATCTTCAGTATCCACAGAAGACTTTCCTTTTATGACAGATGTAAGTTCCCTCAGATAATGCGGCTAGTCGACGCATCCATCGTAAATCCGACACCGCAGGAAGCTAGGGGTTTGCTCCTTCGTCCACGTACTGTTGGAGATGGTATGTCCTTCACAGATAAAATTTTGACCGTCGGCCAGGAATCCGCGAAAATGGTGCTGCCATTGCAGGACATTTTTAAAGACGGGGCATCTGTCTTAAAAGCTCGGGAGATTCTCCATCTAAACTCCATCAGGCCGGGCTTTCTTGTATTTAGGCATAATGATGTGGCGTTGTTCATGTGATACAACCCGCATCATTTTGCCCAACAGTTAAGCTACAATCAGGGCGTCCTTCTTGAGGCTTTCTTGGCAGAACCCGCTGCTACCGAAGAGGGTATCCGGAGCACGCTGCATCATTTTATGCACCTAAACACAGGGTACAGCTTCTTCATTAGTGAACCGAGCTGTGTTCCGAAGGCCCTGAACGTGTATGCGACGTGGTATCAACATTCGATGGGCGCCATCATTAGGGAAGAAAAGCGATTGCTGCTTGATCGTAAGGGCACTGCCCCGGCTAGTAACCCTGCTATTCCTTTGAAGCAACGGACCATTGTTCGTCCTCCCTTGAGGGAAGCTGCAATGGCTGTTGCGCCACATGATATGCCTGAGCTACCGATACCCCGTGCTCCCATTGAAGGGTCGGCTGTGGCGTCTCCTGAGTCCGGCTTGGATGTGGAGCTTGGGACTCGCCGCCCGAAGTTGCCCGCTAAACGCAAGCTCGTGTTACCGGCGGCCGGTACTCGCTCGCAGAAGAAGAAGTCAATTCTTTCTGCAGACGTTGTACTCAGCCAGGAGCCTCATGCTTCTTACAGCGAGGGCCTGAGCGAATATATGACCAATGAGGGTCTATTCACGGCACCAGATGATACAGATCTGAAGGCTGCCATCGCAGCTTCCGAGCGACTAGCTAGCTACAAAGCAGGACTAATCATCCTCGCCGAGTCAGATAGTCTTCAGTCCTAATTTTTTTGTGGTTGCATTATATTTTTATTATCGTATTTTGACTGACACTTTTTCTTCAACAGGCGTTTCCACTGAAGAGGCTCTCGCGGCTTCCCTCAAGACTTTTGAGGGAAAGAAAGGCTTCGAGCTTCGCTGGGTCTTGGTATATTTCGGCTCATTATGCCCTTATTCCCTTTTCCTTTATGAATAGTCTGACCCCTTTTTCATCTTATCGCAGGGACTACTTCGACCCAAGTTATCCCAAGCGCCGTGCCAGCCTCGCAGGGTGGTGTGGAAACGCTTCCAAGGCCGGCTACTGAAGTCCCAGCTTCCCCAGTATTGCCAAAAGAGGCTTTACTTAAACAACCAATAACGAACGCCATAACGGCTCCAGAGGTAGCTCCTGGCGTGGACGATGACGTCTTCTTGACGGAGGTTCTAAGAAGATCAGCTCTCACGGCCCAGGCGGAAAGGAACCGTAGGAAGCGTTCAGCAAGAGAACGTAACGCCGCCTTGGCCGTAGGTGCAGGCTCAAGCGCTGCTTCCCCTGTCCCTGCTTCTTCAGAGGGTGCTCCGGACGCCCTGTCTACCGCTCATAGACAGGCAGTACGCGCGGCTCGGGAAGCGATTGAAAAGCCGTCCGAAGGTAACGTAACACTAGGTCGTTTTTTCAGAATTTGATCTTCACATTCTTATATATTTTACCCTGCTGGGCCGAGTCATGGTGAAGAGGTGGCGGGTGAGATGACGGCAACCACTGAGCCCGAAGCGACTACTCTTTCCCAGGAGTCCGGGACTGCTCCAATTGCCGCTCTTTCCACCTACGGTTCCCTGCCATCGTCTGGCGTCGCGAATGTCATGACGGCTCTTGTGGAATTAGGGGACGAATCCATGGGTGGCGAAACTATCCCCCCGATTGAGATCGAAGAAGTCGTGGTGCATGGTGATGCTTCCGTCACAGTTTTGGCTAATGACCAGTCTGGTAGGTATCGGGTCGCTGTATTTTTTCGTTTTGCAACCGCTTCTGATGACATCTTGTTCCTTTTGAATGTAGGTGTGGTGAGCGCTGAGGTTGTGTCACCTGAAGAAGCACCACCAGCTGCCACTCTGACGGTCGCTGCCCCTTCGTCTCCTCTTATATCTTCTCAAATGTTGGAAGGTATGGGTTTGTAATTAATTTAAATTAGAGGAAACATCTTCCGTGTACTGACCATGTATCATCGTGATCTTGCAGGAGTTCTCTTTGATCGCCTATATCAGGTGCTGAACCCACACTTCCCCTTCCAGTCGGAGCTTAGTTTGCCCATGGTGCCGGTGAGTATCTTTTCTGACCGACGTCCTTTCTTTTCTTTAACGGGCAGTAATGTCGTTACTAATTCTTCTTTGCATTACTTGTATCCTTACAAATTGAAGGAGGGGACGAGGGTATCGTCGCGCCACCGGTACTCCTAGCTCTGCCCCCTGTTGCAGCCGGTATAGTAAACTCCATTGTTCATGTACCTTATCTATTTCTTGAGCCGTCATTTGACTATGATTTGTTTTGCAGCGGTGACACCGACTCCAGCTCCATTCGAGTCTCAAATCATAATGCCAGTAGGGCTCTTTTCCAGACGTCCATCTTCAAAAGGCACCATGACCAGTCTACGTATGTTGAGCGATTACATCGAGGAGCTTGACGCGGATGCCCCTACATTCGCTGCAGATTTTGCTTCCGAGGTTAATCTAATGCTGGCGACGCTTGTGAACTTTCATAATGAAGGTGTCGTTGAGTCTTGGGTTAACCACTGCAGATTGAGGTCTTCCTGCATGAGCTTGAGCTTAGGCGTCTTGCTCCTGAGATTCAGGCTTTGAACTCCCAGCGGACTGCATGGATTGAGCACGCGGACTGCATGGATTGAGCAAAGCATGCCCTTCCTCTGCCATTTTGAGCAAGAAGCAACCTTGAGGCAAAAGAAATGCGAGGAGGCTTTGGAAGAATCTTCCCGGCTGCGCGCCCAAGTTGAAACAAATGCCACGCAACTAAGAGCCGTCTTTGACAACTTGCAGCGATGTATTTCGGACGGGCTGGTATTGAGGCGGAAACTTGACTTTATTGAGCGGGTTACGCAGAGTCGCGAAGCTGCCCAATGGAAAATCGATCAGAAGGTTTCATCGTGCTTGCAGCAAAGGGATCGAATTAAAGCAGAGCTGGCCGCGGCGGCCGATCATGAGAAGGCGTTGAAAGGAGTGCGAGAGCAGCTAGCTAATTTATTGAGAACGCTTCCTTCTCAGTAATTGTTTTGTATAAATTGAACACTTGTAATTTTTTTTGAATAACATGTATCCATTTTTTATTCTTTCATATGATTCAACTTGTACTTGATTGAATTCATGAATAAAAGCTACACGTTTTTGTTCTACTGTTGCTTTCTTCTTTTGTTGTGTCGTTGCCGTATGATTTTAGCACGTGTGGCCTGTATATAATAAGTGAACATTTCATCTTAGCCTCCTTGTAGGGTAGAGATGGCTTAGGAAGCAGGTTCAGGTCTGCTGCCTAATACTTCTCAACTTTATAAACCGTGAGGGTCTCATAAAGACTTTTCTCCCTGCGAGTCGAGAGGATCTCGTAGGTGTATTTTCTCCTTAGGAATCGTGAGGATTCCTAAGTGTGTTTTCTCTTGAGAGTCATGAGGATCTCACAAGAGAATTTTCTCCTTACAAGTCGAAAGGACTCGTAAGTGGTTGCTTCCTTTCTTGTCGATATTTGACTCAGGAGAGTGTGGCCTGTAGAAAATCTACCTTGACCTTTCCGCGAGACAATGATGGCTTGGGAGACAGGGTTAGGATCTGCCACCCAAGACTTTTCAACTTTACGGGCCGTGAGGGTCTCATAAAGACTTTTCTCCCTACGAGTCGAGAGGATCTCGCAGGCGTGGTTTCTCCTTAGGAATCGTGAGGATTCCTAAATACGTTTTCTCTTGAGAGTCGTAAGGATCTCACAAGAGAATTTTCTCCTTACAAGTGGAAAGGACTCGTAAGTGATTGATGAGTTGACTTGCTTCCGAATCAAAGAATTGCTTTAACGGGGAAGTCAAGGGTTGACCTTATCAGCATTTCATGAAGTCAGGGGTCGACTTTATCCGCATTTCACGGAGTCAAGAGTTGACCTTATACGCATTTCACGGGGTCGGGAGTTGACTTTATCCGCATTTCACGGAGTCGGGGTTGACTTTATCCGCATTTCACGAAGTCGGGAGTTGCTCTTTATCCGCATTTCACGGAGTTAGGAGTTGACTTTATCCGCATTTCACAGAGTCAGGAGTTGACTTTATCCGCATTTCACAGAGTCAGGAGTTGCTCTGGACGTTTCCCACGGGGTCAGGATTGACATTAGCCGTGTTCCACGGGTCCAGGAGGTGCTATGGGCGTTTTCCACAGGGTCAGGATTGACATTAGCCGTGTTCTACGGGACCAGGAGGTGCACTGGGCGTTTCCCACGGGGTCAGGATTGACATTAGCCGTGTTCTATGGGACCAGGATTTGCTCTGGACGTTTCCCACGGGGTCAGGATTGACATTAACCGTGTTCTACGGGACCAGGATTTTCTCTGGGTGTTTCCTACAGGGTCAGGATTGACATTAGCCGTATTCTACGAGACCAGGATTTGCTCTGGGCATTTCCCACGGGGTCAGGATTGACATTAGCCGTGTTCTACGGGACCAGGATTTGCTCTGTCGGTTGTCTGCGAACCGTCGAGGTTTGGAACAGGGACTTTGCCATGGCTCCAAGGTAGATTGCCGCGTCTGAATCCTACTGGAATGAGGAGGAATGTTGTTGGTGATCTCTAGGCTGTCTGTGAACCGTCGAGGTTTGGCTTCTTTTTCTGATGGAGCCTGGTGGGTAGGTATGGTTCCTTCTTTATTTGTGCCCCTGGATTGTATATAGGAATGGATGTGATCTCACCTGTAGGGCAAAAAGTTTCATTTTATATATTTTTCTTTCCGCGATGCTCTACCATTTCAGCTTTTATATCGCGAAAGCCGCGATTGCCCAATCATTTCGGCTATTTTTCGCGGTGCCCAATCATTTCGGCTATTTGTTTTATTCACTCGCTGCTTTTTATTGCGAGTTGCCCAACCATTTCGGCTATTTCGTATGCATACATTTTTACTTGCTGATTTTGTTGCAAGTTGCCCCATCATTTCGGCTATTTCGTATGCATTTGTGGCTCGCTGGTTTTTTACTGCGAGTTTTGGGATTTGATACCGATTTCGGTATCAGCATCGCTACTACTGGGATATTACCAGAAGCGAATCATCATTTGCCTCTGTCGATATCGAACAAAGGTGGCTTAGCAAACAATGTTAAGATCCTGTCGACTAAGGCTTTTGACTTCATGAGCCATAAGGGTCTTATAAAGGTATTTCTCCCTACGAGTCATGAGGATCTCGTACGTGCGTTTTCTCCTTAGGAATCGTGAGGATTCTTAAGTGAATGGTCTCTTATAAGTCGTAAGGATCTTATAAGAGTGTTTTCTCCTTAGAAGTCGAGAGGACTTACAAGTATCGTTCGCCATATGAGCATATCCCCAGTCTCTGGTGGGACTTTGTTAGGGAAATGTTTATTTGTGCCCGTGGATTGTATACAAGGGTCAACATTGAACCGCTTGTAGGGCAGTCTGTGGGTCGTGATGGCTTAAGAACAGGTTCAGATCCATGTAGCTTAAGGATTTTGAACCCTATGAGCCGTGAGGGTCTCAAAAAGGAATTCTCCTTACGAGTCGTGAGGATCTCATAAGTGTAATTTCTCTTTAGGAATCGTGGGGATCCCTAAGTGTGTTTCTCCCTTGTGAGTCATAGGGATCTCACGCAGGTATTCTCTCCTCACAAGGTCGAGAGGACCTTGCGAGTGTCTTTTAACGAGATTGCGCCCTTTTGGGTTTTCACAAAACTCACCAATAGCCCTGCTGTTTTTACTCATGGAGCCCTTTCGGATTTTCATCCGTGCCCATCTCGCTTATGGACATACCGTTTTCCCCTTTTTTGTGTCAGCTTTGGGATGCTGCAGTCCGTAGTAGTAGTTTACCGACGTCTCGGTCAATAGCTAGTTTTAGGAAATAGTGGTCCATCGTTAGTTTAAGGACGTTTCGGTCCGATAGTAGTTTATAGACGTCTCGGTCAATTGCCAGTTTTAGGACATAGTAGTCCATCGTTAGTTTAAGGACGTTTCGGTCCAATAGCCGACTACTACTTATAGAGTTTGGTCTTAGGAAGATAGCGAGCGGACATAGGCGTCGTCATCTATCATTAAGCTAGGCCGTGACTCGTCAGGCATAGTATTTTTTTAGGAAGCGACCGTTTATTGGCCTGAAAGGTCTTTCACCATGCATGTCCATGAGTAGATAGGCTCCACCCTAGTAAACTTTGTCTATGATGTACGGGCCTTCATAGTTCAGCTCGAATTTCCCCTATTTGGCACAATTGGGGATCATAGGTCTTTTGACCACTAGCACGAGTTCGCCTTGGCGGAATATTCTCGGCCTAGTTAATCTTTCGTATGAGCACGTCATCATTGCTTTGTAATCTTCCAAGCTTTGCTGCGCCATGAGCCGGGTTTCATCAAGGGCGTCGAGCTCCTCAAGCCGGAGGTGGGCATTTTCTTCGTCTGTTAGCTCGTAATGAACCGCCACTCATAGTGAGGGTAACTCTATCTCCAAGGGGAGTACCGCTTGAGTGCCGAATACTAATGCATACGGCATTGTGTTTGTGGCCGTTTTGAAAGTAGTTCGGTATGCCCGGAGAATATCATACAGTCTCTCGTGCCAGTCCTTTTTATTTTTGTACACCGTCTTTTTCACGATCTTCATCAAGGTCTTGTTGAAAGTCTCAGCTAGACCGTTAGCTCGGGAATTGTAGACCGAAGAGTATCTCCAGTCTATATTATACTGTTGTGCAAAGCGGCTGATCTTGTGGCTTCTATAGGCTAGCCCGTTATCGAAGATAATCCGTCGCGGAGTGCCGAAACGATAAATGACGTGTGTCTTGAAGAAATGGAGGATATTCTCCGTCTTCACTTCTCTTAGTGGTACTGCTTCTGCCCACTTGGAGAAGTAATCAGTTGTTGCCAAAATGAATCGATGTCCTTTGGACGATGCTGGTTCGATGGGCCCGATTATGTCGGTTCCCCACATTTCGAACGGCCAGCTAGCCACCGTCGGATGTAGCGGATTTGGATGCTTGTGGATAAAGTCCCCATGAATTTGGCACGAGTGGCATTGCTTCGCGTATTCAAGACAGTCTTGGATCATTGTGGGCCAATAATAGCCCATCCTTTTGATCTTCAGCTTCATCTTCGGCCCGGCTTGGTGAGAACCGCAGAGTCCGTCGTAAGTTTCTTGGACAACTCTCCTTGCCTCTTCTGGCCCCAGGCATCTTAGCCATAGAGAATCAAATGATCTCTTATACAGAGTATCATTGGCAAAGGCGAAGGATAGAGCTTGTTTCATGAGCTGATGTTTTGAGGACGCGTCTTCAGGTGTTCAACGGGATTTGAAGTAGTCTATAAAGACTTCTCTCCAATCCTTAGCCTTTTCCTGGTCCTTTATTTGAAGAGCCATTTGCTCAGTCGCTCCTTTTTCTTCGGATGACTCTGGAGATATTTCTACCGATGCAAGAACCCGACGGCTTTGCACAACGATCCTCACGTCATCGAGGTTTTCGTCAGCCAGCTCTTTAGCAAGTTTGGCTAATGCATCCGCCTTGCTATTTTCCACATGCGGTATGTTTTCCAGGGCATAAGATTTGAGTCAGCAGTTACTGCACTTTCTCGCCGTACTTCACCAACTCTGGCTTGCATGTTTGATAGTCGCCGTTTACTTGGCTAACGACCAACTGGGAGTCTCCGTATATGAGGAGGTTTTCAATTCCCATGTCGACAGCGATCTCAAGACCTGCTATCAAAGCTTCATATTCGGCTTCATTGTTCGTCCTCGGCTCTGTTAAGGAGAAGGCAAAGCGCATTATCCCTCCTTGTGGAGTCACAAAGATGAGGCCCACCCCGGATTTGATTATATGGGTGGCTTGTTTGCGCTTCTTCATGGAAGATGCTCTATCTAAGTAGAGTTCCCATCGGGTATCACTCCCTCCTTTCTCCCCGTCGATTGTGTCAAACGCATACTCATCTAGCAATTCGCAGTTCAAGGGAAAATCGGCGGGCATCGGATGCTCAGCGAAGAATTCGGCGATAGCCTGGCCTTTCATTGCCTTGAGAGGACTATAAGTTATCGATAACTCCATCAAGAGCAAGGCCCATTTAGCGAGCCATCCCGTTAATATATCCTTTGACATCAAATATTTGAGAGGATCCATTTTTGATATGAGGAGGATCTCATGTGCCAAAGCATAGTGTCTGAGCTTCGTTATCGCGAATTAATTCCAGGCAGTGTTTTTCAATAGGAGAGTAATTGTTTTCTGCCCCTAGAAGAACTCGACTCAAGTAGTAAAGGGCTCTCTCCTTCCCTTGGTCGTTTTCTTGTGCCCATAACGTGCCTAGAGAACCCTCAAGGACGGTTGTATACAGAATGAGAGGCTTTCCCTTGACCGGAGCGGTTAGCACTGGAGGATTCTGCAGGTATTGCTTGATTTCGTCCAGTGCGCTTTGGCATTTGCGATCCCAGACGAAAGGAGTCCCTTTCTTCATTAGGTGACTGTAAAGACGGCATTTGCCGGAGAGATTGGCTATGAATCGCCGGATATATGCGAGCTTTCCTTGGAGAGACCGCAGCTGCTTGAGAGTCCTTGGCGGAGGCATTTACATTATCGCCTTGATCTTTGACGGGTCTATCTCGATGTCTCGGTGCCGTACGATGAATCTTAGGAATTTGCCCGAGGAAACTCCGAACGCACATTTGAGAGGGTTCATCTTCAAGTTGTATTTCTGAAGACGTTGGAACACAATCTTCAGATGCTTTAAATGTTCCTCGTATGATTTGCTTTTAACTACAAGGTCATCGATATAGCACTCGGCGATTTCATGTATGAGGTCATCAAAATTCTTCATCATGGCCCTCTGATAGGTGGCGCCGGCGTTCTTTAGACCAAAGGGTATCACCTTGTAATAGAATATGCCCAAAGGGGTCCAGAAAGCGGTATGCTTCTGGTTCTCGGGATGCATCTTTATCTGATTGTATCCTGATGAGCCGTCCATGAAGAAGAAAACTTCGTGAGTGGACGTATTATCTATCATCAGTTCAGTAACCGATACAGGAAAATCGTCCTTCGGGCAAGCTTTATTGAGGTCCCAAAAATCCACGCAGATGTGCACCGTCCTATTTTTCTTCATCACTGGGACAATGTTGGCAATCCAATAAGGTTACTAAACTTCTTGGATGAAGTCGGAGTCGATTAGCTTCCTGACCTCGGCGTTGATGCTCATCTCAAGCTCGAGCCGCATCCTTCTCGGCGCTTGTTTGACTGGCTTGATGTCCAGAGATATCTCCAATCTGTGCACGGCTATTTCCGGATCTAGTCCCGGCATCTCGGAATAGTTCCATGCGAAGCAATCTTTATATTGTATGAGCACTTATTTTAGCGTAGCCACCCTTTCTTCAGACAACAGCTCACTGACGAATGTCGGCCGTGGGTCACTTTCTGTCCCTAAGTCGATTTTCTTGAGGTTATCTGCAGTAGTATGTATCCCATCTTCCAGCTCTTTTGGTGCCGGTGGAAACTCTCAGATCACCTCATCATCATCGTTTTCGAAGCACCAGAGGAGGCCATCCATGTTCTCGGTTCTTCTTCTGACAGCGTTATTACGTGACAGGTACAAGATTTTTTCCAAGACCGATGTTGGTCTGGTTCTACTCTCGCCGCATACGTGGCTTCCGGTTCATGTTTCTGTGGCGGGGTTACCCTCCAACTACTAGATAGAGCAAACCTGCCTTGCTGATACTGGTCTTCTTCCCAGTATTTGAATGTGAAGCAGACTTCGAGAGGATGTCCTATCGCTCGGTGATAGGAGCAATAGTCCGGGTGAGAAACCTCGCCTGCTTGCTCAGGGTGCTTGGACTCCGGGAGGGTAATCATCTAATGTTTTATGACAAGATCGAGTATCTTCCTTGCCTTATCTTGGGAAAAAGAATATGCTCGACCCATCCTCTTTATAATAGATGGATCCCGGCTGCTCGATTCCCGATCGCGTGGCTTCTTAGACCCGTTTTTCCGCCGTCGACCATTTTTTCGTTCTTTGGTTTATTTTTACCTCTGCGTCGGGTCTTTTGTATAATGGACTGGCTATGAAGAGCATCGTCATACTCCGCAGATTGCTGAAGGAGGCACTGCGTCCTGGCTTTCTCGTAAATAGCCATTTCGCGATTATGGTCGTCTTGAACCTTTTGACCCGCTTCCCTTATAAGCTTGTCCATCTGTTCTTCGAACGATGGACTTGGCATTTTCACCACGCGACCTTTTTTTGGTTCGAGGTCGGCATCTTCCCACAGAGCATCTCCTTCTTCATCGAAATCATGTATAACGTAGCATCCGTGGAATCGCTCCCGTTTCTTGGGTTGAACATATCCAAGCCCGATCGTTGTCATTCTCCCGTTGGGCAGTTTTCGCTGAGATCCGGAGACATTCCAGATCCTGTTGTAGAACTGAGCTTGTCGAGCAGTCTGTTTGAAGGGTATGCCTTGACGCCTTAACAGCCTTTTTAATCCTTCTGTGTAGTATCTGGGCAGACGGATGGCCTAGAGCCTGTCAAGCGTAGAATCGGCATCATGCTAAATTTCTTTCTCCACTTTGGTTCCTACGGATCGATAAAAGAGGATCGCCTTTTTCATCTTTTCGCCTGGGAGGGATATAGAATGTCTGCAATTCCTGCACACTATAGGTATCAAGTGCGTCGAGTCTTTTATAATGTTCTTGTGGAACCATGGCGATTTGCAAACTCCAATTATCGTCAGCGAAGGCTTATATTGATGGCCGAACAGAAAATACGGTATTGACTTCATCTTCTGAGTCGCTGCCAAAGATCAACATAGGGGTGGATGATCCCGGCTTGGTGTATTAGGGCGGCCCTGAATAAACTATTTCTTCTTCCTCCTCGGTGTCACTCCCGAAGACCGGAATGGTAGTGATAGCTTTGTTCTTCGATTTGGGACATCTTTCCGCGTCTTCGAAATCTGGTAAGAAGTATTTTGCATCTTCGTACTTTCGGACTTCATTCACGGAGAATGGGTTAAATTCCCCTGTCATGGTATATTCAAGCCCATCTTTGAAGTACTTCATACACTGATGCTGTGTAGAAGGAATGATGTTGTACTCATGTAACCAAGGCCGGCTGACCAAAGCGTTGTAGTAGGTCTTGGCGTCAATAACGTGAAATTTAATGTCCGTGACGAGCAACCCAAAGCGCAACGTCAGTATCACAGACCCGAGCATCCATGATGACTGGGAGTCAAACCCGGAGATAATGATTTTATCACGAGCGAAGTGTTGAATGCTCATGTAGATTTCCTTCAACACTCTTACATTGAGGAGGTTGACGGAGGACCTATTGTCAACCAGGATCTTGCCTATCTTAATATCATAACAGTATCTGGAGACATAAAGGGGACGGTTATACTCGCACGTCCCGAGAAGGAGATCTTCATCGCCGAAGGTGATATCGGCTGTGTGCACTTCTTCCAACCGTCCTTCATCTTTTCTTCGGTGAAGAAAGCTTAGAATTGTTCGGGCTCTTGTAGCGCCTTGATCAGTGAATCTTTCGCCTCTTTGGATAGCAGAAGGGCGTCGAGAATGCTGAGCTGCGAGGGTATCTTCCTTAGGTGTGCCAGAAAGTTGTAATCCACCTTACTTTTCTTGGGCGGGTCCTTGGCTGCCAACTCTTCGACGACTCGATCATCGAAGGCGATATCCTCAGGGATCTTTTCTTTCTCCTTATCCTATTAATTCGATCCCTTGTTCGCAGGTCCGAGATTCTTTTCAGGCAGCGTACGATTGCGCAGCTGAATGTTCTCACAGGTCTTCATTTCTTCCTCTTTTCCTGTGGTGGATTCTTTGAAGAGAGGGCCGAGAGTCATTTCTTCTTCCGAATCGCTCCCGAAGGTAAGAACTCGTGGTCCTCTGTTATCAACCATGTGACAGTTGCCGGCAGCTTTTCCATGTTCGTCTGTCGCATTTTTCCGCTTTCGACGAACTTCACGCTTCATCCTCTTGAAGTGTTGCCTGTGAGCGACATACCCTTGCCACCAATTTTTAAAGGCGTTGCACTCTTCGGTGGGGTGCGCAATCTTTTGATGATACAAACAGTAATCAGGATGCATATCCTCTTCATTAAGGTGTATCTCATCAGAAATGTTTCCTTCGGGGGACGGCGGCTTCATTCCCATCGATATGGATTTGGCGAACCTTTACCTCGTCTTGAACCTGCTTTTGGTGGCAACTGAAGTGCTCCTATCTGGTTGGAGTGTCCTAACCCTTTCGTCCAGTCGCCGGGGTCTGGCTTTTTCAAATATGGTCATTTCACGCTTTCGATCAGCTTTGCTTTTCAGAAGAGCTTCGTTCAGGAATGCGTAAATCATTTCGTCTGATGGTCCTAGAAGTTCCAGCTCAAGATTTGCCCCCGGTTTCTCTGCATCCATAGCTTCTTCACCGTCTATCGACGAATGAGAGATCACATGGCAGCTTACCACATAATCCTCAGGTTCATTCGACGAGTCTTCTCCATTATCATTATCTCCGTCCTCAAGGACGTGGCTGAGAAATTCTTAGAGTGTGACTGGAGTCCGCGCTTTCTGGTTATATTCTTCCAGCACGTCAATATGTTTTTGCAGGTCCGTACGATTGTCACCAGGCTTCACGGGCTTTTTGGTCTTCTTCTTCTTCTTCGAAGATTTTAACGGCTGGGTGTGGGCGCTTTGATTATCACCACCAATTTTTGGAGTTGGACGCAGCTTCAGCATTCCCTTGATGATTTCGGGTTCTAGCTGACTTTTCTATTTGATTGCCGGGCATGTTTAGAGATCTTTTAGCATTCTTTTCATTTTGGTTGAAAGAACGACCTCCCATGGAGCTTCTTGGACAAAAGAGCATGATGCCCCCGGTGTGTCCGCCTTTTTGAGAACGTGCGGATGGTGTGGGTTTACTTTCCAATTCTCGGACAGTACGAATTTGCCATGTTGGTATTGGTTCTCAATCCACCCTTTGAAGATGAAGCAATCTTCGATCGGATGGCCTATCGCTTGGTGATAGGGGCAATAATTGGGATTATTAGCCTCACGGGGTTACAATGGACGTTTTGGATCCGGCAAGTTGATGAGCCTGTTGCGCACCGCCAGCTCGAACAATCTCCTCGTTTTGTCCCGAGGAAATGAATAAGGACGCTTCATTTTCTCATTAAAGAATCGTCGTCTCTCGTCTAGGCGATCAGTTAGTTTTGGGCCACTGGGCTACTGTTGAGTATTGGCGACGAAGGTCGCTTTCCCCTTCCCTTTTTCATTCCATGGCTCCGGCTTCGAAGAGGAAGGCCTGTGGCCCATCTGGTCCATTTGGGCCAACTTTTCAATCAAGGCCTGGAAAGTAGTTGGCTTGAAGAACATCATGAATTGTGAAATGGTCGCTTGAGGGTCAAGGGTCCCTACGAACATGCCTACCGCAGGGACCTCCTCGATGCGTTGCTCACACTTCGACCATAAATTCCTCCACCGTATCGTGTATTGAACCCACATTTCTCCAGCTTCACCCTGGCATTGATCAATGCCGTGATTGGGGTGTGTTCGCTAGCGCTTTCGAAACGCTGGGTGAATAGCAACTCCATCTCTGCAAATGTCTTGACAGAGTCATTTGGGAGTTCGGAATACCACTCGAATGCTGTCTCCAACAAGCTGCCAATGAATTGGCGAAGTAGTATCTTATTGTCGCCTCCGGTGTTGCCGCATAAGGCTCTGAATTGAGCGACGTACTGATGCGGATTTCCCGTCCCCTTATATACGTGGAATTTGGGGATTGTGTATCCCGGCGGGTACTTTATTTGGTCATACCAACCCAGATAGGGTAGTCCAGTTTTAACAATTTGCCCAGCCGCTTCATTCGCCTGATGAACTCGTATCTGCTGAGCGATGTAATCATCTAGAGCGGCTTTTGAGATGGTCTCCTCCTTGGTTGCTGACAGAGCCGGCAGAGGATTTGATGTCTCTCATCTATCATCTTCAATTATTACTGGAGGGTCTTCGGCTGGAGGGTCCGGCTGGATCATCATGCCCACCATATCTTGGAATAGAAGGGCCATTTGTTTTATATTGGCCGCTTGTTCCGCGGCCTCTTTATCCTTCTTCTCAAGCATTCTCCGAAGGAATTCAGCATCAGTTTCCTGCTCATGGCACTGCTCCGAGGATGTCTTGGGGCTTGCTTTCGGTCCCGTAAGTTCTGCCATAGCTGTTAGCATCTCTTAGAGTTTTTGTTTTTGCTGCTCCTGTGCCTTAGTCACTGATCGCGTAAGCGGTCGATGACCTGTGGAGATACGGCTATCCTCTTTTCCGGATGCCATATAGACGGTATGCACCACCATGCCCCCAGACTTAGGGCGTTAGGCTCAGTGTTCTTGCGATTCGTCGCAAACACCGGGATTTCCTCCAGCTTTCTTCTCTTGTGAGCGGTCGAAGTTGAGGGGGTTCGTTGCAGTAGGCACCCAAGTAGCTGTCGCCTTCTGTGGCTTGACAGGGTGGTCCTCTTCTTGCCAAACCTTCATCTTTTTCTGTCGGCGGGGATAGTCTTGATCAATCACCGAGTTTTGGACTTGACACCAGACTTTATAAATTTTAGAGGACAGCCGCTGAGGGGGATGCTCCAGCTTCGCCTTTGGGGCATTCTCCATAGGCGGAGGAGATCTTTTCAGCACAGCAGTTGGCGAATTCCTACGCACCCTGTTAAGTACTTCAAAGTTGTTCCCGGTTGGAATAGCAGCATCAACTTCCACTATTGGAGCTGGCGGAGTCAGTCCAGAAGGGGAATTGCCCCCGACTTTCCTCACTCGGCACCAGTGGCGACGTCGAGCATGTTGTGCGGCCAGGATCACCTCCGCTGTTGGATGAGCTTCTTCATGCCCCCTGCTTTGATGAGAGACTGTTGTCGTCGTTAGCCTGTCAAAGACCGATGGCCGTTGAGAGGGGATGGCCAATCTTGAAAAGGCTGATTTTCGTGTAGGGGAAATGGCCTTGGTTACTTCACCCGGAATGGGAGCTGAAATGGTCAGTCTTGTGAAGACCGACCTCTTAGCAGGAGAAGCTGCCTTGTTGACTTCGGGAGTAGGAATGGCTATCCGCTTCAGGATAACGCCTTTTGGTATTGCGGGCTTCTTCACGGGCCCGTTGGAGTTTTGGCCCAGTCTGCTGAAAACTGAGGCGCTTGGTTTGGGCGATCTGTTAAGAAGGGCCGCAGTAGTGGTAAGCCGATCAAAGACCGACTTCTTCTTAGCTTCTTGCAATGGTACAGGGGTATTGAAGCTCATCGGTGGGAGCATATTCCCGAAGAATAGCCCAGTGGTGGCCTGAGTTACCTGTTCTACAGGCATTGTCAAAAGGGAGGCCGCCTGGGGCCCGTAGGTCACTCCTCTCGATGAGGCGGAACGGGAGTTGCAATTGCAGCTGGAGCATTTAAAGGCCATTGCTGTTCTTTCTTCTGCATGGGAGTAGAACCAAATCTTAGTACCTCGAACCCAAGCACAACCATATTAAACCGCGATTCATTCGCGAACACGACACACAAAGTGTGGAGTGGAAAGAGGAAAAGGTCCCATCGGGCGTGCCAGAATCTGTTCCCTGCCGGAAGGCGCGACCAGGACGTTGCAACGTCCTGGCCTGAATTCCGAAGGCAGATGCTATTTGGTGCTATCCGTCCACCTTTCCGAAGATGCCAAGTTGATTTATGACACCATATACCGAAGGTTTAAACGGATGCGGCCGATGTAGTAGACTTCGTCAGATTCCCCCTTGTTGAGGGGTTTTTTGATTATGGGGACGCTCTTCCCTGCAGGCGCAAGCCCCTGCAGTTAATTATGCTACCGTATCGTAGTAACCACTTTCTCCTTCTCCAGATGGTCACTTCGTATCGTGTGTGTTTGTTTTGTTTTTAATTGCCCGTGGATTGTATACGGAGACTAATTTATGTTGTCGCCCGTAGGGCGTGGATTAGTCCAAATCCGTATTTTCTTAGATTTGGGTTTGGGGTTGGGTTTAAGGATGCGTTAGTCTCATTTGAGACTAAGATCAACTTAAACGTTTGTTAAGAATACGTTAGTCTAATTTTTGACTAAAATCAACTTAACGGAATCGTTTAGATCCAACAAAAGAGCATTTAGACTCTATTGTTTTAGTTTAGGGACTTTGCAGTCCATAATTAGTTTAAGGACATTGCGGTCCAAGGTTAAGGACATCATAGTCCATGGGTTTAAGGACCCCACAGTCTAAGGTTAAGGACATCATAGTCCATGGGTTTAAGGACCCCACAGTCCGTGGAATGTTTGGTTATCGGAACCCGTCACCTCTCTACAGACATTGAAGGATTACAACGACAAATATCAAAGGAGTGAAGAGATGTACCCTTAAACCAATATTGGTTGGGATCTGTAGTCCAATTTGGGACTAAGATCAGAGATTTATGAGCACGTGGGCTTAATTAATCTGAATGAGGGGTTTATGGCCAACTTGGGTTCGGCCCACTCAGTTAAAATGTTAAACATTTGACAATGCTGAGCATTGATTTGAGTTCTGACAATATTTTCTGTCTTTTATTGAATGATGAGCATTCATCAAAGCTCTGGGGTTTATTTATAGAACAATTTATGTTCTTTTAGCGCACACGTGAGGAGCGCATGGCGTACTTGGCGCTTTGCGCCAGTCAAAGAGCACAGAGAGGTTATGCTGGGTAGCACACACATGAGGAGCAAATGGCACGCTTGGCACTAAGCGCCAGATAATGGGCGCATTGCGCCAGTTTATGAGTGCAAACCGCTATTTGTTTAGTGGCGCACACGTGAGGAGCACGTGGTGCGCTTGGCGCTGAGCGCCAACCTAAGAGCACAAAGCACTATCTGTTAAGTGGCGCACACGTGAGGAGCACGTGGTGCGCTTGGCGCTGAGCGCCAGTCCAAGAGTGCAAAGCGCTAGTTTATGAGCGCAAAGCGCTATTTGATCAGCTTTATGATTTGAGAGATGAATTCTCATTTATAAGAGACTTTGTCTCAAGATTTTAGGAACAAAGTTTTTATTTTGTAGGAGATGTTTCAATCTCTTATTTTGATAAAAGGCTTTACCTTTATGGATCTGTGATCCTAAGAGAATTGACTTATTCTCCCCCCTTTATTTTATAATAAGATATCCATGATCTCCTTGTATAAAAGACCTTGGTCTTATGGATCTATGATCTGTGAGAAGAATTATGTTTTTCTTCTTATTTTATAGTGAGATCCTTTAATCTCTGTTGTGAAAGACCTTGGTCTTATAGATATATGATCTTAAAGAAAGAAGTGAATACTTCTTTTTAATATGAGATGATTTTATCTCTCTGTTTATTTTTACCTTGAAGAAAATCTTCTTCTTCTACCGAGAGCTTGGCTCTTCTTTATGAGATTTCTCAAAGTTTGGGGGGGTCCTCGATATGAGAGTTGAAGTCTTGGGGCCTTTATAAAAGGCAAGCTGAATTGTTCAATCGATTAAGGAGATCTTTTCTCCAATTGATTTGGGGATTTTCCCACCGTTGGATTTTTGATCCAAGGGTTTCTGATTTACAGAAGGCAATTTTCTTGTTTTTAACAAGATTGGGAAATCTTTTCCATACAGAATTTATTCTGTATTTTGGTGATTTTTAATCACCTTTGGATCATTGATCCAATGGTGCTCTGATTTGCGGAGCACAATCTTCTTACTTGGAAAGATTTTAAGGAATCTTTCCTTAACAGAATTTTATTCTGATTAATTGATGATTTATCATCTTTATTGGATCTTTGATCTGACGGTGGGGAGTTTTTAGTTCCAGCGCTAGCGCACCCGTGCTTTGCACGTGGTGCGCTGCTTAGAGTGCAGCGCACTTAGCGCTAGCGCACACGTGCTTTGCACGTGGTGCGCTGCTTAAGTGCAGCACTCTTAGCGCTAGCGCACACGTGGTTTGTACGTGGTGCGCTACTTAGGGCGCAGCGCACTTGGCGCTAGCGCACACGTGCTTTGCACGTGGTACGCTACTTAGGGCGCAGCGCACTTGGCGCTAGCGCACACGTGCTTTGCATATGGTGCGCTGCTTATAGTGCAGCACTCTTAGCGCTAGCGCACACGTGCTTTACACATGGTGCGCTGCTTAAGGCGCAGCGCACTTAGCGCTTCTATGAAGCGTTGCTTCATTTTAAAATTTGAATTTTGAACAGAACTTTGCTCTGATTGGGGGAAACACGCCATCCAAATGATTCCCCAGTAGATATGTATATCTACTCACCGGAACGCCTCCGCTAGTTTGATCCAATCACCGCCTTTCCTTTCCGCGCCGTGTCCGATGTCTCCGCGACCGATCCTAGAATTTACACAAGCAACACACATAAGGCTAATATCCTGCAAAACGCGATATCAAGACCATACGAGAAAACTAGTGTCGCAAGCTAACGCGTGTGCATTCGAATCACCAAAATGTGTGTGCTAACGTCTGAAACCACCCCGACATGCTATGATACACAGCAAACACCATACCCAAACTCGTAACATACGTGCCGCTCAAGTCTAAAAGTACTCAAATCAAGGTAAATGGTCCGAGATTTTGATTCGAGTGGAACTAGGAAAAGTTGCATGTACCAAAGACCTACAATATATAGCAGACACCTACAGAAAAACCCAAGACACACAGGTCCCTACTCTGGCCGCAATTTATGGACAGAACCCTTTAATTTGCGGCCACTTAGGGGAATGGGGGTCTCGTGCTTCGGGTGTGTGATCCTAGTCCAGTAATTATACTCCAGTAATTGCAACTTTTGCGTGAAGCATCTGGTTTAAAAGCAAAACCAAAAACGAACACAATTCTTAACTAAAACACTAATTAAACACTAATTTAATACAATATGGCGTTTTAGTGAAATCTGGTGAAAAGACTAGGATTAATTAACACTACCAACTCTTAATTAAGCTACTCAAGCCATAAAAACCTTAACTTGGTCTAAACTCCACTTAAACAACATAATTATCACTAAAACCCACTTAAACACTATTTTAAGCTAAATAAACTACAAGTTTAGCAAAAAGGGAATTAAGGTAAGCTTTATACCTCAAGTTGGTCTAGTGATGGCTCAAACTTGCTGACCTTGCCTTCAAAAGTAAAGACTTGCCTCAAGAACTAACAAGGAAGTATTTTGGAGTGTTTAACATGAGGTTTGTGATGAAAGAGGGATTTTTAATGGAGATGAGGCTTAGAATGAAGAGAAGAAGAAGAAATGAAGGGGAGGGGCTGCTGCTGCTGGGGCTGCTGCTGGGAATGAGAGAGAGAAAGAGTGTGTGTGTGAGGGTGTGAGTGCAAAAGTCAAGGTCTCCCATGCCTATTTAATGCCCCATGCCTCTCTTTTTTTCCATTTCATTTCTATTTTCTTTAAATAGCTTTGATTTTAAAAAGGAATTAGAGAACCAAAAGGGATATTAAAATGAAGACATGTTACAATATTAACCTAGGGTAATTATTGGGTTTGTGTATGCTAAACTAAAATTTTTGCTTAGAAAATAATAGTTAAGAAAATTAGATAATTATGTGAACAATAAATTAAATGTTAATTAATATTACACAATTATATATATAATTATATATTTCCACAATTAAAAATAGATTTATTCCAGTCTATGTGGAAAATACTTATTAACAAGGTTTTATGAAAAACACGCTTTATCGCTAATTAACACGAAATTACCCTAAATGAATTTTCAAGGCGAGCATTCTTCGAAGGAATTCGGCATCAGTTTCCTGCTCTTAGCGCTGCTCCGATGATATCTCCGGGCTTACTTTTAGCCCAGTGAGTGCGGCCATGGTTGTCAGCATCTCCTGGAGCTTTTGTTGTTGTTGCTCCTGAACCTTTGTTACTGATCGGGTGAGTGGTCGATGGCCCATGGAGATACGGTTATCCTCTTTTCCAGAAGCTATGTAAATGGTGTGCACCCCCATGCCTCCAGACTTGGGGCATTTGGATTCAGTGCCTTTGAACTTTGTCATGGACACGGGGATTTTCTCTAGCCTTCTTCTTTTGTGGGCGGCCGAAGTTGAGGAGGCCGTTGCAGCGGGCACCCAAGTAAATGGCACCTTCTATGGTACGACAGGGTGGTCCTTATCTTATCGAACCTTCATCTTCTTTGATCGGCGGGAGTAGTCTTGGTTAATCACAGAGTCTTGGACCCTTCGCCAGACCCTGTGAATTTTGGAGGACAGCCGCTGAGAGGGTTGCTCTAACTTTGCCTTTGTAGCGTTCTCCGCAGGTGGAGAAGATCTTTTCAACACAGAAGTTGGAGAGTTTTTGCGCACCCTCCTACGTGGTTCAAAGCTGTTCCCAGTTGGAACAGCAGCATCAATTTCCACCATTGGAGCTGGTGGAGTCAGTCCAGAAGGGGAACCGTCCCCAGCTTTTCTCACTCGGAGCCAATGGCGACGTCGAGCACGTTTTGTAGATGGGATCACCTCCGTTGTCGGGGTAGCTGCATCATGCTTCATACTTTGATGAGAAACTGTTGTTGGTGTCAGCCTGTCAAAGACTGACATCAGTTGAGAAGGGATGGCCAACCTGTCGAAGGAAGATTTTCGAGCAGGGGTAGCAACCTTGGTGACTTCTCCTGGAGCGGGAGTTGGCATGGCTAGTCTTGTGAAGACCGGCTCCTTAGGAGGAGAAGTCTCTCTGATGACTTCATTTACTGGAGCAGGAATGGCTATCCGCTTCGGGATAACCCCTTCAGGTATTGCGGGCTTCTTCACGGGCCCATCAGAGCTTTGGCCCAATCTGTTAAAGACCGAGGCGTTAGATTTGTGCGACCCGTTGAGAGGGGCCGCTGTAGTTGCAAGCCGATCGAAGACCGACTTCTTCAGAGCTTCTTGCGATGGCATTGGGGTGTTGAAACTCATTGGTGGGAGTATAGTCCCGAAGAACAACACAGTGGTGGCCTGCGTCACCTGTTCTACTGACATCGAGAAAATGGAGGCCGCTTGAGGCCCGTAGGTCACTCCTCCAGCGAAGACGGAGTGGGAGTTGTTGCAATTGTTGCATTTGGCGCAATTAGAAGCCATTGACGCCATCTTCTTTTCTGCACAGAGCAAGACACCAAATCTTAGTACCTCGAATTCAGGGGCAATCATAGCAAACCGCGATTTGTTTGCGAAACATGACACACGAAGTGTGGAGAGAAAAGAGGAAAAGGTCCCACCGGGCGTGCCAGAATCTGTTTACCGCCGAAGACAGAGACGAGACCGCGTAGGTCGTCTAGCCTGAATTTGGGGGCAGATGCTATTTAGTTTTATTCGTCCACCTCTCCGAAGATGCCAAGTTGATTTATGACACCGTATATCTGAGGTTTAGACGGATACGGCCGTTGTAGCAGACATCGTCAGATTCCCCCTCATTGTGAGGGGTTTTTGATTGTGGGGACGCTCTTCCCTGCAGGCGCAAGTCTCTGCAGTTAATTACGCTACTGCATCGCGGTAACCACTTTCTCCTTCTCCAGATGGTCACTTCGTGTCATGTGTTTTTGTTTTCTTTTTAGTTGCCCGTGGATTGTATACGGAGACTAATTTATGTTGTCGCCCGTAGGGCGTGGATTAGTCCAAATCCGTATTTTCTTAGATTTGGATTTAGATTGGTTTAAGGACCGTTAGTCTTGTCTTAGACTAAGATCAACTCAAATGTTTGTTGATGATACGTTAGTCTAATTTTAGAATAAGATCTACTCAACAGGGTTTTGGGATCATTTAGATCCGACGAAAGAGTGTTTGGACTCTATCGTTTTAGTTTAGGGACATTACGGTCCATAAGTTTAAGGACAACATAGTCCATGGAGTTTAAAGACATCATAGTCTGTGGGGTTTAGTTTAAGGACATTGCAGTCCATAAGTTTAAGGACATCATAGTCCATGGAATGTCTGGTTGTCGGGACCCGTCACCTCTCTGAAGACGTTGAAGAATTACAACGACACATATCAGAGGAATGAAGAGATGTACCCTTGAACCGATGTTGGTTGGGAGATCTGTAGTCAGGTTTGGGACTAAGACCAATTAGGGAAATTATGAGCACATGGGCTCGGTTGGTCTGAGTTAGGGACTTATGGCCAATTTGGGCTCAGCCCACTCAGTTTTGATTAAAGAGTTGGCTCGGTCCCTTTTTGTTCAATAATGCTGAGCATTAATTTGGGTTCTGACACTCCTTTTTCTTTTTGTCTTTTATTGAGTGTTGAACACTCTTTGTAGCGCAGAGCGCTTTATGTACAGAACCTTTATGTACAGAGCGCTTTATGTACAGAGCGTTTGGCGATGAACGCAAGACTTGGAGCGCTAAGGCGCTTCCTCTGAGATAGCGCCCACGTGGGGAGCACGTGGAGCGCTTGGCGTTGAGCACCAGATTTAGAGCGCTGGAGCGCTAAAGCGCTTCTTTTAGAATAGCGCCCACGTGGAGAGCACGTAGCACATTTGGCGCCGAGCGCCAGACTTGGAGCGCTAAGGCTCTTCTTATAAAATAGCGCCCACGTGAGGAGCACGAAGCGAGCTTGGCGCTAAGCGCCAGACTTGGAGCGCTAAGGCGCTTCTTTTTAAATAGCGCTTGGAACGCTAAGGCTCCTCTTTGGTAGCTCTGATCAGTTCTGTGCTCTGAGAATTAAATTCTCGGTTTATGAGAGATTTTGTCTCATGGATCTAAGAACTAAGTTCTTCTCTTTTTGATGACATGCTATGATCTCTTTGATTTTGTGAAAACAAACCTTGTCTTATGGATCTATGATCTAGAAAAAAAACTGAGTTCTTATGATGTGAGAGTTAAACTCTCGAAAATTGAGGAAATGTTATGATCTTACTTATTATCATTTACCTTGAAGAAAATTTCTTCTTCTTAGAGCTTGCTCTTCTTTTTTCTTTTCTAAGAACTTGAAGTTTATGGGGGGGTTCTTCTATTCAAGACTTGAAGTCTTGGGTCCTTTATATAGGGAAGGCTGATTTGTTGAATCAGTTAAGGAAATCTCTCATTGAGAGATTTCTAATTGATTAAGGGAATGTTTCCCACCGTTGGATCTTTGATCCAAGGGCTTCTGTTTTACAGAAGATGGTCTTCTTGTTATTAACAAGATTGGGAAAGTATTTTCCCAATCAGAACTTATTCTGTATCTTGGTGATTTTTAATCACCATTGGATATTTGATCCAGCGGTGTTCTGAGTTACAAAGCACAATCTTTCTTGTTTGGAAAGATTTGAGGAGTATTTCTTCAACAGAATTTGATTCTGTAATTTGATGATTTTTTTTATCTCAGTTGGATCTTTGATCCAATGGTGGAGAACATTTGGTTCTAGCGCTTGGCGCTCTCGTGCTTTGCACGTGAGGCGCTGCCTCAGAGTCTTTAGCGCTGGCGCTCTTGGCGCGAGCGCTCTCGTGCTTCGCACGTGAGCGTTGCTTCAGATTCTTTAGCGCGGGCGCTCTTGGCGCTAGCACTCTCGTGCTTTGCACGTGAGCGCTACCTCAAAATCTTTGACTCTTAGCGCTGGTGCACTTGGCGCGAGCGCTCTCGTGCTTTGCACGTGAGGCACTGCCTCAGAGTCTACTCTTAGCGCTGGTGCTCTTGGCGTGAAGTGCTGCCTCATTTCAAATTTCAAATTTTGAACAGAGCTTTGCTCTGATTTGGGGAAACAGGGGTGCGGCCGTCTACTAAAGTTTCCGACGAGCATTCGATCAGGTTATCGGGAATCTTGTTGAATTACCCGACTGGTTATTGAAAAGTGTTTTCAATATTGAGACTAAAATGCGGGGTTTATAACTGTTAGGCATGTGATGTCTAAGGAATTCATTTGGTTAGGCATGAAATCCGAAGTATGGGATACATTGGGTTTATGATGTCTAAGGTGCTTGCGGATTCCAATTGTTATAGTTTTTCACTTTCTTTTCTGCGGCCGCAAGTGTAATATGTGGTGTATCGCCGGTTTCGTTGCTATATGTCAATGAAAATTAGGATATGCATATTTACTTACGTTGATGACATGTGATGTTATGTGTTGCTGTGATATGTTATATTGGATCGTCGTGTTTTGAATAGCCGGGGTTTTTATGTGAGATGAGAGTTTTTCATTTTCATTCATGTAAAAATTTGTATGTAATATTCTTTTATTGGGGCACTTCCGGGTTGAGGATGATGTCACCATTGATATATATTATTTACTTTTCCGCATTAGGATAGACCCAAGGAGGAGATCACAAGCAACTGGGTTCTAAAGTCCAGTGGGAGACCATCTCGAGGAGTCGAGACCGGGTCTCCTAACTCTAGAATTGGTAGGGTTGCTTGCCGCTCTCGTAGGGGTCTGGGGATGTGGGTTTGGCTATTCATCACGACCGTGGAATCCGTGTTTTTTACTGGCTTAATTTAAAACATGGAATTCCTAGTATATCTAATATTTCATATGTGTTCTTCTGCTGCTGATATTCTGTGATGTGATCACTTTATATGATGAGACGAATGCTTATATTATATATATATTATATAATAAATATTGTTGCTTTCGTTTCTTCTGTGATGCTTAGGAAGCATAATTGATGGGACTTCATTAATGAGATTAATGAAATAAAAGAAACCTAAAGATATTGTAGAATCTTGTTTTTAAAAAATGGTAGCTCTAGTTCTTGCTTTGCATAGCGGTATTCCTTGTAGAATATCCAGCACCTTATTCGATAAGAAAAGAGCCGAGATCCCTTCACCGGGAGTGACCTCTTTAGCGAAACTGGAAGATGCTACAACCCACTCAGTTATATTTTTGATTGCTTCTCTAGTTCTTGTTTTGCATAGTGGTATTTATGAAATATCCTGCACCTCATTCGATGAGGAAAGAGCCGAGATCCCTTCACCGGGAGTGACCTCTTTAGCAAAACTAGTAAAAGCCTAAAAAACACTCCTTTTCAAAATCACTCGATTCTACAACGATATCAAGTTCATTACGCAAAAGGTTTTCTTAAAAACCTGTCGTAGCCCTCCGTCATTTCAGATAAGTGCTACTTAGTATTCGTGCTACGTTTATTGGCCTTCGTCAAGGCATAGTGTGCGGTAGCTAACTAGTGCTTATCTGCTAAAGCATGTGATGCGATTGGATTATGGTAGTCGTGCGACTTTGTTGGCCTTCGTCAAGGGTCGTGCGGGTGGGTTTAATTCAATCATGAAATGTACGGGTTGAACTTGATTAGCGGCCTATGGTTTGTTGGCCTTCGTCAAGGTCATAGGAAGCTAGGGGTAAAATATTATCGGTAATTTCAAGTGTTGAAATTTGCAAGGAGATTGCATACCTTCTATGAGATAATTGGATCCCGATACCCACTGCGAGTAAGAGTTACTCCTGGGAGAGTTTTGCATATTACAATTAGCCGATCAAGTAGGTGTCTAGAAAGGTGTTAATGGGGTTACGCCCCTGGGAAAACGAGTTTTATTTTAATTAGGTCCGTGCGAAAGCACGGGGAACCTCACTCAAAGTACCGACACTCGCCTGGTCAAAATATTTGCGAACTTGTAGGGTGTAATTAATGCCGGCTAGTCTTACCTTTTAAGGTTTGAAGGAAGATTTGATAAAAACAGTAGGAGCCATCCTGATTAGATAAAATAATAACCAATCTGATCTTGCAAGAGCATACGCAGAGTGTTTTCTTCTCTCTCTCCTGATAGCGACCATGTCACGCCTTAATCAAGATAACAATATGGATGCATTGACCGAACCTGCTTATTATACTGAGCTGGGGAACGTTGGTTCCACTCTATCTTATAATTGTTATAAGTTCGAGCAGGAAATAGGGGAATATCCGGATTTCTATGCAACCCAATCGAAGAAAAAGCATGTTGATGCGTATTCTTCGGGTGTGTTTATTACCAAGAACTGTTTCTCGGTATCCTCTACGTCCTAGGTATGAGATACCGGATCAGGATCCCACATATGTAATTTGTTACATGGGCTACAGAAAGATAGAGAACTGGGAATGGGTGATATTTCTCTAAGTGTAGAGAATGATACAAGTGTTGCAGCCAAAACTGTTGGCAAATATCACCATGTATTAATACATTGATTCTGAACGAATGTTATTACATGCCGAACCTGATATACAACATTATATCAGTTTTTTTATTAAGTTAAAGAAGGATATAATTTTGTATTGCTGGATAATGTTGTGAACATTTTCCTTAATCAAGAGTTGATAGGATCAGGCACGTTATGTAATGGCATAATACATTCTAAATCAAACCACAGTTAGAAGTATATAGAACACACACAAGAGGAGTAGTTCAGAAATGAACGAATCCTTCTTGTGGCATTGTAAACTAGGTCATATCAATGCGACACGACCAGCTAAGTTATATAAGGATGAATATTTGAATCCGCTCGAATTTTCATTTTATAATACTTGCCAGTCTTGTCACAAAGGTAAAATGACCAATACTCCGTTTACTGGAAACAGAGAAAGAGTTACTGAACTCTAGGGACGGATACATGATGATGTATACGGTCATATTTCTACAAATGCCAGGGTTGGTTCTTTGTACTTCATTACATTCATCGACGATCTCTCAAGATTCGGACATGTGTTCCTATTAAAACACGAGTCTGAAACTTTTGAGAAATTCAAGGAATATAAGCTTGAAGTTAAAAACCAGACGGGTACAAGTATTAAAGTCCTTCGATGTGATCGAGGAGGCGAATACTTGGGCATGGAGTTCCTGGATTTTTTAAATGGAGAATGAGATTCTCTCTCAGCTTACTCCTTCATATACACCACAGCACAGTGATGTATCGGGGCGGAGGTATCGCACCCTATGAGATATGATGTGCTCTATGATGAGTACTGCTGAGTTACCTGTTTCATTTTGGAGTTATACACTTGAGAAGCTGCATACCTATTGAATGGGGTTCTATCCAAATCTGTGCCTACCACTCCATATGAGATATGGTATGGGAAGAGACCATGTCTTAAACGAGTTAAAATATGGGGTTGTCCGGCCTATGTTGAAAAACAAAATCCGAACAAGCTCGAGAAAAGGTTAGTTCTGTACAAGTTTGTTAGGATATCCCAAACATTTGCGAGGGTATATCTTCTACCTAACTGAGGTGAAAAAAGTGTTTTGTTTCTCAGCGTGCCACCTTTTTAGAAAAGGAATTTCTTATGAAAAATTTATGGTAATGAGGTAGAACTGGAAGGAGTTCCAGCTGCACAAACTAAAAATTGATGATTTGGTGAAACCAAAGGATTCAATAGTCTCTAACGAACCTCAGCCTCTCCGCGAATCTGGTTGGGTTCTTCATCCACCTAAGAGATACTATGGTTTTCTCGGTGATGGTGGGAGCGAGGATTGCATCATGGTAGATGATGACCCAACCAAATTCAGGAAGGCCATCACGAGTCGGGACTCTGTGAAATGGCTGGATGCTATGCAATCAGAGATGGAATCCATGTACACCAACAAAGTATGACTTTGAATGTTGCATCTGAAGGGGTAAAACCCATCGGGAGAAAATGGATCTTGAGAAGATTCTTGGTGTAAATGGAAAAGTTGAGACTTTCAAAGCTAAACTTGTAGTAAAAAGTTCTCGTCATGTAACCAAGTGTGGTTTATGATGAAACCTTTTCTCCAGTGGCAATGCTTAAGTCCATCAGGATGAAAGCATGCATCGCGGAGTTGGAACATCTGTTTTGATATGACAATCAAAGAGTTTGCATTCATAAAAAAAGTAGATGAACCTTGTATATACAAGAAGGTTGTAGAGAGTAAGGTTGTCTTCCATGTATTGTACGTAGATAACATACTCTTGATAGGAAATGGTTTCCTATGCTACACTCGGTCAAGCTCCTCTTATCATAATGATTCTCCATGGAAGATCTGGATGATACCTACTACATCTTGTGGATTATAATCTATGGTGATAGATCTAAGTGGATGTTGGGAGTGTCCCAAATCCAGGTACATTAACACCATCCTAAAGGGGTTTAGTATGGAGGATTCTAAGTGTAGTGGTTCGCCCACTTACTCGTGAATCACTCTCTCCAAAAAGATGTCTTCCGAAACTGATTTGGAGAGAGCTTGCGTGCAAGGGATACCCTATGCCTCGGCAGTAGGCTCTATCATCTATGAGATGTTATGTACCAGACTAAATATAGCTAACTCACTAGGTGTAGTGATCAGGAATCAATCGGATCTTGGGAGAATCACCGGACAGCTGTGAAGGACATCCTTAAGTACTTGAGAAGCACTAAAGAGATGTTCTTGGGTTTTGGTAACGGTGAACTCCAGTGGGAGTCCTTTACCAAGTCCAGCTTCCAAAGTGAAGGTCGACTGAAAGTCGGTCACGGGCTTTGTCTTTACCCTCAGTGGAGGGACTGTATGTTGGAAGAGTTCCAAGCTATATACCGTGGCAAACTAAACGATAAAGGCTGAATACATCACTGCCAACGATGCTACCAAAGTGGATGTCTGGATAATTCTTGTTCATGAGATGAACATGGTTCCTACCATTAAGCGTCCAATAACTATTATTGTAACTACAATAGAGTTATGGCTTTCGCCTAGGAACACCGGTCCCATCAGTGATCCATACATATTCTGATGACAGTATCACCTGATCAGGAAGATGGTTGATCTTCAAGGGATCAAGGTAAGGAGAGTTGACGCGAAGGATAACATGGCGGATCCACTCACAAATGCCTTTCCCTAGAGAGACTTCTATAGGACGTTGAGTATGAGATACCACAACAAATGGCCTTAGTGAAAGTGGGAGATTGTTAGTTATATGTATGCCCTAGAGGCCATTACTGTACATGCGATATATATTGTAGTGGATGCTTGGACATATATAGGGATGACTTTCTTGGTCGACATGATAGCATGCTATCTGGTTACACTTTATCTTAACATGTACACTTATTGTCTCTCTATTACGTATTAATAAAGCCCTTAGGATGAGTACTTGACTACCAGGATTATGATGCAGATCATACTAGTGGGGCATAGGTAGTCGGTAAGTACATCCTTCAATTGTTCCTAGTCGTGGAAGTATCGAGACAGGGTATCAATACTCCAGAGTAGACTAGCGTATACACTTCTTGACCCATATGAGGGGCGATGGATAATCCCATATCCATTGGTGTTTGACATCAGAGAAGGTATACGGGTGCTCAGTGGAGACTGGGTACACTGAACGGACTCGCCGAGATCTTCTAGATGGTATTATACCTATCGTCAGATAGCAGTTCTCTGGTGACACTGGTACAGGTTAGTCTGTCGACACGAGATCGTCATAGAGTCTTGTGTGATTTCCACTGTGCTTTGATTTCCACCTTACCACATTCAAGAGATCGTACAAAACGGTGGTTTTTGGGTACAATCCCGAGTCATATGGAGGCAATGAGCGATAGGAGGGGATTTCGTCTCTCCCGGTATTGGGGGTTGATGTTGCGCCATGCTTGATTGGGCATAACAGGAAATCCCTGGCCAGGGTTGCTAAGATCTACCGGTAAGTGTTATCAGTAGTTTCTCAAACCGTTATGATACCGTATTGTATTCTCGCGATATGTGATATCGGTCGGTTATATGTGATATAACCGGGCTGTCGAATCAAGTGTTGATTCGACAAGTTGATACATTTAATATTAGTCGGTTGTATGTGATATAGCCAGATTATTAAATCAAGTGTTGATTTAATAATATAATGTATAATTATATATTTGATATATTATCTTACATTAACTAATATTAGCTCACTTAAGATTTTTTTTTCTCACTTGTGTACACTTAGTATATATGTGATATATATTAATGTACATTATTTTATGTCATGCTTGATACCACATGCTACATGGGTGTATGAGACTCACACCATGCATATAATAATGTGAGGTTTGGTTTATTTAAAGTAAATCAAATTAGTTGGAAATTATCACATGGTTGAAACTTATAGAAGCTTGTGGAACCATTAACCAAGTCTACTCATTTTTTTTTACTTGAAGATATTTATTAACCCAACCATTATTATTTACCCATGGTTTATTCTCTACATGAGTTAGTGTATGACACTAACTCATCCATGGTTGCTATTCTCACTCATTAATCTATTCACACTTCATCTTTTTCCTCATCTCCAAAAAGCTTTCTAGCTTCATGAGAGGTGAAGAAATATAGTGAGAAAATTATTTCTAATGTGAGCAAAATTCCTACTTCATCAACCTCTTCTCTACTAGCCATTTAGATTGGGTTGTTTCTTCACCAAGTTCATCACTTAGTGAAGAGGTAGCTTGAGTTAGTGTCTCCTCGACGTAGATCATCTTCAGCCTTGAAGACTTCAAGCAAGTTTGTTCATTTCACCTTGTAGAACCTCACTAGAGTCCGGGAGATCACTACTTAGAGTGAAAGGACTACTACACGGAGCTATTGAAGTGAAGGACCGGTATACAAAGGTTGTATTTCTTGTTCACATAGATATAAAGATGTTTACATGCTTGTTCGTCTAATTCTCTAGTTTAGATTCTAGCGTTAGGGTTCTTTAGCGCGTCAATTTTTTATAAAATGGAATGGTCGATGCCTCCCAAAATCCAGCGGCGACATAGGGAACCCAGCAGGACAAGACCCAATATCATGTGTGGCTGAGCCACAGACTAAGCAAAGACGATTTGCATGCCGGCAGTCCTTCACTAGGTGTCCATCCCTCTTGCAGTAGGTGCAAAAGGCTGTGCTGGGCTGGTTGATTGGTACTCCCGGTCTCCTGGGCATAAAAGGTTGCCTTGAAGAGGCTCCTCCTGCCATTTGAGTGGTAATGCACTTCACTCCGGCAGATTGGGGTCTACCTTTCATCTTCACCACGGCCTCATATCGACGGGCGGCTTTCAGGGCGAGTTCATAGGTTGGGAAATCCCATGTAGCTTAGGAAGCTTGGATCTCCGGATCTGACCCTTGCTGAAATCATCTGGACCTGATCTCAGTAGTCGGCATCAAGTGTGCTGCGAACCTGTTAAGATCTTGTGTTAGCTGTGTAGTATGTGATATAAGAAAATCGAATATTGAGACATATCTTACCTACTGAGCATAGTAAACTCAGCATCATACTCATCCACGGATTTGGTCCACATCGAACCATGTTTTAGATGGATGAATTGCTGCTCAATATCAAATCAGGCAGTTTCTGGAAAGTACTTCGCGTCGAACATGTCGCGAAAGGTTTTCCATTCGATCGGTTGGTCAAGACGGCTTTCTTCCGCCTTCCACCAAACTCGGACGGTGTCAGTGAGTTGCAGCTTCACAACTCGTACCCAAGCGATCTCTGGCACATATGCTGCTGCCAGGTCATCCTCAATGCTCTGAGCCTATTCTTCCGCTTCTAAAGGGCTCTCTTTCCCCGAAAATTGCTTTGGGTGTAATGCCCAGAATTGCTTTACTCTGGGCGCTTCCGCTTCTGGACGGTTTAGTAATATAGCAGTCTGTTGCTGCTGTCCTTCTAGGAGGCTTCAGATTGCCTCAAGCAGTACCGTCTGCTCATTGATTGGAGCAGCAACGGTAGGCGTAAGCGGTAGAGGTGGTGGTGTGTTGTTGAAATTGGTGATGGTATTGTTTGGAGAATCCATAACCTTGAAAAAAAAAATAGGGTTAGAATAGATTCAAAGTATATGAAATTGTAAGATTCAAGAAATATGAAATGTAAAGAATGTTTTTAGTTGCTGATTCTTGTATTATATTGCTTAGGACTTCATTCAGAATTGACCTGCATGTCCATGCAGAACTGACCTGCATGGGTCGCCAACAAATCCTGTCACACCCCGCTTCCCGGTGTACGGTGAGGAGACGCGACGGGTCACGCATCGTATTTACTCAGAAGTAAATACGCTAAGCGCAAATAAGCAATATAAAGTAAAATGTACACAAGATACATGAATATAAATGAATAGCAACTTTTATTTATTTAACAATTCTTTACAGGTACAACTGGAAATGTAAATACAGGAATAGAAAGCAATGCCTAAACAATGGCATAACTAAAATGAAAAGTATATATAAGTGCCTACAGCTCTGGGTTGATGGCAAAATTCTCCAAGTCCTCAGTACTGGGCTCAATCTCTAATGAGTCAGATCCACCTGACAACATTCCAAAGAAAGAAGAAAAGGAATGTCGTCAGCGAACAATCGCTCGGTAAGTCCCAAAGAAAGAGAGAAGTAGAATAGACAGAAAAGAGAATATATCTGTATAATGTTATCTTTGTTCTGTTAACGCAGTTGTTTGTAGCTTGGTACAGAACATGCTAGTATATATGAGAGGAGTCCCACTATTCCGTAGACTAAGATATGTGGAGCATAAGGAACCGTTAAGCCACAGTACAATAGCAATGGATATTCATGTTAGATGTATTAAAGTGACCGTCTCGTGCCACTTCTAACATATTCCGTACCAGTCTACCCTTTTAAAAACCCCGTAATGTCTTTTATATTGATTGTATGGGTTGTTTTGTAAATGGAAGACTTGTCGAAATCATGATATCATGTAAACAGAATGGATATAAATGGATAGTCATGTAATCAGAGTATATTCATGGTTCGGTTCGGTCGAGTCATGTTGATATCGATTGAATTCTGGTATTCATGGATTCATGTTGTATGGTTTGTTTTGTAAATGGAAGACTTTTCGAAACCATGATATCATGTAAATAGAATAGATATAAATGGATAGTCATGTAATCAGAGTATATCCATAGTTCGGTTCGATTGAGTCATGTTGATATAGATTGAATTCTGGTATTTATGGATTCATGTTGTATTATAGTTATACTTGAATTGGATTCAAGTCAGATTGATTTCATATTAGATGGAGACTCTGTCTGAGTCACACTATAAAAGAAGTTGAAGTCCTGAATTAGTTTTGATATTATCGGTAACTGTTGTACATGGACGGCAGGATTTGTGTCTTTTTCCAAGACAATTACCGTGTTGATAACACCGTTGTTAGGTTGTCTATCTTAGATAGGCAAGCACCCATATTCTCCGGCTCCTGGAGGCTCAAGAGAACTGGTCCTGCTTAAATCTATGTTTACTAGGGTCCTCATTGTAATTTAATATAACGTGAGAGGGTTTTATGAAAAATAGTTTAGATATATTTTCAAAATACACCTCAAGTATTTAATTATCGTCTTTAGGGTTTTCATAATTGTAATTTTTTATAAAGCGAAATATTCTAGTGGATATAATCTATATTTCATTGTATATGGTATTTTAATGTAATGTTGGAATTGTATTGGTTTGTAATGGTAGTTTCATGAAATTGGTGATTCCTTTGATTTAGAAAACATGGAATATATATATTGTATACTTAAAGTAGATATTTTGATAGTATTTATATATATCTAATATTTATAAAAAAAAATATAGAATTTATTTATTAAATAGAAATCACATTTTTCTTAAAAATTACATTAAAAATTCCATCGAGATCGAATGCTCCTTGCGGAGGTCTGCATCTCGCTCTAATAAGCCCGAGGATGTGCGATAACCCACACCATCCCAATCGGGGTTTCCCAAAATGGGTTGTAGAGACGTATTTGCTAGGAATTAAATAATACACTTTTAAAGAATGTGTGTTGTGATGAGCTAAGTCAATACCTCGTGAGTTTTCTAAAAGTATTATGAGTAAAATGAATAAACAATGTCGTATGTAAACATGATGGTATTTTACTTGTAAAAGTGAAATAGAAATTGCAATACGAATTATTTTAAGATGAAACTTGTTCTAATGTGTTTATTTATGTTTGTTAAATATTATAAGAAGATATGGTAATTTATTTTTTTAAGAGAAATTGTGTTTTGAAAGAAAAGAGAGTCGGAAGTCGGAATAACTCCGCTTCCGACGAGTTTTGAAAAGAAGATGTTTACGACTAGAAGTTGACAAGGGTGAAAGGAACTTACTAATTGGGAAACAAGAGGAGAGATAGGGGAATCTATTAGAATCATCGGGAAGTTGTTTCATCGCCGGATTCTTCCCGAAACGTCGTCGGAACCTTACCCTTTGCTAACTCCACTTGTACAACTTGGGACTTCAAAATTTTAGAGAGTTTTTGTATAGAATTTCTGAATGAGGAGGGGTGAAATGTAGTGTGGTATTTATAGGGAAAATTAGGGTTTAGGTTAATGAAGAATAGAATTAAAATATGGATTAATGCCCATTTTTAATTCTCTGGAAATGTGCAGAGAAATCAAACAGCATGGGGGTAGTGGGGTACGCCAAAGGGTTCTGGGGTAAAAAATTGAGGGCATCCCCTACGGATTTACCCGGCGGTGCCGGCCCCTAAGCTCATCTCGCTGGTACAATCCGGTGGGATGGGGTTGGGATCTTGGCCACGTGTCCCTGTCTCTTGGTATACTTCGGTGCATGTGTTTGATTACTTTATGATTTTTCATTTTACGTATTGTGCACGTGCAAACTTTTGAGTTTCTAAAAGTTTAAAGAAAAATCAACAAAAAATAATGTGGCTGGGGGGATTCGATCACAGGGGCTACGTCATAGCAGTGCAAGGCTTTACTAATGAGCTACAAATTGTTTCTTGCTGTTCATAAGTAAATCAAATACTTATAGCATACATAGGATTGCAAATACTCCATTTGTACATTAACTTTTAAACAAATTTTCTGTACAATGAAACAGAGTTGTTACATGTGGTGTCTGAACTTCGTTATTGCGAAGATTAGCGCCAAGCAGTGCTTTTCGATGGCGGGTAGTTGCTTTTTGACCCCCGAAGAACTCGACTTAGATAATAAAGAGCTCTATCTTTTCCTTGATCGTTCTCATGTGCCCCCAGCGCGCGTAAAGAACTCTCAAGAGCTATTGTATATATGATAGGGGGTTTTCTATTAACCGGAGTGGCCAGTACCAACAGATTTTGCAAGTATTGTTTGATTTCTTCCAATGCGTTTTGGCATTTCCGATCCCAGACGCACGAGGTCCCCTTCTTCATCAAATGGCTATAAGTACGACATTTCCTAGGGAAGTTGGGTATGAACCGCCGGATATATGCGAGCTTTCCTTGAAGAGATCGTAGATGTTTGAGGGTTCTTGGTGGGGGCATTTCCATAATTTCCCTAATTTTTGAGGGATTGATTTCAATACCCCGGTGGAGGACGATGTAGCCCAGGAATTTGCCTGACAAGACTCCGAACGCGCACTTTAAAGGGTTCATTTTCAGGTTATATTTCCGAAGATGCTCGAACAAGGTCCTTAGATGTCCTAGTGATCCTTATGAGATTTGCTTTTGACCACGAGATCATCGATGTAGCATTCAACGACCTCATGTATGAGATCATCAAATATCTTCGTCATGGCCCTTTGGTAGGTAGCTCCGGCGTTCTTCAAACCAAAGGGCATTACCTTGTAACAGAATATGCCCAACGGTATCCGGAAGACGGTATGCTTCTGGTCTTCAAGATCCATCTTTATTTGGTTGTATCCTGAAGATCCATCCATAAAGGAGAAGAATTCATGGGTGGATGAGTTATCGATCATTAGCTCGATAACGGGCACTGGGAAGTCATCTTTTGGGCATGTCTTGTTGAGGTCCCGAAAGTCCACGCAGATCCAAACCGTCCCGTTTTGCTTCATCACCGAAACGATGTAAGCGATCCAGTCAGGGTATTGGACCTCTTGGATAAAATTGGAGTCGATTAATTTCTTGACTTCGGCGTTGATACTCATCTTGAGTTCAACCTGCATCCTTCTTGGGGCTTGCTTGACTGGCTTTACCTCTACCGATATGGCCAGCTTGTGGACCGCTACATTTGGATCTAAACTTGGTATTTCAAAGTAGTTCCAAGCGAAGCAATCTTTGTACTACATAAGCACATCTTTTAATGTGGTTACTTGATTTTCGGATAATAGCTCACCGATGAACATCGGTCTCGAATCATTCTCTGTTTCCAAGTCAATTTTCCTTAGGTTGTCCGCCGTGGTATGTATCCCATCCTCCAGCTCTTTTGGTGCCGGTGGGAATTCCGAAATCTCTTCGTCATCATCTTTATTTGTGAAGCATCCGAAGAGGTCAATCACGTCCTCATCCTCTCCCTCTTTTGAGGAAGTTACCATATGACAGGTACGAGTCCACTTCTATTTTTGCGGTCGAGCCAGTTCCATCCTAATGGTATAGGTCTTCTTCGGCTTATGCTTTTATGACGGGGTTGTGCTCCAACCATCAGACAGTATGAACTTGCCTTATTGATATTGATCTTCCACACAGTTCTTGAACAGCCTTCAAGGGGTGACCTATTGCGCGGTGATAAGAGAAATAATCTGGATGATGGACTTCATTTATTTGTTCGGGATGCCAAGACTCCAAAAGCGTAATCATCTGGTGTTTCATGACAAGGCTGAATATCTTCCCTGTCTTGTCTCGAGAGAGCGAATACTTCTGACCCATCTTCTTTATGAGGGACGGGCTCCAACTAAACTTTTCTCAATTGGAGAGTGTCTTGGACTTACTTTGTTGTCCTTGCACATCGTTCGTGGTCCTCGCCTTATTCTTGTCTCTGCTTCAGAATTTTCCTTCTTCACGAGAGTACATAGATTGTTGTGGATGAAGTGCATTGTGACCCACTTCTTCCCCCAGGTTGCTCACCGAGCTGCTGCCTTCTGGACTTTTCATATATGGCTATTTCATGATTGTAGTTGTCTCAGCCCGCTTGATAAACTTCCATTATTATCTTGTCAATTTTTTCTTTGAGCGACGGACTTGAGATTCTTCGAGCGAGACTTTTCTCTCGTTCGGTGAAATAGCTACTTGGAGAAATATCTTCTTCTCCATTCGAGTTATTTATAGTGTGGCAACTGTAGATTTGCTCCCATTTCTTGGACCGAACATATCCCAGCTCAGTTGCTTCCATCTTTTTGCTGGGCTTCTTTCGTTGAGTTCCGGGAATATCCCGAATCCTTTTATGGAATTGGGCTTGTCGAACAGTTTATTTGAAAAGCATACCTTGACGCTTCAACAACCCCCTTAATCCTTTCACATAATATCTTGGCATGTGGATGGGCTGGAATTTGTTAAGATTTAGATCGACTCCATGCCAGATTTCCTTTTCTACTTTGGTCTCCTTAGATTTATAAAAGAGGATCATCTTTTCACCTCTTCGCCTTGGAGGCACGTAGAAAGTCTCCAACTCTTGTACTCTATATGTATTGAGTGCATCAAGCTCTTTATAATGTCGAGGTGGAGCTATCATAATATGTAGATTTTGATCTGCTTCGGCAAGAGTCTGCGTCGATGGGCGAATGGAGAACGCAACATTAGTCTCGTCTTCGGAGTCGCTGCTAAAGACCAGGATAGGGGTCGAGGACCCAGTTTTATTACTCTCCCTCTGAGGTTGTCCCGAGTAGACTATTTGTTCGTCTTCTTCAGTATCACTCGAAGACCAGAATGGTAGCCATGGATTTTTGCTTATTTTTCGGCTTGTGGCACCTTTCAGTATCCTCGAAATCTGACTGATAGTATTTTGCATCTTCATACTTTCGTACCATATTCATCGAGAAAGGATTGAGTTCTCTCATGACGGTGTACTCCAAGCCATGTTTGAAATACTTCATACACTGATGTCGTATGAAAGAGATGATGCTGTACTCATATAGCCAAAGCCTATCGAGTGGATCATTATAATAGGTCTTGGCATCAATAACATGGAATTTGATGTCAGTGACGAGCTGCCCAAAACGGAGCGTCAATATTACGGACCCAAGCATTCATGAAAACTGCGAGTCGAACCCTGAGATAGTAATCTTGTCTCGGACAAGGTGCTGAACATTCATACATATCTCCTTCAGCACTCTAACATTGAGAAGGTTGACGGAGGATCCGTTATCGATAAGGATTTTCCCTATCTTGATATCATGGCATTACCTGGTAACATACAGCGGTCGATTATACTTGCATGTACCAAGGAGTGGATCTTCCTCGCCTAAGGTGATGTCAGCCGTGTGGACCTCTGCAAGTTCATCCTTTATTTTCTCTTCCGCGAGAAAGGCTTAAACTGATCAGGTTCTTGTAAGGCTTTGATTAAGGAGTCTTATGCCTCTTTGGATAAGAGAAGGGTATCCAATATACTCAACTGTGAGGGTATCTTCCTCAAATGCACAAGAAATTTATAGTCCACCTTGTTTTTCTTAAGTAGGTCCTTTTCGGCGAGCTCTTTAGCCATCTCTTCATCAAGGGCGATCTCTTCAGGCATTTTCCCCTTCCCTTTATCTTTTTTATTCGAACCCTTATTTGGGGGTCCGAGGTTCTTTTCAAGCAGAGTGCGGTTGTGCAACTGGATGTTCTCAGAATCCTTTTTCTCCTCTTCTTTTTTCAAGACAGGGCTTTCAAAGGGAGGGCTGAGAGGCATTTCATCCTCAGAATTACTTCCGAACGTGAGAACCTAAGATTTTTCCCCTTTTGAACCGGTACCAACCATATGACAGCTGCCAGTTACTTCTTTGTGCACTGTCGTCTCGCTGCTCTCATATCGATGAGCGCGAGCCTTGCGCTTCTCTTTCTTGAAGTGTTTTCTATGGGCAACATATCCTTACAACCATTTCTTGAAGGCGTTGCATTTCTTAATGGGATGAGTGATCCTTCGATGATACGAGCAGTATTTTGGGTGTCCCTCTCCACCATTGAAGTACGAAACCCCACGAGTGTGCATAATGAGAGCGGCAGCTTCATCCTCATGGATAGGGCCTTGGCAAACCATTTCTCAGCTTTGTTCCTGCTCTTATTCTTTGCAAGTAAGCTTTGGTTTGGTCGGAGAGCTTTATAACTCGTCCTTGCCGTGGCTTCTTTATTCAAAGGCTGCTGTTTGGCCATTTCGTATATGGTCGTCTCGCGTTCCCGATCTTCTTTACTCTTTTGAAAGGCTTCTTTCAACAACGTTTCAATTGGGTCTTCCTCTGGAAGTATAGGGATTTTTTATGTCGATTCTTCCCCTAGTTCGTCCATATAGCTTTCCGACGTTGGCGGGGTTTCTTCATTATATATGGATGAATGGGATACCATATGGCAGCTTGCTACACGTTCTTCCGTTTCCTCCGATGAGTCATTTTCCTCATCATCTTCACCGTCCTTGTCCTCAAGAATATGCTTGAGGAATTCTTCGAGCGTGGCCGGTGTTCGCGCTTTCTGATTGTATTCTTCCAGCGCGTCTATATACTTCTAGAGGTCTATGAGTCTATCGACATTTTCAATAGGTTGCACATGCTTCTTAGCCTTCTTCTTTTTCTTGGAAGATTTCGAAGGCTTGACTTGGGGGCTTTTTCTATTATCAACGATTTTTGGTGTGGGACGTAGTTTCAACATCTCTTCTATAATCTCGGGCTCAAGCAGGCTCTTCCACTTGATCGCCGGGCATGTTTGCAGATCCTTCAGTATTTTTTTGGTTTTTGCCGAAAGAAATACTTCCCATGGAGGTTCTTCCACGAGCAAGCAAGATGCCCCCTGCGTATCAATTTTCATGGGGTCATGCTTTTGAGGTGGATCTACCCTCCAATTCTCTGACAGCGCGAATTTGCCCTGCTGATACTGGTCTTCGACCCAGCTTTTAAAGACATAGCAGTCTTCAATTAGATTGCTTACTACCCAATGATAGAGGCAGTAGCTAGAGTTGTTGGCATCACCGGCTTGTGCGGGTCGTTGCGATTCAGACAATGTTATCAGATTATTCCTCATAGCAAGCTCGAACAATCTTCTCGTCTTGTCGCAAGGGAATAGTATGCACGTCCCATCCTTTCTTCTAAGGTAGGGCACATGCGGCTGTTGTTTTGTCGGACTGAAGCTTTCGGGCCGTTCGGCTATTGTTGAGTGTTAGCAACAAAGGCCGCTTTTCCCTTACCTTTATTATTTCTGTGATCTCTGCCCGAAGAGGAAGGACCATGGCTCATCTGATCCATCTAGACCAGTTTATCGATCAGCGCTTGGAATGTGGTGGGCTTGAAGAAGTTCATAAATTGGGACACGGTTGATTGAGAATCGATAGTCCCAATGAACATCCCTACAACTGGAGACTCCTCAATATGTTGTTCGCATTTGGACCACAAGTTCCGCCATCAGATCGCAAATTGGACCCATATTTCTCCTGGCTTAACCCTAGAATTGATCAGCGCGGTGATTGGAGTGCGCTCACTCGCACTGACAAACCTTTGAATGAATAGCAGCTCCATCTCAGAGAAGGTCTTTACAAAGTCATTTGGGAGCTCCGAGCACCATTTGAAATCCGTCTCTGATAGGCTTCCGAGAAATTGGCGAAACAGCAATTTATCATCGCCTCCGATATTGCCACACAGAGCTTTGAATTGCGCGATATGTTGATGGGGGTTACCCGTTCCTTTGTTTATATGGAACTTCGGGATCGTATATTGTTCAGTCGAAAATATCGCGCATTTGATATAACATTTTCCTTACTTTTCTTAAATATTTAAAGGTGTTTATTATAAATATAGAACATATTTGGGTTTATCTGCAAAATACTATTTACCATATGTTTTTATATTATAATTAACATTATGAAGGAAAATATATGCATATAATATTTATATAATATTTTTATTATATATATCATATCAAATATTCTAATCAAGATTCTTTAAAAGATATAACATCATACAAATGGTTAGAGTAATATCTGTATAACAAATGTTACTAACATTATTCATGGAGATATTGTGCAAGATTTAGCTCAGGTCAGTAGATCGGGATATCGAGATATCAGAATCAAAAATCTGCTGATGAAGTTTAATTAAAATCGAAGAATCAATACTGTTAGAGACTCAGGAAATATTTTCAAATTCCAGATATCTAGAAGATCTTCATGTGTCAACATGTATAAGCCCCAGAATATTGAGACCCTAACTCCTCCATGATGCGGCGCTTCCGCGGCCAACCATCATTATTGCGGCGGATCCGCGGCTGATATGAAGACTTAGGAGTTGGGATTTTTTGGGTAGGATCCTATCAACAAACCCTCACATATGATATCTAGGGTTTGTATGTTCTGTGACTATAAATAAAACCGAAGGATAAAGCTACAAATTATCACCTTTTACACGAAGCAAATCACCGTCAAAGAACAAGTGATCCACGACGGGTCAGCGATTCGACGTAATAAGACGACGTGAGATTCGACGGAATATCTACTTCCTACGAGGTAGAGATCGATAGCAACTTCTTCTTCCTCTTGTAATCTAAACTCGAAGGTTTTGTAATTATGAAGTTGATTAATAAATGTAGATCATTAATTTAATTAGTTCGCATTTATTTTCTATATTTACATTATGATTTCATTCTCTATCATTTCTTCTTCTATCTCCATCATATGCGAGTAATTCTCCGCTTGATAGGGTTCGTAGGATTAGGGTAGAACAATGGATTAGAAAATATTTTACTTCTTTTAAATCTTATGAAGTTTATAAACTTTAGCAAAATAATCGTTAATATCCTAATCGGGCGCGCTATCAATTTATTGATAGTCTTGACCACAATTTGATATCAGATTAACAATTTTTTTGTTAAAGGCTAGACATGAATAGAGATCAACGAAGGGACAAGAGTCAATAGTGGGGAAACCCTAGTTTCTTCCAAGAACCTCAATCCTCATTCATCACTATATATTTAGTTTTAAATATATCAAAAGATAAAAGTAGTAATCTTTATTAGTCATCCATGACTACTAAATCCTAACGAACCCTACAAGCCTCTTCTTTATAAATTCAATATCCGTATTTAAACTAGATCTTAAAACTATATATATTCTACATCCGTGTTTAATAGATCTAGAATCTATTCTCCTTTCTTCTTTTACTCTAATCAACTCGTCTAAAGTAATATTAAAAGTTCCACGCATCCCTGCGGATGATCCGTACTCATCTCGACTAGCTATTAGCGACACCGTTATTGATTACGGTAACTACTACACACTTTCACAGAATCAATCATATATCCCGATGGGTATTTCATCTGGTCGTACCACGCCGGAATGGTCGACCAGTTTTAACCAGCTGATTCGCGGCTTCATTTGCTTGATAAGCCTTGATTTGATGGGAAATTTAGTCATCCAGTGCTGCCTTTGAGATCATTTCGTCTTTGGCCGTTGATAGGGCCTGAGGAAGGTTTAACGTCTCCCCCTTATCATCTTCAATAACCACCGGTGGTTTTCGGCCGGTGGTTCTGGCTGGATTAGCATTCCAACCATGTCTTGGAATGTCACACCCCGCTTCCCAGTATACGTGCAGAGGACGCGATGAGGCCGCTACGTATTTACTCTGAAGTAAACGCGCTAAGCGTATCTAAGCAATATAAGTAAAATGCATAAGAGACAATGACAATAGATATAATTGAACAGCAACTTTATTTATTAATATTCTTTTTACAATACATCTGAAAAGTAAATACATGGAATGGAAAGCAATGCCTAAACAGTGGCATAACAGAAATGGAAAATACAGAATGTAAATGTGTATAAGTAACTAGAGCTCCGAGTCGAAAGCTAGCTGATCCAAGTTCTCGAAGGTGGGCTCGATCTCCTGAAGGTCCAAATTACCTGACGACATTCCAAAGAAAAGAAAGAGAATGTCGTCAACGAATAAATCGCTCGGTAAGTCCCGTATATAGACAAGAATAGAATAGACAGAATAGAGAGTATATTGTTATAATGTTGTATTTTATGTTAACGTTGTTGTTTGTAGCTTGGTACAGAAGAATGCCAGTGTATACGAGAGAAGTCCCACTACTCCGGAGACTAAGGTATATAGAGCACAAGGAACCGTTCAGCCACGGTACAACGGCAATTGAATTTAGATTAGGTGTATTATGGTTACAGTCTCGTGCCACTTTTAACACCTTCCGTACCTGTCTACCCCTTATAAACTCCGCGATGTCTTGATTGTATTGTTTGTATTGTATTGTCTTGATTTATATAGATGGATGACTTGCCGGAACCATGATATCAGTAAATAGATGTAACTGGAGAATCATGTAGATGGATGTATATCCATGGTTCGGTTCAGTCAATATAGATTGATTAGATTGAACAGACTGAATATATATATTTATGGATTCATGTTGAATTGTAATTTGATACTTGAATCATATTCAATTCAGATTGATTATATTGAGACTCGATCTGAGTCAGACAATTAGAAAAGAAATTGAAGTCCTAAATTATGCTTTGGTGCTATCGGTAACTACTGCACATGGACGGCAGGATTTGTATTTTTTTCAAAAACAATTACCGTGTTGATAACACCGTTTGTTAATTCGTCTACCTTAAATAGGGAAGCACCCATATCTCCGACTCCCTGAGGCTCAAGAGACTCGTCCCGCTTAAACCTATGTTTACTAGGGTCCTTATTGTAATTTAGTATAACTTAAGGGGTTTTATGTAAAAATAATTTTGTATAATTTTCAAAATACACCTCAAGTATTTTATTATCGTATTTAAAATTTTCATGGATGTATATTTTATCAATGTGACATTTCTAGTGAATAAAACCTAATTTCATAATATATGGTATTTATTTGTAATATTGGATTTGTATGGTATTTTCTTGTAAATGGGATGTTTTTCTTGAATTTTGGAAATGTGGAATATTATAAATATTAAAAATAGATATTTTGATATTAATTACACATATATTTATTTATAAAAAATATAAGTTTTATTTATAATAGAAATCACATTTTTCTAAAAGAAAATTGTATTAAAATCTTTCGAGATCGTATACTCCTTGCGGAGGTCTGCATCTCACTCTACTAAGCCCGAGAATATGCGATAATCCGCACCATCCCGAACAGGTTCCCCAAATGAGTTGTAGAGGCGCAATTGCAAAGATTTGTTAAAATACATTTCTTGTAGAAAAAGATTTTAATAGTTGAAGGTAGTTATATGTAAAGTCGTATTTTCCGAATCTATGTTCCCAAATTCGATCGTGCTATATTAGATATGAGTGTTGTGAGAAGATAGGTCATTACCTCGTGAGTTTTCTAAGGTAATACGGTTTAAAGAGTTCAAGCTTGTCGAAATGAAACATACGGGTATTTTAATGTAAAAGTGGAATAAAACTTGCTACGGTTATTATTTTGATGCCCAACTTGTTCTATTATCTTCGTTAATGTTTAATGGTCATGACATAAGAGTTTGGTATTATTATGTTTAAGTAAAATAGAAATTTTTAAGGAAAAACCAAATCGGAAGTCGGATTAACTCCGCTTCCGTCGGATTTTAGTTTTGAATATTTTTATAATAAAGAAAAGAAGGAGAAGTAGGGACTTACAGGTTATTTGACTAGAAGAGAGAAGGAGGAAAAGGTAAGAGGTGCCGATGCGTCGTTTCGTCCTCGGAATCTCCTCGGATTGCCGTCGGAAGTTCGTCGGAGCTTCGCCCTTTTGCTAACTTCACTTGCATACAAAAGACTTGGGAATTTTCTTGAGAGTTTGGGCAGGGATTTAGGAGTGAGGAGGGGTGATTTGAGGGTGGTATTTATAGGGAAGATTAGGGTTAGGGTGTGATTAAAAAAATGCCTTTAAATTTGCATTAAAAATGATTAAAATGGGGTATTTAATTCTCTAGTTAATTGCAGAGAATTTAAACAGTGTAGGGAGAGTGGGGTAGGCCAAAAGGTGTAAGAGGTTGAAGAAAATCAAGGTTTGCTCCGAGTTGGACCGGCGGCGCCGGCCGAGTCAGGCGTTTCGCCGGCCCGAGTCGGGCGAGTCGGGGCGCGTCTTGATGCCACGTGTCCCTGACGCTTGGTCTAGCCTCATGGACACGTTTGTTTATTCTGTAACTTACCCTATTATGTGTAGTGCACGTGTAGACTCTTGGGCTTCTAAAAGATTAAAAGAATTTTAAATAAAAAAAATGTGTGGCTGATGGGATTTGAACTCTGGTGTTTTGGTTCAGCAGTGCAAGGTATTACCAGTGAGCTACAAGCTCCTTCTTGCTGTTCAAAAGTAAATCAAATTCTTATAGTACTCACAGGAATTATAAATACCCTAAGTATACATTAACTTTAAATGAATTTTATGTACACTAAAATTGGAGTTGTTACATGGAATATAAGACCCATATACTTTATATTAGCAGCTTGCTCTGCCGCCTCCTTATCTTTCTTTTCAAGCACCCCCCTCAGAAAGTCGGTGTCAGTTTCCTGGTCTTGGCGCTCTTCTATTTCTTTATCCAGGCTTTATTTAGAGCTGGTGAGTACTACCATCTTGGCGAGCATATCTTAGAGCTTTTCTTGTTACTCTTGGGTTTTCGTCAATGACCGAGTATGCGGTCTATGGCCGACGGCAGCGCGACTTTCTTCTTTACTACCAGCAATATAGATTGTGTTTATGGTTTTGCCCCCAGACTTGGTCCGTTTGGATCTCTCGCCTTTGGATTTTGCCTCCGGTGCTAGAACTTTCTCCGGCCTCAGTCTTTTGTGAGAGGTCATAATAGGAGAAACCATTATGACAGGCACCTCTTTATGAGAAGTCCCCTGCTGTCATGACCTGCTTCCCAATATACGTAACTACGACACATGACAAAGCCAACCATGCTACCTGTGATTAGGAATTATCTCTCCACAGTCACATTACGGGTGTCTATAGAATATCAAGAACAGTAAAATAAAATCTAGCTAACACATGTCCATCTGCCACGGTAAATAGAATCAAGAAATAGATGTAGCGGAAATGAATCAAGATCCAATAAATAATAGCATCTGAATCGCATCCCAATATGGCCTCACATCAATAGAAATAAACTGCTAAAATAACTAAACCAAGAGTCTATAAACTAAAATAGCTAACTCCTCATTACTCGGCTTGATTGCTAAAGTATTCTTGATCTACCTGCGATAAAGGTAGAGGAACTGGACCATATAAAACCCAGACGTCAGTGCGTCATAAATATCAAAACGATAGTAATAACCAGGATATGATGATATGATTAACCATGAATATAAAGAATAAACACGGATATAAATAGTGAGCTATATGTATGTGATGCATATCCTAAAGTCTGTACTTCTAGGTTATCTATTCTACGAGACTTTGAAATCAATTAATGTAATTCTCATCGTAACTCAACAATATATATCCCGTTCAAACCTCCACGGGATCATGGCATAATGATTATTCCATCACGCCTGGAATCACGGCAAACAATGATTTATTCCGTAACGCCCGGAATCACGACAAACAATAATTTATATCCTTTTGAGTTACATTTCGGTTATATTCTTGATTTCCCCTTTTCCTCCAAAGTTCTGTGTTCAAGTCAGGTATTGCCAATATAATCTAATGCCAACACAGGATCAAGCAGGTACCGGTCTTGTCTATGTAGACAACAAGTCACGTCCATCAGGACAACAATCAGGATTGTTAGTATTAGCAATAAGATCCAAGTAACAAGTCTGTGATGTGTCGTGAATATGCCATGTACTGTGTATTAACCAAAATAGATACCAATGTAAAACTGTAATCAAAATCGAAACCCAATTAGTGCAAGGATGCATATGTATCTATCTGTAATAACCGTTATATGTCCATTACCATGTATGATGCAATCTAGATAACATATTGAACTGATATAGTAGTATGATAATATCGTGATGTTCCGGTATACAACTAGATAAACTATTATCAGTACGGATACGGACAGATGCTGTAAAACTATAAATCAGTAATTTTTGCTAGATAGTAAAACACATACACTATAATTTATCAAATAGATATTGATTTAATAACATAGCATGTTGCAAGTTTAGAACTTGCCTGATCGGATCTCATGTCGAGATATGAATGCCACGTTCCGATGTCAGAATAATGTCACGATGCAAACTTACGTGCGTAGGACTTGACCTGGCTGAGAAGGGGTAGACGAAGACGGTGACTGGGTCGGCTGGATCATCGGCAACGCGCGTAACTCCGGCGAAACGGCCGAAAATTAAGGAAAAGAAAAGAAAAGAAAGAGAACAATAAAAGAAGAAAAAGAGTAGAAGAAGAGAGGACTTGTTACTGTTGGCGTTTCTGGTAAGTGGTGATAGCAGAGGTGGCGACGGCGAGGTGATAGGGACGAGGGGTTGCCGTCGGCGAGGTGGCGAGGGTGTGGGTTCTGGTGTGATCGGGGCTTGGTGCAAAGGTCGGTGGTGTAGGTGTATGGGTGTTCTTGGTTGCTGGGAAGGCGAGGAGGTGAAGAGGGTGGTGGGTAGTGATGAGTTTCCCAGCGACGAGGGGTTTCGGCGATGGGGTGTGGATTTCTTGGGTTGGCGTCAGGGATGTCGGATGGTTGGGAGGAGAAGGAAGAGGTCTCGGGGGCAAAGGCTGCAATGAGGAGAAGAGGGTGAGGGGGTGAGGATGAGGGCGAGAACTAAGTGGATAGCGGCGAGGGGTGGCGACGAGCGTGGGTTAGGGTTTCTGGGTTTCGCGGGCGAGGTCGTGAAAAGAAGAAGGAGAGAGAGTAGGTTTTGTTATTAATTAATATACTATAATATATATAGTATATAGAGAGAGACAGAAAGATAGAGAGAGAGAGAGAGATTTATTTAATTAATAAAATAATATATTATATGTGTTTTACAGTTTTGTATAGTATATATTAGTTAAAATATAATATATATATATATTATAGGTTTGTACAGATAATATCAGATTGCTTCAAATATTACCCGTAACCATCCAAAAATTTAGTTTTTAAATATGGAGAATATACGTAAAAGTTTAAACCACAATGTGATATCCTGTCAATAAAAATTTATACCCCCAAGTACGGATCTACGTAAATATACGTAGCGATCAAAACGAGTCTGTTTTAACAATTAAAGTATGAACATGATATATGGGTGCAACCACATGGCATGGGATACGATAACATGCAAGGCTAGATATTAAAATACATTATTTGGTGTTTATTTTGTATTATAAAAGATATGTGGATACTAAAATATATTGTATATGTGTATAGGATCTAGATTTGCACGGATACTCTGTACTAGCAATATTTAATGTAATATTGAACCATAATGGGTTTCAAACATGCGGGTCGGGTCGAATAATAACCGCAACTGCTAAAACACCAATCGGAACCCAAAAGCAACAAAAATCAAGAATTTTGCCGCAAGATTTGAAATACTCCAAATGAATAGTATAAATGCACTAGGGTGTTACACCCGTTGTATGGCAAAGGAATGATTGTTCTCCTGTCAAATCTTGGACTTCTTTGGTCGACAAGAATAATTTTAGTAAAGAACGGAGTCCTGGACTTTTCTCCAGACTCTGTGAATCTGTGAAGAGATCTGCTGGTAAGAGCGCTCCGGTTCTGGCTGCATTGGAGCTTCTACAAGAGGCGGCTTTTCCTCAACACCGTGGTAGGCAAATTTTTGTGAACCCTTCTTAGCGGTTCAAAACTGTTCCAGGTTAGAACAACAGTATTAACAACCACCACAGGAGCTGGTAGAGTCAGCCCGGAAAGGAAACCGCCCCTAGTTTTCCTTACTCGGCACCAATGGTGACGTCGAGCGTGTCTTGCAGCGGGAGCCTCCTTAGCATCAGAGACTTCTTCGACATGACTCCTGCTTGTCTGGGGGTTTCATCCAGTGTCAGCCTGTGAAAGACTGATGTTCTCGATTTAGCTGGAGCAGGATTGCTCAGTCTGTTGAAGACCGACTACCTTGGTGGTGAAGCACACTTGTTTGCTTCACGTGGAGCAAGAGCAGGGATAGCCAGCAGTTTAGGGGCAGCCTCCTCAGAGATCAAAGGCTTCTTCATGGGGCCCGCCTAGCTTTTCTTTAGCCTGTCGAAGACTGAAACTTTAGCGCTGGCAGGCTTGTTTGTGGGGCCCGCCGCGGTGTTTAGCCAATCGAAGACTGACTTTAGTGGAATTTCTTCTTTGGGCGTTGAGGCGTCGAAGTTTGTGGATGGGATTATGATCCCAAAGAACAGCCCAATGGTCGCTTGGGCAACCTGCTCTACCGGCAAGGAGAATATTGAAGCCACAATCATCCTATAGACCACTTCTCCAGATAGGGTGGAGTTAGCTTGAGAGTTGTTGCTATTGCAGGTGGTGCAGTTGGAAGCCATTGAATCTGTATGGAGGTGAAACACCTGATTTTAGTATCTCAAACTCCAGAAGCAACCATAGCGAACCACGATTTTATTCACGGAACACGACATATGTTCATTTAAAAATATTGCACATTTGATGGAATATTTTCCTTACTTTTGTTAAGTACTTAAAGGTGTTCATTGTAATTATGGAACATATGTGGGTTTATCTGCAAAATACTCTTTATCATATATTTATATATTATAATTAACATTATGAAGGAAAATATATGCATATAATATTTATATGATACTTTGATAATTTAAATATGCATATCATATCAAATAATCCAAATCAATATTCTTAAAATATCATATCATACTAATGGTTAGGATAATATCTCAAAATAAATAACAAATATTACTAATACTATGAATTGAGATATTGTACAGACATGAGCTCAGGTATAGAGATCATGATATTCGAGATGTTGGGAATAAAATCTGCCGATAAAGTTGAATAAAATCATAAACGCTGAGAATAAGAGGAAGATATAAAGAATCCAGGCATCACAACAATCTCTATGTGTCAACATGAGGTAGCACCAGAATTTTGAAAACCTGATCCCACCATACTGCTGCCCAACCGTGGCCAAATCCCTATATATGCAGCGGATCCGCGGCTCTCTGATGGACGTAGGTTCTGAGATTTTGTGGGTGTGATCGTATCATCAAATAACAATATATGGGATCTAGGGTTTCTGCTTCTAGGGCTATTTAAAGGACCGAGAGCTTCAGATGAAAATTATCTCGAAATATATCACTAAAATCATCACCTAATAGATCATTGACAAAGATCAAGATATCCAAGATAGGTCCACGAATCGACGTGATCAATCGCATCATCTACTTCCTACGAGACAGAGATCGAGAGCATAAACTAGGGTTCTTGTACTCTAAATTCGACGGATTTGTGAATGATAGTTGATTAATAAAAAGGTAGATCTTTAGTTTAATTATTTGCATTTTACTTTCTGCATTTAATTTCTGCATTATTTTCTGCATTTACATTATGATCTTCTTCTCTATCTTCTCTTCTATCTCAACCATGCGTGAGTAATTCTACGCTTGATAGAGTTCATAGGATTAGAGTAGATCAATGAATGATAAAATCTCTTAATTTCTTTTACATCTTTTAAAGATTATAAACTTTAGCAAAACAATTGTTAACATCCTTATCGGGCACGCTACCAATTTATTGATAGTCTCGACCGCGATTTGAGATTAGATTAACACCTGTTTGGGTAAAGACCAGATATGAATAGAAGTCAATGAAAAGATAAGGGTTAAGAATGGGAACCCTATTCCCTCCAAAAACCTTAATCTTCAATCATCACTATCGATCTAGTTTTAAATTTATTAAAAGATAAAAAGAGTTTTCTTTAATTAGTCATCCATTACTACTAAATTCTATGAACCCTACAAGCCTCTTCTTCATAAATTCTATATCCGTGTTCAACGTAGATTTAGAACAAACCATCCATATTTCAATCAACTCATTTAAAGCAAGATAAAGGTTCGACGTTTCCATGAGGACGACCCGTACTCATAGCGGCTAGCTACTAGCGACACCGTTATTGATTGTGGTTACTTTACTTTATTCACAACACATTTCTTCAAAATACAGAATCAATCAAATGGCATCGTTGTCGGAGATACGTGTGTAATTTTTTTCTTGCTATTCGTGTTGGATTTTTATAAAATCCAGTAAACATATTATAAAGAGAACCAAAACCGCATATTGTGTATTTAACGATTATTGTGCGACTTTTTCAAGGGAATCTGGAGTCATTGGAGTTAGGAAAAAGAGATTCATAGATTTTCATCGAAGTCCAGAGGAGCAAAGGGGTGCACTGACGAAAAAGAAGCAAAAGACTACACCAAACTGCACGGAACCGCGACAGAAACAAGTAATTGGTCATGGTTGGGCGGCGGCTTTAAGGATTTGTGCCCCCGAACTCTTCATGTATCTTTCTATGATTCTTCTCTCTCCTCTACAATCCAATAATTTGATATTTTCTGCAGGATTCTTTGCAAATATCGCCGCTCAAAAATCTTTTGCGTGTTTTGATATTGGTTTGTTTATGCATATTTTAACCGGACTTTAAGGGGCAATAACCCAAATTCAGATTAGGTGGGGATTTCATCACCCTTCCTAGGCCCCACAAATCACAAAACGAGCATACTTTCATCTACATTAATTAAAAAATATCTAGACCAAGCCTCTAAGGACCGTCGCGCTCAATTAGGACAGAGGAGGGTCATGGGTAATCTATCGCTTATCCGCATTTCTCTTGTGGTGTTTAGGGAAGTGTGACTAAGAAAAATGGTTACTTAATTAGGCCCGCTATTTTCCGTGATTCGTATAGCGGATACCTCCCACTTACATGGTACTTACCTGACCACAAGAGTGATATAGTGGTGGTTGAGGATTGATCATATGGCTTGTCCTTTAGAAGTCTAGGAGCGGTCTAGTGCTTGACCTAGGTGACCTTAGTTCTAGGGTCGATTGTGCATTTTGTGATTTGTTGAGTCAAGCCTCACGTCCGACACTTTTTTAAAATCGTTCTCACACACGTTTCCACGTGCTCTAAACCCGCTTAGTGCATGATCGGCTGGACACGGGATTCTAGTGCCCGTCTTGTCCGTGTTTCTGCTATCGACTCCGAAGTCGGTACTTCTTCATCTTCTATTTCCCCTCCACCCGCCATATCGATCGATATGGACGGTTCTCCATCAGATTTTACCAACACCACTCTTCCACCGCCCGTAGATGCACAGAATCCACCGCGCATCTCCCTTCAAGAAAGATGATGCCCGATACGCGGTCTCCTTCCTACTTGTCTATCTATTCCACCAGCCAGTGGGGATAATTTCAAAATTAAACCCCACTTCATCAACCTATTGCCCAAATTTCACGGGCTTGAATCCGAAGACGCATATGTTTTTATAACCAAATTTGATAATGTATGCGCAATGATGGGCACTACACAACTTTCTGTGGATGCTATGAGATTATGTCTTCTTCCTTTTACCTTGTGCGATCTAGCAGAAAAATGGCTATATAACACTGCCGCACACTCTATTGACAAATGGGATGAATTCATTATAGCATTCCTTAAAAAAATTTATCCAAGTCATAAGACCGCCCGTGTTCGAAACGAGATTAACCAGTTTACCCAACTTCCCAACGAACCATTTTGAAAATGCTTTGAATAGTTTAAAGATCTTCTGGTCCAATGCCCTCATCACGAAATCAATAGATAAGATCTTCACAGAATTATATATGAGGGTGTTAATCCAGTGACAAAACAGATGCTTAAAACCATTTGTCAATGCCATTTCATGTCTAAAGACGATGGTGAAGATTAGCAATTTCTGGAAGATCTCGCCGAACAAACTTTGCAGTGGGAAAGTGTTAGACCAATATCATCTAGGGCAGGTATTCATCAGCTCGATGTCTCTATCGCAGTGAAAGCCAAAATGGACGCAATGCAAAAGAAACTCGAAGCTATGGAAAACAAATTCTCATCAGCCTCCCTAAACCAAGTTACGCTCCCAAAAACCGTGTGTGGTTGATGTTCTAATCCATCACATTTAACGGAAGAATGTCTTTTGAATCCTCCGTTTAAAGGTCAAGAACAAACTAATGCTACTTTTCAGCAACGACCAAAAAATGATCCTTATTCTTCCGCATACAATCAGGGATGGAGTAATTATCCTAATTTTGCTTGGAACCAAAACAAAACTCAAAATCAAAACCAGTTCCCAAGTAATTATCAAAGACCTCCCCCACACCAACAGCAGTCACCACAACGAAATCAGCACCCTTTTCAACCGCAACCTTTTCAAAACCCGGCCAACAACTTTGATCCTTATAATAATATTTCAATGGCCGGTACCGATAAAACCTTTGCGCTCGAACGTAACTTAGAAACATTCATTAAACAATCCATGCAAACGACGGTTTATTTAACTTTTTCTATCTAAATATTATTGCAACACACTGCTTCCCACAGTGAAAATATAAAATCGATAGAAGCACAACTTGCACAGTTAAATGCCGCGATGAGTGAGAGGGAGAAAGAGAAACTTCCATCTCAACCTTTACCAAATCCCGGCCACTCACAAAGCGCGAATATCATCCTTCAAAATCATAACGTGAGTGTCGTAACCACGTTGAGATTGGGAAGAGTGCTGAACAACCAAGTCGGTGAACAAGTTGATGTTGATGATATTAATGAAACCCCGGCTTTTACTTCTACTCCTACTTCGTCTAGTCCACCCTCTCCTTCCGAGCCTATTCTCTATTCTTCCCTAGGCTCAAACCCTCAGCCCACTTCCTTGAGTCAACCTCAAATGATCCCAACCCCAACTATGGGATCCATTCCATCTCCTCAAAAGTTGGACCCAACTCTTATCGATAAAGCTTCTTTTCCACATAGGTTAAGGGCCAACAAACCAAGTCCCCAAATGGAGAAGATTGTGGACATTTTTAAGCAAGTTAACATAAATATCTCTCTCCTAGATACTATCAAACAAGTTATGTCCTATGCGTAAATTTTAAAGGATTTGTGCACTAGGAAGAGAAAAACTCAAGAACCTAAAAAGGTTTTCTTAGCGAGTAATATGAGCAATTCTCTTACCCAATTGGTGCCCATGAAACGTAAGGACCCCGGTTGTCCTACAATATCTATAACCATTGGGAATAAAAATATCAATCGTGCTCTACTCGATCTAGGTGCTAGTGTTAACTTGCTTCCGTATTATGTTTATGAGCAATTAGGGATAAGAGAGTTGAAACCTACGCAATGCACTCTTCAGATGGCTAATCGATCTATCACCCAACCATGAGGTGAGCTAGAGGATGTGTTAATCAAAGTCGGGGAATTTATATTCCCTATGGACTTTATAGTTATAGATACACAGCCTGTAGCGAACCCACGGAACCAAATTCCGGTGATCTTAGGTCGACCTTTCCTAGCAACGTCAAACACGATAATCAATTGGCATAACGGTTCTATGAACCTATCCTTCAGGAAGATATCAATTGAGCTTAACATTTACAAGTTGGGAAGCCAACCATCAGAACCCTATGCTCATATGTGCTCTGTCGAAAAGATAGCTTCCGACAGTTGCGAATTCGAGGACCTTCACGATACCGATCCTACTATTTATTATACACATGAAGACCCTTCTGTCGACAAGTCCACACCTAAGTCCAAACCCTTTGACTTGTCGAATGATTTAGTCAAGTTATCCGAGTATCATGACTTTCTTTCCGATGAAACTATCATTCGGAATATCGATGGAAGTTTTGAAGAAATTTTTGCTGATGAACTCGCATTCCTAGAAGACTTGGAAGTTATGATGAATCAACCCCAACCTAAAGAAATTGAGCCGCCACCCCTTTTTCTTATCAAGAAAGTGAATGCGAGTAGTGCACCATCACCGTTTCGTCTCTACCATTCGAGACGTAAACCCGATCGATTCCGCCTCCTATCTCCCCACTTCCGCGCATCCATGATCTTCCACCAACTATATTGTTACATCGATAAAATCTTTGAATGGTTGGTGTTGACTTTTAGTCTTTGTAAAGTTTTGCATAGACTAATAACTTTACCCCTCCCACCATAATTTTAAATGCTTAATACTGTTTTACTCAAGTTTGGGGGGGAGAAAATATTTTGGCTCTTTGAAGAAAACAATTTTTTACAAAATTATGAGCTAAAAATATGTTTGGGGGTGGATTTCACTGTCATTAATTCTTATCCCCGTTACTAACTTTTCTTCCCAAGTCTACGGGTTTTAAGTTTAACAGATGACATCAGTGAGGACACTACTACAAATAGGTTTGGGGGAGGTTTATGCTTATTCACGCATCGTTTTGCATTATCATAAATCTGAGCACAAAAATTTTTTGATAATAAAAGTTAGAAAGTAGAAAATTATATATGAAAGAAGGAAGAGTTTGAGAAAAGCAAGAAAGTTAGATATTTTCTTAAACAAAACTAGTAATAGATGGTCATGAGCCGTTGTCCCAAGGGTTAGTAAGATGAAAGAAATTACTAATTTGAGAATAAAAATAAGTCTGAAAAATAGCCCATATTCTTGAGTCCAAACATTTGAACGTTGATACCCTACTATACGCACTTGCACACATCTTGAAACTTGGGATAGTAGAGGATACCTTGAAATGCTCTTGTCTAAAAGCCTTAGTATGAAGATCAATGAAAAAGAGAAAAAAGTGAAACATAAAAAAATAAATGGTGAAGAAAAATGAACATTGGTTTTGAAATTGCTTAAGGCAACATAAAAAAAATATAGCGAGGGTGCTTTATCATCTAGTGTCTTAGACCAACTGGTTTGGGAGCCACTGCTGAGCCTTAGGTGTTGCAAGATGAGAAAATTGCTAATTACGCCTAAATGAGTGAGCATATTTGGTAATCGGTCGGTTAGTACCTCAAGAAATATTAACGGTCGTATGAAGAATGTGTAAGCAATTCCATCTGAAAATATTCACCGACTAAAAAGTACTAAAGAAGATGGATAAGAGTATGATAGCTTGAATTGAATTCTCTAAGTGTAGGGATGACTTTTACACACACTTAGGGGTATATGATCGATGTTTGGAAGAAAGGTAGGGAAGAAGACTAAAGGCGATGTTTTATTGAGAGATGATGTGATTGCTGACATCTTTTTATGACCATTAAGATAGGGCTCATGGCAGCCGAAAAGCTAGTGTAATTTGAATCTCTTATTTTCAAGTTCTTTCTTTTATATATTCCTTATCTTTGTATGTAACTTTCATTTTCTTTCTTTTATTATGGGATTTGTGGGTGTAATTCGCTGATCCCTCAGGAGACAACACTCCTCCCACTAGGGACACCTAGAGGTTTAAAGGCTTGTTGCACGAGCTAAGTGCAATCGTGTTACCTGTGAAAGTGTGATAGGTTTTTCTTTTCCTTTTTTCTCCCTTTGTTGCATAACTAGTTTTCTCGGGACGATCAAAGTTATATTTGAGGGTATTTGTTCAGTCGAAAATATTGCACATTTGATGGAACATTTTTCTTACTTTTGTTAAGTACTTAAAGGTGTTTATTGTAATTATGAAATATATATGGGTTTATCTGCAAAATACTCTTTATCATATATTTATATATTATAATTAACATTATGAAGAAAAATATATGCATATAATATTTATATGATACGTTGATAATTTAAATATGCATATCGTATCAAATAATCTTAATCAATATTCTTAAAATATCATATCATACTAATGGTTAGGATAATATCTCAAAATAAATAACAAATATTACTAAAACTATGAATTGAGATATTGTGCAGATATGAGCTCAGGTCTGGAGATCGAGATATTCGAGATGTCAGGAATAAAATCTGCCGATAAAGTTGAACTAAATCATAAACGCAGAGACTCAGAGGAAGATATAAAGAATCCGGGCATCACAACAATCTCTACATGTCAATATGAGGCAGCACCAGAATTTTGAAGACCTGATCCCACCATACTGCCGCCCAACCGCGGCCAAATCCCTATATATGCGGTGGTCCGCGGCCTTCTGATGGCTGTAGGTTCTGAGATTTTATGGGTGTGATCGTATCATCAAATAACAATACATGGGATATAGGGTTTCTGCTTCTAGGGCTACTTAAAGGACCGAGAGCTTCAGATGAAAATTATCTCGAAATATATCACTAAAATCATCACCTAATAGATCACTGACAAGGTCAAGAGATCCAAGAAAGGTCCATGAATCGACGTGATCAATCAACGCATCATCTACTTCCTAGAGACAGAGATCGGGAGCATAAACTAGGGTTCTTGTACTCTAAATTCGACGGATTTGTAAATGATAGTTGATTAATAAAAAGGTAGATCTTTAGTTTAATTCTTTGCATTTTACTTTCTGCATTTAATTTCTGCATTACTTTCTGCATTTACATTATGATCTCCTTCTCTATCTTCTCATCTATCTCAACCATGTGTGAGTAATTCTACGTTTGATAGGGTTCGTATGATTAGGGTAGATCAATGGATGATAAAATCTCTTAACTTCTTTTACATCTTTTAAAGTTTATAAACTTTAGCAAAACAATTGTTAACATCCTTATCGGACGCGCTACCAATTTATTGATAGTCTCGACCGCGATTTGAGATTAGATTAACACTTTTTTTGGTAAAGGCCAGACATGAATAGAGGTCAATGAAAAGATAAGGGTTAAGAGTGGGAACCATATTCCCTCCAAAAACCCTAATCTTCATTCATCACTATCGATCTAGTTTTAAATCTATTAAAAAATAAAATGAGTTATCTTTAATTAATCATCCATTACTACTAAATTCTATGAACCCTACAAGCCTTTTCTTCATAAATTATGTATCTGTGTTCAACGTAGATCTAGAACAAACTATCCATATTTCAATCAACTCGTCTAAAGCAAGATAAAGGATCGACGTTTCCCTGAAGACGATCCGTACTCATCGCGGCTAGCTACTAGTGACACCGTTATTGATTGCTGTTACTTTATTTTATTCACAACACACTTCTACAAAATACAGAATCAATCAACACACGAAGTGTGAAGTAGAAAAAGAAAGAGGTCCCACTGGGCATGCCAGAATCTGTTTACCGCCGGAGACCGATCTAAGACGCGGAGATGAATAGCCTAAATCTGGGGGCAGATACTATTTGGAACATATCCATCCACTTCTCCGAAGATGCCAAGTTGATTTATGACACCATATATCGGAGGTTTGGATAGATACAACCGATGTAGCATGACTTTATTAGATTCCCCATCTTTGAGAGGTTTTTTTATGGTAAGAACGCTCTTCTTTGCAGGTGCAAACCCCTGCAGTTAATTACACTATCGCGTTGCGATAACAACTTTCACCTACTCCAGGCAGATTACTTTGTATTGTGTTATATTGTTTATTTTAGGGTTGCCCGTAGAGACTAGTTTATGTCGTCGCCCGTAGGGCACGGATTATCCCAAATCCGTATATATATTATAAATTTGGGATCGAACTTAGGACGCAAATCTTGTGTAAATGAGGCATGTCAGTTTGAAATATGTCATCTGAGGATCGTTAGTCGTCTTTGAGACTAAGATCAACTCAGGAATATGGTTAAGGACCGTTAATCCTGATTTGGATTAAGATCAACTTAACAAGTATTGATTAAAGATCTTTAGTCATCTTTAAGACTAAGATCACTTAGCTTTATTGATATTTTGATCAATATATTGCATATGAGAAACCAAAATCTTCATCACTTAATTCAATTTTGATTAAGTGATCAAATAATGATTTATTATACAAGTGTGTAAGTATATGTGACGCACATACCCATTTATTTCATTTGAAAAGGGTGTGTACATGCGTTGCACATAATTACACACTGTTTTATTTCAAAAATGTTACGCATGTGTGTATCACGTGACGCATCTGTTATAGGTTCAAAGTTATGTATGTGCGTATGTATTTAACAAGTCAACATGCATTGCACGTGACGCTCGCACATCCATGAGCCATTTTCAACAAGTGTGCGCACGTGCGTATCACGTGATGCGCATACCTTTATGGGCAACATCCAATAAGTGCGCACACATGGGTAGCACGTGATGCACACATCTCCTGGGGATTATTTTTTCGTGGGTAGCAATTTTTAAACTAAGTGCGCACTATTTGAGTGCGCACTTATTTCGATCAGAAAGTAAAAGTTTTCACAGAAAAGCATCGGCTTATGTTTCTTTTATTCTATGTTCTTTTCCTTCTTCTTTTATTTTCAAAGAAGTAAAACTGAGATCTTTATCTTTACCAAGTCATTTATATGCGTTTTATGGTGCACATCTTATTTTCTTGGATCTTAGAATCAATCTTTCGTAAAAGTATATATTTTATGAACGAGAGATGAACTCTAAGATCATTTGATCTTTTATGGTGAATCAATGGATTCAAAAAGAAGTAAAGGCTTCTGTATAAAAGCAAAAGTTTTTTTAATGAAGGAACAGAGAAGCTTTTCTCTTTATTTCTACCTTACGCAGTTATGCACAGAGGAAGAAGAAAACTTGGAATTTTTTCTCAAGCTTATGGGGGTTTTCTTTTTTCTCAATTCTTCATATGGGACTCCTATTTATAGGAGAAAAGAAATTAGAGTTTATTTGATTTGTTTCAAATTGATTTTAGATTGACTTAAAACATTTAATTGATTCATATCAATCGAAGGTGACATGCGCACCGTTGGATTTTTGATCCATAGATCTTTTTATTAAGGTATTTAACCAACAAATTTTTTTCCTGTATATTAAAGATTTGATTGCTTATTAATAAAGATTTATTTCTTTTTTAATTTGCGTCTGTTTCAGTAAGTGCGCATGCGCACTTATCAAATTGGTTTAAAATGCATTTACACCATTGGATCTTTGATCCCAAGTTTATTTAACTTGTTGTTATTGGGACAGTTTTTTGATTAAGTGTGCAATATGCACGTGTGTTGCACGTGCATATGGCAAACATACGCGCACTTGTCATATGTGCACGTGTTTTGCATGTACCTGTGGCGAGCATGTGTGCACGTGCTTTGCATGCGCACATCGCACTCAATGACTTTTGTCAAGTGCGAGTGTCACTGATGCACACATGTGTTGCTCACGTGTCATTTATTAAGCTTATACACGCACATATATAAGTGTGCATTCCTTCATTGTTATCTCTCCATCAATTGCGCACTTGTTATGATGCGTGAACCAATGACCTGTGATTTTCAGTGCTGTCAAACTATTTTTCAGCACTTTTTTGGTCAAAACTTGGGAATTGTTCCCATTTTAATGACATGCAACTTTTTTGTGCCAAGACTTAAATACTTCTCCTTATAAATTGGAGAAGTAACCCTCTTTTCTTTCACATCCATAAAGAAAGGAATATGAATTGTAATCTCCTACATACTTCTCGACGGCCATGAGATGTACCCATTGAAGAAGTCATTACCCTTTTTTGCACGCTTGTGAACCCTAGTCTCACAGATGCTCAGTGTGACGCCGTGATGTATGAGTAGATAGCCCGTAGAGGATCTCCTCTTCCTGTCGGCTCTATTTGGCTTCGCACGATTTTTCTCGCCGTTCTTGACGAAATTCCTCCTTACCCGGTGGAGATGACTTTGGCAATGCTCGACGCAGCGGAGGCCGAAGTTGACTGCTTTCAGGAGGTCGGTCTGATCACGAAGCCTTTATGGGACCGCTCCGTCCACTTGCTGAGTCAAATACGGCTCGGCGAGCTGTCATGTCCGCTTTTACCAACGAGCACGGCGCTGATCGGTGGGGAGCGACTTTTCATGATAATCGTCATTTTGACATGGTAAAGAGAGCTGAGAGAGAGTTAGGAAACTTTGTACGTTGTTTCACTAATCCTTATAGTTCAAATCCTGTGTTTGGGGATCTTTTCTCCATAAAATGAAATGTTTATTTTAAATACATGTTTTCATTGTTGCCTAATGAATATTTCATATCCAACAACTGTCCTTCCATTGATTGCTTATTTAGACATATGCGTACCTCGCATGTGCATACGTGCTTTGTAAGTGCACATCGTATTTAAGAATTTCTGCCAAGTGCGAGCATTAAGAATCCTTCCATCAAGTGCGCACATATATAAGTGTGCTTACCTTTGAAGTTATTCTTCCATCAAGCATGCATATATTTAAGTGCGCACTTAAACAGGTGCAAACACCCATACTCTCACACGGTCTCAATTTAATAACCCCGTTTCCTTCGAGGCATAACCTCGTAAACACCTTTCTAGACACCTAATGGGTTAGCTAATTGTTATATAAAAATCTTCCGAGAGTAACCATTACTCACAGTGAAAATCGGGACCCAAACTATCATGGCATGGTAACCTTGACATAGCCAATAAGTCATCCCACTTCATGGAAAGTATATAATCACATTGCAAGTTTCAACACTTGAAATTTCCGATATAGTTTTCATCCCTAGCGGCTTATGACCTTGACGAGGTCAACAAACCATAAGTCACTAGTCAAATTCAACCCGTCATTTCGTAATTAATTTAAATCCTCCCGCACAAGCCATTGATGAAATCAACAAGGCTATGCGACTGTCCTGGGTAATCGCATCAACATGCAAGTAGGAAGACATCACTTAGCAACCATACACTACGTCTTGATGAGGTCAACAAACACAACATGAATACTAAGTACTCTACTTCCTGAAACGATATAGGGCTACGGCTGGTTTTGAAAAAAACGTTTAACGTAATAAACTTGATATCATTAAAGGAACCGGGTACTTTTGCAAGTTTATAGCAACATAAACTTTTGCTCAAGTGCGAACTTCCTATGAAGGGATCAAGGTTCTTTCCTCATCGAATGAGGTGCAGGATATTCCTAACCGAATATCTCTATGCAAAGCAAGAGTAAACGACTATAATTTCTTTTGAAAAAATAGATTGGTTCCAAAAACGTATTTTAGGTTTGTTTTCCTTTGCATTAATCCAATCAACGCAATCCCATCATTTAGATAATATCACATATTATCTAGTATCTTCCCACACCATTACAGAAAAGCATGATATGAATTTTAAAATAGAATGCTTTATATGTCATCCGCATTCGCCACGGGGCATCGGTTCTTCACCGTAAGGTTACTTAACTGTCAGGCCCCGCTTCCCAAAAGAAGGTGAAGGATGACGTGGCAAAGTCCGTAACCTAACTATATTGAAGGTGGTCTATACAGTTACGTTAAGCGTATGAATATATAACATGCAAGATGTGTACCAAAATAAAAATAATAAAAGCAAAAGGCATTTATTTCCATTAATCAAACTTTATTACATCCCAAAAGAAAGAGTAAAATAAACTGAGTAGTTTAAGTACATTAAAGGAGAAACAAAAGCCCTAAACATATGGGCAACAACAAAAATTAAAACTAACTAATCTTCCATCGTCCAGTCTGCATAATCTTCATAAGCTGGCTTCACACCTTAATCCTCGCCATAATACTCATTCCTATCTGACGGACATTCCAAAGATAGAGAAAGAAAATGAAGGTCCGTCAGCGAGTTATACTCGGGTAGGATTGCCTCATAAGAAAGTAAAGGTATAGAAACGAACAGGTGTATATAATGAATATGATGTACATGTGTATAAAGGTATGAGGTTATATACAAATTAGATATGTGAATATGAGTAGGTTGTATATGTTTGGTAAAGGTTCAAGTCAAGTCAAACGGATATTCAGTCTAAGAGTTGGATCAGGTTAAACAAGGTGTGTATGGATGGAATTGACGGGTGAACATACTCGTGTCCTTGAGGTATCCCATGACTAGCTGGAAGCAGTATGAGCTGGTGCTCGTGCCTGGAATGGCAATCAATGTGGTAGCGTGAACATCCCCGAAAGGTGTCCCATGACTACGATGGAGCTTTGTCTAACGTGAATATCACTCAAGTGCACAGGTATTACCACCCCTCAGTTCCATAATAAACAACAAGTCTAAACTGGTAAAATATCCACATCCAAGATACTGAATAACTCGTGTTTCAGAAAGAAAGGTAGATGAGATAACAGGTAGGTATAGCATATGATGTGAGTTTAGTGTTGAGTATCAATAGGTATTGTAAACGTTTTAGTTTGTTAAATAAGGGTCCGGATACTCATGATTATTCCATTGTGGCCACGGAACAATAACTGGGGAAGTGAAATGTACCGTTTCACTTCCCGGGATCATGATCGAGTAGTAGGGGAATCCGAGTTCCGAATCCCTTGCCTAATCAAACTACCCATCCCCGTGGTTCAGTATAAAGGTTTTGACGAATTAGAGTTAGTGCGTATACCTCTAGGCATAGAATTTCCACATTGTATAGTCATCTACATTTTGAACTTTTCACCCGGAATATCGGGATCTTCATATTTGTATAGTCGCCACACTTTGGACTGTTCACCCGAAATATCGGGGTCTTCATATTTAGTATTCCGTACCTAGGTCCACGCATTCTAACCCTAACCGTATCATGTTTTGTATATGTCAGGTATGTCATAAACTGGAAGTTTAAAAAGTATTGATCTCGTTTAATCTGGCCTTCCACAACCACTCGTTTTATTTTCTAAAGTTCGTAAAGTATTTCGTGTCATCTTAGGGAATGCTTAGTAAAAAGAATAATAGTGTTTAATTATCTTTTATTACTTCTAAGAAAAACCTTGAGATTTAGGATATTTATTATTTTGGAAAAACATAATGTTTTACGGAAAATATCCATTCGATAAAAGGTTGTGGTGAAAATATTTTGCAAGAGATTTTTATAAAGACAAGTTGCAAGAGGTTTTTATTTGAAAAAATAGACTGCTCCTAACCGTTCAAAAGGGCAAGTTGTGAGATCCTCAAATCGCCTCTTCACCGCCAATTATGGCCAGGTAAGCACAACTAAAGAAAGGAGGGATCCACTCACGAATCACCGTGAGACGGGCCTTTTAAAATTACCTTGCTCACTTGTCTAGCCTAGGCACCATAAAGTCTGGTTTAGATAAACGACCGATGCCTACAACCTTCCTTTTTAAAATTACCTTTTAATAAGATACTAAATATTCGTTTTGAAAAGATATCGTTATTTAAATTTAGTATTTTCTTCTTTAAAAAGGTTGAAGGCGGTTTAACAATATTATAGTAGTTGATGAAAGAGTGTAAGTAAAATATACGTATGTCGTATCTAAAATATTTATTTCACATATCTTATCTCTTATGGATATTTTAAACAAATACAATATTTTAATTAAACGAGGGTATTTTGTGGAAGTAACCTATTTCGAGATCATTTTGATAGTATGGGTAAATGTGGGTATGTCAGAGGTGAATTGACAACTCATGGGTTATGTCATTAAGCACATTAGATTCCAGGTATTTTGGGTGTGCAACATACTTTTGTGTACAGAGGAAATTTAAACACCGTTTTAAAATTTGGGTTAACATTATCATTATTGAGGGTACAAGGAACAGGCATGCACGAATGTTATAACAACATTTTAAATAGGGGTTGATAATTATATGTTGGAACTAGGTTATTGAGAAGGAAGAAGGTGACAGGAAAAGGGGGGAGGCGGATCCTACCTTTTGTTTGAGTCGGATGCCGATGGGTTGAAAACGTAGGCTCGTACTAAATCCTCAATAGCTTCGCGCTCAGATTTTTCCTCAGCGATTGGGTGGAGCCATAGCGTCGGCGTCGTCGATACGAAGGCACTGGTATTTTTTTCAGAATTTTTGGAGTTCTGAGGCGTGAGAAATCAGTGTTTGAAATGCCTATTTATAGCGTTTTATTTCTAACCATAAAATCCAAAATTCAGTTAAAAATACACAAAAAATCGCGCTGGCCAATGATTGCCCATGATTTGTGAATCATCAGTTAATGATTCGCCCGCCGCCACTTCACCTCAGCCGTTGGATCAAGATCCAACGGCTGAAATCGCGCCGTCAAGCCCACCACCGCCTCTGCTTCGTGGCCACGCGTCGTCACGTGCCCCGCGTATGGGGATCACGCATTTTCACGTGGTCCCCACCACGTGGGTGCCGACAGAGGATTTAGGCTGTTGGATCTTTTGATCCAGCAGTCCAGGTTAAAGGGAATTTAAATATTTTTTTAATTTTTATAAATAAAATAATAATCTTTTTATTGTTTTAAAAATAGAATTTGGTTTAAAAAAATGTTAAAAATAGTTAAAAATATGGGAAAATTATGGAAAAAAATTCAGAAAATATATTTTATTGTTATCTTTAGTATAAAAATAATTTTGTGTTAAAACTAAGTAATATAACTATTCCTATGGTTTTAGCTAGTTATTAAAATTATATAATATCTAGTTTATCCTTTAAAATATTTTTAATTACGAATTAATTACTTTTATTGATAATAAAAATATGTAGATTATTTTAAGGCGTCATAAAATCTTACTAAAACATTTTAAGCCTATAAAAACAATAAATAGATTTTAGAAATTTCCTTTAATCAATTTAATGCTTTGAAAATTATTAACATTACTTTAAAAATTATTCTTCTATAGAAGAAGCACGTAAATAATTATTTGATAGTAGAAATTAAATAAAATATATTTTATTAGGTATTAGAAAACATGGTTGTTACATTAACTTACGGCAGGGCAGACGCAGGGCTAGCGCGGATGCACAACTTATAGTAGCATTTATTTATATATCATATATCAGCATACACACACACAACATCGCAGGCAGATAATCACATGATAGGAATGCGATAAACATCATCACAGGCATATAATCACATTACAGTTATGCGGTAAACAACACAGAAATGGAATAGTCGGATTTCCTAGGAATCCCGCGTTTCGTTTGAGCCACAAACGAAACGCGACATTCTCCGTTCACGTGAATAGCCCGTACATAGCCAAACTGTAGGGTTACATAGCGCGACGGCAAGGTTTCGGGAGGCATCATCCATGCCATTTTCAAAAAATTATCATGCAATTTAACCCTAACCCTAGAATCTTAACTTGAGAATTAGACAATACAATATGTAAACAACTTTACATCTAAATGAATATGGAATACAACCTTTGTAGACCAGTCCTTCACTTCAAATGCTCCGTGTAGAAGTCCCTTCGCTCCAAGTAGTGGTCATCCGGACTCTCCGTAGGCTCCACTAGCCGAAATGAACGAGCTTGCTCAATGATCTTCGAGGCCGAAGATGATCTACTTCGAGAAGACACCAACTCAAGCTAGCTCTTCACTAATTAGGAATTAGTGGAGCTAACACCCTAAATTAAATGGCTAATCTAGTAGAGGATGATGAAGTGGGAATTTTGCTCACTTTAGAATTCTTTTTCTCACTCTATTTCTTTACCTCACCAAAACCTAGAGAGCTTTCTCTTGTTGAAGATGAAGATGAAGAGAATAATGGATGAGAGAGTCAATGGCAACTATGAGTGAGAAATATCTCATATAACCCTTGTAGAGACATAACCATAGCTAATTAGAATGGTTGGGTTAAAAAATATCTTAAGTAAAACAAAACTAGTAGACTAAATCAATGGTTCCACAAGGTTCTACAAGCTTCAACCATGAACCATTTTCCATCTAATTTTAGATTTACTTTAAATAAATAAATCCTACATTATAATGAGTATGGTGTAAATCTCATACACCCATTTTGCATGTATAATAAAACATGACAAAAAAGAAAACACAATAAATATATATCACATATATATTAAGTGTGCTAAAGAGAGAAATAGAAATGCTTAAGTAAGCAAATATTAGTTAATGTAAATTAATATATCAAATATATAATTATACATTAAATCATTAAATTAACACTAGATTTAATAATCTGGCTATATCACATACAACCGACTAATATTATTTGTATCAACTCATCGAATCAACACTTGATTCGATAATCCGGCTATATCACATATAACTGACCGATACGAATATCGAGAAAATAAAATTTGGTATCACATACTCGTATTAATCTTGGTCCCACACATATCACATATGTGCTCCTACTTCATTTTTCCTGAGCCGGTAAACCTCTGTGTAGGACTCTAAAGACTCGTCAATACGCCGGCAGTAGGTGATGATCATATCAAGCACCCACAAGCCGTCAGCGGTACTAGCTGGACGTAACGGCTACCTGGGTATTGAGCGATCAGAAGATCAACAAGAAAGCCTGCTCATACTCCTATAAAGCTTGTCAGTAACACTACCGTACAGTCCGATCTCTTCGTCTGATATGTCGCATATACAGTCTAGGGGTGGTAAACGTCAGATCCCAGTAACCGATAAGTCGTGCCGATGTGAGGCTCATAACGGGTCGAGAAACTACTGATAACACTTACCAGTAGATCTCCGTATCAGCCCTGGCCAGGGAATTCCTGCTATAGCCAATCGAACACAGCGCAACATCAACCCTCAAGACCGGGAGAGATGAAAACCTTCCTATCGCTCAATGCCTCCATGTGATTCAGGACTGTACCCAAAAGCCACCGTTTTGCACGTTCTCTTGAACGTGGTAAGGTGGAAATCAAAGAACAGTGGGAATCACATAAGACTCTATGACAATCTCGGGTCTACAGACTAACTTGTACCAGTGTCACTAGAGAACTGCTATCTGACGATAAGTATAATACCAACTAGAAGTTCTCGGCGAGTCTGTTCAGTGTACCCAGTCTCCACTGAGCACCCGTATACCATCTTTGATGTCAAACACCAATGGATATGGGATCATCCATCGCCCATCATATGGGTCAAGAAGCGTATATGCTAGTCTACTCTGGAATATCGATGCCCTGTCTCAATACACCCTCGACTAGGAACAATTAAAGGATGTACTTGTGGACTACCCTGGCCCCACTAGTATGATCTCCATCACAGTCCTAGCAGTCAAGTACACATCCTAAGGGCTTTATCAACATGTGAGAGCAAGACAGTATCACAATACAAGTCTACATGCTAAGACAAAGAGCAACCAGATAGAATACTATCATGTCGAGCAAGAAAGTCCTCTCTATATATGTCCAAGCATCCACTATAATATACATCATATGTACAATAATAACCTCTAGGGCATACACATAACTAACAATCTCCCACTTGCACTAAGGCCAGTTGTTGTAGTATCTCATACCCAACATCCTGAAGAGTCTCTCAAATTGTATCTAGGGTATGGCCTTTGTGAGTGGATCCGCCGTGTTGTTCTTCGTGTCAACTCTTCTGACCTCGATCTCCCGGCAATCAACTATCTCCCAGATCAGGTGATACCACCTCAGAATATGCCTGGATCGCTGATGGGACCTGGGTTCCTTGGCCAAAGCCACTGCTCCATTGTTATCACAATACAAAGGTATTGGATACTCGATGGATGGAACCACACCAAGTTCGTATATGAATTTCTTCATCCAGACAGCCTCTTTGGCAGCATCGTTGGCAGCGATGTATTCAGCCTCCATCGTCGAGTCTGCCACGGTTTCCTGTTTGGAACTCTTCCAACAAACCGCCCCTCCATTAAGGGTAAAGACAAATCCTGAGACCGACTTAGATTCGTCCTTATCACTCTGGAAGCTCGAATCGGTAAAGGACTCCACTTGGAGTTCACCGTTACCATACACCAAGAACATCTTTTTAGTCCTTCTCAAGTACTTGAGAATGTTCTTCACAGCTGTCCAGTGACTCTTTCCTGGATCTGCTTGATACCTACTCACTACACTTAGTGAGTATGCTACATCGGGTCTGGTACATAGCATCACGTACATGATAGAGCCTACTGCCGAAGCATAGGGTATCCCTTGCATGTGAGCTCTCTCCAAATCAGTCTTGGGAGACATCTCTTTGGAGAGAGTGAGTCCTATGATCGTGGGTAAATTCCCACGCTTGGATTCTTCCATACTAAACCTCTTTAGTATGGTGTCAATGTACCTTGATTGGAACAATCCCAGTATCCGTTTAGATCTATCTCTATAGATCTTAATCCCCAAGATGTAGAAGGCATCACCTAGATCTTTCATTGAGAATCTATGTGATAAGAAGAGCTTGACCGAGTGCAGCATAGGAACATTATTTCCTATCAAGAGTATGTCATCCACGTACAATACGAGGAAGACAACCTTACTCTCTGCCACCTTCTTGTATATAAAAGGTTCATCTACGTTCTTGATGAAGTCAAACTCTTTGACTACAACATCAAAACAGATGTTCCAACTCCGCGATGCCTGCTTTAACCCGTAGATAGATTTAAGCAGCTTGCACACCTTTCCGCTGCTCCCGGTTCCTACGAAGCCCTTTAGCTGGGTCATGTACACACACTCTTCTAAATCACCATTTAGAAAGGTGGTCTTAATATCCATTTGCCAGATTTCGTAGTCATGTTATGCAGCGATGGCAAGTAGGATCCAAATGGACTTAAGCATAGCCACTGGAAAAAAGGTTTCATCATAATCCACACCTGGTCGTTGACGAAAACCTTTTGCAACAAGTCTAGCTTTGAAAGTCTCAACTTTTCCATCTACACCAAATTTTTTCTTAAAGATCCACTTGCTCCCAATGGGTTTTACCCCTTCAGGAGCATCTTCCAAAGTCCATACTTTGTTGATGTACATGGATTCAATCTCAGATCGCATTGCATCCAGCCACTTCACAGAGTCCCCACTCGTGATGGCCTTCTCGAAGCTAGTTGGGTCATCATCTTCCATGATATAATCCTCGTTCCCACCATCAACGAGAAAACCGTAGTATCTCTCAGGTGGATGAGGAACCCTACTAGATCGGCGGAGAGGCTGGGATTCATTAGAGACTACTGAATCCTCTGGTTCCACCAAATCTTCAGTCGTAGTTTGTAACGCTGGAACTTCTTCCAGTTTCACCTCCTCACCACAAATTTCTTTCACAAGAAATTCCTTTTCTAAAAAGGTGGCATGTCGAGAAACAAACACCTTTTGTTCCTCGGTATGGTAGAAGATATACCCTTTGTGAGTTTTTGGGACATCCTACAAACTTGCACAGAACATACCTTGCCTCGAGTTTTTCCGATTGTGCCTTTTGACATAGGCCGGACAACCCTATAGCTTAACATAATTAAGACATGGTCTCTTCCCCTTCCATATCTCATATGGAGTGGTAGGCACTGATTTGGTAGAGACTATATTCAATAGGTGCATGGCTGTCTCAAGCGCATACCCCCAAAAGGAAATATGTAACTCAACGGTGCTCATCATAGAGCGCACCATATCCAATAGGGTGCGATTCCTCCGCTCCGATACACCGTTGTGCTGTGGTGTATACAGAGAAGTAAGCTGAGAGAGAATCCCATTCTCTTTTAGATAGTCTCAGAACTCATTGCTCAAATATTCTCTTCCTCGATCAGATCGAAGGATTTTAATACTTTTACCCGTTTGGTTCTTGACTTCATGCTTATATTCTTTGAATTTCTCAAAAGCTTCAAACTTGTGTTTCAATAGGAACACATGTTCGTATCTTGAGAAATTTTCGGTGAATGTAATGAAGTACGAGGAACCATTCCTGGCATGTGTAGACATGGGACCGCATACATCACTATGTATCAGTTCCAAGAGTTCCTTAACTCTTTCTCCGTGTCCAGTAAATGGAGTTTTGGTCATCTTGCCTTTGAGACATGACTGGCAAGTTTTATAAGATGATAATTCGAATGGATTCAAATATCCATCCTTATGTAACTTAGTTAGTCGTGTCGTATTGATATGACCTAGTCTAGAATGCCACAAGAAAGATTCATTCATTTCTGAACTCTTCCTCTTGTGTGCGTTTTGTACATTAAGAATTGTGGTTTGATTTAGAACGTATATGCCATTATTTAACGAGCCTGATCCAATCAACTTTTGATTTAGGAAGATATTCATAACATTATCCTGTACTATAAAATTATATCCTTCTTTACTTAATAAAGAAACTGATATAAAATTGCAGATCAGGGTTGGTATGTAATAGCATTCGTTCAGAATCAATGTATTACTATTTGGTAATACAAGGTGATATTCGCCCACTGCTTTGGCTGCATCATTTGCACCATTCCCTACTCTTACGGAATGATCACCCATTCCCGGTTCTCTACCTTTCCTTAGCCTATGTAACATATTACATATGTGGAATCCTGATCCGGTATCTAATACGCAGGACGTAGAGTGTACTAAGAAATAGTTCTCGGTAACAAACACACCCGAATAAGATGCATCAACATACTTATTCTTCGTTTGGGCGGCGTGGGAATCTGGATATGTTCCTATTCCCTGCTCAGTCTTATAACAATTATAAGAAAGAACGGAACCAACGTTCCCCTGCTCAGTATAATAAGCGGATTCGGTCAATACATCCATATTATTATCTTGATTAAGGCCTGACATGGTTTCTACCTGGAAGGAGAGAGAAGAAAACACTTTAGCGTATACTCTTGCAAGATTAGATTGGTTTTTACCTTATCTAATCAGGATGGCTCCCACTATTTTTTATCAAATCTTCCTTCAAACCCTAAAAGGTAAGACTAGCCGGGATTAATTACACCTTACAAGTTCACCAATCTTTCGGCCAGGCCAGTGTCGGTACTTTGAGGGAGGTTTCCCGTACTTTCGCACGGACCTAATTAAAATAAACCTCGGTTTTCCAGGGGCGTAACCCCATTAACACCTTTCTAGACACCTACTTGATTGGCTAATTGTGATGTGTAAAACTCTCCCAGGAGTAACTCTTACTCACAGTGGCTATCGGGATCCAACTATCTCATAGAAGGTATGCAATCTCATTGCAAATTTCAACACTTGAAATTCCCGATAATATTCTGCCCCTAACGTCCTATGACCTTGACGAAAGCAAACAAACCATAGTCCGCTAGTCAAGTTTAACCCGTACATTTCATGATTGAATTAAACCCACCAGCACGACCCTTGACGAAAGCCAACAAAGACATACAACTACCCTAATCCAATCGCATCATATGCAGCAGATAAGCAGTAAGTAACTACCGCACGCTACGCTTTGACGAAAGCCAACAAATATAGCACGAATACTAAATATTACTTATCTGAAATGTCGGAGGGCTACGACAGGTTTTAAAAATCCTTTTGGGTAATGAAATTGATATCGTTATAGAAACAAGTGATTTTTGAAAAGGAGTGTTTTTTAGGCTTTTATCAGTTTTGCTAAAGAGGTCACTCACGGCGAAGGGATCTCGGCTCTTTCCTTATCGAATAAGGTGCAGGATATTTCACAAATACAACTATGCAAAGCAAGAAGTAAAAGAAGCAATCAAAAGATAAAACCGAGTGGGTTGTAGTATCTATTAGTTTCGCTAAAGTGGTCACTCCCGGTGAAGGGATCTCGGCTCTTTCCTTATCGAATAAGGTGATGGATATTCTACAAGGAATACAGCTATGCAAAGCAAAAACTAGAGCTACCCTTTTTGAAAATTTGATTCTACAACATCTTTTAGGTTTCTTTTCTTTCATTAATCTCATTAATGAAGTCCCATCATTTATGCTTCATAAGCATCACAGAAGAAACGAAAATACAACATACGCTTATGCCATCCGCATTCGTCACAGTGTCTCGTTATGCACCGTTAGGTTACTTAACTAACGACATAGCAGGGCGGGACTTGCGCAGGTCCAAAACATAAGCAAACTTTATTATATATCATATATACAATAATAAAGCATTCATCTCACGCATATAAAGTGATCATATCACAGAATATCAGCAGCAGAAGATAACATATGAAATATTGGATATACTATGAATTCCGTGTTTTAAATTAAGCCAGTATAAAACACGGATTCCACGGTCGCGATGAATAGCCAAACCCATATCCTTAGACCCCTACAAGAGCGGCAAGCAACCCTACCAATTCTAGAGTTAGGAGACCCGAACTCGACTCCTCGAGATGGTCTCCCATTGGACTCTAGAACCCGGTTACTTGTGCTCCCCGCCTTGGGTCTATCCTAATGCGGAAAAGTAAATAATATACAACAATGGTGACATCATCCTCATCCCGGTGCCCCAATAAAAGAATATTACATACAATGAATTTTACATGAATGAAAATAAAAACTCTCATCTTACATAAAACCCCCAGGCTATTCAAAACACGACGATCCAATATAACATATCACAGCAACACATAACATCACATGTCATCAACGTAAGTAAATATGTGTATCCTAATTGTCGTTGACATATAGCAATGAAACCGGCGATACACCACATATTATACTTACGGTCGCAGAAAAGAAAATGTCAAACTACAACATTTGGAATCCACAATCACCTTAGATATCATAAACCCGAAATATCACATACTTTGGATTTCATGCCTAACAATATGAATTCCAAATATTGTATCACATTCCAAAAAAAACTATACGGTGTTAAACATTCCGATCGAATAAACAAACACCCAAAATTTCTCAAAGAGCTCAACACTTGAGCGTAGTTTAAAAATACTCAGTACATGCCACAGTACCTATGGACCAACCGTAGAACGGTCGACCCTTGCCTTACCTATGGCGCCGCAGAACCGCCACCAAACCCTAGGGTTTGGTGGCGGTTCTTACAGTCATAGAATCGAGTTAGTGTTTCGTTCTTCAATAGGGTCCATCGCATTACTTGCATGATTTTTTAATGTTCTTTAACTTGGAAAAAATCCAACTCTTGGAAAATTTTCCGTCGAGGGAAAAATTGGGTTATTGATATCCGTTTAAACTTTTTAACGCAGTCTAAATGACCCGAAACAATGTTAGATTTACGACTACGAAACACTCCGAATTTCCTTTATAGAAAATCAACATCTCATGCAATTTTAGAAAAAACAAGCAACACCTAAAACACCGGAACCCAGAGACTGGAACACCCAAAAATTTTAAAGCCAAAACTCCCTCACAAAACCGGACTGCTCGGAATTTTACTGCATGTGGCCGGCCAAATTCCTACCGTATTGCTTCAAATTTCTTTGGTGTTCATGTTATATCACATACAATATTCTGCAGTTGCTTAAAAAAATTTTATAGCCCATTTAAAATTCGACAGAAACTAGATTTCGTTGTTTCAAGTTTCGGAGTAGTTTCGGTTTCGTAATCTAACAAACATCGTCTAATTCTCTAACTTAGCTCTGATACCACTGTAGGGTTACTTAGCACGACAGTAAGGTTTCGAGAGGCATCGTCCATGCCATTTTCAAAAAATTGCCATGCTACTTAACCCTAACCTAGAATCTTAACTTGAGAATTAGACAATACAATATGTAAACAACATTACATCTAAGTGAATATGGAATACAACCTTTGTAGACCGGTCCTTCACTTCAAATGCTCCGCGTAGAAGTCCCTTCGCTCCAAGTAGTGGTTACTCTCCGTAGACTCCACTAGTCGAAATGAACGAGCTTGCTCAATGATCTTCGAGGCCGAAAATGATCTACTTCGAGGAGACACCAACTCAAGCTACCTCATAACTAATTAGGGATTAGTGAAGCTAACACCCTAAATTGAATGGTTAATCTAGTATATAATGATGAAGTAGAAATTTTGCTCACTTTAGAATTCTTTTTCTCACTCTATTTCTTTACATCACCAAAACCTAGAGAGCTTTCTCTTGTTGAAGATGAAGATGAAGAGAATAATGGATGAGAGAGTCAATGGCAACCATGGGTGAGAAATATCTTATATAAGACATAAACATGGCTAATTAGAATGGTTGGGTTAAAAATATCTTAAGTAAAACAAAACTAGTGAACTAAGTCAATGGTTACACAAGCTTCTACAAGCTTCAACCATGAACCATTTTCCGTCTAATTTTAAATTTACTTTAAATAAATAATCCCTACATTATAATGAGTATAGTGTAAGTCTCATACACCCATGTTGCATGTATAATCAAACATGACAAAAAAGAAAACACATTAAATATATATCACATATATATTAAGTGTGCTAAAGTGAGAAATAGAAATGCTTAAGTAAGCAAATATTAGTTAATGTAAATTAATATATCAAATATATAATTATACATTAAATCATTAAATCAACACTTGATTTAATAATCCGGCTATATCATATACAACCGACTAATATTATTTGTATCAACTCATCGAATCAACACTTGATTCGATAACCCGGCTATATCACATATAACCGACCGATACGAATATCATGAGAATAAAATACGGTATCACATACTCGTATTAATCTCGGTCCCGCACATATCACATATGTGCTCCTACTTCATTTTGCCTGAGCCAGTAAATCTCTGTGTAGGACTCTAAAGACTCGTCAATACGCCGGCAGTAGGTGATGATCATATCAAGCACACACAAGCCGTCAGCGGTACTAGCTGGACGTAATGGCTACCCGGGTATTGAGAGATCAGAAGATCAACAAGCAAGCCTACTCATACTCATGTAAATCCTGTCAGAAACACAACCGTACAGTCCGGTCTCTTCGTCTGATATGTCGCATATACAGTCTAGGGATGGTAAACGTCAGACCCCAGTAACCGATAAGTCATGCCGATGTGAGGCTCATAATGGGTCGAGAAACTACTGATAACACTTACCAGTAGATCTCCGTATCAGCCCTGACCAGGGACTTTCTGTTATAGCCAATCGAGCACAGCGCAACATCAACCCCCAATATCGGGAGAGACAAAACCCCTCCTATCGCTCATTGCCTCCAGGTGATTCGGGAATGTACCCAAAAGCCACTGTTTTGCACGTTCTATTGAACGTGGTAAGGTGGAAATCAAAGCACAATGGGAATCACACAAGACTCTATGACGATCTCGGGTCTACAGACTAACCTGTACCAGTGTCACCAAAGAACTGCTATCTGACAATAGGTATAATACCAACTAGGAGTTCTCGGCGCGTCCGTTCAGTGTACCCAGTCTCCACTGAGCACCTGTATACCATCTTTGATGTCAAACACCAATGGACGTGGGATCATCCATCACCCATCATATGGGTCAAGAAGCGTATACGCTAGTCTACTCTGGAATATCGATATCATGTCTCGATACACCCTTGACTAGGAACAATTAAAGGATATATGTGTGGACTACCAGGGCCCCACTAGTATGATCTCCATCACAGTCCTAGTAGTCAAGTACACATCCTAAGGGCTTTATCAACATGTGAGAGCAAGACAGTATCATAATACAAGTCTACATGTTAAGACAAAGAGCAACCAGATAGCATACTATCATGTCGAGCAAGAAAGTCCTCTCTATTTATGTCCAAGCATCCACTATAATATACATCATATGTACAATAATGGCCTTTAGGGCATACACATAACTAACACAAACCAAGACCCCTACGAGCGCGGCGAGCCATCATCCAATCTTAGAAACGAGGCAACCCTGCCTCAACGCCATCAAGGGCCACCCGAGGCTTTCGAGAATCTGATGGCTCGAGCACTCCACCGTAGGTCTATCCTATACCCCCTACAAGCGCGGCAAGCAACCCGCTAATTCTAGAATGAGATAGCCCGGTCTTAACTCCTTGAGATGGCCACCTACCCTATTCTAGAACCCGGCAGCTCGAGCGTTTCTCCATGGGGTAAAACCTGTATTATAATCATACAACGGCAATAACGACCTCAACCCGACCGTGTCCTGAAAAAGAATAATAATACAAACATCAGCAACGACGGCCACAATCTGACCGCTCGTCCTGAAATAGAAAATAAATTTGGCATAAAATATTAATTGAAACACAAACAAGTATTACAAAAATCCACACGAGCGGCTATTCGTTCGCGATAATCCGACCAAACCATACACAGCAACATAGCAGACTCACTATATGCAACTTTATCGAATTGATCAGATATCAATTTGACGACGTTGACCAACACATATCAATATATGTGAAACCAAGACGATGCTAAAATTTCAAACTAAAACTTTTCCGATCAACCCGAAAACACAGAGAACGCAAATAAAAATCTGGGCCATTTTGGTATGCTCCAAAAATCATATTTCTCCAATGTCAAATCTCTGTAAAAACTACGAGGCAGGAGCTTTCAACCTGGCTGACCCAGGCGGCCAGAGTGCAAGTTCCTGGTAGTAAACATAGTTTTAAAATACTTATCAAAAATTTTTCAGAGTGTGTTTTTCAAAAAGAACATAGACTTAAAATTGGAAATACAATTCGGTTAAGTTTTCGATTTGAAACTAATGCATCGTCAAAATAAAGTTCTAATGTTTGGAAGGCTCTAATACCATGTTAGGTTGTGGGTGCTCGAGGCACAACCATTGCGGCCAAGGAAAAAGCAATAACAAAAATTTAAAAGCAAGCAGAAGCAACCATAACCCAATAAAACATCCAAACACTATAACTAGAAACCTAGAGTAGGAGTTTAGGCATGCTACAACCTTTGTAGCGTGTACGTCCAATTGCAGAAAACTTCTTCTAGGCTCCATGTCCTCCAGGAATGAGGTTGCTCGCCGATCGACTTGCCAAAGATGATCCATGTGCAGGAATCCGACTCAAGCTCTAGCTTCACTCCAAAATGAACTTTGAGGAACCAACTTGAAAGCAAAACTTGCTAAGTGATGAATACAAGTGATGTAGTAAGGATATCTCTTTCTCTCTCTCTCTTTCTATTTTGTTTTCTATTTAGAAGCTTGTATAAAAGAAGAGAGAAAGTGGAGATAAAAAAAACTAAGCCTCTCATCTTTGTCTCTCTCTTTTATGTTTTTGTGGAGAGGGGGGATGTCACGCCCCGCTTCCCAGTAGACAGAAACGATGGCGTAGTAAGCCGCAACGTATTTACTAAGAAATAAATACGTTAAGCGTAATTAAGCAATACATAATATTTATAAGAATGACAAGAGTATTAAAATAAAACAGCAACTTTATTTACATTCATCTTTATATACAACTGTTTGAAAATGAAAAGATACAATGATATAAAGCAGTGCCTAAACGATGGCATACAAGAAATGAAAGTAAAAGGAACTAGAAGTCAGGTTGTATCGTAAGCTCCTGGCTCGGCTCAATCTCCTGAGAGTCATGTCCTCCTGACGAACATTCCAAAGAAAGAAATAGAAAGGAATATCGTCAGCAAACTATTGCTCGGTATGTCCCAAAAGAAGAAAAAGAATATAAGGAGTAATGTGAAAAGATCAGGTATAGGATGGTTATTATAACGTAGTTGTTTGTAGCTTGATACAGAAGATATTCATGTATATGAGAAGAGTCCATCTTACCCCATGGACTATAGTAACATGTAGTATAAAGCCCCGTCATAACCCACGGGACAACGGCATGAGAATTCATGTAGGTGTCTTTTAAGTGACCTCTCGTGCCACGATATACGTTTCGTACCAATCTACCCTTTTGACCTCGCGTAATATATTGTATAGATTATAATTATCAGACTTGCCGAAACCATGGATAGAAAATGTTTAAGTAGTCATGTTCAGGATGTAATCAAGTATTCAATTAGTCAAGTCAAGTTATAACCATGGTTCGATCAAGTCAGGTCAAGTATACATGTTTGATTTTGATGTGTGAATTCAAGTATTCATGTTCATGATCAAGTATTCATGTTTGACTTTAGATCTTGAATTAGGTTTGGGAGTCATCGTTAACTGCTGCACATGGACGACAGGATTTGTGTCTTTTTCCAAGACAATTACCATTGATAACTCCGTTAGGTTATCTACCTTAAATAGGCAAGCACTCACTTTCTCCAGCTCCCTGGGGCTCAAGAGAATTGATCCCGCTTAAATCTATATTTACTAAAGTCCTTAAATATTGTTTTATATATCTCGATGGGGTTTTATGAAAAATATTTTTAATATAAATTAAAAATAAAACCTCGAGGGTGATTAGTATTATATGGGGTTGTCATGAGCATGGATTTTAAGTATTTGGGATATTTTAGTGATAAGCAATTAACTTTGGAAGTTCATGGTATTTTATTGAAAAGAGTTGTCTTTTGGTAACTTGATCGTATTTTATTGAAACTTGTTAATCTTTCATTTTTAGAAAATAAGTTTATTATATTTTGAAAATAAGGATTTGTAATTTTTATATAATTATTAAAAATTAAATTTATTTATTTATTTAGAAAATTCGTTTTTCTTTAAAACCATATTTAAAACCTTTCGAGGCTGAATGCTCCGTGAGGAGGTCTGCATCTCGCTCTACTAACCCAAAGATGTATGATAATCCGCACCATCCATCAGCGGGTCTTTTAAAGAGGGTTGTAGAAGTATAATCGCAAAGGAATCGAAATACTGTTTTAAAAGAAAACCGGTTTTTAAAGTAGTGGTATTTTAATGTAATATTTTTTTCGTAAAAAAATTCATACAAAAAGGTATCATGCTATGAAATAAGAGTGTACGTGAGGGGTAGGTCGTTAGCCCGTGAAGTTTTTCCTAAGGTATAGTTTTAACAAAACTAAAAGAGATGATATTAAAATTCATGGTATTTTAATGGAAAAGTTAAATTAAAGATATATTACATGATATTCTTGGTTAAAATTTATTCTAAACATTGGTATTATGATTACAAGTATTTTGTAAGAATTTGGATGAACAATATATAAGAAAAAAGGAAGTTTCTAGGGTTTAGAAAATAGATATCGGTATTAACTCCACTTTTACCGATTTTGATTAAAAAAAATTCAAATGAAGAGAAGGGAAGTTTGGGAGGGACTTACTGTTTGATTATGTTAAGAAGAGGTAGAAGAAGAGAAGGGTGTCGTCGTGGCGTCGCGGGAGCGCCGGAATTTGCTTCGATCTTCGCCGGAAGTTGCTTGCTTGCTAACTCCTCTTTACTCCACTTGTACTTAGGAACTTTTTGAGAGAATTTTGCTATAATTTTCAGAATGGTGCTGAGCCAAGGTAGGGGATGGTATTTATAGTGGAGAATTAGGGTTTTGGAATTAAAATGGTGGATTAAAAAGCTTTAAAATTTGGTTTAATTGTGAAATGAAGGGTCTCTGTTTAATTGCAGGGAAATCAAACAGTGCAAAAGAGTTAGGGGAAATAACATGGATTCAAAATCAAAATACATCTAGATGGCAACCCCAAGTGATACTCTCCCACTGCGACTGTATGTACATTGGAACCATTTCAAACGCGGAAAGTATGGTCACCTGTCTTCAAAACCTTGCTATTTCTCAGCCCCTGCATAGAATTGCAAATGTGAGAACCTGAACCGGTATCTAATACCCAGGAAGCAGAGTTTATTGAAAAATAGTTTTCTGTCACAAACGCACCTGAAGCAGAAGCATCACCATGCTTCTTCTTGAGACTTAAGTACTCCGTGCAGTTGCGCTTCCAATGTCCTGTCTTGTGGCAATGAAAACATTCGCCTTTCCCCGAGTCTCCAGCCTTGGACTTTTCCTTTCCCTTCACCTTTTTAACTCCACCCTTAGGATTAGTGGGCTTCTTCTTTTTCTTTCCCTTGGCCTTAGCTTTTGGGCGAGAAGAGGAAGACTATCCAATAGTCATAACGGGAGTTTTTGCTGACTTCATAGTGCTCTCTGCACTCCTTAACATGTTAAGGAGTTCAGGGAGTTCCTTCTCCATGCCGTGCATGTTGAAGTTCACTATGAATTGAGCAAAGTAGGAGGGGAGAGACTGCAGAATAATATCTATATATTGTTCATTGTCCATTGTCCATCCTAGGTCCTCAAGCTCTTCTATAAGAGCTATCATCTTCAGAACATGGTCTCCTGCTGGTGTGCCAGGGGCCATTCGCATCTGAAACAATTTTTTTGATGCTTCGTATCGTAATACGCGGGATTGCTCTCCATACAACTCCTTTGTATGGAGAAATATGGTTTGAATGTCCATATTCTCGTGCTGCTTTTGATGTGTATTGTCCATCGATGCAAGCGCGAGGTATTTGGCCATGGCACAGTCAGCGTCCCATGTCTTGCGGACTTCAACGTCCACAACTGAGGATTTTGGACCTGGGACGGGCGGGGCTGAAGCTGTGAGGACATATGATACTTTATCATAAGTCAAGGCGATTTTCAGATTCCTCAGCCAGTCTTTATAGTTGGTCCCATTCAGTTTGTTTTTATCTAGTAAAAGCTTGAGTCCAGTCATGGGTATCTGCCATTAAGAGAGAGAAAAGAATACACTCAGCGAAAGCTCTTGCATAGATCAGATTGGTTATTATCTTGTCTAATCGATGTTTCCCACTGCTTTTATCGAGTTTTTCTTTCAAACCTTAAAAAAGGAAAAACTAGCCAGGATTAATTACAGTCTACAACTTCGCTAACCGTTCAGCCAGGCCACTGTCGGTACTTGAGAGAGGTTCCCCGTGCTTTCGCACGGACCTAATTAAAGTAAACCTTGTTTTCCCAGAGGCGGAGCCCCGTTAACACCTTTCTAGACACCTAATGAGTTAGCTAATTGTAAACTGTAAAACTCTCCTAGGAGCAACTATTGCCCACAGTGGGATCGGGATCCAACCATCACATGGAAGGTATGCAATCTCATTGCAAATTTCAACTATTGAAATTCCCGATGTGGTTTTTACCCCTAGCACTCGTGACCTTGGCTAAGGTCAACAAATCACGAGTACTAGTCAAGCTCAGCCCGTCATTTCTTGATTAATTAGACTCATTCACATGACCCTTGGCTAAGGTCAACAAAGTCATATGCTCGTCCTAATTAATCTGCATCATATGCATTTGTAGAAAGACATCACTTAGCTACCGTACACTACGCCTTGGCTAAGGTCAACAAACGTAGCACGAATACTAAGTACTCTACTTTCTAAAATGACGGAGGGTTGCGGATGATTTTTAAGAAAATCTTTAACGTTTTGAGCTTGATATCGTTGTAGAATCAAATGGTTTTCAAAAGGAGTGGCTTAAGCTCCGCAGTTTTGAAATATAGCTTTTTCATAAATAGCCGAGTGGTTTTCAAATCCGATTATACAACATCTTTTTAGGTTTATTTTCTTTACATTAATCACATTAATGTAATCCCATCATTTAAGTCCTTAAGCCAATCACAGAAAAGAAACGAAAATAACACGTACGCTTATGCCATCCGCATTCGCCGCAATGTTCCGTTATGCACCGTTAGGTTACTTAACTAACGGCATACTGGGACGGGACTAGCGCGGGTGTAAAACATAAGCAACGTCTACTATATATCATATATATAATATGTCATTCGTCTCAAATATCACAGAACACAGGCAGCAGAAACATAGATATAAAGTGGGATATACTAGGACGTCCGTATTTAGTATTTAGCCAGAATAGAAAATACGGATTCCACAGTCGCAATGAATAGCCAAGCCCACACCCTGGACCCCTACGAGAGCGGCAAGTGACCCTTCCAATTCTGGAGTTTAGGAGACCCGGTCTCGACTCCTCGAGATGGCCTCCCACTGAACCCCAGAACCCGGTCACCTGTACTCCCCTCCTTGGGTCCATCCTAATGCGGAAAAGTAAATAATATACAATACTGGTGACACAACCTCAACCCGGAAGTGCCCCAAATAAAAGAATATTACATTACATTTGAATTTACATGAATGAAAATATAAAACTCTCATCTCACATAAACCCCCCCCCCCCGGCTATTCAATCGCGACAATCCAGCACATCATATCTCAGCAACACATAATATCTCATATCATCAACGTACGTAAGTATGCATACCCCAATTGTCGTTGATGTATAGCAACGAAACCGGCGATATCGTACATACTACACTTACGGTCACAGAAAAGAAAGTGTAAAACTACAATATTTGGAATCAACATTCTCTTTAGACATCATAAATGCAAAATATCACATATTTCGTATTTCATGCCTAAACTATATGAATTCCACATATTGTATCACATTCCAGATAAACAAACAGTATTAAAGTTTTCGAACGAACGATCAAGTACCCAAGATTCACAAAAGCTCAACACTTGAGCAAGGTTCAAAAATATGGAGTGTGACACAGTAGTAGCGGTCCAGCCGTAGAAGGGTCAAGCCAACGCCTCACATGTGGCACGCCGTACTGCCCCAAACCCTAAGGTTCAAAGGGCAGTTCAAGACGGTCACATAATCGAGTTAAGGTTTTTTGTCTTCTAGAGGGTCCACCACAAAAAGACTTGCACGTATCTCCAAAGTATTTAAACCCCGTGAATAGTGAGCAAATGACACTCGTTCAAACACTTCAATACTTTCTAATTTACCCGGAAAAGCAACGAAATGAAAATTCCGATCGAATCTACGCGTTCAAAACCATCTCCAGAAAATTCAGTGCTATTTTCAGATTAAACATACCTAAAACACTGTACAAGAATATATAAGAATTACAGTAGAAAAATTATCCAATGATGCCTCTGTACGGCCGCGGAACCGCAGCCTAAGCTAGGAAATGCGGCGATTCCGCGGCGGTTTAGGCTCTTCAGGTCATCGAATTTCACTGTTATTCTTATAATTTCCTGCTGTATTTTTTAAGTATTTTTAATTATGAAAAATGTCAAAATTCAAAATTTGTCCAGAGAGGGTCTTAAAATGCCGTATTTTTGTCCGATCGGGATTTTTACTTCGTAAAAGCGTCGCCTAATGTTCTAGGTCGACTCTGATACCAATAAAAGGTCAGGCAGCCACCCCATCCAATGGGGTCAGCGTGGCACCAACGGGTCCCTCAGCAGCTACTTTTTACGCATGCCCCCTCGCGAGGACTACAACCCGCCGGAACACCTTCCGGTCTCGGGACACCCTGGGGGTAAGAGCCTATGCTTCGCCACACTGTCACACAGTGAGAACCCCCCATAGGTCGACATCCAATGCCTAGTAGCTCTGATACCTGCATGCACACATCCATCATCCATGAAAAGGTTTTAAGTGAGAAAACTAATGGTTAAATGATAAATCAACACTCGATTTATCAATCCGGTCATATCACATATGACCCCACCAAAAGCAAGCCGCCCGATCAATGTACAATATCATATACGCGCATTTTAATCGGGTCCATGTGCATATCGCATACGCGCACCACAACGTTTCGCCTGGACTAGGTAACTCCTGTGTGGGACTCTAAGACTCGTCAATACGCCAGCAGAGGGTGATGATCATATCAAGTACCCCCAAGCCGCAAGCGGTCAGCTAAACGTAACGGCCACCCGGGTATTGAGCGATCAGAGGAAAACAAGCGAACCTGCTACAACTCCCGTTGAGCCAACCGGCAACACTACCATACAGTCCGGTCTCTTCGTCAGATATGCTGCATATCGAGCCTAGGGATGGTCACGTCGACCCCAATAACTCAATAAGTCATGCCGGTGAATGGTCTATAACAGATCAAGAAACTACTGATAACACTTATCAGCAAATCTCAGCAGCCCTGGCTAGGGACTTACTGATACAACCAGTCGGGCACAGCACAGCATCAACTCCCAATACCGGGAGAGACGAAACCCCTCCTATCGCTCATTGCCTTCGTGCGTCTCGGGACTGCACCCAACGGCCACCTGTTTGCACGATCCAGTAGAGCCGTGGTAGGGTGGCAATCAAAGTACAGTGGGAGAACACAGAAGACTCTATGACGATCTTGGGTCTACAGACTAACCTGTACCAGTGTCACCTGAGAACTGCTATCCGACGATAGATATAATTCCATATAGGAGTTCTCGGTGAGTCTGTCCAGTGTACCCAGTCACCACTGAGCACCCGTATATGATCTTGATGTCAAACATCGATGAATGTGGGAACATTCATCGCCCATCGTATGGGTCTAGTATCATATACGCTAGTCTACTCTGGTATATCAATGCCCTATCTCGATATATCTACGACTAGGGACTTTCCAGGATATGCTTATAGACTACAGATGTCCCACTAGTATGATCTCCATCATAATCAGAGTAGTCAAGCCGATATCCTCAGGGCTTTATCAGTATGTATGAATGAATAAAAGTATAATCAAATCAACATGTCAGATAAAGAAGAACCAGATAGCATACTATCATGTCGAGCAAGAATGCATACTGAATATATATATACATGTATAAATACATCCACTATCATATAATGGCCTCTAGGGAATACATATATCCAACAACACATGGACTATGTCACACTTTACCAGTGAGCTACAAGTGGTTTCTTGCCGTTATTTAACAAAATTGATTTATAACTCAAACTCAAGCTATAAACTCATTTCTGTACATTAAAAATGGAAAATTTAGTACAGTAAATTCAGAGTCGTTACAGGGGAAGCATGTGTGACTCACACATATGAGTCACAAGCCCACACTCATCACCAAACTTCCAAGAATAAAAGAAAAGTATACACACACACATACATACATACATACATATATGCATAAATATACATATTCATATTCATATTCATATCAAAGTACAAATACCAAAAGAAAGAAAATGACAAATATAATACTAGCTCACATATCATATATATGATATTAAATCAATACTTGATTTAATAATCTGGCTATCTTTCAAACCTGCTAGTATTATCAAAACGTTCAATTAAAATATGTGTATCAAATACACACATTTAATCGAACTCTCGTACGTATCATCATATGCACACTATATCGTTTCGCCTGAGATGAGAAACCCTCTGTATGGGACTCTAAAGACTCGACAATACGCTGGCAGTAAGTTAGAATCAAATCCGATTGATCTGAAATACTTTCAGATCAATCCCCACCTGGGCTAACCTGCAAGCTCGTCAGCGGTACTAGCTGCATATAACGGCTATCAGTGACAGTCACCGTACAATCCGTTCTCTTCATTTAAGAGTGTCGCATACCAGGTCTGGGAGGTGGAAAACGTCAGACTTCCAATAGCCCAATAAGTCGTGCCGATATCAAACTCATAACCAACCAGGAAACTACCGATAACACTTATCAGTAAATCTCATCTGCCTAGGCTAGGGACTTATAGTTAGAGCCAATAGTTCATAGCGCAACATCAACTAGCTATACCAGGAGAGACGAATCATTTCCAATCGCTCACTGCCTCCATATGTCTCGGGACCGTAACCAACTAAAACCTGTTTGCACGGCTCTTTAAAGCGGTGGTAGGGTAGTAATCAAAGCACAGTAGGAACCACACAAGACACTATGATGATCTCAGGTCTATAGATTACCTGTACTCATGTCACCAGAGAACTGCTATCTGATGATAGGTATAATACCATCTAGGAGTTCTCGGTGAGTCTGTCCAGTGTAACTCATACTCCAATGAGCACCTGTATACAATCCTCGATGTCAAACACCAATAGCTGTGGGATCAGTTATCGCCCTCCAACCGGGTCAAGAAACGTATACACTAGTCTAAACCGGGGTATCGATACCCAGTCTCGATACTAGTATGACTAAGGACATTTAAATACGTGCTTATAGCCTACTTAGGCCCCATCAGTATGATCCCTATCATTAATCCCGGTAGTCAAGCAAAAATCTTATGGGCTTTATCGTTATGTATTAGCGATACGTGATAACGAGTAAAACGTATACACATGAAAGATAAAAACAAACCAGACAACATACTTTCATCTCGAGCAAGATTGTTCTCCATATAGGTCATCCTTCAATTAGTAATTGTCATTTTACTATTACAATAATTGCCTTGAGGGCACTATATCCAACAAATAATATGAGAAGTGGGATTATAAGTATCAAAAAAACGTTCGGTTGCTATTTTAAAAGTCATAAGAAAATCTTTGAAAAGTTCTGCAACTGCTCAATGATCATCTGTTAAGTGGTTTTCTACAGGCATTTGCTCATTCCACATGTTACTAATAATTCTGCTAGTCTTTGATGCAGTAAGAAGTATGTCATATGTACTATTCCACCTAGTGGAAACATCTTTTCTAAGAGACAGCCTTAATCCTGCAGCTTGGTATCTAGCTTTATATTCAGATTTTCTTTTTCCATAACTTTTAATAAACCTACATGCATTTTTAATTGCTTGAATATTTGAAGAATATACTTGATATGCATCATGTACAACAAGATTAAGCATATGACATGCATATCGAATATGAAAAAAAAGACTATTGCAAATTGGTTTGCACAGCCTAATAAGTTCAGTAACAGCAGAATTATTCTTGCTAGCATTTGTTCACTGCCAGAAGACGGACCAGGACGTCGGGACATCTGGCCTGAATCCTAGGGGCAGATGCTATTTGGCTTTATCCGTCCACCTCTCCAAAGACGCCAAGTTGATTTATAGCACCGTATATCGAAGGTTTGGACGGATGCGGCCGTTGTAGCAGACTTTATCAGATTCCCCCTCGTTTGTGAGAGGTTTTTTGATTGTGGGGACGCTCTTCCCTGCAGGCGCAAGCCCCTACCGTTAATTACGTTACCGCATCGCGATAACCACTTTCTCCTGCTCTGGAAGTTCACTTCGTGTCGTGTGTGCTTTTGATTGATTGTGAAAAAGTGTTTGTAGTTAACCGCAATCAACACGGCGTCGCGTGTAGCTAGCTGTGGTGAATACGGGTCGTCCGTAGGGATGCGTGGAATTTCTAATCTTTCTTTAGACGAGTTGAATAAAATAAAAGAAGAAAGGAGAATAGTTTCTAGATCTATATTAAACACGGATGTAGAAGTTATATGGAAAAGGCTTGTAGGGTTCATCAGATTTAGTAGTCATGGATGAATATAAAAGATTGCTTATTTTATCTTTTAATAGATTTAAAACTAGATCGATAGTGATGAATGAAGATTAGGGTTTTTGGAGGGAATAGAGTTCTCACTCTTAACCCTTATCTTTTCATTGACCTCTATTTATGTCTAGCCTTTACCAAAATAATTGTTAATCTAATCTCAAATCGCGGTCGATACTATCAATAATTTGGTAGTGCACCCGATAAGGATGCTAACAATTCTTTTAGTAAAGTTTATAAAATTTATAAGACATAAAAGGAGTTAAGAATTTTCATCATCCATTAATCTACCCTAATCCTATGAACCCTAACAAGCGGAGAATTACTCGCGCATATTTTGAGAAGAAAAAGAAAGGATGGAGAAGAAGATCAAATTGTAAAATGCAAAAAGTAAAAATGCGATAAAAATAAAACAGCTACCTCTATTAATCAGCTAAATCAATTATAATTTTTGATCCTTTAGAAAGTGGAATACAAAACTCTAGTTTGCATTTCGATCTCTCTTGAAGGGGGTAGATGAACAGCTGATGATCAACCTGGATGTGTGGATCGTGTTGGACCTCGTGATCTCTTCGGTTTGATAATTTTCCAAGTGCAGCTCTCGGTCTTATTTATAGTCACAGAAGATACAAACCCTAGGTCTCATAGGTTATTATTTGCTGATACGATCCTACCCATAAAATCTCAGATCCTACGGCCATGATACGGCTTCGGATCCACCGCATAGATAGGGTATTAGCCGCGGAAGAGCGACGGTTTGGTGAGATCGTGGCTTCAATCGTTTGGTGCTGCCTGGTGTTGACACGTGGAGATTTATGTGATGTCTGAATTCTTCATATTTTCTTCTGAGTCTCTGCCTTTATTGATTTTGCGATTTTATTTAACTTCATCGGCAGATTTTATTCCCGACATCTCGGATATCCTGATCTCCAGACCTGAGCCAAATCTACACAATATCTCAATTTATAATATTAGTAATATTTGTTATATCTTGAGATATTATCTTAACCATTTGTATGATATTATATTTTTTAAGAATCTTGATTAGAATATTTGATATGATATGCATATTTTAATTACCAAAATATCATATAAATATAATATGCATATATTTTCCTTCATAATGTTAATTATAATATATAAACATATGGCAATAGATATTTTACAGATAAACCCTCATATGTTTCATATTTATAATAAACACCTTTAAATATTTAAGAAAATTAATGAAAATATTATATCAAAAGTGCAATATTTTCAACTGAACAAATACCTCCAAACTTAACTTTGATCATCCCGAGCAAACTAGTTATTCAAGAGAGGAAGAAAAAGAAAAACCTAAGTAGCACATTTTTGTAGGCAACACGATTGCACTGAGCACGTGTAACAAGCCGTTAAACCTTTAGGTGTCCCTAGTAGAAGGAGTGTTGTCTCCTGAGGGTTTTCAGCGAATTACACCCACAAAATCCTATAATAAAATAAAGATGATGAAAGTTACACACAAAGATAAGAGCATATAAAAGAAAGAACTTGAAAATAAGAGTTTTAAACTACACCAGCTTTTCAGTTGCCATGAGCCCTATCTTAATGATCATGAAAAGATGTTCGGATTCATATCATCCCTCAATAAAACATCGCCTTTAGTTTTCCTCCCTACCTTTCATCCAAATATCGATCATATACCCCTACGTGTGTGTAAAAGACATCCTTACACTTAGAGAATTCAATTCAAGCTATCATATTCTTGTCCATCTTCCTTAGTACTTTTTAGTCGGTGAATATTATAGATGGAATTGCTCACACATTCTTCATGCATCCGTTAATACTTCTTGAGCTACTAACCGACCGATTACTAAATGTGCTCACACAATTAAGCGTAATTAGAAATTTCCTAGTTTTTCAATACCTAAGGCTTAGCAGTGGCTTCCAAACCAGTTGGTCTAAGGCACTAGGTGATAAAGCACCCTCGCTATATTTTTTTTATGCTGTCTTAAGTAATTACAAAATCAGTGTTACTTTTTCTTCACCGTTTATATTTTATTTTTATTGTTAATTTTCTTCATACCAAGGCTTTTAAACAAGAGCATTTTAAGGTATCCTCTGCTATCTCAAGTTTCAAGATGGGTGAAAGTGTGTATAGTAGGGTATCAACATTCAAATGTTTGGGCTCAAGAATAGGGACTATTTTTCAAACTTATTTTTATCCTTAGGACAACGGCTCATAACTACCTATTACTAGCTTCATTATAAAACATCTAATTTTCTTGCATTTCTTAAATATCAGCATATCTTTCATATGTAAGTTTTCACTTTCTAACTTTCATTATCAAAAAAAAAAAATTCTATAGCGTCTAGTGCCAAAAGATAATTCAGAAAATAGAAACCTCCCTCCCCAACCTGTTTTCAGTAGTGTCCTCACTGATGTTGTTCTTTGAGCGCATTGACCTGTAGACTTGGTGAGAGAAAATAATAGGGGTAAAATAATAGTTTAATGAAAACTACCCCTAAACTTGTAATTTGGCACGTACGGATATTCAGTTAAGTCCTTTTTCACTCACCTCCATTCTTAAGATGAGACAATATTACCGAAACATGAAGATAAGACGGAGGAAATTTAGTTATGATAAAGTAGCTCCTGTAAAAATATGAGCTCCTCCGCTGGGTCGGCAGAAAAATAAGGTTTTAATCTATACCCATTTACTTTAAAAATAGAACCGTTTTTAATATTTTCAACTTCTACTGCCCCGTGCGGGTACACATACCGCACCACAAAAGGTCCTTTCCAATGAGATTTTAGCTTTCCCGGATGAAGATAGAGACGGAAATCGTAAAGAAGGACTTGTTGTCCCGGTGTAAAGGTTTTTCTAAAAGGTTATTATCGTGGAACACTTTATTTCGGTTTTTTACTATAACCGCATTATCGTAAACTTCATCACGGAGTTCGCTTAGCTCATTTAATTGCAACTTCCGATAGCTGCTGGCTTGATCAAAATCGAAGTTAAGCTCTTTAATAGCCCACATTGCATTATGTTCGATCTCGACGGGAAGGTGGCAAGACTTCCCAAACACAAGTCGATATGGAGACATACCAAGATCGGTCTTATAAGCGGTACGAAATGCTCAAAAAATATCCGTCAATTTGGTTGACCAATCTTTACAGTTCTTAGAAACCGTCTTCTCCAAAATTTGTTTGATCTGTCTATTGGAAATCTCAGCTTGCCCGCTCGTTTGGGAATGATAGGGCGTAGAAAGTTTATGGTTGATTGAATATTTCCGCATCAAAACCTCGAAAGACCGATTACAGAAATGCGTCCCGTTGTCACTAATTATAGCGCGAGGGTGTCCAAATCGTGAAAAGATATTTTCTTTAAGGAATTTAATAACAACCTTGTTGTCATTAGTACGACACGGTACTGCTTCCACCCATTTAGAGATATAATCAACTGCTAACAAGATATATAAATTCCCAAAAGAATTAGGAAATGGGCCCATAAAATCAATACCCCAAATATCAAATATCTCCACCACCAAAATAAGTTGGAGCAGCATCTCATTTCTCCGTGATATCTGACCCAAGTGTTAACACCGTGAACAAGTTTTGCAGTGATCATATGAATCTTTAAATAGTGTTTACCAATAAAAGCCACATTGCAAAACTTTCTCCGCCGTTTTTCATGGACCAAAGTGACCGCCACATGCCTAATCATGACAGAAAAACAATACACTCTTGAATTCATTATTAGGGACACATCTGCGAATGATTTGATCGGAACAATACTTAAACAAATAAGGTTCATCCCAGTAAAAGTGTTTTACTTGGGATAGAAATCGATGATTATCTTGTTTCGACCAATCGCTGGAAATAAGTCCTGTCGCTAGATAATTCACAATATCCACGAACAAAGGTTCGTAGGATATGGTCAAGAGCTGTTTGTCAGGAAAGGAGTCATAATTTGATAAGGTCAACGTTGGTGAAGAATTGATGCATGAACGATGGTCGGCTACGACGTTTTCATATTCACTCTTGTCTCGTATGACAAGATCAAATTCTTGTAACAATAGGATCCAACGTATTAGCCTGGCCTTAGCATTCTTCTTCGATAAAATGTGTCTTAGGATGGAGTGATCCGTGTAAACCACTAATGGCGAGCCAATAGGGCCTGAATTTTTCTAATGCAAATACAACTGCCAAGAGTTCTTTCTCGGTAGTTATGTAATTAATTTAGGTATCGTTCAAGGTCCTACTTGCATAATAAATTACATGTGGCATCTTATTAATGTGATGTCCTAAGACTGCACCAATAGCAAAATCTGATGCATCACACGTAAGCTCGAACAGGTGGTTCCAATTCGGAGATGATAGAACGGGTGCTGTAGTGAGAGAACTTTTAAGTGATTCAAAAGCATCATCTCAATCCGAATCAAAGTGAAATGCTGTATCTTTGGCCAAGAGAAGAGTTAAGGGTCTAGCAATTTCGCTAAAGTCCTTAATGAATCTCATATAAAATCCCGCATGACCAAGGAAGGATCATATATCTTTGACGCATTTGGGGTGATGAAGGTTATGGATGACATCAATTTTAGCTCTGTTTACCTCAATGCCTTTTCGTGAAATGATTTGTCCAGGGATAATACCTTCTTGGACCATGAAATGGCATTTTTCCTAATTTAAAGTTAAGTTCTTATCCTTACAACAGGTAAGAACCACGTCAAGATGACGTAGGCATTTCTCGAAGGAGTCCCCAAATATGGAGAAATCGTCCATAAATATCTCCAGAAAATTCTCGACCATGTCTAAGAATATCCCCATCATACACCGCTGAAATGTAGCGGGAGCGTTGCATAACCCAAAGGGCATGTGTCTATAAGCAAAAGTACCAAAAGGACAAGTAAATATTATTTTATCTTGATCCTTTTCGGCGATGGGGACCTGGTTATAGCCAGAGTATCCGTCCAAGAAGCAATAGTATTCATGTCCAGCTAATCGTTTCAACATCTAGTCAATGAAAGGTAGAGAGAAGTGAACTTTCCTCATTACGGCATTGAGTTTCCTATAATCAATACATACGCGCCATTCAGTTTGGGTGTGTGTTTGGATCAACTCATTAGTCTCATTAGTTATGACCATGATGCCAGACTTTTTAGGGACTACATGAATAGAACTTACCCATTGGCTATCAGATATTGGGTAAATTATATTATTATCTAGGCACTTGACGATTTCTTTCTTTATCGCCTCCTTCATAACGGGATTTAACCGTCTTTGTGGGTCTCGGGTTGGTTTAGCTTCATCCATCAAATGTATATGATGTTCAATAATCAAGGGACTAATCCCTTTGATGTCCGCCATTATCCACCCAAATGCTTGCCGATTTGATCTCAAGACCGTCAAAAGTGCGTTCTCTTGCTCTAAAACTAGAAAAGAGAAATGATCACGGGCAAAGACCCATTCTCACCTAAAGATGCATATTTAAGATGAGAAGATAGAGGTTTGAGATTTAGTGTCGGCGCAGAGACGATAGAAGGTGGGGTAAGGGAATGATACTCGGACTCCCTAATAGGTTCATAACTTGCATAGGATATTGACTCGGAAAGCTCTACTAAATTTTGCGAAGAGTCAAAGGATTCGAACTCGGGGGTGGACTCATTGAAGGTGTCATCACTATAATAATTTTCTAGATCAAACAATGTCGCACTAGTGTCGTCGAGATCATTATAGCAAAGTTCCTCAACTTCGCAGCTGTCGAAAGCTATTTCGTTGATAGAACAGATATCGATTAGATGAGCAGAAGGTTCAGATGGTTGACTTCCTAGCTTGTAAATATTAAGCTCAATTTTCATCTTCCCGGAGGATAAGTTCATAGAACCGTTAAGACAATTAATTATAGCGTTGGAAGTTGCTAGAAAAGGCCGACCTAATATCACCAGGATTTGGTTTTGTGGGTTTGCCACAGGCTGTGTAATTAAAACAATAAAGTCCATAGGGAATATAAATTTCCCGACTTTGATTAACACGTCCTCTAGCTCACATCTAGGTTGGGTGATAGATCGATCGGCTATTTGGAGAGTGTAGTGTGCAGGTTTCAACTCTCCAATACCTAGCTGCTCATAAACAGAATACGGGAGAAAGTTAACACTAGAGTCTAAGTCAAATAGAACACGATTTATGCTTTTACCCCCGATAGTTATAGATATTATAGGATAACCGGGGTCCTCACGCTTCTTAGGCAAATGTTCGGTAAAAGCTGTGCTCACGTTACTCGTTAAGAACAACCTTTTTGGCACTTGAGTTTTCCTCTTCCTAGTGCACAAGTCCTTAAGAACTTCCGCATAAGACGGAACTTGTTGAATAGCATCTAGGAGAGGAATATTTATGTTAACTTGCTTAAATATTTCCGCAATATTCTCCATTTGTGCATTAAGTTTGTTGGCCCTCGACCTGTTTAGAAAAAGAGCTTTATCAATAAGTGTTGGGTCCAACATTTATGGAGAAGTTTGTGGGGATGGAATCGATCCCAGAATTGGAGTTGGGATCGTTTTAGGTTGACTCAAGGAAGTGGGCGGTGAGTTTGAGCCTAGTGGAAAACAGAGAATAGGCTCGGAAGAAGATGGTAGACTGGACGAATTAGGGTTAGAAGTAGAAGCCGGGGTTTTAATTGATTTCTCATCATCAACCTGTTCACCGACTTGATTGCTCAACACTCTTCCCGATCTCAACGTGGTAACGGCACTCACATTATGACTTTGTGAGTGGTCAAGATTCGGTAGGGGTTGAGATGGAAGTTTTTCTCTCTCACACTCATCGCGACATTTAACTGTACAAGTTGTGCTTCTATCAATTTTATACTTTCACCGTGGGAGGCGACGTTCTGCATTAACGTTTGGATAGAAGACTTTAAATCAGCCGTCGTTTGCGTAGAATGTTTAATAAATGTATCCAAGCTTCGTTCGAGTGCAGAGGAGTTTTCGGTACCGGTCATTTTGAAAGAATTATTATAAGGTGTAAAATTGTTGGCCTGATTTTGAAAAGTTTACGGTTGAAAGGGGTATTGACTCTGCTGTGGTGGCTGCTGTTGCTGTGGAGGATGTCTTTGATACTTATTTTGGCTTGGAAACGTATTTTGAGTTTGAGTTTGGTTTTGGTTCCAAGCAAAATTAGGATGATTCCTCCATCCCTGATTGTATGTGGAAGAATAAGGATCGTTTCTAGGTTACTACTGAAAAGCAGCATTAGTGTGTTCTTGATCTTGAAACAGAGGATTCAAAGGACATTCTTCCGTCAGATGTGATGGGTCGGAATAGCAACCACACACGGTTTTGGGGAGCGTAACTTGGTTTAGGGAGGCTGATGAGAATTTGTTCTCTATAGCGTCAAGTTTCCTTTGCATCGCTGCTATTTCGGCTTTTACTGCAATGGAAATATCGAGCTGATGGATATCTCCCCTAGACGATGATCGTCTAACACTTTCCCATTGCAAAATTTGTTCAGCGAGATCTTCCAGAAATTGCCAAGCTTCATCATCGTTTTTAAATATGAAAAGATATTGACAAATGGTTTCAAGCATCTGTTTTGTCGCTGGATTAACACCCTCATATATAATTCGACACAGATTTGGACAAGCAGATCTTTAAACCATTCAAAACATTTCCAAAATGGTTCGTTGGGAAGCTGGGTAAACTGGTTGATCTCTCTCCGAACACGGGCAGTCTTATAATTGGAATAAAATTTCTTAAGGAATGCTATAACGAATTCATCCCAATTGGAAATAGAGTGTGCGGCAGTGTTATAAAGCCATTTTTCTGCTAGATTGCACAAGGTAAAGGGTAGAAGACGTAATCTCATAGCATCCATTGAAAGTTGTGAAGTGCCCATCATTACACATACGTTTTCGAATTTGGTGATAAAAACGTATGCGTCTTCATACTTAAGCCCGTGAAATTTGGGCAAAAGGTTGATGAAGTGGGGTTTAATTTCAAAATTATCCCCATTGGCTAGTGGAAGGGATATATAAGTAGGAAGGGGACCGTGTATAAGATAGCATCTCTCTTGGAGAGAGATACACGGTGGATTCTGCGCACCTGCGGGTGGTGACAAAGTGGTGTATGGAAAACCGTCCATCTCAGTCGATGTGGTGGGTGGAGGGGAAAAAGAAGAAGAAGTACCGACTTCGGAGTCGATAGCAGAAACGCGGACAAGACGGGCACTAGAATCCGTGTCTAGCTGAGCATGCACTAAGCGGGTTTAGCGCAAGTGGCAGCGTGTGTGAGAACTATTAAAAAGGTCTGTTTTTGAAAAAGTGTCAGACGTGAGACAAATCACACAAAAATGCACAATCGACCCTAGAACTAAGGTCACCTAGGTCAAGTCACTAGACCGCTCCTAGACTTCCAAAGGACAAGCCGCGGGATCAATTCTCTACCACCTCTTTATCACTGTTGTATCCAGGTAAGTGCCAGGTAAGTGGGAGGTATCCGCTATACGAATCATCGAAATTGCAGGCCTAATTAAGTAACCACTTACCTAAGTCACACTTTCCTAGACACCACAAAAGAAATGCGGATAAGCGATAGATTACCCACGACCCTCCTCGGTCCTAATTGAGCACGACGGTCCTTAGAGTTTTAATCTAGATATTTTTTAATTAATGTAGGGTGATGCGGATACTCGTTTTGTGATTTGTGGGGCCTAGAAAGGGTGATGAAATCCCCACTTAATCTGAATTTTGGTTTTGCCCCTAAAAATCCGTATTAAAATATACACAAACAAACCAATTTCAAAATACGCAAAAAGATTTTTGAGCGGCGATATTTTGAAAAGAATCCTGCAGAAAATGAAATTATTCGATCTCAGAGGAGAGAGAACAATCAGAGGAAATACCTGAAGATTTTTGGCGAGCTAATTCGCCCACAGAGCCGCGGTTCCACCGCCAAAAGCCTACTATTGCCACAGTTCCGCGGCGGAATGTAAGGTTCTTTTGCTAAAAAATTTTTCCAGTCGCCTCTTTTGCTCCTCTGGGCTTTGCTTGATGTCTCTGAATCTCTATTTCCTCAATCCAGTGACTCTAGATTTTCTTGCAAAATTCGCACAATAATCATTAAATATAATATGTCGTTTTAGTTCTCTTCTATAATATATTTTATGGATTTATAAAAAATCAACACGAATAGCAAGAAAAAAATTACGCACGTATCCCCGGCAACGGTGCCATTTGATTAGTTATGAAAAAGTGTTTGTAGTTAACCGCAATCAACACGGCGTCGCGTGTAGCTAGTTGTGGTGAATACGGATCGTCTGCAGTGATGCGTAGAATTTCTAATTTTGCTTTAGATGAGTTGAATAAAATAAAAGAAGAAAGGAGAATAGTTTCTAGATCTATGTTAAACACGGATGTAGAATTTATATGGAAAAGGCTTGTAGGGTTCAACGGATTTAGTAGTCATGGATGAATATAAAAGATTACTCTTTTTATCTTTTAATAGATTTAAAACTAGATTGATAGCGATGAATGAAGATTAGGGTTTTTGGAGGGAATAGGGTTTCCACTCTTAAAACTTATCTTTTCATTGACCTCTATTCATGTCTAGCCTTTACCAAACCAATTGTTAATCTAATCTCCAATCGCCGTCGATACTATCAATAATTTGGTAGTGCGTCCGATAAGAATGTTAACAATTCTTTTGGTAAAGTTTATAAATTTTATAAGACGTAAAAGGAGTTAAGAATTTCCATCATCCATTAATCTACCATAATCTTATGAGCCCTAACAAGCGGAGAATTACTCGCGCATATTTTGAGAAGAAGAAGAAAGGATAGATAAGGAGATCATATTGTAAAATGCAGAAAGTAAAAATCCGATAAGAATAAAACAGCTACCTCTATTAATCAGCTAAATCAATTACATTTTTTGATCCTTTAGAAAGTGGAATACAAAACTCTAGTTTGCTTCTCAATCTCTCTTGAAGGAGGTAGATGAACAGCTGATGATCAACCTGAATGCGTAGATCATCTTGGACCTCTTGATCTCTTCGGTTTGATAATTTTCCAAGTGCAGCTCTCGGTCTTATTTATAGTCACAGTAGATACAAACCCTAGATTTCATAGGTTATTATTTGCTGATACGATCCTGTTCCCCTCCGAACGGCGGCCGAGACACGGACCGTCTCGCCTGAAATTCGGGGCAGATGCTAATTGATGCTATCCGTCCACCTCTCCGATGATGCCAAGTTGATTTATGGCACCATATATCGAAGGTTTAAACGGATTCATCCGATGTAGCAGACTTCGTCAGATTCCCCCTCGCTTGAGGGGTTTTTGATTGTGGGGACGCTCTTCCCTGCAGGCGCAAGCCCCTGCAGTTAATTACGCTACCGCATCGCGGTAACAACTTTCTCCTTCTCCAGATGGTAACTTCATGTCGTGTGTGTTTATTTTATGTTCCGTTGCCCGTGGATTGTATACGGAGACTGAGTTATGTCGTCGCCCGTAGGGCGTAGACTAGTCCAAATCCGTATTATCTTAGATTTTGATTTGGACGTTTGGGTTTAAGGATACGTCAGCCTCATTGGAGACTAAGATCGACTTAAATGTTTGTCAAGGACACGTTAGTTTAGTTTTTAGACTAAGATCGACTTAACGGGATCGTTTAGATCCAACAATAGAGCCATTAAGGGAGCCCTGTTGTTTAGTTTAGTGACGTTGCGGTCAATAGGTAGTTTAAGGACATTGCGGTCCATGGGTAGTTTAAGGACATTGCGGTCCATGGGTAGTTTAAGGACATTGCGGTCCAATGTTAGTTTTAAGACATTGCGGTCAAGGTTAAGGACGTCATAGTCCATGGGTTTAAGGACCCCACGGTCCGTTGTTAGTTTTAAGACATCTCGGTCAAGGTTAAGGACCTCATAATCCATGAGTTTAAGGACCCCACAGTCCGTTGTTAGTTTTAAGACATCTCGGTCAAGGTTAAGGACCTCATAGTCCATGAGTTTAAGGACCCCACAGTCCGTGTCAATGTGTGGTCATCGGGACCCGTCACCTCTTTGAAGACGTTGAGGAATTACAACGCCAAGTATCAAAGGAGTAAAGAGATGTACCCTTGAACCGGGTGGATTAAATAGTCTTTGGCCCAATTTGGGATCAAGACCAATTAATTATGTTATGAGCCCATTAGCCCAGTTAAGTCTGAATTGAGGACTTATGGCCATCTTGGGCTAAGTCCAATCATGTTTGGAATATTGGCTTCCTGTTGGTCCATTGAAGGAGAGGCTTTGCCTCTGGCCATTTAGCCAATTGGGCTAACGTTAATTCAGCAGTGTTGAACACTGGGATCAAGTTAGTGTTTTAACACTAAAAGACAATTGGTGTTAAACACCAGCAACAGGGGGTTCAAATTAATGTTAAACACTAGAGCAAATCAGTGTCAAACACTAGCAGCAGAGGTTTCAAACTAGTTTTAAACACTAAGAATAATCAGTGTTAAACACTGGTGATAGAGATTTTAATTTAGTGTTGAACACTAAGGGAGTTAGTCTTAAGCTCTGTTCACAGGGGTTTAATTTAGTATTAAACACTAAGAAATTCAGTGTTAAACACTGCAAATAAAGTTCTTTGATTAGTGTTGAACACTAAGGCCAAACAGTGTTTTAACACTGGATTCAGAGGTTCCAATTTAGTGTTAAACACTGAGGCAAGAGGGGCCACGTGGTAGCACGTGAGGGCGCCCTCCCTACATTTGTTCTGCTGAGAATATTGCATCTTTTAGAGCATCACATGCCATCACGTGACGGGCATTTAAATGCTTGTATGTTAAAGCTTCTACCAAAGGTCACGTGGGTCACGTGAGGCACTGCCTCAAAGGCCCTTCTCTGTGGATCTTTTCGGGGGTTAGGTGGTGGCACGTGACCCTGCCTCTTTGTATGTTTTTTAGAAGATCTGTTAATCCATTTTTTAAGAATTAAATTCTTCGTAGGGTTGAACCCTAACGTTAAATTTAAGAGGAATTAAATTCCTATTTCCTTCTGAAGATTTATATTCTGGGATAGAGTTGAACTCTGAGTTTTCTGTAGGAATTAAATTCCTCATATATGTGAGGAACTGGATTCTATCATAAGATTAAACCCTAATAAAAGCTTTAAAGGAATTAAATTCCCACTTTCTTTTAGAGAGGCATGAGATTCTGTCATAGGGTGAAACCATAATTTCTTCTTTCTTAAAGGAATTAAATTCCTGTTATTTTAACAGAACTAAGTTCTTAACTAGGGTTAAACCCTGATTCTGTTCATTCTGAAGGAATTAAATTCCCATAACATAGGGTTAAACTCTAATTTTATTTTAAAGGAATTAAATTCCTATAGTTCTGTGAGAATTAAATTCTCAAGCTTCCATTTCCCTCTCTATGCTTTGGATCTGCATGGCAGGATCTCAACCCAATGAGAATTAAATTCTCAATTCAAGGGGAGATGTGCATTTTACAGATCCTCCACTAAAGAGAGAACTATGTTCTTCTGTTTAATATCAGAGTTAAACTCTGTTGAGAATTAAATTCTCTTTTTCTTTCAAAAAGCCTTCCCTTTCTTACCTAGGGTTTTCTTTTGCAGAAGATCCAAATTCCTCCAAACTATCAAGGCTCTCTTTTTTTTCTCTCTATCTATCCCTCTGCCTCTATATTGGCTCCTATTTATAGGAGAAGCAGCAGAATCAATTAGTTTTTGATGAATCTTTCATTGAGAGATTTGATTTGTATTCATCATTCATTTGGACCTTTGGATTATTAGGTGAATTTTATTCACCATTGGATTTTAAATTCAGAGATTTTCCTTTGTTATTTCAGTTAGATTCTAAGGAGAAATCCTTCCAAATTCAAGATTTTTCCATAGATAGGTGATATTTAATCACCTGTAAATTTTTAATTCAATCGGTTCCGAATAATCATTTTCCTTTGGAAAGATTTGAGTGATCTCTTCAGAATTTGATTCTGTTAAATAAATAGGCTTTGAAAGCCGGTCACGTGTGGCCACGTGATCCCTGGTCACGTGTGGGCACGTGACCCCCTTGGAACGAGCCTTCTTCTTTCCTTTTGCGTTCTGCCTTCTGGCCACTACTTAGCCGTCACGTGCCACCACGTGACCCCTGGTCACGTGTGAGCACGTGACCCTCGATTGGAGCCTTTTTCTTGATTTAATCAGAAAATGATCCGCTGCTTTTAAATGTCACGTGCCAACACGTGACCCCTGACCACGTGTGAGCACGTGACCTCTTCTGAAGCCTTTTCTTTGATTTGATCAGGGAACTGATGTGCCTTTGCCGCTGCTTTTAAATTTCACGTGCCAACACGTGACTGTTGGTCACGTGTTAGCACGTGACCTCTTCTGAAGCCTTTTCCTTGATTTGATCAGGGAACAGATGTGCCTTTGAAGCTGCTTTAAATGTCACGTGCCAACACGTGACTGCTGGTCACGTGTTAGCCCGTGATGCCTCTTCTGTAGGCTTTCCTGATTTTAAATCAGGAAACAAATACCCCCACAGCGTTGTTCTCACGTGTCTGCACGTGAGTGCAACGCTGTCACCTCTTGTGACCGTTGGATTCCTCTAGAGATTTGGGGAGATGAAGCGTTTCCATCACTTCCTATAAATATTAGGATCATTTCAGAAGAGCCTCCACTTTGCTCATCTTCCTCCTTTGAGAACTTTCTTCTTTTGAGAATTTAATTCTCTTTTCCCAGAGCTTAGTTCTCTGCCTTGAAAATCTTCTAAAGTTTAACTCTGTTCGAAGAGACTTTTCTCTTTAGGTAATGCTCTCGAATGAACGATGAACTCTCACATTCCTCTGGATTTTAAATCCAAAACAAGGGTTTTTACCCTTTTTAACAAAGAACCCATTTTTCTTCAAGTTTCTTAACCAAAATACGAAACCATTTAACCTCCAACAGTAGATTTCTTAGGGTTCATATGATGATCCATGGAGTTTAACTCTGTTCACAGAAAAGGCTTTTTGGGGAATTTAATTCCCTTTTCTTAATAAGGAATTTAATTCCTGTGAAGAACTCGGTTTCTTCACATGGAGGCTCCTTAGGGTCTCCTTACCCTAGGTTGTCATTCTGCAATTAATGAAATAAGAACTTCGTAATGATGCCTTCTGTGGGAATTTAATTCCTTTGATCCTGTTGGATCTGTTGTAGAGTCCGAGACAGATTTGTCTTCTAGGGGGAATGTGCAGGGTTACTTGAAACCCATTCTTTATTTAATGAGGATATTCCCTCGGTTTTGTTATAACTACTTTGTCTCATTATTAATGAGCCGTCATCCTGATTCTGTGGGGCCCATGTTGTTCTGTAGCCAATGGCCCCATAAAAGAGTCTGTTGTTGCTTTCTTCAGCTAGTCTTCATGTTCATGCATGTATATATATTGCTAGCTTTGTTTTTGACAGTCTTCTTTTATTGGATTTCAGGTGCGATGGCTTCTGTTCTATGCTTTCCCTTCATTCGCTCGAAGGCCGCTTTTCCTCAGTCACCATCTGATGAGGAAGCGATGGCGATGATCCGGGCTCATGACCCGAACTGCACCAACCTACTTCAATGGGGATCTTGGTACAGTCATATTATTCAGGGTCGCCGGAGTTTCCTTTGCTCGGTACCGACAGAGCCCACTTTCCCATTCTTACCGATGGACCCTCCGAGAATGGTTTTTGCTGTAGAGATGCCCAACTGGACTCCAACGAGGAGGCTCGAGCCTTTGACGACTGGTATCCCGAACCATCCGATCCCGGCTATAGATATCTTGGGGCGGCGTATTTGCCAGGGTGAGGCCCACCCATGGGGGCGAATTTATAAGATAGGCACATGTTAGGGGCTTTCGCTATGCATCAGAGGCCCGCATTCTACGACGCCTATACTTTCCCTCGGCTTATGCGATTGGTGGATGCTTCTGCCGCTGACCCAACTCAATTCGGGGCCATTCGGGCGTTGATTTCTCTTTACGCTACTGCCGGCGGATTAATATTTACTGATCGGATCTTATCTTCTTCCACGGGTTCGGCTCAGCCGCTTTGGGACCGGTCGAAGGATAATGCGCCCACTTTGAAGCCCCGGGAGGCCGCACGCTTATATGCAATTAGACCGGGTTACCTGGTATTCCGTCAGGATAGCGCGGCCCTCTTCATGCGGTACAATCCGCACCGTTTTGCCCGGCAGTTCGGCTATGATCAGGGTGTCCCGTTCGAAGATTTCATAGTCGCGCCGGTTCCTTCGCTTGAGGCCGTTCGAGATGCCGCCCATCATTTTGTGAGGCTGAACACCGGTTCTCAATTCATGATACCTGATGGCGATTACATCCCCCGATGTGTGGGGTCGTTCACGGGTTGGTATCTCCATCGAATCAACCCGGTTATTATTGAGGAAAGAAGGGTACTTCTCGGTCATGGTGCCCCTACTCAAGTTTCAGCCGCAGGAACTACACTGCAGCCGCGTGCTCCGGTCCGCTTTCCTTTGAGGGATAATGGCGCAGCGCTTATTCCAGGGGAGTCGGAGGTGAATCTCACTCCAATAGCTGGTATGCCCCGGGGTACTCGGTCGTGGGGTAGACAGGCTCCGGTAGCAGCACCACCTCCCGAGGCGACACCGCATTCCGTGGCATCGACAATGGCGGTGTCATCCCCGGTTGTGGCACCGAGTGAGGGTAATAGGGATGAGGGTGTCGAGGGCGATGTGGGTCGGCGCCGCTCTAAGGCTTCGCGGGGGAGAAAGCGGTCATCTTCGGCGACTGGTTCTGGGTCCAAGCGTCGAAGGAGGGTAGCTACTAATTTGCTCGACTCTCTGACGGAGTCTGAGCCCATCCTTGAAGATGAGCCGCTGGCCTTACCGGAATCAAATGCTGAACTACTTTTTCCCAGTTCAGCCGCCGAGGAAGCTGCACAGTTGGCTGAGGCTATAAGGCGTTCCAAAGACGCGTCTCAGAACGCCAGGGTTCCGAAGAAGCCCTATCCTGCTATAATCTTTTACGAAGACCCCTCGTGGATTCGGCGGCGGTTTATAGGCCCTTTGGAGGAATAGGGGGAAAGGGCCTTGAAGCAGGTTGTTTCAGAAGACGCGGCGGACGCACTCTCTTTATAGACCGGCGGCCATGAGTCTACTCTTGAACCCCGGCGAGCACGCCTCCTTGAGAAGGAGCAGCGGCTTGAAGAAGCCATATTGAGGGCTTCTTTGCGCATCGGTACGTTGTGGTTCTTTTTGTAGTTCTTCGGATTATTTATGCTCGTTCATATGTATCCTTATTCTTATTTGAATTGTGCAGAATCTTCGACGCTGGGAGAGATCCCCACTGTCTGGCTACAGCTAGAGCCCGTTGACATTCCTGATGCAGCCCTACTCGACGGGGCCGGCAATGCCACTCCTCTAGCAATAGATCCTCCGGTGGCGGCTCTTGATTCCAGGGTACTTGCTCCTTTGGGAGAGGTTCCCTCGGTGGTTGCCATCCCAACGACTTTACCCGAAGGCGGCCCAGAGATTGAGATGGAGGTAGTCGGGACTACCCTCCCTTTGTTGGAGCCTGAGGTCACGACAGAGGCCGCTGAAGCTGCTATCCCCCCGGCTCAGAATGGGAGGAGTGTCGAAGGTAACCTTCCACGTTTTGAGCTAGTAATCTTTCTGTTACCTGAACTCTTTTGTATTTTCAGAATTGCGTAGACTGGCGGCTTCCATTGTCGATCTGTCTCATCGGCAGTCCTTCCGGCGCCTTTTGGAAATGGCCGCTCCGCAGGCGATATCTCCTCAGCGCATCGTCCTCTCGTCTAGACAAGGTGAGTGTTGTTCATCACTTCTCATAGCATCGTTGTTATCTTGCGTATTGACATTGATGTTCTCTACAGTTTTGGAGGCCAATGATGAGGTCGAGGTTCTTGAAGGGCCAGGGGAACCCTTGGCTCCTACTTGCATGACTGTAGGTAAGTGACATTCCGGCATATCCTCACTTGTTCCTTTGCTTAAGAGTCTTCCTAATATTTTTCAACTCTGAACAGCCTTGCCAGCTCCAATAGTGTTGGAATCACGTGTCGTCATGCCGCCTGGCCCTTATGCTTTGCGAGCTTCAGAACGCTTGGCCCAATTGAGCCTCGTCTCCCTGTCGTCTTTGATTGAGGAGCTCCGTGCTGGTAGCGCGACTACGGCCGAAGCGTTTGCCACCGAAGCTAACGGCTCTCTCCCTTTTCTTGCCACCTATCATAGTGAGGAGGTGGTGCGGGTCTGGATGGAGTTCTGTAGGAAGGTGGAGGCTTGTTTGCACGCCCTTGAATGTTCCCACCTTTCCTCGGAAGCTGTGGCTGCAAAGGCGGAGTTACGGGGGCTGATAGCACGGTACGTTGCGAACATGACGTCGTGCGAGAAGAGGCTCGGTCGCAAGTTCTCGGAGAGGGAGCTATCTTCCAAGGCGCTGAGCGAGCTTCAAGCCAATCTTACCGCCAAGGCCAACAAAGCGTATGAACTCTGGCGGGTGCTTCAGGAGTCCATCAAAGAGGTCGTGGCTCTCGATAAAGCTGCCACGTTCACTCGTGAAAGGGTCGAGGCTCGTAAAGCCACCGAAAAAGAGCTTGAAGCTCGGCTTGCTTCATATCAAGCCCAGCAAGCTCAGGCGGAGGTTCGCCTTCTGGCGATCTTAAATCATGAGGCCGTGGCCCGACAGAAGCAGGATGAGCTGACCAAGCTGCTAAATCGCCCGCCGACTTGAAACATTTGTATCTTTCCCTTTCTTTTTGTACATACTCTTGAGCAAGAGTATTTTCTTTTTGTTCTTTCATGGATTGTAATTTGTATCTATTTTGGTTTATGAATAAAAGATACATTTTTCTTCTCAATGATGCGTCTCCTTTTTGTTGAATGTGTTTTGTGGACAATTTATCTTGATCTCCTTACAGAGCAGCGATGGCTTAGGATTCAGGGTTAAGATCTGCTTCCTAAGACTTTTGCACTTTATGAGCCACGAGGGTCTCATAGAGAATTTTTCTCCCCATGGGTCGAGAGGATCCCATAGGTGTAAGTTCTTCTTAAGAATCGTGAGGATTCTTAAGCGGGTTGTCCTTTGAGAGTCGTAAGGATCTCACAAGAGAGTTTTTCTTCCTTACAGGTCGTGAGGACCTGCAAGTGCTGGATGTGGTCACCCTTATTCGTGTTTCACGGAGTCAGGGTCTCTCGAGGCATCGTAGTTTAAAGACATCGCGGTCAAGGTTAAGGACATCATAGTCCGTGGATTTAAGGACTCCACAGTCTGATATTAGTTTTAAGACATCACGGTCAAGGTTAAAGACCTCATAGTCCTTGGATTTAGGGACTCCACAGTCCGATGTTAGTTTTAAGACATCACGGTCAAGGTTAAGGACCTCATAGTCCGTAGATTTAGGGACTCCACAGTCCGATGTTTGGTTGCGGGGACCCGTCACCTCTTTGAAGACGTTGAGGAATTACAACGCCAGGTATCAAAGGAGTGAAGAGATGTACCCTTAAACTAGGGTAGAATCCGTAGGGAATCGGGGTAGTTGATTGTTAGTTTTAAGACATTACGGTCGAGGTTAAGGACATCATAGTCCATGGATTTTAGGGACTCCATAGTCCAGTGTTTGCTCTGGATGCTTCACACGGGTTCACTGCCGTGCTTGGCGAGGACCAGGCTCCGCTCTGGGCGTTTTCCGCGGGGTCAAAGAGTGACGTTATCCGCGTTCCACGTAACCAGGAATTTTGCACTAGATGCTTCACACGGGTTCACTGCCGTGCTCGGCGAGGACTAGGCTCCGCTCTGGATGCTTCACACAGGTTCACTGCCGTGCTCCGCGAGGACCAGGATCCGCTCTGGACGTTCTCCACGGGGTCAAAGAGTGACGTTATCCGCGTTCTACGTAACCAGGAATTTTGCACTAGATGTTTCACACGGGTTCACTGCCGTGCTCGGCGAGGACTAGGCTCCGCTCTGGATGCTTCACACGGGTTCACTGCCGTGCTCCACGAAGACCAGGATCCGCTCTGGACGTTCTCCACGGGGTAAAAGAGTGACGTTATCCACGTTCCACGTAACCAGGAATTTTGCACTAGATGCTTCACACGGGTTCACTGCCATGCTCGGCGAGGACTAGGCTCCGCTCTGGATGCTTCACACGGGTTCACTGCCGTGCTCCGCGAGGACCAGGATCCGCTCTGGACGTTTTCCATGGGGTCAAAGAGTGACGTTATCCGCGTTCCACGTAACCAGGAATTTTGCACTAGATGCTTCAAACGGGTTCACTGCCGTGCTCAGCGAGGACTAGGCTCCGCTCTGGATGCTTCACACAGGTTCACTGCCGTGCTCCGCGAGGACCAAGATCCGCTCTGGACGTTTTCCACGGGGTCAAAGAGTGACGTTATCCGTGTTCCACGTAACCAGGAATTTTGCCGATAGTATCCGCATTTCACGGGATGGAGGTTTGATTGTTGGCGATATGTATACCACCGAGCCATGGAACTGGGAGTTGCCGCTATTCCGCTTAGCTTAGAGTTGTGTCCGTTGTTACGAGACGAGTGCTGAGATGATCTCTAAGTCATTCGCGGCCCGTCGAGATTTTGCTTCTTCTTTTGATGAAACTTTGAGGAGAAGTATGATCCCTTTTTGTTTACGCCCTTGGATTGTATACAGGGTGTGATGGAACATCACCTGTAGGGCATAAATTGAAACCCTTTTTTATATATTTTATTTCTTTTTCCGCGATGCTCTATCATTTCAGCTTTTATATCGCGGAGGTCGCAATTGCCCTATCATTTCGGCTATTTTTCGCGGTGCCCAATCATTTTGGCTATTTATTTCATTTTCACTCGCTGTTTTTTTTTATTATTGCGAGTTGCCCCATCATTTCGGCTATTTTGCGTGCATACATTTTTACCTGCTGTTTTTTATTGCAGGTTGCCCCATCATTTCGGCTATCTCGTATGCGCGTGCGGCCTACTGGCTTTTCGCCATAAACCTGAAATTAGACACAGATTTCGGCATCAGCACCGTTACAACTGGGATATGGCCAGGAGCGAATCATCATCTGCCTCTGTCGATGTTGAACAAAGATGGCTTAGCAAACAGGGTTAGGGTCCCGTCGACTAAGGCTTTTGACTTCATGAGCCGTAAGGGTCTCACGAAGGTATTTCTCCCTACAAGTCGTGAGGATCTCGTAGGTGTATTTTCTCCATAGGAATCGTGAGGATTCCTAAGTGTATGTTCCTCTGCAAGTCGTAAGGATCCTACAAGAGGGCTTTCTCCATATAGGTCGAGAGGACCTACAAGGGTTGTGTTCACCATATGGACATATCCCTAGTCACGGATGGGACTTTGTTAGGGAAATATTTATTCGTGCCCGTGGATTGTATACAAGGGTCAATATGAGCCGCTTGTAGTGCAGTGTCGAAGGGTATGGGGGATTTTGCTTAAGCACGGGTTTAGGTCTCTGTGACTTAAGACTTTCAACTCTTATGAGCCGTGAGGGTCCCATAAGAGAGTTCTCCTTACGAGTCGTGAGGATCTCGCAAGTGTATTTTCTCCTTAGGAATCGTGGGGACTCCTAAGTGTGTTGCTCCCTTGTGAGTCGTAAGGATCTCACGCGGGTGGTTTCTCCTTGCAAGGTCGTGAGGATCCCGCAAGTGTCCTTTAACGAGGTTGCGCCCTTTCGGATTTTCACAAACACTCGCCGGTAGCCCTGCTGTTTTTACTCACGGAGCCCTTTCGGGTTTTCATCCGTGCCCTTCTTTCTTATGGACATACCGTTTTTTTATTCTTTTCTTAATATTTTTTTTTACGAGGTCGCGCCCTTTCGGGTTTTCACGAACACTCGCCGGTAGCCCTGCTGTTTTTACTCACGGAGCCCTTTCGGGTTTTCATCCGTGCCCATTTTTCTTATGGACATACCATTTTCATTTTTTTTCATTTTTTTATTTATATATTTTTTTCTCTTTTTTTTATTCATCTCGCCAGCCTAAGGATGCTGCGGTAGTAGTTTAGAGACGTTTCGGTCCGTCGTTAGTCTAAGGACGTTTCGGTCCGTCGTTAGTGTAAGGACGTTTCGGTCCGTCGTTAGTTTAAGGACGTTTCGGTCCATTCAGGGGAAGGCCGGCTACTGCTTATAAAGTCTGAGTTTAGGAAGATAGCGAGCGGACATAGTCGTCGTCATCTATCATTGACCTAGGCTGTGGCTCATTAAGCGTAGTATTTCTTTAGGAAGCGGCCGTTTATTGGCCTGAAAGGCCTTTCACCGTGCATGTCCATGAGTAGATAGGCTCCACCCTGGTAGACCTTGTCTATGATGTACGGGCCTTCATAGTTCGGCTCAAATTTTCCCCGCTTGGCTCGATTGGGGATCATAGGTCTTTTGACCACTAGTACGAGTTCGCCTTGGCAGAATGTCCTCGTCCTGGTCAATCTTTCGTACGAGCGCATCATCTTTGCTTTGTAGGCCTCTAGATTTTGTTGTGCTATGAGCCGGGTTTCATCGAGGGCATCAAGCTCCTCAAGCCGAAGGTGAGCATTTTCTTCGTCCGTCAGCTCATAGTGGACTGCCACTCGTAGAGAGGGTAACTCTATCTCGAGGGGGAGCACTGCTTCCGTCCTAAATACCAACGCGTACGGCGTTGTGTTCGTGGCTGTCTTAAACATAGTTCGATAGGCCCAAAGGGCCTCTTGCAGCCTCTCGTGCCAGTCTTTCTTGTAGCTTCTTCGTCTTGTCTCGAGGGAAGGAATACGCTCGACTCATCTTCTTCATGAGGGACAAATCCGTGCCGCACAATACCCGATCACGTAACTCTCTAATCCTGCGTCGTTGTTGTCGGCTCTTCTTTCCGCTTCTTGATTTATTTCTGCCTCTGCGTCGGGCCTTTTGTACAACGGGTTGACAGGGAGGAGCATCTTTGTCTTTTGCAGCCTGTTGAAACAGACGTTGCGTCCTGGCCTTCTCGTAGATGGCCATCTCGCGGTTGTGGTCTTCCCGAGCCTTTTGACCTGCTTTCCTGATAAGCTTGTCCACTTGTTTTTCAAATGACGGACTCGGCACTTCACTCGCGGGATCTAGTTTTGATGAAGGGTTGGCATTGCTGGACAGGGCGTTTTCCTCCTCATCGAAGTTATATACGGCGTAGCTGCCGTGGGCTCGCTCCCGTTTCTCGGATCTCACATATCCAAGCCTAAGCGTTTCCATTCTCCCGTTGGGCAGTTTGCGCTGAGTTCCAGGGACATCCCATATCTTGTTGTAAAACCGAGCTTGTCGAACAGTCTATTTTAAGGGTACTCCTTGGCGCTTCAATAGCCTCTTTAGTCCACTTATGTAATATTTAGGCAAACGGATGGGTTGGAGCATGTCGAGTGTAGAATCCGCGCTATGCCAGATCTCTTTCTCTACTTTCGTCTCTGAGGATCGGTAGAATAGGATTACCTTCTCACCCCTTTGCCTGGGAGGGACGTAAAACGTCTACAGATCCTGCACATTGTAAGCTTGAAGTGTGTCGAGATCCTTGTAGTGTTCTTGCTGCACCATGGTGATTTGCAAACTTTGATCATTGCCAGGGGATGCTTGTATTGACGACCGACTGGAGAACACGGCATTAACCTCATCTTCCGAGTCACTTCCGAAGACCAACATGGGGGCGGACGGTCCCGGGTTGTTGCGCCGGGACGGACCAATGTAGACTATCTCTTCTTCTTCTTCGGTATCGCTCCCGAAAACAGAGACGGTGGAGGCGGCTTTGTTCTCCGGCTTGCGACACCTTTCTGTATCCTCGAAATCTGGCAAAAAGTACTTTGCATCTTCATACTTGCGGACTTCGTTCACGGAAAATGGATTCAGCTCACCTGTTACGGTATACTCGAAACCATCCTTAAAATACTTCATACACTGATGCTGTGTAGATGGGATGATGTTGTACTCTGTAGCCAAGGGCGACCGAGCAAGGCGTTGTAGCAGGTCTTGGCGTCAATAACGTGAAACTTGATGTCCGTGACAAGCAGCCCGAAACGTAGTGTTAATATCATAGATCCGAGAGTCCGTAATGACTAGGAGTCGAAACCGGAGATGGTAATTTTGTCACGAGCGAGGTGCTGCACGCTCATGCAGATTTCCTTCAACACCCGAACATTAAGGAGATTGACGGAGGATCCATTATCTACCAGGATCTTGCCTATCTTGATATCATGGCAGTATCCAGAGACATATAAGGGACGATTGTGGTCGCATGTCCCGAGGAGGAGGTCTTCGTCACCGAAAGTGATGTCGGCCGTATGCACTTCTTCCAGTTCATCCTTCATCCTTTCCGCGGAGAGGAAGGCTTGGAATTGCTCGTGTTCTTGTAACGCCTTAATTAGTGAATCTCGCGCTTCTTTTGATAATAGGAGGGCATCAAGAATGCTGAGTTGAGAAGGTAGCTTCCTTAGGTGCGCTAGGATGTTGTAGTCTACCATACCCTTCCTGGGAGGGTCCTTGGTAGTCAGCTCTTTCATGAATTGATCATCTAAAGTGATATCCTCAGTGACCTTTTCCTTTCCCTTATCTTTTCTATATGCGAGCCCGAGATTCTTTTCCGGGAGCGTACGATTGCGCAGCTGAATGTTTTCGCAGGCCTCTGGTTCTTCCTCTTTCCCTAAAACGGATTCTTTAAAGAGAGGGCCCAGAGCCATTTCTTTATCAGAGTCGCTCCCAAAGATGAGAACTTGTGACCCTCCGGCGTTAACCATATAACAGTTGCCAGTAGTTCTGTTGGACCCGTCGGCAGTACTTCTTCGTTCCCGACGAATCTTGCGTTTCATGCGCTTAAAATGTTGCCGATGAGCAACATATCCCTGCCACCATATCTTAAAGGCGTCGCACTCCTCCGTAGGGTGTGAAATTTTCCGATGATATGCTCAATAATTAGGGTTCCTCTCCGCCCCATTGAGCGTGTTTTCTTCCGAGGGTGGTAGCTTCATTCCCATTGACATGGCTTTGGCAAACCTTTTCCTCGTCTTGAATATCTTTTGGTCTACCTCGGATGCCTTTCGATCTAGCGGGAGTACTTCAACTCTTTCGTTTAGTCGCCTGCGCTTGGCTCCTTCCGATGCAGCCATCTCACGCTCCTGATCGGCTTTACTCTTCAAACGAATCTCGTTTAGAAAGGCGTCGATCATTTCATCTGTTGGCCATACAAGTTCTGGCTCAGGTCGTGCCCCCAGTTTCTTAGTGCCAGGAGTTCTTTCATCTTCCGAGTGGGAACTCACATGACAACTCGCCACATATCCCTCGGATTCATCCGACGAACTCTCTCCATCATCTTCCTCTTGAAAGATGTGGTTGAGGAACTCTTGCAGCGTGACAGGAGTTCGCGCCTTTTGATTGTACTCTTCCAGCGCGTCGATTTGCTTCTGCAAATTCGTGCGCTTGTCTCCAGGCTTCACGGGCTTCTTAGATTTCTTCTTCTTTTTCTTCGAAGATTTTGACGGTTGGGCGTGAGTATTTGGGCCATCACCACGAGTCTTCGCAGTTGGGCACGGCTTCAACATCCCTTCGATAATTTGAGGTTCAAGCGGGTCCTTCCATTCGACCGCCGGGCACGCATGAAGGTCCCTCAGCATTCTTTTGGTTTTAGTTGACAGCACGACCTCCCATGGAGCTTCTTCAATAAGGGAACAGGTTGCTCCTGTAAGTCTGCGGCGGCGCCCCGGCCGTCGATCCGACGCCGGAAACGCGGAAACAAAAACTTTCAAAAACTATTGAACCGGCACCACCACGCACTTTTCACCCGGATCGGGCCATTAACCTAGCAACTAGCAAAGTAAAATACGAGTAGAGAAGTATACCAAGCGATCCATGTCCTTCGGTCTTCGTCTCCACTCGAATCTCTCGCGGAAACTCCGTCCATCACCTCCTCTTCGGAAAGGGCACCACGTAGCCGGAATCTTTTACGGGCTCCCATCTCTGGACCGAGACAACTCGGGCGCGAAGTTGGCTAGCCGACGCGTCCAAGGTTTGCTATAGTATAGTGTAGAAGCTTATCTCTTTTGGGGTTATGAGGTTGCCATGATGTGGTGGAGGTGAAGAAAGCAACTATGGAAATGAGCTTAGAAATTTGGTAGCATGAAAAAATGAGATGAAACATTTTTCCTCACTAAAATGAAACCTCTCCCTTCTCACTAGTGTGGCCGGCCCCTTACTTGAGAATGGTGGAGAAAAATGAATAATTAAAATCAAGAGAAGAAAGGGAATGAGTGTATGAGAAAATGGTCAAACCAATTTCCATTTCAATCCACTCACAAACCATCATATGAAAAGCAAAGGAATGGACTCAAAAAGCATCTCATGATGAAAGAATAATCATGAAGCCACACTTATGCATGAAACCCCTCATCAAATAAGTTAATTGCAAACTTGCAATTAACCCCCTCCATCAGAAAGTCCGGCCGCGAAGGAACAAAAGAAAACCGGCCGGAACGGAATGCAAACTGGCAACTTCAGAAAACTGATCCCGTAATAAATTACAGAAAAACCCCGCTACTGCAAATACATGCCCGCATTTGTATTCCCACTAAACACAAATACAAAGAGACAAAATCTACACTATCTAATACTAGGATCCGGCTTAAGCCAAAGCCGGCTAGTAAAAACCGTCCGATCACGATACGTGCAATACCGCACGTATCTGATCGAACTCTGCCATATCTCCATACGGCCTCTACAGCGTTTCGCCCAAAACTTGAGTAACTGTGTGTGTGGTGGACTCTAAAGACTCGTCAATACTATGGCTGTGGATTTAACCACTAGCACATCAGAGGTATAAGCCAATACGTAACGGGCTACCAGGTACTGACCAAAAGGGACGTCGATGAGCGAACTCATCTTGACACCCTACTGAGCCTGTCAGTGACAATATCCGTACAGTCCGGTCCGTTCTTCTATGAGCATCGCATGGCGGGCCTAGGGGGTTGGTAAAAGTCAGACCCCCAATAGCGGTACAAGTCGTGTCGGAGTGTAGCCCAGAACATCCTGAGATATTACTGGAATACCTACCAGCAAATCTCCTGTCTTGGCCAAGGACTTTTCATGTTCTGGCTCTCCTAGACACAGCACGACCTCACCCCCAATACCGGGAGAGACGAACCCCTGCAGATCCGCTCACTGCCTCCATGTGGCTCGGGACTGTACCCAACTAAAACCTGTTTGCACGACTCCTTTGAGCCGTGGTAGGGTAGTAATCAAAGCACAGTGGGAACTCACACGAGACAAATGACGATCTAAGGTCGATGAACTAACCTGTACACATGTCACCAGGGAACTGCTATCTGACATGAGGTATAATCCCAACTAGCAGATTCCCGGCGAGTCCTGTCCGGTGTACTCATAACCCAATGAGCACCTGTATACATCTTAGGTGAACCAACTAACACCAGTGGCTTGTGAGACCGGCCACCGCCCCTCGTCGGGGTCTCGACTGTATACACTAGTCTACTCTGGAGAATCGATGCCCTGTCTCGAAACTCCCACGACTAGGGACCTTTTAAGGATGTGCTTATAGACTCCAGCTCCCACGTATATAATCGCCCTCATACTGCCGGTAGTCAAGCAAGAATCCTAGGGGCTCTATCAACGTGTAATAGCGACTCGTAAGGTCACCTAAAGCAGTACACGATGATAAAGATAAACCAGATAGCATACTATCATCTCGAGTATGACTGTCCTACTGGGACAGGTCCTTCCCTCAATCATTGCAATCACGTGCCTGTGATCCAATAATTGACTCTGAGGGCACTATCTCCAATAGCCCCCGGTGTATCTGCTTTCTTAGGAATATGCGGCTGTGGTGGGTTCACCTTCCACTTTTCGGACAGCGCAAACTTCCCCTGGAGGTATTGATCTTCAATCCATCTTTTAAAAATGAAGTAATCCTCAATCGGATGGCTTACCGTTTGATGGTAGGAGCAATAGTTGGGGTTATTCACCTCAGTGGGTTGTGGCGGTCGCCTTGGATTTGGCAGGTTTATAAGTCTGTTACGTACTGCCAACTCGAATAACCGTTTCGTCTTATCCCGCGGGAACGAGTAGGGGCGCTTCATCTTCTCGTTATAATACCGGCGTCTTTCTTCCAATTGATCCGCCAGCTTTGGGGCATTGGGTTGCTGCTGGGCATTCGCGACGAAGGCTGCCTTTCCTTTACCCTTGTCATTCCGAGGTTCTGGCTTCGGGGGAGGCGGTCTATGACCCATCTGGTCCATCTAAGCTAACTTGTTGATTAGAGCCTGGAATGTGGTTGGCTTAAAGAATATCATAAACTGGGAGATAGTTGCGTGAGGGTCTAGGGTTCCCACGAACATGCCCACCGCGGGCGCTTCCTCAATGCGTTGCTCGCATTTCGACCACAAATTTCGCCAGCGTATAGCATACTGGACCCACGTTTCGCCTGGTTTTACCCTGGCATTAATCAATGCCGTTATTGGAGTGCGTTCGCTGGCGCTTGCGAATCGCTGAGTGAATAGCAACTCCATTTCAGCGAACGTCTTGATAGAATCGTTCGGGAGTTCCGAATACCATTCGAACGCTATTTCTGATAAGCTGCCCACGAACTGGCGAAGCAACAGTTTATCATCACCGCCGGTGTTACCGCAAAGGGCCCTGAACTGGGCGACATGTTGGTGGGGATTGCCGGTCCCCTTATACACATGGAATTTTGGTATTGTATAACCCGGCGGATATTTGATTTGGTCATACCAGCTTGGATATGGCCGCCCCGTTTTTACGACTTGACCAGCTGCCTCAGTCGCATGATGAACCCGGATTTGCTGGGCTATATATTCGTCCAATTCAGCCTTAGAGATTGTCTCCTCCTTGGCCGTTGAGAGAGCCGGTGGTGGATTTGACGTTTCTCCCCTGTCGTCTTCAAGGACGATCGGGGGATCCTCAATGGGTGGGTCTTGTTGGATCATCATTCCCACCATATCCTGGAATAAGTGGGCTATCTGCTTTATATTGGCCGCTTGTTCCGCAGCCTCTTTATCTTTCTTTTCCAACATCCTCCGGAGGAACTCGGCGTCGGTTTCCTGTTCTTGTTGCTGATCCGAGGAAGCCTCGGGGCTTTCTTTCGGCCCAGTAAGCGCGGCCATTGCAATCATTATTTCCTGGAGCTTTTGCTGTTGCTCCTGAGCTTTGGTTACTGACCGTGTAAGCGGTCTATGGCCTGTAGACGCACGGCTGTCTTCCTTCCCCGATGCCATGTATACAGTGTGGACCATCCTGCCCTCAGCCTTAGGGCGTCTGGGCTCACCACCTTTGGCATTTGCCGTGGGCGCGGGGGTTTTCTCTGGCCTTCTTCTTTTGTGGGCCATTGAAGTTGGCATCTTGGTGATCGTTGTCCTCTGCTGTTTAATAGGACGGTCCTTTTCTTTTTGCACCTTCATCTTCTTTTGTTGACGGGAGTGATCCGTGTCGATCACGGAGTCTTGAACCCTCCTCCAAACTTTATAAATTCTTGAGGACAGCCGTTGAGGGGGCTGTTCTTGCTTTGTTTCTGGGACTCTCTCCGCAGGCGAAGGATATCTTTTCAGTGTAGCGGTTGGAGAATTCTTCCGTACCCTCCTCAGCAGTTCAAAGCTGTTCCCAGTTGGAACAGCAGCGTTGACTTCCACCACTGGAGCCGGTGGAGTTAGCCCTGAGGGGGAGTTGCCCCCTGCCTTCCTCACTCGTCGCCAATGGCGACGTCGGGCACGACGAGCCATTGGGACTGGCTCGGAGATTGAGATAGCTTCTTTTTGCCCCCTGTCTGAATGAGGTGCCGCTGGCGTTAACCTCTCAAAGACTGAGGTTGTCCTTTGAGGGATGATATTTAACCTGTCAAAGACAGATCCTCGGGCAGGGGCAGGAGCAAGAATCGTCGGTCTTGAAAAGACTGACTCTTTGACAAGGGAAGCCGCCTTGACGACTTCTGGAGCAGCCGTTATTGCTTTCCTTGGGACAGCCAAATTATAGTTCTGATTTAGCCTGGTGAAAACAGAGGCTGTCGGTTTGGTAGTGGGCGACCCGTTGACAGGGGTCGTCATAGCAGTGAGCCGGTCGAAGACCGACTTCTTGTTCACTTCCGGTGCTGGTATTGGCTCAGAGAAGCTTGTAGGTGGGATCATGGTCCCGAAGAATAGGCCAGTGGTGTCCTGGGCCACCTGGTCTACCGGCAGAGCGAGGAAAGAAGCCGCTTGGGGCCCATATACCACACCTCCTGGAGAGGTGGAGCGTCCGTTGCAGTGGCATTTCGAGCAGTTGGTGCAGTTAAATGCCATTGAATCTTGAGTTTTCCGCCAGGCAAAAGACCAAATCTTAGTAACTTGAAATCCGAAGGCAACCATTTAACAAACCGCGATTGGTTCGCGAAGACAACACACGAAGTGTGGAGTGGAAATAGGAAGAGGGTCCCACCGGGCGTGCCAGAATCTGTTCCCCTCTCAACGGCGGCCGAGACACGGACCGTCTCGCCTGAAATTCGGGGCAGATGCTAATTGATGCTATCCGTCCACCTCTCCGATGATGCTAAGTTGATTTATGGCACCGTATATCGAAGGTTTAAATGGATGCGTCCGATGTAGCAGACTTCATCAGATTCCCCCTCACTTGAGGGGATTTTGATTGTGGGGACGCTCTTCCCTGCAGGCGCAAGCCCCTGCAGTTAATTACGCTACCGCATCGCGGTAACAATTTTCTCCTTCTCCAGATGGTCACTTCATGTCGTGTGTGTTTATTTTATGTTTCGTTGCCCGTGGATTGTATACGGAGACTGAGTTATGTCGTCGCCCGTAGGGCATGGACTAGTCCAAATCCGTATTATCTTAGATTTGGGTTTGGGGGTTTAGGTTTAAGGATACGTCAGCCTCATTAGAGACTAAGATCGACTTAAACGTTTGTCAAGGATACGTTAATCTAGTTTTTAGACTAAGATCGACTTAACAGGATCGTTTAGATCCAACAATAGAGCCATTAAGGGAGCCATGTTGTTTAGTTTAGTGACGTTGCGGTCAATAGGTAGTTTAAGGACATTGCGGTCCATGGGTAGTTTAAGGACATTGCGGTCCATGGGTAGTTTAAGGACATTGCGGTCAAGGTTAAGGACGTCATAGTCCATTGGTTTAAGGACCTCACAGTCCGTTGTTAGTTTTAAGACATCCCGGTCAAGGTTAAGGACCTCATAGTCCATGAGTTTAAGGACCCCACAGTCCGTTGTTAGTTTTAAGACATCTCGGTCAAGGTTAAGGACCTCATAGTCCATGAGTTTAAGGACCCCACAGTCCGTGTCAATGTGTGGTCATCGGGACCCGTCACCTCTTTGAAGACGTTGAGGAATTACAACGCCAAGTATCAAAGGAGTGAAGAGATGTACCCTTGAACCGGGGTGGATTAAATAGTCTTTTGCCCAATTTGGGATCAAGACCAATTAATTATGTTATAAGCCCATTAGCCCAATTAAGTCTGAATTGAGGACTTATGGCCATCTTGGGCTAAGTCCAATCATGTTTGGAATATTGGCTTCCTGTTAGTCCATTGAAGGAGAGGCTTTGCCTCTGGCCATTTAGCCAATTGGGCTAACGTTAATTCAGCAGTGTTGAACACTGGGATCAAGTTAGTGTTTTAACACTAAAAGACAATTGGTGTTAAACACCAGCAACAGGGGGTTCAAATTAATGTTAAACACTAGAGCAAATCAGTGTCAAATACTAGCAGCAGAGGTTTCAAACTAGTGTTAAACACTAAGAATAATCAGTGTTAAACACTAGTGACACAGATTTTAATTTAGTGTTGAACACTAAGGGAGTTAATCTTAAGCTCTGTTAACAGGGGTTTAATTTAGTATTAAACACTAAGAAATTCAGTGTTAAACACTGCAAATAAAGTTCTTTGATTAGTGTTGAACACTAAGTCCAAACAGTGTTTTAACACTGGATTCAGAGGTTCCAATTTAGTGTTAAACACTGAGGCAAGAGGGGTCACGTGGTAGCACGTGAGGGCGCCCTCCCTACATTTGTTCTGCTGAGAATATTGCATCTTTTAGAGCATCACGTGCCATCACGTGACGGGCATTTAAATGCTTGTATATTAAAGCTTCTGCCAAAGGTCACGTGAGGCACTGCCTCAAAGGCCCTTCTCTGTGGATCTTTTCGGGGGTCAGGTGGTGGCACGTGACCCTGCCTCTTTGTATGTTTTTTAGAAGATCTGTTAATCCATTTTTTAAGAATTAAATTCTTCGTAGGGTTGAACCCTAACGATAAATTTAAGAGGAATTAAATTCCTATTTCCTTCTGAAGATTTATATTCTGGGATAGAGTTGAACTCTGAGTTTCTGTAGGAATTAAATTCCTCAAATATGTGAGGAACTGGATTCTATCATAAGGTTAAACCCTAATAAAAGCTTTAAAGGAATTAAATTCCCACTCTCTTTTAGAGAGGCATGAGATTCTGTCATAGGGTGAAACCCTAATTTCTTCTTTCTTAAAGGAATTAAATTCCTGTTATTTTAACAGAACTAAGTTCTTAACTAGGGTTGAACCCTGATTCTGTTCATTCTGAAGGAATTAAATTACCATAACATAGGGTTAAACCCTAATTTTATTTTAAAGGAATTAAATTCCTATAGTTCTGTGAGAATTAAATTCTCAAGCTTCCATTTCCCTCTCTATGCTTTGGATCTGCATGGCAGGATCTCAACCCAATGAGAATTGAATTCTCAATTCAAGGGGAGATGTACACTTTACAGATCCTCCACTAAAGAGAGAACTATGTTCTTCTGTTTAATATCAGAGTTAAACTCTGTTGAGAATTAAATTCTCTTTTTCTTTCAAAAAGCCTTCCCTTTCTTACCTAGGGTTTTTTTTTTGCAGAAGATCCAAATTCCTCCAAAGTATCAAAGCTCTCTTTTTTTTCTCTCTATCTATCCCCCTGCCTCTATATTGGCTCCTATTTATAGGAGAAGCAGCAGAATCAATTAGTTTTTGATGAATCTTTCATTGAGAGATTTGATTTGTATTCATCATTCATTTGGACCTTTGGATTATTAGGTGAATTTTATTCACCATTGGATTTTAAATCCAGAGATTTTCCTTTGTTATTTCGGTTAGATTCTAAGGGGAAATCCTTCCAAATTCAAGATTTTTCCATAGATAGGTGATATTTAATCACCTTTTAATTTTTAATTCAATCGGTTCCGAATAATCATTTTCCTTTGGAAAGATTTAAGTGATCTCTTCAGAATTTGATTCTGTTAAATAAATAGGCTTTGAAAGCCGGTCACGTGTGGCCACGTGACCCCTGGTCATGTGTGGGCACGTGACCCCCTTGGAACGAGCCTTCTTCTTTCCTTTTGCACTCTGCCTTCTGGCCACTGCTTAGCCGTCACGTGCCACCACGTGACCCCTGGTCACGTGTGAGAACGTGACCCTCGACTGGAACCTTTTTCTTGATTTAATCAGAGAATGATCCGCTACTTTTAAATGTCACGTGCCAACACGTGACCCCTGGCCACGTGTGAGCACGTGACCTCTTCTGAAGCCTTTTCCTTGATTTGATCAGGGAACTAATGTGCCTTTGCCGCTGTTTTTAAATGTCACGTGCCAACACGTGACTGCTGGTCACGTGTTAGCATGTGACCTCTTCTGAAGCCTTTTCCTTGATTTGATCAGGGAACTGATGTGCCTTTGAAGCTTCTTTTAAATCTCGCGTGCCAACACGTGACTGCTGGTCACGTGTTAGCCCGTGATGCCTCTTCTGTAGGCTTTCCTGATTTTAAATCAGGAAACAAATGCCCCCACAACGTTGTTCTCACGTGTCTGCACGTGAGTGCAACGCTGTCACCTCTTGTGACCATTGGATTCCTCTAGGGATTTGGGGAGATAAAGCGTTTCCATCACCTCCTTTAAATATTGGGGTCATTTCAGAAGAGCCTCCACTTTGCTCATCTTCCTCCTTTGAGAACTTTCTTCTTTTGAGAATTTAATTCTCTTTTCTCAGAGCTTAGTTCTCTGCCTTGAAAATCTTCCAGAGTTTAACTCTGTTCGAAGAGACTTTTCTCTTTAGGTAATGCCTCGAATGAACGATGAACTCTTACATTCCTCTAGATTTTAAATCCAAAACAAGGGTTTTTACCCTTTTTTAACAAAGAACCCATTTTTCTTCAAGTTTCTTAACCAAAATACGAAACCATTTAACCTCCAACTGTAGATTTCCTAGGGTTCATATGATGATCCATAGAGTTTAACTCTGTTCACAGAAAAGGATTTTTGGGGAATTTAATTCCCTTTTCTTAATAAAGAATTTAATTCCTGTGAAGAACTCGGTTTCTTCATATTTATATCTGGATTTTAGATGGGACGGGAGGTTCCTTGGCAAAAGCCACAACTCCATTGTCACACAATGGTAGGAACGAAGTTCATCTCATGAACTTATATATCCAGACTGCCTCTTTGGTAGCATCCTTGGTAACGATGTATCAGGGTCTCCTTACCCTAGGTTGTCATTCTGCAATTAATGAAATAGGAACTTCGTAATGATGCCTTCTGTGGGAATTTAATTCCTTTGATCCTGTTGGATCTGTTGTAGAGTCCGAGACAGATTTGTCTTCTAGGGGGAATGTGTAGGGTTACTTGAAACCCATTCTTTATTTAATGAGGATATTCCCTCTGTTTTGTTATAACTACTTGGTCTCATTATTAATGAGCCGTCATCCTGATTCTGTGGGGCCCATGTTGTTCTGTAGCCAATGGCCCCATAAAAGAGTCTGTTGTTGCTTTCTTCAGCTAGTCTTCATGTTCATGCATGTATATATATTGCTAGCTTTGTTTTTGACAGTCTTCTTTTATTGGATTTCAGGTGCGATGGCTTCTGTTCCATGCTTTCCCTTCATTCGCTCGGAGGCCGCTTTTCCTCAGTCACCATCTGATGAGGAAGCGATGGCGATGATCCGGGCTCATGACCCGAACTGCACCAACCTACTTCAATGGGGATCTTGGTACAGCCATATTATTCAGGGTCGCCGGAGTTTCCTTTGTGCGGTACTGACAGAGCCCACTTTCCCATTCTTACCGATGGACCCTCCGAGAATGGTTTTTGCTGTGGAGATGCCCAACTGGACTCCAACGGGGAGGCTCGAGCCTTCGACGACTGGTATCCCGAACCATCCGATCCCGGCTATAGATATCTTGGGGCGGCGTATTTGCCAGGGTGAGGCCCACCCGTGGGGGCGAATTTATAAGATAGGGCTCACTCCTCGACACCCTACGGGCTACCTCCTTTGGGCTCGCTATATTCTTGCTACCCATCGTGCGCGACTGCAGAAGGTCGGGCTTTACCAGGCAATATATGCGTCACTCTTCCATTATCAGTCCCCGCATGTCTGGTGGGATAAGGCTTTCTTGAATCAATGGAATCTCCCCACCAACACTTTTCTTCTGGGGGATAGAGAAGTCTCGATCTCTTTGAGGGAGTTCTATGAGATCTCGGGACTGCCAATTCGAGGGACGCTTTATGAGGAATTGCTGCCCTCTGATGAATACGTTTTTGAACCCGAGCCCGCACCGCTTGACGGCTTGTCTGCTGAGAATGCCGTCCGCCACAAGCGTCCTAGCTTAATCAAGGTGCTGGGTATCTTTGATCATTTGTTCACCGAATCTGAAGAGCAGGGTGTTACTTTCAAGAGCTTCATTGCATGTTTCCTTCGCGAGGGCGTCTTGTCGAAGACGGCTCCGAAGTTTGCAAACATCAAAGACCCCTTTGGGTTTGGCCCGAAGAAACTGCCGACTAATGAATCGGATCTGCCGCAATACTACATTCCCATAATGTCGCCGACGTCTTTCGAATCCATCGCAGCTCCCGGCATGGATGAGGAGACATTCTTCGTTGGGTTCATCAGTGTTTGGCTCAGCTGGTTTGTTATCCTTATGCATCGCTGCTTTATGAGAGCTTCGGTCATCTATCCGGCTCACTGTATAGCTGAGGGAACGCGCCTCGCCATTGGCATCCCAGCATTGGCGCATCTATATCACGGGCTAGGCGCCGCAGCTAACACTTCCACTCCTGGCGTAGATGTGGTAAATTTTTCGCTTCATTACTTCACATCTTGGATCGAAATGCACGTGTTGGGAGCTTTCGCTATGCATCAGAGGCCCGCATTCTACGACGCCTATACTTTCCCTCGGCTTATGCGATTGGTGGATGCTTCTGCCGCTGACCCAACTCAATTCGGGTCCATACGGGCGTTGATTTCACCTTACGCTACTACCGGCAGATTAATATTTACTGATCGGGTCTTATCTTCTTCCACGGGTTCGGCTCAGCCGCTTTGGGACCGGTCGAAGGATAATGCGCCCACTTTGAAGCCCCGGGAGGCCGCGCGCTTATATTCAATTAGACCGGGTTACCTGGTATTCCGTCAGGATAGCGCGGTCCTCTTCATGCGGTACTATCCGCACCGTTTTGCCCGGCAGTTCGGCTATGATCAGGGTGTCCCGTTCGAAGCTTTCATAGTCGCGCCGGTTCCTTCGCTTGAGGCCGTTCGAGATTCCGCCCATCATTTTGTGAGGCTGAACACCGGTTCTCAATTCATGATACCTGATGGCGATTACATCCCCCGATGCGTGGGGTCGTTCACGGGTTGGTATCTCCATCGAATCAACCCGGTTATTATTGAGGAAAGAAGGGTACTTCTCGGTCATGGTGCCCCTACTCAAGTTTCGGCCTCGGGAACTACACTGTAGCTGCGTGCTCCAGTCCGCTTTCCTTTGAGGGATACTGGCGCCGCGCTTATTCCAGGGGAGTCGGGGGTGAATCTCACTCCAATAGCTGGTATGCCCCCGGGTACTCGGTCGCGGGGTAGACAGGCTCCGGTGGCAGCACCACCTCCCGAGGCGGCACCGCATTCCGTGGCATCGACAATGGTGGTGTCATCCCCGGTTGTGGCACCGGGTGAGGGTAATAGGGATGAGGGTGTCGAGGGCGATATGGGTCGGCGCCGCTCTAAGACTTCGCGGGGGAGAAAGCGGTCATCTTCGGCGACTGGTTCTGGGTCAAAGCGTCGAAGGAGGGTAGCTACTAATTGGCTTGACTCTCTGACGGAGTCTGAGCCCATCCTTGAAGACGAGCCGTTGGCCTTACCGGAATCAAATGCTGAACTACTTTTTCCCAGTTCAGCAGCCGAGGAAGCTGCACAGTTGGCTGAGGCTATAAGGCGTTCCAAAGACGCGTCTCAGAACGCCAGGGTTCTGAAGAAGCCCTATCCTGCTGTAATCTTTTACGAAGACCCCTCGTGGATTCGGCGGCGGTTTATAGGCCCTTTGGAGGAATGGGGGGAAAGGGCCTTGAAGCAGGCTGTTTCAGAGGACGCGGCAGACGCACTCTCTTTATGGACCAGCGGCCATGAGTCTACTCTTGAACCCCGGCGAGCATGCCTCCTTGAGAAGGAGCAGCGGCTTGAAGAAGCCATATTGAGGGCTTCTTTGCGCATCGGTACGTTGTGGTTCTTTTTGTAGTTCTTCGGATTATTTATGCTCATGTATATGTATCCTTATTCTTATTTGAATTGTGCAGAATCTTCGACGCTGGGAGAGATCCCCACTGGCTTGCTACAGCTAGAGCCCGTTGACATTCCCGATGCAGCCCTACTCGACGGGGCCGGCAATGCCACTCCTCTCGCAATAAATCCTCCGGTGGCGGCTCTTGATTCCAGGGTACTTTCTCCTTTGGGAGAGGTTCCCTCGGTGGTTGCCGTCCCAACGACTTTACCCGAAGGCGGCCCAGAGATTGAGATGGAGGTAGTCGGGACTACCCTCCCTTTGTTGGAGCCTGAGGTCACGACAGAGGCCGCTGAAGCTGCTATCCCCCCGGCTCAGAATGGGAGGAGTGTCGAAGGTAACCTTCCACATTTTGAGCTAGTAATCTTTCTGTTACCTGAACTCTTTTGTCTTTTCAGAATTACGTAGACTGGCAGCCTCCATTGTCGATCTGTCTCCTCAGCAGTCCTTCCGGCGTCTTTTGGAAATGGCCGCTCCGCAGGCAATATCTCCTCAGCGCATCGTCCTCTCGTCTGGACAAGGTGAGTGTTGTTCATCACTTCTCATAACATCGTTGTTATCTTGCGTATTGACATTGATGTTCTCTACAGTTTTGGAGGCCGATGATGAGGTCGAGGTTCTCGAAGGGCCAGGGGAACCCTCGGCTCCTACTTGCATGACCGTAGGTAAGTGACATTCCGGCATATCCTCACTTGTTCCTTTGCTTAAGAGTCTTCCTAATATTTTTCAACTCTGAACAGCCTTGCCAGCTCCAATAGTGTTGGAATCACGTGTCTTCATGCCGCCTGGCCCTTATGCTTTGCGAGCTTCAGAACGCTTGGCCCAATTGAGCCTCGTTTCCCTGTCGTCTTTGATTGAGGAGCTCCGTGCTGGTAGCGCGACTACGGCCGAAACGTTTGCCGCCGAAGCTAACGGCTCTCTCCCTTTTCTTGCCACCTATCATAGTGAGGAGGTGGTGCGGGTCTGGGTGGAGTTCTATAGGAAGGTGGAGGCTTGTTTGCACGCCCTTGAATGTTCCCACCTTTCCTCAGAAGCCGTGGCTGCAAAGGTGGAGTTACGGGGGCTGATAGCACGGTACGCGGCGAACATGACATCATGCGAGAAGAGGCTCGGTCGCAAGTTCTCGGAGAGGGAGCTAGCTTCTAAGGCGCTGAGCGAGGTTCAAGCCAATCTTACCGCCAAGGCCAACAAAGTGTATGAACTCTGGCGGGTGCTTCAGGAGTCCATCAAAGAGGTGGTGGCTCTCGATAAAGCTGCCACGTTCACTCGTGAAAGGGTCGAGGCTCGTAAAGCCACCGAGAAAGAGCTTGAAGCTCGGCTTGCTTCATATCAGGCCCAACAAGCTCAGGCGGAGGCTCGCCTTCTGGCGATCTTAAATCATGAGGCCGTGGCCCGACAAAAGCAGGATGAGCTGACCAAGCTGCTAAATCGCCCGCCGACTTGAAACATTTGTATCTTTCCCTTTCTTTTTGTGCATACTCTTGAGCAAGAGTATTTTCTTTTTGTTCTTTCATGGATTGTAATTTGTATCTATTTTGGTTTATGAATAAAAGATACATTTTTCTTCTCAATGATGCATCTCCTTTTTGTTGAATGTGTTTTGCGGACAATTTATCTTGATCTCCTTGCAGGGCAGCGATGGCTTAGGATTCAGGGTTAAGATCTGCTTCCTAAGACTTTTGCACTTTATGAGCCATGAGGGTCTCATAAAGAATTTTTCTCCCCATGGTTCGAGAGGATCCCATAGGTGTAAGTTCTTCTTAAGAATCGTGAGGATTCTTAAGCGGGTTGTCCTTTGAGAGTCGTAAGGATCTCACAAGAGAGTTTTTCTTCCTTACAGGTCGTGAGGACCTGCAAGTGCTGGATGTGGTCACCCTTATTCGTGTTTCACGGAGTCAGGGGTCTCTCGAGGCATCGTAGTTTAAATACATCGCGGTCAAGGTTAAGGACATCATAGTCCGTGGATTTAAGGACTCCACCGATGTTAGTTTTAAGACATCACGGTCAAGGTTAAGGACCTCAAAGTCCGTGGATTTAGGGACTCCACAGTCCGATGTTAGTTTTAAGACATCACGGTCAAGGTTAAGGACCTCATAGTCCGTGGATTTAGGGACTCCACAGTCCGATGTTCGGTTGCGGGGACCCATCACCTCTTTGAAGACGTTGAGGAATTACAACGCCAGGTATCAAAGGAGTGAAGAGATGTACCCTTAAACTAGGGTAGAATCCGTAGGGAATCGGGGTAGTTGATTGTTAGTTTTAAGACATTACGGTCGAGGTTAAGGACATCATAATCCGTGGATTTTAGGGACTTCACATTCCGGTGTTTGCTCTGGATGCTTCACACGGGTTCACTGCCGTGCTTGGCGAGGACCAGGCTCCGCTCTGGGCATTTTCCGCGGGGTCAACGAGTGACGTTATCCGCGTTCCACGTAACCAGGAATTTTGCACTAGATGCTTCACACGGGTTCACTGCCGTGCTCGGCGAGGACTAGGCTCCGCTCTGGATGCTTCACACGGATTCACTGCTGTGCTCCGCGAGGACCAGGATCCGCTCTGGACGTTCTCCACGGGGTCAAAGAGTGACATTATCCGCGTTCCACGTAACCAGGAATTTTGCACTAGATGCTTCACACGGGTTCACTGCCGTGCTCGGCGAGGACTAGGCTCCGCTCTGGATGCTTCACACGGGTTCACTGCCGTGCTCTGCGAGGACCAGGATCCGCTCTGGACGTTCTCTACGGGGTCAAAGAGTGACGTTATCCACGTTCCACGTAACCAGGAATTTTGCACTAGATGCTTCACACGGGTTCACTGCCGTGCTCGGCGAGGACTAAGCTCCGCTCTGGATGCTTCACACGGGTTCACTGCCGTGCTCCGCGAGGACCAGGATCCGCTCTGGACGTTTTCCACGGGGTCAAAGAGTGACGTTATCCGCGTTCCACGTAACCAGGAATTTTGCACTAGATGCTTCAAATGGGTTCACTGCCGTGCTCGGCGAGGACTAGGCTCCGCTCTGGATGCTTCACACGGGTTCACTGCCTTGCTCCGCGAGGACCAGGATCCGCTCTGGACGCTTTCCACGGGGTCAAAGAGTGACGTTATCCGCGTTCCACGTAACCAGGAATTTTGCTGATAGTATCCGCATTTCATGGGATGGAGGTTTGACTGTTGGCGATATGTATACCACCGAGCCATGGAACTGGGGGTTGCCGCTGTTCCGCTTAGCTTAGAGTTGTGTCCGTTGTTACGAGAAGAGTGCAGAGATGATCTCTAAGTCATTCGCGGACCGTCGTGATTTTGCTTCTTCTTATGATGAAACTTGGAAGAGAAGTATGATCCCTTTTTGTTTACGCCCTTGGATTGTATACAGGGTGTGATGGAACATCACCTGTAGGGCATAAATTGAAACCTTTTTTTATATTTTATTTCTTTTTCCGCGATGCTCTATCATTTCAGCTTTTATATCGCGGAGGTCGCGATTGCCCTATCATTTCGGCTATTTTTCGCGGTGCCCAATCATTTCGGCTATTTATTTCATTTTCACTCACTGTTTTTTTTTATTATTGCGAGTTGCCCCATCATTTCGGCTATTTTGCGTGCATACATTTTTACCTGCTGTTTTTTATTGCAGGTTGCCCCATCATTTCGGCTATCTCGTATGCGCGTGCGGCCTACTGGCTTTTCGCCATAAACCTGAAATTAGACACAGATTTCGGCATCAGCACCGCTACAACTGGGATATGGCTAGGAGCGAATCATCATCTGCCTCTGTCAATGTTGAAAAAAGATGGCTTAGCAAACAGGGTTAGGGTCCCGTCGACTAAGGCTTTTGACTTCATAAGCCGTAAGGGTCTCACGAAGGTATTTCTCCCTACAAGTCGTGAGGATCTCGTAGGTGTATTTTCTCCCTGGGAATCGTGAGGATTCCTAAGTGTATGTTCCTCTGCAAGTCGTAAGGATCCTACAAGAGGGCTTTCTCCTTATAGGTCGAGAGGACCTATAAGGGTTGTGTTCACCATATGGACATATCCCTAGTCACGGATGGGACTTTGTTAGGGAAATATTTATTCGTGCCCGTGGATTGTATACAAGGGTCAATATGAGCCGCTTGTAGGGCAGTGTCGAAGGGTATGGAGGATTTTGCTTAAGTACAGGTTTAGGTCTCTGTGACTTAAGACTTTCAACTCTTATGAGCCGTGAGGGTCCCATAAGAGAGTTCTCCTTACGAGTCGTGAGGATCTCACAAGTGTATTTTCTCCTTAGGAATCATGGGGACTCCTAAGTGTGTTGCTCCCTTGTGAGTCGTAAGGATCTCACGCGGGTGGTTTCTCCTTTCAAGGTCGTGAGGATCCCGCAAGTGTCCTTTAACGAGGTTGCGCCCTTTTGGGTTTTCACAAACACTTGCCGGTAGCCCTGCTGTTTTTACTCACGGAGCCCTTTCAGGTTTTCATCCGTGCCCTTCTTGCTTATGGACATACCGTTTTTTTATTCTTTTCTTATTATTTTTTTTTACGAGGTCGCGCCCTTTCGGGTTTTCACGAACACTCGCCGATAGCCCTGCTGTTTTTACTCACGGAGCCCTTTCGGGTTTTCATCCGTGCCCATTTTGCTTATGGACATACCGTTTTTATTTTTTTTTCATTTTTTTTTATTTATATATTTTTTTCTCTTTTTTTTTATTCATCTCGTCAGCCTAAGGATGCTGCGGTAGTAGTTTAGGGACGTTTCGGTCCATCGTTAGTTTAAGGACGTTTCGGTCCGTCGTTAGTTTAAGGACGTTTCGGTCCGTCGTTAGTTTAAGGACGTTTCGGTCCGTCATTAGTTTAAGGACGTTTCGGTTCGTCGTTAGTTTAAGGGCGTTTCGCTCCGTCGTTAGTTTAAGGACGTTTCGGTCCGTCATTAGTTTAAGGACGTTTCGGTCCATTCAGGGGAAGGCCAGCTACTGCTTATAAAGTCTGAGTTTAGGAAGATAGCGAGCGGACATAGTCGTCGTCATCTATCATTGACCTAGGCTGTGGCTCATTAAGCATAGTATTTCTTTAGGAAGCGGACGTTTATTGGCCTGCAAGGCCTTTCACCGTGCATGTCCATGAGTAGATAGGCTCCACCCTGGTAGACCTTGTCTATTATGTACGGGCCTTCATAGTTCGACTCAAATTTTCCCCGCTTGGCACGATTGGGGATCATAGGTCTTTTGACCACTAGTACGAGTTCGCCTTGGCGGACCTCGGCCTGGTCAATCTTTCGTACGAGCGCGTCATCTTTGCTTTGTAGGCCTCTAGATTTTGTTGTGCTATGAGCCTGGTTTCATCGAGGGCATCAAGCTCCTCAAGCCGAAGGTGAGCATTTTCTTCGTCCGTCAGCTCATAGTGGATTGCCACTTGTAGAAAGGGTAACTCTATCTCGAGGGGGAGCACTGCTTCCGTCCCAAATACTAACGCGTATGGCATTGTGTTCGTAGCTGTCTTAAACGTAGTTCGATAAGCCCAAAGGGCCTCTTGCAGCCTCTCGTGCCAGTCTTTCTTATTTCGGGACACTGTCTTTTTTATAATCTTTGTCAAGGTCTTATTGAAGGCCTCGGCCAGACCGTTAGCTCGTGGATTGTAAACTGAAGAATATCTCCAGTCTATATTGTACTGCTGCGCGAAGCGGCTAATCTTATGGCTTCTGTAGGCTGGCCCGTTATCGGAGATAATCCGCCGTGGAGTTCCAAACCGATAGATGACGTGCGTCTTGAAGAAGTGAAGGATATTCTCCGTCTTCACTTCCCTCAGCGGTACTGCTTCTGCCCATTTGGAGAAGTAATCATTTGTCGCCAGGATGAAACGATGTCCCCGGGACGATGCCGGTTCGATGGGGCCGACTATGTCCGTCCCCCACATTTCGAATAGCCACCGTCGGATGTAGTGGATTCGGATGCTGGTGGATGAAATCCCCGTGGATTTGGCATGAGTGGCATTGCTTCGCATATTCGAGGCAGTCCTGGATCATCGTGGGCCAGTAGTAACCCATCCGTTTAATTTTTAACTTCATCTTCGGGCCTGCTTGATGAGAACCACAGATTCCGTCATGAACTTCCTGAACGACTCTTTCTGCTTTGTCAGGTCCTAAACATCTCAGCCACAGAGAATCAAATGACCTCTTATACAGAGTATCATTGACGAAAGCGAAAGATAGAGCTCGTTTCATGAGCTGATGTATTGAGGACGCTTCTTCGGGCATTCGGTAGGACTTAAAGTAGTCTATGAAGACTTCCCTCCAGTCCTCAGCCTTCTCACGGTCTTTTATCTGTAGGGTCGTCTGTTCAGTCGCTCCCTTTTCTTCTTATGATTCCGGAGATATTTCTTCTGGGGCGAGCACTCGACGGTTTTGTACCATGATTTTAACGTCATCGAGGTTCTCGTCAGCCAATTCTTTGGCGAGCTTAGCTAACGCGTCCACTTTGCTATTTTCCGCACGTGGTATGCTTTCCAAAGTATAGGAGGGAATTTGGGTCAACAGTTGTTGCACCTTTTCGCCGTAATTCACCAACTCTGGTTTGCACGTTTGATAGTCACTATTTACTTGACTAACGACCAATTGAGAGTCCCCGTATATAAGGAGGTCTTCAATTCTCATGTCAATGGCGATCTCGAGGCCCGCTACCAAAGCTTCGTATTCGGCTTCGTTATTCGTCCTCGGCTCTGTTAAGGAGAAGGCAAAGCGCATAATCCCTCCTTGTGGAGTTACGAAGATGAGGCCTACTCCCGATTTGATTATGGGGGTACATTGTTTACGCTTCTTCATGGAAGATGCTCCATCAAAATAGAGTTCCCATCGGGTATCACCGCCGCCGATCGCATCAAATGCATGTTCGTCCGGCAAATCGCAGTTCAGAGGAGAACCGGCAGGTACTGGATGCTCAACAAGGAAGTCGGCGATGGCTTGACCTTTCACTGCCTTAAGAGGCTGATATGTTATTGAAAACTCCATCAGGAGCAGGGCCCATTTAGCGAGTCTCCCTGTCAATATGGCCTTTGACATTAGATATTTTAGGAGATCCACCTTTGATATGAGACGGACTTTATGTGCCAATGCATAGTGCCTGAGTTTTGTTATCGCAAAGATTAACGCCAGGCAGTGTTTTTCAGTGGGAGAGTAATTGCTTTCTGCCCCTAGCAGAACTCGACTTAAGTAGTAGAGTGCCCTTTCTTTTCCCTGGTCATTCTCTTGCGCCTATAATGCACCCAATGAACCTTCTAGGGCAGTTGTATAAAGAATGAGAGGCTTTCCCTTGACCGGCGCAGCCAACACTGGAGGGTTCTGCAGGTACTGCTTGATCTCGTCTAGTGTGCCTTGGCATTTGTGATCCCAAACGAATGGAGTTCCCTTCTTCATCAGGTGGCTGTAAGGACGGCACTTGCCTGAAAGATTGGCGATAAACCGCCAGATGTATGTGAGCTTCCCTTGGAGAGACCGCAACTGTTTGAGGGTTCTCGGCGGAGGCATTTCCATGATCGCCTTGATCTTAGATGGATCTATTTCGATACCTCGGTGTCGGATGATGAATCCCAGGAATTTACCCGAGGAGACTCCGAACGCGCATTTGAGGGGATTCATCTTCAAATTATATTGCCGAAGGCGTTGAAATACAGTCTTCAGATGCTTTAAATGCTCTTCGTATGACATGCTCTTCACCACGAGGTCATTAATATAGCACTCGACGATGTCATGTATGAGATCATCGAAGATCTTTGTCATGGCCCTTTGATAGGTAGCACCGGCGTTCTTTAGACCAAAGGGCATAACCTTGTAGCAGAATATTCCCAAAGGGGTCCGGAAAGCCGTATGTTTCTGGTCTTCAGGATGCATTTTTATTTGATTATACCCTGATGAGCCGTCCATGAAGGAGAAAACCTCATGCGTGGACGTATTATCTATCATTAGCTCGGTTACTGGTACTGGGAAATCGTCCTTCGGGCAGGCTTTATTGAGATCCCTGAAATCCACGCATATGCGCACCGTCCCATTTTTCTTCATTACAGGAACGATGTTGGCAATCCAATCAGGATATTGGACTTCTTGGATAAATCCGGAATCGATCAGCTTCTTGACTCCGGCGTTGATGCTCATCTCAAGCTCGAGCCGCATCCTTCTCGGCGCCTGCTTGACTGGCTTGATATCCAGGGATATTGCTAATTTATGCACAGCAATCTCCGGATCTAATCCCGGCATCTCGGAATAGTTCCACGCGAAGCAATCTTTATGTTGTAGAAGCACGTCCTTTAATGCAGCCACCCTTTCTTCAGATAGCCGCTCACTGACGAATGTCGGTCGCGGATCGTCTGCCGATCCTAACTCAATCTTCTTGAGGTTATCTGCAGTAGTATGTATGCCATCTTCCAGTTCTTTCGGAGCCGGTGGGAATTCTGAGATTACCTCATTGTCCTTGTTTTCGAAGCACCAAGGGAGCTTATTTATGTCCTCGGGCTCTTCTTTTAATATTGTAATCGTGTAACAGGTGCGAATCCGCTTCCAAGATTGATGTGGATCCGGTTCTGCTTTTGCGGCTTTGGGCTCGTGCTTTTGTGGCGGCGTTACCCTTCAGCTGCTGGATAAAGCAAATCTGCCTTGTTGGTACTGGTCTTCGACCCAGTTCTTGAAGGTGAAGCAGTCTTCGATAGGGTGTCCTATGGCTCGGTGATAAGAGCAATAGCCCGGATAAGAAACCTCGTTAACTTGCTCAGGGTGCTTAGACTCCAGAAGTGCGATCATTTGATGTTTTATAGCGAGCTCGAGTAGCTTCTTCGTCTTGTCTCGAGGGAAGGAATACGCTCGACTCATCTTCTTCATGAGGGACAAATCCGTGCCGCACAATACCCGATCACGTAACTCTCTAATCCTGCGTCGTTGTTGTCGGCTCTTCTTTCCGCTTCTTGATTTATTTCTGCCTCTGCGTCGGGCCTTTTGTACAACGGGTTGACAGGGAGGAGCATCTTTGTTTTTTGCAACCTGTTGAAACAGACGTTGCGTCCTGGCCTTCTCGTAGATGGCCATCTCGCGGTTGTGGTCTTCCCGAGCCTTTTGATGGTGCTCACGTGTGAAACACGTGAGGCCCCCAGATGTGAACGTTTGTTAGTCGTTTTGGACTAATCATGGAGTGTTGAGCACTCTACATGATACTCACGTGAGAAGCACGTGAGTACTGTGCTTTAGGCTTTATTTGCTCGTTTCCCTTTTTTTACAGAAGTGCTAAGCACTTGGATAGAGCTCACGTGCATTTCACGTGACTGCTTTCTTTTGGGACGACTGTCTAATTGACAAAGAAGTTTTTCTTTGCTTTTTAGGTGCCCACATGAGAATCACGTGAGGCAGCTTTGGCCGTTCTTTTTGTTCATTTAAAGCACTCACGTGGGAAACACATGAGGCTTCAAAATAGTGCTAAGCACTGACGAGTCAACAAGATGTTCTTGTATTTTCTTAGAAATATTGATCTCTGTTAATAACATTTTTAGTCATTGATGATCATCAAGATTTAGGTTTTGAGGATCTTGGATCATCATCATTTGAAGAACTAAGTTCTTTGTATAGAGTTAAATCCTAATTTTTGGAGGAATTAAATTCTCATATACTCCTGTTATTTCTTTTTCTTTTATAATCTAGTTCTTTTCCCCTAAGTTTTGAATCTGCAGTGCAAAATCTTCCCGATGAGAATTAAATTCTCAACTTGTGGGGAGATTTGCTTCTGCAAATCTCAACCAGAGGAAGAACTAAGTTCTTATGTGAAGGGTTAAACCCTTAGATGGGCAAAGATAAGACACTATGATCTCTGTGGGTTTTTTTACCCAGGGTTTCAATGAGGCAAGTCTTCTTCTTCTTTTGAGAATTAAATTCTCTTTCTTTTTCAAGAGCTCACTGGATAAAAAAATTTTGCAGAAGCTTATGTGGAATTCTCTTCTTTTTTTCTTCTTTGTTTTCCCTTTCTATTTATAGGATAAGAGAAAAGATCAACTTGTTAGGAAAATCTCTGATTGAGAGATCATGATCAATCCAAAATGATCTCTCGGATCACTTGGTGCATTTTATTCACCATTAGATTTTTAATCCAAAGGCTCTCTATTTAACAGAGAAGTTTTCTTGTTTATTTAACAAGATTAGAAAATATCTTTTCCTCAGATACAATTTTTATTCTATCGGATGATCGGTAGGTGATTTTATAATCACCGTTGGATTTTTAATCCAAAGATCTTTCTGGTTTGAGAAAGATCAAGCAAAATATTTCCTAAATAGAATTTAATTCTATCTTGCCAAAGAGTGCAACAGAAGAACTCACGTGTTTAACATGTGACCCCTAGCATAGGTTTCAGTATGCTTTATTTTCAGCGCATATAAACTCTCACGTGTTTAACACGTGAGGCATGTTTGGCTTGCCAATTATTTGATTGCAGCGCCTATATACTTTGCATATAAGGTGCTCATGTGTTTAACACGCGCGGCTCTTTTAGCCCGTTTGTTTTTAACTGCAGCACCTATATGCTTTTGCATATAGGTGCTCACGTGTTTAACATGTGAGACTTGAATAGTGGAGGATTTTCCCCCTTCCCCCTTTTTATAAGAGGACAGCATTATCGAAAAAATATTAAAAAATTTATTTACACATTGAAATTCTTCTAAAACAGATCTAATTTCAAAAGATATATTAAAAGCATTTTGCAAGAATTGAAACGATCTAAAAGCAATAATTCTTTTTTGCAAATACCAGTCAAAATCTATTCAATATGCAGTAACACAAATTCAAGGAAATTCCCTTCTATCAGTCCTAGCATCATAAATTAATGAAATACTAGTATCTAAAGAAACAAGAGTAGCAATTAATAGTTGTTTACCTTCATTGTAAAGCCCAAAACAACGACTTTTAAGCGTACTCCTCGGAACCTTTAAATATCCAGATAGTAATGCCTTTTGAACGTACCGCTCAAAAGCTTGGATTTCTTCGAATTCGAGAACGTGTTCATATGCCATAACAAATCTTGCTATTTTTTCAACATTTAGATCATGATTATATTGAAAAAGACCTTCACCGGAGAAATTAATTTGTGATTGTGTGGAAGAGAAACCGGCCGTGCTTTCTAAGTTTTTTTTTTATATGTTTATGTAAAGTACCAGTGTTGTACCTTCCCTATGTTTATACGCAACGGCATAATATTTGCATATTGTGTATCTAAGCCCTTCCCTATATTTAATTATATAGTGTTTTAAATATTACTACTAAGTGCATGTTTTCTAGTTTCTCTAGATGTCTGTGTGGGTTCTTTTCCTTCTGCATGCATTTCAGAATTAGGAACTTGGGTGCGATGTGTATCAGATGAATCCTCCATATAAATATTTTAACTAATTAAAAAAATTAAATATTAAATTTTACCAATACCAATTTAACCGCAAGAAGAGAGCTAATAAAATAAAAACAAGAAGTAAGAATAGTTAAAACAATGTAGTAGAGCAATTGAGCAGAAGAGCAGTAGAGTAAAATAAGTCGGTCGGAGCATCAAAAATTCAGAGTTGGAGCTTCAATTCTTGAAAACTTGAAAGTTGAGAGAATGTTTTTTCTTAATTTGAGAGAGAAATAGATTTGGAATGAGATGAAATGAATGAGAAGCTGTATTTACAGGGATTTCGACTTTTTAAAAAAAAAATTAGCCGTTACGAGGCGAGGCGAATCGTCACAAAATCCAACGAATCCGACCGTTGGATGCGGGTTTCGAGACGAGAAGAGGCGAGGCGATTCGTGGCGATTCTCTGGGTTTTTTTCTCTTTTTTATTTGAACTATCGTCGTCTGGCCTCAGACGTCTGTAGTTCAAAAAAAATTTAGATGTGTCTGGAGCAGATGTCTCTGCAGTAAAAAATAGATATTTAAAAAATGGAAAATTCCTTCAGCGGATGTTTGTATTTCAAAAGTTTCTTAAGCAGACGTTTGGGCTAGACGTTTGCAGTAGGATAAATTTTGAAATCAGATAGAAAATTTAAAGAGTTTGAATCATAAATTCCAATGAATCCGGCCGTTGGTTTAGAATCTCGAGACGAATTGAGACAAGTTGAGATGGGGCAAGTTGAGGAGCGAAGCGACTGATGAGTCTAGGCGAATTGCTAGCGAAGAGAAGCGATGCGAGTTGCTGGCGAGTTAGCGAGGGGAGGCGAGGGGCGAGTTAGGAGAGGCGAACTGGAGTGTGGTAATATCGAGAAAATTGGGAACCGGCTCGCTTCCCCCAACTCGCTCCGACGAGGCGAAGGACTCGCCTACGTCAGCAAATAGGCGAATAAAATTCGTCTCGTTGTGTTGCGAGGCGAGGCGAGTCGCCGTCGAGTCGCTTCATTTGCTAGGCCTAGATTAGGGCTTACGGGCCAGTGCCAAAAAAAAAAAAACAAATTGGGTTTTACACATAAATCCTTTTTCATTTTTTAATCAGCCATATTATATTAGAGTAAGGCTAATTTAATTTTCATTTTTTAATCAGAAATATTATACTTAGGCTAATTTATTTGATTAAGTTAACAACTACTATATTTAATTTGACCATCCAATTATCAAATTCAAAGTCGCTACGACTATAAAACTGAAAGACCCATAGATTTAAGCTGTTGATAGATGATTGGGATTCTAAGTAATACATGATGAATTACAAGCGTAAAAACAAAAAAGGAAAAGTACCTAACGCATTTATCTGTTTCCCTATTTCTTTTTGACCTTCATAAAGGACGCCTCCAACTTAGGACAGATGCACTCATTTTTATTTTTTTAAATAATACCATAAAATCTACTTTAAACATCATAATTCTATCTACACTTATTTTTATTCTTTACACTGTTATTTCTTAATTGTCTATCTAAAATACAATGTACCTCAAGCATAGAAACTATATAACAATTCATCCAAGTCAGAACATTTTGCTAAAGTCATAAATACTCGATGATCAAAATAATACTTCGCAAGAATTTCTCAACTTTAACCTAATTCTGATTATAGAAAACCGGCCGGTTTTAGCCCAGTATGATTTGTTCAATAAGGGAAAAAATATTTTTAGTTATATAAATCCCAATATGATCAACTTTTGGGCCTGTTGCATGCTTGCTCCTCTCTTTCTCATTTTGCTTCCAGATACCAAAAAGAGACGAACTACTGCACCCTGGAAAAATCCCTGAAAATTAGAAAGAGTACAGCATCCCATCAACTAGAACAAATCAGTATCTATTTCATCTGAGGACAAATAAAATGATCAGCATTTATGAATGGCGAGAAAGGCACGTAACACTAAAATGCCATAGAAGAATTAATAGCAATCAGACACCGTGAAAGATGGATACTCCTCATAACAGGTAACCCAACGCAACAAGGGCATGAATCATCAGCTCTCAATTATTATGGTTCAAGGCTTCCACCACAACCGGATATTTTACAACCAGATCAAATACATTCATAATTTACCCAAATCACACAGAAAATTTAGAGGTTTCTAATATTGTTTGAAGCACTATGCATAGTTAAGAGCATGCATCATCCTGAAACCGTCTTCTTCTGTTGGAAGATCACAGCGTAGACAGGTACACCGACACCGATGCTGAATGCAGTAAGAACAGCGAGACTCATCGTGAGCTTCTGGTATTTCATCCGGTCCAGATTGTACATGTGTTTTGCATGCATGTAATAGGGATCTGAACTGTGCCCATGCCCTCCCATACTCTTTGCCGCAGTTGCATGTAGTCCTCTTGTCACTGGCACATGTATAAACATTATTTATAAAGCTCAAAAAATTGTAAACAAGAGTTATGTAACTTTAAGATGACATATAACTCAAATATTTTACACCTAAATGTCAACTTAATATATTTTCCCTTCTGAAGACTACCCCGGTCTATTAATTAACCTATTATCAACTTGTGCAAGTTATTAGTAACTTGCCCAGGGAATTTCACTAGCCAATTATTAACGGATACTAACAATTTATGTTGAAAATCTCGAAGGCGGAATTTAAACTAGTATGCTATTTAAGGGTGAAATATAAAAAAATGAAGGTTAGGAGTGTTTTTTATTTTAAAAAAATACAGAAAAAATTGGATGCGACATTAAAAAGAAAACGCGACAAATAAATATAAATAATGTATAGAAGAGGTGGTTTCAATGACATGGAGAAAAGGAAAACAATTAATTTTTACCCCGCTGAATATGTTAATTTTTGTGCTCCAGCTTGAGAGGAAGCAAACTATGCTGCTTTATAACCATAAATTAATTCCCTATTTTTTATATATCTCTATGAACCTAGAACCTGGGAAATCCAAATACTTGGGTAACTAATTGCTCAAAGGAATTCTCCTATGAAACCAAACAATCACTAGATAAGGGATATGGATGTCTCTAAGATTAATATTTGACCTAATCTATGTCCGACCTCACAATATAACCCTAAAATACAATGCTGGAGAACAACATACACTACCAGTTATCAGGCTGCAAAGCATGCTGCAAAGTTCATCTGACGAGTTGAACCATGTCAGAGGCTCAAACACACTATTGCTATATAGCACTACTGAAAGGTATAGAGGTGTACAAACAAGACCAAAGGTAATTAAATCAGTAGCCAAAGCAGAAAATTTCAGTTCGGTATATGGAAAGCCTTACTTCATCATCATCAGCAGCAGCAGTATCAGAACAAAACCTTTTATCGTGACAAGGTAGCGCTGTTGTAAAATAAGGTGTAATAGCCCATTAATGGGCTTTTAAACGTTTTATGCTTGTAACCGTATTTGAATAGGATTAAAAGGTTGAAAGGCCGCATAATTAGTCCTACACAAAATATACTGACAGATGACTGTTAAATCAAACCATGTATACGATGCAGAGAGCCTATCTGATATCCAAAATCTTTACCCAAATTCAATATCCATTTAACAGGAGACCGGTTCTTTCAATTTTCTCCCTATCAACATATTTTCTAATATTTTGAGAGTTTTTATATTGAATTTATGTGCTTATATATTAAAAATTCTGCTACATAATTCTGCATGATAATATGAATGCGGCGTATAATCCATTCAATTGTTATGCGTTCGCCGGGTAAATGGAGAACAAATGCGCATTTTTTACATTATTGCAAGGTGGTGCCTAGGAGTACAAAGAGGGTAGACAAAACATTTTAAAAACCAAGATGGTTTAAGTGCTCGATTCAAAACTATGGAAAAGAGAAGGCTATATCTAATGAGACTAAAATTCTGATTGGCAGGTATGAGAACTTGATCATGGAAATATCGTCTCATGCAACCAAAGAACTGCACTCCAAAATTTTGTAGACCAAGGGGCTGTTTGGTACAAATAATGTAAAACCATTTCCTAAAGGAAAATCTTTTCAGCACTTTTCTTCCTTTTTTTAATTCCAATGTTTGAATTGACAAAGAATTTTTGGTTGGTATAGAATGAACTTATTTATTTTTCATGTTTGTTTGTTATGAAAGATAGCATGGAGAAAAGAAAAAATAGAGATAGATGGAGTAAGGGCATGTTTGTTTTACCTGAAAATGGCTTGGAAAACTTGGAAAAGTGGGGCCCTTATCACTATTCATTTACATTTTCATGAAAACAAGGTGTTCCTTTTGTTTGGTTGTATCTTATTGGGATTTCCAAATTATTTACAAAATTGCCATGCAACATAGGCAAAGTTGGGAAAAGCATTTCATGGGTTTCGTCTATGGTATTGGAGAGAAAGTATACTATTTGGGGCCCACTAACTCCATCTATATCTACTTTTTAACTTTCCTTCTATACTTTCTTCATACTATCTTTCATAACAAACAAACAAGCATGGAAAATAAAAAAAAAGTTGATTCTATACCAACCAAAATATTTTTTTTCCAGTCAAACAAACATTGGAATTGAAAAAAAAAGAATAGTGTTGAAAAGTTTCTTCTTTAGGAAATGGTTTTACATTATTTGTGCCAAACATCCCCTAAGTGGGGCCTAAATAATACACTCTCTCTCCAAAATAATGGACAAAACTCATGAAATGTTTTTCCCAACTTTGCCTATGTGGCATGACAATTTTGTAAATAATCTGAAATCCCAATAGGATGCAACCAAACAAAGGAAACACCTTGTTTCCATGAAAATGTAAATGCACAGTGAGAAGGGCCCCACTTTTTCAAGTTTTCCAAGCCATTTTCAGGCAAACAAACATGCTCCAAGGGTCTAGAGGATTTGCATAGCTGAGTGATCAAGTCCGATCTACCTGACCCTTACACTAAATAAAAATAATCCTGACAGAATAATGATATAATCCTATATCAACTATTCCAAATCATCAAACCCAATCAGAAATCTATGGTCAAGGCCTTCTCATCAAAAAAATAAAATAAAAACCAGTAATCTCGAGAAATTTATAGAATAATAGACGGAGATCTTTTCCCCCCTCTATAACTGCCAATATCCTTTGATGGCATAATAATACTAATCGTAACTGCTACAAAACATTTACTCAACCAAACATTATAAGCTCACACTAAAATTAGAAAGATGACGAGCCCAATAAATAATTATGATCCAATATTGGACCTCTGAAAGTTTTTCTAGCGACATTCAATAAACCCACCAAGTGATGCAATATATATCAGGTACTTCTTAACAGCTCATTTCCATCGATGCCGGCACAGGATAGACTAATAGGCTTAATAAATTATCGGTTTGATATCAATTTAATACAGCACAGAATATAATGGCTTTAAAAAGAATGGGGATAATTAATATAAGAAAAATTAAATGCTACATATGACACTGTGATAGGAAATCATACATGATGTAATGCAATCAATCAAAAGATCCAAACCTATCTAGATGCAACACACAAAAAAACACCAAAACAAACAATGATGATGAATAGATATCAACTTTAGACTTGTTAATCACAATCGAACCTTCGATTTTAAAGCCGCTTATTCAATGTTGTGAATTAACTACCTTTTTGTAGAAACCAAATACTATATTTCCTAGAAGCTACTCAAATACGCCTAGATCTGAAAAGTTCAGTGGTGATCAATAATTTATTAGACTTTACCCAAATCGATAAGATAATATGTTTAGCGACTAATGAACCTTTCAAAGCTAACCTTTACCTTTAAACTTTAGACCGATTTCCAATCTGATGATGTATTTAAGTTTTTTCCTTCCATGTGCAGGCCAATATAGAAGATAAGGTGTTAAGAAATATTTGGCTTAACCGCTTAGGGTGGGTTTGGTTGTGTGTAGTTGGAGCAACATAGGGATCCAACTACACAAATCAGTAGAATCTAAAGTTTGGTACAATATTTTGGTCCACAACCACGTACTTGTAAAAGCAAAGAGGCTAGTTTTCCTGCAGTTGCAACTGCGCTTAAATCGAGCGCAGTTGCAAAAGCAGTTGTTCGAACCCCATGCTTTGAGGGACACGTCGCTTCTGTTGAGTACAGTCACCTTCCCCTCTTCTTATTACAATTTCTCCTCTTTTCTCCACAATTCCTTCTTTTCTTCAACTCTGATCTAAATCAAACAAAAATGAGAAAAGCAGATTTCATAGAGACAAAATCCATCAAGTCTCAACACTCAGATTTGAGAATCCTAATATTTATTATGGGAATTTTGTATGAGTTAAGAATGGAATTTTTTTCTATCTCCTCTGGAGATGGATTAGAAAAAACTATGTTGCATAGCTTGAATGCTTTAGTAGTCTTTCTTTGGAGGATTGCTGAAGATGTTGATCACACCAAGAAACTATATCGAAATTTTTATTTATTTAATTATCTTTTTTTTTTAATCATTTTGGTGTACCGAATGGTTGCTGGGTTTACTTCTTTTGGGTGTTCTCTATGTAGTGCAGGAAGAAAGGTAAGTATACCATAGAGTAGAATCAATTCTTGCTAGAGCAATTGCCATTATAACATATAGTTAGAGAAGAATTGTAGTGCCAAGTGCCAACTACAAGTAACCAAACACACCCTTAGTTTGAATCTTCAACGCAAAAGAAAAGAGAGCGAGAGAAAGCCAAACATGAGCTGCTAGTTTCATGTTCTTTTTTCTATATCCTTTTTCCTTCTCTATGCTTTCTTTTTGAAACTGGACTGGATTGCACGAATAATGGATCTTGCGATGTTGATATGGAATGAAATGTTGGTTTTATGATTATGATGATGTGGTTATTATTAGATACCGGTGATGTTTATCTATAATGGTGAGTTAACAAAGTTGATGAATGTAGAAAGATAGAGATGAAAATTTAGATCGACTGCAGCCCAATCAAAGCTTTGGCTCAACCTCCTTTACCATATCTTCAAAAATAAGATGTATGTGATGTGTTGCACATAAAGTCTAACAAAAATGTTCTTTCCCCATCAATAATCGATCGGTTGATTTATAATTTTCAGCATAGTTAGTGACTACTTGCACTACTTTGTGCTCTTTCAGTATATCAACATGGAATCGATCAACTTAAGTAGTCAGCAGTGTGATCGTGCTTCGTTGCATTTATGAAATACTTACTTATGAAGAGTACACAAAAAAGGAAATTTATCATTTTTATTTTATTTCGGATAGTCCAGCCATAACAGATAAGAGCGTAACCCAACTCATCTCAGTAAACATAATATTCATTACATTGATCAACTATATCCTAATGTTTTATATCTAGATACTATTTGATGTCCCATGCGGCAGGTAGTCTTTGTCCACGACCAACATCTACAACAGAGTCTGAGTCCACCATGGTTCTATAGTAAGGACTATAGACGACATTATATTAGATAATTATTAAAAAGAACTTCTGCCTAATTGTTTCTTGGCATCTTTAATGCCTTTTATTACTGTTTTTATTAACGATTGAGATTTACCGTCCTCCTTAAGCATAAATGAATCTATTTTTCTAAATTTTGGATGTTAAAATCGAACTCCCTTAAGCATGAATGAACCTGAAAAGGCCAAACAACCTAGCACTAGCACTAGATCCTTATCTCGACTCCTTGCAAGATCTACCAATTTGTTATTCCATCGGCAATTCTTTAATGGCCCTCACAACTCTTCAATGATCAAAAGGTCCCTCATTATCTAAATCTATATCTTGGAACATATTTCACGGACTCCTTTGCTTTTTTCGAGATTTGGTGGCCTCTTGTTTATCTTTATTTTTTGGAAATATATGCTTTTTCATTTCTTTTACTTTTCCCGAGACTGTTTTACATGATGTGTGCTACCATTGTAACCACTAAATATTCAATAAGGTAAGCGACTCCATCATACATTTCTTTTTTAAATAATTACATTTTTCTCGCCTACAATCAGTATTAATCACGGTTCTATGATTTCAATCAACAAACTTTGTTTTTTCCCTAAGCGATATTGTCATCGTTATGCTAAATTAAATTGTTTTAATCTGCCTATTATTCAAAAAGATTATGAAAGGATATTTTGCTAAATCACAATTCAAACATAATTTAAGGTCCACCGATTATTAAATAATTCCTAGCTTTACTCATTTTTAATCTTTACCGTTCAATTATACCCATTCTAGCCATCACAGTGGCTTTCTCTAAAACTCATGCTAAACCAATCAGTCCAATCTTCATGTACACCAATCATCCGCCGCCAAGTCTCCACCATCTTGCACTGCCTCGATTTGTTACGAGCCACCCCAACACCACCTCCACTCCCTTGACGTCCAGCAAGCACCGTCACCACCTCCTTAACACCGCCCTCCACTACTTTCTCTCTGATCTCTGTTCACTGCCTCAAACAGCAACAACGTCCACTCTTGCTGCCTCAAATTCACTGCAGGTCCTCCCACTGCGTACTTATATTCCTTCACTAAACAGACCTTATATTTCATTTCTATTGAGTTAAAGTTGGAGCTGATTGTTGGAGTTGTGTTGGTTGAATGAGTTCTTGACCGCTATTCGGATTGCATGCAATTCAGTCACCTTTTGTGGATCTAGAAAGGCCAATTCTCAACTTTCTTCAGGCAGAGGTAATAGATAAAGGTATTGATTGAATAGGGTGACATAAATCAACTTTTAACATCCCTCACATAACTAACTTACAAGAAATTGATTCCTTTTTATCGATTAGTTGATATAAACTGCACTGCGAGCATCTAGAGTTCACTCTTTAGATTGATTGATTCGTATTGTTACCTTCATTCGCTTCACTTGACTCATGTGCTTTAGATTGAGATTTTAGTTGAGTTTATTTGCAATTATTGCTTATATGGTGATATTGTGTGCTTGATTCATATAGACAACACTCACATAGTGTATAGTTCATATTACACCAACATATATTATACTTTTTAAAATAAAGTTTTAATTAGTCCTTGATCTAGTTTTCCTTAAAGCGTATTATCTAATGTTCATACCTTTGGGAAACCAAAGGTTACTCTCTTAATCATCTATGTGTGTACCTTTACATTAGCAAATCACATCAAGCTTGCATTATAAACAGTCATCTCCATATAAATACGAGACACCATCACAAAGAGATGAACACTAAATCTTATCAGTAATATAGCATATTAAGGAGGGTTATTTGTTGTCAGTTGTAGGATATAGAATAAAAGATAGGATTCAATGTTGATGTGGAAAATAGTCAATGTAATGGGGTCAAATATTTCCTCGAAGCAACAAAGCTTTCCAAAATGCAAAATGAACCACATCAAAAATCTAAAACACAAAGAATGATTTAAAGGGGATGTTAAGTGCTCACTGATTAATGACCGGTAACCCGGAATTATGTTCTGCATGAATTGCTCACATTGAACGGGATCTGGCTTTATTAGGTCTGTTAGATTATGTTGGGATATGTTTTTCTTCTCTTAGAATTAGTTTAGAATTGGAGTTGGACGGAGCTATGGTTGATTCAGGTGGGTTATTGAAGATTAGAATAGGGATTGACAATGGTCGAGTGTGACTGACCGTAGCTAATCGAGATTCGACTATAGGATTTTTACTGCAGAAAAATGCAACGAAACTCACACACGTCTTAACTAAATAGCAAGAGCAATTTTCACTCAAATCATATCATCATCTATTCATTTAAAAGTTACAACCTATATATGACTATATGGGGGGAGGAGGAGGAGGAGGAAGAACACACACACTACACACCCGCATAAGGAACTCAGGCTAAGTTAAAGACTTAGAGTCAATAAGAAATAAATTGATACATTATCTACTGATTATAACGCAGTGGTTTGCTAATCTAAAGCAATAATACAGGTAAAATTGCTGCAAAAATCTTCTCACCGCTGACTTGAATTATCAATTATTCACTAATATTTTCATGATGTTGAGCTCTTGGCTAGGTGACAGAATGCATCAGAAGTTCAATTAGTCAAGTTTGAAGCATGAGATTGATTTGTAGTCGATGAAACCGCCAAATGCAAATATTGGGGCATAAACACTCAGGCCCCATTGCAATATGGATATGTTTGGCAGCTAGAGTTAACTCCAGATTGCTTGGCTTTCTTTAAAGATGCAAATACCAATGCAAAATTTTCAGAAACGATAACCTGACATTGAAAAACGACTTTTATGGGATTGAAGGGTGACTTGCCTCCGCGAAAGCGATATCAAACAATTCTCTCAGCACATAACTACTGTCAAAAAAGCAAGCTGATCATAACTCTAGTTATGTATGTTACACATGTCCCTAACTTTGCAAAGCACCGCATACACTAAAACAAAAAAAGTTCCAATGCCTAAAGTTGTAAGCTCAACAGGATCTATCAAACCCTAATCAAAAGCCACATAATTCGAAGACAAAGACTCTAGCGAAAAGAGGATCATAAATCTCTGTTGCAAAAACTAGAAGCAAAAACGAAATTTTTTGCAAAGTTTAAGTATCTTGAAGCAACCTAACTTTGATTAACAATGATTTCTCCATTCTTCAAAAATAAAACTGAGGGGGGTGGAAAAGATGAGCTTGCCTGATTTGGAGAGGGCGGCATCGGAGGACAACAAAGCCCTAGCGCCGGATCTGATTCCGCTGATCATCGCCATGGCCGTGGACTTGAAGAGTGAGAGAAGATTCTAGAGAGAGAAAGAGAGGAAAATGATGATGATGATGAATTGTTCGAATGTCCCTGTCACTTGTTATAAGCTTAAATGGTTCTTGTTGTTTGCCCTGACGGGTTAATGGGCTTGAGCCCATCCCAGTTCAGACCAAAATTACGAGCATGTGATTTTGTAAAGGGTAAATTATACTAAAACGCTATCAACTTTCACCATTTTCGAGATAAAGAACTTCATAGATTAGGGTAAATTGTAGAAAAGCTCCTGGCCCGCTCAGAAGTTGTCTAAAAACCCTCGGTAGGACCTATTCAAAATCTTTGTGAAAAAACCTTGGGCTGTATTTTAAATGCAATTACAAAAATACCCCTCCCTCTCTGGAGAGTGTTTAGATATTACAGTCAACTCAACTGCTTAGATATTACATGAAACTACTTAGATATCACACGCAACTCATGCAACTGCTTAGCATTTGATATTACAGGCAACTGATTAGATATTACATGAAAGTAAAAATATATTTTAGAGGCTTTTGGTGGGAAAGAAGTATATTTGGCGGAAAATTATATTTTTTGGAGGGAAAATGGAAACATAATAGATATTACAGACAAGTCTTCAGATCATACATGCAAGTCTCTAAATATTACAGGCAACTCTTCTGTACCATAACTGTCTTACATCCATCTGTAAAGGACTGTCAGCCCATACGGGCAAGTGGCATTTCAGGATTATATGAAAATACAAGTGGGGAATTATATATCATGGCTTTTATTGGGCCCAGGTTTTTTTTAGGAGGCCAAAAATCCCAGGGTTTTTTACACAAGTTCTGAGCTATCCGGTTTTTTTATACAATTTACCCAAAAATAAATAGCATGAACTTTATAAATTATATATGGGTTTTTTCTCTTTCTATATTCTATATTCGACCTCCAAATCTTCTTTATTTCTAAATACTACTGTGGAATCTTGGTATTTCAAAATAAAATCCCCAAAACTCTTAGTTATTCATTTTAGTCCCATGGTTAACTTTCCACCCATCCACCATTAAAGTCCGCTGTTATATCATCATTTTTACCATTTTACCCTTCTCTGTTATGCTTAATCGTCCACAAATGATAGGGTTAGGTTTCCAAATTGTCACCCCTAAGCTTCTAGTTACCTTTGCAGATATCATTACCAACATGTGGTCCCATTGAAGTCCAACTTTAGACAAATATTCAAGGGAGGAAGGGTAGTTAAGGAAATAAAAGTCAAAGTTAATTGATCTAAGTAGTTCACTATTGAGTTAACGGGACTTTGTTAGCAGGGGCTAATTTGGAAAATAAAGCGAATTTGGGGTTATTATTTGAAAATTCCAAGAGTTGGGGGGCTTTTTAAGAAATGAGAAAGATTTGTGGGCTGTATATAGAAAAAGAAACCCATTGGTTGTTTCGAATAGATATAATGCGTTTTTATCTTATTAAAACTGTTAATTATAGAATTCAATTAATTATCTCATGACCACTATATCGCTATTTTATCCTTATAAAATCTTTAAGACCTCTTTCCTCTCTTCTAATTCTAATTTCACTCATTTTGTTCAATTCTCTTTTATAAAAAGAGAAGAATTAGAAAAAGAAAAAAATGTGGTAAGTTGTGAAGGAAGGCACAAGGTTGAAATGAAGATAAATTGTTTACGTAACAATCATATGTCTTTATAGGTTTTTCGGAAGATAAAAGATGGGTGCGTTGTGCTTTCATGCGACAAACAAGGGTAACTCTTGCATAAATATAATTTATAAAGCGGTATTTATCACAAAAACGGTAAAGTTCATGGTATCTTAGAGAATTGGTATTTTAGTGAATTTTACCCTTTTGTGTATGCCTCTTCAATTTGGCCAATCAATAATGCGGTCATTGCTCTAACTTATTATTCGTTTATTTTACCCAATATCATAGCCAGAAAGGCATAGTGATGAAGTATAAGTAGATTATCAAACAAGAGGTTTCAGGTGGTCCAAATCCGTTTGCATCATGTAATGACCTATTAGTCATTCATACACTCTTCTCCTTTCATAACCAACATAGAGCAATCACTATTGGAAACCGGTGCAGCGGAAGAACACCTTACGGATCTATAAACCTAGATCCCTTTATAGACGAATAGCAAAAGAAGTATATGCAAACCGCAATAAAATAACACAATAGATTGGGGGGAAACGGGAGAACTTTATTAGAATTTGAGAAAAAGAACACCTTACAGAAGATTACAAAAAACTCACTCCTTATGATCTCCAATGAGATCTTCTTCATCTACAAATTCTCCTTATAATCGTCTTGATCCCTTATGGAGTAGTCTCTCGTCTCTCTTAACCTTATGATAAAAAACAATTCCTTAATGACCGTCTTAATCAGTCGTCTCTCGCCTCCCTTGAAACTTATGATCAAGTCAATTTATTTCCTTGATGAGAGCACCTTTCTATTTATAGCATAGAATAAACCTTCTCCCACTTAGATTAAGATTAACATAGATCTCATTTATCATTATCTAATGGAATATTATCTCTTATTTAAATTTAAATCTAAATATATACTTAAATAAGAGATTTATCTATAAGAATATTTCTCTTATTTAAATCTATATTTAAATAAGAGATTTATCTTAATTATATCTATATTTAAATAAGAGATTTATCTTAATTATATCTATAATAACTAACTATTTAAATTTAAACTAATCTCAACAATCTCCACCTTAGTTTAAATCTAAATAGAACCTTGAAAATTTGTTGCCTTTATCTTGTATCCGTAGTTGTTCTCCCCGGCTTCTCCTGATGGCACCATCTTTCCCCAAAATTGCGAAACTGGTGCTGTCACGGTTTTTAACCAGAACTGAGAAACTGTTGCAACCCTCCTACCGAGATCGCCCTTTCTCATAGTTGGATGCCTGAATAGAAACTTAGGCTGTCTTGAACTTCTCCGTAGGAATGATCTTCGACAGCATGTCCGTTGGGTTCACCTTAGTATCGATTTTGATCAAATCGATCTCCTTTTCGGCCCACTCCCTTATCTTATGATACCGCACGTCGATATGCTTAGTTCGACTGCGGTATACTTGATTCTTCGCCAAGTGAATAACGCTTTGACTATTGCAAAACAAAGCAACCAACCCCTTATCGAACCCGAACTCGCCAACTAGGCCCTTTAACCATATAAGGCCTCCTAAGATGCTTTTACAGCCGCTATGTATTTTGCCTCCGTCGTTGAGAGCACCACAGTATCCTGAAATGTCGACTTCCAACTGATTCGAGATTCTGCAATTGTATATACATAGCCTGTAAGAGATCTTCTCTTGTCTAAGTCCCCAGCATAATCCGCATTTACGTATCCATGCAACTGGCTCGATTTATCACCTAACTTGTGAAAGAATAAACCGAGATCTTTAGATCCTTTTAGATACCTAAGTATCCATTTTACAGGCTTCCCAATGAAGCTTTCCTGGATTTGACGTGTACCGGCTAACTAGACTTACCGCATAGGATATGTCTGGACGAGTGCATAACATAGCGTACATCAGCAATCCCACCGCACTTGTATACGATACTCGAGACGTTTTTTCCTTCTCCTCTGCTGATTTTGGACACTCCTTGGAAGATAGCTTGAAATGACCGGTGATAGAGATGCTCATATGTTTTGAGTCTTTCATATTGAATCCCTCCAACACGTTATCAATATATCTGACTTGGGATAGTCACAGCTTTCTAGCCTTCCTGTCTCGAATAATTTCCATTCTAATAATTTTCTTCGCTTCACCTAAGTCCTTCATGTCAAATTCCTCGCTCAATGAAGTTTTGAGCGCCTTTATTTCCGTCATACCCTTAGCTGCGATCAACATGTCATCGACATATAGGAGTAGATATATCGACGACCCATCCTTAAACCGCTTCGAGTACACGCAGCTGTCATACTCACATCTCGATTCCTCATGAAAGAATTGAAGCACTTGTACCACTGCCTGAGAGACCGCTTCAACCCATATAAAGACCGATTGAGCTCATATACATGATCCTCCTTGCCGGGCTCTATAAATTCTTCAGGTTGCTTCATGAAGATCTTCTCTTCCAACTTACCATTCAGAAATGCCGTTTTCACGTCCATTTGCTCCAATTCTAAATCTTGAGTAGCTACATTCGCCAACAACACTCGAATAGACGTATACTTGACTACGGGCGAGAAAATCTCGTTCTAATCAACCCCTCCTTTTGAGCAAAACCCTTCGCAACTAAATGTACCTTGTATTGCTCGTTATCCTTTTTTCTGAATATCCACTTGCAGCCAATAGCCCGTTTGTCTTTCGGTAGATCTGTCAATATAACGATTCGGAATTTTTTAAAAAAGTTTATTTAATTTTTAAATAATGATAAAAGACTTTTATTAAAGGGTTTGGTATTTAAGTGTAATAGTAATTAGTTTTAGATAATATTTATTTGTAAAGGGGTTTTAAATGGTAAAATGTCTTATTTGCAAAAAGGGTTTTTAGTTTTGATGTGGGTTTATGTAGAGATGTGAGAGTAAGTAGATGTTAAGGTTGGACTTAACCCTCACACACAACACACTATGTGTGCACCATGGAGCCTACACCTCCTACTTACTCTACAACACACCTCATCCTTCCATAAATTCACAACTCTTATGTTGTTTTGCATCCACAAACTGAACATACCTTCTCCTCCAACACTTCATCATCAAATCAAATTAGTTCTTCACTATCTCATAAGGAAAAAATAGAGCTCTTCATGAAAATTGTTTCAAACACAAAAGCTAAGCCTATACAACATCAAAAAGCTTCAAGTGTGCACTCCTTGATCTTTGAATTTCTGTGGAATTCGTCAAAATAGGTAAAAACCCATCCTTTTCATATTACCTAAGAGTTTTGTTTCAAATATCTTGTTCAATATCTCAAATTTATAGTTTGAGTAAGGTTATGGGCTCAAATTTGAATCTGCTATCTTTTTAGCGTTCACAAAAATAAACTAACACTGCTGGAAGCTTGTTTTAGAACCTAGAACACACCCTAGAAACCCGAGCCCATTCCTTCATGGTTTGATCGCCGAAAAATTCATATTGACCACTACTGGCGGTTTTTCTAGGGAGTCAGGAGTTGGGTTTTTGTCAGGGGCTCTCTATAGATTATATTAGGTCTCTGATATACTTAGTTTTTTTCCAGATTGCCTATACAAAAATCTGGAAAGTGTTTACTAGACATAGTGTGATATATTACCGTACGATAGAGATATTTCATATTGAGTTTTGGTATTTTCTTTAATTACGACGATTCGAGGTAGTTCTAGGTAGCTTCACTTATGTTTAGTACACGATAATCACACGTTTTAAGTTACATGAGTTTGGTTCGCTTTTTGTTGTATATTTGTCGTATCCGAAATCTAGCATCTCACGTGTGAAAGTTTTATTTCGATATTAAGATCGGTTAGCGAGGAACTTTGGAAGCGGCAAGAAAAGGAAAAGAAGTGATTGGGCTCTAGAAGATCGAGACTTGTTCCGGTTGCTGGGTTACGGCAGCGCCCCGACCATCAAACCGTAGGCCAAATGCGGAACAAAAGTTTACTAAAATGGCGTTACCATTACCCGATGCCCAGATCTACCTTAAACCTAAACGAGCAAGCTTTATAACGAAAGTTAGAATGGTTATACCGAGTTGATCCACATGTCCCTCGGTCTTCATTCCAAGCTCCTAGTGGTTCCTTGATCGAGTTTGGTTGCCGGTCCTACTCCATCTACGATGATCCACCTGAGGGAAACGGCGCAAGTTTCAGCCTCGACAAACGAGGCAACCGACGCTCCAAGGTTGCTAGCAATGGCGAGTGGAGGTGTAGGAATGTGTCACTGTTAATTTTCTCTCATCTCATATGCTCAATGAGCAACCATAGAAGATGAAGGAGGTGAGGAAACAATGGCCATGAGCAACTCAAGAATGGCTAAGTGTTGAAGTGTGTGAGTTGAATGAGAGAGGTGAGCTGGTGTAAAAATGACCAAGTCCCCCACAAGTATTGTGGCTGGCCTCTCTCTCTCTCTCGTTCACTTCAAAAATATCTCATCTCATTTTCCAAATAAACAATTCCAAGCCATGCCTTGACCCATGCTCATGCCAGCTCACCCATCCACCTCATTTCCTAATTGTTTTTCTAAAAAGAAAATCAATTAATGAGGCTGGACATCTTCTAGAAACCACTCCGTATCAAATACGAAACTTCAACCCGGTACATGTATCGAAATACATATACGCGTATTCGAACAAAAATACGAATAGCCAAGAGAGAACATGAATAGTGAACAATAATACTAGAATACACATATATATAAATTATTAAATCAAAACCTGATTTAATAATCCGGCTCAATCCTTAGCCGCTAGTATTATCAACCGTCCGATTAAAGTCTGCGCACGCATGTGCGCATATTTAATCGGACACTGCTATATGTACCAAACATACCTCATGTATACCATATCGCCTGAATCGTGAAAAACCCTCTGTAATGGGACTCTAAAGACTCATCGATCACGCTAGTAGTGTGTTTAACCACAAGCACGTCAAGCGGTACTAGCTATACATAACGGCTACCCAGGTATTGAGCAAAAGGGAGGCCGACGAGCAAACTCATCCTGAATCCCACTGAGCCTGACAGTGACAATATCCGTACAGTCCGGTCTGTTCGTCTAAGAGTAACGCATATCGAGTTTAGGAGGGTGGATAAAGTCAGACCCCTAACAACGCGACATATAGTGTCGGCATGAAACCCATCACCACCAAAGAAACTATCGATTATGGATCGGTGTAGTTCTTATTCACCATGGCCATGGATTTCTCTGGTGATGGCCACCCGTGCACAACGCGACATCAACCCCCAATACCGGAAAGATGAATCCCCGACGATCCGATCACTGCCTCCATGTGGCTCGAGACTGTACCCAACTAAAACCTGTTTGCACGACTCCTTTGAGCCATGGTAAATGTAGTAATCAAAGCACAGTGGGAACTCACACGAGACAAATGACGATCTCAAGGTCGACAGACTAACCTGTACACATGTCACCTGGGAACTGCTATCTGACAACAAGGTATAATAACCAACTAGCACGTTCCCAGCGAGTCCGTCCAGTGTACTCATAACACAATGAGCACCTGTATGACTATATTAGGTGAACTAACAAACACCAATGGCTTGTGAGACCTGGCCACCGCCCCTCGTCGGGGTCTCGATCAGTATACACTAGTTTACACTGGAGTATCGATGCCCAGTCTCGATACTCCCACCACTATGGAAATTTAAGGATGTGCTTATAGACCCCCAGCTCCCACGTATATGATCGCCATCATAATGCTGGTAGTCAAGAAAGAATCCTATGGGCTCTATCAACATGTACATGATGATAAAGACAAACCAGATAGCATACTATCATCTTGAGTAAGACTGTTCTACAGGTATAGGTCCTCCCTCAATCATCATAATCACCTGCCTACGATTACGATAATTAGCTTGAGGGCACTATAGCCAACAATCTCCCACTTGCACTTAAGGCCAATTATTGCGATGTCGCATACTCACAGCTCGTGTGATACCGAACACCCAACTTCTCTACTAATCAATTTCGCAAAACCCGTTTGCGAAACTATTGCATTCGAGAAATAGCCTCGGTGAGTGGATCCGCTCCAGTGTTTCTTTCTGTATCTCCCTATATCTCAACTTCGCGGAGAAAAGCTATCTCCCGAAATGAGCAATACATGTCTTAGAATTTGTCTAGATATCTGATAGGACCCAGTTCACAAATGAACTCTAAATCCAGCAAACTTCTTAGACTGTATAGTCCACTGAATTTAATCAGTATCTTGCGCCATGCCTTTCCTCAGTATCCGCTTGGACCACCTGTCCAACATACTGTCCCTCAAAAGAGGGAAAACTATAACTCTGACAGTCAATCTGTCATCCAGGTCATCTTGGAAGCCTGAAATGATAACCGTCTCCCGAAGGAGGCTGCCATTACCATATCCCTAGAACATCCATTTATGTTCATAAACTGCTTCCCAACGTTTCTCCAGGATTGGATTAATATATCTGTTTATTGCAGCTAGTGCAAAAACAACATCTGGTGTGGTACTTGACATTTCATGATTAACTCAATTGCCTAAGCAAGTGATATGCTAATCATGCAGATCCCTCTCCCCTTTAGTCTGTAAGACACCTTTAGAGAGGGTGACTCCATCACCTGCAGGTACACCACCATGCCAGAAGTCGTCCATTCTTAAATACCTTTAGAATAATATCAAAGTACCCAGATTGGGATACTTCCCAAATCTATATCTAAAACCAAAGATCTAGTAACCAGAAACCCTGATATTATATCCATATCCTATGTAGAGAAACCACATTGTGACAACCACAGTATAACCGATCGTAGTATAGGAATATCTCTTCCTATCAAGTGCGTGTCATCCTAAATACCTGGACATCACTCTCTACTACCTTCTTAGCAGATACATCTTCTATTCTGATGAGGTCAAGACCTATGACTGTCACATCAAAAATAGATGATCTATTTCCGCTATACCTGCTTTAGTCTATAAATAGACATAAGCTACTTGCCTACTTTGCTTCCGCTGCTCCCACTGACTACAACAACCCTCTGGCAGAGTCATATACACGTGCACTTCCAAAACTAGTTTAGAATGAAACTATACTCATCCTCCTGCTGGGTCTTATAGTCTAGAACAGCAGCAATGACAAGTCTGGGTAAACAAGAACCTCCCTGTCACCATCTCTGAGAAGACCGAAGTACCTCTCGGGTGCCTGAGGTTACCCACAAAATCTGCGGAGTGGCTAATGGAACGTCGAAACTAATTGAATCCTTAGGTTCTCTTAAATCTTCAGTGATCATTTGTGGTTCTGGAATCACTTTCAGTTCTACCCCATTTATGTTTTCTGAAAAGGTTTATTTTTACTAAAACTGTGGCGAGCCAAGAACAATATAAATATTGATCTTCCTGATGGTAGAAAGTTAACCTTCGTCAAAACCCGGGATAACCCACAAACTGCCATTACTGAAACGTGCCTTGAGTTTATCCGGATTCTGGTTTTAAGTATCAGCCGGACAACTCTCTATACCTTAACATTGTTAAGATATAAATTGTAACAACCCTAATTTTCCTATACATATTTCTATACAAATTTTTAAAAAAAAATTTAAAAAATTCATAAAGGAGTATTTTAACCTGAGCACAATATATATAAGTAATTATTTTGTTTTTAAATAACTCCATTTTTAGTGTACATAAAATTGTTTTAAAATTAAAGTATACTTGGAGTATTTAATGTTGATGTTACCACTTTAAGTATTTATTTTCCCACAATAATTACAAGAAGGAGCTTATAGCTCATTGGTAATACCTTGCACTGCTGAACCAAGCCACCAGAGTTCAAATCCCATGCCCCCACATTATTTTTGTATTTATTTTGTTTTAATTTCTTTTGGAAGCCAACAGTCAAAACGCCATAACTCACAAAATTTGTACTCGACAACAAAAAGTAAATATACCAAAATCTTCCCCAGGAGAACCCCCAGCCCCTGGGACCCTGACTCGACCCAACTCGGCGCCGCCGGCCGGCGAACCGACCGAATCGGTCCGGCGCCGCCGGCCGGACGGCCGAGTCGTCAACACGGAAAAGTTCCGCGTTGACTTGGTCAACCCTCCTGCACACTTTATATGCTTGGATCGGTTATCAATTGCCCAATAAATCCCTTTTACTCCTAAGGTTAATGAGTTTTAATGAATTTTTATATAATTTTTATATATTTTATATTTTTTTTATTAAAAACCCTAACCCTAGCCTAACCCTATATAAACCCCCAATACCCTCTACCCTCTCATCCTAAATTTCTAAGTCCACTCTCCCAAAATTCCAAGAGAACTTGGTACGTTAGAAAACGAACGAAAGATGAAGCGCTGACAAAATCGACGGCGAAATCCCGGTGATCGTGCTAGGACCTCTCAACGACGTTTCGACGCACCGGCAAACCCTCTACCTCTCTCTCACTCTCTAGCGTTATCCAAACCCGTAAGTCCCCATTTTCTACCTTTCTTTTCTTTCATAAAAATACAAACTTATAAACCCGACGGAAATCGGAACAAACCGATTTCCGATTCGGTTTTCTATCAAATCTCACTTATCACCAATTCCATAATACTTAAACATATTCATGTTGACTACTAATCACTTAAAAGTTAATTTAAACAAGTTTTCACACATGAAATGATAGCTTTTGCAATATAACGTATTCTTTCACTTAAATACCACCATATTTAGTTTATCACATTTAACCCTTTAACATTGCTATACCTTAAAATAGATCATGAGGTAATGACCTACCTCCTCACACACTCATATGCAATCATAACACGCTACCTTGAAAACTTAGAATACGTTAAAATAAGATTTTACATTAAATACCATTTTCTTTATAAAACCTTTTCTAAAAGTTTTAGGTTGACACATTCTTAAAACAATATCTTTTAAATAGGAAAATTCGATAAGTTGTGGACATCGATCGTTTATCTAAACCTGATTTTGTGGTGTCTAGGCTAGGCAAGTGAGCAAAGGTAACTTTAAAAGGCCCGTCTCACGATTCGTGAGCGGATCCCTCCTTCCTCACTTGTACTTACCTGGCCACAATTGGCGGTGAAGAGGCGATTTGAGGCTTCTAACAACTTGTTGTTTAGATCATTTAAAATTAGTCTAGTTGAAATAAGAAACCCTAAAACCTAAAATACAGAAAATCGACTTTTACAAATAAATACCTTTTACTTTAATAAAACCGTATTCTAAAGGTTTAGTATTTATAAATCTTTGCAAAGCACCACTACAACCCATATTTGGGGAACCCGTTAGGAATAGTACGGTTTATCGTGCACCCACGGCTTAGTAGTGCGAGATTCAGACCTCCGCAAGGAGCATTCGGTCTCAAAAGGTTTAAAATACGATATCTTAAGAAAATGAGACTTTTAAAATATAAAATATTTATTGAAATTATTTTTGTATAAATATATGTATATTATCATTAAAAGATCTAATTTGTTATAAAATAAATATCCCACTTTTTCTAAAAATCACAAGACTAGATTTTTACATTAAAATACCATGAATTTCAAATAAATCAATATTATAGATAAATACCTTTATTTATGTAATTAGGATATTTTTACTAGAAATATCACAAAATAAAATTACACTCATTACAACTATAAAGACGAATAATAAATACTTGGGGTGTATCTTGAAAACTATACAAAAGTATTTTTACATAAAACCCCTCAAGTTTTATAAATTAAAAGGATCCTAACAATTATAGAACTTTGATTTACATTTCTTTTGGTCTGACTCGGGTTTGAGTCTGATTATTTCTGACTTGAATATGATTCAAGTCAATCTACATTCTTTAATATTCCAACTCAATATGAACACATGAATCCCAGAATCCAGCTATCAATTTATACAACTTGACTGAATCAAACCATGGATATACATCCATTATTCCGTTATTCCATTTACCTGATTATGTAGTTACAATCTGTTCACTGATATCATGGTTTTGCTCAGTCATCAAACTTATACAATACAATATAACAATACCATCAAAACACTACGGGGTTTTGGAGTAGATTGGTATGGAAGATGTTAAAAGTGCCACAAGATGGTCAGACTTAAGATACCTAACATGAATCCAATTGTCGTTGTTCCGGGCCTTCTAACGGAGCCTTGTACTCTATATTCCGTTTGCCCTGGTCTCTAGCATATAGAGACCCCTCTCGTATACACTGGCATTCTTCTGTACCAAGCTACAAACAACAGCGTTAATACAACATTACAACAAATAGTATACAACTTTAGAAGATATCTCTTATTCTGTATTTTCAAATTCTTTCTTATCTTTGGGACTTACCGAGTGATCTGTTCGCTTACGATATTCTATTTCTTTCTTCTTTGAATGACGTCAGGTATTTTGGACCCGTCAGAGATCGAGCCCACCGGTGAAGACTTGGATCAGTTTCACGAAGACCCCGAGCTCTAGACATTGTACCTTGTTCTATTCAGTATTTTATTTCATTTCCTGTTATGCCATTGTTTAGGCATCTCTTTTATCCAGTTGTATTTCCTTTTCATGCATTATACAAAAGAATGTTATTAATAAAGTTGATGTTATTTCTATATCTCTTGTCACTTGTGATTTATTTTTATATTGCTTAGATACGCTTAGCGTATGTACTTTTAAGTATATACGTAGCGGACCTCATCACGTCCCCTTCGCCGTACACCGGGAAGCGGGGCGTGACATAAATTGATTATATATATATATATATATATCAAATATAGAAACAAAAGCACTAATTTAATTGGAACTAGATTCAAAATCATGCAGCTGTCTCCAGTGCATTCAACCAAATGGAAAGAGGCCAATCAGCATTACTCATCTAGGAGTGCATCCATATATGAGTAACCTGAAAGAGAAGAAAGTTCTCAAAACCATTACTATCAACGGAATACCAAACACAAATATCTACATCTTCGACTTCCTCGAAGAATCCTGATACTTTCAACAAATGGTTCTCTACTTTATTCTTATACCATAACTTCTTAAAATCTGAACCTTGTGTTTCAACGAAATACTTGTCTAGAACTAGAGAAGTTATGAGTAAACAGAATATAGTACGAGTACCAACCCCATTGTCCTAATGGACACCGGACAACATACAATACTTTGTATAAGTCCACTGAGTTTAATAACTCAAACCCTGTGCGTCGTAGGTTGAAAAACTGTACTATGATCAAGAAGAATTACACCTCTGTTGAATGCACCTTACCTAATCACCAACTGATATAGGTAAATGTCACAGACATAATATCAAAAAGTTATATCTCACTTTATAAAATAAATGTACAGATATATCAGTTTGAAATTGGTGCATAACAACGGATATTCAAAACCAAATATTTGTCGTCAGGCAAAATCCAGATGATTCCCTCAAATATCACCAATTACAACGAATTCTGATATAATTAGGATCTAATCACCCAATTCCCAATATCTTACTCCCACTCACCATCCGTAATAACATACAGATGTGAGAAACTGATCTGGTAAATACATATCCTGGAGTTAGATTCCAATTGGGAAAACAGTTCAATTAACATCGCACAGTGAAACTGAAACATGAAAATGTTTCAAAAGGGGTTAACTGGTATTCCTAGTAACGCCTTTTCACTATCCTGATTCATGACAGTAACCATATACTTACATGCACTCACTCCAACCCTTTTATTATGTCTTTACTTATTACCTTCTGTACACCTTTTTTAGGCTAATTGATTTTCTTCCTTCCCTACCCTTCGGCACCAGCCTAAGATTTGGAAGAAGACTATCCAATAAGCACAATAGGTGTACTCTCCTAATCCTAGGAGCCCTCGCAACCTGAGAGAAGGTAATAGGAAAAGACATCTGAATAATCCTATTCTATTTCTCATGAACCGGAAACCATCCTCGAATCTGGAACGAATTCCTTCGAGTTCGTATGTAACTATAAGATGGCATATCCAATAGGAGTGGATATTTGTAGTGATACGGAGTATTCTGGAGAAATGCAAATTGGATGTAGGAGTGGTAGGGGTATATACGTTTTTGTCGTGAATGATAGCAGTCGCAATTTTCTTTGCCGGTATTCTAGTTCCTTTATATGTCTCTACTTATTACCTTCTGTACACCACACTTATGCTTAATTGGTTTTCTTCCTTCCTCACATTTCAGCACCTGCCTATGGTCTGGAGGAAGACTATCCAATAAGCTCAATAGGTGTACCCTCTCCTAATCCTAGGAGCCCTCACAACCTGAGAGAAGGTAAAGGGAAAAGACAACCGAATAATCTTATTCAATCTCTCCATAACCAGAATCCATCCTCGAATCTGGAACAAGTTCCTTCGAGTTCGTATGTAACTATACAATGGAATTATCAAATGGAAGTAGATGTTCGTAGTGATACGGGATGTTCTGGAGAAATGCAAAGGTGATATAGAAGTGGCAATGATGTATACGACACCGTGACATTCCAAAAGCCAAACTGTTTTAAGAAGGTTCGGTTAACTTGGTTCATGAGTATTAGTCAAGGGTCGGGCCATGGTTGCTGCCAAAGAGAGAGAGAAAAGAAACACTCAGCGTGTACTCTAACCTATATCAGAATGGTTAATCACTTTATCTAATCTGGATGGCTCCCACTGTTTCCTCGAATTCTCCTCCAAACCCAAAAGGAGAATTAGTCGGAATCACCCGAGGAGTAATCCTACTCATCAGTAGGAATCGGGATCCAACTATCATCGTACGATAACTTGATAGAATCCACTCAAATTACCATACTCCAAAAGATATGCGCAAGCCTGGCAAGTTTCCTGTATGTTTGAAACCCCCGATGTGATTTTTTTTACCCCTAGGACCCAAGTGACCTTTACGAGTAATCAACAAATCAAAAGATCCTAGTCAAGTTCAACCCGTCATTATCTTGATTGCGTTAAACCCATCCGCACGACCCTTGACGAATAATCAACAAAGTCGTACGACCGTCCTAACCAATCCATATGTCCATGTGACAGAAAAGCATTACAGAGCTACCGCACACTACGCCTTGGCGAATAGCAACGACAAACGCAGCGCGAATACTAAGCAATACTAATCTGAAATGACGGAGGGCTACGACTATTTTTTGGCGAAAAACTTTTAACGTAATGAACTTGATATCATTGAAAGAATCCAAGTGATTTTACAAAAGTATAGTGGCGAAAACTTTTGCTAAAGAGGTCACTCCCGGTGAAGGGATCTCGGCTCTTTCCTCGTCGAATGAAGTGTAGGATATTCCAAACTGAATACCATGATGCAAAGCAAAAGGAAACGACTATAGTGAAGTTATTACGTTGACGTAAACTTTTACTCAAGGGGTCACTCCCGATGAAGGGATCTCGGCCCTTGCCTCGTCGAATGAGGTGCTGGATATTTATAACTGAATACCACTGTGCAAAGAAAAAGAGAACGTCTGTAATGTCAGTTTTTAAAATCTTGGTTCCAACAACATCATATAGGTTTGTTTTATCCTTGCATTGATAAGAATCAATGCAGTCCCATCAATTAATCACACCAGAAAAGAACGAAAATAAAATATACGTATATGCCATCCGCATTCGCCACTGGGTCCCGTCATCACCTGTTAGGTTACTTAACTAACGACAGAGCGGAGACTGGACTAGCGCGAGTGTTCCCCTCCGAATGGCGGCCGAGACATGGGCTGTCTTGCTTGAAATTCGGGGCAGATGCTAATAGGTGCTATCCGTCCACCTCTCCGAAAATGCCAAGTTGGTTTATGGCACCATGTATTAAAGGTTTAAATGGATGCGTCCGATGTAGCAGACTTTGTCAGATTCCCCCTCGCTTGAGGGGTTTTTGATTGTGGGGACGCTCTTCCCTGTAGGCGCAAGCCCCTGCAGTTAATTACGCTACCGTATTGCGGTAACAACTTTCTCCTTTTCCATGTGGTCACTTCGTGTCGTGTGTGTTTGTTTTGTTTTTGGTTGCCCGTGGATTGTATACGGAGACTGAGTTATGTTGTCGCCCGTAGGGCGTGGACTAGTCCAAATCCGTATTATCTTAGATTTAGATTTGGGGGTTTGGGTTTAAGGATACGTTAGCCTCATTTGAGACTAAGATCGACTTAAACGTTTGTTAAGGATACGTTAGTCTAGTTTTAGACTAAGATCGACTTAACGGGATCGTTTAGATCCAACATAAGAGCAATTAGGGGAGCCCTGTTGTTTAATTTAGTAACATTACGGTCGATAGGTAGTTTAAGGATATTGCAGTCCAATATTAGTTTTAAGACATTGCGGTCAAGGTTAAGGACATCATAGTCCGAGGATTTAAGGACTCCACAGTCCGGCATTAGTTTTAAGACATCACGATCAAGATTAAGGACATCATAGTCCGTTGTTAGTTTTAAGACATCCCGGTCAAGGTTAAGGACATCATAGTCCGTTGTTAGTTTTAAGACATCCCGGTCAAGGTTAAGGACATCATAGTCCGTTGTTAGTTTTAAGACATCCCGGTCAAGGTTAAGGACCTCATAGTCCATGAGTTTAAGGACCCCACAGTCCGTATCAATGTGTGGTCATCGGGACCCGTCACCTCTTTGAAGACGTTGAGGAATTACAACGCCAAGTATCAAAGGAGTGAAGAGATGTACCCTTGAACCAGGGTTGATTAAATAGTCTTTGGCCCAATGTGGAACCAAGACCAATTAATTATATTATGAGCCCATTAGCCCAGTTAAGTTTGAATTGAGGACTTATGGCCATCTTGGGCTAAGTCCAATCATGTTTAGAATATTGACCCTCTGTTGGCTCATTGAAGGAGAGGCTTTGCCTCTAGAAACTTAGCCAATTGGGCTAAACCTAGTGTTAAACACTAAAGACCAACAGTGGTTGAACACTGGGATTAAGATTAGCAGGTTAGTGTTTAACACTAAAAGATAATCAGTGTTAAACACTAGCAACGGGGCTTTCAAATTAGTGTTAAACACTAAGCAAATCAGTGTTAAACACTAAGCAAATCAATGTTAAACACTGTAAATAGAGATTCTAAATTAGTGTTTAACACTAAGGCAAATCAGGGTTAAACACTGGAAACAGAGATTTTAATGTAGTGTTAGACACTAAGAAATTTAGTGTTAAACACTGCAAATAGATTTTTTTCAATTAGTTTTAAACACTAAGGCGAATCAGTGTTAAACACTGGATACAGAGGTTTCAATTTAGTGTTAAACACTAAGGCAAGAGGGGTCACGTGGTAGCACGTGAGAGCGCCCTGCTTCTCTTTGTTCTGCCAAAAGTATTGAATACTTTGGAGCATCACGTGCTGTCACGTGATGAGAGTTTAATTGTTTGTCTGTTAGAGCTTCAGCCAAGAGGTCACGTGGTAGCACGTGAGGGCGCCCATAGCTTCTGTTTCTTTTGCTTTTTCTTTGTGTCCTTCAGGGGTCACGTGGGGCACGTGAGGCGTTGCCTCAAAGTTCTTTTATGTGGATCTTTACAGGGGTCACGTGGTAGCACGTGACTCTGGTTCTTTGCATGTTTTAAAGATATGTTCATCTTTTAAGAATTAAATTCTTCATAGGGTTAAACCCTAGCAATAAACTTCAGAGAAATTAAATTCCTATTTTCTTCTGAAGAATTATATTCTTAGATAGGGTTAAACCCTAATTTCTTTTCTGTAGGAATTAAATTCCCCATATATGTAAAGAATTAAATTCTGGCACAGGGTGAAACCCTAATTTCTTCTTCTTCTTTTTTAAGGGAATTAAATTCCTGTGATTTTGAGAGAATTAAGTTCTCAATTAGGGTTCAACCCTGGTTTTGTCTATTTTGAAGGAATTAAATTCCTATAACATAGGGTTAAACCCTAATTTTATCCCAAAGGAATTAAATTCCTATAATTCTGTGAGAATTAAATTCTCAAAAACTCAGTTCCTCCTCTGTGTTTTAGATCTGCATGGCAGGATCCCAACCCAATGAGAATTAAATTCTCAATTCATGGGGAGATGTGCACTTTGCAGATTCTCAACCAGAGAAAGAACTAAGTTCTTCTCTTTATATAAGAGTTAAACTCTTTTGAGAATTAAATTCTCTTTTGAAGCCTCTCTTTTCTTACCTAGGGTTTTTCTTTTTGTAGAGAATCAAATTCTTCCTTCTGAATTTTCAAGATTCCAAGCCTTTCTCTCTCTCTGTATGTATGTCTCTCAAACTCTCTCCTTTGGCTCCTATTTATAGGAGAAGGAAAAAAATCAATCAGTTTTAGTGAATCTTTCATTGAAAGATTTGATTTGTTTATTGAGAGATTTGATTTATATTTATCATTAATCCGGGCCTTTAGATTATCAGGTGAATTTTATTCACCATTGGATTTTAAATCCAAAGATATCTCTTTGTTATTTCGATTAGATTTAGGGGGAAATCTTTCCAAGTCCGAGATTTTTCCATAAATTGGTGATATTTAATCACCTTTAGATTTTTAATCCAACGGTTTCAGATAATTCTTTTCCATTTTGGAAAGATTTGAAAGATCTTTCCTCAGAATTTAATTCTGTTAAAGAACAAGGCTTTTAATGCCAGTCACGTATGGCCACGTGACCGTTGGTCACGTGTAAGCACGTGACCCCTGGAATGGGCTTCTCTTCCTCTGCGCTTTTTTTTCTTGCCGCTGCTTAACCATCACGTGCCAACACGTGACCACTGGTCACGTGTGAGCACGTGATGCCTCCTCTGAATTTTTTCCTGATTTTTAATCAGGGAACAAATGTCCCCACAACGTTGTTCTCACGTATCTGCACGTGAGTGCAACGCTGTCACTTTTTTGACCGTCGGATCTACTTTGGGAGTAGGGTAGATGAAACGTTTTCTATCCCATCCTATAAATGCCCATGTCCTTTCAGAAGAGCATCCACTTTGCTCATCTTCCTTCTTTGAGAACTTTCTTCTTTTTGAGAATTTAATTCTCTTTTTCCAGAGCTTAGTTCTCTGCCTTGAACATTTTCCAGAGTTTAACTCTGTTGAAGGATTCCCTTTTCCTTAGGTAATGCTCTTGGACGAACGAAGAACTTTCATAGAAATCACTATGGGATTTTAAATCCACACCAAGGGTTTTCCCTTGAACAAGAACACGCCTTCTTTTATCTTAGGTTCTTTAAAAAGGAATATCTCTTAATCCTTAAACGACAGATCTCGCTAAGGTTTCTCTGGCCTTCAGGGGGCTAATGATGGCAGTTGTCTTTTTTCCATGGAATTTAATTCCATCTCAGAAATATTTCTGGGAATTTAATTCTCCTTTTCAAAAGGAATTTAATTCCTTTGAAGAACTTAGTTCTTCCCAGAGAACTTCATGGATTTTCCTTGCCCTGAGTTCTCTTTCTCAACCGGGAGGAAGAAGTTTGTAATGAATTTCCATGATCGTTAACTCAGGTATCATGGATGCCTATATGTATGATCTTGACGAAATCATTTCTTACGGGAATATTCGTGCACTGGGCCGTAGTCAGAACCGGGAGTTCACCAACGCTCAGTGTGCTGAGATCATGAGCCGCTTTGACGAGTACAACAATCGGCTACTCCCTTGTCGCTCTTCTCTTCTGAGACTCATCGTGCTGGCGATCTGGGAGGCGCTCCCTCTCTTTTGCACCGGCGTGCCGCTCAGGGCATTGGACGCCGCCGAGGATAAGGTACATTCGGTGTACCTGATGAGCCTAATTTCGAAGAGGAGGCAAGACGACCTCATTGATCTCTTACACCAAGCTTTTCAGCAGTCGGCCATACTTGCTGCCTATCGGAGGGTGGAGGACATTCGTGAGGACCCCGATGCTTGTGACCGCGAGAGAAAACATACTAGGATGGTTCGAAACGCCTGGAGGATCTTGGACAAAGTCACGTTTGAGTTCCTCAATCCATGCCTCGCGTCCGAGGTCTTGCCGTTGTAATCGTTTCCTTTTATTTTGTATGAACTTTTAAAGTATGAATGATAAGTTTCATCGTGCCTTTCTGTGTTTGCATGCCTTTTTTGTAGGATTTTGTCATTTTGGCAATTGTTGCTGTTGATGTGTTTAGCGTGTAAGGCACCATTTCTCTTTTCAGTACACGTCAAGTTTGGTGCTTACGTGCTCCGCACGTGGGATCCCTTTGATGGGGCTGTTTAATTTTTCATGCCATATTCTCTGTAAACAGCATTTAATGCTAAAAAGGAGCCTTAGAAATAGTCACATCTCCTTAATTTCCAATGCCTTCCCTTTTTTGGGCCTTGGGAATAGTTCTATCATGCAATGTTCTCCGCGCGCAGCATTTAATGCTCCTCTTTATAGTCTTGCGGCCATAGCCTATTCCCTCTTCACAGAGAAATATATTATTATTTTGGTGTGATTTATTTTGAGAAACAACTGAGTGCCATGGCCTGCAACCGTCCACATGCTCGTCGACAGCCATGGGAAGTGCCTATCGAGGAGATGATTCCTCGCTTTGCTGCACGATTGGCGGATCCCCTCCTTACCGACGACGAATGTGACTCAGCGGCATATGAACTTTCGATCCGTAGGGGGTCCCCACTCCCAATGGGCTCCCTCTGGCTCCGGATGATTCTTGCTGCTGTTCTTGCCGACATCCCTCCCCACCCGGCGGAGATGACCCTGGCGATGCTTGACGCGGTTGAGGAAAAACTCGAGGGTTTTCACGAGGCGTGCCTGATTACTCAGGCTTTGAAAGATCGCTCAATTCACCTGTTGAGCCAAATAAGAGCTCGGCGGGCTGTTATGTCTGCTTTTGCGGACGAACATGGCGCCAATCGGTGGGGAGCGACTCCTCGCGAGAACCGTCGCTTTGATGTGTTGGAGAAAGCAGAGAGAGAGAGAGATGGAGAATTTTGTTCTTTGTTTTGTTAACCCTTGTGCTACTGATCCTTTGTTTGGTGACCTTTTCCCGTTAGCGTAGTATATTCAAATCAGTGTACTCTTTTTATCATTAGTTTTCACATGCTTTATGTTAAATCTTCATGTATGTTGGGTACTCGTATGTGCGTCTTGCTTGCATAAATGAACTTCATATTTTTCCCATGAGAACTTTCTTTAATTGCGAGTACTATCATCATGTTGCGTGCACATCAGAGCTTTGGGTATCATTTCTTTTCGAATATTCATATAGTTGCGAATGCATGCTCGATAGGATATACATCGGAAATTTTTCTTGTTGCTTCCCATACCAGGTGATGTGCGCGTGCTTTAGATCGACTATCGTCGTCGAATGGAGGCTTGTTTATACAGTCTTGAGCGTACATGTCCTATTTCGGAGGATGCGGCCGCGAAAGCGGGCTTGCGGGGGCTGATAGAGCGGTGCGCGGTGAACATGGTGTCATGCGAGAAGAGGCTCGGCCCCAAATTCTCGGAAAGGGAGTTGGCCTCTAAGGCATTGAGCGAGTTTCAAACCAGCCTTACAGCCAAAGACAATAAAGCATATGAACTCTGGCGGGTACTTCAAGAGTCTATCAGAGAGGTGGTGGCTCTTGATAAAGCTGTCGTGTTCACTCGCAAAAGGGTCGAGGCTCACAAGGTCACTGAGAAAGAGCTCGAAGGCCGGCTTGCCTCGTATCAGGCCCAACAGGCTCAGGCGGAGGCTCGTCTTCTGGCGATCCTGAATCATGAAGCTATGGCCCAACAAAAGCAGGATGAGCTAGCAAAATTGCTAAATCGCCCGCCGGCTTGAAAAACTTGTATCTTTTCCTTTCTTTTTGTACATACTCCTGAATGAGAGTATCTTCCTTTTGTTCTTTCATGAATTTTACTTTGTATTCATTTTGGTTTATGAATAAAGACATATTTTTCTTCTTAATGGTGTGTCTCTTTCTTATTGAATGTGTTCTGCGAACAATTTATCTTAGTCTCTTTGCAGGGCAGCGATGGCTTAGGGTTCAGGGTTAAGATCTGCCTCCTAAGACTTTTGAGCTTTATGAGCCGTGAGGGTCTCTTAACGAGTTTTTCTCCCTACAGGTCGAGAGGATCCAGTAGGTGTAAGTTCTCCTTAAGAATCGTGAGGATTCTTAAGCGGGTTTTCCCTTGGGAGTCGTAAAGATCTCACAAGAGAGTTTTCTTCCCTACAGGTCGTGAGGACCCGCAAGTGCTGGGTGCGGTTGCCCTTATCCGTATTTCACGGGGTCAGGGATTGCTTTGGGATGTTTTCCAGGGTACCGTAGTTTAAAGACATCGCGGTCAAGGTTAAGGACCTCATAGTCCGTAGGTTTAAGGACTCCACAGTCCAAGGTTAGTTTTAAGACATCACGGTCAAGATTAAGGACATCATAGTCCGTGGATTTAAGGACTCCACAGTTCGACGTTAGTTTTAAGACATCACAGTCAAGGTTAAGGACATCATAGTCCATGGATTTAAAGACTCCACAGTCCGATGTTAGTTTTAAGACATCACGATCAAGGTTAAGGACCTTATAGTCCGTGGATTTAAGGACTCCACAATCCGATGTGTGGTTACCGAAACCCGTCACCTCTTTGAAGACGTTGAGGAATTACAACGACAAATATCAAAGGAGTGAAGAGATGTACCCTTGAACCAATGTAAAAACAGTCTAGAATCATGGTGGTTGATTGTTAGTTTTAAGACATTACTGTCGAGGTTAAGGACATCATAGTCCGTGGATTTTAAGGGCTCCACAGTCCGATGTTTGCTCTGGATGCTTCACACGGGTTCACTGCCGTGTTCGGCGAGGACCAGGCTCCGCTCTGGGCGTTTTCTGTAGGGTCAAAGAGTGACGTTATTCACGTTCCACGTGACCAGGAATTTTGCACTAGATGCTTCACACGGGTTCACTGCCGTGTTCGGCGAGGACTAGGCTCCGCTCTGGATGCTTCACACTGGTTCACTGCCGTGCTCTGCGAGGACCAGGATCCGCTCTGGACGTTTTCCATGGGGTCAAAGAGTGAGGTTATCTGCGTTCCACGTGGCCAGGAATTTTGCTCTGGATGCTTCCCACGGGTTCACTGCCGTGTTCTGCGAGGACCAGGCTCCGCTCTGGACGTTTTCCACGGGGTCAAAGAGTGACGTTATCCGCGTTCTACGTGACCAGGAATTTTGCACTAGATACTTCACACGGGTTCACTGCCGTGTTCGGCGAGGACTAGGCTCCGCTCTGGATGCTTCACACGGGTTCACTGCCGTGCTCTGTGAGGACCAGGATCCGCTCTGGACGTTTTCTACGGGGTCAAAGAGTGACGTTATCTGCGTTCCACGTGACCAGGAATTTTGCTCTGGATGCTTCCCATGGGTTCACTGCCGTGTTCTGCGAGGACCAGGCTCCGCTCTGGGCGTTTTCCACGGGGTCAAAGAGTGACGTTATCCGCGTTCCACGTGACCAGGAATTTTGCACTAGATACTTCACACGGGTTCATTGCCGTGCTTGGCGAGGACTAGGCTCCGCTTTGGACGTTTTCCACAGGGTCAAAGAGTGACGTTATCCGCGTTCCACGTGACCAGGAATTTTGCTCTGGATGCTTCATACGGGTTCACTGCCGTGTTCTGTGAGGACCAGGCTCCGCTCTGGGCGTTTTCCACGGGGTCAAAGAGTGACGTTATCCGCGTTCCACATGACCAGGAATTTTGCACTAGATGCTTCACACGGGTTCATTGCCGTGCTTGGCGAGGACTAGGCTCCGCTCTGGACGTTTTCCACGGGGTCAAAGAGTGACGTTATCCGCGTTCAACGTGACCAGGAATTTTGCTCTAGATACTTCACACGGGTTCACTGCCGTATTCTGCGAGGACCAGGCTCCGCTCTGGGCATTTTCCACGGGGTCAAAGAGTGGCGTTATCCGCGTTCCACGTGACCAGGAATTTTGCACTAGATGCTTCACACGGGTTCATTGCCGTGCTTGGCGAGGACTAGGCTCCGCTCTGGACATTTTCCACGGGGTCAAAGAGTGACGTTATCCGCGTTCCACGTGACCAGGAATTTTGCTGATTGTATCCTCATTTCACGGAATGAGGGTTTGACTCTTGGTGATCTGTATATCGCCGAGCCATGGAACTGGCAGTTGCCGCTGTTCCGCTTCGCTTGAAGTTGTGTTCGTTGTTACGAGACGAGTGTTGAGACGATCTCTTGGTCACTTGCGGCCCGTTGAGATTTGGCTTCTTCTTATGATGAAACCTAAGGGAGGAGTATGATTCCTTCTTCGTTTGTGCCCCTGGATCGTATACAAGGATTGATATAGCATCACCTGTAGGGCATAAATTTAATTTTTATTTTATTTCTTTTTCCGCGATGCCCTATCATTTTAGCTTTTATATCGCGAAGGTCGCGATTGCCCCATCATTTCAGCTATTTTTCGCGGTGCCCAATCGTTTCGGCTATTTTATTTTACTCGCTGCTTTTTATTGCGAGTTGCCCAATCATTTCGGCTATTTTTCATGCATACATTTTTACTTGCTGTTTTTTATTGCAAGTTGCCCCATCATTTCGGCTATTTCGTATGCATGTGTGGCTTGCTGGCTTTTCGCTGCAAGCTTGGATTTAGACACCAATTTTGGCATCAGCATCGCTACGACTGGGATATTGCCAGGAGCGAATCATCATTTGCCTCTGTCGATGTCGAACAAAGGTGGCTTAGTAAACAGGGTTAAGGGTCCTGTCGACTAAGGCTTTTGACTTCATGAGCCGTAAGGGTCTCACAAAGGTATTTCTCCCTACAAGTCATGACGATCTCGCAGGTGTGTTTTCTCCTTGGGAATCGTGGGGATTCCTAAGTGAATGTTCTCTTGTAATTCGTAAGGATCTTACGAAGGGTTTTTTCTCCTTATAAGTCGAGATGACTTACAAGGGTTGTTCACCATATGAACATATCCCTAGTCACGGATGGGACTTGGTTAGGGAAATATTTATTCGCGCCCGTGGATTGTATACAAGAGTCAGTATGGGCCGCTTGTTGGGAAATATCGAAATTTGTGGGGGTTGCTTAAGAACAGGTTCAGGTCTCTGTAACTTAAGACTTTCAAGTCTTATGAGCCGTGGTCCCATAAGAGCGTTCTCCTTACGAGTCGTGAGGATCTCGCAAGTGTAATTTCTCCTTAGGAATCGTAAGGATTACTAAGTGTGTTGCTCTCTTATGAGTCGTAAGGATCTCACACGGGTGGTTTCTCCTTACAAGGTCGTGAGGACCCTGCAAGTGTCCTTTAACGAGATTGTGCCCTTTCGGGTTTTCACAAACACTCGCCGGTAGCCCTGCTGTTTTTACTCACGGAGCCCTTTCAGGTTTTCATCCGTGCCCATTTTGCTTATGGACATACCGTTTTTATTTTTTTTTATATCGGCTTTGAGATACTGCAATCCATCGTAGTTTATCGACATCTCGGTCGACAGCCAGTTTTAGGACATAGTGGTCCATTGTTAGTTTAAGGACGTTTCGGTCCGCTGTTAGTTTAAGGACGTTTCGGTCCAATGTTAGTTTAAGGACGTTTCGGTCCGTTGTTGAAGAAGGTCGGTTACTACTTATAGAGTTCGGGCTTAGAAAGATAGCGAGCGGACATAGTCGTCGTCATCTATCATTGACCTAAGCCTTAACCCGTCAAGCATAGTATTTCTTCAGGAAGCGACCGTTTATTGGCCTGAAAGGTCTCTCGCCGTGCATATCCATGAGCAGATACGCTCCACCCTGGTAGACCTTGTCTATGATATATGGGCCTTCATAGTTCGGCTCGAATTTTCCCCACTTGGTGCGATTGGGGATCATAGGTCTTTTGACCACTAGCACGAGTTCGCCTTGGTGGAATGTTCTCGGCCTGGTCAATATTTCATATGAGCGCGTCATCTTTGCTTTGTAAGCCTCCAGATTTTGTTGCGCTATGAGCCGGGTTTCATCAAGGGCGTCAAGCTTCTCAAGCCGAAGGTGGGCATTTTCTTCGTCCGTCGGCTCGTAGTGGACTGCCACTCGTAGAGAAGGTAGCTCTATCTCGAGGGGGAGTACCGCTTCTGTACCGATTACCAATGTGTATGGCGTTGTGTTCGTGGCCGTCTTGAACGTAGTTCGATACGCCCAAAGAGCTTCTTGCAGTCTCTTGTGCCAGTCCTTTTTGTTTCGGGACACCGTCTTCTTCATGATCTTTGTCAAGATTTTGTTGAAAGCCTCGGCCAGACCGTTAGCTCGGAGATTATAAACTGAGGAATATCTCCAGTCTATATTATGCTGTTGTGCAAAGCGACTGATCTTGTGGCTTCTGTAGGCTAGCCCATTATCGGAGATGATCCGTCGCGGAGTTCCAAACCGATAAATGACGTGCGTCTTGAAGAATTGGAGAATATTCTCCATCTTCACTTCCCTTAACGGTACTGCTTCTGCCCATTTGGAGAAGTAATCAGTCGTCGCCAGGATGAAACGATGTCCCCTGGATGATGCCGGTTCGATGGGGCCGACTATGTCAGTTCCCCGCATTTCGAACGGCCAGCTAGCCACTGTTGGATGTAGAGGATTTGGGTGCTGGTGGATGAAGTCCCTATGGATTTGGCATGAGTGGCATTGCTTCGCATATTCGAGGCAGTCCTGGATCATCGTGGGCCAATAGTAGCCCATTCGTTTAATCTTCAACTTCATCTTCGGGCCTGCTTGATGAGAACCGCAGAGTCCGTCGTGAACTTCCTGAACGACTCTTTTCGCTTCGTCGGGTCCCAGGCATCTCAACCACAGAGAATCAAACGACCTCTTGTACAGAGTATCATTGACAAAGGCAAGAGACATGGCTCGTTTTATAAGCTGATGCCTTGAGGACGCATCTTCAGGCGTTCGACGGTGTTTGAAGTAGTCTATGAAGACTTCTCTCCAACCTTCAACCTTCTCTTGGTCATTTATTTGCAGGGCCGTCTGCTCAGTTGCTCCCCTTTCTTCGGGTGATTCCGGATATATTTCTGTTGGGGCAAGCACCCGGCGGCTTTGTACCACGATTCTGACGTCATCGAGGTTCTCATCAGCCAGTTCTTTAGCGAGCTTGGCTAGCACGTCTGCCTTGCTATTTTCCGCACGCGGTATGCTTTCCAGCATGTAGGAGGGGATTTGGGTCAACAATTGCTGTACTCTCTCGCCATACTTCACCAGCTCTGGCTTGCATGTCTGGTAGTCGCCATTCACTTGACTAACGACCAGTTGGGAATCTCCGTATATGAGGAGGTTTTCAATTCCCATGTCGATGGTGATCTCGAGGCCTGCTATCAAAGCTTCGTATTCGGCTTCATTGTTCGTCCCCGGCTCTGTTAAGGAGAAAGCAAAGCGCATTATCCTTCCCTGTAGAGTCACGAAGATAAGGCCTACCCCTGATTTGATTATAGGGGTACTTTGTTTGCGCTTCTTCATGGAAGATGCTCCATCAAAATAAAGCTCCCATCGGGTATCGCTCCCATCGATTGCGTCAAACGCATGTTCGTCTGGCAGTTCGCAATTTAGAGGGGAATCGGCAGGTATCGGATGCTCAGCGAGGAAGTCGGAGATGGCCTGGCCTTTGACTGCTTTAAGAGGTTGATAGATTATCGAGAACTCCATCAAGAGCAAGGCCCATTTAGCGAGTCGACCGGTCAATATGGCCTTCGACATTAAATATTTAAGGGGGTCCACCTTTGATATAAGACGGACTTCATGCGCCAACGCATAGTGCCTGAGCTTTGTTATTGCAAAGATCAGCGCCAGGCAGTGTTTTTCAATGGGGGAATAGTTGCCTTCTGCCCCTAGCAGAACCCGACTCAAGTAATAGAAAGCTCTTTCTTTCCCTTGGTCGTTCTCTTGTGCCCATAATGCGCCTAAGGAACTTTCGAGGGCTGTGGTATAAAAAACAAGAGGCTTTTCCCTGACTGGAGCAGCTAACACCGGCGGGTTCTGCAGGTACTGCTTGATCTCGTCCTGTGCGCCTTGGCATTTGTGATCCCAAACAAAAGGGGTTCCTTTCTTCATCAGGTGACTGTAAGGGCGGCACTTGCCTGAAAGGTTGGCTATAAATCGCCGGATGTACGCGAGCTTCCCTTGGAGAGACCGCAATTGTTTGAGAGTCCTTGGTGGAGGCATTTTCATGATCGCCTTGATCTTTGACGGATCTATCTCGATACCTCGGTGTCGGACGATGAATCCTAGGAATTTGCCCAAGGAAACTCCGAATGCGCACTTGAGAGGGTTCATCTTCAAGTTATATTGCCGAAAGCGTTGAAATACGGTCTTCAGATGCTCTAAATGTTTCTCGTATGATTTGCTCTTAACCATGAGGTCATCGATATAGCATTCAACGATTTCGTGTATAAGGTCATCGAAGATTTTCGTCATGGCCCTTTGATAGGTGGCGCCGGCGTTCTTTAGATCGAAGGGCATCACCTTGTAGCAGAATATACCCAAAGGGGTCCGGAAAGCGGTGTGCTTCTGGTCTTCTGGATGCATCTTTATCTGATTATATCCTGATGAGCCGTCCATGAAAGAGAAAACCTCGTGAGTGGACGTGTTGTCTATCATCAGCTCAGTGACTGGTACTGGGAAATCGTCCTTCGGGCAGGCTTTATTGAGATCCCGAAAGTCTACACATATGCGCACTGTCCCATTCTTCTTCATCACTGGGATGATGTTGGCAATCCAATCGGGGTACTGAACCTCTTGGATGAAACCAGAGTCAATTAGCTTCTTAACCTCGGCATTGATACTCATCTCAAGCTCGAGCCGCATTCTTCTCGGCGCTTGTTTAACTGGCTTGATGTCCGGGTATATTGCCAATTTATGGACAGCTATTTCTGGATCTAGTCCTGGCATTTCAGAATAATTCCATGCGAAGCAATCTCTATGCCGTATAAGCACGTCTTTTAACGCATCCACCCTTTCTTCAGACAGCAGCTCGCTGACGAATGTCGGTCGCGGGTCGTTCGCCGTTCCCAACTCAATTTTCTTGAGGTTATCTGCAGTAGTATGTATGCCATCTTCCAGTTCTTTCGGCACTAGTGGAAATTCTGAGATTACCTCATCGTCATTGTTTTCGAAACACCAAGAAAGGTCATCCATATTCTGAGGCTCTCCTTTTGATATTGTTACCATATGACAAGTACGAACTCGCTTCCAAGACCGATGCAGATCTGGTTCTGCTGTTGTGGCTTTGGGTTCGTGCTTTTGTGGCGGCATTATCCTCCAGCTGCTGGATAGAGCAAACCTGCCTTGCTGGTACTGGTCTTCGATCCAGTTCTTGAAGCTGAAGCAGTCTTCGATAGGATGTCCTATGGCTCGGTGATAAGAGCAGTAGCCCGGATAAGAGACCTCGTTAGCTTGCTCAGGGTGCTTAGACTCCGGCAATGTGATCATTCGATGTTTTAAAGCAAGATCAAGTATCTTCTTCGTCTTGTCTCGAGAAAAGGAGTATGCTCGACTCATCTTCTTCATGAGGGACAAATCCGGACCGCCCAATTCCCGCTTACGTGACTTTCCAGTCCCGCTTTGTCGTTGTCGAATGCCTTTTCTGCTCCTTGACTTATTTCTTCCTCTGCGTCGGGCCTTTTGCACGGCAGGTTGACAGGGAGGAGCATTTTCATCTTTTGCAGCCTGTTGAAGGAGGCGTTGCGTCCTGGCTTTCTCGTAGATGGCCATTTTGCGATTATGGTCGTCCCGAGCTTTTTGACCCGCTTTCCTGATAAGCTTGTCCATTCTTTCTTCAAATGACGGACTCGTCATTTTGATTGCAGGATTTTGTTTTGGTTCGGGGTCAGCGTTTTCTGACAGGGCGTCCTCTTCTTCATCGAAGTTATATATGGCGTAGCTATCGTGGACTCGTTCCCGTTTCCCGGATCTCACATATCCAAGCCCGAGCGTTTCCATTCTCCCGTTGGGCAATTTACGCTGAGTTTCAGGGACATCCCAAATCTTGTTATAGAATCGAGCTTGTCGAATAGTTTGTTTTAAGGGTACTCCTTGGTGCTTCAATAGCCTTTTTAGTCCGTTTGTGTAATATCTGGGCAAACGGATGGGCTGGAGCCTGTCAAGTGTAGAATCCGCGCCGTGCCAGATCTCTTTCTCTACTCTTGTTTCCGTGGACCGGTAGAACAGGATCGCCTTTTCGTCTTTTCGCCTGGGAGGGATATAGAACGTCCGCAGCTCCTCTACACTATAGGTATCGAGGGCATCCAGTTCTTTATAATGTTTAAGCGGCACCATGGCGACTTGCAGACTTTGCTCTTCGTCAGCGGACGTTTGTATTGAAGGCCGAGCAGAGAATACAGTATGGACCTCATCTTCCGCGTCGCTACCAAAGATCAACGTAGGAGCTGATGGTCCTGGCTTGTTGTATTGGGGCGGACCCGAATAAACTATCTCCTCTTCCTCCTCGGTATCACTGCCGAAGACAGGGATGGTGGCGTTAGCTTTGTTCTCCGGTTTGTGATACCTCTCCGTGTCCTCGAAATCCGATAAAAAGTATTTGGCATCTTCATATTTGCGGACTTCGTTTATGGAGAACGGGTTCAGTTCTCCTGTCACGGTATACTCGAGACCATCCCTAAAATATTTCATACACTGATGCTGTGTAGAGGGGATGATGTTGTACTCGTGTAACCATGGTCGGCCGAGCAGAGCATTGTAGCATGTCTTGGCGTCTATGAAGTGGAATTTGATGTCCGTGACGAGAAGCCCAAAGCGTAGCGTCAGTATCACAGATCCAAGAGTTTTTGATGATTGGGAGTCGAATCCGGAGATGGTGATCTTGTCCCGAGCAAGGTGCTGGACGCTCATGCAGATTTCCTTTAACACCTGCACGTTAAGGAGATTAACGGAAGATCCATTGTCGACCAGAATTTTGCCTATCTTTATATCGTGGCAGTACCCTGAGACATTGAGGGGGCGATTGTGTTTGCACGTCCTAAGGAGAAGGTCTTCATTGCCAAAAGTGACATCAGCCGTGTGCACTTCCTCCAATTCATCCTTCATCTTTTCTTCGGCCAGGAAAGATTGGAATTGCTCCGGCTCCTGTAGTGCCTTGATTAACGAATCTCTCGCCTCTTTTGATAGTAAAAGGGCGTCAAGAATGCTAAGCTGTGAGGGTAGCTTCCTCAGATGTGCTAGAACGTTGTAGTCCACCTTACTCTTTTTAGGCGGGTCCTTGGCAGTCAGCTCTTCCATGACTTGGTCATTTAAGGCGATATCCTCGGCGACCTTTTCCTTTCCCTTATCTTTCTATTTGTGGGTCCGAGATTCTTTTCCGGGAGCGTGCGATTGCGCAGCTGAATGTTCTCACAGGCCTCCGGTTCTTCCTCTTTCCCAAAGACGGATTCTTTAAAGAGAGGGCCCAGAGCCATTTCCTCATCAGAGTCGCTCCCAAAAGTGAGAACTTGTGATCCTCCGGCGTTGACTGTGTAACAGTTGCCGGTAGTTCTTTTGTGCCTGTTGGTTGTATCTCTCTGCTCCCGACGAGTTCTGCGTTTCATTCGCTTAAAATGTTGTCGGTGAGCAACATACCCCTGCCACCATATCTTAAAGGCGTCGCACTCCTCAATAGGGTGTGAAATCTTCCGATGATACGAGCAATAATTAGGGTGCCTCTCCGCCCAATCGAGCATGTTTTCATCCGAGGGTGGTAGTTTCATTCCCATTGATATGGCTTTGGCAAACCTTTTCCTTGTCTTGAATATGTTTTTATCCGCATCGGATGTCTTTTGATCTTGCAGGAGTGTTTCGACTCTTTCGTTTAGACGCCTACATTTGGCTCCTTCCGATGCGGCAATATCACGCCCCCGATCGACTATACTTTTCAGACGAATTTCATCCAGAAAAGCGTCGATCATTTCGTCTGTCGGCCACACAAGTTCTGGTTCAGGCTGTGCCCCCAGTTTCTCAGCGCCAGGGGTTTTTTCATCGTCCGTAAATGAGTGGGAGATCACATGACAACTGATCACGTATCCCTCGGATTCATCCGACGCGCTTTCCCTATTATCTTCCTCCTGAAAGACGTGGTTGAGGAACTCTTGGAGTGTGATGGGAGTCCACGCCTTTTGATTGTACTCCTCCAGCGCGTCAATCTGTCTCTGCAAGTCCGTACGCTTGTCGCCAGGCTTCACGGGCTTCTTGGATTTCTTCTTCTTTTTCTTTGAAGATTTTGACGGCTGGGTGTGAGTACTTGGGCCATCACCACCGATCTTTAGAGTTGGGCGTGGTTTCAGCATCCCTTCAATGATCTGGGGTTCCAGCGGGTCCTTCCACCTGATCGCTGGGCATGTTTGAAGATCGTTCAGCATCCTTTTTGTTTTGGCTGATAGCACAACCTCCCATGGGACTTCTTCAATGAAAGAACAGGTTGCCCCCAGTGCGTCTGTCTTCTTAGGAGTGTGCGGTTGTGGCGGGTTCACCTTCCACTTTTCGGACAGCGCAAACTTTCCCTGTAGGTATTGATCTTCAATCCATCCTTTGAAGACGAAGCAATCCTCAATCGGATGGCTTACCGTTTGATGATATGGGCAATAATTGGGGTTATTCACCTCACTGGGTTGCGGCGGTCGCCTTGGGTTTGGCAAGTTGATAAGCCTGTTGCGTACCGCCAGCTCGAATAGCCTCTTCGTTTTATCCCGCGGGAACGAGTAGGGGCACTTCATTTTCTCATTATAATACCGCTGCCTTTCTTCCAGTTGATCCGCTAGCTTTGGGGCACTGGGTTGCTGCTGAGCATTCGCAACGAAAGTTGCCTTCCCTTTACCCTTGTCATTCCGAATTTCTGGCTTCGGGGGAGACGGTCTGTGACCCATCTGATCCATCTGGGCCAGCTTGTCGATCAAAGCCTGGAACATAGTTGGCTTAAAGAACATCATGAACTGTGAGATAGTTGCATGAGGATCTAGGGTACCCACGAACATGCCCACCGCGGGTGCTTCCTCAATGCGTTGTTCGCATTTCGACCACAAGTTTCGCCAGCGTATAGCGTACTGGACCCACGTCTCGCCCGGTTTCACCCTGGCATTAATCAACACCGTTATCGGAGTGCGTTCGCTGGCGCTTGCGAAACGCTGGGTAAACAGCAGCTCCATCTCCGCAAATGTCTTAATAGAGTCGTTTGGGAGCTCGGAGTACCACTCAAATGCTGTATCCGATAAGCTACCGATGAACTGGCGAAGCAACAGTTTATCATCACCGTCGGTGTTGCTGCAAAGGGCCCTGAACTGGGCAACATGCTGGTGGGGATTGCCTGTCCCTTTATACACATGGAATTTCGGTATTGTATAGCCCGGCGGGTACTTGATCTGGTCATACCAGCTCGGATATGGTCGCCCCGTTTTTACGACCTGACCGGCTGCCTCAGTCACCTGATGAACCCGTATCTACTGAGCTATATATTCGTCCAAGTCAGCTTTGGAGATTGTCTCCTCCTTGGCTGTTGACAGAGCCGGTGGAGGATTTGACATTTCTCCCCTGTCGTCTTCAAGGATGATCGGAGAATCTTCAGCAGGAGGATCTTGTTGGATCATCATACCCACCATGTCCTGGAACAGGAGGGCCATTCGCTTTATATTGGCTGCTTGTTCAACCTCCTCTTTATCCTTCTTTTCCAGTATCCTGCGAAAGAATTCCGTGTCAGTTTCTTGCTCCTGGTGTTGATCAGAGGACGCTTCGCGGCCTTCTTTTGGCCCAGCGAGTGCGGCCATCGCGTTCATCATTTCCTGGAGCTTCTGCTGTTGCTCCTGAGCTTTGGTCACTGACCGTGTAAGCGGTCTATGACCCGTAGATGTACGGCTGTCCTCTTTACTAGACGCCATGTATACAGCATGGACTACAATGCCCCCGGACTTAGGGTGTTTGGGCTTGTCGCCTTTGGCATTCGCCGCAGGCGTAGAGATTTTCTCCGGCCTCCTTTTCTTATGGGCCGTTGAAGTTGAGGGGGCCGTTGCAGCGGGCACCCTGGCGGTTGTCGTCCTTTGCTGTTTGTCAGGATGGTTCTTTTCTTCAAGCACCTTCGCCCTTTTCTGCCGGCGAGAGTGATCTTGGTCGATTACGGAATCTTGAACCCTCCGCCAGACCTTGTAAATCTTGGAGGACAGCCGTTGAGGGGGCTTCTCCAGCTTCGTTTCTGTAACCCTCTCCGCAGGTAGGGGAGATCTTTTTAGCGTAGCAGTTGGAGAGTTCTTACGTACCCTTCTAAGTGGTTCAAAGCTGTTCCCAGTTGGAACAGCGGCATTAACTTCCAACACTGGAGCAGGTGGAGTTAACCCTGAGGGGGAGTTGCCCCCGGCCTTCCTTACTCGGCGCCAGTGGCGACGTCGAGCATGACGAGCCGTTGGGACTGGCTTGGCGATAGAGACAGCTTCTTCTTGCCCCCTGTTCGAATGAGGTGCTGTTGGTGTCAGCCTCTTAAAGACTGATGTTGTCCTTTGAGTGGCGATGTTCAATCTGTCAAAGACAGATCCTCGAGCAGGAGCAGGAGCCGGAATAGTCAGCCTTGAAAAGACTGACTCTTTAACAGGAGAAGCCGTCTTGATGACTTCTGGAGCAGGGGTGGCTGTCTTCCTCGGGACGGCCATTTCAGAGTTCATGGGCTTCCTGGTGGGCCCATCAGGGTTCTGGCTCAGCCTGGCAAAGACAGAAGCTGCCGGTTTGATATTGGACGACCCGTTGAAAGGGGCCGTTGTAGCAGTGAGCCGATCGAAAACCGACTTCTTGTTCGCTTCTGGTGCGGGCACTGGCATGGTGAAGCTTGCAGGCGGGAGCATGGTCCCGAAAAACAGACCAGTGGTGGCCTGGGTCACATGTTCTACCGGCATGGCAAGGATGGAGGCCACTTGAGGCCCATAGGCTACACCTCCAGGTGAGGCGGAGCGTTGGTTGCACTTGCATTTTGAGCAGCTCGAGCAGTTGGAGGCCATTGATGCTTGATTTCTGTGCCAGGCAAAAGACCAAATCTTAGTAACTTGAAACCCAAAGGCAACCATTAACAAACCGCGATCCGTTCGCGAAGACGACACACGAAGTGTGGAGTGGAAAGAGGAAAAGGTCCTACCGGGCGTGCCGGAATCTGTTCCCCTCCGAATGGCGGCCGAGACATGGGCTGTCTTGCCTGAAATTCAGGGCAAATGCTAATAGGTTCTATCCGTCCACCTCTCCGAAGATGCCAAGTTGGTTTATGGCACCATGTATCGAAGGTTTAAACGGATGCGTCCGATGTAGCAGACTTCGTCAGATTCCCCCTCGCTTGAGGGGTTTTTGATTGTGGGGACGCTCTTCCCTGCAGGCGCAAGCCACTGCAGTTAATTACGCTACCGCATTACGGTAACAACTTTCTCCTTCTCCATGTGGTCACTTCGTGTCGTGTGTGTTTGTTTTGTGTTTGGTTGCCCGTGGATTGCATAAGGAGACTGAGTTATGTTGTCGCCCATAGGGCGTGGACTAGTCCAAATCCGTATTATCTTAGATTTGGGTTTGGGGGTTTGGGTTTAAGGATACGTTAGCCTCATTTGAGACTAAGATCGACTTAAACGTTTGTTAAGGATACGTTAGTCTAGTTTTAGACTAAGATCGACTTAACGGGATCGTTTAGATCCAACAAAAGAGCAATTAGGGGAGCTCTATTGTTTAGTTTAGTGACATTGCGGTTGATAGGTAGTTTAAGGACATTGCGGTCCAATGTTAGTTTTAAGACATTGCGGTCAAGGTTAAGGACATCATAGTCCGAGGATTTAAAGACTCCACAGTCCGGCATTAGTTTTAAGACATCACGGTCAAGGTTAAGGACATCATAGTCTGTTGTTAGTTTTAAGACATCCCGGTCAAGGTTAAGGACATCATAGTCCGTTGTTAGTTTTAAGACATCCCGGTCAAGGTTAAGGACATCATAGTCCGTTGTTAGTTTTAAGACATCCCGGTCAAGATTAAGGACCTCATAGTCCATGAGTTTAAGGACCCCACAGTCCGTATCAATGTGTGGTCATCGAGACCCTTCACCTCTTTGAAGACGTTGAAGAATTACAATGCCAAGTATCAAAGGAGTGAAAGGATGTACCCTTGAACCAGGGTAGATTAAATAGTCTTTGGCCTAATGTGGAACCAAGACCAATTAATTATATTATAAGCCCATTAGCCCAGTTAAGTTTGAATTGAGGACTTATGGCCATCACAGAAGTAACACAGAATCAGTGTTAAACACTGGATACAGAGGTTTCAATTTAGTGTTAAACACTAAGGCAAGAGGGGTCACGTGGTAGCACGTGAGAGCGCCCTGCTTCTCTTTGTTCTGCCAAAAGTATTGAATACTTTGGAGCATCATGTGCTGTCACGTGATGAGAGTTTAATTGTTTGTCTGTTAGAGCTTCAGCCAAGAGGTCACGTGGTAGCACGTGAGGGCGCCCATAGCTTCTGTTTCTTTTTCTTTTTCTTTGTGTCCTTCAGGGGTCACGTGGGGCACGTGAGGCGTTGCCTCAAAGTTCTTTTATGTGGATCTTTACAGGGGTCACGTGGTAGCACGTGACTCTGGTTCTTTGCATGTTTTAAAGATCTGTTCATCTTTTAAGAATTAAATTCTTCATAGGGTTAAACCCTAGCAATAAACTTCAGAGAAATTAAATTCCTATTTTCTTCTGAAGAATTATATTCTTAGATAGGGTTAAACCCTAATTTCTTTTCTGTAGGAATTAAATTCCCCATATATGTAAAGAATTAAATTCTGGCACAGGGTGAAACCCTAATTTCTTCTTCTTCTTTTTTAAGGGAATTAAATTCCTGTGATTTTGAGAGAATTAAGTTCTCAATTAGGGTTCAACCCTGGTTTTGTCCATTTTGAAGGAATTAAATTCCTATAACATAGGGTTAAACCCTAATTTTATCCCAAAGGAATTAAATTCCTATAATTCTGTGAGAATTAAATTCTCAAAAACTCAGTTCCTCCTCTGTGTTTTAGATCTGCATGGCAGGATCTCAACCCAATGAGAATTAAATTCTCAATTCATGGGGAGATGTGCACTTTGCAGATCCTCAACCAGAGAAAGAACTAAGTTCTTCTCTTTATATAAGAGTTAAACTCTTTTGAGAATTAAATTCTCTTTTGAAGCCTCTCTTTTCTTACCTAGGGTTTTTCTTTTTGTAGAGAATCAAATTCTTCCTTCTGAATTTTCAAGATTCCAAGCCTTTCACTCTCTCTGTATGTATGTCTCTCAAACTCTCTCCTTTGGCTCCTATTTATAGGAGAAGGAAAAAAATCAATCAGTTTTAGTGAATCTTTCATTGAAAGATTTGATTTGTTTATTGAGAGATTTGATTTATATTTATCATTAATCCGGGCCTTTAGATTATCAGGTGAATTTTATTCACCATTGGATTTTAAATCCAAAGATATCTCTTTATTATTTCGATTAGATTTAGGGGGAAATCTTTCCAAGTCCGAGATTTTTCCATAAATTGGTGATATTTAATCACCTTTAGATTTTTAATCCATCGGTTTCAGATAATTCTTTTCCATTTTGGAAAGATTTGAAAGATCTTTCCTCAGAATTTAATTCTGTTAAAGAACAAGGCTTTTAATGCCAGTCACGTATGGCCACGTGACCGTTGGTCACGTGTAAGCACGTGACCCCTGGAATGGGCTTCTCTTCCTCTGCGCTCTTTTTTCTTGCCGCTGCTTAACCATCACGTGCCAACACGTGACCACTGGTCACGTGTGAGCACGTGATGCCTCCTCTGAATCTTTTCCTGATTTTTAATCAGGGAACAGCATGATATAAGCAATATCACAGAAACATCACAGAAGTAACACAGAATGGTGGATAATCCTGGAGCCCCGGGTTTCACTTGAGCCGCAAATGAGACCCGACGTTCCCTGTCGTGTGGATAGCCTGTGCAATGAAAACCTAGACCCCTACGAGCGCGGCAAGTTACCCGCTAAAACCAGAAGTGAGGCAACCCCCTTCAACAACGTGAATGGGCCACCCAGCACTTCACTGAATCCGGTAACTTGAGCACCCCTCTGTGGGTCAACCTATACCCCCTACGAGTGCGGCGAATAGCCCACCAGTTCTAAAGTAAGGTCCCCTCCGTCTCAACGCCATGAGATGCGGACCTGCTGCCTTCTAGAACCCGGCTATTCATGCACTCCACCATGGGGTAATCCTAGTAAAGAAAAGAAAATAATATACAAGGGTGACATCGACCTCAACCCGGTCGTACCCCAAAAGAATAATATACAAATTGGCAGTGACGGCAGTCCACATGACGGACGCTCGCCCCGCAATATCAAATGTACAAATGAAACTACACTGTACTAACATTGCACCTAAGCTATCCACCACGACGATCCAACCACAACACAGCATAACACAGAACATCAACGTGAATGTCACGTTCGCAAACTCGTCTAAACGAACATATAACAGTTAAACGGGTTTACCGATCAAATGACATTCACGGTCGCAGATAGTAATGCAGGTACTGTAAACACACAATTAAAATTTCGATCGACTAAATCTTTCCAAATTGACCCCAAATGTAAAACCAACACTCAGACAAATCTAGGCCAAAACCATATATCACAAAAATCATTTTTCCAGTGAATAGAGTGCCAGAAAAAATTTGGCGACGTATCGCCACAAAAGAGCGGCGGAACCGCCGCCAATAGGCACATTTCGCAACGGTTCCGCGGCCAAATTGTGGAGTTACTGGCTCAAATTTCTTCTGGTGCCTTATAATTGCCTGCACGTATTTTTAAGATGCCTGAAAATATTTTTTGAGCAAGTTTGAAAATCGACAGCGGGCACATCAACATGGAAAAAAGATTCGGAAAATTTGTCGATCGAGATTTTAACTTTGTGCAAACAAGCTAGTAGGGTTAAAGGGTTGGCTCTGATACCATACTGGGTTACGACAGCGCCCCGACCATCAAACCGTGGCCAAATGCGGAATAAAAATTTACTAAACTGGCGCTACCATTACCCGATGCCCGGATCTACCTTAAACCCTAAACTAGCAAGCTTTATAAAGAAGTTAGAATGGTTATACCGAGTTGATCTGTGTCCTTCGGTCTTCATTCCAAGCTCCTAGTGGTTCCTTGATCGAGTTTGGTTGCTAGTCTTCCTCCATCTACGATGATCCACCTGAGGGAAACGGCGCAAGCTTTAACCTCGACAAACGAGGCAACCGACACTCCAAGGTTGCTAGCAATGGAGAGCGGAGGTGTAGGAATGTGTCACTTTAATTTTCTCTCATCTCATATGCTCAATGATCAACCATAGAAGATGAAGAAGGTGAGGAAACAATGGCATGAGCAACTCAAGAATGGCTAAGTGTTGAAGTGTGTAGTGAATGAGAGAGTGAGCTGGTGTAAAAATGACCAAGTCCCCACAAGTATTGTGGCTGTCCTCTCTCTCTCGTTCACTCAAAATATCTCATCTCATTTTTCAAATAAATAATTCCAAGCCATGCCTTGACCCATGCTCGTGCCAACTCACCCTCCACCTCATTTCCTAATTGTTTTTCTAAAAAGAAAATCAATTAATGAGGTGGACATCTTCTAGAAACCACTCCGTATAAATACGGAATACAACCCGGTACATGTATCGAAATACATATACGCGTATTCGTACAAAAATACGAACAGCCAAGAGAGAAAATGAATAGTGAACAATAATACTAGAATACATATATATAAATACACATATATAAATTATTAAATCAAAACCTGATTTAATAATCCGGCTCAATCCTAAGCCGCTAGTATTATCAACCGTCCGATTAAAGTCTGCGCAGTATGTGCACATATTTAATCGGACACATGTATGTACCAACATACCTCATGTACACCATATCGCCTGAACCGTGAAAAACCTCTGTATGGGACTCTAGAGACTCGTCGATACGCTGGCAGTGGGTTTAACCACAGGCACGTCAGCGGAACTAGCTGTACGTAACGACTACCCAGCTATTGAGCGAAAGAGAGGCCGACGAGCAAACTCATCCTGAACCCCTACTGAGCCTGACAGTGACAATATCTGTATAGTCCGGTCTGTTTGTCTAAGAGTATCGCATATCGAGTCTAGGGGGTGGATAAAGTCAAACCCCTAACAACGCGACATTTAGTGTCGGCATGAAACCCATCACCACCAGAGAAACTATCGATTCTGGGTCGGTAGTTCTCGTCCACCATAGCCATGGATTTCTGGTGATGGCCACCCGTGCACAACGCGACATCAACCCCCAAAACCGGGAGAGACGAATCCCCGACGATCCGATCACTGCCTCCATGTGGCTCGGGACTGAACCCAACTAAAACCTGTTTGCACGACTCCTTTGAGCCGTGGTAGGGTAGTAATCAAAGCACAGTGGGAACTCACACGAGACAAATGGCGATCTCAGGTCGACAGACTAATCTGTACACATGTTACCTGGGAACTGCTATCTGACAATAGGTATAATACTAACTAGCACGTTTCCGGCGAGTCCGTCGAGTGTACTCATAACCCAATGAGCACCTGTATACTATCTTAGGTGAACAAACTAACACCAATGGCTTGTGAGACCTGGCCACCGCCCCTCGCCGGGGTCTCGATCATTATACACTAGTCTACACTGGAGTATCGATGCCCAGTCTCGATACTCCCACGACTAGGGACATTTAAGGATGTGCTTATAGACCCCCAGCTCCCACGTATATGATCGCCATCATAATACTGGTAGTCAAGCAAGAATCCTATGGGCTCTATCAACATGTACATGATGATAAAGATAAACCAGATAGTATACTATCATCTTGAGTAAGACTGTTCTACCGGTATAGGTCCTCCCTCAATTATCATAATCACCTGCCTGCGATTACGATAATTGCCTTGAGGGCACTATAGCCAACACCGGTGAGTAGGAGGACATTTACAAGTGGGAACTCGAGCGGATGGCGTATAACACTCCTGACTACCAGAAACTTTATAAAACTCCATATCGGTTTTTAAACAATATTCATGATATTTAGCCATATTTCTATATCATATGCATTACATTGAGCACCATGTCATTCTTACTGTATAACTATACTTGCTAGAATAGATACAATGAATAGAACACAAGCACAATACCAATGATTTCCATGTTGCACAGTTCACAAACTCGTATGCTACAGTATACATCATTAGTACTGGTATGACACGTAGGATTGCTATGTTTAACTATATTACCATGTTTCATGATAGTAGTAGTTACTATTTACCATGTTCCATTAATAGAATGCTATAGTCCGTTTAATTACATGTTATAGTTGCCAAATGTTGCATGAATGAATCATTCTTTGTTGATATCATAGATTGATGTTTCTATAGATTTGAGAAACCGCGGGTATCTTTTATAAAACGGATTATGTTTTCAAAAGTACGGTTTTCTCGTGATATGATGATTTGGCATCCACCATGAGTTTTGATTTTCATGATAAGATATTCGAATCGAGCAAGAGATTAACCGATTTCAGATACATGGTGGACCCGGTACAACTCCGAGGGCCAGGAAGACTGTAGGAAGATACGGGGAGCCTAGCGAGGATGCTCGATACCGGAGATGATATTGGAACGCGGTGAATATCCGGAGGATTCCGATTGTGGATGAGTTGATATCAGGAGAGGACCGATCGGTTAGACGGTGCCTGCGATATCCAGATTTTTATTTGTGTTGATGATGGACACGAGTTTGATGATGATTTAATGATGACGCATATTATTCTTATACAACTTCATTTATATCGCACTTGCATTCATTACTACAAATGCCATATTATATCTTGTGATGTATACTTCTATTCACTGAGTTGGCAACTCACCCTCCGTTGTGCCTTAGCTCCTTACAGGATCGACCGCACGGACGCATAGCAGCGTCGTGGATTCATATTTTGGAGTTCATCGCAGATTTTGCTAGGTGGGTTACACGTATAGTAACCGTCTCTTTTATTGATATTGTATCTTATATCTAGTTTCACTCTATTAGACCACCTGTATTATTTGACTTAGATCGAGTTATGACTTTATGTATATTCTTTTAGGTCGAACTAGGATAGATTCAACTCGTTAGCTTTATTACGCAATTTATTTTATATTTGTTTATGATCCTTCGCCTTCGAGCGTCATATTTAACTGCATGGTTATGATTCCGCCGTTGGGCATTGAGATAGCTCCCAAGTGAGGATGCCTTTATAATGATATGTATATGTACCTGTTTTTATCAAAAAAAAATATAAATGAGGTGCTGTCGAAATTTCAATTAACAAAAACATTTTATCCATATTTCAAAACACTTGACATATGCTTTTAAATAAACAATTTTTGTAAATACATTGTGTTTTATATTAAATACCTTTTGAAAACTTCACCTTCTTTATTGTCACGCCCCGCTTCCCAGTATACGGGCAGAGAACACGACGAGACCGCTACGTATTTACTCTGAAGTAAACACGCTAAGCGTATCTAAGCAATATAAGTAAAATGCACAAGAGACAGTGTCAATGGATATAATTGAACAACAACTTTATTTATTAAACATTCTTTTTACAATACAACTGAAAAGTAAATACATGGAATGGAAAGAAATGCCTAAACAGTGGCATAACAGAAATGGAAAATACAGAATGTACAAGGAATCTAAAGCTCTGGGTCGAAAGCTAGCTGGTCCAAATCCTCGCTGGTAGGCTCGATCTCCAGTGAGTCCGAATCACCTGACGACATTCTAAAGAAGAAGAAAGAGAATGTCGTCAGCGAACAAATCGCTCGGTAAGTCCCAAAGATGGGGGAGAAGTGGAATAGACAGAGAGAGAGTATAACTATTATAATGTTGATTGTTATGTTAACGCTGTTGTTTGTAGCTTGGTACAGAAGAGGCCAGTGTATACGAGAGGAGTCTCACTTTCCCCGAAGTCTAAGGTATAAAGAGCACAAGGAACCGTTCAGCTACGGTACAACGGCAATTGAATTCAGGTTAGGTGTATTATGGTTACAGTCTCTGGTGCTTTGGTTCAGCAGTGCAAGGTCTTACCAATGAGCTGCAAGCTCCTTTTTGCTGTTCAAAAGCAAATCAAACTTATAACTTGTGCTCAGGCTCAAGTATCCCTTTCTGTATTTTTTTAAAAAAAAATTGTACAAAAAGTTTAGGGTTGTTACATTCTACCTTCATTATAAAAATTTCATCCTCGAAATTTGTAAAAGGAAAGTGTAACGGATTCAAGGAAAGTTTGGTGGTATAACTATTGGTAGTGCATGAAAAATGTGTGAAGGAATGAAAGAATGCGAAAGATTTGAAAAGAGTTGAGGAAATTACCAGGGTTACCTTAGTCTACGGCCTCTGTTTCTTCGGCCGCTAGAAGGAAAGCCTGACGCCGTGGTACATTCCTTCTAGCTGGGGGCACATTCCTCTGTGCTTGAGGCATGTTCCTCATTGCTTGTTGGAATTGGCGAGTAGGCTGTGCAGGTGGTGGAGCAGGGAGTGCAAGGCGAGGTGCAGGAGCCTGGATAGTTGACCGCTGTGGGTAGTTGGTGGGTGTGTGAGCTGGGCTGCGTCTATAAGGACAGTTTCCAATTCCGTGATTGGACGCGCCACAAACTAGGCACAAGCCTTTTGCGCGCCTACAGTCCTTCCACAAGTATCCTTCTCTCTTGCAATAGAAGCAAAAATCAGGACTCGATTGGTTATCTGTTACTTCCGGTCTTCTCGATTCAATAGTTAGCCTTGAAGAGACTCCTCCTGCCATCTGATTGGAAGGGCGCTTCACTCCGGCAGATTGAGGTCTGCCCTTTCTCTTTACTACTGTCTCGTATCTTCGGGAAGCCTTTAAAGCCAAATCATGGGTTGGGAAATCCCCTGTAGCTAGAGCAGTTTGGATTTCCGGGTCCAACCCTTGCTGAAATCTTCTAGCTCTGATCTCAGCAGTCGGTATGAGATGGGCCGTAAACCTGTTACGGTCTTGTGTTAGCTGTGTAGTATGTGATATAAAATCGAACATTGATACATATCTTACCTACAGAGCATGGTAAATTCAGCATCATACTCATCTACAGATTTGGTCCATATTGAACCTTGTTGCAGATGGATGAACTGTTGTTCTATATCAAAGCGGGCAGTCTCAGGGAAGTACTTTGCATCGAACATGTCACGGAAAGTCTTCTATTCGATAGGTTGGTCAAGACGGCTTTCTTCCGCCTTCCACCAAACCCGTGCATTGTCAGTGAGCTGCAGCTTTGCAACTTGGACCCAAGCTATCTTTGGCACTTGCGCCGCTGCCAGATCATCTTCAATGCTTTGAGCCCATTCCTCGGATTCTAGAGGGCTCTCCTTTTCTGAGAATTGTTTGGGGTGCAAAGCTCTGAATTGCTTCACCCCAGGTGCTTCTGCCTCTGGTCGGTTCATCAAGATAGCAGTTTGCTGCTGCTGTCCTTCCAGGAGGCTGTGGATTGCCTCAAGTAGAATCGTCTGCTCGTTGATCGGAGCAGCGACGGCAGGTGTGAGTGGTAGTGGTGTGGGAGTGTTGTTGACATTCGTGCTGGTGTTGTTTGGGGAATCCATAACCTTGAAAGAAAAATTTGGGTTAGGACAGATTCAAAGTATATGAAGTGATAAGATTCAAGAAATATGAATTGTAAAGAATGTTTTTAGTTGTTGGTTCTTGTGTTATATTGCTTAGGTTGTCCATGCAGAGCTGAACTGCATGGTAGGGTTCCATACAACTCTGACCTGCATGGGCCACCAACAAAACCTGTCATGCCCCGCTTCCCAGTATACGGGCAGAGGACGAGACGAGGCCGCTACGTATTTACTCTGAAGTAAACACGCTAAGCGTATCTAAGAAATATAAGTAAAATGCACAAGAGGCAGTGTTAATGGATATAATTGAACAGCAGCTTTATTTATTAAACATTCTGTTTATAATACAAATGAAAAGTAAATACATGGAATGGAAAGCAATGCCTAATTAATGGCATAACAGAAATGGAAAATACAGAATGTACAAGGAATCTAAAGCTCTGGGTCGAAAGCTAGCTGGTCCAAATCCTCGCTGGTGGGCTCGATCTCCAGTGAGTCCGAATCACCTGACGACATTCCAAAGAAGAAGAAAAAGAATCTCGTCAGCGAACAAATCACTCGATAAGTCCCAAAGATGGGGGAGAAGTAGAATAGACAGAGAGAGTATAACTATTATAATGTTGATTGTTATGTTAACGCTGTTGTTTGTAACTTGATGCAGAAGAGGCCAGTGTATACGAGAGGAGTCTCACTTTCCCCGGAGACTAAGCTATAAAGAGCACAAGGAACCGTTCAGCCACGGTATAACGGCAATTGAATTCAGGTTAGGTGTATTATGGTTACAGTCTCTGGTGCTTTGGTTCAGCAGTGCAAGGTCTTACCAATGAGCTACAAGCTCCTTCTTGCTGTTCAAAAGCAAATCAAACTTATAACTTGTGCTCAGGCTCAAGTACCCTTTTCTGTATTTTTTTAAAAAAAAATTGTACAGAAAGTTTAGGGTTGTTACATTTATTCTTTAAAAAGGTTTAGATCTTGGTTACTGGCTAACTTGGATCGCGTCGATATCTTTAGACGCCATGCAATCTAAGTGTCGGTCATGTGCCAATTTGGGTCGTGACAGTCAATCTCCACGTACTATTCTTTCAAAGTGATTCTATCCCCTCTATCATCGCCACAATTCATCGATCCCTATTCTCTTTCCCAATGGATTCCTGTTAAGAGCTGGGATCTCCGCTTGTAATGACTAAAGCGTATGCGAGCATGTCTTCGAAACCGTACCTGACTGGTGCCTTATGAGTACGTGTCGATCTCCTTACTGTTATTGCCTATGGGTCCTGTAGGGGTTGGTCCTCACCTTCCGTCTCTATGATCCGTCCGTACATCTCCGCATCAATAGTCTGAAATTGTGCTTCGGTGTTCATAACCTTATGAGCGCTAGATAACTCCACCTCTACCGAATCATTGTCCATTGATGCTCCACCTACCTTCTTATTATCCCTAGCCACGTCTTTCAACATGGATTCCTCATCGAAGATTACATCTCGGCTGGTGAACGCCCTTTTGTTTTCTAGGTCCCATAACTTGTAGCTTTTAACACCAAATTTGAATCCAAGAAAACATGCTTCTTTGACTTTGATTCCAGCTTAGTCCTATCCTTCTGATTCACAAGCAAGTAGACAGGGCACCCAAACACCTATAGAGAACCGTAACTGACTGGTTTTCCTCTCCATACTTCTTCTGTGATCTGAAGATTTATAGCCGTTGATGGAGACATGTTGACCAAATAGCACGCATGACTTATCGTCTCTGCCCAGAAATCCTCCAAAAAAACGGATTGCAACCACATACTTCTGGCTCTCTCTAATAGTGTTCGGTTCATGCACTCCGCTACCCCATTTTGCTCTGGCTGTCCTGGAACAATCCATTGGCTCTGTGTGCCCTGTTCTTTACAATAATCCTGAAATTTCTTCTAGATGTATTCACCTTCATTGTCCGTTCGCAAATACTTCACTGGTCACCCCTTTTGCTTCTCCGTGGCTACTTTCCACTCCTTAAAACTGGCAAACACATCTGATTTGTGTTTGAGGAAGTAGACCTATACCTTCCGTGAGAAGTTGTCAATGAAGGTGACATAATACATGGCATCTTTCTTTGATGCAGTCGACGATGGCCTCCATACGTTTGAATGGATGTAATAGAGAAGTCTTTCGGTCTTGTACACGGCTTGCTTGAAGCTGACCTTATTTTGCTTCTCCGTCATACAAAATTTGTATAAATCTAACTTGCACGAGCTAATATCTTTCGGCAACTCTCTTCTGTGCAACCCATGAATCCCCCTCCCACTCATGTGGCTTAGACGCATAGGCTACAGTTTTGTGGTATCCTCCACTTATTTCTCCGAAGCTACGGCCGCACCACCAGTCACCGTGTTACTGTCCAAACGATATAAGTTTTTCAGTCACTGTCCCTTCATGACTATTAGGGCACCCTTAACAACCTTTAGTACTCCGTCTTGACCAACGAATTTGCATCCTGCCGCATCCAATGCTCCAAGAGAAATCAGGCTATTCTTTAGTTCTGGAACATGACGCACGTTCATAAGCGTTCGCACCATCCCATCAAGTATGCAGACTTTGATATTCCCTATGCCAATGGCCTTGCACGCCACATCATTCTTCATGAGAACATGGCTGCTGTTGTACTCTTTATAGGTGTCGAATGGCTCCTTTTTCAAGCACATATGGTATGAACATCCGGAATCAAGAATTCAAGTATCAGAATCTTCCTTCCCAGTGTGTACGGCGAGTACATCACATTGATCTTCTTCTGCTTCGGTCGCAACACTGGCTTAATCTGAACCCTTTGTGCTGGCACCCTTACTCTTCTTCTTCAACCATTGTTTATATTTCTGACATTGCTTCATCAGATGCCCTGACTGTTTGCAAAAGAAACACAGTCTGCTCTCTTGTCCAGATGATTTGGATTTTCCCCTTATGCTCTTGCTTCCGTCTCTATTCTTCAATCTTCTCTTTTCACCGGTGAACAATCCTGATGACTCCTCCGATGAATTTAATTTCTTCATGATCTCATTGTTGAGAAGTGTCGCTGTATGCTTCTCCATCTTGAGAGACTCTTTCCTATAAATGATCGTTGTTACCAAGTGTTTATACGAATTTGAAAGTGAAGATAGGAGCAATAGCGTTTGGTCCTTCTCCTCTAACTTGACTTCAAGGTATAGAAGATCGCTCACCATCTTATTGAAGCTGTTTAGGTGGTCGTGAATAAGAGTCCTTTCCTTCATGCATAATCCATAAAATTGTTTCTTTAGGTACAGTTTGTTTGATAACGACTTTGTCATATACAAGCTCTCTAGTTTCAACTATAAACTTACAGCAGAAGGCTTCTTCATAACGTTATACATCACGTTATCCGCCAAACAAAGTTCTATCGTGCATTGTGCTTTCAGATCCATCTCTGCCTATGCGTCATCTGTCGTGGTGGTAGGTTTACTACCCCAAGTGCCTTAAACAACCCTTCCTTCACTAGAAGTGCTTTTATCCTTCTCTGCCACATCGAGAAGTTTTGTTTCCCATTAAATTTCTCCATCTCAAATTTTATGCTATTTATCTTGTTATCCGTCATCTTTAATTTCAAAGAAAAACCTCTCTCGGGTCCTTACAAACTATTGTCAATAGAATCACAATTTAAGAAGATGGAGAACAGTCACAAGCGTCGTCACCCACCGTAAACTTAAATTACAAAACTACAGAACGTAGCTCTGATATCAATTGTTGTTACCACAGATCAATCGGCGCAGCGGAAAACCTTACGGATTTATAAATCTAGATCCTTTATTGACGAATAACAAATAACACCATATGCAAACCGCAGAAATAAATAACACAATAGATTGGGAGGAAACGGGAGAATTTTATTAGAATTTGAGAAAGGGAACACCTTACAGAAGATTACAAAAAAACCCATTTTCTTATGATCTCCAACGAGATCTCCTTCTTCTACAAATTCTCTTTATGATCGTTTTGATCCTATATGGAGCCGCCGTTTCATCTACCTTAAATTTTATAATCAAAACTATCCTTTAATGACCGTCTTAATTCCTTATGGTGAACCTTATGATCAAGTCGATATTTTTCCTTGATAAGAGAACCATTCTATTTTACCATAGAATAAACCTTCTCCCGCTTAGATTATGATTAACATAAATCTCTTTTATCCTTATATAATGGAATGCTATCTCTTATTTAAATCTAAATCTAAATCTATACTTAAAAAAGAGATTTATCTATAAAAATATTTTCTATTATCTAAATCTATATTTAAATAAGAGATTTATCTTAATTCTATTTATAATAACTAACTATTTAAATTTAAACTAATTTCAATAGATTCAACCGTAGTGTAAGTATCAACTTTACTGAATTAGCAAAAACAATTTGGACTGCAATAATTGTCCATATCAACAATTACAGGATTGATGAGCTTTCCAAACATTAATAATCTTTCTCTATTAGCCAACTATCATAGCTCCTTTGTAGGAATTTCTGTAGTGCAGCAGCAGTTTTCCTAAATATGGACATACATGAGTTTCTGACTGCTGGAGTTGATGAGCATTATATATGAACAAAAAAGCCTATGGAATTGGCTTGGCCGGTTTAATACAGCTGACATAAACTTTTTTTTAAAGGAATTAAATTAGATAAAATGACATTGTGATAGTAGTGATGTCTAGATTGATAACTGATTACAGAACTTTTTATAAAGCCGTGATCTATGGCCAACGCCGTTCAACTAACGGAAGAATAGGTAATTAGATATATTGGGTTGGAGCCTATATTAAATCATATATAAGAAGACAGTTAATTTGATGCCAAACATGTCCAAATCAATCGAGACAATAATGAAACAGAAAGGGATAGTTCTTATAAAATAAGAAGTATGGAACATTGTAAGAAAAGTACATATATTGTTGGTGTCAGAATATCCTTTAAGGGTAGAGAAAATGCAGGTACAGAGAGGATATATTATTGGTTTTGCTCAGCCTGGCTACGAGAGGCCGAGCCGAACCAACATCACTCCTTCCTTTGCAACTGTGGCGAGCATCTTAAAGTTTCTGCCATTGCATGAAAACCTCGAAGTTAAGTCGAGGGTTCGGAGACATGGGCATCAAAATCATATTTGATTCATTGCACAAAACCTTTTGATATTGATATGCCCTCTTGAGTAATTTGTTAGCATGCGCGCACCGAAAAATACTCAATTTCAACTCTGAATACCAGGTTGTTCTAATTAAAATCTAGATTTTTTATTATGTTGATTTAGAGTATAAGTTGAGTGTTTTTACAAAGGGTGATTTTGGTCGAAAAATAGAGAGGGTGCAAGCGCTAATAAGTCACTTCAGGATGTACAAGCGATATTCATGCTACGCTAAGAAGGGCTAAGAAGGGGTGTTGTGCAATGAATTATTTTATATTTCATCACGTCCCTACATGTCAAAAGTATTTTTGTGAGATGAAATTAGGCTTTCTAATATTGATTTTTTCTAATATCTTGTCTTGACATGCCTATCATCACACCAAAGCTCTAATGTTGTAGTGCACGCTTTGAGAGCATTCGACATCAGCTTCCTTCTTTTGATCGTTGATGTTTCTTAATTTTGAGTTGTGATGGCTATGTATAGACGATAAGTTTCACTTTAGCCTTATTTCACATGATCATTTATTTCTATTTTCCTTGGAAGGCATGCGAGGCGAAGAACTTATTTACTTTTTGTGATTTGATACCATGTTAGTGACAATTTTATGGATAGTTTATGCCCGTAACTGACGGGGCAACACTTTCTATCTGGATCAAATAAAACTTTATAATTATTGGAAATGGAAGTAAAATTTGCTAATTTTAGAGTGTTCTTTTTAAGGGGTTGTATGTAGCCTATGTTTAATTTGGTAGTATAATGCTTCAAAAGAGTATTGATATCTTGGATCTAAAAACTGTTCAAAAAATGCTCAAATTCAATTATATATAAGTTGAACAACTATTTAATTTGACTTTAGAAATTGTTTCTGTTCTTTACGGTTGAATTTGAGCATTTTTAGGGTTTCATTTGATGAGCAAAAAAGGTGTTTTGTGCTATTAACCCAAGAATTTAATATGGTGATCGTTGAGATTAGTTTAATTTTAAATAGTTAGTTATTATAAATAGAATTAAGATAAATCTTTTATTTAAATATATATTTAGATAAGAGAAAATATTCTTATAGATAAATCTCTTATTTAAATATAGATTTAAATTTAGATTTAAATAAGAGATAATATTCCATTAGATAAGGATAAAGGAGATTTATGTTAATCCTAATCTAAGTGGGAGAATGTTTATTCTATGATACAAATAGAAAGGCGCTCTCATCAAGGAAATAAATCGACTTGATCATAAGGTTCAAGGGAGGCAAGATACGACTCCATAAGGGATCAAGACGGTCATTAAGAGATTACTTTTTATCATAAGGTTAAGAGAGATGAGAGACGGCTCCATAATGGATTATAAGAAGAATTTGTAGAAGAAGAAGATCTCGTTGGAGAACATAAGAAGATGGTTTTTTGTAATCTTCTGTAAGTGTTCTTTTTCTCAAATTCTAATAAAGTTCTCCCTTTTCCTCTCCCCAATCTATTGTGTTATTTAATTATTGCGATTTGCATCTAGGTTTTTTGTTATTCGTTTATAAAGAGATCTAGATTTATAGATCCGTAAGGTGTTCTTCCACTGCGCTAGTTCCCAACAACTGGTATCAGAGATACGTTCTATAGTTTTGTAATTTAAGTTTACAGTGCGGTGACGACGCTTATGTCCGCTCTCTATCTTCTTAAATTTTGATTCTATTGATAGTAGTTCGTAAGAATTCGAGAGAAAGGTTTTTTCTTTGGAATTATGGATGACGGATAACAAAGTAAATAGCACAAAATTTGAGGTGGAGAAATTTAACGGGAAATAAAACTTCTCGATGTGGCAGAGAAGGGTAAAAGCACTTTCGGTAAAGGAAGGGATGTTTAAGGCATTTGCGGTAGTAAACCACCACCATGACAGATGACGCATGGGCATAGATAGATCTGAAAGCACAATACACGATAGAACTTTTTTTGGCGGATAACATGATGTATAACGTTATGAAGAAGACTTTTGCGGCAAGTTTGTGGTTGAAACTATAGAGCTTGTACATGACAAATTCATTGTCAAACAAATTGTACCTAAAGAAACAACTTTACGGATTCCACATGAAGGAAGGGACTCTTATTCATGATCATCTAAACAACTTCAATAAGATGGTGAGCGATCTTCTATGCCTTGAAATCAAGTTAGAGGAGAAGGACCAAGCGCTATTGCTCCTATCTTCACTTTCGAATTCGTATGAACACTTGGTAACAACGATCATTTATGGGAAGGAGTATCTCGAGATGGAGGAGCTTACAGCGACACTTCCTAACAATGAGATCATGAAGAAATTAAACCCATCAGAGGAGTTATCGGGGTTGTTCGCAAGTGAAAGGGGAAGATCGAAGAATAAAGACGGAAGCAAGAGCATAAGGGGAAATCTAAATCATTTAGACAAGAGAGCAGACCGTATTTCTTTTGCAAACAGTCAGGGCATCTAATGAAGTAATGTCAGAAATATAAACAGCGGTTGGAGAAGAAGAGTAAGGGTGCCAGCACAAAGGGTTCAAATTAATTTAGTGTTGAGACCGAAGCAGAAGAAGATCCATGTGATGTACTCGCCGTACACACCGGGAAGGAAGATTCTGATGCTTGGATTCTTAATTCTGGATGTTCATACCATATGTGCCTGAAGAAGGAGCCGTTCGACACCTATAAAGAGTACAACGGCAGCAGTGTTCTCATGGGGAACAATGTGACATGTAAGGCCATTGGCATAGAGAACACCAAAGTCCGCATGCTTAATGGGGTGGTGCGAACGCTTATGAATGTGCGTCACGTTCGGGAACTAAAGAAGAACTTGATTTCTTTTGAAGTATTGGATGCGGAAGGATGCAAATTCGTTGTTCAAGACGGAGTACTAAAGATTGCCAAGGGTGCCCTAATGGTCATGAAGGGACAACAACTGAAGAACTTGTATCATTTGGACGACAACACGGTAACTGGTGGTGCAGCCGTAGCTTTGGAGAAATAGGTGGAGAATACCACAAAACTGTAGCATATGCGTCTAGGTCACATGAGAGTAAGGGGGCTTCGTGGGTTGCATAGAAGAGAGTTGCTGAAAGGCATTATCTCGTGCAAGTTAGATTTCTACAAATTTTATATGACGGGAAAGCAACATAAGGTCGGTTTCAAGCAAGCTGTGCACAAGACCGAAGGACTTCTCGATTACATTCATTCAGACGTATGGGAGCCATCGCCGGTTGCATCAAAAGGAGATGCCATGTATTGTGTCACCTTCATTGACAATTTCTCACGGAAGGTATGGGTCTACTTCTTCAAACACAAATCGGATGTGTTTGTCGGTTTTAAGTAATGGAAAGCGGCCGTGGAGAAGCAAAAGGGGAGACCAGTGAAATATTTACGGACAGAAGATGGAGGTGAATACACCTCGAAGGAATTTTAGGATACTGTAAAGAATAGGGCATACAAAGGCAATGGACTGTTCCAGGACAGCCAGAGCAAAATGAGGTAGTGGAGCGCATAAACAGGACACTATTAGAGATAGATAGAAGTATGTAGTTGCAATCCGGTCTTACGGAGGAATTTTGGACAGAGGCGGTGAGTCATGCGTGCTATTTGGTCAACAGGTCTCTATAAAAAGCTATAAATCTTCAGATCCCAGAAGAAATATGGAGAGGAGAGCCAGTTAGTTACGATTCTCTACGAGTGTTTGGGTGCCCTGCCTACTCGCTTGTGAAGCAAAAGGATAAGACCAAACTGGAATCAAAGTCAAAGCGGTGTGTTTTCTTGGAAAAACTTGTGTTAAAGGCTACAAGTTATGGGATCTAAAAAATAAAAGGGCATTCATCAGCCGAGATGTAATCTTCGATGAGTATTCCATGTTGAAAGACATGGCTGGAGATAATAAGGAGGCATGTGGAGCATCAAGGAACAATGATTCGATGGAGGTGGAGTTATCTGGCGTTCATAAGGTTACGGACACCGAATCACAATTATAGCCTAGTGATGCGGAGGTGGATGGGCAGATTACAGAGACAGAAGGTGAGGACCAACCCTAACAGGACCCACAGGCAAATAACAGTAAGGAGATCAACACGTACTCATAAGGCACCGGTCAGGCACGGTTTTGAAACATGCTCTCATACGCTTTAGTCATTAAAAGCGGAGATCCCAGCTCTTATCAGGAGGCTATTGGGTAAGAGGATAGTGATCGATAGATTGTGATAATGACAGAGGAGATGGAGTCGCTTCGAAAGAATAGTACGTGGAGATTGACAGAGCTACCGAAAAGCAAAAAGGTTATTGGCTATAAGTGGGTATTCAGGAAAAAGAAAAATGAGCAATATAAGACACGTTTAGTTACGAAGGGTTTTGCACAGAAAGAGGGGGTTGACTACAACGATATTTTCTCATCGGTAGTCAAGCATACGTCCATTCGAGTGTTGTTGGAGAATGTAACTACTCAAGATTTAGAGTTGGAGCAAATGGACGTGAAAACGGCATTTCTGCATGGGGAGTTGGAAGTGAAGATCTTCATGAAGCAACCTAAAAGATTTATAAAGGCCGGTAAGGAAGATCATGTATGTTAGCTCAAGCGGTCTTTATATGGGTTGAAGCAGTCTCTCAGGCAGTAGTACAAGCGCATCGATTCTTTCATCAGGAAGACTAACTACTCTTGATGTGAGTATGACAGCTGCGTGTACTCGAAGCGGCTTAAAGATGGGTCGTCAATATATCTACTCCTATATGTCGATGACATGTTAATTGCAGTTAAGAGTATGACAGAAATAAAGGCGCTTAAAACTTCATTAAGCGCAGAATTTGACATGAAAAATTTAGGTGAAGCAAAGAAGATTCTTAGGATGTAAATTATTCGAGACAGGAAGGCTGGAAAGCTGTGGCTATCTCAAATCAGATATATTGAGAAGGTGTTGGAAAGATTCATCATGAAGGACTCAAAATAGGTGAGCACCCCCATCGCCGGTCATTTCAAACTATTCTCTAAGGAGTGTCCAAAATTAGCGGAGGAGAAGGAAAATATATCTCGAGTACCATATGCAAGTGCGGTGAGATCGCTGATGTATGCTATAGTATGCACACATTTAAACATATCCTATGCAGTAAGTCAGATTTGCCGGTACATGTCAAATCCAGGAAAGTTTCTTTGGGAAGCTGTAAAGTGGATACTTAGGTATCTAAAAGGCACTAAAGATCTCGATTTATTCTTTCACAAATCAGAAGATAAATCGAGCCATGCAAGGATATGTAGACGCGGATTAAGTTAATGACTTGGACAAGAGAAGATCTCTTATAGGCTATATATATACAGTTGCAGAATTGTCAGGTTTCGGTATCCGCACCGCAGAAGCCGCGGCCGAGACGGAAGCGAAAAAAAAACTTTGCGAGCACCGAACGCCCGTGAAACCCAGGATACGGTCCAATAACGTACCATAGATCGTAGGAGAATTGGCAAGAATTGAATAACTAGCCTATCGATAAACGACTAAACTAGCTAACTAAGAGTGCAAGGGTTGAGAAAATACAACTTTTGTCACGTGTACACCCAATTGTGGAAGACCTTCCAAGCCCGTAGCCGCCGGGATCGCGCTTGAAAATCGACCACCCTCTCCAAAGACGATCCACCAGAGAGAAACCGGAGGAGGCTCTAACCGATGATCCAGACTTTCCAGGTGTGGATGGTCGGTGATGTAGGAATATTTCACTAAATATTTCTTTCTAGAATCCATGCTCAAATGAGAGCAAGAAGAAGAAAGATGTGTGAGAAGAGAATGGCCAAACTCACTTGAAGCACAAAACTTCTCAGATGAAGCATGAGCTCACCAAGAGTGTAATGAATCAACCACCCATGTGGAAAAGAATGGCTATCAATAATATCAACCATGGTTCAATAGTGAACCAAAAAAATGCCCACAAATGATCACTTTAAGCCATACCTCTCTACATTCTCATGCCACCTCACCTCCACCTCATTTTCCCATTTATTTTTCTAAAAAGAAAAACAAATATGAGGCGTCCTTCTTCTAGAAGCATTCCCGTATAAATACGGAATACTTCACCTGGTATATATATCGCTACATATACGTGTATCCGTATAAAAATACGGATAGTACCAAAGAGAGAAAATGAATAGTGAACAATAATACTAATATATATATATATAAATTATTAAATCAAAACCTGATTTAATAATCCGGCTTAATTCTAATCCGGCTAGTATTATCAGCCACCCGATTAAAGTCCATGTATCTCGTACACGTATTTAATCGGACCCCTGCACGTACCAACGTACTGCTCTTACATCTATCGCCTGAACCAGGAAAAACCCTCTGTGTGGGACTCTAAAGACCCGACAATACGCTGGAAGTGGGTTTAACCACAAGCACGTCAGCGGCAATAGCTGTACGTAACGGCTATCAAGGTACTTATCGAAAGGGGGGTCGACAATCAAGTATGTCCTTACCTTACTAAGTCTGAATGTGACAATCTTCGTACAGTCCGGTCTCTTCGTCAAAGAGTGTCGCATATCGAGTCTAGGGGTGGATAACGTCATACTTTTACTGACCCGATAAGTCATGTCTGGGTCAAGCTCATCACCAACAGAGATACTGCCGATCAACTATCAATAATGCTCATCCATCATGGCCACGAATTTCTGGTGATAACCAACTGAACACAGCGCGGCATCGACTCCTAATACTATGAGAGACGAATCTCTGACAGTCGATCACTTCCTCCATGTGGCTCGGGACTGTACCCAACTAAAACTTGTTTGCACGACTCCTTTGAGCCATGGTAGAGTAATAATCAGAGTACAGTGGGAACTCACAAGAGACAAATGACGACTTTAGGTCAAAAAACTAACCTGTACTCATGCCACCTGAGAACTTTCATATGACAATAGAAATAATACCATCTAGAAGTTCTCGGCGAGTCCGTCCAGTATACTCACCTCCAGTGAACACCTGTATACTATCTTAGGTGACACAACACTAATGGCTTGTGAGACCGGCCACCGCCCCTCGTCAGGGTCTAGAAGCGTATACACTAGTCTACTCCGGAATATCAATACCCAGTCTCGATACTCCTACGACTAAGGACATTTAAGGATGTGCTTATGGACAACCCGGCTCCCACATATATGATCGCCATAATAATGCTGGTCATTAAGCAACAATCCTACAGGCTTCATCAACGATGAAGACAAACCAGATAGCATACTATCATCTCAAGTAAGACTGTTATACCTGTATAAGTCCTCCCCCAATTATCATAATCGCCTACTTGCGATCACAATAATTGCATTGAGGGCACTATATCCAACAATCTCCTACTTGCACTTAAGAGAAATTATTACGGTATCGCGTACCCACAGCTCGTGTGCTACCGAATATCCAACTTCTCTACTAATCAGTTTCGCAAACTACGTTTGTAAAACTTAATTTGTTCAAGAAATAGCCTCAGTGAGTGGATCCGCTAAAATGTTCCAACTTCATCTCTCTATATCTCAATTTTGCGAAGATTAACAATCTCCTAAACTGAGCGATACCCCGCCTCAAGAATTTGTCTGGATACTTGATGGGATCAAGTTCATAAATGAACAACTCCATCCAACAAACTTCTTAGGCTGTATCCTCTGTTGAGTTATAACTAGCATCCTGCACTATGATTTTCTCAGTATCCCTATTGGACAATATCCAATACACCGATCCTCAGAAGAGGCTAAACTCAAAACTCTGACAGCATCTCTGTCATCCAGGTCACCTTGGAAGCCTGAACTGATAACCGCCTTCCAGAGAAGGCTGTCGTTATCTTATACCAAGAATATCCTCTTATGTTCTTTATAGCTTCCATTTGTTTCTCCAGGATTAGATTAATATATGCTTATTACAACTAGTGCAAAAGCAATATCTGGTATTGTACAAGACTTTGCATGATTGACTCAATTGCCTAAGCGAATGATATGTCATTCATGCCAGCCCCTCTCCTCATCAGTCTAGAAGATATCGCTTTTACAGAGGGTGACTCCATAACCTACGGGTACACCACAACGCCAGGAGTCGTCCATTCTAAAATACTCTTAGAATGTTGTCCAAGTACCCGATCGGGAAACTTCCCAAATCTAGATCTAAAACCAGAATCCCTGAAACATTATCCATCTGGTTTTGTATAAGATATTGCATGATTGACTCAATTGCCTAAGCAAATGATATGTCATTCATGCCAGTCCCTCTCTTCATCAGTCTAGAAGACATCTCTTTAGAGAGGGTGGCTCCATCACCTGTGGGTACACTACTACGTCAGGGGTCGTCCATTCTAAAATATCTTTTAGAATGTTGTCTAAGTACCCGATTTGGGAAACATCGCAAATCTAGATTTAGTCACCAGAATTCCTGATATACTATCCGTATCTAACATAGAGAAACACTGTGTGACAACCAAACTTTGACCGATTGTAGTATAGGAACATCACTTCCTATATCTCATCCAAATCCAGGACAGTACTCCCTATATTCTTCTTACTAGGTTCTTCTATTTGTTTTGATAAAGTCAATCATCTTGACTGTCACATCAAAACGGATGATCCGTCTCTGCTATCCATGTGGAAAACACTGGGCATCGTCGTCTTAGACAAGAGTGTGACTCGGGAAAGAAAGACAGGTGGCAGTCTACGAATAGACATAAGCAACTTGCACACCTTCCGCTGCTCCTACTGACTACGATAACTCTCTAGCAGAGTCATATACACGTGCACTTCCAAAATCCCATTTGGAAAGACGTTATAGTCACCCACCTGCTAGATATCATAGCCATGAACTGCATAAGCGCTAAATCAATCCATATGGAGTTCAGCGTAGACACTGAAGTAAAAGTCACATCACAATCCATAACAGGTATTTGATGAAAACTTTTTACAACAAGTCTAGCCTTATTAGGTTAGTATCTTTCCACCTGCACAGATCTTGAAAGATCTACTTACTCCTAATGGGTTTTACCTCTTCAGGAGCACCCAGCAAATTCCAAAATCCATGATTTGCTGAAGTGCGTGAAGTCCATCTTGGATATGAAGCATCTGGTCACCTGGAAGTTGCCACTTCCTATGACCTACTGATAACTAGTAGGGTCATCATCACCATGATGCTGACCTCCCTATCACCATCTACGAGAAAACCGAAGTATCTCTCGGGTCTCTGAGGTCGCCTACTAAAATCTACGAAGTGGCTAATGATTTGTCAAGTCCAATTGAATTATTAGGTTCTACTAAATTTTCGGTAACCGTTTGTGGTTTTGGAATCACTTCTAATTCTACCATACTCCCACTAGTTTCTTTTGTAAAAAGATTTCCTTTATAAAAAAATAGCGAGTCAGGAACAATGTAACTATTGATCTTAAAAATAGTAGAAATAAAATCCTAGCAAATGCTTGGGATAATCCACAAACCGCCATTACCGAAACATGCCTCGAGTTTGTCCGGATTCTGCTTTTAAACAGAAACCAGATAACTCCATATCTTAATAACCTCAAGATATGCAACCATTCTATGTTCATATAGAATTAAGATACTAATTAAGATGGAACCAGATTCAAATGTCATGCAACTGTTTCCAGTGTATATTACTTAATGGAAAAGGGCCAATACAGCATTACTTATCATGGAGTGCGTCCACGGATGAGTAACCTGTGAGAGAATCAAGTTCTCGATATTACTATGATGGAATACCTATCATAAGTATCTATATTTTCGATCACTTCGAAGAATCCTGATACTTCCAATGTATGGTTCTCTATTTTATTCTTATACCTATAAACTTCTCAAAATCTTTGATTGCATTACAACGAACGCGTGTCTAAAATTAGAGAACTCATAGGTAATCCTGAATGAAGTAAGAGTACCAACCCTTTGTCCCGAAGAACACTAGACAACATACATTTTCTTGTATAAGTTCCAAGAGTATACTAACTCAAATTCTGTGTTTTGTCAATCGAAAACTGTATCTTGGTTAAGAATGTCTTACACCTTTATTCAATGCACCTTACCTTATCCTCAACTGATAAAGGTAAATTTTTACAATACAATTTTAAAAATGTATATCTCACTTTATAAAATAATGGTACAGATATTTCATTTTAAAATTTGGTGCATAATAATGTTTATTCGAAACCAAATATTTGCCGTCAGGCAAAAACCAGACGATTTAATCCAATATCACCAATTACAATGAATTCCGATATTGAGGATCAAATCGTCCATTTTCCAATATTCTACTCCTACTCATCATCTGTAACACCGTACAGATGTAAGATCCAAAACTGGTAAATACATACCCTGGAGTCAAAATTGAATGGGAAAACAGTTCTCTATTACGAGTACACAGAAATACTGAAACATGAAAATGTTTCATCGGGGGTGGCCAGGTATTCCTATTAATGCATTTTCCATTATCCAGATTCATGACAGTAGTCGCAATTTCGTTTGCTCTCATTTCAATTCCTTTATATGTCTCTAGATCTTACCTTCTGTACACCGTCCTTAAAATAATTGGTTTTCTTCTTTCCCTACCTTTTGGCACCAGCCTAAGGTTTGGAAGAAGACTATCCAATAAGCGTAATAGGTGTTATCATGCCCCGCTTCCTAAAATACGGAATACGAGGGATGACAAGACCAGTCATGCTCCTACGGTCAAGGAAATATCCTGCCATAGTTACACTTCGGCTTCTAGCATTACGTGGTAATCAGTAATCAATACAAAGGTAATGAGAAATGCAGCCACTAATTCTACCAAAACAGATATAAAACTAACCAGGTAGAGATCAAGGGAAAGATAGCGCTGACGTCGCTGATCTAGATGTCCGCAGTATCCTCAAGGTAAGAAAGGTCCTGATCCGAGCTAAGTCCACTTCTCACTCTGAGCATGCATACTCAGGTTGTCAGAGGGACACAATAGCTATATATATATATATATATATATATATATATATATATATATATAATGTGCAATGATGATAAACATGAAGCAGCAAATATAGAACAACGACGCAAGCATGAAATAACCAGTACAGGTAACGATAAAGCATGTGTATCAGATCAGTAATCAATGCAATGTCCAAGTCACTAAAGCTATCAGTCTCTAAGTCTCAATGTCCAGGTCGCTAAACTTATCGTCAGTCCAAATGTGAGCATCAACCACCGCAGGAGTATCCCCAACCCAAGGGTAGGCCCCAGAAGCAAGGGAACACGGGCCCGAATCACGCTCGCTAATAATCAGTAATACCATCCACACAACTCCCGAAATCGCTATATATGCCGGCAGTAGGACTTCTGAGATTCCGTTAATCGAAATCATACTCAAACTACCCCACACCCCATGGTCTACATCAAACACCGACCATGAATCCAAATACTAGTCGCTCCATGACAAGTCTACACGAGAACTGGAGATAAGCTCTCCATCAAGCATGTCTCGACTGGTATCCAAGATAAATGGATAATGTTTGAAGTCTTACCTACGACACTAATATAAGTGCTTCCATAACCATCCCATTCTGGTTATAGTTATACTTATATATGTCCCATAAGCGTCGACAATGCAATAACTATTTGGTTTTGCTGATTGTATACAAGTACGTGTCACTTCACTTATTCATTCACGCTTTTACACTAACGTACTTGCCACGATCCAATCACTAACATTTATCAATTGGTAATGTAACACGGTATTAGGTTATTGATGCAAATGAACACTATTTACAAGAGTATGACAATCATGCACATGATGGGGATATAGTAAATGCACTGCTAAAAACATATAAGCAACCGGTGTCGGTTGGACTAGAAAAATCATATAAAATCACACGTGCATAATTAAGCGAAACGATATGAAAGGAGTAGGCAGTATATTTAATTATCTATACATAAAAATTGGTTCCGAGTCAATCAGGTTTCAGGTTTGCTAGTTATGGTCATTTCATTTTAAGTGTTTACCGTGGGAAATCCAATTTCTGAACTGGAAGTCCGTTTCGTAAGACATTTTACTCTCTGTTGAAAGCATAATTAGGTGATGCTACAGTTAGATAATATTTATATTTATTAGTTATGTTCGCAACGCATTAGATGAATCAATGATATCCACTGTACGCAGTGAGATATACACTGTCTAATGTTGAGATATACATTTTGTTTCTGCATGAAACTGCATAACACAACGACGGTTTAAAAGATGTCATAAATATCAAATGACACTGAAATGCAACAAGGCCAGCACCGTTAGAAATCTAATTCAATTATCTACACTTCTATGTATAGTTCCGCACACTTTTGTGCCTAAACAGGGAGAAACATGCGTTCCAAAACTGGTAAAGGTAAAGATCCTTGCTCTGGACAGCGGTCCAGAGACACGAATCGCCACAGTTTTCGTTGCTATAAATTAATAAAATTCAGAGATCAACTATGGGATATTGTATGTTTATCTGTTGACTTCGATACGAGCCCTAAAACATTAATTTGTGAGTTGTATTCAATTTAATATAGATTTTAGAACGTGGAATGTGCAGTGAATTCCAGATTCGACGTCGCCTTTTGGGGGCATCGTTACATGATATAAACTTCACTATTTGCAACCCAGATTCCTACATGATATTCTTTATCAGCAAATGGATCTATCTATAACCAGTTCTGCCATTTTATCATGAGCTTTTGCCTAGGGTTCGCATCGAACATCTAAGTTAAGTATATGATTAGTGATCAAACGTTCGTTTTCTTTAACTAAACCAATACGGTTTAGTTCTACGATTCCTATATGATGTTATCACTAGGTTTTAGACTCGTATGTCTCTAAACTCAAACGACTATTTGTTACGGAGTATTATGAAAAACATTAAGGAAATGTCCGATGTAAAATAACTATATATGTTAATATGTATATTCTTCACATAGCAAGTAAGCAAGTGAGGACACTTGCCTGACGATGTTCGATGGTCGAGCTGTCGACGACTCCGACAGTGGCAATGAGCGGCGGCAACAGCAACACGGCACAGAGCAGCTGCGGTGACGACAAATGTGTAGGGCTCGGCTAGGAGCTGGAGTTGGGAGCTCGATTCGTCCTTGGTGCTTAGGGACTCGACGGCTAGGAGTCCCGGTGATGGCCCAGACACAGAGAGCTCGGGCGGTGGCTCAGCAGTGGGGGCTCTGCTTGGAGCTGAAGGGAAATGCTCGTGAGCTCAAGCTCGATGAGGGAGATGAGTTAGAGGAGGACTTGAGGCATGGCTATAGTCAAAGGAGGAGGAGACGACGGCAGCGTCGAGAGGAGGTGGCCGGCGATGGAGTTGCGGCGTTGGTGTTGGGTTATGTGGAGCTCGGTTGGTGAGGTGGAAGTGAGGAGGTTTGCAGCAGGGAGGTTGTGGTGGTTATGGGTGGATATTGCGGATGAAGGGAGAGGCAAAGGTGGAGGTGCTCGGTTGGAGACGGTCGGCGACAAGATGAGGTAGTCACAGCGGTTTAGGGGGTGAGCCACCGAGCCTTGGAGGAGGGTGATGGTCGGTGCTCATGGAGGTAGAGAATGAGACAAAAGGGGTAAAGGGAGAGGGAGAGGAAAGTTGTTGAAGAGATCGAGGATAGGATCTCGAGGGGCAGTGGTGTGGGCGAGCGGGTCGTGGGGAGCGGTTGCGAGAAGAGGGGGAGGCATTAGGGTTGCGGCGACGTGGCCTCGTAGGCGGAGCTATTCGGGCGGAGGACCGTTGCGAGGGGGACGAGTCGTGTGGAGGTGGGCACGAGTCTCGTAGGTAGCACGAGGAAGGAGGAGAGGGGATTCGAGCGGGAAATAAAGGAGAGGGAGAAGAAGAAAGGAGTGGGGGGAGTTCGGGTCGGGTCGGGTCGGGTCGGGTTGGGAAAGGTTAGGATTTAGTTAAGGGAGTGGGCCTGGGATTGAAGTGGGTTAGGAAAAATAAGAATTAGGAAAATAAAAGGTTAGGGTTTAATTTGGGGTAAAGGTTAGGAAATTGTAGAAATTATATTTAGAAAAATATAGAAAAATTATGTATGAAAATTTGGAGAAAAATATTAGGAAATTATTTATTAAAATACGGTTACGGTATAGTCGGAACTGGATATTATAGGTGTACTCTCCTAAAACAAGGAGCTCTCGCAATTTGAGAGAAGGTAAAGGGAAAAGACAATCGAATAATTCTATTCAATTTCTTCAGAACCTGTGGCCATCCTCGACTGAAGTAATTTCTTCAAGTTCGTATATAACTATACGATGGCCGTTCCAAGCAATATGGATCATCGTAGTGATACGAAGTGTTCTGATGAAATGCAAAGGGTAAACTAGGAGTGGCAGGGATATATGCGATTTTTTCGCTAATCAAGACAAGCCAAAACCAAAGGTGTAAAAAGGTTCGATCAAATTGGTTCATAAGTTTTTAAGACAAGTCATGAGTCGCTGTACCAGAGAGAGAGAGAAAAGAAATACTCAGCGTGCACTCTATCAAGATTAGATTGGTTATCACTTTGTCTAATCAGGACGACTTCCACTGTATCCTCGAATCCTCCTTCAAACCCTAAAAGGAGAACTGGTCGAGATCATTTACACTTTACAAGTTCGCTAACCGTTCAGCCAAGCCAGTGTTGGTACTCCGAGGGAGGTCCCCCGTGCTTTCGCACGGACCCAATTAATAACTCCGTTTCCACATAGGCGTAACCTCGTTAACACTTTCTAGACACCTAATAGGTTAGCTAATTGTGACGTGAAAAATCTTCTGAGGAGTAATACATACTCATCAGTGGGAATCGAGACCCAACTATCATTATGTAATAACCTGATGGAATCCACTCAAGTTACCACACTCGAGAAAGTAAGCACATGCCTGGCAAGTTTCCCGTATGTTTGAAAATCCCGATATGTCTTTTTTCCCCAACGACTTCATGGTCTTGATAGAGACCAACGTGCCATAAGTCGCTAGTCAAGTTCAACCCGTCATTATCCAAGATTGATCTAGACCCACCCGCACAAGCTCTTAACAGAGACCACTATGCGGCTGTCCTAGATAATCGCATATCCATGCTACAGACAAGTATCACCTAGCTACCATACAACATACATAGCACGAATACTATGAGGTTGTAACGACTCCAATTTCATTGTATAAAAATTTTCAAATTAATGTACAGAATAGAGTTTCAAGCCTGAGCACAAGTTATAAATTAAAATTGTTTAAGAACAGCAAGAAACAACTTGTTACTCATTGGTAAAGGCTTGCACTGCTGTGACACAGCCCCTGTGTTCGAATCCCATCAGCCACATATATTTTTACTGATTTTTATTTTAAACTTTTTGGAAGCCCAAAAGTTTACATGTGCAATACATGTAAAAATGAAAAGTCGGATAAAAAAACATGTGCACAATGATATATGAACCGACCTAGACAAGTGGTAAGAATCCAAGACCCAAACCTATACATGTGGCCGGCGAGATGGCTTATAGGGCCGGCGGCGCCGGGCCCCCCATTAGGAATGCTCCCATGTTCTGAATCCCGGTCCTTTGGCCTACCCCCACTACTCCCATGCTGTTTGATTTTCCTGTAAATTAACAGAGAGATTAAAATCACCATTAATCCAAGTTTAAATGTATTTTTAATTCTCTTTTCAATTCTCAAAACCCTAATTCTACCCTATAAATACAACCCCATACCCTAGCCCTCTTCATTCTGAAATCTTTTTTTAAAATTCTCAAAATTTTACAAGTCAAAGAAGAGTACATGTTGAGTTAGCACTAGGTCAATTTCCGGCGACGATTCGAGACGATTCAAGCGACTCCGCGACTCCACAAAGCCATCGAACGTTCCCTCAACCTCACCTCTGTTATATAAACTAGTAAGTTCCTTCTCTTTTCTTCTTTTCACATCTCAAAACTTCTTCTTTTCAATGATATCGGTAAGTGGAGTTATACCGACATTCATTTCTAAAACTTTTTAAAATAACAACTTTTCTTAAGAACTAATTATCTAAATCATTATACTATGTTTGTTAAATATTAAACAATAATTATAAACAAGTTTCATTTCAAAACTCCATATAAAACAACTTTTTGTACACTTTTACGTTTAAATACCATAAAATTACATATGACATCTTTTATCATTTTTACTTGTATTACCTTTAGAAAATCTCACGAGGTAATGACCTACCTCTTACAACACGCATCATGACTTAGCACGATTAGCTTTTAACAATAAATATTTTGGGACACATACGATTTTTTTACATTAAAATAGCATAAACTATTAAAACCCGTATTCATTAAATTGTATTATTTAAATTCCTTGCAATTATACCTCTACAACCCATTTTGAGAAAACCGATTCGGTTGGTGCGGGTTATCGCACATCCATCGGACAAGTAGGGCAAGATGCAAACTTCCTCACGGAGCATACGATCTCGATGGAATTTTTAATGCAGTTTTTAAGAAAAACATGATTTTCTATTTAATAATTATATATAAATATTATCAAACCATCTATTTTAAATATATAATAAATTCCATGTTTTTTCTAAACAAAAGAAAAGAATTACAAGTTTCATGAAAATACCATCAAGAATCCATACAAGTCAACTTTACAATAAAATACCATGTATTATTCAAGCTAGGTATTTATTCACTAAAATGCCTCACCTTTAAAAATTACATCCAGGAAAATCCTAAATATGATAAATAAATACTTGATGTTTAATTTGAAAGTATACTAAAAATATTTTTCATAAAACCCCCTCAGGTTATATTAATTTATATTAAGGACCCTAGTAAATATAGGTTTAAGCGGGACCAATTCTCTTGAGCCTCAGAGAGCCGGAAAAAGTGGGTGCTTGCCTATTTAAGGTAGAAAACTAAAACAGGGTTATCAATAGTAATTAGCTTGGAAAAAGTCACAAATCCTGCCGTCCATATGCAGCAGTTACCGATAACTCCTAAACCTAATTCAGGATCCAATTCTGTTTAAGTGTCTGACTCAATCTGAGTCTCAGTCTAATCCGAATATAATCTAAATATGAACACAATCCAATCTTAACTCCAATACAACATGAATCCAATCTATACTTGAACTTGAACATGAATACCAGAACTATATCAGAACAAAATCAACATGACTTGAATTGACCGAACCATGGATATATCTTGACTTGACTACATGACTATCCGTTTACATCCTTATCCGTTTACATGAAAAATTTATACCATGGTCTCGGCAAATCTTATATCTATAAAACAACACAATATACATTTACGGGGTTTTTACGGGGTAGATTGATACGGAATGTATTAGAAGTGAAATGAGACGGTCACTATAATACACCTAACCTGAATATCTGTTGCCGTTGTTCCATGGGTTTTGACGGAGCCTTGTACTCCATATGCCTTAGTCCATGGAGCAAGTTAGACTCCTCTCATATACACTGATATATTCTGTACCAAGATACAAACAACTACGTTAGCATAACTAACATTTTCTTTATCAGTTCTATGCACTCTACTTGTCTATTTCTATCCTATCTCTTAGGACTTGCTGAGCGCTAATTCGCTGACGACATTCATATTTCTTATTTCTTTGGAATGTTGTCAGGAGGACCCGACTCTCGGAAGATCGAGCCCAGCCAGGACGATTTGGAGCACTTTACTAAGGATTCAGAGTTTTAGTTCACTTGTACTTACTTTACTTTCAGTTCACTTGCCATTGTTTAGGCATCAATTTTCAGTATTGTATTTACTTTCCAGTTGTATGTAAAGAATGTTTAATCAATAAAAAGTTGCTGTTTATTTATATATCTTGTCATTTCTTGTGTATATTTATTATATTGCTTATTTACGCTTAACGTGTTTACTTCTGAGTAAATACGTCGTGGGCCTCGCCATGTCTACTTCCCCGTATACTGAGAAGTGGGGCATGACGGGTTTTGGTAACGGCTCATGCAGGTCAGTTCTGCATGGAACCCTACCATGCAAGTAAATTCTGCATGGAAAACCAAGCAATATATATCACACGAATTATAAGAATCATCAACTAAATATTCTTTACATTTTATATTCTTTGAATCTATCCTAACCCTATTTTTCTTTCAAAGGTTATAGATTCTCCCAACAATACGAGCACGAACATCAACGGCAACACCCCACCACCACCACCTTTTCCACTTACACCTACCATAGCTGCTCCTATCAATAAGCAGACGGTATTGCTTGAGGCAATCAAGAACCACTTGGAGGGACAGCAGCAGCAGACTGCTATCCTATTGCACCGCCTAGAAGCTGAGGCACCCGGTGTGAAACAATTCCGGGCACTGCACCCTAAACAATTCTCTGGGAAAGAGAGCCCTTTGGAGGCAGAGAAATGAGCTCAGTCGATTGAGAACGATCTGGCACCAGCACAAGTGCCAGATATTGCTTGGGTAAGAGTTGCGAAGCTACAACTAACTGACAATGCCAGAGTATGGTGGAAGGCTGAAGAAAGCCGACTTACCCAGCCAATCGAATGGAAGACTTTTCGCGATATGTTCGACGCGAAATATTTTCCCGAGACTGCCCGTTTTGACATGGAGCAACAATTCATCCACCTGTAACAAAGCTCCATATGGAGTAAATCCGTGGATGAGTATGAAGCTGAATTCACCATGCCGAGCAGGTAAAAGATGTCTCAAATATTCAGGTTTTCTAATATCATATATTACACAGCTAACATAAGACCGTAACAGGTTCGCGGCACATCTCATACCGACTGCTGAGATCAGGGCCAGACAATTTCAGCAAGGGTTGAACTAAGAGATCCAAGCTGCTCTAGCTATAGGGGATTTACCAACTCATGACCTAGCTTTGAAGGCAGCCCGTAGATATGAGGCAGTAGTGAAGAAGAAGAGTAGACCTCAATCTGCCGGTGTGAAGCATACTGGTACTCAGATAGCAGGAGGAGCCTCTTCCAGGCCACCGTTTATACCCAGGAGACCGGGAGTACCTTTTAACCGGCCCAGTCCAGATTTCTGCTTCTATTGCAAAAGGAATGGACACCTGGCGAAGGATTGCAGGCGTGCTAATCGCCTATGCTTAGTCTGCGGCTCATCCACTCATGACATTGGTGCATGTCCTCGTAGACTCAATCCAAACCTAGCTCACAGACCAGCCATCACTTATCCACAACGACCAGCTATTCAGGCACATGCTCCTCGACTTGCTCTCCTAACTCCACCTCCTCGTGGACCTACTGCACCTCCTTCTCATAAGTTCCATAAGCACAAAGGAATCTACCTCAGGGACAGAGGAACGGACAGGGGAATGCGCCTCCAGCAAGGAGGAATGTACCTAAGCGACAGGCTTTCACAATGACTGTGGAAGAAGCTGAAGCCACTGGCTAAGTCATCACTGGTAACTTTCCATCTTTCAAAGCTGTTCAATACTTGTTTACATCCATATATTCTTTTTCATACCTAAACATATCCCACATAATTTAGGTACAATCTTAGTAGCATCACTTCCTGCACTAGCACTCTTCGATACTGGAGCATCGCATTGCTTTATGTCGTAACGGTTCATCCGAACTCATGCGATTCTAGTCAAACCACTCGTATTCAGCTGGAATGTCAGTTCAGAGAATGGCGTTCTAAAGGTGACTTTAAGATACGACCTGTGTCCGGTGGTCATCTGCAGCAGAGAATTTTATGCTGACTTCAAGATGCTGGACATACCGAACTTCGACGTAGTTTTAGGTATGGATTGGCTAAGAACTTTCTACACTACCATCGACCGTCGTCAAAGGAGGGTAATGTTCAAGATTCCAGATCATCCGGTCTTTTATTTCATGAGTGGAGACCGTACACTAGAGCCTATCATCTATAAAGCTAAACCGAAGAAAGCAGTAGTTGCTACATTACAAGCTAAAGAAGATAAGCCAGAGGTAGTTCGAGAGTTCAAAGACGTATTTCCTGAAGACATCTCAGGTTTACCTCCCGATCGAGCTCTTGAATTCGGTATTGACTTAGTACCTGGTGCACAACCGGTGATCAAAGCACCATATCGTTTAAGTCCTGAAGGATTGAAGAAGATCCGTACTCAATTGGATGAACTTTTGAAGAAAGGATGGATTCGTCCCAGTACCTCAAGTTGGGGATCTCCAGTTCTGCTTGTGAAGAAGAAGGAAGGTTCATACAGAATGTGCATAGACTACCGAGCTCTGAACGAAGTCACGATAAAGAACAAGTATCCACTACCGCGCATCGACGATCTATTCGATCAGCTAAGTAGGTCTTGCGTTTTCTCAAAACTAGATCTTCGTTCGGGTTATCATTAGGTGAAGGTCAAAGAGTCTGATATTTCGAAGACGGCATTCAGGACTCGCTATAGTCATTATGAGTTTCTCGTGATGCCATTTGGAGTGACCAATGCACCGGCCATATTCATGAATCTAATGAACCAAGTGTTCCGAGAATACCTAGATAGGTTTGTTGTTATTTTCATCGACGACATCCTGGTGTATTTGAAGAGTCGGAAAGGACACGCTGATCATTTGAGGATTGTCCTGGAGACTTTACGACAACATCAATTCTATGCTAAGTACAGTAAGTGCGAATTTTGGCTAGATCAAGTCGGATTTCTAGGACATATCGTTTTAGGTGAAGAAATCTCTGTGGATCAAGCTAAAGTATCAGCAGTAAGTGAATGGCCGACACTAAAGATAGTGAAGGACATTCGAAGTTTCTTAGGTTTAGCAGGATACTACTGAAGATTCATAGAAGGCTTTTCGAAGATTGCAACACCCCTGACCAAGCTCACACGTAAAGATGAAGCATTCGTGTGGTTAGAAGCATATGAACAAGATTTTATAGAACTCAAGTTAAGATTGACATCAGCACCTATTCTAGTAACACCGGACCAATCTGGAGGTTTCGTTGTGCATTGCGATGCATCTGGTAAGAGATTAGGATGTGTTCTACACCGGCACGGTAAAGTTGTAGCTTATGCATCAAGATAGCTGAAGATTCATGAGCGCAATTATCCAACACATGATTTGGAGTGGGCGGCCGTTATCTTTGTACTTAAGATTTGACGCCATTATCTACTTGGAGAACAATTGGACATTTACACGGACCATAAGATTTTGAACTATGTGTTTACTCAGAAGGAATTGAACATGCGACAAAGAAGATGGTTATAACTTACGGCGGACTTCGACATCAACCTACAATATCATCCAGGAAAGGTGAATGTAGTTCCTGATGCACTTAGTCGCCAGCCTCTATTAATGAATCTCACTGCACAATGGAAGCTTCAACAAGAATTACACAAGATGGAGATAGAAGTGGTTATGCCAGGTAATACTTCAAAGTTGATGAACTTACAAGTTCAGTCTACTATTGTTAATCAGATCAAAGAGGCTCAAGCAAGTGATGACAAGTTGCAAAATATCAGAGAACAAGTAAAAAGAGGACTTAGAACAGACTTCATCATCCATGAAAACGGATTTTTGAGATATGGAAGCAAATTGTGTGTACCATAAGGTCCTATTCGGGAAGGGTTGATGAAAGAAGTTCACAGCTCCCCATACTCAGTACACCATGGTGGTACAAAGATGTATAAAGATCTACGTCAATATTACTGGTGGCATGGCATGAAGCGTGAAGTAGCCAGAAGCGTAGCCAAATGTTTGGTGTGTCAGCAAGTAAAAGCTAAATATCACCAGACCGCTGGTTTACTTCAACCGTTACCTATTCCAGAATGGAAATGGCAACACATCACCATGGACTTCATGACTACACTTTCTCGTAGCACAAAGGTAACGATACGGTATGGGTTATTATGGATCGACTCACAAAGTCGGCTCACTTCATCCCATTTCGAGTTGGCCAATCTACCAAGATGCTCGCAAAGAAGTACATGGAAGTAAATCTGAATCTAAGTAAGATTTAACTCTTCATAGTGTACTATTTCTGATATCTATGAACTCATGCAGGAGATCGTGAGATTATATGGAGTACCGGTTTGCATTGTCTCCGATCGTAACACCAGATTCCGATCGCAGTTTTGGCAGAGTCTGCAAGTTAGCCTGGGAACGAGTCTGAACTTCAGCACAACTTATCATCTACAAACAGATGGTCAGTCTGAGTGAACGATTCAGATCCTTGAAGATATGATAAAAGCGTGTATGTTAGACTTCGGAGGATCGTGGGAAGATCACCTGCATCTTGTGAAGTTTTCATACAACAACAGCTACCAGGCGAGTATTGGAATGGCACCTTTTGCAGCTCTCTATGGAAGGAAGTGTTCACCAATAAGTTGGGACGACATCGGAGATAGAGAACTCTTTGGACCTGAGATGATCATGGCAACTGTGGATGTAGTTCGCACAATCAGGGAAATAATGCACATAGCTCAAGATCGACAGAACCATTGGGCTGATACAAAGCGCCGACACCTGGAGTTCCAGCCGGCAGATCATGTGTTCTTAAAGATCTCTCTAATTCGTGGAGTAATTCACTTTGGAAAGAGGGGTAAGCTCAGTCCGAGATTTATTGGACCGTTCGACATACTCGAATGAGTCGGAGAAGTGGCTTATCGTTTGGCACTTCCACCCTCATCGGAAGGAGTGCACAACGTATTCCACATATCCCAGTTTCGAAGATATGTGAACGACCCCAGCCACATTCTTGATCACTCCGAGCTCACTGTACAGATGGATCTATCTTGTGAGCAGCAACCCGTTGAAATCCTGGACAGAAAGGTAAAGTCACTTAGGAAAAAGAAAGTAAACTTGTTCCGAGTGATGTGAAGAAAAGATTCACCAGGAGAATCAATATGGGGACGCGAGGACGGCATGCGCGCAAGATACCCTTATTTGTTTGTAAACTAATTCTCAAATAATTGTAAATTTTGAGAACAAAATTTTTATAAGGAGGGTAGAATGTAACGACTTTCAATTTCATTGTACAAAAATTTTCAAATTAATGTACAGAATAGAGTTTCAAGCCGGAGCACAAGTTATAAATTAAAATTGTTTAAGAACAGCAAGAAATAGCTTGTAGCTCATTGGTAAAGCCTTACACTGCTGTGACATAACCCATGTGTTTGAATACCATCAGCCACATGTATTTTTACTGATTTTTATTTTAAACTTTTTGGAAGCCCAAAAGTTTACACGTGCAATACACGTAAAAATAAAAAGTCAGATAAAACAAACATGTGCACAATGATATATGAACCGATCTAGACATGTGGCAAGAATCTAAGACCCAAACCCATACAGGTGGCCGGCAAGATGGCCTATAGGGCCGACGGCGCCGGGCCCGTCCGTTGGGAATGTTCCTATGTTCTGAACCCCAGTCCTTTGGCCTACCCCCACTACTCCTATGCTGTTTGATTTCCCTGTAAATTAACAGAGAGATTAAAATCACCATTAATCCAAGTTTAAATGCATTTTTAATTCTCTTTTCAATTCTCAAAACCCTAATTGTACCCTATAAATACAACTCCACACCCTAGCTCTCTTCATTCTGAAATCTTTTATTAAAATTCTCAAAATTTTCCAAGTCAAAGAAGAGTACAAGTTAAGTTAGTATTAGGTCAATTTCCGGCGACGATTCGAGACGATTCCAGCGACCCCGAGACTCCACGAAGACATCAAACGTTCCCTCAACCTTCCCTCTATTCTCTAAACTAGTAAATTCCCTCTCTTTTCTTCTTTTCACACTTCAAAACTTTTTCTTTTCAATGATGTCGGTAAGTGGAGTTATACCGACATTCATTTCTAAAACTTTTTAGAATAACAACTTTTCTTAAGAACTAATTATCTAAATCATTATACTTTATTTGTTAAACATTAAACAATAATAATAAACAAGTTTCATTTCAAAACTCCATATAAAACAACTTTTATTACACTTTTACGTTTAAATATCATAAAGTTACATATGACATCTTTTATTTTTTTTGCTTGTATTACCTTTAGAAAATCTCACGAGGTAATGACCTACCTCTCACAACACGCATCATGACATAGCACGATTAGCTTTTAACAATATATATTTTGGGACAAATACGATTTTTTTACATTAAAATAGTATAAACTATTAAAAACCGTATTCTTTAAATTGTATTATTTAAATTCCTTACAATTATGCCTCTACAACCCATTTTGGGGAAACCGATTCGGTTGATGCGGGTTATCGCACATCCATCGGACTAGTAGGGCTAGATGCAAACCTTATCACGGAGCATACGATCTTGATGAAATTTTTAATGCAATTTTTAAGAAAAACGTGATTTTCTATTTAATAAATAAATTTTATTTTTAATAATTATATATAAATATTATCAAACCATCTATTTTAAATATATAATAAATTCTATGTTTTTTCTAAACAAAAGAAAAGAATTACAAGTTTCATGAAAATACTATCAAGAATCAATACAAGTCAACTTTACACTAAAATACCATATATTATTCAAGCTATATATTTATTCACTAGAATACCTCACTTTTAAAAATTACATCCATGAAAATTCTAAATACGATAAATAAATACTTAAGGTTTAATTTGAAAGTATACTAAAAATATTTTTCATAAACCCCCCTCAAGTTATATTAATTTACATTAAGGACCCTAATAAATATAGGTTTAAGCGGAACCAATTCTCTTGAGCCCCAGGAAGCCGGAGAAAGTGGGTGCTTTCCTATTTAAGGTAAAAAACTAAAACGGGGTTATCAATGGTAATTGGCTTGGAAAAAGTCATAAATCCTGCCGTCCATGTGCAGCAGTTACCGATAACTCCTAAACCTAATTCAGGATCCAATTCTGTTTAAGTGTCTGTCTCAATCTGAGTCTCAGTCTAATCCGAATATAATCTAAACATGAAAACAATCCAATCTTAACTCCAATACAACATGAATTCAATCTATACTTGAACTTGAACATGAATACCAAAACTATACCAGAACAAAATCAACATGATTTGAATTGACCGAACCATGGATATATCTTGACTTGACTACATGACTATCCGTTTACATCCTTATCTATTTACATGAACAATTTATATCATGGTCTCGGCAAGTCTTACATCTATAAAAAACACAATATACATTTACGGGGTTTTTAAGAGGTAGATTGGTACGAAATGTATTAGAAGTTAAATGAGACGGTCACTATAATACACCTAATCTGAATATCCGTTGCCGTTGTCCCGTGGATTTTGACAGGTCCTTGTACTCCATATGCCTTAGTCCACGGAGCAAGTTGGACTCCTCTCATATACACTGATCTATTCTGTACCAAGCTACAAATAACTACGTTAGCATAACTAACATTTTCTTTATCGGTTCTATTCACTCTATTTGTCTATTTCTATTCTATCTCTTGAAACTTACTGAGCGCTATTTCGCTGACGACATTCCTATTTCTTTTTTCTTCGGAATGTTGTCAGGAGGACCCGACTTTTAGGAGATCGACCCCAGCTAGGACGATTTGGAGCACTTTACTGAGAATTCGGAATTTTAGTTCACTTGTACTTACTTTACTTTCAGTTCACTTGCCATTGTTTAGGTATCGCTTTCCAGCATTGTATTTACTTTCCAGTTGTATGTAAAGAATGTTTAATCAATAAAAAGTTGCTGTTTATTTATATCTCTTGTCATTTCTTGTGTATATTTATTATATTGCTTATTTACGCTTTACGTGTTTACTTCTGAGTAAATACATCGCGGGCCTCGCCACGTCTACTTCCTCGTATACTGGAAAGCGGGACATGACAGACGTACTTATACGAAGAGCTACGACTGGTTTTTGGCTAAAAACCTTTAAGTAATGCACTTGATATCGTTGAAGGAACTCGAGTGGTTTTGAAATGGAGTGGTTTAAGCTCCGCATTTTAAAACTAGTAACATAAACTTTTGCTTAAGAGCGAACTCCCAATGAAAGGATCAAGGCTCTTCCCTCATAGAATGAGGTGCGGGATAATCCTAACCGAATACCTCTATGCAAAGCAAAAGAATATGACTATGCGTTTTGAAAAAACCAAGTAGTTTTAAAATTGATTCCGATAACAACATTTAGGTTTATTTTCCTTGTATTATATCGATAATGTGTTCCCATCATTATAAGTTTCCAAGGCACAAAAGAATCAACCAAAATAACATACTTTTTATATGCCATTCTATTCTCTACGGGGCCCCGTCATGCACCGTTAGGTTACTTAACTAACGGCAGAGTGGGGGCAGGACTAGCACGGATGCAAAACATATAGAAGTATCTACTATATATATATATATATATATATATATATCAATCAATATCGCAGGCAGATAAAGATCATCACAAGCATGCGAACAACAATATGGAATAGCGGATAATTTAGGAGCCCCGCGTTTCATTTGAGCCATAAATGAGAAACGACGTTCTCCTGTCGTGTGGATAGCCAGTGCAATGAATATCCTAGACCCCTACGAATGAGGCAAGTTACAGGCCAATCCCCAAGTGAGGCGGCCCCAATCAACAAAGTGAATGGGCCACCCAGCACTTCATGGAATCCGGTAACTTGAGCATCCCTCCGTGGGTCAACCTATACCCCCTACGAGTGCGACGAATAGCCCGCCAATTCTAGAATAAGGCCCCCCGGTCTCAACACCATGAGATGCGGGTTCACTGCCCTCTAGAACCCGGCTATTCGAACACTCCTTCGCGGGGTAATCCTAGTACAGAAAAGAAAATATATATACAACGATGACATCGACCTCAACCTGGTCGTGCCCCAATAAATGAATATACAAACTGGCAGAAACGACAGTCCACATGTCGGACGCTTGCCCCGCAATAATAAATATACAAATGAATCTGAACTGTACATCTAACATCGCACACAAGGCTATCCATCACGTCAATCCATCCATAACATCAGTGCAATACAGAACATTAACATGAATATCATATTCGTAAACCTGTCTGATAGTACATATAGCAACCAGTCGGATTGTACCGCGCTATGATATTCATGGTCACAGAAACTAACAAACGCACTGAAAACCAAGTATTCAAATTTTTAATCGATTAAAACTTTCCGCATTGGCCAAAAGTACAAACCGGTACTCAAATAAATCTGGACCAAAACCAAATATCCCAAAAATCACATTTCCATGAACTAGAGCACCAGAAAAAAATTTGAGGCACAACAGCCAAAATTTGACCACGAAATTGCGACCAAATGGCACATTCGGAGGCGGTTCCACGGACGAATTTTGGGCTCATGTGCCCAAATTTCTTTCTGTTATCTAGTTTTTCCTACACATAATTTTAATGCAACCAGAAAAATTTTTTAAACAATTTTAAAATTCGAACAGCGAGCAATGAATTTGGAAATGCGATTCAGAAAAATCCGTCGATCGAAACTCTAAATAAATGCAAAGTAGCTAGTTAAGATTTATGGAGTGGTTCTGATACCATGTCGGGTTTCGGTGCCCGTGCCGCGGAAGCCACGGCCGAGGCAGAAGCGGAAACAAAAAACTTTGCGAGCACCGAACGCCCGTGAAATCCAGGATACGGTCCAATAACCTAAACTAGCTAACTAAGAGTGCAAGGGTTGAGAAAATACAACCTTTGTCGCGTGTCCACCCAATTGTGGAAGACCCCTACAAGCTCTTAGCCGCCAGGATTGCGTTCGAAAATCGACCACTCTCGCCGAAGACGATCTACCCAAGGGAAACCGGAGGAGGCTCTAACCGATGATCCAGACTTGCCAGGTGTGGATGGTCGGTGATGTAGGAATATTTCACTAAATATTTCTTTCTAGAATCCATGCACAAATGAGAGCAAGAAAAAGAAGGAGGTGTGAGGAGAGAATGGCCAAACTCACTTGACGCACAAAGCTTCTCACATGAAGCATGAGCTCACTGTTGGGGTAAAAAATTACACCCCGGTTGACCAAGTCAAATTCAAAGTCAACCCCAAGTAAACGGGCCCAAGCCCAGGTCAAGTGGGTCTATGCCCAAGTCGAGCCCCACGGCCAGCCTCCCCTATACCAATATGAAAATTATGTAATAAATAATTTTGATGTAATTTTTATGAATAAATGTAAGAAAAATAGGATAAAGCCAAATTTTTGTAAAGCCCATAGCTCATGTGCAAAAGAAACAAGCACATGGGGCATGGGATGGAGAAAATGCCATTTTGTAAAGCCCAAGGGATTATGTGTAAATTTTTAAGCCTATATAAGACAACATGATAATGAAATAAAGGACAATAATTCATTTCCCTAAAAAATTAGGGTTTCTGTGCTTCCTTCTCTTTCCTCAAGGTTCTAGACCTTCTTCCCTTTTTTTGAATTAAATCAAGAGTTTATATCTTATTTTTCCAAAAAGAAATAGTTTTTCACCATAAAACCCTTGAAGGGAGCTCGGATCTTCCATCAAATCCCTAAAAGGGGTGATTTTTAAGTCTCATCCATTTTTCTCGAAGATCCAGCCAACAGAGAAGAGGAAGAAGGAGACCCGTCTCTAAAACCCCCACTTTGGGAAGATCTAGGGCTCAAGAGAAGATTTAGGGCTCAAGGGAGAAGAAAGGGGTTCCTTTTCATCATATCTCCGAAAATCTCTTGATAGTTTAACTTCGGAAAAACTCCAAAAGTCAATTGGGAGTACAACTCCCAGTGCAGGGGCTAAGCCTCTTTGTCCTTTTTTTATGAGTTTAACTCCAAAAGTCAATTGGGAGTACAACTCCCAGTATAGGGGCTAAGCCCCTTTTTCTCGCTGGCGTCCAGCGCCCGCGTGCCAAGAACGTGAGGCGCCAGCGCCTGCGTGCCAAGCACGTGAGGCGTCGGCGCCCTTGCATCCTTTGGACGCTATTCACCCTTTTTATATATATATACACACTCCATAACACCTTCCCCGTTAGAAAAAATTTCTAACGGGGAGCTGCCCCATACATTGTAAGGGGGCTGCTAGCCCCCTTGACCCCCAGCCCGCTATCTGGATAGCAGGACTCCCGTAAACTTTGCGAGGCCCCCGATATACCCAAGACCCTTCAAAACACAACACACGCACACTGCACATTGAGTTCGCATAACCAGTTTGACCCGTCAATCGGATATTCCTTCGCTCCAAAGGCGAGGGGTAATTAACGGCAGCTTAGTCCGCGGCTGCCAGAGATTCGGATCCCCACAATCAATAAACCCCCGCCTACCCTAAATAGGGGGAATCTGTAGTACGCCTGATAAGCGACGCATATTCCTATCTCAATAGGGTGGCGAAAAACACCCTACACTCACCAAGAGTGTAATGAATTAACCACCCATTTAGAAAGAATGGCTATCAATAATATCAACCATGGTTCAATAGCGAACCAAATAAATGCCCACAAATGATCACTTTAAGCCATACCTCTCTACATTCTCATGCCACCTCACATCCACCTCATTTTCCCATTTATTTTTCTAAAAAGAAAAACAAATATGAAGTGTCCTTCTTCTAGAAGCATTCCCGTATAAATACGGAATACTTCACCTGGTATATGTATTGCTACATATATGCGTATCCGTATAAAAATACGGATAGTACCAAAGAGAGAAAATGAATAGTGAACAATAATACTAATATATATATATATATATATATATATATAAATTATTAAATCAAAACCTGATTTAATAATCCAGCTTAATCCTAAGCCGGCTAGTACCATTAACCGTCCGATTAAAGTCCGTGTATCCCGTATACGTATTTAATCGGACCCCTGCACGTACCAACGTACGGCTCCTACATCTATCGCCTGAACCGCGAAAAACCCTCTGTGTAGGACTCTAAAGAATCGATAATATGCTGGCAGTGGGTTTAACCACAAGCACGTCAGCGGCACTAGCTGTACGTAACGGCTACCCAGGTACTTGTCGAAAGGGGGTCGACAATCAAGTATGTCCTTACCTGAGGCTGAATTTTACAATCTCCGTATAGTCTAGTCTCTTCGTTAAAGATTGTCGCATATCGGGTCTAGGGGGTGGATAACGTCAGACCCCTACTAACCCGATAAGTCGTGTCTGGATCAAGTTCATCACCAACAAAGATACTACTGATCAACTATCAGTAAAGCTCATCCACCGTGGCCACGAATTTCTGGTGATAGCCAACTGAACACAGCGCGACATCGACTCCTAATACCAGGAGAGACGGATCCCTGACAGTCTATCACTGCCTCCATGTGGCTCGGGACTTGATTGATCTGATTTTAAAGAAGTGTTTATAGATTAACCACAATCAATAACGGTGTCGCGTATAGCTAGACCGAGATGAGTACGGGTCGTCCTCAGGGATATGTGGAATCTTTTAATCTTACTTTGGACGTGTTGATTAAGAAAAGAGGAAGAATAAAGAATAGTGAAGAATAGTTGTAAATTCTAGATCTACGTCAAACACGGATGTAGAATATAGATCTAGTTTAACTACGAATGTAGATTTTATATCAGAAGGGGGCTTGTAGAGTTCGTTGAGATTTAGTAGTCATGGATGATTAATTAAAGACTACTCCTTTTATCCTTTAATAGATTTAAAACTAGCTCGACAGTGATGCATGTCGATTAGGGTTTTTGGAGGAAATAGGGTTCCTACTCTTAACCCTTATCTTTACATGGATCTCCATTCATGTCCAGCCTTTACCAAAATAATTGTTAATCTAATCTCAAATCGTGGTCGCGACTATCAATGAATTGATAGCGCTCCCGATTAGGATGTGAACTATTCTTTTGATAAAATTTATAAACTTTATAGGACGTAAAAGGAGTTAATGGATTTTTTCATCCACTGATCTATCCTAATCCTACGAACCCTAACAAGCGGAGAATTACTCGAGCATGTTGGGAATAGAAGAAGAAAAGATAGAGAGGGAGATCATATTGTAAAGTGTAGAAAGTAAAATGATATAAGAAAACAACTAGCTTTATTAATCAGCTAGATCAATTACACTTTGTTCCTTTAGAAAGTGATTACAAAACCCTAGTTTGCTTTTCGATCTATCTTGAAGGAGGTAAATGAACAACCGATTGATCAACTGGATGCGTGAGTCAACTTGAACTTCGTGATCTCTTTGATTTGATGATTTCTAGGTTTAGCCCTCGGTTCTTTATATAGCCCCAAAGTCAGAAACTAAAGATCCCTAGAATTAGGGTTAGTTGTAGCAAATCCAACCTGAAAATCCCAACTCCTGACTCGGTGAATCGGCCGCGGATCCGCCGCATATCTTATGGTTTGGCCGCGGATCCGCAGCTGTTTGGTGGGATCTTGGATGCAAATTTCTGGGACTTTATTCTTGTGACACATAGAGATTTAGCTGTTGTCCGGAACTTGAAAATATTTCCTGAGTCTCTGCCAGTATTGATTCTTCGATTTTATCTAACTTCACCGGCGGATTTCTGATTCCCGATATCTCAACATCTCGATCTCCTGACCTGAACTAAATCTTGCACAATATCTCAATGAATAATGTTAGTAATATTTGGTATTTTTGAGATATTATCCTAACCATTTGATATGATATTATATTTTAAGAATATTGGTTAAGGATATTTGATATGATATGCATATTTAAATTATCAAAATATTATATAAATATTATATGCATACATTTTCCTTCATAATGTTAATTATAATATATAAACATACTAAAATAGATATTTTGCAAATAAACCCTCATATGTTTCATATTTGTAATAAACATCTTTAAATATCTAAGAAAAGTAAGGAAAATGTTATATCAAATATGCAGTATTTTCGACTGAACAAATACCCCCAAACTTAATTTTGATCATTCCGAGCAAACTAGTTATTCAAGAGAAGGATAAAAAGAAAGAAAAACCTAATAGGACACTTTCGTAGGCAACACGATTGCACTGAGCACGTGCAATAAGCCGTTAAATCTCTAGGTGTCCGTGGTAGGAGGAGTGTTGTCTCCTGAGGATTTTCAGCAGATTACATCCACACAATTCTATAATAAAAGAAAGAAGATGAAAGTTAATTACAAAGATAAGAACTATAAAAGAATGAACTTGAAAATAAGAGTTTCCAACTACACCAGCTTTTTGGTTGCCATTTGCCCTATCTTAAATGGTCGTGAAAAGATATTAGAAATCACATCATCCCTCAATAAAACACCGCTTTTAGTTTTCCTCCCTATCTATCTTCCAAATATCGATCATATACCCCTACGTGTGTGTAAAAGATATCCATACACTTAGAGAATTCAATTCAAGGTATCATACTCTTGTCTATCTTCCTTAGTACTATTTTTTTAGTTAGTGAATATTATCAGATGGAATTGCTAACACATCCTTCATGTGACTGTTAATACTTCTTGAGGTACTAACAGACCGATTACAAAATATGCTCGCGTATTTAGGTGTAATTCCTTGTTTTGCAATACCTAAGGCTTAGCAGTGGCTCCCAAACCAGTTGGTGTAAGGCACTAGGTGATAAAGCATCCTCGCTATATTATTTTATGCTGCCTTAAGCAATTACAAAACCAGTGTGTATCAACGTTTAAAAGTTTGGCCTCAAGAATATGGACTATTTTTCAGACTTATTTTTATCCTCAGATTAGTAATTTCCTTCATCTTACTAACCCTTGGGACAACAGCTCATAACTACTTATTACTAGTCTTGTTTAAGAAAACATCTAACTTTCTTACTTTTCTTAAACTTTTCCAATCTTACATATGTAAATTTTTCACTTTCTAATTTTTTATTATCAAAAGAAAATTTTGTATAGTGCCTAGTGCCAAAAGATAATTCAGTGAATACAAACCCCCCCAAACCTGTTTTCAGCAGTGTCCTCACTGATATTGTTCTTTGAATGCATAGACCTGTAGACTTGGGGAGAGAAATTAATAGGGGTAAAATAATAGTCAAATAAAAACTACCCCCAAACTTGCACTTTGGAATGCACGGATATTCAGTTAAGTCTTTTTTCACTCACCTCCATTCTTAAAATGAGAAAATATTACCGAAACATGGAGGTGGGGCGGAGGAAATTTAGTTATGATAAAGCGGCTCCTGTAAAAACAGGAGCTCTTCTGTTTGGTCAGCAGAAAAATACGGTTTCAATCTATGCCCATTTAGTTTAAAAATCGAACCGTTTTTAATATTTTCAACTTCTACTGCCCCGTGCGGGTATACATACCGCACCATAAAAGGTCCTTTCCAACGAGATTTTAGCTTACCCGGATGAAGATGGAGACGGGAATTGTAAAGAAGGACTTGCTGTCCCGGTGTGAAGGTTTTTCTAAAAAGGTTTTTATCGTGGAACACTTTAGTCTGGTTCTTTACTATAACCGCATTATCGTAAGATTCATTGCGGAGTTCGCTTAGCTCATTTAATTGCAGCTTCTGATAGCTGCAGGCTTGATCAAAATCGAAGTTAAGCTCTTTAATAGCCCACATTGTTTTATGTTCGATCTCGACAGGAAGATGGCAATCCTTTCCAAACACTAAGCGGTATGGAGACATACCAAGATCAGTCTTATAAGCGGTACGAAATGCCGAAAGAGCATTCGTCAATTTGATTGACCAATCATTACGGTTTTTAGAAACTGTTTTCTCCAAAATTTGTTTGATCTGCCTATTGGAAATCTTAGCTTGCCCGCTCGTTTGGGGATGATAGGGGGTAGAAAGTTTGTGGTTGATTGAATATTTCCGCATCAAAGCCTCGAAAGACCGATTACAGAAATGCATCCCGTTGTCGCTAATTATAGCGCAAGGATGACCGAATCACGAAAATATATTTTCTTTAAGGAACTTAATAACAACCTTGTTGTTATCAGTGCGACACGGTATTTCTTCCACCCATTTTGAGACATAATCAACCGCTAACAAGATATATAAATTCCCAAAAGAGTTGGGAAAAGGGCCCATAAAATCAATACCCCAAATATCGAATATCTCCACAACCAAGATAGGTTGGAGCGGCATCTCATTTTTTCGTGAAATCCGACCCATGTGTTGATATCGTGGACAAGTTTTGCAATGATCGTATGCGTCTTTAAATAATGTTGGCCAATAAAAGGCACATTGCAAAACTTTCTCCATCGTTTTACATGGACCAAAGTGACCGCCACATGCCTGATCATGACAAAAAGACAATACGCTCTTGAATTCATCGTTAGGGACACATCTGCGAATGATTTGGTCAGAACAATACTTAAACAAATAAGGTTCATCTCAGTAAAAGTGTTTTACTTGGGATAGAAATCGAAGATTGTCTTGTTTCGACCAATCGCTGGGAATAAGTCCCGTCGCTAGATAATTCACAATATCTATGAACCAAGGTTCGCAGGATACAGTCAAGAGCTGTTCGTCTGGGAATGAGTCATTTATTGGCACGGTCAACATTGGTGATGAATTGATGCATGAAAGATGGTCGGTTACAACATTTTCACATCCACTCTTGTCTCGTATGACAATATCAAATTCTTTTAACAACAGGATCCAACGTATTAGCCTGTCCTTAGCACCCTTCTTCGATAAAAGGTGTCGTAGGGCGGAGTGATCGGTGTAAGCCACTATTGGCGAGTCAAGCAGGTAGGGCCTGAATTTTTCTAATGCAAATACAACTGCCAAGAGTTCTTTCTCGGTAGTTGTGTAATAAATTTATGCATCGTTCAAGGTCCTACTTACATAGTAAATTACATGTGGCATCTTATCAATATGATGTCCTAAGACCGCACCAATAGCAAAATCCGATGCATCACACATAAGCTCAAACGGGTGGTTTCAATCCGGAGATGATAGAACGGGGGCTGTAGTGAGAGATCTTTTAAGCGATTCAAAAGCAACCTCACAATCCAAATCGAAATGAAATGTTGTATTCTTGGCCAAGAGAAGAGTTAAGGGTCTAGCAATTTTGCTAAAATCCTTATTGAATCTCCTATAAAATCCTGCATGACAAAGAAAAGATCGTATATCTTTGACGCATTTGGGAGAAGGAAGGTTATGGATGACATCAATTTTAGCTCTGTCTACCTCAATGCCTTTTCGTGAAATAATATGTCCAAGGACAATATCTTCTTGGACCATGAAATGGCATTTTTCCCAATTCAAAGTTAAGTTCTTATCCTTACAGCGAGTAAGAACCGCATCAAGATGACGTAGGCATTCCTCAAAGGAGTCCCAAAATATAGAGAAATCGTCCATAAATATCTCCAGAAAATTCACAACCAGGTCTGAGAATATCCTCATCATACACCGCTGAAATATAGCAGGAGCGTTGCATAACCCAAAGGACATGCGTCTATAAGCAAAAGTACTGAAAGGATAAGTAAATGTTATTTTATCTTGATCCTTTTCGGCGATGGGGATCTGGTTATAGCCAGAGTATCCATCCAAAAAACAATAGTATTCATGTCCAGCTAATCGTTCTTGTTAGTGTATATGCCCTAGGGGCCATTATTGTATCATACTAGCTTGTATATTACTTAATGGAAGGTTGGGATATTCACAGTTATATTAACAGTCTTGCTAAATATGGTAGTATGCTACTTGGTTTGTATCTATCTTAATATGTGTATACGTATTGATAGAGCCCTTAGGATCTTGCTTGACTACCAGCGTTGTGATGACAGTCACACTAGTGGGGGCTGGGTAGTCTACAAGCACATCCTTTTTCAGGTCCCTAGTCGTAGGATTATTGAGACAGGGCATCGATACTCCGGAGTAGACTAGTGTGTACGCTTCTCATCCCAGTTGGGGAGATGGTCTGTCCCACAGCTATCAGTACGTCGTACTGGAGATAGTATACAGGTGCTCGTTGGGTTACGGGTACACCGGACAGGACTCGCGGGGAACTGTTGGTTGGTATTATACCCATCGTCAGTTAACAGTTCCCAGGTGACATGAGTACAGCATAGTCCGCAGACTTGACACTGCTGCTTCGCCTCGAGTATGTTCCCACTGTTCTTAGATTGCTACCCTACAACGGCTCAAAGGAGTCGTGCAAACAGGTAGCAGTTGGGTGCAGTCCCGAAGCACTTGGAGGCAGTGGCGGTTATACAGGATTTGTCTCTCCCGGTATTGGGAGTTGATATCGCGCTGTGTCTGGAGAGCCATTACGCAAAGTCCCTGGCCAGGGAAAGCGAGATTTACTGGTAGGTTTTCCAGTAGTTTCTCAAGGTGTAATAGGCTTCGCTCCGACACGACTTATACCGCTTTTAGGGGACTGACGCTTGCCGCCCCCCTAGGCCCGATATGCGATAGTCCTAGACGAACAGACCGGACTGTACGGAGATTGTCACATCAGGCTCAGTAGGAGTTCGGATGGGTTTCCTCATCGGCCTTCTTATCGACATCTACCTGGGGACCGTTACGTACAGCTAATACCGCTTGCGGTCTGTGGTTAAACCCACTGCCAGCGTAGTAGTCGAGTCTTTAGAGTCCCACACAGAGAGTTTCCCTGCTTCGGGCGAAACGAAATAGAGGTTGTATGGTTTTATGAGAAGGTTCGGACGCATACGTGTTTTTACGCACGTACGATGTTCGGAGAGTTTTTACTAGCCGGCTTTGGTTTAAGCCAGATTCTAGTATCGGATTATTGGATTTATACAGTCTAAAGTTTTTCCGTGTTTTCACGGATAGGAGGGGCGTTCTCGTAAATTGTCGGGAAGCTTCTAGAAGGATGATGACTAGGAGGCTAAGGTGGCATTTGCATTTATTGGATTAATGAGTCATGAGAGTGATTCATCCATGGAGTTAATAATGCATTAATGATTTAAATGACTCATGAGATGAATCACCATATGAATTAATGAAGCATGATGACACATTATTTTTTGTTATTCATTTTAATAAAATCATATGCTTCATATATTCAAATGATATCATTATTCCAAAAGGAATCTCACTCTCACCTTCTCTCTCCTCAAGCTCTCTCTCTTCAAACCCTAACCCTAACCTCTCATGTGTTGAGATCAAGGGTTAGCAAGACTTATTAATCCTTAATCATACTCTATATTCCCTAGGTTGCTTAGATTATCACTTTGAGTAACCTAGTTACCTCAAGATTAGAGGCAAAGCGCGGAGTAGAAGCTCTCGGGTGGATCGTCTATTACAAAAAGGAGGCCGACGAGGAGGTGGTTAACGAGAAGAAGAAGGACTTGGTTCATTAGGTATAATCTTCTTTCATAGTAGCTAATTATGTAAGTCCGCGGCGGCGCCCCGGCCGTCGATCCGACGTCGGAATGCGGAAACGAAAAACTTTGCAAACTAGCAAACCGGCACCACCGCGCACTTTTTACCCGAATCGGGCCATTAACCTAGCTACTAGCAAACTAGAATAAGAGTAGAGAAGTATACCAAGCGATCCGTGTCCTTCGGTCTTCGTCTCCACTCCGATCTCCTGTGGAATCTCCGTCCGTCACGTCCTCGTCGGAAAGGGCACCACGTAGCCGGGTTCGTTTACGGGCTCCCACCTCTGGACCGAGGCAACTCGGACGCGAAGTTGGCTAGCCGACGCGTCCAAGGGATGCTGTAGACAAGTGTAGAATGGTTGTCTCTTTTGGGGTTGTGAAGTTGCCATGGATGGAGAAGAGAATGAAATGAACTTTCAAGTGGAGCTAGAATTTTGTAGCAAGAAAAAAAGATGAACAAATTTTCCCTCATCAAAATGTGAAGCCTCTCTCCTCTCCCCAAATTGTGGCCGGCCCCCTTATCTCAAATGGTGGAGGAAAAAAATCAAAACCATGAAGGGAGGTGCTGGTAGTAAAGTTAGAAAGGTGACCACAACAAAAAGGCAATGATAACATTATCAAATCAATATCAAATCCTTTCTAATCTCATGATGATAAGAATATCATAATGAAGCTACAAATGCAAGAAACCCCTCCACAATAAGTTATTTTCACTCTTGCAAATAACCCCCTCCATCGGAAAATCCGGCCGCGAAGGAACAAAGGAAAACCGGCCGGAACGGAATGCAAACTGGCAACTTCAGAAAACTGATCCAGTAATAAATTACAGGAAAACCCCGTGACTGCATATACATGCCCGCATTTGTATTCCCACTGAACACAAATGCAAAGAGACAAAATCTACACTATCTAATACTAGGATCCGGCTTAAGCCAAACCCGGCTAGTAAAAACCGTCCGATCACGATCCGTGCAATACCGCACGTATCTGATCGAACCCTGCCATATCTCCATACGGCCTCTACAGCGTTTCGCCCGAAACCTGAGTAACTGTGTGTGTGGTGGACTCTAAAGACTCGTCAATACTATGGCTGTGGATTTAACCACTAGCACGTCAGAGGTATCAGCCATACGTGACGGGCTACCAGCTATTGACCAAAAGGGACGTCGATGAGCGAACTCATCCTGACACCCTACTGAGCCTGTCAGTGACAATATCCGTACAGTCCGGTCCGTTCGTCTATGAGCATCGCATGGCGGGCCTAGAGGGTTGGTAAAAGTCAGACCCCCAAAAGCGGTACAAGTCGTGTCGGAGTGCAGCCCAGAACACCCTGAGATACTACTGGAATACCTACCAGTAAATCTCCTGCCTTGGCCAAGGACTTTTCATGTACTGGCTCTCCTAGACACAGCGCGACCTCATCCCCAATACCGGGAGAGACGAACCCCTGCAGATCCGCTCACTGCCTCCATGTGGCTCGGGACTGTACCCAACTAAAACCTGTTTGCACGTCTCCTTTGAGCGTGGTAGGGTAGTAATCAAAGTACAGTGGGAACTCACACAAGACAAATGACGATCTCAGGTCGATGAACTAACATGTACACATGTCACCAGGGAACTGCTGTATAACGTCAGGTATAATACCAACTAGCAGGTTCCCGGCGAGTCCTGTCCGATGTACTCATAACCCAATGAGCATCTGTATACATCTTAGGTGAACCAACCGACACCAGTGGCTTGTGAGACCGGCCACCGCCCCTCGTCGGTATCTCGACTGTATACACTAGTCTACTCTGGAGTATCGATGCCCTGTCTCGAAACTCCCACGACTATGGACCTTTTAAGGATTTGCTTATAGACTCCAGCTCCCACGTATATGATCGCCCTCATACTGCTGGTAGTCAAGCAAGAATCCTAGGGGCTCTATCAACGTGCAATAGTGATCTGTAAGATCACCTAAAGCAGTACACGATGATAAAGATAAACCAGATAACATACTATCATCTCGAGTAAGACTGTCCTACCGGCATAGGTCTTCCCTCAATCATTGCAATCACGTGCCTGTGATCTAATAATTGACTCTGAGGGCACTATATCCAACAAATTACTCCTATGATAGTGTTAGTTATAGTTTAGCAAAGATCCGTTCGGTTAGTCGATGTTAGTTTAAAGAAAAAGATTGTTTTTCATATTTCCGCCTCCCCGCAACTCGTGAGGTGTACAACGTCGACTTACAGTGGTATCAGAGCCTCGCTAAACCATAACTAACTTGTTAGCAAAGTCATTAGAAATTCGATCGCAAAACGAACCGGAAAAAACATCATTTTTACCAAGTTTCTGTCGATTTTAAAACGGGGTCTAAAAATTTTTTAGGGACCCTTAAAATTACATGCAGGAAAATATAAGAATACTGGAGAAATTTGGATTCCTGAATCGGCCAAACAGCCGCGGAACCGCGGCCGATCCAAGCGATCCGCCGCGGACCGCGGCCGAGTTGAAGCCGATTCACCCCAAAATTCCCCAATAACTCTTCTGTGTTAATTTTGTTCTTTCTGGAATGTTTTGTTTCTACTCAAGTCTCAGGTGCATAGAGAAGTTTTTGGAGTAGAATCAATTGTGTTTTGCTCGATCGAAATTCTATGATTTTTGGCTAATTAGATTATATCTGTGATTTGTATAATGTGTTCGTAAACCTCCCCTAACTGCTAGTATGTCGGTTGGCAGGGGTTGCACATTTCTGTAATGATTTTACTGTTTGTGTTTATGAACTTGATTGGATCGTTGTGATGATTAGCTGGGGTTTGAGATGGGTTTTTATATTCATTCATTCGATGTAAATTGTAATATGATGTAATATTCTTTTGCGGGGCACATCCAGGTTGCGGTTGTAGCCACCGTTGTATTATTTCAGTTACTGATTTTTGCGCCTAGGATAGAACCAAGGTGGGGTGCACAAACTACCGGGTACTTTGAAGTGTTTAGTGGCCTACTCACGTTGTTGAGGGAGACCGCTTCACTTCGGGTACTTGGCGGGTAGTTTGCCGTACCCGTAGGGGTCTAGGGTGGGGTAATGGCTATTCATCACAACTGTGTAATCCGTCTTTCGTTGCAGGCTCAAAGAAAACACGGATTGCTTATATATCCAATAATGTTCATCTGTGATCTGGAATGCCTATTATTGCGTCTGAAGAATGTACAATATCTATATATGATAGCTATTTAGACGTCACTTATGTTTTACACCCGCGCTAGCTCAGCCCCCGCTCTATCGTTAGTTAAGTAACCTAACGGGTGAATGACGGGGCCCAGTAGCGAATGCAGATGGCATAAGAGGACGTTGTATTTTCGTTGTTTTCTGCAATGATAGGTTAATGATAGGACGTATTATATTAATGCAAAGAAAATAAACCAAAGTTGAATCGTTGGAACAGTTTAAAAGAAACCACTCGTTATTTTTAAAACAGAAGATATTTTTAATTACGGAGCTTTAACCACTCCTTTTAAAAGCTATCAGGTTCGTTCGGTCATATCAAGTTCACTACGTTCACGGTTTCGCCAAAACCATTCGTAGCCCTCCGTCATTTCATTTGGGTATTCAGTAGTATTCAAACTATGTATTTTGGCCAAAGTCAAGGCATAGTGTTTGGTAGCTGCTGGGTATTCATTTGTTGCATAGATAGATGAGTTAGTTTGGGACAGTCGTATTATCGTTTGACCAAAGTCAGGGGTATGTACTGATGAGTTCAAATTAACAAGATAATGATGGGTAGAACTTGACATGTGACTTATGACATTTTGACCAAAGACAAGGTCATAAGAGCATGAGGCAAAAATTTATATCGGGAATTTCTAAAGAAACTGAAATTTGCAAAGAGATGCATACCATTTGGAGTTTGATGAATGCTGGTAGGATTCTTTCAGCATTATCACACGATGATATTTGGATCCCAATCCTACTGTGAGTATATGCTACTCATCAGAAAATTCGTCACTTAACGATCAATGCTATAAACCAAGTAGGTGCCGAGAAAGGTGTCAGCTGGGCTACGCCCCCAGAGAAAAGATGTTATTTAATTAAGGAACTTCGCGAAAGCGTTAGAAAACCTCCCTCGAAGTATCGACACTGGCCTGGCTGAACGGTTAAGTAAGTATTGTACGGTGAGAATAGTCCTGGCTAGTTCTTCCTTTTTGGTTTGAGGAGGGATTCGAGAAACAGTGGGAGTCATCCAGTTTAGATAAACTAACAACCACTCTAAACTTGCAAGAGCATCATGCTAAAGTGTTCTCTCTCTCTCTCCTAATTTCAGCGACCCGGAACATGACAGCACTTAAGTTACTACTAGAAAAAAATATATTGACAGGGCCAAACTATAAAGATTGGCTGCGGAATGTCAAGATGGATTTGACTTATGACAAATTGGGGTATGTCCTTACCACTAAGGCACCTGCTGTCCCTGGTCCTAAATCCAGTAATGCGGATAAGGAAATCCATAAAACCTGGGAGTTAGATTGTGCGAAGGCCAAGTGTATCGTGCTTGCCTCGATGAATAATGAACATCAGAGGAGGCACGAGGATATGGATCTTGAATCCATATTTCTCCATACAAAGGATCTGTATGGGGAGCAATCTCGTATAGCAAGATACGATACCTCAAAGAACTTGTTTCAGGCGAGTTTGGCCGTCGGGTCATCTGAAGGAGAACATGTCCTAAAGATGATTGGCTATATTGAAGAGCTCGCAGACCTTGGGACGACTTTGGAGAACGAGCTCTATACAGACTTGGTTCTTCAGTCTCTTCCTTCCACCTACGCCCAGTTTATTCTGAATTTCAACATTCAAGGAAAAGAAGCTGATCTTCCAGAACTCCTTAACATGTTGAGGAGTGCAGAGGGCACCTTGCAGAAGGCAAGGGAAACACCCGCTATCTTTGTTCGTGGTGCTTCTTCTTCCGGGTCTAAGGCTAGGGCCAAAGGAAAGAAGAAGAAGGCCGCCACCAAACCTAGAGGAGGTGTTAGTAAGGTGGGAGTGAAGGGAAAGAAAAATATTGTGGTGCCAGTAGTGGCAAAGGATGAGTGCTTCCACTGTCATAGGAAAGGGCACTGGAAGAAAGATTGCAAGGCATGGATTGGCAAGAACCAGGAACCGAAGCAAGCTGTGGCTTCGACTTCAGGTGTGTTTGTAATTAAGAATTGTCTGTCAATCAACTCTACTTCCTGGGTATTGGATACCGGATCAGTCATATATGCAATTCATTGCAGGCACTGAGAAACCGTAGAGTGCTGAAGGTTGGTGATATGACCCTAAAGGTTGCTAACGGAGCTAGCGTGGGAGCTGTGTCCGTAGGGGATTATCACCTTGGATTGACGAGTGGACATATTTTGGTTTTGCATAACTGTTTTTGTGTACCTAGTTTAACGTGTAATATCATATCAGTTTCCTTGTTATCAAAAGAAGGTTATGATTTCACGTTTGTAAGCGATGTTGTTAACATCCACTTTAATCATGGTTTGATTGGGTCCGGTACACTGGATAACAGTATATATGTCTTAAACCAATTACAGATTTTCAATGTCCAGAACACACTAAAAAGAAAGTCTCCAGATATAAATAAGGCTTTCTTATGACATTGTAGACTAGGTCACATCAATGAGATAAGGTTAACTAAGTTACATAGAGAAAGATATTTGGATTCATTCGAATATCAATCTTATGCCACTTGTCAATCATGTCTCAAAGGAAAGATGACAAAGACTCCATTCACTAGACATGGAGTAAGAGCGAGCGAGCTCTTAGGACTCATACACAGCGATGTATATGGTCCAATGTCTACACATGTAAGAGGTGGTTTTTCCTATTTCATTATTTTTACGGATGATTACTCTAGGTACGGATTCATTTTCTTGATGAAACATAAATCCGAGGCTTTTGAGAAATTCCAAGAGTATAAGAATGAAGTAGAAAACCAAACCGGCAAAAGTATCAAGACACTAAGATCTGATCGAGGTGGTGAATACTTAAGTGCCGAGTTCCTAGGTTACCTAAAAGAGAAAAGAATCCTCTCTCGTCTTACTTCTCCATACACTCCACAGCATAACGGTGTATCGTAGAGACGGAGTCGAACCCTATTGGATATGGTACGTTCCATGATGAGTAATGCTGAGTTACCGCGAACTTTCTAGGGTTATGCGCTAGAATCAGCGGCATATCTTTTGAACAGGGCTCCTACCAAGACTGTGCCTACCACGTCATATCAGATGTGGAGTGAGAAGAAACCCCATCTTCAGCATCTGAAGATATGGGGATGTCCAGCTTTTGTTAAAAAGCAGCATGCGGACAAACTCGAGGCACGATCAGTACAGTGTAAGTTTGTGGGATATCCAAAGAACTCCAAGGGGTATTTCTTCTATTACGCAGAGGAACAAAAGGTTTTTGTTTCTCGTCATGCCCATTTTCTAGAACAGCAGTTTATAGAAAAGGAAACAAGTGGGAGCGAAATAGAACTGGAAGAAATTCCAAAACCACAAACTACTACTGAAAGTTTGGTAGAACCAGTAGTTCAAGAAGAACAGGACATTCCCGCACCCCTCCGCAGGAGTAGTAGGCCGTCTCATCTGCCTGAGAGATACAACGGTTTTCTCATAGATGGGGATAGAGAAGATTGCATCATTGATGATGATGAACCTACTAGCTTCCAGCAGGCCATCCAGAGCGGCAACTCGGTACGATCGCTAGATGCAATGCGGAACGAAATGGAGTCCATGTACACCAACAAAGTATGGACTTTGGACTTTGCTCCAGATGGGGTAAAACCCATAAGATGTAAATGGATCTTCAAGAAAAAGATTGGTGTAGATGGACAGGTGGAAACCTATAAGGCTAGACTTGTTGCAAAGAGTTTTCGTCAAAGACCTGGTTTGGACTATGATGAAACTTTTTCTCCAGTGGCTATGCTCAAATCCATTCGTATCCTTCTTGCCATTGCTGCCTTCCATGATTATGAAATCTGGCAGATGGACATAAAGTGTAGGGTTCCTAGGCACTCTCAAAAGGTCTCACAAGGCATCAACCATGCCAATTTCGAATTTAACGGTGCCGAGAAACCCTAGACGAGATCGTTGACTAGAAATTTAGGCGATATACGAATCTAGTTAACAACTTAACTAAAGATAAGAAGCTACAACCTTTGTAGATCCGGATATCCACTTCCTTGGCTCCACGTAGGCATCCTCTCGCTGTCCATCTCGAATCCTGGACTCAATCGTCGGCTTGATCGGAGAAATGGGCGGACTAGGTCGTCGGCTTCGTGCCGAAGATGATCTACGTCGAGGCATCACAAGTTCAAGCTCCGTCTTCACAAATTTATGAAACTTGTGAAGAAAACACCCAAAACAACTTGGCAAGAGGTAGAGGGTGAAGAAATAGGAGGTGGGTTCACTTTAGAATTGGATTTCTCACTTTAGAACTCAAGTTGCCATTGATGGCACCAAGCTTTCTTTCTTGAAGAAGAAGGAGAGAATGAACCTAGAATATGATAAGTGTTAATTAAAAAATGAAAAGTAAATGAATACTTATCATATACTAACTAGGGTAGAGTGTAGAGAATAGACCATGCTTACTTGGATGGGTTAGGGTTAAGCATGAAGACAAGAATGATTAAGAAGTCAAAGCTTCATGAAGCTTCAACTAGAAACAAATAAAGCCACCATTCTTATCTAAATCATTTCTAAATAAATAAATGAACAAATAAATAAATAAATGAATATGCAAAACCCTAATTGTCAAATTAACCATGGTTTAATTCTATACACTTAACTATATGATCAAGTATCATCAAACATGATACAAATATGTGCACAAAAGTATATCACATATACTTCTTGCACATCAAGTGAGAAAATCCATTTAAAGTGAACCAATACTAGTTAATGCAAAATAATATATCAAATATATAATTATACATTAAATCATTAAATCAACACTTGATTTAACGATCCGGTCATATCGCATATAACCGACTAGTATCCTATGTATCGGCTTATCGAATCAATCGTTGATTCGATATCTAGGTTATATCGAATATAACCAATCGATACATTCATCGCGAGAATGGAATACGGTATCACATACACGCATTATTCTCGGTCCTGCACATATCTCATATGCGCTCCTATTTCGTTTCGCTTGAGCCAGGAAACCTCTGTGTAGGACTCTAAAGACTCGTCAATACTCCGGTAGCAGATGATGATCATATCAAGCACCCACAAGCCGCAAGCGGTCTGCTAAACGTAACGGCCACCCGGGTATTAAGCGATCAGAAGATCGACGAGCTAGCCCGCTCACACTCCTGTGAATCTAACCAGTAACACTTACCGTACAGTCCGGTCTGTTCGTCTGATATGTCGCATATCAAGTCTAGGGGTGGTAAACGTCAGACCCCAATAACCGATAAGTCGTGCCGATGTGAGGCTCATAACGGGTCGAGAAACTACTGGTAACACTTACCAGCAAATCTCTGATCAGCCCTGGCCAGGGACTTCCCTGTTACGGCCAATCGAGCACAGCGCAACATCAACCCCCAATACCGGGAGAGACGAAACCCCTCCTATCGCTCATTGCCTCCATGTGACTCGGGACTGTGCCTAAAGACCACCGTTTTGCATGCCCTTATGGACGTGGTAAGGTGGAGATCAAAGCACAGTGGAAATCACACAAGACTCTATGACGATCTCGGGTCTACAGACTAACCTGTACAAGTGTCACCTGAGAACTGCCATCTGACGTGAGGTATAATACCATCTGGGAGTTCTCGGCGAGTCCGTCTAGTGTACCCAGTCTCCACTGAGCACCCGTATACCATCTCTGATGTCAAACACCAATGGATATGGGATCATCCATCGCCCATCTCATGGGTCGAGAAGCGTATACGCTAGTCTACACTTGTATATCGATGCCCCGTCTCGATACACCTACGACTAGGGACCTTGAAGGATGTACCTATGGACTACCATGTCCCCACTAGTATGATCTGTATCATAGTCCAGGTAGTCAAGTACACATCCTAAGGGCTTTACCAACATGTAACTATAAGACAGTATAAAGAAACAAGTGTACATGTTAAGATAAAGAGTAACCAGATAGCATACTATCATATCGAGCAAGAAAGTCATCTCTATATATGTCCAAGCATCCAATATAATATACATCATCTGTACAATACTGGCCTCTAGGGCATACATACAACTAACATAAAGATGGCTTTTCTGAATGGTAATTTAGAAGAGTGCGTCTATATGGATCAGCCAGAAGGTTTCAATTAGAATGGGAGCAGCGGGAAAGTGTGCAAGTTGCTTAAGTCCATTTATGGACTGAAGCAGGCATCGCGGAGTTGGAACATCTGTTTTGATGAAACGGTCAAAGAATATGACTTTATTAAAAATCCAGATGAACCATGTATATATAGTAAAATTGTAGCACGAACTGTCGTATTCCTCGTCTTATACGTGGATGACATTCTATTGATAGGAAATGACATTCCTATACTACAATCTGTCAAAGGATTCTTGTCACATAGGTTCTCCATGAAAGACCTGGGTGATGCCTTTTACATTCTGGGGATCCGGATCTATCGTGATAGATCCAAGAGGATGTTGGGACTTTCGCAGTCCAGGTATATCAACACTATACTGAAAAGATTCAGTATGGAAGATTCTAAGCGCGGTAATTTACCGGCTTGTCACGGAATCACCTTCTCCAAAGAGATGTCTCTCAAGACTGATTTGGAAAGGGATCGCATATCTATTATACCCTACGCTTTTGCGGTAGGCTCTATAATGTATGTGATGTTGTGCACCATACCAGATGTAGCTTACGCACTGAGCGTGGTAAGCCGGTATCAGTCAGACCTAGGGAAGAAGCACTGGATAGCAGTAAAGAACATTCTCAAGTACCTGAGAAGGACTAAGGAGATGTTCTTGGTTTACGGAGGAAAAGACCTCAAGATCGAGGCCTTTGCTGATTCCAGCTTCCAGAGTGATAAGGATGACTCCAAGTCCATGTCAGGTTATGTCTTTACCCTCAATGGAGGGGCAGTGTGCTGGAAGAGCTCCAAGAAGGACATCGTTGCTGACTCAACGATGGAAGCGGAGTATATTGCTGCTTGCGATGCCGCAAAAGAAGCAGTCTGGATGAAGAAGTTCCTAACAGAACTTCAGGTGGTTCCTACCATTGTTGATCCAATACCTCTGTATTGCGACAACAACGGAGCTATAGCTTTAGCAAAGAAACCCAGGTCCCATCAGAAGTCCAGACACATCTTAAGGTGGTATCACCTGATCAAGGAGATCATAGATCGCCGGGAGATCGAGGTCCGGAGAGTTGCTACAGAGGAGAACACTGCTGATCCATTCACAAAGGCCTTACCTCAGATTCAGTTCAAGAGGCTACTCGAGATGATCGGTCTTCAATATGCCAGTACATGGCCCTAGTGCAAGTGGGAGATTGTTAGTGTATATGCCTTAGAGGCCATTATTGTATCATACTAGCTTGTATATTACTTAATGGAAGCTTGGGATATTCACAGTTATATTAACAGTCTTGCTAAACATGGTAGTATGCTACTTGGTTTGTATCTATCTTAATATGTGTATACGTATTGATAGAGCCCTTAGGATCTTGCTTGACTACCAGCGTTGTGATGGCAGTCATGCTAGTGGGGGCTGGGTAGTCTACAAGCACATCCTTTTTCAGGTCCCTAGTCGTAGGATTATCATGACAGGGTATCGATACTCCGGAGTAGACTAGTGTATACGCTTCTCATCCCAGTTGGGGAGATGGTCTGTCCCACAGCCATCAGTACGTCGTATTGGAGATAGTATACAGGTGCTCGTTGGGTTACGGGTACACCGGACAGGACTCGCGGGGAACTGTTGGTTGGTATTATACCCGTCGTCAGTTAACAGTTCCCAGGTGACATGAGTACAGCATAGTCCGTAGACTTGACACTGCTGCTTCGCCTCGAGTGTGTTCCCACTGTTCTTAGATTGATACCCTACCACGGCTCAAAGAATCGTGCAAACAGGTAGCAGTTGGGTGCAGTCCCGAAGCACTTGGAGGCAGTGGCGATTAGACAGGATTCGTCTATCCCGGTATTGGGAGTTGATATCGCACTGTGTCTGGAGAGCCATTACGCAAAGTCCCTGGCTAGGGCAAGCGAGATTTACTGATAGGTTTTCCAATAGTTTCTCAAGGTGTAATGGGCTTCGCTCCGACACGACTTATACCGCTTTTAGGGGACTGACGCTAGCCGCCCCCTAGGCCCGATATGTGATAGTCCTAAACGAACAGACCGGACTGTACGGAGATTGTCACATCAGGCTCAGTAGGAGTTTGGATGGGTTTCCTCATCGGCCTTCTTATCGACATCTACCTGGGGACCGTTACGTACAGCTAGTGCCGCTTGCAGTCTGTGGTTAAACCCACTGCCAGCGTAGTAGTCGAGTCTTTAGAGTCCCACACAGAGAGTTTTCCTGCTTCGGGTGAAACGATATAGAGGTCATATGGTTTTACGACAGGGTTCGGACGCATACGTGTTTTTACGCGCGTACGATGTTCGGACAATTTTTACTAGCCGGCTTTGGTTTAAGCCAGATTCTAGTATCGGATTATTGGATTTATATAGTTTAAAGTTTTTCCGTATTTTCACGGATAGGAGGGGCGTTCTCGTAAATTGTCGGGAAGCTTCTAGAAGGATGATGACTTGGTGGCTAAGGTGGAATTTGCATTTATTGGATTAATGAGTCATGAGAGTGATTCATCCATGGAGTTAATGATGCATTAATGATTTAAATGACTCATGAGATGAAACACCATATGAATTAATGAAGCATGATGACACATTATTTTTTGTTATTCATTTTAATAAAATCATATGCTTCATATATTCAAATGATATCATTATTCCAAAAGGATTCTCACTCTTACCTTCTCTCTCCTCAAGCCCTCTCTCTTCAAACCCTAACCCTAACCTCTCATGTGTTGAGATCAAGGGTTAGCAAGACTTATTAATCCTTAATCATATTCTATATTCCCTAGGTTGCTTAGATTAGCACTTTGAGTAACCTAGTTACCTCAAGATTAGAGGCAAAGCTTGGAGTAGAAGCTCTCGGGTGGATCGTCTATTACAAAGAGAAGGCCGATGAGGAGGTGGTTAACGAGAAGAAGAAGGACTTGGTTCATTAGGTATAATCTTCTTTCATAGTAGCTAATCACTCCTATGATAGTGTTAGTTATAGTTTAGCAAAGATCCGTTCGGTTAGTCAATGTTAGTTTAAAGAAAAAGATTGTTTTTCATATTTCCGCCTCCCCGCAACTCGTGGGGTGTACAACGTCGACTTACAGTTCTACCATCTGGTCAATGAAAGGTAGAGAGAAGTGATCTTTCCTCGTTGGGGTATTGAGTTTTCTGTAATCAATACATATGCGCCACCCAGTTTGGGTGTGTGTTTGGATCAACTCATTAGCCTCATTAGTTATAACCGTGATGCCAGACTTTTTAGGGACTACATGAATAGGACTTACCCATTGGCTATCAGATATTGGGTAAATTATACCACTATCTAGGCACTTGACAATTTCTTTCTTTACCGCCTCCTTCATAATGGGATTTAACCGTCTTTGTGGGTCTCGGGTTGGTTTGAGTTCATCCATCAGATGTATATAATGTTCAACAATTACGGGACTAATCGCTTTGATGTCAGCCATTGTCCAACCAAATGCTTGCTGATTTGATTTGAATACCACCAAAAGTGCGTTCTCTTGCTCTAAAGCTAGAGAAGAGGATATGATCATGGGCAAAGACCCATTCTCACCTAAATATGCATATTTAAGATGAGAAGGTAGCGGTTTGAGATCTAGGGTCGGCGGAGAGATGATAGAAGGAGGGGTAAGGTAATGATACTCGGACTCCCTAAGAGGTTCATAACTCGCGTAGGATATTGACTCAGAAAGCGCTACTGACTTTTGTGATGAGTCAAAGGATTCAAACCCGAGGACGGACTCATCGAAGATATCCTCACTATAATAATTTTCCAGATCAAACAATGTCGCACTAGTGTTTTCGAGATCATCATAGCAAAGTACTTCAGCTTCGCAGCTGTCGGAAGCTATCTCGTTGATAGAACAGACATCGATTAAATGAGTAGAAGGTTCAGATGGTTGACTTCCTAGCTTGTAAATATTAAGCTCAATTGTCATCTTTCCGAAGGATAAGTTCATAGAACCGTTACGACAATTAATGACAGCGTTGGAAGTTGCTAGGAAAGGTCGACCAAGTATCACCGGGATTTGGTTGCGTGGGTTCGCCACAGGCTGTGTATCTAAAACAATAAAGTCCACAGGGAATATGAATTCCCCTATTTTGATTAACACATCTTCTAGTTCACCCGTAGGTTGGGCGATAGATCGGTCCGCCATCTGGAGAGTGCATTGGCCAGGTTTCAACTCTCGTATACCTAGCTGCTCATAGACGGAATATGGAAGCAAGTTAACACTAGCGCCAATATCAAGTAGAGCACGATTGATGTTTTTACCCCCAATAGTTATAGATATTGTAGGACAACCGGGGTCCTCACGTTTCTTAGGCAATTGTTGGGTAAAAGCTGTGCTCACGTTACTTGTCATGAATACCTTTTTCGGCACTTGAGTTTTTCTCTTCCTAGTGCACAAGTCCTTAAGGATTTTTGCATAAGACGGAACTTGTTGAATAGCATCTAGGAGAAGGATATTTATGTTAACTTGCTTAAACATTTCCACAATCTTCTCCATTTGTGCGTTAGGTTTGTTGGCCCTCAACCTATTTGGAAACGGAGCTTTATCAATAAGTTTTGGGTCCAACATTTGTGGAGAAGTTTGTGGGGATGGAATCGATCCCAGAATTAGAGTAGAGATCGTTTTAAGTCGACTCGAGGAAGTGGGCGAAGGGTTCGAACCTTGGGGAAAACGGAGAATAGGCTCGGAAGAAAGTGGGAGACTAGACGAAATAGGGCAAGAAGTGGAAGTCGGGGTTTTAATTGATTCCTCATCATCAATATGTTCACCCATTTGATTGTTCAACACTCTTCCTGATCTCAACGTGGTAACGGCACTCGCATTATGACTTTGTGAGTGTCCAGGATTCTGTAGGGGTTGAGATGGAAGTTTCCTTTTTTTCTCTCGCACTCATCGCGGTATTTATTTATGCAAGTTGTGCTTCTATCGATTTTATACTTTCACCGTGAGAGGTGGTGGTCTGTGTTAATGCTCGGATAGAAGACTTTATATCATCCTTTGATTGCATGGAATGTTTAATAAACATATCCACGCTTCGTTCGAGTGCAGATGAGTTTTCGGTGCCGGCCGTTTGGAAAGAATTATTATAAGGTGTAGAATTGTTGGCCGGATTTTGAAAAGGTTGCGATTGAAAAGGGTGCTGACTCTGTGGGTGTGGTTGCTGCTGCTGTGGAGGAGGTCTTTGATAATTGCTTTGGAACTGGTTTTGATTTTGGGTTTGGTTTTGGTTCCAAGAAAAATTAGGATGAATCCTCCATCCCTGATTGTACGTGGAAGAATAAGGATCGTTTCTAGGTCACTGCTGAAAAGTAGCATTAGTGTGTTCTTGACCTTGAAACGGTGCATTCATAGAACATTCTTCCGTCAAATGTGATGGATCGGAACAACAACCACACACGGTCTTAGGAAGCGTAACCTGGTTTAGGGAGATTGATAAGAATTTGTTCTTCATAGCATCGAGTTTCTTTTGTATTGCTGCCATTTCGGCTTTTGCTGCGATGGAAATATCGAGCTGATAGATACCTCCCCTAGATGATGGTCTAACGCTTTCCCACTGCAAAGTGTATTCAGCGAGATCTTCTAGAAATTTCCATGCTTCACCATCGTCTTTGGACATGAAATTGCATTGACACATGGTTTCAAGCATCTGCTTTGTCGCTGGAGTAATGCCCTAATATATAATTCGGCATAGATCCCATCTATGTATTCCATGATGAGGACATTGGACAAGCATATCCTTAAACCGTTCAAAACACTTCCAAAATGGTTCATTGGGAAGCTGGGTAAACTGGTTGATTTCGCTCCGAACACGGGCGATCTTATGATTGGGGTAAAATTTCTTAAGGAATGCTATCACGAATTCATCCCAATTGGTAATAGAGTGTGCGACAGTGTTATAAAGCCATTTTTCTACTAAATCGCACAAAGTGAAAGGGAGAAGACGCAAGTGCATAGCATCCACTGAAAGTTGTGATGTACCCATCATTACGCATACGTTTTCGAATTTAGTGATAAAAACGTATGCGTCTTCAGACTCAAGCCCGTAAAATTTAGGCAACAGGTTGATGAAGTGGGGTTTAATTTCAAAATTATCCCCGTTGGCTGGTGGAATAGATAGACAAGTAGGAAGAGGACCGCGTATAGGATACCATCTCTATTGGAGAGAAATGCGTGGTGGATTCTGCGCACCGACGGATGGTGGCAGGGCGGTGTTATAATCTGATGGAGAACCGTCCACCTCGGTCGATGTGGTGGATGGAGGGAAAAAAGAAGATGAATAAGTACCGACTTCGGAGTCGATAGCAGAAACGCGGACAAGACGGGCACTAGAATCCCGTGTCCAACCAAGCATGCACTAAGCGGGTTTAGCGCAAGTGGTAGCGTGTGTGTGATTTAAAATTGGTTTGTTTTGAAAAGTGTCGAACGTGAAACAAATCACACAAAAATGCGCAATCAACCCTATAACTAAGGTTACCTAGGTTAAGTCTCTAGACCGCTCCTAGACTTCCAAAAGACAAGCCGCAGGATAAATCCTCTACCATCTCTTTATCGCTCTTGTGGCCAGATAAGTGGGAGGTATCCGCTATATGAATCAACAAAAATAGCGGGCCTAATTAAGTAACCACTTGCCTTAGACACACTCGCGTAGACACCACAAAAGAAATGCGGATAAGCGATAGATTACCCACGACCTTTCTCTATCCTTATTGAGCGCGACAGTCCTTAGAGTCTCGGTCTAGATATTTTTTAATTAATGTAGGGTGATGCGGATGCTCGTTTTGTGATTTGTGGAGCCTAGGAAGGGTGATGAAATCCCCACCTAATCTGAATTTGGACTTTGCCCTTTAATGTCCGTATTAAAATATGCACAAACCAATTACAAAACACGCAAGAAGATTTTTTTTGAGCGGCGATATTTTGCAAAGAATCCTGGAGAAAAATATATCATTGGATTTTTCAGAGGAGAGAGAACGTATAGAGGAAGTTACCAGAGAAAAATAAAGCCCTAGATCCCCAACTCGGCCGCGGTTCCGCCGCCAAAGCACACTTCTTGCCGTGGTTCCGCCGTGGATTTGAAGGATCGCTTGAAAAATTTTTGTACTGTGGCCTTCTTTGCTCCTATTGTCCTCTCTGAAGGTTTTCGAATCTCTGTTTTCTCGTTCTATTGTCTTCAGATTCCCTCGCAAAAATCGCACACTAATCTTTAAATACACAATTTGTTGTTTTTTTTTATTTATGATATGGATCGAATAAGAATTCAACACGAATAGTAAGAAAAAAAAAATATTGCTCACATATCCCCGGCAACGGCGCCATTTGATTAATCTGATTTTAAAGAAGTGTTTGTAGATTAACCGCAATCAATAACGGTGTCGCGTATAGCTAGACCGAGATGAGTACGGGTCGTCCGCAGGGATATGTGGAATCTTTTAATCTTACTTTAGACGTGTAGATTAAGAAAAGAGGAAGAATAAAGAATAGTGAAGAATAGTTGTAGATTCTAAATCTACGTCAAATACGGATGTAGAATATAGATCTAGTTTAACTACGGATGTAGATTTTATATCAGAAGGGGGCTTGTAGGGTTCGTTAAGATTTAGTAGTCATGGATGATTAATTAAAGATTACTCCTTTTATCCTTTAATAGATTTAAAACTAGATCGACGGTGATGCATGTAGATTAGGGTTTTTGGAGGAAATAGGGTTCCCACTCTTAACCCTTATCTTTACATGGATCTCCGTTCATGTCTAGCTTTTACCAAAACAATTGTTAATCTAATCTCAAATCATAGTCGTGACTATCAATGAATTGATAGCGCGCCCGATTAGGATGTTAACTATTCTTTTGATAAAGTTTATAAACTTTATATGATGTAAAAGGAGTTAAAGGATTTTTTCATCCATTGATCTATCATAATCCTACGAACCCTAACAAGCGGAGAATTACTCGCGCATGTTGGGAATAGAAGAAGAAAAGATAGAAAGGGAGATCATATTGTAAAGTGCAGAAAGTAAAATAATATAAGAAAACAACTACCTTTATTAATCAACTAGATCAATTACACTTTGTTCCTTTAGAAAGTGATTACAAAATCCTAGTTTGCTTCTCGATCTATCTTGAAGGAGGTAAATGAACAACCGATTGATCAACCTGGATGCGTGAATCAACTTGAACTTCATGATCTCTTTGGTTTGATGATTTCTAGGTTTAGCCATCGGTCCTTTATATAGCCCCAAAGCTAGAAACTAAAGATCCCCAGAAGTAGGGTTAGTTGTAGCAAATCCAACCTGAAAATCCCAACTCTTGACTCAATGAATCGGCCACGGATCCACCGCATATCTTATGGTTTGGCCGCGGATCCGCGGCTGTTTGGTGGGATCTTGGATGCAAATTTCTGGGACTTTATTCTCGTGACACATGGAGATTTAGTTGATGTCTGGAACTTGAAAATATTTTCTGAGTCTCTGCCAGTATTGATTCTTCGATTTTATCTAACTTCATCGGCGGATTTCTGATTCCCGATATCTCAACGTCTCGATCTCCTGACCTGAACTAAACCTTGCACAATATCTCAATGAATAATGTTAGTAATATTTGGTATTTTGAGATATTATCCTAACCATTTGATATGATATTATATTTTAAGAATATTGGTTAAGGATATTTGATATGATATGCATATTTAAATTATCAAAATATTATATAAATATTATTTGCATACATTTTCCTTCATAATGTTAATTATAATATATAAACATATGAAAATAGATATTTTGCAGATAAACTCTCATATGTTTCATACTTATAATAAACACCTTTAAATATCTAAGAAAAGTAAGGAAAATGTTATATCAAATATGCAATATTTTCGACTGAACATGACTGTACCCAACTAAAACCTATTTGCATGACTCCTTTGAGCCGTGGTAGGGTAGTAATCAAAGTACAGTGGGAACTCACACGAGACAAATGACAACTTCAAATCAAAGAATTAACCTGTACTCATGCCACCTGAGAACTTCCATCTGTCGATAGAAATAATACCATATAGAAGTTATCGGCGAGTCCGTTCAGTGTATTCACCTTCAGTGAGCACCCGTATACTATCTTAGGTGACACAACACCAATGGCTTATGAGAGCGGCCACCGCCTCTCGTCGGGGTCTAGAAGCGTATACACTAGTCTACTCCGGAATATCGATGCCCAGTCTCGATACTCTCACGACTAGGTACATTTAAGAATGTGCTTATGGACAACCCATCTTCCACATATATGATCGCCATCATAATACTGATTGTCAAGCAACAATCCTACGGGCTTCATCAATGATGAAGACAAACCAGATAGCATACTATCATTTCGAGTAAGACTGTTATACGTCCTCCCCCAATTATCATAATCGCCTAATTACGATCACAATAATTGCCTTTAGGGCACTATATCCAACAAGAATCTCCAATCAGTTGAAAGTCAACACTTCAGGATACCGTGGCACTCTCAACGACGGAGGCAGAATACATAGCGGCAGTGGAAGTATCTAAGAAGGCCTTATGGTTAAAAGGCATAGTTGGGGAGTTCGGGTTCGATAAAAGGCTGGTTCCTTTGTTTTGCGACAATCAAAGTGCAGTTCACTTAGCGAAGAATCAAGTATACCACAGTCGAACTAAGTATATCGACGTGTGGTATTATAAGATAAGGGAGTGGGCCAAGAAGTAGATCGATTTGATAAAGATCGATACTAAGGTGAATCCGGCGGACACACTAATGAATGTCATTTCTACGGAGAAGTTCAAGACAATCTTGGCTTCTATTCAGGTATTCGACCTCGGTAGGAGGGTTACAACAGTTTCTCAGTTTTGCTTAAAAACTGTGACAGCATCAGTTTCGCAATTCTGGAGAAAGATTGTGCCAGCAGGGGAAAACGGGGAGAACTAAGGATACAAGATGAAGGCAACAAATTTTCAAGGTTCATTTTAGATTTAAACAAAGGTGGAGATTGTTGAGATTAGTTTAAATTTAAATAGTTAATTATTATAAATAGAATTAAGATAAATCTCTTATTTAAATATAGATTTAGATAAGAGAGAATATTCTTATAGATAAATCTCTTATTTAAGTTTAGATTTAGATTTAGATTTAAATAGTAGATAATATTCCATTAGATAAGGATAAAGGAGATTTATGTTAATCCTAATCTAAGTGGAAGAAGCTTCATTCTATGCTATAAATAGAAAGGTGTTCTTATCAAGGAAAAATATCGACTTGATCATAAAATTCATGTGAGGTGAGAGACGGCTGCATAAAGGATCAAGGCGGCCATTAAGAAATAGATTTGATTATAAAATTTAAAGGAGACCAAACGGCGGCTCCATAAAGGATCAAAACGATCATAAGAAGAATTTGTAGAAGAAGAAGATCTCGTTGGAGATCATAAGGAGATGTTTTTTTTTGTAATCGTGTTCTTTTTCTCAAATTCTAATAAAGTTCTCTCCTTTTCCCCCAATCTGTTGTGCTATTTATTTCTGCGGTTTGCATCTGGTGTTATTTATTAATCGTCAATAAAGGATCTAAATTTATAGATCCGTAAGGTTTTCCGCTGCGCCGATTGATCTGTGATAACAACAGAATCAGTCTCGATCATGACGTTGAATTGTTGCTGACACATGTCGGATAACATCAAGATGTTACCTTCCGTTGATCTCTTCGTATGTCGATGGATGGATGGGATTGAGTTGGAGAGCGGTCTCCTGAAGCATGTGGATCTCAATGGGTTGTGGTTTTGAGGTTGAGCCGAGCTACCTGCAAGAAAGTCCCGGAGTGGTTGAACCACCGAGGACCCTCCGACGATCAAGTTAGTGGTGCAAGTCGAGCAGAGTAACAGCTTAGTGAGGGAGGAATTCCTTACTGGAGTCATCTGAAAGAGGGGTTTATGTAGCGGTGGCAATAAGCAGGCAGGTGCGAGAATCACGCCGGCCGTTACGCCCCCGACGTCATGCCCGTGTGATAGGAAGGATCTCCCATTAATAGCGAGACAGGCTCGTTAATGGAGGATCGTGATGGCATGGAACGCGGGATCGTGGGCGGCGGATATCTCGCGTATGACGAGATTCGCGGAGGCGAGACGGATGCACTTGCAATCAGTGCCGTTGGTCGGTCGATAGGACCGAGGAAGATGAGCTCGGCAAGTGGCTCGGGATCGAGTGGGAGGCCGAGCTATCTTGGTTTTGTGGCAGCCCGGAGGCGAGCTGAGAGGGCCGAGGAGGCCAATTGTGCAGGGGGCTCGGAGGGGAGCCAGCGGTTGCTTGTAGGACGGGCATAGGAGTGGTCTGGTCGGCCACTGCGGGTCCTTTCTTGCAAGCTTCAGGACACGTCATCTGCCACGTGTCATGATCTGGGAGATCACCGATATTGAGCATCATCATTATCCCCCCACTCTCGTCCCGACCTGTTCACAGGTCGAGTCGAGAGTAGTCTGCCGGGTCACCCGTGGTGAGCTCCTTGTCGTAGATATCATGAGCGTGCATTCCCGGGCAGTCAACTGTATCTTCTTGATGACGTCAGCGGATCAGGGGTCAGATCTCGCATTAAAGAGGAAGCGCCGGATCGTGCGTACGTTCACCGATGCGACAACCCACGTGTAGGGCACCGGTTGGCTGATGCGACGGGCCGCAGGTTTCCCACGCCCGATGGAGTGCGGCCAATATGCGCATGACAGGTGGAGCGATCATGGCCGTTGAATGCAATGAGTCGTTTCGGCGGAAGATGGCTGTCGCCGTAGGATGTGTACACCGACAACCATAAATAGAGGTGGGGTCCCCATCATGGGCCCATATCTCTTCATAATTTCCTCATCCAGAGTCTCGTTAGCTCGGCGCTCTCTTTTTAGGTCGGGGTATCTGCGTTTTTCTCTTCCAAGGATTCATCCCCTTCATCAGGTCAGATGTTTTTTCTTTGGGTTTTTTCTGTGACGAGTCTGTAGAAATAGTTCGGGTAGAGTCTAGCGATCCCCCCATAGATTCTCCCTTTTATCTTCTGCTCCTTTTTCTTCTGATTCTAGCCTGTTTCGCCCCTTGGCAGAATAAATGGACCGATCCCGGGTTCTTGCCGCCTTCCGTGCCCTATCCCAGAAGAGAGCCGGGGGTGTGGTCGTGCCTCAGGCTGACCCGAATTTCGCACCAGGGGAGTCGCCGGCGACGAGGCCATCCACCTCGACCCAAACCCCCGATGATTGTTGCGGCAGCGGCCAGAGGCGTCCGCGGGTTCCCGAGCTTCGGACGAGGGAAGCGGAAGAGGACGAAGACGAGGTTCCTCTTAAGAGGAAGAGGACGATCTCTCGTACGCCATGGACTGAGATTCCTGAGAGGATTCCTGTGCAGGAGGGGGACGCCAGTTTCGTAGTCCCATCCAAGCTTTCCGTTGCTGCCAACCTGCTCGCTGACATGGAAGAATCGGCGCAGGAGGCAAGATTCCGCGGGGGACCTTGAGGGCCTAAGTGGCGGCTATAGCCCAGGAGGCGGTGCAGGTACGTATTCCCTTATGTGCTACTTTGAACGCCCTTTGCTTAGTTCGAGCGTCTCTAAGTTTTTCTGCTATTTTTCATTAGATTCTTCAGCACTGCGCCCTCGTTGCTCGTATGGAGGCCGAGGAGATCGCCCCTGCTATGGGGTGGCGGGGGAATCCTCCTCGGAGGCCGAGGATCTGCGGCTTGAGCTGCACCTGGAGAAGGAGAGGATGGCCGTCCTTGAAGCCTGATCGGCCACCGCGGAGCTCATCGTCTCAAAGTGCCGGGAGTCCTATCACCGTTTAAGTGAGTCCCACCGAGCCATTGAGGCTAAGTTGGTGGAGCTGGCTGATCTTTATGTAGTAGTGAAGAAGGTGAGGGATGCCAGCAGGCGGGATGCCGAGGCTGTGCTTCAGGCGGCAGAGGTTGCTAAGGTTCGAGCTCGAAAGGCAGTGGCCGAATACAAGGGGTCGGACCAGTTTTACGTCGACCTCGGCGAGGCCTCTGCCGTTGCTTGGCACAAAGCTCTTGATGCCGTCAAGGAGCAGTTTCCGGAGTTTGCCGACGGTGAGCTCCGTGCTCGGGTCCCGCTTTCGGTGGTCATGCCTCCGGCAGATGATGATGATGGAGGTGAGATCTAGGCAGGGCTTGCGGGCTGAACTTTTTTGGCTTTGCTTCCTTCTCTCTCTTTTTGTAAGCCTCCGAGAAACTTGGCAAGGCTGGAGAGCCCACAATACCTTTGTAAAGACTTTTGATTTTGTGAATAAATTCTTTTTGCAGTAGTATTTGCGCTTATATTTTCCCTTGTTGGTAAACACTTGTATTTGCATAGTACTGCCTTCATGTTAGGCCTGTTTTCCGTCTAGAGATCACACGTCGAGTTGAATCTGATCATTTGCCAGGTGTGCAAAGACCGGTTGGAAGATGGTATCTCCATGGCCCCGAAGTCGAGGTGGAGATCGCTCAGACGTAGATAAACCGGATGCCTCTTGGTGAGGGTTTTGATCCTTAGCGCGGGAAGGGCCGTAATTGGCCTACTAAGGACGGGCCGAGCAGGGTTACTGCCCGGTGCCTCTTGGCGAGGGCTTTGATCCCTGGTGTTGTGGGGTAGGGAACTACCAGTTAGGGATAACCGAGCAAGGGAGGGCTCGGTTGCCTCTTGGCGAGAGCTTTGATCCTTAGCGCGGGAAGGGCCGTAATAGGCCTACTAAGGACGGGTCGAGTAGGGTTGCTGCCCGGTGCCTCTTGGCGAGGGCTTTGATCCTTAAGGACGGGCCGAGCGGGGTTGCTTCCCGGTGCCTCTTGGCGAGGGTTTTGATCCCTGGCGTTGTGGGGTAAGGAACTACCAGCCAGGGATAACTGAACAAGGGCGGGCTCGGTTGCCTCTTGGCGAGGGCTTTGATCCTTAGCACAGGAAGGGCCTACTAAGGACGGGCCGAACAGGGTTACTGCCCGGTGCCTCTTGGCGAGGGCTTTGATCCTTAAGGACGGGTCGAGCAGGGTTACTGCCTGGTGACTCTTGGCGAGGGCTTTGATCCCTGGCGTCGTGGGGTAAGGAACTACCAGCCGAGGATAGCCGAGCAGGGTAGCCGCTCGGCCGCCTTTTAGTGAGGGCTTAGATCCCTGGCGTCGTGGGGTAGTGAACTACTACCCGGGGATAGCCGAGCAAAGTAGCCGCTCGGCTGCCTCTTGATGAAGGCTTCGATCCTTAGCGCGGGAGGAGCCGTAAGAGGCCTGCTAAGGATGGACCGAGCAGTGAAGCTGCTCAGTTGCCTCTTGGCGAGGGCTTAGATCCCTGGCGTCACGAGGTAGTGAATTACCAGTCGGGGATAGCCGAGCAGGATAGCCGCTCGGCTGCCTCTTGATGAGGGCCTGGATCCCTGGCGTTGCGAGGTAGGGAACCGCCAGCCAGGGATAACCGAACAGGGGCGGTCCCGGTGTGAGCATCGGGAACAGGGACAGCCGCAGGTGACACGTGTCATGAACGTGCGGGGGAATGCGAAACGTTTTGGGAAGTTGTGTCAGTTTTGCCACGCGGCCGTGCGGCATTAGAGTAGTTGCGGCAATTCCTAAGATTCGCGCCGGTACGCGCGAGAATCCAGGTCTTCGAAGATTTTGTGCGAGGTTATAAATAGGGAAGGAGATGGCAGCTCCTTCGGCACCGCTTTCTTTTGAGATGACTGGACGTGTGTATTTGATCGAAAAGATCATCTCCCTTGGTGATGTCTCCTTGTACGACCAATCTCTGGCCAAGGAGGGGTACCAGGGAGTGGTTCAGCACCTCGAGGATCATTTCGGCCGGTTTCTTCCTAGGCGATCGTCCCTGCTCCAGATGTTGATGTATGCGATCTGGAGGAGGTCCCCGGGTCTAGATAACCCCTTCACCGAAGAGCTTCTGGACGAAGCGCTCGACAAGGTGTGTTCGATCTTCTTGTTCGGCCTTATTTCGAAAGCCAGGCACGACCGGTCCTTGGCTCTCATTCTGGAGTGTTTCAAGATGAGGTACATCGCGGGTAAAGGCTCAGAGGACAGAGCATCGGGTGTTTCTGTGGCGTCCCGGGTCCGCGTGCTGCGTTGGCAGGAGCGAGCTGTAGCGGCCAGGGCCCGGCTAACGGAAATCTACTCCGAGTATCACCAGGAGTACTTCCTTGATCCCGTTCCACCTTTGTTGTAACTTTCTCTTTTTCTGTAAGGCTGAGGAGCCCATAGTACCTTTTCGGATGAATAAGATTCTTCTTTCGCAATGTTCTAGCGTTCCCTTCTTGTTATTTGAATGGAAAGGACTTTTTAGAAAAGTTTACATTGTCTTTATGAAAAAAGAGATACACACTCGTAGGTATTCCCCTCACTGGTACGTCTTGATCTTCTCGGCGTTGTAAGGCCGTGGAAGCTTGCGCCCGTCCGCATCTTGTAAGCGGTAGGCTCCGCCGGTAAGTACCTCGGAGACGAGGAAATGACCGTCCCATTTTGGGGAAAACTTATGCAGCTTGCCTTGATCGACAAACTCGTTTCGCCTCAGGACCAGATCCCCGTTCTTGATGAAACGACGCTTGACTCGCGCGTTGTAGTATCGGGCGGTTTGCTGTTGATAGGCGGCAGCTCTGATCTGAGCCCGGTCTCGTTTCTCCAGCAAGATGTCCAGGTTGGTCCGTAGTGCCGTGGTGTTTGCTTCGTCGTCGAAGTGTTCGACCCGGTGACTGGGTAGCCCGATCTCCGCTGGGACCATTACCTCGGTCCCGTAGCAGAGGCTGAAAGGGGTTTCCCCGGTAGGGGTCTTCTTTGATGTGTACAGGGCCCACAGGACCCGGGGCAATTCCTCGACCCAGCTGCCTTGGCGTCCTTCTAGGCGGGTCCTTAGACCTCGGAGAACGTCCTGATTAGCGACTTCGGCCTGCCCGTTGCATTGGGGATGTGCGATCGCGGCAAACTTCATGAGGATATGATACTCATTGCAGAATTCCTTCACTTTCTTGTTTTCGAAGTTCGTCCCGTGGTCGGTGATGATACACCTCAGGATGCCGAACCGGAATATCAGGTTGTTCTGTAGGAACTTGATGGTCGTGGCGGCATCCGGTTTCCTGATGGGGACGGTCTCGATCCACTTCGTGAAGTTTTCTACTGCGATGAGGACATACTTGTGCCCGCCCGCCCCGGTAGGGAACTGGCCTATCATGTCCAATCCCCACTGGGCCAATAGCCACAGGGAGGTTAGGGCAGTCAGCTCGGTAGCCGGAAGGCGAGGTATGCTTCTGTGGAGTTGGCAACTTTTGCATCTCCTGACGAGCTTCTGAGCGTCTTGATGAATAGTTGGCCAGTAGTACCCCTGGAGCAATGCCTTCTAGATTAAAGTGCGGGCCCCTTGGTGTGTGCCGCCGACCCCTTCGTGGATTTCGCGGAGGACGTAGTCGGCTTCGTGGGGATCGACGCACGGGAGCAGGGGCTGAGTAAAGGACTTCTTGTAAAGGTTCCCGTTGCTCCAAACGAAGTGACGGGCTTTGGCTCGGAGACGGCGGGCTGCTCCCCGATCATCTGGGAGCGTACCTTCCATTAGGAACTCCATGAGGGGTTTCCTCCAGTCTTGGTCTTCTTCCTGAGCTGTGTACGCATGAAGTATTGTCGCCCCATCTTTCACGCTAGGCCGTGGCAAGATCTCGAAGAGGATAGATCGCTTGTTGTTGGCCGAGTAGGATGAAGCCAGCTTACTCAGAGCGTCGGCTTGGGCATTGAGCTGTCTGGGTATTTGCTCTACCTGGACTTCGTCGAAGTTCTTTCGAAGTTTTCTTACCTCGGCCAGGTACTCCACCATTAAAGGTTCCCGAGCCTCGAATTGGCCAGTCACTTGGCCAACGACTAGGGCTGAGTCGCTGCGGATCCGAATTGTTTTCAGCCTCAGCCCGGAGGCCATGCGCAGTCCAGCCAGTAGAGCCACGTACTCTGCCGCATTGTTTGAAGCCTTGAACCCGAGCTTCAGGGAATACTCCATTTCTGCCTCGCTCGGGCCTCGAATGATGAGGCCGGCACCACAGCCTTCCTCGGTTGAGGACCCGTCGACGTAAATGACCCACTCAGGGACTGAGTCGAGCCTTCCCTCGCTCGGGGGTTGGGTCGCTAGGGTTGGCGTGGACTCTGGTTCCTTACCTGGGATGGTGCATTCGACGATGAAATCGACCAGGGCCTGTGCTTTGATGGCCTGCCTCGGGCGGTATTTTATGTCAAACTGGGACAATTCCTATCTCCACTTCTTTAAGCGGCCCGAGAATTCGGGTGAGGTAAGGATAGCCCTCAGTGGGCGCTCGGTAAGGATGAGGATGGTGTGCGCCTGGAAGTAGTGCCGTTGCTTCCTTGAGGCCACAACGAGTGCCAAGACGATCTTCTCTATGGTCGGATACCTCGTTTCTGCGTCTTTGAAAACGTGGCTCACGTAGTATACCGGCTTCTGCACTCTGTCGACCTCTCGGACGAGCACTAACTCTGCTGCTTGGTCGGATACCGCCAGATACAGTGATAGCTCGTCTTCTTCAACTGGTCGGGTAAGCAGCGGTGGCATCGCAAGGTGCCTCTTTAACTGGTCGAAGGCGGTCTGGCACTCCTCTGACCACTCGAACCTCGGGATCTTCCTTAGAGCTTTGAAGATCGGGAGGCACTTCTCCCCAGACCTCGACATGAAACGGCTCAGAGCGGCTACCCGCCCTGTTAGTCGCATGATCTAGACGTTGGTCTTGGGCGCGGCCATGTTGAAGATAGCGTCGATTTTTTCCACGTTAGCTTCGATTCCACGATGGGTGGCCATGAAACCGAGGAACTTTCCCCTGGTGACTTCGAATGCGCACTTTGCGAGGTTCAGCTTCATCTTGAACTTGCAAAGTACCTCGAAGGCTTCGCCCAAGTCCTTGGCGTGGTCAGTCGACGAGACGGATTTGACGAGCATATCATCTACATAAACTTCCATGTTCCTGCCGATCTGTGGCTTGAACATGCGGTTGACCAATCGTTGGTACGTAGCTCCGGCGTTCTTGAGGCCGAAGGGCATCACCTTGTAGTAGTATACCCCCCGGTCCATTATGAATGCGGTAAGATCTTCGTCTGCCGGATTCATACGGATCTGATTGTAGCCGGAAAAGACATCTATGAAGCTCAATAGCTCATGGCCTGCCGAGCTATCGACGAGCTGATCTATCCGAGGGAGGGGATAGTTGTCTTTGAGGCAGGTCTTGTTGAGGTCGGTGAAGTCGACGCACATGCGCCACTTCCCGCTTGACTTCTTGACCATAACTACGTTCGCTAGCTACTCCGAATAGGGTACATTCCGAATGAAGTTGGCGGCGAGGAGCCGATCCACTTCGTCTTCGATAGCCTTCTGTTTGACCAAGACGAAGCTTCGCTTTTTCTGCCTGACGGGTCGGGCCGTAGGATCAACCCCGAGCTTGTGAGATATGATTTTGGGGTCGATCCCAGGCATGTCAGCAGGCGCCCAGGCGAACACATCGGAGTTGTTCCTGAGGAAATGAACCAGGTCATCTCGCTGAGTTCCTGTCAGAAGCGATCTGATCTGGACGATCTTTTCGTCGTCCCCTTCCACCAGGGGGACCTCTACCAGAGGTTCGACCGGGGTTCCTCGGACCTCTTTTTGCTCGTCTCGAGTGTCCAGAGAACTCCTGATGTCGCCTTCACCCTCGACATCGTTGGTTGGCTGCTCAGACGAAGATGTTGCGGTGAAGCATACCTTTGCAATCCACTGGTCTCCATAGACCCAACCTATTCTGCCCTGATCGAGAGGGAACTTCATCGCCAGATGGTAGGTTGATATCTGGGCCCGGAGGGAGTTCAGCGTTGGGCGGCCGAGGAGGATGTTGTAGGCCGATAGGATTCTTTCTACGATGAATTCCACAGGCACTGTTCACGTGCGGCCGGCCTCCCCGACGTTAAACTGCAGAGTGACTACCCATTCCGCCGGGATGGAGTGGTTGGTGAATCCTGAAAGGACGTGGGAGGTCGGCCTTAGGTCTGCTGGGGTGAGCCCCATACGCAGAAAGCAGTCGTGGAAGAGAATGTCCACCAAGCTACCCGAGTCGACTAGTATCCTGTGCACCTCGTATTGGTGGACCCGAGCCGTGATCACCAAAGGGTCGTTGTGGAGCAAGGATATGCCGTGGAAGTCCCCGTCGTTAAAAATAATCGGCTCGGCCTCCCTGGCCTTCTTCCTCGGGCAGCTGTCGGCCTCCACGGCCAGCGCGGGGCGCTGAGTCTCGCAGGTGCTCGACGGACCCCCCCGCTGTCATGACCATGATTTTTTATGAGCCTCGGTTCCTTTCGGTGAGGTTCCTTAGGTCTCCTGGCGGTGTTGTTTTTGAGCTGCCGAGGCGAGTCTCGCGTGCGCGACCCCGTCAAGGGAGGGGTGCCAGTCATGCCTGGAAGCAGGCGAGCCGACCGCCACCGCCTCGGGAGGGACAGGGGTGCGACGAGACTCGGGGCGAAGCTCCCTGGCGTAAGACCTCGGAGTCAAGCTAAGCGGTGCCCACTGGGTCATAGAATATGTCGCCCCGAGAGATCTGCGTTCGTGGGAGGCAGCGAGGCGGTGATCGACAGTGCCGATGAGAGCAGAGTCTTCTCTTCCTCTGTAGGGGTCCCGATCCCGAGGTGGGGGAGCGGCAACCTGGAGAGCTTGCCCCGCCGTTTGGACACGGACAAGCGCGTCCACCATGGATGCGAGTCGATTTATCCGGACGGCCAGGACGTTGATGGAGTTCGGGGGAGGAGATTCGTCCGCGCCTCCGTTGTGTGGAAGACGGCGGCTATCGCTTGGATCGTCATGGTGATCGCAGACCATTGGGTTGAGATCGGAAGATAAACTTTTGTTTTGGTGGAATCATGATTTCCCACAGACGGCGCCAGCTGACGCGTGTCGGATCGCGTCAAAATATTACCTTCCGTTGATCTCTTCGTGTGTCGATGGATGGCTGGGATTGAGTTGGAGAGTGGTCTCCTGAAGCGTGTGGATCTCAATGGGTTGTGGTTTTGAGGTTGAGCCGAGCTACCTGCAAGGAAGTCCCGGGTGGTTGAACCATCGAGGACCCTCCGACGATCAAGTTAGTGATGCAAGTCGAGCAGAGTAACGGCTTAGTGAGGGAAGACTTCCTTACTGGAGTCGTCTGAAAAAGGGGTTTATTTAGCGGTGGCAACAGGCAGGCAGGTGCGAGAATCACTTCGGCCGTTACGCCCCCAACGTCACTCCCGCGTAATAGGCGGGATCTCCCATTAATGGCGAGACATGCTCGTTAATGGAGGATCGTGATGGTGTGGAACGCGGGACCGTGGACGGCGGATATCTCGTGTATAGCGAGATTCGCGGAGGCGAGGCGGATGCACCTGTGATCAGTGCCGTTGATCGGTCGATGGGACCGAGAAAGATGAGCTCAGCGGGTGGCTCGGGATCGAGCGGGAGGCTGAGCTATCTTGGTTCTGTGGCAGCCCGGAGGCGTGCTAAGAGGGCTGAGGAGGCCAATTGTGCAGGGGCTCGAAGGGGAGCTAACGGTTGTTTGTAGGACGGGTATAGAAGTGGTCTGGTCGGCCACTGCGGGTCCTTTCTTGCAAGCTTCAGGACACGTCATCGGACACATGTCATGATCTGGAAGATCACCGATATCGAGCATCATCAGTTGCCGTTTAGGCCTTTGGCTGCCGGATCATTCTCTTACAACATCAGCACTAGGTCCTACAATCAACATGTTCATGATGGTGGTGGTGGTGTAGATGATGGTGGTGGTCCTGCTCCTGATGACGCAGGCTGAGTTTGCAGCAGTGGAGATGCAGTAGCCGATGGAATGGCCTGTCGCTGTTTGAGCATGCGCACAGCATTAGCACGAGATGCTTCAGATGCCGCAGAAGAGAATTCGGAAGGGTTGCGACCTGCAAAGTTGATATAATTGGAGATTAGTTTCTACATGTGAAATAAAAAGAAGTAAATTATGCAACACTAGGTTTTTATAAGTGTAATGCTGGTAAACTAAAATGAAATAAGTTTGCATTGTATATGACAGATAGGAAAAAAAAAAAGAAGGATCTATACTCTTAGGAGCGTGGAGCATGCATTCAAAAAGCATGTAGTTTGTGTTGTTCATTTTAAACATATAATAATAAATGGAAACTGACGGGGTTTTATTTTATACATTTACGTTTTTTTTTTGTTTTTTGTTTTTGTGTGTTGTGTGTGTGTGTTGCGGGGGTGGTGGGGGCGTGGGGGGTTCATGTAATAAAGGGCCAAACAAAAATTTAAAGAACAATTGATGAGGTGGATGGTCTAGAATGGAAAAAGTTTTCAGAGGATTTTTCTCTTCTTTTTCTAGCTATCTCCAACAAAAATAGAAGCCAGCTATATCTACACAAGATCAAAATTAATTGGGGGATCCAAAGAGTTTGCATTAGAGAGTAAGGCTATGAAGCACGGACACGGATACAAGCACAAAACAAAGCAAATTTGGAAGGGAAAAAAGATGCTACAGGAACATGCCTGCATTATTTTATATGTGTGTGTGAAACAAAGTATAATGAACCGCGAGAAGAAATATGCACTAGTATTACTTAAAAACACAGTAAATGGAAAAGGCAAAGCTATAACTTTCTTCAATAACCATAAGTTTTTTGGCACAAACAAATATATATACCAAATTAAAAGTAAAACACACAAGGATGCAATGCATAAGAGTTAAAACAAACAAAATATTAACCATTTTTAATTGAATCCGAGTTTCATAAACCCGATTTCACATTTGCATCAATTTGAACTTTTACACCTAGTTCTAGTCTGTCATGAGATATTTAAAATATTTAAAAATCTTGTATTCTAGAAGGTATCAAAGTTGTCCATACATATATTCCATATTCTTAGTTCGTCATCCCGATGCTATGTAAAGGTGTTGGAGGCGTCCAATTTAGGTAAATACGGCCCAAGCGTGTAGGGCCCGGTTTCGGACGGAATGTCCAAGTTTCCAATACATCTTGGACACGGCACGGCGAGCAAATAAAATTGTGTGCGGCTTCCTAGGAGAAGAGTTGCAAAATCACACAAGTAAATAGAAAAACATATAAATGTAGTAGCTTATTCTGTTTCATCATGACCTCTATAATTAATTAGATGACCATATTCTAGTTCTTTAAAGGAAAAAAAAGAAGAAGAGTATATTGATAAAAAAAATTGATTTCTTCAAGTGACAAGTCATAAGACTTATTTGTTTCGGTAAAAGAAAGTGTTAACGTGTTTCAAAAGAACACAAACCAAAAAGGAGGGAAATGGGTGTAAGAACTCAAAATAAGGGAGAACTAATAGAAAACAAGGAATGCGTTAGAACCTAAGGTAATGACCGAAGTCATTCTCACCACAGGCACAAAAAAATTCCTCAATTCTTCTTCCCCCAAACCCTTTGAACCATTTTGAACCAATGACACCAAGTCATCAGAATCAGTATGTAAATCAGCTGCTATATCAATAGGGAACTCACTATCGTTATCCTTCTGCAACAGTTGATAAACAAAGTATGAGCATTGACAATGACAAGGTTAAAGGCATAGGCAAGTAGTTATATAGATGAATTCCATTTTATCATGGCATGCTCTTTGTAAGAAAAACTTACCATCAAAGATCCTAAGCTAAAAAACTACCAGCACCGGACCCCATGAACTGAGGTCTAGGAAAGTGTGCTCGGCCTATGCGGACAGATTCTTAGTGTCCCTTAATGATTGTCCATGTATATAGATGCATGTACATACTATATATGTATGTGTTGGAGTATAGAAAACTCTAGATGGATTGGAGCTCAGTAAATTCCGGTTATCCCAACATTGGAGTTTAGATAACCAGAGTTTTTTAAACTCCAAAATGAGAGATGAACATGGCATAGTTAGGATTCAGAAGTTGGGTTTAGATAACTTTATGAAACTTCGGTTATCTAAACTCAACTCCATTGCCAAACAAGGCCTAAGTTGTGAGGCCAAGGAGATGGTATCCTTGGACCGACTGGAAGTTTGATTCCCCTTTAGTCCTGTTTTGGGATACTATGCAGAATCCCAATCCCCTTATAAACGAAAAGGGTATTGTATAATCTGCTGCGAATTCCTTTGGTAGATATATCGAATTTGATAATTCTTCAGTCCATGGTACTGTGTTGGAATTTGTTAGATTTTTGTGTGGAAGCGGTCGTTGCCAAGGAGATTCTAAGAGCTGTAATATTCAATAATAAAGGTACAAATCATTTTTCTGATGTATGAATCTGATACTTAATATTGCTCACATTGTAAGTTGTTGGGCCACCGAATTTCTATGAGAAGTTAAGTTACTAAAAACTAATGCAATTTGATGCCGGTTCCAATTGTTAATTGTGTTCCTATGAAGAAGTTGTGCCAATTCATACAAAGATTCAATCTTAGACTTATGCTATAAATGGAAAAACAAACTACGTATACACTCGAACACTCGAACACTGGTATGCCAACCACAATGGTTAATTCTTCAATGAATGAGCTTAGCTTTTGTAATGAAAAATGATACTCTCTTACTCATTGAACGACTTTACGTAAATCGTAAGAGTTACTAGCTACTTAACGGTCTGTATTTAGGGAACTAGTATACTTTTGGAAAACATCGCACACAATCTTAAGAGGATCTGTTTTACACTTTTACTAAGAGCACGCATGAAGACATAATTTATCAATGAGGTAGTATGCACCATATAGTATATATAAACTTAGGAAACTTCAGCATTATAAACGAAAAACATTAATCCAGTAACATAGCCTCACATCACCATACTCACTTCAGAGATACACCAAAATAAATAGTAATGAATTGAAAAACACTTCGCTAGCATAAATGGCATGAAATTCAAACATTGTCTGTACGTATTATAATCAGCAGGGTTAAGTTATTAAGATTCATAAAGAAAACGCTGGACATAAGTAATGGGGTTATGGATTAGCAACACATGACGTCAATAGAACCAAGTTTTGCTTCATTAAATGTGTGCCCCACAAGAAATTCGGCATAGCTCATGCGGTAATTATACTTTCCTCTCCAAAATGAAAGGTCGCCAATATGATTCCCGATGGGTCTCTGTTAGAATTGTATTAGACTGAGTCCATGTGTAACAGCCACGATGACCACGTCTAGCATATTGTTAGGATTGCGTGAGTGGTTGGGATTGTATCTCGAGTGAGTTAGTTTAGGCATGCACTGAATCTCGGATCATGGATCCGTTGTAACTGTATTCGGTTCCATCTATATAAACATCACGATCCCAAGAGGATCGGTGCGTTCGGTAGTCTTATCTTCTTCCCTTCTTCCTCTGTTCTTTCTTGGTATCAGAGCGACGGTCCAATTCTGATCGCTCGCTGCCATGGCCGGAACTCCACAATCCTCTACCACCAACAGCTCTGCTTCCGTCTACTCCCAGTTCGGCCTACTGCCCACGCCATCGTTCAGCCACATTATCAGTGTAAAGCTGACCCAGGAGAACTATTTGCTGTGGAAGACGCAGGTCGTCCCTTACCTGAGGAGCCATGGCCTCCTCGGGTACGTTGATGGATCGACTCCGTCCCCAGGGGACGAAGAAGGCGGCAACCCTGACTTCACCACCTGGTACCATAAGGACCAGATGGTTCTGAGCTCCATTCTCTCCTCTCTCACCGAGGAGGTGCTCGGGCTCATGGTCGGCGTGACTACGGCGCGCGACGCATGGTGTATTCTGAAGAACCAGTTCGCGTCGAGGTCACGGGCGCGTATGATGCAGATTCGCATGCAGCTCGCGACGATCCAGAAGGACGACTCCAACATCGCCACATACTTCAGGAAGGTGAAGAACCTCGCCGATACCCTCGCCGCCATCGGGAAGCCACTGACCGATGAGGAGCTTATCTCCTACATGCTGCGTGGTCTCGGCCCCGAGTACGACTCGTTGGTGACCAGCATCACCACGCACACCGACACCTACAGCATCAACGACATCTACGCGCATATGCTCAGCTATGAGATGTGCCTGGAACACAACAACTCCATCGGCCAGGTATCGTCCGCTAACAGTGCCAGCAGGAACCAAGGCCGCGGTGGCAGCAATGGAGGTCGCCATGGTCGAGGACGAGGACGTTCTCCTGGTGGCCGTAACGGCCGTCAACACCAGGGAGGACAGTCCAGCCAGGAGGAGGACGCAACAACGACGTCCCATGCCAAGTTTGTGGCAAGAACGGGCATGATGCCCTTCGTTGCTGGTACCGCTTCGACCACAGCTATCAAGCCGACGACAACACCAAGGTTGCAGCTGTTGTCAGCAACGGCTACACCGTCGACCCCAACTGGTACCTCGACTCAGGAGCAACAGATCACATTACAAGTGATCTCGAACGCCTGACCGTCAAGGAGCGCTACCCTGGAAGAGATCAGATTCAGGTTGCATCTGAGAAGGTTTGTCTATCTCTCACGTTGGGAATTCTCTTATTGCTGGATTAGATCGACCACTTTATTTGAATCGTGTTCTTCTTGCTCCTAAAATTAATAGAAATCTGATCTCTGTCAGAAAATTAGCCATTGACAATAGAGCTTTTGTTGAATTTCATCCACATTCATTCTTTGTCAAGGATCAGGCAACAAAGGCCATTCTGCTCAGAGGAAGATGTAGAGGTGGTCTCTACATGTTTCCAAATAAACAGCCCATCCAGACCCTTCTCTCAGTCAAAGCAACTCAAGTCCAGTGGCATCGGCGGTTGGGGCACCCTGCTGCACCAGTTATCTCTCGCATTTTGCAGAAAAATAAAATTGATGTAACCCCAGATAGTTTCTCCTTTGTTTGTGATGCTTGTCAGCAAGGGAAGGCACATCAACTTCCTTTTGATTCCTCTTTGCATTTAACCACTGCTCCTTTGCAAATAATTCATACTGATGTTTGGGGACCGGCTCTCCCATCAGTGAACAATTCAAAATATTATGTCTCATTTGTTGATGATTATAGCCGATTTGTCTGGGTTTATTTTCTGAAATGCAAATCCGAGGTTGAGTCTGTTTTTCTCCAGTGGCAAAAGCATGTAGAAAACCTCCTTAACCTTAAGGTTCGTGCTGTTCAGTCAGATTAGGGAGGAGAATACAATCGACTGCACAACTATTTCAACCGCACAGGCATTATTCATCGCATCTCTTGTCCTCACACACACCAACAAAACGGCACAGTAGAGAGAAAGCACCGGCATATTGTAAAAACAGGCCTAACTCTGCTAGCTCAGTCAAACATGCCGCTCAGATTCTGGGATGAGGCATTTCAAACAGCCTGTTATTTGATTAATAGAATGCCTAGCAAAACCATTAACCTTGACACTCCTATTCATCGGTTGCTCGGTGCTGAACCTGACTACTCCTTGCTCCGTGTTTTTGGTTGTGCTTGCTGGCCAAACTTAAGAGCCTATAACACTAAAAAGCTGAGCTTCAGAACAAGGCAATGTGTGTTTTTAGGATATAGTGCTGTTCATAAAAGCTATAAATGTTTTGATCGCTCCACTGGTCGTGTGTATATCTCCCGTGATGTGGTGTTTGATGAAAATGTTTTTCCATTCGCAAGCCAACCTGTCTCAGAAACCCAACAACCGAAAACCACACATCATCCCATGATCCTGCCTGTTCTAGCCAAACCTGTTCAATATACTTAGCATGAGCTTTTTCAGCCTACTGACAATATTCTGCCCAGTGATCCAGCAATGAGTAATTCTCTCATGAGTGATAACTTACCTGTCCTAAATGCAAATACTGACACTGATACTTCCAGTCTTAGTGTTTCCTCAACAGGTTCAGGTGCAGAGAACACTGACAGCACTAAAAATTCAGAGAACTCAAGCTCAGTTCAAGCTTCAGGCACAGGTACTGCTGCAGCTGATCAAACACAAATATTTGAACATGTGCAGCATCCCATGCGCACAAGGCTTCGTAACAATATTGTGCAGCCCAAGGAATACAGAGATGGAACAATTCGCTATTCAGAAAATCAACGCAGATTCATTGGTTCTGTCTCTATCATAAATCCGACAACAGCACTGACAGCTTCTTCAGCAGTTTCAGAACCCAGCAATCTTTAGGAAGCTTTGAAGCAGCCAGAGTGGAGGCAAGCAATGAATTCAGAATACTCCGCCTTACTCAAGAATGACACTTGGGATCTGGTTCCACCTAAAAAAGGACTCAATCTGATTGACAGTCGCTGGGTGTTCAAAATCAAGAGAAAACCAGATGGGTCAGTTGACAGATTCAAGGCACGTCTTGTTGCCAAGGGATTTAAGCAGAGATATGGTGTGGACTATCTTGATACATTTTGTCCAGTGGTTAAACCTACTACAGTTCGCATCATCTTGTCACTTGCAGTTACCAAGGGCTGGACAATGCATCAGATTGACATCCAAAATGCCTTTCTTCATGGTGTGCTTGATGAGGAAGTCTATATGAAGCAGCCACCAGGATTTGAAGATTCAAGCCTTCCACACAACTACATATGTCGTCTGAAGAAAGCATTGTATGGCCTTAAACAAGCCCCAAGAGCCTGGCACTCTCGGCTGACAGGAAAGTTGCAGCAACTGGGGTTCACACCATCCAAAGCTGATGCATCCTTGCTGGTTTTCAATGAAGGAGGAGTGACCATCTACATGCTAATATATGTTGATGACATAATAATTGTCAGCTCAAAACCTTCAGCCACGAGCAAGTTGATTCAACAGCTCAGTGCTGAATTTGCAGTCAAAGATCTTGGTCCTCTTGAATACTTCTTGGGAATAGAGGTAAAATCAGAAAAGGATGGAATTCTGTTGTCACAGAAAGGTTATGCCTTGGACCTTTTGAAAAGAGCAAGTATGGAGAAGTGCAACCCAATATCAACTCCAATGGCTTCAGGTGAAAAACTAGCTAGAGATCAAGGTATACTTCTGAAAGAAAAGGATCAATTTCAGTACAGAAGCATTGTTGGAGGGCTACAATACTTAACCATTACTCGGCCTGATCTGTCCTTTGCTGTTAATCGAGTTTGTCAATATATTCAGTCACCCACTGATGTTCACTGGGCTGCAGTAAAGAGGATACTGAGATTTGTCAAAGGTACACTTGATCGAGGTTTAAAGCTGAGAAATTCTGCAACAACCACAATCAGTGCCTTTTCAGATGCAGACTGGGCTGGCTGCCCTGATGATCGTCGGTCTACAAGTGGATTTGCAGTATTTATGGGTTGCAACTTGGTGTCCTGGAGCTCTAGAAAGCAACCTACCGTATCGAGGTCAAGCACTGAGGCAGAGTACAAGGCAATTGCAAATGTGACGGCTGAGATGATTTGGATACAGTCTTTACTGAAGGAACTTGGTTTATTTCAGCACAAGCCACCATTGCTGTGGTGTGACAATCTTGGAGCGACATATCTCACTGCCAATCCAGTTTTTCATGCACGCACAAAACACATTAAGTTCGACTTCCATTTTGTCAGAGAACAAGTGACAAGAAAAGCTTTGGAGGTGCGATTCATCTCTTCTACGGATCAGTTAGCTGATGTGTTCACCAAGGCACTCTCAAGAGCACCGTTCAACACAATTTGTCACAATCTCAACCTGAGAAGTCCATGCTGTGATTGAGGGGGCGTGTTAGAATTGTATTAGACTGAGTCCATGTGTAGCAGCCACGATGACCACGTCTAGCATATTGTTAGGATTGCGTGGGTGGTTGGGATTGTATCTCGAGTGAGTTAGTTTAGGCATGCACTGAATCTCAGATCATGGATCCGTTGTAACTGTATTCGGTTCCATCTATATAAACATCACGATCCCAAGAGAATCGGTGCGTTCGGTAGTCTTATCTTCTTCCCTTCTTCCTCTGTTCTTTCTATCCATAAACACAAGAAAGTCGCAACCATGAAATTATAGTGGCAAAAAAGTAAACTAACCAGGGGTTCCATGGCGCCGGCTTCGATGTTATCCAATAGAGGTTCATCCTAGAACAAATGCCGCGATAACATTTGATATTCCCTAGCATTTGAAATTCTTGTTGTCGTACTGTTCACCGATTCATGCCAGTCAGTCCTCGAGCTACCAAGATGTGTTATAGCATACACATGCACCTCGTGCATAACAGTGAGAATTAGATCGATGTCATATCTGCAAAAAAATAAACAGCAACGGAAATAGCTTTTAAATGCTAGTTCTTTTATGGAGAGAAGGATTTAAAGAATTTTCTTCTAAGAAAGGAAAAGAAAAAGAAATTCAAGCTATTCAATGGAGCTAACAGCATCTAGGTCTAAAATCAAATTAGATTTCTTGATCCTTTTATATCTTAGATTTTTTTATCGAAAATTGACAAACTAAACCATAATTGACATAAACTAAACCCAAAAAAAAACATTCATTTTAAGCGAAAATTGGGACAAAAAAAAGATCATCCCTTTTCAGAAAAAAAAGAAAAATTGCAGAACAAAAGGTAAGAATAAATTGAAGGAAAAGGAACAAGAAATTACTTTTCAGTAACATTTACGGCGGCATCTTCAAGCGCAATTCCTGTGTTGTGGTTCTTTTCCTGCGACATTTTGCAAGATGAATCGCCCTAGGGTTTTGAAATCTTGGAGTAAAAATGGGTTTGAACTTTAAAAGACAGCGGGACTTAAAAAGGGGAGGCAAGCAAACAGATTTCTTCTCTTTAATAGTCTTTATATCTAGTACAATTTGGGCACGTGTAATGATGTGTACTTAGTATTTTTTTGCACGTGTGTTGCACTTATCGTGTGCATAATAATGAATTTTTATATGTTTGTCTTAATTATCTTAATTCCATTAAAAAGAAATTATTATCGATCTTACTTTGTTTATGATGCTAGCATATATCCATCTTCATCGCACGTGCTAAAAAGTCGATGCGCAAAAAAAGTTGGCTTGTCAATTTCATGATACTAAGCTTGCATCATATTTGGATCGAGAACGAAAATGGAATCTGGCACCAGCTTGGATAATTAGAGGGTCATGACCAAACTCAATTTTAGAGAATGGGGATTAGTAGCCACTTTAATTCTGGGAAAATTGTTTCCGGGTCAAGTTGTAGCGGCTTACTTTTAAACGTACATATGTTTAATTTTTTTAAAAATCTCCAATACTTACGAATACAGACGATTCAGACCCATAGGTATTCTAATTGATATACTCAGAAAATACTTCTTTTTGGTTGCAAAATGTACAAGATGTGAGGGAGATGTGTACTCTGCAAATGTAGGTTGTACTGCTAACCTTGGAGAAACATAAAGCAGGTATGTACTAAAATGAAGTTATGGAACATATATAGCCATACTATGAATTTGTTGTGATGAATCGATGATCAACTCATTTATAACCTAAAAACATAATGAAGTCTACTTTAAGGGAACTTCAACTAAAACTATCTGTAAACATAACTTTACACAGAAACATATCCAACAAATCTCTGATCCTACAACAAATCATGAAGACTCAAAATTTGACACGAAAAGACAAGTCCATAGCCATTAGCTAAAGAAAGAAACATTATCGACGTAACAAGGATTACATTTGAGAGCATTACAAGCTTCACAAAGGGCTTCAAGCACGACAAATGCTACAAAGAATGTTACAAAAACCATACAAATATCGCTCTACATACTAAAAAATCATACGGAATTATGATTGTTGTAACAAGAACATCGACTTAAAGCCAAACACAGCTGATCCGACCAGAGAAAAAAGAGAACAGCAAAGCAGTAAACCATCAGAAGCTAAAAAAGGGAAAAGTATTCTTCTTTCGTGTTCACATACCGCTGTCATATTTGAAATATCACTCAGCTTTTACAAGTGTTAAGAAGGGAAAAATCCCTTATAGCCTCACATACATAAAGCTAGATGCTAGCTCTCGTTATTGCTCTCTGTGCCGAAACCTTCCCCTGATAAGGTCCCGCATTGGAAGCTTGATGTACTGCATGGGAGGATAAATTGTTTTGAAATTGTTTAAATGATGATCACTAACTAGTAGATGCTACGGCTTTCCAGGAAAAAAAAACGAGTAGATGCTGCTACATTTGTGTGTGTTTTGGTGTGTGTGTGTGTGTGTGGGGGGGGGGGGGGGGGGATCAATTGAGAGTTTTCTAACATTAACTAAGTTTTAAAATAATTGTTGAAATATACAAGTAACGCGTGAAAAGATAAATAGAGAAATTATATTATAGTAAACATAAATGAATCAGCAAAAATATCAGTTTGAAATTGTTCAAATGATGATTACTGACTTGCAGACACTACCACAAAAAAAACTCAATTAATTGTGAGTTTTTTAAGATTAACCAAGTTGTAAAATACTCATTTAGATATACGTAGTGGGATCAAAAAGATAATTAGATTATAGTAAACATAGAACTCACAAAAATGTCTAGGTTTGGACTAGATAATACTATCACATGGAAAGAAATCAAATGACTGTTAGGATTAATTTAGTTTTAAATTCATTATTGAGCTATGTGTACTTTATTTTAGGCTTAAATCTAGAAAACTGCCAAATAGTTATCCTGTTTGGCAACAAATTACCAAATAGTTTCAAAATTACAAGAAACTACCATGATTGACAGTCAAAGTGGTCAACTGTTAACTACGCTGTTAAATGACAATTCTGCCCTTTCAACGAATTCTCTAATTAAAATTAATTAATTATTAATTAATCTATTAAAGTTTTAATATTTAATTAAATAATTAATGATTAATGGCACAACGGCGGTACAGGTGGCTGTCGATGATGAAGGGAGGTGGAGGAGATGCCGACGGCAATGAAAGGAGGTGGAGGAGATGCCGACGGCATCGAGGAGGTGGCCGGAGGCGGATAGAGATTGGACAACTAGGGTTAGGGTTAAGTGAAGTTTTCTAACATTAACTAAGTTTTAAAATAATTGTTGAAATATACAAGTAACGCGTGAAAAGATAAATAGAGAAATTATATTATAGTAAACATAAATGAATCAGCAAAAATATCAGTTTGAAATTGTTCAAATGATGATTACTGACTTGCAGACACTACCACAAAAAAAACTCAATTAATTGTGAGTTTTTTAAGATTAACCAAGTTGTAAAATACTCATTTAGATATACGTAGTGGGATCAAAAAGATAATTAGATTATAGTAAACATAGAACTCACAAAAATGTCTAGGTTTGGACTAGATAATACTATCACATGGAAAGAAATCAAATGACTGTTAGGATTAATTTAGTTTTAAATTCATTATTGAGCTATGTGTACTTTATTTTAGGCTTAAATCTAGAAAACTGCCAAATAGTTATCCTGTTTGGCAACAAATTACCAAATAGTTTCAAAATTACAAGAAACTACCATGATTGACAGTCAAAGTGGTCAACTGTTAACTACGCTGTTAAATGACAATTCTGCCCTTTCAACGAATTCACTAATTAAAATTAATTAATTATTAATTAATCTATTAAAGTTTTAATATTTAATTAAATAATTAATGATTAATGGCACAACGGCGGTACAGGTGGCTGTCGATGATGAAGGGAGGTGGAGGAGATGCCGACGGCAATGAAAGGAGGTGGAGGAGATGCCGACGGCATCGAGGAGGTGGCCGGAGGCGGATAGAGATTGGACAACTAGGGTTAGGGTTAAGTGAAGTTTTCTAACATTAACTAAGTTTTAAAATAATTGTTGAAATATACAAGTAACGCGTGAAAAGATAAATAGAGAAATTATATTATAGTAAACATAAATGAATCAGCAAAAATATCAGTTTGAAATTGTTCAAATGATGATTACTGACTTGCAGACACTACCACAAAAAAAACTCAATTAATTGTGAGTTTTTTAAGATTAACCAAGTTGTAAAATACTCATTTAGATATACGTAGTGGGATCAAAAAGATAATTAGATTATAGTAAACATAGAACTCACAAAAATGTCTAGGTTTGGACTAGATAATACTATCACATGGAAAGAAATCAAATGACTGTTAGGATTAATTTAGTTTTAAATTCATTATTGAGCTATGTGTACTTTATTTTAGGCTTAAATCTAGAAAACTGCCAAATAGTTATCCTGTTTGGCAACAAATTACCAAATAGTTTCAAAATACAAGAAACTACCATGATTGACAGTCAAAGTGGTCAACTGTTAACTACGCTGTTAAATGACAATTCTGCCCTTTCAACGAATTCACTAATTAAAATTAATTAATTATTAATTAATCTATTAAAGTTTTAATATTTAATTAAATAATTAATGATTAATGGCACAACGGCGGTACAGGTGGCTGTCGATGATGAAGGGAGGTGGAGGAGATGCCGACGGCAATGAAAGGAGGTGGAGGAGATGCCGACGGCATCGAGGAGGTGGCCGGAGGCGGATAGAGATTGGACAACTAGGGTTAGGGTTAAGTGAAGTTTAGAGAAAAAGAATGAAGAAGAAGACGGGAAGGACAACGGTGGCAAGGAGGTGGCTAGAGGTTGCGAAGGTGAGGAGGTAGGCGGCAATGAAAGAGAATTATGGAGGTAGGGCCTGGGTGCCAAGGGTTTGGGTTGGGTTAGGTTAGATTGAGGGAAAGAAGATGAAGCTGATGACATCGATGGCGAACAGGAAGGGGTGATATATATAGAGAGAGAGATGAAGAGGGAGGGAGGGAAGGAGGCGGCAAGCATGAAGGGTGATGAGAAAGAGAAAGGTTATGACTTGGGTTAGTAAGATGGAGAAGAAGAGGAAGGGGGCCTCGAGAAGGGCATGCCTCGAGGAGGGCGGCACTAGCGATGGTCGGATGGAATCTCCGGAGGACGATGTCAACACCGGTGGCGGAAGAAGGTGGCTAGGGTTTGGGTTTATTGTTGCCAGAAGATCAATCGGCGCAACGGAAAATCTTACGGATCTATAAACCTGGATTCTTTTATAGACGAATAACAAAAAAACATCATATGCAAACCGTAATAATTAAATAACATAATAGATTGGGAGAAAAGGGGAAAACTTTATTAGAATTTGAGAAAAAAAAACACCTTACAGAAAATTACAAAAAAACCTCTCCTTATGATCTCCAACGAGATCTCCTTCTACAAATTCTCTTTATGATCATTTTGGTTCCTTATGGAGCCATCGTTTCGTCTTTCTTAAACTTTATGATCAAAACTATCTCTTAATGACCGCCTTGATCCTTTATGGAGCCGTCTCTCGCCTCCCTTAAACCTTATGATCAAGTCGATATTTTTTCTTGATGAGAGGATCTTCCTATTTATAGGATAGAATTAATCTTCTCCCACTTAGATTAGAATTAACATAAATATCCTTTATCCTTATCTAATGGAATATTATCTCTTATTTACATCTAAATCTAAATCTATACTTAATAAGAGATTTATCTATAAGAATATTTTCTCAAATCTAAATCTATATTTAAATAAGAGATTTATTTTAATTCTATTTATAATAACTAACTATTTAAATTTAAATTAATATCAACAATCTCCACCTTTGTTTAAATCTAAACAAAACCTTTAAAATTTGTTGTCTTCATCTTGTATCCTTAGTTGTTCTTCCCATTTTCCCTGCTGGTACAATCTTTCTTCAGAATTGCGAAACTGGTGCTGTCACAGTTTTTAACCAGAAATGAGAAACTGTTACGACCCTCCTAGCGAGGTCGCTCTTCCTCACATTTGAGTACCTGAATAGAAGCTAATGCTGTCTTGAACTTCTCCGTAGGAATGAACTTCGTCAAAATGTCCGCTGGGTTCATCTTAGTATCGATTTTGATCAAATCGATCTTCTTTTCGGCCTACTTCCTTATCATGGGATACCGCACATCGATATGTTTAGTTCGACTGTGATACTTGATTCTTCGCCAAGTGAATGACGCTTTGATTGTCGCAAAACAAAGGAACCCGCCCCTTATCGAACCCGAACTCGCCAATTAAACCCTTTAATCACAAGGCCTCCTTAGATGTTTCCACTGCCACCATATATTCTGCTTTCGTTGTTGAGAGCGCCACGATATTCTGAAGTGTCGACTTCCAACTGATTGGAGATTCTGTAATTGTATGTACATAACTTGTAAGAGGTATTCTCTTGTTCAAGTCCCTAGCGTAATCCGCATCTACATATCCTTGTATCTGGTTCGATTTATATTCTGTTTGTGAAAGAATAAACCAAGATCTTTACATTCTTTTAGATACTTAAATATCCACTTTATTGCTTTCCAATGAAGTTTTCCTGGATTTGACATGTACCAACTAATCAGAGTTACCGCATAAGATATGTCTAGACGTATGATACCATAGCGTACATTAGTGACCCTACCATGCTTGCATATGGTACTCGAGATATCTTTTTCTTCTCCTGCGCTGATTTTAGACACTCCTTAGAGGATAGTTTGAAATGATCGACGATAGGGATGCTCACCTGTCTTGAGCCTTCATGATGAATCTCTCCAAATTTTTCAATATATCTGACTTGGGATAGCCACAGCTTTTAAGCCTTCCTGTCTCGAATTATCTCCATCACAATAATCTTTTTTGCTTCACCTAAGTCCTTCATGTCAAATTCTGCGCTCAATGAAGCTTTTAGCGCTTTTATTTCCGTCATACTCTTAGCCGTGATCAACATGTCATCGACATATAGAAGTAGATATATCGACGACCCATCCTTAAGCTGCCTTGGGTGCACGCAGCTGTCATATTCACATCTCAAGTACTTGGTCTTCCTCATAAAAGAATCAAAGCGCTTGTAACACTGCATGGGAGACTGCTTCAACCCATTTAAAAACTGCTTGAGCTCACATACATGATCCTCCTTGCCGGGCTCTATAAATCCTTCAGGTTGCTTCATGAAGATCTTCTCTTCCAACTCCCTATGCAGAAATGCCGTTTTCACGTCCATTTGCTCCAATTCAAAATCTTGAGTAGCTACCTTTGCCAACAACACTCGAATAGACGTATGCTTGACTACTGAAGAGAAAATCTCATTGTAGTCAACCCCTCATTCTGAACAAAACCCTTCGTAACTAAACGTGCCTTGTATTGATCATTTTCAGTTTTCCTGAATACCCACTTGCAACCAATAGCCCTTTTTCCTTTCGGTAGCTCTATCAATCTCCACGTACTATTCTTTCGAAGTGACTCTATCTCCTCTGTCATCGCTAGGATCCATCGATCCCTGTGCTCTTGTCCAATAGCCTTCTGATAAGAGTCGGGATCCCCTCTTTCAATGATTAAAACGTATGCGAGCATGTCTTCAAAACCGTCCTTAGCTGATGCCTTATGAGTATGAGTTGATCTTCTTAATGCCATAACTTATGGGTTCTGTTGGGGTTGGTCCTCACTGTATGTCACCGTGTTTCCACCTCCGCATCAATAAGCTGAAATTGTGTTTCAGTGTACGTATACTTATGATCGCCAGATAACTCCACCTCCACCGAATCATTGTCCCTTGATACTCCATCTACCTCCTTATTATCTCCCGCTACGTCTTTCAACATGGAATCCTTATCGAATATTATATCTCGGCCAGTGAATACTCTTTTGTTTTCAAGATCCCATAACTTGTAGCTTTTAACACCAAGTTTGAATCCCAAGAAATCATCTCTCTTTGACTTTGATTCTATCTTGGTCCTATCCTTCTGATTCACGAGCGAGTAGGCAGGGCATCCAAACACTCATAGAGAATCATAACTAGCTGGCTCTCCTCTCCATATTTCTTTTGGGATCTGAAAATTTATGGCCGTTGATAGAGACCTATTGACCAAACAACATGCATGAGTTACCGCCTCTACCCAGAAATTCTCCGAAAGTCTGGATTGAAACCGTATATTTCTAGCTCTTTCTAATAGTGTCATGTTCATACGCTCCGCTACCCATTCTGCTCTGGCTGTTCTGGAACAGTCCATTGCCGCTGTATGATATGTTCTTTACAATAATCCTGAAATTCCTTCAAGGTGTATTCACTTCCATTGTCTGTCCGCAAATATTTCACTGGCCACCCCTTTTGCTTCTTCACGGCTGCTTTACACTCCTTAAAACTGGCAAACACATCTGATTTGTGTTTGAGAAAGTAGACCATATTTTCCATGAGAAGTCGTCAACGAAAGTGACATAATATATGGCGCCTCCCTTTGATACAACCGGCGATGGCCCACATACATCTGAATGAATGTAATTAAGAAGTCATTCGGTCTTGTGTACGGCTTGCTTGAAGCTGACCATATGTTGCTACCCCATCGTACAAAATTTGCAGAAGTCTAATTTGCACGAGTTAACACTTTTCAGCAACTCCCTTCTGTGCAACTCACAAAGCCTTCTCACTCATGTGGCCTAAATGCATATACCACAATTTTGCGATATCCTCCACCTGTTTCTTCGAAGCTACGGCCGCACTACCAGTCATTGTGCTGCCGTCCAATCGATACAAATTCTTTGGTCGTTGTCCCTTTATAACCACTAGGGCATCCTTGACAACCTTTAGTACTCCATCTTGATCAACGAACTTGCATCCCGCCGCATCCAATGCTCCAAAAGAAATCAGTTTTTTTTTAGTTCCTGAATGTGATGCACATTCACAAGCATTTGCACCACCCCATCAAACATGCAGACTTTGATGTTCCCTATGCCAATGGCCTTGCATGCTACATTGTTTCCCATAAGAACATTGCTGCTATTATACTCTTTATAGGCGCCGAACAGCTCTTTCTTCTGGCACATATAGTATGAACATCCAAAATTAAGGATCCAAAAATCAGAATCTTCCTTTCCAGTATGTACGGCTAGTACATCATACGGATCTTCTTTTACTTCGGTCGCAACACTGGCTTGATCCGAACCCTTTGTGCTAGCATCTTTACTCTTTTTCTCCAACCACTGTTTATATTTCTGACATCGCTTATTTAGATGCCCTGACTGTTTGCAAAAGAAGCACGTTTCGCTCTCTTTTCCGGATGATTTAGATTTTCCCCTTATACTCTTACTTCCTGTTCCCCTCCGAAAGACGGCGCGACACCGCGTCTTGCCTGAGATTCGGGGCAGATGCTAATAGGTGCTATCCGTCCACCTCTCCGAAGATGCCAAGTTGATTTATGGCACCATGTATCGAAGGTTTAGACGGATGCGTCCGATGTAGCAGACTTCGTCAGATTCCCCCTCGTTTGAGGGGTTTTTGATTGTGGGGACGCTCTTCCCTGCAGGCGCAAGCCCCTGCAGTTAATTACGCTACCGCATTGCGGTAACAACTTTCTCCTTCTCCAGATGGTCACTTCGTGTCGTGGGTGTCTGTTTTGTATTTTGTTGCCCGTGGATTGTTTACGGAGACTGAGTTATGTCGTCGCCCGTAGGGCGTGGACTAGTTTAAATCCGTATTATCTTAGATTTGGGTTTGGGGGGGTTTGGTTTGAGGATACGTCAGCCACACTTGAGGCTAAGATCAACTCAAACGTTTGTTAAGGATACGTTAGTCTAACTTTGTGACTAAGATCAACTTAACGGGATCGTTTAGATCCGACAAAAGAGCGTTTGGACTCTAATGTTCCAGTTTAGGGACATAGTGGTCCATGAATGTATGGCCGTCGGGACCCGTCACCTCTCTGACGACGTTGAAGGATTACAACGACGGATGTCAGAGGAGTTCAGGGATGTACCCTCGAGCCAGAGTTAATTGGGGGGATTTATAGTCCACTTTGTTTGAAGGTTTAAGGATACGTTAGCCATCTTTGAGGCTAAGATCAACTTAAACGGGACTGTTTAGATCCGACAAAAGAGCATGCGGGGCTCTATTGTTCTAGTTTAAGGACATTACGGTCCATGGGTAGTTTAAGGACATTGCGGTCCATGGGTAGTTTAAGGACATTGCGGTCCGTTGTTAGTTTTAAGACATCTCGGTCAAGGTTAAGGACGTCGTAGTCCATGGGTTTAAGGACCCCATAGTCCATTGTTAGTTTTAAGACATCTCGGTCAAGGTTAAGGACGTCGTAGTCCATGGGTTTAAGGACCCCACAGTCCGTTGTTAGTTTTAAGACATCTCGGTCAAGGTTAAGGACGTCGTAGTCCATGGGTTTAAGGACCCCACAGTCCGGTATGTGCTCTGGATGCTTCACACGGGTTCACTGCCGTGCTTGGCGAGGACCAGGCTCCGCTCTGGACGTTTTCCACGGGGTCAAAGAGTGACATTATCCGCGTTCCACGTAACCAGGAATTTGCATTAGACATGAGTTTAAGGACCCCACAGTCCATATCAATGTGTGGTCGTCGGGACCCGTCACCTCTTTGAAGACATTGAGGGATTACAATGCCAAGTATCAAAGGAGTGACGAGATGTACCCTAGAACCGGGGTGGATTAAATAGTCCTTGGCCCAATTTGGGATCAAGACCGATTAATTATGTTATGGGTCCATTGGACCAGTTAATCACCAATTGAGGACTTATGGCCATCTTGGGCTAAGTCCAATCAGGAGAGGCTTTGCCTCTATCCATTTGGGCCAATTGGGCCAAAGCCTAGTGTTAAACACTACAGAGCAGTCAGTGTTGAACACTGGGAATGGGGTTGACAAGTTAGTGTTTAACACTAAGAGAATATTTGGTGTTAAACACCAGCAACAATGCTTTTTCAGATTAGTGTTAAACACTAAGGTAATCAGTGTTGAACACTGCAAATGAAGATCTCAGATTAGTGTTTAAACACTAAGGTAATCAGTGTTGAACACTGCAAATAAAGCTTTTTAATTAGTGTTGAACACTAAGGCCCAACAGTGTTTTAACACTGGGTTCGAGAGTTTTAATTTAGTGTTTAAACACTAAGGCAAGAGGGGTCACGTGGCAGCACGTGAGAGCGCCCTCCCTTCATTTGTTCTGCTGAGATTATCGCGTCTTTCAGAGCATCACGTGCCATCACGTGATGGGCATTCAAATGCCTATGTATTAGAGCTTCTGCCGAGGGTCACGTGGGTCATGTGGGGTGCTGCCTCAAAGGGGCTTTCTGTAGATCTCTTGGGGGGTCACGTGATGACACGTGACCCTGCCTCTAGGTATTTTGTTTAGAGGCTTTGTTAATCTTCTTTCAGGAATTAAATTCCTCGAACTGTAAATTTCAGAGGAATTAAATTCCTACTTCCTTTCGAAGACTTTGTTTTCTGGAATAGAGTTTAACTCTGAATTTTCTGTAGGAATTAAATTCCTCATATACGTGAAGGGCTGAATAGGGTTAAACCCTAATAAAAGTTTTTAAGGAGTTTAAACTTCCATCCTCTGTATGATTAAGGGAATTAAATTCCTGCTGTTTCAACAGAACTAGGTTCTTAATTAGGGTTAAACCCTGTTTCTTTTTTGTTCTGGAGGAATTAAATTCCCATAATATAGGGTCAAGCCCTCCTTTTATTTTAAAGGAATTAAATTCCTATAGTTCTGTGAGAATTAAATTCTCGTGCTTGCATTCCTTCTCCATGTTTTGGATCTGCATGGCAGGATCTCAACCCATTGAGAATTAAATTCTCAACCTTAAGGGGAGATGTGCACTTTGCAGATCCTCCATCAAAGAGAGGAGAAAGATGTTCTTCTGTTTTTACATTATCAGAGTTAAACTCTGTTGAGAATTAAATTCTCTTTCTTTCAAAAGGCCTTCCCTTTCTTACCTAGGGTTTTTTTTGCAGAAGATCCGAGTCTTTTCAAAGTATCAAAGCTCTTCTCTTTTTTTCTTTTTTCTTCTCTGCGCATATATATGTATGTATGTCTCTTGGCTCCTATTTATAGGAGAAGCAGCCGAATCAATCAGTTTTTGACGAATCTTCATTGAGATTTGATTTGCATTCATCATTCATTTTGGACCTTTGGATTATTAGGTGAATTTTATTCACCATTGGATTTTAAATCCAGAGATTCTCCCTTGTTATTTTGGTTAGATTTAAAGGGGAAATCTTTCCAAACCCGAGATTTTCCCATAGATAGACGATATTTAGTTGCTTTCCTTTGGAAAGATTTGAATTTCCTTCAGAATTTAATTCTGTTAACACAATGGGCTTTGAAAGCTGGTCACGTGTGACCACGTGACCCATGGTCACGTGTGGGCACGCGACCCCCTTTGGAATGAGCCTTTTCCTTTCTTTTGCGCTCTGTCTTCTGATCGCTGCCTAAGCGTCACGTGCTACCACGTGACCCCTGGTCACGTGTGAGCACGTGACCCTTGTTTGAACTCTCTTTCTTCGGTTCTTCTGGAGAACGAGTCTGCTGTCTTGAACGTCACGTGCCAACACGTGACCCTGGTCACGTGGGAACACGTGACCTCTTCTGAAGCCTTTTCTTGACTTGATCAGAGAACTTGTGTGCCTTTGACGCTTGCATTTAAATGTCACGTGTCGCCACGTGACCCTGGTCACGTGGGAACACGTGACTCTTTCTGAAGCCCATTTTCTTCAGCGTAGTCAGGAAACTGAACTTGACTTGATGATACCTTTTAGGTGTCACGTGCCAACACGTGACCCCTTTTTGAAGCTTTTCTCAGAAGCTTTCCTGATTTTAAATCAGGAAACACTTCCGTCTCTATTTCTCCACCTTCCCATTTCACCGGCGAACAACCCGATAACTCTTTCGATGGATTTGATTTTTTCATGATCTCATTGTTGAGAAGTGTCACTGTAACCTCCTCCATCTCGAGAGTCTTCTTTCTATAAAAGATCGTTGTTACCAAGTGTTCATACGAATTCGGAAGTGAAGATAGAAGCAATAGCGCTTGGTCCTCCTCATCTAATTTTACTTCAAGGCATAGAAGATCGCTTACTGATTAGTCTAAAATATTGCACATTTAATTGAACAATTTCCCCACTTTTGTTAAATGCTTAAAGGTATTTATTGTAAATATAGAACATATGTGGGTTTATTTATAAAATATTTATTATCATATGTTTCTACATTATAATTAATATTATGAAGGAAAATATATGCATATAATATTTAAATGATATTTTAGTAATTAAAATATGCATATCTTATCAAATAATTCTAATCAATATTCTTAAGATTTAATATCATACAAATGGTTAGGATAGTATCTCAAAATAATAACAAATACTACTAACACTATGATGTGAGATATTGTGATATATTAGCTCAGGTCTGGAGATCGAGAGATCCGAGATGTCGGAATCAAATCTGCCGACATATTGAAGGAAAATATAAGATCTAGCAACGGTAGAAATTCTGAGTTAGATTCTCAAAATCGAGATATTAATAGGATCTCCACATGTCAACACCAAACAGTAGAAGAAATCCCAGATGATGATCTCACCAAAGCGCCGCGGTTGGGCGGCCAAAGAGCATGATTTGCGGCGGATCTGCGACATCTTTGGAGCTGTTGGATGAGAGATTTTTGGGATTGGATCGTATCTGCATATGCTCAAGTATAGAATCTAGGGTTTCTATCTTCTGTGACTATTTAAAGTACCGAGAGCTTCACATGAAAAAATATCATCGAAGAGATCAAGAGGTCTAAGACGATTCACGCATCCGAGTGATCAATCGACTAACCATCCACTTCCATCACGAGAGAAGATCGAAAGCAACTAGGCTTCTTTGTAAATGAATAGTTGATTAATAAAAGTAGTTTTTTTGTTTAATTCTCTTTGCATTTTACTTTCTGCATTAAAATTCTGCACTTAATTTTTGCATTCTTATTATGATCTTATTCTTCATCCTTTCTTCTCCAACCATACATGAGTAATTCCTAGCTTGTTAGGGTTCGTAGACAATGGTAGATCAATAGATGAGAAAATCAATTAACTTCTTTTATTCATTTTAAAGTTTATAAATTTTAGTAAAATAAATGTTAACATCTTTATCGGACGCGCTATCAATTTATTGATAATCTCGACCGCGATTTGAGATTGGATTAACAATTGTTTTGCTTAAGGCTAGACATGAATGGAGATCAATGAAAAGACAAGGGTTAATAGTGGGGAAACCCTAGTTTCTTCCAAAAACCCTAATATACATTCATCGCTATCGATCTAGTTTTAAACTATTAAAATGTAAAATGAGTCATCTTTAATTAGTCATCCATTACTACCAAGTCCTATGCACCCTACAAGCCTCTTCTTTAAAAATTCTACATCTTTATTCAATATAGATCTAAAACCAATCATCCATATTTCAATCAACTCGTCTAAAGCAAGATAAAGGTTCCACGTTTTCCTGAGGACGACCCGTACTCATCTCGGCTAGCTACTAGCAACACCGTTATCGATTGTGGTATACTTTTACACACTTTTAAAATCTAGATAAATCAAATGGTGCCGTTGCCGGGAAAACGGTCATAATTTTTTTCCATGCTATTCGGGTTGATTTCTTATAAAATCCAGTGAACATATTATAAACGAAAATCAAAACCGCATATTGTGTATTTAACGATTATTGTGCGAGTTTTGCAAGGGAATATGGAGTAACTGGAGCGAGAAACTAAAGATTCAGAAGATTTCAAATTGGACCAAAGGAGTATAGGAGTGTGCTCAAGAAATTTCAGAAGAACCTTCAAACAAGCGGCGGAACCGCGGCAATAGGGGCGTTTTGCGGTGGAACCGCGGCGCCTTGGAGGAATTACAGTTCCAAAATCTTTAGGTAATTTTCTAATATCTTTCTCTTCTCTAAAATCCAATACTCTGAATTTTCCTGTAGGATTCTTTGCAAAATGTGCCGCTCAAAAATCTTTTTGCGTATTTTGATTTTGGTTTGTTTGTGCGTATCAAAATCGGACATTAAGGGGCAATAACCCAAATCCAGATTAGGTGGGGATTTCATCACCCTTCCTAGGCCTCACAAATCACAAAACGAGCATACGCATAACCCTACATTAATTAAAAAATATCTAGACCAAGACTCTAAGGACCGTCGCTCTCAATTAGGACAGAGGAGGGTCATGAGTTGTTGGATGTAGTGCCCTCAAAGTCAATTATTGGATCGCAGGTACATGATTACAATGATTGAGGGAGGACCTATACCGGTAGGATAGTCTTACTTGAGATGATAGTATGCTATCTGGTTTGCCTTTATCATCGTGTACAGCTTTAGGTGACTGTTCACTATTACACGCTGATAGAGCCCTTAGGATCCTGCTTGACTACCAACAGTATGATGGCGATCATATACGTGAGAGTTGGGTAGTCTATAAGCACATCCTTAAAAGTGGTCCCTAGTCGTGGGAGTTTCGAGACAGGGCATCGATATTCCGGAGTAGACTAGTGTATACAGTCGAGACCCCGACGAGGGGTGATGGCCGGTCTCACAAGCCATTGGTGTCAGTTGAATCACCTAAGATGTATACAGGTGCTCATTGGGTTATGAGTACACCGGAAAGGACTCGCCGGAAACCTGCTAGTTGGTATTATACCTAGCGTTAGATAGCAGTTCCCTGGTGACATGTGTACAGCTTAGTTTATCGACCTGAGATCGTCATTTGTCTCGTGTGAGTTCCCATTGTGCTTTGATTTCTACCCTACCACGGCTCAAAGGAGTCGTACAAACAGGTTTTTTTTGGGTACAGTCCCGAGCCACATGGAGGCAAGTGAGCGGATCGGCAGGAGATTCGTCTCTCCCGGTATTGGGGGTGAGATCACGCTGTGTCTAGGAGAGCCATTACACATAGCCCTCGGCCGAGGCAGGAGATTTACTGGTAGGTACTTCAGTAGTATTTCAAGGTGTTCTGGGCTACACTTTGACACGACTTATACCGCTATTGGGGGTCTGACGTTACCAGCCCCCTAGGCCCGATATGCGATACTCATAGACGAACGGACCGGACTGTATGTATATTGTCACTGTTAGGCTCAGTAGGGTTCTAGGATGAGTTCGCTCATCGGCTTCTCTTGAGGTCAGTACATGGGCAGCCGTTACGCACAGCTAGTGCCGCTGACGTGCTTGTGGTTAAACCCACTGCCAGGGTACTGACGAGTCTTTAGAGTTCCCCACATATAGTTTCTCAAGTTCGGGCGAAACGTTTTAGAGGCCGTATGGTTTTATGGCAGGGTTCGAAAATGCACGTGCACTTGTGCACGTGTCATATTTCGGACAGATAATACTGGTGGGCTTTGGTTTAAGTCGGATCCATGTATTATATTGAGTCGGAATATTTTAGTCTCTCGTATTCGTATTCGGTCAGAATACGGATACAAGTATGTATATACAGGTGAGGGGTATTCTCGTAATCCGTTACGAGAATATTTTAGAAGATACATTTCTTTTTGGATTAATCATTTTGGTTTAAATGATTACATAGGTTTTGGAAAGGGTGACTCATTCTTGGTGACTCATTACTTCTAGAATGATCACTAATGACTCATGTAATGAGTCATCTAGTGAGTCATTAAGTATTAACGAGTTTTGTTTTGTGGATAGATATTTGAGGAGATATTTGTATTAGATATTTTCTTTTGAAATATAACCTCATATATATCTATTCACAAGAGAAGAAACATAACACAAGTTTATGGGCTTGATTTTCTTTTGCTCACTAGTGTTTCTTGAGTTCACCATTTCCAATCCTTAGCATCTTCTTCAACCTCCACCCTAACCCTCTCATGTGATGAGAATCCTAGGGTGTTTGAGACAAAGTATTCTACTCATTCTCTACTTCATCTTGGTCATCTCTTTTAGCAGACTTGATGACCGAGTTGCCTCGGTATAGAGGCGGGAGCCCGTTTAAAGATCCGTTGACGTGGTGCCACCTTGAGGAGGAGATAGGAGATTGGAGTTGCCGCGAGGAGCGTGGGATGATGGCTGAAGATCGAAGGACTCGGATCGTTCGGTATAGCCTTTCTACCTCTTTACAATTTGTTAGTTTAGCGTTAATGGCAAGATCCGGGTTATAGTATGCGATAGCGCCAGTTATAAAAAGTTTTTATTCCGCGTTTGGCGTCAGAATGACGGCCGGGGCGCTACCGTAGACTTACATGGTATCAGAGCCACGCCATTAATCTTTACTAACTTGTTCTAATGTGTTTAAAACAACGATCGAATGAAATTTCCAAAACCGCACTTTTCAGGCTAAAGTTTCTGTCGATTTTTTAAACAGGTCTAAAAATAATTTTGAGTATCTCAGAAAATCGAGCAGGCTTTTTTAAGACCCTGTAAGAAATTTGGTTAACTGAATCCATTGTACTGCCGCGAAACCGCCGTACAAATCATGTCTTGGCCGCGGTTTCACCGCCAGTTAGTGGCTACAGTGCACCATAATTTCTTCTGGGGCTCTTGCATAGGGAATTGTGGTTTCTGGAATATTTTGTTTGGGCCCAAATTTTGTTTGTGTACCGCAGTTGTACGTGGGGCCCACTTCAGGAAGTTTTGTCGATCGGAATTTTAAACGTGTTATTTTACAGTACCTACATTATATCTCCGACCGTGAATATCATTCGAGCAGTAAATTGCGTCTAATTGCTAAGTCCTTTTAGACGGGTTTGCGAACGTGACATTCGCGTTGATGTTCTGTGTTATGCTGTGATGTTGCGGATTTGTCGTGGTGGATAGCCATGTGCAATGGTAGTGCAGTTTGGAATTATTTGTACATTTGATATTGCGGGGCGAGCGTCCAACATGTGGACTGCCGTCACTGCCTGTTTTTATAATATTCTTTTGGGGCACGACCGGGCTGAGGTCGATGCACCCGTTGTACATATTTTTCATTTCTGTATTAGGTTTACCCCGCGACGGAGTGCACGGATAGCCGGGTTCTGGAGAGCAACGGGTCCGTATCTCATGGCTTTGAGAGGCAAAGGGGCCTCACTCTAAAATTGGCAGACTATTCGCCGCACTCGTAGAGGGTACACGTTGACCCAAGGAGGGGTGCTCAAGTTACCGGATTCCGTGAAGTGCAGGGTGGTCCATTCACTTTGCTGTAAGGGGCTGCCTCGCTTCAGGTTTTGGCGGGTAACTTGCCGCACCCGTAGGGGTCTAGGTTTCATTGCACAGGCTATCCACACGACCAGGGGAACGTCGGGTTTCAGCAGCGGCTCTGTGAAACCCGGGGATCCCAGATTATCTGTATTGTTTTGTGATACTTATTACTTTTCTGTAATGTTGCATATTATCACCCTGGAGCGATTATTGTATATTGGTTTATATACTAGTAGATGTTGTATATGTTTTACACCCGCGCTAGTCCAGTCCCCGCTCTGTCGTTAGTTAAGTAACCTAACCGGTGATGATGGGACCCAGTGACGAATGCGGATGGCATATACGTACATTTTATTTTCGTTCTTTTCTGGTGTGATTAATTGATGGGACTGCGTTGATTCTGATCAATGCAAAGGAAAACAAACCTGTTTGGACGTTGTTGGAAAAGTTTTAAAAAGTGTTATTACAAGGACGTTTTCTTTTGTTTTGCACAGTGGTATTCAGTTGGAATATCCTGCACCTCATTCGACGAGGTAAGGGCCGAGATCCCTTCACCAGGAGTGACCCCTTGAGCAGAAGTTTGCATCAGGGTAATAACTTCACTATAGTCGATTACATGTTACTTTGCATCGCGGTATTCAGTTGGAATATCCTGCACCTCATTCCACGAGGACAGAACCGAGATCCCTTCACCGGGAGTGACCTCTTTAGCAAAGGTTATCGCCACTATATTTTTATAAAAAGCTATCAGGTTCATTCAGCGAGATCAAGTTCATTACGTTAAAGGTTTTTCGCCAAAAACCAGCCGTAGCCCTCCGTCATTTCATATGAATGGTCAGTAGTATTCAAGCTATGTTTGTTTGGTCCTTAGTCAAGACATAGTGTTTGGTAGCTGCTGGGGTATTCACATGTTGCATAGATAGATGCGTTGGTTTGGGACAGCCGTACAGCCTTGTTGGCCTTTTGTCAAGGGCGAGTACGGGTGGGTTCAAATTAACAAGATAACGACGGGAAGAACTTGACATGTGACTTATGATTTGTTGGCCCTTAGTCAAGGTCATAAGAGCATGGGGTAAAAATCATATCGGGAGTTTCTAAAGAAACTGAAACTTGCCAGGCATGCGCATACCTTCTGGAGTGTGATAACATGAGTGGATTCCTTCACGTTATCATACGATGAGAGTTGGATTCCGATTCCCACTGATGAGTTGGTTTACTCTTCGGGTGATCCCGATTGATTCTTCTTTCAGGTTTGGAGGAGAATTTGACAGTACAGTGAGAGGTTTCCTGATTAGATAAAGTGATAACCATTCTAATCTAGGTTAGAGTGCATGCAGAGTGTTTCTTTTCTCTTTCTCTTTGGCAGCGACCTTTGACCGACCCTAGACTATGACTCAGTGACCAAGTTGACCGAACCTTCTTAAAATACTGGCTTTTGGATTTTGCGAGTTGCATAAGTCATTGCTGCTCCTTCTTTTACCCTTTGCATTTCTCAGAACACCTCGTATCACTACGAACATCCACTTCCATTGGATAGATCCATCATATGGTTATATACGAACTCGAAGGGACTTCTTCGAGGATGGATCCAGGTTCAGGAGAAATTGAATTGGTTTATTCGGTTGTCTTTTATCATCACTTTCTCTCAGGTTGCGAGGGCTCCTTGGTTTAGGAGAGTACACCTATTACGCTTATTGGATAGTTTTCTTCCAGACCATAGGCAGGTGCCGAAAGGTAGGGAATGAAGAAAACCAATTACCCTAAGTAGGGTGTACAGAAGGTAATATATAAAGACAAAATAAAAGGATTAGAAAGAGGGCAAAGTAAATTGCGACTGCTATCGTTCACGACCAAACCGCGTACTTCATCGCCACTCCTACTTCACCTTTGCATTTCTCCAGAACACCCCGTATTATTACGGACATCCACTTCCATTAGGTAAATTCATCGTATGGTTATATACGAACTCGAAGGAACTTGTTCCAGATTCGAGGATGGATTCAGGTTCAGGAGAAATAGAATAATGTTTTATTCAGTTGTCTTTTATCATCACCTTCTCTCAGGTTACGAGTACTTCTAGGATTAGGAGAGTACACCTATTATGCTTACTGGATAGTCTTCTTCCAAACCATAGGCTGGTGCCGAACGGTAAGGAAGGAAGAAAACCACTTAGCCTAAAGGGGTGTACAGAAGGTAATGAATAAAGACAAATAAAGGGATTTGGAGATATGGCAAAGAAATATACGGTTACAGTCATGAATTGGATTATGGAAGAGGCATTACTAGGAATACCAGGATACCCCTTCGAAACATTTTCATGTTTCACTGTGCGTTGTTAAAGGAAAACTGATTTCCCGATTAGATACTTACTCCAGGATATGTATTTACCAGGTATGATTCTCACATCTGTATGGTTTTACAGATGATGAGTGGGAGTAAGTTATTGGGAATAAGGTGATCATCCTCATTATATCGGAATTCGTTGTAATTGGTGATGTTTTAGGAAATCGCATGAGTTTTTGCCGGACGGCAAGTATCTGGTTTTGAGTATCCGTTGTTGTGCACCAATTTCAAACTGATATATCTGTACGTTTATTTTTATAAAGTGAGATATAACTTTTTGAAATTATGTCCGTGACATTTACCTATATCAGTTGAAGATTGGGTAAAGAGTATTGAACAGCGGAGTAGTTCTTAACCATAAGTACAGTTTTCAACCTACGATGCACAGGTTTTGAGTTATTCAACTCAGCGGACTTATACAGAGTATTGTATGTAGTGCAGTGTCCATCAGGACAAAGGGGTTGGTCCTCGTACTATGTTCTGTTTACTTGTGACTTCTCTAGTTTTTAGACAAGTGTTTCGTAGAAATACAATGTCTAAGTTTTTGAGAAGTTGTGGGTATAGGAATAAAGTGGAGAACCAGATGTCGCAAGTATCGGGATTCTTCAAAGAGATCGAAGATGTAGATACTTATGATTGGTATTCAGTTGATAGTAATGGTTTTGAGAAAGTTGTTTCTCTTTCAGGTTACTCATAATTGGATGCATTTCTAAGTTGAATAATGCTGATTAATCTCTCTCCATTAAGATGATATGCACTGGAGATAGCTGCATGATTTGAATATGGTTCCAATTAAATAAGTGCCAAAGTTTCTATATTGGATATAGAATGGTTCATATCTTAATGATGTTAAGGTACGGGGAGTTGTCCGGCTTATGCTTAAAACCAGACTCTGGATGACTCAAAGCACGTTTCTGTAATGGCAGTTTGCGGGTTGGCCCAGGCTATGACGAGGGTTGGCTTTCTACCATCTGGAAGATCAATGGTGATATTGTTCTTGACTCGCCACAGTTTTAGTAAAATGGATTTTTTCATAAAACAGTAGTGGGAGTATGGTAGAACTGGAAGTGATTCCAGAACCGCAAACGATTACGGAAAATTTAATAGGACCTAAAGATTCAATCAGGTTTAACATTCCATTAGCCACTCCGCAGATATGGTGGGTAACTTCAGGTACCCGAGAGGTACTCCGGTAGCCTCAAGGACGGTGATAGGGAGGTTCTTGTTTACCCAGACTTGACACTACTGTTGTTCCAGGCTATGAGACCCTGCAGGAGGTTAAGTATAGCGTCGTTCTAAACTAGCTTTAGAAGTGCACGTATATATTATTCTGCCAGAGGGTTTTTATGGTCAGTGGGAGCAGCGGAAGCATAGTGGGCAAGTTGTTTATGTCTATTTATAGACTTGAGCAGATATAGCGGAGATAGATCATCTATTTTTGATGTGACAGTCATAGGTTTGACTTCATCAGAATAAGGGATGGATCTATTAAGAAGATAGTAGGGTGTGATGTCCTGGTATTTTGATGACATACACAAAGTAGGAAGTAAAATTCCTATACTACGATCGGTTATACTGTGGTTGTCACACAGTTGTTTCTCCACACAGGATATGGATATAATATCAGACATTCTGGTTACTAGATCTATGGTTTTAGATCTAGATTTAGGTAGTTTCCCAATCTGGGTAATTTGACAGTATTCTAAAGGTATTTAGAATAGATGACTCCTGGCATGGTGGTGTATCTGCAGGTGATGGAGACACCCTCTCTAAAGGTGTCTTACAGACTAAAGAGGAGAGGGATGTGCATGATCAACATATCACTTGCTTAGGCAATTGAGTTGATCATCAGATGTCAAGTACCACACCAGATGTTGTTTTTGCACTAGATGCAATAAGTTTATATTAATCCAATCCTGGAGAAATATTCGGAGGCAGTTTTAGAACATAAGTGGATATTCTACGGATTTGATAACGGTAGCCTCCTTCGGGAGACGGTTATCATTCCAGGCTTCCAAAGGTGACATGGATGACAGAGTGATTGTCAGAGTTATAGTTTTCCCTCTGACAAAGGGGGCAGTATTATGGACAGGTGGTCCAAGAGGATACTGTGGGAGGCATGGTGCTGGACACTGATTAGTTTCAGTTAGCGATACAGTCTAAGAAGTTTGGATTTGGAGTTCATTTATGAACTAGGTCCCATCAGATATCCAGAAATATTCTAAGACATGTATTACTCAATTCGGGAGATGGCTTTCTCCGCGAACTTGAGATTAAGAGAGACATAGAAAGAAACATCAGAGCAGATCCACTCATTGAGGCTATTTCTGAACACAAGAGTTTTACAAACGAGCTTTGTGAAACTGATTAGTAGACGAGTTGGGTGTTCGGTATCACACGGGCTGTGAGTATCCGATATCGCAATAATTAGCCTTAAGTGCAAGTGGGAGATTGTTGGATGTAGTGCCCTCAAAGTCAATTATTGGATCGCAGGTACGTGATTGCAATGATTGAGGGAGGACATATACCGGTAGGACAGTCTTACTCGAGATGACAGTATGCTATCTGGTTTGCCTTTATCATCGTGTACAACTTTAGGTGACTGTTCACTATTACACGTTGATAGAGCTCTTAGGATCCTGCTTGACTACCAACAGTATGATGGCGATCATATACGTGAGAGTTGGGTAGTCTATAAGCACATCCTTAAAAGCGGTCCCTAGTCGTGGGAGTTTTGAGACAGGGCATCGATACTCCGGAGTAGACTAGTGTATACAGTCGAGACCCCGACGAGGGGTGATGGCCGGTCTCACAAGACATTGGTGTCAGTTGGATCACCTAAGATGTATACAGGTACTCATTGGGTTATGAGTACACCGGACAGGACTCGCCGGGAACCTGCTAGTTGGTATTATACCTAGAGTCAGATAACAGTTCCCTGGTGACATGTGTACAGGTTAGTTTATCGACCTGAGATCGTCATTTGTCTCATGTGAGTTCCCACTGTGCTTTGATTTCTACCCTACCACGGCTCAAAGGAGTCGTGCAAACAGGGTTTTTTTGGGTACAGTCCCGAGCCACATGGAGGCAAGTGAGCGGATCGGTAGGGGATTCATCTCTCCCGGTATTGGGGGTGAGATCGTGCTGTGTCTAGGAGAGCCATTACACATAGCCCTCGGCCGAGGCAGGAGATTTACTGGTAGGTACTCCAGTAGTATCTCAAGGTGTTCTGGGCTACACTCTGACACGACTTATACCGCTATTGGGGGTCTGACGTTACCAGCCCCTAGGCCCGATATGCGATACTCATAGACGAACGGACCAGACTGTATGTATATTGTCTCTGTTAGGCTCAGTAGGGTTCCACGATGAGTTCGCTCATCGACTTCCCTTGAGGTCAGTACATGGGCAGCCGTTACGCACAGCTAGTGCCGCTGACGTGCTTATGGTTAAACCCACTGCCAGGGTACTGACGAGTCTTTAGAGTTCCCCACAGATAGTTTCTCAAGCGAAACGTTGTAGAGGCCGTATGGTTTTATGGCAGGGTTCGAAAATGCACGTGCACTTGTGCACGTGTCATATTTCGGACAGATAATACTGGTGGGCTTTGGTTTAAGCCAGATCCATGTATTATATTGAGTCGGAATATTTTAGTCTCTCGTATTCGTATTCGGTCAGAATACGGATACATGTATGTAAATACAGGTGATGGGTATTCTCGTAATCCGTTACGAGAATATTTTAGAAGATGCATTTCTTTTTGAATTAATCATTTTGGTTTAAATGATTAAATAGGTTTTGGAAAGGGTGACTCATTCTTGGTGACTCATTACTTCTCGAATGATCACTAATGACTCATGTAATGAGTTATCTAGTGGGTCATTAAGTATTAACGAGTTTTATTTTGTGGATAGATATTTAAGGAGATATTTGTATTAGATATTTTCTTTTGAAATATAACCTCATTTATATCTATTCACAAGAGAAGAAACATAACACAAGTTTATGGGCTTGATTTTCTTTTGCTCACTAGTGTTTCTTGAGTTCACCATTTCCAATCCTTAGCATCTTCTTCAACCTCCACCCTAACCCTCTCATGTGATGAGAACCCTAGGGTGTTTGAGACAAAGTATTCTACTCATTCTCTACTTCATCTTGGTCATCTCTTTTAGCAGACTTGATGACCGAGTTGCCTCGTATAGAGGCGGGAGCCCGTTTAAAGATCCGTTGACGTGGTGCCACCTCGAGGAGGAGATAGGAGATTGGAGTTGCCGTGACGAGCGTGGGATGATGGCTAAAGACCAAAGGATTCGGATCGTTCGGTATAGCCTTTCTACCTCTTTACAATTTGTTAGTTTAGCGTTAATGGCAAGATCCGGGTTATAGTATGCGATAGCGCCAGTTATAAAATGTTTTTGTTCCACGTTTGGCGTCAGAATGACGGCCGGGACGCTACCGTAGACTTACATGGGTAACCTATCGCTTATCCGCATTTATCTTGTGGTGTCTAGGAAAGTATGACTAAGGAAAGTGGTTACTTAATTAGGCCCGCTATTTTGGTGATTCGTATAGCGGATACCTCCCATTTACCTGGCCACAAGAGTGATAAAGAGTTGGTAGATGATTGATCCTGCGACTTGTCCTTTGGAAGTCTAGGAGCGGTCTAGTGCTTGACTTAGGTGACCCTAGTCCTAGGGTTTGATGTGCATTTTTGGTGATTTGTTGAGTCAAGACTCACGTACGACACTTATTCAAAACAAATCTTCTTAAAATCGTTCTCACGACCGCTGCCACGTGTGCTAAACCCGCTTAGTGCATGATCGGCTGAGCACGAAATTCTAGTGCCCGTCTTGTCCGCGTTTTTTTCTATTGACTCCGAAGTCGGTACTTCTTCATCTTCTATTTCTCCTCCACCCACCACATTGACCGAGATGGACGGTTCTCCATCAGATTTTAATAACACCACCCTGCAATCATCCGTAGGTGCGCAGAATTCACCACGCATATCTCTTCAAGAAAGATGCTACCCGATACGCGATCCCCTTCCTACTTGTCTGTCTATTCCACCAGCCAATGGGAACAATTTTGTAATTAAACCCCACTTCATCAACTTATTGCCCAAATTTCACGGGCTTGAATCCGAAAACGCATACGTTTTCATAACCAAATTCGAAAACGTATGTACAATGATGGGCACTACACAACTTTCAGTGGATGCTATGAGATTACGTCTTCTCCCTTTTACCTTGTGCGATCTAGCAGAAAAATGGCTTTATAACACTGCCGCACATTCTATCGCCAACTGGGATGAATTCGTTACAACATTCCTTAATAAGTTTTATCCTAATCACAAAACCATCCATGTTCGAAACGAGATTAACCAGTTTACCCAACTTCCCAACTAACCATTTTGGAAATGCTTTTAACGGTTTAAATATTTGCTTGTCCAATGTCCTCATCACGGAATCGATAGATGTGACCTTTGCCGAATTATATATGAGGGTGTTAATCCAGGGACAAAACAGATGGTAGAAACCATTTGTCAATGCCATTTCATATCTAAAGACGATGGCAAAGCTTGGCAATTCTTAGAAGATCTCGCCGAACAAACTTTACAGCGGGAAAGCATTAGACCAACATCATCTTCATCCAGGGCAGGTATCCATCAGCTCGATATTTCCATCACAGTAAAAACCGAAATGGCAGTGATGCAGAAGAAACTCGAAGCTATGGAAAACAAATTCTCGTCAGCCTCCTTAAACCAAGTTACGCTCCCCAAAACCGTGCGTGGTTGCTGTTCTGACCCATCACATTTAACGGAAGATGTCCTTTGAATCCTCCATTTTAAGGTCAAGAACAAACTAATGCTATATTTCAACAATGACCTAGAAACGATCCTTATTCTTCCACATACAATCAGGGATGGAGGAATCACCCTAATTTTGCTTGGAACCAAAACCAAACTCAAACTCAAAATCCGTTCCCAAACCAAAATAACTATCAAAGGTATCCTCCACAGCAACATTAGACACCACAACAGAGTCAGCACCCCTTTCAATCGCAATCTTTTCAAAATCCAGCCAACAAATTTGCACCTTATAATAATTCTTTCCCAACGGCCGGTACCGATAAAACCTTTGCACTCGAACGTAACTTAGAAACGTTCATTAAACAATCTATACAAACGACGGCTAATTTAACGTCTTCTATTCAAATGTTAGTGCAACACACCGCTTCCCACAGTGAAAACATTAAATCAATAGAAGCACAGCTTGCACAGTTAAATGCCGCGATGTGTGAGAGAAAAAAAGGGAAACTTCCATCTCAAGCTCTACCAAATCCCGACCACCCACAAAGCGCAAATCTCATCTTTTAAAATCGTAATGTGAGTGTTGTAAGCATGTTGAGATCGGGAAGAATGCTAAATAACCAAGTTGGTGAACAGGTTGATGACGTTGAGACAGATGAAACCCCGGCTACTATTTCTACTCCTACTTCGTCTAGTCCACCCTTTTCTTCCGAGCCTATTCTCCATTCTTCCCTAAGCTCAAACCCTCAGCCCATTTCCTTAAGTCAATCTCAAATGATCTCAACTTCAATTCTGGGATCCATTCCATCCCCACAAACTTCTCCTCAAATGTTGGACCAAACTCTTAATGATAAAGCTCTTTTTCCAAACAGGTTAAGGATCAACAGACCAAGTTCATAAATGGAGAAGATTGTTGAAATGTTTAAGCAAGTTAACATAAATATTCCTCTCCTAGATGCTATTCAACAAGTTCCGTCTTATGAGAAAATTCTAAAGGACTCGTGCACTAGGAAAAGAAAAATTCAAGTGCCTAAAAAAGTTTTCCTAGCGAGTAATATGAGCAATTCTCTTATCCAATTAGTGCCCACGAAACGTAAGGACCCCGGTTGTCCTACAATATCTATCACTATTGGGGGTAAAAATATCAATCGTGCTCAACTCGATTTAAGTGCTAGTGTAACTTGCTTCCTTATTCTGTTTATAAACAATTAGGGATCAGAGAGTTGAAGCCGCCACACTGCACTCTTCAGATGGCCGACAGATCTATCACCCAACTTAAGGGTGAGCTAGAGGACGTGTTAATCAAAATCGGGGAATTTATATTCCCTGTGGACTTCATAGTTATACAGCCTGTAGCAAACCTACGGAACCAAATTCCGGTGATTCTAGGTCGACCTTTTCTAGCAACTTCCAACGCAGTAATCAATTGTCGTAACGGTTCTATGAACCTATCTTTCGGGAAGATGACAATTGAGCTTAACATTTACAAGTTGGGAAGCAAACCTTCCGAACCTTATGCTCATGTATGTTCTGTCGAAAGGATAGATTTCGACAGTAGCGAATTTGAGGAGCTTCACGATACTAATCTAGACTCCACTGATGTGTTACTGTTTGACCTGCTATTTATTATACACATGAAGACCCTTCTATCGACAATTCCACACCTAAGTCGAATCCTTTGACTTGTCAAATGAGTTAGTCGAGCTGTCCAGATCACCATCAAACGCTAAATATGAACTTTTTATGGAGTCCGAGTATCAACCCTTTCTTTCCGATGAGATTATCATTCGGAATATCGATGAAAGCTTTGAAAACATATTCGCCGAAGAACTCGCATTCTTAAAAGACATGGGAGTTGTGATGAATCAACCCCCACCCAAAGAAGTTGAACCGCCACTCCTTCTTCTTATCAAGAACGAGAATGCGAATAGTCCACCATCACTGTTTCATCTCTATCCACGAGACGTAAACCCGTTCTATTACACCTCTTATCTCCTCCCCACTTCTTCATATCTATAGATGACATGATCTTCTACCAATCATGGTATTACATTGATAAAATATTTGAATGGTTGATGTTGACTTTTGGTCTTTATAAAACTTTATATTGACCAATAATACATTCCCCCCTCTTATAATTTTAAATACTATTATACTCAAGTTTGGAGGGGAGAAAAATATTTTGGCTCTTGAATTAAAATTTTTACACGATTGTGAGCCAAAAATAAGTTTGGGTGAGAATTTCACTGTCATTAATTCTTGTACTCGTTAATAACTTTTCCTCCCAAGTCGATAGATTTTGAGCTTAAACGATGACATCAGTGAGGGCACTGCTGTAAATAGGTTTGGGGGAGGTTTGTGCTTTTTCATGCATCATTTTGCATCATACTATGCATTATACTAATATAAAAGCACGGAAATTTTCTTTGGAAATAAAAGTTAGAAAGTGAAAAATTACATATGAAAAATAGGAAGCGTTTGAGAAAAGCAAGAGAGTTAGATGTTTTTAAAACGAAACTAGTAATAGGTAGTTATGAGCTGTCGTCCCAAGGGTTAGTAAGATGAAGAAAATTACTAATCTGAGAATAAAAATAAGTCTGAAAAATAATCTCTATTCTTGAGTCCAAACATTTGAACGCTGATACCCTACTATACACACTTGCACACATTTTGAAACTTGAGATAGTAGAGGATACCATGATATGCTCTTGTCTAAAAGCCTTGGTATGAAGAAAAATAAAAATATAAAGAAAAATAAAAATGGTGAAGAAAAATGAACACTGGTTTTGTAATTACTTAAGACAACATAAAAAAATATAGCGACGATGCTTTATCACCTAGTACCTTAGACTAACTGGTTTGGAAGCTACTGCTAAGCCTTAGGTGTTGCAAGACGAGAATATTGCTATTTACGCCTAAAAAGAGTGAGCATATTTAGTAATCGGTCGGTCGGTACCTCAAGAAGTATTAACGTTCGCATGAAGAATGTGTGAGCAATTCCATATGAAAATATTCACCAACTAAAAAGTACTAGGAAAGATACACAAGAGTATGATAACTTGAATTGAATTCTTTAAGCGTAGGGATGTTTTTTACACACACGTAGGGGTATATGATCGATATTTGAAAGAAAGGTAAGGAGGAAGACTAAAAATGATGTTTTATTGAGGGATGATGTGATTTCTGACATTTTTCATCACTATTAAGATAGGGCTTATGGCAACTGAAAAGCTAGTGTAGTTTGAAACTCTTATTTTCAAGTTCTTTCTTTTATATATTTTTTTAGCTTTGTATGTAACTTTCATCGTTTTTCTTTTATTATAGGATTTTATGGGTGTATCCGCTGAAAACCCTCAGGAGACAACATTCCTCCTACTAGGAACACCTAGAGGTTTAACGGCTTGTTGCATGTGCTAAGTGCAATCGTGTTGCCTATGAAAGTGTGCTAGGTTTTATCTTCTTCTCTTTAATAACTAGTTTGCTCGGAACAATCAAAGTTAAGTTTGAGGGTATTTGATTAGTCTAAAATATTGCACATTTGATTGAACATTTTCCCTACTTTTGTTAAGTGCTTAAAGATGTTTATTGTAAATATAGAACATATGTGGGTTTATTTGTAAAATATTTATTATCATATGTTACTACATTATAATTAACATTATGAAGGAAAATATATGCATATAATATTTAATGATATTTTAGTAATTAAAATATGCATATCTTATCAAATAATTCTAATCAATATTCTTAAGATTTAATATTATACAAATGGTTAAGATAATATATCAAAATAATAACAAATACTATTAACACTGTGACGTGAGATATTGTGCAGATATTAGCTCAGGTCTGGAGATCGAAAGATCCGAGATGTCGGAATCAAATCTGCCGAAATATTGAGGGAAAATATAAGATCTAGCAACGGCAGAAACTCAGAGTTAGATTCTCAAATCCAGATATCTAGCGGATCTCTACATGTCAATACCAAACAGTAGAAAAAATCCCAAATGATGATCCCACCAAAGCGTCGCGTTTGGGCGGCCAAAAAGCATGATTTGCGGCAGATCCGTGGCATCTTTGGAACCGTTGGATGAGAGATTTTGGGATTGGATCGTATCTGCATATCCTCAAGTGTAGAATCTAGGGTTTCTATCTTCTGTGACTGTTTAAAAGACCGAGAGTTTCACATGAAAAAGTATCACCGAAGAGATCAAGATATCCAAGACGATCCACGCATCCGAATGATCAATCGACTAACCATCTACTTTCATCACGAGAGAAAATCGACAGCAACTAGGCTTCTTTGTACTCTACTCTCAAAAGGGATTTGTAAATGAATAGTTGATTAATAAAGGTAGTTGTTTTATTTAATTCTCTTTGCATTTTACTTTCTGCATTTAAATTCTGCACTTAATTTCTGCATTCTCATTATAATCTCATTCTTCATCCTTTTTTCTCCAACATGCATCAGTAATTCTTAACTTGCTAGGGTTCGTAAACAAGGATAGATCAATGGATGAGAAAATCAATTAACTTCTTTTATTCATTTTAAAGTTTATAAACTTTAGTAAAATAAATGTTAACATTCTTATCGGACGCGCTATCAATTTATTGATGGTCTCGACCGCGATTTGAGATTGGATTAACAATTGTTTTGCTAAAGGCTAGACATGAATAGAGATCAATGAAAAGACAAGGGTTAATAGTGGGGAAATCTTAGTTTCTTCCAAAAACCCTAATCTACATTCATCACTATCGATCTAGTTTTAAACTATTAAAATGAAAAAGAAGTCATCTTTAATTAGTCATCCATTACTACCAAGTCCTATGAACCCTACGAGCCTCTTCTTTATAAATTCTACATCCGTATTCAATATAGATCTAAAACCAATCATCCATATTTCAATCAACTCGTCTAAAGCAAGATAAAGGTTCCACGTTTTCCTGAGGACGACCCGTACTCATCTCGGCTAGCTACTAGCAACACCGTTATTGATTGTGGTATACTTTTACACACTTTTAAAATCTAGATAAATCACTCACCATCTTGTTGAAGCTATTTAGGCGGTCGTAAATAAGAGTCGCTTCCTTCATGTATAATCCATAAAGTTGCTTTTTTGGGTACAGCTTGTTTGACGACTTGTCATGTATAAGCTCTCTAGTTTCAACCACAAACTTACTGTAGAATTCTCCTTCATAACGTTATACATCACGTTATCCGCCAAACAAAGTTTTATCGTGCATTACACTTTCAGATTCATCTATGTCTATGCGTCATCTGTAATGGTGGTAGGTTTACTATCCAAGTGTCTTAAACATCCCTTCCTTCACCAGAAGTGTTTTTACCCTTCTCTGCCATATCGAGAAGTTTTTTTTCCCATTAAATTTCTCCACCTCAAACTTTGTGCTATTTGCCTTGTTATCCGTCATCTTTAATTCCAAAAAAAATCATTTCTCTCGGATCCTTACGAACTACTATCAATGAAATCACAATCTAAGAAGATGGGGAGTGGACACAAGTATCGTCACCCACTGTAAACTTAAATTGCAAACCTACACAATATAGCTCTGATACCAATTGTTATTGAAACCACAGAGATCAATCGGCAACGCAGCAGAAAACCTTACGGATCTATAAACCTAGATTCCTTTATAGATGAATAAAAAAACACCGGATGCAAACCGCAATAATTAAATAACACAATAGATTGGTGGGAAATGGAGATACCTTTATTAGAATTTGAGAAAAAGAACACCCTGCAGAAGATTACAAAAAACCATCTCTTTATGATCTCCAACGAGATCTCCTTCTTCTACAAATTCTCCTTATGATCGTTTTGATCCATTATGGAGCCGCCGTTTCGTCCTCAAACTTTATGATCAAAACCATCTCTTAATGACCGTCTTGATCTCTTATAGAGCCGTTTCTCGCTTCTCTTGAACCTTATGATCAAGGCGATATTTTTCCTTGATGAGAGCGCCTTCCTATTTATAACATAGAATTAACCTTCTCCCACTTAGATTAGGATTAACATAAATCTCTTTTATCCTTATATAATGAAATATTATCTCTTATTTAAATTTAAATCTAAATCTATTCTTAAATAATAGATTTATCTATAAGAATATTTTCTCTTATATAAATCTATATTTAAATAAAAGATTTATCTTAATTCTATTTATAATAACTAACTATTTAAATTTAAACTAATCTCAACAGGGTTTAGGGTTTGGGTTAGATATGGGATGAAGAAGGGTAGTTCTGGGCTTTTTGTTATTTTTTTGATTTTGTGGCAATTTAATAAACAGCGCTGACGTGGCGATAACATGCACTGTTAGGGCTAAAGTGTCATGGTTAACTTTGGTAGTTTCTTGTAATTTTAAGACTATTTAATAGTTTGTTGCCAAACAGGAAAACTATTTAATAGTTTTCTGGATTTAGACCTTTATTTTATTTTGGATGCGACTCCCATTGGGAATCTAACAAACGACCACTCACTTTGGTGACGAATCTTTTACCGCATAAGCTATACTCAATTTTGTTATTAAGGTATATGTAGCGTGAAATAAAAGAAACAAATTAGATTACGGTTAACATTGAACAAAATAGCAATATTTTCTAGGTTTGTCATTGTTAGAAGGGTCAATTTCACAAAAATATTCTTTACTAAGATTTTTTAACTAAACTATCTTTAAGTTAATTATAGGAACTTCCTTTGGGTTGAAGGGAATTTTATAGTACTGAATTCCCCTAAAATGTAGTTTGATCCTGAATATGTCTAGTAAGTTCCTCTATGTGCTAGATTCCTGGTGATTGGAAATTGTTGTCTCTTCCCCAATCGTCCTCATTCTGAAGATTGCTCCATCATACATATCTTTAATCGTACCAAAATATTTATGAGGCACTAGTTTCTTTTCTAAATACCACCATATTACCTTTCTAGGGATGAAAGCATATTGCAATAAAAAAATAAACCATTCCCGATAGTTTAGTGAAATTTAGTGATAGGTAAGGGTATTTTAGTGAAGGTTGCCCTTGTTTAAACATAATTACTAATAAATCTTATTTTGACGGATTCGACAAACTAATCTAAATATTTAAGAGAAGATACGATAACCTTCTACGTCAAAGGATCTGGAGATTAAATAAAAAGATGCGAGAGCTAAAAAATGTACATATATAATCATATACCGATAAAGTTTTAAAAAATTTCTTATAAGATAAGAACACAAAACTCATAATAAAAGATAACAAACTTAATTTGAGCCCTCTACACAAAATGCACCCAGCAATTATTGTTAATACGATAAAAAAAAAAAGAAAGAAAGAAAGAAAGAAAAAGAAAAAAATACATCCGGCAAAACTTGAAGAAAATTGTTAGAAAACATGTCATCCTACGTGCTTTTTTGTGCTTGTATTGGTGAAAAATTTGACTAGGATCCTTCTGAGAGGATTTGGAAAATTACCCTAACCGGTTTGTAGCAAAGTTATGTATGCTTCGGGGGTTTTTGCAAGCAATTATGAAGTAAAGTTCTAATTTATTACAAAAAAAACAAAATAAATAAATAACATGTTGACAAATAAATATATAGTTCTATGAGAAGGGTCTTATGCCTTAACTTTCTCTTTTTTAAAAATAAATAAATATATTAGGATAAATTTTATAAACACCCATCAAACTTTCAAGATTTTTGGGATAGCACCACTGAACTTTAAAAATACTATAAACCCATACTTAAAGGTATTTTGGTAAGGACATTTTCACCAAAAATGTCATATTCACTTCATTTTGGGCTAGCCGATCCACAAACAAGGTGAAGTTGGGGTTATTTAATCCGCTCATGCTTTAAACGAGTGAAAGAAACTAATATATTCATACAATATTGCTAGTTTAAGGAGGATCCATGACATTTTCAAAGTTCAATCGTGCTATCTCAAAAACCCTAAAAGTTTGATAGCGCTTTACAAAATTTACCATATATGTATATGGGAGTGATCTATTGCAAACCGGTCCACGTTTTTTAAAAGCGGGAACTCTCGATCGACGATATATTTTAACGATCCGGTCTATTCAAGTTGATCATCTTACCCTCAAATATATGTATATGAAAAATCAAATGATTTGAAGATCTCTATGTATTGATGAGTGCAAAAATGAACGTTTTTTGATTATGCAATATAAACTTCATCCGATGCATAAGTTAAAGGTCTTCAAATCCTTTAATTTTTCATACACATGCATTTGCGGGTATGGTGATCAACTTGAACGGATCAGATTGTTAAAATATATCGCAAATCGAGAGTTTCAGTTTTAAAAAAATCCGGACCCGTTTGCAATAGATCACTCACCTGTATGTATGTATGAAAAAAATGTTCTAAGATGATGCCTTAGGTTGCAGCCTAAGGAGACGCCTACGTGCCACTTTATGAGAGGTCACATTACATAAATAAATGTCAATGTAATTAATGAAGGCCAATGCATTTAATGCGCTAAAGACATTTATGAAGTACAAAATGAATGGCTTCTTAGATTGCACCCTAAGGAGCCACCTTAGATCCACTCGATAAAGAGAAACATATAGCATGCTGACAAATACCAAAGCAGAAGTCCATTACGATATACATGCCAGCTTATGAGCAGCAGGGTTCCCATCTACAGAAGCTGGTTGATCATTTGACAATTTTCGAGGCGATATAAGGCTTTCCGTGATAACATGCAAGTGTGTGAAGGACACATGATTAACTGGGAATTCATAGATCTTGTGAAAACTTATGTTTTGAAGATCATAAGAGTAAATCGACCACGAAGTTAGTATTATAACCTTCCAATCTTTAATGATGCCAATAACTCGAGAATTGCAGAATTTAGTTTGATTCAGCCAGCTGGACATATCAATGCTATATTCGTGATTCCATTCATGATTCGCATAGTCCTTGAGCATCCAAATTCTTAAGATATCAGATCAAACTTCTCATACGTGACATCAAATACTGATAATGCTCGATATTGGCCACCTCCAAGATCAGGACGCGTGGCAGATGACGTGTCCCGAGACTCGGAAGGAGGGGCCCACAGGGGTTGACCGGGCCACCCTGTGCCCGACCTGCAAGCCCGAGCTGATCCTTCTCGGGCCCCCCCTGCAAATTGTGGCTTCCTCGGCCCCTTGGGTCGCCCCGAGCTGCCGCAGGACCAAGACTCCTCGACCTACTCGTTCGTCCCCGAGCTCCCGGCCGAGGCCGTCTTCTTCGGCCCTCCGACCGACTCCACCGCTCACAAGCGTAACCGCCACTCCGCGAATCTCGCCGTACGCAGATTCAACGCCAACAACATCCCACGTTCCACGCCATCACGATCCCCGTTAATGGGCGATCCGCTCATCACGCGGGCGTGACGTCAGGAGCGTAACGGCCGGCGGGATTCTCGCGCCTGCTGCTGCATGCTGCCACTACTATATAAGCCCCCATCGCAGAGGGGTCAAGTAAGCCATTCTTTTACACTTACGCCGTTACTCTGCTCGGATCTTGTCACTGACTTGAGCGTCGGAGGGTCCTCGGTGGTACCAAACCACCTCGGGACTTCTTTGCAGGTACACGACGGCAGCCCCCTTATCCCACTCTGTCCTCTCAAAACCCATTGAGACCCACACGCAACGAAGGACAAACAACCCAGTTCACCTCGAGATCAATGGAAGACAACATCTGACGGAGGCTCGAAAAGGAGCTCCATCAGTTGGCACCGTCTGTGGGAAGCTAAGTTCCACAAAATACAAAGTTGACCTTCCTATCTCCTCTCTCATGGCAGACGACCATCATGGGGATCCCAGTACCAGCCGCCGCCTTTCGCTCACCGAAGGCGGGGATGAACCTCCCCCCATGACCGTCATCAACGCCCTCGCAGGCAGGATAGATCGCCTGCAATCCCTCATGGAGGCCCTCGTCCGCGTCCAAACGACCGCGCCCGGGCCCCCGATCGCCGCTCCTCCGCTTCCAGAAGACTCCGTCCCTGCTTGGACGGCCAACCAGCAGCGGGCTGCATCCCCTCGCCACCGGTCCCTTGAACCGGTGCTCCCCGAGGCCCGCTGGACGCCCGAGGGCTCCACGCCGAGATCCTCCGCCAGGGAGTCTCGCCCCGAGTCTCCTCGCGACCCTTACCCCCCTGAGGAAATGTCAGTCACCTCTTCTATCCGCGAGCGTGGCCGGCCCCACCATGGTCGGTGGGAACACACAGAAGGGGTCCACCCCGGCGACTCAAGAGCTACCCCGTCCCGGGACCGAAGGCACCTTATCGAGAGGAACCAGGGCCGCTCCCAGACGTAATCCACCCGCAGCGGGGCCCGGGAATCCTAAGGCGCCGATTCCTCAAGGTACCACGGGCGGCTCGACGCCCTCGAGAAGAAGATCGAGGGCATGCGCCGAGAAGCTCACCTCTCGAGCGACGGGGCTAAGTACGCCTCCGACTCGCTCACGAAGCCATTCACCGAGGAAATGCTCGCCGTGCGCGTCTCCTCGCGTAATAAGCCCCCGAAGGTCTCTCTGTTCGACGGGAAAACCGACCCGAAGGACCACTTGGACGCTTTCACTGCAGGAATGAGCTTCCAAGATCACTCCGACGCCGCCCAGTGCAGGTCCTTTCCAGCCACCCTCATCCGCGCGGGTCGGGACTGGTTCCGGGGGCTCGAGCCCCGCTCAATTTCAACCTTCGACAAGCTGGCCACCCAGTTCCTCGGCCATTTCGTGGGGAACCGTCGACAGAAGCGTACGGTCGACTACCTCTTCACGGTTAAAAGCGGGGACAAGGAAACGTTCAAGGCCTATATTGCCCGCTTCTACAACGCCCTCCTCGAGGTGCCCGAGCACCAGGACGAGACCGTCATAACGACACTCAGATCCGGTCTGAGGCACAAAGAATGGTTGCGTTCCTTCGCACTGGCTCAACCTAAGACCATGGCCGAAGTCAAAGCGTGGACTGAGCGCGAGGTCCAGCTAGAATCCGAAGTGAATGCCAACCTTCCTCGGGCGGATCGGCCCGACCAGAAGAAAAGGGTTCGGGAGGACAGGCCAGAGCGTCAACAGCCCTACCACCCGAAGTTCCAAGAGTATACCCCCCTCAACGTCTCCCTCGCGGTGTTGCTGGAGGAGGCCCAGAATGAGGGGTTCTTCAGGTCCCCCCCGGTCCCACGTCAGGCCGCTAAGCGAACCCGGGGCCCCTACCGCGCTTTCCACCGGGTCCTAGGCCACGCCACGGAGGACTGCAAACAATTGAGGGACTACGTCGAGGAGCTCATACGGTCTGGGCACCTCGCCACCTACCTAAGGGACAAACGGCAAGCCGACCGCGAGCGAGAGCAGCCTCGCCCTTCCACCGACCTGACCATCGGCCAGGTCATGCTTGTTTCAGCAGACAGCCGCCCTGGGGCTTAGGGCCCCCCACACCCTACGCCAACCACAGGGGCCGACAGCCCTTCAGGGAGCTCGGCCCAAGCCGACCAAGTCATCCTTTAACCTGTACCTGCCCTTTTTCTAAAAGCAATATAAATTCTTCCTAAGATCTACTGTTGACTAAATAAAGATCGATGGAACGTTGCGAGAAAGAAAGGAAATCTTTGTTCATTCAAAGGGTATTATGGGCGCCCCAGCCATACATGAAGGGAAAAAAAGGGGGGTTACAATAGCGCGGGTAAGGGGTGCACCGAGCACTGCTCGTGGTACTCGGCGAAGATCTCCGCCAACCGGGGGTGTGCGAGTTCCAGCCTCTGCTCCCGGTTCCCCCCACGGGCGTCAACCCCGAGCCTTAGCTCGTAGCATTCCCGGATGAGCGCCTTCGAGCGCGCCGGTCGGTTTGCGGAGATCAAGCCGAAGCGCTTCAAGGACCGCAGCTTGCCCACGGCCTCGTCGAAGAGCTGCTCTGACAGGGGGCTGTAAAGCCCCGGCGACGCCCTCCAGATGGAGTACATCAATAGCTGCAGCAGGGAGGAGCGCCTAGGGAGCAGCCGACCGAAGTGCTCCTCAATACGAGCAACCACCAACTGCACCGTATCCTCGGTGCAGTCGCGGTCATAGAGGTACACGTCTGCAGAACTGATGATTTCGGCGATGGTGAATGGGAAATCCTCCATTTTGATGGCCTATCTGCGAAGGGGAAGAACCAGTGCCCCTTATATAGCCCGCTGTGCAGCCCAACGGCCGCCACACGGCGTCCATCGAGCGTCGCCCGGTCGGAACAAAGCGACGCGCCACGTGGCATCCATCGAACGTTACCTGGTGGAAACGAAACGATGCGTCCCTGTCGCTTCACCTCCCCCGGCAATCAATGCGCTAGATGCATGCGCCGTTGCCTCGACCGTTCCCATTCCCCGCACCTACAGCCGAACGACCAGGCTACGCCTCATGAAGGATTCAACTCAGCAGCCGCCCCTCTCAAATATCCCCGGTCGGCAGCTCCCCTGCCGCAACGCCGGGGATCAAAAAGCCCTCCAAGAGGCGGCCGAGGCCAGAGATTCCCTCGCTCGGCTATCCACCGCGGGCAGCTTCCCTGCCGCAACGCCGGAGATCAAAAAGCCCTCCCAGAGGCAGTCGAGGCACGAGGTTCCCTCGCTCGGCTATCCCCCGCGGGCAGCTTCCCTGCCACAACGCCGGGGATCAAAAAGCCATCCCAGAGGCAGTCGAGGCACGAGGATCCCTCGCTCGGCTATCCTCCGCGGGCAGCTTCCCTGCCCCAGCGCAGGGGATCATACAAGCCCTCCCAGAGGAGGTCGAGGCACGAGGATCCCTCGCTCGGCTATCCCCCGCGGGCAGCTTCCCTGCCACAACGCCGGGGATCAAAAAGCCCTCCCAGAGGTAGTCGAGGCACAAGGTTCCCTCACTCGACTATCTTTCAGGACAAAAGCCCTCGCCAAGAGGCACCGGGCAGTAACCCTGCCCGACCAAGGGTCCTTGGTGGCTTCCTACAGCCTTATAGCTTTCCTCGCGCTAAGGGCCAAAGTCTTCCCAGAGGCAGTCGGGTCCTTGCCCGGCTATCCCCGGCTGGTAGCTTTCTACCACAACCGACAGGGATCAAAGTCCTCGCCAAGTGGCACTGGGAAGTAACCCTACTCGGCCCCCGTCCTGAAGGATCAAAAAGCCCTCCCAGAGGCAGTCGAGGCCCGAGGTTCCCTCGCTCAACTATCCCCCGCGGGCAGCTCCCCTGACACAACGCCGGGGATCAAAAAGCCCTCATACTGAGGCACCCGAGCAGCTACCCTGCTCGGTAAAACAACGACTCCTACCCTCTATGCCAGGGATCAAAAGACCTCACAAGAAGCATCGGAACAACTACCCCGTCCAACCCCCTAAGGCTGGTAGTCGCCTACACATAACTCTAACGAACAGATGCATGAAGCCTTAGCAGGAGATGACGACGCAGCTACCCTTCCCGGTCACCACCAGATGAAGGCCGATACTCTAATTAGAAACGGAGGCCAGGGCTGTCCAAACCTAAACGATCTCCCCTCGACTCCGGGGCCCATAGAGATACCTCCTCGGAAACGCTCGTCGGCAAGCGATTGCAGTCAACTCGACGGACGATCGTTAGACAGAGGGTCAACCTGACAGAGAAGCACGATGGCACAAGATAAATATCCCAAAACGAGTATTCGTTGCGAGCAGATGGCAAAAAGGAAAACTTTATCACATCTGAAGAAGAAAAACTTTACTACTACTGCCAAACATAAGTTTTTTACAAAGGTATTCTCTGGCTCCTCAGCCTTACAAAATTCAAAAGAAAATTAAGATGAAGACAGGAGGGCGGGGGCTCTACGCCTCGGGCCAGGGCACAGCCTCGAGGTCCTCAACCTCCACCACTGGAGGCGCTGGATCCTCGCCCCCCCCGCCGGGAGCCTCTCCCCCTTGCTCGTCGACGCCCGCGAGTGGGAACTCGGCTCGCAGATCCGCGTCGTCGAACTCCGGCAACCTAGACTTGACGGCATCAAGGGCGTCGTGCCAAATGCGAGTCGTGGCCATGGCCAGGTCGTCATAAAAGTCCCTCGACCCCTTGTAGCTCGCCATGGCCCTCGATTCCGCCGACTTACAGGCCTCAGCCGCCGCCCTCAGCTCCCTCCGGAGGGTCTTCACCGTCTTCTTGAGGTTGCCGGCGAGCACCTGGGAGTCCTCGAACTTTTCCTCGGCGATTGCAGCGGCCTCGCGATGCCGGGCGACCTCTCTCTTCCTGGCATTCACCTCGCCCTCCAAGGCGGCGATCCTCGCCGACATCGCCTCTTGCTCCCGTCTGGAGCTCTCTTGCAACGCGGCTAGCTGGCCCGCGGCCTCCACCGCGGGTGCTACCGCCTTGGTCTCCATGCGAAGGGCAAGGGCCATGTGCTGGAGAGTCTGGGAAGACATAAAAAGGGGAGGGATAAGAAATATGAAGGAGAACACTAAATCTTGCCGCGCACTGGGGGCTTACCTGCACGGCTTCCTGGGCGATCAACGCCAGCTGAGACTTGAAGGTTCCCCCAGGAACCCGACCCCCAGCCGAGGTCTCTATCTCGTGGAGGAGATTGTCCGCGACCGACAGTCCGGATGGCACCATGAACTGGAGCCCCTCTTCCTCCACCACGGTCGGCGAAGACCGGCCCCGGGAAACTCTCCGGGAACTCCTCCTAAGCGGCTCCGAGGGGGAGACGATCTTCTCTTCCGAGGCCATGTCCTCCACAATCAGGGCCCGCTTGTGGCCCGACACTCTGCTGGGGCCCGGGGCGGTATCCGCCACCGGGCGTCTTCGGGGCACCCTCACCGGGGCGGCGGGAGCGGGGCCAGCCTGCGCCCGGGAAGAGCTGGCGCCCCCTGCCCTAGCAAGCTGCCTCGGTTGGTGCATAGCGTTTCGGAGAACGCCGAAGTCCATAGATCCTGCACAAAGCAAACACCCCACTTATCAGCAACGCGAGTAAAGCATAAACCCAGAAACGCAAGCCTAACTTACCAACGAACTCGACGGGGCTAAGCCCGGCCCAGCTCAGAACCCTCTCGGACAGCAGCACGTCGTATCTAGGGATAGGTTCCCACGACGCCACTCTCACCGCGGCGGGGTCATCGGACAGGTTCCCCGGCAGACTCTTCTTCCTCGACCACTTGGTGGGCACCGGCCAGTCCTCGCCCTCGGGAAGGGAGACGAAGAAAAACTTCTTCTTCCAGTCGTGAATGGAGGAGGGCAAGGCCACGACCCCAGCCCAGGCGGTGACCCCGGGCCTCTTCCTAAAGGTAATATAAACCCACCTCGGGTCGCCAGCTAGACCGTCGGGATGACTCTTAACAGCAAGAGAGGAATCGAGAAGGGAAAGGCTGAAAGGGATCGTCTGCAGTTTCAGGCGGATCAGGAACCCAAGGAGGATCCTCCATGCATTCGGCACTAACTGGCCGGGGGCCAAGCCGAAGAAATTCAGAGCGGCGACGACCTCAGGAGAGAAGGGCAAGCGCGTTCCACCCCAAAAAGCTTCCAAATACAAGGCAATCTCCCTGCCATGTACCTGGCCTGCCCTCTCTCCTTCCTCGGCCAGACGAAGCGCATAATGCGGAGGAATGTGAAAGCGAGCTCGAGCATTGGCAAGCTCGTCCTCGTGCCTCACCCAGCACCAGGTGCTGGGGGCTACATTTACCGCCTCCTCCCTGGAGGCGGCCCCCGCCTCACGGCCTCGAGGAGAGGACCCAGCCCCCGCTCCCCGAGGGGACTCGGACACATCTAAAGGAACCCTAAAATCTACTCCTATGACGTGTACTGATTCTACAGAGGAAAACATCTAACCTGGGAAGGAAACTCTTCAAGGGTTGGGAACGAGAGAGGGGAGACGAGCGCCGAGTAGCTGGGGCTTGAGTATGAAGAATATGAGAGAGTAAAGGCCCCAGGGCGGGCCCCACCCGTATTTATTACCGCATACGGCCTCATCCAATGGCGCCTATCGTCTCCCGTCAAAACGGCCCCTTGCGCCCAGCGGCTCCGATCGCTCCACGTGGCAGCCCAACGATCGCCCGCGTCCCGTCAGACGCCGCAGACCTGCGCACGTCATGTCAGCCGGTTGGCGCTCGACACGTGGACCGTCGCTTCAACTGCAGAGTGCACAAACCGGCGCACCCTCCTTAAATGCAAAGATCTCGCCTCGATTCGCTAGCGGAAAAGACCACCAGCGGCTCGAGGACTCATCCCGGCATAATCCTGAAAAGGAGCTCACCTCAGGAGGCCCAGCAGTCCACTCCTGACCCGACCACTAGCTAGTCGGGACAAGAGTGGGGGGCTAATGATAATGCTCAATATTGGCCACCTCCAAGATCAGGACGCGTGGCAGATGACGTGTCCCGAGACTCGGAAGGAGGGGCCTACAGGGGCTGACCAGGCCACCCTGTGCCCGACCTGCAAGCCCGAGCTGACCCTCCTCGGGGCCCCCTGCAAATTGGCTTCCTCGATCCTTCGGGTCGCCCCGAGCTGCCGCAGGACCAAGACTCCTCGACCTACTCGCTCGTCCCCGAGCTCCCGGCCGAGGCCGTCTTCTTCGGCCCTCCGACCGACTCCACCGCTCATAAGCATAACCGCCACTCCGCGAATCTCGCCGTGCGCAGATTCAATGCCAACAACATCCCACGTTCCACGCCATCACGATCCCCGTTAATGGGCGATCCGCTCATTACGCGGGCGTGACGTCGGGAGCGTAACGGCCGGCGAGATTCTCGCGCCTGCTGCTGCGTGCTGCCGCTACTATATAAGCCCCCATCATAGAGGGGTGAAGTAAGCCATTCTTTTACACTTACGCCGTTACTCTGCTCGGATCTTGTCACTGACTTGAGCGTCGGAGGGTCCTCGGTGGTACCAAACCATCCCGGGACTTCTTTGCAGGTACACGGCGGTAGCCTCCTCATCCCACTCTGTCCTCTCAAAACCCATTGAGACCCACACGCAACGAAGGACAATCAACCCAGTTCACCTCAAGATCAATGGAAGACAACATCTGACGGAGGCCCGAAAAGGAGCTCCATCAAATACCAAAATACCTAGCTGCAGTGGCTTCCGGCTGACCCCTACCAGCCAATGAAGGGATCCATTTAGGAAAACCGGTTGCCTCATAGTTACAAAGCAGGGCCCATCTCCAATGAATCTCCATTCTCGGGTCCCTACAGTGAGCACCTCACAAGCAAAACTTGTTAAGTTACTTCTAACAGGTAGCCTAACCAACTTGTATTCTCCCATAGATGCATCAATCCCCAATCCAAGGCAACATGCAGAAGCCATCCCCATTCTTTTTGGGTGCTTTACGACTTCCCAGATCGAAGGATTCAATAAATAATAGAAGCGATCCAAAAGACTTAACTCATAGTATCCACATACCAAACCGTCTACGCTATTGGATAATGCATAATTTTTGCATAAACAAGGAGCAATCCCCAATTTGACTTTTGGGTTTAAGCTCACAAAGTGATATACACTACTATAATATGGTGTTGCCCCTACGGACTCAGGAATCCGTAGAGGCAACTATTTCTTGCCCCTACGGATTTATCCGTAGGTCCCCATCATTGTCCCTACGGTGCCTTACGTTCTAATTTGTTGTTTGGCCCTACGGAGCCGCAAACGGTGGACCTACGGTTATGTCCGTAGGGGCATATAAATAGGTTATTAATATAAAAAAAAGCACAGAAAAGTCATTCATCGTTCCCAAAATTTCTCTCTCTCACTCTCCCGCGCCTCGATCGCTCGTTCCCGCGCCTCGTCGCCACCGCCCTCCGCGCCTCGTCGCCGCCACCCTCCGCGCCTCGTCTCCACCTTCGTCGGTCGTTCCCAAAACTTCCTCGTCGACTTCCTCATCGCCACCGTCCGTGACTCGTCGCCGATCGTCGTCGACCACCGATTTCTGTCGTCTCCTCCACCACCTGGTTAGTAAATCTCAAATTATTTATAATTTTGATGATGGTAGGTCTAGGGTTCAGGGTTCGGGTAGGGATGAAGGTTAGGCATCGGCATCGGCATCGAGTTAGGGTTAGGGTTAGGGTTCGGTTGGGGTTGGGGTTCGGTGGAGCAACAAGTCATTCACGATGCTTCTTTCGTTCTTGAAAGATTCTATACCCCCGGGAAATAACGTGCCCGACAGCTGGTACGGAGAAGATTCAAGCATGTCCTAAAAATTGCGTGTTGTACCGGAAAGAGAATTCAGATTTGAAAGAGTGTCCAACATGCGGAGATGCCAGGTATAAGCCGAAAGATTCTGATAAGAAGCCTGATATACCTGTCAAGATAGCACGATACTTTCCCATAACACAGAGGCTATTCAGGTGCAAGAAAACAGCCGAGGCAATGATTTGGCATCACCGTGCTCCTCCAAGTGAAGATGGAAAAATGAACCATCCAAGAGATTCACCGGCATGGAAGGATTTCGATAGGAGGCACGCAATATTCAGTAGCGATCCTCGCAATGTCCGGCTCGGACTGGCTAGTGATGGCTTCTGTCCATTCAACTATATGGCTGGAAGTCACAGCATATGGCCCGTTGTAATGATAATTTATAATCTGTCGTCTTGGTTGGCTATGGACCAATCATACTTTATGATGCCTCTTCTTATCGACGGACCAAACTCACCGGGAAACAATATCGACGTCTATCTCCGACCTCTGATCGAGGAGTTGAAATCTTTGTTCATTGATGGTGTAGAGACATACGATACAAACACAAATACAACTTTCATACTGCGTGCGGCTTTAATGTGGACAATTAATGACTTTCCTGCGTATAGAATGCTATCAGGTTGGTCCGTACATGGTCACAAAGCATGTCCTTATTGCCATCAACACACAACATCGAAATTCTTGAATTTTAGCAGGAATGTTTGTTATTGCGGCCATCGACGTTTCCTGCCTCCAGACCACCCCTATAGGTTAGACACGGTTCACTTTGATGGTCATCAGGAGCTTCTTGGACCTCCATCCCCATTATCCGGAGAGGACGTGACTGCTCAATAGGATGGTTACAATAATGTGACCTTCGGGATGGATCCGATGAAACAGGTCAAACCATCATTTTGGAACAAGTTAAGCAATTTCTTCGAGCTTCCGTACTGGTCAACAAATTTAGTGCGTCATTGTCTGGACGTCATGCATATAGAGAAGGGAGTATCAGAGCACATACTCAACTTACTTCTTTATAAAGACGGGAAATCGAAAGACAACTTGAATACTCGGATGGATCTACAGGAGTGGGGAATAAGAAGTGAATTGCACCCTAGACCGGTAGCGGGTAAACCAGACAAGTTTGTACTTCCCAATGCCGCTTATCATATGTCACAACCGGAGAAGAAAAGATTCCTGCAGGTGTTGCATGATTTGAAAGTTCCCACAGGTTTCTCAGGATGATTCAGCAAGAAAATAAAAATTGTGAAAGGCAATATCGATGGGCTGAAAAGTCATGATCACCATGTTATCGTGGAGCACCTTCTTCCATTATCCCTCAGGACTCCTCTCCCCGAATCGGTTGGTCTAGTAATCAACGACCTATGTTGTTTTTTCAGAGAGTTGTGTGCTAAAACACTGGAGGTTGTGACGCTGGATAAACTAGAAAATTCTATTGCGTTGATACTTTGTAAGTTTGAGCGTATTTTCCCACCGTCATTCTTCGATATCATAATACACTTGACGGTTCATCTTGCAACTGAGGCTAAGTTAGCCGGACCGGTACAATATCGATGGATGTATCCTGTCGAGAGGTACGTGTACTTTTTTTCTCATAATTTTTAAAATTATTGTTGTCCTGTATGCCCGTATTTATTTATTCAACATATTTTCTTTAGGTACCTCTACACTCTTAAAAAGTATATACGCAATAAAAATCGACCAGAGGGTTCTATCATGCAAGGTTATCTTCTTGATGAAGCAACCACATTTTGTTCCCGCTATCTGGACGAGAACATTGAGACGAGACTTAACCGGCCTCGAAGAATTCAAGACGGGCCATATGGTAAAGCCGATTATAAGAGGGTAGACACCATGTTTATCAACAAGATATACCGGTTTATCTTGCTTAATTGCGCATGTCTTGAACAAATTAGAGAGTAAGTTTTTTTGGATTAATTGTTATATTTGTGTTTGTGTGTGTATGAAATGATATAATATTAATGTCACCATTATTTGTCGAAACAGAATTCATTTGAACGAGGTACGTGAGGGGCATCCTGATTGGAACGAAGAACGATTGGAAAAATATCATCAAGATAATTTTTGTGATTGGGTCACAGATCATGTAAGTTATTCGAATAACATTTTATTGCTATCAGTTTTAATCTAAACTTGTATCGTTATGTATTTGTTGTAAAATTTGTTTTGTTAGATCCACGATCCGAACTTGTCTGCATCATTTGAGAGTGATTCAAGATGTTTAGCTTAATTTCCTAGTATGGAGGTTGCATATTACAAAGGATTTGGTGTCATTGGATACAAATTCGAAGTTAAGGACATACAAACATTTAGAACCACTCAGAATAGTGGGATTGCGACGGTAGGATCGGATGGTGTGATTTATTATGGGTACTTAAATTGTATACTCGGCATCCACTATCCCGGACGATCAGAACCCTTTTATATATTCCAGTGTACTTGGTACGATACGCGAACCGATACGGATAAGTGGAGAAGCAATTTTGGGACTTGGAAAGATGAATATGGATTGACCAGTGTGAACACACTTCGATTTTACGGTCAGGAAGATCCGTTTATCTTTCCGAACCAAGCGTTCCAAGTATACTACTCACAGTGTTTGAAGTATCCGGGATGGAGTGTTGTATGCCGTTGGAAACCCTGAGATGTCTACGATGTCCCAGAATTCGAGGACAGCGATGGGGATGAAGAAGAGAGAAGGCTCAGAGTGCTCCGACCGTCTGTTTCGAAGGACGGGTTGTCTTCGGCCGATCGTGAAGTTACATGGGTTAGAAATGACATCGACGATGAAATCCAAGTAGATATGTATAATGCGCCCATGAAACGAAAAAGGTTATCAGTAATGTTATATTATTACTTCACATTTTACGATCTATACATATATAGTCAATACTTTTAATGATTGTCTAATGCGTCCACGAACCGTTTATCTAGATTTGATGACGATGACGGGAGCAGCGAGGGGCAGCAGGAGCTCCAGCCGCGGCACCGGCAGAGGCAGAGGCAGAGGCAGAGCGGTTTTGCCGCCCGGAAAGCTGCGTAGGGAGCTTCAGCGGGCCGGTCTTGCACCCAGATCGGAGACCCCTTCGGATGCCTCCTTCCGTGTGGACTTTGCCATACCTCCAGGTATATTGCACGCATATCCATTTTGAATGTAATATTATAGATATTCATACCTATTTATGTCAAAATTACTTATATTGTCAATGTTTGATTGTCTAGTTGTTGGTGATGCGTCCACATTAGGGACAGAGGCCACTCCCGCTCCTCCAGGTATGTTTATATATCATATAGTGCATGTATATTGATTTAGAATGCTATATCATAAATATACACACATTCCTTTTGCTCTTACTTAGATAGTAATTTTTATTATTGTCTAGCTGTAGGTGGTGACATCACCGCACCTGCGGGTATGTTTATATATCCTATAGTGCATGCATATTGATTTAGAATGTTATATTATTGATCTACACATTCGTTTTGCAATTACTTATATAATCTATTTTTAATTGTCTAATTATAGGTGGTGCGTCCACATCTGACGCAGGGGCCACTCCTCCCACTTCCGTACCCTTTGTATCGTCTGTAGGTTAGTATGAATAAATATAAAATATTTATTCATTTTACATATCCTCTATAGAATAAATATGAACTTCATGGAAATTTAGCGTCAATATTTATTTTCTAGTTGGAGGGGATGCGTCCGCATCCGGGACACCGGCTGTTCCTCACCGGAGGAACTATCGTCCCGCTCGTGCTGCTGCCCAGGCCCAGGCTCGTGCTTTAGTCACAGGAGGTATATATCACACTTCAATTTTCGTTTAACCTTGATTTCTTAATACAACGTTGTCTTAATATTGATTGTCTTGATATTTCTTGCAGACGCAGGGCCTCCCCATCCCCAGAGGGGGACTCGAGGCTCGAATCAGTCCCATAGGCTGAGGCCTGACAGAGCTAGGGGGAGGCAGTATTCCCCCTATTTTTTACCCTTGATTATCGCTATACCGGTCCTCATGCCGAGAAGTTCGGCCGGTATATGGGGGATAAGAGCCGGCTTGTGAAGAACTATCCACTTCACGTTGAGTGGGGCGACCAGCACCGGCGCTCATTCGCCCTCTTCTTTGATCAGGCTCGGGTATTAATATATATTTTTATTTGATTTATCAAATATATTTATTATTAACACTTGCAATCTAATAACAATGTTTTTTTTGTATTTTCAGTTGGATTACGATTTTCAGCCTGTACCCGACCCTGATCACCCTGGGAGGGTGCTCGACCTTCATGCTCTGTACAATGGCCTGATGAAGAACATGCAGACCAAGGTACGATACAACAGGAATGAGCTGAAGGCCGACTGCTACTCCCTGTGGATGGCGACCCCCGAGGCAGAGAGAGCGGCCCTCCTATCTACTCCGGCCTTTGCGAGAGTCGACGTAGAGACATGTCCTCTATTGTGCGAATATATCGTCTCTTAACGCAAACATGTATGTATTTTAAATGTAATTCATTATTTAGTATATAATTTATTTTTTTGTGTTCCTTAATTAGAAAACTAAATATGAATGTGTTGTGCAGAAACAGGCCGCTCAAAATATAGAGAATAGGAAGTCGGCGAAGAGGGGTCGCCCCACTTATACAGGTGGCTCGAGAAATATTACTCGAGCCATGGAGTTATCGGTAAATTACAATAGACCGGCCTTTATGATATAATGCAATATTAAGAGTTATTTTCTAATATATCTAATATTAAGAGTTATTTTCTAATATTGCAGATAGCTTAGACCCTGGCGCAAGGTGGTACACCGAGCGTGCTGTCCGCATATCTTGCCATCCACGGCACCTCGACAGATCCCGCCACGGGCGAGCTTCGATACCCCGACGTCGCTACCCAGGAGTATTGCGTAAGTGTTAATATTTATTCAACCCCTATTTGAAATTTTAGTTTTGGAAGGTTCAAATTTAAATGATATACTTATATTTTACTGGTTAATGTGAGTGTAGGAGCGAGTGGTTGAGCAGGCCGAGGTATCGGGGATCGATTTTACCGGACAGAGCGATCCGAGGCTGCTGACCACAGTCCTGGACGCCGCACACGGAGGGCACTACGGAGTTTGGGAGAGAGGCCGGGGACTGGGCCCTAGCAGGGCCCATATGAGGTTGGACTCCACCCCGGCGGTTACTTCCTCCATCTCCAGTGAGCGACGTGTCCAGCAGGAACTGGAGAGCTTGAAAGCCACCGTTCAGGAGTTGAAGGAGATGCTGGTATGTATACTACTTAATAGTAAAATATCATTTCATATTATAGATATCAACATATCCAATATTAATACGTAGCCTGAGCTTATTTGGTTGTAGACTTAGTTTTGATTAATCATACATACATATCTAATTAAAATAAACTACGGTTTTCCAAACTAGATATCCAAATGGGGTTTCGAAATAACTTGATAATGATACGAATTCGAATAATACACAGTTCTTACTCGCTTATTACACACGTTAGATCCAGATGCGACAGGGTATATCGGCCGAGCCTCCACATGCATCTCCTTCGGCTGCGGCTCCGCAAGCCACTACACCGGCTGCGGTTCCGCAGACAGTTCCTATAGCTCCACCGCCCGCTCAGACTCCCGCAGCCGCGGCTCCGCAAACCACTATCTCGACGGCGGCTGCGCAGACCACATCGCCAGCTCCACAGCCCGCTCAGACTCACGCACGTTCCGCATTGCATGATTTATTAACCGAGGAGCAGGCGCGCCAGATTCTGGCGTTTATCAGAGGTGGAGCTGGACCGAACTAGGGTAGCTTTTTGATTCTTATATTTTAAACATGTATTTATTTATATGATACATATTGTACTACATTTTGGACGATATTGATATTGGTGGTGTTTGCGTGTTTATATTGATATCATATTCTGCTTTTTGGTTTCTTTGGTATATTATGCGTGAGATGTGATTATGAATACTGCGATATATGTTCTGCGTGATAATTAATTTTATATATGATCGATGTATATATTATTGTGCACAGGGCGAGAAAAAAATAGGCAGCCCTTTCTTAAAAAAAACCCTGATAATATGTACCTACGGATTAATCCGTAGGGCTTAATGTTGTCCCTACGGAGTAATCCGTAGGGGCAAAATATCAAGATACCTGATATTTTTCCCCTATGATCTCAGTATCAGGGGTTAAACTTGTCCCTATGGATATATCCGTAGGGGCAAATAAATGCCCCTACGGATATGTACCTACGCACTTATCCGTAGGGGCCACTAATTGGTCCTATGGATATATCCGTAGGTACACCTAATTTATTTTATAAAACCGTAAATAAAATAAATTTTTTGCCCCTACGGTCTATTCCGTAGGGCAAACTGAACCTACACATAACGCTGTAGGGGCAAATTTTAGTTCGTAGGGGCAAGTTCAAGGCTTTGACTTGCACCTACGGCGTTTGTACCTATAGGGTGTTTTCTTGTCCCCACGGATATATCCGTTGGGGCAGTGGTTTGCTCTCACGGATAAATCCGTAGGGGCAACCCTTATTTATAGTAGTGATATGATCAAATGAATGCAAAAATTGGGGATAAGCATAGTCCTTTGAAGAGCTATTTTGTTGTATTGTGTGATGAAATGAGAATCATAAGTTAACGAGCACCATTGCTTCCATATACAGCGGAATCGTAAAAGAGACCTCACCGGAAGGCTTGATAGTATTGTGATCACAATTTCTAGTGGTAGGAAGCCATGGTCTGCCCCCAATTTTGTAAAATTTAGGGCATTTGAATTCTGTATCTGTAGAGTTTTTTTTTTGTTCATGCACTATTGATTCTATTACTATAATTCTTTGCATGGAAATAAAAGAAGCAAAATGTTAAAATGTAGATTTATATCCCTCAATTATCCCCTCAATTTTATGGTCTCGGTTTAATAGCAAAGACTCCTTTAATTCCATCAGACAAGAAGTGCATTAAACTATTTTAAAAACTGAGTATAGTGTCACGGCTATGTAAGTCAATCATCCATGTTCTTAAATATATGTATATCATGATTTGGATACTGTTTTTTCAAATTTAAGATATATTAAAGAGTTAATAGCTCAATATTTATTATTGATATATCAGCCCTATTTAAGTATTTATACATATAAGGCAACAAAAAATAGGAAACAAAATATTCTACTTGAGGACGCATAGTATTATGGTTTTGACCTACACATAAAGTAATGGATCTCTCTAAAGAAGGTAATGTAATTAGCCATGGCAACAAACATAATAATTAGGATTTTATTGACTTTAACATCCTCCTGCAAACTCACGGTAGATCGTCTACCGAGAGTTTGGATAGAAACTTCAATTAAACGGACTAGAGTTTGTGATCCGCACAACGACATAAGCTTTAATGCATCAAGCAAGGCGACCTTACAGCCTCTAGTCGGTTTGGCATGATGCTAGGTGGAGTCTCTTGATTTTGAGACGGGCTCCAGCGATGAAGCCACTTTTGCAGAGAGAGGATGGTGGGATGGAGAGACTATGTCGGTGTCGAGAATAGTGCAAATTGTGGTGATCATTGAAGATGTGAATGCATGGGTTTGTTGGTTACAGAAGAAGTAAGGGTTGCACCGGAAGATTCAACATATTTATTTTTTTGTGGAGGTAGAAAGAGGACTTGAGACATTGGCTCTAATACCATGATAAAAGACTATGGCCTGGTTGAGAATGGGGTTTTGTTTTCAAAAATGCGGTTTCATAAAGCTAGCAAACCTTAACTCCAAAATGCTAACTTTGGCTTGTTTGGAAACCATTTTGGAGTTGAGATAACTTCAGTTATCTCAGCCCAAAACTTGAGATAAGTGCAGTTGTCTCAACTCAAATCTGATCAAAGTTTTATAAACTATATTTTTGGTGTTTAAGACTTGCATTCTCTCTACCTCCATTTAAAAATAAACCACAACTTTCCTAACTCCATATCCAAACAAGGCCTATATAGTTCAATGCTTTTGATTCATATATTATGCTCTATTTATACAAATAATGTTGAGACCACAGATCAATCAGCGCAGCGGAAAGCCTTATGGATCTATAAACCTAGATCTCTTAATAGACGAATAACAAAACTTGATGCAAATCATGATAATAAATGACATAAAAGATTAATGGAGGAAATGGAAAGAACCTTTATTAGAACTTAAAAGAAAAAATTAAACCTTACAAGACGATTACAAGTAACTCTCTTCTAAATCTCCAATGAGATCACCTTACTCTCTCTACTAGTTCTCCTTAGTCGATGTTCTTCGATCCCTTATGGAGACGGCAGCGTCTCCCTTTAAACTTTATGATAAAAAAACATCATTAATGTCCTTCGTCTTGATCCCTTAAACCTTATGATCAATATCTACGACACTTTAAACTTTAATCTTAAGATCCGATATATAGCCTATACAATTTAAGTTATAATAAGATCCCAGAAATTATAAAACTGCCACCAAATAACTAAATTTTCGAGGTAATTCTCGTTCTGAAAATTCTCGCTTATTTGTAGGCAGACGTCTAACCCTTTAATGGGCAGATGTCTGCATTTACTAACCCAAAAGGCCGATCGATTGCCAGACGTCTGTCTCTTTCAAACGCTTCTGGCCAGAGCATGGTCAGACGTCTGCTGCTTACAAAGGCAGACGTATGGTTTCTGCTCTGGATTTTGGTCCTTAAATACCATACGTCTGTTGCGTTTTGCTTCAGAAGTTTGGCATTTCTTTGGCCGTGCAGCCTTGAACAAATACGAGACATATTCACAACAATCTTCACCTTAGCTCGTATAACCTTATAGCCATCTTGAAAACTTGTTGCCCCTTCGTTTTATATCTTCTAGAGTTGCTTTAGTTGTTCTTCGTGTTTCCCGTGCTAGCACAATTTTTCTTCAGAATTGTGAAACTGATGTTGTCACGGTTTTTAATCGGAACTGAGAAACTGGTGTGACCCTCCTACCTAGGTCGCCCTTGCTCACACTTGAGTATTTGAATAGAAGCCAAGGCAGACTTGAACTTCTCCGTAGGAATGATCTACGTTAGTATGCCCGCCGGATTCACCTTAGTATCGATCTTTATCAAATCGATCTCCTTTTCGGCCCACTCCCTTATCTTGTGATACTGTACGGCGATATTCTTAGTTCGACTGTGGTATACCTGATTATTCGCCAAGTGAATGGCGCTTTGACTGTTGCAAAACAAAAGAATCAGCCCCTTATCGAACCCGAACTCGCCAACTAGGCCTTTTAACCATAAGGCCACCTGAGATGCTTCCACTCCCGCCGTGTATTCTGCCACCGTCGTTGAGAACGCCACAATATCCTGAAGTGTTGACTTCCAACTGATTGGAGATTTTGCAACTGTATATACATAACCTGCAAGATATCTTCTCTTATCTAAGTTCCAATGTAATCCTCATCTACGTATCCTTACAACTGGCTCGATTTATCTTCTGACTTGTGAAAAAATAAACCGAGATTTTTAGTACTTTTTAGATACCGAAGTATCCACTTTACCGCTTCCCAATGAAGCTTCCCTTGATTTGACATGTACCGGCTAATCAGACTTACTGCATGGGATATGTCTGGACGTGTGCATACCATAGCGTACATCAGCGATCCCACCACACTTGCATATGGCACTCGAGATATCTTTTCCTTCTCCTCCGCTGATTTTGGATACTCCTTGGAGGATAACTTGAAATGACTGTGATAGGGGTGTTCACATGTTTTGAGTTCTTCATGTTGAATTTCTCCAACACCTTCTCAATATATCTTACTTGGGATAGTCACGGCTTTTCAGCTTTCCTGTCTCGAATAATTTCCATCCCAAGAATCTTTTTTGCTTCACCTAAGTTCTTCATGTCAAATTCTGTGCTCAATGAAGGTTTGAGCACCTTTATTTCCGCCACACTCTTAGCCGCGATCAACATGTCATCGACATATAGGAGTAGATATATCGACAACCCATCCTTAACCCGCTTCGAGTACACGCAGCTGTTATACTCACATCTCGAGTAATTGGTTTTCCTCATGAAAAAATCGAAGCGCTTGTACCACTATCTGGAAAACTGCTTCAACCCATATTGTAACAACTCCAATTTCAATGTACAAGAAATTTTTTAAAAGTTAATGTACAATTGGGGTATTTGCAAATCATGTGTATGCTATAAGAATTTGTTTTGCTTTTGAACAGCAAGAAAGAGCTTGTAGCTCACTGGTAAAGCCTTACACTGCTGAGACATAGCACCTGAGTTCAAATCCCATTAGCCGTATTATCTTTTTATTTAATTTTCTTTTAATATTTTAGAAGCCTAAAGGTTTGCACGTGCACTACACGTAGAATGAAGAGATACAGAATAAACAAACACGTGCACTAGGGTATATGAGGCAATAGAGACACGTGGCAACAAACCCCATCCCCACCCGTCGGTATTGGATCGGCGAAATGCCCATTTAGACAGGTACCGCCGGTCGGACCGTAGGTAAATGCCTCCATCTTTTCACCCGAACACCTCTTCAGCTACTCCACTTCTCCCATACTATTTATTCTCTCTGCATTTATCCAGAGAAGATTAAATCCCCTCTTTAATCCCTTTTAAATGCATTTTAATTTTCAAATTCATCACCCTCAAAACCATAATTTTCCCTATAAATACCACACTATATTTCCATCCTCCTCACATAGAAATTCCCTGTCAAAACTTTACAAAATTCTCAAGTCCTTATAGTGTGCAAGTGGAGTTAGCGAAGGGCGAAATTCCGACGAAATTCCAAGAAAATTACGGCGACGAAACGACGTCCCGAAGCCTTCCATAGCTTTCTCTCTCTCTTCTCTTGTTCCCTAGCCAGTAAGTCCCTTCTCCCCCTCTCATAGTCTATTCTAAGAACTTTCAATTTAAAAACCCGATGAAAGCGGAGTTAATCCGACTTCCAATTCGGTTTTTCTTTAAAATTATATATTTTTTAATCAATAAAATACCAAACTCTCATATAATGTTTAACAAACATTAACAAACACATTAAAACAAGTTTTACTTTAAAAGAATCATTTATACAACTTTTATCGTATTTTTACAGTAAAATACCATATGCTTTAGTTTCGATGCAAATTAACATAATACTTGTATTACCTTTAGATAGCTCACGAGATAATGACCTACCTCATAACAACACACATTTTTGACATAGCACGATGAAATTTTGGGAACATAGTTATGTGATAATACGACATTACACATAAATACCATCAAACTTGCAAAACCATTTCTTGAAAACGATGTTAATCAATTCCTTACAATTGCGCCTCTACAACCCACTTTTAGGGACCCTGTTCAGGATGGTGCGGGTTATCGCACGTCTTCGGGCCTAGTAGAGCGGAATTCAGACCTCCGCAAGGAGCATTCGAATTCCGATGGAATTTCTAATACCATTTTTAAGAAAATGAGATTTCTAGAAAAATAAATTAAATTTATTTTTATATAAATATATATATGTATTATTAAAAGATTTATTTTAAATATATTATACAATATTCCAAGTTTTCTAAATCAAAGGAATCGCCATTACATGAAACTACCATCCAAATACAATGTAATTCCAATATTTCATTAAAGTACCATATACTATGAAAATTAGGTTCTATTCACTAGAAATTTCACTTTTATAAAATATAGATCTATGAAAACCCTAAAGATGACAATTAAATACTTGAGGTGTATTTTGAATTTATACCAAAACTAGTTTTCATAAAACCCCCTCAAGTTATACAAAATTAAAATAAGGACCCTGGTAAATATAGGTTTAAGCGGGATCAGTTTTCTTGAGCCTCGGGGAGCCGGAGAAAGTGGGTGCTTGCCTATCTAAGCTAGACAATCTAACAACGGTGTTATCAATACGGTAATTGTCTTGGAAAAAAACACAAATCCTGTCGTTCATGTGCAGCAGTTACCGATAACATCAAAACCTAATTCAGGACTTCAATTTCATTTCAAAGTGTCTGACTCAGACTGAATCTTAATCTAATCAAATCTGACTTGAATATGATTCAAGTATAAAACTACAATTCAACATGAATCCGTCTATTCAATCTATATCAATCTATATTGATCGAACCGAACCATGAATATACTCTTTCTACATATCCATCCATTATATCCGTTCCATTTACTGATATCATGGTTTCGGCAAGTCATCCATATACAATTTACAATACAAGACAATACAATACAATCCGTACAATCAATACAATCAATACATTAAACACTATGGGATTATAAAGGAGTGGATTGGTATGGAAGGTGTTAAAAGTTGCACGAGACTGTAACCATAATACAACTAACTTGAATATCCATTGCCGTTGTATCGTGGCTGAACGGTTCCTTGTGCTCCGTATACTTTAGTCTCCGGAATAGTGAGACTCCTCTCGTATACACTGGCATTTTCTATACCAAGCTACAAACAACTGCTCTAACATTATAATAAAACATTATTAATTATATTCTCCTACTGTCTATTCTATCTCTACTCATCTTTGCGACTTACCGAGCGATTGTTCGCTGAAGACATTCCGTTTCTTCTTTCATTGGAATGTTGTCGGGTGGATCAAACTCACTGGAGATCAAGCCCAACACCGAGGACTTGGAGCAGTTAGCAGTTGATCCAGAGTTTTAGATACTTGTACATACTATTTCCATTTTTGTTATGCCATTGTTTAGGCATTGCTTTCATTTCATGTATTTACATTTCAGATGTATTGTAAAAGAATGTTATATAAATAAAGTTGCAGTTCAATTACAATTTATTGTCATTTTCTTGTGTACATTTACTTTATATTACTTATATACGCTTAGCGTATTTACTTTTGAGTAAATACGTAGTGGGCATCGCCGCGTCTCCTTCCCGTACGCCGGGAAGCGGGGTGTGACAGGTTTTGTTGGCGGCCCATACAGGTCAGTTCTGGTTGGACATTCTAAGCAATATTACACAAGAAACAGCAACTGAAAACATTCTTTATAATTTCATATTCCTTGAAATCGTACCATTTCATATTCGTTGAATCTATCCTAATCCTATTTTTCATTCAAGGTTATAGATTCTCCGAACAATACCAGTACCAATGTCAACAACACACCTCCACCTTTACCGCTTACACCTACCGTAGCTGCTCTGATCAATGAGCAGACGGTCTTACTTGAGGCAATCCGAAGCCTCCTAGAAAGACAGCGGCAACAGACTGCTATATTAATGATCCGATCAGAAGCGGAAGCCCCAGGGGTAAAGCAATTCCGAGCTTTACACCCCAAGCAATTTTCCGGGAAAGAGAGCCCTCTAGAAGCTGAGGAATAGCCTCAGAGTATTTAGGATGACATGACAGGAACATAAGTGACAAAGGTCGCTTGGGTATGAGTTGCGAAGCTGCAGCTCACTGATAACGCCCGAGTCTAGTGGAAGGCGGAAGAAAGCCGTCTCACCCAGCCGATCGAATGGAAGACCTTTAGCGATATGATCGACGCGAAGTACTTCACTGAGACTGCCAGATTCGACATGAAACAACAGTTCATCCACCTACAACATGGTTGAATGAGGACCAAATCCGTGGATGAGTACGATGCTGAGTTTACTATGCTCAGTCAGTAAGATACGTCTCAATATTTCGATTTTTTAAAAATATCACATACTACACAGTTAACACAATACCTTAACAGATTCGCGACACACTTGATACCGACGGATGAGATTAGAGCCCGACGATTTCAACAAGGGTTAGATCCAAAGATCCAAGCTGTGTTAGTTACAGGGGATTTCCCGACCCATGAATTGGCTCTGAAAGCTGCCCGTCGATATGAGGCAGTGGTAAAGTTGAGGGTCAGACCTCAACCTGCCGGAGTAAAGCGTCCTGCCAACCAGATGGCAGGAGGAGCCTCTTCAAGGCCACTATTTGTGTCCAGGAGACCGAGAGTACCGAACAACCGGCCTAGTTCTGCTTTTTGCACATACTGCAGGAGAGATGGATATCTGGCGAAAGACTGTCGGCGTGCGAATCGCCTTTTCTTAGTCTGCGGCTCAGCCACTCATGACATTGGATCTTGTCCTTGTCGACATAACCTAAATGTTGCACCCAGGCTAGCAATCACCTACTCGCAGCGGCCAGCTATCCAGGCACCTGCTCCACGACTCGATCTCCCTGCTTCACCTCCTCGTAGATCGACTGCACCTCCTCCTTGTCAGTTCCATCAAGCTCAACGGAACCCACCTCAAGGACAAAGGAATGATCCTCCAGCCAGGAGGAATGTGTCGAGACGACAGGCTTTCACAATGACTTTGGAAGAACCTGAAGCCACTAGCCAAGTCATCACTGGTAATACTTTCCCTTTCAAACTCTCTTTCAGTCCATATACATACCTATATATCTTTTAATTATACCTAAAATATATCCCACATACCTTAGGTTCAATCTTAGTAGCCTCACTTCCTGCACTCACACTTTTCGATACTGGAGCATCTCATTTCTTTATGTCGCAACGGTTCGTCCGAACTCATGCAATTCCAGTCACACCGCTTGTATCCAGCTGGAATGTCAGTTCAGGGAACGGCATTCTAAAGGCAACAATGAGATACAACATGTGTCCAATGGTCGTCTGCAGCAGAGAATTCTATGCTGACTTCAAGGTGCTAGACATACATGTTCCCTTATAAAAATATCAGGAAAAACCCTAATGGGGTATCACGTGCTCGCACGTGACCAAGGGTCACGTGCTGACACGTGATGGTTTCCTGAGGATTCTGTTATAATAAAATTGAATTCTAATCAACATGAGTCACGTGCCCACACGTGATGGGCCTCTTAAACTCACTAAAAGGTATTAAAAGGTATAACAAAACAGCAGGGAATACCCCAATGGGGCATCACGTGCCCACACGTGACCACAAGTCACGTGCAGACACGTGATGGGTTCCCAAGTTCTCTGGCTAATAAGAATTAAATTCTAACAATGGGGTCACGTGCCAACACGTGATAGGCCTTTAAACTCACTGAAAAGAATTAAAAGAATAATAAAACAGCAAGGAAAAATCCTAATGGGGCATCACGTGCCCATACGTGACCAAGGGTCACGTGCTAACACGTGATAATTCCTGAGTTCTTTAAAACAACAGAATTAAATTCTGATTAAATGCTTAATCGAGGGGGTCACGTGTCAACACGTGATGGGATCCTAAGATCTCTGAAATAATAGAATTAAATTCTAATTAAGAGGGAATCGAGAACCCTAACTGGAAAAATATTTCTTCAAATCTTTCCAAACAAAAAAGATAGTGCTCTGTAAAATGGAGCACCATGGGATTAAAAATCCAATGGTGATTAAAAATCACCAATTTATGGAAAGATTTTATACGAGGAAAGATTTCCCTGAAATTTGCCAGGAATAACAGATAAAATATCTTTTGGATTAAAAATCCAATGATGAATAAAATTCACTGGATGATCTAAAAGATCATGTTGGTTACAAAAACAACCAAAATCTTTCAATGAAAGATTGACTAAATAAATTGATTCTTTTCTTTCTCCTATAAATAGGAGCCATGAAGAGAAGAGAAAATGATCTACTTTTTTTTGGAGAGATACAATAACAGAGAGAAAAAAGAGAGGAGAATTTAATTCTCAAGAGAGAAAAAGAAGATCTCTTCAGAGAAAAAAACTCTAGGTGAGAAAAAAGAAGAAGTTTATTCTACAAGCTCTCACAAAATAAAAGAGAATTTAATTCTCAAAACTAAGAGTTTAACTTTTCTGAATAAGAACTTAGTTCTTCTTTTGGTTGAGGATCTGCAGAAGCAAATCTCCCCATAATTTGAGAATTTAATTCTCATCGGGGAGATTCTGCCATGCAGATCCAAAATCTAGAGGGAGAATTGAGTTTAAAGAATTTAATTCTTCCAAATTCATAGGAATTTAATTCATCCAAATGAAACTAGGGTTTACTCCTACACAAGTATTTAATTCTTCCAAATACATTGGAATTTAATTCCTCTAAATGAAACTAGGGTTTAACCCTACAAAAGAATTTAATTCTTAAAACAAGAGACTTAAAGCTCTCCAAGCACGTAAAGATCAAGTATCCAACATGATCATGTGGTAACACGTGACCCTTCATCCCAACGAACAAAAATGAATGAATAAGGCATGCTCACGTACCCCCACGTGACCCTTTAATGGACTCCTCAAAATAAGAAGGAATTAGCCCAGAGGCAATGCCTCACGTGCTCTCACGTAACCCTCAAAATAAAAGAGAACAAAGCCAAAGGCAGTACTGATCTAGGGCGCCTCACGTGTCCCCACGTGACCCCTGACAAACACCCTTTTCAAAAGAATAAAATAGGGGAAGACAGATGAATTGATGCCCAACGCAGAGGCATTGTCAGGTGTCCACACGTGATGATTTCAAAGACTAAAAGTGTTTAACACTTATTTGAATATTCTGAGAACAAAATAAAGGGAGTCTGGCCCCATCTTCAGATGCCTCACGTGACCCACGTGACCAATTCAATTTTAGTGTTTAACACTACTTTAAGCGCTTCGTCCTTAGTGTTTAACACTATTTTCAGCACATCACGTGGGAGCACACGATCGTCAAATATCCTCTAGTGTTTAACACTATTTTAAAGCCAATCTTAGCCCAAATTGGCTAAGTTTTCCAGAGGCAAGCCTCTCCTTCAACTGAACCTCAAAATTGATCATTTCATATGATATGAGAGTAAAGCCCATAGCTATAATGAAGGGTTTAGTGCTCAGCCAAAGACAAAATGTTGTCAGAGTCCCCAAATCCCTGTCTAGCATTGCTAAATAAAGAATAATTGAACCCAAACAAATGTTCAACTTTCTTAAACCTAATTGGACTTAACCCAAGTTGTCCATAAGTCCTCAATTTAGATTTAACTAAACCCATGTGCTCATAATCTAATTAAGTGATCTTAGTCCTAAATTGGACTACAGATTTCCCAACCAACCTTGGTTCAAGGGTACATCTTTTCACTCCTCTGATATTTGTCGTTGTAATCCTTCAACGTCTTCAGAGAGGTGACGGGTCCCGAAAACCATACATTCCATAGACTATGACGTCTTTAAACTGTACTGTGGGGTCCTTAAGCCCATGGACTATGATGTTCTTAATCTCGAACTGTGGGGTCCCCTTAAGCCCATGAACTATGATATCCTTAACCTTGGACCGTAATGTCCTTAAACTAACATTAGACCGTAATGTCTTTAAACTAATGTTGGACCGTGATGTCCTTAAACTAATCGACCGCAATGTCCCTAAACTAAACAATAGAGCCCAAATGCTCTTTTGTTGGATCTAAACGATCCCGTTAAGTTGATCTTAGTCTAAAATTAGACTAACGTATCCTTAACAATCATTTAAGTTGATCTTAGTCTCAAATGAGACTAACGTATCCTTAAACCCAACCCCCAAACCCAAATCTAAGAAGATACAGATTTGGACTAATCCACGCCCTACGGACGACAACATAAATTAGTCTCCGTATACAATCCACGAGCAATCAAAAATAAAACAAACACACACGACACGAAGTGACCATCTGGAGAAGGAGAAAGTGGTTACCGCGATGCGGTAGTGTAATTAACTGCAGGGGCTTGCGTCTGCAGGGAAGACCGTCCCCACAATCAAAAACCCCTCAATGAGGGGGAATCTAACGAAGTCTGCTATATCGGCCGTATCCGTTTAAGCCTTCGATACATGGTGTCATAAATCAACTTGGAATTTTCGGAGAGGTGGACGGATAGCACCAAATAGCATCTTCCCTGAATTCAGGCAAGACGGACCTACGCGGTCGCGTCTCTGTGTTCGGAGGGGAATAGATTTTGGCATGCCCGGTGGGACCTCTTCCTCTTTACACTCCACACTTCGTGTGTCGTGTTCGCGTACGAATCGCGGTTTAATATGGTTGCCCTTGGGTTCGAGGTACTAAGATTTGGTCTTGCTCCGTGCATAAAGAAGAACATCAATGGCCTCTAACTGCTCCAGCTGCAACTGCAACTCCCGTTCCGCTTCATCTGGAGGTGTAACCTACGGGCCCGAAGCGGCCTCCCTGTTCAAGATGCCAGTGGACCAAGTAACTCAGGCCACCACTGGGCTGTTCTTTGGGACCATGATCCCACCGATGAGCTTCAATGCCTCGCTGCTGTCGCAAGAAGCCCCTAAGAAGTCGGTCTTTGATCGACTTACTACTGCCGCGGCCCCTCTCAACGGGTCGCCCAAATCCAACGCCTCAGTTTTCAACAGACTGGGCCAGAACGCCAACAAGCCCGCGATACCTGAAGCAGCCATCCCAAAGAGGATAGCCATCCTGGCTCAAGCAGACGAAATCATTGGAGAGGCTTCTTCTGCCAAGAAGTCAGTCTTCACAAGGCTGGCCATTCCGGCTCCCGCTCCAGGCGAAGTCCTCAAAGCTGCTTTCCCTGCCCGGAGGTCTATCTTTGACAGATTGGACATTGCTTCTCAATGGACATCGGTCTTTAAGAAGCTGACATCGGCGACAACCCTTCGCCAAAACAGGGGGCATGATGAAGTCACCCCTACAGCTGAGACAATTCCATCCACACGACATGCTCGCCGTCATCACTGACGTCGAGTAAGGAAGGCTGGGGGCAGCTCCCCTTCTGGACTGACTCCGCCAGCTCCCATGGTGGAAATCGATATTGCTATTCCGATTGTGAACAACTTCGAACCGCTTAGGAGGGTTCGCAAGAACTCTCCAACTGCCATGCTGAAAAGATCCCCTCCACCTGTGGAGAATGCTACAGAAAAGAAGCCGGAGCAGCCCCCTCAGCGGCTGTCCTCCAAAATTTACAAAGTCTGGCGACAGGTCCAGGAATCGGTGATTGACCATGACTACTCTTGCCGACCAAAGAAGATTAAAGCTCGGTAAGAAAAGAGCCATCCTGCGGTACGGCAGAAGATGTCATCCGTCGGGGTGCCCGCTGCAACGGCTCCCTCAACGTCAACCGCTCACAAGAGAAGGAGGCTGGAGAAAGCCCCTGTGACCGCGGCGAACCGCAAGGACGCTGAATCTAAATTCCCCAAGTCTGGGGGCATGGTAACACATACCTTTATATGGCTTCCGGAAAAGAAGAAAGCCGTGCTTCTACGGGTCATCGACCGCTTACCCGATCGATAACAAAGGCTCAGGAGCAACAGCAGTAAAAACTTCAGGAGATGCTGACTGCAATGGCCGCACTCACTGAGCCGAAAGAAAATCCAGAGACCTCAGAGCAGCGTCAGGAACAAGAAACGGATGCTGAATTCCTCCGAAGAATGCTCGAGAGGAAAGAAAAAGAGGCCGCGGAGCAGGCGTCTAACATAAAACGAATGGCTCTTTTGTTCCAAGACATGTCCGGGATGATGTTACAGACGGAACCTCCAGCTGAAGACCCCCCGATTATCATTGAAGACGACAGAGGGGAGACATCGAACCCTCCTCCGGCTCTTTCAGCAGCCAAGGAGGAGACCATCTCTAAGGCCGCTCTGGATGATTACAGCGCTCAGCAAATACGAGCTCATCATGCGAGCAAAACGGCCGGGCAGATCGTTAAGACTGGACGACCCTATCCGGGCTGGTATGACCAAATAAGGTACTCGCCGGGATATACGATCCCTAAATTTTATGTATATAAAGGGACGGGCAATCCCCACCAGCATGTCTCCCAGTTCAGGGCTCTATGTGGCAACACTGGAGGTGACGATAAACTGCTACTTCGCCAGTTCGTCGGCAGCTTGTCAGAGACAGCGTTCGAATGGTACTCTGAACTCCCGAACGACTCTGTCAAGACATTTGCAGAAATGGAGTTGTTGTTCACGCAAAGATTCGCAAGCGCTAGCGAGCGTACTCCGATTACCGCACTAATTAACGCCAGGGTGAAGCCAGGCGAGACATGGGTCCAATACGCAATACGATGGCGGAATCTGTGGTCGAAATGTGAGCAGCACATCGAAGAAGCGCCAGCAGTGGGCATGTTCGTGGGTGCTCTCGACCCTCAAGCGACCATCTCCCAATTTATGATGTTTTTCAAGCCAACCACTTTCCAGTCCTGGATTGATAAGCTAGCCCAAATGGACCAGATAGGCCACATGCCTTCCTCTTCGAAGCCGGAGCCGTGGAATGAAAAAGGGAAAGGGAAAGCGACCTTCGTAGCCAATGCTCAACAGCAGCCCAGTGGTCCAAAATTAACTGATCGCCTAGACGAGAGACGACGATTCTATAATGAGAGAATAAAGCGCCCTTATTCGTTTCCTTGGGACAAAACGAGGAGATTGTTCGAGCTGGCGGTGCGCAACAGGCTCATTAATTTGCCGAATCCAAAACGCCCATTGCAACCTGGTGAGGCTAATAATCCCAATTATTGCCCCTATCACCAAACGACAGGCCATCCAATTGAAGATTGCTTCGTCTTTAAAGGCTGGATCGAAGACCAATACCAACAGGGCAAGTTCACACTGTCCGAGAATTGGAAAGTAAGCCCGCCTCAGCTGCACACTCTTAAAAGGGGAGACACACCCGGGGCATCATGCTCTTTTATAGAAGAAGCTCCATGGGAAGTCGTTCTTTCAGCCAAGATGAAAAGAATGCTGAAAGATCTCCAAACATCCCCGGAAATCAGGTGGAAGAATCCGCTGGAACCCGAGATCATCGAGGGAATTCTGAAGCCGCGTCCAACTCCAAAAATTGGTGGTGATAGTCAAAGCGCTCACACCCAGCCGTCAAAGTCTTCGAAGAAGAAGAAGAAGACCAAAACGCCCGTGAAGCTTAGTGACGAGCGCACGGACCTGCAAAAATATATCGACGCGCTGGAAGAATATAACCAGAAGGCACGAACCCCGGTCACGTTTCAGGAGTTTCTCAATCACATCCTTGAAGACGGAGATAGCGACAACGATGAGGGAGAAGACTCGTCGGATGAACCTGAGGATTACGTGGCAAGCTGCCATGTGATCTCTCACTCATTGATAAACGGTGAAGAAGCTCCTGACGCAGAGAAACTAGAAGCAGATCCCAAGCCGGAACTTCTAGGACCATCAAACGAAACGATTGATGCATTCCTGAACGAAGTTCTCCTGAAAAGAAAAGCTGATCGAGAGCGCGAGATGGCCATATTTGAAAAAGCCAAACGCTGGCGACTGGATGAAAGGGTTGAGGCACCCCAACCAGACCGAGGCATGCCCGCGACAGACAAGAGCAAGCTTAAAACGAAGAAAAAGTTCACCAAAGCCATATTGATGGGAATGAAGCTGCCACCCTCCGAGGGAAACACTTCTGAGGAGATACGCCTTAGTGAAGAGGATGTGCATCCTAACTACTGTTTATATCATCGAAGGATTACGCACCCTACTGAAGAGTGCATAGCCTTTTAAAACTGGTGGCAGGAATATGTTGCCCATCGGCAACATTTCAAGCGGATGAAGCGCAAAACTCGTCGAGAGCAAAGAAGCGCGACAGACGAGTGTAAAAGAATTGCTGGTAACTGTCATATGGTTGACTCCAAGGGATCGCAAGTTCTCACCTTTGGGAGCGATTCTGAAGAAGAAATGGCTCTTGGCCCTCTCTTCAATGAATCCACATCGGGAAAAGAGGAAGAACCGAAGAGTTGTGAGAACATTCAGTTGCGCAATCGCACATTACCTGAAAAGAATCTCAGACCCGTAAACAAGGGGTCGAACAAAAAGGATAAGGGAAAAGAAAAGGTCCCTGAGGATATCACCCTCGGTGACCAAGCCGTCGAAGAGCTGACAGCCAAGGATCCGCCCAAGAAAAATAAGGTGGATTACAATGTTCTGGCACACCTGAGGAAGATACCCTCACAGCTAAGCATTCTCGACACCCTTCTACTATCCAAAGAGGCGAGAGATTCTTTGATCAAGGCATTACAAGAGCCCGAGCAATTCCAAGATTTCCTCGCCGAAGAAAAGATGAAGGACGAGCTAGAAGAAGTGCACATAGCCGATATCACCTTCGGCAATGAAGACCTCCTCCTTGGGATGTGCGAGCATAACCGTCCCTTCTATGTCTCCGGATACTGTCATGATATCAAGATAGGCAAAATCCTGGTTGACAATGGGTCCTCCGTTAACCTCCTCAATGTAAGAGTGTTGAAGGAAATCTGCATGAGCGTTCAACACCTCGCTCGGGATAAGATCACTATCTCCGGGTTTGACTCCCAATCATCAAGGACGCTCGGGTCTGTGATACTTACATTACGCTTTGGGCTGCTCATCACGGACATTAAATTTCATGTCATTGACGCCAAGATATGCTATAATGCTTTACTCGGCAGGCCTTGGTTACACGAGTACAACATCATCCCTTCTACACAACATCAGTGTATGAAGTATTTTAAGGATGGTCTCGAGTATACCGTGACAGGGGAGTTGAACCCATTCTCCGTGAATGAAGTCCGAATGTACGAAGATGCAAAATACTTCTTACCAGATTTCGAAGACACGGAAAGATGTCACAAACCGAAGAACAAAGCTATCACCACTATTCCGGTCTTCGGGAGTGATACCGAGGAGGAAGAAGAAATAGTTTATTCAGGGCCGCTCCAATGCAACAAGCCGGGACCGTCCACCCCTATGTTGATCTTAGGCAGCGACTCGGAAGATGAGGTCAATGCCGTATTTTCTTTTCGGCCATCAATAAAAACCTTCGCTGACAATGATCGGAGTTTGCAAATTGCCATGGTTCCGGAAGAGCATTACAAAGAGCTTGACGCGCTTGGTATCTATAGTGTGCAAGAACTGCAGACATTCTACGTCCCTCCCAGGCGAAGAGATGAAAAGGCGATCCTCTTTTATCAATCGACGGAAACAAAAGTGGAGAAAGAAGTTTGGCATGGTGCCGATTCGACACTTGACAGGCTCCAGCCCATCCGTCTGCCTAGATACTACACAGAAGGATTAAAAAGGCTGTTGAAGCGTCAATGTGTACCCTTCAAACAAACTGCTCGACAAGCTCAGTTCTACAACAGGATCTGGAGCGTCCCTGGAACTCAGTGAAAATTGCCTAACGGGAGAATGGAAACGATCGGGCTTGGATATGTTCAATCCAAGAAACGGGAACAATTCCACGGCTGCAACATTATACATGACTTTGATGAAGAAGGAAATGCTCTGTTAGAAGACGCTAACTCTAAACCAAAACGAGGTCTCGCCATCAAAACGCCAAGTCCGTCGTTTGAAGAAAAGATGGACAAGCTAATAAGGGAAGCGGGTCAAAAGGTCCGGGATGACTATAGCCGCGAAATGGCCATTTATGAGAAAGCTAGGACGCAGCGCCTCCTTCAGCAGGCCGTGGAGAATGACAATGCTCTTCGTCACCAGCCCGTCATACAAAAGACCCGGCGCAGAGGCAAAAATAAAGCAAAGAACGGAAAAAACGTTCGATAGCGGCCAAGCGGGTCTAAGAAGCCACGCGATCAAGAATCGAGCAGCCGGGGTCCGTCTCTTATAAAGAAGATGGGTCGGGAATATTCTTTTTCCCAAGACAAGACAAAGAAGATATTCAATCTTGTCATAAAACATCAGATAATGACACTCCCGGAGTCCAAGCACCCCGAGCAAGCAGACACGGTCTCTCAACCAGACTATTTCTCCTATCACCGAGCAATAAGACATCCCCTCGAAGACTGCTTCACCTTTAAGAACTGGGTCGAAGACCAATATCAACAAGGCATGTTCGCTCTATCCGACAGTTGGAGGGTAAGTCCGCCATGGAAGCATGAATCAAAATCCACTTATGAGATGAGAGTAGAACCAGATCAGCATCGGTCTTGGAAACGATGTCGTACCTGTCACACGATAATGCTGTCAGAAGAAAAACCCAATAATATGGATGACCTTTCTTGGTGCTTCGAAAACAATGAAGATGAGTTGATCTCAGAATTTCCACCGGCGCCAAAGGAGCTGGAAGATGGGATACATACTACTGCAGATGACCTCAGAAAAATTGACTTGGGAACAGCAAACGACCCATGGCTGACGTTCGTCAGTGAACTGTTGCCTGAAGAAAATGTGGTTATGCTCAAAGGCGTGCTCATGCAGTATAAAGACTGTTTTGCATGGAACTATTTCGAGATGCCGGGACTAGATCCAGAGATTACTGTGCACAAATTGGCGATATCTCCGGACGTCAAACCGATCAAACAAGCACCGAGAAGAATGCGGCTCGAGCTTGAGATGAGTATCAACGCCGAAGTCAAGAAGCTAATCGACTTCGGTTTCATCCAAGAGGTTCAGTATCCTGACTGGATCGCCAACATTGTCCCAGTAATGAAGAAAAATAGGACGGTGCACGTATGTGTGAACTTTCAGGATCTCAACAAAGCTTGCCCAAAGGACGACTTTCCAGTGCTGGTCACTGAGCTGATGATAGATAATACGTCCACTCACGAAGTTTTCTCCTTCATGGACGGCTCATCAGGATACAATCATATAAAGATGCATCCCGAGGACCAGAAGCATACCGCTTTTCGGACTCTTTTGGGCATATTCTGCTACAAGGCGATGCCTTTCGGTCTAAAGAACGCCGGAGCCACCTATCAGAGGGCCATGACGAAGATCTTCGATGACCTCACACATGAAATCGTCGAATGCTATATCGACGACCTCGTAGTTAAAAGCAAATCATACGAGGAACATTTAGAGCATCTGAAAATCGTATTTCAGCACCTTCGGAAATACAACTTGAAAATGAACCCTCTCAAATGCGCGTTCGGAGTATCCTCGGGCAAGTTTCTAGGATTCGTCGTCCGACACCGAGGCATCGAGATAGATCCGTCGAAGATCAAGGCGATCATGGAAATGCCTCCACCAAGGACTCTCAAGCAATTATGGTCTCTCCAAGGAAAGCTCGCGTATATCCGGCGATTTATAGCTAACCTCTCCGGCAAGTGCCGTCCTTACAGTCATCTAATGAAGAAGGGAATCTCGTTCGTCTGGGATCACAAATGCCAAGGCGTACTAGATGAAATCAAGCAATACCTACAGAATCCTCCAGTGCTGACCGCTCCAGTCAAGGGAAAGCCTCTCATTCTATATACAACAGCCCTCGAAGGTTCCTTAGGTGCACTGTGGGCACAAGAAAACGACCAACGGAAGGAGAGAACACTTTACTATTTCAGTCGAGTTCTCCTGTGGGCAGAAAACAATTACTCCCTCATTGAAAAACACTGCCTAGAGTTGATCTTCGCGATAACGAAACTCAGACACTATGCGTTGGCACATGAGGTCCATCTCATATCAAAGGTGGATCCTCTCAAATATTTGATGTCAAAGGCTATATTAACGGGACGGCTCGCTAAATGGGCCCTGCTCTTGATGGAGTTCTCGATAACTTATCGTCCCCTCAAGGCAGTGAAAGGCCAGGCCATCGCCGACTTCCTCGCTGAGCATCCGATACCCGCCGATTCTCCTTTGAACTGCGAATTACCAGACGAGCACGCATTTGACACGATCGATGGGGAGAGAAGAGAGAATGATACCCAATGGGAACTCTATTTCGATAGAGCATCTTCCATGAAAAAGCGCAAACAAAGCAACCCCATAATCAAATCATGGGTAGGCCTCATCTTCGTGACTCTACAGGGAAAGATAATGCGCTTTGCCTTCTCCTTGACAGAGCCGAGGACAAACAACGAAGCCGAATACGAAGCTTTGATAGCAGGTCTTGAGATTGCCGTCGACATGGGAATTGAAAATCTTCTTATATACGGAGACTCCCAGCTAATCGTTAGTCAAGTAAATGGCGACTATCAAACGTGTAAACCAGAGTTGGTGAAGTACGGCGAGAGAGTGCAGCAATTGCTGACTCAAATTCCTGCCTATGCCCTGGAAAGCATACCGCGTGCGGAAAATAGCAAGGCGGATGCATTAGCCAAACTCGCTAAAGAATTGGCCGACGAGAACCTCGATGACGTGAGAATCGTTGTGCAAAGCCGTCGGGTTCTTGCACCGGCAGAAATACCTCCGAAGTCATCCGAAGAAAAGGGAGCTACCGAGCAAACGGCCCTACAAATAAAAGACCAGGAAAATGCTAAGGATTGGAGAGAAGTCTTTATAGACTACTTCAAATCCCGTCGAATGCCTGAAGGTGCGTCCTCAAGACATCAGCTCATGAAACGAGCTCTATCCTTCGCCTTTGCCAATGATACTCTGTATAAGAGATCGTTCGACTCCCTGTGGCTAAGATGCCTGGGACCTGAAGAGGCAAAGAGAGTCGTCCAAGAAACTCACGACGGACTCTGCGGTTCTCACTAAGCCGGGCCGAAGATGAAACTGAAGATCAAAAGGATGGGCTACTATTGGCCCACAATGATCCAAGACTGCCTCGAATACGCGAAGCAGTGCCACTCGTGCCAGATTCATAGGGACTTTATCCATCAGCATCCAAATCCACTACATCCAATGGTGGCTAGCTGGCCGTTCGAAATGTAGGGAACTGACATAATCGGCCCTATCGAACCAGCATCATCCAGAGGACATCGATTCATTTTGGCGACAACTGATTACTTCTCCAAATGGGCAGAAGCAGTATCGCTGAAGGAAGTGAAGAAGGAGAATATCCTCCATTTCTTCAAGACACACGTCATTTATCGGTTCGACACTCCGCGACGGATTATCTCCGATAACGGGACAACCTATAGAAGCCACAAGATCAGCCGCTTCGCATAACAGCATAACATAGACTGGAGATATTCTTCGGTCTATAACCCCCGAGCTAACGGTCTAGCTGAGGCTTTCAACAAGACCTTGACAAAGATCATGAAAAAGACGGTGTCTCGAAATAAGAGGGACTAGCACGAAAGACTGCATAAAGCTCTCTAGGCATATCGAACTACGTTCAAAACAATCACGAACACAACGCCGTATGCATTGGTATTCGGCACAGAAGCGGTACTCCCCCTTGAGATAGAGTTACCCTCTCTACGAGTGGCAGTTCACTATGAGCTAACAGACGAAGAAAATGTTCACCTTCGGCTTGAGGAGCTCGACGCCCTTGATGAAGCCCGTCTCATGGCGCAACAAAATCTGGAGGCTTACAAAGCAAAGACGACGCGCTCATATGAGAAATTGACTAGGCCGAGAACATTTCGCCAAGGCGAACTCGTGCTAGTGGTCAAAAAACCTATGATCCCCAATCGTGCCAAGCGGGGGAAATTTGAGCCAAACTATGAAGGCCCGTATATCATAGAAAAAGTCTACCAGGGTGGGGCCTATCTACTCATGGACATGCACGGTGAAAGACCTTTTAGGCCAATAAACGGTCGCTTCCTGAAAAAGTATTACGCCTGACGAGTCACGGCCTAGGTCAACGATAGATGACGACGCCTATGTCCGCTCGCTATCTTCTTAAGCCCAAACTCTATAAGTAGTAGCCGGCTTACGGACCGAAACTTCCTTAAACAAACAATGGACCACTATGTCCTAAAACTGGCGACGGACCGAAACATCCTTAAACTAACGACGGACCACTATGTCCTAAAACTGGCTATTGACCAAAATGTCGATAAACTACTACGGATCGCAGCATCCTAAGGCTGACACAAAAAAAATTTAAAAAAAAGGAAGAGATCGGTATGTCCATAAGCAAAATGGGCACGGATGAAAACCCGAAAGGGCTCCGTGAGTAAAAACAGCAGGGCTACCGGCGAGTTTTGTGAAAACCCGAAAGGGCGCAAGCTCGTTAAAAGACACTTGCAAGGTCCTCTCGACCCTGTAAGGAGAAACCATCTGCGTGAGATCCTTACGACTCACAAGGGAGCAACACACTTAGGGATCGCCACGATTCCTAAGGAGAAATTACACTTGCGAGATCCTCACGACTCGTAAGGAGAACCCTTCTTTGAGACCCTCACGGCTCATAGGATTCAAAAGCCTTAAGCTACAGGGATCTGAACCTGTTCTTAAGCCATCACAACCTCCAATGTTGCCCTACAAGTGGTTCAGTACTGACCCTTGTATACAATCCACGGGCGCGAATAAACATTTCCCTAACAAAGTCCCACCAGAGACTGGGGATATGCTCATATGGAGAGCAACTCTTATAAGTCCCCTCGACTTATAAGGAGAAAATACTCTTGTAAGATCCTTACGACTTATAAGAGACCATACACTTAAGACTCCTCACGATTCTTAAGGAGAAAACGCACCTACGAGATCCTCACGATTTGTAGGGAGAAATACTTTTATGAGACCCTTACGGCTCATGAAGTCAAAAGCCTTAGTCGACAGGATCTTAACCCTGTTTACTAAGCAACCTTTGTTCGAACCGACAAAGGCAAATGATGATTCGCTCCTGGTAATATCCCAGTTGTAGTGATGCTGATGCCTAAATCGGTATCAAATCCCAAACTCGCAGCGAAAAGCCAGCGAATCACAAATGCATATGAAATAGCTGAAATGATGGGGCAACTTATAACAAAATCAGCAAGTAAAAATGTATTCATGCAAAATAGCCGAAATGGTTGGGCAACTCGCAATAAAAAACAGCAAGTAAATAAAACAAATAGCCGAAATTATTGGGCACCGCGAAAAAATAGCCGAAATGATTGGGCAATCTCGACTTTCGCGATATAAAAGCTGAAATGATAAAGCATCGCGGAAAGAAAAATATATAAAATGAAACTTTTTGCCCTTCAGGTGAGATCACATCGATCCCTGTATACAATCCAGGGGCACAAATAAAGAAGGAACCATACCTTCCCATCAGGCTCCATCAGAAAAAGAAGCCAAATCTAGACGGTTCACAGACATCCTGGAAATTATCTCAATATTCGTCTCATTACAACAGATGCAACATCAGTAAATCGGAGCCGCGGCAAAGTTCCCGATTCCATGACTCGGCGATGTACAGACAACCGAGAGTCAACCAATTATGGTCCTTACGGAACACGGCTTATGTCAATCGTGACCCCGTGGGAAGCATCCAGAGCAAATACTGGTCTTGTGGAACACGGCTTACGTCAATCCTGACCCCATGGGAAGCTTCCAGAGCGGATCCTGGTCCTTGCGGAACACGGCTTATGTCAATCCTAACCCCGTAGGAAGCATCCAGAGCAAATCCTAGTCTCGTGGAACACGGTTTATGTCAATCCTGACTCTGTGGGAAGCGTCCAGAGCGGATCCTGGTCCTCATGGAACACGGCTTATGTCAATCCTGATCCCGTGGGAAGCGTCTAGAGCGGATCCTGATCCTTGCGGAATACGACTTATGTTAATCCTGACCCCGTGAGAAACATCCAGAGAAAATCCTGGTCTCTTGGAACACGGCTTATGTCAATCCTGACCCCGTGGGAAGCGTCCAGAGCGGATCCTGGTCCTCATGGAACACGGCTTATGTCAATCCTGACCCCGTGGGAATCTCCCAGAGTGGATCCTGGTCCTTGCGGAACACGTCTTATGTCAATCCTGACCCCGTGGGAAGCATCCAGAGCAAATCCTGGTCTCGTGGAACACGACTTATGTCAATCCTGACTACATGGGAAGCGTCCAGAGCGGATCATGGTCCTCGTGGAATACGGCTTATGTCAATCCTGACCCCGTGGGAAGCGTCCAGAGCAAATCCTGGTCTCGTGGAACACGACTTATGTTAATCCTGACCCCGTAGGAAGCGTCCAGAGCGGATCCTGGTCCTAATGGAACACGGCTTATGTCAATCCTGACCCCGTGGGAAGCGTCCAGAGCGGATCCTGGTCCTAGTGGAACACGACTTATGTCAATCCTGACCCCATGGGAAGCGTCCAGAGCGGATCCTGGTCCTTACGGAACACGGCTAATGTCAATCCTGACCCTGTGGGAAGCATCCGGAGCAAATCCTGGTCTAGTGGAACATAGCTTATGTCAATCCTGACCCCGTGGGAAGCGTCCAGAGTGGATCCTGGTCCTTGCGGAACACGGCTAATGTCAATCCTGACCCCGTAGGAAGCATCCAGAGAAAATCCTGGTCCCATAGAACACGGCTAAAGTCAATCTTGACCCCGTGGGAAATGGCCAGGGAAACTCCTGACTCCGTGAAATGCGGATAAAGTCAACCCCTGATTCCGTGAAATGCGGATAATGCCAACCTCATCCACCACTTACGGGTCTTCACGACTCGTAAGGGAGAAAACTCTTTTGTGAGATCCTTACGACTCTCAAGAGAAAACGCACTTAGAAATCCTCACGATTCTTAAGGAGAAATTACACCTACGGGATCCTCTCGACCTGTAGGGAGAAAATTCTTTATGAGACCCTCACGGCTCATAAAGTTGAAAAGTCTTAGGTGGCAGATCCTAACCCTGTCTCCCAAGCTATCGTTGCTTCGCAGAAAGGTCAAGGTAGATTTTCTACGGGCCACACTCTCCGACAAGAAAAGAAATAATCACTTACGGGTCCTTTCGACTTGTAAGGAAGAAAATTCTCTTGTGAGATCCTTACGACTCTCAAGAGAAAATTCACTTAGAAATCCTCACGATTCTTAAGGAGAAATTACACTTACGAGATCCTCACGACTCGTAAGGAGAAATACCTTTATGAGACCCTCACGGCTCATAAAGTTGGAAAGCCTTAGGAGGCAGATCTGAACCTGGATCATAAAGTTGGAAAGCCTTAGGAGGCAGCCATCGCCGTCCTACAAGGAAATCGAAATAGATTATCCACAAGATGCATTTACTAAAAAGGACACACCATCATGAAGCAAAATATGTCTTTTATTCATGAATCAAAATGAATACAAAGTACAATTTATGAATGAATGAAAAAATATACAATTCTTCAAGCCGGCGGACGATTTAATAGGTTTACCAGTTCATCCTTTTTCCGCTGGGCCTCGGCTTCATGATTTATTATCGTCAAGAGACGGGCTTCCGCTTGAGCCTGTTGGGCCTGGTACGAGGCAAGCCGACTTTCAAGCTCCTTTTCGGTAACCTTATGAGCTTCGACCATTTCGCGAGTGAAAATGACGGTTTTATCAATGGCTACCACTTCCCTGATAGCTTCTTGAAGCACCCGCCAAAGTTCATACGCCTGAGTGGTCTTGGCCGTAAGATTAGCTTGAAGTTCCCTCAGCGCTTTGGAAACTAGCTCCCTCTCCGAAAACTTTCGGCTGAGCCTCTTCTCGCATGACAGCATATTCGCAGCGCACCCTCAATCAGCCCCCGTAAGCTCACCTTTGCAGCCACTACCTCTGAAGGAAGGCGTGTACATTCAAGACTATGCAAGCAAGCCTCCACCTGACGACAGAACTCAACCCAGACTTGTACCAATGTTTCATTATGGTTAGTAGCAAGAAAGGAAAGAGAACCATTGGCTTCAGCAGCAAATGCTTCGGCCGTGATCAAACTGCCAGCACGAAGGTCTTCGATCAGAGCTGACAAAGAGTGAAGGCTTAGCTTTGCCATCCGTTCCGAGGCACGTAGAGCATAGGGGCCGGATGGCATGACGATGCGAGATTCCAACATGGTAAGAACTGGCAAAGCTGTTAAGATTTATAAACAATCGGTGAGACTTGCAAGCAAAGAGCAGATGGAACAACGTTGAAACTTCACTTACCCACGGTCATGCAAGAAGGGTCTGAAGGATCCCCAGGCCCGTCAAGGATCCCAACTTCGTCATCGGCCTCCAGAACTGCAGAAGGCTTCAGTATCATTATATGAGATAATAATAATGCTGCGAAGAAGGCAAATAACACTAACCTTGCCCGGAAGAGAGGACGATGCGTTGAGGGGATATCGCCTGCAGAGCGGTTATCTCTAGCAAACGCTGAAAAGACTTCCTGGGAGACAGATCAGCGATAGACGCCGCCAACCCGCGCAATTCTGAAAAGATAGAAAGGTTCAGATAATGGAGAGATTATTAAAATAAAATATAGAGGGCTACCTTCGATGCTCCTCCCGCTCTGAACAGGAGGGATAGCAGCTTCGGCGGCCTCCTTTATACCCCCAGGCACATCATCGGGGACATGGGCTGGTGTAACAACTCCCAATTGAGGAGCAACAGCCACCGCTGCAGGCTCCAATGAGAGGACGGTGGCCTCGACTACTTGTCCCACAGTCTCCGGGCCGTCCCCAGAAAGATCCATTGAATCTACGGCCAACGAAGATGCCTCCTCCGGGAGAGCAAGAACCGGGGGAACGGAAACCACCAATGGGAGCTCCGTGGCAGGAACAACAGTTGTATCGAACCCCTCCACACTTACTAGTGTCTCATCGGAGATATTTACAGAGTCCATAGTCAAGACACGACTCGAACTCAGATCCTTCGCCATTGCCGAAGTCCCTGCAAAGTTTTCATGGAGATAAGAATATATATATAAGCAGTGCAAAATACTACAAAAAGATATATAAGTATACCAATGCGCAAAGGAGCTTCTAGTATGGCTTGTTCAAGCCGGCGTTCCTTCTTGAGGAGGTATGCTCGCCGGGGTTCGAGGGTAGACTCGTGGCCACCGGTCCACAACGAAAGCGCATCTTCGGCATTGGCCGAGATAGGCTGTTTAATAGCTATCTCGCCTCCCTCTTCCAAAGGACCTATAAATATCCGCCGTATCGATGGAGGATCTTCGTAAAAGATGACGGCAGGATAAGGCCTTTTCGGGATCCTTACATTCTCAGTCTCATCCTGGGAGCGTCTTATAGCCTCAGCCAATTGTGCGGCTTCCTCGGCAGATGAACCCGGAAAAAGAAGGCCACCATCCGACTCTTGCATAGCTAGTGGTTCATCTTAGAAGATAGGCTCAGAGTCCACTAAAAAGTCAAGAAGATTGGTGACCGTCTTCTTTCACCTCTTGGACCCAGAACTAACTGCAGAAGACGATCGCTTCTTTCCCCTCGGTGCTTTAGTGCGACGTTGACCCACTTCGCCTTCAATATCTTCTCTTGGCGGTGCTACCGAAGACGACACTGCCATTGCTGACGCCGCAGCTGATGATACTGCTATTGGTGCCATATTGGCCCTTGATTGAGCTCTAGTGCGCAGCGGCATACCAGCTGTGGGAGTTAGATCCACTTCCGCCGCCTCAGGAATAAGCACAACACCAGTATCTCTCAGGGGAGGGCGAACCACTGCCCGTGGTTGCGGCGGGACTCCCGTAGCCTGGATCAGAGTGGGAGCCCTATATCCAAGGAGCATCCTCCTCTCCTCAGCAATAATGGTTCTGACTTGGTGGAGATACCAGCCCGTTAAAGCCCCCACGCATCGAGGAATATAGTTAGCTTCAGGAATCACGAAGCGAGAGCCGGTGTTCAACCGCATGAAGTGATGAGCTGCGTCATGAACAACTTCCGACGACGGGCTGAGCTCTACTATAAACGCTTCAAAGGGGACACCCTGGTCATATCCCAGTTGCCGAGCAAAGCGGTGTGGGTTGTACCGCATAAAAAGGGCCGCACCGTTTTAACGAAACACCAGATAACCCGGTTTGATTGAATATAAGTGCGCGGCTTCCTTGGGCTTCAGGGAGGGTGCTCCCTCTTTTGACGAGTCAAAAAGCTGCTGAATCGGTCCTGAAGGAGTAGAGAGGACTCGATCGTTAAACACCATCCTACCCATATTGTCATAGGGACTAAGCAGCACACGAATAGCTCCGGACTGAGTCGGATCAGGAGCAGAGGCGTCCACCAACCTCATAAGCCGCGGAAAAGTGTAGGCATCATAAAAGCCGGGTCTCTGATGCGCAGCAAATGCCCCTAGCACGTGCATCTCAATCCATGACGTAAAATAATGAAGAGAGAAATTCACTACGTTCATGCCTGGGGTTGAGGTATTGGCTGCAGTACTTAGCCCATGATACAGATGCGCTAGCCCCGCAATGCCCACGGCTAGTCTCGTCCCTCCGGCGATGCGATGAGCAGGGTAAATGACCGAGGCTCTCATGAAACGACGGTGCGTGGGAACGACGAACTAGCTGAGACATATGCTGATAAAACCCACGAAGAAAGTCTTTTCATCTATACCAGGGGCTGTGATCGACTCAAAAGGTACAGCCGACAGGATTGGAATGTAGAACTGCAGCAAATCCTCTTCTTTAGCCGGTAGCTTATTTAGACCGAACCCGAAGGGGTCGTTGATATTCGTGAACTTTGGAGCCGTCTTTGATAGAACATCTCCGCGAAGGAAGCAGGTGACAAAGCTTTTGAAGGTGACGCCCTGTTCCTCCGACTCTGTGAACAGCTTCTCAAAAATTCCCAGAGCCTTGATTAGACTTGGGTGCTTGTGGCGGACGACATTTTCATTCGACAAGCCGTCAAGCATAGCAGGCTCAACTTCGAAAACATATTCATTAGAAGGCAACAGTTCTTCATAGAGCGTCCCCCTGATCGGCAACCCCGAGATGTCGTGAAACTCTTCCAGAGAAATCGAAACTTTGCGATCCCCTAGCAAGAAGGTGTTGGTGGAAAGATTCCATTGATTTAGGAAAGCCTTAACCCACCAGACGTGAGGGGACTGATAGTGGAAGAGAGACGCGTACACCGTCTGGTAGAGCCCAACCTTTTACAGTCGCGCACGATGGACGGACAGGATATAACGAGCCCAGAGAAGGTAGCCCGTGGGATGGCGAGGAGTAAGCTCTATTTTGTAAACCTGTTCCCAGGGCTGGGCTTCACCTTGGCAGATACGATGCCCTAAGATGTCTATAGCTGGCACAGGGTAGTTTAGAATCCCAGTTGTCGACGGCTCGAGCCGTCCCGTAGGGGTCCAATTCGACATCTCCACAGTAAAGGATGTCTGTGGACGCTCTATCGGCAAAAATGGGTAGGTAGGCTCTGTCGGTACCTCGTAAAGAAAGCTTCGGCGACCGCGGATGATATGACCATACCAGGTCCCCCATAAAAGTAAATTGGTGCAATCCAGATCATGAGCCATGATCATCGCCATCACCTCTTCGTCAGACGGTGACTGGGGAAAGGCAGCCTCTGAGCGGGTGAAAGGGAAGTACGGAAGAGAAGCCACTACTCCTGAAACAAAGGAAAGGAAGCTTTTAGTGAAGCACACACGTGTATATATATATATATATTTATAAAGATATATATATATATATATATATATATATATATATATATATATATATATAAAGACAGTGGAAGAAAAAGTCAAAGAACTTATTTTATGGGACCATTGGTTACAAAACACAGGGGCCCCACAAAATCAAGATGGCGGCTCACTAATAATGAGGCTAAGCAATCATCATGAGAATAAAAGGAAGATTCTCAATGAATTCAAATGACTCTACACATTCCCCCAAAGAGAAACCCATCTTGGACTCTGCGAAAATCAAGTAGAATCTCTACTCAAATTTTTTCTGCAAGAACAACTCAGGATGAAAATCCCAAGAAGTCTTCTTTTAAGAACTAAGTTCTTTAGAGGAATTAAATTCCTTTTGAACAGAGGAATTAAATTCCCGGAAAATATTTTCAGAGCTAAAGACTCTTTGGAATGGAATTAAATTCCAGAGAGAGGACAAGTATCACTATCGATCCCTGAGATCAGAGAAGCCCTAACAAAAGGGGTTTATTATTTAAAGATTGGACATTTTTTTAGAACTTGGAAAGATGGATTCTTGTTAAAGGAAAAAACCCTTGGTGCGGATTTAAAATCCAAGGAAAATTTTTACAAGAAGTTTTTCGGCCGTTCAAGATCCTTACCTAAAAAAGGAAATCTTTTGTTGACAGAATTAAACTCTGTAAATTTTTGAAACAGAGAACAGAGTTAAGAGAATTAAATTCTCAAGGTAAGAACAAGTAAGGAAGAAGATGAAAGGTGGAGGCGCTTCTGAAGAGACCCCTGCATTTATAAGATGTGATGGGAAATGGTTCATCTACCCCCTTCTCTAGGCAGATCCAACGGCCACAAAAAATGACAGCGTTGCACTCACATGCAAACACGTGAGAACAACGCTGTGGGGGCATTTGTTCCCTCATAAAAATATCAGGAAAAACCCCAATTGGGCATCACGTGCTGACACGTGATAGTTTCCTGAGGATTCTGTTATAATAAAATTGAATTCTAATCAACAGGAGTCACGTGCCCACACGTGATGGGCTTCTTAAACTCACTAAAAGGGATTAAAAGGTATAACAAAACAGCAGGGAATACCCCAATGGGGCATTATGTGCCCACACGTGACCACAGGTCACGTGCAGTCACGTGATGGGTTCCTAAGTTCTCTGGCTAATAAGAATTAAATTCTAACAATGGGGTCACGTGCCAACACGTGATGGGCCTTTAAACTCACTGGAAAGAATTAAAAGTATAATAAAACAGCAAGGAAAAATCTTAATGGGGCATCACATGCCCACATGTGACCAAGGGTCACGTGCTAACACGTGATAATTCCTGAGTTCATTAAAACAACAGAATTAAATTCTGGTTAAATGCTTAATCGAGGGGGTCACGTGTCAACACGTGTTGGGATCCTAAGATCTCTGAAATAATAGAATTAAATTCTAATTAAGAGGGAATCGAGAATCCTAACTGGAAAAATATTTCTTCAAATCTTTCCAAACAAAAAAGATGGTGCCCTGTAAAATGGAGCACCGTTGGATTAAAAATCCAATGGTGATTAAAAATCACCAATTTATGGAAAGATTTTATACAAGGAAAGATTTCCCTGAAATTTTCCAGGAATAACAAATAAAATATTTTTTGGATTAAAAATCCAATGGTGAATAAAATTCACTGAATGATCTAAAAGATCATGTTGGTTACAAAAACAACCAAAATCTTTCAATGAAAGATTGACTAAACAAATTGATTCTTTTCTTTCTCCTATAAATAGAAGCCAAGAAGAGAAGAGAAAAAGATCTACTTTTTTTTGGAGAGATACAACAATAGAGAGAAAAGAGAGAGGAGAATTTAATTCTCAAGAGAGAAAAAGAAGATCTCTTCAGAGAAAAAATCTCTAGGTGAGAAAAAAGAAGAAGTTCATTCTACAAACTCTCACAAAATAAAAGAGAATTTAATTCTCAAAACTAAGAGTTTAACTCTTCTGAATAAGAACTTAGTTCTTTCTTTGGTTGAGAATCTGCAGAAGCAAATCTCTCCATAAGTTGAGAATTTAATTCTCATCGGGGAGATTCTGCCATGCAGATCCAAAACTTAGAGGGAGAATTGAGTTTAAAGAATTTAATTCTTCCAAATTTATAGGAATTTAATTCCTCCAAATGAAACTAGGGTTTAACCCTACACAAGAATTTAATTCTTCCAAATATATAGGAATTTAATTTCTCTAAAGGAAACTAGGGTTTAACCATACAAAAGAATTTAATTCTTAAAACAAGAGACTTAAAGTTCTCCATGCACGTAAAGATCAAGTATCCAACATGATCACATGGTAACACGTGACCCTTCATCCCAACGAACAAAAAGGAATGAATAAGGCATGCTCACGTGCCCCCACGTGACCCTTTAATGGACTCCTCAAAATAAGAAGGAATTAGCCCAGAGGCAATGTCTCACGTGCTCCCACGTGACCCTCAAAATAAAAGAGAACAAAGCCAAAGGTAGTACTGATATATGGCGCCTCATGTGTCCCCACGTGACCCCTGACAAACACCCTTTTCTAAAGAATAAAATAGGGGAAGACAGAGGAATTGATGCCCAACGCAGAGGCATTGTCACGTGTCCACACATGATGATTTCAAAGACTAAAAGTGTTTAACACTTATTTGAATATTCTGAGAACAAAATAAAAGGAGTCTGGCCCTATCTTCAGATGCCTCACGTGACCAATTCAATTTTAGTGTTTAACACTATTTTAAGCGCTTCGTCCTTAGTGTTTAACACTATTTTCAGCACATCACGTGGGAGCACGTGATCGCCAAATATCCTCTAGTGTTTAACACTATTTTAAAGCCAATTTTAGCCTAAATTGGCTAAGTTTTCCAGAGGCAAGCCTCTCCTTCAACTGAACCTCAAAATTGATCATTTCATATGATATGCAGAGTGAAGCCCAGAGCTATAATGAAGGGTTTAGTGCTCAGCCAAAGACAAAATGTTGTCAGAGTCCCCAAATCCCTGTCTAGCATTGCTAAATAAAGAATAATTGAACCCAAACAAATGTTCAACTTTCTTAAACCTAATCGGACTTAACCCAAGTTGGCCATAAGTCCTCAATTTAGATTTAACTAAGCCCATGTGTTCATAATCTAATTAAGTGATCTTAGTCCCAAATTGGACTGCAGATTTTCCAACCATCCTTGGTTCAAGGGTACATCTCTTCACTCCTCTGATATTTGTCGTTGTAATCCTTCAACGTCTTCAGAGAGGTGACGGGTCCCGAAAACCATACATTCCATAGACTATGACGTCTTTTAACTGGACTGTGGGGTCCTTAAGCCCATGGACTATGATGTTCTTAACCTCAGACTGTGGGGTCCCCTTAAGCCCATGGACTATGATGTCCTTAACCTTGGACCGTAATGTCCTTAAACTAATATTGGACCGTAATGTCTTTAAACTAATGTTGGACCGTGATGTCCTTAAACTAATCGACCGCAATGTCCCTAAATTAAACAATAGAGCCCAAATGCTCTTTTGTTGGATCTAAACGATCCCGTTAAGTTGATCTTAGTCTAAAATTAGACTAACGTATCCTTAACAAACGTTTAAGTTGATCTTAGTCTCAAATGAGACTAACGTATCCTTAAACCCAACCCCCAAACCCAAATCTAAGAAGATACGGATTTGGACTAATCCACGCCCTACGGGCGACAACATAAATTAGTCTCCGTATACAATCCACGGGAAACCAAAAATAAAACAAACACACACGATACGAAGTGACCATCCGGAGAAAGAGAAAGTGGTTACCGCGATGCGGTAGCGTAATTAATTGCAAGGGCTTGCGCCTGCAGGGAAGAGCGTCCCCACAATCAAAACCCCTCAATGAAGGGGAATCTGACGAAGTCTGCTACATCGGCCGCATCCGTTTAAACCTTCGATACATGGTGTCATAAATCAACTTGGCATTTTTGGAGAGGTGGACGGATAGCACTAAATAGCATCTGCCCCGAATTCAGGAAAGAAGGACCTACACGGTCGCGTCTCTGTGTTCGGAGGGGAACAATACCGAACTTCGATGTGGTTCTGGGTATGGATGGGTTAGGAACCTTCTACGCTGCCATCGACCGTCGTCAAAGGAGGGTAGTGTTTGAGATTCCAGACTACCCGGTCTTTTATTTCAAAAGTGGAGACCATACCCTAGAGCCAGGCACTTACAAGGCGAAACCTAAGAAGGCAGAGATTGCTACGCATCATGCGGAAGAAGACAAGCTAGAAGTAGTTCGAGAGTTCGACGATATATTTCCTGAAGACATATCAGGTTTGCCTCCCGATCGAGCTCTTAAATTCAGCATTGATTTAGTACCTGGAGAGCAACTGGTGATCAAAGTACCGTATCGTCTAAGTCCAGAAGGTTTGAAGGAGATCCGAACTCAGTTGGATGAATTATTGAAGAAATGATGGATTCGTCCCAGCACTTCAAGTTGGGGATCTTCAGTTTTGCTCGTAAATAAGAAAGAATGTTCATATCGAATGTGCATTGATTATAGAGCCTTGAACGAAGTAACGATAAAGAACAAGTATCCACTACCACGCATTGACGATTTATTCGATCGGCTGAGTGGGTCTTGTGTTTTCTCTAAGTTAGATCTTTGTTCGGGTTATCATCAGGTGAAGGTCAAGGAAGCTGATATTCATAAAACAGCATTCAAAACTCGCTATGGACATTACGAATATCTCGTGATGCCATTTGGAGTGACCAACTCACCAGCAATATTCATGAACCTGATGAATCAAGTTTTCCGAGAGTACCTAGACAGGTTTATTGTCATCTTCATCGACGACATCCTGGTGTATTCAAAGAGTCGGAAAGAACACACCGAACACTTGAGGATTGTTCTGGAGACTTTGCGACAGTATCAACTCTATACCAAATACAGCAAGTGTGAATTTTGGCTAGATCAAGTCGGATTTCTCGGACATATTGTATTAGGCGAAGGAATCTCTGTAGATCCAGCGAAAGTATCAGCAGTAAGCGAATGGTCGACACCAAAATCAGTGAAGGACATTCGAAGCTTCTTGGGTCTAGCAGGATATTACAGAAGATTCATTGAAGGCTTTTCCAAGATCGCAACACCCCTGACCAAGCTTACACGTAAAGATGAAGATTTCGTGTGGTCAGAACATGCGAACGAGCTTTCGTAGAACTCAAGTCCCGATTGACATCAGCGCTTATCCTTATCATGCTGGACCAAGCTGGAGGTTTCGTAGTGTATTGCGATGCATCCGGTAAAGGATTAGGATGTGTTCTACATCAGCACGGCAAAGTTGTAGCTTATGCATCAAGACAACTAAAAATCCATAAGCGCAATTACCCGACGCATGATTTGGAGTTGGCAGCCGTAATCTTTGCTCTCAAGATTTGACGCCATTATCTTCTTAGAGAACGAGTGGACATATACACGGACCATAAAAGTCTCAAATATGTGTTTACTTAGAAAGAGTTGAATATGCGGCAGAGAAAATAGTTAGAACTTATGACGGACTATGACATCAACCTACAATATCATCCAGGAAAGGTGAATGTAGTACCTGATGCCCTTAGTCACCAACCATTAGCAATGAATCTCACCGCTCAGTGGAAGCTTCAACAAGACTTGCATCAGATGGAGATTGAAGTGGTCATGCCAGGTAACGCTTCAAATTTGATGAACTTAAAAGTTTAATCTATCATTGTCAATCAGATCAAAGCAGCTCAAGCAAGCGATGCTAAGTTGCAAAAGATAAGAGAACAAGTAGAGAATTGACCATCATCCATGAAAACAGATCTTTGAGATACGACAGCAGATTGTGTGTACCAAAAGGTTCTGTACGGGAAGAGTTAATGAAAGAAGCTCACAACTCTCTCTACTCAGTACATCATGGAGGTAAAAAGATGTACAAAGATCTACGTCAAAATTACTGGTGGTATGGAATGAAGAGTGAAGTAGCCAGAAGAGTCGTTAAATGCTTGGTGTGTCAGCAAGTAAAGGCTGAACACTACAGGACTGCTGGATTACTTCAACCGCTACCTATTCCAAAATGGAAGTTGCAACACATCACAATGGATTTCCTGACTGCACTTCCTCGCAGCACGAAAGGTAACGATGCGGTATGGGTTATTGTGGATCGACTCATAAAGTCGGCTCACTTTATTCCATTTCAAGTTGGCCAATCTACTGAGACATTAGTAAAGAAGTATATGGAGGTAAGAATCTAATTAAAAATTTAAAATCTTCATAATATACTATTTCTGATACCCATGAACTCATGCAGGAAATCGTGAGATTGCATAGAGTATCGGTTTGCATTGTCTCCGATCGTGACACCAAATTCCGATCGCAATTTTGGCAGTCTGCAAGCTAGCTTGGGAACAAGTCTGAACTTCTGCACAGCTTATCATCCACAAATTGATGGTCAGTCTGAGCGAACTATTCGGATCTTGGAGGATATGCTAAGAGCGTGTATGCTAAACTTCGGAGGATCGTAGGAAGATCACCTACATCTTGTGGAGTTTTCATACAACAACAGCTACCAAGCAAGCATTGGAATGACACCCTTTGCAGTACTCTATGGAAAGAAGTGTCGATCACCATTAAGTTGGGACGACATTGGAGATAGAAAACTCCCTGGACCTGAGATGATAGTGACAACCGTAGATGTGGTACGCATTATCAAGGAAAGAATGCGCATAGCCCAAGATCGACAGAAGCACTGGGCTGATGAAAAGCGCCGTCATTTGAAGTTCCAGCCGGGAGATCATGTATTTTTGAAGATATCTCCAAACCGTGGAGTGATTCATTTTAGAAGACGGGGTAAACTCAGTCCGAAGTATATTGGACCGTTCGACATACTCGAACGAGTCGGTGAAGTAGCTTATCGCTTGGCATTTCCACCTTCATTGGAAGGAGTGCACAACGTATTCCACATATCCCAACTCCGAAGGTATGTAAGTGACCCCAGCCATATTCTTGATCACTCCGAGCTCACTATACAGCCCGACTTATCTTGTGAGCAGCAACCTGTTGAGATCCTGGACAGAAAAGTGAAGTCACTTCGGAACAAGGAAGTCAAATTGGTCCGAGTGATATAGAGAAAAGACACACCGGGATAATCAACATGGGAAAGGGAAGATGAGAAGTGTGCAAGATACCCTCATTTATTTGTAAACTAGTTCTTAAAATAAATTGTAAATTTCGAGGACTAAATTGTAAATTTCGAGGACGAAATTTTTGTAAGAAGGGTAGACTGTAATAACTCCAATTTCAATGTACAAGAAATTTTTTAAAAGTTAATATACAATTGGGGTATTTGCAAATCATGTGTATGCTATAAGAATTTGTTTCGCTTTTGAACAGCAAGAAAGAGCTTGTAGCTCACTGGTAAAGCCTTGCACTGCTGAGACATAGCATCTGAGTTTAAATCCCATCAGCCACATTATTTTTTTATTTAATTTTTTTAATGTTTTAGAAGCCCAAAGGTTTGCACATTCACTACACGTAGAATGAAGAGACGGAATAAACAAACGCGTGCACTAGGGTATATGAGGTGACAGAGACACGTGGCAACAAACCCCAACCCCATCCGTCGGTATTGGGTCGGCGAAATGCCCATTTAGATCGGTACCGCCGGTCGGACTGTAGGTAAAGGCTTCCATCTTTTCACCCGAGCACATCTTTGCTACTCCACCTCTCCCATGCAGTTTATTCTCTCTGCATTCATCCAGAGAAGATAAATCCCCTCTTTAATCCCTTTTAAATGTATTTTAATTCTCAAATTCATCACCCTCAAAAACCTAATTTTCCCTATAAATACCACACCATAGTTCCACCCTCCTCACTTAGAAATTCCCTGTCAAAACGCTTCAAAAATCTCAAGTCCTTATAGTGTGCAAGTGGAGTTAGCGAAAGGCGAAATTCCGACGAAGTTCCAAAGAGATTCCGGAGACGAAACGACACCCCTAAGCCTTCCGTAGCTTTCTCTCTCTTCTCTTGTTCCCTAGCCAGTAAGTCCTTTCTTCCCCTCTCATATTCTATTCTAAAAACTTTCAATTTTAAAACCCGACGGAAGCGGAGTTAAACCGACTTCCGATTCGGTTTTTCTTTAAAATTATGTTTTTTTAATCAATAAAATACCAAACTCTCATATAATATTTAACAAACATTAACAAACACATTAAAACAAGTTTCACTTTAAAAGAATCATTTATGCAACTTTTATCGTATTTTTACAATAAAATTCCATATGCTTTAGTTTCGATACAAATCAACATAATACTTGTATTACCTTTAAATAGCTCATGAGATAATGACCTACCTCATCACAACACACATCTTTGACATAGAACGATAAAATTTTGGGAACGTAGTTATGGGATAATACGACATTACACATAAATACCATCAAACTTGCAAAAACCATTTCTTTAAAAACGGTGTTAATCAATTCCTTGTAATTGCGCCTCTACAACCCACTTTTGGGGACCCCGTTCGGGATGGTGCAGCTTATCGCACGTCCTCAGGCCTAGTAGAGCGGAATTCAGCCCTCCGCAAAGAGCATTCAAATTCCGATGGAATTTCTAATACCATTTTTAAGAAAATGAGATTTCTAGAAAAATAAATTAAATTTATTTTTATATAAATATATATATGTATTATCAAAATATTTATTTTAAATATATTATACAATATTCCAAGTTTTCTAAATCAAAGGAATCACCATTACATGAAACTACCATCCAAATACAATGTAATTCCAATATTTCATTAAAAAACTATATACTATGAAAACTAGGTTCTATTCACTAGAAATTTCACTTTTATAAAATATACATTTATGAAAACCCTAAAGACGATAATTAAATACTTGAGGTGTATTTTGAATTTATACCAAAACTATTTTTCATAAAAACCCGCTCAAGTTATACAAAATTACAATAAGGACCCTAGTAAATATAGGTATAAGCGGGACCGGTTCTCTTGAGGCTCAGAGAGCCGGAGAAAGTGGGTGCTTGCCTATCTAAGTTAGACAGTCTAACAACGGTATTATCAATACGGTAATTATCTTGGAAAAAGACACAAATCCTGCCGTCCATATGCAGCAGTTACCGATAACATCAAAACCTAATTCAGGACTTCAATTTCTTTTCAAAGTGTCTGACTTAGACCGAGTCTTAATCTAGTATAAAACTACAATTCAACATGAATCCGTCTATTCAATCTATATCAATCTATATTTGACCGAACCGAACCATAGATATACTCCATCTACATGTCCATTCATTATATCCGTTCCATTTACCGATATAATAGTTTCGGCAAATCATCCATATACAATTTACAATACAAGACAATACAATGCAATCCGTACAATCAGTACAATCAATACAATAAACACTACGGGGTTATAAAAGGGTAGATTTGTACGGAAGGTGTTAAAAGTGGCACGAGGCTGTAAGCATAATACACCTAACCTGAATATCCATTGCCGTTGTACTGTGGCTGAATGGTTCCTTGTGCTCCGTATACCTTAGTCTCCGTAATAGTGGGACTCCTCTCGTATCCACTGGCATTTTCTGTACCAAGCTACAAACAACTGCGTTAACATTATAATAAAACATTATTAATTATATTTTTCTTCTGTCTATTCTATCTCTACTCATTTTTGGGACTTACCGAGCGATTGTTCGCTGACGACATTCCGTTTCTTCTTTCTTTGGAATGTTGTCAGGTGGATCGGACTCACTAGAGATCGAGCCCAACACCGAGGACTTGGAGCAGTTAGCAGTTGATCCAGAGTTAGTTACTTGTATATGCTATTTTCATTTCTGCTATGCCATTGTTTAGGCATTGCTTTCATTTCATGTATTTAAATTTCAGATGTATTATAAAAGAATGTTATATAAATAAAGTTGATGTTTAATTACAATTTATTGTCATTTTCTTGTGTACATTTACTTTATATTGCTTAGATATGCTTAGCGTGTTTACTTCTGAGTAAATATGTAGCGGGACTCGCCGCGTTCCCTTCCCGTATGCCGGGAAGCGGGGCGTGATACATATAAAAACCGTTTGAGCTCATATACATGATTCTCCTTACCGGGCTCTGTAAATCTTTCAGGTTGCTTCATGAAGATCTTCTCTTCCAACTCCCCATGCAGAAATGTCGTTTTCACTTCCATTTGCTCCAACTCTAAATCTTGAGTAGGTACCTTCGCCAACAACACTCGATGGAGGCCTTTGCTGACTCCAGCTTCCAGAGTGACAAGGATGACTCCAAGTCCATGTCGGGTTATGTCTTTACCCTCAATGGAGGGACGATGTGTTGGAAGAGTTCCAAACAGGAAACTGTTGCTGACTCAACGATGGAAGCGGAATATATCGCTGCATCAGATGCCGCAAAAGAAGCTGTCTGGATGAGAAAGTTCTTGACAGAACTTCAGGTGGTTCCGTCCATTGTTGATCCAATACCTCTGTATTGTGACAACAACGGGGCTATAGCTTTAGCGAAGGAACCCAGGTCCCATCAGAAGTCCAGACACATCTTGAGGCGGTATCACCTGATCAGGGAGATCGTGGGTCGCCGGGAGATTAAGGTTCGGAGGGTTGCTACAGAAGATAACACTGCAGATCCATTCACGAAGGCCCTACCCTAGACTCAGTTCGAGCGGCTGATCGAGATGATAGGTCTTCGATACGCCAGTACATGGCCTTAGTGCAAGTGGGAGATTGTTAGTGTATATGCCCTAGAGGCCATTACTGTATCATACTAGTTTGTATATTACTTGATGGAGCTTGGGATATTCACAGTTGTATAAACAATCTTGCTCGAAATGGTAGTATGCTACTTGGTTTGTTTCTACTTTAATGTGTGCATGTGTTTCTTTTAGCATATCGCCTATACACATTAGTGGAGCCCTTACGATCTTTGCTTGATTACCAGCGTTGTGATGGTAGTCACACTAGTGGGGGCTGGGTAATCTACAAGCACATCCTTATACAGGTCCCTAGTCGTACGATTATCGAGACAGGGCATCGATACTCCGGAGTAGACTAGCGCATGCGCTTCTCATCCCAGCAGGGGAGACGGTCTGTCCCACAGCCGTCAGTACGTCGTACTTGAGATAGTATGCGGGTGCTCGTTAGGTTACGAGTACACTGGACAGGACTCGTCGGGAACTGTTGGTTGGTACTATACCTATCGTTAGTTATCAGTTCCCAGGTGACATGAGTACAGCTTAGTCCGCTGACTTGACACTGTCACTTCGCCTCGAGTGTGTTCCCAATGTTCTTAGATTGCTACCCTACCACGGCTCAAATGAGTCGTGCAAACAGGTAGCAGTTGGGTGCAGTCTCGAAGCACTTGGAGGCAGTGACGGTTAGACAGGATTCGCCTCTCCCGGTATTGGGGGTTGATATCGTGCTGTGTCAAGGAGAGCCATTATACATAGTCGTCCCTGGCCAGGGCAAGCGAGATATACCGGTAGCATTTCCAGAGTTATCTCAGGGTGTTCTGGGCTACACTCCGACACGACTTGTACCGCTATTAGGGGACTAACGTTTACCGCCCTCTAGGACCGCCATGCGATACTCTCAGATGAACAGACCGGACTGTACGGAGATTGTCACATTCAGGCTCAATAGGAGTTCGGATGGGTTCACCTCATCAGTCTTCTTATCGGCATCTACCTAGGGACCGCTACGTACAGCTAGTACCGCTTGCGGCCTGTAGTTAAACCCACTGCCAGCGTAGTGTCGAGTCTTTAGAGTCCCATACAGAGAGCTATTCGTCTTTAGGCAAAACAGAGTAGAGGTCGCATGGTTTTGCGACAGGATTCGTTCACATCTGCGCAGTTGTGCATGTTTGGTGTCCGGGCAGTTATTACTAGCGGGCTTTGTTTTAAGCCAGATCCTAGTATATGTTTTGGTGATTGGTTTTATCTCATTGTATTCGTGTTCCTCGGAACACAGATGCGGGTGTGTATGAACAGTTGACAGAGGCAGAGGTAGAGGATTCTCATTAGGATTGTTGACCGTTGACTTTTTTTTCTAAACCCTAATGAGAATAAGAAATATGATTAATAATATTAATTAAGTATTATTGTGCCATGATTGAGTTGAACATTTGACTTTTGTTGACTTGTTGACTTTGTTGACCGGTTGACCATTGTGGACTTGTTGACCATCATCATTTCATTTGTATGACTTTTGTTTACTTGTTGTTCTTTACAAAATGCATTAAATGCATGAAATGATAATGGTCATTGAAACTAACCATCACAATTCTTAATTATTATTATTATCATGATTATCTTTTCTTTTGTGAGCATGGTTGTAAATTATTGGATTCATTCTATCATTCTCATTCTCTCTCATCCAAAGCTCACCCTCTTCCTCTCTCTCAAGGCTCTCATGTCTCATGTGTTGAGAAGCATGATCCATTGAGATAAAACCTTAAAAACACTTCTCTACTCACTCTAGAGTACAAGGTCTAGCAAGCCAAGCACTTTAGTTTCCTCTCGGTTGAGGTAGGAGCTCAAGGTAGAGGCTTTCGGGTGAATCCTTCTTCGACAACAAGGGGACTACGAGGTGGAGCCGATCCAACCACTCCAAGGAGCAAGAAGAGAAGGAGTTCAAGACCTAGGTATAACCCTCTAACATAGTAGTTAAACTTCTAGTTAGTTTGCTAGGTTTTTGTTTAGCAAAGATCTTATTTTCAAGTCTATGTTACCTTTACCATAAAAATCGTTTTTTACATTTTCCGCATCCCCGTAAGAACCGGGACGGATAACGTGGACTTACAGTGGTATCAGAGCCTAGCTATACAACAACTATCATGTTAGCAAAGTATTTAGAATTTTGATCGGAGAAAAAATCACAAAACACATCCAAGAACTGAACTTTCTGCCGATTTTAAAACTGTTCAAAAATTAATTCCACGCATCTTAAAAATCGGCTCAGGGTTTTGTTAGAATACACAGCAAAAATGAGCTGCTGACTCGGTTGACTCACCGCGGAATGACGGCCAAACCATGCGTTTGGCCGCGGATACGCGGCCGAGTTGACTCGGTCGCGACTCGGTTTTGTTGCAGTTTGTTCAGTGTTCTGTTTTGGGATTTTTAAAGTATTTTGTTTCTGCACAGATTTTCCAGAGAACAAAGTTGTGTTTGGGGTAGTTACAAATCCGTATTTTTTATCGAAATTCTGTAGACTTTAGCTAATGGGTTATATCTGTGATGTGATATATGTATTGAACGTATGCTAATCGCTATACGTCAATTAGTGGGGGTTATACATATCTGTGATCTGTAATGTTGATGGTTTGTGTATATGAACTCATTGGATTGTCGCGGATGAATAGCCGGGGGGTTGTGAGATGAAAGTTTTCTTTATCTTTCATTTGATGTAATATGTAATTTGATGTAATATTATTTTTATGGCCGCACATCCGGGATGAGGTTGTAGCCGCCATTGTATATTATTTCTTTTACTGTTTTTGCTCCTAAGATAGACCTAAGGTGGGGTGCACAAACTACCGGGTACCTCGACGTGCCGAGTGGCCTACTCACGTTGTTGAGGGAGGTTGCTTCACTTCGGGTACTTGGCGGGTAGTTTGTCGCACCCGTAGGGGTTTAGGGTGGGGTCTTGGCTATTCATCGCGCCCGTGTAATCCGCTTTTCGTTGCAGGCTCGAACGAAACGTGGATTCCTAGTATATCCAATGTGTTTATCTGTGATCTGGAATGGCTATCATTGCATCTGACGAATGTATATATCTATATATGATATCTAGTAGGCGTTGCTTATGTTTTGCATCCGCGCTAGTCCAGCCCCCGCTCTGTCGTTAGTTAAGTAACCTAACGGGTAATGACGGGGCCCCACGGCGAATGCGGATGACATAAGCGTACGTCATATTTTCGTTGTTTTCTGCAATGGTAGGATTAAATGATGGGACGCATTAAATTAATGCAAGAAAATAAAACAAATTTAAAGTCGTTGAAACAATTTCAAAACCACTCGGTTTCTTTTCAAAAACAACTTTTAAACGCGAAACTTAAACCACTCCTTTTAAAAGCTATCAGGTTCCTTCGATTATATCAAGTTCACTACGTTCACGGTTTCGCCAAAACCATCGTAGCCCTCCATTATTTTCAGTTAAATATTTAGTAGTATTCAAGCAATGTATTTTGACTTACGCCAAGGCATAGTGATTGGTAGCTGCCAGATATTTATCTGTTGCATAGATAGATGCGTTGGTTTGAGACAGTCGTACTGCCATTTTGGCCTACGTCAAGGGTATGTACGGGTGGGTTCAAATTAACCTGGTAAATGATGGGTAGAAGTTGATATGTGACTTATGATATTTTGGCCTACGTCAAGGTCATAAGAGCATGGGGCAAAAATCCACATCGGGAGTTTCTAAAGAAACTGAAACTTGCTAGCGCTGCATACCATTTGGAGAGTGATGATTCTGGTAGGATTCCTTCAGTTTTGTCACACGATGATATTTGGATCCCGATCCTATTGTGAGTATATGCTACTCCTTGGGAACTTTCTCACTTAACGATCAATCCTATAAACCAAGTAGGTGTCTAGAAAGGTGTTAGCGGGGCTACGACCACAGGGAAAAGAGGTTACTTAATTAAGGAACATCGCGAAAGCGTTGGAAAACCTCCCTCGAAGTACCAACACTGGCCTGGATGAACGGTTAAGGAAGTATTGTACGGTGAGATTGATCCCGACTAATTCTTCCTTTTTGGTTTGAGGAAGGATTCGAGAAACAGTGGGAGCCATCCTGTTTAGACAAACTAAAAACCACTCTAAACTTGCAAGAGGATCATACTAAAGTGTTTCTTCTCTCTCTCCTAATTGCAGCGACCAATCATCATGACCGGACTTAAGTTACTACTAGATAAAAATATACTGACAGGTCTAAACTACAAAGATTGGCTCAAGAATGTCAAAATGGCAATCACTTACGACAAGTTGGGGTATCTCCTTACCACCAAAGCTCCCCTGTCCTAGGTCCCACCTCCAGCGTCGCGGATAAGGAAATCCGTAAAACCTGGGAGATTGACTGCGCGAAGGCCAAGTGCCTCGTGCTTGCCTCTATGGACAATGAACATCAGAGGAGGCACGAGAATATGGACCTAGAATCCATATTTCTCCATACAAAAGATCTGTATGGAGAGCAATCCCGTATCGCCAGATACGAAGTCTCGAAAAAGTTGTTTTCGGCGAGATTGGCCGTCGGATCATCGGTAGCGGAACAAGTGCTTAAGATGATTGGCTTTATTGAAGAGCTCGCAGACCTTGGGACCACGTTAGAGAACGAGCTCTATACGGACTTGATTCTCCAGTCCATTCGTTCCACTTACGCCCAGTTTATCCTGAACTTCAACATGCAAGGAAAAGAAGTTGAACCTTCAGAACTCCTCAACATGTTGAGGAGTGCAGAGGGCACCTTACAGAAAGTAAGGGAAACATCCACTTTGTTTGTTAGAGGATCTTCCTCTTTTAGGTCCAAGGCGAAAGCCAAGGGAAAGAAGAAGAAATCCCCTACCAAACCAAGGGGCGGTGTTAGTAAAGTGGAAGCCAAGGGAAAGGCAAAAGTAGCAAAAGTAGTGGGACAGCTTGTGGGAAAGGAAGAGTGCTTCTATTGTTATAAGAAAGGACACTGGAAAAAGGATTGCAGGGCTTGGAAGGCCAAGAACCAGGACCCGAAGCAAGTTGTGTTTTCGGATTTAGGTGTGTATGTTATTGAAAACTGTTTGTCAATAAACTTTACTTCCTGGGTATTGGATACCGGGTCAGGATCTCATATCTGTAATTCTTTGCAGGCACTAAGAAAGCGTAGAGTTTTGAAGGCAAGTGATATGACCCTCAGAGTTGCAAACGGAGCTGGCATGGATGCTGAGTCCGCGGGGGACTATCACTTAGGATTGTCAGATGGACATGTTTTGGTTTTAGGGGATTGTTATTTTGTACCCAGTGCGACTTGTAATATCATATCTGTGTCTTTACTGTCTAAAGAAGGTTATGATTTTGCATTTGTAAGCGATGTTGTAAACATTCACCTTAATCATGTTCTGATTGGGTCGGGTACATTAAGCAACGGTATATACGTATTAAACCAACCATAGATTTTCAATGTCCAGAATACACACAAAAGAAAGTCTCCAGAAATAAATCATGCTTTCTTATGGCATTGTAGACTGGGTCACATCAATGAGAGAAGGTTGACGAAGTTACATAAAGAAGGATATTTGGATCCGTTCGAATATCAATCATATGCAACTTGTCAATCCTGTCTCTAAGAAAAGATGACAAAGACTCCATTTACTGGACATGGAGTAAGGATGAGCGAGCTCTTGGGACTCGTACACAGCGATGTATGCGGTCCAATGTCTACACATGCACGAAGCGGTTATTCTTACTTCATTACTTTTACGGATGATTTTTCAAGGTTTGGGCATGTCTTCTTAATGAAGCATAAATCTGAAGCCTTTGAAAAATTCCAGGAATACAAGAATGAAGTAGAAAAACAAACAGGCAAAAGTATCAAGACACTGAGATCTGATCGAGATGGCGAATACTTGAGTGCCGAGTTCCTGGATTACCTAAAAGAGAATGGAATTCTCTCTCAGCTTACTCCTCCATACACTCCACAACATAACGGTGTATCGGAGAGACGGAACCGAACCCTATTGGATATGGTACGTTCCATGATGAGTAACGCTGAGTTGCCGCGATCATTCTGGGGATATGCACTAGAATCAGCTGCATATCTTTTGAACCGAGTTCCAACTAAGATTGTGCCTACTACACCATATCAGTTATGGAGTGGGAAGAAACCCTATTTTCAATATCTGAAGATTTGGGGATGTCCAGCTTTTGTCAAAAAGCAGTATGCGGACAAACTCGAGGCACGCTCAGTACAGTGCAAGTTTGTGGGATATCCAAAGAACTCCAGGGGGTATCTTTTCTATTACGCAGAAGAACAAAAGGTTTTTGTCTCTCGTAATGCCCACTTTCTGGAACATCAGTTCTTAGAAAAAGAAATAAGTGGGAGCGCGATAGAACTGGAAGAAATTCCAGAACCACAAACTATTACTGAAAGCTTAGTAGAACTAGAGGGTTCGAAAGAACAGGACATTGCTGCGCCGCTCCGCAGGAGTAGTAGGCAGTCTCATCCGTCCGAGAGATACTACGATTTTCTCATAGACGGGGATAGAGAGGATTGCATCATTGATAATGATGAGCCGACTAGCTTCCAGCAGGCCATTCAGAGCATTGACTCGGTAAAATGGATGGATGCAATGCGGACCGAAATGGAGTCCATGTACACCAACAAAGTATGGACTTTGGACGTTGCTCCAGATGGGGTAAAACCCGTAGGGTACAAATGGATCTTCAAGAGGAAGATTGGTGTGGATGGACAGATTGAGACATACAAGGCCAGACTTGTTGCAAAGGGTTTTCGTTAAAGACCTGATTTGGACTATGACGAAACCTTTTCTCCAGTGGCTGTGCTCAAATCCATTCGGATCCTTCTTGCCATTGCTGCCTTCCACGATTATGAGATTTGACAGATGGACGTAAAGACCGCTTTTCTAAATGGAAATTTAGAGGAGTGTGTCTATATAGACCAGCCAGAGGGTTTCATTCAGAGTGGGAGCAGTGGAAAGGTGTGCAAGTTGCTTAAGTCCATTTATGGACTAAAGTAGGCATCGCGGAGTTGGAACATCTGTTTTGATGAGACGGTCAAAGATTTTGGCTTTATCAAAAATCCAGATGAACCATGCATCTATAGTAAAATTGTAGCACGAACTGTCGTATTCCTCGTTTTATACGTGGATGACATTCTCTTGATAGGAAATGACATTCCTATGCTACAATCTGTCAAAGGGTTCTTGTCACACAGGTTCTTCATGAAAGACTTGGGTGATGTCTCTTACATTCTGGGGATCCGGATCCATCGTGATAGGTCCAAAAGGTTATTAGGACTTTCACAGTCCAGGTACATCGACACCATACTGAAAAGATTCAGTATGGAAGATTCCAAGCACGGTAATCTACTGGCTTGTCACGGGATCACCCTCTCTAAAGAGATGTCTCCCAAGACTGATTTGGAAAAGGATCACATGTCTATTATACCCTACGCTTCTGCGGTAGGCTCTATAATGTATACGATGTTGTGTACCAGACCAGATGTAGGTTATGCACCGAGTGTGGTAAGCCGGTATCAGTCAAACCCTGGGGAGAAGCACTGGATAGCTGTAAAGAACATTCTGAAGTACCTGAGAAGGACTAAGGACATGTTTTTGGTTTACGGCGGAAAAGACCTCTAGATGGAGGCCTTTACTGACTCCAGCTTCTAGAGTGACAAGGATGACTCCAAGTCCATGTCGGGTTATGTCTTTACCCTCAATGGAGGGGCAGTGTGTTGGAAGAGTTCCAAATAGGAAACCGTTGCTGACTCAACGATGGAAGCAGAATATATCGCTGCATCAGATGCCGCAAAAGAAGCCGTCTGGATGAGCAAGTTCTTGACAGAACTTCAGGTGGTTCCGTCCATTGTTGATCCAATACCTCTGTATTGTGACAACAACGGGGCTATAGCTTTAGTGAAGGAACCCAGGTCCCATCAGAAGTCCAGACACATCTTGAGGCGGTATCACCTGATCAGGGAGATCGTGGGTCGTCGGGAGATTGAGGTTCGGAGGGTTGCTACAGAAGATAACACTGCAGATCCATTCACGAAGGCCCTACCCCAGACTCAGTTCGAGCAGCTGATCGAGATGATAGGTCTTCAATACGCCAGTATATGGCCTTAGTGCAAGTGGGAGATTGTTAGTGTATATGCCCTAGAGGCCATTACTGTATCATACTAGTTTATATATTACTTGATGGAAGCTTGGGATATTCACAGTTGTATAGACAATCTTGCTCGAAATGGTAGTATGCTATTTGGTTTGTTTCTACTTTAATGTGTGCATGTGTTTCTTTTAGCATATCGCCTATACACATTAGTGGAGCCCTTACGATCTTTACTTGATTACCAGCGTTGTGATGGCAGTCACACTAGTGGGGGCTGGGTAATCTACAAGCACATCCTTATACAGGTCCCTAGTCATAGGATTATCAAGACAGGGCATCGATACTCCGGAGTAGACTAGTGCATGCGCTTCTCATCCCAGCAGGGGAGACGGTCTGTCCTACAGCCGTCAGTACGTCGTACTTGAGATAGTATGCGGGTGCTCGTTAGGTTACGAGTACACTAGACAGGACTCGTCGGGAACTGTTGGTTGGTACTATACCTATCGTCAGTTATCAGTTCCCAGGTGACATGAGTACAGCTTAGTCCGCTGACTTGACACTGTCACTTCGCCTCGAGTGTGTTCCCAATGTTCTTAGATTGCTACCCTACCACGGCTCAAATGAGTCGTGCAAACAGGTAGCAGTTGGGTGCAATCCCGAAGCACTTGGAGGCAGTGACGGTTAGACAGGGTTCGTCTCTCCCGGTATTGGGGGTTGATATCGCGTTGTGTCAAGGAGGGCCATTACACATAGTCGTCCCTGGCCAGGGCAAGCGAGATATACTGGTAGCGTTTCCAGAGTTATCTCAGGGTGTTCTGGGCGACACTCCGACACGAGTTGTACCGCTATTAAGGGACTGACGTTTACCGCCCCCTAGGCCCGCCATGCGATACTCTCAGACGAACAGACCGGACTGTACGGAGATTGTCACATTCAGGCTCGGTAGGAGTTCGGATGGGTTCACCTCATCAGTCTTCTTATCGGCATCTACCTGGGGACCGTTACGTACAGCTAGTACTGCTTGCGGCCTGTGGTTAAACCCACTGCCAGCGTAGTGTCGAGTCTTTAGAGTCCCACACAGAGAGCTATTCGCCTTTGGGCAAAACAAAGTAGAGGTCGCATGGTTTTGCGACAGGGTTCGTTCACATCCGCGCAGTTGTGCACGTTTGGTGTCCGGGCAGTTATTATTAGCGGGGTTTGGTTTAAGCCAGATCCTAGTATCTGTTTTGGGGATTGGTTTTATCTCATTGTATTCGTGTTCCTCGGAACACAGATGCGGGTGTGTATGCACAGTTGACAGAGGCAGAGGCAGAGGATTCTTTTTAGGGTTGTTGACCGTTGACTTTTTTTTCTAAACCCTAATGAGAATAATAAATATGATTAATAATATTAATTAAGTATTATTGTGCCATGGTTGAGTTGAACATTTGACTTTTTTTTGACTTTGTTGACCGGTTGACCATTGTGGACTTGTTGACCATCATCATTTCATTTGTATGACTTTTGTTTACTTGTTGTTCTTTACAAAATGCATTAAATGCATGAAATGATAATGGTCATGGAAACTAACCATCACAATTCTTAAATATTATTATTATCATGATTATCTTTTCTTTTGTGAGCATGGTTGTAAATTATTGGATTCATTCTATCATTCTCATTCTCTCTCATCCAAAGCTCACCCTCTTCCTCTCTCTCAAGGCTCTCATGTCTCATGTGTTGAGAAGCATGAGCCATTGAGATAAAATCCTAAAAACACTTCTCTACTCACTCTAGAGTATAAGTTCTAGTAAGCCAAGCACTTTAGTTTCCTCTCGGTTGAGGTAGGAGCTCAAGGTAGAGGCTTTCGGGTGGATCCTTCTTCGACAACAAGGGGACTACGAGGTGGAGCCGATCCAACCACTCCAAGGAGCAAGAAGAGAAGGAGTTCAAGACCTAGGTATAACCCTCTAACATAGTAGTTAAACTTCTAGTTAGTTTGCTAGGTTTTTGTTTAGCAAAGATCCTATTTTCAAGTCCATGTTACCTTTACCATAAAAATCGTTTTTTACCGTTTCCGCATCCCCGTAAGAACCGGGAAGGGTAACGTGGACTTACAATTTTTTGTAATAATCAACAAGAATTACGTAATAGCGAAAACCATCAAAAGACAATTCAATGGGTCCCCAAACATCAGTGTAAATTAATTGCAAAGGCTTAGAAGGATGAAGTGAATTTTCAGAAAAAGAAAGTTAATGATTTTTATTGCAATCACAAGAGTTGCATTGAAAATTATTAACTACCGAGATAGTATACACTAATTTATTTTTCCTAATAACTGACTGAAGGATGTGGTTAGAGGGATGGCTAAGATGACAATACTACTCACTTGTTTCTGATTTGGAGGTAGCGTGAATTTGAGGTTGGATAGAGCGTGGGAGGTAGTTGACATCATTATAGTTATCCCCGCAAATAAGAGGCTCCCCGTGCGAAGATCCTTCACCAAAAAATTAGAGGGCAAAGCTCAAGTGAGACTTTGTTTGATTTGAAAATTTTGGCAACGAAAATTAAGTTTTGAGTAATAGATGATCCACATAGATCATTATCTAAAAGAAAAGGGTTTTTGGGGTGAGTGCAATGTTGTTTTACCGATATGGAAAATTTTCAAACTTGAACCATCACCTATGTTGATCTCATCGGGACCACCGTAATTTATATAGCTGAGAAAGGTCCCAACATCAGATGTAACGTGGTGAGAAGCACCGGTGTTCAATATCCAGTAAGTGAGAGAGGGCCAGTTGGCATTGGTGTTGTTGGCAACAGGTGGAGAGGGGGTATGCTGGGGATTGACTTGCACTGCGTTTTCACGAAAGAAGTGTGCGAGTTGCCGATAGTCTTTGTGTTGTGACCGGCACACTTGCAGAAGTTAGGGGCGGGTTATTTTTGCGGGTTCCGGAATACTGGTTGTTATTTTTGTTGTGAGCATAGTTGTTGTTGGTGGTGGTGTGATTGTAGGAGGCATTTCCACGTTGATGCGGAGGGCAATAAGAGGAGAGATTGAGTTGGTTGACATAGTTGGCACTAGCGAGAGAGAGAGAGAGAGAGAGAGAGATGCACTTATGTCTTCCTTCTTGAGATGGCGTTCATAGTATATGAGTTTGTCATAGAGCTCGTCAAAGATGATGGCGTTATCATGAACTCGGATGGCAGTGGTGACTTATTTGAATTCAGGTCCAAGGCCAGCGAGGATGTGAAGAACAAGGCCATCTTCAGGAAGAGGGTGGTCAGCGAAAGCGAGATCGTCGGAGATAAATCGCATCTCTTGTAGGTACTCGCTTATAGATCATGAACCACGTTGATTGTTGATCAGGCGTTCCTTGAGCGATATAACTCGCGAGCGAGATTTGTTTGCAAGGAGAATAACAAAGCGATCCCATGCTTCCTTGGAGGAGGAAACAGAGGTGATGTGTGGTTGGATCGTCTAAACACAGCTGCCGAGTATAGCGTTGAGAATAAGTTGATCTTGACGGTACTATTGATGGTAGTCTGGATTTGCAACATGCTTGGTGGCGTCGTTGACGTCTACGATAGTCCTTGTAGGAGGGGATTTGGATCCGTCGGTGTGACTAAGAAGATCATGGCTAATTAGAGCCGATTGGATTTGAGATCTCCACATAGTAAAATTTGTGTGGAAAAGTTTTGTTGGAAAAGAGAATTGAGTGATGATGTGGATTGAGTTTTGAGAGGAGGCCATGGGTCAGAAATTGAGCTTTTAATCGTAAGGCTCTGATACCATGAAAGATCTTGAAGAAGATGCAATTTAGGGTTTGAACTTAATTGATTTGTATTGAATCTCAAAGGTGTATATATACACTTTACATGATGAATAAATAAAATAAAATCTTTCCTAACAAGAATAAAATCTTTCTTAACAAATAAAATCAGAAAAGTTATTGAAAGATTTATAATTACAAAAATCTGTATCAGTTATGGAAATCTTTCCTAATAGTTTGATTCCTTAATTAGTACGTTCGTAGATCCATTTCACTCTAAAATAATTTATATCTACTAAATTACCGATTAATTTAATGGCATCATGTATTAGCTCATCGCTTGGCAGTGATACTCAGTTTCGATGTTGTTTGTTAGTAAGAAATTGCCAAAACTTATAGGAATTAAGGGGACAAGACACTGTTCATAAAAAAAGTATGGAATTGTCATTCTTTAGTTTATTTGCATCGAATAAGAATTTCAAGTTTTGGGATTTGATATCATCAAAATGGGAATTGACATTACTGTTGCGTTTCGATGCCCGTGCCGCGAAAGCCGTGGCCGAGACGGAAGCGAAAACAAAAACTTTACGTGAGCACCAAACACCCGTAACCCAGGATACGATCCATACACATAGACTAGCAAACTAGAAATGTAAGGGTGCAGAAATTACAACCATCGATGTGTGTCCACCCAATTATGGAAAACCCTCTAAGATCGTAGCTTTCGGGATCGTGCTTGAAATTCGACCACCCTCGCCGAAGAAGATCCACCTGAAAGAAACCAGAAGAGCCTCCGACTGACGATCCGAACTTGCTAAGGATGGATGGTGGGTGATGTGGGAATTTTTCACTAAAAAATTCTCTCATAACCATGCTCAAGAAAAAGTAAGAAGAAGAAGGAGAAGAGAGGTAAAATGGTTAAGTATCTCATGAAGCATGAAGCTAAAGAGTAATCATCAAGTGTAGAAAGAAAAATAATGGCTCCACCTTTTTACCACCATGGTTCAAATAATGAGCCCAATAAATGACCACAACCAAGCCATGCCACTCTACAAGCAAATCCATGCCTCATGCCATCTCATTTCCACCTCATTTCCTATTTGTTTTTTTTAAATAGAAAAACAAATATGAGGTATCCTTCTTCTAGAAGTATTCTCGTATAAATACAGAATACTTCATTCGGTATATGTATCGCTACATACACACGTATCCGTATAAAAATACGGATAGCACCAAAGAGAGAAAATGAATAGTGAACGATAATATATATATATATATATATATTGTTAAATCAAAACCTGATTTAATAATCCGTCTTAATACTAAGCCGACTAATTTTATCAACGGTCTGATCAAAGTCCGTGTAACCCGTACACGTATTTATCGGACCCATGCACGTACCAACGTACGGCTTCTACATCTATCACCTGAACCGGGAAAACCCTCTGTGTAGGACTCTAAAGACTCGATAATACGCTGGCAGTGAGTTTAACCACAAGCATGTCAGCGGCACTAGCTGTACGTAACGGCTACCCAGGTATTTTCCGGAAGGGGGGTCGGCAATCAAGTACGTCCTTACCCTACCGAGCCTGAATGTGATAATCTCCGTACAGTCCGGTCTTTTCGTCAAAGAGTATCGCATATCGGGTCTAGGGGATGGATAACGTCAAACCCCTACTAACCCGATAAGTCGTGTCTGAGCCAAGCTCATCACCAACAGAGATACTACTGATCAACTATCAATAAATCTAATCCACTGTGGCCATAAATTTCTAGTGATAGCCAACTGAATACAGCGCGGCATCAACTCCTAATATCAGGAGTGACGAATTCCTGAAAATCGACCACTGCCTCCATATGGTTCGGGACTGTGCCCAACTAAAAGCTGTTTGCGCGACTCCTTTGAGCCGTGGTAGGGTAGTAATCAAAATACAATGGGAATTCACATGAGACAAATGGCGATCTCAGGTCAAAGGACTAACCTGTACTCATGCCACCTGAGAACTTCCATCTGACGATAGATATAATACCATCTAAAGATTCTCGGCGAGTCCGTCCGGTGTACTCACCTCCAGTTAGCACCTGTATACTATCTTAGGTGACACAACACCAATGGCTTGTGAGACCGGACACCGCCCCTCGTCGGGATCCAGAAGCGTATACACTAGTCTACTACGGAATATCGATACCCAGTCTCGATACTCCCATGACTAGGGACATTTAAGGATGTGCTTATGGACAACCCATCTCCCACATATATGATCGCCATCATAATACTGGTTGTCAAGAAACAATCCTACGGGATTTATCAATGATGAAGAAAAACCAGATAGTATACTATCATCCCGAGTAAGACTGTTATACCTGTATAGGTCCTCCTTCAATTATCATAATCGTCTACTTGCAATAACAATAATTGTCTTGAGGGCACTATATCCAATAATCTCCCACTTGCACTTAAGGAGAATTTTTGCGGTATCACGTACCCGCAGCTCATGTGCTATCGAATACCCAACTTCTCAAATAATCAGTCAAACTATGTTTGTGAAACTTAATGTGTTCGAGAAATAGCCTCAGTGAGTGGATCCACTATAATGTTCCAACTTTATCTCTCTATATCTCAACTTTGCGGAAATCAACAATCTTCCAAACTGAGCGATACCCCGCCTCAAGAATTTGTCTAGATACTTGATGAGACCAAGTTCATAAATGAACAACTCCATGCAACAAACTTCTTAGGTTGTATCCGCTATAACGTATGCGTCTTCAGAATCAAGACCGTGAAATTTGAGTAACGGTTTGATGAATTGGGGGTTGATTTCAAAATTTTCTCCGTTGGCAGGTGGAATAGAAACACAGGTGGGAAGGGAAACATGTGTAGGATAGCATCTCTCTTGGAGAGAAATGCGAGGAGGGTTCTGCGCACCTGCGGGAGGTGGCAGAGTGGTGTTAAAGTGTGATGGATATCCATTCATCGCGGTCGTGGTGGGTGGTGGGGAAAAGAAAATGTAGAAATACCGACTTTAGGGTCGATAAGAAAAACGCGGACAAAACGGACACTAGAATCCCGTGTCCAGCCTAGCTTGCACTAAAGAGTTTAGCACAAGTGGCAGCGTTGTGATAATTAAGGAAAATGTGGATTGGTGTTTGGTTTTGAAAAATATGGATTTTTGAAAAATTCACACAAACAATGCACAAGCAACCTTAAATCTAGTGGTCACCTAGGTCAAAGCTCTAGACCGCTCCTAGACTTTCAGAAGACAAGTCGCAAGATAGATCCTCTACTGTCTCTTTGCCCCTTCTGTGGCCATGTAAGTGCCAGGTAAGTGGGAGGTTCTCCACTATGTAAGTAGTGAACCTAATTAAGTAACCACTTGCCTTAAACACACTTGCCTTAGACACCACAAAAGAAACACGGATAAGCAATAGATTACCCATGACCTCCTTCTGTCCTAAGTGAGCGCGACGGTCCTTAGAGTCTTGTCTAGATATTTTTTAGTTAATGAGGGTGATGCAGATGCAAGTTTTGTGATTTTTGGGGCTTAGGACGGGTAATGAAATCCCAACCTAATCTGAATTTGGTCGTGCCCCTTAATTTCCGTGTTAAAAATTCAAACAACCAAGATCAAACACGCAACAATTTTTCTTTTTACGGCGCTGCGAATTTTTGCAAAGAAACCTGCAGAAATTTGTTAATGGAGCAGATGAGGGAAGAGATAAGAAAGTTCAAAATATACCAGAGAAGTTTGAAGCAGTGAAGCTGCTTTCACGCCGCGGAACCGCCGCGAGTTGCACACTAATGCCGCGGAACCGCCGCCGCTTAAAGTGATCCCTGCACAAAAATTCTTACAAAGACTTCTGTTCACTCCCTGAGCTCCCTGAGATGTTCTGAATATTTTTTCTCTCGCTCCAGAAATTCCAGATTTCCTCGCAACAAATCACAACAAATCGTTAAGCGCTTGTTACGAATTTTGATCTAAAAAACTGATGGAATAATAAATTTTCCAACTCAAATTACAAAAACGAACAAATTAGCACACTATCCCCGGCAACGACGCCATTTGATTGAATCGAATTTCTCGATGTGTTTGGTAAAATGTAAAATAGATCACAACCAAAGAAATTTGTAAACCACAATCAATTAACGGTGTCGGTGTAGTGCGTTAATGAATACGGATCGTCCACAGGGAAAGTATGATTTGATCGATCTTATTTTAGTTGCGTTGGAAATTAAAAGATAAAAGAAAATTCAAGAGAATTGATTCAAGATTTGTGAGTTTTCATTTCAAGAAACATAAAGAAATAAAGATCTAGAATCAAGAATCAAGAATTGTCCCAATCGATTTAATTATCAAGATTTGTAGAATAGCTTGTAGAATTCGATTGAGTTAATAGTCAATGATGAACCTAATAATTCCTAATCTTATCTAGTGAAATTTGTAGCTAGATTGATGATTATGATGAAGATTAGGGATCTATTGAAGAAACTAGGGTTTCTTCTTCTATCCCTTGTCTTTTCAATCATGATCATTCGGATCTAGCCACTAGCAAAGAAAATCATCAATCATTTGATCCCTAATTTGCAATGAAATAATCAAGAAGTCATTTCGCTCCAAATTAGGCCATCAACGATTCTTTTTGCTAAAGTTCACAAATCTCATAAGAATTAAGACTAGTATTAAGATTTGATCATCATCAAATCTATCAATTCTCTCGAATCCTCCACAAACGGAGATTTCACTCACACATCATGAAAACTAATGAATCAAAAATCAAGAAGTTTCATAACGCAAGAATGTAAAGAAAGCAAGAATTTCAATTATCACATTTATTTAATCGACGACTAATTACACATTTCCTCAATTCGAGGTTACAAGATGTTGCTTTCGATCGCTCCTTTTGAAGAGGTAACTAGATCCGTCGAATTTTGCTCCGCTCGATCTCCGTGAGTCGCGGATCGTCTTGGATCTCTTGCTCGGATGAAGATTGGCTTCGCAGATAAAGGATCGATGGTTGCTTGCTTGATTTGCTTCTCAAAATGATCTTGATTTGGTTTTTGAATTGTATTCGGACTAGGGTTTAGAGTTGCAAGTTGTGTCACTCAACTTGCGGAATTTTGGCTCAATTTTCAACAACCTTTTAATGATGCCCTTGGTTCCCTTTTATAGTCTTCTCCATTAGCTTCCCCTAGAAGCTAAGTTTAGCTTCTAAAAAAGCTAGGATTAGCTTCTCTTGCAAGCTTGGTAGTTATGAAAGAAGCTTCTAGATTTAGGTAATTAGCTAGCTTCCTTAATAAGCTTGGTTGTTGGGAAGAACCTTCTAGGTTTAGCTAGCTTGTTTAAGAAGCTTGGATGAATTAGGCTTGTACAAGAAGCTTGGCTGTTAGGACAGAAGCTTCTGGAGATCTTTGGAGTTTAAAGTGTCTTGAAGAAGTTTGCTAACTGAAAGGAGAACCCCGAACATGTATTCTGCCGACGACTTGATGACGTGGCCACGGATCCGCCGCCAACAAGCCCATTCGGCCGCGGATCCGCGACCCTTTGGAGGTGTTGGTGCATGAAAACTCCTGTGTTGCTTGATGTTGGCCTCATGGTATTTTTCTGATGTCTGAAATATTTTTATACTTTCTTGTTCACTGCCAGATCACAAGTCTTGGACTTGGCGCATTTTTATCAGCACTTTTAACAGTTTCAGCTCTTTTACTGGAATTTCCTGCACGCAATCTCGAGACAAGTGTTGCGATATACAAAGATCATGCGTGCAATAATAAATACTCAATTTCCCTCAAAATGCCGGTTATAATATATAACACATGTTATTTGGTATTTTACAGACGTTTTGCTAATATGTATATTCATACCGAACACCTTTAGATGATTACAAATAGTAGGGAAATTGATGTGTTAAAAATGCAATATTTTCGACTGATCAAATTCCCCCAAACTTAATTTTGGTCGTCTCGAGCAAACATCTTTATTTCAAAAGAAGGAGAAAATAAAGAAAAAGAAAAACTAACTAGCATACTTTCGTAGGCAACACGATTGCACTGAGCACCTGCAACAAGCCTTTAAACCTCTAGGTGTCCCTAGTATGAGGAGTGTTGTCTTCTGAGGGTTTTCAGGAAATACATCTTCGAATTCTCGAACTACCTTTGGCTTGTCTTCTTCCGCCTGAAGAGTTGCAATCACTGCTGATTGAATCGAATTTCTCGATGTGTTTGGTAAAATGTAAAATAGATCACAACCAAAGAAATTTGTAAACCGCAACCAATTAACGGTGTCGGTGTAGCGCGTTAATGAATACGGATCGTCCACAGGGAAAGTGTGATTTGATCAATCTTGTTTTAGTTGCGTTGGAAATTAAAAGATAAAAGAAAATGCAAGAGAATTGATTCAAGATTTGTGAGTTTTCATTTCAAGAAACATAAATAAATAAAGATCTAGAATCAAGAATCAAGAATTGTCCCAATCGATTTAGTTATCAAGATTTGTAGAATAGCTTATAGGATTCGATTGAGTTAATAGTCAATGATGAACCTAATAATTCCTAATCTTATCTAGTGATAATTTGTAGCTAGATTGATGATTATGATGAAGATTAGGGATCTATTGAAGAAACTAGGGTTTCTTCTTCTATCCCTTGTCTTTTCAATCATGATCATTCGGGTCTAGCCTCTAGCAAAGAAAATCATCAATCGTTTGATCCCTAATTTGCAATGAAATAATCAAGAAGCCATTTCGCTCCAAATTAGGTCATCAACGATTCTTTTTGCTAAAGTTCACAAATCTCATAAGAATTAAGACTAGTATTAAGATTTGATCATCATCAAATCTATCAATTCTCTCGAATCCTCCACAAGCGGAGATTTCACTCACACATCATGAAAACTAATGAATAAAAGATCAAGAAGTTTCATAACGCAAGAATGTAAAGAAAGCAAGAATTTCAATTATAGCCTTTATTTAATCGACGACTAATTACACATTTCCTCAATTCGAGGTTACAAGATGTTGCTCTCGATCGCTCCTTTTGAAGAGGTAACTAGATCCGTCGAATTTCGCTCCGCTCGATCTCCGTGAGTCGCGGATCGTCTTGGATCTCTTGCTCGGATGAAGATTGGCTTCGCGGATAAAGAATCGATGGTTGCTTGCTTGATTTGCTTCTCAAAATGATCTTGATTTGGTTTTTGAATTGTATTCGGGCTAGGGTTTAGAGTTGCAAGTTGTGTCACTCAACTTGCGGAATTTTGGCTCAATTTTCAACAACCTTTTAATGATGCCCTTGGGTCCCTTTTATAGTCTTCTCCATTAGCTTCCCCTAGAAGCTAAGTTTAGCTTCCTTTAGAAGCTAAGCTAGGATTAGCTTCTCTTGCAAGCTTGGTAGTTATGAAGGAAGCTTCTAGATTTAGGTAGTTTGCTAGCTTCCTTGATAAGCTTAGTTGTTGGGAAGAACCTTCTAGGTTTAGCTAGCTTGTTTGAGAAGCTTGGATGAATTAGGCTTGTACAAGAAGCTTGTCCGTTAGGACAGAAGCTTCTGGAGATCTCTGGAGTTTAAAGTGTCTTGAAGAAGTTTGCCAACTGAAAGGAGAACCTCGAACATGTATTCTGCCGACGACTTGATGACATGGCCGCAGATCCGCCGCCAACAAGCCCATTCGGCCGCGGATCCGCGGCCCTTTGGAGGTGTTGGTGCATGAAAACTCCTGTGTTGCTTGATGTTGGCCTCATAGTATTTGTATGATGTCTGAAATATTTTTATACTTTCTTGTTCACTGCCAGATCACAAGTCTTCGACTTGGCGCATTTTTATCAGCACTTTTAACAGTTTCAGCTCTTTTACTGGAATTTCCTGCACGCAATCTCGAGACAAGTGTTGCGATATACAAAGATCACGCGTGCAATAATAAACACGCAATTTCCCTCAAAATGTTGGTTATAATATATAACACATGTTATTTGGTATTTTACAGACATTTTGCTAATATGTGCTATATTCATACCGAACACCTTTAGATGATTGCAAATAGTAGGGAAATTGATGTGTTAAAAATGCAATATTTTCGACTGATCAACTGCCTTCTTCGATTTAGTTTTGTATGTACTAGGCTCTAGAGTACGGTCTCCACTTTTGAAATAAAAAACCGGATGGTTTGGAATCTTGAACACTACCCTCCTTTAACGACAGTCGATGGTAGCGTAGAAAGTTCCTAGCCAATTCATACCCAAGACAACATCGACATTCGGTATATCCAGCACCTTGAAGTCTGCATAAAATTATCTGCCGCAGACGACCACTGGACAGAGATCGTATCCTATCGTTTCTTTTATAACACCGTTCCCGGAATTGACATTCCAGCTGGATACGAGTGGTTTGACTGGAATCGCATGAGTTCAGACGAACCGTTGCGACATAAAGCAATGAGATGTTCCAGTATCGAAGAGTGCTAGTGTAGGAAGTGAGGCTACTAAGATTGTACCTAAGTTATGGGGGATATGTTTTAGGTATAGGAAAGGATATTTTGATATGTATAAAGATTGAAAGAAATTTTTGTAAGAAAGGGAGTTACCAGTGATGACTTGGCCAGTGGCTTCAGCTTTTTCCACAGTCAATGTTAAAGCCTGACGCCTAGGTACATTCCTTCTTACGGGAGGCGCATTCCTCTTTTCGTTCCTCTGTCCCTGAGGTAGGTTCCTTTGCGCCTGATGGAACTGACGAGGAGGAGATGTAGTTGGTCCACGAGAAGGTGGAGCTGGGAGATCAAGACGTGGTGCAGGTACCTGGATAGCTGGTCGCTGCGGATAAGTGATTGTTGGTCTGGGTGCAAGATTTAGATTGAGTCTACGTGGACAAGATCCAATATCATGTGTGGATGGGCCATATACTAAGCAAAGGCAATTAGCAACGCCTGCAATCTTTCGCCAGGTGTCCATTATTTTTGCAATAGAAGCAAAAATCTGGACTGGGCTGTATAAAAGGTACTCCCGGTCTCCTGGGTACAAACGGTGGTCTGGAAGAGGCTCCTCCTGCTATCTGTGTAGCAGGGCGCTTCACACCGGCAGATTGAGGTCTGCCCTTCTTCTACACTACTGCCTTATATCGACGGTCAACCTTCAGAGCTAGGTCGTGAGTTGGGAAATCCCTTGTAACTAAAGCAATTTGGATCTCCTGGTCCAACCCTTGCTGATATCGTCTAGCCCTGATTTCAGCAGTCGGTATAAGATGTACCGCGAACCTGTTACGATCTTTTGTTAGCTGTGTAGTATGTGATATTAAAAAATTGAATATCTGAGACATTTTATCTGCTCAGCATGGTGAATTCAGTATCATACTCATCCACAGATTTTCTCCACATAGAGCCTTGTTTCATGTTGATGAATTGCTGCTCCATGTCAAAACGGGCAGTCTCGAAAAAATATTTCGCGTCGAACATATCTTGAAAAGTCTTCCATTCGATCAGCTGGGTAAGTCGGCTTTCTTTATCCTTCCACCATACTCTGGCATTGTCAGTTAGTTACAGCTTTGCAGCTCTTACCCAAGCAATATCTGGCACTTGTGCTGCTGCCAGATCGTCCCCAATCGACTGAGCCCATTCCTGTGGCTCCAAAGGGCTCTCTTTCCCAGAGAATTGTTTAGGGTGCAGTGCCCGGAATTGTTTCACACCGGGTGCCTCATCTTCTGAGCGATTCAGAAGGATGGCAGTTTGCTGCTGTTGTCCCTCCAAGAAGCTCTTGATTGCCTCGAGCAATACCGTCTGCTCGTTGATAGGAGCTACTACGGTAGGTGTAAGTGGAAGAGGTGGTGGTGGGGTGATGCCATTAATATTCGTGCTGGTATTGTTGGGAGAATCCATAAAATAGGGTTAGGATATATTCAAGGAATATGAAATATAAAGAATGTTTAGTTGCTAATTCTTATAATTCTCGTGAAATATTGCTTAGGTTTCCATGCAGAACTGACCCTGCATGGTAAGGTTCCATGCAGACCTGACCTGCATGGGCCACCAACAAAACTTGTCACGCCATACTTCTCAGTCTACGTAGAAGGAGACGTGGCGAGGCCCACGACGTATTTACTCAGAAATAAACATGTTAAGCGTAAATAAGCAATATAATAATATATACACAAGAAATGACAAGAGATATAAATAAACAACAACTTTTTATTGATAATCATTCTTTACATACAACTGGAAAGTAAATACAATGAAGAAAATAATGCCTAAACAATGTCATATAAACTAAATGTAAAGTAAGTACAAGTAGATATAGAACTTTGGATCTTCAGTGAACTGCTCCAAATCGTCCTGCCTGGGCTCGATCTCCTGTAAGTTGAGTCCTCCTGACAACATTCCAAAGAAAGAAGAAATAGGAATGTCGTCAGCGAACTAGCGCTCGGTAAGTTCCAAAAGAGAGATAGATCATGTAACATGAATAGATCTGGTAATTTATCTATTTTTGTTATACTAACGTAGTTGTTTGTAGGTTGGTACAGAATATGCCAGTGTATGCGAGAGGAGCCGAACTTGCTTCGTGGAGTAAGGTAATATGTAGTACAAGGCTCCGTCAAAACCAATGGGACAACGGCATGAATATTCATGTAAGTGTCTTTTAGTGATCATCATCGTGCCACTTTTAACACATTCCATACCAGTCTACCCCTTTAAAACCCCGTAATGTATATTGTATTGTTTTGTAGATATAAGATTTGGCGAGACCATGGTATAAATTGTTCATTTAAATGGACAGTCATGTAGTCACATCAAGTTATACCATGGTTCGGTCAATTCAAGCCATGTTGCATGTTTGGTATAGTTCTGGTATTCATGTTCAAGTTCAAGTTCAAGCATATATTAGATTCATGTTGAATTGAAGTTATGATTGGATTGTGTTCATGTTTTTAGATTGTATTCGGATTAGACTGAGACTCAGATTGAGTCAGACACTTAAACAGAATTGGATTCCTGAATTAGGTTTTGGAGTTATCGGTAACTGTTGCACATGGACGGCAGGATTTGTGTCTTTTTCCAAGAAAATTACCATTTGATAACCTCATTTTAGTTTTCTACCTTAAATAGGCAAGCGACCACTTACTCCAGCTCCCTAAGGCTCAAGAGAATTGGTCTCGCTTAAAGCTATATTTACTAGGGTCCTTATTGTAATTTAATATAACTTGAGGGAGTTTTATGAAAAATAGTTTTTGTCTACTTTCAAAATAAAGCTCAAGTATTTATTTATATTCTTTAGGGTTTTCATGAATGTAAATTTTATAGGATGAAGTATGTTAGTGAATATACATATAACTTAAATAGTTCAGGGTATTTTAGTGTAAAATTGTCTTGTATGGGTTCTTGATGGTATTTTCTTGAAACTTGTAATTCTTTTTCTTTGTTTAGAAAATATGGAATTTATTATATATTTAAAATAGATGGTTTGATAATATTTATATATAATTATTAAAAATAAAATTTATTTATTAAATAGAAATTCACGTTTTTCTTAAAAATTGTATTAAAAATTTCATCAAGATAGTATGCTCCGTGAGTAGGTCTGCATCTCGCCCTACTAATCCGATGGATGTGTGATAACCCACAACAACTGAATCGAATTTCCCAAAAGTGGGTTGTAGAGGCACAATCGCAGGAATTTAAATAACACAATTAAAGAATACGGTTTTTAATAGTTTATGGTATTTTAATGTAAAAGTCGTATTTGCCACAAAATTATTATTCAAGGGAAACGTGCTATGTTAAGATGCGTGTTTGTGAGAGGTAGATTATTACCTCGTGAGGTTTTCTAAATGTATGCTAAGCTAAAGTAATTAAAATATGTCATATGTAAAGTTTGTGGTATTTAAACGAAAAATGCAAATAGAAGTTACATAATATGGTATGTTAAGATGAAACTTATTCCCAATGTTTGTTTCATGATTATTAAGCAAGATATAATGATATGGATTATTAGTTATTAAGAAAGATTATGATTTTAATAACTTTAGAATCGGATGTTGGAATAACTCTATTTTCGATGAGTTTTGAAAAGACAACTTTTTAAATTAGGAAGAGAGGAGAAAAGAGGGGACTTACTAGCTAGAAATATAGAGAGGAGGTATAAGAAAAAGTTGATGGCTTCGTGGAGTTGCGGGGTCCCTGGAAACGTCCTAAATCCTCGCCGGAAAGTGACTGTTTCCCCCAATCAGAGCAAAACTCTGTTCAAATTTTGAAATTTGAAATGAAGCAGCGCTTCACAAAAGCGCTGGCGCCAAGTGCGCCAGCGCTAAGAGTCAAAGACTCGGAGGCAGCGCTCACGTGCAAAGCACGAGAGCGCTGGCGCTCTGAGTTAAAGACTCTGAGGCAGCGCTCACGTGCAAAGCACGAGAGCACTGGAGTCAAGTACGCCAGCGCTAAGAGTCAAAGACTCTGATGCAGCGCTCACATGCAAAGCACGAGAGCGCTGGCGCCAAGTGGGCCAGCGCTAAGAGTCAAAAACTCTGAAGCAGCGCTCACGTGCAAGGCACGAGAGCGCCAAGCGCTAGAACTAAATGTTCTCTACTGTTGCATCAAAGATCCAATAAAGTTGATAAATCATCAAATTACCAGAATAAAATTTTGTTAAGGAAATACTCCTCAGAATCTTTCCAAACATGAAAGGTTGTGCTCTGTAAATCAGAGCACCGTTGGATCAATGATCCAATGGTGATTAAAAATCACCAAGATACAGAATAAGCTCTTTATGGGAAAATATTTCCCAATCTTATTAAAAACAAGAAGATTGTCTTCTGTAAAACAGAAGCCCTAAGATCAAAGATCCAACGGTGGGAAACATCCCTAAATCAATCAGAGAAAAGATCTCTTTAACCGATTCAACAAATTAGCCTCCACTATATAAAGGCCCCAAGAATTCAAGTCTGGGATCAAAAAAAACTCCCCATGAGTTTCATACAGAGGAATCCCCCTCCCAATAACTTTAAGAAATTTCAAAGAGAAGAGCAAGCTCTCAGAAGAAGAAATTTTCTTCAAGGTAAAGAAGAAAGACCATAACATCTCTTCAATTTTTGAGAGTTTAACTCTCCCATCATAAGAACTCAGTTCTTTATATAGATCACAGATCCATAAGACTAAGTCTTTTCATAAATATAAAAACCAACAGATCATGGCATCTCATCAAAAGGAGAAGAACTTAGCTCCTAGATCTGTGAGACAAAGTCTATTATAAAACGAGAATTTAATTCTCAAAGCACAAAGTTAATCAGAACTACCAAAGAAGAGCCTTATCGCCCCAATTAAAAAGATGTGCCTTATGTAACATTTCGAAATAATAAAAATATTATTTTTAGGGAATATTTATAATTTAATATTATTTTATTGAATATTTTAATAATTCGGTATAATTAAATACAAATAAATGGGGAAAGATTTTGGAAAATTATGGAAAATTCTAAAATAGGGTAAATTAGAGAATTATGCCATTTATAAGTTTAATTGGTTAGTTATATGCTAATTTAGTGCTAATCGCGATTAAAAATCGCTAATCGGTTTTTCTAGCTTTTTGTGCAAAACATGCACATATCATTCTTCTTACACTTGTGCATTTTCTACCATAGTTTCTCATTTGGGTTTACTATTTGAGTGAGAAGGAATTTAGAGAAAAGAAAAGAAATGGAAAAGGAGTTTATATTAAAGAATTTAGTAGTTGGTGAGAGAGAGAAAGGTATGGGTTTTCTTTGACTTTGGACTTAGCTTTCCTCTTCAACCTTCACTCATTTTTCTCCCTCTCCCTCTTGTTGCTGCTGCTACTCCTGCTCCTCACCTCCCTCCCCTCTTCAACTCCTTAAATCACCTCTAAAACAACTCCAAAACCCCACTCTCATTTCATTAAAAGTGTGCACAAGCTCAAGATCTACACATTGGACCAAGGAAGCAAGGATTTTGGCCACTAGGGGCAACTCAAGAAAATTCTTGAGTTGCCAAATGAGGTATTTTCTGGATCATTAACTTAGTTTTAGCATTTCCTTTACCCCTATGTTTAGATTGAACCAATATTGTGTGATATTGTGGAGTTAAGGAAAACCTAGTTAGGGTTTGAGGAAATTATGGGTTGTGATGTGAAATTGAGTTCAGTAAAGGCTACACCAACACCCTAGTGCATGAATTGAGACCCTAACCTGAGACTTAAGGCCTGGAATACAGATTTAGAAACCGATATCGGAAAGTTTGTGGAATCTGTGAAGGTTATTTGAGATCTGCTATCAACCCGAGTCTCTGAAAATTATATTGAATGGACAGTGACATGTGCAGGAACCCTGGAAGCTACCACCAGAACCCTAGCCCCTAGCTCCTATACCCGGCCGCAGATTTATCCATTTTGGCCGCAATTTGCGGCCAGACCATGGTGGATTTGCCTCGCTTTGGTTTTGGTGTTCCCTTATCTGTAGATTAGGCCCCTGGTATGTGTAGATTTGTCTAGTTTGACCTAGGGTGAAATCTGGAGCCTATTTCATTAGTTGCTGGTTTGGATTCGTGTTTCCGTATTCCGTATTTATAGTTCTGAAATTGTGTATTGTGTTTTACCTTGACTAATTGGCGTTTATACGACGATATCGAGGATTTGTTGATGGTTTTGAAGGCGTGCCCATAGGTTCTAACCTATAGGCCCCTTATCGTATCGTTTTAGGTTTGGTGTGCCGTTTTAGCCTTGATTTGGTTTTAATACGCATTACGATACTTTGACGTGTAGGTACCTATGAAGACTTCGGGATGACGAGCGAGCGCGTGGCGACGTCGACAAATAAAGACGCAAGGTGAGTAGATTATATCTACTGGGGGAAGTCGGGTGGATGGCGTATAGCACCCCCGCAGTCCGTAGTTGGTATACTATATATTATGTTTGATAGTTATAGTGTGTCATGGATATTGTGTTAGGTGTAGTATGGTTAGCTTAGGGTTAGCAATAAACTAGTATAGTTCATAGTCACGAACCCTAGAATAGGTTTACACCACACGCGCACCCTTGCATATTCACTATACTTACACAGTGTTGATGAGGATATTGGATGACATTGGAGATGAGTCGATGATTTTAGGCATTATGCCGTGAGATCGGTGATGTGATGTGATTAGTACTTGCGGTACGACATGTGATCTTAGCGGGCCGTTGGGCATGTGTTTTACCCCCGCTTTCATACTTATATAGATGGTATTGATTTGTACTAGACTTAGATCTGTACCCCAGATTATGTGATATGATGATAATGATACCTGATATTTGATGAGAGGAATGTGATACTGACTCGTACCCAGCTATTGGGATGTCGTACGACGATTTACCGTACGAGCTTTCTATTGATGTTAGATCCACACTCATGACTCGAAGATGTTAAATGATATATCGTATCGTACGTGATACTATTGAGGCGAGATCACCGACTATTATATATATATATATATATATATATATTTGTATATCGACTCAGATTTAGGTGGTTTCCATACCCCTCCCGATTTACTTGATACTTAGATCTGTAGTTTGCATAGTAGATGTTAACTAGACCCGAGTCATTCTTATTTCAAACGGCATAACCGCATGACATATACATATGGGTGTAGATTCTTTACTGTTACGTTGATTATTCAATTTCCGCATATTCCTGCTATTCACATTGCTTTGCATATGTTTACTGCTATATTACTATCATGTTGATAGGACACTAGCACCATTATCGATGATGCGTATGTTCCACGTACACTTGCTTGCTGGCTCACACACTTCTTCATCGATAATTGCCATGTCACTACACAGTAGCATTGTTGCATCAGGATATGACCTTGTATGTGCATATTATTAATTCCATGTTGCATGATATACTGTTATACTTGCATTTCATTTATATGTCACATACCCACACTTGTACACATATAGTGATATCTTTATACCTGCGCACATGCACACTGTATATTCATACCAGTGCACACATACATTAATATCTTCATACTTGCTTAGATTACGCATTGAGATATGTTGTTTCCATGTTAATTCTGGATTTGGGGAACCGTGGACATTTCAAAAGAGAATAGTTAATTATTTAAAAACCCGGTTTCCCTTGATATGATATTTCGGTGCGTCCACCATGTGTTTCCTCGGTGCTAGAGTGATATATGTGAACCCGAATCGAGGAGTTGGATGAGGCCGATTACGGGTACATGGTGGACCCGGTATGGTACCCCGGGGCAAGAACGGTTTCGCTGTATAGTAAACGGTGAGCCTGGCAGAGGGACTACTACCTACCGGTGATTGGTTGGACTTGACGATTATCCAGAGGATACTGACCAGAGTCGATAGATGGATATGGGCGTACTGCCGGGGCCGAGGGCCGATTCCGCAGACATAGCCCGTGGGCTGATCCGGACTGACGGAGCCCGATAAATGAGGATTTACGTGTCGATGCTAGGCACGGGTTTCATGATGTTTTCCATGATTTGATTATATCCTCACATTTACATGCATGATGCTTATTGTCATTGGGTGACGGGTGGACGGGTTCCACGTTTATACAGACATTGATTACATACAGACCTTGACTACATTGACCATACTTCATTTGTATATATAACAGGGTACGAGGGCGCTGTTATATATACCCTTACACCAATATTAGTGGAATGAGACGTTAATATATGTGTATTGATATCCATTTGATACTTCATCATGTTTACTTCATGCAGACATACCTTACATTTATGACATGTTATTATCTGAGGCACTGGCACAAGTACTTGGCACTACCTACATGATTAGATGTTACACTGCCACATTTTCATGCTTCAGACTTACTCTTGAGGGTTATATTATATACTGATTGTATTGACTTAGGATTATGTCTTGCATTCGATTTCTGCTTGTAGATATTTTCTATTCACTAGTTGGCAACTCACCCCCGTTGTGCTACAGTTCTTGCAGGGCTTGCCGTACAGGTTCCATAGCGGCACTTCTGGCACACTGCTTCCTTGCGGGTGAATTGCTTTTGGCAGGTGGATTCTTTTGCATCAAGAACCACCATTGTACTTGTATTATTCATTGTATCTAGAAATTTCATCAACCAAAAACTTGTATATTGTTTCAGACTCAGACACTAGTGATGTATTATTTCGACCTTAGAGTCGCGCTTAGTAGTGTTTCAGTTTTCATGCTTATCTGGGTTCCCTTTTGAATTTTTATCCTCGCCTTTCGGCGTTGTATAGTGTATTGTTTGTATATTCATTTATCCTTAAAATGGTTTTAGTTTTCTGGGCTTTTGGCTTACTTGGATCAGATGGAGTCCTTTAGACTTCATATGGTTCAAGGGCCAGTCACGTGCTCTTTCGGGTCGTGACACCTTAGCGCTTCAAGACCGGGGCACAGCGCCGCAGCGCTCCTAGCGCACCAATTTAAAGAAGCGCCTCAGCGCTCCAAGTCTAGCGCACAGCGCCGCAGAGCCTTAGCGCTCCAATTTAAAGAAGCGCCTTAGCGCTCCAAGTCGGGTGCTCCGCGCCCAGTGCTCCAAGCACTATTTTAAAAGAAGCGCTTCAGCACTCCAAGTCTAGCGCTCAGCGCCAAGCGCACTACGTGCTCCTCACGTGGGCGCTATTTTATAAAGAGCGCTCCGCACTCATTGGTTGGCGCTCAGCGCCAAGCACGCCACGTGCCCCTCACGTGGGCGCTACTTAATAAAGAGCGCTCCGCACTCAGTGGTTGGCGCCAAGCGCCATAATAAAGAGTGTCTAACACTCAGTAAAGGACAAAAAGAAAAAGGGGTGTCAGAATCCAAATCAATGCTCAGCATTGTTGATTAAAAAAGGGTTGAGCCCAAACAGATGTTCAACATTTAATTCAAAATGAGTGGACCAAGTCCAAACATGTGTTAAGCACTTTATTCAGAACAGAATGGACTGAGCCCAAGTTGGCCATGAATCCCTAGTTCAGACCAACCGAGCCCATGTGCTCACAATTTCCCTAATTGGTCTTAGTCCCAAATTAGATCTCTCAACCAACTTTGGTTCAAGGGTACATCTCTTCATACCTCTGATACACGTCGCTGTAATTCTTCAGCGTCTTCAGAGAGATGGAGGGTCCTAATAACCAATAACTTTTGGTGCATCTCCAAACGGTTAAACCAAAATCATACCGACTATGATGTCTCTAAACTTTACGGACTATGATGTCCTTAAACTCAATGGACCGCAACGTCCTTAAACTAAATTATATAGACTATGATGTCTTTAAACTGGACTATGAGGTCCTTAAACTCATGGACTATGATGTCCTTAAACTTCACGGACTATGACGTCCTTAAACTTATGGACCGCAATGTCCCTAAACTAACACAACAGAGCCCACATGCTCTTTTGTTGGATCTAAATGATCCTAAAACCCTGCTGAGTAGATCTTAGTCTAAAATTAGACTAACGTATCCTTAATAAACGTTTAAGTTGATCTTAATCTCAATGAGATTAACGATCCTTAAACCCAACCCAAACCCAAATCTAAGACAATACGGATTTGGACTAATCCACGCCATACGGGCGACAATATAAATTAGTCTCCGTATACAATCCACGGGCAACCAAAAATAAAAAAAACACACATGACACGAAGTGACCATCTGGAGAAGGAGAAAGTGGATACAGCGATGCGGTAGCGTAATTAACTGCAGGGGCTTGCGCCTGCACGGAAGAGCGTCCCCACAATCAAAAACCCCTCACAATGAGGGGGGATCTGACGAAGTCTGCTACATCGGCCGCATCTGTCTAAACCTATGATACACGGTGCCATAAATCAACTTAGTTTCTTCGGAGAGGTGGATGGATAAAACCAAATAGCATCTGCCCCCAAAATTTAGGCCAGATGTCCCAACGTCTCGGTCGCGTCTTTCGGCGGCAAACAGATTCTGGCACGCCCGGTGGGACCTTTTCCTTTTTCCACTCCACACTTCATATGTCGTGTTCGCGAACGAATCGCGGTTTAATGTGGTTGCCCCTAAATTCAAGGTACTAAGATTTGGTATTTGCTCCGTGCAGAAAAAGGAGATCAATGGCTTCTAACTGCTCCAGCTGCAACAATTGCAACAACTCCCACTCCATCCTCGCAGGAGGAGTGACCTACGGGCCTCAGGCGGCCTCCATTTTCGCGATGCCAGTGGATTAAGTGACGCAAGCCACCACTGGGCTATTCTTTGGGACCATGCTCTCACCAATGAGCTTTAACGCCCTACTGCTGTCGCAAGAAACTTCGAAGAAGTCGGTCTTTGATCGGCTTACGACTACCGCGGCCCCTCTCAACGGGTCGTCCAAATCCAACATCTCAGTCTTTAATAGACTGGGCCAAAACTCCAATGGGCCCGTGAAGAAGCCCATGATACCTGAGGGGGTTATCCCGAATCGGATAGCCATCCCTATTCCAGTAAATGAAGTCATCAGAGAGACTTCTCCTGCTAAGGGATCAGTCTTTGCTAGACTGTCTACTCCAACTCCCGCTTCGGGCGAGATCACCAAAGTTGCTTCCCCTGCCCAAGGGTCAGTATTCGACAGGTTGGGCGCTTCTTCTCGGCAGACGTCAGTTTTCAATAGGCTGGCGCCAACGGCAGCCCTTCACCAGAGCAGGGGCATGATGAAGTCACCCCCATAGCTGAGCCAATACCGTCTGCAAGGCATGCTCGACGTCGTTACTGGCGCCGAGTGAGGAAAGCTGGGGGCAGTTCCTCCTCCGGATTGACTCCACCAGCTCAGATGGTGGAAATTGACGCTGTTGTTCCAACTGGGAACAACTTTGAACCACTTAGGAGGGTGCGCAAAAACTCTCCGACCGCCATGCTAAAAAGATCTCCTCCGCCTCTGGAGAACGTTACAAAGGTGAAGCTAGAGCAGCCCCCTCAGCGGTTGTCCTCCAAAATCCACAGGGTCTGGCGAAGGGTCCAAGACTCTGTGATTGATCAAGACTACCCCCGCCGACAGAAAAAGATGAAAGTTCGGCAAGAGGAGGACTATCCCGCCGCCATGCCACAGAAGGTATCGTCTATATAGGTGCCTGCTGCAACAGCCCCCTCAACTTCGACCGCCCACAAAAGGAGAAGGCTGGAGAAAATCCCCGTGTCTGCGACCAATCTCAAGGGCACTGAATCTAAACGCCCCAAGTCTGGGGGCATGGTAGTGCATACTGTTTATATGGCTTCCGGAAAAGAGGAAAGTCGTGCATCTACAGGTCATCGATCGCTCACCCGATCAGTAACAAAGGCTCAGGAGCAACAACAGCAAAAGCTCCAAGAGATGCTAACGAAGATGGCCGCACTCACTGGGCCAAAAGAAAGCCCGGAAACATCGTCGGAACAGCATCATGAACAGGAAACTGATGCCGAATTCCTCTACAAAATGCTCGAGAAGAAAGACAAAGAGGCCGTGGAACAAGCGGCCAACATAAAACAAATGGCGCTTTTATTCCAAGATATGGTCGGGATGATGATACAGCCGGATCCTCCAACTGAAGACCCGCCGATTATCCTTGAAGACGACAGAGGGGAGACATCAAACCCTATTCCTGCTTGTTCAACAGCCAAAGAGGAGACAATCTCGAAATCTATGCTCGATGATTATATAGCTCAACAGATACGAGCCCATCAAGAGAATGAAGCCGCTGGCCAAATTGTTAAGACTGTACGACCCTATCCGGGTTGGTACGATCAAATAAAGTACCCACCAGGATATATGATCCCTAAATTCCATGTATATAAAGAGACGAGGAATCCACACCAGTGCGTTACTCAATTCAGAGCCTTGTGTGGTAATACTGGGGGTGACGATAAACTGCAGCTTCGCCAGTTTGTTGGCAGCTTGTCGGAGACAGCGTTTGAATGGTACTCTGAGCTCCCGAATGACTCCGTTAAGACATTTGCAGAAATGGAGTTACTGTTTACACAAAGGTTCGCAAGCACTAGCGAACGCACCCCAATCACGACATTGATCAATGCCAGGGTGAAGCCGGGAGAAACATGGTTCAGTATGCAATCCGGTGGCGGAACCTATGGTCGAAATGCGAACAACGCATCGAAGAAGCTCCTGTAGTAGGCATGTTCATGGGTACCCTTGATCTGCAGGCGACCATATCCCAGTTCATGATGTTTTTCAAGCCGAGTACCTTCGAGGCCTTGATTGACAAGCTGGCCCAAATGGATCAGATGGGTCATAAACCGTCTTTTTCGAAGATGGAGCCTCGAAACGAAAAGGGAAAAGGGAAAGCGACCTTCGTCGCCAATGCTCAGCAGCAGCCCAGTGGTCCAAAACCAGCCGATCGCCAAAACGATAAACAGCGATTCTTCAACGAAAAGCTAAAACGCCCTTATTCGTTTTCCCAGGATAAAACGAGACTATTCGAGTTGGCGGTGTGTAACAGGCTTATCAATCTGGTAGATCCAAGATGTCTACCGCGGCCAGGAGACGCCAACAGTCCCAATTACTGCCCCTACCACCGAGCAGTAGGCCATCCAATCGAATATTGCTTCGTCTTCAAAGAATGGATTGAAGACCAATACCAACAGGGAAAATCCGCACTGTCCGAGGATTGGAAGGTAAGCCCACCGCAGCCACACACTCCGAAAAAGATGGACACGCCGGGGGCATCGTTCTCTTTTGTAGAAGAAGCTCCATGGGAAGTAGTTCTTTCAGCAAAAACTAAAAGAATGCTGAAAGATCTCCAAGCATGTCCGGCGATTAGGTGGAAAAGCCCACTGGAGCCCGAGATTATTGAGGGGATGCTGAAGCCTCGCCCAACGCTGAAAGTTGGTGAAGGTGGACAAAACGTTCAGGCCAAGCCTCCAAAGTCTTTAAAGAAAAAGAGGAAGGCCAAAAATCCCATCCAACCTGAAGACAGCCGTACAGGTCTGCAGAAATACATCGATGTACTAGAAGAATATAACTAGAAGGCACAGACCCCAATCACGTTGGATGAATTCTTTAAGCATGTTCTTGAGAATGAAGCCGATTATGCTGATGAAGGAGACAATTCTTCAGAAGAGCCTGAGGATTACGTGGCAAGCTGCCACATGATCTCTCACTCATCAATAAATGGCAAAAAAGCTCCCGATGCAGAGAAACTGGGGGCAGATCCAGAACCGGAATCAAAATCCCTGGAGCCATCAGACGAATTGATTGACAGACTGCTGAGCGAAGCTCTTCAGAAAAGCAAATCTGACCGAGAGCGTGAAATGACCATATATGAAATGCCCAAGCGCCGGCGTCACGTTGAAGAAGCCCCGGTATTGAGAAGCCATAGATTACCCCAACCGGATAGAAGTACTTCTGCCTCCAGCATAAGCAGGTTTAAGACAAGGAAGCAGTTCGCTAAAGCCCTATCGATAGGAATGAAGTTGCCACCTCTCAAAGAAGACACTTCGGAAAATACGTTCCCCGACGAACTAGATGCACATCCAAACTACTGCTTATACCATCGGAGGATCACACACCCTACCGAGGAATGCATGGCCTTTAAAAATTGGTGGCAGGGATATGTTGCTCTTCGACAGCATTTCAAGCGGATGAAGCGCAAAACTCATCGAGAGCAGAGAAGCACAGCAAATGAGTGCAAAGGAACTGCCGGCGACTGTCACATGATTAATTCCGGGGAATCGCAAGTTTTCACATTCGGATGCGATTCTGATGATGAAATAGCACTCAGCCCTCTCTTCAAGGAATCTATCTCCGAAACAGAAGAGATGGAGACCTGCGAGAACATTCAGCTGCGTAATCGCATGTTACTCGAAAAGAATCTCGGACCCGCAAACAAGGGATCGAACAAAAAAGATAAGGGGAAAGAAAAAGTCCCTGAAGATATCGCCCTCAATGACCGAGTCGTTGAAGCGCTTCCAGCCAAGGACCCACCCAAGAAAAATAAGGTGGATTACAACGTTCTGGCACACCTGAGGAAGATACCCTCGCAGCTGAGCATTCTCGATGCCTTTCTGTTGTCTAAAGAGGTGCGAGATTCCCTGATCAGGGCACTACAAGAGCCCAAACAGTTTCAAGCTTTCCTTGCCGAAGAAAAGATGAATGACGAGCTGGAAGAAGTGCACACTGCTGACGTCACTTTCTGCAATGAAGATCTCCTCCTCGGGACGTGCGAGCATAACCGTCCCCTGTATGTCACCGGATACTGTCACGACATCAAGATAGGGAAGATCTTAGTTGACAACGAGTCCTCTGTCAATCTCCTAAACGTGAGGGTGCTAAAGGAAATTTGCATGTGCGACCTCGCTTGGAATAAAATCACCATCTCCGGGTTCGACTCCCAGTCATCACGGACGCTTGGGTCTGTGATACTGACGTTACGCTTTGGGTTGCTCGTCACGGACATCAAGTTTCATGTCATTGACGTCAAGACTTGCTACAACGCTTTGCTCGGCAGGCCTTGGTTACACGAATACAATATCATCCCTTCTATACAACATCAGTGTATGAAGTACTTCAAAGATGGTCTCGAGTATACCGTGACGGGTGAGCTAAACCCATTCTTCGTGAATGAAGTTCGGAAGTACGAAGATGCAAAGTATTTCTTACCGGACTTTGAAGACACGGAAATGTACTATAAGCCGGAGAATAAGCAGAAAGCTATCACCACTATTTCGGTCTTTAGGAGCGATACCGAGGAGGAGGAAGAGATAGTCTATTCAGGACCGGCCCAATGCAACAAGCCGGGACCGTCTACCCCTATATTGATCTTCGGCAGTGACTCTGAAGATGAGGTCAATGCAGTATTTTCTGTTCGGCCATCAATACAAGCCTTCACTGGCGATGAATGGAGTTTGCAAATCTCCATGGTTCTGCAAAAGTATTACAAAGAGCTCGACGCACTTGATACGTATACTGTGCAAGAACTGCAGACGTTCTATGTCCCTCCCAAGCGAAAAGATGAAAAGGCGATCCTCTTTAATCGGTCCGCGTAAACCAAAATAGAGAAAGAAATATGGCATGGTGCCGATTCTGCAATTGATAGGCTCCAGCCCATCCGTCTGCACAGATACTACACAGAAGGATTAAAAAGGCTATTGAGACGCCAAGGCGTACCCTTTAAGCGGAGTGCGCGACAGATCCAATTCTACAACAGGATCTGGAACGTCCCCGGTACTCAGCGAAAATTACCCAACGGAAAAATGGAAGTGATCGGGCTTGGATATATCCTGTCCAAGAAACGGGAGCAGTTCCATGGCTGCCATGTCATAAAGGACCTTGATGAAGAAGAGGATGCTTTTTTAAAAGACGCTGGCGCTGAGCTAGAACGCGGCCCTGCCATAAAAATGCCGAGGCCGTCGTTTGAAGAACAGATGGACAAGTTAGTATGGGAAGCGGGTCAAAAGGTCCGAGATGACCACAACCGCGAAATGGTCATTTACGAGAAAACCAAGACACAGCGCCTCCTTCAGCAGGCTACGGAGAATTACGATGCCCTTCGTCGCGAGCCCATCATACAGAAGACCAGACGCGGAGGCAAAAACAAATTAAAGAACGAAAAAAACGTTCAAAAACGGCAGAGCGGGTCCAAGAAGCCACGCGATCGAGAATTGAGCAGCCGGGATCTGTCTTTATAAAGAAGATGGGTCGAGCATATTCTTTTCCCCAAGACAAGACAAGGAAGATATTCGATCTTGTCATGAAACATCAAATGACTACGCTCCCGGTGTCCAAGCACCCCGAACAAGTAAACGAGGTCTGTCACCCGGATTATTGCTCCTATCACCGAGCGGTAGGACATCCTCTTGAAGACTACTTCACTTTCAAAAACTGGGTCGAAGACCAATATCAGCTCGGTAGGTTCGCTCTATCCAACAATTGGAGAGTAACCCCACCACAGAAGCATGTACCAAAAGCCACATATACAGCGAGAGTAGAACCGGATCAATATCGGTCTTGGAAACGATCTCGTACCTGTCACGTGGTAACGCTGTCAGAAGAAGGAGAACACTATAGTGTGGATGACCTCTCCTGGTGCTTCGAAAATAGGGATGAAGATGAGTTGATCTCGGAATTTCAACCTGCGCCAAAAGAGTTGGAGGATGGGATACACACCACTGCAGACAACCTAAGAAATATCGACTTGGGTACGGCAAACGATCCGCGAGCAACGTTCGTCAGTGAGCTACTATCTGAAGAAAAGGTGGCTACATTAAAAGATGTTCTCATTCAGTATAAAGACTGCTTCGCATGGAACTACTCCGAGATGCCGGGACTAGATCTAGAAATAGCCGTGCATAAATTGGCGATTTCTCCGGACGTCAAGCCAGTCAAACAAGCACCGAGAAGAATGCGGCTCGAACTTGAGATGAGCATCAATGCCAAAGTCAAGAAGCTAATCGATTCCGGCTTCATCCAAGAAGTTCAATACCCCGACTGGATCGCCAACATTGTCCCAGTGATGAAGAAAAATGGGACGGTGCGCATCTGTGTAGACTTTCGGGACCTCAACAAAGCATGTCCGAAGGATGATTTTCCCGTGCCGGTTACCGAGCTAATGATAGACAACACGTCCACTCACGAAGTCTTCTCCTTCATGGACGGATCATCAGGGTACAATCAAATAAAGATGCATCCCGAAGACCAGAAGCATACCGCTTTCCGGACTCCGCTGGGCATATTCTGTTACAAAGTGATGCCTTTCGGTCTGAAGAATGCCGGCGCTACCTATCAGAGGGCCATGACAAAGATTTTCGATGATCTTGTACATGAAATCGGCGAATGCTATATTGACGACCTCGTGGTAAAAGGAAAATCGCACGAGGAACAATGGGAGCATCTAAAGATAGTGTTCCAGCGTCTTCGGAAGTACAACCTGAAGATGAACCCTCTCAAATGCGCATTCGGAGTTTCCTCCGGCAGATTCCTAGGATTCATCGTCCGACATCAGGGCATCGAAATAGACCCGTCAAAGATCAAGGCGATTATGGAGATGCCTCCACCAAGAACTCTCAAGCAACTGCGGTCTCTCCAAGGAAAGCTCGCATATATCCGCCGGTTCATAGCTAACCTCTCCGGAAAATGCTGCCCCTACAGCCATCTAATGAAGAAGGGGACCCCTTTCGTATGGGATCGCAAATGCCAAAGCGCACTGGATGAAATCAAGCAATACCTGCAGAATCCGCCGGTACTAACCGCTCCGGTCAAGGGAAAACCCCTCATCCTGTACACAACTGCCCTTGAAGGTTCATTAGGCGCACTATAGGCACAGGAAAACGACCAAGGGAAGGAGATGGCCCTCTACTACTTGAGTCGAGTTCTCCTGGGGGCAGAAAACAACTACTCCCCCATCGAAAAATACTGCCTGGCGTTAATCTTCGCGATAACGAAGCTCAGACACTATGCGTTGGCGCATAAGGTCCACCTCATATCAAAAGTGGATCCTCTCAAATATTTGATTTCAAGAGCCATACTAACGGGACAACTCGCTAAATGGGCCTTCCTCTTGATGGAATTCTCGATAACATATCGACCCTTCAAGGCAGTGAAAGGCCAGGCTATCGCCGACTTCCTCGCTGAACATCCGATACCCGCTGATTCAACTCTAAATTGTGAATTGTCGGATGAGCACACGTTTGACACGATCGACAGGGAAAGAGGAGGGAGTGATACCCAATGGGAACTCTATTTCGACGAGGCATCTTCTATGAAGAAGCGAAAGCACAGCTCCCCCATAATCAAATATAGGGTAGGCCTTATCTTCGTGACTCCACAAAGAGGGATAATGCGCTTTGCCTTCTCCTTAACAGTGCCGAGGACGAATAATGAAGCCGAATATGAAGCTTTGATAGCAGGTCTTGAGATCGTTGTACGGAGACTCCCAGCTGGTCATTAGTCAAGTAAACGAAGACTATCAAACATGCAAACTAGAGTTGGTAAAATACGGCGAGAGAGTGCAACAATTGCTAACTCAAATTCCTTCCTACGTTCTGGAAAGCATACCGCGTGCGGAAAATAGCAAAGCGGATCCGTTAGCCAAACTCGCTAAAGAACCAGCTGACGAAAACCTCGATGACGTAAGGATCGTGGTACAAAGCCGTCGGGTTCTTGCACCAGCGGAAATATCTCCGGAGTCGTCTGAAGAAAAGGAAGCGACCAAGCAAATGGCCTTACAAATAAAAGACCAGGAAAAGGCTAAGGATTGGAGAGAAGTCTTTATAGACTACTTCCAATCCCGTCGAACACCTGAAGATGCATCCTCAAGATATCAGCTTATGAAACGAGCTCTGTCTTTCGCCTTCGTCAATAATACTCTATATAAGAGATCATTCGACTCTCTATGGCTGAGATGCCTGGGACCGGAAGAAGCAAGGAAAGTCGTCCAAGAAACTCATGATGGACTCTGCGGTTCTCATCAAGCCGGGCCAAAGATGAAGCTGAAGATCAAAAGGATGGGCTACTATTGGACCACGATGATCCAGGACTGCTTCGAATACGCGAAGCAGTGCTACTCGTGCCAAATTCACGGAGACTTCATCCACCAGCATCCAAATCCGCTACACCCAACGGTGGCTAGCTAGCCGTTCGAAATGTGGGGAACTGACATAATCGGGCCCATCGAATCAGCATCATCCAGAAGACATCGGTTCATATTGGCGACAACCGATTGCTTCTCTAAGTGAGCAGAAGCAGTACCGCTAAGAGAAGTGAAGAAGGAGAATATTCTCCATTTCTTCAAGACACACGTCATCTATCGGTTCGGCACTCCACGACGAATTATCTCCGATAACGGGCCGACCAACAGAACTCACATAATCAGCCGCTTCGCGCAACAGCATAATATAGATAGAGATACTCTTCGGTCTACAATTCCTGAGCTAATGGTCTAGCTGAGGCTTTCAACAAGACCTTGACGAAGATCATAAAGAAGACGGTGTCCAGAAATAAGAAGGACTGGCACGAGAGACTGCATGAGACCCTCTGGGCGTATCGGACCACATTCAAAACGGCCACCAACGCAATGCCATATGCGTTGGTATTCTGCACTGAAGCAGTACTCCCCTTGGAGATAGAGCTACCCTCCCTACAAGTGGCGGTTCATTACGAGCTAACAGACGAAGAGAATGTTCATCTTCGGCTCGAGGAGCTCGACACCCTTGATGAAACACGGCTCATGGCACAACAAAACCTGGAAGCTTACAAAGCAAGGATGACGCGCACATACAAGAGATTGACTAGGCTGAGAACATTCCGCCAAGGCGAACTCGTGCTAGTGGTCAAGAGACCTATGATCCCCAATCGTGCCAAACGGGGGAAGTTCGAGCCGAATTATGAGGGCCCGTACATCATAGACAAGGTCTACCAAGGTGGGGTTTACTTGCTCATGGATATGCATGGCGAAAGACCTTTCAGGCCAATAAACGGCTGGTTCTTGAAAAAATACAACGCCTGACGAGTCGCAGCCTAGGTCAACGATAGATGACGACGCCTATGTCGGCTCGCTATCTTCCTAAGCCCAAACTCTATAAGAAAAATATTGTCTCTAAAGAGGCAACAATGGACCGCAATGTCCTAAAATTAGCGATGGACCGTAACGTTCTTAAACTACTACGAATCGCAACATCCTTAGGCTGACGGCAAAAAAACAAAAAAAATGGTACGTCCATAAGAGAAATGGCCACGGATGAAAACCCGAAAGGGCTCCGTGAGTAAAAACAGCAGGGATACCGGCGAGTTTGTGAAAACCCGAAAGGGCGCAATCCCGTTAAAAGACGCTTGCAAGGTCATCTCGACCTTGTAAGAAGAAAATACCTGCGTGAGATCCTTACGACTCACAAGGGAGCAACACACTTAGGGATCCCCATAATTCCTAAGGAGAATTTACACTTACGAGATCCTCACGACTCGTAAGGAGAATTCCCCTATGAGACCCTCACGGCTCGTAGGATTCAAAAGCCTTAAGCTACAGGGATCTGAACCTGTTCATAAGCCGTTATACACCCCAATCATGCCCTACAATCGGTTCAATATTGACCCTTGTATACAATCCACGGGCACAAATAAGCGCCTCCTTCATCAAGTTCCGCGGACGACATGAAACGTCCTCACTTGGTGAACAACACTTGCAGGTCCTCTTGACGTGCAAGGAGAAAATGCTCTTATAAGATCCTTACGACTTATAAAAGACCATACACTTAAGAATCCTCACGATTCTTATGGAGAAATTACACTTATGAGATCCTCACGACTCGTAAGGAGAACCCTCTTATGAGACCCTCACGGCTCATGATATTCGAAAGCCTTAAGCTACAGGGATCTGAACCTGTTCTTAAGCCGTCATATCCCCCGATTGCCCTACAAGCGTTTCAATATTGACCCTTGTATACAATCCATGGGCACGAATAAACATTTCCCCAACGGAGTCCCACCAGCAACGAGGGATATCCTCACATGGTGAACAACCCTTGTAAGTCCTCCCGACTTATAAGGAGAAAACACTCTTGTAAGATCCTTATGATTTATAAGAGAACATACACTTAAGAACCCTCACGATTCTTAAGAAGAAAATGCACTTACGAGATCCTCACGACTCGTAAAGAGAAACATATTTATGAGACCCTTACGGCTTATAAAGTCAAAAGCCTTAGTCGACAGGATCTCAACCCCGTTTGCTAAGCTACCTTTGTTCGAACCGACAGAGGCAAATGATGATTCGCTCCTGGCCATATCCCAGTTGTAGCGATGCTGAGGCCTAAATCGGTATCAAATTCCATGTCTAAACTCGCGATAAAAATCAGTGAGCCAAAAATGCAGATGAAATAGCCGAAATGGTAGGGCAACTTGCAACAAAATCAGCAAGTAAAATATATGCATACAAAAATAGCCGAAATATTTGGGCAACTATCAATAAAAAGCAGCGAGCAAAAAGAAAAATAGCCGAAATGATTGGGCACCGCGAAAAATAGCTGAAATGATTGGGCAATCGCGACTTTCGCGATATAAAGATGAAATGATAGAGCATCGCGGAAAGAAATAAAAAAAATGATAAAAGAATGAAACTTTTGCCCTGCAGGTAAGTTCATAGTGACCCCTGTATACAATCCATGTGCATAAGCGAAAATGGAACTACATTTCCCCACCGGGCTGCGTCAAAGGGAAGTCAGATCTTGACGACCACTTCTACAGCCTAAAGATCAACAACGGTGTTTCTTTTCACTCCAACCGGATGCAGACGTGACGTCAACAACCGACCTCACGGTCGCAATGAAGCGGAGCTATGGCAAAGTCCCTAGTTCCAAATCTCGACGGCCACCTCTAAAGTCTAGAGACCAACAACGGCGTTCCTCCTCATGCCAGCAGGGCAAGGACGCGACACCACCAAGTGGAGCCACGACAAAGTCCCCAGTTCCAAGAATCTACGGTGCACAGACAACCTAGAGTCAACTCCTGACCTCCTTGTCATCAAGCAACGCTTCGACACGGATACATGTCAACTCCTGACCTCCATGTCGTCAAGCAACGCTTCGACACGGATACATGTCAACTCCTGACCTCCATGTCGTCAAGCAACGCTTCGACATGGATACATGTCAACCCCTGACCTCCTTGTCGTCAAGCAACGCTTCGATACGGATACATGTCAACTCCTGACCTCCATGTCGTCAAGCAACGCTTCGACACGGATACATGTCAACCCCTGACCTCCTTGTCGTCAAGCAACGCTTTGAAACGGATACATGTCAACCCCTGACCTCCTTGTCGTCAAGCAACGCTTCGACTTGGATACATGTCAACCCTGACCTCCCTGTCGTCAAGTAACGCTTCGACACGGATACATGTCAAACTTGACCTCCTTGTGGTAAAGCAACGCTTCGACTCGGATACATGTCAACCCTGACCTCCCTATCGTCAAGCAATGCTTCGACACGGATACATGTCAACCCCTGACCTCCTTGTCGTAAAGCAATGCTTCGACTCAGATACATGTCAACTCCTGACCTCCTTATCGTAAAGCAATGCTTCGACATGGATACATGTCAACCCATGACCTCCATGTCGTCAAGCAACGCTTCGACACGGATATATGTCAACTCCTGACCTCCATGTCATCAAGCAACGCTTCGACACGGATACATGTCAACCCCTGACCTCCTTGTCGTAAAGAAACGCTTCGACTCGGATACATGTCAACCCTAACCTCCTTGTCATCAAGCAACGCTATGACTCGGATACATGTCAACCCCTGACCTCCTTGTCGTCAAGCATCGCTTCGACACGGATACATGTCAACCCTGACCTCCTTGTCGTCAGGCATCGCTTCGACACGGATACATGTCAACCCTTGACCTTCATGTCGTCAAGCAACGCTTCGACACGGATACATGTCAACCCTTGACCTCCTTGTTGTCAAGCAACACTTCGACTCGGGAAAAAGTCAACTCACATCAACCACTTACGAGTCCTCTCGACTTGTAAGGGAGAAAATTCTCTTGCAAGATCCTTACGACTCTCAAGAGAAAGCACACTTAGGAATCCTCACGATTCCTAAGGAGAAAATGCACCTATGAGAACCTCTCGACTCGTAGGGAGAAAAGTATTTATGAGACCCTCATGGCTCATAAAGTTGAAAAATCTTAGGCAGCAGACCTAAACCTGCTTCCCAAGCCATCGCTACCCTGCTAAGGGGCTAAGATGGACTGTTATCTACTATCTACAGGCCACATTTGCTAAAGTAACATGCCAATGACACAGCAAAGAAAAGAAGGCGATAGTACAAGATAAAAAAATGTGTCTTTTATTCATGAATTCAAACGAATACAAGATACATCATATAAAAGAATAAAAAAAATGAATAAGGGCATATTATTCATAAATTACAAATTTGCGGTCGATACAAAGGAGGCGTCTTCAGTAAGTCAGCAAGCCGCTCGCACACTCCTCTCAACTCCTTCTCATCATCAGCCGCCACGGCCAACTCCGCTTCAATTCGAGTCCGTTGCTGAAAGCAGGATGAAAGCTTCTCATCGATTTCCTGCTGAGCAGCTTCCTGACTCTGTGTAACCTGCTCAGTGAAGTCAAGCTTTTTCCTCAGCACCAGCCCATCAGAAATACAATGTTTGAGGTTTTCAAAAATAGAGTTCAGTTGCGCAGCGTTCGCTTCGACCTAGGCACGCAGTTGGACAGACTCGGCGGAAGTCGCCTCACGTTCCTTTCGCTTGAGGGTCGCCTCTTGTTCAAAATGGCGAAGGAAAAGGGCACTTTTCTCAACCCACGCAGCCCGCTGGGAGTTCAGAGCCAGAACCTCGGGAGCAGGACGCCTAAGCTCAAGCTCATGAAGGCAGGCCTCAATCTTCCTGCAGTGATTAACCCAAGACTCAACGACGCCTTCGTTATGGAAGTTCACGAGCGTCGCCAGCATGGGATTAACCTCGGCAGCAAAATCTGCAGCGAATGCAGGGGCCTCTGCATCAAGCTCCTCAATGGATTCACTCAACATGCACAGGCTGGTCACAGCGCCTTTGGAAGATGGACGTCTAGAAAAGGGCCCTGCCGGCATTAGGATGCGAGACTCGAAGGGAGCAGGAGCCGGTGCGATTGCTGCAAAATGAATTACGGTTAAAAGCTGACCCGCGAAATAAAAAAAATGAGCGATGGAGGCTACTATATCGGCTACGACAAGTGGAAAAGTTGGAAGTACCTGTGGCGCGACTATTCTCTCGTCCCCTCCTTCAATCTGTAATGCTGCATTCAATGCAAAGAAGAATTAGCAACGACTTGGCTGCCCGTAAAAGAAAGGAAAGAGATATTGGCCAAAGACTGTACTCACCAACACAACCAGATGGAGCAATCTCCGACTGGAAGGAGAAATGCGGGCTCAGCACCTGATATAGGTGGTCAAAAAGGACTCCTGCAAAGTTGTGACAATGTACTGTTAGTACAAGGAAGATGGTATCCATAATTTAACCAGGTAAATCGCAAACCCATACCTTCCAGCATTTAAAAGGACAAGAGAGAAGGCAAAGGGACAACGACCGTCAGAACAACAACTGGTGACGTTTCTTCGGGTGGCACAACATCAGCGCTCACCACACCTACGTTCGAAACAAACAAAATGTCATCAGAAAGGACTGAAAGGGATTACGAAATAAAAAGTAAACAGCGACCCAAAACCTACTTGAGCGGTCATCGGCTAAAACCGCGACAGAAGCATCACCGGGCGTTGCGGCTTCTTCGCTCGCCTTTAGTGGAATAGTTTCGGCGTCTTTGGCTTCATCCCCTGATTCTACGGGAGCCGTGGTGACACTTGCGAAGCCCGCTGAGAGTAAGGAACCACAAGGAGAAAGAGCGGCGGTTTGGGCAGTCCTAGACTCCCGAGAGAGAGTAGCCGCTTCGGGCTCTGTGGTCGCCGTCTTCTCACCTGCCACCTCATCGCCAATACTTGGCCCTGCAAGATATGGTATATCAGAATTTGTGGATCGAGTAAAAGTGAAAAGACCGGGCATTGCATTACCTAGCGATGGATTTTCGGCTGCCTCCCGAGCCGCGCGCACGACCTGTTTATGAGCTGTAGACAGGGCAGCTGAAGCATCCTCTGGAGGAAAAGCGACAGATGAAGCGGTGCTTGAGCCTGCACCCACAGCCAAGCTGACGTCACGTTCTCTCGCCGCACGCTTTCTACGCTTCTTGTCAGCCTTGACAGTGAGAAGTGATCTCCTTAAAACCTCCGTCAAAGAGACGTCATCATCCGAATCAGGAGCTGCCTCTGGAGCCGTTACGACGTCCGTCATCGGCTGCTTTAGTGAAGCCTCCTGCGATACTGAGGGGAGAGCTGGGGCCACAATAGCCGGCTCTGGAAACGTCGCCGCATCACCGCCCGGGATCGGCGCTGCGCTTGGGATAACCTAAGTCGAGGTAGTACCTGCAATAAGATGAAAAGGAAGGGTTAAACCATGAATAAAGTAAAAGGAAATGAAGGCACAACGAGCCGAAGTATACCAAGGCCCAAGGAAGCGTGAAGCCTCTCTTCCTCTTTGAAAGTCTTGAGTGAAGCTGCATGAGCCTCTTCGGCGGAGATATCTGTTGAAGAAGAAAGCGTCAGTCAAAGAATAATAATATATATAACCACGGAAAGATACAACTGAAGTCTACCTGACTATGCAATGGTGACCAGTGCTGCTTCATCGCGAGCTAGTTGCTCGGAAACCACGATGGCAGCCTCTAGATCGGTATCATCCGGCGCAATGAATAAACCCTCATTGGTACCGTATTCGCTCAAGCCCTCGCTGTAAGGAGCATGAGGCTCCTGGACGAATGCAACGTCTGCAGAAAATATCGACTTCTTCTTCTTCTGTGAGCGGCTGCCGGTAGCCGGCAACAGGAGTTTGCGCTTGGCAGGCAATTTCGAGCGACGAGTCTCGATCTCCGTACCCACGCCAGACTCGGAAGATGCCGCAGCTACCGCTTTTACAGGCACATGGGGTAGGGGCATCTCGGGGATAACGCGTGGTACCATAACTGCAACAGCTTCTCCCAAGGGGGAACGGACGATGGTCCGTCGCTTCAAGGGAACGACTGGATTACCAGCAGGGGCAGCGCCCTTGCGATCAAGCAATAATCGCTTTTCTTCCCTGATAACAGCACCCATCGCTTGCTGGTACCATGCCACGTATACGTTCAACATCTTTGGGACGCAGCTCGGCTTGCTGATAAAGAAATTAGACCCGGTGTTGAGCCTCATGAAATGGTGTAGTGCATTGCGGATACCTTCTTCTGTGGAAATCGGCTCAGCTAGGAAGGCCTCAAATGGGACACCCTGATTATAGCTAGATTGTTGAGCAAAACGATGCGGGTTGTATTTGATGAACAACGCCGAATCGTTCTGCCTAAACACTAGAAAGCCCGGCCTGATTGAATATAAATGAAGAATTTCCCGAGCTTTCAGGATAGAGGCACCGTCTTTAATGGTGTCCCGCAGCGACTGCACCGTCTTTGCGGATTCTTTGCCGATGGTCAAGACCTTATCGACGAAGGTCATGCCGTCCCCGACCGTACGCGGGTGAAGAATCAAGCCCTGAGCCTCTCGCGGAGTCGGTTCCAAAGCGGAAGCGTCAACTAGCCGCATAAGCCGAGGAAAGTTATAACTTTCGTAGAAATGGGGCCTCTTGTGAATTTCAAAGGCACCGAGCACATGCAATTCGAGCCACGAAGTGAAATAATGCATCAGGAAGTTTACAGGCTGCACCCCTGGTTGAGTAGTGTCTGCCGCCAAGCTGAGGCCGTGATACAAATGGGCTAACCCAGCGACCCCGACGGCCACTTGCATCCCAACAATCATTCGGTGAGCTGGGTAGAAAACGGACGGCCTCATATGGCGAGGGTGCATCAGAAGCACAAACCAGCTTAGCCATATCCAGAGGAACCCCAAAAAGAACGCTTCTTCGTCAATGTCAGGAGTTGCAAGCTCTGCGAAAGAGACGACCGGGGTGTCGGGGAGAAAGAAACTCTTCTGATCCGCCTCCGCTGCAAGTTGGTTGTCCAAACCAAAGCCAAAAGGATTGTCAAGTTTGGCGAATTTCATGGCTTCCTTCGACAGGACTTCTGAGCGGAGAAAACGGGCGATAAAATCTGTGAAATTAACCCCATGGCTTCTGAATTCGAGAAATAGGCTCTCATAGATATTCAACACCTTAATCAAACTTGGGAATTGATGTTGAATGGCGTTCTCCGAGGTAAGGCCCATCATCACTGACTTGGCAGCAAAGACGTATTCATCAGGAGGAAGTAGCTCCTCATAATGCTCCCCTCTGACAGGAAAGCTGGAGATCTCCGCGAACTCTTCTAAAGAGATTGAAACTTCCCGATCTAATAGAAGGAAGGTGTGAGTTGGAACGTTCCATTGTTCCAAAAATGATTTGACCCACCATACAGGGGGTTTGGAATATTGGAAGAGAGAAACATAAATCGCGGAATACAACCCGAGCTTCAGCAGCTGCGATCTCTTGGCAGACAAAATGTACCGGGCCCACTGCAAGTACCCAGCTAGATGGCGGGGAGTCAAGCCTATCATGTATGGTTTTCCCCAAGGGCGCGACTCGCCTTGACATATACGTCGCCCCAAGGTATCCAAAGCCATTGGAGGTTGTACGAGTATTGCAGCCATAGAAGGCTAAAGGAGACCCTCCGAAGTCCAGTTGACCTCCTCCACGGTATAGTTCACTGGGGGTGGGTCGGCATAGTGGATCACCGAAATGGGCTCCGAAGGTGCTGCGCAAGAAAAGCTACGTCGACCCCTGATGATCTGATTGTACCACATCCTCTATAAATGAAGGTTTTTTTTGCTCCGGGTCATGATCTTTGATCAACGAGAAGACTTCCCTATCCACAGGCGCTTCAGGGAACCCGCTTTCCGAACGAACAAACGGGAAGGAAATGTCGAAAGACATAGTACCTGCGCGAAAAAGAACAAAAGTTAGCCGTCAATGCAACAGTTTAAGTAGGGTAAGGGGCGTCTTAAAGACGCTAGGGAGCTGAGCGCTTGGGAGCTGGGCGCTTGGGAGCTGTGCGCTAGCGCCTTACGTGCCCGGCACGTGGGCGCTAGCCCTGGGTGCGAGCGTCTCACGTGCCCGGCACGCTGGCACTTGGGCACGAGCGCCTCATGTGCCCGGCACGTGGGCGCTAGGCTCTTAGGCGCTAGCGCCTCACGTGCCTAGTGTATGGGCACTGGGCGCCCGCAGCAGAGGGGATTTGGTCCCTACACTGGGAGCTGTGCTCCTGATTTGACTTCTGGAGTTAAACTCCTAAAAGAAATTAATTTATGTAGTTAAACTCCAACAGATCTTGAACGGAGTTAAACTCCTAGAAATCTTTGGAAATGATCGAAGGGGCCCCTTTTTTTTCTCCCCTTTGGCCCTGGATCTTCCCAAGATAGGATTTTTGGAGATGGGTCTCCTTCTTCTTCCTCTCGCCTGGCCGGATCTTAGAAAAAGGGGAATGAGATTTAAAAATCTCCCCTTTTTGAAATCTGGTGGAAGATCCGGGTTCCCTTTCAATGGTTTGATGGTGAAAATCCGTTTATTTTTTGAAAAGGAAGAGTTAAACTCTTGATTTAATTAAATGAAAATGGGAGAAGGTTTTAGAACCTTGAGAAAGGGGAAGGAGTCACAGAAACCCTAAATTTTTGGGGGAATGAAAAGTTGTCATTTATTTCATTATCATGTTGCCTTATATAGGCTTATAAATTTACATATAGCCCCTTGGGCTTTACAAAATGTCATTTTTCCCATCCCATACCTCATGTGCTCATTTCTTTTGCACATGGGTCATGGGCTTTACAAAAATTTGGTTTTATGCCCATTTTTCTTACATTCATACATAGAAAAAAATTACATCAAAATTATTTATTATATGATTTCATTTTGGCATAGAGGAGGTCGGCCACGGGGCTCGACTTGGGCATGGGCCCACTTGATCTGGGCTTGGGCTCACTTACTTGGGGTTGACTTTGATTTTGACTTGGTCAACCGGGGTGCAATTTTTGACCCCAACAAAGTGCCCCCATCAATAAATGCACACAGCGTATATGAGTTGTGTGCATGAAATTGATGGATCTTGGTCCGTAGAAGTTTAACTTTGAGGTGGAGTATCATTCCGGGGGCGGAGTATCTTTCCAGGAGTATGATTCCGGAGGTCGAAGCATTATTCCGATTTGCGGAGCATAATTTCAGGGTCGGAACATCATTCCGAAGAGCATAATTTCAGGATCGGAGCATGATTCCAAGGGGTCGGAGCATGATTCCGACAAGCGGAGTATAATTCCGGGATCGGAGCATCATTCCGAGGATCAGAGCATCATTCCGAGGGGTCGAAGCATGATTCCGGGGATCGGAGCATCATTTTGGGGATCGGAGCATCATTTCGAGGATCGGAGCATGATTCTAAGGGGTCGGAGCATAATTCCGACGATTGGAGCATAATTCCGAGGATTGGAGCATGATTCCAAGGGGTCGAAGCATAATTCCGACGATTGGAGAATAATTCCGGGGATCGGAGCATCATTCCGAGGATCGGAGCATGATTCTAAGGGGTCGGAGCATAATTCCGACGATTAGAGCATAATTCCGAGGATCAGAGCATAATTCCGAAATGGGACAGGTGTATCCTGGGACGAAGCATAATTCCGGCACAGGGCAGACATTTTGACCGAAGCATAGTTTCGATGCAGAGGTTGATTCCCAGGCAAAGCATAATTCCGACAGGGAAGGTAGATACACCGAGGCGAAGCATGATTTCGACACGGGGTACACTCTGAGACGAAGCATGATTCCGACGCAGAGCTTGTTGGTTGACTTGATTCCGAGTCGAAGCATAATTCCGACAGGAAAGTCACTGGTTGATTCCGAGTCGAAGCATAATTCCGACAAGGAAGGCAAATACACCGAGGCGAAGCATGATTTCAACATGGGGTACACTCTGAGACGAAGCATGATTCTGACACAGAGCTTGTTGGTTGGCTTGATTCCGAGTCGAAGCATAATTCCGACGGGGAGGTCACTGGTTGTTTCCGAGTCGAAGAATAATTCCGACAGGAAAGGCAGATACACCGAGGCGAAGCATGATTTCGACACGGGGTACACTCTGAGACGAAGCATGATTCCGATGCAGAGCTTGTTGGTTGATTTGATTCCAAGTCGAAGCATAATTCCAACGGGGAGGTCACTAGTTGATTCCGAGTCGAAGCATAATTCCGACGGTGAGGTCGCTGCTACTTTGATGTGATTTGGGTTGGCATTAGCATCGCTACACTGGAATATGGTACCATGAGCGAATCATCATTTGCCATGAGAGGATTTGGGGATTTTGGTCTTGATTTGGCATCAGCACCGCTACACTGGAATATGGTACCAGGAGCGAATCATCATTTGCCGTGAGGGGATTTCCCTCATTCCCAGTTTAACGACTTAGGGGTCATCTGTTCCCAGTTTAACGACTTAGGGGTCATATGTTCCCAGTTTAAAGGCTTAGGGGTCTATTGGATTGGAAGTTTGGAATTTTGGGTTTGAAGTAGACATCAGCGTTGCTAACACTGAAGCACAGGTGCTAGGAGAAATTCATCATTTACCTTTGCCTGTTGGGGAGCGATGGCTTAGGAGAAGGTTTAGGCCCCTATCACCTAAAACTTTTCAATTTCATGAGCCGTAAGGGTCTCATAAAAGCATTTTCTCCCTACGAGTCGAAAGGATCTCGTAGGTGTACTTTCTCCTTAGGAGTCGTGAGGACTCCCAAGTGTGTTTTTCCCTTGTGAGACGTAAGGATCCTACAAAGGTGTTTTCTTACGAGTCGAGAGGATCTCGCAAGGTTTGTTCTCATCATGCATCGTGAGGACACATGAGTGGGTCTTTCCAAATGGAGCATAATTCCAAGGGCGGAAACTGGCCGCGTAACTGGTGATTGTGGTGGGATATGGGTATGATGAGAATTATTTGAGCCCGTAGATTGTATATGGTAGTCAATTTGGGGACCAACCGTAAGGCTGGGAAAATTTTGGGATTTTGTTGACGTCTGCATCGCTGCAATAGAATATGGTACCAGGAGTGAATCATCATTCGCTGTTGGGACATTCAGAGATTTGAAATTTTGGTTGGCGTCTGCATCACTGCACTGGAATATGGTACAAGGAGAGACTTATCATTCGCCATTTAGGAACTTGGATTTTGGTTGGTGTCTGCATCACTGCACTAGAATATGGTACCAGGAGCGACTCATCATTCGCCGTTTTTTTACCACGATTGCTCTATCATTTCAGCTTTTCTTATAGCGAAGGTCGTGATTGCCCTATCATTTCGGCTATTCATTCGCGGTTGCCCCATCATTTCGGCTGTTTATTTTCATTTTTATTTTACTCGCTGGTTTTTATTGCGAGTTTCCCCATCATTTCGGATGTTTATTTTCATTTTTATTTTACTCGCTGATTTTTATTGCAAGTTGCCCTATCATTTTGGCTTTTTTTATTTTCATTTTTTTATTTACACATTTTTACATCCCCAGTTTAACGACTTAGAGATTGACTGTTCCCAGTTTAACGACGTGGTGGTCAACTGTTCCCCAGTTTAACGACGTGGTGGTCGATTGAGAGTAGCAGATTTCCAAAGGGCTTCGGTTTCCATTTGTATGAAATTGGCGGTCGCAGCTTGTTTGTTCGCTAACACGCCAGGGGACAATGAGATTTCTCCCGCCTTGTATTGCTTTTCGACCCAATCTTTGAAAACGAAGCAGTCCTCAATGGTATGACCTACCACTCTATGATAGAGGCAATATTTGGGGTCGTTGGTCATATTCGCTTCTTGAAGTCTTTTTGATTTTGGCAATTGTAGACCGTTTCTTAGGGCATCCTTAAATATTTTACGGACTTTGTCCCTTTTGAAGGAATAGACCTTATTCAGCTTCTTTTTCAGTGGAGATTCTTCTCCCTCAACGAACACTGGCTTTCAAGGCTGGTTGGCATTAGGCCTGCTCATCCTGCGCTTATTACGGTTAGCCGAAGTGTTAAAAGATTCAGCATCGTCGGAATTTCCACTTTTGCGATTATCGTCCTTTCGGCTTCTCCAGGACCTATTGTTATTTTGGGGATCAGAGGAGGACTCCTGCTTTGAGCGTTCCAACATCTGAACTTTCCTGGTCAGCTCTTGGAATGTTTTGAGACCCGCAGTCCATAGAAACGGGGCCATCCAATTGTTAAGATTTCCAACGAGGAGGCTGACAAATTGGTCCTGCTCTATCGGCGGTTCATATTTGACGGAGAGATTGCGCCATCGGGTTATAAAATCCGTGCTGCTTTCGTTGTTCTTTGGCTTGGTCCTTACGAGGTCAGCAATGGTGATCTTATCGCTGACACTCATGAACTTTTGTCGAAACAGAGATTCCATTTGAACGAAAGTAGTAATGGAGCAATCCGGTAAGCTCACGTACCAGTCGAAAGCAACATCGGCTAAGCTATTGACGAACTGGCGGAGGATAAGCGCATCATTGCCCTCAGTATTCTCGCATGAGGATTTAAAATGGGTGATGTGCTGATTCGCATTTCCTGTCCCATCAAATCTTCCGAATTTGGGGATGATATAGCCGCCAGGAAACTTTACCAGATCATACAGAGCAGGATATGGTCTCCCACTAATGCTGATATCTTTTTGCGCTTCGGCTTCGGCTACCAATGTTTTGACTTTGTTGGCAACCAAATCCATGATTTGATCTTGAGTTAGCGGGCTGCTGTTATCGGTAGCCAAGACATTTCCCGAGATAGGATGCGATCGACTTTCATGCGGTCCGTCCACCTTTGGATTTGAAGGAATACGTTCATCTGCCAAATTTCATAATCATGGAAGGAGGCAATGGCAAGTAGGATCCGAATGGATTTAAGCATAGCCAGTGGAGAAAAGGTTTTATCATAGTCCAAGCCGGGTCTTTGACGAAAACCTTTTGCTATAAGTCTAGCCTTATGGGTTTCAACATGTCCATCTACACCAATCTTCTTTCTGAAGATCCATTTGCAGCCTACGGGTTTTATCCCTTGTGGTGCAACGTCCAAACTTTTTTGGTGTACATGGATTCTATTTCGGTCTGCATTGCTTCCAGCCATTGTACTGAGTGTCTGCTTGTAATGGTCTGCTGGAAACTAGTCGGCTTATCATCATTGATGATGCAATCCTCTCTATTCTCGTCTACGAGAAAACCGTAGTATCTCTAGGCGGATGAGACTGCCTACTATATCTACGGAGTGGTGCAGGGACGTCCGGTTCTTCTGAAACTTCTAGTTCCACCATGCTTTCAGTAATAGTTTGTGGTTCTGGAATTTCTTCCAGTTCTATTGCGCTCCCACTTATTTATTTTTCAAGAAATCGAGTCTCCAAAAAATGGGCATGCCGAGAAACAAAAACCTTTTGTTCCTCTGCGTAATAGAAAAGATACCCTCTGGAATTCTTTAGGTATCCCACAAACTTATACAGTACTGATCGTGCCTCGAGCTTGTCCGCATGCTACTTTTTGACAAAAGCTGGACATCTCCATATCTTAAGATACTTAAGATAGGGATTCTTCCCACTCCACATTTCATATGGTGTGGTAGGTACAAACTTAGTAGGAACTTTGTTCAAAACATATGTAACAGATTTTAGTGCATAACCCCAGAAGGATCGCGGTAACTTAGCATTGCTCATCATAGAACGTACCATATCCAATAAGGTGCGGTTCCACATTTCCGATATACCGTTGTGTTGAGGTGTGTATGAACGAGTAAGCTGAGAGAGAATTCAATTCACTTTTAACTAATCCAGGAACTCGGCACTTAAGTATTCACCATCTCGATCAGATCGAAGTGTCTTGATACTTTTGCCTGTTTGTTTTTCCACTTCATTCTTGTATTCTTAGAATCTCAAAGGCCTCAGATTTATGTTTCATCAAGAATAGTTGGTCATACCTTGAGAAAGAATCCGTAAAAGTAATGAAGTAGAAATAACCACTTCTTACATATGTATACATTGGACCACACACGTCGATATGTATGAGTCCCAAGAGCTCAGTGGCTCTTACTCCGTGTCCAGTGAACGGAGTCTTTGTCATCTTTCTTTTGAGACATAATTGACAAGTTGCATAAGACAGATATTCAAACAGATCCGGATATCCCTCTCTATGTAACTTCATCAACCGTGTTTCATTGATGTGATCTAGTCTACAATGCCATAAGAAAGCTTGATTTGGTTCTGGAGTATTTCTTTTGAGTGTGTTCTGTACATTGAAAACCTTGTGTTGGTTTAATACATATATACCGTTGTCTACTGTATCTGACCCAATCAAACCATGATTAAGGTGAATATTTACTACATCGCTTACAAATGTAAAATCATAACCTTCTTTAGATAGTAAAGATACAGAGATGATATTACATGTCAAACTAGGTACACAAAAACAGTTATGCAAAACCAAAATATGTCCACTTGTCAACCCTAGATGATATTCCCATACAGAAACAGCATCTACGCTCGCTCCGTTAGTAACCCTAAGGGTCATATCACCTGCCTTTATAACTCTACGGCTTCTTAGTGCCTACAATGAATTACATATATGAGATCCTGAACCGGTATCCAATACCCAGGAGTAAAGTTAATTGACAGACAGTTTTCAATCATAAATACACCTGAAACCGAAGCCACAACTTGCTTCGAATCCTGATTCCTGCCTTTCCAAACCCTGTAGTCCTTCTTCCAATGGTCTTTCTTATGACAATAGAAACATTCATCTTTCCCTACTGTCGGCCTCAAAACTTTTGCCTTATCCTTTCCATGTACCTTATTGACACCACCTTTCGGCTTGGTGGGGGCCTTCTTCTTCTTCCCCTTGGCTTTCGCCTTGGATCTAGAGGAAGAAGATTCCCCAATAAGTAGAGTGGGTGTCTCCCTGGTTTTTTTAGGGTGCCTTCTGCACTCCTCAACATGTTAAAGAGTTCTGGAAGTGTAACTTCCTTCCCTTGAATATTGAAATTCAATATAAACTGGGTATAGGTAGAGGGGAGGGACTATAGAATTAAGTACGTATATAACTCGTTCTCCAACGTGGTCCCAAGGTCCGCGAGCTTTTCAATATAGCTGATCATCTTAAAGATGTGGTCCCCTACAGATGACTCGATATCCAACCTCGTCTAAAATAATTTCTTCGAGGTCTCGTATCTTGCGATACGAGATTGCCCTCCATATAAATCTTTGGTATGGAGGAAGATAGGAGCTAAGTCCATCTTCTCGTGCCGCCTCTGTTGTTCATTATCCATTGAGGCCAGCACGAGGCACTTGGCTTTCGCACTGTCTATTTCCCATATCTTACGGCTTTCAATATCCACGACGGTGGAATCTGCACCTGGGACGGCGGGGGCTTTAGTACTAAGGAGGTAGCCCAGCTTGTCATACGTAAGGGCAATCTGGACATTTCTTAGCCAATCTTTATATTTTGACCCCGTCAATATATTTTTATCTTGTAGTAACTTATTCCCGGTCATCTTGGTCGTTGCAATTAGGAGAAAGAGAAGAAACACTCAGTATGATACTCTTGCAAGTTTAGATTGGTTATTAGTTTATCTAAACAGGATGGCTCATACTGTTTCCTCAAATCTTCCTTCAAACCATAAAAGAAGAATTAGTCGGGATTAATCGCACCCTACAATTCTTGGTTAACCTTTCGGTCAGGCTAGTGTCGGTACTTCGAGGGAGGTTTTACAACGCTTTCGCGAAGTTTCTTAATTAAATAACCTCTTTTCCCTGGAGGCGTAGCCCCGCTAACACCATTCTAGACACCTACTTGGTTTATAGCATTAATTGCAAAGTGAAAAATTCTCCCGAGGAGTAACAAAACTCGCGGTGGGATCGGGATCCAACTATCATTATGTGACAACTTTGAAGGAATCCTACCAAAATCATCGCACTCAAGATGGTATGCAAAACTAGCAAGTTTCATTTTCCTTTGAAACTCCCGTTGTGGATTTTTGCCCCAGGCTCTTATGACCTTGACGAAGGCCAAAATATCATAAGATGCAAATCAAGTTCTACCCGTCATTTTCCAGGTTAATTTGAACCCATTCGTACAAACCCTTGACGAAGGCCAAAATAACTGTACGCATGTCCCAGATTAATGTATCTATCTATGCTATAGATGAATACCCAGCAGCTACCAATCACTATGCCTTGGCGAAAGTCAAAATACATAGCTTGAATACTACTGAATACCCATCTGGAATGACGGAGGGTTATGGCTGGTTTTGGAGAAAACCGTGAACGTGATGAACTTGATATAGTCGAAGGAACCATGATAGCTTTTAAAAGGAGTGGTTTAGGCTCCGCATTTAAAAGTTATTTTTAAAGAAAACCGAGTGGTTTTGAAATTGTTCGAACGATTTAACTTTGGTCTATTTTCTTTGCATTAAACATTATTAATGTTGTCCCATCATTTAACCATATCATTGGAGAAAGAAACGAAAATAGAACGTACGCTTATACCATCCGCATTCGCCACAGGGCCCCGTCATGTACCGTTAGGTTACTTAACTAATGGCAAAGCGAGGGTGGGGCTAGCGCGGATGCAAAATATAAGCAACATTTATTATATATAATCTATATATATAGCCATTCGTCTCATGCAATAATAGCCATTCCAGATCACAGATCACAGCACAAATAATACAGATAAATATATTGGATATACTAGAATTTTCGTGTTTCATTTAAGCCTATAACAAAAAGCGCCACGGTCGTGATGAATAGCCAAACCCTCACCTTAAACCCCTACGGGTGCGGCAAACTATCCGCCAAATCCCCGAAGTGAAGCAACCTCCCTCAATGAGATGAGTAGGCCACTTGGCACTTCAAGAACTCGGTTGTTTGTGCACCTCACCTTGGGTCTATCCTAGGTGCAAGAAAAAGTAAATGAAATAATACAACGGTGGCTACAACCTCAACCCGGATGTGCCCCGTAAAAGAATATTACATCACTTTACAAATTACATGAAAGAAAGAAAAGAACACTCTTCTCACATCCTCCGGCTATTCAATCACGATGATCCAATACTTCATATCCACAAACCACAATCACAAGATACTAGATATGTGCAACCCCTACTAATCGACGTATAGCAATTAGTCGACGTTTCGAAACACATATACGAACTTAAAGCGAATAAACGATGTTAAAATTTCGATCTAGAAACACTCCATTTTGCCCAAGCACAAAGATAACACAATATGAAATCTGGACAAAATCAAACAATACCATAAATCATAAATCCAAGAGTACAGAACACCACAAAAAGCATGAGACCCAACTCCTCCACAAAACCGGCGAGAGCGGGAAAATTGGCAATTCTGGCGGTTTTGTTTTGGACTAAGTGGCTCGTTTTTCTTTAGTGTTCTATTTACATCATAAGTAGCATTCTGCACTTGTTTAAAAAAATTTTAGAAGACTTTTTAAAATTGACAGAAACTTGGATCTAAGTTTTATCGTTTCGGAGTCATTTTGGTTTCAAAACTCTAAACTTTGTCTATTCGGTTAGTTAAGTGTTTGGGTAGGCTCTGATACTGGTGTAAGTGTATGTGTGTTCCTTGCGGTGTCAACTACGGTTATGAGGAATCAAAAACTTTAAAAATCTTGAGCACATAACACTAAATCCCAAGATACAAGCCCAAACACTATACTAAACAAACCCTAACTAGAGTTTTAACTACTCAGTTGAAATTACAACCTTTGTAGACGATCCTTCGGGTCTTGAAAGTTGACTCCTCAAGCTCCTTGGGTTGATGGTACGAGCTCTCGAAACCGATTTTCTGTGTCAAAGACGATCCACCCGAGGATGTCGATTCAAGCAATAGTTTCGTCGGAAGCAACTAAAGATCGAGCCTTGCTAAGACAAGATACTTAGAGTGGTGTAGTTTGTGAAAACAAACGCTCTATTTTAATTCTCACAACTCAAGAGAGAATATTGAGGAAGAAGATGAAAATGGTGACAACTAGAGAAAAATCTCAAGTGAAGAAAAATGAACCATGCTATGAAAATATCTCACACGCTCTCTCTTATCTCTACACCCCTCAAACAAAAGAGTGGGTAGGCTTGGTGACTCACTAGGGTGAGTCACAAGCCCACACACTTCTAGGTTTAAATGGTGGAGAGAAGAGAGAGTGTGTGTAGCCACCTCACTAGGTACATATATACAAACATTTATAAATATATATGTAAGTATATAAACAAGTATACCCATACCCGTATAAATACGTATACCGTATTTCTACCAAAATATGAATATCATATTTATACCGAAAATACAAAATACGCATATTCATATTTAGAAAGAAATACATGTATTTGTATCAAAGCATAAATACCCGTATTTATATAAATACACGTATTCGTATAAATATCGTATTCTTGTTAAAATACAAATACCTAAAGAGAGCAATATAATACTTGCATCAAAACTGGCTATCTTTCAAACCTGCTAGTACTACTCAACCGTCCGATTAAAGCACGTGCATAAATGCACGTGTTCAATCGAACACCCATGGGTAAAACCATACACAAACTACACTGTTTCGTATGAACCAGGAAACCCTCTATATGGGACTCTAAAGACTCGACAATACGCTGGCAATGGATTTAACCACAAGCACGTCAGTGACACTAGCTGTACATAACGGTTATCCAGGTATATGTCGAAGAGAAGATCGACACAATAACTTGTCCGAAAACCCTTCTGAGCCTATAGGTGACATTCTCCGTACAGTCCGATCTATTCGTCTAAGAGTATCGCATATCGGGCCTAGCGGATGGTAAACGTCAGACCCCTAATAGCACAATAATTCGTGTCGGTTTGGAACCCAAATACACCATGAGAAACTACTGGTGTAGCTACCAGTAAATCTCACTTGCCCTGGCCAGGGACTTTGTATTGGACAACCGTATACAGCGCGATATCAACTCCCAATATCGAGAGAGACGAATCCCTTCTATCCCTTACTACCTCCAAGTGCTTCAGGACTGCACCCAACTACTACATGTTTGCACGACTCATTTGAGCCGTGGTAGGGTAGTGATCTAAGTACAGTGGGAACACACTCGAAACGAATAGTAATGTCAAGTCAACGAACTAACCTGTACTCATGTCACCGGGAAACTGCTAACTAACGATAGGTATAATACCAACCAGCAGTTCCCAGCAAGTCCATCCAGTGTAACTCATAACCCAATGAGCACCTGTATATTATCTTTGGTACCGTATACCAATGTCCGCGGGACAGGCCACCTCCCCTGACGGGGATAAGAAGCGTATACACTAGTCTAACGCCCAATCTTGATAATCCTACGACTAGGGACAAGTTTAAGGATGTGCTTATAGACTACCCAGCTCCCACTAGTGTGACTGCCATCACAACGCTGGTAGTCAAGCAAAGATCCTAAGAACTCTATCAACATGTATTAGTGATACGTTAAAAGAAATATATACACATGTTAAGATAAAATCAAAACAGGTAGCATACTATCATGTTGAGCAAGACTGTTATTATATCTGTGTATATCCCAAGCTTCCAAAATGTAATATACAATCCAGTACTATACAATAATGGCCTCTAGGGCATATATCACTAACATATACTAGCTCGTTGAAAATGGAATTCTTCCTCCAGTGACTTCCAACACGCGTGAAATTGTATTCTCTATCGTCCTCCCGAAAACAACATTACTAAAACCATGTAGCCTCCCACAACTTCAAACCCGTCGGCTCAGGTGGGGCACGCCTCTGCTCTTGTTTACCATTGAACCTACTACAATTATGACGATATGGATGGTATATATCTAACCCTTGTTGGTGACCTGTGTAACACTTGATCTTCCGCGCTCCTACTTTAGGATCGCATACGGTTTCCTCTAAACATATCAGGTAAGGTTTGTAACCTTTAGTGCTCCATCAAAACAACATAGCGTATGCTGGAAAATCGTTGATTGTCTACAAGAGCGTCACACGAAATGTAAATGTCTCCTTCTTGTGGGCTTCATAAACCTGTATACCTGTCTCCCATAACTCCTTCAACTCCTCAATCAACGGCCTCAAGTATATATCGATGTTATTAGAAGGAGAACTACTTCCAGGGATCAACAAGGGCATCTGTGTGTAAGAATATTTCATACTCATCATGGACGAAGATTATAAACGACAAGAGTAATTGGATGTATACAGTGATTTGCATCAAGGCTGAACAGTTCCATGCCATCTGCAGATAAACCAAGCCTCATATTACCGGCATCCGCAGCAAAATCTTCATACATGGCATCAAAGCATTTCCACTCTTCACCATCATCTGGATGTCGCAAAACTCCTTCCTTAGTGCGACCATTTTCATGCCATGTCATGCTTTCAGTAGTATTTGATGACAGAAATAATCACCGAAATCTTTGCTTGATTGAAAAATATCGCAAAACCTTTGCCAGAATCCCTCTAGGAGCATCGACTGTAGATTCATATTCATTGTTATCCCTTCGAGAGACGATCCACCTAGATAAGTTGCAAGTTTTATATTTCTCTAACTTCTTATCCTCCTCTGTCCAGTATAACATGTAATCGTTCGGACATGAGTCGATTTTCTCATAACCAAAACTTATACCCTTCAAGATCTTCTTTGTCTCTGTGAAATTTTCTGGCAATATTGATTTAGGGTAAGTCTCCCTTTGCATCTCAAGAAACTGATCAAAAGACTTGTTAGTCCAATTATTCTGGCATTTGATATGAACCATTTTGACAATCCAACCCAACATAGAGATGCTTACGCCTTCAAATATAGGTACATTCGCATCATCAATATGCTTCATATATTTCGTCGATTCTACATCAGGGACACTACGGATATCTTCTTCTCCGACATTAGGTTCAGAAACAATATCAGGATCAGAATGCATGTCCAACATATTAGTCAAACCCATCTCTTTAAAACGTGTACGAGGAGGATTATTTTTTCTATTCCAACGACTCGTAGAAATATCGACTATCGGTGCTGCTTCTTCATGGTTAGTCTATTTTGTATACCCAGGCAAAATGTTGTTCTTCGGTAGATGGCCGTTTACTATATCTCGATGGAGATCTAAGCCATTATTGCACTTTTTACATGGACAGGAAATCAATTCTTCAGGGGATCGGTCTCTCAATGCAAATTCCATAAACTCTTCGATGCCGACCTTGTATTCATCACTAAATTTCGATAGTTTCATCCAACTCCTATCCATTACTCTCCGATTTCTGACATCATGTATTACATAATTTGCATATCATTTGGACATTTATTTTATGACTTGTAGTTAAGGTTTAATGTTTCGGTTTGATCCTTCAATACATCACATCAGATGTCGGGGGTAAGGCCTTTATCCCATTAAGAATTTATAAGGCATACACCCATGCATTTGTGTTTTCATTCGTTTTGAGAAAAATTCGGCAGCACCTCCTAACTGTTCTCCGAGTACACTGCAATAGAAGGGATAATAATCATTTCAATGCTAAATATAAATACTGAAATGATCATCCCCTCTATATTTATACACGAAGAACCAGCAAAAAGGTGCCGACGAAACTAATCTCGAAACGAATGAAAGCACAAATTCAGGGTGTGTTTGCGTTATAAATTCTTAACTTATCCACACTAGACAAATCTATCGGTTATGGTACGACCAGTTTTCTCGTCACATAAACTACACGACGGTTACAAAAAACAAATGATTAAAGCTTGATGTTGACAACCATCAAGTAGTTTTATATCAGGACGAAAATTGTTATGCATATAATTGATAGACGGGTACTAAGGCGCGCAGTGATTTGTTAAAATCCTCGTTGATAACATGGATTTCATTTTGCTTTTATCTTCGAGTTATATCCTTACACTTGGATAAGGTTTTCGTTTCGCTTTTGAAGTTCTCAAGTTTTCTTTTAAAGCTTAAGGTTTTAGTTTCAAGTTATGAGTTTGGTTTCACATCAAGTTTAAGGTTTAAGATTTCCAATTCAAGCTTAGGGTTTTATGGTTTTTTTAATATTATATAAGAATCTCAATAATAATATCGAAATTTTCACATTTAAGGTTTTCTTTTAAAGCTTAGGGTTTTAGTTTCAAGTTACGAGTTTGGTTTCATATCAAGTTTAAGGTATACGATTTCCAATTCCAACGTAGGGGTTTATGGTTTCACAACAACAAATTAACTTAAGGTTTAGTGATTTCATTACCAAAATTAACTTAGGGGTTTATTCAATACCAAATTTCCACACTATTCAATACCAAAAACTCCACAATATGCAATTCTGGCATTTATATGAAATTATCATGATTAAACAACTATTTTTTTAAAATAACAAAATAAAACAAATTGGGACTCACATGATGGCGAGGTCGATGGCGATGAACGATGGCGAGGTGGACTCAGGATGGCGGTCGTCGACGGAGTGGGCTTGAGATCGATGGTCAAGACGTGCGGCGAGTTATGCTCGAGCTAGGGCAGCAGCTTCAAGCTCGGGCAACTGCAAGATGGGATAGCGCGAGGATCGACGGTGAGGTGGGATTATGTGGCGGTCGTCGATGGTGAGGTGGGCTAGAGCTAGGGCATGGCGTCAAGGAGGATGGGGAGGTGGTGGATGATGTCGAAGACAAGGGGTAGAAGGGGAGGAGGTCGTAGTAGAGGAGGAGGAGGAGATCGTCGCCGGTAATGGGAGGAGGGATGAGGGAAGGAGGAAGAGGTCAGAGCTATGGATTTTGGGGGGCTAGGGTTTTTTTTTGGACAAAAGGGGCAGATTTTGGGAGATGGTCTCAAACCCGAGCCTTTTATATTTTACTGGGTTATTCCGTCGGGTAATAGCGACGGAATAACCCAAAACAATTTCTAAACAATTTCGTGGCAGAGTTGATTTAATGGGGGTTTATTTTGTCGGATAATAGCCGACGAAATAAACCCCCCGAAGAAATTTGTTTGTTTTTCTTATAGCGATGGTCTTATTAGATAACTCTTCTAGAAAACTCCATGCATCATCTTCGCCTTTGTTCATAAAATCTTCTTGGCACATCGATTCGAGCATCACTTTGGAGTCTAACCCTTCATATACTACTTTTCAAAGTTCCCACATTGCTATCACATGATGTGGACATTTAATTAGGAGGTTTTTAAAATGTTCAAAATATCTCCAAAAAGACTCACCCCCTAATTGACGAAATGTCCTTATTTCATTTCTAAACTTAGATGTTTTAAAATAGGGGTAGAATTTCTTTAAGAAAATTTTAACGAATTCCTCCCAATTGTGGATAGGGTTGGCAGGAATACTATAAAGCCAATGTTTGGCTTTATCTGTGAGTGCAAAAGGTATTAACCTAAGTTTTACTGTATCAGTATTTAATTGCTTCCATTTTAGCATCTGGCAAAGATTCTCAAATTCCCTAATAAAGACGTATGCATCTTCAGATTCATGGCCATAGAATTTCGGAAGAGAATTCATGAAAGCAAGTTTAATATCGTAGTTGTCATGAGGTACGAACAAGATAGCATCTATTCTGTAGTAGTGTAGGTGCAGCGGGGACCATGTCACCTATTAGGTTTGTTTTATCTAAATGAAATAAACGGTTTTTTCGTCTTGACCCAAAACTTGCATACACCAGAAAAGAAAGAATATAAAAGATTTTATTCTTTTTTTAAAAACTAATAATACAAAAAATAAAATACTAAAATAAAACCAAACTAATTTAGATTACTAAAAACAGAGAATCAAACTAGACACTAGCAAGAAGGCATGACTCCCAAGGCGATCAAATTCCAGCGATTCGCTATGTGGGCCTGGATTTTCGCCAGCTTTTGGTGGCTAATGAGTCTGGGATTTTTCTGCAGGCTCTGTCTCGCTCCAAATCGTCTAGTGTAGCTGCAAATTTCCTGAAACAAAAATAAAAAAATAACAGAGTAAAATAGAGCTGAAAATAATGAAAATAAATAAGAAAAACTAATTCGAAAATTTAAGTAAAATTGAAACCGTTCTCCCCAAGTGCACCGCAAGTGCACAGTTAATCAATGTAGCACTTGTGGGTCGATCCATAGAGAGGATGAGAATTTTAGTTGAATTAAGCGAATTAAAGCAGATAACTTGATTTAAAATAATTAACCTAATATATTAAATCCAATAATTAAGAAAGTAAATTTCAAAGATTAAGGAAATAATTAAAGCAGAATAAAAACAAGTTTGGTAAGAATATGAATAAAGAAAAACCTAGGATTTTCGAATCCATTAAACCTAATCATGGTGTTATTAAATAAAAGTGACCTTCTTTCTGTTGATTTCCACCTTTACAATGAATATCAAATCAAAAGAGAAGATAATTATTATAAAGATTAATTGCTAGTGAATTAAGAATTAAATTGATCTAATTTTCTACTAGGCAAACTTAATGATTGTCAAGTAAAGATCTATCTACCTTTATCAACTGGACAATATTAACCCTAATTCACTAGATCTAATATAAACAATAAAAATATGAACTTTACTTTTCCTAAATAATTTTTATAGTTGTCAATCGATCATCAAATTAACTAGTTTATCAGCAATGTGTATGCTTTCCCTAAATAAACCTCATGGTCGTCAATCACTCATCGATCTTTCTAGTTTATCAGAATTGCAAACAAAAAACTTATTTTTATCATTAAGTATTCGTCATTAAGATCATAGAAGAAAAACTAGAACAATAGAATCAAACACCAATCATAGATTTAATTTCATCTGAACCTTAGATAGAAAATTACCTACTCATAGCATAAGAACAAAACTTGATGGAGAATATTTAATTTCATCTAAACCCTAGTATAGATAGAACATTACCTACTCATAGCATAAGAATAAAATCATATAATAAAAAGAAAGTTCATTGCATTAAAATTAAGAAAATAACTTACTAAACGTTGATCTCCTCAAACCTAGCCTCCACAAAAATAAAAGAGAAGACCCAAACCCTAAATTAAGTCTATAACAGTACATATTGGCTCTCGGTCGATCACAAAAGATATAACCATATAATATTAAATCCATGAAAAACACGTAAAATTTCATGGGAGAACTCGAACAGTAGGCGGCGATTAGCCAGCCCAAGTCGGCTTTTAGCTGGCTAATTAAACCCAAATAGCTTCAGCTTTGGTCTGGGTACTTAGTTCTTTGAGTTGACTTATTTGGCTATCTGCTTGGTTCTTTGGCTTGACTCTTGTATCAGTTTCTTCTTTAAATTGTTTACGTCCAACATACGTAAATTCATCTTTTGTGTATTTTTGCACTTGAGACCCTATAAAGTGCATTTATTCACAAAACATATCTTGAGTAGCATTAAATGGATAAATAAGGTAAATACAGATATAAAAATGTGCAATAAATTACACCTATCAATGGCCACCCAACCTCCCACCACCTTATCATTGATTCCCCAGTTACTTATGTGTAGGTTTCTACACTTGACCATAGTGTAGGCCTCATTAGATGTATCCCCTATAACATATTAAGGTTTAGGTATTATAAATGGAAACACCAACTTAAAATTTAAATGATATCAATTTTGATATAAAACTCCCATCTTCTTCCAAAATATATTTGTATCTCTTGTAATGCCCTTTTGTATAAGCCTTTTTATATAAGCCTTGAAATGTAAAAAAATGCAATGTATCAAAATTGTGCAAAAACAATGTCAATGAAACTCCTTTTGATGTTTCTTTTATATTCTCGTTTATTTGTAAGTACATATATTTACGATGTGATCTTTATTTTAAATTGATGTGATTTAGAACAACTTAACAAGATATTTCGTCTAGGTATTTCCTGAGACAATAGAGTATGGTTAACAGTAAGTGCTTACGCTTATCGAAAATATCGAACCCCAGGATCTTCTGAACAAACTTTCAAATCCCTAACTTTGTTTTGTTTAGACTCTACCTTTCTCTTAATGTTCGATTGTTAGAGATTTTAAAGAGGGTAAATAGTGTTATATCAAAATGACCAAAAATGACAAATTATTGATTTGTATATAAAATGCTATTTTAATTGCATTTTTTTTACATTTAGAATGTATTTAATAATAAAATAATTGAAACTAAGAGTTTATAATAATAAAATAAGACAACGAAACCATAGGCAGTGGCAACGAAACAATTTGGGTCCTAGGCTTTTTTTGGTTTTGAGATAAGAAGCGGTTAATATATCTCATTCATATGGTAATTTTTAATAAAATAATGGGTAAATGGGTCTTTTACTTATCAAACTTACTTAATTTAGAAGTGCTAAAAATATGAGTACCTATTTGGTACTTATTTTTCGGCACTTATAAGTCACATATAAGTTAAATTGCCAAACACCAATTTAACTTATAAGTAACTTATAAATGGGGTTTTACCACTTATAAAATAAGCCAAACATGCTCTAAGCGGCCATAATTTAAAGATTTAAAGGGGTAATAGTTACTAAATTGGAATTAGTTACTTAAATAACTTAGCGATCAGGATCGTCTATTTTCTCAGTTTAAATCTAATGGACCACAGTATGTGTCTCATCGTCTCACATAAAAATTGCGTCTCACTGGATCGGTACTGTATATATATATATATATATATATATATATATATATATATATATATATTGTCACGCCCCACTTCCTAAAAGAATGTAGTAGGCACATGACTAGGCTCGCGACATATCTATATCGAGAGAAGGTCTTCCTCGAAATAGATATGTTGAGCGTCGAGCAAGCAATATAATTACACAAGAATTTAGAAAGAGATAAAAATAAATCTGACTACAACTATTACATTTCAAGTCCATAATATTCAGAGGAATTGATAACATGTTTGAATAAAAACTGATACAACGGAAATAGAAATCACAATAGCTTTAACAGATAGGTATACTATGAAAAGAACTACAAGGCATCTAGAAGTCCTCGAATATCTCAACCTCTCCCTCAAACGTCCCACCTATCCCTGTATCACCTGACGATCATTTCCAAAAAGAAAAGAAGCAAAACGGAATGTCCGTCGGCGAACTTATGTTCGGTAAGTCCCACACTTAAAATATGGTTGTAATGAAAAACAACTTTAATGCAGTAATATAAACATGTGAATAACATGGTATGAAGTATACAAAAAAGCATGGTAATAAACATGAAATGACTAAGCATGTAATCAGGGTAATGAGCATGTTATTAATGAATAAGCACATAATAAGTTTTGATATACTAACGCGAGTTTGGTTCGTGAGAGTTCAACTCACTACAGGAGCTGTACTGTTTTGGCTCGGTACCAACACGGATTCATGAGTTAGTAATATACCGTTCCGGCTCGGTACCACAGCAACACGGATTCACGGATTCATGTGTTAGTAAGAGGACTCCCGTAGAAAATTGAAATTATCTCATTTCTCAAACTATCCCCAACCCATTTCTAATCTAATGGTCTCATATATGAATCAAACATGGGTCTATGGAAACGTGTTGTATGATTTCATGTCAAGTCACGGATTTAAGTATACACGTATTCACAAAGTTCATGTGAGTTCGCATGTCGAAAAGATATAAAGTGAAATGTCCACAAGTATAAACCAGAAGAAGTAGAATAAGAAATACTAAAAAAACTAATAGTTACTCAACTCATATGAACTTTGGATAAAAACAAGAAATATATTCGTAGGTGTTATGCGGACATGGATTCAAGTCTTGCTTAATTCTGACTATTGGTTTGGGAGATAGACGCATTTTGGTATTGCTGTGCAGAACATATCAGAATTTGTCCAGCGGCGTCACATGTTTTATGCAGTTTGCAATGTTTTCTGTCGGTTTTCAGGTCTCAAGTTGAACTAGGAAAATGTAGGTCTTTCAGTCTAGTTATCTAAACCACTTGAGTTTGTGAGATTTGGATCTCTAAAACTCTAGTTACATTTATTTAGACATAAGGGTTTTAAAACTGATTTTTTTTCTGGACAGCAGTGAGGGGGTGACTTGCGGGCCATATATCATGTTGATATATTCAGTTCTATGTCTTGAGTTATATTGATAAGTTATAGGTTTATCAATTTTGCATCCATACATCTGAGATTTGTCAAAAGCCGAGTTATGTAGATCGAGTTAAGTCTTTTTTAAAAACGGTGAGCAAATCAGGACAGAATCTGTCCAGATTCGAGACACGATTTAAAAAGGCAGAATTCTATTAATTCCGTCAATTTTCATAGATCGGAATGAATTAAGAAAATCTAGGTATTTCGATCTAGTTATCAAAAAAATTTGAGTTCACTCGGTTTGGATCTCGGAAGACTATGTTTTGAATTTTCGAAGACAGGCGTTCAAAACAGTTTTCCAAATTTCAAAACAGTGACAAAATGCGACAAAAAACCTAAACTATGTTTTGTTTCGATTCTGAAATTTGTTTAAGACGCGTACAAAAGCTATCTAATTATTAGACCTAGTTTTCTTGAAAGCTTCGAATATTAAAATTATATTTTGGTCACTTCCTGAAATTGATTTAGTATCAAAAAGTTGATTTTAAAACATAGGGGTTCCATTTTAAAAACATATAGTTCGTATTCAAAACGATTCTTATGTAACCTTATGGTATGCAATCATAAGAGTGTAGGATATCGACATGAAAGCAAATTATATCTAGATTAGAATATTATGAATTAGTTAATCTAACCATAGAGAAGGTAACATGAACAAAACATTATCAAGATATCATTTTAATATCGATTGTTAATGGCTACCCTAATGGTTTTGGCATAACATGAGATTCTTTGTTTAAAAACATCACAAGACTTACGTTTGCATGATAATGGAAAGGAGATGGGGAGAGTAGGAAGGAACCGTGGGACTTACTAGTTCTTGCAATACAGTATAACAACCGTATTGCCGATGCGATGAAAGCCTCGACTGAACGACTTTGGTCATGGGGACCTTCGACGATCCCGAGATTTCTAGAAGTCTTAAAAAGAATATGGCTAGAGTTTGAGGAGGAAGAAGAAATGAAGAAGATGACCATGTGCTATTATTACCGACAATAAAACTTTTTACATTGCTATTTTATATTTGAAGATTGAGTACATAGTGTTGGATATAGTGCCCTCAAGGCAATTATTTTAATTGTAAGTATACGATTATGATAATTGAACGAGGACCTATACATGTAGAACAGTCTTATTTGAGATGATAGTATACTATCTGATTTGTCTTTATCATTATGTGTATACGTTTTGATAAAACCCGTAGGACTAATGCTTGACTACCAGCATTATGATGGCGATCATATATATGGGAGCTGGGTGGTCTATAAGCACATCCTTAAATATCCCTAGTCGAGAGAGTATCGAGACTGGGCATCAATACTCCAGAGTTGACTAGTGTATACTTTTCGAGACCCCGACGAGAGGCGATGGCCGATCTCACAAGTCATTGGTGTTGAGTCACGTAAGATAGTATACAGGTGCTCACTGGAGGTGAGTACACCGGACAGACTCACCGAGAACTTCTAGATGGTATTATACCTATCGTCAGATGGAAGTTCTCTTGTTGCATGAGTACAGGTTAGTCCTTTAACCTGAGATTTTCATTTGTCTCGTGTGAGTTCCCATTGTACTTAGATTACTACCCTACCATGGTTCAAAGGAGTCGCGCAAACAGGTTTTAGTTGGATACGGTCCCGAGCTAAATGGAGGCAGTGAACAATCGTCAGGGGTTCGTTTCTCCCGGTATTGGGAGTTGGTGTCACACTGTGTTGGGTCGGCCATCACCAGAAATCTTTGGCCAAAGTGAATGAGATTTACTGAAGTGATATCAGTAGTTTCTCAGTGGGTGACGAGCTTCAGACCGGCATGACTTATCGGGTTAGTAAGGGTCTGACGTTATCCACCCCTAGACCCGGTATGCGATTATCTCAGACGAAGAGACCGGACTGTACGGAGATTGTCACAGACAGGCTCAGTAGGGGTACGGATGAGTTTACTCATCGTCCGTCCTTTCGCTCAATACCTGGGTAGCTGTTACATACAACTAGTGCCGCTGACGTGCTCGTGGTTAAACCCACTGCTAGCGATTGACGAGTCTTTAGAGTCCCACACAGAGGGTTTTCCTAGTTTAGGAAAAATGATATAGTGGCCGTATATTAATACGTGCAGGATTTCGATTAGATATGTGTGTTATCCACATGGACTTCAATCGAGCGGATGATAATACTAGCCGGCTTAGGATTAAGCTGATTATTAAATCAAGTTTTGATTTAATAATTTACATATATATATATATATATATATATATATATATATATATCGATATGTATATTCTAGTATTATTTTCTTTGTATTTTTCTATCTCTTGGGTATTCATATTTTGATAGGAATACGGGCATGCATTTGCGGGGACGTATTCTTGTATTTATATAAGAATACTTCTAGAAGATGGACAACTCATTTCAAGATTTTTCTTTTTAAGAAATTAAGAAATAAGATGGAAAAGAGAAATGATGGAGGGTAAGGGCAATTTAATTTATAATTCATTTGCAAATACTATTCAAGCATGGTTGTAGTTTTAAAATGGAAAAAATCTTTTTACAAAAGTTGAAGCATGCTTGAATTTGTGAAGGATATTATTTATTCCACCATTCTTATTTCTCCCTCTTCCATGGCTCCTCCTTTTTCTTCTTCCTCTACCTTCTCATATGTTGAGATTCAAGAGGATTAAGAGAAAGAAAACTCATTAGAACACTCACACATATCACTAAGTATCCTAGATTAGCATCTTAGGATCTTTAGTTACTTCATGGATGAAGTTGAAGCTTGAACTTGGTTCCTTTGGGTGGATCAACTTCGGTGAAGGAAGACCTGCTTGCAAGCGCGATCCAGAGCTCTTGAGAGCATTCTAGAGTCTAACCCAATTGGAGCAAATGAAGACGCCACAAAAGTTGTGATTTCTATCCTTTAGTGTTTGCTAGTTTAGGTGTTTGGTTTAGATTCTTGGTAACAAGTTTTTAGTGCCATCAAAATTTTCGTTTTCGTATTCCGCATTGGCCGCGGGTTAGCGAAGAGGACACTAAGAACTTTCAATGGTATCAGAGCCACCCAAACATCATAAACTAGATAGATACGACTTCTGAATCCCGCCAGTTTTTGCTCCGCAAAAATTGCGGTTAAACCAGTGAGCAATTCCATATTGCATTGATGTTTCAACTCTCTACGGGCTCTCGGTTTGGACTAAGAAGCCGAGGGGAAGTGCGCGGGGTCCCTGGAGACGTCCCGGGGGGACCTAGGGAGGGCCCACACCCCCGAGACCATCCAAATGGTGGCCTTGGGGTGGGAACCCATGGGAACCCGAAACTGCCTCTGAAGGCAGTTTCGGGTCTGCCTACCCCTTGGGCCACCTTAGGGTGGCCTACGGGGTGGGTACCCCCCTAGGTACCTCCGAGTCAAATTTAATTTTATATCGGGGCCCTCCGCGAAGTTTCGGCTCAATCCGAGCTCATTTCAGACTCCCGGAGTGGGTTTTAGCATGGAATTTCTTGTCAGTTTTTAGCAAACTTGATTTTCGGTGTTTTGGAAAATTAAAGTGTTGGCTATTTGTATATAGTGTTCGATTGTCGTAGGCTTTATGATGGTTGAGTGATCATAATGTTTGGTAAAACGTTGTCTAATTGCTATACATATTAATTAGACTGGGTTACGGAATTAATACTTGCAGGTTTGCTTGTTCTGTGTGGTTATGGTTGTGTTGGATTTGTCACGATGGATAGCCCGGAGTGTGTAGTATTAGATGTTATTCTCGGTGATGTAGTGTATATTCATATTGCATGGCGAGCATCCGACATATGGACTTCCATCAATGCGGCTTATATTATTCTTTGGTGCACGTCCAGGTTGCGGACAAAGTCACCGTTGTATATTCAGGTTTCATTACATGCTCTAGGATTACCCCGCGGAGGAGTGCTCGAGTAGCCGGGTTGTAGAGGGCAACGGGCCACCATCTCATAGCGTTGAGACAGGGGTGCCTTACTCTAGAATTGGCGGGCTATTCGCCGCACTCGTAGTGGGTATAGGATTGACCCATGAAGGGGTGCCCAAATCACCGGATTTTAGAAGTGTTGGGTGGCCCACTCATTTTGTTGATTGGGGTTGCATCGTTTCTGGAATTGGCGGGTGGCTTGCCACACTCGTAGGGGTCTAGGATCTGATACTACGGGTTATCCACACAACCGGAAAAATTGCATTTCATATTTGGCTCCATTGAAATGTATTTTTCCATGATTATCCGCATTTCCATACTGTGTTTGCTTCTTCTGTGATGCTTTTGTGATATTACTTGATATCATGCGTGAGACAAATGTTACTATATATATTATATATATCTAGTAGACGCTATATCTAGTCATGTCCCCGTCCTGCTGTAAGTTAAGTAACCTTACGGTGAAGACCCGGGACCCTGTGGCGAATACGGATGGCATATATATGCATGCCTATTTTCGTTTCTTTTTGGCATGATATGATTAATTGATGGGACTGCACTAATTCTGATTAATGTAAGGAAAACAAACCTAAATTATGTTATTGGTACCAATATTTAAGACTACTCGGTTTTCTTCAAAACCACAATCATATTCTTTTGCTATGCACAGAGGTATTCGGTTAGGAATATCCTGCACCTCATTCTTTAAGGGAAGAGCCTTGATCCCTTCATAGGGAGTTTGCTCTTAAGTAAAGGTTTATGTTACTAGTTTTAAATGCGGAGCCTAAACCACTCCTTTTCAAAACTGCTTGGGTTCCTTCAACGATATCAAGTTCATTACGTTAAAAGGTTTTCGCCGAAAACTAGCCGTAGCTCTCCGTCATTTCCTACGAGTAGTGCTTAGTATTCATACTGCGTTTGTTGACTCTGTCAAGACGTAGGTAGCTAAGTGGTGCTTGTTTGTAGCATACGATGCAATTGGTTAGGACAGTCGTGTGGCCTTATTGACTCCGTCAAGGGTTCGTACGAGTGGGTTTAATACAATTAAGATAATGACGGGTTGAACTTGACTAGGACTCTTTGATTTGTTGACTCCGTCAAGGTCACTAGGGTCTTAAGGGCAAAAACCATATCGGGAGTTTCAATCATAAAGGAAACTTACCAGGCATGTGCATACCTTCTAGAGTGTGGTGACTTAAGTGGCTTCCATCAAGTTATCACGTGATGATAGTTGGCTCCCGATTCCTACTGATGAGTAGATGTTACTCCTCGGGTGATTTTCAGATAATCCCGACTAATTCTCCTTTTAGGATTTGAAGGAGAATTCGAGGAAATGGTGAGAGCCATCATGATTAGATAAATTGATTAATTAATCTAATCTAGGTTAGAGTGCATGCTGAGTATTTCTTTTCTCTCTCTGGTTACAGCGACCATGACTTAGCTTAAACTAAAACTCATGAACCAAGTTAACCAAACCTTCTTACACGCTCTGGTTTTGGATTTTCATGATTCACGACAAACTCGCATATATCTCTGATGCTCCTACTTTCCATTTGCTTTTCTCCAAAACACTCTGTATCACTACGGAGATCCATATTGTTTGAAAATGATATCTCGTATGGTTACATACGAACTCGAAGAAACTTGTTTCGATTCGAGGATGGCCACGGGTTCTGGAGAAATTGAATAGAATTATTCGGTTGTCTTTTCTCTTTACCTTCTATCAGGTTGTGTAGGCACCTAGTATTAGGAGAGTATACCTATTACACTTATTGGATAATCTTCTTCCAAACCTTATGCTAGTGTTGAATGGTAGGGAAAGAAGAAAACCAATTAGCCTAAGTGTGGTGTACAGAAGGTAAGAAGTAAATACATATAAAGGGGTTGGAGTGTGGGCAAGGAAATTTTCAACTACTATCATGAATTTGGATAGTGGAAGAGACATTACTAGGAATACCCGGCCACCCCATCGAAACATTTTCATGTTTCAGTTTTCCTGTGTAATATTAGTTGAAAACTGCTTTCCTAATTAGATTCTGACTCTAGGGTATATATTTAGCAAACTTGATTCTCATATATGTATGGCATTACAGATGTTAAGTGGAAGTAAAATATTAGGAAATTTGGTGTTAGATCATCAATATCAGAATTCTTTATAATTAGTGATATGTGAGGAGGTCACCTGGGTTTTGCCTAATGGCCAATATTTGTTTTTGAATAACCGTTATACACCAATTTTTAAAATTGAATATATGTATCTTTATTTTATCTTTGCAATTTTTATTTGCTAATTTAGTTGTATTATTTTATCGTTGTTTTTCTTTTGTTTTCTCTTCTTCTATTTTCTTTATCCTTAACAACGATGAGGCTTGAGTAAGATCCTTGCCAAGGTGAGGTCTCAAATAGATAGTTGTAATTTCTTCTTAACCTCGTTTCTTTCTACCTTCCTTTTTGTTTTTATCTTTTTAATGGGTGAGTAATCTCTCACTTGTTAGGGCAGGAGAAGGAAAGTTTGAGAGAAGGAAATCTCTCTCACTCTTTTCTTTGCCCAACACCTTAATTCGGACTCTCTTTAATTGAACCACAATCCGCTCACTAAGGCACCCTATCCTACATGATAGCGGTGATTCCATAGTTAGACCGGTTGTGGTTGAATTAACCGGAGGTTAGGGCTAAGAGCTAAGAACGAACGGACAAGGACCAAAATGAAGAAACTAAGCATGGAAAGCCTAGCTTATACTTGTAAGTTCCTTCCCAGTCATGCTAATCCCCATTGTTGCCGATTACCGTAACACTGATATTAAGAAGGGCATTGAAAGAAGTGAGAAATTCCTAACTCGAACTAACCTAATCCTAACCCTAGCAAGTTCTTTATCATCCTTTATCTCATTAATAGATCTTAAAACAAAACTCAAAATATTTGGATTTAACTCCTTAAAACATAAAGAAAAAGATTCCATCTTCCTGTGGATCGACCCGTACTCAACCGGCTAGCTACCAAGCGAAACCGTCTTGATTGCGGTAATTAAAAAACTAAGCACGCAGAAAACTCTAACAATCAAATAGCGCCGTTGCCGGGGAGACGGTAGTTTATTTCTTTGTGTAATTTCGGGTTAATTAAAAAAATTAAGAAATATAAAAATTGAAAAATATAAAAACAAAACAAAAAAAATCATCTTGTTATTTTTGATTAGTTTTTGTGCAAATGTGCAGGATAGGAAGAAAGTCTAGTTTAGTTCTGGAGCAAACTCAGTGAACAAATCAAGATTCAGGGGCTCTAAACAGGAAGAGGAGAACCAACTCGGCACAGGATAAAATTTTGAAGCAATCAACTTTCTGAACAGCCGCGGAACCGCGGCAAAATTGCCCGTTTGACCGCGGAACCGCGGTCAACTGCTGACGTCAGCAACCAATTTTCTCTGTGAGTATTCCAATTATCTCCTTCCCTCCACTGAACTCCACTGAACCATATTTTTCTGCAGAATTCTTTGCGCAAATTCTCTTCACCTCACCAATAAACTGATTTTGTGCAGGATTCTTTGCGCCGCGGCCAAAATAAAATTTTTGCAAGTGTTTTAGATTTTTGGTTGTTACTGCTTTGCATAAATAATACGGAATTTAAGGGGCTATCACACCAATTCAAATTGGGTAGGGATTTAATCACCCTTCCTAAGACCCCAAAAAATTACTAAAAGCATACGCATCACCCTTGAGCTTAATTAAAAAATATCTAGACTCAATCAACTAAGGACTGTCGTGCTCAATAGGACAGAGGAAGGTTGTGGGCATTCAATCGTTTATCTAAACTTGACTTTGTGGTTCCTAGGCTAGACAAGTGAGAAAGGTAATTTTAAAAGACCCGTCTCACGATGATTCGTAAGCGGAACCCTCCTTTCTTCATTTGTGCTTACCTGGCCACAATTGGCAGTGAAGAGACGGTTTGAGGGTTATCTTACAACTTGTCACTTTAGAACAGTTAGGAGCAATCTAGTGGACTAGAAGACCATAGCTCTAGATATGATTGTGGATGTTTTGACTGTGATTGTTTGAAGTTGTGTCGTAAGTCCGTACACATTTTTTGCAAAACTCTTTCTAAAAAAAACAACAAAACAAAAACTTTTATAAAAACTTACCCTTTTGACGCCAGAATTCCATTTCACTCACCTTTCATCCGCATTTCTTCATTGACGTTTTCTTACCCTCACATTCTACTCTTTGACTACACTAAACTCGTTTAGCGTATGTCTGGTTGGACTCGGGACACTAGTGCCCACCTAGTCCGCGTTTCGTTAGTCGCTACCGACTACGCGATTGACTCCGACGTCGAAACTCCCTCCACACCTCTTTCACCTTTACCTTTGCCGGCCAACTCCGACGTTGACCGGAATTCTGTTCATACATCTTCACCTTCACCATCACCAAATTCTTCTTCTGAGATGTCAGGATTTCCTCCTAACATCATTTTACCTCCCTCGGGACTGATTCCACCTCATCTGGGTGCGAATAACCCACAACCACCTCCTGTTGAAGCGCCACAGCGAATCGCGCTCCAGGATCGTTTCTATCCCACCCGCTCCGCACTTCCTACCTGTCTTTCACTGCCGCCGGCCAATGGGGATAATTTCGAAATTAAGCCCCACTTTATCAACATGTTGCCCAAATTTCACGGGCTGGAATCCGAAGATGCCTACATCTTCATCAACAAGTTCCAGAACGTCTGTGCAATGATGAAGACAACCCAATTGTCCGACGATACTATACGGCTACGAGTCATTCCTTTCACTCTGTGTGACCTTGCTGAGAAGTGGCTATATAGTACCGCATCGCATTCCATAAACAGTTAGGATGAGTTTGTAAAAGCATTTCTTAAAAAGTTTTACCCAAATCACAAAACCGTGAGAATACGAAACGAAATTAACCAATTTTCCCAGCTTCCTGTCGAACCTTTTTGGAAGTGTTTTGACAGATACAAAGACCTTCTTCTTCAGTGCCCTCATCACGGTATTGAGAGATGGCAACTTTGCCAGACCTTATATGAGGGCCTGAATCCAACAACTAAGCAGTTGCTGGAAACCATTTGTCAAGGCCACTTCCTATCCAAATCTGACGAGGAAGCTTGGCAATTTTTTGACGATCTCGCGGACCAAATGCTTTAGTGGGAAAGCGCTAGACCGAACACTTCATCTACTTCTTCTACTTCTCCCAGTCTCTCTAGGGTAGGCGTTCATCAACTAGATATCTCAATTGCAATGAAGGCTGAAATGGCGACGATCACGCGAAAACTGGAAGCAATTGAGAGCAAATTTTCATCTCCTTCTCCTGCCCCTGCTCTTCCCCCTCGTACTATCTGCGCTTGTTGTTCTGGCCCATCACATTTGACCGAAGAGTGTCCTTATAACCCACCTGCTCAAAGACAGGATCAGGTCAACGCTGCATTTCAGCAAAGAGAATGAAATGATCCATACTCTTCCACTTACAATCCTGGTTGGAGGAACCACCCAAATTTTGCCTGGAATCAGAATCAACAACAATTCCAAGGCCAAAACAACTTCCAGAGGCCTCCTCCTCCTCAACAACAAGCTCAGCAACAAACTCAAGCATCAATATCAGCAGCCTTTACAACCCCAACCTTTTCAAAATCCACCGAACAATTTTGCACCCAACAATTTTGTTCCGTCAAACAATGTTAAAGTTTCCTCGCTAGAACGAAATCTGGATGCGTTTGTAAAGCAATCAACTCAATCCACCGCCAACATCCAGTCTTCCATTCAGTTTTTGGTGCAACACACTGCTGCACATGGGAAAAGCATCAAAACCATTGAAGCCCAGATTGCACAACTGAATGCGGCTTTAAGCGAGCGAGAGAAGAGGAAGCTTCCATCTCAACCACTCCTAAATCCTGGTCACCCACATAATGAACATGTTGCTCTTGAACAACAAAACCATAATGTGAGTGCCGTGACTACGTTGAGATCTGGAAAGATGCTGCACAACAACGTTGGCACAGATGATGACACCCCGGCCGCTTCTGCTTCTTCTTCTTCGTCGTCGTCTTCTAAGCCTGTTCTCCATTCTTCAAAAGGCTCTTCTTCTTCTGCTACTCCGAACGGACCCACATCTCACTCCACGAAAACACCAGCACTGGGATCCGTTCCAACTCCACAATCTCCTCCACAAACATTGGACTCAACCAATTTCAAAAATTTTCCATTTCCAAACCGGTTGAGGTCCAATAAACAAAATCCACAAATGGAGAAGATTCTGGAGTTGTTTAAACAGGTTAACATTAACATTCCCCTCTTGGATGCAATCCAACAAGTCCCTTCCTATGCAAAAATCTTGAAGGACTTGTGCACTAAGAAGAGAAAATCTCAAGTACCCAAGAAGGTTTTCTTAGCTAGTGCTGTGAGTAATGCTCTTACCCAAGCTTTACCTCAAAAACGAAAGGACCCTGGCTGTCCTACGATTTCAATAACTATTGGGGATAAGAACATCAACCGCGCACTTTTGGATCTTGGTGCCAGTGTTAACCTGCTTCCATATTCGGTATGTGAGCAATTAGGTGTAGGAGAGTTAAAACCCACACACTGTACTCTCCAAATGGCCGACCGATCTATCACCCGTCCTAGGGGTGAGCTAGTGAATGTGTTAATAAAGGTAGGGGACTTCATATTCCCCGTTGATTTCATTGTTTTAGACACACAACCTGTAGCTAACCCTCGGAATCAAATTCCGGTGATACTCGGTCGACCATTCGTTGCGACCTCGAATGCTATGATCAATTATCGAAATGGTTCGATGAACCTATCTTTTGGAAACATGACAATTGAACTCAACATTTTTAGGTTGGGGAATCAGCCCTCCGAACCTAATGCTCATATATTAGACATTTGTTCGATCCAGGAGATCGTTCCTGAGGACTGTGAGTTCGAGAAATTTCTGTTCGACCACAGCAATCTTGACGCCACTTGTGCATTCCTCCTTGAATCTGATATTGCTCCTGATAGTGATTATGAGTGTTTCACTTTCTCGAACGATCTTGACTTGTCGCCACCCGAGCTTGAATCCTTTGAATTTTCGGATGCATTAGCTGAACCATCCGACTCGGTCGCGTACACTCATTTTGAGCCTCTGTTAGAATCCTTCGAGTTCGAGACATTTTCGCTGATTTTGCCTTCAATCGTTTCACCTCCAAAGCTCGAACTCAAGCCATTGCTGTCTCATCTCAAGTATGCTTACTTAGATGAGAACGAGACCCTCCCTATCATCATCCCGGCTTCTCTAGCTCAAAAGTAAGAGAAAGCCCTTCTGACGGTCTTGCAGAGCAATCGGCAAGCTTTTGGCTGGACTATGGCGGACATCAAGGGGATTAGTCCCTTCATCGTTGAACATCACATTCATATGATGGATGATGCCAAACCAGCCAGGGATCCACAGAGGCGACTTAATCCAGTCATGAAGGAGGCTGTGAAAAAAGAGATCGTCAAATGTCTAGATAGTAGTATCATTTACTCTATCTCTGATAGCCAGTGGGTCAGTCCAATACATGTTGTCCCCAAAAAGTCGGGCATAACGGTCATCACCAATCAGGAAAACGAGTTAATCCCTACTCGCACCCTAACTGGGTGGCGAGTATGCATTGATTATAGAAAACTCAACGCCGCAACACGGAAAGACCATTTTCCGCTTCTATTTATTGACCAAATGCTCAAATGATTGGCTGGACACGAGTACTACTGCTTTCTGGATGGCTACTCCGGCTATAACCAGATTCCCATCGCCGAAAAAGATCAGGACAAAACCACGTTCACCTGTCCTTTCGGCACGTTTGCATATCGCTGCATGCCCTTTGGGTTATGCAATGCACTTGCTACCTTCCAGCGGTGTATGATGGGAATTTTCTCAGACATAGTGGAAAAATTCTTGGAGATATTCATGGATGATTTCTCCATTTTCGGCGATTCCTTTGACGGGTGTTTGCAGTATCTCGACGCTGTCCTTACCCGGTGTAAGGATAAAAATCTCACTTTGAACTGGGAGAAGTGCCACTTCATGGTACGCGAAGGTATTGTCTTAGGACATATCATCTCGCAAAATGGTATTGAGGTGGATAAAGCTAAGATTGAGGTCATTTCCAATTTTCCTCCTCCCAGATGCGTCAGAGATATCCGAGCTTTTCTTGGCCACGCCGGTTTCTATAGACGGTTTATCAAGGATTTTAGCAAGAATGTTAGACCCTTGACTCTTCTGCTGGCCAAGGACACCACATTCGATTTCAACTCGAGCTGTGTGACTGCATTCGAATCACTTAAAAGCTCACTCACTTCTGCTCCCGTACTTTCTTCTCCTGACTAGACGTATCCATTTGAGATTATGTGCGATGCATCCGACTTTGCCATCGGTGCTGTCCTAGGGCAGCACATCGACAAGATGCCGCACGTAATCTACTATACTAGCCGAACCCTGAACGATACCCAGCTGAATTACACAACAACCGAGAAGGAATTCTTGGCTGTTGTGTTTGCATTAGAAAAATTCAGGCCTTACTTGATCGGCTCTCCAGTCATTGTCTACACAGACCATTCTGCTCTACGCCATCTTTTTGCAAAGAAGGACGCAAAATCTCGGCTGATACGTTGGATCCTCTTACTCCAAGAGTTTGACCTTGTCATCAAAGACAAAAGAGGATGTGAAAATGTAGTGGCCGACCATCTCTCATGACTTCCTTCTTCGCCGACGTTTTCACTTCCAATAAACAACGTTTTTCTGGATGAACAGCTCTTCACAGTATCATGCGAACCCTGGTTCGCATATATTGTGAACTATTTAGCAACAGGATTACTACCAAACGAGTGGTCAAGTCAGGACAGACTTCGATTCTTATCCCAAGTAAAGCACTTTTACTGGGACGAACCCTATCTCTTTAAATACTGTCCCGACCAGATTATTCGTTGGTGTGTGCCTAATAATGAATTCAAGAGTGTGCTGTCATTTTGCCACGATCAAGCGTGTGGCGGGCATTTTGGCCCAAGAAAGACAGCCGAGAAAATCTTGCAGTGTGGCTTCTACTGGCCACAACTCTTCAAATATACTTATGATTACTGCAAAACTTGCTCCCGGTGCCAACTCTTGGGCCGGATATCCAAGAGAAACGAGATGCCGCTCCAATCAATCTTGGTTGTCGAGATTTTCGATGTTTGGGGGATTGATTTCATGGGGCCGTTTCCCAGCTCTTTTGGGAACCTGTATATTCTTCTAGCTGTAGATTTTGTCACTAAATGGGTCGAGGCCGTGCCCAGCCAAACTAACGACAACAAGGTTGTCGTGAGATTCCTTAAGGAAAATATCTTTTCCCGGTTTGGACACCCCCGCGCAATCATTAGTGACAATGGAACACATTTCTGTAATAGGACTTTCAAGGCCTTGATGCGGAAATACTCCATTAATCATAAGCTATCTACGCCCTATCACCCCCAAACATGTGGGCAAGCCGAAGTGTCTAATCGGCAAATGTAATACCCAGCCCCTTTTTATACCAATATCCGTATTTCTCTTTCACTTATAAAATTTATTTATTTTAATTATAATTATTTATTTATTTTAAAACCCCATTAAACACCAAACCCCAAATCTTTCTTTTTCTTTTCCCTTATTCCCCGAAGCCCAGCACTCCATTCCCAGTCCAGCCCGTTTCTTCCTCAGCCCGTTTTCCTTTTATTAAAATTAAACCCAAAACTCCTATTTTTCCTTCGGCCCACTTCCTTCAGCCCTTACCCTAAGCCCACACCTTCTGAACCCGACCCGCTTCGCCCCTTCATCTTCTCCCAACGGCTATTTCCCTTTCCCGCTCACTCGATCCACTTTCTTCGCCTTACCTCACGCCCACGCCCACGCCCACGCCCACGCTAGTGCGCCGTTACCCCACGACGCGCACCCCTCAACGTTCACCCTCGTCTCCCCTATCCCCCTCTCAACTCCTCACTTTCTCTCTAAAAACTCTCTCTCTCTAACACCAAACCCACTGCCTCATTTCCCTACACCGACGACAACAACTACACCGTCTACCACCTCCCTTATTGCCCTCGTGGCCGTCCTTAAGCACCGTCACCACCAACCCCTCCTCACTCTCCTCCATCACAACTCCACCGAGCTCCTCTTCAAAACCCATACCTAAGAACCTATCACCGGCGCCATCACCACCTCGCCGCCGTTGCACTCGTTGTCTCCATCGTTGTCGTCCAAACCCCACCGCCGTCGTCACCAGATGAAATCTCTCTGTTTCCCTCTCTCTATCTCTCTGTTTCTCTGTTTCTCTCTCTCTAATTCCCTCTCTCTCAGTCTCTTTCTCTCTCTGGTTTCCCTCTCTCTCAATCTCTGCTTCTCTCTCTCTCCCTACAAATTTCTCTTTCTCTCTCTCTGTTTCCCTCTCTCTCAATCTCTGCTGCTCTCTCTCTCTCCCTAGAAATTTCTCTCTCTCTCTCTTTGTTACTCTCTCTGTCTCTAACTCTCTCTCTATTTCTCTAAATATCTCTCTGTTCTCTAAATTTCTCTCTCTCTCGCAGATCAAAACCAGAAACAACTCGGGACGGTGATGAAAAGGGTTGCACGGAGAGTAACTAGAGTGAGTACAATTGTCTGATTCCAAAAGGCCGAACTGTGTTGCGCCCATGACGCGATCGTGTTGCTACCGTTGCCAGACCCTCGTCGACACATTTCCAGGCAAGTACTCTACTTGCTACATGCTACCTTATTCGTGTTACAAATTAAAATCGTATAGATTCCATATTTACCATACCCGATAAATTATATGAGACAACTGTTCGATGTAAGTTTCCAATGAAAATCTTCATCTAATTTAACGAAATGGGATTGCCTATGCTGGCCCGTGTGACAATGAATGCTTTATATAAATTTCACGGGAAAATATGACTGTTAATGATTAAAACGAATCCCCTTCAAATACATCCGTAAAACTGGGAATTTCCCGCACCTGAAAATCGTTAAAATCACTATAAATTATGTACATATCGAAATGATGCTTTCAAGGGTTCAAATCGAAGAAGACTCGACGTCCTGTAACCCTATGCAAATTCCTATTGGTTTCTGTACTGATATTGTGACGATATTTGGATCGTAGTGCGACTCTGGACTGCAGTCCAGAGTGACTCTGGTTAGTGTTTACTTCCCCGTAATGCATGCAACCTTGTTTCCAGAACTCGTATGTTGCGGAACTCTGTATTTTATTAAAGGTGAATCTGTTAGCTAAATAACACAAGTGGTTTCATACCGTTTTATCGTCGTTTGCTAATTAATCTGCAATTTAAAAGATAGGGACGTATAGCAGTCCCAAACAGAACCAGAATGGATACCCCACTGTTGAACAACGTATAACTCCTGACGTATAGACGTGATTGAGAATCCGTCTATTGAGTTGAAAACCTTATTGAAAACCCTAGGTTTTATTCAACTGTAGCGTCGCTGAATTCTGATCCCAACTGGGATTAAAATGCGTTACGAAACGGACTTCTGATTCTGAAACCGGATTTCCAGCAGTGAACGCTTAAAATGAAATGGCAATATCTAGTGATCCTGAAACCCGATTGACGTGAAACCAAATTCGCTGGATAGATAATCACACATACTACTTATCCCCAGTTCTTTTTTTTGGCTAAATTTTGGCATATATTATTTATGATAAATTACGCAAGTGGTAGGATACCGACATATAACATCTTAATCCTGCCCTACATACTGTTTTCTCATCACATCATATGTATATGTTATTGCATTGGTAGCCTAGTGATCATGTGCATTACCCAATGTTAGGTATTAGTGGTGATTTTGGAAAGTACGTTAGTGTTTGTGCATGAGTGGATAAGTGAAAGTGACACGTACTTGTTCACAATCAGTGAACCCTATTATTCCATTGCATTGTCGACGTCTGTGGGACGCATATAAGTGTGATTATAAGTGCTATGGGACACTTATGGAAGCACTTGTATGAGTGTCATAGGTAAGGCACCAGACACTGTCCATCTATCTCGGGTATCAGTCGGGACATGCTTGATGGAGATCCTGTCTCCAGTTCTCGCGCAGACTTGTCATGGACCGACTGGTATTTGAGGTTATGGTTGGCGTTTGATGTAGACCATGGGGTGTGGGGTAGTTTGAGTGTGAGTTCAACAGAATCTCGGGAGTCCCATGCCGGCTTATATATATGGAGATATATGGAGATTTATAGGGTACATGATTATTACCGTGAGTTATATTTTAGGCCCGTGGTCCCTTGCCCTTGGGTCCTACCCTTGGGTGGAGGACACTCGCGAGTGGTTGACTCTCACACTTAGACCGACGATAGGCTTAGTGACCTGTACAGTGAGACTTAGAGACTGATAGGGATAATGGTATTGATATACATTACTTACTGTGTTGACATACCTGGCATACTATTTTACTGCTTTACTGTTCACCTGATCTATTGGACACTTCATTGGTTACTCCTTGTTCATATCTTTACCGTTTTGATTTACTGTTATATATCTATTATCACTGTTCGAGTTGCCACTTGCATCTTTATATATATATATATATATATATATATATATATATATATATATATATATATATATATATATATTTCTATTGTGTCGTCTGACGACCTGAGTATGCATGCTCAGAGTGAGGAATGGATCTGGCATGGACCTGGACCAGACGTACATCGCGGACATCTTGATCAGCTATCCAGAGTTATACTCTTTTTACCTCCATCAGGTCAGTTCTTTGTATTTGTTTTGTTTCAGATACTGCATTTCTCATTACCTTTGCGTTGTTTATTGATTACCACGTAAAGCTAGAAGCCGAAGTGTGATTACGGCAGGATATTTCCTTGACCGTAGGAGCATGGCTGGCCTTGTCAACCCCTCGTATTCCGTATTTTGGGAAGCGGGGCGTGACATGAAATCAAACAGATTTTAGAGAAAACGGTTTTCAAGAACCGTAAGGATTGGTCTTTAAAACTCACTGATGCCCTTTGGGAATTTCGAATTGCTTATAAGACTGATCTTGGCATGTCTCCTTATCGGCTTGTTTACGGAAAGACTTGCCACCTTCCAGTGGAAATCGAGCATCGCGCATTTTGGGCGATCAAGGAGCTGAATCTATCTCTTGATAATGCGGGCAGCCATCGGAAGCTGCAGATCAACGAATTGAACGAGCTTCGGGATGAAGCTTACGAAAATGCGGTTTTCGTTAAGAACCGAACGAAAGTGTTTCACGATAAACACCTTACGCGCAAAACTTTCACACCTGGTCAACAGGTGCTTCTTTACGACACCCGGTTACATTTCCATCCCGGGAAGCTCAGATCTCGCTGGAAAGGACCATGTTTTGTGCGGACTGTATATCCGCACGGAGCGGTGGATTTGGAAAATCCAGAGGACGGTTCACTATTCAAAGTGAACGGACACAGGTTAAAGCCGTTCCTCACCGCTGACCCATCGGAGGAGCTCCTGATATTGCAGGAGACGGTTTACGTCGACTGGTCTTCCTCCGGTTACCACCAAACTTCGGTTATCCAGCCATAAACAGTGGAAACACTGTTTCAAATAAGTTTGGGGGTATGTATATACCATCTTCATACTTGTAATTATAAAAAAATAAAATAAAAATAAAAAAAATTAGGGGGTATTTTTGTAAATATTCAGTTCTATTAAATAAATAAATAAATAATAATACAAATTTTTTTTCTTTACAAAATAAATTCCTCTTTTTAAGGGGGCTTTTGTACATATAACCAAATAACCCCTATAAAAACAACCCGACCCCTCTTCTGCATTTACATAACCCTAAATTATCCCTCACACAAAACCCTAACCTCTGCAGCAGAATTTGCAGGGAGATCGCCTCAAGGAGCCGCTCTTCCGCCGCCCATCAACCCATCTGCCGTGCAACCGCCGCTCTTCTACCTCTTCTCCTTCTGAAAATTTCAGAGGAGGTGTGCCTCTCTGTTCTCTCTCTCTGTAGATTTAATTTTTCTGCATTTTCTCTCTATGATGGCACCTACACTGCAGTTTGAAAGGGATTTCTCCCAGTTGTTTGCATATAATGATTACGGTAGCTATTTCGGCGACGAGATCCAAAAGCGTGGATGGAACTTTTTGTTATTTAACCATCCGAATGCATTCGCGCTTCCGGATCTTGTTGTACGTTTCTATGAATGTATGGAGGAGGGTTGTTTGGCACAACACGGGTATATTAGATTACTATGGGGGGATCGAGAAATTTTAATCGATAGGGACTTCATTCAAGAAGTCACCTTAATACCACGACTCCCCATTCACGATCAACCCCTCCGATTTGAGGACTACCTACCCTTAATGGGAAATAACTATTCTAGGGAGCCCCGAAAGAGCATTCAGGCTCGCACGCTTTTTGCAAACGTTTTAACTGTGTGCCGTTGGGCACAAAACAATATTTTCGGAAGTTCGCACAACACAACATTTTTTACACCATCCCTACACATAGTGCACACATTGATGACTCGAAACTCTAGCTACGACATGTGCACTGTGTTGCTTCACTCGATTGGCGCCGGCAAAAGGGCGGCCAATTATCCATGCCTAATGTTGGTGACACAACTGTGTCATCATTTCCTTCCTGTTGAGGAATTTGAATTTTATATGCATCGTGGGATTCCCATTCGACCCCTTCTTGAGGGTGTCTCCACGTCCTACACACGACTACATGATTTATGGTCGTGCACCGAGCCGGCCGAAGACGTGATGACCAAGAACCCTAGCTCGAGCTCCACAGCGAGCGATGAAGAGCTTACCCCCGCTGCACAAGCGCTCTTAATTCGACGAACCCATAGGGGGGTAAAAAAAGTGATAGGGATGCTGACTAATTTTGATCAGCGTCTAACGATCCTGGAACAGGGAATGTCCACCCTCCTAGCAAGAGAGGAACGTTCACGATCACGATCGAGAGGACGGGGGACAGATAGAGGTGAGGCTGGGAATAGTGAGGCCGCGTCTAGTAGACGCCGCAAGGAGCAGTGAGGACACTGCTATCAGTAAGTTTGGGGGTGAGGGTTGATTGTAAATAGTTATCTTTGCATTGCATCTGCATGTTTTTATTTCTTTGTACATATTTGTTTTTCTTTGCATATTTAATTCCGTATCTTATTTTTCTGCATTGCATCTTTATAAAAGAGATAAAAATATAAAAAAAATATTTTATAAAAATTGAAAAATTTTAAAAATTAAAAAAAAATTGAAAATTTCAATTTTGGCCATATTTGACTCAAGTTCAACATTACGGTTGACTAGTTAGGAAAAATTAGATCCTAAACTTGGTAAATTTAAAACCTTAAAAATAAGCTTTCTTAAAGTTTAACTGTAGAAAATATACGTCCATGCAGTTTATTTAAAAATAAGCAAATTTTGAGTGCAGTTCTTGGGCTAAGTCGAAATAAAGGAAGAGTATTGAAAGCTTTATTTGAAGAATAAGTCTGAAAAACAATTCTGAACCTTAAGTACAAATTCTGAAAATATATACCCTACTTTACGCACTTACATCTTGAAACTTGGGATAGTAGAGGATACCTTGAAATGCCCTTGTCTAAAATCCTTGGTATGAAGGAAAATAAAATAAAAGTATAAGTGGTGAATAAAGAGATAAAAAAATGAATGAACATCGGTTTTTTAATTACTTAAGACAGCATAAATAAAAAAATATAGCGAGGGTGCTTTATCACCTAGTGTCTTAGACCAACTGGTTTGGGAGTCACTGCTAAGCCTTAGGTGTTGCAAGACGAGAAATTACGCCTAAATACGCAAGCACATTTTGTAATCGGTCGTTTAGTACCTCAAGAAGTATTAACGGTCGCATGAAGGATGTGTGAGCAATTTCATCTAGAATTCACCAATTAAAAAGTATTTTGGAAGATAGACAAAAGTATGATAGCTTGAATTGAATTTCCAAGTGCAGGGGTGAAAATTACACACACGTAGGGGTATGTGATTGGAGTTTGGAGGAGAGATAGGAATAAAATATAGGGCTTATATCTTCAGTAGAGATGATAGAAATTCCTGAGTTAAGATTGCGCCTTAGAAGGAAAACTCAGGAGATGCTGAAAGCTTTATAAATTGGCAAAACGTATATGATCTTAAGTTAAATGAAAAGAAAGTGTGAAAAATACGGGTTGATGATTTCTAAGTTGAAGATGATAGATTTTCTTGCTAGAATACTGAATTGAAAAATTAAAGTCAACGGCCAAATTGATCGGATTTTGTGGGTAGTATCCGCTGAAAACCCTCAAGAGACAACACTCCTCCTACTAGGGACACCTAGAGATTTAACGGCTTTTTGCACGAGCTCAGTGCAATCGCGTTCCCTGCGAAAATGAGGTTAGGACTTTTTGAATAAAATTGGCTTTGCTCGGGACGAGCAAAAGATAAGTTTTGGGGTATTTGTTCATATCAGATTTTTGCATTTTTATACCGTCCATTCTTGATCACAATGCATATAGGTAGGTACTTTTGATCCATGTTTGCTGAATAATTGCAGGTTACAGGCTCTCATCTCTTTACAGTGAAATTCATGAAAAATCGCAACAAATGCGGGACTACGACCAACAACAGATGAATACTGATCTCCGCTAACCATCCGTATGATGCCGCCTACCGGTTCAAGGGACAAAATGGCAAATCGTTGGTCACTTTAATGCACAAAGCATAAAGGCAGCACAAGATCCAAGACTTCAACGCGGAGCTCAAGGCAAAAGTCCACATCATTTTGCACTGCTAAAAATCTGGAATAAAACTGAAGAGATTCTGAGAAACCAAGTGTACAAAACAGAAGAGAATAGCAACATGAAGAAACCAAGAAAAAACGAGAAGTCAACTCCACCAAACGGTCGTGGAACCGCGGCCAAATAGGCACTTCTGCCGCGGTTCCGCGGCCGCGTCTGAACAGTGTCGGTGGCAGTTGAAGCAGCGTTGACTCGGCTCTCTTGGGGTAGTTTTGTAATGGAATATGTTCCCCTCCGAACGGCAGCCAAGACATGGGACGTCTTGCCTGAGATTCGGGGCAGATGACATTTGGTTTTATCTGTCCACCTCTCCGAAGATGCCAAGTTGATTTATGGCACCGTGTATCGGAGGTTTAGACAGATGCGGCCGATGTAGCAGACTTCGTCAGATTCCCCCTCGCTTGAGGGGTTTTTGATTGTGGGGACGCTCTTCCCTGCAGGCGCAAGCCCCTGCAGTTAATTACGCTACCGCATCGCGGTAACAACTTTCTCCTTCTCCATAATTTCACTTCGTGTCGTGGGTTTTTGTTTTGTTTGTGGCCCGTGGATTGTATACGGAGACTAATTTATGTCGTCGCCCGTAGGACGTGGATTAGTCCAAATCCGTATTTTCTTAGATTTGGGTTTGGTGTTTTAGTTTAAGGATACGTCAGCCATATTGAGGCTAAGATCAACTTAAACGCTCGTTAAGAATACGTTAGTCTAATTTGAGACTAAGATCAACTTAACGGAGAGAGCATTTAGGAGCTCTATTGTCCCAGTTTAGGGACGTAGTGGTCCATTTAATAATATATGGCCGTCGGGACCCGTCACCTCTCTAACGACGTTGAAGGATTACAACGACAGGTGTCAGAGGAGTTCGGAGATGTACCCTTGAACCGAAGTTGATTGGAGGTCTTAAAGTCTGTTTGAATGTTTAAGGATACGTTAGCCATATTTGAGCCTAAGATCAACTTAAACGGGATCATTTAAATCCGATAAAAGAGCGTTTGGGCTCTATTGTTCCAGTTTAGGGACATAGTGGTCCATGTTCCAGTTTAGGAACATGGGGGTCCATTTAACATATGGCCGTCGGGACCCATCGCCTCTCTGACGTCGTTGAAGGATTACAACGATAGGTGTCAGAGGAGTTCGGAGATGTACCCTTGAGCCAAAGTTAGTTGGGAGAGTCTATAGTCCAATTTGGCACTAAAGTCTGTTTGAATGTTTAAGAATACGTTAGCCATATTTGAGGCTAAGATCAACTTAAACGGGATCGTTTAGATCCTACAAAAGAGCATTTGGGGGCTCTATTGTTCCAGTTTAAGGACGTAGTGGTCCATGTTCCAGTTTAGGGACATGGGGGTCCATTGCATGTATGGCCGTCTGGACCCGTCACCTCTCTGACGTCGTTGAAGGATTACAACGATAGATGTCAGAGGAGTTCAGAGATGTACCCTTGAACCAGGTGTAAATTGATTTAAGAGAGCAGCCATGCTCAGTCAATTTAATTTGAGGACTTACGGCCATGATTGGGCTAAGTCCAATTGAGAATGTATAACAATTCATTTATCTTTGGCTTGTTAGGCCTCTGCTTAGGCTTTGCCCATTTTATTAATGCATTGCATTTTATTAGGTCTGCTAGGCCCTCTTTTTTTTATTGGGCTCGGCCTTCTTTAAATAATGCAGAGCATTAATGATCTGACAGTGGCCACGTGGCCTGTCAGGCGCTCTGCGCCAATTAATGAGCGCAAGGGCATGTGGAGGTGACACGTGTCACGCTCTGGTGAGCGCAAGCGCAGTGTGCTGCGCTGTTGCGCTGCTGACACGTAGCGCGCTCTGGTGAGTTGCGCCAATTTCAGAGAGCAATGCTCTATTTAAAAGCGCATGGCGCAAGTGGTCTTGGAGCTGACACGTGGCGCGCTCTGGTGAGTTGCGCCAATTTCAGAGAGCAATGCTCTATCTTAAAAGCGCATAGCGCAAGTTATTCAGGTGCAGACACGTGGCGCTCTCTGGTGGCTTGCGCCAAACCAGGAGTGCAACAGTGCAGATTTGCAAGTGCAAGGCACTATTTTAATTTCTTGATCCAAGAAAAGAATCTTTTAAGATTCCAGAACCAATGGTTCATAAAAAAGGCAATGCTTTTGTTGTTTTTTTTTTATTGAAGATCCTTGATCTTGTTCTTAGATCAATGATCTATTCAGAAGAAGTTCTTCTTTTCTTATTCAAAGGTTTTACCTTTCTTTCTTTTTGAGTTCTTCTCAAAATTCTTCAGAGTTCTCTCTCTATTTCTTGAGTTTCACTATTCTCTCTGTTGTTGTTGTTGTTCTTTTGGATTGGGGTCTAGGGGCCTTTATATAGTGCCCATTAATTTGTTAAATTTGTTAAAGAGATTATTCTCTGAGTGATTTGGGGAATTTTCCCCACCGTTGGATCTTTGATCCAAGGGCTTCTGTTTTACAGAAGACAATCTTCTTGTTTTAACAAGAACAGAAAGATCTTACTGGAATTTTAATTCTGTTTGGCGCAAACGCATATGTGCTTGACACGTGTCGCGCAGCACAGAGCGCAAGGCAACTGCGCTGCCACGTGTCGCGCAGCGCAGAGCGCAAGTTAGCTGAAGCGTTGCTTCTTTATTTTAAGATTTGATTTTTATTATCTTTTAAAACAGAGCTTTGCTCTGATTGGGGGAAACAGAAGCATTGCTTCATTTCCCGCCTTGGGATTTGAACAGAGCTTTGCTCTGAAAGGGAGATTTTCTCCTTTATTATTTATTTATTTATTTATTTATTTATTTTCTTCTATTATTATTATTTTATTCGGAACGGGTTTTGAGCCAAAATTCTGACGGGAACACTCGTGTTTAGCTCAGAATGTATACCTAGGGTTTCACTCTCCTGCCTATAAATAGCAGAGCTCAAAGCCAAATTAGGGTGTGCCTTTCTTTATTTAGATTTTAGAATTAAATTATGTTCTTCTTTATCTTTCTTTATGAAAAATTGCAGTGAGTTTATGAGCGTTGATTAATAATAAAAAAAAGAGAGAGTTCCTTTTTTATCTTGCATGTTTATCTTTGCAATTTTTATTTGCTAATTTAGTTGTATTATTTTATCGTTGTTTTTCTTTTGTTTTCTCTTCTTCTATTTTCTTTATCCTTAACAGCGATGATGCTTGAGTAAGATCCTTGCCAAGGTGAGGTCTCAAATAGCTAGTTGTAATTTCTTCTTAACCTCATTTCTTTCTACCTTTCTTTTTGTTTTTATCTTTTTAATGGGTGAGTAATCTCTCACTTGTTAGGGCAGGAGAAGGAAAGTTTGAGAGAAGGAAATCTCACTCTTTTCTTTGCCCAACACCTTAATTCGGACTCCCTTTAATTGAACCACAATCCTCTCACTAAGGCACCCTATCCTACATGATAGCGGTGATTCCATAGTTAGACCGGTTGTGGTTGAATTAACCGGAGGTTAGGGATAAGAGCCAAGAACGGACGGACAAGGACCAAAAGGAAGAAACTAAGCATGGAAAGCCTAACTTATATTTGTAAGTTCCTTCCTAGTCGTGCTAATCCCCGTTTTTGTCGATTACCGTAACACCGATATTAAGAAGGGCATTGAAAGAAGTGAGAAATTCCTAACTCGAACTAACCTAATCCTAACCCTAGAAAGTTCTTTATCATCATTTATCTCATTAGTAGATCTTAAAACAAAACTCAAAATATTTGGATTTAACTCATTAAAACATAAAGAAAAAGATTACATCTCCCTGTGGATCGACCCGTACTCAACCGGCTATCTACCAAGCGAAACCGTCTTGATTGCGGTAATTAAAAAACTAAGCACGCAGAAAAACTCTAACAATCAATAAGCATATCCTTAAATGTCCCTAGTCGAGGGAGTATCGAGATTGGGCATCGATACTCCGGAGTAGACTGGTGTATAATTATCGAGACCCCGGCGAGGGGTGGTGGCCGGTCTCACAAGCCATTGGTGTTGAGTCACCTAAGATAGTATACAGGTGCTCATTGGAGGTGAGTACACCGGACGGACACGCCGAGAACTTCTAGATGGTATCATACCTATCGTCAGATGGAAGTTCTCTTGTGGCATGAGTATATGTTAGTCTTTTGACCTGAGATTTTCATTTGTCTTGTGTGAGTTCCTATTGTACTTAGATTACTACCCTACCATGGCTCAAAGAAGTCGTGCAAACAGATTTTAGTTGGGTACAGTCCCGAGCCACATGGAGGCAGTGAACAATCGTCAGGGATTCGTCTCTCCCGGTTGTAATACCCGGTTCCATTATATACGCCAATATCCGTATCTATATATTTTGTTGCTTACAAGTTTGTTAGTTTATATATATAATTATTTTAGTTAGTTTAAAAACCCTAATCCTAATCTAATCTCTTATCTTTTATTTTTTCCCTAACCAATCCCTAACCCAAACCCTCATTCCCTTTCTCCTTCTATTACCCCTTTCCTTTTCATTTTCGAGCCCAGCAACCACTAAGCCCAACACTCATTAATTTACACAAATCAATTAACCTAGCCAGCCCAACAAATAAATAAAAAGGAATTCATTTTAATTAAACTCCGGCCCACTCCCTTTTCCTTCAAACTTATTCAAAAACCCCGGCCCAAATTTTACTCATCAGCCCGGCTCCCTTTCTCCTAGTTTACCTTATTTGTTTTGTTTTTTTTCGGCCCAAAGGACCCCAGCCCAAGCCTGCTCCCACCAACCCGACATGACCCACTTCAAACCCCTCATCTTCCTCCCGTTACAAACCTCTCCCGCTCTTTCCTGCACCCACGTCGCCGCTCATCTCGCGGCCGTTTCTCACTCGTGCCCACGACGCGCGCGTTTCCACTACGACCCGCTCCCCCAACGGTTCGCTCCTCCTTCTCCCTCACACCCTCGAACTCACTCCTCTCTCCCTCTCAAACTCTCACTCACTCGAGTCCCTGCACTCCACTCCCCTCGATGACGACGACGACTACACCCCACCGAGCTTAATCCCCTCGCCCAACCTCGTCACCACCACCTCCTCGCCATCATCATCACCTTCACCACCTCCTCTCTTCCCTATCCCCGACGTCCCTACAGTAGCCCTGAAGACCCATGGCAGACCCTGACACAAGAACCTTCGCCTTCATCGCCGTTAAGCCTCGCCTGAGAACTCATCGCCTCGCCGTCGTCACCAGGTAAAGCTTCTCAATCTCTCTGCCTCTCTCTCTCTTTCTCACTCTCTCTCTGGTTCGCTCTCTCCCTCTCTCTATCTCTCTGTTTCTCTCTTTCTCTCTCTCTAATTCCCTCTCTCTCTCAGTCTCTTTCTCTCTCTCTATTTCCCTCTCTCTCAATCTCTGCTTCTCTCCCTCTGTTTCTCTCTTTCTCTCTCTAATTCCTCTCTCTCAGTCTCTTTCTCTCTCTCTGTTTCCCTCTCTCTCAATCTCTGCTTCTCTCTCTCTCCCTACAAATTTCTCTCTCTCTCTCTTTCTAACTCTCTCTATTTCTCTAAATATCTCTCTGTTCTCTAAATTTCTTTCTCCCTCGCAGATCAAAACCAGAAACAACTCGGGGCGGTGATGAAAAGAGTTGCACGGAGAGTAACTAGAGTGAGTACAATTGTCTGATTCCAAAAGGCCGAACTGTGCTGCGCCCGTGACGCGATCGTGCTGCTGCCGCTGCCGGACCCTCGTCGACATATTTCCAGGCAAGTATTTTTACTTGCTACATGCTAATCTATTCATGTTACCAACTCAAATTGTATAAATCGCAAACTTACAATTCATGATAACTTATATGATACACCTGTTCGATGTGTGATCTCAATGAAAATATTCATCTAATTTGACGGAATTAGATTGTATATGCTGGCCCATGTAGTGATGAATACTGTGTTTAAATTTCACTGGAAAATACGACTGTTAATGGCTAAAACGAATACCCCTAAATATACCCGTAAAACTAGAAATTTCACGTATCTGAAAATTGTTAAAATCACCATAAATTATGTACACACTGAAATGATGCGTTCGAGGGCTTAAATCGAATCCGACTCGACGAACTATAACCCTATGCAAATTTCTATTGGTTTCTACACTGATGTTGTGACGATAATTGGGTCGGAGTGCGACTCTGGACTATAGTCCAGAGCGACTCTGGTTACTGTGTGCTGTCCCGTAATGTGTACCACCTCGTTTCCTGAACTCGTATGTTGCGTAATTCTACAGTTTATTAAGGGTGGATCTGTTAGCTAGATAACTCAAGTGATTTCACCCTGTTTCATCATCGTTTACTATTTAAAATGCAATTTAAAGGATCAGTATGTCTAGCAGTCCCAAACAGAACCAGAACGGACACCCCACTGTTGAATAGTGTATAACTCCTGATATACAGACACGATTGAGAATCCGTCTATTGCGTTGAAAACCTTATTGAAAACCCTATATTTCATTCAACTTTAGCATCACTAAAATCTGATCCCAACTGGGATTAAAATGCGTTGCGAAACGGACTTCTGATTCAGAAACCGGATTTCCAGCAGTAAACGCTTAAAATGAAATGGCCATATCTATTGATCCTGAAACCCGATTGACGTGAAACAAAATTCGTTGGATAGATAATCATACATACTACTTATCCCCTGTTCATTGTTTTGCTAAATTTTGGCATATATTATTTATGATAAATTATACAAGTGGTAGGATACCGACATATGATATCTTAATCCTGCCTTACATACATTTTTCTCATCACATCATATGTATATGTTGTTGCATTGGTAGCCTAGTGATCATGTGCACTACCCAGTGTTAGATATTAGTGGTGATTGTGGCAAGTACGTTAGTGTTCGTGCATGAGTGGATAAGTGAAAGTGACACGTACTTGTACACAATCAGTGAACCCTATTATTCTATTGCATTATCGACGTCTGTGGGACGCGTGTAAGTGTGACTATAAGTGGTATGGGACACTTATGGAAGCTCTTGCATGGGTGTCACAGATAAGGCACCAGACACTGCCCATTTATCTTGGGTATTAGTCGGGACGTGCTTGATGGAGATTCTGTCTCCAGTTCTCGCGCAGACTTGTCATGGACCGACCGGTATTTGAGGTTATGGTTGGCATTTGATGTAGACCATGGGGTGTGGGGTAGTTTGAGTGTGAGTTCAATAGAATCTCGGGAGTCCCATGCCGGCTTATATATATGGAGATATATGAAGATTTACAGGGTACATGATTATTACCGTGAGTTATATTTTAGGCCCGTGGTCCCTTGCCCTTGGGTCCTACCCTTGGGTGGAGGACACTCGTGAGTGGTTGACTCTCACACTTGGACTGACGATAGGCTTAGTGACCTGTACAGTGAGACTTAGAGACTGATAGGGATAGTGACATTGACATGCATTACTTACTGTATTGACACACCTGACATACTATTTTACCGCTTTATTGCTCACCTGATCTATATAACACTTCATTGGTTACTCCATGTTCATGTCTTTACCGTCTTGATTTACTGTTATATAACTATTATCACTGTTCGAGTTGCCACTTGCAACTATGTATATATATTGCTATTGTGTCGCTCTGACGATCTGAGTATGCATGCTCAGAGTGAGGAGTGGATCTAGCCTGGACCAGGACCAGACGTACATCGCAGACATCTTGATCAGCTATCCAGAGCTATACTCTTTTTACCTCCATCAGGTCAGTTCTTTGTATTTGTTTTGTTTCAGATACTGTATTTCTCATTACCTGTGCGTTATTTACTGATTACCATATAAAGCTAGAAGCCGAAGTGTGACTACGGCAGGATATTTCCTTGACCGTAGGAGCATGGCTGGCCTTGTCAACCCCTCATATTCTGTATTTTGGGAAGCGGGGCGTGACATGGTTTTGTTGGTATCAAAGCCAGGTTTTGCTTCGATTGGGATTGCAGTTTTCCGTGTAGAACTTGACAATCTATAACATCCCTCGGTCTAGATTGTAAACTTGTTATTCTTAAATCCTTATTCACATTGTGTATTCTGCTATCCATCCGCTAGGGTTTCGGGTGACTTGGCAGAGTGACGTGGTTGTAATTGTGAACTACCTCATAGTTACAATACTGTACTCGGTTTAAGTGACTTAGAGCCCTACAGTTGATTTCCACTTGTAATGAATTTCATCACACCCGATGTTCCCGATTTCTTGCCCAATCCATATTATATTTTAATTCTTATAGCTTGTGCCTTATATCGTCCTCAAAATTGTTGTTTTAGGACCATGTCTTCCAACGACTCTTCCTCTATCTCCACTCCCCAGAATCAGACCGTAGAGATCCTGACTGCACTGCAAAGTCTGAAGGAAGCCCAGGAGCGAACAAACGACCTATTAGCTGAAGGATTGAGAAGGCAGGTGAATCAGGCACCAGCGGAAGTCTCCAATCGTAAAGGGATCCCTGTTAGACGAGGAAAAGAAAGGAAGATGAAGCGCCCGCTTGTTTCCCCGCGACAGAAGCAGCAGAAGACCCAATGTTGTGGGTACTGCAAGAGGCCAGGACATCTTCAGAGGGATTGTCGCCGCGCCCAGGGGAAATGCCTGATTTGCGGATCCAGCGAACATCTTATCAACGGTTGCCCTAAAAGGAAGGAGCTACAAGGAAGAGACTCGTCCACACTCTCCACTTCTGCCAAGTGATGATTATTGCGTGGTTCGAACTTCGAGGATAGGGCGGACCCAGCGCAGGACTCAACTCGCGTGACGAGAGTGCAGCGGTCTAGTAATCGAAGAAGAGTTATCACGTTTTCTGCTTTTAATAAAATGTTGTCACTTGTAAATATTTCTCTTTTCATTTGAGATCCTGTATCCGTTAAACTTTTGGCTGAATGTAATAAAATCCTGAGTTGTGATGCCATGGCCCACCGTGGAGCAGCGCCGCATCTAGATGAGGATGCACAGTCATGCGTTTCCTTAGACCGCATACTGGTGAATTCTGACGATGAGATCAACGGCCCCCAGGTCATTTTCGAAAACAGCGATTCCGAGGACGAAGGAGCCGCCGCCCCAGAGGTTGACATGATCGGCGATTCCGACGAGGAGGAAGGAGACCCTGAAGAGAACCCGATAGAGGAAGATCCCGAGGAAGGCCCGATAGAAGAAAATCCAGTGGAGAAAAATCCCATGGAAGAGGATCCAGAAGAAGAGAATCACATGGAAGCAGACTTCGATGAAGAAGCTGCAGCCGAGGAAGAAGGACCAGAAGAACAAGACCCTGCGGTGGAAGAACTCCCAATGGCGGTCCCTGCGAGGCGCTATGGAAATGGACGTCCCTACCTGAGCGCGCGAGCCTACCGTAATCTGCTGAACCTCCACAACCGCGACTGACGGAATTTTAGCTGTTGTCTTCTCTGGCTAAATAAACCTATGTATAGTTTAGGGCCATCTGTTACTTTTCGAGAGTGCTTTGTTTCAAATTTTCTAGAATGAAATAAACTTTCTGAGTTCGCAAACCTTTTGATTGCTGGTTCACTTGATGCTTTGACTTTTCCCCTACCGTTATTTCCTCCTGAGACCCCTGAATGTCCACCCCTGTACCTTGTGCTGTTTCGACCCTCACTTAGATTAATAAGTACCGCACCCTGATCTTTTGAATGAGCCGCACTCCATTGTAATCCCTACCCTAACTAGCCCTATACATTTTTGTGCTTTTCCCTGTTACCCTAATTATATTTAGGGACATCATTATTCGAAAATTTAGTTTTCATTATTTTGTATTTATCGAAGAGTGCATGTTATTGACTACTTCCATTTTATGCATTTTTGTACACTACTATTCTTCCCATTTCTCGGTAGCGCAACCATATATTGCACATAATATTTTGGTGCTATGCTTCTTATTTTCACCATATGGTTTTTCTAAGTTATGTTAAAATGGTTTGATTGATACGTTATTCAAAAAAAATGTTTTAAACCACCGACAAGTCCTTCACTGCTTCATTATGATTATGCCTTATACTTATTATTTCTGTTGTGCTACTTTTGATATACTTATATGTGCACATGTTTGGGTTTCGATTTTATCGAGCACGCCTCGAATATTATTGTTCGTTATTGTTATTTATATTCTCGTATACATGTAGTTTGCCCTTATACTTATTTAGACCTATCCTTTTGTATGTTGTTCTTACATATATAGACCTTCAAAATTTTATCAACCTGTTTTAAGTAAATCACTAGGTGCTAGCGTTCGATATAGTATCTTTTCGCTTATGATTTTTTAGATTATCATTTATTTTAAATTTCGAGAACGAAATTTTTATAAGGGGTGGTATGATGTAATACCCGGTTCCTTTATATACGCCAATATCCGTATCTATATAATTTGTTGCTTACAAGTTTGTTAGTTTATATTTAAAATTAGTTTAGTTAGTTTAAAAACCTTAATCCTAATCTAATCTCTTATCTTTTATTTTTCCCTAACCAATCCCTAACCCAAACCCTCATTCCCTTTCTCCTTTTATTACCCCTTTCCTTTTCATTTTTGAGCCCAGCAACCACTAAGCCCAACACTCATTAATTTACACAAATCAATTAACCTAGCCAGCCCAACAAATAAATAAAAAGGAATTCATTTTAATTAAACTCCGGCCCACTCCCTTTTCCTTCAAACTTATTCAAAAACCCCGGCCCAAATTTTCCTCATCAGCCCGGCTCCCTTTCTCCTAGTTTACCTTATTTGTTTTGTTTTTTTTCGGCCTGAAGGACCCCAGCCCAAGCCCGCTCCTGCCGACCCGACCCGACCCGCTTCAAACCCCTCATCGTTCTCCCGTTACAAACCTCTCCCGCTCTTTCCTGCACCCACGTCGCCGCTCATCTCGCGGCCGTTTCTCACTCATGCCCACGATGCGTGCGTTTCCCCTACGACCCGCTCCCCCAACGGTTCGCTCCTCCTTCTCCCTCACACCCTCAAACTCACTCCTCTCTCCCTCTTAAACTCTCACTCACTCGAGTCCCTGCACTCCACTCCCCTCGACAACGACGACGACTACACCCCACCGAGCTCAATCCCCTCGCCCAACCTCATCACCACCACCTCCTCGCCATCATCATCACCTTCACCACCTCCTCTCTTCCCCATCCCCGACGTCCCTACAATAGCCCTGAGGACCCACGGCAGACCCCAACACAAGAACCTTCGCCTTCATCGCCGTTAAGCCTCGCCTGAGAACTCATCGCCTCGCCATCGTCACCAGGTAAAGCTTCTCAATCTCTCTGTCTCTCTCTCTCAATCTCTTTGCCTCTCTCTCTCTTTCTCACTCTCTCTCTGGTTCTCTCTCTCCCACTCTCTATCTCTCTGTTTCTCTCTCTCTAATTCCCTCTCTCTCTCAGTCTCTTTCTCTCTCTCTATTTCCCTCTCTCTCAATCTCTGCTTCTCTCCCTCTGTTTCTCTCTTTCTCTCTATAATTCCTCTCTCTCAGTCTCTTTCTCTCTCTCTGTTTCCCTCTCTCTCAATCTCTGCTTCTCTCTCTCTCCCTACAAATTTCTCTCTCTCTCTCTCTAACTCTCTCTCTATTTCTCTAAATATCTCTCTGTTCTCTAAATTTCTCTCTCCCTCGCAGATCAAAACCAGAAACAACTCGGGGCGGTGATGAAAAGAGTTGCACGGAGAGTAACTAGAGTGAGTACAATTGTCTGATTCCAAAAGGCCGAACTGTGCTGCGCCCGTGACGCGATCGTGCTGCGGCCGCTGCCGGACCCTCGTCGACACATTTTCAGGCAAGTATTTTTACTTGCTACATGCTAATATATTCATGTTACCTACTCAAATTGTATAAATCGCAAACTTACAATTCATGATAACTTATATGATATACCTGTTCGATGTGTGATCTCAATGAAAATATTCATCTAATTTGACGGAATTGGATTGTCTATGCTGGCCCATGTAGTGATGAATACTGTGTTTACATTTCACTGGAAAATACGACTGTTAATGGCTAAAACGAATACCCCCAAATATACCCGTAAAACTAGAAATTTCACGTATCTGAAAATTGTTAAAATCACCATAAATTATGTACACACTGAAATGATGTGTTCGAGGGCTTAAATCAAATCCGACTCGACGAACTATAACCCTATGTAAATTTCTATTGGTTTCTCTACTTATGTTGTGACGATAATTGGGTCGGAGTGCGACTCTGGACTGCAGTCCAGAGCGACTCTGGTTACTGTGTGCTGTTCCGTAATGTGTACCACCTCGTTTCCTGAACTCTTATGTTGCGGAATTCTACAGTTTATTAAGGGTGGATCTGTTAGATAGATAACGCAAGTGATTTCACCCTGTTTCATCATCGTTTACTATTTAAAATGCAATTTAAAGGATCAGTATGTCTAGCAGTCCCAAACAGAACCAGAACGGACACCCCACTGTTGAATAGTGTATAACTCCTGACGTACAAACACGATTAAGAATCCGTCTATTGAGTTGAAAACCTTATTGAACACCCTAGATTTCATTCAACTGTTGCATAGCTAAAATCTGATCCCAACTAGGATTAAAATGCGTTGCGAAACGGACTTCCGATTCAGAAACCGGATTTCCAGCAGTGAATGCTTAAAATGAACTGGCCATATCTAGTGATCCTGAAATCCGATTGACGTGAAACCAAATTTGCTGGATAGATAATCACACATACTACTTATCCCCTGTTCATTGTTTCTCTAAATTTTGGCATATATTATTTATGATAAATTATGCAAGTGGTAGGATACCGACATATGATATCTTAATCCTGCCTTACATATTGTTTTCTCATCACATCATATGTATATGTTGTTGCATTGGTAGCCTAGTGATCATGTGCACTATCCAGTGTTAGGTATTAGTGGTGATTGTGGAAAGTACGTTAGTGTTCGTGCATGAGTGGATAAGTGAAAGTGACACGTACTTATACACAATCAGTGAACCCTATTATTCTATTGCATTGTCGACGTCTGTAGGACGCGTGTAAGTGTGACTATAAGTGGTATGGGATACTTATGGAAGCTCTTGCATAGGTGTCACAGATAAGACACCAGACACTGCCCATTTATCTCGGGTATTAGTCGGGACGTGCTTGATGGAGATCATGTCTCCAGTTCTCGCGCAGACTTGTCATGGATTGACCGGTATTTGAGGTTATGGTTGGCGTTTGATGTAGACCACAGGGTGTGGGGTAGTTTGAGCGTGAGTTCAACAGAATCTCGAGAGTCCCATGCCGGCTTATATATATAGAGATATATGGAGATTTATAGGGTACATGATTATTACCGTGAGTTATATTTTGGGCCCGTGGTCCCTTGCCCTTGGGTCCTACCCTTGGGTGGAGGACACTCGCGAGTGGTTAACTCTCACACTTGGACTGACGATAGGCTTAGTAACCTGTACAGTGAGACTTAGAGACTGATAGGGATAGTGACATTGATATGCATTACTTACTGTATTGACACACCTGACATACTATTTTACCGCTTTACTGAACACCTGATCTATATAACACTTCATTGGTTACTCCATGTTCATGTCTTTACCGTCTTGATTTACTGTTATATAACTATTATCACTGTTCGAGTTGCCACTTGCAACTATGTATATATATATTGCTATTGTGTCGCTCTGATGACCTGAGTATGCATGCTCAGAGTGAGGAGTGGATCTAGCCTGGACCAGGACCAGACGTACATCGCGGACATCTTGATCAGCTATCCAGAGCTATACTCTTTTTACCTCCATCAGGTCAGTTCTTTGTATTTGTTTTGTTTCAGATACTGTATTTCTCATTACCTGTGCGTTGTTTACTGATTACCACGTAAAGCTAGATGCCGAAGTGTGACTACGGCAGGATATTTCCTTGACCGTAGGAGCATGGCTGGCCTTGTCAACCCCTCGTATTCCGTATTTTGGGAAGCGGGGCGTGACACCGGTATTGGGAGTTGATATCGCACCGTGTTAGGTCGACCATCACCAGAAATCCTTGGCCAAGGTGGATGAGATTTACCGAAGTGATACTAATAGTTTCTCAGTAGTTGATGAGCTTCAGACCGGCACGACTTATCGGGTTAGTAAGAGTCTGACGTTATCCACCCCTAAACCCGGTATGCGATTATCTTAGATGAAGAGACCGGACTGTACGGAGATTGTTACAGACAGGCTCAGTAGGGGTACGGATGAGTTTGCTCGTCGGACTTCCTTTCGCTTAATACCTGGGTAGTCGTTACATACAGCTAGTGCCGCTGACGTGCTTATGGTTAAACCAACTGCCAGCATATTGACAAGTCTTTAGAGTACCACGCATAGGGTTTTCCCAGTTCAGGCAAAATGATGCAGTGGCCGTATATTCATATGTGCAGGGTTCCGATTAGGTATGTGTGCTAGCCACACGGAATTCAATTGGACGGATGATAATACTAGCCGTCTTGGGATTAAACCGGATTATTAAATCAAGTTTTGATTTAATAATATATATATATATATATCGATATGTATATTCTAGTATTATGTTCTTTGTATTTTTCTATCTCTTGGGTATTCGTGTTTTGATACGAATACGGGCAGGTATTAGCGGGGACGTATTCTTGTATTTATACAAAAATACTTATAAAAGAAGGACAGCTCATTTCACAGTTTTTCTTTTTAACAAATTAAGAAATGAGATGGAAAAGAGAAATGGTGGAGGGTATAGTTCATTTGCAAATACTATTCAAGCATGGTTGTAGTTTTAAAATGGAAAAATTCTTTTTACAAAAGTTGACGCATGCTTGAATTTGTGAATGATATTATTCATTCCACCATTCTTGTTGCTCTCTCTTCCATGGCTTCTCCTTCGTCTTCTTCCTCTACCTTCTCATGTGTTGAGATTCAAGAGGATTAAGAGAAAGAAAAATTATTAGAACACTCACACACATCACTAAGCATCCTAGATTATCGTCCTAAGATCTTTAGTTACTTCATGAGTGAAGTTGAAGTTTGTACTTGGTTCCCTCTGGTGGATCATCTTCGGTAAAGGAAGACCAGCTTGAAAGCGCGATCCGGAAGTCTTGAGAGCATGCTAGAGTCCAACCCAATTGGAGCAAATGAAGACGCTACAAAGGTTGTGAATTCTATCCTCTAGTGTTTGCTAGTTTAAGTGTTTGTTTTAGATTCTTGGTTACAAGTTTTTAGTGCCATCAAAATTTTCATTTTTGTATTCCGCATTGGCTGTGGGTCAGCAGCGAGGGACTAAGAACTTTCACATAGAAGCGTTGATAATTTATTGAAGCTGATCTTCCCCCTTTTTGTCGTGATAACTTGATTATTCTGCTAGCTATAAAGGATTATGGTTTTCAAAGTTGTGGAATGGGGAGAACTAGCGCACTTGCTTTTATTTGGCCAAAAAGAAAAACAAGTCTCGTCAACCCCGATTATGGAAGTTCAACATGTTACTATAAACTCTCATGCTAAGATAAGGGCGTCCATTCCCATAGTGCCTTGTAAAAACTGCTGCCTGAGGTTCTTCAGCCTCGAGTTCCTCCTCACTCGAGACTTCATCCTCCGACTCCTCGATTGGAGCTTCGTTTTCGGCATCCTCTTCTATAAGGTTTTCTTCTCATGGCCCTTGATCGATATGGATTTCGCGTGTTGTATCTTAAGTTTAAAGTTAACCGCAATCAAGACGGCGTCGCGTGTAACTAGCCGTGATGAGTACGGGTCGTCCGCAGGGAGATGATGCGTTTTAAGTTCTTATTCTTACGAGTTAAGCCGAAGGTCGGAACGAGTTCTATTCTAACCTAAGTGTTTTTATATGCAAAATATAAGCTTGTTAGGGATAGAGATAGGTTCGTGTACGTTAGGTAAATTCGTACTCATTCCTTTGTGCCGAACTTGACTATTGAAACTAGAGTAATCGGCAACAACGTGGATTAAGGTGTTTAAGCACGGTATTTATGAAATCCGGCTTATTGACCCTTGTCCATCCATTCTTGTTTCTTGACTTTCGCCTCTAGCCAAACCAAACGCAACCAGTCACAATTAGAGATCACCGCTATCATGGTAAGATAGGGTGCCTAACGGAGCGCTTGCGTGAGGTTTGGACGAAGTTCAATTAGCAAGTATCGGGCAAAGTAAATGAGCAAAATAAAACCTTAACTCACACAACCACTCTCTTTCCCTAACAATATCACTATTCACAGTTCATAACCAATATCAAAAGAAAGTACAAAAAGAGAAGAGATCAAAGAAAAACAACATTACACATAAGCAAATAGCAAGAAAGTAAATTGCAAATAAGTAAAGTTAAAGAGAATAGTAAGAACTAAACTGAAAATATGAAAGCTTCATTAAGTTCAACTTCAAGATACAAACTATGAATTCAAATACTAAAATCTAATCTTTCAAGCTCAGTTAAGAGGTTGCAAGATTAGATAAAAGCAAAGAACTCAAGATTAACCAACTACTATGTACAATGCTTTAACAAAATTACAAAATGAAAATAGAATGAAGTGTGTCAAAGTATGGCCATGAGCTTGCTCTCTGTTCTGGTATTTATAGGCACAAAATTAACAAAAACAAACAATAAAAATGAGATGATGTGATAACATGAAATGACCAGAAGAAAGATGGAGCTCTTTGGACTTGGTGGGACCGGCGGTGGCGGCCATTTAGAGGTTTCTGCCGGTTTTGTCTCAAGTGTTGGGGCCCGTCTCCTTGTGATGATCTTATAGCCTCTCCATGATCTCTCTAGCATTGTTTAATTCTTTAATATAAGTTTGGTTTACAATCTGTAGATTTGGAGGGAAAATGTGACTTTAAATCACATCACACCCACTTGCTCATCCACTTGCACAAGTCATGATTCTTGTGTGCCCACTTGTGCTAGGATGTCCCATTATGGTTCAGGGATCAAACGAGATTTGTGTTCACACTTGTATTGTTGCATCATGCTTGATAAAAAATGTGTACACTTGTTTGTTGCAAAAAGAAACTCTTTAAATATTGATCGGTTTTCTGTTCTGGTTGCATTGTCGACTCACAAATGTCGTATCCGTGTATTTGAGTATGTTTCCAGTGTTTTGTCATGAATACATGTAATATGTATTTATTGAGCAGACACGGGTTAATATTACCAATATATCACAAAATTGATAATGAATGAGCGGTATTGAAATGCAGTTTTTCGTGATGAAAAAATACCCTCAAACTTATCATTTGCTCGTCCCAAGCAAAACAAAATCCTAAGCCCACTTTCTTAGGGAACGCGATTGCACTGAGTCCATGCAACAAGCCGTTAAAACTCTAGGTGTCCCTAGTAGGAAGAGCGTTGTCTCCTGAGGGTTTTCAGCAGATTACACCCATAAAATCCCGTCAAGCTAGTTTTGCAAAATAACTGTCAATTCTAATCCTTGGGTTTAGCTTTAAAGCTGTTGGCTATAGTGTCCTCAAGTCAATTATTGGATCGCAGACACATGATTGTAATGATTGAGGGATGACCTATACCTGTAGAACAGTCTTACTTGAGATGATAGTATGCTATCTGGTTTGACTTTATCATCGTATACATGCTTCAGGTGACATTACAGACCACTATTACATGTTGATAGAGCCTATAGGATTCTTGCTTGACTACTAGCAGTATGATGGCGATCATATACGTGAGAGTTGGGTGGTCTATAAGCACATCCTTAAAATGTCCCTAGTCGTGGGAGTTTCGAGACTGGGCATAGATACTCCAAGAGTAGACTAGTGTATACTGATAGAGACCTCGACGAGGGGCAGTGGCCGGTCTCACAGGCCATTGGTGTTAGTTGGTTCACCTAAGATATATACAGGTGCTCATTGGGTTATGAGTACACCGGACGGACTCGCCGGGAACATGCTAGTTGGTATTATACCTATTGCCAGATAGCAATTCCCTAGTGTCATGTGTACAGGTTAGTCTATCGACCTGAGATCATCATTTGTCTCGTGTGAGTTCCCACTTTGCTTTGATTACTACCCTACCACGGCTCAAAGGAGCCGTACAAACAGGTTTTAGTTGGGTATAATCCCGAGCCATATGGAGGCAGTGAGCAGATCGTCAGGGGATTCGTCTCTCCTGGTATTAGGGGTTGATGTCGCGGTGTGCACAGGTGGCCATCACCAGAAATTCTTGGCCAAGGTAGTCGAGAATTACAGATTCGGATCAGTAGTTTCTCAGGTGGTGATGGGCTTCATACCGGCACTAAATATCGCGTTATTAGGGGTCTGACTTTATCCACCCCCCTAGACTCGATATGAGATACTCATAGACGAACGGACCGGACTGTATGGATATTGTCACTGTCAGGCTCAGTAGGGGTTTCAGGATGAGTTTTTTCGTCGGCCTCCCTTTTGCTCAATACCTGGATAGCCGTTACGTACAGCTAATGCCGCTGACGTGCTTATGGTTAAACCCACTGCCAGTGTATTGACGAGTCATTAGAGTCCCACACAGAGAATTTTCCTGCTTCGGGCGAAACGATGTAGAGGCCATATAATTTTACGGCAGGGTTCGATCACATACGTGTACTTGTGCACGCATGATGTTCGGACGGATAATACTAGTGGGATTTGGTTTAAGCTGGATCCTAGTATTATATTATTGGATTATTTTCGTCTCATTGTATTCGTATTCTTCGGAATACGGATGCGGGTATGTTCGCCGCCGAAAGACGCAACCGGGACGTTGGGACGTTCGTCCTGAATTTTAGGGGGCAGATGCTATTTGGTTTTATCTGTCCACCTCTCCGAAGATTCCAAGTTGATTTATGGCACCGTATATCGGAGGTTTAGATAGATGCGGCTGTTGTAACAGACTTCGTCAGATTCCCCCTCATTTGCGAGGGGTTTTTGATTGTGGGGACGCTCTTCCCTGCAGGCGTAAGCCCCTGCAGTTAATTACGCTACCGCATCGTGGAAAACCACTTTCTCCTTCTCCAGATGTTCACTTCGTGTCGTATGTGTTTGTTTTGTTTTTGGTTGCCCGTGGATTGTATACGAAGACTAATTTATGTTGTCGCCCGTAAGGCGTGGATTAGTCCAAATCTGTATTTTCTTAGATTTGGGTTTGGTTGATTTAAGGATCGTTAAACTCGTTTGAGATTAAGATCAACTTAAATGTTTGTTGAGGATACATTAGTCTAATTTTAGACTAAGATCTACTCAACGCGATTTTGGGATCATTTAGATCCAACGAAAGAATATTTGGGCTCTATCGTCTTAGTTTAGGGACGTTGTGGTCCATTGGGTTTAAGGACGTCATAGTCCGTGGAGTTTAAGGACATCATAGTCCGTTGAGTTTATGGACATCATAGTCTGTGGAGTTTATGGACATCATAGTCCATAGAGTTTATTTTAGGGACGTTGCGGTCCACAATTTAGTTTTAAGGACGTTGCGGTCCAAAGTTTAAGAACATCATAGTCCGTGGAATTTAGTTTTTAGGGACATTACGGTCCGTCGTTAGTTTCAGGACGTTTCGGTTCATGTTTAAAGACATCATAGTCTATAGAGTTTCTGGTTGTCGGGACCCGCCATCTCTCTGAAGAAGTTGAAGAATTACAACGACACATATCAGAGGTGTGAAGAGTTGTACCCTTGAACCAATGTTGGTTGGGAGATCTGTAGTCAGGTTTGGGACTAAGACCAATTAAAGAGATTGTAAGCACATGGGCTTGGTTGATCTGAATTAGGGACTTGTGGCCAACGTGGGCTCAGTCCACTCAGTTTTGAATAAAGTGTTGAACACTTGTTTGGGCTCAGTCCCTTTTTGTTCAACAATGCTGAGTATTGATTTGGGTTCTGACATCCCTCTTTCTTTTTGTTTTTTATTGAGTGTTGAACACCTTTTATGGTGTTGGGGTTTTATTTACAGAGCGCTTTGTATTTTCTCAGAGCCCACGTGAGGAGCACGTGGAGTGCTTGGCACTGAGCGCCAGACTTGGAGCGCTAAGGCGCTTCTTATAAAATAGCGCCCACGTGAGGAGCACGTGGAGCGCTTGGCGCTAAGCGCCAGACTTGGAGCACTAAAGTGCTTCTTTCCCTTTTTCTTTGGGCCTTGGTATACTTCGGCTCTTTTTCTTTGGGACTTGGAGAGCTAAAGTGCTTCTTTGGCAGTTTTGATCAATTCTGTGCTCTGAGAATTAAGTTCTCGTTTATAAGAGACTTTGTTTCGTGGATCTAAGAACTAAGTTCTTCTTTTATGAAGAGACGCTATGATCTCTTCTGTTTTTATGAAAGACTTTGTCTTATAGATCTGTGATCTAGAAAAAGAACTAAATTCTTCTGATGTGAGAGTTAAACTCTCAAATATGGAGGAGATGTTATGATCTCTCTTCTTTTTATTTACCTTGAAGAAGGTTCTTCTTCTTAGAGCTTGCTCTCCTCCTTTTCTTTTCTGAGAACTTGAAACTTATAGGGAGGTTTCTCTGTATGTACAAGACTTGAAGTCTTGGGTCCTTTATATAGAGGGGGCTGATTTGTTGAATCAGTTAAGAAAATCTCTCATTGAGAGATTTCTAATTGATTTGGGGATGTTTCTTACCATTGGATATTTGATCCAAGGGCTTCTGTTTTACAGAAGACATTTTTCTTGTTTCTAACAAAATTGGGAAAATATTTTCCCATACAGAATTTATTCTGTATCTTGGTGATTTTTAATCACCATTGGATCTTTGATCCAACGGTGCTCTGATTTACAAAGCACAATCTTTCTTGTGTGGAAAGATTTGAGGAGTATTTTCTCAACAGAATTTTATTCTGGTAATTTGATGATTTATCATTTTCGTTGGATCTTTGACCCAAGGGTGGAGAACATTTAGTTCTAGCGCTAGCGCTCTCATACTTTGCATGTGAGGCGCTACCTCAGAGTCTTTTGACTCTTAGCACTGGCGCTCTTGGCGCGAGCGCTCTCGGGCTTTGCACGTGAGGCGCTGCCTCAGAGTCTTTAGCGCCGGCGCTCTCGTGCTTTGCACGTGAGGCGCTGCCTCAGAGTCTTTGACTCTTAGCGGTGGTGCTCTTGGCGCCAGCGCTCTAATGAGGCGCTGCCTCAGTTCAAATTTCAAATTTGAATAGAGCTTTGCTTTCTGATTGGGGGAAACAGGGTATGTATATACGGTTGAGGGGTATAAGCGAATTGAACTTTCTTTCACAAAAAATTCAGTATACAGAGAGTCTCTTTTTATAGCCTAGTTGCACGAGTATAGGAAGATATGAGGAAAACAATAAAATAAGGATGTTCAAACAGATTCTGTTACAAACAGATTCTAACAGATTTTGTTACAAACAGATTCTAACTAATCTGAGAAATATCTTACTGTTGACTATTTCCAACACTCCTCCTCAAGTTGGTGTGTAGATGTCCGTCATGCCCAACTTGCTTATGAGTCTCTCGAACACTGTTTTGAATAGTCCCTTTGTAAAGATATCTACAGTTTGTTCTTTTGTCGGAATGTAGGGGATACAGATGGTACCGGCATCCAATTTTTCCTTGATGAAGTGGCGGTCAACTTCAATATGCTTCGTTTTGTCATGTTGTACGGGGTTGTGTGCTATGTTGATGGCAGCTTTGTTATCGCAGTATAGTTTTAGTGGCTGAGTTATAGGCTGCTTTATTTCCTGTAGTTTCCATTGAACCCACAGAACTTCACAAATACCGTTGGCCATGGCTCGAAATTCTGCCTCCGCACTACTCCTTGCCACGACACTTTGTTTCTTGCTCCGCCATGTAACTAGATTGCCCCACACGTACATATAATACCTTGAAGTTGACTTCCTGTCTACGATGGAACCTGCCCAATCCGCATCAGTGAATACTTCCATGCTGCGAGTCTCACCTTTTTTGAAGAATAAACCTCTTCCTGGTGCGCCCTTTAAATACTTCAAAACTCTATATGCTGCATCAAGGTGCTTTTCTCGAAATGAGTGCATAAATTGGCTTATCATACTCACCGCAAAGGTGATATCGGGACGTGTGTGTGAGAGAGATAGATCAATTTTCCTACTAACCTCTGGTATTGTGGAATGTCCACTGACGGGCTCTGTGTAAATTCTCCGAGCTTTTTATTCGGATCTATCGGTGTTTCCGCAGGTTTGCAGTTTACCATCCCTATTTCTTTGAGAAGATCGAGAACATACTTCCATTGAGACACGACAATGCCTTTCTTACTTCGAGCTATTTCCATACTCAAGAAATACTTCAATTCTCCCAAGTCTTTTACTTCGAACTCCTTGGCGAGACTTCCTTTTAACTGTTTGACCTCTTCCTCGTTATCTCCTGTAACAATGATGTCATCAACGTAAACAATTAGTATTGCAATTTTTCCATGTCTCAAGACTCTGTAGAACATGGTGTGATCTGCCTGAGCCTGATTGTATCCTTGCCCTTTCACAAACTGATGGAAACATTCGAACCAAGATCATGGAGATTGTTTAAGACCGTAAAGTGATCTTTTCAATCTGCACACTTTGGAGCCGAACCCTTTTTCAAACCCTGGCGGAGGTTCCATGTACACTTCTTCGTCCAGGTCTCCATTCAAAAACGCGTTCTTCACATCTAGTTGTTGAAGTCGCCAATCGAGGTTTACTGCAACTGACAGCAAGATCCGGATCGTGTTTAGCTTAGCCACAGGTGCAAAAGTCTCCGTGTAGTCGATCCCGTATGTTTGAGTGAACCCTTTAGCAACGAGCTTCGCCTTATATCGTTCTAGGATTCCATCTGCACGAAACTTTGGTGTGAATACCCATTTGCATCCTACAGTCTTCTTTCCTCTCGGCAGCTCCTCCATGTTCCAAGTCTGATTTTTCTCAAGTGCATTCATCTCCTTGAAAATCGCCTTTCTCCACTTTAGAGCTCTCAGAGTATCCTGTACAGTTTTTGGAATCTCCACAGCAGACACATTAGAGGTAAAGGCTGAAAAACTGGGTGAGAGATTATTTGAGGACACAAATTTTGACATTGGATACAAGGGACGACTAGTATATGACCTTGTGGACTTTCGGAGGGCTATGGGAAGATCCAGATCACTGTGATCCGGTTCTGTTCTCGAGTCGGATTCTTGGTGGGGCTGGACAGAGTCGGCCTCTGCTTCTGGAGAAGGATCTATCTCAATTAAATGCTCCTGTTGCGTTTTGTCCAGACCTGTTTCACGTTGTTTCCTTTTGTAAGTTTTAATTTCCACATCAGCTTCTGGTGGATTTAAATCCACGGGGCAAGTTGTTTTAGGAGTCGGTGGTGTGTTCCTATTTTTATGGGATTTTTCCGGATTTTCTAATAAAGGAACCGAGTTTTCAACAGACATATTTTCTAAGTTTTCAAGGACCTTTTTTTGAGTCTCCGGTGAATTTTCACTGTTTTGGTTTGCCAGGTGTTCAAAAGACTGGTCTAAAATGTCTTGATTTAAAAAATCTAGATCTTGTGAATTTGTATGTGGGATTAAGTTGGGTATATTTAGGAGGCTATTTTTTATGGAAACCGAGTCTTCACTATTTGTTTCCCCCTGAAGAGGAGGCTTAAAAAATGATTTATTTTCAAAAAACAACACATCCATTGTGATAAATATTTTATTTGATAAAAAATCAAAGCATTTATACCCTCTTTGATTCGTGGCGTAGCCAATGAAAACACATTTTTTCGATTTTGGATCAAGTTTATCCCTAGTGGGGTTGTGATCGTGAACAAACATGGTACAACCAAAAAATTTCAACGGCAGATCCGAGATTGCAAGGCGGTTTTGAGGGTAAAGGGATTTTAACAAAGCAACAGGTTTTTTAAAATTGAGAATTAAAAGGGCATTCTATTAATAAGATAGGTTGCTGTTAAAATTGCTTCATTCCATAATGTTTTTGGAACATGGTTGGTGAATAATAATGCCCTAACAATTTCAAGAATGTGTTTATGTTTTCTTTCAGCCACACCATTTTGTTGCGGTGTGTTAATGCAAGAACTTTGGTGAATGATGTCTTTCTTTGCAAAAGAATCTCCCAAGGTTTCGTTAAAAAATTCTCGTCCATTATCACTTCGAAAATTCTGAATTTTTGTGTTAAACTGTGTTTCAACCATGGCATAAAAGGTTTTGAAAACTTGTTCAACTTCTGATTTCTTCTTTAGAAAAAACACCCAAAGGACTCTAGTATGATCATCAATAAACGAAACAAACCATTTTTTTCCAAAGACAGATAAAACGCGGGATGGTCTCCAAATGTCACTATGGATTAAGGCAAACGGTGCTGAAGGTTTATAGGGTCGAGGTGGATAAATTGCCCTTTTGTGTTTGGCAAAAGCACATACTTCACATTGAAATTGAGAAGAATTTTTATTTCGAAACAAATTTGGAAACAAATACTGCATATAATGGAAACTAGGATGACCTAGACGAAAATGTAACATAATTAATTCATTGTTACGAGAAACAAACATGGACTGAGAACACAAACTAGATGCACACTTATTGAGATGCGATCCTTCTTCAAGCAAGTAGAGACCTCCACTGGTCCTAGCATTGCCAATCATCGTCCTCGAGTCCAGAACCTGAATTTCACAATGAGAGGTCATGAATTTAACTTGACACTTAAGGTCTTGAGTTAGCTTTATAATGGAAATCAGATTATAGGAAAGTTTTGGAACATGTAAAACATTAAGAAGGGTTAAGGAAGGAGAGATTGTGATGGCTCCTTGGCCGGCTATGGCAGAATACGAACCATCTGCAATTTTGACCCTTTTGTTTCCTGCACATGGTGTGTAAGTTGAAATAATGTGAAGCAACTGGTCATGTGATCAGTTGCTCCAGAGTCAAGAATCCAACGAAGTTGATTGATACATGAAAAAGAGATAAGGTGATTGTTACCGATTTGGGCTAAAGAACAGGAGGGTTGTGTTGATGGGTCTGCGGTGGAGTTAAAGAACTTGTACAGGTGCTCCAATTGTTCCTTTGTGAATGGAGGCGATCCTGAGTTGATTCCTGACTCCTGAGAACCATCGGACTCGATCTGCAAAGCCTGTTTTTGTAAAGGACTCTGGCTGGTGTTCCGATCCCCTTGAGTTCCGGACCTGTTGTTGGAAAAATTCTGCGGCTTCCTATAGATTTTCCAGCACGTTTCCTTAGTGTGCCACGGACGTTTGCAGTGATCGCAGAAAGGTCTTTCGCGCCTATTAGAGCCACCTTTGAAGGCTCGAGAGACGAGAGCAGATCCTTCTGGTTCGAAGAGGTCAGATCTCAGGCTGCAAAGCATAATCTTGCGTCTGCTTTCCTCCTGCCGAACCTCTGAAAATACCTCTCGGATGGATGGAAGAGGTTTCCGTCCGAGAATTCGACCCTTAACTTCGTCCAGGGTTTAATGCACACCTGCAAGAAACATGTAGATGCGATCATTCTCCTCGCGTACTTTGAATCTCTTCAGGTCGTTGGGATTTTCCCAGTGTTCATCATAACACTGGTCAAGTTCCTGCCACAGGGCCACCATCTCATTGTAGAAGTTGATCACATCCCGTTCTCCCTGCTTCAAGTTCCACAGTTGCGTCTTGATTTCAAATATCTGCGAAGAATTTTCGAGATCTGAGTACATCTCTTTGACAGTTTCCCAGACTTCCTTCACAGTAGCAGAAACATGTGTGGCTTGGCTATAGAGGACTCCATAGAGTTGAGGAGCCATGCTGTAACCAAAGAGTTCTCCGATCGCCACGTCTTGAATTTCGGATCCGTCGCATCAGGAACCTTCTCATCGCCAGTGAGATGGCCTAGCTTGCCGCGCCCGTCAATGGCGAGTTTCACTGATTGGGACCATTCAAGGTAGTTTTGGCCGGTCAGTTTATGAACGGGGAGTTGGAGGGATTGAAGGGATTGGGCTAGGGAGTCGGAATTGTTTTTTGTGGGGTTTGTGGAGGATACTTCAGTCTCTGTGGTGGACATTATGGCTGGAAAAAAAAGAACTGAGATTTCTTTTGATTGAGGAAAAATGGTGATTTTTTAGAGAAAGTTTTACCGCTCTGATACCATATAAGCGAATTGAATTTTCTTTCACAAAAAATTCAGTATACAGAGAGTCTCTTTTTATAGCCTTATTACACGAGTATAGGAAGATATGAGGAAAACAATAAAATAAGGAAGTTACAAACAGATTCTGTTAAAAACAGATTCTAACAGTTTTGTTACAAACATATTTAATTAATATGAGAAATATCTTACTGTTGACTATTTCCAACAAGGGGTATTCTTGTAATTTATTATAAGATTACTTTTAGAAGATTACACCTCATCATGGTTTAGACCTTTTTGGATTAAAAGGTTATTGAGGTGTAAGATGAGGTGTTTATTGTATTTTTGGTGGCATGGCTAATTAGTGACCCATGCTTACTATTCTAGTATGCTTAGGGTTTTTGTTTGTTGTGACATTATGTTGACTTGAGATATTTTTTGTTGACTAAGATATTTTGGAGACATGGACATTTATGTGATGGCTCCATTATTTCTTATCACACTTTCACAACAAACAAAAATACAAGCCATTATTCATTTTTTCTCTCTCTCTTGAGTTGCTCTCAACACCTCATTCTCATGGCATCTTCTTCTTCCTCTAGCTCCACCCAAACCCTCTTATGATTTGAGAATCCTTGGGTGTCTTGAGATAAATTAATCCTTAATCACTCTCTACTTCATCTATGGTATCTAGAGTAGAGATCTAGGTGCCCTAGTTGCCTCGGATATGAGGTTGGAGCTCGTTGCATAGACTCTTGGGTGGATCATCTTCGATGGAGGGAGACCAGAGATCAAGCTTGATCAAGAAAGCCCCTAGGATCTTGGGATGATGGTTGAAGACCGAAGGACATGGATCTATTCGGTATAACCATTCTAACTCCTTTACATGTTTTGTTATCTAGGGCTTATGGGTAGATCCGGGTAATTGGTTGTGGTAGCGCCAAGTTTTATAAATTTTGGTTCCGCATTTGGTCACGGATTGATGGCCGGGGCACTGCTGTAACCTAAAATGGTATCAGAGCCACTCCATAAGCCTTAGTTAACTCATTGTGACATTTGAAATCCACCGTTTTTGTCTTGCAAAAACTGCCGACAAAAACTGTTCCGAAAACTGAAAGTTTGAGATGTTTGCACACCCTGCGGGCTCACGGTTTGAACTGAGAAGCCGCGGGGTAGTGCATGGGCATCCCAGAGAACCCTCGAGGGGACCAAACGGCTGGGCCCACTCCCCAAGACCACCACAAGGTGATCTTGGCAGTGGGGACCCGAAACTGCCCCACCTTGGGCAGTTTCAGGTCTGCCTCACCCCCTGGCCACCTCGTAGTGGCCTCAGGGGTGGGGTACCCCCTCTAAGCCCTCCGACTCAAAGTTAATTTCGTGCTCTAACTTCCCGCGAAGGTTCGGGCACGTTTCGTTTTGATTCGGACTTCCGAATTGGTTTTAAACGGTCGGTTTTTGGAACTTTAGCTCACTGCTTTTTCATGGTTTTGGAAATTGGTTTAGTTTGCTAATTACTTGTGAATTCTAATGTCATAGTTTTCAGTACATACATTATTATCTGCGACCGTGAATTTCATTATAGCGGTACAACTCGTCTAACTGCTATATGCTCTTTTAGACGGGTTTGCGAATATGACATTCACGTTGATGTTCTGTGTTGTAATGTGATTGTGGCGGGATTGTCGTGGTGGATAACTTAGGTGCAATGGTAGTACAGTTTGGATTTATTTGTACATTTGATATTGCGGGGCGAGCGTTCGACATGTGTACTGTCGTCACTGCCAGTTTGTATATTATTTGTTTGGGGCACGACCGGGTTGAGGTCGATATCACCCTTGTACTTATTTTCTTTTCTGTATTAGGATTACCCCGCGGTGGAGTACACGAATAGCCGGTTCTAGAGGGAAATGGGCCCGCATCTTATAGTTTTGAGAAGGAGGGGGCCTCATTCTAGAATTGGCGGGCTACTCGCCGCACTCGTAGAGGGTATAAGTTGACCCAAGGAGGGGTGCTCAAGTTACCGGATTCCGTGAAGTGCCGAGTGGCCCATTCACTTTGATGAAGGGGTTGCCTCACTTCTGGTTTTGGCGGGTGACTTGCTGCGCTCGTAGGAGTCTAGGTTTTCATTGCACAGGCTATCTACACGACCAGGGGAACGTCGGGTTTCACTTGCGGCTCAAACGAAACCCGAGGCTCCCAGATTATCTGTATTGTTCTGTGATGCTTATCGCTTATCTGTGATGTTGCATATATCATGACTGGAACGATTATTATATATTGTTATATATATACACTAGTAGATGTTGTATATGTTTTGCACCCGCGCTAGTCCAGCCCCTACTCTGTCGTTAGTTAAGTAACCTAACGGGTGATGACGGGTCTCAATGGCGAATGCGGATGGAATATACGTACATCATATTTTCGTTCTATTCTGGTGTGATTAATTGATGGGACTGCGTTGATTCTGATCAATGCAAGGAAAACAGACCTATTCGATGTTGTTGGAACAATTTTCAAAAGCTGTTATTACAAGGACGTTTTCTTTTGTTTTGCACAGCGATATTCAGTTATGAATATCCAGCACCTCATTCGACGAGGCAAGAGCCGAGATCCCTTCACCGGGAGTGACCTCTTGGGCAGAAGTTTACGTCAGGGTAATAACTTCACTATAGTCGATTACTTTTTGCTTTGTATCATGATATTCAGTTTGGAATATCCTACATCTCATTCGACGAGGAAAGAGCCGAGATCCCTTCACGGGGAGTGACCTCTTTAGCAAAGGTTTTCGCCACTATATATTTGTAAAGCTATCCGGTTCCTTCAACAGTATCAAGTTCATTATGTTAAGGTTTTTCGCCAAAAACCATTCATAGCCCTCCGTCATTTCAGACGGGTACCACTTAGTATTCATGCTATGTTTGTTGACCTTCGTCAAGGCATAGTGTATGGTAGCTGTTTGTTACCTTTCTGTTGCATAGATAGATGCGTTGGTTTGGGACAGTCGTACAGCCTTGTTGACCTTCGTCAAGGGCGAGTACGGGTGGTTTCAAATTAACCTGGACAATAACGGGTAGAACTTGACATGTGACTTATGATTTGTTGACCTTAGTCAAGGTCATAAGAGCATGGGGTAAAAATCACATCAGGAGTTTCAAACATACAGAAAACTTGCCAGACATGCGCATACCTTCTGGAGTGTGATAACTTGAGTGGATTCCATCAGGTTATCATGCAATGAGTGTTGGGTCCCGATTTCTACTGATGAGTTGGTTTACTCCTCGGGTGATTTTAGATGATCCCGACTAATTCTTCTTTAGGGTTTGGAGGAGAATTTGAGGATACAGTGGGAGACATCCTGATTAGATAAAGTGATTAACTATTCCGATCTAGGTTAGAGTGCACGCTGAGTGTTTCTTTTCTCTCTTTCTTTTTGGCAGCGACCATGTCCCGACCCTAGACTACAACTCATAAACCAAGTTAACCGAACCTTCTTAAAACACACTGGCTTTTGGATTGTCATAGTTGCATACTTTATTGCCACCCTACTTTTACCCTTTGCTTTTCTCCGGAACATTCCGTATCACTACGAAGATCCACATTTATTGGATATGACTATTGTATAGTTACATACAAACTCGAAGAAACTTGTTTCAGATTCGAGAATGGTTTCCGGTTATGGAGAAATTGAATAGGACTATTCAGTTGTCTTTTCCTTTTACCTTCTCTCGGGTTATGAGGGCTCTTACGATTAGGAGAGGGTACACCTATTGCGGTTATTGGATAGTCTTCTTCCAAACCATAGGCAGGTGCCGAAAGGTGGGGAAGGAAGAAAACCAATTAGCCTAAGTGAGGTATACAGAAGGTAATAAGTAAAGACAAATAAAGGGATTAGAAAGAAGGAAAAGTAAATTGCGACTGCTATCATTCATGACCAAACCGCGTATATCATCGCCACTCCTACTTCACCTTTACATTTCTCCAGAACACCCCGTATCATATGAAGATCTATATTTATTGGATAAGCCATCGTATAATTACATAGGAACTCGAAGAAACTTGTTCCAGTTCGAGAATGGATTCTGGTTCAGGAGAAATAGAATAAGGATTATTCGGTTGTCTTTTATCTTTACCTTCTCTCAGGTTGCGAGAGCTCCTAGGATTAGGAGAGTACACCTATTATGCTTATTGGATAGTCTTCTTCGAAACCATAGGCTGGTGCCGAACGGTAGGGAAGGAAGAAAACCATTTAGCCTAAGGGTGGTGTACAGAAGGTAATGAGTAAAAACAAATAAGGGGATTTGGAGAGATAGCAAGGAAATATACGGTCACAGTCATGAATCTGGATAATGGAAGAGGAATTACTAGGAATACCCGGCTACCCCTTTGAAACATTTTCATGTTTCAGTTTCACTATGCGTTGTTAATTAAAAACTGATTTCCCAATTATATCCTTACTCCAGGGTATGTATTTACCAGGTTTGATTCTCATATCTGTATGATTTTACAGATGATGAGTGAGAGTGATTTATTGGGAATTAGGTGATTATATTCTCATTATATCGGAATTCGTTGTAATTGGTGATATTTGAGGAAATCACCTGGGGTTTTTCCTGACGGCAAATATTTGGTTTTAAATATCCGTTGTTATGCACCAATTTCAAACTGATATATCTGTACGTTTATTTTATAAAGTGAGATATAACTTTTTGAAATTATGTCTATGACATTTATCTATATCAGTTGATGATTGGGTAAGAAGCATTAAACAGCGGTGTAATTCTTCTTAACCATGGTACAGTTTTCAACCTACGACGCACAGGGTTTGAGTTATTCAACTCAGTTGTATGTCGTCCAGTGTCTATTAGGACAAAGGGGTTGGTGCTCGTACTATAATCTGTTTACTTGTGACTTCTCCAGTTTTAGACAAGTGTTTCGTAGAAATACAAGGTCCAAATTTTGAGAAGTTATAGGTATATGAATAAAGTAGAGAACCATGTGTTGCGAGTATCAGTATTATTCGAGGTGATCGAAAATGTAGATACTTGTGTTTGGTATTCAGTTGATAGTAATGGTTTTGAGAACTTGCTTCTCTTTCAGGTTACTCATATCTGGATGCACTCCTAAGTTTAGTAATGCTGATCGGCCTCTCTCTATTTAGTTTACATGCACTGGAGACAGCTGCATGATTTGAATCTGGTTCCAATTACATTAGTGCCTCTGTTTCTATATTGAATATAGAATGGTTCATATCTTAACGATGTTAAGGTATATGGAGTTGTCTGGCTTATGCTTAAAACCAGAATCTGGATAACTCAAAGCACGTTTCTGTAATAGCAGTTTGTGGGTTATCCCGAGATATGACGAGGGTTAACTTTCTACCATCTGGAAGATCAATAGTGATATTGTTCTTGACTCGCCACAGTTTTAGTAAAATGGACTTTTTCAGAAAACAGTAGTGGGAGTATGGTAGAACTGGAAGTGATTTCAGAACCGGAAGTGATTCCAGAACCACAAACAATTACTGAAAATTTAATAGAACCTAAAAATTCAATCCGGTTTGACGTTCCATTAGCCACTCCGCAGACATGGTGGGTAACCTCAGGCACCCGAGAGGTACTTCGGTATCCTCAAAGACGATGACAGGGAGGTTCTTGTTTTCCAGACTTGCCATTACTGTTGTTCTAGACTATGATACCCGGCAGGAGGATGAGTATAGAGTCGTTCTAAACTAGCTTTAGAAGTGCACGTGTATATGACTCTGCCAGAGGGTTGTTGTAGTCAGTGGGAGCAGCGGAAGCATAGTGGACAAGCAGCTTGTGTCTATTTAAAGCAGGTATAGCGGTGATAGATCATCTATTTTGATGTGACATTCAAAGGCTTTGACTTTATCAGAATAGGAGATGGATCTATTAAGAAGGTAGTAGGGTGTAATGTCCTGGTATTTGGATGACATACACTTTATAGGAAGTAAAATTCCTACACTACGATCGGTTATACTGTGGTTGTCACACAGTGGTTTCTCCATATAGGATATGGATATTATATCAAGCATCTGGTTACTAGATCTATGGGTTTAGATCTAGATTTGGGTAGTTTCCCAATCTGGGTACTTAGACAGTATTCTAAAGGTGTTTTTAGAATGGACGACTCCTGGCATGGTGGTGTACCTGCAGGTGATGGAGTTACCCTCTCTAAAGGTGTCTTACAGACTAAAGGGAAGAGGGATGTGCATGATTAGCATATCACTTGCTTAGGCAATTGAGTCAATCATGAGATGTCAAGTACCACACTAGATGTTCTTTTTGCACTAGATGCAATAAGTTTATATATTAATCCAATCCTGGAGAAACGTTCGGAAGCAGTTTATGAACATAAGTGGATGTTCTAGGGATTTGGTAACGGCAGCCTCCTTCGGGAGACGGTTATCATTCTAGGCTTTCTAGATGACCTGGATGATAGAGTGACTGTCAGAGTTATAGTTTTCCCTCTTTTGAGGGGCAGTAGTTTGGACAGGTGGTCCAAGCGGATACTGAGGGAGGCATGGCGCAGGATACTGATTAAATTCAGTGGACGATACAGTCTAAGAAGTTTGCTGGATTTAGAGTTCATTTATGAACTAGGTCCCATCAGATATCCAGACATATTCTAAGACGGGTATTGATCGTTTTGGGAGATGGCTTTCTCCGCGAACTTGAGATAAAGAGAGACATAGAAAGAAACATTGGAGCGGATCCACTCACTAAGGCTATTTCTCAAACGCAGTAGTTTTACAAACGATCTTTGTGAAACTGATTAGCAGAGAAGTTGGGTGTTCGGTATCACACGGGCTGTGAGTATGCGACTGTTAGTTGTATGTATGCCCTAGAGGCCAGTATTGTACAGATTATGTATATTATATTGGATGCTTGGACATATATAGAGATGACTTTCTTGCTCGACATGATAGTATGCTATCTGGTTGATATTTACCTTAACATGTACACTAGTCTCTTTATACTGTCTTATAGTTACATGTTGGTAAAGCCCTTAGGATTTGTACTTGACTACCTGGACTATGATGCAGATCATACTAGTGGGGACATGGTAGTCCATAAGTACATCCTTCAAGGTCCCTAGTCGTGGGTGTATCGAGACGGGGCATCGTTATACCAGAGTAGACTAGCGTATACGTTTCTCGACCCATGTGATGGGCGATGGATGATCCCATATCCATTGGTGTTTGACATCAGAGATGGTGTACGGGTGCTCAGTGGTGACTGGGTACACTGGACGGACTCGCCGAGAACTCCCAGATGGTATTATACCTCACGTCAGATGGCAGTTCTCAGGTGACACTTGTACAGGTTAGTCTGTAGACCCGAGATCGTCATAGAGTCTTGTGTGATTCCCACTGTGCTTTGATCTCCACCTTACCACGTCCATGAGGGCGTGCAAAACGGTAGTCTTTGGGTACAGTCCCGAGTCACATGGAGGCAATGAGCGATAGGAGGGGTTTCGTCTCTCCCGGTATTGGGAGTTGATGTTGCGCAGTGCTCGATTGGCCGTAACAGGGAAGTCCCTGGCCAGGGCTGATCAGAGATTTGCTGGTAAGTGTTACCAGTAGTTTCTCGACCCGTTACGAGCCTCACATCAGCACGACTTATCGGGTTATTGGGGTCTGACGTATACCACCTCTAGACTTGATATGCGATGTATCAGACGAAGAGACTTGACTGTATGGTAAGTGTTACTGGTCGGATTCGCAGGAGTGTGAGCGGGCTAGCTCGTCGATCTTCTGATCGCTCAATACCCGGGTGGCCGTTACGTTTAGCAGACCACTTGCGGCTTGTGGGTGTTTGATATGATCATCACCTGCTACCGGCGTATTGACGAGTCTTTAGAGTCCTACACAGAGGTTTCCTGGCTCAAGCGAAACGAAATAGGAGCGCATATGAGATATGTGCAGGACCGAGAATAATGCGTGTATGTGATACCGCATTACATTCTCGCGATATATGTTTCGATTGGTTATATTCGATATGACCTAGTTATCGAATCATTGATTCGATAAATCGATGCATTGTATACTAGTCGGTTATGTGCGACATGACCGGATCATTGAATCAAATGTTGATTTAATGATTTAATGCATGATTATATATTTGATATATTGCATTGCATTAACTAGTATTGGTTCACTTTAAACGGATTTTTCTCACTTGGATTGCACATTGTATATGTGATATACTTTCGTGCACTTTTCTGTATCATGTTTGATGATACTTGATCATTATGTTAAGTGTATAGAATTAATCCATGGTTAATTTGATAATTAGGGTTTTGCATATTCATTTATTTATTTATTTATTTATTTATTTATTTATTTGGAAAAGAATATGATAAGAATGTTGGCTATATTTGTTTTATATTGAAGCTTCATGAAGCTTTGACTTTGCTAACCATCCTTATCTTCATGCTTAACCCTAACCCATCTATGTGACCATGGTTAATTCTCTACACTTAACCCTAGTTCAAGATATGATAAGTATTGATATTAGTTTTATTTTGAAAATAGAACACTTATCATAATCTTTTCTTGAGCTCATCTTCTTCTTCTTCTTCAAGCTTGCTACTCCAATGGCAAGTTGAGATCTAGTGAGTTAAATCCAAATCTAAAGTGAACCCACCTCCTATTTCTTCACCCTCTACCTCTTGCCAAGTTGTTTTGGGTGTTTACTTCACAAGTTTCACAAGTTTGTGAAGTCGGAGCTTGAGTTTGTGCAACCTCGACGTAGATCGTCTTTGACACGAAGCCGACGACCTATTCCGCTCGCTTTCCCGATGAAGCCGATGATCGAGTCAAGGATTCATGATGGACAGCGAGGACATGATCACGTGGAGCTAAGGAGGCGGAAATCCGGATCTACAAAGGTTGTATATCCGTATCCTAGTAGTTAACAGTTAACTAGCTTTCTTTTTCGCCTAATCATCTAGTTAAAGATCCGTAGTCTAGGGTTTCTCGGCACTAAAAATTTTAATTTGGCATGTTCGATGCCTTGTGAGAACCCACTAGGGTGCCTAGGAACCTTTCACTGGTATCAGAGCCTAGCTAGAGCCTTAGGCGAAGTCCCGACGACGTTTGAAGTCCGAACGAACACGAAACCCAAATACTTTAGAGCTCTCTGGACATTTTCATAAATCTGGGATTTTTCAATATTTAAAATGTCTAAAAAATTCAGCATAGAATTCTAAGCATTACTGTGCAAAACGATCCCATCAACTATTCATTCTGCCGCGGAAGCGCGGCAGAAGCATGCTTTCTGCCGCCCTTCCGCGGTCAAATGGTGACGTAAGCCCTATTTAAAAGCACAGTAATACCTGATAAATTCCACTGAGTTTTCTGGATATTTTTAAATTTATTTAAGTGTTGAGTTCTCTGGAGTTATATTGGGAATCGATGAATTCGATCGGAATATCAAACTTTGTCTAAGTGTTTTTCCAGATAATTGTAGAATATGTTAAAGAGTTCGACCGGATATAAATACCCAGGTTTTCCCCTGCCAAAATATCCAAGTGTTGGATTATTGTGTGGTTAAAAGACGTTCTGAGTAGTGCAAGTAACGCGATGGTCCCTCTAGAAGACACAAACCTTAACTCGATTATGTGACCGTCTTGAACTGCCCTTTGAACCTTCGGGTTTGGGGCAGTACGGCGTGCCACATGTGAGGCGTTGGCTTGACCCTTCTACGGCTGGACCGTTGGTACTGAGGTATGAAGTGAATGTCTTTGAACCTATTTCATGTGTTGATCGGTGTCGGGAAAACTTGGGTGTTCGAATGTTCGATCGGAAAGTTTGATATATTCTATTTATCCGGAATTGGATACAATAATTGGAATTCACAAACAGTTATGTGATAACTGAATGGATGTTATAAATCTAGCGGTTTAGTTTCATTGGATATTGAAAAGAGTTTTCGATAATGGGACTAAAATGCGGGGTTTATAACCGTTAGGCATGTGATGTCTAAAGAGATTGCGGATTCCAATTGTTGTAGTTTTACACTTTCTTTTCTGTGACCGTAAGTGTAGTATGTTCATATCGCCGGTTTCGTTGCTATAAGTCAAGGACAATTGGGGTATGCATACTTACTTACGTTGATGACATGTGATGTTATGTGTTGCTGGATATGTTATATTGGATCGTCGTATTTGAATAGCCGGGGTTTTTATGTGAGATGAGTGTTTTTCATTTTCATTCATGTAAAAACTTGTATGTAATATTCTTTTATTCGGGGCACTTCCAGGATGCGGGAGTTGTCACCCTTTGTATATTATTTACTTTTCTGCACTAGGATAGACCCAAGGAGGGGAGCACAAGTAACCGGGTTCTGGGGTCCAGTGGGAGACCAACTCGAGGTGTCGAGTCCGGGTCTCCTAACCCTAGAATTGGCAGGGTTGCTTGCCGCTCTCGTAGGGGTCTAGGGGTGTGGGATTGGCTATTCATCACGACCGTGGAATCCGTGTTTTATACTGGCTCGTATTGAAAACACGGACGTCCTAGTATATCCAATATTTCATATGGTTATTCTGCTGCGATATCTGTGATGTGATTCTGTGATGGATATAGTATATAGTATATATGATATATTATATAGACGTTACTTATGTTTTACACCCGCACTAGCCCTGCCCTGCTCTGTCGTTAGTTACCTAACCTAACGGTGCACGAGGGGACATCGAGGCGAATGCGGATGGCATAAGTGTACGTCATCTATCTGTGATGTTTAGGTATTTAAATGATGGGACTTCATTAATGTGATTAATGAAAGGAAAGAAACCTAAGATGTTGTAGAATCAGATTTTAAAATAAAACAGGTAGCTATAGTTCTTGCTTTGCATAGCGGTATATATGATATACCCCGCACCTTATTCGATGAGGAAAGGACCGAGATCCCTTCACCGGGAGTGACTCCTTTAGCAATAACTGGCAGATGCTACACACTCGGTTTGCTTTTGACTGCTTTTGGGTTTTTGCTTTGCACAGCGATATATATGATATATCCCGCACCTCATTCGACGAGGAAAGGACCGAGATCCCTTCACCGGGAGTGACTCCTTTAGCAAAACCAGAAAAGCCTCAAAATCACTCCATTTCCAAACTTCATTTGATTCTACAACGATATCAAGTTCATTACGCCTATGGTTTTCAGAAAAACCTGGCGTAGCCCTCCGTCATTTCAGATGAGTAGTAGTTAGTATTCGTGCTACGTTTGTTGGCCTGCGTCAAGGCGTAGTGTGCGGTAGCTAACTAGTATTTATCTGCTTATGCATATGATGCAGATTGGATTAGGGTAGTCGTGCGACTTTGTTGGCCTGCGTCAAGGGTCGTACGGGTGGGTTTAATTCAATCAGGAAATGACGGGTTGAACTTGACTAGCGCAATATGGTTTGTTGGCCTGCGTCAAGGTCATAGTACGCTAGGGGCAAAATATTATCGGGAATTTCAAGTGTTGAAATTTGCAATGAGATTGCATACCTTCTATGAGATAGTTGGATCCCGATACCCACTGCGAGTAAGAGTTACTCCTGGGAGAGTTTTACACATTGCAATTAGCCGATCAAGTAGGTGTCTAGAAAGGTGTTAACGAGGTTACGCCTCTGGGAAAACGAGGTTTACAGTAATTAGGTTCGTGCGAAAGCACGGGGGACCTCCCTCAAAGTACCGACACTGGCCTGGCTGAAAGATTGGCGAACTTGTAGTGTGTAATTAATCCCGGCTAGTCTTTCCTTTTAGGGTTTGGAGGAAGATTTGATAAAAAGCAGTGGGAGCCATCCTGATTAGATAAGATAATAACCAATCTGATCTTGCACGAGCTTACGCTAAAGTGTTTTCTTCTCTCTCTCTCCAGGTAGCGACCATTTCATGCCTTAATAAAGATAATAATATGGATGTATTGACCGAACCCGCATGTTATACTGTGCTGGGGAACGTTGGTTCCATTCATTCTTATAAGAGTTATAGGAATGAACAGGATATAGGGGAATACCAGGATTCCCATGCCACCCGAATGAAGAAAGTACATGTTGATGCATTTTCTTCGGGTGTGTTCGTTACTGAGAACTGTTTCTCCATTTGCTCTACGTCCTGGGTATTGGATACCGGGTCGGGATCCCATATATGTAATCAGTTACATGGGCTTAGGAAAGGTAGAGAACTTGGAGAAGGTGATAAAGACATTAGAGTCGGAAATGGTGCAATTGTTGCAGCTAAGACAGTCGGGGAATATCACCTTGTATTACCAACTGGTAATACATTGGTTCTGAACGAATGCTATTACATGCCGAACCTGATATGCAACATTATATCGGTTTCTTTATTAAGTAAAGAGGGATATAATTTTGTATTACAGGACAATGTTATGAACATTTTCCATAACCAAAAGTTGGTTGGATCAGGCACGTTGTGCAATGGCATTTATGTTCTAAACCAATCAACAGTCCTGAGCATAACAAACACACACAAGAGGAAGAGTTCTGAACTCAACGAATCCTTCTTGTGGCATTGTAGACTGGGTCACATCAATGCGACACGACTAGCTAAGTTGCATAAAGATGGATATTTAAATCCGTTTGAATTTTCATCTTATGACACTTGCCAGTCATGTCTCAAAGGCAAGATGACCAAGACTCCGTTTACGGGACACGGAGAAAGAGTTACCGAACTCTTAGGACTGATACATAGTGATGTATGCGGTCCCATGTCTACACATGCCAGGAATGGTTCTTCGTACTTCATTACATTCACTGACGATCTCTCTAGATTCGGATATGTGTTCTTGATGAAACACAAATCAGAAGCTTTTGAGAAATTTAGGGAATATAAACAAGAAGTTGAGAACCAAACCGGAAAAAGTATTAAAATCCTACGATCTGATCGAGGAGGAGAATACTTAAGCAACGAATTCCTGGACTTCCTAAAAGAGAATGGGATTCTCTCTCAGCTGACTCCTCCATATACACCACAGCACAACGGTGTATCAGAACGAAGGAACCGCACCCTATTAGATATGGTGCGCTCTATGATGAGCACAGCTGAGTTACCTATTTCCTTCTGGGGATATGCACTGGAAACAGCTGCAGACCTATTGAATATGGTTCCCACCAAAACCGTGCCGACCACTCCATATGAGATATGGAAAGGAAAGAGACCATATCTTAATTATGTTAAGATATGGGGTTGTCCGGCCTATGTAAAAACGCAAAATCCGGACAAACTCGCGGCAAGGTCCATTCTGTGTAAGTTTATTGGATATCCCAAACATTCGCGAGGGTATATCTTCTACCACCCTGAGGAACAAAGAGTGTTTGTTTCTCGGCATGCCACCTTTTTAGAAAAGGAATTTCTTGAAAAAGAAATTAGTGGTCATGAGGTAGAACTGGAAGAGGTTCCAGCTGCACAAGCTACAACAGAAGATCTGGTGGAACCAGAGGATTCTATAGTTCCCGATGAACCCCAGCCTCTCCGCCGATCTAGTAGGGTTCCTCGCCAACCTGAGAGATACTACGGTTTTCTCATTGATGGTGGCAGTGAGGATTGCATCATGGAGGATGATGACCCAACTAGTTTCGAGCAGGCCATCACGAGTGGGGACTCAGTGAAATGGCTGGATGCTATGCGGTCCGAGATGGAATCCATGTACACCAACAAAGTATGGACTTTGGAAGTTTCTCCTGAAGGGGTAAAACCCATTGGGAGCAAGTGGATCTTCAAGAAGAAACTTGGTGTAGATGGGAAAGTGGAGACTTTCAAAGCTAGACTTGTAGCAAAGGGTTTTCGTCAAAGACCAGGTGTGGACTATGACGAGACCTTTTCTCCAGTGGCTATGCTTAAATCCATCCGAATCATGCTTGCCATTGCTGCCTTTCATGACTACGAAATCTGGCAAATGGATGTTAAGACCGCCTTTCTAAATGGTGATTTAGAAGAGTGCGTGTACATGACTCAGCCAGAGGGCTTCGTAGACAGTGGGAGCAGCGGGAAGGTGTGCAAGCTGCTTAAATCCATTTATGGATTAAAGCAAGCATCGCGGAGTTGGAACATCTGCTTTGACGTCGTTATCAAAGAGTTTGATTTCGTCAAAAATCCAGATGAACCTTGTATCTACAAGAAGGTGGCGGAGAGTAAGGTTGTCTTCCTCGTATTGTACGTGGACGACATACTCTTGATAGGAAATGACATTCCTATGCTGCAATCGGTCAAGCTCTTCTTATCACAAAGATTCTCAATGAAAGATCTTGGTGATGCCTCCTGCATATTGGGAATCAGGATCTATAGAGATAGATCCAAACGGATTTTGGGATTGTCCCAATCCAGGTACATTGACACCATACTAAAGAGGTTTAGTATGGAAGAGTCCAAGCGTGGGAACATGCCCACGATCTCTGGAGTCACTCTCTCCAAAGAGATGTCTCCAAAGACTGATTTGGAGAGAGCTCGCATGCAAGGGATACCCTATGCTTCGGCGGTAGGCTCTATCATGTATGCGATGCTATGTACCAGACCCGATGTAGCATACTCACTAAGTGTAGTGAGCAGGTATCAAGCTGATCCTGGAGAGAGTCACTGGACAGCTGTGAAGAGCATTCTCAAGTACTTGCGAAGGACTAGAGATATGTTCTTGGTGTATGGTAACGGAGAACTCCAAGTGGAGTCCTTTACCGATTCGAGCTTCCAGAGTGATAAGGACGACTCTAAGTCGCAGTCGGGCTTTGTCTTTACCCTTTACGGAGGGGCGGTTAGCTGGAAGAGTTCCAAGCAGGAAACCGTGGCAGACTCGACGATGGAGGCTGAATACATCGCTGCCAACGATGCTGCTAAAGAAGCTGTCTGGATCAAGAAGTTCATTACTGAACTTGGAGTGGTTCCATCCATTGAGCATCCAATACCTTTGTATTGTGATAACAATGGAGCGGTGGCTTTGGCCAAGGAACCCAGGTCCCATCAGCGATCCAGGCATATTCTGAGGCGGTATCACCTGATCCGGGAGATAGTTGATCGCCGGGAGATCGAGGTCAGGAGAGTTGACACGAAGAACAACACGGCGGATCCACTCACGAAGGCCATTCCCCAGATACAGTTTGAGAGACTCTTCGGGATGCTCGGTATGAGATACTACAGCAGCTGGCCCTAGTGCAAGTGGGAGATTGTTAGTTGTATGTATGCCCTAGAGGCCAGTATTGTACAGATTATGTATATTATATTGGATGCTTGGACATATATAGAGATGACTTTCTTGCTCGACATGATAGTATGCTATCTGGTTGATATTTACCTTAACATGTACACTAGTCTCTTTATACTGTCTTATAGTTACATGTTGGTAAAGCCCTTAGGATTTGTACTTGACTACCTGGACTATGATGCAGATCATACTAGTGGGGACATGGTAGTCCATAAGTACATCCTTCAAGGTCCCTAGTCGTGGGTGTATCGAGACGGGGCATCGTTATACCAGAGTAGACTAGCGTATACGCTTCTCGACCCATGTGATGGGCGATGGATGATCCCATATCCATTGGTGTTTGACATCAGAGATGGTGTACGGGTGCTCAGTGGTGACTGGGTACACTGGACGGACTCGCCGAGAACTCCCAGATGGTATTATACCTCACGTCAGATGGCAGTTCTCAGGTGACACTTGTACAGGTTAGTCTGTAGACCCGAGATCGTCATAGAGTCTTGTGTGATTCCCACTGTGCTTTGATCTCCACCTTACCACGTCCATGAGGGCGTGCAAAACGGTAGTCTTTGGGTACAGTCCCGAGTCACATGGAGGCAATGAGCGATAGGAGGGGTTTCGTCTCTCCCGGTATTGGGAGTTGATGTTGCGCAGTGCTCGATTGGCCGTAACAGGGAAGTCCCTGGCCAGGGCTGATCAGAGATTTGCTGGTAAGTGTTACCAGTAGTTTCTCGACCCGTTACGAGCCTCACATCAGCACGACTTATCGGGTTATTGGGGTCTGACGTATACCACCTCTAGACTTGATATGCGATGTATCAGACGAAGAGACTTGACTGTATGGTAAGTGTTACTGGTCGGATTCGCAGGAGTGTGAGCGGGCTAGCTCGTCGATCTTCTGATCGCTCAATACCCGGGTGGCCGTTACGTTTAGCAGACCGCTTGCGGCTTGTGGGTGTTTGATATGATCATCACCTGCTACCGGCGTATTGACGAGTCTTTAGAGTCCTACACAGAGGTTTCCTGGCTCAAGCGAAACGAAATAGGAGCGCATATGAGATATGTGCAGGACCGAGAATAATGCGTGTATGTGATACCGCATTACATTCTCGCGATATATGTTTCGATTGGTTATATTCGATATGACCTAGTTATCGAATCATTGATTCGATAAATCGATGCATTGTATACTAGTCGGTTATGTGCGACATGACCGGATCATTGAATCAAATGTTGATTTAATGATTTAATGCATGATTATATATTTGATATATTGCATTGCATTAACTAGTATTGGTTCACTTTAAACGGATTTTTCTCACTTGGATTGCACATTGTATATGTGATATACTTTCGTGCACTTTTCTGTATCATGTTTGATGATACTTGATCATTATGTTAAGTGTATAGAATTAATCCATGGTTAATTTGATAATTAGGGTTTTGCATATTCATTTATTTATTTATTTATTTATTTATTTATTTGGAAAAGAATATGATAAGAATGGTGGCTATATTTGTTTTATATTGAAGCTTCATGAAGCTTTGACTTTGCTAACCATCCTTATCTTCATGCTTAACCCTAACCCATCTATGTGACCATGGTTAATTCTCTACACTTAACCCTAGTTCAAGATATGATAAGTATTGATATTAGTTTTATTTTGAAAATAGAACACTTATCATAATCTTTTCTTGAGCTCATCTTCTTCTTCTTCTTCAAGCTTGCTACTCCAATGGCAAGTTGAGATCTAGTGAGTTAAATCCAAATCTAAAGTGAACCCACCTCCTATTTCTTCACCCTCTACCTCTTGCCAAGTTGTTTTGGGTGTTTACTTCACAAGTTTCACAAGTTTGTGAAGTCGGAGCTTGAGTTTGTGCAACCTCGACGTAGATCGTCTTTGACACGAAGCCGACGACCTATTCCGCTCGCTTTCCCGATGAAGCCGATGATCGAGTCAAGGATTCATGATGGACAGCGAGGACATGATCACGTGGAGCTAAGGAGGCGGAAATCCGGATCTACAAAGGTTGTATATCCGTATCCTAGTAGTTAACAGTTAACTAGCTTTCTTTTTCGCCTAATCATCTAGTTAAAGATCCGTAGTCTAGGGTTTCTCGGCACTAAAAATTTTAATTTGGCATGTTCGATGCCTTGTGAGAACCCACTAGGGTGCCTAGGAACCTTTCAGCGACGCCGCAATAAATAGCCTTAAGTGTAAGTGGGAGATTGTTGGTTATAGTGCCCTCAAGTCAATTATTGGATCGCAGGCACGTGATTGCAATGATTGAGGGAGGACCTATACCGGTAGAACAGTCTTACTCGAGATGATAGTATGCTATCTGGTTTGTCTTTATCATCATATACATACTTCAGGTGACATTACAGATCACTATTACATATTGATAGAGCCCATAGGATTCTTGCTTGACTACCAGCGGTATGATGGCGATCATATGCGTGAGAGTTGGGTGGTCTATAAGCACATCCTTAAAATGTCTCTAGTCGTGGGATTTTCAAGACTGGACATCGATACTCCAAGAGTAGACTAGTGTATACTGATCGAGACCCCGACGAGGGGCGGTGGCCGGTCTCTCAAGCCATTGGTGTTAATTGGTTCACCTAAGATATATACAGGTGCCCATTGGGTTATGAGTACACCGGACGGACTCGCCGGGAACATGCTAGTTGGTATTATACCTATTGTCAGATAACAGTTCCCTGGTGACATGTGTACAGGTTAGTCCATCGGCCTGAGATCGTCATTTGTCTCGTGTGAGTTCCCACTGTGCTTTGATTACTATCCTACCATGGCTCAAAGCAGCCGTGCAAACAGGTTTTAGTTGGGTACAGCCCCGAGCCACATGGAGGCAGTGAGCGGATCGTCAGGGGATTCGCCTCTCCCGGTATTGGGGGTTGATGTCGCGGTGTGCACGGGTGGCCATCACCAGAAATCCTTGGCCAAGGCAGTCAAGAATTACTGATTCGGATCGGTAGTTTCTCAGGTGGTGATGGGCTTCATACTGGCACTAAATATTGCGTTATTAGGGGTTTGACTTTATCCACCCCCCAAGACTCGATATGCGATACTCATAGATGAACGGACCGGACTGTATGAATATTGTCACTATCAGGCTCCGTAGGGGTTTCAAGAAGAGTTTGCTCGTCGGCCTCCCTTTCGCTCAATACCTGGGTAGCCGTTACGTATAGCTAGTGCCGCTGACGTGCTTATGGTTAAACCCACTGCCAGTGTATTGACGGGTCTTTAGAGTCCCACACAGAGGGTTTCCCTGCTTCGGGCAAAACGATGCAGAGGCCGTATGGTTTTACGGCAGGGTTTGATCACATACGTGTACTTGTGTACGCATGATGTTCGAATGGATAATACTAGTGGGCTTTGGTTTAAGCCGGATCCTAGTATTATATTGTTGGATTATTTTCGTCTCATTGTATTCGTATTCTTCGGAATACGGATGCGGGTATGTATATAAGGTTGAGGGGTATTCTTGTAATTTATTATAAGATTACTTTTAGAAGATTACACCTCATCATGGTTTAGACCTTTTTGGATTAAAAGGTTATTGAGGTGTAGGATGAGGTGTTTATTGCATTTTTGGTGGCATGGCTAATTAGTGACCCATGGTTACTATTCTAGCATGCTTAGGGTTTTTGTTTGTTGTGAGATTATGTTGACTTGAGATATTTTTTGTTGACTAAGATATTTTGGAGACATGGAAATTTATGTGATGGCTCCATTATTTCTTATCACACTTACACAACAAACAAAAATACAAGCCATTATTCATTTTTCTCTCTCTCTTGAGTTGCTCTCAACACCTCATTCTCATGGCATCTTCTTCTTCCTCTAGCTCCACCCAAACCCTCTCATGAGTTGAGAATCCTTGGGTGTCTTGAGACAAATTAATCCTTCATCACTCTCTACTTCATCTATGATATCTAGAGTAGCGATCTAGGTGCCCTAGTTGCCTCGGATATGAGGTTGGAGCTCGTTGCATAGACTCTCGGGTGGATCATCTTCGATGGAGGGAGACCGGAGATCAAGCTTGATCAAGGAAGCCCCTAGGAGCTTAGGATGATGGTTGAACACCGAAGGACACGGATCTATTCGGTATAACCATTCTAACTCCTTTGCATGTTTTGTTATCTAGGGCTTATGGGTAGATCCGGGTAATTGGTTGTGGTAGCGCCAAGTTTTATAAATTTTGGTTCCGCATTTGGTCACGGATTGATGGCCGGGACGCTGCCGTAACCCAACAAAAGCTAGAAATTCTATTTATCCTAAGTTAGAAATATTGAACCCTTATTTTTCACACCTCACTTCTTTATTTAACTTAAGATTCTATATGTTTTTACGTACAGTGCAAATAGTGTCATTACGTTTCAAAAAGTTCGATTAGAGTCATCATGTCACAAAATAAAGACTGGATAAAACTTCAAAAAGATCACACAAGTTTGTAAAAAATTAAGCTTTTCTCAAGTTTCGTTTTCCAGGTAGGTTTCAAATTCAGAATTTATATCTTCCTTAAAAGCAAGTTAGGTCTTATTCTTCACTCCACCTTTTACTTGTTTTCGTATCATACACACCTTCGTGAACGTGCAATAGTCTTTATCATAGAATAAAACCTTCATATCTCCGTTTTAAAATATTTTTATAAAAACTTGTCTTTAGTCAAGATTATTCTCACACAAAGAACCGTCAAGAATTTTAACTCGGAGAGAACACTTACTTGACTTTTCTTTAAATTGGACTTTCTAGGTTTCTTAGCGAGTTTTAGATCAATGCACCCAAACCAGTTGGTTTTAGGGCATTAGGTGTAAAGACACCTCGGCGGACTTAATTGCCCAAGTTACCTAGGCTCTAAATCAAAAGGACTCATTTTAACGTGAAAATCATAACAATTTAATGCGAACGGAGATATAACCAGTAGTTCAATTCTTTTCAAGATAACAAATGTATTTGTATAGATAAGGTGTGTAATCACTTTGATCAAGTTCAATATAGGTTATTTTTTTAGACTTAGTTTTTATTGAGGTTTCAATAATACCCTTTTATATCCACTTCACTTTACAAACTATTCTTGATATTACTTATTTCAAAACAAACCTATTTGATCCTAAAAAAATAGTTTATCAATTTAAAAGTTTTTAGGACATATCAGACTTGTTATCTAATTTTCAAAACTTACGACACGTGTAGTATGATGCAAAGACGTATATTAGCTACGGTAAAACTCAATGGAGGGTTATCTTTCAGGTTTTCAAAATCTACGAATAGGATTTAGTTGGTCATATCTTATCAAACTCAATCGTAGGTATTTCGAATCTAAATTCTCCCACTAGCTAACTTGACGCCAAAGTTTTTATGTTTTGGAAAATTTTCTGATTTTTATGGGATTTTGAATATGTATGCAAATGCAGAATATACAAATGAATCCAAAGGATAGAAATACTTACCGAGCACACCCCCAAACTTAAACTTGGCAGTGCCCTCGCTATCATGCAATACCAAGAGGGACAAAATTGTTGAGAGGTCAAAATAGTCGGTTCTTTTTTTTAACAGAAAAAGAAAACAAAACATATATACACAAAAAGCCCCCCACCAAACTTAAATAAAACAGTGTTTCTACTGTTAAGCGTTGAAGTTCAAAGTTGTGGGAGGGAACAGTTTCAATCTATACAAGGCCTTATATGGGCCAAAAGTTAGTGTAACACCTTAATTCGTTATACCGGACTTGGTTGATTAATTTATATATCGAGTGGCTATTTCTTGATTTATTGTGTTATGGGTGCGGATAGTGTTTGGTATCTGTGCTTGGTATCCAACCAGACCCGCATGCTTGAAACCCGCCTTGATTCCTGTTTATGATTTATCCCTGCTTGTGCGGAAGATCCATGCACTCTCGTGTTCTATATCCTGTATAACTGCATTATATCTGGCATCTGCATTTTTTAATAATACAAATATAGTCAAATAATATATTTTAAAAATACCCAGCATGGCCTGCATCATACCCCTAACCCTGTGGTGGCATCCATATATCTTGTTCTCATTCCTTTTAGTGAAACGGACTCGTTTGGATCGCTACGTGCACACTACGTGTATCCGTTCTTGGGGTATGCTTTTTCGTTACCCGGATATCGTATTTTGGTTTTGGTTGATACGTATAATATCCGTATTTTCAAACCGTAATTTTAGAACCGACCTGGGGGTGTTTTGGACTATTTTTGTATTAGCCAAAATCTCAAATATATAATATAATATTTCTTTTATATTAACAGTTTAATATATTTACGTTTATAACTAAATATATTTTATATTATCTAAATCCTAACTTACTCTCTCTCAGTCCCACTCTCCTATATATATTATGTATATATTTTATATATTTTACTGTTACAGTAAACCTACGTCCCTCTCTCTCTCCCCTCTCTTCATCTTCAAGTTTTCCAGCCTCGCCTTCTCCCTCGTCGCCGACACCACAACCACCACCTCCTTACCTCCTTCTCTCCACTCTTCCCTGCATCACCACCATCACCTGCAACCCAACCCGCAGCCTCGTCTGCACACCCCGCCTCGCCGGAGCTCCGACCCAGTCGACCACATCACACCCTAATCATCTCCTCTTCCTTTCCCTTATCACCTCTGACACCACCACCCTCACCCGAGCACCAAAAACCCAGCACACCCAATCCCTGACGATCAAGAAACCCCTACTGCCCTTTGCCGTGAAACCTCGCCGAAAAACCCATGCCTCTCGACGTCACCCCCTCGCCTCTGTCCCAAAACCCCGAGACAACTCCAGTGCACCCTGCAACCACCACAGCCCTCTTCTTTTCTTTCTTCTTTTTCTTCTTCTTCTCTTTCTTTTTCTTGATCGTGCATTTTCCGGTGATCGCCGGAGCCATGCCGTCGCCGACGATCCGGGTGACCCAGTGGACGTTCCCAGCCAGCGTAGTCACCTTCTTGCTTTGCCTGGTCCTGCCCCGTGCGCGCGTGTGTACATTGCGACGTTTACCCGACGTCGTACGCAGCGTACGCATCCCGTCGTGAGATCCAATCAGGCAAGTTTACCTTGCTACATGCTATGATACATATTTTGCATCCATATGAATAAAAATATCATATATTTTCTGCATTGTACATCCATGTTACTGTTTTACTGTTTTCGGATAGCCGTTCGCATCCGTACAGTTTATTACATATCTATTCGCATGCAAGCTTAACTTGCTACAGGCTATTGCTACAGGCTATACAACATATTTTACATCTATATGAATAAAATTATTACATGTTTATTGCATTTTACATCCATGTTATAGTTTTACCGTTTTTTCGATATCCGTTCGTATCCGTGTTATTTATTATATATCTAGTTGCAAGCTGTATCATATTATATCATGTTACCGTTATATTTGCACCTCATGCTTGATAATGTGCATCATATGTAGTCATGGAGTTATAGATGTGATCCCTGATAAACATTATGCATTCGTGCTTTTACCGTGTTTCGATACTTACTACAGTTTTACTTTTGAGCATCCGTGTGATACATATGCACTACCTGACATGACCTGATACATCACTTCCTGACTTGTTATCTGATCTTATTACTAATGCCGACAATCCTGACTTGTTGTCCCGACGGACATATCCTGTTGTCTATTTAGACAAAACATGTATCTGCTTGATCCTGTGTTGGCATTAGATATCGATTGGCAATACCTGACTTGAACACATAACCTTGGGGGTAAGGGGAAATCAAGAATGTAACCAAGCGTAACTCAAAAGGCTATTATATTGTTTGCCGTTTTTCCGGGCGTTACGGAATATATTGTTTGCCATTTTTCCGGGCGTTACGGAATAATCCTGTTACCATGGTCCCGTGGGGAATGAACGGGGCATAGATTGATGGGTTACGATGAGTGTTACATTAATTGATTTCGAAGACTTTAGAATAGATAACCCAGAAGTATAGTTCATATTACTCACCGCACGTCACATACACTTATACACTTCACTGTTCTATATCCGTGTTTACTTATTACATTCATGTTACCGCTTATATTTCATGCATGCATATATTGTTGCATCCTGATTGTATTTTATTGTTTGATATTATGACGCACTGACGTCTGGGTTTTGAATGGCCCAGTTCCTTTATCTCCTTCGCAGGCTGACCAAGAGTATTTCAGTCGTCAGGAAGAGCAGTGAGGATCGTATTAGTATTTAGTTTAGTTAATTTCCTTTCCGCGGTTTTATTTCCTGATATGAGCCCGTATTTGGGACGTACTTTCCAGATGTTATTGATTATTGGATTTATTGCTTCCGTACATTTATATTTCTTGACTCGTTTATTCTGGCAGATGGACATGTATTAGATAGTTTTATTTTATTTCTACTGTTCTTGATATCTTATAGACAGCCGTAATGTGACTCTGGAGGGATGTTTCCTAGCCACAGGTAGCATGGTTGGCTCTGTCATGTGCCGATCTTAGCGCACTCTAGAAAGCGGGGCGTGATAGGGTTTGTTTGGTATCAGAGCCATAGGATTTAGGTTAATCGGGTTTGATTCTTTTGTAGTTGGGTATTGGACCCAATACATGAATCAGAAAACCCGTAATTAGGAACAAGTCCTGCCACATTGTTGTCGTGATTCTTGAATCTTATCTTTCTCTTGACTCTTGTGTCTTGACGATATGCAGACGGCTTTGCATCTCAGCTTGAAATCCTTTTGGTTCTTTATTGTTTCTCTCTTTCTGTTCCTTTGATTCTGATACTAGGATTTGGGCGACTTGAACGGAGTTATGTAGTTGTAACTATGAACTGCAGCATGGTTTCAATGCGGTACTCTATTTAAGTAACTTGGAGTCCTAGTCTTGATTCATCTCCTTGTTTTATGGTCGTTGTATTACCTTGCTCTCTCGGTTGCATTGCTTACCAGTTCATGTTTTATCACAAGCTTGAATCTTGTTTACCGTGCTAATCCTCTTCAGTGTCTTTGCTTTAGATGAAGTCATTTCGGGTATCCTACTTATTCATGATTTTCCCGCTTTAGTATTATTCGATTCTAGTGCATCCCATTGTTTTATGTCGTCCAAATTTATTGTTGCACACTTGATTTCTTGCAAGGCCCTGTCTAGTTGTTGGGACATACACACTGGGAACAGGAAGATCATATCTAGCAGCGAGTGCAAGGATTGTTCGGTTGTTATCTACGGACATGAGTTATTCACGGATTTCTCAGTGATCGATACTGGCAGTTATGATGTTGTCTTGGGAATGAATTTTCTCGGCACTTTCTATGCTCACATCAATTGTAGGGCAAAGAAAGTGATTTTCCAGATTCCCGGACATCCGGAGTTTGTTTTTGCTAGAGGTAGCAGTTCTGTCGGGTCAGTCGAGCTTAGGGCTAGGCCGACAAGTACTGTTTTTGCGTCAATTGAAGTTGATAAGGAAGAAGTGCCAGCAGTAGTTCGAGAGTTCATGGACATGTTCGAGGACATCTCAGGTTTACCGCCAAAACAAGATGTGGAGTTCGCGATTGATCTTGTTCCTGGAGCAGCGCCAATATCGAAGGCATATATCCAATGGCACCAGTGGAGTTAGAAGAAGTCAAGAAGCAGGTTGCCAAATTGCTAGAGAAGGGTTGGATCACAGCAGTAATTCACCCTGGGAGCCCCAGTTCTTCTAGTCAAGAAGAAAGATGACACGCGGAGGATGTGCATCAATTATCGAGAATTAAACCGGGTGACTATTAAGAACAAGTACTCGATCCCTCGCATTGGCGAATTATTCGAGCAACTCAGTGGCGCGAGAGTATTCTCGAAGATGGATTTGTGATCCGGATATCATCAGGTTCGAGTAAAATCAGAAGATATTTGCAAGCCAGCGTTCCAAACTCGATATGGGCATTTCGAGTACTTAGTGATGCCCTTCGGAGTCACGAACGCACCGGCGATATTCATGGACTTGATGAACCGAATATTTTCACCGTTCTTAGACCAGTTTATAGTGGTATTCATCGATGATATTCTGGTCTACTCGAGGAGCCTAGATGTCACGCCCCGCTTCCCAGAGTGCGCTAAGATCGGCACGTGACAGAGCCAACCATGCTACCTGTGGCTAGGAAACATCCCTCCACAGTCACATTACAGTTGTCTAGAAGATATCAAGAACAGAAAAATAAAATAAACTATCTAGTACATGTCCATAAGCCAGAATAAACGAGTCAAGAAATAATATGCGGAAGCAATAGATCCAAGTAATAATAACAATCTGGAAAGTACGTCCCAAATACGGGCTCACATCAGGAAATAAAAATGCTGAAAGGAAACTAAACTAGAATACTAACATGGTCCTCACTGCTCGGTCTGTCGGTTGAAATACTCCTGAACGGCCTGCGACAAAGATAGAGGATCTGGGCCATGCAAAACCCAGACGTCAATGCGTCATAATATCAAACAATAAAATATAATCAGGAGGTAACAAGATAGGCAGGCATGAGTATGAACAATAATAAGAGTGTATAATAGTAACGCGAATATGGAACAGTGGGGTATATGTGCATGCGGTGAGTAATCTGAACTAACTACTGGGTTAATTACTCTCAAGTTTGTGAAATCAATTTAATGAATCGTCGATATAACTCAATAGTATCCCGTGCATACCCGGGACCACGGTCCAGACTCTCGGGGCTGAATCTGAGACGTGCCGCTAAGTACAAACAGGAAACATGTACAGACGAATGATGTCAGCAACATCATCCCGGGACTGGCCTAGCCCCCAAAACTGATCAGTATAAGCGTCGAACTGTTGAGTTACAAGTCAGGTTTCATCATTGATTTCCCCTTACCCCCAAGTTATGTGTTCAAGTCAGGTATTGATAAATCTGAAGCTAATGCCAACACAGGATCAAGCAGGTACAGGTTTGTCTATACAGACAACAGGATATGTCCATCGGGACAACATGTCAGGATTGTCGGCATTAGGAACAGGATCAGGTATCAAGTCAAGCAGTGGTGCAACAGGTCATGTCAGGGGGTGCACAGTGTATCAAAAGGGTGCTCATAATAAAACTGTAGCAAGTACGGATGCACGATAAAAGCATGGATGCACAAATATTTATCAGGGGTTACATCATGACTATGTAGGATGCACATTATCAAGTATGGGGTACTAATATAACAATAATATGAATTAATACGACATGGCATGCAACTAGATATAAAGAATTAATAGTATGGGTACACAATAAAATATGGATGCACAATTATCTATCAGGGGTTACAACTACAGCTCCATAACTAAGTAAGATGCACATTATTAAGCATGAGGTGTTAATATAACAGTAATATGAGTTAATGTGATTTGTCGATGCAGCTACATATCTAATAAATGATATGGATGCATACGGGTATCCGAAAACAGTAAAAAATTAATATGGATGTAAAATAATATTTTTATTCATATGGATGCAAAATAAGATACATAGCATGTAGCAAGATGAACTTGCATGTGACTAGATATGTAAATAACGGTATGGATGCATACGGGTATCGAAAAATTGTAAAATTGTAATATGGATGCATAACTAAACAATATGTAATATTATTAGTCGCATGAATGCAAAATATAGTAGTATAGCATGTAGCAAGATAAACTTGCCTGAACAGATTTCACGACAGGTGCGTACGGCACGTCCGACGTCGGGTAATCGTCGCAACGCACACACGGTACACGAGACAGGTCCAAGAAGGTAACCACGCAGGCAGGGGACGTTCACTGGATCGCCTGGATCGGCAGCGACGAGCACGGCTCCGGCGGGTGATCACCGGAAAAAGAACCGAGAAGAAGAAAAGAGAAGAAAGAAGAAGAAGGAGAAGAAGAGAGGCTGGTTCTCTTAGGTTGTGATGATACTCAACATTGGTGATCTCCAAGATCATGACACATGGCAGATGACGTATCCCAGAACTCAGAAGAAAGGGCCACAGGGGCCGACCAGGCCTCCCCTGTACCCGTTCTACAAGTACCGGCCGACTCACCTCAGAGCCCCCTGAAGATTGACCTCTTCGGCCTCCCAGCTCGCCCCGAGCTGTCGCAGGACCGAGACTTCTCGGCTCCCTCGCTCGTTCCCGAGCTCTTCAGCCAGGGCCATCTTCCTCGGTCCTCCGACCGACTCCACCGCTCACTGGCGTAACCGCCTCTCCGCGAATCTCGCCACGCGCAGGTTCTCCGCCAACAATGCCTACGTTCCATGCCATCACGATCCCTATTAATAGGCGATCCGCCCTCTGCGTGGGCGTGACGTCAGGGGCATAACAGTCGGCGAGATCTGCACGCCTACTGCTGCATGTTATCGCCGCTATAAAAAAAACCCATCACAGAGGGGGCAAGTAAGCCATTTTCGGTCCCACTTAGCCGTTACTCTACTCGGATCTAGTGCTAACTTGATAGTCGGAGGGTCCTTGGTGGTATTAGACCACCCCGGGACTTCTTTACAGGTACTCGGTGCTAAACTCCTCAAATTGCCAATCTCTTCAAACCCATTGAGATCCACACGCAACAGGAGATCACCTCCAAAATCCACCGGGAGATCAACGGAAGACAACATCTGACGGAGACCCGAAAAGGACCTCCATCAGTTGGTGCCGTCTATGGGAAACACTCCACAAAACACAAAGTTGGCCTTCCGATCTCCGTCTATGGCAATCGATCCCCCTGAAGATCCAAACGCCCGCTGTCGCTTCCCTCTTAATGGAGGCGTGGGCGAGCCCTCACCGAATGTCGTCAGCTCCCCCGCTGGCTGCCGTTTCACAGATTCCGGCGACCGCCCAAGCAAAAGGGCCAGGGGCCACGAGCCTATCACCTTTAGCGATAGAGACCTTCACGGCATCTCCATGCCCCATAATGACCCTCTGGTGATCACCGCCCGGATCCACCGGTACGAGGTCCACCGGATACTTGTCGACTCGGGCAGCTCGGCAAACAACCTCTTCCACGACTGCTTCCTGCGCTTGGGACTTACCCCAGCAGTACTGAGGCCAACCTCGCACGTCCTGTCAGGGTTCACCAACCACTCCATTCCCGCGCAAGTCACCCTGCATTTCAACATCGGTGAGCCCGGACGCGCCCGTACGTTGCCTGTGGACTTCATCGTAGCAAAGGTCCCATCTGCCTACAACGTCCTCCTCGGCCGCCCGACGCTCAACTCACTCCAGGCCCAGATATCGACCTACCACCTGGCGATGAAGTTCCCTCTCGATCAGGGTGGAACAGGTCGAGTCTACGGAAACCAGCGGATCGCGAAGGTATGCCTTACCGAAACATCTTCACCCGAACAACCGACCGACGACGCTGAAGGAAAAGGCGACATCAAGGGTTCTTTGGACACCCGAGATGAGCAGAAGGAGATCCGGGGAACGCCGGTCGAACCACTGATCGAGGTGCCCCTCACCGAAGGAGACAATGAAAAAACCGTCCAGGTCGGATCACTCCTGACAGGGGCTCGGCGAGACGACCTGGTCAGCTTCCTCAGAAATAACTCCGACGTATTCGCCTAAGCGCCCGCCGACATGCCTGGGATCGACCCCAGAATCATTTCTCATAAGCTCGGAGTTGATCCTACGGCCCGACCCGTCAGACAGAAAAAGCGGAGCTTCGCCCTAGTCAAACAGAAGGCTATCGAAGATGAGATTGATCGACTTCTCGCCGCCAACTTCATCCGGAATGTACCGTACTCAGAGTGGCTGGCAAACGTAGTTTTGGTCAAGAAGTCAAGCGGGAAGTGGAGCATGTGCGTCGATTTCACCGACCTCAACAAAGCCTGCCCCAAGGACAACTATCCGCTCCCTCGGATAGATCAGCTCGTCGACAGCTCAGCCGGCCACGAGCTGTTGAGCTTCATGGATGCTTTCTCCGGCTACAACCAGATCCGTATGAATCCGGAAGATGAAGATCTCACCGCATTCACGACGGACCGGGGGGTATATTGCTATAAGGTGATGCCCTTCGGCCTTAAGAACGCCGGGGCCACGTACCAGCGGTTGGTCAATCGCATGTTCAAGCCAAAAATCGGCAGGAATATGGAGGTCTGCGTCGACGATATGCTCGTCAAATCCGTCTCAATGGCGGACCATGCCAGGGATCTGGGCGAGGCCTTCAAAGTGCTCCGCAAGTTCAAGATGAAGCTGAACACCGCCAAGTGCGCATTCGGAGTCACCGGGGGAAAGTTCCTCGGGTTCATGGTCACCCACAGTGGAATCGAAGCGAACCCGGAGAAAATCGACGCTATCCTCAATATGGCCGCGCCCAAAACCAACGTCGAGATCATGCGGCTCACAGGATGGGTCGCCACTCTGAGCCGCTTCATGTCCAGGTCAGGAGAGAAATGCCTCCCGTTCTTTAGGGCCTTGAGGAAGATCCCGAGGTTCGAATGGTCGGGGGAGTGCCAAGCCGCCTTCGACCAATTGAAGAAGCACCTCACGACGCCGCCACTGCTCACCCGACCCGTCGAAGGAGACGAGCTGTCACTGTACCTGGCGGTATCCGATCAAGCAGCAGGCTCGGTGCATCCGGGAGGTCGAGGGAGCGCAGAAGCCGGTGTACTATGTGAGCCACATATTTAAGGACACGGAAACGAGGTACCCAGCCATAGAGAAGATTGTCTTAGCCCTCATGGTGGCTTCAAGGAAGCTGCGGCACTACTTCCAAGCGCACACCATCATCGTCCTTACCGAGCGCCCGTTGGGAGCCATTCTTGCGTCACCGGAATCCTCGGGACGCTTAGAAAAGTGGAGGTGGGAGCTATCCTAGTTTGATGTGAAATATCGCCTGAGGCAGGCCATCAAAGCACAGGACCTGGCCGACTTCATCGTTGAGTGCACCATTCCCCTCAAGGAATCGGAGTCCGCGCCGCCCTCCGCGACTCAGTGTCCCGTCGCGGGGAGGCCTGGTTCGGTTCCTGAATGGATCATCAACGTCGACGGATCTTCAACCGAAGAAGGGTGTGGAGCCGGCCTCATTATCCGGGGCCCGAACGAAGCAGAAATGGAGTACTCTCTGAAGCTCGGTTTCAAGGCCTTGAATAACACAGCAGAGTACGAGGCCCTCCTGGCCGAACTGCGCATGGCAGCCGGGCTAGGGCTGAAGACAATTCGAATCCGCAGTGACTCGGCCCTTGTTGTCGGACAAGTGACTGGCCGCTTTAAAGTTTGGGAGCCTCTGATGGTGAAATACCTGGACGAGGTGAGGAAACTCCGGAGAAACTTCAAAGAAGTCCAAGTAGAACAAATACCAAGGCAGCTGAATGCCCAAGCCGACGCCTTGAGCAAGCTGGCTTCATCATACTCAGCCAACAATAAGCGGTCCATCCTTTTCGAAACCTTACCTCAGCCCTTTGTGGAAGACGGAGCAGCCACGCTCCATGTGTATGCAGCGCAAGAAGGCGACCAAGATTGGAGGAAACCTCTCGTAGAATTTCTGAAGGACGGTGTGCTCCCGGAAGACCGGGGGACCGCCCGCCGCCTCCGGGCCAAAGCCCGCCACTTCATCTAGAGCAACGGAAATCTTTACAAAAAGTCCTTCACTCAACCCCTGCTCCGATGCGTCGACCCCCACGAAGCCGACTACGTCCTCCGGGAAATCCATGAAGGGGTTGGCGGTGCGCACCAAGGGGCCCGAACCTTGATCCAAAAGGCGTTGCTCCAGGGGTACTACTGGCCCACTATTCACGAGGATGCCCAGAAGCTAGTCCGAAGATGCAAGAGTTGCCAGCTCCACGGCAGCATCCCTCGCCTCCCCGCCACCGAGCTGACCGCCCTAACATCCCTATGGCCGTTCGCCCAGTGGGGATTGGACATGATCGGCCAGTTCCCAACCGGTACAGGCGGGCACAAATATGTCCTCGTCGCAGTAGACTACTTCACCAAGTGGATCGAGGCCATCCCCATCAGAAAACTGGACGCCGCCACTACCATCAAGTTCCTGCATAACAATCTGATACTCCGGTTCGGCATCCCGAGATGCATCATCACCGACCACGGGACGAACTTCGAGAATGAGAAAGTGAAGGACTTCTGCAAAGAATACCATATCCTCATGAAGTTTGCCGCGGCCGCGCATCCCCAATGCAATGGGCAGGCCGAAGTCGCTAACCGAGACGTCCTCCGGGGTCTCCGAACCCGCCTGGAAGGGCGACAAGGCAGTTGGGTCGAAGAATTGCCCCGGGTCTTATGGGCCCTGCGCACGGCGAAGAAGACCCCCACCGGGGAAACTCCCTTCAGTCTCTGCTACGGGACCGAGGCGATGGTCCCAGCGGAGATTGGGCTACCCAGTCATCGGGTCGAGCACTTCGACGACGATGCGAATACCTCGGCGCTACGAACCAACCTGGACATCTTATTGGAGAAGAGAGACCGGGCCCAGATCAGAGTTGCCGCTTATTAGCAGCAAACGGCCCGATACTACAATGCCTGGGTCAAGCACCGCTCCTTCCAGACCGGGGATCTGGTCCTACGACGAAACGAGTTCGTTGATCAAGGCAGGCTACACAATTTCTCCCCGAGGAGGGACGGCCCCTTCCTTGTCTCTGAGGTGCCCCCCGGTGGGGCCTATCGCCTGCAAGATGCGGACGGGCGCAAGCTCCCGCGGCCTTACAACGCCGAAAAGCTCAAGCTATACCAATGAGGCCAAGGCCAACAAGTGTGTACCTCTCCTTTCACAAAGACGATGTCCATTCGAATAAAGGAACGTCGAAACATTGCAAATAAAGTTTTGTCTTTGGGATCACAAAAGCCCTCCTTAGAGGCAGCTCAGTAGCTACCCTGCTCGGCTATCCCCGGCTGGTAGCTTCCTACCACGACCGACAGGGATCACAAAGCCCTCCCAGAGGCTGTCGAGCCCGAGGATCCCTCGCTCGGCTATCCTTCAGGACAAAAGCCCTCGCCAAGAAGCACCAGGCAGTAACCCTGCCCGGCCAAGGGTCCTTGGTAGGTTTCTTACAGCCCCTCCCGCGCTAAGGACCAAAGTCCTCCCAGAGGTAGTCGAGTCCTTGCTCGGCTATCCCTGGCTGGTAGCTTCCTACCACAACCGACAGGGATCAAAGTCCTCGCCAAGAGGCACTGGGCAGTAACCCTGCTCGGTCCCCGTCCTAAAGGATCAAAGCCCTCGCAAGCGGCAACCAAGCAGCTACCCTGCTCAGTCATCTCCGGCTGGTAGCTCCCTACCCATGACGCCAGGGATCAAAGCCCTCGCCAGAGGCACCCGAGCAGCTACCCCACTCCTTCATCCCAGGCTGGTAGTTGCCTACCCACGATGCCAGAGATCCAAGCCCTCGCCAAGAGGCAACCGCGCAGCTTCACTGCCCGGCCATCCTTAGCTGGTTTCTTACAGCCCCTTCAACGCTAAGGACCAAAGTCATCCAAGAGGCATTTGGGTCCTTGCTTGGCTATCCCCGGCTGGTAGCGTCCCACCACAACCGACTGGGATCAAAGTCCTCGCCAAGAGGCACTGGGCAGTAACCCTGCTCGGTCCCCGCCCTGAAGGGTCAAAGCCCTCGCAAGAGGCAACCGAGCAACTACCCTACTCGGTCATCTCCCACTGGTGGCTCCCTACCCATGACGCCGGGGATCGAGGCCCTTGCAAGAGGCACCCGAGCGGCTACCCCGCTCCTTCATCCCAGGCTGGTAGTTGCCTACCCGCGACGCCAGAGATCCAAGCCCTCGCCAAGAGGCAACCGCGCAGCTTCACTGCCTGGTCATTCTTAGTGGGCTTCTTACAGCCCCGCCGACGCAGAGGATCCGAGTCCCCAAAAAGGGGCAACAAGTCTATCAAAGTCTAAGCGATCCCCCTTGACTTCGAGGCCACAGAGACGCCTCCTCGGCAGCGCTTGGCAAGTGATCGAAATCAATTCGACGAACGATCGCTAGACAGATAGCTGACCCAATAGTACAAGCAGAGATATTTCACAAACATTCTTCACGCACAAAAGTTAAAATGCAAACCGATGAAACAAGAATTTTCTTTTATTACCAAAGGCAAAGTTTTTACAAAGGGTATTCTGGGCTCCCCAGCCTTACAAACTGCCCGGAGGCTTACTTCGGTCCCCTCATCGCGGGCATCATGGCCTGCCAGGGGATTTACCACCGGAGATTTTGCCACCAGGGGCGTGCCCCGATCCCCTCGCCATCTTCCACCGGAGGCCTCGCCGCCGGGAGTGGAACCCGAGAACGGAGCTCGTCATCGGCAAACTCGGGAAGCTGCTCCTTCACGGCGTTAAGGGCCTTATTCCACGCGATGGCAGAGTACTCCCCGAGCTCGGCGTAAAACTGCTCTGACGCCTTATAATCGGCCACAGCTCTCTTAGCCCGAACCTCGGCGGTCTGGGACTCCAGAAGCGCCGCCTCATCATCTCCCCTACTGGCGTCCCTCTCCTTCTCTATGGCCGCGAAGCGTTCAGCCAGATCTGCCAGCTTCCCATCGGCGACCTGATTGATCTCTAAAACTATCTATAACCGCAATCAAGAACGGCGTCGCATGAAGCTAGCCGGTGAGTACGGGTCGGTCCACAGGGATGTTGTGAATTTCCAATGCGCGCTTACGAGTTAATTCCGAAAGGTGTTCGGATTGATTATTAAATCTAAAAATCTAAATTAATCTATATCTAAGTCTTGCTAGGGTTAGGTCTAGGTTAAGTTTGGAAAGTCTATAAATCTCACCGCTTTCTATACCCATATGAAGATCTAATTAGGTGTTATGGTAAATATTAATAAAAGGGATTAGGATGATTGGGACGATTGTTCTTCCTCTAGATCCTTGTCCTTCCTTTCTTAATATTTACCCTAACCTCCATGGAAAACGATAAAATCCGGGCCTTTAGACTACGGTATCACTGCTACCTTGTGGGTAGAGTGCCGTAGGGAGTGGAATAAGAAGGTATGCATGGAGTTCTATGAAAATATATGATGGGCAAGAAAGGGGATGAGAGATCTTCGTCTCTCAAATCTTCCCCAGATCTAACCCTAACAAGCGAGGAGACTACTCACTCATTAGGGAATTAAAATACATTTATCTAGGGCAGAGAATAAAAGATTAACTAGGGCAAGAAATTAAATTTATCTAAGGCAAGAATAGAAAATTAACTTAGGGCTGAAAATAAAGAACTTATAAAAATGATGCTCTCTAAAAGAATGCTGAAATTTATTAATGAAGGGAGGCATGAAAAGAATACAATGATTTGGGCTTCTATTTATAGGAGATAGAAACCCTAGGTTATAATTGATTCGCATGTCTACATTTACCAAAATATCCTTAGGAAGACCTAGTCAAAGTAGACTTCCAAGCTTAGGTAAAATTTTATGTCTGGAAATTTTGGAACTGATTCTGGGCTTCTTGGGCTTTTTATTTCTTTGGATCTTTATTAAATTTGGCTTCTCTATTTCTTCCAGATCTCCAGTGAACAATTGTAGTGGACTTTTAACCGTTTGCTTTGTAATCATAGACCTTGCGTTGCCTTGTACTGATCTTTTGTGTAGGCTTGATTAAGATCCTTCTATTTGTTGGTCAAAAGTCTCTTTTTTGTGTCGTCTTTTGTCTTTTTCACTGTTTTCGCTCCAAGAACCTGTAACCTGTAATATGTAGCAGACATGCGTCAAAAGCACCTGTTTATTTATAAAAAGAATAAGAATGGGGAATATAATAATGCAATATTATGGTATGAACAAATACCCCCAAACTTATCTTTTGCTCGTCCTCGAGCAAACTTATTTTTATTCACTAAAATCTTAACCACACTTTCGCAGGGAAACGCGATTGCACTGAGCTCATGCAACAAGCCGTTAAACCTCTAGGTGTCCCTAGTAGGAGGAGTGTTGTCTCCTGAGGGTTTTCAGCGGATTACACCCACAAAATCCTATCAACTCGGCCCATTGACTTTTGTTCTCCAATTAGGTTTTCTAACTAAGAATTCTATTAACTTCGACTCATAAATCATCCACCCATATTCTTCACACTTCCTCATCATCTAACATAAGATTATATATGTTATGTAGACCTACTTAGCTTTCGGCATCTCTTAAGTTTTCCTTCTAGGGTTTCATCTCCACTTAGGAATTTCTATCAACTCTACTAGAGATACAAGTTCTATTATTCGTTCCTTTCTCTTATCTAAACTCTAATCACATATCCCCACGTGTGTGTATAGATCACCCCTACACTTGGAAATTCAAATCAAGCAATCGTACTCTCGTCCATTGTCCAAAGCACTTATTAATTAGTGAATTTTTAAATGAAATTTGCTTACACATCCTTCATGCGACCGTTAATACTTCTTGAGGTACCAACAACCGATTACAAGATGCGTTAGCACTTTAAAGCGTATTTCCTAGTTTTGCAACACCCAAGGCTTTAGCAGTGACTCCCAAACCAGTTGGTCTAAGGCACTAGGTGATGAAGCACCCTCGCTAAATATTTTTCTATTTTTTTTACAGCCTTAAGTAATCACAAAAACCAGTGTCCATTTTTTTTCTTTATTCACTTTTTTTTTCTTTTATTTTCATTGTACTAAGGACTTTAGACAAGAGCATTTCAAGGTCTCTTCTACTATTCCAAGTTTCAAGGTGCGTGATTGTGCAAATTGTAGGGTATACATTTTCAGAATTTAGACTTAAGCTAGGAATTATTTTTCAAACTTATACTCTACTAAGAATATCAATACTCTTCCCTCATTTCGACTTAGCCCAAGAAGTCAACCCAAAATTTGCCTATTTCTAAATAAACTACAAGGCATATACTTTCTACCGTTAAACTTTAAGGAAGGTTATTTTTAGGGTTTTTAATTTACTAAGTCTAAGATCTAGTTGTTCCTAACCAGTTAACCTATTAGTCAAACTCAAGTCAATTAGCCAAAATTGAATACAATTATTTTTATAATTTTTGAAATTTTCCAATTTTTATGGGTTTTCAAATAAGTATGCAAATGCAAAAATATGTACAAATGAATGCGAAGGAAGAAGACTTACCGAGCATACCCCCAAACTTGAACTTGATAGTGTCCTCGCTATCATGCTAAACCAAGAGAGTCAAAATATCGGTACTCCTCTGTTTATTTATTTACAATTTTTTATATTTTTTTAATGTTTTGAAATTTTTTTTTATAGAAAAAGAAAACAAAAATATATATACATATATACAACAAGATTCCCCCCAAACTTAAGCTTGGCCTTACACAAGCCAAAGGTTAGCACCAACCATTCAAAAATCTTATCATGGTAAAGGTATAGTCGGTGCAAGAATGGGGTGTGGAGGAAAGAAATGAAAAACATGCGAGACCGTGTGGAAAGAAGAATGGTAGAATATGGTCTCGGTGGGGGAGAAGAAGGGCGGAAATGAGAAAGAAGGGTCGCGCAATCTTGAGGGTGCAAATCAAGTGAATAAATTAGCGCAATATGTGATGACCGATATGTTATAAGCGATTGCGCTAACCTATCAACCTATCGGGAAATGGGGTCAAATCCCTCAAGATTCGCAAGAAAACCTGGGTACGCCGAACTTGGTATAGGAGATGAAAGCGTAACGGTCATTTGTTCGGTCGGAACAATGGGAAAGACGACAGGGAGTAAATTAGGGATAGTCTCATTCTCACCGTAATAAACTGTTTCGAACTTGAAAGATTCCATTAATGGTTCGAAACTACTATAATCAACCGAGTCTGATGGCTCATCTGAAAATGTAAAGGACTCAAACTCGGGCGGTGAGTCATCAACATCGTCCGAAAAAGTGAAACACTCGTAGGTGTTATCGTCTGTGAGAATTGTGTCAGATTCAAAGGAAAAGGTTTCAAGCTCACAGTCTTCAAGTGGGGTCGGAACGATGGGAAGGAGGGAGGGTGATATAACAGTCAAAGGTTCAGGAGGATGAATTGGAAAATCAGACATATCAAACAAAAATGATTCAACCTCAATATTATCCTCAAGACTCTCCTCAATACTATCCTCAATATTTAACTCATCCATGCCATTATCATCAAAATCAAGACGCATATGAGATTCAGGAGAAACATTTAATAACTCGGGATGATGATTTGAACATAAAATCTCAATTAAATCGACAGGTTCATCATCCGAAATATTCCCGGCGTCTATATCCTCAATCAAGTGAAAATCAATTTTCTTAGACACCTCATCAAAAGCATGGATATCTATCGATTTAGGTTCTAGATGGGAGGTGTAAAGATCGAAAGGATTAGGTGCGGTTTCACTCGAAAGGGGTTCCTCACAATTTGGCAAATCAAACACTACAAAATTACACAACTCGTTTTTATTTTCAACTTGTAAGTCAGTTAGGACAATCGATGAAAACCGGAGTTGTGGGCTTCAATTGGGTAAGAGTAGGTTTGATTTTGAAATCCTCTCACATTCTCACTCTGTCCAACCGCCTCCTTATACATTGAAAAGTTTTGAGCTAGCGGGAAACTAACTACCGGTTCACTAGGTTGCATAAGGGCAGCCACGGACGCTTCCACATTCCTAGTCATTTTGTTTGTTGTTGCGATATATGCCTCCAACGACTCTTCCAAACTAGATTTGGGTGGTAAGGGGGTTTCGGTAAAAGATTCGAAATCGTGTGGATATGCAAAACTCCCTAATGGCTGTGTGGAAACAGTGTCTAGTGAGGGTGGGAAGGTCGGGTAGGATTGGTAGGAAGTGGGTGGTTGGGCAGAGGTAGGGTCAACATGTGGATAACAAGGTGAATAATCGTGTGGATCCCTAGAACTAGATGAGTGGAAAGGGTTGAAAGATCGGCTGTGAGATTGAGCAATATGCTCAGCAATGGACATCGGTTTAGGAGTGACAGAAAGACTTGAAAAAGTGGTATCAACATACGAAGGTGGTGAGGTTGACTTGGTTGACACAAAGTGGGTTGAAAAATCAAACTGTTTCTCCTAGACGCCTCTATGTGATCTTTCAAAGATTTTTTAGGCATGGAGGGATCGTTTTTAAATTGACCGAACAAATTGACATATGACGCAAAATTAGGTTCGGGATACCAAAGTTCGGCTAATGATTTATTATGTGGGGTACCCATGTTGTAAGAAAAGGGGAAAGAAGGAAAGTTTATTGTGTGCAAGGATTTATTTGCGGCTAAAAATTTTGCAAGTTTCTATAAAATATTTGTCTTTTTTATTTTCATTCTTTTTCTCTTTATTTGGAAAAATTTTGTTGCAAAAAGATTTTAGAGAAAAGATATGCAACAGCAAAATATTTTATAGAAAAGATATGCAACAGCAAAATATTACTTGCAATCTAATTTCATTTCAAGCAAGGCACAAAAATCCTGCACAAGATCGTTATTTGGAAGGGAAAAAAATTTTGAGCGTAAAGAAATCCTGCAAGCAAATTTACAGAAGATATATCAAGATTTGCAGAGGAGGAGAGAGAAAACTCACAGAAATTTGCAGTGGCAGAACTGTTTTTTTTTTTTTTATACCGCGCTTCTGCCTTTTTTTCTGGCAACCGATCTGTCGCCACCACCGTGGAACCGCCGCGAAGTGCCGCCTCCGACCGCGGATCCGCCGCGGGTTGGTGCCGTCGGCGGTTTTTTTTTTTTTTTTTTTTGCGCTCACCAGATCGCTGCTGTTTTTCTTGTTGACTCGGTCCTCCAAATTTTTTCTGTTCCTCTGTTGTTGCAATCTTCTGTTGATAGGATCGTCTATTTGCTGTTTTAATCTCTGGAGATTTCCAGATCCGAACTTGATTGTAGATCCTGCAAAATTCAAACAACAAAGTACCCTTTCCAAAAATAACAGATGATATATTTTTATATTTTTTTGATTTTTCAGATTTTTATGATTTTTTTTTATTAAGATTAACCCGAAATTGCAAAAAGGAAATAACACGCCATCCCCGGCAACGGCGCCATTTGATTGATCTCTAAAACTATTTATAACCGCAATCAAGAATGGCGTCGCATGAAGCTAGCCAGTGAGTACGGGTCGGTCCACAGGGATGTTGTGAATTTCCTAATCGCGCTTACGAGTTAATTCCGAAGGGTGTTCGGATTGATTATTAAATCTAAAAATCTAAATTAATCTATATCTAAGTCTTGCTAGGGTTAGGTCTAGGTTAAGTTTGGAAAGTCTATAAATCTCACCGCTTTCTATACCCATATGAAGATCTAATTAGGTGTTATGGTAAATATTAATAAAAGGGATTAGGATGATTGGGAAGATTGTTCTTCCTTTAGATCCTTATCCTTCCTTTCTTAATCTTTACCCTAACCTCCATGGAAAACCTTAAAATCCGGGCCTTTAGACTACGGTATCACCGCTACCTCGTGGGTAGAGTGCCGTAGGGGGCGGAATAAGAAGGTATGCATGGAGTTCTATGAAAATATATGATGGGCAAGAAAGAGGATGGGAGATCTTCGTCTCTCAAACCTTCCCCAGATCTAACCCTAACAAGCGAGGAGACTACTCACTCATTAGGGAATTAAAATACATTTATCTAGGGCAGAGAATAAAAGATTAACTAGGGCAAGAAATTAAATTTATCTAAGGCAAGAATAGAAAATTAACTTAGGGCTGAAAATAAAGAACTTACAAAAATGATGCTCTCCAAAAGAATGCTGAAATTTATTAATGAAGGGAGGCATGAAAAGAATACAATGATTTGGACTTCTATTTATAGGAGATAGAAACCCTAGGTTACAATTGATTCGCATGTCTACATTTACCAAAATATCCTTAGGAAGACCTAGTCAAAGTAGACTTCCAAGCTTTGGTAAAATTTTATGTCTGGAAATTTTGGAACTGATTCTGGGCTTCTTGGGCTTTTTATTTCTTTGGATCTTTATTCAATTTGGCTTCTCTATTTCTTCCAGATCTCCAGTGAACAATTGTAGTGGACTTTTAACCATTTGCTTTGTAATCATGGACCTTGCGTTGCCTTGTACTGATCTTTTGTGTTGGCTTGATTAAGATCCTTCTATTTGTTGGTCAAAAGTCCCTTTTTTGTGTCGTCTTTTGTCTTTTTCACTGTTTTCGCTCCAAGAACCTGTAATATGTAGCAGACATGCGTCAAAAGCACCTGTTTATTTATAAAAAGAATAAGAATGGGGAATATAATAATGCAATATTATGGTATGAACACGACCCGGAGGGACGCACTCAGGCGAAGATGGGCACCCCGATTCGCTGAATTGGCAAGTTCCACAGTCTCCGCACTAGCCACCAGGACGTCGGCCCTTGCCCTCTCCAAGCGTAGGTCACGCCGCAAAACCTCGACCTCCGAGGGAAACTCTTCTACTGGCCTCGGTGCATGGAACGCCCCCTCGGCCTCCATACGAGTGGCAAAGGCGCAATGTTGAAGGACCTGACGGAAAGCGGGTGAGAAACCGGGAGGCGCTCAAGCCCAAGGAAGGGAATACCAGAAGAACTACGCGTAGAGGAATTCGTACCGGGACCGCTCCTTGGGCTATGGCCTCCAGTTGGGCCCTCAGGGAGCCATGCGGAAGCTTTCCCCCAGCCGACTCCTCCATCCCGGCGAGCAGGCCGGCAGCCACGGAAAGCCCAGATGGAACCGTGAAGACGGCGCCACCCTCCTGCACGGAAATCCCATCAGGGACCCTCGACGACGACGCGCGAGAAATTGTCCTTTTCCTCTTAAAGGGGGCCCCGTCCTCGCCCTTCCCTGTGTCCCCCGTCTGGGGCTCGGATAACCGTGCACGTCTCTGGCCGCCGCCGGAACAACCGCCAGAATCCGTCAACAAAGCGGACGACCCTATCGCCGGCAAAACATCCAGCGCGGGGCATAAGCCGGCTAGGGGCTCGGCCGCGCCACTAGCCTCCCTCTGGCGCGAGCAACCCAAAGAGTGGGAACGAACCATGTATTCAAGAGAAGAAGAACGCCGAGCAGCCGGGATTTAGAAGCAGGAAATATGGAGGAGTAGGGGCCCAGAGGCGGGCCCCACCCCTATTTATCGCCGTAACCGTCCACATCCAATGGCGCCCGCCGTCTCCCGCCAGAACGCCTCCTCGTGTCCAACGGCTTCGATCGCTCTACGTGTCGTTCCCGCACTAGGCCGCATCCCATCAGATGCCGCAGGCCTGCATCCGTCGCGTCGGCCAACCGTCGCTTGACACGTGGACCGTCACTTCAGTGGCAAGATGCATGAACCGGCGTACCTTCCTTAAATGAAAAGATCTCGCCCTGATTCGCTAGCAGAAAAGACAGCTGACAGCCCGGGGACGCGTCCCGACGAAACCTTAGGAGAGAGCTCACCTCGGGTGGCCCGGCAGTCCACTCCTGACCCGACCCGCCAGCTGGTCGGGATAAGAGTGGGGGGCTAATGATGATACTCAACATTGGTGATCTCCAAGATCACGACACGTGGCAAATGACATGTCCCAGAACTCAGAAGAAAGGGCCACAGGGGCCGACCAGGCCTCCCCTGTACCCGTTCTACAAGTACCGGCCGACTCACCTCAGAGCCCCCTGAAGATTGACCTCTTCGGCCTCCCAGCTCGCCCCGAGCTGTCACAGGACCGAGACTTCTTGGTTCCCTCGCTCGTTCCCGAGCTCTCCAGCCGGGGCCATCTTCCTCGGTCCTCCGACCGACTCCTCCGCTTACTGGCGTAACCGCCTCTCCGTGAATCTCGCCACGCGCAGGTTCTCCGCCAACAACGCTCGCGTTCCACGCCATCACGATACCCATTAATGGGCGATCCGTCCTCTGCGCGGGCGTGACGTCAGGGGCGTAACAGCCGGCAAGATCTGCGCGCCTACTGCTGCATGCTATCGCCGCTATAAAAAACTCCATCATAGAGGGGGCAAGTAAGCCATTTTCTATCCCACTTAGCCGTTACTCTGCTCGGATCTAGTGCTAACTTGATCGTCGGAGGGTCCTCGGTGGTATCAAACCATCCCGGGACTTCTTTGCAGGTACTCGGTGCTAAACTCCTCAAATTGTCAATCTCTTCAAACCTATTGAGATCCACACGCAACAGGAGATCACCTCCGAAATCCACCGGGAGATCAACGGAAGACAACATCTGACGGATACCCAAAAAGGACCCTCATCGGGTTGGCACGAGGGTTCAGAGAAGGCGAGGGAGTGACGTCGACGATGGGCCGTCGACCGTGAGGAGGCAGGCGAGGGTTTGGCAAAAGACAGTGGGTGTTCTTGGTTCTTTGGGTTGGGTTTGGTTATCGGGCGTGGTGCAAGGTATGATGCTCGGGTATGGGAAGAAAAAGGGAGTGAAGATGACGTGGTGGTGGCGAGACCGATGAAGTGATCGGCGACGAAGGGTTGCTCGGGTGAAGGTGGGTGCACGGTGAAGGTTAGGTTCTTGGATGGAGGTCGTCGAAGATGGGTGTCGGGGAAAGAGAGGAGGAGAGGGAAGGAGGACGAGGAGGTGAGGTCGACGAGAAAAGGAGGCGGCTAGGGTTAGGGTTCTCGGGTTCTTCTCGTGGCGGCAGGGTTTTAAAGGAGAAAGAAAGAAAGAGAGAAGAGGGAGGTGAGCGTAGCAATGAAGGGAGGTGACGGGATCCCAAGAAACAGTGAATGCGAGAGGTGAGAAAAAGGAGGGGAGAGGGAGAGAGTAAGAACTGGGTGATATTAAATAGGTTTATAAAAAAATTAATAATATTTAATGTATATAGAGAGGGAACTGTAGGATTTGGAGTTAGGATAGGATTATAGAAAATATTCTTAAAATATATATATATACTGTTAAAAAAAACGTATATAATAAACAGCTTATATATAAAGGATTTTATATTATAAGTTTTGAGATTTCAGGCTAAAACAAAAATATTCCAAAACACGCCCGGGTCGGGTCAAAATTTATGATTTGAAAATACGGATAATATACGTGTCGACCAAAACTAAAATAGGATATCCGGGTAATAAAAATGCATACCCCCAAGAACGGATGCACGCATGCGTACGTAGCCATCCAAACAAGTCCGTTACACTGAACGGAACGAGAACAAGATGCGCGGATGCTACGACAGGGTTAGGGGTATCATGCAGGCCATGCTAGATATTTTTAAAATATTTTTCTTGACTTTAAATGTTATATTTAAAAAATGCAGATACCAGATATGATGCCAGTATGCAGTACATAAAGAAAATGAGAGTGCACGGATTCACATAACAAGCCGGGATAAATCATAAACAGGAATCAAGACGGGTTTCCAGCAAGCAGGTCGGGTCGGATGCGAATACAGATGTCAAAACACTATTCGCACCCAAAACACAATAACTCAAGAAAATACCATAACTAAAGAAATACTAAAAAGGAACTGGTATAAATGAACTAAGCTGTTACACTATAAGAGCATGCAGAACACTTGAAAATCGCACTGCAAATATTGAGGCAAGAAAGATTATATGTGAAGATGAGCAAGTGCGAGTTTTGGCTTGAAGAAGTGAAGTTTTTGGGGCACGTCGTATCCGGAGACGGAATCGCCATTGATCCTGAGAAGATTGCAGCAGTTCAGGATTGGCCGATTCCGAAGAATGTAGCGGAGATCAAAAGTTTTCTGGGACTTGCAGGGTATTACAGAAGATTCGTGAAGAATTTTGCTCGATTGGCTGAGCCTTTGACCAAGCTTACACGGAAGGAAGTACTGTTCGTTTGGACGGATGGTTGTGCGTCAGCTTTTGAGGCGTTGAAGCAAAAATTGATAACCGCTCCTATTCTGACCGTGCCAGACGGTTCCAAAGGGTTGGTTATTCACAGCGACACATCTGGGAAAGGCTTGGAATGTGTTCTTATGCAGCATGGGAAGGTTATAGCCTACGCATCAAGACAATTGAAGACTCATGAGAAGAATTACCCAACTTATGATTTGGAGCTAGTAGTTGTGATTTTCGCTTTGAATATTTGGAGACACTACTTATTAGGCGAAAGGGTCGAAGTATTCACCGATCACAAAAGCCTAAAATACGTGTTCACGTAGAAAGAGCTCAATATGAGACAGCGTAGATGGTTAGAGCTAATGGATGACTATGATCTTGATCTCAAGTACCATCCGGGGAAAGTTAATGTGGTGCCGGATGCGCTTAGTCGGTTGCCAGCAATTTGGATGTTGACAGCACAGAAAGAGCTTATCGATGATTTTCGGAGATTCGAATTGGAGATCGTGTTACCGCATTCTTCAGGACAGTTGATGCAGCTGCAAGTACAGTCGTCCTTGATCAATAATATTAAAACAGTGCAGTAGCACGATCAAAGGTTGCAGAAGTTTCGAGAACATGTAGAAGCGGGACTTCGAACGAACTTGTTGATTCATGAAGACGGTTCGTTACGATATGGTAGCCGTTTATGTGTGCCGAAAGGAGATATTCGTGAAGAAGTTATGAAGGAGGCGCACAGTTCCGCATATTCTGTACATCCAGGAGGAATGAAGATGTACCGTGATCTACGACAATATTTCGGGTGGGAAGGCATGAAAAGGGAGATTGCTCGCTTTGTAGCGAAGTGCTTGGTGTGTCAGCAAGCCAAGGCTGAACATCAAAGAGTAGCTGGTTTATTGCAACCGCTTCCGATTCCTCAGTGGAAGTAGAAACATATAACCATGGATCTCGTGACAGCTTTACCGCAGAGTTCAAAGGGCAACTATGCAGTTTGGGTGATTGTTGATCGATTGACCAAGGCAGCTCATTTCATACCGTTTAGAGTTGGTCAGTCGACGGAAGCATTGGCAGAACGGTACATGCAGGAGATTGTGAGATTGCACGGAGTACCTGTGAGCATCGTTTCCGATCGTGATACCCGATTTTGGTCGCACTTCTGGAGGAGTTTACAGGAAAGTTTAGGGACTCGATTAAAGTTTAGCACCGCTTATCATCCTCAGATAGATGGCCAGTCAGAAATAACGATCCAAACTCTTGAAGATATGTTGAGAGCTTGCATGTTGGACTTCAAGGGTTCATGGGAGGATCATCTACACTTCGTGGAGTTTTCGTATAATAACAGCTTCCAGGAGACTATTCAGATGACTCCATTCGAAGCGTTATATGGTCTCAAGTGTCGCTCACCTGTCTGTCGGGACGATGTTGGAGAACGAAAATTATTAGGACCGGATCTTATCGTGCAAACTGTGGAGAAAATTAATACGATCCGAAATCATATGAAGGCAGCACAAGATCGGCAGAAAAGTTGGGCCGATACAGTAAGAAGACCTCTAGAGTTCGATGTTGGCGATCTTGTACTCTTGAAGATATCACCGAATAGATATATAATTCGTTTTAGGAGTCGAGGCAAGCTTAGTCCTTGATTCGTGGGGCCTTTCGATATCATTGAGCATGTTAGAGAAGTGGCTTATTGATTGGCGTTACCACCATCTTTGGCGAGTGTTCATGACGTGTTTCGTGTATCTCAACTCCGTAAGTATGTTCGAGATGAAACGCACATGCTAGATCATTCGGAGCTGACTGCAAGGGAGGACTTGACATACGAAGAACGACCGATGTCGATTGTTGATCGAAGAGAAAAGGTTCTCAAGAACAAGATTATCCCTCTCGTACTTGTTTCATGGGGGAATCTCTCGCACGGAGAAATGACTTGGGAACGAGAAGACGAGATTCGACAGAAGTTTCCACACCTTTTTACGTAGATTCATGCTTGTTTGTCTTTTCTTATTCCGGAATTTCGAGGACGAAATTCTTTTTGTAGTTGGATATAATGTAACACCCTAGTTCGTTATACCGTACTTAGTTGATTAATTTATATATCGAGTGGCTATTTCTTGATTTATTGTGTTATGGGTGCGGATAGTGTTTGGTATTTGTGCTTGGTATCCGACCCGACCCGCATGCTTAAAACCCGCCTGTTCCCCTTCTCTTCTCTTCTTGGCTCCTATTTATAGGAGAAAGAAAAGAATCAATTTGTTTAGTCAATCTTTCATTGAAATATTTTGGTTGTTTTTGTAACCAACATGATCTTTTAGATCACTCAGTGAATTTTATTCACCGTTGGATTTTTAATCCAAAAGATATTTTATTTGTTATTCCTGGTAAATTTCAGGGAAATCTTTCCTTGTATAAAATCTTTCCATAAATTGGTGATTTTTAATCACCATTGGATTTTTAATCCAACGGTACTCCATTTTACAGAGCACCATCTTTTTTGTTTGGAAAGATTTAAAGAAATATTTTTCCAGTTAGGGTTCTCGATTCCCTCTTAATTAGAATTTAATTCTATTATTTCAAAGATCTTAGGATCTCATCACGTGTTGACACGTGACCCCCTCGATTAAGCATTTAACCAGAATTTAATTCTGTTGTTTTAAAGAACTCAGGAATTATCACGTGTCGGCACGTGACCCTTGGTCACGTGTGAGCACGTGATGCCCCATTGGGGGTTTTTCTTGTTATTTTATTATACTTCTAATTCTTTTCAGTGGGCTTAAAGGCCCATCACGTATGGACACATGACTCCACTGATTGATTGTTTGATTAGAATTTAATTCTATTAATCAGAGAACTTTGGAACCCATCACGTGTCTGCACGTGACCTCTGGTCACATGTGGGCACGTGATGCCCCATTGGGGTATTCCTTGTTGTTTTATTATATCTTTTAATCCCTTTTAGTGGGTTTAAAGGTCTATCACGTGCATAGCATATTTTCTCATAACTTTTGATCCCGGATGAATTATGAGGCCCATAATATATCAAATCGAAGGTTTTTTTCGAGACGCTTTTGATACTATCAGAATTTAGCTGTTTCTCATTTGGGAGTTTGTCAAAATAAAGCCTAGAAAATACTGGTTCGCATTTTCTTAAGCGTATCGCTGCCATTTGATATCTTGGGCTCTTTTGCGCAGAAATTTTTGGCGGGAACAAATGCCGCCCACTACTTTGCCCACGTAAGTATGTACGTGGGTGAATTAGTGCAGAGTTATGCATGGCCATAAAATTGAGGGCTTAGGAGACAAGTTTTAGGGTCCTTGTAGCCTAAGTCTTTTCCATCTTCATGAGCCGTAAGGGTCTCAAGAAGGGTTTTTTCTCCCTACAGGTTGAGAAGATCCTGCAGGTGTATTTTCACCTTAGGAATCGTGAGAATTACTAAGTGTGCTTTCTCTTAAGAGTCGTAAGGATCTCATAAGAGAATTTTCCCTCTTACAAGTCGAGAGGACTCATAAGTGGTTATTTCCTTCCTTGTCGAGATTCGACTTTGGAGAGTGTGGTCCGTGAATAGTATGCAAGAGTCCATTTTGGACCGACTTACAGGGCCCCAGTGCTTAGGAAACAGGTTTTTTAATCCCCCGCTGCCTAAGGCTTTTCCCTACGAGTCGAGACGAATCGAGAAGTTCTCGCAATGATGTCCTAACGTCACAGTTAATCTCTGCTCTTTACGACAGAAGTCCGTTAGGGTCTGTGGTGCTAGGGTTTTGCCTGTCGTACCATCGCGTTGGCTGATGTATCCCTCGATAGGCAATCTTGCTGTTCGAGTAGCCTTGCGACTGTCGTGACTCTGATCCTTTCAGGGGCTGGACAAGACGTCTTCAAACAATCTTCCTAGGCAGTTTGACCATCGGAAGAGTAAGCGTTAGGAATTTTGCCATGCCGCTTTTTACTTAAGGTTAGGCTCAATTTGGGGAGCCCCGATGAGTCATAACCACTCCGAGCTGGTGTGGTATGATCTCCGATAGTCTTTCGGGTTTTATATGAGTTGTCGTTAAGACCCTGAAGCTAGGAATTTGGCATTTGCTTCATTTGCTGGCATTACGTCTGCTATATCGAGACGAATGTCGCGGTTGTCTCTAGGTTGTTGGTGAACCGTCGAGGTTTGGAACTAAGGATTTTGCCGTGGCTCCGTTGTTTGATTGTCGCGTCTGAATCCTGCTGGAGAAAGAATGCTGTGGTGATATCTCATCTGCTGTATCGAGACAAACGTCGAGGTGGTGACCATTACGCGCTGGTGCGGGATGATCTTCGATAGTCTTTCAGGTTTTGTATGAGTTGCCGTCAAGACCTTGAAGCTAGGAATTTGGCCTTTGCTTCGTTTGCTGGAATTACGTCTGCTGTATCGAGACGAATGTCGCGGTGGTGACCACTCCGCGCTGGTGTGGGATGATCTCCGATAGTCTTTCAAGTTTTATATGAGTTATCATCAAGACCCTGAAGCTAGGAATTTAGCATTCGCTTCGTTTGCTTTGGAGTGTCTGAATCTTGTTGGAGGAAGGACGCAGTAGTGACATCTCGTCTTCTGTATCGAGACGAACGTCAAGGTGGTGACCACTCCGCGCTGGTGTGTGATGATCTCCAATAGTCTTTCAGGTTTTATATGAGTTGTCGTCAAGACCCTGAAGCTAGGAATATTGCCTTCGCTTCATTTGCTTTGGTGTGTCCGAATCCTGTTGGAAGAAGGATGCTGTAGCGATATCTCGTCTGCTGTATCGAGACGAACGTCGAGGTGGTGACCACTCCGCGCTGGTGTGGGATGATCTCCGATAGTCTTTCAGGTTTTATATGAGTTGCCGTCAAGACCCTGAAGCTAGGAATTTGGCCTTCGCTTCGTTTGCTTTGGTGTGTCTGAATCCTGCTAGAGGAAGAATGCTGTGGTGACATCTCATCTGCTGTATCGAGACGAACGTCGAGGTGGTAACCACTCCGCACTGGTGTGGGATGATCTCCGATAGTCCTTCAGGTTTTATATGAGTTGCCGTCTAGACCCTGAAGCTAGGAATATTGCCTTCGCTTCATTTGCTTTGGCGTGTCCGAATCCTGTTGGAGGAAGGACGCTGTAGTGACATCTCATCTGCTGTATCGAGACGAACGTCGAGGTGGTGACCACTCCGCGCTGGTGTGGGATGATCTCCGATAGTCTTTCAGGTTTTATATGAGTTGCTGTCAAGACCCTGAAGCTAGGAATTTGGCCTTCGCTTCGTTTGCTTTTGACGTTGCGACTGCTATACCGAGATGAACGTCGAGGTGGTGCTGGGATTTTGCCATCACTCCGCTTTGTTTTGACCGTGAGGTCTTTTGTTGACGTTGCATCTGCATCCTGCTGGACTGTGAAGGAACGCCGTTGTTGACATTGCGTCTGGTGTAACGAGACGAATGTCGCGGTGGAGCTGGGATTTTGCCGTCACTCCGCTTTGTTTCGACCATGGGGTCTTTCGTTGACGTTGCATCTGCATCCTGCTGGACTGCGAAGGAACGCGGTTGTTGACATTGCGTCTGCTGTAACGAGATGAATGCTGAGGTGGAGCTGGGATTTTGCCGTCACTCCGCTTTGTTTCGACCATGGGGTCTTTCGTTGACGTTGCATCTGCATCCTGCTGGACTGCGAAGGAACGCCATCGTTGACATTGCGTCTGGTGTAACGAGACGAATGCTGAGGTGGAGCTGGGATTTTGCCGTCACTCCGCTTTGCTGTCGTTGCATCTGCATCCGATTGGAGGGAGGAAGAACGCCGGTGTTGATCTCTAAGTTGTCGATGTTGACGTCGAGACCCTGAAGCTAGGGATCTTCCTTCGCTTCGTTTGTTGACATTGTGTATGCAATATTGCGACGAATGTCGAGATTGTCTCTAGGTTGTCTATGAACCGTCGAGATTTGGCTTCGCTTTTACGAAGCATGGTGGGACGATATAGTTCCCTTCTTGTTTGCACCCCTGAATTGTATACAGGGATCGATGTGATTTCACCTGTAGGGCAAAAGATTTATTTTATTTATTTTTCTTTAATTCTTTCCGCGATGCTCTATCATTTTAGCTTTTATATCGCGAAAATCGCGATTGCCCAATCATTTCGGCTGTTTTCGCGGTGCCCAATCATTTCGGCTATTTGTTTTATTTACTCACTGCTTTTTATTGCGAGTTGCCCAACCATTTCGGCTATTTTGTATGCATACATTTTTACTTGCTGATTTTGTTGCAAGTTGCCCAATCATTTCGGCTATTTCATACGCATTTGTGGCTCGCTGACTTTTCGCTGCGAGTTTTGGGATTTGATACCGACTTAGGCATCAGCATCGCTACAACTGGGATATTGCCAGGAGCGAATCATCATTTGCCTCTGTCGGTGTCGAACAAAGGTGGCTTAGTAAACAAGGTTAAGATCCTGTCAACTAAGGCTTTTGACTTCGTGAGCCGTAAGGGTCTCATAAAGGTATTTCTCCCTACGAGTCGTGAGGATCTCGTAGGTACGTTTTCTCCTTAAGAATCGTGAGGATTCCCAAGTTTATGGTCTCTTATAAGTCGTAAGGATCTTACAAGAGTATTTTCTTCTTATAAGTCGAGAGAACTTACAAGTGTCGTTCGCCATATGAGCATATCCCCAGTCTCTGGTGGGACTTTGTCAGGGAAATGTTTATTCACGCCCGTGGATTGTATACAAGGCTCAATATTGAAACGCTTGTAGGGCAACATTGGAGATTGTGATGGCTTAAGAACGGGTTCAGATCCCTGTAGCTTAAGGCTTTTGAATCGTATGAGCCGTGAGGGTCTCAAAGGAGGGTTTCTCCTTACGAGTCGTGGGGATCTCGTAAGTGTAACTTCTCCTTAGGAATCGTGGGGATCCCTAAGTGTGTTGCTCCCTTTGTGAGTCATAAGGATCTCACGCAGGTATTTTCTCCTCACAAGGTCGTGAGGACCTTACAAGTGTCTTTTAACAAGATTGCGCCCTTTCGGGTTTTCACAAAACTCGCCGGTAATCCTGCTGTTTTTACTCACGGAGCCCTTTCAGGTTTTCATCCGTGCCCATCTCGCTTGCGGACGTACCGTTTTTTTTTTGTTTTTTAGTTTTTTTTTACCACGTCAGCCTGAGGATGCCGCGGGTTGGTGATTGATCTCAAAAACTATCTATTACCGCAATCAAGAACGGCGTCGCATGCAGCTAGCCGGTGAGTACGGGTCGGTCCACAGGGATGTTGTGAATTTCCTAGTCGCTCAAACGAGTTAATTCCGATGGGAGCCGGATTGATTATTAAATCTAAAAACTGAATTAATCTATATCTAAATCTTGCTAGGGTTAGGTCTAGGTTAAGTTTGGAAAGTCAATAAATCTCACCGCTTTCTATACCCATATGAAGATCTAATTAGGTGTTATGGTAAATATTAATAAAAGGGATTAGGATGATTGGGAAGATTGTTCTTCCTCTAGATCCTTGTCCTTCCTTTATCAATCCTTACCCTAACCTCCATGGAAAATATCACAACCGGGCCTTTATACTACGGTATCACCGCTACCTCGAGGGATAGGGTGCCGTAAGGAGCGGTATGTGCATGTATGCATAAAGTCCTATGAAAATATATGACGGGCAAGAAAGGGGATAAGAGATCTTCGTCTCTCAAACCTTCCCCAGATCTAACCCTAAAAAGCGAGGAGACTACTCACTCATTAGAGAATTGAAGAACATTTATCTAGGGCAGAAAATAAAAATTACCTAGGGCAAGGAATTAAAATTAACTAGGGAAAGAATAGAAAATTAACCTAGGGCAGAAAATAAAGAACTTACAACTTGATGCTCTCCAAAAGAATTCTGAAATTTATTAATGAAGGGAGGCATAAAGAATTACAATCTGTAGAGTTCCTATTTATAGAGAATAGGAAACCCTAGGGTTACATTTGATCCGCATGTTTATAATTACAAAAATAGCCCTAGAAAGACCGGTCAAAGACATAAAGAATTATAGTAAAAAATTTATTCCATACAGGCTCCATACTACCGCGGAACCGCGGCCTGGGTAGGCTTTTGGCCGCGGTTCCGCGGCCCAATAGTGAGATCACTGCTTGAGTTTTCTTCATATGACTCTGGGCTTTTTGGGCTTCTTGTTTCTTTGGTAATTTTCTCAAATAGGCTTCCAGGTTTCTTCCAGATATTCCAGTGAATACTTGTATTAGACTTTTAACCGTTCACTGACATCTTAGACCTTGCGCTGCCTTGTACTTTGTGAACTTTATCTTTCATGTCGGCTTGATCAAGATCCTTCTATTTGTTGGTCAAAAGTCCCTTTTTACATCGTCTTTTGTCTTTTTCACTGTTTTCTGTCCAAGAACCTGTAACCTGTAACATGTAGCAGACATGCGTCAAAAGCACCCGTTTATTTATAAAAAGAATAAGAATGGGAAATATAATAATACAATATTATAGTGTGAACAGTTGGTAGTAGTTTAACGACGTTTCGGTCATCAGCCAGTTTTAGGACATAGTGGTCCATCGTTAGTTTAAAGACGTTTCGGTCAATGGGGCTTTCTCTATGAATGAGCACGATGCCCCCGGCATGTCCATCTTTTTCGGAGCATGTGGTTGTGGCGGGTTCACCTTCCAGTTGTCAGACAACGCGAATTTGCTCTGTTAGTATTCATCCTCAATCCAGCCTTTGAAGACGTAGCAATCTTCGAGTGGGTGACCCATTACTCTGTGGTAGGGACAATATTTAGGATGGTTAACGCCACCCGGTTGCGACGGATGTTTTTGATCTGGCAGAGTGATGAGCCCGTTGCGCACTGCCAGTTCGAACAGTCTCATTGTTTTATCCCTGGGAAATGAGTAAGGACGTTTCAACTTCTCATCGAGGGATCGCGGCTTGTTGCTTTGATGAACAAACGGTCTCGGGTTACTCAGTTGTTGCTGAGCGTTGGCGACAAAGGTCGCTTTCTCGTTGCCCTTTTCATTCCGAAAACCCACTTTTGAAGGGAAAGGCCTATGGCCCATCTGGTCCATTTAGGCCAGCTTGTCGATCAAGGCCTGGAAGGTGGTCGGCTTGAAGAACATCATGAACTGGGAGATAGTCGACTGAGGGTCAAGGGTCCAAATGAACATGCCCATGGCAGGAGCTTCTTCTATGCGTTGTTCGCGTCTCGACCATAGGTTCCGCCACCGGATTGCATATTGCACCCATGTCTCTCCCGGCTTCACTCTGGCATTGATCAATGCCGTGATCAGGGTGCGTTCACTGGCGCTTGCAAACCGCTGAGTGAATAGCAACTCCATTTCTATAAACGTTTTGACGGAGTCGTCGGGAAGCTCCGAATACCACTCAAATGTTGTCTCTGACAAGCTACCAACGAATTGGCGAAGCAACAGTTTGTCGTCGCCTCCAGTGTTACCGCACAAGGCCCTAAACTGAGCGACGTGCTGGTGCGGGTTCCCCGTCCCCTTATATACGTGGAATTTGGGGATCGTGTATCCCAGCGGGTACGTTATTTGGTCGTACCAATCCGGATAGGGTCGTCCAGTTTTAACAATTTGCCCAGCCGCTTCATTCGCCTGGTGAGCTCGTATTTGTTGAGCAATATAATCATCCAGAGCGGCCTTGGAGATGGTCTCCTCCTTGGCTGCTGAAAGAGCCGGAGGAGGGTTCAATGTCTCCCCTCTGTCGTCTTCAATGATAATCGGGGGGTCTTCAGCTGGAGGTTCCGGCTGTAACATCATCCCAGCCATGTTTTGGAACAAGAGAGCCATTCGTTTTATATTGGCTGCTTGTTTCGCGGCCTCTTTTTCTTTCCTCTCGAGCATTCTTCGGAGGAAATCAGCATCAGTCTCCTATTCCTGACGTTGCTCCAAAGTCTCCGGATTTTCTTTCGGCCCGGTGAGTGCGGCCATTGCGGTCAGCATCTCCTGAAGTTTCTGCTGCTGTTGTTCCTGAGCCTTGGTTTATCGATCGGGTAAGCGGTCGATGACCCGTGGAAGCACGGCTTTCCTCCTTTCCGGAAGCCATATAAACGGTATGTATCACCATGCCCCCAGACTTGGGACGTTTCAGTTCAGCGTCCTTGCGGTTCACCGTGGTCATAGGGCTTTCTCTGGCCTCCTTCTCTTGTAAGCATTTGAAGTCGAGGGGGCCGTTGCAGCGGGCACCCAAATGGCTGTCGCCTTTTGTGGCTTGACAGGATGGTTTTCTCCTTGTCGAGATTTAATCTTCTTTGATCGGCGAGAGTAGTCCTGGTCAATCACCGACCCTTGAACCTGTCGCCAGACTTTGTAAATTTTGGAGGACAGCCGCTGAGGGGACTGCTCCGGCTTCGTTTCTGTAACATTCTCCACGGGTGGAGGAGATCTTTTCAGTATGGCGGTGGGTGAATTCCTGCACACCCTGTTAAGCAGCTCGAAGTTGTTCCCAGTTGGAACAGCAGTATTGACTTCCACCGTTGAGGCTGGTGGAGTTAACCAAGACGAAGAGCTGCCCCCGGCCTTCTTTACCCGACACCAGTGACGACGGCGAGCGTGTCGAGCGGATGGTGTTGGTTTAGCTATGGGGATGACTTCATCATGCCCCCTGTCTTGGCGGAGGGTTGTCGCAAGTGTCAACCTCTTGAAGACCGATGTCCGTTGAGAAGCAGTATCCAATTTGCCAAAGACAGACCTTTGGGCAGGAGCGGGAGCCAGAGTGGCCAGCCTTGTAAAGACTGAACCTTTGACGGGAGAAGCTTCTTTGGTGACCTTGAGAGCAGGAATGGCTATCCGTTTTGGGATGGCCGCTTCAGGTATTGTGGGCTTCTTGACGGGCCCATTGGAGTTCGGGCTCAGCCTATCGAAGAATGATGATGTTGACTTGGCATTGGATGACCCGTTGAGATGGGCCGTGGTGGTGGTGAGTTGATCAAAGACCGACTTCTTCTACGCTTCTTGTGGCAACGGGATGTTAACGCTCACTGGTGGGAGCATGGTCCCGAAGAACAACCCGGTGGTAGCCTGCGTTACCTGCTCTACAGGCATTGTGAAAAAGGAGGCCGCTTGGGGGCCGTAGGTTACACCCTCAGATAGGGCGGAATGGGAGTTGCAGTTGCAGTTGGTGCAGGTTGAAACCATTGATCTTCTATTTTCTGCACGGAGCAAGACACCAAATCTTAGTACCTCGAATCCAGGAGCAACCATATCAAACCGCGATTCGTTCGCGAACACGACACACGAAGTGTGGAGTAAAAAGAGGAAAAGGTCCCACCGGACGTGCCAGAATCTGTTCCCCTTCTTTTCTCTTCTTGGCTCCTATTTATAGGAGAAAGAAAAGAATCAATTTGTTTAGTCAATTTTTCATTGAAAGATTTTAGTTGTTTTTGTAACCAACATGATCTTTTAGATCACTCAGTGAATTTTATTCACCAATGGATTTTAATCCAAAAGATATTTTATCTGTTATTCCTGGCAAATTTCAGGGAAATCTTTCCTTGTATAAAATCTTTCCATAAATTGGTGATTTTTAATCACCATTGGATTTTTAATCCAACGGTACTCCATTTTACAGAGCACCATCTTTTTTGTTTGGAAAGATTTAAAGAAATATTTTTCCAGTTAGGGTTCTCGATTCTCTCTTAATTAGAATTTAATTCTATTATTTCAGAGATCTTAGGATCCCATCACGTGTTGACACGTGACCCCCTCAATTAAGCATTTAACCAGAATTTGATTCTGTTGTTTTAAAGAACTCAGGAATTATCACATGTCAGCACGTGACCCTTGGTCACGTGTGAGCACGTGATGCCCCATTGGGGTTTTTTCTTGTTATTTTATTATACTTTTAATTCTTTTCAGTGGGCTTAAAGGCCCAACACGTGTGGACACATGACTCCACTGATTGATTGTTTGATTAGAATTTAATTCTAATAATCAGAGAGCTTAGGAACCCATCACGTGTCTGCACCGGACCTCTGGTCACGTGTGGGCACGTGATGCCCCATTGGGGTATTCCTTGCTGTTTTATTATATCTTTTAATCCCTTTCAGTGGGTTTAAAGGTCTATCACGTGCGTAGCATATTTGCTCATAACTTTTGATCCCGGATGAATTATGAGGCTCATAATATATCAAATCGAAGGTTTTTTTCGAGACGCTTTCGATACCATCAGAATTTAGCTATTTCTCATTCGGGAGTTTGTCAAAATAAAGCCCGGAAAATACTGGTTCGCATTTTCTTAAGCGTATCGCTGCTATTTGATACCTTGGGCTCTTTTGCGCAGAAAGTTTTGGCGGGAACACCACCTTGATTCCTGTTTATGATTTATCCCTGCTTGTGCGGAGGATCCGTGCACTCTCGTGTTCTATATCCTGTATACTTGTATTATATCTGGCATCTGCATTTTTTAATAATACAAATAAAGTCAAGTAAGATATTTTAAAAATATCTAGCATGGCCTGCATCATACCCCTAACCCTGTGGTAGCATCCGTACATCTTGTTCTCGTTCCGTTTAGTAAAACGGACTCGTTTGGATCGCTACGTGCACACTACGTGTATCCGTTCTTGCGGTATGCTTTTTCGTTACCCGGATATCGTATTTTGGTTTTGGTCGATACGTATATTATCCGTATTTTCAAACCGTAATTTTAGAACCAACCCGGGCGTGTTTTGGACTATTTTTGTATTAGCCAAAATCTCAAATATATAATATAATATTTCTTTTATATTAACAGTTTAATATATTTACTTTTACAACTAAATATATTTTATATTATCTAAATCCTAACTTACTCTCTCTCAGTCCCACTCTCCTATATATATTATTTATATATTTTATATATTTTACTATTACAGTAAACAAACGTCCCCCTCTCTCTCTCCTCTCTTCATCATCAAGTTTTCCCGCCTCGCCTTCGCTCGAACCCACTGCAACCACCGCCTCTGCCCTCGTCGCCGTTGCCACCTCCACCCTCCCTCGTCGCCAACACCACAACCACCACCTCCTCACCTCCCTCTCTCCACTCTTCCCTGCATCACCACCATCACCTGCAACCCAACCCGCAGCCTTGCCTGCACACCCCGCCTTGCCGGAGCTCCGATCCAGTCGACCACCTCACACCCTCATCATCTCCTCTTCCTCTCCCTTATCACCTCTGTCACTACCCCCCTCACCCGAGCACCAAAAACCCTGCACACCCAATCCCTGACGATCAAGAAACCCCCACTGCCCTTTGCCGTGAAACCTTGCCGGAAAACCCACGCCTCTCGACGTCACCCCCTCGCCTCTGTCCCAGAACCCCGAGACAACTCCAGTGCACCCTGCAACCACCACAGCCCTCTTCTTTTCTTTCTTCTTTTTCTTCTTCTTATCTTTCTTTTTCTTAATCATGCATTTTCCGGTGATCGCCGGAGCCGTGCCGTCGCCGACGATCCGGGTGACCCAGTGGACGTTCCCAGCCAGCGTGGTCACCTTCTTGCTTTGCCCGGTCCTTCCCCGTGCGCGCGTGTATATATTGCGACGTTTACCCGACGTTGGACGCAGCGTACGCATCCCGTCGTGAGATCCGATCAGGCAAGTTTACCTTACTACATGCTATGATACATATTTTGCATCCATATGAATAAAAATATCACATGTTTTCTGCATTGTACATCCATGTTACTGTTTTACTGTTTTCGGATAGCCGTTCGCATCCGTACAGTTTATTACATATCTATTCGCATGCAAGCTTAACTTGCTGCAGACTATACAACATATTTTACATCTATATGAATAAAATTATTACATGTTTATTGCATTTTACATCCATGTTACAGTTTTACCGTTTTTCCGATATCCGTTCGTATCCGTGTTATTTATTATATATCTAGTTGCATGCCGTATCATATTGTATCATGTTACCGTTATATTTGCACCTCATGCTTGATAATGTGTGTTGGGGTAAAATTTTACACCTCGGTTGACCGAGTCAAAGTCAAGGTCAACCCCCAAGCTAGGTGGGCCCAAGCCCAGGTCAAGCGGGCCCATGCCTAAGTCGAGCCCGCGGCCAGCCTCCTCCATGCCAAAATATAGATCATGTAATAAATAATTTTTATGTAATTTTTTTATATACATGAATGTATGCAAAATGGGCATAAAACCAATATTTTGTAAGCCCATGGCTTAGGTGCAAAAAAAGAAATGGCACATAAGCCATGGGATGGGCAAAATGCCATTTTGTAGAGCCCAAGGGGCTATATGTAAATATGTAAGCCTATAAAAGACAACATGATGATGAATAAAAAAAGATACTTTTCATTCTCTCAAAAAAACGTAGGGTTTGTGCATCTTTCCTCTTTCTGAAGGTTTCAAGCCTTCTTCTTTCTTTTTGAATTAAATCAAGAGTTTTACTCTTTCTTTTTCAAAACTAAATAGTATTTAACCACAAAACCCATAAAGGGGAACTTGGATCTACTATCAGATCCCAAAAAGAAGAGATCTTTAAAATCTCACATCTCTTGATCTTCAAGATCCGGTCAAACAAAGGAAGAAGAAGGAGACTCATCTCCAGAAACCCCACTTTAGGGAAGAACTAGGGCTCAAGAGGAGAGGCCCTTCATCAGCTTCAAAACATCCTAGGAGTTTAACTCCATATATATACATATATATATATATAATAAATATTTCCTTTCTGAAGCATAGCTTCTGGTTCTGGGACTAAAAGCCCATTTTTTCTCGCCGGCGTCCAAGCGCTCAAGAGCCGAGCGCCCATGTGCCGACACGTGGCGCGCTGGCGCTCCAGCGCCCTGCGCTCGAGCGTAAAGCGCCCACGTGCCGACACGTGGCGCGCTTGCACTCTTGCGCTCAAAGCGCTGGCCCCACGCATCCTTTGGATGTCTTTTCCCCCTTTATATATATATATATATATATATATATATATATACATGTGTGTATATACATATGTATATATAGGTACACACACACATACTCCACGACACCACCCCTGTTAGAAAAAAATTTCCAACGGGACGCTGCCTCGCACCCCGCAAGGGGGCTGCTAGCCCCCTTGACCCCCAGCCCGCTATCCGGGTAGCGGGACCCCGTGAAAACTCTGCGTGGCTCCCGATATATCCAAACCCCCCTTCCAAAACAACACACACGTACACTGCATATTGAGTTCGCATGACCAGTTTAACCCGTTAATCGGAGGTTCTCTCGCCCCAAAGGCGAGGGGTAATTAACGGCAGCTTAGTCCGCGGCTGCCGGAGATTCGGATCCCCACAATCAATAAACCCCGGCCTACCCTAGGCAGGGGGAATCTGTAGTACGCCTGATAAGCACGCGCGTATTCCCATCTCAATGGGGTGACGAAAAACACCCTACAGATTCTGGCACGCCCGGTGGGACCTGTCTCTCCTCCCATATTTCGGGTTAAACGTTCATGCGAACTCAGTCAATATACATATCTATATTTATACTGAAATAATGCTCTTTCATGCAGGTTTTCAAGCAATCACTTCTCAACAATGTCTCCAAAGATGAACTCAGCTCCCATCTCATACACGATGAAGATGGACTCCAGGACGGTCCTCCCGGCAAGTCTCGGGCGACAGTGGGAGGAGCCGCTGCTACAGTTCGGCTCTGTTATGTTCGTGCCTGCTAACGCTATTCCAGCTCCTCAAGCTCCAACAACAGACAAACCGGTCTCGAAAGGCAGGAGACCAAATGTGGTGATCTCGAGGGCGCCCCAACACAAACGCAAGTCGGTGTTTGAAAAACTTTCCTTGGCCCCAGCTGGGGGTAAGGCCATCAACACCAACAAAGCAACAAGGCATCTCGGGCAAGCTCCAGCGGCGCCTCTGACAACTGCTCGATTGGGTGTCTTCCCAAGCCTCCAAATCACTCAACCTATGGTGGATTCCCGAAGAGCAGAAGCCTGCCAAGCGCTCAAGGTAGAGAGGCTGAGGCAGAAGCGGCTCAGATACAGAGCCAACAAAAGGGCTAGGGCTCTGGCCATGTTAAAATTTATGAATTTCCAAAGCCCGGACCGCTCTGCGAAATCAGCCGCTAAAGATAAAGAGATGGCTGGGTATGTGGTTCGCACTGTCTACATGGTCGGACAGGAAGAAACGAATCCTCCTCTTCTTCGCAGCCATGGTGATGATATGATTGACCCTACCCAGCATCGGCTCGATCTAAGTGATGAAGAGCCCGCTCAGGCCGATAAGCCAGAGGAGCCCGTGGTTCCTGCGGAATTGAGCTCAGGCAATAAAGATGACCCGGTTGTCATAACCCGACCTACAGAACAAGCGTTATTCCGATGGCTTCAGAGGCAGCTTCAGGACAGGGACAAGAAGTTGGCCAAGGTCCATTCCAAAGTCGACAAGCTGGCAAACGTCGTGGCAGATCTCGTGAACCAAGTCGCCCGATTGCAATTACAGCAGAATCAAATTTTGGTTCATGAACCAGGGATTGATACCCGGAGGCAGCCAATTGATATCCCTTTCAACCTAAGAGCAGAGCGCCTTCGTGAAAAACGGCCGCAATCAACCTCCAGTCCCTCCGATACATACACCGGAGGAGAATCCCCACTGAAAGATAAGCTGGATAAGGTCTATTCCTTCAGAAGGGACAAAATCCGTAAGATATTCAAAGACGCCCTAAGAAACGGTCTGCAACTGCCAGAATCAAAGAGACCGCAAGAAGCGAATATGATCGACGACCCAAAATATTGCCCCTATCACAGAGTGATAGGTCATGCCATTGAGGACTGCTTCGTCTTCAAAGATTAGGTCGAAAGGCAATACGAGATGGGAGAGATAGAACTGTCTAAAGGCGTGTTAGCAAACAGTCAAGCTACGACCGCCGATTTCATACAAATGGAGACCGAAACCTTTCGGGAACCTAATCCTCTCAGACACGTGCCATTATCTGAAAAGGGCGAACCAAAGACTGATCGGCCTCAAGAACCAGCATCAGTAAGGGCACCTACTCTAATGGAGAGAAAGAAGAAGGTGTACTCCTTCAGGAGGGATGAGGTCCGCAATATATTCGAGGAAGCCTTGAACAACGGCCTGCAATTGCCTATTCCGAAGAGGCCACATGAAATGAATATGACCGGCAATCCCGTATACTGCCCATACCATAGAGTGTTGAGTCATACCATTGAAGACTGCTGTGTTTTCAAAGATTGGACAGAGGACCAATATAAGCTTGGAAGAACCTCACAATCCTCGGATGTATCGGCAAGCCACAGAGCTAGGTCATCAACACGGCTCCGCCATGATCAAAGTTCAAGGAGCTGGGATAAGCAAAAAGGACCACCACATCGTTAAACTGGGAATGATCGACCAGCACGTCATTAAACTGGGAACAATCGACCTCTAAGTCGTTAAACTGGGAATGTAAAAAAAAATATATGTGTAAATAAAAAAATGTGTAAAAAAAAAGAAAAATAAAGAAAAGCTGAAATGATGGGGCAACTCACAATAAAAATCAGCGAGTAAAATATAAATGAAAATAAAGCCAAAATGATGGGGCAACCGCGAATAAAAGCCGAAATGATAGGGCAATCACGACCTTCGTGATAAGAAAAGCTGAAATGACAGAGCAATCACGGTAAAACAAAACAAAACAAAAACAACGGCGAATGATGAGTCGCTCCTGGTACCATATTCCAGCGCAGCGATGCAGACGCCAACCAAAATCCAGTTTCCCAAAATTCTTCCAGCCCTACGGCTAGTCCCCAAATTGACTACCGTATACAATCCACGGGCTCAAATAATTCTCATCACCCTCATGCCCCACCTAATCACCAGTCACGCGGCTGGTCTCCGCCTTTGGAATTATGCTCCATTGAGAAGACCCACTCATGTGTCCTCACGATACATGAGGAGAACAAACCTTTGTGGGATCCTTACGACTCACAAAGGAAAAACACACTTGGGGGTCCTCACGACTCCTAAGGAGAAAATGCACCTGCGAGATCCTTACGACTCGTAGGGAGAAAATACTTTTATAGGACCCTCACGGCCCATAAAATTGAAAAGCTTTAGGTGATAGGGACCTAAGCCTGTCTCCTAAGCCATCGCTCCCTAACAGGAAAAGGCAAATGATGAATTGCTCCTGGCACATGTGCTTCAGTGTTAGCAACGCTGATGCCGGCCCCTATCCCGAAATTCCAAGCTCGCCATTCGTAGACCTCTAAGTCTTTAAACTGGAAACAGATGACCTCTAAGTTGTTAAACTGGAAACAGTAGACTTCTAAGTCTTTAAACTGGAAATAGATGACCACTAAGTCGTTAAACTGGAAAAAGATGACCTCTAAGTCGTTAAACTGGAAACAGTAGACCTCTAAGTCTTTAAACTGGAAATAGATGACCACTAAGTCGTTAAACTAGAAAAATATGACCTCTAAGTCGTTAAACTGGAGACAGTAGACCTCTAAGTCGTTAAACTAGAAACAGATGACCACCACGTCGTTAAACTGGAAACAGATGACCGCTAAGTCGTTAAACTGGGCACAATAGACCCATAAGTCTTTAAACTGGAGACAGATGACCTCTAAGTCGTTAAACTGGAAACAGTAAACCTCTAAGTCATTAAACTGGGAACGAGGGAAATCCACTAATGTGTCCTCACGATACATGAGGAGAACAAGCCTTTGTGGGATCCTTACGACTCACAAAGGAGCAACACACTTAGGAGTCCTCACGACTCCTAAGGAGAAAATACACCTGCGAGATCCTTACGACTCGCAGGGAGAAAATGCTTTTATGGGACCCTCACGGCCCATAAAATTGAAAAGTCTTAGGTGGTAGGGATCTAAACCTGTCTCCTAAGCCATCACTCCCCAACCCCCAAGTGGCGAATGATGAGTCGCTCCTGGTACCATATTCCAGTGTAACGATGCAGACGCCAACCAAATTCCAAATCCCATACCACAACGGCGAATGATGAGTCGCTCCTGGTACCATATTCCAGTGCAGCGATGCAGATGCCGGCAAAGTCCCGAAATTTTTCCGGCCCTACGGTCTGGATCATACATCCTGCAAAACCGTATACAATCCACAGGCATAAAACAATCCCAATCTCTCCCGAGTCCTACCGGTGAGACCATATTCAAAGTCCAAAAAAAATGGTATGTCCACAAGCAAAAAGGGCACGGATGAAAACCCGAAAGGGCTCCGTGAGTAAAAACAGCAGGACTGCCGACGAGTTTGTGAAAACCCGAAAGGGCGCAAACTCGTGAGAAAGAGATGAAATGCACTCACAAGATCCTCTCGACTTTGTGAGGAGAAAATTCCCGCGTGAGATCCTTACGACTCACAAAGGAGCAATACACTTGGGAGTCCCCATGACTCCTAAAGAGAAAATACACTTACGGGATCCTTACGACCCGTAGGGAGAAAATGCTTTGTGAGACCCTTACGGCTCACAAAATTGAAAAGTCTTAGGTGATAGGGACCTAAAACCTGTCTCCTGAGCCATCATTTCCTAATAAGCGAATGCAAATGATGATTCTCTCCTGGTACCATATTCCAGTGTAGCGATGCCGATGCTAAAAAAAAACCAGTTGCCAAGTCCTCCCGGGGCAAATGATGAGTTGCTCCTGGTATTATTCCAGTGCAGCAATGCAGATGCCAAACAAAAACCAAAATACCCAAATCCTCTCATGACAGATGATTCGCTCCTGGTACCATATTCCAGTATAGCGATGCTAATGTCAACCCAAATCACAATCAACAAGTCAACTTCAACTCCGACACCGCAGAAAGCGGAGCAAGTCAGAATCCAATCTCGACACCGCAAGAAGCGGAGCAAGTCAAGTTCACCCCTGACACTGCAAGGAGCAGAGCAAGTCAAATAAAGCATCGACCGTCCATGTCACAAAACGGGCAGTGCAGGCTTTCCACAAGCAGGGAACCAAATCGCTCCGGATTAGAGTGTCGACCGTCCATGTCGCAAAACGGGCAGTGCAGGCTTCCTACAAAGCAAGGAACCAAATCGCTCCGGATCAGAGCGTCGACCGTCCATGTCGCAAAATGGGCAGTGCAGGCTTCCTACAAAGCAGGGAACCAAATCGCTCCGGATCATAGCGTCGACCGTCCATGTCGCAAAAAGGGCAGTGCAGGCTTCCTACAAAGTGGGAACCAGATCACTCCGGGCCAGGGAAACGTCTACCACGGACACTCTGTCTCGGAGACGCGTCAAGCGCCGACCGTCCAAGTCATAAAAAGGGCAGAATTGACCGTCCATGACGTAAAAAAGGCAGTGCGTCCCAAAAAGTGGGAACCAGAGCAAGTCGCCTCCACGCAAAAGAAGATCCATCAATTTCATGCACACGACCCACATGTGCGGTGTGCACTCATTGATGGGGGGCAATTTGTTGGGGTAAAAATTTATACCCCGTTGACCGAGTCAAAGTAAAGGTCAACCCCCAAGCTAGGTGGGCCCAAGCCCAGGTCAAGCGGGCCCATGCCCAAGTCGAGCCCGCGGCCAGCCTTCTCCATGCCAAAATATAGATCATGTAATAAATAATTTTTATGTAATTTTTTTTATATACATGAATGTATGCAAAATGGGTATAAAGCCAATATTTTATAAGCCCATGGCTTAGGTGCCAAAAAAGAAATGGCATATAAGCCATGGGATGGGCAAAATTCCATTTTGTAGAGCCCAAGGGCTATATGTAAATATGTAAGCCTATAAAAGGCAACATGATGATGAATAAAAAAAGATACTTTTCATTCTCTCAAAAAAACGTAGGGTTTGTGCCTCTTTCCTCTTTCTGAAGGTTTCAAGCCTTCTTCTTTCGTTTTGAATTAAATCAAGAGTTTTACTCTTCCTTTTTCAAAACTAAATAGTTTTTAACCACAAAACCCATAAAGGGGAACTTGGATCTACCATCAGATCTAAAAAAGAAGAGATCTTTAAAATCTCACATCTCTTGATCTTCAAGATCCGGCCAAACAAAGGAAGAAGAAGGAGACTCATCTCCAGAAACCCCACTTTGGGGAAGAACTAGGGCTCAAGGGAAGAGGCCCTTCATCAGCTTCAAAACATCCTAGGAGTTTAACTCCATATATATATACATATATATATATATATATAATAAATATTTTCTTTCTGAAGCAAAGTTTCTGGTTCTGGGACTAAAAGCCCTTTTTTTTCTCGCCGGCGCCCAAGCGCTCGAGCGCCGAGCGCCCACGTGCCGACACGTGGCGTGCTGGCGCTCGAGCGCCCTACGCTCGAGCGCAAAGCACCCACGTGCCGACACGTGGCGCGCTTGCGCTTCAGCGCCCGGCGCTCGAGCGCAAAGCGCCCACGTGCCGACACGTGGCGCGCTTGCGCTTCAGCGCCCGGCGCTCAAGCGCAAAGCGCCCACATGTCGACACGTGGCGCGCTTGCGCTCTTGCACTCAAAGCACTGGCCCCACGTATCCTTTGGATGTATTTTCCCCCTTTATATATATACATGTATATATATACATATGTATACATAGGCGCACACACACATACTCCACGACACTGCCCCTGTTAGAAAAAAATTTCTAACGGGGCGCTGCCACGCACCCCGCAAGGGGGCTGCAAGCCCCCTTGACCCCCGGCCCGCTATCCGGGTAGCGGGACCCCGGTGAAAACTCTGCGTGGCTCCCGATATATCCAAACCCCCTTCCAAAACAACACACACGTACACTGCATATTGAGTTCGCATGACCAGTTTAACCCGTTAATCGGAGGTTCCCTCGCCCCAAAGGCGAGGGGTAATTAACGGCAGCTTAGTCCGCGGCTGCCGGAGATTCGGATCCCCACAATCAATAAACCCCCGCCTACCCTAGGCAGGGGGAATCTGTAGTACGCCTGACAAGCGTGCGTGTATTCCCATCTCAATGGGGTGACGAAAAACACCCTACAATGTGCATCATACGTAGTCATGGAGTTATAGATGTGATCCCTGATAGACATTGTGCATATGTGTTTTTACCGTGTTTCGATACTTACTACAGTTTTACTTTTGAGCATCCGTGTGATACATATGCACTACCTGACATGACCTAATACATCACTGCTTGACTTATTTTCTGATCTTGTTACTAATGCCGACAACCCTGGCTTGTTGTCCCGACGGACATATCCTGTTGTCTATTTAGACAAAACATGTACCTGCTTGATCCTGTGTTGGCATTAGATATCGATTGGCAATACCTGACTTGAACACATAACCTTGGGGGTAAGGGGAAATCAAGAATGTAACCGAGCGTAACTCAAAATGCTATTATATTGTTTGCCGTTTTTCCGGGCTTTACGGAATATATTGTTTGTCGTTTTTCCAGGTGTTACGGAATAATCCTGTTACCGTGGTCCCGTGGGGAATGAACGGGGCATAGACTGATGAGTTACGATGAGAATTACATTAATTTATTTCGAAGACTTTAGAATAGATAACCCAGCAGTATAGTTCATATTACTCACCGCACGTCACATACACTTATACACTTCACTGTTCTATATCCGTGTTTACTTATTACATTCATGTTACTACTTATATTTCATGCATGCCTATATTGTTGCATCCTGATTGTATTTTATTGTTTGATATTATGACGCACTGACGTCTGGGTTTTACATGGCCCAGTTCTTTTATCTCCTTCACAGGTTGACTAAGAGTATTTCAGCCGTCAGGCAGAGTAGTGAGGATCGTGTTAGTATTTAGTTTAGTTAGTTTCCTTTCCACGGTTTTATTTCCTGATGTGAGCCCGTATTTGGGACGTACTTTCCAGATGTTATTGATTATTGGATTTATTGCTTCCACACATTTATATTTCTTGACTCGTTTATTCTGGCAGATGGACATGTATTAGATAGTTTTATTTTATTTCTACTGTTCTTGATATCTTATAGACAGCCATAATGTGACTGTGGAGGGATGTTTCCTAGCCACAGGTAACATGGTTGGCTCTGTCACGTGCCGATCTTAGCGCACTCTGGGAAGCGGGGCGTGACAGTTAATATCAACCATTCAAAAATATTATCATGATTCGCCCATGGTTAGTGAATGAATGCGGAGAGAAAGAAAATGAAAAATACGTGAGACCATGTGTGGATGGAAGTGGTATACGGTCTCAGTTTATGAAAAGATGAACGGAAGGGAGAAAGAAATGGAGTGTGAACTTGAGATTGAAAATTGATTGAATAAATTAGTACAATCTGTACTGATTTGAAACTGGAATTGTTTAACTGCACTAATTTATCGATACTATGAGAAATGGGGTCAAACCTTTCAAGATTCGCAAGAAAACATGGTCCGACAGAATTTGGTAAACCAGATGAAGGAAATGAAGGTATCAAGTGGTTTTGTGTTAGAGTAACGATGGAGGGAAGTAACCGAGGAATGGTATCGGTTAGAAGCGCAGGAGGATGTTCACAGTCAATGGAGGGGACATGATGAATCGGAAAGTCCGACTCACCCAAAAAACATGTATATCCTCAAAGATATCCTCAAAATTCTCCACAAAATCAAGATCATCCATGCATTCGTCCAAATCTTCATCAATAAACTCAAGATGTAAATGGGGTTCAGGAGAAACAGTTAAAGGTTCAGGATGATGTCCACACGGTTCTGAAAGAAAGTGTTGAATTGGTGAGAAAAACTCACCCAAATTTGTGGGTTCATCATCGAAATCATCCCTAATATCTATATCCTAAATCAAGTTAAACGTAAAGTTCTCAAACATCTTAACAAAAGCATGGTTTTCAATCGGTTGGATTTCTAAATTGGGGATGCAGAGATCAAAGGGAATGGTGTCGGTTTCACTTGAAAGGGACCCTTCACAATCGGGTAAATCAAACACTACGTAGTCGCACAACTCATTAAACATTCTATCTTCAATTGGTGAATCAATTGGGATACTCGATAGACTTTCAGAATTGGAGTTGTGGAATTCAATTGGGAATGGGTAGGCTTGATTTTGGAGGGTAGATTGCGTACTTTCACTACTCAAATCATCAAATTGCTATATTGACATATCATACATGGGAAAATTTTGAGCTAGTTGAGAACTAGCTGCTGGTTCATAAGGTTGTATGAGGGCGGCCATGGATGCATTCAATTCCTCTATTTATCGGCACGAAGCTACCCGAAATTCTTCTAATGATTGTTCCAGACTAGACATGGGTTGTGAAGGGGTTTCAATAAAAGATTCAAATTCGTTCGGATACACAAAACTCCTAAATTGATGTTCATAGGCAATGTCTAGCGAGGGTGTGAAAGCCGAGCAGGATTGATAGGAATCGAATGGTTGTGTGGAATAAGGAGGAGTAGGATCAATATCTGGATAGGAAGATGGTTGGAATTGTTGTCCTAAAGAGTTCGGAGTGGTGAAAGGCATGAAAGATCGGCTACGGGATTGTGCAATACGTCCAGCAATGGACATTGGTTTAAGAGTCACCACGTTACCCTCAGAAGGAATATCAATATAAGGAGGGGTGAAAGTTTGAAAAGGTTGATATGACGTGGATCGTGGTGTCTAAGTGGTGTTCCTAGAAGCGTCTATCCGATCTTTCAAAGAAACTTTTGGCATGGATGGATCGTTTGACGTTCTACCAAAACAAGAGCCGTATGAAGTAATATTTGGCTGAAGGTACCAAAGTTCGGCAAGAGTTGGTCGATATGGGATACCCATGATATGAAAAGAAGAAGGGATGAAAAAGGTTGTGATGGTTTTTATTTTTTATTTATTTTTATGTTAGTTGTTAACAAAAGAATGAAATATACACACAAAAAGTAAAGAAAAATAATCACGACAAAAATATCACACACCTAATCGGTCTAGGGTTCTCCTAGGTCAACTAGACCTGCTCAAGAACCTGATTATTGAAGTAAAACTGTGTCGAGAAACGGGCTCAAGATATACTGATCATGAGGCCAGGTAAGTGCAGAGATAAGGGAAGGTTTTCCAACGCTTTCGCGAAGTTCCGTAATTAGAATAACCCTTTCTCTTTTGGCGGTTGTGCCATGAACACTTTACCTAGACACCCTGTGAACGATATAAAGTTAAGCGGTGTTCTAAACACAGTTAACTTCTCCTAATGAGCACGAAATCCTTAAAGGCTTAAAGTCTAGTTTCTTTTTAAAATTTTTGCGGGTAAACGTTATGCTCAATTTCGTGATTTGTGGGCCACGGAAAAGGTGATGAAATCCTTTACTGTATGTTGTGGGGTTCGCTTGTCCTTAAGTCCGTATTAAAGGATACAATATGCAAATCAATGAAAAAGTTGTTCAAAACATCAAACAATCGTTTTTTTAAGCTTAAGCGCGACACTGCAACAAATACGGGTTAGTTCTTTTAACGTTTAGCAGCGAACTTGCAAAGAATCCTGCAAAGATAGAATAGTGAATGCGTCGGATTTGAGAAAGAAGGTGTTAGGATATACGTACCAAAAGGTTTTAGGTTAAGAAACCTCCGTTGAATTGAATCCGATTAGCTTGAAAAGTTCGCTTACGCGGGTCAAACTACCCGGATCTTTGGCATTGTACTTTGCTATCACCTTAGCTTTGAATGTACGCTTTGCTCCGCACGATCGCAGTTCGTAATTCCTTAAAATCTGCAAATGTCGGAAAAACGGATATTTAGTGCGAAAAAGCGATATATATAGCCAAACTCCTGCGCACACAAAACTTTGAAAATCAAACTATAAAAATGGGATAATAATGGAGCAATGGAGCAGAAAACAAAAATTTGGAGCAAACAGAGAAGCATTGGCCGGCGGTAGCGGGAAATTGGAATAAACCGCCGGTCGACTATTTGAATTGAGGCTCCATCTTTCTGCAGTGTTCCCTATGTTCTATTATTGTCCCAATGTTATAGTTTAATTTTTCTAATTAGTCTCAGAGTGTTAGTAGGTCCAAATAACAGGAAACAAAATATCAAAACGTTAAATTTTTGTTTTGGTTTTTTCAAATTTTTCGAGTTTTAGTTTCGTTTTCAGAATAGTGTTAGTGCTATTAATAAGATATACAAAGATTAACCCGAAATAATAAGAATAAAAAACGTTACCATCTCCCCGGCAACGGCGCCATTTGATCGATATGGATTTCGCGTGTCGTATCTTAAGTTTAAAGTTGACCGCAATCAAGACGGCGTTGCGTGTGCTAGCCGTGATGAGTACAGGTCGTCCACAGGGAGATGGTGCGTTTTAAGTTTTTGTTCTCACGAGTTAAGCCTAAGGTCGGAACGAGTTTGATTCTAACCTAAGTGTTTGTATATGCAAAATATACGCTTGTTAGGGATAGAGATAGGTTCGTGTAAATTAGAGAAATCCGTACTCATTCCTTTGTGTCGAACTTGACTATTGAAGCTAGAGTAATCGGCAACAACGTGGATTAGGGTGTTTAAGCACGGTATTTATAAAATCCGGCTTATTGACTCTTGTTCATTCGTTCTTGTCTCTTGACGTTCGCCTTCGGCCAAACCAAACGCAACCGGTCACGGTTAGGAATCACCGCTATCGTGGTAGGATAGGGTGCCTAACGGACCGCTTGCGTAAGGTTTGGGCGGAATTCAATTAGTAAGTATCGGGCAAACTAAATGAGCAAAATAAAATCATAACTTACACAACCACTCTCTTTCTCTAACAATATCACTATTCACAATTCATAGCCAACATCAAAAGAAAGTACAAAAAGAGAAGAGATCAAAGAAAAACAACATTACACATAAGGAAATAGCAAGAAATTAAATTGCAAATAAGTAAAGTTAAAGAGAATACTAAGAACCAAATTGCAAATATGAAATCTTTATTAAGTTTAACTTCATGATACAAACTATGAATTCAAATACTAAAATCTAACCTTGCAAGCTCAGTTAAAAGGTTGCAAGATTAGATAAAAGCAAAGAACTCAAAATTAACCAGCTACTATGTACAAAACTTTAACAAAATTACAAAATGAAAATAGAATGAAGTGTGTCAATGTATGTCACGCCCCGCTTCCCAGTGTACAGGGAAGAAGACGTGACGGGCCGCGATGTATTTACTCAGAAGTAAACACGTTAAGCGTAAATAAGCAATATAAATGAAAAACACAAGAATAATAAAAGATATAATATAAACAGCAACTTTTTATTAATATCCATGCTTTACATACAACTGAAAAGGAAATATACAATGATAGAAAGCAATGCCTAAACAGTGGCATATGAACCGAAAAGAAAATAAGTACAAGTAGAAACTAGAAATCCGGCTCCTCTGTGAACCGATCCAAGTCCTCCTGGCTGGGCTCGGTCTCCTGAGAGTCAGGTCCTCCTGACGAACATTCCAAAAAAAGAAGAGATAGGAATGTCGTCAGCGAACTAGCGCTCGGTAAATCCCAAAAGATAGAATATAATAGACAAGTAATGAGAAAAGAACTGGTAAAGTATATATTTGTTATTCTAACGTAGTTGTTTGTAGCTTGGTACAGAAGGTATCAGTGTATACGAGAGGAGTCCAACTTACTCCGTGGACTATGGCAACCCGTAGTACAAGGCCACGTCAAAACCCACGGGACAACGGCAATGGATGTTTATATACGTCTTTTAATGACCATCTCTTGCCACTATTAATACATTCCGTACCGGTCTACCCCATAAAAAAAATCCCGTAATGTATATTGTATTGATTTGTAGTTATGAGACTTGCCGAGACCATGGATACAAATTGTTCATGTAGTCAGGTTCAGGATATATATCAAGTAGTCATGTAATCAAGTCAAGATATAGCCATGGTTCGGTCAAGTCATGTCATGTTGCATGTTGATATTGTTCTGGTATTCATGTTCAAGTTCAAGTATGCAAGTTTGGTATATTGGATTCAGGTTGAATTGGATTCTTGTTTGGATTGGATTCATGATTGGATTGGATTTAGATTAAACTGAGACTCAGATTGAGTCAGACACTTTAAACAGATTTGGATCTTGAATTAGATTTGGGAGTTATCGGTAACTGCTGCACATGGACGGCAGGATTTGTGCCTTTTTCCAAGACAATTACCATTGATAAGCCCGTTTTAATTTTCTACCTTAAATAGTCAAGAACTCACTTTCTCCGGCTCCCTGAAGCTCAAGAGAATTGATCCCGCTTAAACCTATATTTACTAAGGTCCTTAATGTAATTTTATATAACTCGAGGGGGTTTTATGAAAAATATTTTTAATACTTTCAAAATAAATCTCGAGTATTTATTTATATTATTTAAGGTTTTCATAGATGTGAATTTTAAAGAATGAGGTATATTAGTGAATATATACATAGCTTGAATAGTTCAAGGTATTTTAGTGTAAAGTTTGACTTGTATTGATTCTTGATGGTATTTTAGTGAAACTTTATCATTCTTTTAATTTATAGAAGACAAGGAATTTTATTATATATTAAAAAATATGTGGTTTGATAATATTTATATAATTATTAAAAATTAATTTTTATTATTAAATAGAAAATCTTGTTTTTCTTAAAAATTGTATTAAAATTATTTCAAGATCGTGTGCTCCGTGAGGAGGTCTGCATCTCTTTCTACTAACCCAAGGACGTACGATAATCCGCACCATCCCATAGCGGGTTCCCCGAAATAGGTTGTAGAGACATAATCACAAAGAGTTTGATAACACAATTTAAAGAAACCGGGTTTTTATAGTTCATGGTATTATAGTTAAATATCGTATTTGCCATAAAAGTATGTTTCAAGAGAATCGTGCTATGTCAATATATGTGTATGTGAGAGGTAGGTCATTATCTCGTGAAGTTTTCTAAAGGTATGCTAAGCAAAACAATTAAAAGATGTCGTATAGAAAGAACATGGTATTTAAATGTAAAAGTTTAATTAAAGTTATTTAACATGAAGTTTTAGAGTGAAAGTTGTTTCTAAACCTTTAAAAGAGTGTTACAAATATTGTGTAAAAGTTTGTTGAATAATATGTAAGTGAAAAGTAAGATTATAAAGTTTACAAGATATACATCAGTAATAACTTCACTTACCGATATTTTGTTTTGAAAAGAGAATTTAGAGAAGAGGGGGGGAAAATAGAAGGGACTTACAAGTTAGAAGGATAGAGGGAAGGTAGAAGAAGATGTCGTATTCTTCGTGGAGTCGCGGGGTCGCCGGAATTGCCTCGAATTCTCGCCGGAATTTGACCTTGGGCTAACTCCACCTATACTCTTCTTAGACTTAGAAAATTTTGATAATTTTGACTGTAGATTTCAGAATGAGGAGGGGCTAGGGTATGTAGGGGTGAGCAAAAAAACCGACCAACCGGAAACCCGATCGAACCGAAATTAAAAAACCAATTTTCTCGGTTCGGGTCGGTTCTTTGGTTCGGTTTCGGTTTAAAATATTGGCAAATTTCGGTTTTCTGTTCGGTTTCGGTTATTGGCAAAACCGAACCGAGAACCAACCCGAACCGAACCGAGGTATATATTATATTAGAAAAATTGTGATGTATATATGCCATTATCTCTCTTGAGAAACCCTAACTCTTTTTCTCTTTTCTCAGTTCTCATTTCTCATTATATTGCGTCGCCCCCTTCTAAAGTTCCTTAGTCTCGATCTGGACTCCCTCTCTCTCGTTTCTCCTCCTCTCGACCTCGCTCCCTGTCTTGCTCCTTCGCTCCCTCGCTCGCTCGCGACCTCGCTCCCTGGCTCGCAACCTCGCTCGCTCCCTGCCCCTGGCTCGCGACCTTGCTCCCTCGCTCGCTCCCTCGTGACCTCGCTCCCTCGCTCGCTCCCTCGCAATCTCGACTCCCTCGCTCACGATCTTGCTCCCTCGCTCGTGATCTCGACTCCATGGCTGTCGATCTCGACTCCCTCGCTCATATCGTTCAATAATTAATTGGTATTGATTTTTCTTTTAGCGATTAAATTTTTTTGGGGTAAAAATCCATAGTTTTCACTTGTGGTTTTTTTTCTGAATGATTTCATTGCTCTGCCTTTTAGACTTGGTCTCCTTGATGTTTTGAATGGCAAGTTGTGAAGACTGAACCTTGGAAGCTGCCATTTTCTTTAGATACTGATCTGTATGTAAGACTAACTCCTTTCCTTCTTTTACAAATTTCTCCTTATCAAACACATTAAGGTTAATGGAAAAAGTAGGATAACTTCTATCAATTGCCTTATCTGCAGATTTAAGAGAAATCTTAAAATTCCTCAAGCCATTTAAAAAGAATGGATTACTAATTGAATGCAAGCTAGAACTTTTAATCAGAAGTTTCTTGTTATTCTCCCAAGTTTTGACTAATTTTCATGAACTATCCAGCATAACAACTAAGTTTGCTTCTGCAGAAGGACACTTATAGAGCGCTTGTTTCATTAGAGTGCTAGAAAATTGAGGAGTTGTTGTATTCTTCGCTTGAGAAACTTCAAAAACTTCATCACTGAGATCATGAAAAACCGATGTTTGAATTTGATTCTCCTGACTAGTAATGGCCAGCTCAATAATTTCCACATACTCTATAGCTTGTTGAAAATCTACAGGCATAGATAGAGACATGAATAAGGAAAAGACGTGAATGATATAATTTCTCTTGTTTCTTAGTTAGCCAGGGCACAACTATTTCCAGTGGCATCTATATATGTATATGATCATAAAAGATAAAAAAACATAACAACATGAATTATGTATGACTTTCCAAAAGTTTCTAAAAATGCTCTCTTTTTTTATCTCTTGTACTCGTCCGAGTGCATTGCACCTGGCATATATAACGAAAGAACGTTTTGCCTGCTCTAAAACTTGTTTAGGATAAAATAAATGGTTCTTACATGGGTGAAAATGTAATTTGATAGAACCTTTTTATATTATTCTCCAACTTATTAAGTGCAAATTCGGTGGTTCTTTTGTTTACCCTATATCATTTCATGTGTTATTAGGGGTTGACATATTCTGAGCATCATTTTCAATGTATTTTTCTCTTCAGAAATTAGAAGAAACAGTAATAGCGAGTAGTAGCGGCAGCAAGCAACGACGGCAGCACCAGCATCAGCAGCTAGCAACAGGCACCACTTTCTTGTATTGTTAGTGGCTCGCGCTCTCGACTCCCTGGCTCGCGCTCTCGACTCTCTCCTCTCCCCTGTCGACTGTCGCTCTCGATCTCATTTCTCGCTTCTCGGTTTCGGATCTCGCTTTTTGTCAAAATCAGCGGCATGAGTACTTCAACTTCGCAGTCTTCAAATCCTAATGGACCAAATCCAGAGATTGCGCCTATTATTGTGAACGATGATGTTTGTTTCTATTTTTTTTATTTGGGTGAAATGAAATTGATTAGATTTCAATGACAGCAGCCCTTGGAATTGATTAGATTTCAATGATAGCAGCCCTTTTCATGTTAGATCATGCACCTTTTGTGAAGTATTTAATTAAATTGTTGAAATTTTCTTGCTAATTTGAGTTAAATTTTTTAAATGCTTGTTGAAAATTTGGTTTAATGTGTTAATAATATGTTATTTAAGTGTATTTGATTAAATGATTCAAATAATTAATGAATGAATATTTAACATACACAATCTCTAAATTTTGTAGACAAGTCAAGCTGATCCATCGAATGAAGGCACAAAGCAATCAGTCGCATCCTCTTCTTTACCAAAAATGAAGAACAAGTCTAGAGCTTGGGATCATTTCACGCCGTTGAAAGATAATCCTGATATGGCAAAGTGCAATTACTATCCTAAACAGTATCATTGTAATAAAATGAGAAATGGCACAAAAGCATTACTTACACATATGGAAAAGTGTCGATTTAACCCTCATTTTAGAGATACAATGCAAGCTCAGCTGTCTCTTAAACTTGGTGAAGGTGGGCAGCTTGCATCTGTTGGCACATGGGCTTTTGATCAAGCCGCAGTGAGAAAAGCTCTTTCATATTTCATTATTATTGATGAGCTTCCTTTTAAATTGGTGGATGGTATAGGGTTCAAGCACTTTATGTCCATTGCTTGCCCTTATTTTTTTTATTCCATCTCGTTTCACAATTCAAAGAGATATCTTTGAGATATATTTGGAAGAGAGAAACAAATTAAAATTAATGATGCGAGACCAAAGGGTGTGTCTCGCCACCGATACATGGTCGTCAATCCAATGCATTAATTATATGTGTCTTACGGCACATTGGATTAACGATAATTGGATCTTAAGAAAAAGGATATTAAACTTTTGCCCTATTGATAGTCATAGGGGTGAAGATCTTGGTAGGACGGTTGAGAAGTGTTTACTAGATTGGGGTATTGAAAATGTCTTCACCATTACTGTCGATAATGCAAGTTCGAATGATGTGATGGTTAATTATTTTTTTAAAAAAAGGATTAATAATTGGGGTGGTTCCTTGCTTAGTGGGAAATTTCTTCATATGCGTTGTATTGCACACATTCTCAATTTAGTTGTTAGCGATGGCATTAAGGAGTCGGGAAAATCGGTAGCCCGTATCCGTGGGGCCGTGCGATATATTAAGCAATCTCCTATGAGATTTAAAAATTTCAAACAATGTGTAGAAATTGAAAAATTAAAGTACGAAAAAGGATTAGTTTTGGATGTTTGCACTCGATGGAACTCAACATACTTAATGTTAAATGCCGCCCAACAATATGAAAATGCTTTTGATACGTTTTCTACTCAAAATCGTTTTTATATTAGTGAACTTGAGAATGGGGATGGAATTCCTATGGAGAATGATTGGCAAAATGCTAGAAGATTGTGCGCATTTCTAAAAAGTTTTTTTGAAATTACCAATTTCGTGTCGGGTTCTTCCTATGTTACAAGTAACGGATTTTTCCCTAAAATTTCTTTTGTTGCAAGTGATTTGATCAAGCATCAAGCAAGTAATGACATTGAGTTGAGCATGATGGCAAAAAAAATGAAGGAGAAGTATGATAAATATTGGGGGAATTGGGAAAAAATGAACTTCTTGATTTACATCGCGATTATTCTTGACCCTCGAGAAAAAATGGGTTATATGGAGTTTGCTATCCAAGATTTATATGCAAATGACAATTATGTTAATAAAATTCAAATGGTGAAAAATACGTTATTTTCTTTGTTCAATGAATATCAAAAGAAATATGATGGCATATCTCAATCTAGTGGTGCTACGAATCCAAATGTTGAAATAGAAGGAGAAGATTTGAGATCTCGTTATAAAAGGATGAAAGCGGCAAGAGAAAGTGGTGATTCAAAATCGGAATTGGAGAAATATTTAAGTGAATCGCTTGAAAGAGATACTCCAAAATATGATGTATTGAATTATTGGAAAAATGCACGTTCAAGATTTCCAATTCTTTTAAGAATGGCTCGCGACGTGTTAGCCGTTCCTATCTCTACGGTAGCTTCGAAGTCTACATTTAGCACAAGCGGACGAGTTCTTGATACATTTCAAAGCTCATTGACTCCACTAATTGTGCAAACTCTTATATGCACGGAAGATTGGCTTCGGGCTTCGATGGGCTCGAAAAAGAAAATGAATATCGAGGAGGATTTGGAACATCTAAAGACATTAGAAGTTGGTAAGAATTTAGAAATTAAAGCTTCAAATCTTTTATTTTATAGCATTTCATAATATATATTGTTGTTTTTATGTCATATTAAAATTTAATTCTTTTTTATATTTCAGAGTTTGACAAATTATCTATCGACTATGACTAATCTTTGAATTGTTGATGGCTGGGGTTCCAGCTGAATCCGCCAAGATAAGTTTCCTCATACATTCGACCTTAAAAATTTCATGATAAAGATTTTCTTTTTTAGTCAAGTTTCTTCATCCTCTGTCATTTTCATCCTTCTTTTAGATCAATACATTTGTCAAAACAGCTGCACAGGTACAAACCTGCAGCAAGTAAATTAACAACAATAATAGCTTGTGTTTTTACTTCCATTCACAATTGTTCTGCCAATTTTAGACTTGTTTACAAATGAAGTTGCAGATGAGCAATGCAGGGGTTATAAAATACCATTTCTTATGAGCAAACCATATAATAAATAGTGAAATATAAATCCTGTTACAGTACTAAATTAAATCCTTCGTCGCTTATATAAAATGCTTCCACAATCATTGTAACAAGATTTTAACAGAATACATATGAATAGTAAGAGTACAAAATACATTCAGCTATGCTAACATTCTTATATTAATTTGAAAATGATAATGTTAAATAGATTAATTTCACAAACAAACAAGTATATATGAGGGAAACCATAAATAACATTCAAAATGGTATCCCTTACATTCTATGCAAGAATCAGACATGAGACCAGATTACTTCCAAATTCCGCTGCATCCCTGTTGTCATCAAAAAATCTGAATCCTGCAAGAAATCTATAGGCTATATAGCACCAAGAGATTGATTTTAATGCAGTTGAGGACTTGAGGTAATCAGTTGATGTAATGTATTTTATTCGATACTCTTGAATTTGAATTCTATTACAACTGTGAATCTTAATTTTTTTTTTTGTTTTGCATCCGGGCATGAAGATTAGGTCTTTTGAATCCAAGCCTGCAAAATGAGAGAAGAAATTAGCAATAGCGAGACAATAATGCATTTAAAGATTTTTAATTAGCTACTGAATTATTAAGTTTAAAATGTATGATGTATTGAATTTATATTTAGTATGGTTATATCATGTAGAATGTTGAATTCAAGTATTTTTCTTCTCGTTTATGTCATCATATATTGATATTAAAGGTGGTTTATATTTTATATTGATATGATATATGATAAATTGATTTAAGGCCTTTTCTTTTTATTAATTTGTTGTTATGATATATTCAATTTTATTATTATCTGTCGGGTTTATTAAAAGCCCAAAAAACTATTTGGGCCCAACCGAAAAACCGACCGGACCGGACCGAATCGGTTTGGTTCGGTTCAAATTCAGTTTGCTTTAATTTTCGGTTCGGTTCATTAATATAACCGGTTTTGTTTGGTTCAAAAAAATTGGCAAAAAAACGAACCGAACCGACCCATGCTCAGCCCTAAGGGTATGAGGTTGTATTTATAGGGTGGAATTAGGGTTTTGGAATTGAAAGATTGAATTAAAAAGCATTTAAAATGGATTTAAAGCTGAATTTTAATTCTCTGTTAAATTTGCAGAGAAAACAAACAGAACAGGGGTAATGGGGTAGGCCAAAGGGTTTTGTGTGCGAAACACGGGGGCTATTCCCTACGGGGGGACTGTCGGCGCCGGGTATTAGGGGGATCTCGCCGACCACGTGTTGGGGTTGGGGTTCTGGATTTTGTCCACGTGTCCTGTCTGGTGTTAATAACATTTTTCACATGTTTGATTTTCTGTCTTTTCATTTCTTACGTATATTGCACGTGTAAACTTTTGGGCTTCCAAAAAATTTAAAAGAAAATTCAGAAAAAAATATATGTGGCTGATGGGATTCGAACACATGGGCTATGTCATAACAGTGCAAGGCTTTACCAATGAGCTACAAGTGTTTTCTTGCTGTTCCTAAACAAGAATAACTTTTAACTTGTACTCAGGCTAAGGAATATCTTTCTGTACTTTTAAAAAGAAAATTTTGTACATAAAATTCAGGGTCGTTACAGTATGGCCATGAGCTTGCTCTCTGTTCTGGTATTTATAGGCACAAAATCAACAAAAACAAACAATAAAAATGAGATGATGTGACAATATGAAATGACCAGAAGAAAGATGGAGCTCTTTGGACTTGGTGGGACCGGCGGTGGTGGCCATTTAAGGGTTTCTGCCGGTTTTGTCTTAAGTGTTGGGGCCCGTCTTCTTGTGATGATCTTATAGCCTCTCCATGATCTCTCTAGTATTGTTTGATTCTTTAATATAAGTTTGATTTGCAATCTGTATATTTGGAGGGGAAATGTGACTTTAAATCGCATCACACCTTTTTGCTTCACTCATCACACACCCACTTACTCATCCACTTGCACAAGTCATGATTCTTGTGTGACCACTTGTGTTAGGCTGTCCCACCATGGTTCATGCATCGAAAGAGATTTGTGTTCACACTTGTATTGTTGCATCATGCTTGATAAAAAATGTGTACACTTGTTTGTTGCAAAAAGAAACTCTTTGAATATTGATCGGTTTTCTGTTCTGTTTGCAGTGTCGACTCACAAATATCGTATCTGTGTATTTGAGTGTGTTTCCAGTGTTTTGTTACGAATACTTGTAATCTGTATTTATTGAGCAGACATAGGTTAATAGTATCGATATATCACAAAATTGATAACGAATGAGCGGTATTAAAATGCAGTTTTTCATGATGAACAACCCTTCTTCTTCGGCGGGAGCCTCCTCTTCTGGATCCTCTTCTTGATCCTCCTCTACTGGGTCTTCCTCAGGATTCTCCTCTTCAGGATTTTCTTCCCTCTTCTACTGGATATTCCTATGGATCCTCTTCTACTAGATCTTATTCGGAGACGCTGTCGGCCAAAATAACCTGTTGGCTTTTGACCTTGTCGTCTGAACTTACGAGGATAACGTCAAATGAAATGTAGGACATAGTGTCATCATCAAGAATGGGTGCTGCCGCGGGGTTAGCCATGGCCTGAAAAGGAAAGGCCATGATCAAATGTGGAATACAAAAGGGAAAGAAAAAGCAGATATGATTCATGGACATAATAAAGTTTAGTTAATTTTTTTGTTTCAGTACATTAAGAACCTGCATGGGCCACCACTAAAACCTGTCACGACCCGCTTCATAGAGTACAGAAACGGTGATGTGGCACGGTCCGCAACCTAACTGTATTTAGGATGGTCTAACTCAATACAGTTACGTCAAGCATATAATTATCACACAGGAAAATGTACTAAAAGAATAATAAAGGAAAAAGCATTTATTTTCATCAATTGAATACTTTATTACATCGCAGAATACTGAAAAAGATAATATTTGTTTATTACATCAATACAGCTGGAAAGAAAAGCCCTAAATAGGCGGGCAACTGGAAGAATAAAAGGACTAATCCTAATAATCGAGCATCAGCCCCGCGAAGTCTTCATCTGTGGGTTCCACTCCTTTGTCATTTTCCCGAATCTCGTCCTCATCTAATGGACATCTCAGTGATAGAGAAAAGGAAAAGAAAGTCCGTCAGCAGGTTACACTCGAGTAGGATTGCCTTCTAAGGAAAAATGGGTAAGGAATATAGGTGTATGCATGATGTCATGTAGGTGAACCTTAATAGGTATCTACCGAGTATTGTAATTGTTTCAGTGTGTCTCACGATCATTCTGTTGTATTCAGTGATTATGGATTAGTGTTAGCACGTAGTTCATTTAGGCTTGGAATTTCAACAATTATATTGCTCACCTATAATATAGGGATCTTCTAAAACTTGTCACCCTTAATATCGAGATCTTTTCAAATACCGGTCACCCGTAATATCGGGATCTTCTAAAACCGGTCACCCATAATATTAGGATCTTCTTAAAGTATTTCATACCTTAGTTCGCGTGTCTAATCCTAATCGTACTTGGTATCATGTCATGTAGGATCCCTTGGTTATATATGTGTCGATACACATGCAATTTAGTTTTCGGTAACGGTATGAACTTACGCTATTCATATAGGTTTGATAAAACCTAAGATACACATGCAATTTAATTTTGTTAAAACCTAAGATAGTTCACGATTATTTATTATATCAGAGTAAACATTTTCATATAGTTCACAATATTAATGGTTCTATATTGGATGTCGAATGTAACGGCTGTCAGGGTTAAGGCTTCTATCCCATTAAGATTGTATAACACATACACCCTCTACACTTGTGTTTTCATTCGCTTTGAGAAAATTTTAATAGCACCTCCCCGATGTTCTCTGAGAACACTGCAATAGAACAGATAAACATTTCAATACTATCAGTATTGAAATGATATCTCAGCTATATTTGTACACGGAAAACCAGCGGAAAGGTACTGACAAAACTCATCTCGAAATGAATGAAAGCATAAGTATGCAGGGAAGTGTATACGTTATACATTCTTAACTTGTCCAAAATGGGACAAATCTATCGGTTATAGTGCGACTACTCGTCGTATAAACTACGAGATGGTTGTCAATGAAGAACGATTAAGGTACGAAGTTGATAACCCATGTGTAGTTTTTTGTCACGAAGAAAACCGTACGCATATAACTGATAGACGGGTTTTAAGGCGCGATATTTTATCAATATGAGATACTCGATGACGATATATATTGGTTTAGTTTTTTTATCATCGAGTATCATGCACTTAATTAGATTAGTTTTGATGGTTATCGTTTCAATATCGTCAGTTTAATTAATGTTTAATTGGTGGCTTAATCTAGGTTTAGTATACAGTTAAGAATTAAAGGGTGTAGGCGGTGTACCGGATACCGACGTATATCGAGTTTTCTACACAAATTTTCCAATTACTTTTTCTTGATATTTCTACATAAATCTTCTAATATAATGAAATTAACTAAAATTACACAACAAATAAACTTTGCAAATTGAATTTAATATAATTAATTTGTTTAATTCGTCGCCGATTTCACGTCGAAGTAGATCTGGTGGACAATGTCGGCGGAGAAGGGAAGCCCGGATGTAGTGGTCGGAGGAGGGATGGTCTGTTGAAAGAGGAGGAAGAGGAGGGAGTGCTCGGTGAAAGGGGTGGAGGATGATTGGCTCGGGCTCATGGTTGACAAGGATGAGAGGAGATCGACAGCGATGATAAGCAGGAGGAGGGGGCGAGGAGGTCAACAAAGAGGAGGCGGGGCGGCGTCGACGATGAGACGGTGGGGATTGAATTAGGGGAACAGTGAGAGGAGGAGGAGGTGGCGGCGGCGGCGACAAAGAGGAGGCATCGGACTAGGCAGCATGACGAAGAGGTGGTCGACGAGGTGAAGATGGAGGATTTTTTTAAAGAAATTGGGGATTTTTTTTCTATGGGGATCGAGCGGGGAAGTAATTTGCGGGAGGGGGGAGGCTAAAGTAATTTTAGGGTTGTTGACTTTGGTGAACATCTAATTCAACGCGAGACTCATGTCGAATTAGATGTTGACCAAAGTCAACAAAATTTTAAATCTACGCAACCTAATTCGACGGGAGTCGACAGGAGTCTCATGTCGAATTTGAGCTCCCGTCGAATTAAACCTCAGTTTCTTGTAGTGCTTGTTTCACGCTGTTGTCGATTACATAAACCTATATACTCTATACCTCTATGTAAGAAATTCTTAAACTGAGTTTTCTGGAAATATCAGCCAAAACTCAGAAGTTCAAAACAACCAAACTCACTGGTAGAAATAAATGCAATAGCGCGAGGCAACATTTGTGAGAGACAAATTTCCCTCGGCTATGTGTACACTACCAAACGAATTTTCCCCCTTGCTAATATTCTTTTGGCAATAATTATTTCTAAGGATGAAAGAATACACTAACATGAGAAGGTATAAAAAGCGTAAATTTAATTGGGCTAAAATATTAGAAGGGAAACTATGTCGAGGGATATGTCCCTAGCAATAGTCGTATTAGCGAAAAAATCTATAGCAAAGGAAAATATTGCCGAGAGATATATCTCTTCTTATATTTTGGCCCAATTAAATTTACGTCTTTTATATTTTCTCCCGGTAGAGTATTCTTTAACCTTTAGAAATCTTTTTGCAATATTTCCCTCGCTATTGATTTTGTTGCTAATGCGACTATTGCCAAGGGATATATCCCTCGGCATAGTTTCCCTCCTTATGTTTTGGCCCAATTAAATTTACATCTTTTATACTTTCTTCTGGTAGCGTATTCTTTCATCCTTAGAAATAAATTATTGCTGAAAGAATATTAGAAAGAAGGAAAATGTGTTTGGTAGCGTACACATTGCCGAGAGAAATTTGTTCCTCGCTATTGCATTTCTTTCTACTAGTGGAGAGAGAGAGAGGATAATTATGGAGGGAACATACCAAAGGAGGGAATTTTCTTCTATGGCGTTGAAAAAATACACTCTTCACGATTTGTTTCGATGATCAGCATCTATTACCTCCATCTTTATCATCTAAAATGTGGATACACCAAATTTCATATGATTTTGCTATTTTTCATCGTTGATTTAGTGGGTGCAAAATTAAACTTCTTAAATTGTTAATTCAACAGTGAAAAATGGTAGAATCACATAAAACTTGGTGTATCCACATCTTAGATGATAAAGATAGAGATGATGGATGCCGACCGTCACAAAATATCATGGAGGATATAGATTTTTAATGCCACCTAACGAAAAAGCCTTCTACACAATCTTTTCTTCATTATATATATATATATATATATATATATATATATATATAGAGAGAGAGAGAGAGAGAGAGAGAGGGGGGGGGGTTTATGAGATGGCAGCTCCTTTTTTAGAAAGGGGCCCTCGCCTTAAATATACACATCCTGCATAATTTTTACCGATCTAAATCAGCTATCTAGATCTACATATTATAGACCCCTCACATACAAAAAATCTCAAGATTTAAAAAGCTTGAATGCATTTATCAAATGAATAGAAAAATTAACGTCTTATCGATAAAGGAAAAATATGGTCACTTGATAGACGTGCTAGATGTGCTAGAGATTTTGAAATCCCAAGGTTTTTTGTATATAAGGGTTTCATAATATGTAGATTAAATTGGATGTCGGTTTGGATCGGTGGAATACATAGGGGTGTGTGTGAGTTAAGACGGGAGCCTTTTTTTGAAAAAGGGACCGCCATCTTATATCCCCTCCCCCCCTCCCTCTATATATATACATATATAGATATAGATATAGATATAGATATAGATATATTGAAGCTAATAATTATACTGCTGCAACATAGTACTGATGATATTTGAACCCGAAATGTTTTGAAAGTTGAAATAAGCTTTTTGAGACCATGTCAAGTGCTGCTTCATCCAAAAGCTTAAATTGTTTGATTAATGTGCTCTCACAAAGTTTATCAAGGCAGCATAACAATTTACGCAGAAGAAAGTTAGTCACCTTTCCCTCTACTTTCCGTGGTGTATTGGTGGGTTTAGCGACGATTGCGGTGGTGGTGGACTGTAACGCCGGTAAGGTTCTACCTGATCCGGAGCTGTAGGAGCAAAACGAAACATAAATACAATGAAGATTAGAGACATTATGTGGCAGAAACATTTAGCGAAAAGCTTCGCCATTTTGTTTCACTAGGAATTAGTTTGCTCGAAGCTATGTCTTAAGAGGAAGATATGATCAGATTTCAAAGTCTTCGCTGCGCATGCGGAGACCATCATAATCAGTATTATTGGTTCCTTTTTCACTTCTTATTTGCAATTTGTATTTTGCTTTTTAATTTTTGACATTTGTGTACTTTTTGGAAAATTATTGGTTTATATATAAACGGCTAAATTATAGGAATTAATTCTCTTGCATATTTCGCTGTTGGGAATTTTGTTTTCCTTCTACTTTTATTACAGCCACAAATTGTCCAAACTAATATTTGATGAGAATTACGAATTAATACTAAATGGATTGATGCCAATCGTGCCATGAATCAAACAAGTACCCAAAAATTCTACCACCAATCAAGAGAATGCAAAGTCTCCCCTCAAATATATCCTATTACGCGTTTTAAATGATTTTATAGGCAATGACTTTTAATGAGAATTTAGTGTAAAAAATTTATAAATTTGTTGGCCTCATTTCATGATAATATTTTGTCCTGGTTGCATTTATATGTCTTAATTTTTTTCCCAAGCTAAAGAAAGACATGGACACGAAATCTATATATATCTATCTACCTACCATTATAACCACAAAACTTGGATCCCCAAATTGATTTCAATTTGATGGTCTAAAGTAGTCTCAAATAGCGCCACCTTAACAGTAAGAAAATTAAATGTAGAATTATTGTGAATCATTTTGAAGACAAATTAACCACTCCCACCATATAAGTTTTAATCTTCTTTAATTTTTTTGAATTCAAATTAAAAAAACTAAACATAATTTTCATTTGAACATGTGCATAGGTAGGACGTGCAAGACACTAGTACCTATAATCTAGAATCTGTCTATAAACTTCTAAGAGCGGACTTTTCTTCCTGTTATCCCAAAAAAATTATTTTTTAAAAGAAAAAGGAAATCATTTCAAAATAAAAAAAAAACCTAGTCTTTCTTATTTAAAAATTATATCAGATTTTGGTATAAAAAATAAAATCAAATTTCGGTATAAACTAAAATTTATTAACAAAATTGAACAAAAATCCTTAAAATATATGGTTTTCTTAAAACAAAAAGCAATTCTTTTTGGAAGAAATAAATTATTGCATTTATAATATAATTAAATAAAAAAATATACAGCAGTTAAGAAATATATTTTTATCAACAATTTCTTATAACATTTATGAACAAAATTGGCTTATAAATAAATGATTATTTATATGAAAAATACTATATGCCATGTGTATAGCACATACAAAAAAACAAGAATAAACTTACTAGTGAATTCTTCTTGTGATGAGCATGCAATCGATCATTTCTCGATTGATGTGTGCTAATCAAACCTGGGACAGCATGCCATTGCCGTCCCAAAGTATTTTCCATTTAATTGGTCCTCTCAAGATACCAACTCAATGTTGCAATGCCATTCTTCTCTAAGCTATCATGCCATTCACCTCAAGATCTCCATGCTTCTGTCGGGATTTGCATTGCCAATCCATCTTTGATCCTACAGAATAATAAAAATTAAGTATCAATCAATAATATAAATAGAAGGATAGACGCCGCAAGTGTAAGTGTGATAAAACATTGCAAATAGAGACTTTTTTATCAACAATTTCTTGTGATGAGCATACAATCGATGCCCAAAATGCGAACGGAGGGAGAGGAAATGAAATGGATGTGAACATAGAGAAATACTTTTCCTATCCATCATCAACTCTTATCCGTATGGAGCCAAGAAATAAACATCATGTGTCCCATGTATTGCATCAATATCCAGATGATATAAGCCTCTCTTTTTTTTATCCCTTGAGTACATGCAATTAAAGATTGGTAGTGGATAGATAAGGTATTTTTGTGTGAACTAAGGGATTTCATTTTTCTATCCATGTTTTAGTACTTAATGTTAGAGAAATTATAGGATGTCTTTATTGGAAAAGAACGACTTTCTTAGCGGGGTTAAAAAAGGCCTGGGTATTTATGTCTTTATAGCAAAAGAGAGGTCAAGCATAGGACAGCATCATGATGCATGCTGGTTAACAACCTCATGACTTAGTGGATGCTAAAATCGCTGCAAGACCGTGTCAAACATGTGACAAGTACAATCATAAAGCTTAACATTAAAAATTGAATTTGGATCTCAGACGGCGTTGAACGTATAATCTCTAAAGATCGGTTCATGAATAAGATTAATCTCATGTGTCTTTAAAAATAAAAGTCATGGACAGGATTAAGAAATTGGCTATGCGCTTTCATCTCGTGAGAAAATAGGGATGTTTGGTAAGAAGAAAATGTGGGAGAAAGTGAGAAGCTTAACTTCATTTTCTAACCTTTTTTTGTCACGTTTATTCTCCTTTCACTTTTTTGCCAAAAGCATAGAAAGTGAAGAAAAGAACAAAATTTTACTTGTACTTTATTCTACTTTCAATTTTTCTTTCACATTCTACTATTTTTTATTATTCCTACCAAACAGTCTAATATCATTTTCCATTACCAAATAAACATCAGCTTTTTTCGAAATTTCCTTTTAACAAAACAAACGAAAATAGAGGTATGTAGTTAGCGCTTACGGGCAAGTGAAGAAAGCCAATGAGCAGTAGCTCAGTTGGTATGGACACTTCCCCTCTTGGGAAGAGTGAGGGGTCCAAAACCTCAGGAACCCAAGAGGGGAAGTGATCACAAATTAATGATTTCGGGGCAAATTCGTGGGTCTTTTCAATGTGTGTGGGATGGGGTGTGTGTGTGTGTTGTCTGTGTTGTAGGGTAAGGCTTACCAGTGCCTAAAAAAATCTTTAGCTTACGGATTGAAATCCTAAGACAATCTATCCAAGAGACAAAATGGTGGGACCTACGACATCAAGATACTATAGCGAAACAAGTGTCGTGTTGTTGTCTCTTAGGCAGGTTTTAATAGATATTTCTAAGTGAGCAGGTTAAGTATTTTTTCAAAAATCAAACTTTCTTCTCACCTTTATGTCATTTTCTTATTTTCCTAATTTATTTTTACTTTCTAATTGCCAAAACATGGAGAGAGGGAGAGGGAGAGGGATGGTATAATACCGTCGCGCCGAATACGTACGGATCGCCCCGTTTCCAACGCCCTCATCGTCACCCTCGAAACCCTAGAGAAAAAAAATTCGCAATCGCCCTCTACCTGGGGCTTCCCCTTGGAACCAATGAGGTAGATGAATCTATAACCAAAAAAACTTTCTTTTATTGCTCTTCTATGGAATCCAAAACTTAATTCTTTTCTTGTAACTGTTGATCTACTGCTCAAGATTGCTTCTTTGGTTATTTTTCTAATGTCTTTTTAGTATGGTAACTTTTGATTAGATGTATGAGACACTAAAATTGGGTTGTGCACTTTGTTAAGATTAGATCTTGGCAACATTTTGCTATTCTAATTTGTAGTTTACATAACCCGTTCTTATCTTTGTGGCAATTAGGGTGGAAGATTAATTCAGGACTTGGAATTTGTTTACTGTGATCTAAGCTTAAGCTACAGTGATACAAGTATAATTAGAGGAGGGCTAAAGTGTAATAAACGGTGTTGGAAGGGGTTACTTTGTAAAATGCCCTAACCCAAGTCTCATATGAACAAATCAGTGAGAGGAGAAAAAGGAAGCTGAAAAAATGAATTGTTATTCCTTTCTTGCAATTAGTTAGAGTTATATAGGAGCAGGTTTATAATCTGCAGTTCTTAATTCTTGTTAGTGGCAATGGATTCCAAGTATTGGGAAATGATGAAGGTAGAACACCCTTATCTTTACTATTGAGCTCAAGAGAAGATGCGTTTGGCGTCGATGAGCATGTCGGTGGATCCGGGTGTATCATATAGCGTGTTGGCTTGTGTTTATATTAATTATCTCCAACTAGGTGAATTTTGCTCGGTTGAATGGTCTTCTGTTCTCAAGTTCATGGTCTTTCTTATGCTTATAACCGATTCTCTTGGTTCAAGGTTTGCCTTCGCCGCTTTGAAAAGTACTTTGTGCTTGAGAATTGGATTGGGCAACTAAAATTGGCTGACATTTTATTAAATGATATATCTTGATCAGTAACTCAGTTTATATCTTTTTATTGATTTCCATCATCCCATGTATGATTAGAGCAATTTATTAAAAGATCTCAGTTGAATTCAGACAAGAAGCTGCAATCAATATAGTACTACCAGAAGTTTTATTTTGAAAACCATTTCTGCATCTGGGATACAAAACGGCTCTGCTCTTTGATAGGATCATGGTTTTTGGACAGATAAACAGAATCACTACTGAAACTTGTTCATATATGCAGGCTCACAATTTATATTGCTGCATATTTATTTTCCACTGTCTGCTTGATTTTCCACAATAAGCACTTCTATAGATTTATCGTCATATATGATCCTTATTTATATGGCACCACCTGCAAAATAAAAGATGATGCTATAATACTTGTTCACACATGTAGGCCAAATATTAAGCATGCAAAGATAGATCTTAGAAATGAATGACTTTGGTTAGATAATCTCTCCTTCGAAAAAAAAAGATTTAAAAAAAATCATGGTAGATTAATAACTAAAAAGTAGTCAATGTTGGTCTATGTATCAGCCGATCAGATCATACTCGAAGCACAATCAGAAATCAAAATTGGCAATTGAGGTTATTGTTTCCACATCTACAGATTCTAGTCTAATTGCGGCCTCTGATACTGTTGATATCGTCTGAAATTAAAACAAATACACTAGTTGACAAAAACCAAATACACATACAACAAAAACAAGCCTTTATTCCGAAGTTGTGGACCCTAAGGTGTTGGCTACATGAAGTTTCGTTTGTTAAAACACCTTCCTCGCCATAAATTGACAGTAAACATATTTTTTTACCGCCTCCATCTATTTTTGTTTTGGTCTACCTCTATCACTTGTTGCACCGTTAACTACAACTATGTCACTTCTTACATGTGCATAAAGTGTTTCCTGTTGCACACATCCAAACCATCTCAATCACTTCTCGCTCATTTGAGGGTACCTTCAACTTCTCACTAGTATATTCATTTCTTTCTTCGTACTTTTGGAATAATACCACTCATTCATCGTCTCACAATATTTCATTAAAAATTATACCATAGTTATTCATTAATAAATATTGAGTTTCATGTATCAACAAATTAAATCTCTGTCTGTCTGTCTGACTGTTTTATAATCAATACCCATACATGTGTTCATTAAAACCTCGTCTAAAATTCATCATTATCAAGTAAAATGTTACAACCAGTTCTAATTTCTCTTTGCTAATTCTTCAGAGAACTTTTAATTAAGCATGTGTAAGCAGTTGATAAAAATAAAATTTGATACACCAATCTGAAATCACAGAAAGGGCCTGACACTACTACCTAAAAGAGTTGCGGATACAGATATTTAAAACCTTTCCGAAGCCATACTCTCTTTGAAAGGTTGTTCAATTTGAAGTTTAGAGGTGTATTCCATAATTAGTTTGTTAAAGTTGATCTTAGAAACTGAAATGACTTACCTTCCACTCTAATGGCCGGGTGCATTGGCGTGTTTGGGTCTAAAAGTGGTGGTGGAGGACTATATGCTATTGATGGCATTACAGCACGTCGATAATTTTGAATCGGGATCCCATCTTATAATAGATAAACAAAATTGTGAAGAACCTCTGACATATCTTATGAAATCACTTTAGATGAAAACAAGAAATATGTAACTTTTCGTATTTATGGGCTGAAAGAAAGGAGGCTTGCCTGCAGGAACTGTAGCTGCTGAAAGAAAGATGACTATGATGCAGATGAGGAGTGTGCAGCAAATACGAATGGTAAGCTGCATTTCCACTGCTTAAAAAGGAATTCGTTTACAGTGATAACTTAGACAAAGTAGGATTTACACAAAACAGTCGCCTTCCTTATGTTGCTCTATATTAAGTATCGCATCCTGCCTATTTATTGTCTTGATGCAACAATACATTGATGGGGTTTATTCAAATTTTGTTCCCTGCCACTGTGTCTTTCCATGAAACTTCTGCATTAATATCTGATTGAATGTTCTTTCTTCATAATTTTTGACTTATGGGGTCATGATAGTTGTTGCATGACTGGCTAGATCTTAATAGGAGATTGAATGGGTCTTGTTAGTTTCTGTTCGATCAATACTTTTCTTATTCACCTTCTCTCTCGCTATGCCTCCCCCCCCCCCCCCTCCCAAAAAAAAAGGAAAGGAAAAGAAGATCAAGCAGACAAGTCCTCGACATTTGTACTATGTGGAGAGGTAGTCTGTTTTGTCTTTCGGATAGAGAGATTTGATGAACAAGAGAAGTATTTTACTTTATTCTTGGTAGTTGTTGATTGTTATTCTATTCTTTGAGATACATTTAGCAGGTTTGACCATCTATGATGTCACTGTTGGCTTGGTCTGGAGCTACCTCAGAGCCAGAGGTGTTTGTTTCCTGGTCACCCTTTAAATCACCAGTGAAAAGCTTCATATTTGTTTCTAATATTCAATTCTCCTAGACGCTGAAATTTCCATTATCAGGAAGTCGTCAGAAAGAAGGTCGCAAATCACAAAGGAGCACAGCCTTACGATAAAACATCTCTCCCAGGTGACAAATCATGAGTTCGATTGCTGAGGGGGGTTGATTCCAAAAATAGAAAAAAACAGAACGTTTATAATTAATTAATCAAACTTCATCTTCCATTCTTATAATTGGTACTTTATAATTTTATACTTAAGGATGTTGATGAATGCAGTAAAGGGTTGGCATTTTGTGCTAATGGAATTTTGGTCATATGGGATGATGGGTATCCTTCAAAATTTCTTTTCAATGGTTCCACGTTATTTGTTTTGGAGATTGTGTGGAGGCCTGTACGATTGTCATGTTTTTTTCCGTAGGTAAATTGTGTGCATATTTATAAGAACGAGTTGTAGATTGTGAAATTTAGTAAATTGGAAATTATGTGCATCTCTTTGAATTGCTTTGTAATGGTTCCCCGTTTATGTTTGATGTGTAAGGATTACGAGTATGGATAGTATGCTAGAGAGTTTATGAGGTTAGCGAAAAGACTTATATTCAATCTCATCATGATTGCTTGTAGGTAAGGTACTTGAAGTTTTTGTGTGTATAAAATGATTCTGAAAGTTTGATAAGTTGCTTTGATGAGTTTCTGCTACAGTAGTATGTAGTGTGTTTGATGTCTATTTTTTGCTTTGATGTTTGAAATCCTAGACATTTTTATGAAAACATTAAGAAGACTCAATATTCATAGATGACATCCCCATGTTTTAGTTTTCCATTGCTAATGCTGCAATTAAGCTGTTCACATTTTGTGAGAATTCAACATAGTTTGTAGAGACCGGTATATTAAGTTTTGTTATTAAGATGTTTAAGACCATACAAATATATGGTGGTTGATAAATAATTTTAGGTGAATTGGTAGTCCATTTATAATTTGCCCTCGTATTTGCTGATATCCATTGATTATGTTCTATGTTATGGATATTTACTTCTCCATTATTTTTATAAATTGTTTGAGATTTCACGGAAATATGATGCAATTTGAGCGTACTTACACAGGTGGATAGGTATAGGATTTTGACTATCAGGCATTGTGCTTGATGCAAGTCTAATGTAGTTTACGATAATAGGTTTAATCCTAGGTTTGGTTTAGAAAGTGGTTTCCCTCAGGATTGCATTGTGACGATTATTTTTATCCTGTTTGCTGTCTGATTTGTACTCCTAGCTATGTGGGATTATGGTTATGGACTATGAATTTTGGATTTGTCGGTTTGTGTGAATTGCCTAGCCTGTGTTTGAGATGTCAATATGTCCTAATAAACATGTAAATATATTTGGCTTAAAGTGAAATGTTTTGGTTATAACCATGTACGGATTAGGGGGCTCTCTCAGGTCAAAGCATGCCTTGAACTGATCAAAGCATGTCGATAAGGTGTTGTGCTTGACCTGATCTACGTTTAGCAATACATATATGTTAACAAGGCTTAAGTAATGCTGTTCCTGGATTACATTTACAGGAAAGGTATTGGCTTAACTATCCTTTCATAGCTGAAAGAAATGACTTACCTATAGGGACTCAGATCTCATGCTGACTTGACTATGATGAAGATAAAGGAACAACCTAAAGAGTAGCATATACGAGTTGATATCGGAGGGGCAATACATATTGCAGAATGAAATTGTCCAAAATATATAATTTGGAAAGAAGCTGCACTTGGAGGTAAGCATGATTTTATAATCATACCATCTTTTCTTTCGACTTAAGGTCCTGGAATATGTATTAAATAATCAACTCTGTAAATGTAGTTCTGCATGAGATTCTGACTCGGAAACTAAATTGGAATAATCTGGTTTTCTTTATCTCCCTTTCTTGAAAATATAGGATAAAATAAGCGGGCCGGTCAAAATATATTTGACGACATAAGAAGAATTCTACTTATTTCATCCTATATCAAGTGCCCAAAATAGCCCCTATAGCACACTACCAAACCCAAAGAAAATACTTAATTAGAGCATGGTTATATACACTTTTCCCTTCTTTTTTTAAAAATTGATTTCCATATTTGATTCGGGCATTTTATTGGATAATTCTTCAAAGCATTTAAAGTGACCTCTGACGATAAGTTGGAATCAAAACAACGCCAATGAAAATTACAGCATTTATTTTATATTAAAACCCAGTTTGGCTTCTGTCATACAAAATCCCCCCTATGCACTTGATAGGATCACAAGATTCTTGGACATATAGTATCGGGAGCCATTACTGAAACATGCTCACTTTGTTGGCTAATGACTTCTATTTCGACGGATTTATCCACTGGCTGCTTGATTTTCCAGTAAGCATGTCGGCTGAAGATAATCATCATATATGAAACTTCTTAATTAAACGGCACAACCTGGTATTACCATAAAAATATTCTATTAGAGATAAAATATCAATATGTCCAAAGATATTAGAATTGACTGACTGTGGAAGGATAATCTCAGTTTTGATGTACAGACCTTTTAGTAATCTTGATAAATTATTTAAAAGGTGTAAAAATCACAGCTTATACAGATGCAAATCTGCTGTAGGCGCATAGTTTACCATATTTATTTTTTGAATATCTACAGTAGGCTCAAAAAATCGGTATCCCTGAAATCTCTGTCAACTGGTAAATTGGATGTTAATCGATGTTCACTATTCTGTCTAAAACTGGCCTAATATGGACAACATCAACCGATACTAGTACGTAAAAAATAGTGTAATGATATTCAAAAATAAACATTCTACTATAGTAGTTCATAAATAAAATGATACGTGTTGCTAGATATATACAAATCAAGAAATTAACCTTTATAAATAAATAGAACAGGTTAATAAATGGTAACAATTAAAAATTTATAAACAACAACAGCGTATTGAGTTAGCATCAGTTAAATTGAAAAGACATATAAACTAACATAAAAACACAAATGTTGTTATAATTGTAATAGTTTTGTTACTTTGATTTACTTTGTTACCCCTCAACCCAACAGCTTAGTTTTCGGGTAATATTGATCTTAACATGGTATCTGACTATCATGGTTTCAACTTGTCCTATGTTTAAATTTTATCATTGTCCATTTCTCAACATTTATTTCACAATCGAGTGTTTTAAGTTGAAGGCCTCTACATATGACTTAAAGGCCTATACATGAGGGGATTGTTTAGTGTTATGTTAGCTTGGTCCCACAACCCAGTAACTTACATGTTTGGGTAAGGTGTTCTTGGCAATGTTTTCAAATATATCAACTTTTACTTTATTTTTCTTGTGAACAATATAGAAATTAGATTATCACCATTCAAAGCAATGCAATGTAATTAATAAGTATATTAAGTAATGTCTATCAAACTATCTTTTGTATTGTATTTGCATCTCAATTTTATTACGTTCTATATAGTCAACAAACTTTTATATTTATTCGTTCATTAATTATATTAATTAAGACCATATTTGTGTTCCATTTACTATTCAAGTATACATGATTACATCAAAACCTCGGCTAGAATTCATCATATCGAAAAGAAAGCCAACTAGAAATTCTCATAACTTGGTTTAAAATCTCGATATTTGTACCGGTATCGGGCAATCATTTTTGGGATGGGGACCAGCCATCTTGGATTTGGAAATTTTGAAGTTTTTATCGTTTGAATAAACAAAATTCTAAAAATTTATAGTGATTTTTTGAATAAATGGTAACAATAACTATGAACAATTTGACACATTTCTTAGTAATTGATGTTAGTAATTGATGATGTCGAGAATGGTTTTTAAATATGTTATAAAGAATAAAGATAGTTGTAAACTTTTTGACATTATAGTAAGTAATGATGTCATATAGACCAATAATTCATTAAGATGCTCACTAACCCTAAAAACATATTACACTAAAACCACGATAACCAATCAGTGAACCCAATCCCAAGGTTTAAAAACTCAGTGTCAAACTCAGACGATCATTTTTGGGATCGTACTTGGCCTTCATGGATCGGGATCGACCGAGATTTCAAACTATGCTTTACAATTTGTTACAAGTTAATCAATTCATAGATTCTTGTAAGCCATCATGTCGGCATTGAAAATCTAAAATCATTGGAAAATTCTGAAATCTTTGGAACTTTTGATACCAAAACCTTAAAATTTAAATTTAAATTTAAATCCTTGTTGTAAGTCATAATTTCACCATGAAAGGATATTAATTTTCAAGTAGAAGATGTGGCTGGGTACCACTCTGTGGAAGTTTACTATGACATGTTCTCTTTCTTATGCTTTGGTTTCATACAGCAATTTAAAAAAAATGACCCAGCTGCTCACCTTTCACCCTAACGGCTGTTTTTTTTTTCCCTTTTTTTTTCCCTTCTAAAAACAGGGTAAGTAAAGAGTGTTTCTAAATTAAAAAATTCAAGTCAAAAGTAATTCTTTTGAAAAACTTGATTTAATTAATGAAAACATTCCCAGAATTGATAAATCAACTGAAATGACTAAAAAATTAACCATAATTGAAGAAGCTGTTCACCTTCAATTCTAACGTCGGTTGTGTATCGGCGCATTTCTTTGAGAAACTGGTGGTGGTGGTAAATAGGGTCTACGTTGATACCATGTAATTAAAAAACGTCGAGGATTTTGAATCTGTGTCCCATCTAAAAACAGGCAAACAAATTATTCAAGATCCTTTGACATATTGTATGGGGTTACTTTAGTTAAAAACTGAAAAATGGAACTATTAATTCTTATTTGATTGAAATTAGAAGATAAGCTAACCTGCAGGAAAGGTAGCTACTGAAAGAAACATGATAAAGATGAGGAACATGTAGCGGAAACAACTTGCAAAATGCCTTGCCATTGCCTTTGAAGGAATTTTTGTGCAGCTATAACTTGGACAATGGTAAGTTTTACACAGATTAATTGAGTTTTTTTTGTTCCGACGCTCTTTATTCTTGTGTTAAGTGGTGGTTGCTCCATTTATATATTCTTTGAAGTGAACAATTTGTTGAGGAGGTCGTTGAAGTTGTTTAATGACTTACTGGGTCTTGGTAATTGTCCTTGGCTGCTAGTATTCCCATTAAAGAAAACTAGAACTTGTGTAAGTGTAATACGTGAAAATGAGTATATATGTAAATTTGCAAATAATGAGGGTTTATGTGTAAATTTACATTAGAAGGCATAATTTTTTTTTGTCCTCTTCCTTGATGAGGTGGAGGCCCTAGTAAAAGAGGATGATGAGGTGGAGGGCTTAGGAGAAGCGGATTTTTCTCATTTTTCTTTGAATTTTAGAGAAAGGAGAGGTTGTCCATCTCATTAAGGGGGTACTTGCATTATTAAAGAAAAAAATAGACTGATCGATTTGGCCATCTAATATGTCACGGTTTGACTGAGTCTGCAATTAATTGCCTGAGACTAGGTGTTTGTTGTTTGCTACCTGTCAATCAAATCATCATTCAACCCAAAATTTCATTTATGTTTCTATTATTCAATTTTTCTAGTTGCTGAAACTTCCATGGTCGTGATGTTATCACGAAGAAAGTTCATATCCATTAATTGTCTCGTAACCTAGTTTATGTTCACGCAAAACTTTCTCATCTCTAACTACTTATTATCAGAAGAAAATCGCGTGGCCTGGAACCTGCTGAATTTGGATGAAATGGTTTTAATCATTTTATTTAATTTCCAATGCCTGTTATCTGAAGAACTATAACCATGATTAAGATAAGGAAGAGGTAGCTGATATTGGTATAAAGCGGCGATGATTTTCTTTGAATGCAAAAGTAGTTTGAGGGGGTTTCTTTTTTCCCCTGCTACGGTACATTTCCAGCAAATTTCTGCATCAATGTCTGATTGAATGTTCTTCTTAGGCTTAATTCAAAAAAAAAAACCCAAACCTTTTAGCTAAAATACGAGAAACGCCAAATAATTTTAAAATACACAAGAAACTACCACAAGAACTTTCAAAATCTATGAGAACCCCCCAAAAATCAGGTGCCACGTCAACAATAAATAGCACAAAGCTTTATACCATTGAGATTTCTCGTAATTTTGAAACTATTTGGAAGTTTCTCGTATTTTAGCTAAAAGATTTGGGTTTTTTTTGGGTTGGAATTAAGCCTTCTTAACAAACTTTAATTGATAGGGTCATGGTGGTTGTTATATGTCTGACTAGTCTATAATTGGATGGTTCTTGTTAGTTGTCGACTATCACAAATGAAGCAGACATGTTTAATTTAATTAGCAAGAAAAGCATTTTCTACTCACCTACATTCTTGATTGTTTGTTGTTCTATTCTTTAATGTAATTAGTGGGATTGGACATCTAATTTACATTAGAAAACATATTTGACTTGTCTAGAACTACCGCAAGGTTGTTTTGTTTCCTAGTCATAAACAATCTTTTAAATCACCAGTGAAATTTGATGCTGAAATGTCCATGTTCATGAAGTTGCCACAGAAGGTCACAAATGAATTAATCAATCTTTATCTTTCCTTCTTAAGCTTATTAATGTTCCATCAGTTGTAGCGCATTCATAATTTTGCGCTGTTTGGATCAAGTTTTAAAATCTAGGGATCAGTATACGATCACTTTTGGCCTCGGAATTGGTCATCTCGGCTTTATGAGCCGTCTCGGATCGGAATTATCATATTATATACCCTTAAAAAGGAGTTCATTAAAATTTATAAAAATTCTTATTTAAATAATAGAAGCAACAATAAACAGATTGACGAATTGTCTAGTGACTAATGATATCTAGAGCGGTTGTTTTAATATCTAGTAAAAAATACTAGAAATTGCTTGAGATATTTTTAAGTAGTCAGTGAGGAGGTCAAAGAAGTCGTGATAATCCATCTACTAATCAAAAAATTAACCCCTTGATACTAGAACCCGCCAAACAAATGGTAGACACAATATTACCTAGTATCGCATGGTATCACAATCGGAACTTGGATGGTCCATTTTTGGATCGGATACAGCTATCTCGTATTGGCCGGCTGAGATTTCACACCATGGTTCGGATATCAATGAATGTAGTTAAGGGGTTTGACATTTAGTATGAATGGAAGTTTGGTGAATTGGGATGATGCATATCCTTCAAAATTCCTTTTTGATGGCTCCACTTATAATTGTCATGTTATTGTTTGTAGGTGAAGCGTTTGCACTTTGCATATCTGTATGAATGAGTTGTTGATTGTGAAATTTGGTAAAATGGAATGTATGGGTATCCCTTTGAATCTCTTTCTAATGGTGCCCTATATGTTCGAAGTGTAAATATAACGAGCATGGTTACTATTCTGTAGATTTTGTGAGAGATGCATGCGTTAAAGGGTTCCTATATTCAAGCTCATCTCTTGTGGTTTGTAGTTAAATGTGTTTAAAAGTTGGTGAGTATGCAATATCTGTAAAAGTCCAAGGCCTTCCTGCAGGTATAGCATTTTGATGTCTTGAGAATGTATTCCTTCTGATACTCAAAATGTTCCGAGATTTTTGTTAAAAGGTGATGAAGAAGCCTCGATAGTTGTAGAAGGCGTCCCCATTTTTATTTTATTTTTAGAAAGTTTTTCATTGTTAATGTTGCGGTAAGCTGTTCGAATTTTGTGAATATGCCCCAAAGACTGCTAGATTATAACTTTGTTATTTTCCAAAGTTGTTGCTTTATTATATTCCATTTACGCTGATATGTAAAAGATATGGTTTAGGGTATGGATATCTAATTCTTTGTCATTAACTTTGTGATATATAATTAGGCATTGTATTTGATGCACAATTATTATAATATATGGTTAATATGTGAGTGCTATTCTTATTTCTTCAATTTTGGTACTAGGTTCAGTGAATTACATGGTGAGTGTCTTTTGGAATCTCACTTTAATAATTATTTTTCATTTTTCGTCTCTGTGATAGTTATGAAACAACGCAACACCCTGAGGGCGAATTGCTTGGATCTCACAGATCCTAATACTATCTCCGCTAAAGTATACAAAAATTTTCCATGGTTTCTCGGCTAAAAAGTTCTACCTACGATTAATCTTTATACCATACATCTCACTTCTGGGGTCATGATGCTATAAATTTCGATGGGTGGGTCGCGGAGAAACTGACCAAGTTGGCTTTGAGACATTACAATATCATAAACATGCAAATTGGCTCTTCTTATATTGATATTTTATCTGGTAACTATGCTAGAATCAATATGGTAAAAGGCGTATTCGTTCACTATTCGTTCGGAAGGTGTTTAGCGTTTAATCAAATTATTCGGCGATTAAACGTTTTATATAGATTATACGGCCACATATTTTGTATCATTTTAGTATAATTATTATGTATAAAATTATGACAAATATATATAATTATAGATATTGAAAATTTGAAATATACTCATGGTCTAAATGGCAAGACGTCTGAACAAAATCAGAAGATCGTGGGTTTGAATCCCACCGGGTATATATTCTTGTCAATGGAATTTCTTGAAACACAATATATAACGTTCGCTATGCAACAAAAAACTACACCGCAATGCAATATGAAAACCTGTAAACATAATCCAACACTAGAGCATATATGCTAAAACCTAAAAGCATAACACCAAAATAACATATAAATGTCTTAAGCCACTACTCACTGTCATGTAAACATAAGCAAACACAAATGGCCTACGGGCTACAAATAACTTCAAAATCAACAAAATATCAAACCGTATAATCACTGTTTAAAATTGGATAAATACTGTTTAATCACTATTCAAACCGTATAATCACATTGTAAACGTTTTGACTGCATAACTGACCGTTTAATGACTCTACCGTTCGTTTTGTCACCGTTTATGTTTAACGGCCGTTTAAACCGTTTTTTTAAACACTGGCCAGAATAAAGGATCTCCATCTACATTTGAAGGGCGTGCATTTGTTTCTTATGATGGAACATGGCAATGGCAGAGTTTTATGGCATAAAGTGATCAAAGCATGCGCAAAAAATGGAAACGGGGAGAATATTGTCGGACTTTTATTTGGATAGAGAGAGTATGTCGGTCTTCAGTGCATGAGATACGAATGCTTCACATATACTAGCATCAACTTTTCTTTTGTATCATGTCCTTGGACCGTGTCTTGAATAATGGAGATGTTATACTAAAGATACCATGAACATTCCCTGTTTTCCAGATAATCACCGTGAATAACGTATATAATTACAACCATGAACATTCACATGATCATTCAATGCATCTTTTTTTTTTAACAAAATACTCTGTGTCTGTCTACCATCAAAGACTGTTGGCCTAAGTTGCATGCGACATTCACATGATCATATAATGCCCAAAACAACCTTACCTCGCTTCTTCAATGAGGAATAAATATGTTTCCCTTTTCTTTTCTTTCTTGTGGTAAATGTTTTTAGATTTCTGTCATCATATTTATGAACTTGATGGAATATGTACATTTTTTTCTTACATTGACATCAGACATCATTTTTATCACAAGGCAGTCATCGGCACACAACATTGTCAAGTATCTCGCTACCATTTCTTCCACATTGAAAATCTTGAAAGCATGTTTTGTTTGCTCAATTTCACATGTAAATGGGAATAATAATTTATAAAATTGGGGCATTTTTTTTTTGGCTAAATACACTGCAGTGTATGAGTATTGACATAAGTTTGAGAACTTAAGAGTAATTTTCAAATGAACTGCCTACAACAACAACAACAACCGAGCCTTTTATCCCAAGCATATGGGGTAGGCTACATGAACCAACATGAGAATCACGCCGGGTCCAACACATGAATCCTCCGCCTCTACTCACTCCTATCGAACAATATACTTTCAAATGAACTGCGTAGCTTATCTGAAAATCATCTCCTATGAGAAGATCAATTTCTCTTTGGAAACCTCACAAGCAACCTTCAAAACATAGGCGGAATCTATAACTTCACCCGTCTCCTCAAATCCCTCGACCTCCCAAATCCCTTCACAACCCACCTCCAAAATCCTGCAGTTACAAAATCCTCAACTAACTCGATTTCTAATGAGATTAGCCTGGGGCAACATGTGAGATCATATAAGTCATAACTGAAACTTGAAGAAGGTGTAGAACCGTAGAATGGTAAAAGCAATCTGGACGTTGTCACCGATATTTATTTGACAAAAAAAGACAAAGTATGTGCTATTTAGTTTTATTCCTCTAAGTTTATGGTATTTAGCTGAAAACACTCTAATTTCATGATAATTTAGTATAGTTTAGCCTAAATAATTTACTATGACCTTTTATTTTGGAGGCATTACCATGACATGATCATTTCATTTACCTTCTGTTAGAGGAAATGGAAACAACTGTTTCAACAAAAAATGTTGCATCTATATATTATAGTGTGTTTACATATTTCTCTATATATGACCTGCTTTTAGATTTTCATTCTTGGTTATTAGTTATATAATTTCAACAATGTTTATGTTTGGATTCCTTTCTTTAAGATCGAGTGGATCAAGTGCTAGAGCCAAAAATATATGTACATAAATCATCAATAAATAACCACATATCTAGATCTAGACTCTGTTTCTCTTTTTTACCCATATGATTGGTTTCCATGTGATGATTATCTAAAGGGCTCTTGCAAGCACTTAAAATGACCTCGCTTGGATTCAGATGACAAGCTATGATCAAAATAGCTTTAACCTGAATTAGAAGTTCTATTACTTACTTCTTCCTCCGGTACAAACTTGTCTATATGCACTTGATAGGGTCATAAATTCTTGGACAGATAATAAGAGGAAACAATACAGAAATCTGTGTTGAAAATTGATGCAAATTAAAGTCTAGGGTTAGGTGCCACCTTTTGACATGCATGACATTGTTAGGTGGTAATAATGTTAGGTGATGACTTTGTTAGGTGCTACTTTGACATGCATGATATTGTTAGGCGGTGACAATGATAGGTGATGGCTTTGGCGACGATCAAATTCCAGATAATTACCTTTTGGATAGAAAAGCCTTGGCGACGATCAGATTGTCGTTGACTCCGCAGGTGGCCTTTAATATCTTAAAAGAGAAAACAACTAAGGCGCTAATGACGACGTTAGCGAAGTTGTATGAGAAGCCATCGACATCAAATAAAATATTTTTGATGAAAAAGCTTTTCAACATGAAGATGGTAGAGAATGGTTCGGTGATAGAGCACCTGAACGAGTTCAACAGCGTGGCAAGCCAACTTGAGTCCGTTTCAATCATCTTTGAAGACGAGATTCGAGCCCTACTGTTCCTATGTTCGTTGCCAGAGAGTTTGGAGAACTTAGTGATGGCGGTTAGTAACTCTATCTCGGGGATTCTCGCGTTTAATGATGCGGTAAGATGCATATTAAACGATGAGATGCGATGAAAGACCGTGAGTGGGAGTTCTGGAACTTCTGCACTTTCGGTGGAGAATCATGGCAGAACAATGGAAAGGGGAAAGTGGAAAAAAGGGCAAGTCTAAAAGCCGGGGTAAATCTCAAGGAAAAATCCAGGGCGCCTGTTGGAATTGTGGAAAGAAGGGCCACAGAAGAAGTGAATGCAGGCTTCCGAAGAAAGGCTCAGATGAGAAGACGGATGAAAAGGAAGCGAATGTAGTGTCTATACAAGAACAAGGGGAACAAGGTCTTTGTCTATCGGCGAGCGAGAACACAAAGGCGGATGCTTGGTTCCTAGATTCAGGGGCTTCTTTTCATTACACTTCAGGCAGACATCACTTTAGCGAGTATGTTCAGGGCGATCTTGGACATGTGACGATGGGAAATGGTCAATCGTGTAAGATCGTTGGAAAGGGGATGATCATCTTACAACCGCCAGGAGGTGGTCAAATCAAATTGAAGAATGCTCGTCATATTCCGGATTTGAAGAGAAGCTTGATTTCCACAAGTCAGCTAGACAACGAAGGGTTTACTACAACGTTTGGGAATTCTCAATGGAAGATTTCCAAAGGGTCGTTGGTGGTCGCAAGGGACAAGCTGAGCGGTTCGTTGTACTCATTCAATGGGAGCAGTGAAGGCTCGGTTGCATTGACGGCAAGTTCAGAGAAAGATTCGGAGACTTCGTTGTGGCATAAAAGATTGGGACACCTCAGCGAGAAGAACATGAAAATTCTTCAAGCTAAGGGGGTTCTTTCGGGGCTGAAAAGGTGGAGTTGGGGTTTTGTGAGAGCTGCGTTTGTGGTAAGAAAAGCGCGCTCAAATTTCAAATTGGAGGCGTAGCGAAAAAGATCAAGAAACTGGAGATGGTGCATATGGACATGTGGGGTCCGGCCTCGGTGGAGTCTTATGGAGGAAATCGGTACTTCGTGACGTTCATCGATGATACAAGTCGAAAGACATGGGTATACGCGATGAAGAAAAAGTCCGATGTGTTTGGCATCTTCAAACACTGGATTGCACAGGTGAAGAACCAAACGGGGATGAAGGTTAAACACCTAAAATCCGATAATGGCGGGGAATACTACACCTGTCACGCCCCGCTTCGCAGAGTACGCTAAGATAGGCACGTGACAGAGCCAACCATGCTATCTGTGGATAGGAAATATCCTTCCACAGTCACATTACAGCTGTAGAGATATCAAGAACAATAATAATAACTATCTAATACATGTCCATGAGCCAGAATAACAAGTCAAGAATAAAATAACGCGGAAGCAAAAGATCCAATACAATAATAAACTAGAATGTACGTCCCATAATGCGGGCTCACATCAGGAAATAAAATAATGCTGAAAGGAAACCAAACTAGAATACTAACAAGTCTTCAATGCTCGGCATGTTGACTGAGATACTCCTGAACGGCTTGTGACAGAGAGAGGATCTGGGCCATGCAAAACCCAGACGTCAGTGCATCATAATATCAACAATAATATAGTCAGGAGGTAACAGGATATGCAGACATGAATATAAACAGTAACAAGAGTATAACAAGAATATATAACAGTGAGTATGTCAGTACAAGTGACGTGCAGTGATATCTAAACTGTGCTATGGGGTTATCTATTCTAAAGTCTTCGAAACCAATTAATGTAATCATCATCGTAACCCATCGGTGATTATTCCGTAACGCCCGGAAAAACGGCAAACAATAGGTATTCCGTGACGCCCGGAAAAACGACAAACAATAGGTATTCCGTAACGCCCGGAAAAATGGCAAACAATAGGATGGCCCTTTGAGTTACGTTCGGTTACACTCTTGATTTCCCCATACCCCCAAGTTATGTATTCAAGTCAGTTATTGATAAATCTGGAGCTAATGCTAACACAGGATCAAGCAGGTACAGATTTGTCTGAATAGACAACACGAAATGTCCGTAGGGACAACATGTCAAGATTGTTGGCATTAGTAACAAGATCAGGTAACAGGTCAAGCTGTGGTACATCAGGTCAAGTCGGGTAGTGTATATGGATCCAATCATGTCAAGTAGTGCACAATGTCAAGCCGTGTCACGTAGTGGTGTATCAAGTCATGTCAGGGGGTGCACAAATATCACATGAGTGTTCATAATCAAACTGTAATAAGTATGGGTACACAAAACAAGTATGGGGTACCAGTATGACAATAAAATGGAATAATGTGATGTGGTATGCAAATAGGTATAGATTCAAACATATGGATTTACAGTTATCGATTATGGTTACATTTATGGTTCCAATACTAATTAGGATGCAGTTTATTAAACATGGAGTGTTAATATCACAGTATTATGTATTAATTTGATCTATGGATGCAATTATATATATTCTAAATGAGATGGATGCAAATGGGTATCCGAAAGGTTATAAAACTATAAAATAGTAATATGGGATGTACAACTAAGTATTATGTGATATAAATATTGACATGGGTGCAGTATATTATAATCTAGTATGCAACAAGATAGGTTTTCCATGACCTAGATCTAAAATGATATAAACGGATGCATACGGAACACCGAAACGTTATAAAATTAACTATGGGGTACTAGATTTAAATTACAGGTACGATATTTATTTAAATAGATACATAATGAGTTATATAACATGTAGCAAGATTAACTTGCCTAGACGGATCAATAAACGGATGTGTACGGAACGTCTCACGTCGGCGAAATGTCGCGACGCGCGCACGGTACACAAAACGGGTCCAAGAACCGCACAAGGGTGATTACGCAGGTCAGGTACGACGTCTGGATCGTCGGGATCGTCGACGTCACGTCCAGCTCCGGCGAACTACAAAGGACAGAGAAGTATTTTTCATTGAAGAGAAAGAAAGGAAAGAAAAGAAAGAAGGAGGAAAGAAGGGAGGAGAGAATGAAGGGAGCGGCTCACTGTGGTGTACTGGAGTCAGGGAACGAGGGGCGATGACGAGATCAACTCCGATGATCTTCGCCGTCGGTGAAGCGGTGTGTAGGGCTCGGGGAGATGAGCAGAGGAAGGTGAGGACGAGGGGAGAATGAAGACGAGGTCGGGAAGGTGATGGGGTACGGCGTCGACGGCGATGCAGGCGAGGGAGGCGACGGTTAGGGTTCGCAGGTCTCGTGGGTAAAAAAATGAGGAGAGGAAGAAAGAATAAAATAAATAGAGAGAGAGAGTATATATATATATATATATATATATATATATATATATATATATATAAGGAGAGAGAGATAAAGAAAAAGCGAGAGGAGAGAGAGAGAATCAGAGAGAGGAGAGAGATAGAAAGAGCGAGATCGAGAGGGAGAAATGAACAGGGAGGGGAAATAAAGTTGTCGTTTGTGGGAGAGAGAGAAAGGAAGAGAGAGATTACGAGAGGAGAGAGGAAGAGAGAAAAAGAGAACGAGAAAAGAAGGAGAAAGGGAGTGGGGGCCACGACTAGAGGAGGAGAGAGTTGGGGATGAGCTGGATTGGTTAGGAATAAGATTTTAAAATTTAAAAAAAAAGATTTTTGTTTGTTTAAAAGAAATCTTGTGAACTGTTAAATAAATTTTTAAACGAATATTAAAATTTAAATAATTAAAATTTTGGCGGGATACAAAAATATTCCAAAACGCGCCCGGGTTGGGTCTAAAATTTCCGATTTAAAATACGAAAAATATATGCGACTTTCAAAATTCAAAACGAATGCTCAGGTAACGAAAATGCATACCCCCAAGAACGGATGCACGTACGTGTGCGTAGCCATCCAAACACGTCCGTTTCACTGAACGGGACGAGAACAAGATGCACGGATGCTACCACGGGGTTAGGGGTATCATGCAAGCCATGAAATGCAATTTTAAATTATTTTCCGTGACCTAAAATGTTATATGATAAAAGATGTGATACCAGATAAAATACCAGTATGTACTAAACATGAAAATGCACGGTCTACGTAACAAGTCGGGGTAATTCATAAATATGAATCAAAATGGTTCAAGCAAGCGGGTCGGGTCGAATGCAAAGTAAAATGTAAAATACCATTCGCACCTAAAACACGATAAATCAAGAAAATACCACAGATAGGTAAATACGGGAACTGGAATTGGTATAAATGAACTAGGTTGTTATATTATACCCAACTGCAAAAAGAATTTCGTTCTCGAAATTCCAAGAACAAGAAAGGATAAACAATCAAGAAACTACAAGAATAGATATGGAAACTTCTGTCGGATTTCATCTTCTCGTTCCCAAGTTGATTCTCCATGCGAGCGATTTCCCCAAGAAACAAGTACAAGGGGGATAATCTTGTTCTTAAGAACCTTTTTCCTTCGATCCATAATCGACATCGGTCGTTCCTCAAAAGTTAAATCTTCACGTACAGTCAGCTCCGAATGATCCAGCACGTGTGTTTCATCTCGAACATATTTATGGAGTTGAGATACATGAAATACGTCATGAACATTCGCCAAGGATTGCGGTAAAACCAATCGATAAGCCACTTCTCCAACACGCTCCAAAATCTCGAAAGGCCCTACGAATCGAGGACTAAGCTTGCCTCGACTCACAAAACGAATCACTCCTCTAGTAGGTGATATCTTCAAGAATACCAGATCACCAACCGTGAACTCTAGAGGTCTTCTCGATATATTTGCCCAACTCTTCTGCCGATATTGTGCTGCCTTCATATGATTCCGGATAGTGTTAGCTTTTTCCACTGTTTGCACGATAAAATCCGATCCCAACAATCTTCGTTCTCCAACATCGTCCCAACAAACAGGTGAACGACACTTGCGATCATATAACGCTTCAAATGGAGCCATTGAATAGTCGCCTGAAAACTGTTATTGTAAGAAAACTCCACCAAGTGTAGATGATCTCCCATGAACCCTTAAAGTCTAACATACAAGCTCTCAACATATCTTCAAGAGTTTGGATCGTTCTCTCCGACTGGCCATTTGTTTGAGGATGATAAGCTATGCTAAACTTCAATCGAGTCCCCAAACTTTTCTGTAAGCTCCTCCAGAAGTGTGATAAGAAACGGGTGTCACGGTCGGACACGATGCTCATCGGTACTCCATGCAATCTTACAATCTCCTGCATGTACCGTTCTGCCAAAGCTTCCGTTGATTGACCAACTCGAAATGGTATGAAATGAGCTGCCTTGGTCAATCGATCAACAATCACCCAAACAGCAGTGTTGCCCTTTGGACTCCGCGGTAAAGCCGTCATGAAATCCATGGTTATATGTTCCCACTTCCACTGAGAAATCGGAAGTGGTTGCAATAAACCAGCAACCCTTTGATGTTCAGCCTTAACTTGCTGACACACCAAGCACTTTGCTACAAAGCGGGCAATCTCCCGTTTCATGCCTTCCCACCAGAAATGCTGTCGTAGATCTCGGTACATCTTCGTGCCTCCTGAATGTACGGAATATGCGGAACTGTACGCCTCCTTCATAACTTCTTCGCGAATATCCCCCTTTGGCACACACAAACGACTACCATATCGCAACGAACCATCTTCATGAATCAATAAGTCCGTTCGAAGTCCAGCTTCAACCTGTTCTCGAAACCTTTGCAATCTTGGGTCCTGTAATTGCGCTGCTTTAATATTCTCGATCAATGATGACTGTACTTACAGCTGCATCAAAACACATCCCAATCCTTTCCCAAATGCATCGCTGTGAATCACCAATCCTCCGGAACCGTCTACGGTCAAACTAGGAGCGGTTATCAATCTCTGCTTCAATGTCTCAAAACTGACACACATTTATCCGTGTGCCGTCTTTCTTCTTTACTAGAAGAACTAGAGCTTCCCAAGGTGAATCGCTGCTGCGAAACCAACCCTTTCTCAAGTAATTGACTTCTTCCATTGGTGCCATTGGACAATACGCTTTTGAGATTGGCGCTGCACCCGGAACAAGGTCGATCGCGAACTCCTCATCTCGCTTCGGGTAAACTCGAGATGTCCTCGAACACGTTCATGAAATCTCGAACGACAGCTGGCGCTTCTACTTCTATCGACGAAAGAACATTGTTTGTCGGCCTAGCCCTAAACTCGACTGGCCCGACGGAACTGCTAACTCCAAAACAACCTCTAGATATCCGGGAATCTGGAAATTCGCTTTCTTTGCTCTACAATCAATGTGAGCGTGGAAAGTGCTGAGAAAATCCATTCCCTAGATAACTTCATAACTACCGGTATTAATCATCAAGAAATCTGCGAATAACTCCCGTCCGCAAATAGCTCCAAAACAATCCTTACACCCTCTATTAGTTATGATTTTCCCATTCCCAGTGTATATGTCCTAATAACTAGACAGGGTCGTGCAAGTAATCGAGCGTGTAGTATTAAACTTGGATGACATAAATCAATGAGATGCACCAGAATCGAATAACGCTAATGCGGGAAAACCATGAACAAGTAGGATACCTGAAAGAACTTCTCCTGAAGCCTTAGCTTCGTCGGCCGTCAGGGTAAATGCTCGAGCTTGATTGGGTCCCTGAGTCAACTGCTTCTGCTCCTGAAACTGTTTCTGCGGTGGCCTCCGAGTATCATCCTTCAAACATAGTTTTGACGGACAAGTATCAATGGTGTGATCAGCTGATCCGCAAATAAGACAAAGTCCAAGTCTCTTACGACAATCTCTTCGATAGTGACCCGGTCATTGGCAGTAATCACACAACACCCTTCCTTTTTGCTCGGGCAAAACCGGTTTCTTCATTGGTACAACTCCACGCCTGTCCACCGGAATACTTTTGCGTATAGGCGCTCGATTCAGCGTAAACGCTGGCTTCTGTACCACAACTGCCACATGCTGCGTACCCTCAGTCTTCAAAGATAAACTTTGCTGCTCCCTGGCTGCTTTTAGTACTTGAGAGAAAGTGGTCAAACCCAGAGATATAATATGCCTCTGGATGTCCACGTCCAAACTGCGTATGAACCTCCGTGCCCTATCAACATCGTTGGCAACCAAAGGTCCAGCGAATCTACTGAGTCGTGTCCACTCAGCTGCATGTATATCCACGGGTGCTCCGTTCTGCTTCAAGCTGATAAACTTTTCTTCCATTTCCTCCCGTGCAGTCTGCGGGAAGAACTTCTCCAGGAAACTCTTCGAAAAATCTGCCCAACTGATCGGCTTGGGAAAGCGGGTCTCTTCCACAAGCCACCATTCACGGGCATAGTCTACCAATTGGATGCGTACTACATCCACTCTCTTGTCCTCTGGAATCTGTGCTGCAACGAGCAAATTCTCCGTATCGACTAGCCACTGCTCTGCTGGCAACGGCTCCTCCAGACCAGTGAAAACGGACGGACCAAGTCTCCTGAAATCCGCCACAGTACCCACACGCTTTATTGGTTTGGCCACAACATTGTTCACGGACTGCTGGACGGTCCACAAACCTTCCCGAAAAACTTCAGCCTACTACTGGTTTAACTCGGTCTGCCACTTTTGGTTCTCCAGCAAGCCACGAATTACTCCAAGTAAGGCGGCATCATCCACACGCCTTTGGTACGTTTTCAGGTTTCTGTCTGTCATGATCCTGCAACCAAGACACCAAAAAGAATTAGTATGATAAACAAGATTCAAAACTTGCGATGAATGATGATCATGAATCAAGGATATGAATCAAAACTAGAACTCCAAGTTACTTAAATAGAGTACCGCATTGTAACCATGCCGCGGTACATAGTTACAATCACATAACTCCACTCAAGTCATCCAAATTCTAGAGATAAACAATAGGGAACCAAAGTTTCAAGTCGAGATGCAAAGAAGTTGGCATATCGTCAAGGTAAGGATCAGGAGGAAGTTAAGATTCAAGAATGGCAAGATGGTAAAGTGGCCGGACATGTTCCTAATCACGAGTATTCTGATCCGTGTATTGGGTCCAATATCCAACTACAAAAGAATCAAACCCGATTAACCTAAATCCTATGGCTCTGATACCAAACAAACCCTGTCATGCCCCGCTTCCCAGAGTATGCTAAGATAGGCATATGACAGAACCAACCATACTACATGTGGATAGGAAATATTCTTCCACAGTTACATTACAGCTGTAGAGATATCAAAAACAATAATAATAACTATCTAATACATGTCTATGAGCCAGAATAACGAGTCAAGAATAAATTACGCGGAAGCAAAAGATCCAATACAATAATAAACTGGAATGTACGTCCCATAATGCGGGCTCACATCAGGAAATAAAATAATGCTGAAAGGAAACCAAACTAGAATACTAACAAGTCTTCAATGCTCGGCATGTTGACTGAGATACTCCTGAACGGCTTGTGACAGAGAAAGAGGATCTAAGCCATGCAAAACCCAGACGTCAGTGCATCATAATATCAACAATAATATAGTCAGGAGGTAACAGGATATGCAGGCATGAATATAAACAGTAACAAGAGTATAACAAGAATATATAACAGTGAGTATGTCAGTACAAGTGACGTGCGGTGATATCTAAACTGTGCTACGGGGTTATCTATTCTAAAGTCTTCGAAACCAATTAATGTAATCCTCATCGTAACCCATCGGTGATTATTCCGTAACGCCCAGAAAAACGGCAAACAATAGGTATTCCGTAACGCCCGGAAAAACGGCAAACAATAGGATGGCCCTTTGAGTTACGTTCGGTTACACTCTTGATTTCCCCATACCCCCAAGTTATGTGTTCAAGTCAGTTATTGATAAATCTGGAGCTAATGCCAACACAGGATCAAGCAGGTACATGTTTGTCTGAAGAGACAACATGAAATGTCCGTAGGGACAACAGGTCAAGATTGTTGGCATTAGTAACAAGATCAGGTAATATGTCAAGCTGTGGTATATCAGGTCAAGTCAGATAGTGTATATGGATCCAATCATGTCAAGTAGTGTACAATGTCAAGTCGTGTCACGTAATAGTGTATCAAGTCATGTCAGGGGGTGCACAAATATCACGTGGGTATTCATAATCAAACTGTAATAAGTATGGGTACACAAAACAAGTATGGGGTACCAGTATGATAATAAAATGGAATAATGTGATGTGGTATGCAAATAGGTATAGATTCAAACATATTGATGCACAATTATCGATTAGGGTTACATTTATGGTTCCACTACTAATTAGGATGCAGTTTATTAAACATGGAGTGTTAATATCACAGTATTATGTATTAATATGATCTATGGATGCAATTATATATATTCTAAATGAGATGGATGCAAATGGGTATCCGAAAGGTTATAAAACTATAAAATGGTAACATGGGATGTACAACTAAGCATTATGTGATATAAATATTGATATGGGTGTAGTATATTGTAATCTAGAATGCAACAAGATAGGTTTTCCATGACCTAGATCTAAAATGATATAAACAGATGCAAACGGAACACCGAAATGTTATAAAATTAACCATGGGGTACTAGATTTAAACTACAGGTACGATATTTATTTAAATAGATACATAATGAGTTATATAGCATGTAGCAAGATTAACTTGCCTAGACGGATCAAGAAACGGATGTGTACGGAACGTCTCACGTCGGCGAAATATCGCGACGCGCGCACGGTATACAAAACGGGTCCAAGAACCGCACAAGGGTGATCACGCAGGTCAGGTACGACATCTGGATCGTCGGGATCGTCGACGTCACGTCCGGCTCTGGCGAACTACAAAGGACAGAGAACTATTTTTCATTAAAGAGAAAGAAAAGATAGAAAAGAAAGAAGGAGGAAAGAAGTGAGGAGAGAATGAAGGGAGCGGCTCACTGTGGTGTACTGGAGTCAGGGAACGAGGGGCGATGACGAGATCAGCTCCGGTGATCTTCGTCGTCGGTGAAGCGGTGTGCAGGGCTCGGGGAGATGAGCAGAAGAAGGTGAGGATAAGGGTGTAAGTCCATATTGCGACCCCCGGTGCTTACGGGGAGGCGGAAACGGTATAAAAAACGAATTTTTATCGCAAGAGGCAACATGGACTAAACAAGGTCGGGATCGTTGTCTAAACTAAAACTAGTATACTTGCTAAAGAGAGTTAGCTACTATGGAAGATGGTTATACCTAAACTTGAACTCCTTCTTCTTCAAACCTTGTAGAGGTTGATGGTTCTCTTTTCGTCGCCTTCTCCTGTCGAAGATGGATCCACCTCGAAGGTTCGACTTTGGGCTCTTCCTCGATCTTTGAGTGAACTAGGGTTTCCGGCTTGCTAAACCTTCATCCTAGAATGAGTAGAGAGTGATTAGGGTTTGCTTTTCCTTTTAAAGAGAATGATTCTCAACACATGAGAAGGTTTCTCTTTGCTAGAGGAAGAAGAAGATGAAATGAGGAGAGAGAGAGGTTATGATAGAATGAGCTCTCATTTCCTTTCTTGCAACCATAATGCAAAAAGAAAATGAATTATCAAATAATAATAATCAAAATGAAAAGGTTGATGGAAAGTTTTAGAATGACTAATATCATTACAAGCATTAAATGAAAATGCAAGAATCAAGAGCATCTTTCTCTTGTAATGATAATGGTCAAATGTTCAACCATGGTCAACAAGTCAACCATGGTCAACAAGTCAACAAAAACTAACCATGACACAATTTCATTTTATTATATATTATTAAATGATATAATACAAATCCATTAGGGTTTGGAAAAATACAACTGTCAACTGTGCATACGCACCCGTTCCGAAACCCTAATGAAAAATCATCTTCCTCCTCCTCAAAAAGAACTGTGCATACACACCTGCATTCTTGTTCCGAGGAACATGAATACTGAGAGATAAAAGCAACCCCAAATACAATACCAGTATCTGGCTCAAACCAGAGCCTGCCAGTATAATCCGTCCGGACTCCAAACGTGCACAAGTGCGCGGATGAGAACGAACCCTGTCGCAAAACCATGCAACCTCTACTCTGTTTTGCCCAGAGGCGAATACCCTCTGTGTGGGACTCTAAAGACTCGACACTACGCTGGCAGTGGGTTTAACCACAGACCGCAAGCGGCACTAGCTGTGCGTAACGGTCCCCAGGTAGATGCCGACAAGAAGGCTGACGAGGTGAAACCCCATCTGAACTCCTACTGAGTCTGAATGTGACATTCTCCGTACAGTCCGGTCTGTTCGTCTGATACATCGCATGGCGGGCCTAGGGGGCGGTAAAACGTCAGTCCCCCAATAGCGGTACAAGTCGTGTCGGAGTGAAGCCCAAAACACCCTGAGATAACACTGGAAACCTACCAGTATATCTCGCTTGCCCTGGCCAGGGACTACTCGTGTAATGGCTCTCCTAGACACAGCGCGATGTCAACCCCCAATACCGGGAGAGACGAATCCTGTCTAACCGTCACTGCCTCCAAGTGCTTCGGGACTGCACCCAACCACCACCTGTTTGCACGACTCCTTTGAGCCGTGGTAGGGTAGTGATCAAAGTGCAGTGGGAACACACTCGAGGCGAAGTGTCAGTGTCAAGTCAGCGGACTAAGCTGTGCTCATGTCACCTGGGAACTGATAACTGACGATAGGTATAATACCAACCTGTCAGTTCCCGACGAGTCCTGTCCAGTGTACTCGTAACCCAACGAGCACCCGTATACTATCTCCAGTACGACGTACTGATGGCTGTGGGACAGACCATCTCCCACACTGGGATGAGAAGCGCATACGCTAGTCTACTCCGGAGTATCGATGCCCTGTCTCGATAGTCCTACGACTAGGGACCTGTATAAGGATGTGCCTATAGATTACCCAGCCCTCACTAGTGTGACTGCCATCACAACGCTGGTAATCAAGCAAAGATCCTAAGGGCTCCTACTAATGCGTATAAGTGATATACTGAAATAAACACAAGTACACATTGAAGTAGAAACAAACCAAGTAGCATACTACTATATTGAGCAAGATTGTTTATACAAGGTGAATATCCCAAGCTTCCATCAAGTAATATACAAACTAGTATGATACAGTAATGGCCTCTAGGGCATATACACTAACAATCTCCCACTTGCACTAAGGCCATGTACTGGCGTATCGAAGACCTATCATCTCGATCAGCCGCTCGAACTGAGTCTGGAGTAGGGCCTTGGTGAATGGATCTGCAGTGTTCTCTTCTGAAGCAACCCTCCGAACCTCGATCTCCTTGCGATCCACGATCTCCCTGATCAGGTGATACCGCCTCAAGATGTGCCTGGATCTCTGATGGGACCTGGGTTCCTTTGCTAAAGCTATAGCCCCGTTGTTGTCGCAATACAGAGGTACTGGGTCAACAATGGACGGAACCACCTGAAGTTCTTTTAAGAACTTCCTTATCCAGACAGCTTCTTTTGCGGCATCAGATGCAGCGATGTATTCCGCTTCCATAGTCGAGTCTGCAACGGTTTCCTGTTTGGAACTCTTCCAACACACCGCCCCTCCATTGAGGGTAAAGACAAAACCCGACATGGACTTGGAATCATCCTTGTCACTCTGGAAGCTGGAGTCAGCAAAGGCCTCAATCTGGAGGTCTTTTCCGCCATACACCAAGAACATCTCCTTAGTCCTCCTCAGGTACTTGAGAATGTTCTTTACCGCTATCCAATGTTTCTCCCCAGGGTTTGACTGATACCGGCTTACTACACTCAGTGCATAAGCTACATCCGGTCTGGTACACAACATCGCATACATTATAGAGCCTACCGCAGAAGCGTAGGGTATAATAGACATGCGATCCCTCTCCAAATCAGTCTTGGGAGACATCTCTTTAGAGAGGGTGATCCCGTGACAAGCCGGTAGGTTACCGCGCTTGGAATCTTCCATACTGAATCTTTTCAGTACGGTGTCGATGTACCTGGACTGTGAAAGTCCTAATATCCTCTTGGATCTATCACGATGGATCCGGATCCCCAGGATGTAAGAGGCATCACCCAGGTCTTTCATGGAGAACCTGTGTGACAAGAAACCCTTGACAGATTGTAGCATAGGAATGTCATTTCCTATTAAGAGAATGTCATCCACGTATAAAACAAGGAATACCACAGTTCTCGCTACAAATCTACTATAGATGCACGGTTCATCTGGATTTTTGATAAAGTCAAATTCCTTGACCGTCTCATCAAAACAGATGTTCCAACTCCGCGATGCCTGCTTTAGTCCATAGATGGACTTAAGCAACTTGCACACCTTTCCGCTGCTCCCACTCTGAATGAAACCCTCTGGCTGATCCATATAGACACACTCCTCTAAATTTCCATTTAGAAAAGCGGTTTTTACGTCCATCTGCCAAATCTCATAATCGTGGAAGGCAGCAATGGCAAGAAGGATCCGAATGGATTTCAGCATAGCCACTGGAGAAAAGGTTTCGTCGTAGTCCAAGCCAGGTCTTTGACGGAAACCCTTTGCTACAAGTCTAGCTTTATAGGTCTCAACCTGTCCATCTACACCAATCTTCCTTTTGAAGATCCACTTGCATCCTACGGGTTTTACCCCGTCTGGAGCAATGTCCAACGTCCATACTTTGTTGGTGTACATGGACTCCATTTCGGTCCGCATTGCATCCAGCCATTTTACCGAGTCAACGCTCTGAACGGCCTGCTGGAAGCTAGTAGGCTCATCATAATCTATGATGCAATCCTCTCGATCCCCGTCTATGAGAAAACCGTAGTATCTCTCGGGCGGATGAGACTGCCTACTACTCCTGCGGAGCGGCATAGGAATGTCCTGTTCTTTTGAACCTTCTGGCTCTTCCAAGTTTTCAGTAATAGCTTGTGGTTCTGGAATCTCTTCCAGTTCTATTGTGTCCCCACTTATCTGGGTTTCCAAAAACTCAGTTTCCAAGAAGCGGGCATGTTGAGAAACAAAAACCTTTTGTCCCTCAGCGGAATAGAACAGATACCCCCTGGAGTTCTTTGGGTATCCCACAAACTTACACTGTACTGAACGTGCCTCGAGCTTGTCCGCATGCTGCTTTTTTACAAAAGCTGGACATCCCCATATCTTAAGGTACTTAAGACAGGGTTTCTTCCCACTCCACATCTGATATGGAGTGGTAGGCACAGTCTTGGTAGGAGCTTTGTTCAAGAGATATGCAGCTGCTTCTAGTGCATAGCCCCAGAAAGATCGCGGTAACTCAGCCTTACTCATCATGGAACGAACCATATCCAATAGGGTTCGATTCCTCCTTTCCGATACACCGTTATGTTGCGGAGTGTATGGAGGAGTACGCTGAGAGAGAATCCCATTCTCTTTTAAGTAATTTAGGAACTCGGCACTTAAGTATTCTCCACCTCGATCCGATCTTAGAATCTTGATACTTTTGCCGGTTTGTTTTTCTACTTCATTCTTATAATCCCGAAATTTCTCAAAAGCCTCGGATTTGTGCTTCATTAAGAAGACATGTCCATACCTAGAGAAATCGTCTGTGAAAGTAATGAAGTATGAATAACCGCTTCGTGCATGTGTAGACATTGGACCACACACGTCACTGTGTATGAGTCCCAAGAGCTCGCTCGCTCTTTCTCCGTGTCCAGTGAACGGAGTCTTTGTCATCTTTCCCATGAGACAAGATTCACAAGTGGCATAAGACTGATACTCGAACGGATCCAAGTATCCTTCTTTATGTAACTTAGTCAACCGTGTCTCATTGATGTGACCCAGTCTACAATGCCATAAGAAAGCCTGATTGATATCTGGAGACTTTCTTTTGTGTGTATTCTGGACATTGAAAATCTGTGGTTGGTTTAATACGTATATACCATTGCTCAGTGTACCTGACCCAATCAGAACTTGATTAAGGTGAATGTTTACAACATTACTTACAAACGCAAATTCATAACCTTCTTTAGAAACCAAAGATACAGAAATGATATTACAAGTTGCGTTGGGTACAAAAAAGCAATTACGCAAAACCAAAACATGTCCATCTGACATTCCTAGGTGATAGTCCCCCACGGCTTTAGCATCCATGCTAGCTCCGTTCGCAACTCTGAGGGTCATGTCACCTTCCTTCAAAAACCTACGGTTTCTCAATGCCTGCAAAGAATTACAGATATGAGATCCTGATCCGGTATCCAATACCCAGGAAGTAGAGTTTATAGAAAGACAGTTTTCAATAACATACACACCTGAAGCTGAAGCCGCAACCTGCTTCAGTTCCTGTGTCCTGGCTTTCCAAGCCCTGCAATCTTTCTTCCAGTGTCCACTCTTGTGACAATAGAAGCATTCCTCTTTACCAACAAGCTTCCCCGCTATCTTTGTTGCCTTTTCCTTTCCCTTCGCACCCACTTTACTAACACCGCCTCTTGGTTTGGCGGGGGCTTTCTTCTTCTTTCCCTTGGCTTTCGCCTTGGACCTAGAAGAAGAAGATCCTCCTACAAACAAAGTGGATGTATCCCTACCCTTCTGTAGGGTGCCCTCTGCGCTCCTCAGCAGGTTGAGGAGTTCTGAAAGTTCAACTTCCTTTTCTTGCAAGTTGAAATTCAGTATGAACTGGGCGTAAGTGGATGGAAGGGACTGGAGAATTATATCCGTATAAAGTTCACTGTCCAACGTGGTCCCAAGTTCCGCGAGCTCCTCAGTGTAGCCAATCATCTTAAGCACGTGGTCCGCTACCGATGATCCGACGGCCAACTTAGTCGAAAATAATTTCTTCGACACTTCGTATCTTGCGATACGAGACTGCTCTCCATACAGTTCTTTTGTATGAAGAAATATGGATTCCAAATCCATATTCTCGTGCCTCCTCTGATGGTCATTGTCCATCGAGGCAAGTACGAGGCATCTGGCCTTCGCGCTGTCAATCTCCCAAGTCTTACGGATTTCCTTATCCGCGACGCTGGAGGTGGGACCTGGGACGGGGGGAGCTTTGGTGGTAAGAAGATACCCCAGCTTGTCGTAAGAGATTGCCAATTTGACATTCCTGAGCCAATCTTTGTAGTTTGGCCCTGTCAGTATGTTTTTATCTAGAAGTAACTTAAGTCCAGTCATTTCGAATTGGTCGCTGCAGGGGGAGAGAAGAAACACTTAGCACGATGCTCTTGCAAGTTTAGAATGGTTTTTAATTTGTCTAAACAGGATGGCTCCCACTGTCTCTCGAATCCCTCCTCAAACCACAAAGGAAGAATTAGCCGGGATCAATCCCACCGTACAATACTTGCTTAACCGTTCAGCCAGGCCAGTGTCGGTACTTCGAGGGAGGTTTTCCAACGCTTTCGCGAAGTTCCTTAATTTAAGAACCTCTTTTCCCTGGGGGCGTAGCCCCGCTAACACCTTTCTAGGCACCTACTAGGTTTATAGCATTGATCGTTTAGTAAGAAATTTCCCGAGGAGTAGCATATACTCACAGTAGGGTCGGGATCCAAATATCATCGCGTGACGAAAATGAAGGAATCCTACCATAATCATCACACTCCAAAAGGTATGCAAATCTAGCAAGTTTCAGTACTTATGAAACTCCCGATGTGGATTTTTGCCCCATGCTCTTATGACCTTGACGAAGGTCAACAAATCATAAGTCACATGTCAAGTTCTGCCCGTCATTATCCAGGTTAATTTGAACCCACCCGTATATACCCTTGACGAAGGTCAACAAGGCAATACGACTGTCCCAAACCAACGCATCTATCTATGCTACATATGAACACCCAACAGCTACCAATCTCTATGTCTTGACGAAGGTCAACAAACATAGCTTGAATACTATTGAGTTTTCATACGAAACGACGGAGGGCTACGAATGGTTTTGGCGAAACCGTGAACGTAGTGAACTTGATATAATCGATGGAACGAGATAGCTTTTAGAAGGAGTGGCTCAAGCTCCGCATTTAAAAGTTAGTTTTGAAAAGAACCGAGTGGTTTTTCGAAAGTGTTCCATCGACTTAAACTTGGTTTATTATCTTGCATTAGTTCTTTTAATGCGTGATATTCTTGCATTAGTTCTTTTAATGCGTCCCATCATTTAGTTCCTACCATTGCAGAAAACAACCAAAATATGACGTACGCTTATGCCATTCGCATTCGCCACGGGGTCCCGTCATCACTCGTTAGGTTACTTAACTAACGACAGAGCGGGGGCTGGGCTAGCGCGGCTGTAAAACATAAGCAACGCCTAAATAGAAAGCAATGATAGACATTACAGATCACAGATGAATACATTGGATATACTAGCAATCCGCAATCCTTTCGAGCCTGAAACGAAAAGCGGATAACACGGTCGCGGTGAATAGCCAAATACCCTACCCAAGACCCCTACGGGTGCGGCAAACTACCCGCCATGAACCCGGTAGTTTGTGCACCCCTCCATGGGTCTATCCTAGGAGCAAAAACAGTAAAAAGAATTATACAATGACGGCTACAACCCCGACCCGGTTGTGCGGCCAAACAAATAATATTATTACATCAATTTACATTTACAATGAATGAAAGAAAAAAAAAAGCTCATCTCACATCCATCCCGGCTATTCACCCGCGACAGTCCAACACATTCATATACACATTCCAGCACATCACAGATCATGTATAACCCCGACTAATCGACTTATAGCGATTAGCCGACGTTCAATACATGCAAACATCACAGATATAACCAACATAGCCAAAGTGCAGTGAAGTTCGGAAAAAAATACGGAATTATAGGACCCCAAAAGTGAATTTCAGTTCTGGAAAATCTGGGTACATATAATATATTTTAAAAATCCCAAAACCAACACAGAACAACACTGCACGAAAAACGATGCAAAGATGACACCAAACAGCGGCGGTTCCGCGGCCAGATGAATAGGTGAGGCCGCGGAAGGCCGGCGCTTTTGATGAATCATGCTATCGTTTTTCTTGGGTGTTCTTAGAAAACCCTGAGACGAATTTACAAGTATAAAGTTTTTCATTTTGAGCAGAAAAAATTTCAACAGAAACTTAGGGTTTTGGTTTTCCGGTTTTGTGATTTTTCGGTTCCGAACTTCGTTACACTTCACTACCAAGCTAGTTTAAGTTTAGTTAGGCTCTGATACCACTGTAAGTCCATATTGCGACCCCCGGTGCTTACGGGGAGGCGGAAACGGTATAAAAAACGAATTTTTATCGCAAGAGGCAACATGGACTAAACAAGGTCGGGATCGTTGTCTAAACTAAAACTAGTATACTTGCTAAAGAGAGTTAGCTACTATGGAAGATGGTTATACCTAAACTTGAACTCCTTCTTCTTCAAACCTTGTAGAGGTTGATGGTTCTCTTTTCGTCGCCTTCTCCCGTCGAAGATGGATCCACCTCGAAGGTTCGACTTTGGGCTCTTCCTCGATCTTTGAGTGAACTAGGGTTTCCGGCTTGCTAAACCTTCATCCTAGAATGAGTAGAGAGTGATTAGGGTTTGCTTTTCCTTTTAAAGAGAATGATTCTCAACACATGAGAAGGTTTCTCTTTGCTAGAGGAAGAAGAAGATGAAATGAGGAGAGAGAGAGGTTATGATAGAATGAGCTCTCATTTCCTTTCTTGCAACCATAATGCAAAAAGAAAATGAATTATCAAATAATAATAATCAAAATGAAAAGGTTGATGGAAAGTTTTAGAATGACTAATATCATTACAAGCATTAAATGAAAATGCAAGAATCAAGAGCATCTTTCTCTTGTAATGATAATGGTCAAATGTTCAACCATGGTCAACAAGTCAACCATGGTCAACAAGTCAACAAAAACTAACCATGACACAATTTCATTTTATTATATATTATTAAATGATATAATACAAATCCATTAGGGTTTGGAAAAATACAACTGTCAACTGTGCATACGCACCCATTCCGAAACCCTAATGAAAAATCATCTTCCTCCTCCTCAAAAAGAACTGTGCATACACACCTGCATTCTTGTTCCGAGGAACATGAATACTGAGAGATAAAAGCAACCCCAAATACAATACCAGTATCTGGCTCAAACCAGAGCCTGCCAGTATAATCCGTCCGGACTCCAAACGTGCACAAGTGCGCGGATGAGAACGAACCCTGTCGCAAAACCATGCAACCTCTACTCTGTTTTGCCCAGAGGCGAATACCCTCTGTGTGGGACTCTAAAGACTCGACACTACGCTGGCAGTGGGTTTAACCACAGACCGCAAGCGGCACTAGCTGTGCGTAACGGTCCCCAGGTAGATGCCGACAAGAAGGCTGACGAGGTGAAACCCCATCTAAACTCCTACTGAGTCTGAATGTGACATTCTCCGTACAGTCCGGTCTGTTCGTCTGATACATCGCATGGCGGGCCTAGGGGGCGGTAAAACGTCAGTCCCCCAATAGCGGTACAAGTCGTGTCGGAGTGAAGCCCAAAACACCCTGAGATAACACTGAAAACCTACCAGTATATCTCGCTTGCCCTGGCCAGGGACTACTCGTGTAATGGCTCTCCTAGACACAGCGCGATGTCAACCCCCAATACCGGGAGAGACGAATCCTGTCTAACCGTCACTGCCTCCAAGTGCTTCGGGACTGCACCCAACCACCACCTGTTTGCACGACTCCTTTGAGCCGCGGTAGGGTAGTGATCAAAGTGCAGTGGGAACACACTCGAGGCGAAGTGTCAGTGTCAAGTCAGCGGACTAAGCTGTGCTCATGTCACCTGGGAACTGATAACTGACGATAGGTATAATACCAACCTGTCAGTTCCCGACGAGTCCTGTCCAGTGTACTCGTAACCCAACGAGCACCCGTATACTATCTCCAGTACGACGTACTGATGGCTGTGGGACAGACCATCTCCCACACTGGGATGAGAAGCGCATACGCTAGTCTACTCCGGAGTATCGATGCCCTGTCTCGATAGTCCTACGACTAGGGACCTGTATAAGGATGTGCCTATAGATTACCCAGCCCCCACTAGTGTGACTGCCATCACAACGCTGGTAATCAAGCAAAGATCCTAAGGGCTCCTACTAATGCGTATAAGTGATATACTGAAATAAACACAAGTACACATTGAAGTAGAAACAAACCAAGTAGCATACTACTATATTGAGCAAGATTGTTTATACAAGGTGAATATCCCAAGCTTCCATCAAGTAATATACAAACTAGTATGATACAGTAATGGCCTCTAGGGCATATACACTAACAAAGGGGAGAATGAAGACGAGGTCGGGAAGGTGATGGGGTACGGCGTCGACGGTGAGGCAGGCGAGGGAGGCGACGGCTAGGGTTCGCAGGTCTCGTGGGTAAAAAAATAAGGAGAGGAAGAAAGAATAAAATAAATAGGGAGAGAGAGAGAATAAAAATATATATATATAAGGAGAGAGAGAGATAAAGAAAAAGTGAGAGGAGAGAGAGAATCAGAGAGAGGATAGAGATAGAGAGAGAGCGAGATCGAGAGGTGAGAGAGAGAGAGAAATGAACAGGGAGGAGAAATAAAGTTGTCGTTTGTGGGAGAGAGAGAAAGGAAGAGAGAAGAGAGAGATTACGAGAGGAGAGAGGAAGAGAGAAAAAGAGAAAGAGAAAAGAAGGAGAGAGGGAGTAGGGGCCACGGCTAGAGGAGGAGAGAGTTGGGGATGAGCTGGATTGGTTAGGAATAAGATTTTAAAATTTAAAAAAAAGATTTTTGTTTGTTTAAAAGAAATCTTGTGAACTGTTAAATAAATTTTTAAACGAATTTTAAAATTTAAATAATTAGAATTTTGGCAGGATACAAAAGTATTCCAAAACGCGCTCGGGTTGGGTCTAAAATTTCCGATTTAAAATACGAAAAATATATGCGACTTTCAAAATTCAAAACGAATGCTCGGTAACGAAAATGCATACCCCCAAGAACGGATGCACGTACGTGTGCGTAGCCATCCAAACACGTCCGTTTCACTGAACGGGACGAGAACAAGATGCGCGGATGCTACCACGAGCTTAGGGTTATCATGCAAGCCATGAAATGCAATTTTAAATTATTTTCCGTGACCTAAAATGTTATATGATAAAAGATGCGATTCCAGATAAAATGCCAGTATGTACTAAATATGAAAATGCACGGTCTACGTAACAAGTCACGGTAATTCACAAATATGAATCAAACAGGTTCAAGCAAGCGGGTCGGGTCGAATGCAAAGTAAAATGTAAAATACCATTCGCACCCAAAACACGATAAATCAAAAAAATACCACAGATAAGTAAATACGGGAACTGGAATTGGTATAAATGAACTAGGTTGTTACAACACCCAAGAGTTCGAGGAGTTTTGCTCGCAAAAGGGTATTCGTTGGTTGAAGACGGTACCTGAGACGTCACAGCAAAATGGTATCGCTGAAAAGATGAACAGAACGATCCTAGAGCGAGTGCGAAGCATGACCTTGGATGCGAATCTGCCAAAATTCTTATGGGCAGCAGCGGTCGATACTGCTGTGTATCTGATCAACAGAAACCCGGCAAGTGCGCTTGATGAAGGCATTCCAGAAGAAATTTGGTCGGGTAAACTGGTCAACTATTCGCACCTTAAAGTATTTTGGCTGTATTGCATATTCTTTGATTGATAAGGCAGAAAGGAGTAAGCTTGACTCCAAATCTAAGAAGTGTGCTTTCATCGGGTATGGTGGAGACGAGTTCGGATATCGGCTGTGGAATTACACAAGTAAGAAAGTAATACGAAGCCGGAACGTTATCTTTGATGAGCAACACTTATATAAAGAAGAAAAGCAAGCCAAAACTGGTGTTGTATCTGAGTTCGTGGAGTTAGACGGAACTCAAGAGAACAATCAGGTGCCCACAAGTGGGGATCAAAACATGGAAGAAATTGCAGTGCAGGATCAGACTCAAGAACACGATAGTGACTATGTTCAGCAACCAGATGTGCCAGTTCTGAGGAGATCTACGAGAGAAAGGAGGCTACCTGAAAGACTTGTGACCGACTTCATTTTGTACACGGATTCGGGAGAGCCTGAATCCCTTGAAGAGGCGACGCAAGACGGTGCCAGTAAGCAGTGGGAGCGAGCTATGGACGAGGAGATGGATTCTTTGAAGAAGAACCGCACGTGGGACCTAGTGAAGCTATCCAAGGGTCGAAAAGTGTTGCTGAATAGATGGGTGTACAAGATAAAAGATGAGGCCGATGGTGTGAAGCGGTATAAGGCTCGCTTGGTAGTTAAGGGATATGCGCAAAAATAAGGAATTGACTATCAAGAGATATTTTCTCCTGTGGTGAAAATGACATCAATTCGGATGATCCTTAGTATTGTGGCGGTGGAGGATCTGCACTTGGAGCAGCTTGATGTGAAGACTGTGTTCGTTCATGGAGATTTGGTGGAGGAGATCTATATGATGCAACCACCGGGATATGAGGTGAAGGGAAAAGAAACTATGGTGTGTAGACTGCGAAAGAGCTTGTACGGCCTTAAGCAAGCTCCAAGACAGTGGTATCTCAAATTCGTTCAGTTCATATTAGAGACGGAATTTGTGCATGGTGAGTCAGATCACTGTGTCTATATTCAGACTTTTGAGGATGGAGACTATATCATTCTATCACTCTATGTAGATGATATGTTGGTAGCGGGTCCGAACTTCAAGAAGATTCAAAGTCTGAAGAAGATGATGGCTGAAAAGTTTTCCATGAAAGATTTGGGAGCGGCCAAACAAATTTTGGGTATGAAGATCGTTCGAGATAGGAAGCAGCGGAAGCTGTGGTTATCGCAAAGCGACTATATCGAGAAGGTTTTGAAGCGGTTTAACATGGACAAGTCAAAACCGGTGAGTACGCCTTTAGCAAAACAGTTCAAACTCATGAAGGAGTTTTGCCCGACAACTCAACAACAGAAAGACGAGATGGAAAGAATACCTGATGCTTCTGCGGTGGGGAGTTTAATGTATGCAATAGTGAGTACGTGACCAGATATTGCACATGTAGTGGGAGTTGTGAGCCGGTATATGCAAAACCCGGGAAAGGAGCATTGGAATGCGGTGAAGTGGATTTTGAGGTATCTTAGGGGTACGTCTAGTCACTGCTTATGTTTCGGGGGTGACTTTCTAAAGGTGCAAGGTTACGTTGATGCGGACTAATCGGGTGATCGAGATAGTGGAAAGAGCACAACATGATACGTATTTACAGTTGGAGGAACAGCGGTGTGTTGGGTATCTTAACTGCAAAAAGTGGTAGTATTGTCAACTACGGAGGCTGAGTACGTAGCGATCACAGAATCCAGCAAAGAGATGATATGGTTATAAGGGTTACTCGAAGAATTAAGTAAGAAGCAAGACTTCAATACCTTGTGGAGCGACAGCCAAAGTGCAATACATTTGGCGAAGAATGCAACATATCATTCTTGGACGAAGCATATCAAGGTGCGATACCATTTCATACGCATAGCGCTGGAAAATGGTGAGTTGACACTGCAAAAGATCGCAGGAGAAAAGAATCCGGCGGATATGTTCACCAAAATAGTAGACAGAGATAAGCTGGATCTCTGTTACAGATTGGTGAATCTCTCCATGAAAATTTGATGAGGAAAGAGCAGCAGCGGAATCATGTGAAGTTTACTAGTGTTGAGAATCAAGCCAAAAAAAATTACTCAAAGTGGGACAATGTCAAGATTGTGATGAATTTGTATCAATGTGGAGTTTGTTGAAAATTGATGCAAATTAAAATCTAGGGTTAGGTGCCACCTTTTGACATGCATGACATTGTTAGGTGGTAATAATGTTAGGTGATGACTTTGTTAGGTGTTATTTTGACATGCATGATATTGTTAGGCGGTGACAATGATAGGTGGTGACTTTTTTAGGTGCTACTTTTGACATGCATGAAATTGTTAGGTGGTGACAATGAAAGGTGGTGACTTTGTTAGGTGCTACTTTTGACATGCATGACATTGTTAGGTGGTGACAATGAAAGGTGGTGACTTTGTTAAATAGTGACATTGTCCTAAGTGCTATAAAAGCACATCTTATGAGTGAGGCATTTTGTATCCATCACAAGTATCATCACAAGAGGTAAAGGCCAAGAGAGATTTGTATAGAGAGATTTGAGAGAAATCTCCTAGGGTTGTTCTTGTTTCCAAACTTGATTCAAGTATAGTAGACGTTTGCAGATTCCGCTCTGCCGGGGACTAGCCATACGGTGGGTGAAACTCGTTAACAAATCTCTCTTGTTTGTGATTGATTGTTTTCTTATTTCTGCACTTTAATTTATATTGTCTTTCGTCGTTTAATTGTGTGATTGTATTTTTGCGTGATTTGGGTTTTGTCGCGAGCACTGTTCCGTGGATTGACTCTCCCTCCCAAAAATCTGTTCGGTATATGTAGGTTCACAACTTCTACTAACCAGCTGCTTGATTTTCTAATATGTGCTTCTATAGATTTTATCGTCAGGTATTGAGGCACCACCTGTTATCACCAAAGTAGTATTTAATTAGAGGAGAAGGATAGAACTACCGATATTTATCAGAACATGGATAGATCTCACAAATTTAGACTTTGAAACAATAGTATATCGTCTGATATATCCATTTCAATAATCCATTTCAATAATTAATTATCCGCATACACAATTTCACCAAAAATTTATCATTGTTAATTTTTTTTTTTAAATTCTGCTAATCTGTCTTTATTAGTTTCCAGACCATTGCAATCTGTAGGTATTAAAAATTCCATGATGTAGTCCATGCGAAACTGCCTATACTGATACATAAATGACTTCCTGATACCAATACTAAGGGTAAGACTTTGTTCTTAAGCATTGATCTCTCCTTGAGAAAATGCCAACCAACGGATGCGATTTGGTTTTACACTTTTTGAAGTTTTCTATTTTCTGTTCTATGTTTTGTACCTGTTCTACGTTTTGATACTTTATTTAAATCAATATAAGAAACCAACATGACCCAACACACGATAATGGAAGAAAGTGCTCACCTTTCCCTCTAAGGGTGTATCAGCCTGTTTGCCCCAAAACATGGCGGCAGCGGAGGATAATGAGGTCTATTTCGTATTAAAGCACTTTGAGAACTTTTAATTGGGATCCTATCGAAAACAGATAAGAAAATCGGTGGACCCTCTACCGAATTTTGTGGAAATTACTTTGGCTGAAAACAAATGAAAGTAGAACTATTTCTATTCACCGCTGAAAGAAAGATGGCTTGCCTGCAGCATCTGTAGCTGCTGGAAGAAACACTGCTCCAGTGAAGATGAGGAACATGTAGCAGAAACGTGTAGCTAAGTGCATTGACATTGCTTTTATAAGGAGCTTGTTTACAGCTATTACTTGGACAAAGGTATGCTTCTCTATTTGAGGAGAGGTTTCCTGACCGTTAGTTGCCTTTTTTTGCAACTCTACGATTTTGGATTAAGTGGTCGATGGTTGCTTCATCTATATATTATTTCAAATGCAGAAATACATTGAGGGCTTGGCTGCTTTATTCTTTAAGCTAACTTCTAAATTAACATATGATTGATGTTTCTTTGACTTGATAATATATTATCTACTGGGTCTTCGTACTTGTTCAAAGACCGACTTGATCTTGTTCTACGACTGACTAAATCTTAGGATCTATTCTATTCCCATCTGTCTATATTCTATCCACTGCTTTATCAATTAGACAAGAAGGAACGTCTCATACCACCTCAATATTAAGTTTCATACGTAGTAGCATTGGTACAGACATGTCCTACTGAACGAGTTAGATTCGCTGATAAATAAATTTTCAAAAGTCTAATATATGAGTTTTTAGGATTGCATGTGTGTGCGTGTGCGCGCGCTGTGTAGTGACGAAAAGCTATCAATTTAGCTACTAAAAAGTAAGAACATAAACATAAACAACTTATTTGGATGCAAATCCAATTTCTTTTCACTGATTCTAGATTCCCCTCAATCTAAGAAAAATTGAAGTACACCGGTCGATCATATTATACATGTGAAATAATATTTACCTTACCGATCATTGCCTTTAATATTCCTTACATATACAGGGATAATTATATAAATGTTTCTTTGGGTTACATTAAGTTGTGAACCCCATCTTTGATGCATAAGCTATTAGTTTCTTAGTTGTCGATACATGTTTCATCTAAAGTACAATATAAATTTGAGTATGTCTTAAAAAGAATATCCCACATGTATCCATCAAGAATTAAATTGTTAATTACGAACAAAAACGGATTCGTCTGCAAATTACGAGTGCAACATATCTTTTGGTTAGAGAGACTTCATGATTAGACAGATAGGAGAAGTTCTTTTCTTTTCTTGTTCTTGGTTGGTTATTCTGTCTGTTTGTTGCAGGATATGATTGGTTTATTCCCATTAAAATAACAGATCGATTCATTTGATCATGCAATATGTCACTTTTGACTGGGTTTGCACACCACCTACGAATTGCCATGAAATAATTCGTATTTGTTCTTAATAACCTTCTATTATTCAATGCCTCTACATGCCGAGATGTCTATTTGACCATCTAATATGCAAGTGTCTTACTGTTGTTTAATATCATCTAATATTTGTTTATATTTTCTCAATAATCCAGTACTTTCCTAGATGTTAGTTCTACATTTTTTTTCTTCGGTAGAACATAGCAGAGATTTTAAAACAAATTTCTGAAGCTTTTAGTCTAAAGTTAATGCTCAGTGGAAACCCATTTTTCTATGCACTTGATTGACTCATGGATGCTGGGACAAATAATAAGGGGCATCCACACAGAAACCTGTTCACATATTTAGTTTCCAAACATATCTGTTTCTGTAGATATAATATTCATTAGACGCTTGATTTCCAATAATCGCATCTGACATTTGTGAAGTTTCTGCCTAATGTTTAAAATCTCAGTATTGCTACTGATATTGGACCAGCCATTTTGGGATAAGAATTGGCCATCTCAGCTATATCGTCCATCACAAATCGGAAGATCGGAATATCATATTTTTTTCCTTTCACTAAACTAACTTTTAAAAATTAATAGAAATTTTAAGTAAATATTAGAAATAACTATATGCAAAAATTGACATATATTTAGTGATTTCTGGTGTTCAGAGTGGTGATTTGAATATGTTGCAAGGAAAACTATATGCTTTTTTACAGAAGTGTCAAATAATCCAATGCCTGGTTAATAAACTAATTAACCATTTTACCCAATAATCAATCGGTGAACCCAATACCAAGGTTTAAAATCTCGGTAGTAATCTCGACATCGGAACTCGGACAGTATCAATCGGTCTTCATGGATTGGGATCGGCCGAGATGTAAAACCATGGTCAAAAGGGACCACCTACTGTTAAAAAAATGGACTGGAGGCATATTATTTATCAGTCTACATAAAGATCTTAGAGTGACTTTGGATTTTGCATTTCATTTAGGAGATGTGATTAGGTGTTTTGGTTAAATTCCTTATTAAAAGTAGTATTCAAAACCTTTTCTATTGACATTATTTATTTTCCACCAACAGATGTATACATCTTTACTATAATAACTAGAAGTCATTAGATGATGTCATTAATCAACCAAATAAAAAATAGAAAAATGACAATTCCATTAGCCAAAGTAGAGAAATGGGATTGTCCATCTCATCAAGCACAAAAAAAAAAAATGAAAAGTCAACAACTCTCTCTCTCTCATTTATTACACATTCTCTCTCATGCTCAAAAGCCCAAAAACTGATATGCCTTATAAATTTATACATAAGCCCTTATATATTTGTTATTTTATCAACAACAACAACAACAACAACTGAGTCTTTTATCCCAAGCATATGGGGTAGGCTACATAACCAACATGAGAATCACGCCGGGTCCAGCACATGAATCCTCTGTCTCCACTCACTTCTATCGAACAATATACTTTCATTGAGTCCTTTGGCAACCATATCATTTCGTATCATCTCCATCCATGTTTTCTTCGGTCTTCCTTTTGCCCTTTTGCCATTGCCCATATCGAGAGTATCTATTCGTCGAACCGGTGCTTCCATAGGTCTGCGTCGCACATGACCAAACCATCTTAGCCGGTTTTCCCGCATCTTCTCCTCCACAGGTGCTACACCAACTTTTGCACGAATATCCTCATTTCGCACCTTATCTTTTCTAGTGTTACCGCACATCCAACGAAGCATGCGCATCTCCGCTACATGCATCTTCTGTGTATGATGCTTCTTAGGAGCCTAGCATTCTGTACCATATAATAAGGCAGGCCGAATAGCGCTCCGATAAAACTTTCCTTTCAATTTTAACGGAAAGTTACGATCACATAAAATCCCTGTTGCACTCCTTCATTTCAACCAACCAGCTTGGATCCTTTGATTAACATCACTATCGATCTCCCCATTCTTTTGGATGATGGAACCTAGATATCTAAACTGGTCGCTCGGTGATATCTCTTGCCCTTCCAATGTTATACCAATATGGTTTTGACTTCTCTGGCTACTAAATTTGCAGTGCATATATGCTGTCTTGGACCTGCTCAATCTGAATCCTCGAGATTCCAATGTTTGTCTCCATAATTCCAATTTGGCATTAACCCCTGCTTTCGTCTCATTTACTAGAACAATATCATCAGCGAATAGCATACACCAAGGTACCTCATCTTGGATAGTTCTAGTAAGCTCATCCATCACGATGGTAAACAGGAATGGACTTAATGCAGATCCTTGATGTAAACCAATAGTAATCGGAAAATCACTCGTTAAGCCGCCGCAAGTTCTGACATTTGCCATACATATCCTTGATTATGTCAATATACTTGACGGGGACCCCTTTCTTCATCATTGTCCCCCATAATACCTCTCTAGGTACCTTGTCGTACGCTTTTTCTAAATCAATAAATATCATATTTGTTATTTTATATAACTCATAAATTTCTCAATTCTAATATTATCACTAACCGTATTCATTTAATCTAAATTTAGAAAAACTATAGGAATTTTTAGAAATTTTCAAAAATGGACACACGCCTTCAGTATATGTTGTTCAAAATATACACACGTGCATCGCACGTGCAAAATCCTAGTACATATATAACAACTGCAAATAAATAAAAGTTTAAGATACCCGCCATGTTTAAGTCAAGATGTCTATGCCCTAGATATACCGATTGATAATACAATAAATTAAAATCATATATAATATTTAGTTCTCAGCCATATGTGCGTATATATATGAATGAAGTAAGAAATACCAAGTAGATGACCATGCATCAAGCTTTAGCACAAAAAATTTAATGCGAGAATGTGATACTGCCAGACTCACATATGTGACATGCATGCGACATGTATACCGCTTGCATATTATACATATACGGTGTATCGACCGCATATATGGAGTGTAGGACCAGCGGCTGACAAGTGGTGGTGTCCGACTGTCACAGGCATGTCATCCTGTTGCTAGCGTCCATGCTCAGGCAAATCCGAGTAGAAGGTCTATCTAAAGATGAAGGTTCTGCTTTTGTTTGTTATGGCACTGGCAGAGTACTGCCATAAAGACATCAAAGCATATGCCCAAAAGATATTTTCTATATCTTCCCTACAAATAGAAATATATATTTGCTAACAATGCGTAAATTATATAGGATCTCATTAGCCAATAGAAGTGAAAATAGTACTATCCTTTCATGACTTTATGAAACCGCTGAGCTTTTAGCGAAGCAGAAAGCTTGCTGCCCAGAACAAAAATATGAAGATAAAGGTACAAGGTAATGGTTTCATCCGAAAGTAATCATTCGAACTATTATCAGAAAACAATGCAGCCTCTTAAAATTTCAAGATAAGTTTGTTTGTTTTTATGATGACATCTTTTCTTTTGCATTAGGGTTTTGGACTATGTTTAAAATAATTTGTTCTTTCTCTGGAGACATTTACCATTGAATCTACTTCCTATTAGAGGAAATGACAACAGCTGTTCAACAAAATTTCACATCAATGTGTAATCGACATATATATTTTGTTTCCAATAATCTATCACTAACCTGATTTTGGGTTCTATTCCTGATAGTTATTGACTGGTTTCTGTATTTCTTGGTTATTATCTTCCCATCAGATGAAAGCAGAAACTGTACCTGATCTCCGTCTTAGAAATTCAATAACACAGGTACTACATTTTTAAATCTAACCCAGCTTTTTTTAAAATCTTTTTAATGTTGATTTATGTATATGGATGGAGCATATTATTGATAAAGTTTTTTTAATATTCAAAATACTGATCGATATATCGTTCCGAGTATTTTATTGCTTGGAGGACTTTTCCTTTACTATTTAATTATCTCTTCAGAGCATTTACAATGACTTCAATTAGTTCAGATGAGAAGCTCCAACCAAACTAGTGCTTAAAATATGAATCCCATTCTTGTGTGTGTTACAAATTGACTTACACTTGATAGAATCATGGTTTCTTCAACAGATAAAGGGAAATCAAATGCTGGAACCTGTTTACATAATGTGGGTTCACAAATTGTATTCCTGCAGATTTATTCTTCGCCGGTTGCTTGATTTTCCAATAAGCAGATAAGTAGATTTATTATCAAGTAGGAACTTCTTTTTGAAAATACGCCACCTGGTATCGCGCAGCAATTAAGTGTTTGATTAGAGGCGCAACATTAATCAGCAAAAAGAAACTATGAATAAGAAAGGAACAGTCTGTAATTTTAAAGACTAGTTGGAGTCTTTTAATTCTAAAAGACTGGAAAGAAAAATCTGGATGTACAAGTAAAAGACTAGTTGGAGTCTTTTAATTCTAACAGTCTTGTCGAGTTGTTTTTTTCACATCCTGCACCAACCCACCGGCCAAGCATGCATGTTTCATGATTGGTTGAAGTTTTCAAAGAAGTCACTTAAAGACGGCCTTTTAGAAGTCTGGTTTGTGAAATAAAGAAATATAGGCAATGAGAATGGATGAATGGAAACCACAAGCAAGGAAGAGGAAGTGAGCAGTTGGATAGATTTTTGAGTTTGAGACAAGTGGATGCAATCAAGTGGCTGGCTTATGAGTGAGAGATATAAAGGAAGAACAAATTTAGTGACCAAGTTCCAGTTTTGATGTTTTGGTTAAATCAATATTGATACTTTGTTATGGAAGATTTCGTAAAGCATGTGGATTGTGACAAGGAGGTCACATGTTCAGGGAAGTTTGAAGGAAAAATAAGGGGAGGATTAATATTCGCAACGGAAAAAAAATATTGATGCTTTGTTCAAATCAAGAAAGAAGCTTTAGTAATTGAGTTCCATTTTTAGTGATAGTGCTCCCTGATACCTATATGCTAATTCCAAGATTTAAAACCGTGTTCTTTAGTCTTGCTATCTAAAAAGAGCAGAAAAGGCTCACCTTCCACTTTAAGGGTGTATAGGCCCGTTTCCCATAGAAAGTGGCGGTGGTGGACAATAAGATCTATATGGTAATAAAGCACGTCGAGAATTACGAATCAGGATCCCATCTAAAAACAAATAAGCAAAATCATGAAGTTAGTTTATCTGAAAAATAAGTAAAGATAGAACTAGTCGTATTCACGACTGATAGAAAGATGGCTTGCCTGCAGGAATTGTAGCTGCTAAAAGAAGCGCGACTATGATAAAAATGAAGAACATGTAGTTAAAACACGTAGCTAACTGCACTGCCATTGCTATAGAACAATTTTTTTTTTTGCGGTTGTAACTCGGGACAAAGGTATTCTTTATAGTGTGCACCACAGTTGACTTGTGTTCTTGGGTGGGTTAAGTGCTTGATGGATGTGCTTCATCTATTTATTATTATGCAACAAAAGACCTTGAGACCTTAAGGGAGTTGGTTGCTTATTCTTCAAGCTATCTTCTAAATGAACATCTGAATGATGTGATTAATTTCAAGATAATCTATGATTGATTGGATCATGGTAATTGTTCAATGACTGACCAAGTCTTGTTAGTTGCTCCTTTAATTTGATCATCTGAACTAGTCCTATTCATGGCTGATAAAATAACAGATCGATTCATTTGATCATGTAATATGTCACTTTTGACTGGGTCTGCACACCACCCTATGTATTGCCACTAAATAATTCATATTTGTTCTTAATAACTTTCTATTATTCAATGCCTCTACATGCCGAGATGTATATTTGACCATATAATATGTAAGTGTCTTGCTGTTGTTCAATATCATCTAATATTTGTTTATATTTTCTCAATAATCTAATACTTTCCCAGATGTTAGTTCTACATTTTTTCTCTTTGGTAGAACATAGCAGAGATTTTAAAACAAATTTCTGAAGCTTTTAGTCTAAAGTTAATGCTCAGCAGAAACCCATTTTTCTATGCACTTGATTGACTCATGGATTCTGGGACAAATAATAAGGGGTATATAAACCTAAGGTTGCACGGACACGGATACGGGGATACAGACAAGATACGGCATGATACGGCGATACGACAAAATCCCAAAATATAGGATACGGGGACATGAATATACATAATTGTAAGATGTATAATACCATAATATAATAACAAAACATTCATGAAAAACCTTAGCAGTTCAATAAATTTTTATTGTATTTATAAAAACTCAGCAAAGAATTAAGTTATTTAAGTATAATTTTAGCAATTTTCGAAAAAAAAATATGATTTCAATATTTTTTAATTGTATTGACGTAATTTCAGCAATAACCTATACTCAACATAATTTCAATAAAGCATATAATTTCAGCATTTTCCTAACAATTTTAGCAAAAACCTTGTATATTTTACCATAGAAATTATATTAAGTACAAATATTGAGTGAAATAGCAAGAAAATGTTGAACAACTCAAAAGTTTCAAAAAGGTTAGGGTTTTTCGATCCCACCTTTAATAGAAAAACTTTAATAGAAAAAATAGGATCGTCGGTAATCACCTTTTGTGTTGCGGTTGCATTAAAACATATGTCCGACACGTGTCTAAATCCAAAGCCGTCTCATTTCGAAGCGGGGTACGGAAATTCTGTGTCGGGCATGAATCCGTGTCCGATACGGATACAGTAACCAATAAGACGTGTCCGTACAACCTAAGATAAACCACAGTGGAACATATTTGGAGACTCCATTTCATGAAAGCCCAGTTATCATCGTACTCAATTGAAAGCCTAAAAGCTTAAGAAATTTGTCTGAAAATTTATGATATTTTAAAGGGCAGGATAATAATGAGTACTAACAAAAGGAAAAGAAAAAGGATGTACCCAATGACAGATCTATGCGGCATTTCGTTGAACATCTGTTGCCTTTTCCTCAAAAATGCTGTGTGTAAGTGGGGAAAAAAAATCAAAGACCATAATGCAAAAATAATATGCCGTGGAAAACATACACTTGGTATGCTTATCTGTTTCAAAGAGATTCTTTCTGAACTCGTTGAGCGTTGAGTAACGGGAGTGCTGTTGCACTACGCCTGTCTGCTCTCAATCCGGTAGTTTTTCCTTATCTTCATCGTTGTGCGTGTGCGCGTGCGCGTGCATGTGTCTCTCGCGTGCGCGTGCATGTGTCTCTCCCCCGTCCCTATCCTTCAGAGTGTGCACGCGTGTGTGCATCTATATCTATGTATATAAACTAAAAGCGTCGGATTGAGAACAAAACCTTCATATAATTACAAATTATTTCATTTGCTGACACAATAATGGAAATCATTGCACTTTCTCACAAAACTATAAAATGAAATATTAGAAGGTCAAATATGAATATTTTTGGTTGTGAGTTGAAGGCTTAGTGTTTGATGAGCAGATAAAATGCTCTGAGGAAGTTGTAGACCCAATCATATTTTAACATATTAGATGATCAAATGAATCAGTATGTTATTTTATTGAGTTCTGCTGATAGAGGTCGGTTTATCCTTCAGATGTTTTCCTCCGTCGATTCTGCTGCAAACGGTTTTCAACGGTTGTGATTGAGAATGAGAATTGAACGTATGGATCTCAATGGATTATTGGATGTTGTGGGCGCCGAGTTACCTGCAAGGGAAGTCCCGGGATGGAAAACCACCTTAGGACTCTCTGACGATCAAGTAAGTACTGGGGAATAAAGGCAGAGTACTGACGTATTGGAATCAGTCCAACTTACCTCAATCGTCTCGTGGAGGAGGTTTATATAGTGGTCGCATGAGATGAACCGGTGCGAGATTCTCGCCGCCCGTTACGCTTCTGCGTCACGTTTGCGTTGATGGCGGGACGTGCCTATTAATGGGGTGATACGCTCATTAATGACGAGATACGCTAGCGTGAGATACGGGTCGTGGAGCGGCGGAGAACTCGTCGTGGTGACACACACGGAACCGTTACGGGGATGGTGGGCTCCGTGCTCTTGGTTGAACATGGGAGCCGAGGAAGTTCAGCTCGGTGGATAGCTCGGAGGCCGAGGAGGTTCAGCCGGAGGATTGCTCGGGGTCGAGCGAGGAGGCCGAGGAAGCTCGGGGTCGAGCGAGGGGGCTGCTTGGAGACGAGCTGTCGGCTGGGTACTAGGCGAGTCTGGAAGGTACTCCGGAGAGATCTTCCAAAAGGTCCGATGCAATCTCGGGGACGTCGTGCCGAAAAATGTCCTTAATGCATTATACTCATTCCCGCATTGTAGCCTCTCGAGTCTAGTGGGCTCTAACGGATGACACGTCATTCGTCACGTGTCATGATCTGGGAAATACGCGATTACAAGCCTCATCAACTGCTCATAGTCGAAGAATATAATAAAAATAAAGAACAAGGAACAAATTAATTTCTTTACTAATAATCACACACGCTCTCTCTCTCTCTAACCAAAAAGATAGACAGCACTATATAGCACTATGTTAAACTAATATCTTGCAGATGAATCCAAATCAGATATGTATATAAGCTTAGATAATGGGCGGTCAAAGTCAATTAACTCAAGGTTACATATACATATATTGCCCCCTTTTTTTGCCTATATGGAATATAAAATATGATGATGGAATATAAAATATGATGATAATTTGGGTAATTCGTAACTTATATGAATATATTTCTGTTTGGCGTCCTCGAAATTCTCCTCGAAAGAGCATAAAGAATCTAGGATTTGCATTCAATTAGTGAGTTATATAATCTTATTTAGATTTGCTAAAATCATAACCGTTTGCTGTTATTTAATGATGAAAAGTTAATGCATCCCGACATATCGTATGTAAAACTTTTGATAATTGATGAATCGACGAATCCGGTTCCTATAAATATCCTGTGTCCAATTAGAATCGATCCGAATCGTATCATGTTCCGACTTGCATACCTTCCACAGAAACAAGAAACAAACTTAAACACAAATTTCAACGAGGTAGGATACTTGCCTGTTTGTTTATTGGATGGGAAAAACAGATAGAATGCATGCGAATCGGAATAATATTAATCATAGAGCAACTAACAAGACTTGATCAGTCATTGAACAACTCCGATCAAATCAATCATAGATTGTCTTGAAATCAATCACATCATTCAGATGCTCATTTAGATGATAGCTTGAAGAATAAGCAACCAACTCCATCAAGGTCTTTTGTTGCATTCAAAATAATAAATAGATGAAGCATCCATCAAGCACCTAACTCATCCAAGAAGACAAGTCAACTGTGGTGCACGATAAAGAATACCTTTGTCCGAGTTACAGCCGCAAAAAAATTCCTTCTGTAATAATGGCAGTGCCGATAGGTACGTGTTTTAACTACATATACTTCGTGTTTTAACTACATGTTCTTCATCTTTATCAAAGTCTCGCTTCTTTTACCAGCTACAATTCCTGCAGGCAAGCCATCTTTCTATCAGCCAGTAGGACTTGTTCTATCATTATTTATTTTTCAGATAAACCAACTTCATGATTTTGCTTATTTGCTTTTAGATGGGATCCTGATTCGTAATTCTCGATGTGCTTTATTACCATATAGGCCTTATTGTCCACCATCGCCATTTTCTATGAGAAACGAGCCTATACACCCTTAAAGTGGAAGGTGAACTTTTTCTGCTCTTTTTAGATAGCAAGACTTAAGAACAGGGTTTTAAATCTTGGAATTGGTATAGGTATTGTCGTGTATGCCTTCCATTCCGATCCCTATTGATTTTTCATAGATTCAGACTTATCTACAAGGCAGGGGATAACGGATTCAGATTAATTTAAAAGCAAGATGGATATTTATTAGTTGGGAAATTAGCTATTTAGACTTCTCTCTAGTATGCTATATATATTGTATATTTTGAAACCCTAAAGATTGATGCCTTTGAGATAGCTTTTGTTAATTAGAGAGAACTCATTGATAATTGTAAGAGATCTAGGATTTGAGAGAGATTTGTAATTTTTCTTCGATTTGTACTCTTCCGGATATTTGATTATTAATAAAGTTTTGATTTCGCCTATTTGTTTTGTGATTAGTACTCGTATTTCTATCTTTCCTGTGATTTGATTTGATTTTTGTTTACTTTGTGATCGTCTTATATTTGCAACAAATTGGTATCGGAGCTATTGTTGCACTGTGGGATTTTTGGTTGAACCATTAGGATTTTAATTTTGCGATCTAGGTTAACGGTACGTAACGACAATTACGTCATCTTCTCCACTTTCTTAGATTGTAGTTTTGAAGTTTTAGAGTTCGTTAGTACTCAAGATATTTTGATTTGATCCCGCATCATGTCTCCGACAATCATGAAATTCGATATCGAGAAGTTCGATGGAAATATGAGTTTTAGTTTATGGCAAATCCGTATAGTTGCCGTTTTGACTTACAACAAATTGAAGAAGGCGACTTTAGGGAAGGTGTCACGCCCCGCTTCCCAGAGTATGCTAAGAGGGGAACGTGACATAACCAACCATGCTACTTATGGGTAGCAAGTATCCATCCACAGTCACATTCTGGTTGTAAAGATATCAAGAACAAAATATAACTATCTAATACATGTCCATAAGCCAAGATAAAATGAGTCAAGAATAATAAAAAAATACGGAAGCAAGAGATCCAATACAAAATAACTGGAATGTATGTCCCATAATGCGGCTCACATCAGGAATAAAATGCTGAAAGTAAAAGAACTAACTACTACAGAATCCTCACTGCTCAGCCTGCTGGTTGAAGTACTCCTGCTCGGACTGCAGCAAAGGTACGGAATCTGGGCCATGCAAAACCCAGACGTCAGCGCGTCATGTTATCAAGCAATAAAATATAAACAGGTAACAGGCAATGCAAATATAATCATGAATGATAAAGCAGGTGTAACAACAATATAAATCAGGGCAGTGAAGGGTAGTGTGCAATGAGTAAACTAAACTGGTCTATTGGGTTATCTACTCTCAAGTCTTTGAAATCAATTTGATGAATCATCGATGTAACTCAATAGTATCATGTGCGTGCTCGGGACCACGGTCAAGATTCTCGGGCTGAATCCGAGACGTGCCGCTAGGCAGTAAAAGGTAGCATGTACAGATGAGTGATGTCAGCATCATCACTCCGGGGCTGGTCTAGCCCGTAAGACTGATCAGAACAGGTATCGAACTATTGAGTTACAAGTCAGGTTTCATCATTGATTTCCCCATACCCCCAAGTTATAAGTGTTCAAATCAGGTATTTAAGTAATCAAGAACTAATGCCAACACAGGAGCAGGTAGGTGCAGGTTTGTCTGGATAGACAACAGGAACGGTCCGTAAGGACTACATGTCAGGTTTGTTGGCATTAGACACAAGATCAGGTAGCAGGTCAAGCTATGGTACGTCAGGTCAAGTCAAGTAGTGTACAGTACCATGTCGGGTCAATTAATATGTGTGTAGCAAGTCATGTCAGGGTGTAAAAGATATCATGTGGTACTCATAATCAACTAACATAATCATGGTTATAAATAAACAAGCATGGGTATCAACAACACAATAAATTGGCACATGTAATAGATTAAGCAATATGCGCAGATTAAACTACTTAGCTGTACGGTTATCAGTTTGTGTTTCAGAGATGGTTTCAACATTATATGAATACAGTATGACAATTATGGCCGTTAAATCATGTTAACTAGTATTAAGAAATTTTAGGGATGCAATGATTTATAAATAGGTTTAATGGATGAAATCACAGCTAAAACAGGTTAAAATGCACACGGGTGTCCGATGGAGTAAAACTATAGAAAGAATACCATAGGCTATGTCAATAGTTAAAATGTGATTAGAACATATAAATGTGGTTATCTGGTTTAATAAAGTAAAAGCAAACGGTAGGTTTCAAGTCTGGAAACTAAAAACGACATAACGCGACATCGAACATGTAAAAGGGAAATCATGGTGCTAAACTTAAACTATGGGTTTAAAGTGCCATCAAATGTATATATAATATATTAATTAGCATGTAGCAAGTTTTACTTGCCTAGACTGGTCGCGATACGGAAAACGGAACGTTACGCGTCGGCGGGGAAAAGTCGCGACGTGCGCACGGTACACGGATTGAGTCTAAACGACGAACAGTAGAGTCACACGGGTCAGAGGTCCTCGCTGGGTCGTCGGGAAACGTCGCCGACACGGTCGGATTCCGGCGAACCAGAAAAACAGTAAACGTCAAACCTAGAAAAGAGATGTATGAAAGAAAAGAGAGAAGAAGAGAAGGAGGATTGAGTAGAGAAAGCTCACAACGGTCTGTGGAGGGGTCGTGAGGATCGACGACGTCAACAGAGCTCCGGTGCATGACCTGCAGAGAACCACCGGCGGTTTAAAAAGACTAACAGAATAAAAGAATGGAAGAAGGGGAATGAAGGAGTATGGAGGAGAGAAAGGAGGGGCGATGCTCACTGGGTGTGTGTGCGAAGGCCAGGGACACGGGAATGAGGTCACCGGCGGCGACTGGAAGTGGAGGTGGCGGAGACGAGTGGTCTGCAGGTTCTCGGATGCTCGGTTGTGTGCATAGAGAACGGAGAAGGAGGTGAGAATGGGGATGAGGGTGCCGAGCGGCGACAAACAGCGATGGTGGCGTCGGCGGTGATACGGTGGGCGAGGAGGAGAGCTGTGGTTAGGTTTACAGGGGATGAGTTCGTGAAAGGATATGAATACGAAGATATATGGAGAGAGAGAGAGAGAGAGAGAGAGAGAGAGAGATTTTCTCACGAGAGGAGTGAAAGAGAGAGAGGGTAACAATAAAGAGAGAGGAAATTGGATTTTAGCGCCTGCGATAGGGAGGGGAGAGAGAGAGAAAGAGAAAGGTGAGAGAGGGAGCGAGCAGTGGGACCCAGCGTCGAAGGAAAGGAAGATTCTGATTGGGTGAGGGGAGTTAATAATTTGTTTGGGGAAAAATATGAAAAGATTTGTTAATAATTTTCAAGAATGGATTCGTTGCTGGGAAAAGATTTCCACCACACAAAACTTCTTCTGTTGCCCTAGCAAATAGGTGAAATTGATTTGAAAAAATATTTAAATGATTAAAATTTGGCTGAATATAAAACAATTCAGAAATGTGCCCGGATCGGGTCCAAAATTTGGATTTGAAATACGAAAATTATTGGTAGGTTCCAAAAATTAAAATGAAGGATTTTGTACTGAAAAAGCATACCCCCAAGAACGGACGCACGTACGTGTGCGTAGTCGTCCAAACACGTCCGTTACACTGAACGGGACGAGAACACAATGCAAGGACGCTACCACAGGGTTAGGGGTAATAAGCAGGCCATGACAAGTATTTTTAAACTATTTTAAGTAACTTAATTGTAATATGCAAACATATGTAATGTCGGGGTAAATTATAACTAGTAACTGTCAAAGCATGATCAATGAAATAAATACCACACACCACACATACGGTTACTGGAATTTGTATATCTGGACTCGGTTGTTACATTATACCCAACTACAAAAAGAATTTCGTCCTCGAAATTCCAAGAACTCAAAAGGATAAACGACCAATAACTACAAGAAAAGATGGGGAAACTTCTGCCGGATTTCATCTTCTCGTTCCCAAGTAGACTCTCCATGTGAGCGACTACCCCAAGAAATAAGTACAAGAGGGATAACCTTGTTCTTAAGAACCTTTTCCCTTCGATCCACAATTGCAACCGGTCGCTTCTCGAAAGTCAAATCTTCTCGTACAGTCAGCTCCAAATGATCCAACACATGTGTTTTATCTCGAACATACTTACGGAGTTGTAATACGTGAAACACATCATGAACATTCGCCAAGGATTGCGGTAACGCCAATCGATATTCTACCTCACCGATACGCTACCTCACCAACACGCTCCAAGATCTCAAAGGGTCCAACGAATCGAGGACTGAGCTTTCCTCGATTTCCAAAACGAATCACCCCTCTAGTCGGTGATATTTTCAAAAATACCAAATCACCCACGGCGAACTCTAGAGGTCTTCTCGACGTATCTGCCCAACTCTTCTGTCGGTCTTGTGCTGCTTTTATATGATTCCGGATAGCATTAACTTTCTCAACTGTCTGCACAACCAATTCTGGTCCCAACAATCTTCGTTCACTGACATCGTCCCAAAAAACAGGTGAACGACACTTGTGACCATATAAAGCTTCGAATGGAGCCATTTGAATCGTCGCCTGGAAACTGTTGTTGTAAGAAAACTCCACCAAATGCAGATGATCCTCCCATGAACCTTTGAAGTCCAACATGCAAGCTCTCAACATATCTTCAAGAGTTTGGATCGTTCTCTCCGACTGGCCATCTGTTTGAGGATGATAAGCTGTGCTAAACTTCAATCGAGTCCCCAAACTTTCTTGTAAGCTCCGCCAAAAGTGTGATAAGAACCGAGTGTCACGATCGGACACGATACTCACCGGTACTCCATGCAATCTTACAATCTCCTGCATGTACCGTTCTGCCAAAGTTTCCGTGGATTGACCAACCCGAAAAGGAATGAAATGAGTTGCCTTGGTCAAGCGATCAACATTCACCCATACTGCATTGTTGCCTTTTGGACTCCGCGGTAGAGCTGTCACGAAATCCATGGTTATATGTTCCCACTTCCACTGAGGAATCGGAAGTGGTTGCAACAAAACAGCAACCCTTTGGTGTTCAGCCTTAACTTGCTAACACACCAAGCATTTGGCCACAAAGCGAGCAATCTCCCGTTTCATGCCTTCCCATTAGAAATGCTGTCGTAAGTCTCGGTACATCTTCGTGCCTCCTGGACGTATGGAATAAGCTGAACTGTGTGCCTCCTTCATAAGCTCTTCGCGAATATCTCCCTTTGGCACACACAAACGGCTACCATATCTCAACGATCCATCTTCATGGATCAGTAAATCTGTTCGTAGTCCGGCTTCAACCTGTTCTCGAAACTTTTGCAATCTAGGGTCCTGCGGTTGCGCTGCTTTAATATTCTCGATCAACGGCGAATATACCTGCAGCTGCATCAACTGTCCCGAAGAATGCGGTAGCACAACCTCCAAATCAAACCTCCGAAAGTCTTCAATGAGTTCCTTCTGAGCAGTCAACGTCTGAATTGCTGGCAACCGACTGAGCGCATCCAGCACGACATTAACTTTCCCCGGATGGTACTTAAGATCAAGATCGTAGTCAGCCATCAGCTCCAACCATCTACGTTACCTCATATTAAGCTCCTTCTGCGTGAACACATATTTCAAGCTTTTATGATCCGTGAAAACCTCGACCCTTTCGCCCAAAAGGTAGTGTCTCTAAATCTTCAAAGCGAAGATCACAGCCGCAAGCTCCAAGTCATGAGTTGGGTAATTCTTCTCATGGGTCTTCAACTTTCTCGATGCGTACGCTACAACCTTCCCATGCTGCATCAAAACACATCCCAATCCTTTCCCAGATGCGTCGCTGTGAATCACCAATCCTCCGGAACTGTCTGGCACAATCAGAATATGAGCGGTTATCAATCTTTGCTTCAACGTCTCAAAAGCTGACGCACACCTATCCGTCCACACAAAAGGTACCTCCTTGCGCGTAAGCTTGGTCAACGGCTCCGCCAGACGAGCAAAGTTTTCCATAAATCTTCTGTAATACCCGGCGAGTCTAAGAAAACTTCTTATCTCCGCAACATTCTTCGGAATCGGCCAATCTTGAACTGCTGCAATCTAATATGGATCGACGGTGATTCCATCGCCAGACACAACATGCCCCAAAAACTTTACTTCTTCCAGCCAAAACTCGCACTTGCTCATCTTCGCATATAACTTCTCTTGTCTCAACGTCTGCAGTGCGATCTTCAAATGTTCAGCATGCTCTTCAAAACTCTTCGAGTAAACCAGAATATCGTCAATGAACACCACAATAAACTGGTCCAAGAATGGTGGAAAGATTCGGTTCATCAAGTCCATGAATATAGCTAGTGCATTCGTAACTCCGAAGGGCATCACTAAGTACTCGTAATGTCCATACCTAGTTCAGAACGCCGTTTTGCAAATATCCTCTGCTTTCACTCGGACCTGATGATATCCGGATCGCATATCCAGCTTCGAGAATACCCTCGCGCCACTAAGCTGCTCAAATAATTCGCCAATGCGAGGAATCGGGTACTTGTTCTTAATAGTCACCCGGTTTAATTCTCGATAGTCGATGCACATCCTTCTTGTGCCATCCTTCTTCTTGACTAGAAGAACTGGAGCTCCCCAAGGCGAGTTACTGCTTCGAATCCAACCCTTCTCGAGTAACTCAGTAACCTGCTTCTTAACTTCTTCCAATTCCACTGGTGCCATATGCTTTAGATACTGGCGCTGCACCAGGAATAAGATCAATTGCGAACTCCACGTCTCGCCTCGGCAGTAAACCTGATATGTCTTCAAACACATCCATGAAATCTCGAACAGCAGCTGGTGCTTCACTTTTATTAACCTCCATTGATGCAAGAATATTAGCCGTCGACTTAGCCTTAAACTCGACTGGCCCGACAGAACTGCTTCCTCTAGTGAAGGCGAACTCGGGATGTCCGGGAATCTGGAAAATTACTTTCTTTGCCCTACAATCGATGTAAGCGTGGAAAGTGCCAAGAAAATCCATTCCCAAGACGACTTCGTAGCTGCCCGTATCAATCACCAAGAAATCTGCAAAAGCTCCCGTCCGCAAACAACAACTGCACAATCTTTACATTCTCTACTAGATATGATTTTCCCATTCCCAGTGCGTATGTCCCAGAAACTAGACAGGGTCGTGCAGGTAATTGAGTGCGTAGCTATAAACTTGGACGACATAAAACAATGGGATGCACCAGAATCAAATAACGCTAATACGGGAAAACCATGAACGAGTAGAATACCTGAAACAACTTTTCCTGAAGCCTTAGCTTCCTCAGCCGTCAAGGTAAAAGCTCGAGCCTGATTGGGTCCTTGAGTCAGTTGCTTCTGTCCCGGAAATGGTTTCTGCGGTGGCTTTGGAATATCATCCCTCGTGTGAAACTTCGACGGACAAGCGCTGACAGTGTGATCTGCCACTCCACAAACTAAACAGAGTCCCTGCCTCCTTCGACAATCTTTTTGCACGTGTCCAGGTAAATGGCAGTAGTCATAAACCACGCTCCTTCTTCGATCAACAACAACAGGCTTCTTCATCGGTGTTACGCCACGACGGTTCACTGGAATAACCCTGTGTCCATGTAGTCGGTTCGGTGCAAAAGTCGGCTTTCGTACTGTAATTGCTGTGTGCTGTGAACTCCCAGTCTTCCCAGATAAGCTCTGCTGTTCTCGAGCTGCCGTAAGTACCTGTGAGAAAGTGGTCAAACCCAGGCAGACAATCTGCCTCTAGATGTCCACATCCAAGCTGCGCATGAACCTCCTTGTCTTGTCTGCATCGTTGGCAACTAAAGGTCCAGTGAACCTACTGAGCCGCGTCCATTCCGCTGCATGTACATCTACAGGTGCACCGTTCTGCTTTAAACTAATGAACTTCTCTTCCATTTCTTCCCGTGCAGTCCGCGGGAAGAACTTCTCCAGGAAGCTCTTCGAAAAATCCGCCCACTTGATCGGCTTGGGCAAGCGGGTCTCCTCCACAAGCCACCATTCGCGGGCGTAGTCCACTAACTGAATGCCTACCACATCCACCCTCTTATCATCTGGGATCTGTGCCGCAATGAGTAGATTCTTCGTGTCAACCAGCCACTGCTCCGCTGGCAACGACTCCTCCAAACCAGTAAAGACAGCTGGACCCAGTCTCCTGAAATCTGCTACGGTCCCCACTCGATATACTGGTCTAGCCCCAACATTGTTCACGGACTGCTGAACGGTCCGCAAACCTTCCTGAAACGATTCAGCTTGTTGCTGGATCAGCTCGGTCTGTCTCTTTTGATTCTCCAACATCCCACGTATTACTCCAATCATAGCGTCTTCGTCAACACGCCTTTGGTACGTCTTCAGATTCTTGTCTGCCATGTTCCTGAAATCAAAACACCCAAGGATTAGCATGATAACAGATTCAAAATATAGATCAAGTCTAGAACTCCGAGTTACTGAAATAGAGTACCGCATTGTAACTATGCCGCGGTATCAAAGCTACAATTACATAACTCCACCCAAGTCGCCTAAGTTCTAGAGATAACAAGGAATCAGGTTTTGAGTCGATATGCAAAGGAAGTTTGCACACCGTAAAGATATAATCAAGAGGAGGTTAGATTCAAGAACGGTAAAACGACAGGGTGGCAGGACATGTTTCCTAAGCACGGGTATTCTGATTCGTGTATTGGGTATAATACTCAACTACAAAAGAATCAACCCGATTAACCTATGTCTCTGATACCAAAAAGAACCATGTCACGCCCTGCTTCCCAGAGTACGCTAAGAGAGGCACGTGACATAGCCAACCATACTACCTGTGGGTAGGAAGTATCCATCCACAGTCACATTATGGCTGTAGAGATATCAAGAACAAAATATAAATATCTAATACATGTCCATAAGCCAAGATAAAATGAGTCAAGAATAATAAAAAAATGCGGAAGCAAGAGATCCAATACAAAATAACTGGAATATATGTCTCATAATGCGGGCTCACATCAGGAATAAAATGCTGAAAGTAAAAGAACTAACTACTACAGAATTCTCACTACTCAGCCTGCTGGCTGAAGTACTCCTGCTCGGACTGCAGCAAAGGTACGGAATCTGGGCCATGCAAAACCCAGACATCAGAGCGTCATGTCATCAAGCAATAAAATATAAACAGGGTAACAGGCAATGCAAATATAATCATGAATGATAAAACAGGTGTAACAGCAATATAAATCAGGGCAGTGAAGGGCAGTGTGCAGTAAGTAAACTAAACTGTTCTATTGGGTTATCTACTATCAAGTCTTTGAAATCAATTTGATGAATCATCGATATAACTCAATAGTATCCCGTGCGTGCCCGGGACCACGGTCAAGATTCTCGGGCTGAATCCGAGACGTGCCGCTAGGCAGTAAAAGGTAGCATGTACAGATGAATGATGTCAGCATCATCACTCCGGGGCTGGCCTAGCCCGTAAGATTGATCAGAACAGGTATCGAACTGTTGAGTTACAAGTCAGGTTTCATCATTGATTTCCCCATACCCCCAAGTTATAAGTGTTCAAGTCAGGTATTTAAGTAATCAAGAACTAATCCCAACACAGGAGCAGGTAGGTGCAGGTTTGTCTGGATAGACAACAGGAACGGTCCGTAAGGACTACATGTCAGGTTTGTTGGCATTAGACACAAGATCAGTTAACAGGTCAAACCATGGTACGTCAGGTCAAGTCAAGTAGTGTACAGTACCATGTCGGGTCAATTAATATGTATGTAGCAAGTCATGTCAGGGTGTAAAAGATATCATGTGGTACTCATAATCAATTAACATAATCATGGTTATAAATAAACAAGCATGTGTATCAACAACACAATAAATTGGCACATGTAATAGGTTAAGCAATATGCGCAGATTAAACTACTTAGCTATACGGTTATCAGTTTGTGTTTCAGAGATGGTTTCAACATTATATGAATACAGTATGACAATTATGGCTGTTAAATCATGTTAACTAGTATTAAGAAATTTTAGGGATGCAATGATTTATAAATAGGTTCAAAGAATGAAATCACAGCTAAAACAGGTTAAAATGCACACGGGTGTCCGATGGAGTAAAACTATAGAAAGAATACCATAGGCTATGTCAATAGTTAAAATATGATTAGAACATATAAATGTGGTTATCTGGTTTAATAAAGTAAAAGCAAACGGTAGGTTTCAAGTCTGGAAACTAAAAACGACATAACGCGACATCGAACATGTAAAAGGGAAATCGTGGTACTAAAGTTAAACCACGGGTTTAAAGTGCCATCAAATGTATATATAATATATTAATTAGCATGTAGCAAGTTTTACTTGCCTCGACGGGTCGCGATACGGAAAACGGAACGTTACGCGTCGGCGGGGAAAAGTCGCGACGCGCGCACGGTACACAGAATGAGTCCAAACGACGAACAGTGGAGTCACACAGGTCAGAGGTCCTCGCTGGGTCATCGGGAAACGTCGCCGGCACGGTCGGATTCCGGCGAACCAGAAAAACAGTAAACGTCAAACCTAGAAAAGAGATGTATGAAAGAAAAGAGAGAAGAAGAGAAGGAGGATTGAGTAGAGAAAGCTCACAACGGTCTGTGGAGGGGTCGTGAGGATCGACGATGTCGACGGAGCTCCGGTGCACGACTGCAGAGAACCACCGGCGGTTTAAAAAGACTAACAGAATAAAAGAATGGAAGAAGGGGAAGGAAGGCGTATGGAGGAGAGGAAGGAGGGGCGGTGCCCACTGGGGGTGTGCGCGAAGGCCAGGGACATGGGGACGAGGTCAACGGCGGCGACTGGAAGTGGAGGTGGCGGAGACGAGTGGTCTGCAGGTTCTCGGCTGCTCGGTTGTGCGCACAGGGAATGGAGAAGGAGGTGAGAATGGGGATGAGGGTGTCGAGCGGCGACGAACGGCGATGGTGGCGTCGGCGGTGACATGGTGGGCGAGGGGGAGAGCTGTGGTTAGGTTTACAGGGGATGGGTTCGTGAAAGGATATGAATACGAAGATATATGGGGGGGGAGGGAGGGAGAGAGAGAGAGAGAGAGATTTTCTCGCGAGAGGAGTGAGAGAGAGAGGGTAACAGTAAGGAGAGAGGAAATTGGATTTTAGCGCCTGCGATAGGGTGGAGAGAGAGAGAAAGAGAAAGGTGAGAGAGGGAGCGAGCAGTGGGACCCAGCGTCGAAGGAAAGGAAGATTCTGATTGGGTGAGGGGAGTTAATAATTTGTTTGGGGAAAAATATGAAAAGATTTGTTAATAATTTTCGAGAATGGATTCGTTGCTGGGAAAAGATTTCCACCACACAAAACTTCTTCTGTTGCCCTAGCAAATAGGTGAAATTGATTTGAAAAAATATTTAAATGATTAGAATTTGGCGGAATATAAAACAATTTAGAAATGCGCCCGGATCGGGTCCAAAATTTGGATTTGAAATACGAAAATTATTGGCAGGTTCCAAAAATTAAAATGAAGGATTTTGTACTGAAAAAGCATACCCCCAAGAATGGACGCACGTACGTGCGCGTAGTCGTCCAAACACATCCGTTACACTGAACGGGACGAGAACACAATGCAAGGACGCTACCACAGGTTTAGGGGTAACAAGCAGGCTATGACAAGTATTTTTAAACTATTTTAAGTAACTTAATTGTAATATGCAAACATATGTAATTTCGGGGTAAATTATAACTAGTAACTGTCAAAGCATGATCAATGAAATAAATACCATACACCACACATACGGTTACTGGAATTTGTATATCGTGACTCGGTTGTTACAGAAGGATAAAAGCCTTCCACTATGACGGAGGAAGCTTGGTAGGAGATGGATGAAAAGGCCCCCACGGCTATCCACTTGTGTCTGACAAACGAAATTCTAAAAGAAGTTTTGGTGGAAAAGGTGACAGCTGATTCGTGGAATAAATTGGAGAAGTTATATTTAAGAAAATCTCTCACGAATCCACTCATGTTGAAGCAGCGTCTTTACACAATTCGTATGTCAGAAGGCTCTCCAATAAAATCTCACGTTGGTGAGTTTAATTCGATCATTACGAATCTGAATAAGATTGATGATGAAGATAAAAATCTTCTCTTGTTGTATTCATTGCCACCCTCGTTTATGGACGAGACACGATCTCAATCAAGAATGTCAAGAAAAATTTTGATGAACAAAGAGAATATCGACAAGTAGTTGACTTCCACCAAAACGGACGGTTTATCGTATGGTTTATTTGTTCGAAAGCGAGCGGAGAAGAGAGATCCGGAAGCAAATAAGAAGTCGCGGTCAAAATCCAAGGCTAAGAATGTGACCTGCAATTATTGTAAGAAGAAAGAGCACTTCTAGGTCGATTGCTTTAAATTGCAGAACAAGTTAAAGCAGGAAGACAAATCGAAGAAGTTTTCAGCTGAGGCGAGTATAGAGGAAGGAGAAGGAGATCTTCTTGTGGTTCTTGACAACACACTATTTCGCCCAATCAGAGCAAAGCTCTGTTTGAATTCAAAATTTAAATATTTGAAGCAACGCTTCAGATCCTTTGCGCTGCGCGCTCTGCGCCACGTGTCCAGCGCAGATACATTAGCGCAGCGCACCCAATCAGAGCAAAGCTCTGTTTAAAGGAAGCAACGCTTCAGATCCTTTGCGCTGCGCACTCTGCGCCACGTGTCCAGCGCAGATACATTAGCGCAGCGCACCCAATCAGAGCAAAGCTCTGTTTAAAGGAAGCAACGCTTCAGATCCTTTGCGCTAGTGCTCTGCGCCACGTGTCCAGCGCAGATACATTAGCGCAGCGCGCCCAATTAGAGCAAAGCTCTGTTAAAGGAAGCGCCGCGCTGCGCTCTGCGCTGTGCGACACGTGGCAACACAGTTGCGCTGCGCGACACGTGTCAGCGCAGATGCGCTAGCGCAGAAAAAGGGGCTAAGTGCCAAAGGCAATTTAGCCATGCAAAATTACATGCACTTGATAACAACAAATTAAAATACGATGCACAAGCACAACAAAGAGTTCAAATAAAGGAACACTTAACAGATAATAGAATACTTAATCAAAACATTTATTTATTATTAAATTTAAAAAAGATCACCGAATACGGGATCAGAGAGACAAGGGTTCACAAAAACGAAAAGAAAATTATTCAGCTCCCTCTCCGCCTTCTCCATCGCGTCGAAGCGGCGATCTTCCCGAGGAGTAGCCATCCAACGGTCGACGCCGCATTCCTGGGAGAGAGTGGCGATAACGACTCGACGAGCCCGTATCTGGCTCAGCAAGTGGAAAGAGCAGTCCCTCAAAGGTTTGGTGATCAAGTGCGCTGCGAGAAAGCACTCAATCTTATCTTCGGCGGCATCCAGCATTGCTGAGGACATCTCTGCTGGAGGAGGGGGAATGTCGGCAAGCGCCGAGGCAAGGATCATCCGAAGCCAAATGGAATTTGGAGGGAGAGGAGACCCCACACGAGTCAGAAGCTCGTGCATTGCAGCGTCGCATTGCTCGTCCGAGAGAGAAGAGTCCACCAGACGTGCAGCAAAACGAGGAACGATGTCCCGGATCGGCACCTCCCATGGTTGTCGGCGGGCATGAGGGCGGTTGCAAGCCATGATCGAAGAAGTTCTCTGAAAATGAGAGAAGAAAAGGCTCAGCCTTGAGTTATATATATAGACCCAAGCACAGAAAATTCTGAGCACAATGAAATCGTTGCCAAGGCCCGGGAAATCAGAATTTTGGGAATACAAGTTTGACTTGAAAAGAGGAGATGAAGCGGCGCTTCTGATTCTCAAAAATTTAATAAATGAAGCAACACTTCAGATCCTTTGCGCTGAGCGCAACGCGCCACGTGTCAGGCGCAGATGTATCAGCGCTGCGCCCAAGAAGACGCGCCCAATCAGAGCAGAGCTCTATTTGCCTGAAGCAACGCTTCAGTTGCGCTGCGCTCTGCGCTGCACGACACGTGTCAGCGCAGATGCGCTAGCGCAGTTGCGCTACGCTCTGCGCTGCGCGACACGTGTCAGCGCAAATGCGCTAGCGCAGTTGCACTGCGCTTTGCGCTACGTGACACGCGTCACGCGCTGGGGCATCTGCGCCAAATTAAATTAAGATTTTTAAGAAATCTTTTCTGTTCTTGTTGAAACAAGAAGATTTTCTTCTGCGAAGCAGAAGCCCTTGGATTAAAGATCCAACGGTAGGGAAAATTCCCCAAATCACTCAGAGGATGATCTCTTTAACAAATTTAACTAATTTGTGAGCACTATAAAAAGGACCTTAGGCCTCAATTCAAAGCATGGAGTTTTTTCTTGAGAATTCAAGAACCTTAAACAGAAAGAACTCCGAGAAGATTTCAAGAAAGAGGTAAAGAACCTTCGTGGATTAGAAGAAATTCCTTCTAAAAGACCATTAGTCTAAAAAAAAAATATATATATATATAAGATCAATGATCTTTATATAAAAAAAAAAGAAAACAGTGCTTTGCACTTCTTGTGAACCTTTGGTTCTTTAAAAACAATGTAAAAAATAAAAGAATAGTGCTTTGCACTTTTGCGAACCTCTGGTTCTTCGAATAAAGAAGAAATTTATTTTTCTTTGATCTGATCTAGATCAAGAACTTAAACAGTGCTTTGCACTTCCTTTCTGGAATCTAAAAGGATTCTTAGTGCTTTGCACTTCCAAGTTGCGCCGCTGCGCTCTTGAGAGAGCGCCACGTGTCGGCCATAAAACCACTTGTGCTAAGCGCCCTTGAGATAGAGCTTTGCTCTCTGGAATTGGCGCAACTCGCTGAGAGCGCGCCACGTGTCAGCAGCGCAACAGCGCATTGCACTGCGCTGGTGCGCTTGCGCTCATCAAAGCACGACACGTGTCATCACCATATGGACTTGCGCTCATTACTTAGCGCAAACGCAGATGCATTAAAAAAAGGGCCAAGCCCAATTAAGAGAAGGCCTAACAGGCTCAACAAAGCGCAAATGCATTATTTTAAGGGGCAGAGCCCAAACAAGAACAGATGCCTTGCATCATTTATAAATGGGCAGAGCCCAAACAAAAATATTCAGAATGCTATGCATTTTAAAAAAAAAAGGGGCATAGCCCAAACGAAGTAGATACTTTGCAAATGGGCAGGGCCTAAAATAAACTGATATCCTATGTCTTCTGTGGGTAGAGCCTAAATAAAAAAAAATGCCATGTTGAAATGGACTTAGCCCAATCGTGGCCATAAGTCCTTAAATTAAATTGACTGAGTACAGCTGCTCTCCTAAATCAATTTACATCCGGTTCGAGGGTACATCTCCGAACTCCTTTGACATCCGTCGTTGTAATTCCTCAACGACGTCAGAGAGGTGACGGGTCCCGACGACCACACATGAATATGGACTGCGGGGTCCTTAAACTCGTGGACCGAGACGTCCCTAAACTAATATTGGACCGAGACGTCCCTAAACTAATATCGGACCGACATGTCCTTAAACTAATATCGGACCGAGACGTCCCTAAACTAATATTGGACCGAGACGTCCCTAAACTAATATCGGACCGAGACGTCCTTAAACTAATATCGGACCGAAACGTCCCTAAACTAATGATGGACCACTACGTCCTTAAACTGGCGACGGACCGAAACGTCCTTAAACTAATGATGGACCACCACGTCCCTAAACTGGCGACGGACCACCACGTCCCTAAACTGGCACAATAGAGCCCGAATGCTCTTTCGTCGGATCCAAACGGTCCCGTCTAAGTTGATCTTAGCCCCAAATGCGGTTAATGTGTCCTTAGACATTTAAATAAACAATAAAACTCCAAATCAACTTTGGTTCAAGGGTACATCTCTGAACTCCTCTGACGCCTGTCGTTGTAATCCCTCAACGATGTCAGAGAGGTGACGAGTCCCGACGGCCAGATAATTAAATCAATCATTATGTCAAGTCGATTTTAGTCCAAAACAGGACTAACGTATCCTTGACGAACGTTTAAGCTGACCTTAGCCGCAACGCGACTAGTGCATCCTTAAATTGAAAACACCAAACCCAAATCTAAGCTAACACGGATTTGGACTAATCCACGCCCTACGGGCAACGGCATTACTCAGTCCCCGTATACAATCCACGGGCAACCACAAACAAAACAAACATACACGACACGAAGTGAAATTCTGGAGAAGGAGAAAGTTGTTATCGCAACGCGGTAGCGTAATTAACTGCAGGGGCTTGCGCCTGCAGAGAAGTGCGTCCCCACAATCAAAAACCCCTCACCCTGAGGGGGAATCTGACGAAGTCTGCTATATCGGCCGCATCCGTCTAAACCTCCGATACACGGTGCCATAAATCAACTTGGCATCTTCGGAGAGCTAGACGGATAAAACCAAATAAGCATCTGCCCCGAACCTCAGGTACAGACATAACGTCTCGGCCGCCGTTCGGAGGGGAACAGATTCTGGCACGCCCGGTGGGACCTTTTCCTCTTTCCACTCCACACTTCGTGTGTCGTCTTCGCGAACCCATCGCGGTTTGTAAATGGTTGCCTTCGGATTTCAAATTGCTAAGATTTGGTCTTTTGTCTGGCGCAGAACTCAAGCATCCATGGATTCTCACTGCACCAAATGCGCGAAGCACCACTGCAACGGACGCTCCACCTCACCGAGAGGTGTAACATATGGGCCCCAAGCGGCCTCTTTCCTTACTCTGCCGGTAGAGCAGGTGACCCAGGCAACCACCGGCCTATTTTTCGGGACCATGGTCCCCCCTGCAAGCTTCTCTATGCCGATATCCGCACCAGAAGCGAACAAGAAGTCGGTATTTGACCGGCTCACTGCTACCACGACCCCTGTCAACGGGTCGCCCGCTACTAAGCTGACAGCCTCTGTTATCACCAGGCTAGGTCAGGATCATAAAGTGGTTGTCCCAAAGAGGGCAACGGCCACTGCTTCGGAAGTCGCTGAAGCGGCTTCTCCTATCAAAAAGTCGGTCTTCACAAGATTGACGGTTCCTACTCCTCCTCCAGCTGGTCAAAAAGCATCAGTCTTTGATAGGCTGACATCGGCAGTTACCCCACACCCAAACAGGGGGCAACAAGAAACTATCTCGATTTTTGAGCCAGTCCCAACGGATCGTCGTGCGCGACGCCGCCATTGGCAGCGAGTAAGGAAAGCAGGGGGCAACTCCCCCTCAGGGCTAACCCCACCTGCTCCAGCAGTGGAGGTCAATGCTGCTGTTCCAACTGGGAACAGCTTCGAATTGTTGAGGAAGGTGAGAAAGAACTCTCCGGTGGCTACATTGAAAAGGTCTCCTCCGCCCATGGAAAAAGCTCCGGAGACGAAGCAGGAACAGCCCCCTCAACGGCTATCCTCAAAAGTTTATAAAGTATGGCGCAGGGTTCAAGACTCTGTGATCGATCCAGACCACTTGCGTCACCAGAAAAGGGCGAAGGTGGAAAATAACAAAAACTGCCCCATTAAACAGCAGGGGGTAACAAATGCTAGAATGCCCGCTTCAACGGCTCCTTCAACCTCAAAGGTCCATAAAAGGAAGAGGCCAGAAAAAGCTCCCATGACACCGGCAAAGTTTGAAAGCGGCGAACCTAAATGCCCCAAGTCAGGGGGCATAATTGTTCATACAGTTTATATGGCTTCTGGAAAAGAAGAAAGCCGTATATCTACGGGTCACCGACCGCTCACCCGATCAGTGACCAAGGCTCAGGAGCAGCAACAAAAGCTCCAGGAGATGATGACCACAATGGCTGCACTCACTGGGCCGAAAGAAACCCCAGAAACATCCTCAGAGGAACGTCAAGAACAAGAGACGGACGCCGAATTCCTTCGGCGCGTGCTAGAGAAGAAAGATAAAGAGGCTGCGGAACAGGCAGTCAACATAAAGAAAATGGCCCTCCTGTTCCAGGATATGGTGGGTATGATGATTCAACCAGATCCACCTGCTGGAGATCCCCCGATCATTCTTGAAGATGATAGGGGAGAGACATCGAATCCTCCACCGGCTCTATCCGCAGCTAAAGAGGATACCATATCAAAAGCTGATTTGGATGAATATATTGCCCAACAAATACGGGTGCATCAGGCGACTGAAGCAGCCGGTCAGATCGTGAAAACGGGGCGGCCATATCCGGGCTGGTATGACCAAATCAAATACCCGCCATTTTACACAATTCCTAAGTTTCATGTCTACAAGGGGACCGGCAATCCCCATCAACATGTTGCCCAATTCAGGGCGCTTTGTGGTAACACTGGAGGCGACGACAAGCTCTTGCTGCGCCAATTTGTTGGAAGCTTATCAGATACGGCTTTCGAGTGGTATTCCGAGCTCCCCAACGACTCTATTAAAACCTTTGCGGAGATGGAGCTGCTCTTCACCCAACGTTTTGCAAGTGCCAGCGAGCGTACCCCAATGACGGCATTGATTAACGCCAGGGTAAAACCCGGCGAGACGTGGGTTCAGTACGCTATACGGTGGCGTAATCTATGGTCTAAATGTGAACAGCGCATAGAAGAAGCCCCTGCGGTGGGAATGTTTGTTGGAACCCTTGATCCACAAGCAACTATTTCACAATTTATGATGTTCTTCAAGCCGACTTCCTTCCAGGCTTTGATCGACAAATTGGCGCAGATGGACCAGATGGGCCATAAACCCCCTCTCCCGAAGCCGGATTCCCGAAACGACAAAGGAAAGGGAAAAGCGATCGTCGTCGCTAATGCCCAACAACAACCGAACGATTCGAAGCCGGTTGCTCGTCCAAATAATACGCGCCCATACGTACCCCTTGAGGACAGGATGGGACGTGCTTACTCCTTCCCCCGTGATAAAACAAGGAGGTTATTCGAGCTGGCATTGCGCAATAGGCTCATAAATCTGCCAGATCCAAAACGTCCGTCGCAACCAAGTGACGTCAACGATCCTAATTACTGCCCTTATCATAGAGTGTTGGGACATCCAATCGAAGACTGTTACGTTTTCAAAAATTGGCTTGAGAATCAATACCGTCAGGGCAAATTTGCGCTGTCTGACAAATGGAAGGTGAACCCTCCGCAGCCCCACACCTATAAGGGGACGAATACGCCAGGGGCAACATGCTCCGTTATTGAAGAAACTCCCTGGGAAGTTGTATTATCAGCCAAAACGAGGAGAATGCTAAATGATCTTCAGACCTGTCCAGCGGTCAAGTGGAAGAACCCCTTGGAACCGCAGGTTATTGAGGGGATGTTGAAGCCACGACCGATTCCGAAGACCGATGGTGGCAGTTCAAGCGCTCATAGTCAGCCGTCAAAATCTTCGAAAAAGAAGAAGAAGAAATCTAAGAAGCCCGTTAAGCCTGGTGACAAGCGCACGGACTTACAAAAGCAAATCGATGCGCTAGATGAGTACAACCAAAAGGCGCGGACTCCCATTACGCTCCAAGATTTCCTTGATCACGTCTTCCAAAAAGAAGATGAGGGAGAAAGTTCATCGGATGAATCCGGGGAATATGTGGCGAGCTGTCATATGATCTCCCATTCGACCACGAACGATGAAGGGACTCCTGGCACTGAAGCGCTGGGGGCAAATGCCGAATCAAGAGCCTCAGGGTTATCAGTTGAAATGATTAGCGCGTTTCTTAATGAAGCTCGGTTGAAAAGTAAAGCTGATCAAGAACGCGAGACGGCTATATTCGAAAGGGCCAAGCGCCAGCGACTTGAGGAAAGAGCTGAGGTGATCCCGCTGGAGCAAAATGCCTCCACCGCTGACAAAGGCCAGTTCAAGATAAAAAAGAGGTTTGCTAAGGCCATATCGATGGGCATGAAGCTACCACCCTCTGAAGAAAAAGTTACTGGCGTGGTAGAAATGCACCCCTCTTATTGCTTATATCATCAGAAGGTCTCGCATCCCACCCAAGATTGCAAAGCTTTCGATAAGTGGTGGCAAGGATACGTCGCTAATCGACAACGCTTTAAACGGGAAAAGCGTAAAATTCGTCGGGAACAAAGAAACACGACCAAAGAACTTGAAAGAACTGCCAATAATTGTCACATGATTAACACCACCAGGTCACAAGTGCCTACATTTGGGAGCGATTCCGATGAGGAGCTAGAGCTGGGCCCCCTCTTCAAAGAATCCATTTCGGGAAAAGAAGAAGAACTGAAGGCTTGCGAAAATATACAGCTACGCAATCGGACGCTACCTGAAAAGAATCTCGGACCCTTAAACAAGAAAAACAAAGGGAAAGAGAAGGTCTCTGAAGACATCGCTTTGGATGACCAGGTCGCAGAAGAGTTAACCGCCAAGAATCCCCCAAAGAGGAATAAAGTAGATTACAATGTCTTGGCGCATCTGAGGAAGCTACCCTCACAACTCAGCATTCTCGATGCCCTATTGCTACAAAAGAGGCGAGGGATTCTTTGATTAAGGCCCTACAAGATCCGTACCAGTTCCAAGCCTTCCTAGCCGAACAAAAGATGAAGGATGAATTGGAAGAGGTGCACACAGCCGACGTTGCTTTTGGTGATGAAGACCTTCTCCTCGGGACGTGTGAACACAATCGCCCCCTTTATGTCTCAGGATACTGCCATGACATAAAGATAGGAAAAATCTTGGTCGATAACGGATCGTCTGTCAATTTACTCAATGTGCGAGTGTTAAAGGAGGTTTGCATGAGTGTCCAACACCTCGTCCGGGACAAAATCACCATCTCCGGTTTCGACTCTCAATCCTCAAAGACTCTTGGATTTGTGATATTGACGCTACGCTTCGGGTTGCTCATCACAGACATCAAATTCCATGTTATAGACGCCAAGACGTGCTACAATGCTCTGCTCGGCCGACCATGGCTACACGAGTACAATATCATCCCTTCTACACAGCATCAGTGCATGAAGTATTCTAGGGATGGCCTCGAGTACACAGTGGCAGGAGAGTTGAATCCGTTTTCCGTAAACGAAGTTCGCAAGTATGAAGATGCCAAATACTTCTTACCGAGTTTCGAAGACACGGAAAGGTGTCACAAACCGGAGAACAAAACTAACGCAACCATCCCTGTCTTCGGCAGTGACACCGAGGAGGAGGAGGATATAATTTATTCAGGTCCATCCCAGTCCACCAGGCCAGGACCATCTGTTCCTTCATTGATCTTCGGTAGTGATTCAGAGGATGAAGTTCATGCTGTATTCCCCGCTCGGCCCTCAATACAGATTTCCACTGATGAAGAGCGAAGTCTGCAGGTAACCATGGTGCCGCTTGAACATTACAAAGAACTGGATGCACTCGACACCAATAGCGTAGAAGAATTGCAGACATTCTATATCCCTCCCGGAAGAAAAAGCGAGAAGGCAATCCTATTCTACCGTTCTGAAGAAAACAAGGTAGAAAAAGAAATTTGGCATGGCGCGGATCCCATGCTCGACAGGCTTCAGCCTATCTGTCTTCCCAGATATTATACGGAAGGTTTGAAGAAACTGCTGAAACGCCAAGGGATGTCCTTCACACAGACCGTCAGAAAAGCCAAATTCTATGACAAGGTCTGGAACGTTCCTGGAACTCAATGCAAACTGCCTAACGGGAGAACGGAAACGAAAGGGCTCGGGTATGTTCGCTCAAAGAAACGGGAGCTAATAAACAGCTGTTATGCCATGTATAACTTTGATGAAGAAGCGGACGCTCAATGGGAAGACGCTAATCCTGAATCAGCAAGAGTTCCTGATGCAAGACCTCCCAGTCCATCGTCTGAAGACCAAACGAGCAAACTTATAAAGGATGCGAGTCAAAAAGCCCGAGATGATCACGATCGTGAAATGGCAATCTATGAGAAAGCCAAGACACAGCGTCTCCTTCGACAGACAGTAAAAAACGAAGATGTTGCCCCACGTCAGCCTGCTACAAAAAGGGTTCGATGCGAAAGCAAAAACAAGTCGAGGGGCCGAAAAGGTGCTCGACAACCACAAGACAGAGCTAAGAAGCCACGCATCCGAGAGTCGAGCGTTATTGACCTAGCCCTTATGAAGAAAATGGGTCGAGCATACTCATTTCCTCGGAACAAAACAGGAAAAATACTTGATCTTGCTCTAAAACATCAAATGCTTACTCTGCCAGAGTCTAAACACCCTGAGCAAGCGGGCGAAGTCTCCAACCCAAATTATTGCTCTTACCATCGAGTAGTAGGGCATCCGCTTGAAGATTGTTTCACCTTTAAGAATTGGGTTGAGGACCAATATCAGCTTGGCAAATTCGCATTGTCTGACAGTTGGAAGGTAGCGCCGCCGCAAAAGCACGAACCCAAAAACACAAGAATAAAACCAACCCCGCATTGGGATTGGCAGGAAACTCGCACCTGCCATGTGATAACAATATTAAAAGAAGGGTCCGAGGATATGAACAACCTCCCTTGGTGCTTTGAAAACGACAGCGATGAGGTAATCTCAGAATTCCCCCCAGCTCCGAAAGAACTGGAGGATGGAATCCACACTACTGCAGATAACCTCAAGAAAATTGAGTTGGGGACGGCAAATGACCCGCGACCGACATTCATCAGCGAGCTGCTATCTGAAGAAAGGGTGGCCGCGTTAAAGGATGTGCTTCTACAGCACAAAGATTGCTTCGCGTGGAACTATTCCAAAATGCCGGGATTAGATCCAGAAATTGCTGTACACAAATTGGCGATATCCCCGGACATCAAGCCAGTCAAACAGGCGCCAAGAAGAATGCGACTCGAGCTTGAGATGAGCATAAACACCGAAGTCAAAAAGTTAATCGACTCTGGCTTCATTCAGGAAGTTTAGTACCCTGAATGGATCGCCAACATCGTCCCAGTGATGAAGAAAAATGGGACAGTGCGCATATGCGTAGACTTTCGGGATCTTAATAAAGCCTGCCCAAAAGATGATTTCCCAGTGCCAGTCACTAAACTTATGATAGACAATACATCCACTCATGAGGTTTTCTCCTTCATGGACGGCTCGTCGGGGTATAACCAGATAAAAATGCATCCCGAAGACCAGAAGCACACAGCCTTCAGGACTCCTCTTGGTATATTTTGTTATAAAGTGATGCCCTTTGGTTTGAAGAAAGCCGGTGCTACTTATCAGAGGGCCATGACAAAGATCTTCGACGACCTTATACACGAAATCGTTGAATGCTATATCGACGATCTCGTGGTTAAAAGCAAATCATACGAGGAATATCTCGAGCATCTGAAGACTGTATTTCAACGCCTTCGGCAGTACAACCTGAAGATGAATCCTCTTAAATGTGCGTTCGGGGTTTCCTCGGGCAAATTCCTGGGATTCGTTGTTCGACACCGAGGTATTGAAATAGATCCGTCAAAGATTAAAGCAATCATGGAAATGCCTCCGCCGAGGACTCTCAAACAGCTGCGGTCTCTCCAAGGGAAACTCGCATACATACGGCGATTTATAGCCAACCTCTCAGGAAAATGCCGGCCATATAGTCACCTGATGAAGAAAGGAACCCCATTCGTTTGGGATCAAAAATGCCAAAGCGCACTGGATGAGATCAAGCAATACCTGCAGAACCCACCAGTGCTGGCTGCTCCGGTTAAGAGGAAGCCTCTCATTCTTTATACAACCGCCCTCGAAGGTTCCTTAGGCGCATTATGGGCACAAGAGAACGATCAAGGGAAAGAAAGAGCACTCTACTACCTAAGTCGAGTTCTGCTGAGGGCAGAAAGCAATTACTCTCCCATTGAAAAACACTGCCTAGCGTTGATCTTCGCAATAACAAAGCTTAGGCACTATGCATTAGCACACGAGGTCCGTCTGATTTCAAAAGTGGACCCCCTTAAATACCTAATGTCAAAGGCCATATTGACGGGACGACTCGCTAAATGGGCTCTGCTATTGATGGAATTTTCGATAACATATCAACCTCTCAGGGCAGTAAAAGGCCAGGCCATCGCCGACTTCCTTGCTGAGCATCCCATCCCTGCCGATTCTCCTTTAAATTGCGATTTGCCAGACAGACATGCGTTTGATGCAATCGACAGTGGTGATACCCGGTGGGAGCTTTATTTCGATGGAGCATCTTCCATGAAAAAGCACAAACAAAGTATGCCAACGATCAAATCGGGGGTGGGACTCATCTTTGTGACTCCCCAAGGAGGAATAATGCGCTTCGCCTTCTCCTTAACGGAGCCGAGGACGAATAATGAAGCTGAATATGAAGCTCTGATAGCAGGCCTTGAGATCGCCATTGATATGGGAATTGAGAGCCTCCTCATATACGGGGACTCCCAACTGGTCGTCAGTCAAGTGAACGGCGATTACCAAACATGTAAACCGGAATTGGTAAAATACGGTGAAAAAGTGCAACAACTGCTAACCCAAATTCCCTCCTACACGTTGGAAAGCATACCACGCGCGGAAAACAGCAAAGCAGATGCACTAGCCAAACTTGCTAAAGAACTGGCTGACGAGAACCTCGACGACGTTAGAATCGTGGTACAAAGCCGTCGAGTGCTCGCCCCAACAGAAATATCTCCGGAATCGTCTGAAGAAAAAGGAGCGAAAGAGGAGACAACCCTGCAAATAAAAGACTGGGAAAATACCGGGGACTGGAGAGAAGTCTTCATAGATTACTTCAGGTTCCACCGAATACCTGAAGAAGCGTCCACAAGACATCAGCTCACGAAACGAGCTCTGTCTTTCGCCTTCGTCAATGATACTTTGTACAAAAGGTCATTCGATTCTCTGTGGTTGAGATGCTTAGGACCTGACGAAGCGAGAAGGGTCATCCAAGAAGTTCACGACGGACTCTGTGGTTCCCACCAAGCAGGCCCTAAGATGAAGTTAAAGATAAAGCGGATGGGCTACTACTGGCCCACGATGATGCAGGATTGCCTAGAATACGCGAGGCAATGTCATTCATGCCAAATTCATGGAGACTTCATCCATCAGCATCCCAATCCACTGCACCCAACAGTGGCTAGTTGGCCTTTCGAAATGTGGGGAACTGACATAGACGGTCCCATCGAACCAGCATCGTCAAAGGGACATCGTTTCATCTTGGCGACGACTGATTACTTCTCCAAATGGGCAGAAGCGGTACCGTTGAGGGAAGTGAAGACGGAAAACATCCTCCATTTCTTCAGAACGCACGTCATATATCGGTTTGGAACCCCGAAAAGAATCATCTCTGATAATGGGCCAGCCTACCGAAGTCATAAGATTAGCCGCTTCGCACAGCAGCACAATATAGACTGGAGATATTCCTCAGTTTATAATCCGCGAGCTAACGGTCTAGCTGAGGCCTTCAACAAGACCTTGACGAAGATCATGAAGAAAACGGTGTCACGAAATAAGAGAGACTGGCACGAAAGATTGCAAGAGGCTCTTTGGGCATATCGAACTACATTTAAAACAGCCACAAACACAACGCCGTACGCGTTGGTATTTGGGACGGAAGCAGTACTCCCCCTCGAGATAGAATTACCCTCTCTACGAGTGGCAGTCCATTACGAGCTGACAGACGAAGAAAACGCTCACCTTCGGTTCGAAGAGCTTGACGCCCTTGATGAAATCCGGCTTCTAGCACAGCAAAATCTGGAAGCTTATAAAGCAAAGATGACGCGCTCATATGAAAGATTGAGCCGCCCGAGGACATTCCACCAAGGCAAACTCGTGCTAGTGGTCAAAAGGCCCATGATCCCCAATCACGCCAAGCGGGGAAAGTTTGAGCCAAACTATGAAGGACCGTACATTATTGATAAGGTCTACCAGGGTGGGGCCTATCTACTCATGAACATGCACGGTGAAAGGCCTTTTAGACCGATAAACGGTCGTTTCCTAAAGAAATACTATGCTTAACTAGTCTTAGTTTAGGTCAATGATAGATGACGACGACTATGTCCGCTCGCTATCTTCCTAAGCTCAAGCTTTATAAGCAGTAGCCAGCCCTCTCAAACAACGGACCACAATGTCCTAAAACTTGCAAATGACCGAAACGTCGTTAAACTACTCCCAACCCGCAGTATCTTCAGGCTGACGTTAAAAAAAAAAAAAACAAAAAAAAAACGGTATGTCCATAAGCAAAAAGGGCACGGATGAAAAACCCGAAAGGGCTCCGTGAGTAAAAACAGCAGGACTGCCGGCGAGTGTTTGTGAAAACCCGAAAGGGCGCAACCTCGTTAAAAGACGCTTATAGGGTCCTCTCGGCCTTGTAAGGAGAGACCACCTTCGTGAGATCCTTACGACTCACAAAGGAGCAACACACTTAGGGATCCCCACGATGCCTAAGGAGAAAATACACTTGCGAGATCCTCACGACTCGTAAGGAGAACTCTCTTATGGGACCCTCACGGCTCATAGGATTTGAAAGTCTTAAGTTACAGAAACCTAAACCTGTGCTTAAGCAAACCCTCACAAACTTCCAATATTGCCCTACAGACGGTTCAATATTGACCCTTGTATACAATCCACGGGCGCGAATAAACGTTTCCCTAACCAAGGTCCATCCGTGACTGGGAATATGTTTGCATAACCCTTGTAAGTCCTCTCGATTTATGAGAAGAAAACCCTCCTGTAGGATCCTTACGACTTACAGAAGAACAAAACACTTAGGAACCCTCGCGGTTCCTAAGGAGAAAATACACCTACAAGATCCTCACGACTTGTAGGGAGAAATACCTTCACGAGACCCTTACGGCTCATGGAGTCCAAAGCCTTAGCCGACAAGATCTTAACCCTGGTCGCTAAGCCTCCTTTGTTCGACAACGACAGAGACAAATGATGATTCGCTCCTGGTAGTATCCCAGTTGCAGCGGTGCTGATGCCGAAATCGGTGTCCAATCTTAGGTCTACGGAGAAAGCCAATAGACCGCACATGCATACAAAATAGCCAAAATGATAGGGCAACTTGCAATAAAAAATAGCAAGTATAAAAAATGTACGCATGGAAAATAGCCGAAATGATTGGGCAACTCGCAATAAAAAGCAGCGAGTAAAAATAAAATAAATAGCCGAAATGATTGGGCACCGCGAAAAATAGCCGAAATGTTTGGGCAATCGCGACCTTCGCGATATAAAAGCTGAAATGATAGAGCATCGCGGAAATACAAAAAAACAAATAATAATAATAATGATAAAATTCTGGCCCTACAGTTAAGATCACATCGATCCCTGTATACAATCCAAGGGCGCAAACAAAGAAGGAACTATACTTCCCCAACGGATTCCGTCAAACGACGAAGCCAAACCCCAACGGTTCATTTCAACCGAAGAAACTAACGACTTCAGCAAAACTTCTCAACTCACGGATACAAACACTCCTTGACGAGAGCCTTCTGATCCGCGTCGACTCGCAGAGCCACCAGCGCCTCCGTGGGAACCATCGACTCGTTTCAAACCCCAAGGACACAAATAATCCCTGGCGCTTGGGAAACAAATAATCCCTCGCAAAACTTCTCAACTCACGGATACAAACACTCCTTGACGAGAGCCTTCTGATCCGCGTCGACTCGCAGAGCCACCAGCGCCTCCGTGGGAATCATCGACTCGTTTCAAACCCCAAGGACACAAATAATCCTTGGCGCTCGGGAAACAAATAATCCCTCGCAAAACTTCTCAACTCACGGATACAAACACTCCTTGACGAGAGCCTTCTGATCCGTGTCGACTCGCAGAGCCACCAGCGCCTCCGTGGGAACCATCGACTCGTTTCAAACCCCAAGGACACAAATAATCCTTGGCGCTTGGGAAACAAATAATCCCTCGCAAAACTTCTCAACTCACGGATACAAACACTCCTTGACGAGAGCCTTCTGATCCGCGTCGACTCGCAGAGCCACCAGCGCCTCCGTGGGAACCATCGACTCGTTTCAAACCCCAAGGACACAAATAATCCCTGGCGCTTGGGAAACAAATAATCCCTCGCAAAACTTCTCAACTCACGGATACAAACACTCCTTGACGAGAGCCTTCTGATCCGCGTCGACTCGCAGAGCCACCAGCGCCTCCGTGGGAACCATCGACTCGTTTCAAACCCCAAGGACACAAATAATCCTTGGCGCTCGGGAAACAAATAATCCCTCGCAAAACTTCTCAACTCACGGATACAAACACTTCTTGACGAGAGCCTTCTGATCCGCGTCGACTCGCAGAGCCACCAGCGCCTCCGTGGGAACCATCGACTCGTTTCAAACCCCAAGGACACAAATAATCCTTGGCGCTTGGGAAACAAATAATCCCTCGCAAAACTTCTCAACTCGCGGATACAAACACTCCGTGACGAGATCTTCTTTGACTCACATTTCGGGCAGTAAGGATTCAAAAACCTGCTTCCTGAACAATGGGATCCTGCAAGTTAATCCTAAATGGTCTCTTGCATACTATTCACGGGTCTCACTCTCTGAAGTCGATTTTCGACAAAGAGGGAAACAACCGCTTACGAGCCCTCTCGACTCGTAAGAAGGGCAATGGGATCCTGCAAGTCAATCCTAAATGGTCTCTTGCATACTATTCACGGATCTCACTCTCTGAAGTCGATTCTCGACAAAGAGGGAAACAACCGCTTACGAGTCCTCTCGACTCGTAAGAGGGAGAAATGCTCTTATAGGATCCTTACGACTTATAAGAGAAAACCACACTTAGGAATCCTCACGATTCCTAAGGAGAAAATCCACCTATGAGATCCTCTCGATCCGTAGGGAGAAAAATCTCTATGAGACCCTCACGGCTCATAGAATTGAAAAGTCTTAGGCGGCAGATCTGAACCTGCGGCCTAAGCCATCGCTGCCTCTTGGAGAAATTAAGTTGTATGCCAATAAAGTTCATCGACAACATCATGGTGTAAAGGCAGAAAACAAAAGAACATACAAGATATTGCAAAAGAAAGTGTGTATCTTTATTCATTGACCTCAATCAAATACATGGTGAATCATACAAAAGAGCGAAGAAAGGGTACACGTTACTCAGAAAAGAAAATTTTTACAAATACATTGATACAAAGGCAGCTATTGGGAAGGAAGCATCTTAAATAGCTCTATCAGTTGTTCGTACACCTCCTTCCATGCCTTTTCCCGATTGGATGCGATTGCCAGCTCCGCCTCCACCTGGGCCCGTTGCTGTGCGACGGAGGCAAGCTGATCCCTAACGGCTTGATAAGCAGCTTCACGGCCTGGAGTGTCATGCTTGGCGACATCAAGTGCCCGCTTTAGTCTCAGCCCATTCGACATGCGCTCCAGAAGACCCTCGAACACGGTCTTTACCTCAGCAGCGTTCGCCTCAACTTCGGCACGCAAGCGAGCAGTTCTGCTCGAAGAATCTTGGCACTCCTTCAGCCTCAAAGCCACTTCTTGTTCCAGATGACGGAAACGAGAAGCGCTTTGCTCGAGCCATGCTCCCCGTTGAGTGCTCAAGGCCAAAGTCTCGGGGGACGGGCGCATTGACTCCAGCTGATGAAGGCGAGCCTCGACCTCCCGACAATAGTTAACCCAGGAGGCAACAATACCCTCGTCATGGAAAGTGGCAAATATCGCCAACATTGGGTTAACCGTCGTGGCGAAGTCCTCAGCAGATACAGGAGCCTCGATGTCGAGTTCCTCAATATAGTCGCTCAACATGCGCAAACTATTCGCGGCACCTTTTGAGGACGGACGCCGCTGGGAAGGGCCGCCCGGCATTGTAATGCGAGACTCGAAAGGCACCGAGATTGGAACGACGGCTGGAAAAAGACGAAACGCGATTAGATGATGATTCAATAGATATGAAGGAAGTCATTGATAAGATGGTTTACTATACCAGTGGAGACAGGTGGCAAGTCCGGAAGGGCTGGTGGCACAGCCGATCTTCCTGCTCCCCCTTCGATTTGCAACGCTGCAGTCACAACAAGAGAGAGTTGGAAATAATTCTACCGCTAAAAAGACAAAGCTACCAATCGGGAACAAGTACTCACCAGCGCCACCAGACGGGGAGGCGAATTCAGATGGGAAGGAGAAGTGTGGGAGCAACACTTGATAGAGATGATCAAAAAGCACTCCTGAAAGATACAACAGTGTGACTTCAGTACATAAACTGTATATCTCAAAAATAGGATTAATAAGTTATAAGCCCATACCTTCCAACATCTTTGACGGTGTAAGAGAAGGCTGAGGGGTAACCATCGCCAAGGCAGTCGTGGAAGGAGCTCCCTCAAGTAGTGGGGCATCAACACTAGCTGCACCTGCATTACGAAAAATGAACTTGTCAGAAAAGATTGTAAAGCAAATAAAAAACAACAACTTAAGGTGTACCTGAGGAGCTCCCGGCAGAAACAGAGACGACTCCCTCCTCTATCGACATGAGACCACCGCCTGTGGCCTCATCGCCCGATTCAATAGGGACCGTCGTCGTGCTCGCAAGCCCGGGAGACGGCGGAGGACCGTAGACGGGAAGAGCTATGACTGGAGTATTGCCAGATTCCAGAGAAGGAGCGGTTGGCTCGTCTTCAGGAATCGTGGCCACCTCGCCCACTACCATCTCAGGCTCAATAGTGGCGGTTGTATCGTCCACCATCGCCGGGGGATCACCGGTCTCGAGCGCCTCATTCACCGCCACTCTGGGCTCAGTTATAATGATCACGTCATCTGCCACCACTTCGGGTTCGGCATCCGTGACCTTATCGGCTGCAGGCCCCTCAACCTCTACCCCAAGCTCCAAAGCCACAACGACGTTGCCTACCGTCGGCTCGAGTTCGGCAGGTACTGCCCCCTCTGTCCCTTCGAGATTGACGGTTTCCGCCTCCCCTTCGATCGGACTTGGTCCTGCAAGATGAGAGATGTAAGGACAAACGACATTAAGATACTTATAACAAAAACTCCAAGAGAAACATTACCTGAGGCGGATTTACCGTTCGCGCTCCGAGCTGCACGTGCCACCCCTCTGCGGGCAGTGGACAGGGCGACAGGGGCCTCTTCAGAGGGAGTATCAGCTCGAGGAACGGTGCTAGGGCCCGCTCCCATAGCCAAGGCAGCCCTACGCGCCTTCGCCTCACGCCTCAACCGTTTCCTCTCCTCCCGAGCGGTCATGAGGGACCTCCGTGATGCCTCCTTCAAGGCATCATCATCTTCATTCAGGGATGCCTCCAAAGCCTTTAAGGCATCTCTCATCGGTTCTCCGAGATGAGCCTCCTGCGGTGTCCCAGAGGAAACAGGAACATCGGCCGCTGGTAGAACATCTACGTCGCTAGGAGGGAGCGGCATTGAAGTCCCTGCAATTAAGATGGAAAGGTTAGATCGACCATAACGCAAGGAAAATGAAAAATTCGATGAATCGAAACTTACTCAGACCCATAGATTCTCTGAGACGTTCCTCCTCCTGGAAAGTCTTCAGAGAAGCGGCAATGGCTTCTTCATCGGTAATGCCTGTTGAAAGAAAAGAAAGAAAAGCGTTAGTTAAAAAAAAAAATATATATATATAATGAAATGACGAAGAAAATACGTTGCAATAAAGAAAAAGTGACTACTAGTTACCTGATTGCGCAAGCTTAGCCAGCCACGCATCACGCTTCACCAGCCATGCTGAAGCTCTGAGAGCAGCTTCCAAGTCTGTATCGTCCGGCGGCGGCATCACTAATCCCGCGTTAGTCCCATATTCGAGCAGACCCTCGGAATAAGGAGCGTGGGGTTCCTGGCCGAACGCAACGTCCGCTGCAAAGAGCGACTTCTTTTTCTTTTGCCCTCCGACCCTGGGCCCGCGAGGGATCGACTTCCGTTTAGCAGCTGCTCTGGGACGACGAGTCCCGATGTCCGCACCCATGCCAGACTCCGGCGAGGGTACAACCACTGCTTCCACCTGAGCACAGGGTGCAGGAGGTACTTCCGCGATATCAGGAAGTGATAGTTCACGTGGAGGACTTTGCGCACGTGATGGTCTGCCCCCGGCATCTTTTAAGGGAGCGATTACTGGGGTCCTAGGAACCAAGGGAGCGTTGTGATCGGTACCTGGAGGTGCACCCTTACGATCGACCAACAGTCGCCTTTCCTCCTTTATGACTGCCCCTGTCGCATGATTGTACCAGTCTTTGTACACATTGAGGAGTCTCGGAGCGTAAGTCGGCGCATTAATAAAAAAACGAGAGGTCGTATTCACGCGCATGAAATGGTGCAAGGCGTTCTCCATCCCCTCTTCAGTGGCAGCTGGTTCCACCAAAAAGGCTTCCAAGGGGACCCCTTGATCGTAGCCCAGTTGTTGAGCAAAACGATGTGGGTTATACCTCATAAAAATTGCCACATCATTCTGCCTAAAAACTAAAAAGCCCGGTCTAATGGAATATAGGTGGAGGGTCTCCCGGGCCGTTAATACAGAAGCTCCGTCCTTAAAGATATCCTGTAATGGCCGCGTCACGGTGGTAGACACCTTTCCAACGGTCAACACCTTATCGACAAAGGACATCCCGGCTTCGACGGTATGGGGGCGAAGGAGCAAGCCCCTAGCGTTCCGTTGTGAGGGGTTTACAATTGATGCACCGATCAGTTGTATAATGCGAGGAAAACCGCTCTTGTCAAAGAACGAGGGCCTCTTATGCATCCCGAAGACACCCGCTGTGTGTAACTCGAGCCACGACGCGAAGTAATGCATCGGGAAGACCACATGCAAAACCCCGGGCTCACTGGCATCCGCCGCTCGACTGAGACCGTGGTATAAGTGTGCCAGGCCGGCGATCCCAACAGCTACCTTCACCCCGATGACCATCCGATGTGCTGGATAAAAGACAGAGGGTCGCATTCGATGAGAGTGCATCGGGATAGCGAACCAACTCAACCATAACCCGAGAAACCCCAAGAAAAAGGTCTCCTCATCCATCCCAGGGGCCGCTACTTCTGCAAGAGACACGGTTGGAAAGTTAGGAAGAAAAAAATCCTTTTGACCTATTTCGCTCGCCGGCAGGTTATCCAAACCTAAACCGAAAGGATCCTCAAGGGTGGCAGACTTGGCAGTGGCCGCAGAGAGGGCGTTGGGATGAAGGAACCGAGCAATGAAATCCTCAAAGTTAACTCCTCGACTCCCATGTTCAACGAAGAGAGACTCATATATGTTCAACACGTTAATTAAGCTTGGGAACTGGTGTTGAACAGCAGTATCCGGAGTGACCCCCCTTACCATTGGCCTAGCTCCGAAAACGTACACGTCTGTTGGGAGCAGCTCCTCATAATGTTCCCCCATCACCGGTAAGCCGGATACCTCCGCAAATTCCTCCAGAGAGATTGACACTTCCCGATCCATGGCAAGGAAAGTGTGGGTGGGAATATTCCATTGCTCCAAGAAGGCCTTGAGCCACCAGGTGGGGAGCGTAGGATATTGGAAGAGAGAGACGTAGACTGCGGTGTACAATCCTAGTCTTATCAACTGTGACTTCTTCGTCGACAGGATATACCGGGCCCACGGCAGATAGCCAATCGGGTGGCGGGGAATCAGACCAAGGTTATACGATTGCCCCCAAGGCCGCGCTTCACCTTGATAGATACGACGTCCTAGGATGTCCAAAACCATAGGACGCTGAACCGGTATCGCATCTATAGCGGGATATAGAAAACCTTTTGATGTCCAGTCTGCCAGCTCCACGGCATACTGCACCGAGGGTGGGGTAGCATAATGAATCGCCGTTATGGGTTCCGACGGCACCGCGCATGTGAAGCTCCGTCGGCCCATAATGATCTGATTGTACCACGACCCCCAAAGGTGGAGACTCTTATGCTCAGGGTCGTATGCCTTGATCATGGTCAGGACCTCACGATCCAAAGGCGCCTCTGGGAATCCTTCCTCCGAGCGGACAAACGGGAATGAAGTGTCTTCAGACATGATCGCTGCAAAAAGAGCAATGTAGCCGTCAGTGTTGTAATCCCAACGTTTCACATAAAAAAAAAAAAAGAAAATGCATTAATTAAATTAAAATCAAAATTAATTAATTACACCGCACCCCAGTGCAGTGAGTAGGGGACCAAAGAGGGACCCATAAAATCTAAATGACAATACGTCAATTAAGGAGACAAACTCATCATTGGATGAGATTGTCAGTTGGCCCTTAGGGGGAACATTCCCATAATAAAAAGGGGGGAAAGAATCCCTAGAGACAAGGAGAGAATCTCCTCTTTCAGAGCAAAGCTCTGTCACAGAGTGACACTTGTCAAAATCTGGTCTCAAAAGAATTAAAATTCCTTAAGAAAGAGCTTAGCTCTATAATATTCCATCAAAAAGAAAGTCTTTGAAAAGAAATTTAAAATTAAAATTTCTGAAATAAAAAAAAAGAAGATCCATGAAAGCTTATAGAAAAATTCTTCATTTGTTTCAGATCTAAAAGATCTACATTTGATTCAAAGAGCAAAGCTCTGTTCATGGGTTAGAACCCATGAATAAGATCTCTGTAGATCTATGAATTTGTGAGAGCAAAGCTCTGTTAATGAAACCCTAAAGGGAATTTCTTCAGATCAAAAGATCCATGAGAGCAGAGCTCTATTGGTTAAAATTAATTTAAATTAACTTAACTTAATTTTAAAATTAATTATTACCTAAAGTTTTCTAAACTTTGGGAAATAAGAGCAAAACTCTAGAGTTCTGAAAACAAGAGCAAAGCTCTGAAATTCTTAAGCAAAGAGCAGAGCTCTGAAAATCTAAATCCAAGAAAAATGGTGAGATTTTCTAAGGGTTAAAAGGCCCTATTTATAAGGCGCTTGCGCCTCTTGGAATTCCCCCTCAATCCAACGGTCAGGAGGGGTTGCCACCGTTGCACTCACGTGTGCGCCACGTGAGCGCAACGGCGGGGGGGCATTTGTTTCGCCCAATCAGAGCAAAGCTCTGTTTGAATTCAAAATTTAAATATTTGAAGCAACGCTTCAGATCCTTTGCGCTGCGCGCTCTGCGCCACGTGTCCAGCGCAGATACATTAGCGCAGCGCACCCAATCAGAGCAAAGCTCTGTTTAAAGGAAGCAACGCTTCAGATCCTTTGCATTGTGCGCTCTGCGCCACGTGTCCAGCGCAGATACATTAGCGCAGCGCACCCAATCAGAGCAAAGCTCTGTTTAAAGGAAGCAACGCTTCAGATCCTTTGCGCTAGCGCTCTGCGCCACGTGTCCAGCGCAGATACATTAGCGCAGCGCGCCCAATTAGAGCAAAGCTCTGTTAAAGGAAGCGCCGCGCTGCGCTCTGCGCTGCGCGACACGTGGCAACACAGTTGCGCTGCGCGACACGTGTCAGCGCAGATGCGCTAGCGCAGAAAAAGGGGCTAAGTGCCAAAGGCAATTTAGCCATGCAAAATTACATGCACTTGATAACAACAAATTAAAATACGATGCACAAGCACAACAAAGAGTTCAAATAAAGGAACACTTAACAGATAATAGAATACTTAATCAAAACATTTATTTATTATTAAATTTAAAAAAGATCACCGAATACGGGATCAGAGAGACAAGGGTTCACAAAAACGAAAAGAAAATTATTCAGCTCCCTCTCCGCCTTCTCCATCGCGTCGAAGCGGCGATCTTCCCGAGGAGTAGCCATCCAACGGTCGACGCCGCATTCCTGGGAGAGAGTGGCGATAACGACTCGACGAGCCCGTATCTGGCTCAGCAAGTGGAAAGAGCAGTCCCTCAAAGGTTTGGTGATCAAGTGCGCTTCGAGAAAGCACTCAATCTTATCTTCGGCGGCATCCAGCATTGCTGAGGACATCTCTGCTGGAGGAGGGGGAATGTCGGCAAGCGCCGAGGCAAGGATCATCCGAAGCCAAATGGAATTTGGAGGGAGAGGAGACCCCACACGAGTCAGAAGCTCGTGCATTGCAGCGTCGCATTGCTCGTCCGAGAGAGAAGGGTCCACCAGACGTGCAGCAAAACGAGGAACGATGTCCCGGATCGGCACCTCCCATGGTTGTCGGCGGGCATGAGGGCGGTTGCAAGCCATGATCGAAGAAGTTCTCTGAAAATGAGAGAAGAAAAGGCTCAGCCTTGAGTTATATATATAGACCCAAGCACAGAAAATTCTGTGCACAATGAAATCGTTGCCAAGGCCCGAGAAATCAGAATTTTGGGAATACAAGTTTGACTTGAAAAGAGGAGATGAAGCGGCGCTTCTGATTCTCAAAAATTTAATAAATGAAGCAACACTTCAGATCCTTTGCGCTGAGCGCAACGCGCCACGTGTCAGGCGCAGATGTATCAGCGCTGCGCCCAAGAAGACGCGCCCAATCAGAGCAGAGCTCTATTTGCCTGAAGCAACGCTTCAGTTGCGCTGCGCTCTGCGCTGCGCGACACGTGTCAGCGCAGTTGCGCTGCGCTTTGCGCTACGTGACACGCGTCACGCGCTGGGGCATCTGCGCCAAATTAAATTAAGATTTTTAAGAAATCTTTTCTGTTCTTGTTGAAACAAGAAGATTTTCTTCTGCGAAGCAGAAGCCCTTGGATTAAAGATCCAACGGTAGGGAAAATTCCCCAAATCACTCAGAGGATGATCTCTTTAACAAATTTAACTAATTTGTGAGCACTATAAAAAGGACCTTAGGCCTCAATTCAAAGCATGGAGTTTTTTCTTGAGAATTCAAGAACCTTAAACAGAAAGAACTCCGAGAAGATTTCAAGAAAGAGGTAAAGAACCTTCGTGGATTAGAAGAAATTCCTTCTAAAAGACCATTAGTCTAAAAAAAAAATATATATATATATAAGATCAATGATCTTTATATAAAAAAAAAAGAAAACAGTGCTTTGCACTTCTTGTGAACCTTTGGTTCTTTAAAAACAATGTAAAAAATAAAAGAATAGTGCTTTGCACTTTTGCGAACCTCTGGTTCTTCGAATAAAGAAGAAATTTATTTTTCTTTGATCTGATCTAGATCAAGAACTTAAACAGTGCTTTGCACTTCCTTTCTGGAATCTAAAAGGATTCTTAGTGCTTTGCACTTCCAAGTTGCGCCGCTGCGCTCTTGAGAGAGCGCCACGTGTCGGCCATAAAACCACTTGTGCTAAGCCCCCTTGAGATAGAGCTTTGCTCTCTGGAATTGGCGCAACTCGCTGAGAGCGCGCCATGTGTCAGCAGCGCAACAGCGCATTGCACTGCGCTGGTGCGCTTGCGCTCATCAAAGCACGACACGTGTCATCACCATATGGACTTGCGCTCATTACTTAGCGCAAACGCAGATGCATTAAAAAAAGGGCCAAGCCCAATTAAGAGAAGGCCTAACAGGCTCAACAAAGCGCAAATGCATTATTTTAAGGGGCAGAGCCCAAACAAGAACAGATGCCTTGCATCATTTATAAATGGGCAGAGCCCAAACAAAAATATTCAGAATGCTATGCATTTTAAAAAAAAAAAGGGGCAAAGCCCAAACGAAGTAGATACTTTGCAAATGGGCAGGGCCTAAAATAAACTGATATCCTATGTCTTCTGTGGGTAGAGCCTAAATAAAAAAAATGCCATGTTGAAATGGACTTAGCCCAATCGTGGCCATAAGTCCTTAAATTAAATTGACTGAGTACAGCTGCTCTCCTAAATCAATTTACATCCGGTTCGAGGGTACATCTCCGAACTCCTTTGACATCCGTCGTTGTAATTCCTCAACGACGTCAGAGAGGTGACGGGTCCCGACGACCACACATGAATATGGACTGCGGGGTCCTTAAACTCGTGGACCGAGACGTCCCTAAACTAATATTGGACCGATACGTCCCTAAACTAATATCGGACCGACATGTCCTTAAACTAATATCGGACCGAGACGTCCCTAAACTAATATTGGACCGAGATGTCCCTAAACTAATATCGGACCGAGACGTCCTTAAACTAATATCGGACCGAAACGTCCCTAAACTAATGATGGACCACTACGTCCTTAAACTGGCGACGGACCGAAACGTCCTTAAACTAATGATGGACCACCACGTCCCTAAACTGGCGACGGACCACCACGTCCCTAAACTGGCACAATAGAGCCCGAATGCTCTTTCGTCGGATCCAAACGGTCCCGTCTAAGTTGATCTTAGCCCCAAATGTGGTTAATGTGTCCTTAGACATTTAAATAAACAATAAAACTCCAAATCAACTTTGGTTCAAGGGTACATCTCTGAACTCCTCTGACGCCTGTCGTTGTAATCCCTCAACGACGTCAGAGAGGTGACGAGTCCCGACGGCCAGATAATTAAATCAATCATTATGTCAAGTCGATTTTAGTCCAAAACAGGACTAACGTATCCTTGACGAACGTTTAAGCTGACCTTAGCCGCAACGCGACTAGTGCATCCTTAAATTGAAAACACCAAACCCAAATCTAAGCAAACACGGATTTGGACTAATCCACGCCCTACGGGCAACGGCATTACTCAGTCCCCGTATACAATCCACGGGCAACCACAAACAAAACAAACATACACGACACGAAGTGAAATTCTGGAGAAGGAGAAAGTTGTTATCGCAACGCGGTAGCGTAATTAACTGCAGGGGCTTGCGCCTGCAGGGAAGAGCGTCCCCACAATCAAAAACCCCTCACCCTGAGGGGGAATCTGACGAAGTCTGCTATATCGGCCGCATCCGTCTAAACCTCCGATACACGGTGCCATAAATCAACTTGGCATCTTCGGAGAGCTAGACGGATAAAACCAAATAAGCATCTGCCCCGAACCTCAGGTACAGACATAACGTCTCGGCCGCCGTTCGGAGGGGAACACACACATCGATCCAAGGACGAGTGGATTATGGATTCGGGTTGTTCTTACCACATGCGTCTCAATAGGATTTGTTTACCACCTATGAGTCCGTTGATGGCGGAGTGGTTTTAATGGGCAACAATAGTTCGTGTTAAGCTATTGGTAAGGGGATGATCCAAATCAAAATATTTGATGGTGTTGTGAGAACATTGGTGGAAGTCGAGCACGTACCTGACTTGAAGAAGAATCTCATATTTTTAGATGCACTCGACGACAAAGGTTATAAGTTTTCCGCTGAAGGTAGAGTTTTGAAGGTAACCAAAGATGCTCTAGTTGTTATGAAGGGCTCAAAGAAGGGGTTCTTATATGCGTTGCAGGGTTTGACAATTACCAGATTAGCGGCTATTTTATCATCCAAATCTATGAAAGATTCAGAAACTACTAGATTATGGCATTTGAGGCTCAGACATATGAGTGAGAGAGATATGGTCAAGTTATCGAAGCAGGGTCTACTTGGTAAGAAGAGTACGAAGAAGCTGGAGTTTTATGAACATTGCGTTTTTGGGAAGCAAAAACGTGTTAGCTTTAGTTCGGCTATGCACAACAAAAATGTACTTTTGATTATATCCATTCGGATCTTTGAGGACCTTTTCCAGATGCTTCTAAAGAAAGCGGTGCGAAGTATCTGCTTACCTTCATTGATGATTTTTCGAGGAAGGTTTGTGTCTACTTCTTAAAACACAAAAGTGATGTGTTTGCTATATTCAAGCATTGGAATACGTTGCTTGAGAAGCGGACAGACAAGCAGATTAAGAGACTGAGGACAAACAACGGGTTAGAGTTTTGCGGTGGAGATTTCAATAATTTCTGCAAAAACGAAGGAATAGTTCGGCATCATACCGTTGTCTACACACCATAGCAGAACAGAGTCGTGGAACGTATGAATCACTCTTTTGGAGAAAGCGCGATGCATGTTGTCTAATGCAGGGCTCGGCAAGGAGTTTTGGGCAGAAGCGGTAAACACGGCGTGCTATATTGTGAATCGGTCACCTTATATGACGCTTGGTAGTAAGACACCGGAGCAGGTATGATCAGAGAAGCATGCCGATTATTCAACACTTAAGGTGTTTGGTTATCCCATTTATGTACATTGCCGTGAAGGTTGTTGGATTTGCTTAGCACCTAAACTAGGGTTTGCAAGCATCAAACATGCTACAAATAAAATTTTAGAGGTGGTAACCAAAACAACAGAAATTTAGGGTAACAACAACAAGTATCATATACTATCAAGTGTCTAACACTAAGAGGGTAGAAATACAATCTTTGTAGACCTCCCTCCTTGACTCTTTGGATCAACCTTGAGTTTTGATAGGTTCACTTGTTTTTCTTCTGATCGCTCAATACCTGGGAGCCGTTATGTACAGCTAGTGCCGCTGATGGTTTGTGGGTATGTGATATGATCGCTGCCCACTATTAACGTATTGACGAGTCTTAGAGTCCCACAAAGGGGTTTCCTAGCTCAGGCGAAACGATGTGGGGTGCATATGGGGATATGTGCAGGAGCTCGATTAAATGCGTGTATATGATACCGTATTTTAATCGGGCGTTTTTCTATTGATCGGGTCGTATGTGATATTACCGGATTATTCAGCATATCTGACGAAGAGACCAGACTGTACGGTAAGTGTTGCCAGTTGGCTCGATGAGAGTTTTGAGAGGTTCGCTTGTTTTTTTTCTGATCGCTCAATACCTGGGAGGCGTTACATACAGCTAGTGCTGCCGACGGTTTGTGGGCAAGTGATATGATCACTGCCCACTGATAGCGTATCGACGAGTCTTAGAGTCCCACAAAGAGGTTTCCTAGCTCAGGCGAAACGATGTGGGTCACATATAGGGATATGCGCAGGAGCTCGATTAAATGCGTGTATATGATACCGTATTTTAATCGGGCGTTTTTCTATTGTTCGGGTCATATGTGATATGACCGGATTATTAAATCAAGTGTTGATTTAATATTGTTGACTTTTAGCTCATTTATTTAAAGCCTTTTCTATTTGTTGTATGTATGAGTGTATGCATGCATGTATGCATATATTGATATGAATGCACACATGCATGCATACATATGTCATGGTTGATGATACATTGGTGATGGCAATGCAAGACTCACATGGAGATATATTTATATGTTTTGATTATTGAGAAAATGAACATGGAAATAAAACCATGGTTGACATTCTACACTCTTCTTTTGTTGACCAAAGTCAAAACCATGGTTTTATTGCCCAAGGTTTTAGTTAACTCAATATCAAAATATCTAGATATTTTGTAGCCATGGTTAAGCATGAGGAGACTTTTTCTTATCATGTTTATTATCTTTGTTAGTTGAGATTATTCTCATATGAGCTCTTGCTTAGCCATTCTCTTTTCTTCTTCTTCCTCCAAGCTCTCTACCACCTAAAAAGTGAGTGAAGAAAAATAAAGAAAAGGTTTTTTAAATGAGAATATAACCCACATCACCAATCTATGTTAGTTTAGCCCACTAGTGTAGATTATTTGCTTCACCTTCATCTAGATCAAGTGAAGCTAGGAGCTTGTGCCAAGGGACTCCGTGATGGATCGTCGTGGACTACGAAGGACTCAAGCGAGCCAGTTCAAACTTAAGGTTGATCCAAGGAGTCAAGAAGGGAGGTCTACAAAGGTTGTATTTCTTCCCTCTTAGCGTTAGACACTTGATGTAACAACTCCAATTTTCGTGTACATAAATTTGATTTAAATTTGAGGTATACTTGGGGTATTTAATGTTGCTGTTACCACTTTAAGTATTTATTTTCCCACAATAATTACAAGAAGCTTGTAGTTCATTGGTAATACCTTGCACTGCTGAACCAAGCCACCAGAGTTCAAATCCCATGCCCCATATTATTTTTAGATTATTTTTCTTTTAAATTTCTTGGAAGCCCAACAGTACACAGGCCATAACTCCCAGAAGTTGAACTAAACCCTAAAAACTAAAAATACCAGGAGCTACGTCTGAAGACCCCCCACCCAAAGACCACCGGACTCGGCCGGCGGACCGGCCGACTCGGGCCAGCGCCGCCGGCCGGACTCGGCCGGACGGCCGAGTCCCCAAAACGAAACTTGTGTCTTTCTGTCTTCTCAACTCCCCTGTATACTCTAAATGCTTGGATCGGTTCCCGAATCTTAAATACACCCTATTTACTACAATTTTTAATGTTTTTCTTTAATTTTTACAATTTTTTTAAAATAAAAACCTTTCACCTACCATACCCTAGCCTACCCTATAAATACACCCCCTACCCTCTACCCTCTCATCCCAAAACCCTAGGCTTACTCTCTCAAAATTGTTCCAAGAAGGGTGTACTTTGAAATCAAGTTCACGGCGAAGCTCTGACGAAATTCCGGCGGGAATTTTGGCGACGATTTTAGAAATAACCGACGACGAAGCAACGCCTCGGCAACTCATCTAGTTCCCCTATACTCTTTAGTATAGATCGAAACACGTAAGTCCCATTCTATCTCTCTTTCTAACTCTAAAAAATACGAAATTACGAAACCTGACGGAATCAGAACAAATCCGATTTCTGATTCGGTTTTCTATAAAATTTCACTTCTAATCAATTCAAACATGTCTAAACATCTTTATCATGATTATTCAACTTGTAAAAATCAATTTGAATAAGTTTTCACACATGAAATGATAACCTTTTCAACTTACCGTATTTTTTCACTTTAATTCCATCATGTTTCAATTTCACATTTAACCCTTTAACATTGCTATACCTTAAAATAGATCACGAGGTAATGACCTACCTTCTCACACACACATATGCAACCATAATACGCTATTTTGAAAACTCCTAATACGATAAAACAAGATTTTACATTAAAATACCATTTCCTTAATAAAACCTTTTATAAAAGTTTAGGTTTGATACATTTGTTTAAACAATATCTTTAATAGAAAAAATACGATAAGTTGTGGATATCGATCGTTTATCTAAACCTGACTTTGTGGTGTCTAGGTAAGTGTGTCTAAGGCAAGTGGTTACTTAATTAGGGCCACTACTTGTAGTAGGCAATTGGCGGTGAAGAGGCGATTTGAGGTTTGTAACGACTTGTTGTTTAGACCATTTAGAAATAGGCTAGTTGGCTTAGAAAACCCTAGAATCTAAAATACGGAAAACTACACTTTGCAAATAAATACCTTTTGCTTTATAAAACCGTTTTCTAAAGGATTAGTATTTTACAATCTTTGCAAAGCGCCGCTATAACCCACTTTTGGGGAACTCGTTAGGTATAGTACGGTTTATCGTCCACCCTCGAGCTTAGTAGTGCGAGATTCAGACCTCCGCAAGGAGCATTCGGTCTCGAAAGGTTTAAAATACGATATCTTAAGAAAATGAGATTATGGAATATAAAATATTTATTAAAATTATTTTTGTATAAACATATGTAAATTTATCATTTAAATATCTATTTTATTATAATATAAATTTTCCACACTTTCCTAAAAAAATCACAATAATATATTTTACACTAAAATACCATGAACTTCAAATAATCAATATTACAGATAAATACCTAAAACTAGGATATTCTCACTAGAGATTTCACAATATAAAATCCACCATCATTATAACTCTAAAGAAGAGTAATAAATACTTGAGGTGTATTTTGAAAAGTATATAAAAGTATTTTTACATAAAACCCCCTCAAGTATTATAAATTACCCTAAGGACCCTAGAAATTATAAGACTTCGATTCATATTTCTGATTGTATGACTCGGGTTTGAGTCTGATTAATCTGACTTGAATATGATTCAAGTCAATCTACAAACTACAAGATTCCAATGCAAAGTGAACACATAAATCCATGAATACAATTATCCATTTATACAACTTGACTGAACCGAACTATGGATATATATTCCTTTACATGATACACAGTATTCCATTTACATGACTCTACGGTTATAACCGTTTCCTGATATCATGGTTTCGGTCAGTCTGTCAGTCAATCTTACAATCAATACATTTTACAAGATAACAATACAAACAAGACATCGCGGGGTTTAAGGGGTAGATTGGTACGGAAGGTGTTAAAGGTGGCACGAGGTGGTCAGATTTAACACACCTAACATGAATCCAGTTGCTGTTGTACCGTGGCATAAACGGTACCTTGTACTATACGTGCCCCTAGTCTCTGGCATATAGAGACTCCCCTCGTATACACTGGCATTCTTCTGTACCAAGCTACAACCAACAGCGTTGACATAACATTATAACAATAGTTTACACTTTAAAATATATCTTCTTATTCTGTCTTTTTCTACTTCCCTCTTACCTTTGGGACTTACCGAGCGACCTGTTCGCTGACGACATTCTGTTTCTCTCTTCTTTGAATGTCGTCAGGTGATTTGGATCCGGCAGAGGTTGAGCCATCGCAAGAAGATTTAGAGCAGTTTACTGAAGACCCCGCACTGTAGTTTCATTGTACACTTTTTCTTTCTATACTTTTCATTTCCTGTTATGCCACTGTTTAGGCATCTTATTATTCCAGTTGTATTTTCTTTCATGTATTGTACAAAGAATGTTAATAAATAAAAGTTGCTGTTCTTTTTATTTCTTGTCTCTTGTGTATTTATTTTATATTGCTTAGATACGCTTAGCGTATGTACTTCTGAGTATATACGTAGCGGACCTCGTCGCGTATCCTTCGCCGTATACTGGGAAGCGGGGCGTGACAGGTTTTATTGGTGGCCCATGCAGGTCAGAGCTGTATGAATCCCTATCATGCAATTCTGGTCTGCGTGAACAACCTAAGCAATATAACACAAGAACCAGCAACTAAAACATTATTTACAATTCATGTTCCTTGAATCTTGCAATTCCATATTCCTCGAATCTTATCATTTCATGTACTTGAATCTGTCCTAACCCAAATTTTTCTTCAGGGTCATGGATTCTCCGAACAACACCAGCACTACCTTTCACACCAGCTGTTCCTGCGCCACCTACCGAGCAAACAGTGCTACTTGAGGCAATCCGCAGCCTTCTCGAGGGACAGCAACAACTTTTGAACCGTCCCGAGACTGACGCTTCGGAGGTAAAGCAATTCTGGGCTTTACATCTGAAGCAGTTCTTAGGAAAGGGGAGCCCACTGGAAGCTAAGGAATGGGCTCAAAGTATCGAGGATGATCTGGCCGCAGCACAAGTGCCAGACATCGCTTGGGTCCGTATAGCAAAACTACAGCTCACAGATAATGCTCGCAACTGGTGGAAGGAGGAAGAAAGCCGTCTGGTACAACCTATTGAATGGAAGACTTTTCGTGAGAAGTTCGACGCGAAATACTTTCCTGTGACTGCCAAGTTTGCCATGGAGCAGCAGTTCATTCATCTACAGCAAGGATCAATGTGGGACAAATCGGTAGATGAATACGACGCTGAATTCACCATGTTAAGCCGGTAAGATATGTCGCAATAGTTCAGTTTTAAATATCACCTACCACACAGCTAACACTATCCTTGAACAGATTCGCAGCACATTTGATACCGACGGACGAGATCAGAGCCCGTCACTTTCAACAAGGACTGGACACGGAAATCCAGGCTGCTCTAGCCACAGGAAAATTTTTGACTCACGAGGATGCTCTGGAAGCTGCCCGCAGTTATGAGGCAGTGAAAAAAGCAAGAGGCAGACCTCAGTCTGCAGGAATCAAACACCCTGCCAACCAGATGGCAGGTGGAGTCTCGTCCAGACCACCTTTTGTGCCAAGACGTCCTGGAGCACCAATCCATAGGCCCAGCCCAGCCTTTTGTAACTACTGCAAGAGAAATGGGCATCTGGCGAGAGATTGCCGACGTGCGAACAACCTTTGATTGATCTGCGGCTCAGCTGCTCATGGTATTGGGGCTTGTCCTCATAAACAAAACCCAGTTGCTGCACCCAGGCCAGCCAACAATTATCCACAGCGTCCAGCCATCCAAGCCCCTGCTCTAAGACTTGCATTACCTGCACCACCCAGAGGACTACAAGCTGCACCACCTCCTCGTCAGTTCCATCAAGCTCAAAGGAACATTCCGAGGAATGCTCCTCAGGCCAGGAGGAATGTGCCAAAGCGCCAGGCTTTCACGATGTCTGTGGAAGAAGCTGAGGCCACTGGCCAAGTCATTACTGGTAAACTTTCCTTCTAAAACTTATCTTTTAGTCTTGGTTATCTACACACTTTCCCTATACCTAAAACATATCCCATATACCTTAGGTACAATCCTAGTAGCCTCACTACCTGCACTTGCACTGTTTGATATTGGAGCATCCCACTGCTTTATGTCGCAACGGTTTGTCCGAACCCATGCGATTCCAGTCTCACCGCTTGTATCCAGCTGGAATGTCAGTTCCGGAAATGGCGTTCTAAAGGCAACTATGGGATACAGCCTGTGTCCAGTCGTCGTCTGCAGACGAGAGTTTTATGCTGACTTCAAAGTACTGGACATACCGAACTTCGATGTGGTTCTAGGAATGGATTGGCTTAGAACCTTTTATGCTACCATCGACTGTCGTCAAAGGAAGGTAGTATTCGAGATTCCAGACCATCCGGTCTTCTATTTTAAGAGCGGAGATCGTACCCTGGAGCCAGGTACCTACAAAGCGAAGCCAAGAGAAACAATAGTTGCAGCAGCTCAAGTAGAAGAAGAATTAAGACCAGAGGTAGTTCGAGAGTTCGACGATGTATTTCCTGACGATATATCAGGTTTGCCTCCAGATCGAGCTCTTGAATTCAGTATTGATTTAGTACCAGGAGCACAAGCGGTGATCAAAGCACCTTATACACTGAGTCCGGAAGGTTTGAAGGAAGTCCGAACACAGTTGGACGAATTATTGGCGAAAGGATGGATTCGTCCCAGCACTTCAAGTTGGGGAGCACCTGTACTACTGGTGAAGAAGAAGGAAGGTTCATACAGAATGTGCATCGATTATAGGGCCTTGAACGAAGTTACTACAAAGAACAAGTATCCACTCCTGCGCATCAATGATTTATTCGATCAGCTAAGTGGATCTGGTGTTTTCTCTAAATTGGACATTCATTTAGGTTATCATCAAGTGAAGGTCAAGGAAGCTGATATTCACAAAACAGCTTTCAGAACTCGCTATGGACATTACGAATTTCTAGTGATGCCATTTGGAGTGACCAATGCACCAGCAATATTCATGAATCTAATGAACCAAGTTTTCCGGGTGTATTTAGACAGATTTGTTGTCATCTTCATCGACGATATCCTGGTATATTCTAAGAATCGGAAAGAGCATGCAGAGCATCTACGAATTGTCCTGGAAACTCTTCAACAACATAAGCTTTATGCCAAGTACAGCAAGTGCGAGTTTTGGCTAAATCAAGTTGGTTTCCTTGGACATATTGTATCAGGAGAAGGAATTTCTATGGATCCAGCCAAAGTTTCAGTAGTTAGCGAATGGCCTACACCAAAGTCGGTGAAGGACATTCGAAGTTTCTTGGGTTTAGCTGGATATTACAGAAGATTCATTGAAGGATTCTCAAAAATAGCAACACCCCTGACCAAGCTCACACGAAAAGATGAAGAATTTGTGTGGTTAGAAGAATGCGAACAAGCTTTCGTAGAACTCAAGTCAAGATTGACATCTGCACCTATTCTCGTAATACCGGATCAATCTGGAGGATTTCTTGGGTAAAGGATTAGGATGTGTTCTACATCAGCACGGTAAGATTGTGGCTTATGCTTCAAGACAACTGAAGACTCATGAGCGCAATTATCCGACGCATGATCTAGAGTTGGCAGCCGTCATCTTTGCTCTCAAGATTTGGCGCCACTACTTACTTGGTGAACGAGTGAACATCTACACAGATCAGAAAAGTCTGAAGTATGTGTTTACTCAGAAGGAGTTGAATATGCGGCAGAGAAGATGGTTAGAACTCATGACGGACTTTGACATCAACTTGCAATATCACCCAGGGAAAGTGAACGTGGTACCTGATGCTCTTAGCCGCCAACCCTTATCGATGAATCTCACCGCTCAGTGGAAGCTTCAGCAAGACTTACATTAGATGGAGATTGAAGTAGTCATGCCGGGTAATGCTTCAAGTTTGATGAATCTACAAGTTCAATCAACCATTGTCAATCAGATCAAAGCAGCTCAAGCAAGTGATGCTAAGTTGCAAAGGATCAGAGAACAAGTGGAGAATGGACTCAGAACATACTTCATCATCCATGAAGACGGATCTTTGAGATACGGCAGCAGATTGTGTGTACCAAAAGGTCCTGTTCGGGAAGAGTTAATGAAAGAAGCTCACAGCTCTCCCTACTCAGTATATCCTGGAGGTACCAAAATGTACAAAGATCTATGTCAGAATTATTGGCGGCATGGAATGAAGCGTGAAGTAGCCAGAAGCGTCGCAAAATATTTGGTGTGTCAGCAAGTAAAGGCTGAACATCACAGGATAGCTGGACTACTTCAACCGTTAGCAATCCCAGAATGTAAGTGGCAGCACATCACGATGGACTTTGTGACTGCTCTTCCTCGCAGCACAAAGGGTAACGATGTTGGAGATAGTGCCCTCAGAGTCAATTATTAGATCACAGGCACGTGATTGCAATGATTGAGGGAGGACCTATACCGGTAGGACAGTGTTACTCAAGATGATAGTATGCTATCTGGTTTATCTTTATCATCGTGTACTTCTTTAGGTGACCTTACAGGTCACTATTGCACGTTGATAGAGCCCTTAGGATTCTTGCTTGACGACCAACAGTATAATGGCGATCATATACGTGGGAGCTGGGGTCTATAAGAATATCCTTAAAAGGTCCCTAGTCGTGGGAGTTTTCGAGACAGGGCATCGATACTCCAGAGTAGACTAGTGTATACAGTCGAGACCCCGACGAGGGGCGGTGGCCGGTCTCACAAGCCACTGGTGTCAGTTGGATCACCTAAGATGTATACAGGTGCTCATTGGGTTATGAGTACACCGGACAGGACTCGCCGGGAACATGCTAGTTGGTCTTATACCAGACGTCAGATAGCAGTTCCCTGGTGATATGTGTACAGCTTAGTTCATCGACCTAAGATCGTCATTTGTCTCGTGTGAGTTTCCACTGTACTTTGATTACTACCCTACCACGTCTCTAAGGAGTCGTGCAAACAGCTATTAGTTGGGTACAGTCCCGAGCCACATGGAGGCAGTGAGCGGATCTGCAGGGGTTCGTCTCTCCCGGTATTGGGGGTGAGGTCGCGCTGTGTCTAGGAGAGCCATTACACGAAGTCCTTGGCCAAGGCAGGAGATTTACTGGTAGGTATTTCAGTAGTATCTCAGGGTGTTCTGGGTTACACTCCGACACGACTTGTACCGCTTTTGGGGGTCTGACTTTTACCAACCCCCTAGGCCCGCCATGCGATGCTCATAGACGAACGGACCGGACTGTACGGATATTGTCACTGACAGGCTCAGTAGGGTGTCAGGATGAGTTCGCTCATCGACGTCCCTTTTGGTCAATACCTGGTAGCCCGTTACGTATGGCTAATACCTTTGACGTGCTAGTGGTTAAATCCACAGCCAAAGTATTGACGGGTCTTTAGAGTCCCCCACAGACAGTTTCTCAAGTTTCGGAAGAAACGCTGTAGAGGACGTATGGAGATATGACAGGGTTCGATCATATACGTGCGGTATTGCACGGATCATGATCGGACGGATAATACTAGCGGGCTTTGGTTTAAGCCGGATCCTAGTATTGTACAGTGTAGATTTTGTCTCATTGCATTTGTATTCGTTCGGAATACAAATGCGGGTATGTATATACAGACGCGGGGTTTTTCTGTAATTTATTACGGGATCGGTTTTTTGAAGTTGCCAGTTTGCTTTCCGTTTCGGCAATTTTTCCTTTGTTCTTTCTTTGGCTGAAAATTGGTGTGGAGGGGCTTATTTGCAAACATGCAAATTAGCATTGTGGAGGGTGTTTCTTGTAATTGGTAGTTTCATGATGGTTCCACCATACATTGACTTCTTGGTTCACGATTGTTCATGATTGCTTGACTTTTGACTTGATGATGATGAAGGGTTATGATGATGGAGTGAGGATTGCTTTTTGATGATCGTCATTCTTCTTCCTTGCATTATTGGACCTCTCTCTCCTCTCTTTGTGCAAGGGGCCGGCCACTTCTAATGGGGCTGTCCCAATTTTTTGGTATGGGAAAATCATCTCATTTGCTCACACAAAAATCCTATAGCACCATTTCAAAGCACATCTCCTTCTCCACTAAAACCATGGCAACTTCTTAAACCTCTTAAGACAAAGAGTACTACACTAGCCTACAACATTCTTGGACACGTCGACTCGCCAACTTCGTGTCCGAGTTGCCTCTGTCCAGAGGTGGGAGCCCGTAAAAGAACCCGGCGATATGGTGCCCTTCCGACGAGGAGATGAAGACCGGAGATTCTGCGGGGAGATCGGGATGACGACGAGAAGACCGAAGGACACGGATCGCTCGGTATATCTCTCTACCCCTTCTCTAGTTAGCTAGGAGTAGGTTAATGGCCCGATCCGGGTTTTAAAGTCCGCGGTAGCGCATGTTCTAGTTTATAGAAAAGTTTTTGATTCCGCATTTTGGTCTCGTTCAGACGGCCGGGGTGCTGCCGTGCACTTACACTGGTATCAGAGCCACGCCATTAACCTAGTCTAGCTTGCTCTAACATGTTTATAAGTCGATCGATCGGATTTTCAAAAAAACCGCGTTTTCATGTCCAGTTTCTGTCGATTTTTTCCAGTGCTCTAAAAATTATTTGGTATATTGGAAAAATATGTGCAGGGTTTTTTATGCATTCTGTGAAAATTTGGTAGGCTGAAATTACTGTAGCGCGGCGGATCAGCGGCCAAAACCACGTTTTGGCCGCGGATCCGCCTTCGAAATTTGGCTTCACTGCATCAAATGTTTACAGTGGCTCTCTGACATGGAAATAGGGTTTCTGGTATATTCTTTTTGGGCCCAGATGTTTTTGAGTGCTGCAGTTGTGCTTGGGGCCCACTTCGGAAAATTTAGTCGATCGAAAATTTTAAACATGTTAGTTCACAGTATTTACATTATATCTGCGACCGTGAATGTCATTTGATCGGTAAATCCTGTCTAACTGCTATAGCCCTTTTAGACGGATTTGCGAACGCGACATTCATGTTGATGTTCTGTGTTATGCTGTGATGTTGCGGATTGTCGTGGTGGATAGCCTGGATACAATGGTAGTACAGTTTGGTTATTATATATATTTGATATTGCGGGGCGAGCGTCCGACATGTGGACTGCCGTCACTTCCTGTTTGTATATTATTCTTTTAGGGTACGACCGTGCTGAGGTCGAAGTACCCGTTGTATGTATATTTTACTTTCTGTACTAGGATTACCCCGCGGAGGGGTGCGCGGATAGCCGGGTTCTAGAGGGCAATGAGCCCGCATCTCATGGCGTTGAGACGGAGGGGGCTTTACTCTAGAATTGGCGGGCTACTCACCGCACTCGTAGGGGGTATAGGTTGACCCAAGGAGGGGTGCCCAAGTTACCGGATTCTGTGAAGTGTTGGGTGGTCCATTCACGTTGCTGAAGGGGGCTGCCTCGCTTCAGGTTTTGGCGGGTAACTTGCCGCGCCCGTAGGGGTGTAGGATTTAATTGCACAAGCTATCCACACGACCAGGAGAACGTCGGGTTTCAGTAGCGGCTCTATGAAACCCGGGGATCCCAGATATCTGTATTGTTCTGTGATACTTATTACATTTCTGTGATGTTGCATTTTATCACGCCTTGAGCGAATATTATATATTGATATATATACTAGTAGATGTTGTATATGTTTTGCATCCGCGCTAGTCCAGTCCCCGCTCTGTCGTTAGTTAAGTAACCTAACGGGTAATGACGGGACCCAGTGGCGAATGCGGATGGCATATACGTACATCATTATTTTCGTTCTTTATTGGTGTGATCAATTGATGGGACTGCATTGATTCGGATCAATGCAAGCTAAACAAACCTATTCTGATGTTGTTAGAACATTTTTTTAAAAAGCTGTTATTGCAAGGACGTTTTCTTTTGTTTTGCACAGTGGTATTCGGTTATGAATATCCAGCACCTCAGTCGACGAGGCAAGGGCCGAGATCCCTTCATCGGGAGTGACCCCTTGGACAGAAGTTTGCGTCAGGGTAATAACTTCACTATAGCCGATTACTTTTGCTTTGCATCGAGGTATTCAGTTGGAATATCCTGCACCTCATTCTATGGGGAAAGAGCCGAGATCCCTTCACCGGGAATGACCTCTTTAGCAAAGGTTTTCGTTACTATATTTTTATAAAAGGCTATCCAGTTCCTTCAACGATATCAAGTTCATTACGTTAAAGGTTTTTCGCCAAAAACCATTCGTAGCCCTCCGTCATTTCAGTTAAACGTTCGGTAGTATTCAAGCTATGTATTTTGACCTACGCCAAGGCATAGTGATTGGTAGCTACCGGATATTTATCTGTTGCATAGATAGATGCGTTGGTTTGGGACAGTCGTACTACCTTGTTGGCCAAAGTCAAGGGTATGTACGGGTGGGTTCAAATTAACCTGGATAATGACGGGTAGAACTTGACATGTGACTTATGATATTTTGGCCTACGTCAAGGTCATAAGAGCATGGGGCAAAAATCACATTGGGAGTTTCTAAAGAAACTGAAACTTGCCGGATATGCGCATACCTTCTGGAGTGTGATAACGTGAGCGGATTCCGTTACGTTATCATGCGATGATAGTTGGATCCCGATTCCCATTGATGAGTTGGTTTACTCCTCGGATGATCCCGACTAATTCTTCTTTCAGGTTTGGGGAAGAATTTGACGTTACAGTGGGAGGTTTCCTGATTAGATAAAGTGATAACCATTCTGATCTAGGATAGAGTGCACGCTGAGTGTTTCTTTTCTCTCTCTCTTTGGCAGCGACCATGACCCGACCCTTGACTATGACTCTGTGACCAAAATTAACCGAACCTTCTTAAACACTGGCTTTTGGATTGTCAGAGTTGCAAACCTCATTGCCACTCTTACTTTTACCCTTTTCTCCAGGACACCCCGTATTACTATGAATGTCCACTTCCGTTGGATAAAACCATCATATGGTTATATACGAACTCGAAGGAATTTATTCGAGGATGGTTTCCGGTTCTGAAGAAAACGAATAGGACTATTTAGTTGTCTTTTCCTTTTACCTTCTCTCAGGTTGCGAGTACTCCTTGGTTTAGGGGATAGTACACCTATTACGCAAATTGGATAGTCTTCTTCCAAATCTTAGGCTGGTGCCGACCGGTAGGGAATGAAGAAAACCAATTAGCCTAAACGGTGTACAGAAGGTATTAAGTTAAGACAAGTAAAGGGATTAGAAGGAGGGCAAAGTAAACTGTGACTGCTATTCACGACCAAACAGAGTATTTCTTCGCTAATCCTACATCACCTTTGTATTTCTCCAGAAGACTCCGTATCACTATGAAGATCCACTATTATTTGGATACTCCATCGTATGGTTATATACGAACTCGAAAGGAACTTGTTCCAGTTCGGGGATGGATTCTGGTTCAGGAGAAATAGGAATAAGGTTTATTCAGGTGTCTTTTATCTTTACCTTCTCTCGCATTGCGAGTGCTCTTAGGATTAGGACAGTACACCCATTTTGCTTATTGGATAGTCTTCTTCCAAACCATAGGCTGGTGCCGAAAGGTAGGGAAGGAAGAAAACCATTTAGCCTAAGAGGGTGTACAGAAAGTTATGACTAAAGACATATAAAGGGATTTGAGAGATGGCAAATAAATATATGGTTACAGTTGTGAATCTGGATAATGGAAGAGGCATTATTAGGAATACCAGGATTCCCCTACGAAATACTTCAATGTTTCAGTCTCACTGTGTACTGTTAAAAGAAAACTGATTTCCTAATTAGACACTTGCTCCAGGGTATATATTTACCTGGTATGATTCTCACATCTGTATGGTTTTACAGATGATGAGTGGGAGTAAGTTATTGGGAATTAGGTGATTGTCCTCATTATATCGGAATTCGTTGTAATTGGTGGTATTTGAGGAAATCGCCTGGATTGTTTGCCGGACGGCAAATATTTGGTTTTGAATATCCGCTGCTATGCACCAATTTTAAATTGATATATCTGTACGTCTATTTTTATAGAGCGAGATATAACTTTTTGAAACTATGTCCATGACATTTACCTATATCAGTGGATGGTTAGGTAAGAAGCATTAAACAGCGGTGTAATTCTTCATAACCATAAGTACAGTTTTCAACCTACGACACACAGGGATTGAGTTATTAGACTCATGGGACTTATATAGAGTATTGTATGTTGTCCAGCGTCCATGAGGACAGAGGGGTTGGTACTCGTACTATATTCTGTTTACTTATGTCTTCTCTAGTTCTTAGACAAGTGTTTCGTAGAAACACAAGGTCCAAGTTTTGAGGAGTTATAGGTATATGAATAAAGTAGAGAACCAGATGTTGCAAGTATCGAGATTCTTCAAGGTGTTCGAAGATGTAGATACTTGTGTATGGTATTCAGTTGATAGTAATGGTTTTGAGAGAACTTGTTTCTCTTTCAGGTTACTCATAATTGGAAGCACTCCTAAGTTGAGTAACGCTGATCGGCCTCCGTCTATTTAGTTGACATGCACTGGAGACAGTTGCATGATTTGAATCTGGTTCTAATTAAATCAGTGCCTCTGCTTCTATATTGGATATAGAACAGTTCATATCTTAACGATGTTAAGGTACGGGGAGTTTTCCGGCTTATGCTTAAAACCAGACTCTGGATAACTCAAGGCACGTTTCTGTAATGGCTGTTTGTGGGTTGACCCAGGCTATGACGAGGGTTGACTTTCTACCATCTGGAAGATCAATAGTGATATTGTTCTAGACTCGCCACAGTTTTAAGTAAAATGGATTTTTTCAGAAAACAGTAGTGGGAGTATGGTAGAACTGGAAGTGATTCCAGAACCGCAAACGATTACTGAAAATTTGATAAGAACATAAAGATTCAATCTGATTTGACATTCCATTGGCCACTCTGCAGATAAGGTGGGTAACTTCAGACACCCGAGAGGTACTCCGGTAGCTTCAAGGACGGTGGCAGGGAGGTTCTTGTTTACCCAGACTTTCCATTGCTGTTGTTCCAGACTGTGAGACCCGGCAGGAGGATGCGTATAGCGTCGTTCTAAACTAGCTTTAGAAGTGTACGTCTATATGACTCTGCCAGAGGGTTGTCATGGTCAGTGGGAGCAGCGGAAGCATAGAGGACAGGTACCTTATGTCTATTTATAGACTAAAGCAGATATAGCGGAGATAGATCATTTATTTCTGACGTGACAGTCATAGGTTTGACTTCATCAAAATAAGGGATAGATCTGTTGAGAAGGTAGTAGGGTGTGATGTCCTGGTATTTGGATGACATACACAGAGTAGGAAGTGATGTTTCTATACTACGGTCGGTTATGCTTTGGTTATCACACAGTGGTTTCTCCACAAAGGATATAGATATAATATCAGACATTCTGGTTACTAGATCTATGGTTTTAGATCTAGATTTGGGTAGTTTCCCATTCTGGGTACTTAGACAGCATTCTAAAGGTGCTTTAGAATGGACGACTTGATCAGTCGAAAATAATGTATTTTTAACACGTCAATTTCTCTATCTTTTGCATTCATCTAGAGGTGTTCGGTTTGCATATTTCACATATTAGCAAAACAATAGTAAAATACTGAATTACCTGTGTTGTACTCTAAAACCGGCATTTTTAGGAAAATTGACTATTTATCATGACATCGCATCATTTTTGTAGCGCAATACTTGTTTCGAAGTCTGTGCAGGAAATTCCAGAAACCGAGCCAAATTGTCAAAAGTGCTGATCAAAATTACACCAAGTCTATGTCTGGTGATCTGGCAGTAAACAATAAGGTGTAAAACTATTCCAGAAATTTATTCAAGGCCAATGGGCGCTTCCCGCCGCGGATCCGCGGCATGATGACGTCAGCAGATAAGCAGATTTTCCCCATGTGCTTATTTCTAACGGCAAAGCTTCCAGAACTCTCCAGAAACTCCACGTGGCTTCATCTAGAAGGCTCGGCCTAACAACCTAGTTCTAGAAGCCTCCCTCCAACTAACTTCTTCTAGAAGCTCCTTATAACAACCTTCTTCTAGAAAGCTCTCTCCAACAACTTTCTTCTAGAAGCCTCCTTATAACAACCTTCTTCTAGAAGGCTCCTTATAACAACCTTCTTCTAGAAGCCTCCTTGTAACAATCTCATTCTAGAATATTCCCTCCAACAAACTTCTTCTAGAAAATTCTTTCTAACAACCTTATTTTGGAGGGAAAATTCAAATGATGTGGTTCATTTTGGAGGGAAAATTCAAATGAGGCGGTTCATTTTGGAGGGAAAATTCAAATGAGGTGGTTCATTTTGGAGGGAAAAGTTGTTCATTTTGGAGGGAAATTTGAAATTTGAATTTTAGATCTAAGGTTAAGGATTATTCATTAGTTCTTCATCTTCCCCAAAATCCTCCTACAAGTTGAGTGACACATCTTGTAGCCTTAATTCTAAAATCCAACACCAAATTCAAGATCCCGAGTACCATTCAAGCAAGAAGCCTTCAACCTTTTAGGAGCGGAGCCGATCTTCAATCGAGCAAGTGATCCAAGCCGATTCGCGACTCAAGGAGACGAGCGAAGCCAAATCGACGATCAAGTTCTTCCTCTTGTAGTTCTTGAGTGATTTGTAACGGAATTGTTGATATAAATAAAAGGTGAAATTCTTTAATCTTGCTTTCTTTAAATTCTTGCATCATGATTCGATATCAATTTGTGATTGTGGTTCTTGTTGTGATGTTTGAGTAAAACTCCGCTCGTAAAGGAGTCGAGACGATCAATAGAATGATGATGTAACAAATCTTAAAACGATTCTTAAGTCTTACGAGTTTTGTAAACCCTAGCAAATTGAAGAATCGACGACCTAGTTTCGTTGCGATGCTTTCTTGATTGTGATCGCTCGAAATTAGGGATCCATGATCGATTTTTGAATTTACTAGAGGCTAGAATGTGAATGATATCGACGAAGGAACAAGGGATAAATGATGAAACCCTAGTTTCACAAGAAATCCCTAATTCTCGTCGATCATCATCGATCTAGTATCAATTCATCGAAAGATAAGAATACGTAATCGCTAGATTTCATCACATCTATAGATCCAATCGATTCCTACGAGCCTCACTTCGATTCTTGATATTTGGTTTGGAAATCATTACATCTCAATTCTTGATTTAATATTTTCTTAGATTTAGATTTTTCTAATTCTTGAACTTCAATTACAAATCATGAATTGTTTGTTTTCTTTTCTTTAAATTTTCTACTCATCTAATTCGAAACACGAACGATTACACTTTCCCTGTGGACGATCTGCACTTACTAACGCGCTACATTCGACACCGTTATTGATTGCGGTCAAATAATTTTTGGTTATGATTTCTTTACGATTTTCATACTACACAATCCGAAATTGTTTCAATCAAATGGCGCCGTTGCCGGGGATCATTTGATATACACAATCGAGAAATTCAAACAATCAAATGGCGCCGTTGCCGGGGATCATTTGATTTACTTACATAATCGGAATTCGTATTCAATCAAATGGCGCCGTTGCCGGGGATCATTTGATATACACAATAGAGAAATTCAAACAATCATGACTCCGGCACGGTAGTATACCTGCAGGTGATGGAGTCACCCTCTCTAAAGGTGTCTTACAGACTAAAGGGGAGAGGAATGCACATGATTTGCAGATCACTTGCTTAGGCAATTGAGTCAATCATGAGATGCCAAGTACCACACCAGATATTGTTTTTACAGTAGATGAAATAAGTTGATATTAATCCAATCCTGGAGAAACGATCGGAAGCAGTTTTAGAACATAAGTGGATGTTCTAGGGATTTGATAACGGCAGCCTCCTTTAGGAGACGGTTATCATTCCAGGCTTCTAAGGTGACCTGGATGACAGGGTGGCTGTCAGAGTTATAGTTTTCTCTCTGACGAGGGATAGTAGTTTGGACAGGAGGTCCAAGCGGATATTGAGGGAGGCATGGCGCAGGATACTGATTAAGTTCAGTTGACGATACAGTCTAAAAAGTTTGGATTGGGAGTTCATTTATGAGCTAGGTCCCATCAGATATCCAGGCATCTTCTAAGACAGGTATTGCTCATTTCGGGAGATGGCTTTCTCTCCGAACTTGAGATAAAGAGAGACATAGAAAGAAACATCTGAGCGGATCCACTCACTGAGGCTATTTCTCGAACGCATTAGTTTCGCAAACAGGTTTTGTGAGACTGATTAGTAGAGGAGTTGGGTGTTCGGTATCACACGGGCTGTGAGTATGCGACATCGTAATAATTAGCCTTGAGTGCAAGTGGGAGATTGTTGGAGATAGTGCCCTCAGAGTCAATTATTGGATCACAGGCACGTGATTGCAATGATTGAGGGAGGACCTATACCGGTAGGACAGTCTTACTCAAGATGATAGTATGCTATCTGGTTTATCTTTATCATCGTGTACTGCTTTAGGTGACCTTACAGGTCACTATTGCACGTTGATAGAGCCCTTCGGATTCTTGCTTGACGACCAGCAGTATGATGGCGATCATATACGTGGGAGCTGGGGTCTATAAGCATATCCTTAAAAGGTCCCTAGTCGTGGGAGTTTTCGAGACAGGGCATCGATACTCTAGAGTAGACTAGTGTATACAGTCGAGACCCCGATGAGGGGCGGTGGCCGGTCTTACAAGCCACTGGTGTCAGTTGGATCACCTAAGATGTATACAGGTGCTCATTGGGTTATGAGTACACCGGACAGGACTTGTCGGGAACATGCTAGTTGGTCTTATACCAGACGTCAGATGGAAATTCCCTGGTGACATGCGTACAGGTTAGTTCATCGACCTGAGATCGTCATTTGTCTCATGTGAGTTCCCACTGTACTTTGATTACTACCCTACCACGGCAAAAAGGAGTCGTGCAAATAGCTTTTAGTTGGGTACAGTCCCGAGCCACATGGAGGCAGTGAGCAGATCTGCAGGGGTTCGTCTCTCCCGGTATTGGGGGTGAGGTCGCGCTGTGTCTAGGAGAGCCATTACACGAAGTCCTTGGCCAAGGCAGGAGATTTACTGGTAGGTATTTCAGTAGTATCTCAGGGTGTTCTGGGTTACACTCCGACACGACTTGTACCGCTTTTGGGGGTCTGACTTTTACCACCCCCCTAGGCCCGCCATGCGATGCTCATAGACGAACGGACCGGACTGTACGGATATTGTTACTGACAGGCTCAGTAGGGTGTCAGGATGAGTTCGCTCATCGACGTCCCTTTTGGTCAATACCTGGTAGCCCGTTACGTATGGCTAATACCTTTGACGTGCTAGTGGTTAAATCCACAGCCAAAGTATTGACGAGTCTTTAGAGTCCTCCACAGACAGTTTCTCAAGTTTCGGGCAAAACGCTGTAGAGGCCGTATGGAGATATGGCAGGGTTCGATCATATACGTGCGGTATTGCACGGATCATGATCGGACAGATAATACTAGCGGGCTTTGGTTTAAGCCGGATCCTAGTATTGTACAGTGTAGATTTTGTCTCATTGCATTTGTATTCGGTTGGAATACAAATGCGGGTATGTATATACAGACACGGGGTTTTTTCTGTAATTTATTACGGGATCGATTTTTTGAAGTTGCCAGTTTGCTTTCCGTTTCGGCCATTTTTCCTTTGTTCTTTCTTTGGCTGAAAATTGGTGTGGAGGGGCTTATTTGCAAACATGCAAATTAGCATTGTGGAGGGTGTTTCTTGTAATTGGTAGTTTCATGATGGTTCCACCATACATTGACTTCTTGGTTCATGATTGTTCATGATTGCTTGACTTTTGACTTGATGATGATGAAGGGTTATGATGATGGAGTGAGGATTGCTTTTTGATGATCGTCATTCTTCTTCCTTGCATTATTGGACCTCTCTCTCCTCTCTTTGTGCAAGGGGCCGGCCACTTCTAATGGGGCTGTCCCAATTTTTTGGTATGGGAAAATCATCTCATTTGCTCACACAAAAATCCTATAGCACCATTTCAAAGCACATCTCCTTCTCCACTAAAATCATGGCAACTTCTTAAACCCCTTGAGACAAAGAGTACTACACTAGCCTACAGCATTCTTGGACACGTCGACTCACCAACTTCGTGCCCGTGTTATCTCGGTCCAGAGGTGGGAGCCCGTAAAAGAACCCGGCGATGTGGTGTCCTTCCGACTAGGAGATGAAGACCGGAGATTCCGCGGGGAGATCGGGATGACGACAAGAAGACCGAAGGACACGGATCGCTCGGTTTATCTCTCTACCCTTTCTCTAGTTAGCTAGGAATAGGTTAATGGCTCGATCCGGGTTTTAAAGTCCGCGGTAGCGCCGGTTCTAGTTTATAGAAAAGTTTTTGATTCCGCATTTTGGCCTCGTTCAGACGGCCGGGACGCTGCCGGGCACTTACAAACGATGCTATATGGGTCATTGTGGATCGACTCACAAAGTTGGCTCACTTCATCCCATTTCAAGTTGGCCAATCAACTGAGACACTAGCAAAGAAGTACATGGAGGAAATTGTGAGACTTCATGGAGTACCGGTCTGCATTGTCTCTGATCGTGACACCAGGTTCCGATCGCAATTTTGGCAGAGTCTGCATGCTAGCTTGGGAACAAGTCTGAACTTCAGCACGGCTTATCATCCACAAACAGATGGTCAGTCAGAACGAACTATTCAGATCTTGGAGGATATGCTCAGAGCGTGTATGCTAGACTTCAAAGGATCGTGGGAAGATCATCTGCATCTTGTGGAGTTCGCGTACAATAACAGCTACCAAGCAAGCATAGGAATGTCACCTTTTGCAGTATTATATGGAAGGAAGTGTCGACCACCATTAAGTTGGGACGACATCGGAGATAGGGAACTCCTTGGACCAGAGATGATAGAAGCGACCGTTGATGTGGTTCGTACTATCAGGAAAAGAATGCGCATAGCCCAAGATCGACAGAAATACTGGGCTGATGCAAAGAGGCGACACTTGGAGTTCCAGCCAGGAGACCATATATTCTTGAAGATATCTCCGAACCGTGGAGTGATCCGATTTGGAAGACGGGGTAAATTGAGTCCGAGATATATTGGACCGTTCGACATACTCGAACGAGTCGGTGAAGTGGCATACCGCTTAGCGCTTCTACCCTCATTGGAAGGAGTGCATAACGTGTTCCACATATCCCAACTTAAAAAGTATGTGAGTGATCCCAGCCATGTTCTTGATCATTCCGAGCTCACTGTACAGCCCGACTTGTCTTGTGAGCAACAACCTGTGGAGATCCTGGACAAGAAAGTGAAGACACTTCGAAACAAAGAAGTTAACTTGGTCCGGGTAATATGGAGGAAAGACACTCCAGGAGAATCCACTTGGGAAAGGGAGGATGAAATGCGTGCAAGATATCCTCATCTTTTTGTAAACTAGTTCTCAAATAAAAGTTGTAAATTTCGAGGACAAAATTTTTGTAAGGAGGGTAGATTGTAACAACTCCAATTTTTGTATACATAAATTTGATTTAAATTTGAGGTATACTTGGGGTATTTAATGTTGCTGTTACCACTTTAAGTATTTATTTTCCCACAATAATTACAAGAAGGAGCTTGTAGCTCATTGGTAATATCTTGCACTGCTGAACCAAGCCACCAGAGTTCAAATCCCATGCCCCACATTATTTTTAGAATATTTTTCTTTTAAATTTCTTGGAAGCCCAACAGTCCACATGCCATAACTCCCAGAAGTTGAACTGAACCCTAAAAACTAAAAATACCAGGAGCTACGTCTGAAGACCCCCCACCCAAAGACCACCGGACTCGGCCGGACGGCCGAGTCCCCAAAACGAAACTTGTGTCCTTTTGTCTTCTCAACTCCCATGTATACTCTAAATGCTTGGATCGGTTCCTGAATCTTAAATACACCCTATTTACTATAAATTTTAATGTTTTTATTTAATTTTTACAATTGTTTAAATAAAAACCTTTCACCTACCCTACCTTAGCCTACCCTATAAATACACCCCCTACCCTCTACGCTCTCATCCCAAAACCCTAGGCTTACTCTCTCAAAATTGTTCCAAGAAGGGTGTACTTTGAAATCAAGTTCACGGCGAAGCTAAATTCCGGCGGGAATTCCGGCGACGATTTTAGAAACAGCCGGCGACGAAGCAACGCCTCGGCAACTCATCTACTTCCCCTATACTCTTTAGTATAGATCGAAACCCGTAAGTACCTTTCTATCTCCCTTTCTAACTCTCAAAAATACGAAATTACGAAACCCGACGGAATCGGAACAAATCCGATTTCCGATTCGGTTTTCTATAAAATTTCACTTTTAATCAATTCAAACATGTCTAAACATCTTTATCATGATTATTCAACTTGTAAAAATCAATTTGAATAAGTTTTCACATATGAAATGATAACCTTTTTAACTTACTGTATTTTTTCACTTTAACACCATCATGTTTCAATTTCACATTTAACCCTTTAACATTGCTATACCTTAAAATAGATCACGAGGTAATGGCCTACCTCCTCACACACACATATGCAACCATAATACGCTATCTTGAAAACCCCTAATACGATAAAACAAGATTTTACATTAAAATACCATTTCCTTAATAAAACCTTTTATAAAAGATTAGGTTTGATACATTTTTTTAAACAATATCTTTAATAGAAAAAATACGATAAGTTGTGGATATCGATCGTTTATCTAAACCTGACTTTGTGGTGTCTAGGCAAGTGTGTCTAAGGCAAGTGGTTACTTAATTAGGGCCACTACTTGTAGTGGGCAATTGGTGGTGAAGAGGCGATTTGAGGCTTCTAACGACTTGTCGTTTAGACCATTTAGAAATAGGCTAGTTGGCTTAGGAAACCCTAGAATCTAAAATACGGAAAACTACACTTTGCAAATAAATACCTTTTACTTTATAAAACCGTTTTCTAAAGGATCAGTATTTTACAATCTTTGTAAAGCGCCGCTACAACCCATCTTTGGGGAACTCGTTAGGGATAGTATGATTTATCATGCACCCTCAGGCTTAGTAGTGCGAGATTCAGACCTCCGCAAGGAGCATTCGGTCTCGAAAGGTTTAAAATACGACATCTTAAGAAAATGAGATTTTTGGAATATAAAATATTTATTAAAATTATTTTTGTATAAACATATGTAAATTTATCATTTAAATATCTGTTTTATTATAATATAAATTTTCCACACTTTCCTAAAAAAATCACAATAATATATTTTACACTAAAATACCATGAACTTCAAATAATCAATATTACAGATAAATACCTAAAACTAGGATATTCTCACCAGAGATTTCACAATATAAAATCCACCCTCATTATAACTCTAAAGAAGAGTAATAAATACTTGAGGTGTATTTTGAAAAGTATATAAAAGTATTTTTACATAAAACTCCCTCAAGTATTATAAATTACCCTAAGGACCCTAGAAATTATAAGACTTCGATTCACATTTCTGATTGTATGACTCGGGTTTGAGTCTGATTAATCTGACTTGAATATGATTCAAGTCAATCTACAAACTATAAGATTCCAATGCAAAGTGAACACATAAATCCATGAATACAATTATCCATTTATACAACTTGACTGAACCGAACCATGGATATATATTCCTTTACATGATACTCAGTATTCCATTTACATGACTCTACGGTTATAACCGTTTCCTGATATCATGGTTTCGGTCAGTCAGTCAGTCAATCTTACAATCAATACATTTTACAAGATAACAATACAAACAAGACATCGCGGGGTTTATGGGGTAGATTGGTACGGAAGGTGTTAAAGGTGGCACGAGGTGGTCAGATTTAACACACCTAACATGAATCCAGTTGCTGTTATACCGTGGCATAAACGGTACCTGTACTATACGTGCCCCTAGTCTCTGGCATATAGAGACTCCCCTCGTATACACTGGCATCCTTCTGTACCAAGCTACAAACAACAGCGTTGACATAACATTACAACAATAGTTTACACTTTAAAATGTATCTTCTTATTCTGTCTTTTTCTACTTCCCTCTTACCTTTGGGACTTACCGAGCGACCTGTTCGCTGACGACATTCTGTTTCTCTCTTCTTTGAATGTCGTCAGGTGATTTGGATCCGGCAGAGGTTGAGCCATCGCAAGAAGATTTGGAGCAGTTTACTGAAGACCCTGCACTGTAGTTTCATTATACACTTTTTCTTTCTGTACTATTCATTTCCTGTTATGCCACTGTTTAGGCATCTTATTATTCCAGTTGTATTTCCTTTCATATATTGTACAAAGAATGTTAATAAATAAAAGTTGATGTTCTTTTTATTTCTTGTCTCTTGTGTATTTATTTTATATTGCTTAGATACGTTTAGCGTATGTACTTCTGAGTATATACATAGCGGACCTCGTCGCGTCTCCTTCGCCGTACACTGGGAAGCGGGGCGTGGCACTTGATAGTATATGATACTTGTTGTTGTTACCCTAAATTTCTAGTTCGATTCCCAGGTTGTTTTGGTTAACACCTCTAAAATTTTATTTGTAGCATGTTTGATGCTTGCAAACCCTAGTTTAGGTGCTAAGCAAACCCAACAGTGGTATCAGAGCCAAGCTAGAGCTTTAGAGTAACCTAGACGGCGTTAAAAACTTTGAACGAACATAAAAAATCGATCCAAAGAATGCTCTCTGGAAATTTTTCAAAATTTGGAATTTTTCATATTAAAAATACTCAGAAAATTATGCAGGGTATTGTATGGGCCCCCAAGAAGAACGAAGTCCTAACTCGGCCTAACGACCGTGGAACAGCAGCTAAAAGGGTCTTATGGCGGCGGTTCCGCGGCGCCGTTGGTGAGGCTTGGGCTGTGCCTTTTTGTGATGGCCCGTATGTACTTGTGGCAGTCTTTGATATATTTTTACACTGCTCAAGTGTTGAGCTTTCTGAGAATTCTTTGGGTGATCGATCGATCGATCGAATTTTTTAACTGCACCTAGTTTATATGAATGTGATGCAATATTTGGAATCTATGCTAATTAGTTTTGTGAAAATTGATTCGTTGCATGTAAATCTAACATTTCGGTCTCAGACGGAATCGGGAATCTTGTTGAATTGCCCGATTTCTTTTGAAAAGTGTTTTCATATTTGAGACCCAAATATAAGATCTACAATGCTAGGCATGAAATCCGTAATATGCGATATTCCGGGTTTTCGATGTCTAAGGACAGGGTGGATTCCAAATGTTGTAGTTTGATATTTCTTTTCTGCGACCGTAAGTATAGTATGTGGTGTATCGTCGGTTTCATTGCTATACGTCAACGACAATCGGGATACGCATTCTTACTTACGTTGATGACATATGATATTATGTGTTGCTGAGATATGATATATAGGATCGTCGTGATTGAATGGTCGGGGGTTTTATGTGAGATGGTTTTTTTTTCTTTTCATTCATGTAAAATTCAATGTATGTAATATTCTTTTATTGGGGCACTTCCGAGTTGAGGATGATGTTACCATTGATATATATTTACTTTTCCGCATTAGGATAGACCCAAGGCGGGGAGCACAAGTGATTGGGTTCTAGGGTCCAGTAGGAGGCCATCTCGAGGAGTCGAGACCAGATCTCCTAACTCTAGAATTGGAATGGTCTCTTGCCGCTCTCGTAGGGGTCTAGGAGTATGGGATTGGCTATTCAACACGACCGTGGAATCCGTATTTTCTATCGTTGGCTAAATACAAAATACGGAACGCCTAGTATATCCTATATTTTCATATATGTGCTTTTGCTGTTGATATTCTGTGATGTGATCACTTTATATGATGAGACGAATGATATATATTATATATGATATATAATAAACATTGCTTATGTTTTACATCTGCGCTAGTCCCGTCCCGCTATGCCGTTAGTTAAGTAACCTAACAGTGCATTACAGGACACCATGGCGAATGTGAATGGCATAAGCGTACGTTCTATTTTCATTTCTTTTCTGTGATGGCTTAAGGACTTTAATGATGGGACTACATTAATGAGATTAATGTAAAGAAAAATAAATCTAAAAAGATGTTGTAAAATCAAATTTGAAACCCACTCGGCTTTTTATGAAAAAACAAAGTTTCAAAATATGCGGAGCTTAAGCCACTCCTTTTAAAATCTATTTGATTCTACAACGATATCAAGTTCAAAACGTTAAAGGTTTTCTTAAAAATCATTTGCAACCTCCGTCATTTTAGGAAGTAGAGTACTTAGTATTCATGCTACGTTTGTTGATTATAGTTAAGGCGTAGTGTACAGTAGTTAAGTAATGTCTTCGTACACAGCATATGATGCGATTAATTAGGACATTCATGTGATTTTGTTGACCATAGTTAAGGGTCATATGAGTGGGTCTAATTAATCATGAAATAACAGGTAGAACTTGACCAGTACTTATGATTTGTTGACCATAGTTAAGGTCATGAGTGCTAGGGGTAAAAACCATATCGAGAATTTCAAGAGTTGAAATTTGCAATGAGATTGCATACCTTCTATGTGATGGTTGGATCCCAATCCCACTATGAGTAAGAAATTACTCCCAGGAGAGTTTTGCACTTTACAATTAGCTAACTCATTAGGTGTCTACGGGGTTAAGCCTCTGGGAAAACGAGGTTTATTTCAATTAGGTCCGTGCGAAAGCACGGGGAACCTCTCTCAAAGTACCGAAACTGGCCTGGCTGAACGGTTAGCGAAATTGTAGAATGTAATTAATCCTGGCTAATTTTCTTTTTAAGGTTTGAAGGAAAATTTGATAAAAGCAGTGGGAGACATCGATTAGATAAGATAATAACCAATCTGATCTTTGCAAGAGCTTTCGCTAAGTGTATTCTTTTCTCTCTCCTAATGGCAGATACTCATAACTGGACTTAAACTTCTGTTAGAGAAAAATAAATTGACTGGGACCAATATAAAGACTGCCTAAGGAACATTAACATTGCCCTGACTTATGATAAGGTATCATATGTCCTTACTGCCCCAGCCCCTCCCATCCCAGGCCCTACATCTTCAGTTGCAGATAGGGAAATCCGCAAGACATGGGATATTGATTGTTCCACTGCTAAATGTCTCACGCTTGTATCGATGGACAATACACATCAGCTGCAGCATGAGAAGATTGAAGTTCAATCCATCTTTCTCCATACAAAGGAGTTGTATGGAGAGCAATCTCGTACCTTACACTACAAGACATCTAAAAGGTTGTTTCAGATGAAAATGGCTCTTAGGACACCAGTAAGTGATCATGTTTTGAAAATGATAGCTCTTATAGAAGAACTCGAAGGCCTCGGATGGTCAATGGAGAACGAACAATATGTTGATATTGTTCTGCAGTCTCTTCCTCCTGCCTTTGCTCAATTCATATTAAACTTCAACATGCATAACCTGGAGAAGTCGCTACCTGAACTTCTCAATATGTTGAGAAGTGCAAAAAACACATTCAAAGCAGTAAAAACTCCAGCTTTGATTGTTGGGCCATTTTCTTCTTCTCACCCAAAATCCAAGGCCAAGAGAAAGATGAAGAAGAAACCCACCAAACTAAGAGGTGGAGTTAAAAAGGAAAAAGGGAGAGACAAGTCCAAGGCTGAGGAATCGGGGAAAGGGGAATGTTTTTATTGCCACAAATCGTGACACTGGAAGCGCAACTGTATTGAGTTTCTCGTTGATCTCAAGAAGAAGAAGCATGGTGATGCTTCTGCTTCAGGTGTGTTTATGATTGAAAACTGTTTTTCTATAAACTCTACTTCCTGAGTATTGTATACCGGTTCAGGTTCTCACATCTGCAATTCTATACAGGGATTGAGAAATAGCAGAGTTTTGAAGACTGGTGATCATACTCTCCGAGTTGGAAATGGTTCCAATGTACATGTAGTTTCAGTGGGAGGGAATCACTTGGGGTTGCCGTCGGATTGTTTATTGGTTTTGAACCCATGTTATTATGTACCCAGTATGCTTTGTAATATAATATCCGTTTCTTTGTTAGACAATGAAGGATATCATTTTGTATTGCAGAATAATGTTATGAACATTAACCTCAATCAAGAGTTGGTTGGGTATGGTACACTTAATAACGGGATATATGTCCTAAATCAACACACAGTTTTACTGCATTCAACACACTAATAAAAGAAAATTTTCAGAAATAAATGAAAGTTTTCTTTGGCATTGTAAACTTGGTCATATTAATGAAACAAGACTAAATAAGCTACATAAAGTTGGATATTTAAATCCTTTTGAATATAAATATTATGCGACTTGTCAGTCTTGTATCAAAGGTAAAATGATCAAAACTCCGTTTACAGGACACAGAGAAAGAGCTGATGAACTCTTAGGCCTCATACATAGTGATGTATGCGGGCCAATGTCTACACATGCGAGAGCCGGTTTTTCTTACTTCATAACTTTTACTAATGATTTCTCAAGATATGGTAATGTGTTTTTAATAAAACATAAGTCTGAAGCTTTCGAGAAATTCAAGGAGTACACACTTGAAGTAGAAAAATAGACTGGAATGAGCATCAAGAAACTTCGATCGGATCGAGGTGGAGAGTAACTTAGTACAGAGTTTTCGAACTTCCTAAAAGAGAATGGGATTCTTTCTCAGCTCACTCCCCCTTACACACCACAGCACAACAGTGTGTCAGAACAGAGGAATCGCACCCTTTTAGATATGGTGTGTTCCATGATGAGGGATGCTGAGTTACATCTCTCTTTTTGGGGGCATGCATTAGAGACTGCAACATATCTGTTGAACAGGCTCCATATGAGATATGGTACGGGAAGAGACCATCTCTTAAACGAGTTAAGATTTGGGGTTGTCCGGCTTTTGTTAAAAAGCAAAATCCAGACAAACTCGAGACACGATCGGTTCAGTGTAAATTTGTGGGACATACAAAAGATTCGTATGGATATCTTTTCTACCATAAGGAGGAACAAAAGGTGTTTGTTTCTCAATATGCCATATTTTTAGAAAAGGAATTTTTTACAAATAATACTGATGGCAATGTGGTAGATCTAGAAGAGGTTCTAGAGACACAAGTTACAAATGACGACTTGGTTGAACCTGCTGTTACAACAGAATCTTATGAACCTCAGCCACTCCATAGATCTAGTAGGACTTCTCGTCCACCGGAGAGATACTATGGTTTCCTTATTGATGGTAATAGAGAAGATTGCATCATGGATGATGATGACCCTACTAGTTTCCAGCAAGCTATCACGATAGGCGACTCGGTGAAGTGGTTGGATGCCATGAGATCTGAAATGGAGTATATGTACACCAACAAAGTATGGAATTTAGAGGATGTACCCTCTGGGGTAAAACCTGTAGGGTGCAAATGGATCTTTAAAAGAAAGATCAGTGTAGATGGGCAGGTGGAGATCTATAAAGCAAGGCTGGTAGCGAAAGGTTTTTGTCAAAGACCAGGACTGAACTATGACGAAACTTTCTCTCCGGTAGCCATGCTTAAATCCATTCGGATCCTACTTGCTATTGCTGCATACTGCGACTATGAAATCTGGCAGATGGACGTTAAAACTGCATTTCTAAATGGTGATTTAGAAGAATGCGTTTATATGGATCAGCCAGAGGGCTTCATTGATAATGGGGGCAGCAGGAAAGCATGTAGGTTACTTAAATCTATTTATGGATTAAAGCAGGCATTATGGAGTTGGAACATCTGTTTTGATGATGTTATCAAAGAGTTTGATTTCGTTAAAAATCCAAATAAACCTTGTGTTTATAAGAAGACTGTAGGGAGAACTGTCACATTCCTCGTATTGTACGTGGATGGCATTCATCTGATAGGAAACGATGTTCCTATGCTATAGTCGGTCAAATTGTTCTTATCACAAAGGTTCTCCATGAAGGACCTGGGTGATGCCACGTACATACTCGGCATTAAGATCTATAAAGATAGATCTAAGCGGTTATTGGGATTGTCCCAGACCAAGTGCATCAACACCATCCTAAAGAGGTTTAGTATGGAAGACTCCAAGCGGGGTTCCTTACCCGCTTGGCATGGATTCACTCTCTCCAAGGACTTTTGCCCAAAGTCCAATGAAGAGAGAGCTCGCATGAGCATTATACCCTACGCTTCAGCCGTAGGATCTATAATGTATGCGATGTTATGTAATCACCCTGATGTAGCTTATGCACTGGGTGTAGTAAGCAGGTATCAATCCAACCCAGGGAAGAATTACTGGACGGCTATGAAAAATATTCTTAAGTACTTGCGAAGGACTAAAGAATTGTTCTTGGTGTATGGTAACACGGATCTCCAAATGGAGGCCTTTACCGATTCGAGCTTCCAGAGTGATAAGGACGACAACAAATCTATCTCTGGGTTTGTATTTACCCTCAATGGAGGAGCGGTATGTTGGAAGAGTTCCAAACAGGATACCGTTGCAGACTCTATGATGGAAGCTGAGTATATTGCTGCGAATGATGCTGCCAAGGAAGCCGTTTGGATGAGGAAGTTCATCTTGGAGCTAGGAGTAGTTCCAAACCATTGTGTTGTGATAATAATGGGGCTATGGCATTGGCCAAAGAGCCCACGTCCCATCAGCGATCCAGACACATCCTGAGGCGATATCATCTGATCCGGGAGATTGTTGGTTGCCGCGAGATCAAGATTCGGAGAGTAGACACAAAGAATAACACCACGGATCCACACACCAAGGCCCTCCTATAGCCGCAGCATGAGCGACTTTTTGAGATGTTGGGTATGAGATATGCTAATAACTGGCCTTAGTGCAAGTGGAAGATTATTGGATATATGTATGCCCTATAGGCCATTATTTGATAGTAGATGTATTTAAATGTATATATATTCAGAGGACATTCTTACTCGACATGATAGTATGCTATCTGGTTACTCTTTATCTTGACATGTTCACCTGATCATGCACTTTATTCATCTGATACATGTTGATAAAGCCCTTAGGATATTTGCTTGACTACTGTGATTATGATGCAGATCATACTAGTGGGACATGTGTAGTTTATAAGCATATCCTAAAATGTCCCTAGTCGTGGGTGTATCGAGACGGGGCATCGATATTTCAGAGTAGACTACCGTATACGTTTTTTGACCCATTTGATGGGCGATGGATGATCCCATATCCATTGGTGTTTGACATCAAGATTGTATACGGGTGCTCAGTGGAGAGTGGGTATACTGGACGGACTCACCGAGAACTCTTATATGGTATAATATCTATCGTCGGATAGCGGTTCTCAGGTGACACTGGTACAGGTTAGTCTGTAGACCCGAGATCGTCATAGAGTCTTGTGTGTTCTCCCACCGTACTTTGATTTCCACCCCACCACGGCTCTATTGAGTCGTGCAAACAGGTGGCTTTTGGGTACGGTCCCGAGACACATGGTGGCAATGAGCGATAAGAGGGGTTTCGTCTCTCCCGGTATTGGGAGTTGATGTGCACTGTGCTCGATTGGCTATATCAAAAAGTCCCTAACCAGGGCCGATGAGATTTACTGATAAGTGTTATTAGTAGTTTCTCGATCTGTTATAGGCCATATATCGGTATGACTTATTGAGTTATTGGGGTCGACGATACCATCCTTAGACTTGATATGCCTATCAAATAGGTCAAGAAACATATACGCTAGTCTACTCTGGAATATCGATGCCCCGTCTCGATACACCCATGACTAGGGACATTTTAGGATATGCTTATAAACTATACATGCCCTACTAGTATGATCTACATCATAATCACAGTAGTCAAGCAAATATCCTAAGGGCTTTATCAACATGTATCAGATGATTAAAGTGCATGATCAGGTGAACATGTCAAGATAAAGAGTAACCAGATAGTATGCTATCATATCGAGCAAGAATGTCCTCTGAATATATATACATGTAAATACATCCACTATCAAATAATGGTCTCTAGTGTATATATATATATATATCCAACAAAGGTAAGTTGGATCCTCGAGCAAAAAAATGTATATTTCTCAGTTATGCTACCGGCGTTAAAAGTTGCAGATTGTGGTCTTCAGATTCCAAGTCATCTAAATTTATGATCAGTAGAGACGTGACTTTTGATGAATCTGTTATATTGAAGCCGAACATTATGAAATCTCTAGTTGAAGATGATTCAAAGAAGGACGCGCCGAAAGTTGATATTGAAGTCGATGAAAACTCGGGTTCGCAGGAAATCTCTTCTTCACCATCGTTTAAAGAAGCTCAAGAGGTGTAGTTCCATGATGAGGAGTATTTACTTTCTCGTGACCGACAGAGAAGGGATATTAGACCGCCACAGAGATATGGCTATGATGACCTAATGGCGTATGCGTTATCTGTTGCAGAGATAGTTGATACTAGTGAGCCGACAAAGTATAAAGAAGCTATTTCATCCGATGAAGCAGCTCATTGGCTAGTTGCTATGAATGAAGAAATTGAGCCTCTTCATAAGAACCAAATTTAAAATCTCGTGAAGTTCGAAGGAGGAAAGAAGATAGTTGGCTGCAAGTGGGTTTTTCAAGATGAAAGAAGGTGACCAAGGGACGGTTGTTACGAGATATAAGCCGCGGTTGGTAGCTAAAGGCTATTGGCAGGTGCGGAGAGTTGACTTCGCTGAGGTATTTTCTCCAATTGTTAAACACACCTTTATACGTGTCTTGCTCGGTCTGGTAGCTATGCAAGATTTGAAGCTTGAGCAGCTTGATATGAAGACCGCATTCTTGCATGGTGATTTGGTAGAGAAAATCTACACGCAACAACCTGAAGGTTTCGAAGTCAAAGGTAAAGAAAACCACGTTTGCTTGTTAGAGAAATCTCTCTACGGTTTGAAGCAGCCACCAAGACCTTGGTATAAGAAGTTTGACCCCTTCATGAAAGAAATAGGGTTTACAAGAAGTATGGATGACAGTTGTGTATATTCAAAGAAGCTCGTCGATGATTCTTTCATATATTTGTTACTCTATGTTGATGATATGTTGATAGCAGCAAGATATATGGTTGATATTATGAATTTGAAGGAACGGTTGAAAAGTAAGTTTGAGACCAAGGATTTGGGAGCTACCAACTTAGTATGGAGATCAGGCGAGATCAAAAAGAAAGAAAGCTATACTTGTCTCAACAACGATACGTTAACAAAATTTTGAAGCGTTTCGGCATAGCAGACGCTAAATATGTAAGTACTCCGTTGGCAGCTCATTTTAAACTTTCAGCTCGTTTATTACCGCAAATAGAGAATAAGATTATATATATATTGAATGTTCTATATGCGAGTGCGGTGGGTAGTATCATGTTTGCCATGGTTTGTATACGACCCGACGTTTCACATGTTAGTGTTGTTAGTCGCTATATGGCTATCCTGGTAAAGGCCACTGGCAGGCAGTGAAATGGATATTACGATATCTTCAAGGTACGTCTAACGTGGGGTTGGTGTTTGGAAGGAACAATGACAATTTTGTTAGATTCAGTGACTCCGATTATGCAGATGATCTTGACAGACAGATCGATCACTGGTTACGTATTCTCCTTAGAAGGATGTACCATTAGTTGGCGTGCTTCTTTGCAGCCTATGGTAGCGTTATCTATGATGGAGGCGGAGTGTAGGGCTGTTGTTGCGGCCGGTAAGGAGGTGATCTGGTTGAAGGGGCTATTTTCGGAACTTGGTATTCCAAAGGATACCATAATAGTCTACCGTGATAGCCAAAGTATGATTCACTCGACGAAAGATCAGATGCATCATAATAGGATGAGGCACATTGATGTGAGGTACTGGTTTGTACAGAAAGTCGTTAAGAAAGAAGAGATTATTGTGAAGAAGGTTGGCACAATGGATAATCTGGACGACATATTGACGAAGTCTCTTTCGGTTGTTAAGTTTGAGCATTGCTTGAATTTTATTGGAGTGTGTCACACTTATTTGAGCCCTTGAACGGTTTTGTGGTGAAGGTAGAGATATTATTAATTTTGAGGAGGAGTTTGTGGGAAAGTGAGGTAAGATGGAGATTTGTTGTGTATGTCTTCCATTCCGATTCCTATTGATTTCTCATAGATCCAGACATATCTACAAAGCAAAGGATAACAGATTCATATTTATCTACAAGCAAGATGGATATTTATTAGTTGGGAAATTGGTTATTTACACTTATTTCTAGTTATTTAGACTATCTCTAGTATACTATATATATTGTAGTATTTTGTAACCCTAGAGATTGATGCATCTGAGATAGCTTTTGTTAATTAGAGAGAACCCATTGATAATTGTGAGAGATCTAGGGTTTGAGATGGATTTGTAATTCTCCATCGATTTGTACTCCTCCGGATATTTGATTATCAATAAAGTTTCGCTTTCGCCTATTTGTTTTGTGGTTAGTACTCGTATTTCTATCTTGCCTGTGCTTTGTTCTTTTCTTTATATCGTTTGGTTTTTTTGCTTCATGATCGTATTTGTTGCAACATGTATCATAGAGCACCATCACTAAAAATGGAACTCAATTACTAAAGCTTCTTTCTTGATTTGAACAAAACATCAATATTTTTTTCAGTTGCGGATATTAATCCTCCCCTTATTTTTCCTTCAACCTTCCCTGAACCTGTGATCTCCTTGTCACAATCCCCATGCTTTTCGGACTCTTCCACCGTTTAGGTACAACAAAGTACCGATATTGATTTAACCAAAACATCAAAACTGGAACTTGGTCGCTAAATTTGTTCTTCCTTTATATCTCTCACTCAGTAGTCAGTCACTTGATTGCATCCACTTGTCTCAAACTCAAAAATCTATCCAACTGCTCACTTCCTCTCCTTGCTTGTGGTTTGCATTCATCCATTCGCATTGCCTATATTTGTGTATTACACAAACTAGACTTCTAAAAGGCCATCTTTAAGCAACTTCTTTGAAAACTACAACCAATCATGAAACATGCTTTGCCGGTGGGTTGGTGCAGGATGTGAAAAAAATAACTTGACAAGAATTTACTATTATAAAACTATGATTTTGCTTTTACTTGTACATTCAAATTTTTCTTTCCAGTCTTTTAGAATTAAATGACTCCAACTAGTTTTTAAAATTACAGACTGTTCCTTTCTTATTCATAGTTTCTTTTTGCTGATTAATGCTGCGCCTCTAATCAAACACTTAATTGCTGTGCGATACCAGGTGGCGTATTTTCAAAAAGAAGTTCCTACTCGATAATAAATCTACTTATCTGCTTATTGGAAAATCAAGCAACTGGTGACGAATAAATCTGCAAGAATACGAGTTGTGAACACACATTATGTAAATAGGTTTCAGCATTTTATTTTCCTTTATCCGTTGAAGAAACCATGATTCTATCAAGTGTAAGTCGATCTGTAACAGATACAAGAAGGGGATTCATATTTTAAGCACTAGTTTGGTTGGAGCTTCTCATCTGAACTAATTGAGGTTATTGTAAATGCTCTGAAGAGCTATAATTAAATAGTCAAGGAAAAGTCCTCCGAGCAATAAATACTCAGAACATTATCGACAGCGACTCCACTCTAGTCGTCGGCCAAGTGACCGAGCATTTTGAGGCTCGAGAACCGCTCATGGTGAAGTATCTAGCCGAGGTAAAAAGACTTCGCAAAAATTTCGACGAAGTCCAGGTGGAGCAGATTCCCCGAAACCTGAACACCCAAGCCGACGCTATGAGCAAGCTCATCTCTTCCTATACGGCCAACCATAAGAAGAATATCCTCTTCGAAGTCTTGCCACGGCCCAGCGTGGAAGACACAGAGGTAACGCTCTAAGTATACTCAGGAGGAAGGCCAAGATTGGAGGAAGCCCCTCGTGGAATTTCTAAAGGATGGCACCCTTCCGGAAGACCGAGGAGAAGCACGCCGTCTTCAAGCCAAATCCCGTCATTTTATCTGGAGCAATGGAAACCTTTACAAGAAGTCGTACACATAGCCTCTTCTCCGATGCGTCGACCCTCACGAAGCCGGCTATGTTCTGCGAGAGATATACGAAAGGGTTGGTTGAGCGCATCAAGGGGCTTGTACCTTAGTCGAGAAGTCGCTGCTCCAAGGGTATTATTGGCCGAAGATACACCAAGACGCCGAGAAGCTTGTCAAAAGATGCAAAAGCTGTCAACTCCACGGAAGTATACCCCGTCTTCCTGCTACCGAGCTAACGGCCCTCGGTTCCCTTTGGCCATTTGCGCAATAGGGAATGGACATGGTGGGCCAACTCCCCACCAGCACAGACGGATACAAGTACATTCTCGTCGCGGTAGACTATTTCACGAAATGGATCGAGGCCGTCCCCATCAAAAAACCGGACGCCACCACTACCATAAAGTTCCTGCAGAACAACATAATTTCTCGATTCGGAATCCCGAGGTGTATCGTTACCGATCACAGGACAAATTTCGAAATTGATAAAGTCAAAGAGTTCTGCAACGACTACCATATACTAATGAAGTTCGCCGCAGTCGCACATCCTCAATGCAACGGGCAGGCCGAGGTAGCTAACCGAGGCGTTATCCGAGGTCTCTGAGCTCATTTGGAAGGAAGACTGGGCAGCTGGGTCGAGGAACTACCGCGGGTACTGTGAGCATTACGCACGTCGAAGAAAACTCCTACGGGAGAAACCCCTTTCAATCTCTGCTACGGTACCGAGGCAATTGTCCCGGCGGAGATCGGATTGCCCAGTTACAGAGTCGAACATTTCGACGACGAAGCTAATACCTCGGCGCTCCGTACCAACTTGAACATCTTGCTGGAGAAGCGGGACCGAGGGCAGGTCAGGACAGTCGCTTACCAACAACAAACTGCTCGCTTCTGCAACGCATGAGTTAAGCATCACGCTTTTAAGACGGGAGACTTCGTCTTACGAAGGAAGGAGTTCGTAGATCAGGGCCAACTACACAAGTTCTCCCCGAAGTGGGACGGCCATTTCCTCGTCACAGAGGTGTTGCCCGGTGGAGCATATCGCTTGCAAGACGCCGGGGTACGTAAGCTTCTTTGGCCCTACAACGCCGAGAAACTCAAATTGTATAAATGAATGTATTTTCTTCTTTTCGAAGCGATGTAATTTATTAAGTATCCTAAATTAGAAGGGACTTCTTCCACAAATTTTGTTCTCTTTCTCGGTTCTGAGATTCCTAGATTCATTTCTGAAAAAAGTATGTAACAAAGTATTAAAGGATAAAAAGAGACAAAACATATCAGAAGAGAAGAGCTTTATTCATCAAGAGGTACTACGGGCTCATCAGCCTTACAAAAAAAATAAAAATAAAAATAAAAATTACAATAAAAGGGGTTGGGGTTGAGGAAGCACTGCTGATGGTACTCCGAGAAGATCTCCGCCAGCCGTGCCCTAGCTTCTTCGGCCTGCTCCCTCTGATGGTGCCCGCGGACCCGAGAAGCTACGGAAGCGCCGGAGGCCCCACCCGCCGGGCAAGAGTCCACGATCTGCCTCTTCTGGAAACACTCCAAAAGAAGAGCCATCAATCGGTCCCACCTGCTCTTTGAGATCAGGCCGAAGTGGTGGAGCGTATGCAGCTTGTCAAGTGTCTCATCCTGCAGCTGTGGAGACAAGGCATTGTTCAGACCCGGGGACATCCTCCAAATCGCGTACATGAGCAATTGGAGGATAGGTGAGCGCCGGGGAAGTAGGCGACCGAAGTGGCCCTCCACGCGCTCTATCGCCATTTGGTAACTCTGCTCGGAGCATTCCTGGTCGTACAGGTACACGTCATCTCGGGAGATGATCTCCTTGATGGAGTAAATGTACCCGGCCATTTTTCAGAAACACAAGGCTAAAAGAAACAAACATGCTTTCACTATTTATAGCATCAACGAAGATCACTGTAGGGTGTTTTTCGTCACCCCATTGAGATGGGAATACGCGTCGCTTGTCAGGTATATTACAGATTCCCCCTGTTTATGGTAGGCGGGGGTTTATTGATTGTGCAGATCCAAATCTCCGGCAGCCGCGGACTAAGCTGCCATTAATTACCCCTCACCTTTGAGGCGAAGGAATCTCCGATTGACGGGTCAAACTGGTCATGCGAACTCAATGTGCAGTGTGCGGATGTGTGTCTTGAGGGGTTTTGGATATATCGGGGGCCTCACAGAGTTTACGGGGGTCCCGCTATCTGGATAGCGGGTTGGGGGTCAAGGGGGCTAGTAGCCCCCTTTGCAGGGTGCGGGGCAGCGCCCCGTTAGAAATTTTTTCTAGTGCGAGAAGTATATTTAATGTGGAGTGCATGGGAAAAGAGGGGTGAATAGCGTCTTAAAGACGCGTGCATGGCACGTGGGCGCTAGACGCCCACGGGTCACACGCCTGGTACATGGGCGCTTGGCGCCCATGGATTACGTGCTAGGTGTGTGGGCGCTGGGCGCCCGCAGGTCACGTGCCCTGCACGCGACCGCTGAGCGCTCAGCTCTCGTGGATCCCGTGAGGCACATGTGGGTGCTGGGCGCCCGCGGGTCACGTGCGTGGCACGCCACCGCTAGGCGCCCGAGGGTCACGTGCGCAGCACGCGACCGCTGGAAACACCAGCGAAAAAGTGGCTTAACCCCTCGGCTAAGAGTTAAACTCCCAAGGTGCTTTGGAGTTGAACTCATAACAAGGATTATGTACAGATTTGAAGTTAAACTCCTAAAAAGGGTTTTATTTATGGAGTTAAACTCCAACAGCTCTTGAATGGAGTTAAACTCCTAGAAATCTTTGGAGATGACCGAAGGGGACCCCTTTCATCTTCCCTTTGGCCCTGGATCTTCCCCAAAGTGGGATTTTTGGAGGTGGGTCTCCTTCTTCCTCCACTTCTGTTGGCCAGATCTTGGAGAAAAAGGGGAGGTGAGATTTAAAATCTCCCCTTTTTGAGATCCGATGGAAGATCTGAGTTCCCCTTCAAGGGTTTGCTGGTGAAAAACTGTTTATTTTTGGAAAAGAAAGAGTTAAACTCTTGATTTAATTCAAAAAGGGGGAAGAAGATTTTAGAACCTTGAGGAAAGAGAAGGAGGCACAGACCCTAAATTTTTTAGAGAGAGAGAAAAGTTATTATTGATTTTTTTATCATGTTGCCTTTATAGGCTACACACTTTACATATAGCCCCTTGGGATTTTCCAAATGACACTTGTGCCACCCCATGCCTTATGTGCTTATTTCTTTTTTGCACATAAGCCACGGGGTTTACAAAATTTTGGCTTCTGCCCACTTTACATATATTTACTTCTAAAAATTATATTTAGACTAATTTATTATCTCTTTTTCGGCATAGAGCCGGCCCCTTCCATGGTTGGTCTTGACTTGGGCTTGGACTCGGGCCTACTTGAATTGGGGTTGACCTTGGTTTTGACTTGGTCAACTGGGGTGTGATTTTTGACCCTAACAAAGTGCCCCCATCAATAAATGCACATCACATATGTGGGTTGTGTGCATGAAATTGATGGATCTTCTTTCGCGTGAAGGTTGACTTGATTTGGTTCCCGTTTTGACAACGTGGAGGTCGATGCTATCCTTTTATCGATGTGGATGGTCTGTGCTGCCTTTTTTGTGACATGGACGGTCGGTGCTGCTATTTTTGCGACGTGGACGGTCGGTTCTTCCCTTTTAGCGACGTGGACGGTCGGTGCTGCCCTTTCTGCCACTTGGACGGTCGGTACTGCCCTTTTTATGACTTGAACGGTCGGTTCTGCCCTTTTTGTGACTTGGACGGTCGATTCTGCCATTTTAGCGACGTGGACGGTCGGTGCTGCCCTTTTAGCGGCGTGGACGGTCGGTGCTGCCCTTTTTGCGACTTGGACGGTCGGTTCTGGCCTTTTTGCGACTTGAACGGTTGATACTGCTATTTTAGCGACGTGAACGGTCGGTGCTTGATTTGACTTGCTCCGCTTCTTGTGGTGTCAGGGTTGAAGTTGACTTGCGATTCGACTTGTTTCCGAGGTGGAGCTTGATTCCGCCTGGGAGGTCGTTGGTTGTCTTAATGATTTGATGTGATTTGGGTTGACATCAGTATCGCTACACTGGAATATGGTACTAGGAGCGAATCATCATTTGTCGTGAGGGGGTTTCCCTCGTTCCGAGTTTAATCACTTAGGGGTCATCTGTTTCCAGTTTAACGACTTAGAGGTCATCTGTTTCCAGTTTAAAGACTTAGGGGTCTATTGGATTGGAGTTTGGAATTTTGGGGTTAGGGTAGGCATCAGCATTGCTAACACTGAAGCATATGTGCCAGGAGCAATTCATAATTTGCCTTTTCCTGTTGGGGAGCGATGGCTTAGGAGACAGGTTTAGGTCCCTATCACCTAAGGCTTTTCAATTTTATGAGCCGTAAGGGTTTCATAAAAGCATTTTCTCCCTACGAGTCGAAAGGATCTCGTAGGTATATTTTCTCCTTAGGAGTCGTAGGGAATCCCAAGTGTGTTTTTCCTTTGTGAGTCGTAAAGATCCCACGAAGGTGTTTTCTTACGAGTCGTGAAGATCTTGTAAGTTTGTTCTCCTCATGTATCGTGAGGACACATGAGTGGGTCTTCCCAAATGGAGCATAATTCCAAGGGCGGAGACCGGCCGCTTAACTGGTGATTGCGGTGGGGCATGGATATGATGAGAATTATTTGAGCCCATGAATTGTATACGGTAGTCAATTTGGGGACCAACCGTAGGGCTGGGAGAGTTTTGGGAAATTGGATTTTGGTTGGCGTCTGCATCGTTGCACTGGAATATGATATCAGGAGCGACTCATCATTCGCCGTTTGGGGACTCGAAATTTGGATATTGTTTGGTATCAGCATTGCTGCACTGGAATAATGCCAGGAGCAACTCATCATTTGCCCTGAGAGGATTTGGGATTTAGCTTTTGGGTCGGTATCAGCATCGCTAACACTGAAGTGTAGTGCCAGGAGTGACTCATCATTTGCCGTTGCCTGTTGGGGAACGATGGCTCAAGAGACAGGTTTAGATCCCTATCACCTAAGGCTTTTCAATTTTATGAGCCGTAAGGGTCTCATAAAAGTATTTTCTCCCTACAAGTTTAGAGGATCTCGCAGGTGTATTTCTCCCTAAGAATCGTGGGGATTCCTAAGTGTGTTGCTCCTTTATGAGTCGTAAGGATCTCACGCAGGGATTTCTCCTCACAAGGTCGAGAGGACTTTGCGAGTGTATTTTATCTTTTTCACGATTTTGCGCCCTTTCGGGTTTTCACAAACTCGCCGGCAGTCCTGCTGTTTTTACTCACAGAGCCCTTTCGGGTTTTCATCCGTGCCCGTTTTGCTTGTGGACATAATGTTTTTTTTGTTTTTTTTTTGTTTTTTTTAGCCATGGGACTTTAAATGTAGTCTCACCGGTAGGACTTTGGGAGAGATAAGGGTCGTTTACGCCCGTGGATTGTATACGGTTTTACAGGATGTATGATCCCGACCGTAAGGCCGGTGTGCTCAATTCGCCTGTGACTTGGAGCACTCAAGCGTAGTATTTCTTGAGATATCGGCCATTGATGGGTGGCATGGGCTTTTCTCCCTTTGCATTTATCAGCTGGTAGGATCCTCCATCGAACACTTTCTCGATGACGTATGGTCCTTCCCAGTTTGACTCGAATTTTTCCTTGGCATGTCGATTGGGGATGATCGGTCTTTTGAGGACCAACACCAATTCGCCTTTCTTGAAAGTGCGGAGATGGGTCATCTTGTCATAGGCGCATGACATTTGGGCTCGGTACAGCTCCAGAATTTGCTATACTGCGAGTTTCCTTTCTTCGAGGACGTCGAGCTCTTCGAGCCGAAAGAGCACGTTTTCCTCCTCCGTTAACTCGTGCTGAACGACCATTCTTAAGCTTGGAGCTTCGACTTCGAGGGGGAGGACCGCCTCCACTCCGAAGAGCAATGAGTATGGAGTGGACTGAGTTGGAGTACGGTGCGTGGTACGATATGCCCACAACGCCTCGTGAAGTTTGAGATTCCAGTCTCTCTTGTTGGCTGAAGCATTTTTTTCTCAGGAGCTTGCACAGGGTTTTATTGAAGGCTTCACCTAGCCCATTAGCCCTTAGATTATAGATGGAGAAATATCTCCAGTCTATCTTGTGTTGAGTAGCGAACCTTGAGACTTTGAAGCTCTTGAAAGAAGGCTTATTGTCAGATATGATTCTTCTTGGTGTACCGAAGCGATATAGAATGTTATGCCGGAAGAACGTCAGAATATCTTCAGTCTTGACTTCTTTTAGCGGGACAGTTTCAGCCCATCTGGAGAAGTAGTCAGTTGCGGCCAATATGAACCGGTGGCCTTTAGATGATGGAGGATCAATTGGACCAACTATGTCGGTGCCCTAAACTTCGAAGGGCCATGACGCCACCGTAGGATGCAGCAGATTGGGATGCTTGTGAATGAAGTCACCATGAATTTGACAGAGATAACACTTCTTTGCATGCTCTTCATAATCCCTTATCATGGTAGGCCAGTAATATCCAAGACGTTTGATTTGAAGCCGCATTTTGGGGCCGGATTGGTGAGCTCCGCAGACGCCTGAGTGAACTTCTTTCATGACTTTTTGGGCTTCGGCCGATGACAGACATCTAAGCTAGAGTTGGTCATATGATATGCGGTATAGCGTATTATTTACAAACACGTATCGAAGAGCTCTCTTCTTCAGCTGAATCCTTACAAATTTTCCTTCGGGTAGCTTGTCGTGTCGGAGGTACTCTATGAAAGGTTCTCTCCAATCGGGCTCATCTTGGATGATCAGAGCTTCTTCGATAGGATTATTCTCTTGTTCTATGCTTCCCTCTTCACGCAAAGAGATCGGAGTTAGAATTTGCCGGCTTCTAACTGTTATCAGAATTTCATCCACATCGGGATCAGCCAGCTCCTTGGCTAAGCGAGCGAGTACGTCAGCTTTTCCATTCAATGCCCTAGGAACTCTCTTCAATTCAATATGGGTGAACTGTTTCATAAGCTCCACCATCCGGCTTCTGTACCGAGCTAACTCGGGTTTGTATATCTTATATTCGCCGCTTGCTTGGTTGACGACAAGCTGGGAATCCCTATAGACTCGTAGCCGAAGGATTTCCATTTCTATGGCTAGCTCCAGACCAGCTATCAGAGCTTCATACTCAGCCTCGTTGTTTGTGTGAGGCTCAAAAAGTGCAAAAGAACGTCGTAAGGTTCCCATCGATGGCGTGATGAACACCAATCCTTTCCTTGCTTTTATCTGCGGGACGCTTGATTTGCTGGAGGTCCTAATTGATGAAGCTCCATTTAAGTAGAGCTCCCAACATGGCCCGTCATCCTCAAGGTGCAGCACTTGTTCGTCGGGTAACTCGCAATTGAACGGTGACCCTTCTGGTATAGGATGAGCAGCATGGAAATCGGCGAGGTCTTGCCCTTTTACTGCTTTCTAAGGAGTATAGATTATGTCAAACTCAAGCAGCATGACAGTCCATCTTGCCATTCTTCCAGCTAGGCTTACTTTGGTCATTAAGTGTTTGAGCGGGTCGGCCTTGGAGATCAGCATAACCCGATGAGCGAGCAGGTAGTGCCTCAGCTTCTTCACAGCGAATATCAGAGATAGGCATTGCTTTTTGATTAGGGAATAGTTGTGTTCCGCCCTGACTAAAGTTCGACTGAGGTAGTAGAGGGCATTTTCTTTTCCCTCCTCATTGTTCTGGACAAGGAGCGCACCGAGTGACTCATCTAGCGCGACAGTATAGAGAATCAACGGTTTGTTTGGAATAGGAGAAGCAAGCACCGAAGGATGCAACAGGTACTGTTTAATATTTTCGAACGCTTCTTGACATTCGACGTCCCAGACAAAAGGAGCTCCCTTCTTCATGAGCTTTGAGAAAGGCCGATATCTCCCCGATAGGTTCGAGATGAACCTTTGTATGTAAGCAAGTTTGCCTTGAAAGAATCTTAACTGTGTCAGATTCTTTGGAGGAGGCATCTTCATGATGGCCTTTATCTTTGATAGGTCAATTTCGATCCCCCGATGTCGAACTATGAACCCAAGAATTTTCCCAACGACACGCCAAAAGCGCACTTCAGAGGATTCATCTTTAGATCGTTTTCCCTCAGTTGGTGAAAACGGTTCTGAGATCTCGGATGTGATCGGCCTTGGCTTCGGTCTTAACGACCAAATCATCAACATAACATTCGACGACTTTATGAATTAAGTCATCAAAGATTTTGGTCATTGCCCTTTGATATATGGAACCTGCATTCTTCAGTCCAAATGGCATCACCTTGTAGCAGTATATTCCGATCGGGGTTCGGAAAGCTGTATGTTTCTCATCCTCGGGCGACATCTTTATCTGATTGTACCCAGATGAGCCATCCATGAAGGTGAACAGCTCGTAATTTGAGGTGTCGTCGACCATCATTTCCATGACCGGTAGCGGGAAGTCGTCTTTAGGGCATGCCTTGTTGAGGTCCCTGAAATCAACGCAAATTCGTATCTGTCCATTCTTCTTTTTCACTAGGATGATGCAAGTGATCCGGTCCACATATTTCTCTTCTCTGATGAAACCGGCATCGATGAGTTTCTTGGTTTCCTCGATGACCTTTTCTTCCAGCTCCCTTCTCATTCTTTGAGGAGCTTGTTTGACAGGCTTGGCATCAGGAGATATAGCCAGCTTATGCACGGCCACTTCAGGAGAGAGTCCAGGCATTTCTTTGTACGTCCACGCGAAGCAGTCGGTGAACTCATGCAGCAGGGCAATTACCTGCTCCTTCATTTCCTCTGATAAGAGTGAGCTGATGTAGGTCGGCGTTGGATTATCAGGCGTTCCCAAATCGATCTCGGTTAGCTCATCGAAGGTTGCTTGTCCGCTATCTTCGAGTTCTTGAGGGGCTTCTTCTGGCTCGGCTAGCTCGTCTTCATCATTTGACTCTTCGCTGGCTTCACCAATATAGATCATGTAGCCTACTTTGGAATCAGGTTGAGTGAAACCTATGCCCCATCTATCTGGAATTCGTCCATCAATGAGTACTCGAACCTGAGGCGGATTCCATAGCTCTTCATAAAACTTTGCTTCGGAATCCGTTTGATATAACCGATATCCGCACTTTTTAAAATATTCCTGCATCTCGGGCGCATAATATCTAGGATTGAGGATGGCTCTTATGCCTCTCTCATAGGGAAGGCACGTGACAGACAAATCGTCCGGGTGCACAACAAGATTTGACCCATAAAACATGATGCCCTTCTGTCCATTTTTCCTTCCGGGAACATAGAAAGTTTTTAGCTGATCCACGGTGGAGACTGACAATGCATCGAGTTCTTTGCACAACTGCTCTGGCACCCTTGTGACGGTTAGGGACCCTTCTGTAACTTCGAAGGTCTCTCGTAGCTTTGCTTGTTGCATGGGGGACCAATCTGCATAGTTGTTGCAAGACGGGTCCTCTTCCTCCGACTTTTCAATGTCGCTGCCGAATAAGGGCGAATTTTGCTGTCGGATGGGCCTTCAGTATCATATTCGTCCGTATCGCTACCGAAATGAGGACGAGTTTTACGGAAGGACGGACTTCCAGCGTCGGACTCATCAGTGTCACTGCCGAAATGCGGACGCACTTGGGGGTTTTTGCTTTTGAAAGTGACAGCTGGCTCAGATTTGCTTTTGAGTTTCGGGACCGTTCTGTCTTTGGTCAGCTGTGGCTCAGCATTTTGGAGATTCACAAAGTATCGAGAATCTTCATATCGGACTTCATGCACACCAAACGGCTGGATGTCTCCGTCAATGCATCTTTCTTTGCCATTTTTAGTATACTTCATGCATTGATGGAGAGTTGACGGAATGATGCCGTAATCGTGGAGCCACGGCCTCCCCAAGAGAATTTTATAAGACGTGTCAGCGTCGATCACGTATATTTTAGTTTCGGACTGCAGATCCCCAAATTTTATTGGCAGAGCTATGGATCCCACAACTTGCTGGCAATTTTAATTGAAACCTTGAATGACAATCCTTTCCCTTGACAGGTGTCGGACGTCCATTAACAGACTCTTCAGAGTTCGCAAGTTCATGATGTTCACTAAGGACCCTGGATCAATCAATATGCGATTAATCCGGTCTTCGTCGCTGTACCCTGTCATGTAAAGCGGCCGATTATACTCAGCCATTCCCAGTAGCAAGTCTTTGTCCTTAAACGTGACTACGGCGGCATGCAGAGCGTACTAGGCTTCTTTCATATTGATTTCCGCAAAGCGAGCCTGATACCGCTCGGGGTTTTGTAGAGCGTGAATGAGAACATCTCTAAGCTCTTTAGATAGGACCAAGGCATCATAGATGCTCAGAAGAGACGAAAGCTTTCGGAGATGAGCCAAGACATTATAGTCCACTGAGGAAGGACTTGAGTTTTAATTAGCCGGTTCTCTACCATCTTCCTCATTAGCCACTTGTTTTTCCTTCCCTTTTAGGGCGTGGCCCTGATTTGGCGGTAGAGCCCTGCCGCTTCTGAGCTGGATTTGGTTAGCCTTTATGGCGAGCTCCTCGTCCTCTTCAGGAAAACATAGCTCTTCCTCATAGTCGCTACCCAGGTGGACGACGTAGCAGGTTACTATAGGGATCTCGTCGTTAGAGTCTTCTTCTAGCTCCTCCAGAATCTCAGCCGTTTCTACAGGGAAGAACTCCTTCAATTGAATTAAAGTTCTTTCCTTCTGTTCATAGTCTACGAGGGAATCGATATATTTTTGAATGGTCGATCTTCCTACAGACTCTTTTTCGTATCGAGCTGCGCTTTTCTTCTTCTTGGGCTTTTTGGATTTTGAGCCTGATGGAGCCGAATTGGCAGTTGGAACGGTGGGCTCCTTCTGCCCTTCCCATTCCGTTCTGGGCTCTTTCTGAAGTAGCTTTAGCATCTTCTTCATCTTTTTAGACATGTGCATGCTCCATGGAGTCTGCGGCAAGTCAATCTCATTCTTCAGGGTAGCCGGTTCAGCTGTCTGCTCCCAGAAAGCTTCACCTTGTGTCTGTATGAAGTTGGTGGTGGCAGCTTGATTGTTCACCAACACACTCTTGGACAGCTCGATTTCTCCAGTCTTGTACTGCTTCTCAACCCAGTCTTTGAAGATATAGCAATGCTCGATCGCATGGCTCGCTACTCTGTGGTACGGGTAATACAGGGGATTGTCGGTTATTTTTGCTTCGTGGGGTTTTTTTGACTCTGGCAATTGTAGCCCGTTGTTTAAAGAATCTTTGAATATCTTTCGGACCTTGTCCCTTCTGAAAGAGTAAACCTTGTTCTTTTTCTCCTCCAGGGAAGGCATTTCTCCTCTCAGCACTGGATTTCGAGACCGGTTGGTTTTGGATTCGCCTACCTTTCGTTTGTCTTCATTGTCGGACGTATTGAAGACATTGGTATTGCTGGAATTCCCGCTTCTACGGTTGTCGTCCCGCTTGCTTTTCTAAGTCTTGTCTCTCTGAGTGTCCGGGGAAAACTCTTGTTTCGAGCGTTCCAACATTTGGACTTTCTTGGTTAACTCTTAAAACATCTTGAGACCTGCTGTACACAAGAATGGGACCATACAATTGCTACATTCCTAATGAGGAGGCTGATGGACTGGTCATGCTCTAGCGGCGGTTCGCACTTGACAGTGAGGTTGCGCCATCGGGCAATAAAGTCCATGTTGCTTTCGTTTTTCCCCGGCTTGGTTCTCACGAGGTCAGCAATGGAGATTTTGTCACTAACACTCATGAATTTTTGCCGAAACAGAGACTCCATTTGGGCGAAAGTAGTGACGGACCCGTCTGGTATACTTGCATACCAGTCGAAAGCGACACCAGTCATGCTGTTGACAAACTGACGAAGAAGGAGCGTATCATTGCCCCTTGTATTTCCGCATAACGCTTTAAAGTGGGCGACATGCTGATTTGCATTTCCCGTCCCGTCAAATCTTCCAAACTTGGGAATGACATAGCCGCTCGGGAATTCTATTAGATCGTACTGTGCGGGATATGGCCGCCCATTACTGCCAATTTCTTTCTGAGTTTCGGCTTCGGACACCAATGTTTTAACTTTGCTAGTGACCAAATCCATTATCCGATCTTGTGTTAGCGGGATGGTGCTATCTGGGGCCAAGGCATCCCCGGAAGCAGAATGTAGTCGGCTTTCGTTCGGCTCGCCCAATCTTGGACCCAAAGGGACAGGCATCGGTTGCTTCGGGTTTTCATCACCTGGCTCATGAGTAGAGACTTATACTTGATTGGGAGATGTCTGGGCAATTTGAGCTGTGAGATGCATCACGACATTCGTCAGGTCGTCGATTTTGGAGTAAAGCTGGGCCATCTTTTTATCTTTGCTCCTGAACTGTTCTCGGAGTTCTTGAAGCAGCTCTTGCTCTGCGGTCCTGGGGCGGAAATTCAGCTCTTCCTCACTGTCCGAGCTTGACTCTACATGGACTGAGGGGTCTTTTTGCCTATCGGTCTCATCGAGAGGGTTTTCCTCATCCAGTGGAGGCTGCTGATCTTAGGAAGCGGCAATCACATTCAAGCCAGATTGGGCTTAGGATGTGGTAGCCCCATCCTTGCTTTTGCTGCGCAGGTTGTCGCTGGGACGCCCGCCCGCCATATAGACTGTATAGATAACATATCCAACTGTCTTTTTATTATTGGCAGCTGATTTCACGGATCGATGTCGTGGCCCTCCTGTTTCGATAGCGGGCAATCGACTAAAAGCGGCTGATCTGACTGGGTTCTTGAATAGTGTTGGCGCTTTCCTTTTGTCTTCGCCCTGCCTTTTTCGTGCGGCACAGAGCGCCTGATAGACTCTTGAAGAGACGGTGTTATGCTTTCTCTGTTGGGGATGGGACATGTCTCTTTATAGCATTGTTCGGACCGCTGTCTTCTTAATTCTGGCGGTCATGGCATTTTTCTGAACCCGCTTCAGAGGTTCTAAGGAATTGCTGATTTTTACGGCCGACTCGGCCGTTGTCACGAAGTAACCCTGCTCTTAGAACCTCACAAGATTCCACTTGGCTAAAGTCCTGGCCCTCTTGTTGGCTCGATACCTGAGCCGAATCTGCCTTAACCTTTCTGTTTTAAGCACTTGGTAGACTTCGGCTCTTCGGGAAGACGCTGTAGACCGATTGACAGAGAGCCTAGAGAAGATGCTTGCTCACGCGATTGTCAAGGGCACCATCTGAGCTTGCTGGATATGCTTTGTGGTGCCATTGGTGTTGACGGCCTTGCCCCCAATCAGAACAGTGGAGAGCCGTTCGAATACAGATTTGCATTTGGGTTGGATGCTTTGGCGACCACAACGTTCGGCCTCCTGCCCCTTGAGATCGGTTTAGCCGCTTGGTTTGTCGTGACCTCCGCCAGATGAGTGCTTCCGGCAAGGTAGATGATGACGGAACCAAATTGATGGGGTGGCTCCTCCCATTGCCGGCTAAGACTTGCAGGGAGAACCACGCGGGCATTGATCTTGACCACGTACTGGATCGGGGTCGCGTCGGAAGTTGACATCGTCGTTCAAAGTTGATTGCTGCACAGAAAAAACATTATTTCAGTACAACATCAGTATATATGTTAAATGAGTTCGCATGAACACTTGACCCGAGAAATAGGAGGAGAGAAAGGTCCCACCGGACGTGCCAGAATCTGTAGAATGTTTTTCGTCACCCTATTGAGATGGGAATACGCGTCGCTTGTCAGGCGTATTACAGATTCCCCCTTCCTAGGGTAGACGGGGGTTTATTGATTGTGGGGATCCAAATCTCCTGCAGCCGCGGACTAAGCTGCCATTAATTACCCCTCACCTTTGAGACGAAGGAACCTCCGATTGACGGGTCAAACTGGTCATGCAAACTCAATGTACAGTGTGCGTATGTGTGTCTTGCGGGGTTTTGGATTTATCGGGGGCCTCGCAGAGTTTATGGGGGTCCCGCTACCCGAATAGCGGGTGTTTATCACAGAAAACTGCATTTCAATACCACTCATTCATTATCTGTTTTGTTATAAATCGGTACTATTAACCAGTGTCTGCTCAGTAAATACAGATTACAGGTATCCTTGACACAATACTGGAAACACACTCAAAATCATGGATATAAAGTTTGTGAGCCGACACTGCAACCAGAACTGCAAACCGATCAATACCCAAAGAGTTCTTTAGCAAATAAATATGTGTACACAATTTTGGTCCAACACAATACAAGTGTGCACACAACTCTTTGGTATGGACCATGGTGGGGCTACCCATGGCACATAGTGGGCACACATGGGGGATAAGAATGTTAAATGAAAAAAAATTTGATGTGATGTAAAGCATCAAGTCTCCCTCCAATCTACTGAGTACAACTCAGGCTTCTACAAAGAAATCAAGCAATACCAGTGGAATTGTGGAGAGCACACAACATCATACAACAAACACGAGCCCCAAACTCCTTAGTAAAACCGGTGACATCCCTCAAATGCCCGATCTCGTCGGCCCCACCATGCCCAATGCTCCCCAATTTTCTGCTGGCTCTCCCTTGCTGTCACATCAACTCATTTTTATTACTTATTTAATCTTATTTTGTGCCTATAAAAGGTAAATGAGTGAGCAAGGGAAGAGGGTCTCATATGCCCAATACTTCATACACTTTTGTTTTCTTTTTGGTTTTAGTTCTTGTACATAGCTAATTCCCCTTGAGTTCTTTGCCTTCTCTTGATCTTGCAATCTCTTCATTGAGCTGCAAGTTTAAGTTTTGGTTATTGAACTCAAGGTTTGTATCATCACTTGGACATAATAAAACTTTCATTTTTGGGTTCTTAGTATTCTCTCTCTTTATTTACTTTCTCCTTTAATTCTTGCCATTTACTTACTTGCATTTTATTACCTTGCCATTTACTTACTTGTAATGTTGTTTTATTCTTTTCTTTTATCTTTTCCTTTGCTCTTTCTTTTTGTTGTTTTTATGGTTTATGAATATGGTATTGTTAGGAAAGAAAACGATATTGTAAGCTAAGGTTTCCTTTCTCATTTCCTTTGCCTGATATTTTCTATTGAACTCCGCCCAAATCTTACGCAAGCGCTCTGTTAGGCACCCTACCCTACCAAGGTATCGGTGACCCCTAACCGTGATCGATTGCGTTCGGTTTGGCCGGAGGCGAAAGTCAAGAGATAAGAACGGACGGACAAGGGTCAATAAGCTGGATCTCACAAATACCGTGCTTAAGTACCCTAATCCACGTTGTTGCCGATTGCTCTAATTTCAATCGTCAAGCTCGGCTCAAAGGATTGAGTACGGAATTCCCAAGCTTACACTAACATATCTATTCCTAACAAAATTAAACTTGCATATATACACTTTGGTTAGAATCGAACCGTTTCGAACCTTGTATTAACTCGTGATAACAAGAACATAAAACGCACCGTCTCCCTGCGGACAACCCGTGCTCATCGCGGCTAGCTATACGCGACGCCGTCCTGATTGCGGTTAAACTTTAGAACTTAAAAACACGGCACACGGAAACACGCGCCAATCAGCGGGCTGGGGGTTTTTTCTGGCGGCGGGGGTATATTTAGTGTGGAGTGCATGGGAAAAGAGGGGTGAATAGCGTCTTAATGACGCGTGGACGGCACGTGGGCTCTAGACGTCCATGGGTCACATGCCTGGCACAGGGCGCTTGGCGCCCGTGGGTCACGTGCCAAGTGCGTGGGCGCTGTGCACCCACGGGTCACATGCCCTGCACGCGACCGCTGGGCGCCCGTGGGTCACGTGTGCGGCACGCGACCGCTGGACGCCCATGGGTCACGTGGGCGGCACGTGACCGCTGGGTGCCCGAGGGTTACGTGTGCGGCATGCGACCGCTGGACGCCCATGGGTCACGTGCGCGGCACGCGACCGCTGGGCGCCCGAGGGTCACGTGCGCAGCACACGACCACTAGAAACACCAGCGAAAAGGGGCTTAGCCCCTGGGCTAGGAGTTGAATTCCTAACAAGGATTATGTACAGGTTTGGAGTTAAACTCCTAAAAAGGGTTTTATTTATGGAGTTAAACTCCAACAGCTCTTGAATGGAGTTAAACTCCTAGAAATCTTTAGAGATGACCGAAGGGGGGCCCTTTCTTCTCCCCTTTGGCCCTAGATCTTCCCCAAAGTGGGATTTTTGGCTCCTTCTTCCTTCACTTCTGTTGGCCGGATCTTGGAGAAAAAGGGGGTGGGATTTAAAAATCTCCCTTTTTGAGATCTGATGGAAGATCTGAGTTCCCCTTCAAGGTTTTGATGGTGAAAAACTGTTTATTTTTGGAAAAGAAAGTGTTAAACTCTTGATTTAATTCAAAAAAGGGGAAGAAGGTTTTAGAACCTTGAGAAAAGAGAAGGAGGCACAGACCCTAAATTTTTAAGAAAGAGAAAAAAGTTATCATTGATTTTTTTATCATGTTGCCTTTTTAGGCTACACACTTTACATATAGCCCATTGAGATTTGCTAAATGGCACTTGTGCGACCCCATGCCTCATGTGCTTATTTCTTTTTTGCACATAAGCCATGGGGTTTACAAAATTTTGGCTTTCTTCCCACTTTACATATATTTATTTCTAAAAAATTACATTTAGACTAATTTATTGTCTCCTTTTCGGCATGGAGCCGGCCCCTTCCATGCTTGGACTTGACTTGGGCTTGGGCTCGAGCCCACTTGACTTGGGGTTGACCTTGGTTTTGACTTGGTCAACTGGGCTGTAATTTTTGACCCCAACAATCACTGAAGGCCGAGCGTTATGCGCGTTTCGGAGCGAATCCCGGAATTCCTTAAATTCCCGATACGGAGCTGCCACATGGCGACCACGCCGATCCTCGCGAGCCCCTAAACGGTCAAGGGAAGATTGAACGAAGCGAATCTCGGAAGTACCGCGCCTCCCAGAACATTTCAACCATGCGTCATCCGCGACGGTCGCTCGTCCTGATTTTACGGATCATGAAAGTTTGGACGACACCCCCACGAAGGGGAATCCAAAAGCCCTCCTCATGAGGCCACCGAGCAGCTTCCCTGCCCGGTCAATCCCTGGCGGGTAGATTCCTACCCATATACGCCAAGGATCAAAAACCCTCCTCACGAGGCCACCGAGCAGCTTCCCTGCCCACTCAAATCCCTGGCGGGTAGATTCCTACCCATTGTAACATTTTGAAAAATTAATAAGATTTAATTATAAATCTTTATTATAAAATAATGAAATTGATATTTTTACGGAAGTGATATCGCTTATGAAATTTAGTATCAGAATCATATCCGAAAAATATAATTATTTTGATAAATGTAAATAAAAAGTATGATATCATTTAAAAATGATATATTTAATTGTTTTAACATGATATTGGATTTTTTTCATTAAGCTAATGACCTTTAAGTAATAGACCAACTATTATATATCTTTTATTTCTTATCAACTAAATTATGTCATGAAAGGTTTTCTTTCATTTTGAAATTCTATAATGGTAGAGTTTATGATAACCTAAATTTAAACCCTCAATCTCAACATACCCTCACCCTTTCTCACATCTCTCCACCTCCTCCTTCTTCATTTTACACCTCCTTCTTCCAATCTAACACCTCATCCTTCTATGAATCCCTCATGCTTCATCAAGTAACACCACCTCCTTCCTCTCATGCCACCTCCACCTTTCATCACACACCACATGCTTTCTCTACATATCTTCTCACTTCATTTACACATAACACTTAAAGAATTCAGTAGCAATTCCAACAGAAACCATACCCTCTTCAGCGCCAAACAAATAAAAATTCTAAGTGTTCATACCAAAAAAGTGAGAGCAAGGAGTTTCTTCATCAAATTGTGCACACTATCATCTTAGAAGCCATTACAACTCTAGATGCTTCCACAAGCATGTCTTGAGCAGGATTTTCTTATACACAATCTCCATAGGTATAATTCCTTTCATCCTTAGAAGTTTAGTAAGGGTTTAAATCTGTTTTCTGTGCAGTGTTATAAAAACTGTATATTTGTGATCATTAGCCTACAGATATTGAATCTGCTTTAGTGTAGATGTAAATTGGAAAACCCAAACAGTGCCATAATCTTATAAACTAGACCTAGAATAACCCATAGGAAGACGAACCCATCCCCTCGGATTTTGGCCGGCGACATCAAGGCAAAATCCGAGCTCGCCGGTTTTGTGGGAAAGTTGGGTGTTGTACTTTTTAGGATCTCTCTCTGTAGGTGTTTTGGGTATGTTTGGTATTGTTTAAATAAGTTAAATGTTCAGTAGGTTAAATCTGTAAGCTAATGTCAGATTGGGGTAAAATTCTATATATGATACGTAGCATGTTTAGTGGTGCAGTATCTTAAACGAGGATTTTGTGATAATTTAACTACAGAAAGTGAATCTGGAACTAATAAGTATAATCACTAGAAAAACTAGCAAGACCAAAAATATAATGAGCCAATTAGAAGCCCTCACTTAAAACCTGAGCCCCAAACTCCATACAAGATCCGGCGAGGCACCCTTCAAATCCGGCGACGCCAGCCCCCTGTGGGAATTTTGGTGTTGATTCTTCTTCTGTGGCTTTGAATTGGTATTTTACAAGTCTCTGTATTGTTTGTGTTGTCTAATTATTTACACAGTAAAATTTGAGAACGTTTAAAAATGGTTTAATCAAATTTCAAATATTTACGATACGGAGTTTTCGTATTTTGATATTGCAGTTGAAACGTTGACGTTTATACGTTAACGACAGAATTTTGTTGTCATTTTGGGTTAGGTGTGTTGTAGGTTCTAACCTACGGGCGTTTAGCTTTTTGTTTTGGTTTTCGATATGATATTTACTTCTATGCGATTTAAATACGAATATAGGTACGATTCGAGAATTCTGAGACGGAGTGGGCGATGTAGCAGCGTGGATTCAGCGAGCTTCTAAGTTGGTGAGTAGATTTACATATACTGGGAAAGTCGGGTGGATAGCGTATAGCACCCCCGCAACCTTACAAATAGTGTTATGATATCTAGTTAGTTTAGTATTTATTCATGATATTTATATAGTATCGCATATAGTATGTTCTTCAATTTCATACAGTTTCATGCATAGTTATAGATGAGATACAGTGATACGATATGGATATGGTTTGGTGGATTTGTACGAGAGATCATGCCATATTTGTGATGATACAGATACAGTGATACGATATGGATATGGCTTGATGGATTTGTACGAGGGATCACGCTAGACTTGAGATGATACAGATACAATGATATGATAAGATATAATACAAGGATTTATACGTATTAGAAAATGAATTTTGTATGCCGAATAACAGCCAATTTATCCTTTAACTCGTAGAGTTAGGTTATATTCTGTTTTAGGATGTAATACTTGTGTGAGCTATATTCTTTTAAAAAAAACTACGATTCGTTTGTCTTCTAAATAAAATACTAGGATGCGTGCCAGTTTCTAAAATGGATATCTATTTTAAATCTAGGGCTGCTTCCTTATTTCAAACTTAACGTTTCGATCATTTCTAAAGAAAATGGTATAGCTCATAGCAAGTAATTACAATAAGTACGTTTAGATTACTTTACAGGTTTGCATTATATAATCTATATTATATGTTTCTGCGTTACGCACACTCTGATAGAATACTGCACAAATACCAATGAGTACTATGCTGTATAAGCACGTGAATGTATGTTACACTACACCTCATTGGTACTGCCATGTCACTGTAGAACCGTGCTGTTATATATGTATTAAAATAATTAGGTTGTTACACAGTAGAACACTTGCACAAATACTAATGTTTGCCATGTTGCACGAGCATAGACGCGTATGCTACACTACACATCATTAGTAGTACCATGACACAGTAGAATTGAAATCTATAATTATGTGATATAATTACGTAGTTGTTCCCCTCCGAAAGACGGCGCACAGGACGTGAAGACGTCTGGCCTGAAATTCGGGGCAGATGCTATTTGGTTTTATCCGTCCACTTCTCCGAAGATACCAAGTTGATTTATGGCACCGTGTATCGGAGGTTTGGACGGATGCGGCCGATATAGCAGACTTCGTCAGATTCCCCCTCGCTTGAAGGGTTTTTGATTGTGGGGACGCTCTTCCCTGTAGGCGTAAGCCCCTGCAGTTAATTACGTTACTGCATCGCGGTAACCACTTTCTCCTTCTCCAGAAATTTCACTTCGTGTCGTGTATGTTTGTTTTGTTTGTGGTTGCCCGTGGATTGTATACGGAGACTAAGTGATGCCGTCGCCCGTAGGACGTGGATTAGTCCAAATCCGTATTTACTTAGATTTGGGTTTGCTGTTTTAGTTTAAGAATACGTTAGCCATATTGAGGCTAAGATCGACTTAAACTTTTGTTAAGAATACTTTAGCCTAATCTCCAGACTAAGATCAACTTAATGGGATCGTTTAGATCCAACAAAAGAGCAATTGGCCCTATTGTTTAGTTTAATGACGTTGCGGTCAATTTCCAGTTTAGAGACATGGTGGTCCATCATTCCCATTTGGGGACGAACATTAGTTTAAGGACATTTCGGTCCAACATTCCCATTTTGGGACGAATATTAGTTTATGGACGTTTCGGTCCACGAGTTTAAGGACCCCGCAGTCCGTATCGATGTGTAGTTGTCGGGACTCGTCACCTCTCTGACGTCGTTGAAGGATTACAACGATAGGGGTCAGAGGAGTTCAGAGATGTACCCTTGAACCGGATGTAAATTGATTTAGGAGAGCATTCTTGCTCAGTCAATTTAATTTGAGGACTTACGGCCATGATTGGGCTAAGTCCAGTTGAGACTATTCAACGTTTTTATCTTTGGCCTATTAGGCCTGTGCTAGGGCTTTGCCCCTGTTTGATAATGCACTGCATTTTATTTTGGCCTGCTAGGCCTTTTTGATTTGGGCTCAGTCCCTTTGTAAATGATGCAGAGCATCTGTTTGGACTCTGCCCTTCTTTAAAATAATGCATTGCATTTAATTTGGCCTGTTAGGCCTTTTTTAATTGGGCTTGGCCCTTCTGTAAATAATGCAGTGCATTAATTACTTGACAGTGGCTTGTCAGGCGCTTTGCGCCAATTACTGAGCGTAAGCGTTTGTCGTGGTGACACGTGTCACACTCTGGTGAGCGCAAGCGCAACAGCACAGTGCGCTGCGCTGTTGCGCTGCTGACACGTGGCGCGCTCTGGTGAGTTGCGCCAACTTTAAAGAGCAATACTCTATCTTAAAAGCGCACAGCGCAAGTGGTCTTGGAGCTGACACGTGGCGCTCTCTGGTAGGTTGCGCCAACCCAGGAGCGCAACAGTGCAGTTTTTTGCAAGTGCAAGGCACTGTTTTAATTTCTTGATCCAACTTTGGATTCAAGGAAAGAATCTTTAAGATTTCAGAACCATTGGTTCACAAAAAAGTGCAAGGCACTGTTATTATTTAGTTTTTATTGAAGATCATTGATCTTGTTCTTAGATCAATGATCTATTCAGAAGAAGTTCTTCTTGAACAAAGGTTTTTACCTTTTTTGTTCTTGAGTTCTTCTCACAATCTTTCAAAGTTCTCTCTGTTTTGTTTTTAAAGTTCTTGATGTTCTGAATGTTCCTCTCTCCCTTCTCTTTGAATTGGGGTCTAGGAGCTTTTATATAGTACCCATTAACTTGTTAAATTGTTAAAGAGATCTTTCTCTGAGTGATTTGGGGAATTTTCCCCACCGTTGGATCTTTGATCCAAGGGCTTCTGTTTTACAGAAGACAATCTTCTTGTTTTAAGAAGAACAGAAAGATTTTACTAGAATTTTAATTCTGTTTGGCGCAGATGCACCCAGCGCTTGACACGTGTCACGCAGCGCGCAGCGCAGCGCAACTGTGCTTGACACGTGTCGCGCAGCGCAGAGCGCAACGCAACTGCGCCAGAGTGCAGCGCAACTGCGCCAGCGCAACTGCGCTGCCACGTGGCGCGCAGCGCAACTGCGCTGCCACGTGGCGCGCAGCGCAGAGCGCATCGCAACTGCGCTGCCACGTGGCGCGCAGCGCAGGGGATCTGAAGCGTTACTTCATTTATTAAAATTTAAATTTTCAGAGTAGAGCTTTGCTCTGATTAGGGGAATCAGAAGCGTTGCTTCATTTCCCACATTGAAATTTGAACAGAGCTTTGCTCTGATTGGGGTAAACAGTAGTCTTCTTTATTCCTGTTGTAAGTTACAAATATCAGTACTATAGATGCTGTATTTGATTCTTATGGATTTTCTGGATATTTTACTCCTGATGATATATATCGGTGGTATGAGACACTGTTATATATGTATATATATAATATATCATCAATACAATTTATGCAAGTTTCTTATTCCTCATTTGATATTTTTATACGATAAGAAAACGTCCACCATGAGATTTGTGTTTTCTGATTTTGATATCCGAACCGAGTCGGGGGTCATACGGTTTCGGATTTGTATACTATCCAGACTGAGTCGGTGGGGATACAGTTGGATACATGCTGGATCCGGTCGAGACCGAGAGACAGGATAGCCGCATTATAGGTGGGGAGCCTAAAGAGGCAACTCGATTCCGGAGATAGAAATGAGCACGGCAGATATCCATAGGATACTGACCGGAGATAGAAACGAGCACGGCAGATGTCCAGGGGAAACTGACCGGGGTTCGATTGGACACGGTGGATATCCAGGGGATACTGATCGTAGCCAGGATGTCGGTTGGCGATCATCTATTGAGGTGGTGTCGACGATATCTGTATTTATGTGTCGATGATGGACACGATAGATTTCGGATTTCGATGTCGATGCTGGACATCTATGTATATACTGATATGATCATTATCATAAGATACACAGTTAGATATTATTATTGGATTCAACCAGGACTGATCCGGAGGACAGTACCTGCATATATTTGTACAGACATTCATATACAAAAAGGAATTCCAACACGAAATATAGATTCATGATTTTGACTTATATGATATGGAGATATTATAATTGGGATTGCATGAGAGATAGTATTGCACATATGTATATCATATAGTGTATTGGTACAGATTATGATAGGACTATACTTATGACCTAGGTATCGTCATGCATTTCGATTTCTACTTTTAAATGTACTTTTATTCACTGAGTTGGCAACTCATCCCCGTTGTGCCACAGTTTCTTGCAGGTTTCACCGCTTGGATTATCAGCGGCTTGGGCACACATTCTTTTCGGGGATTGATTGCTAAGTGGGTTATTATTGTATCATACTCACTCTTGATTATTCATATACTCTTGTATCTAGTGGAAACTCCATCAACTTAGAAGTAGTATATTATGGACTTAGAAGCAAGATTTAGAGTATATGTGTGGTGATGTCGTACTCTTTGGAGTCGATTTCTGATTTAGATTGTTGGTTGCTCCATCGTTTGGACGTGGAGACTAGCTTCCGTTGGGATGCTATTTTATTATTATGTTGTGTCCGGTTTTTATAAAAATGTAAAGGAGGTGATGTCAAGTTTCAAAACGTCATAAATACTTTTCAACATACTTAGTTCAATCTAGATGTTATTTTAAATTGATTTTATCGGATGAATATTTAAACCTCACCTCCAATAATTTCAAAAAGGGTTTAGATTCCGGGTTTCGGCTTACTTGAACCGCGTTGACGTCTTCAGATGTCACGTGTTTTAAGTGCCGGTCACGGGCCACATCTGGATCGTGACACCCTATACGCCAACGATCAAAAGCCCTCCTCACAAGGCTACTGAGCAGCTTTTCTACCCGATCAATCCCTGACGGGTATATTCCTACCCATTTGTGCCAAGGATCAAAATCCCTCCTCATGAAGCCACCGAGCAGCTTCCCTACCCGGTCCATCCCAAGCGGGTAGCTTCATGCCCATCAACGCTCAGGATGCAAACCCCTCCTAAATAGGCCACCGTGCAGATTCCTGCCCTGTTAATCTCCGACGGGTGGATTCGTACCCTACGAAGAGACGTGAGTCGTCAACTCGAATCTCTGGGATGGACTAATACTGACCTTCCAGCACTTGGATATCTATTGATTCATCCTAAATGAACGATCGCCGCCTCGACTCCGTGGAGCGGGAGGACACCGACCTTCCTACACTTGGCGATTAATCGACTTGCACTCGACGCGCGATCGTCATCTAAAAGGTCGGTCACCAACCTACGGCCTAACTCTTGATTCAAGGAAAAGACTGACAAGCTAAAGTACTCACGCAGAAAACACATAGTCATGCAGGGGAAAATAAGCTCAGTTTTATTCATTTTCCAAAAATTATTACAAGGTACTCTGGGCTCCTCAGCCTTACAAAAAGCACCCGGAGGCTTACAAAATTTGAAAAAAGAAGAAAACAAAAAAAGGCTCAGGCTGCCGGCTCCGCACGGATCTCGCCTTGCTCGGCATCGCCTTTTGGGGTCGGGGCTTCTACCTCCGCAACCGCCTCTCCTCCGATCGTCACCCTGGCACCAGCCACCTGCGGCGTATCAACCAAGATCGGGACCCTAGCGTAGAGCTCGCCATCGGCGAACTCCGGCATTAACGCCTTGACGGCGTCCAGAGCCTTATGCCAAATGATAGCCGAGGCTTCGGCGATGTCGGCATAGAACTGGTCTAACGCCTTGTACCTCTCCACCGACTTGCCAGCTCGGAGCTCAGCAATCTTCGCCACCTCAAGCGCCCCCTCGATCTCCCTCTTGCTGACGTCCCTCGCCTTCTTCATCAGGGCATGGTGCTTGCCTAACTCCTCTAATTTAGCCTGGATGGCTTGGTGGGACTCACTCAGAATGCGGTGAGACTCCTGGAACTTGGAGACCGTTAGCTCACCAGCGGCCAACCAGGTTTCGAGGGCGGTTGTCTTCTCCTTCTCCTGCCGCAGCTGAAGGCGCAGATCCTCCACCATCGAAGACGATTCCTCCGCCTTCCTCATGGCCGGGGCAATTTCCTCGGATTCCATGTTGACGATGAGAGCGCGGTGTTGGAGGACCTGAGAGAAGCAGCAGAAGAAGTTAGAAATATTCAAACTGAGAAAGAGCACCTAAGGATATCCTTAAAGGAAATGAATACCAACCTGAACCGCCTCCTGAGCAATAGCGGCCACTTGGGCCTTTAGGGTCCCCCGAGGAATTTTTCCCCCGGCTGATCGCTCCATGTCGGAGAGCAAGCTGTCGGCGATGGAAGGCCCTAAGGGAACCTCGAAGCAGACATCCCCATCCTACACAGGAATCCCCGCAGGGATCTCAATGGATGACGGGTAGGAGATTGTCTTTTTTCTCTTGAGGGGAACCTCGGCTTCCTCCTCTTCCTCCCTCACCCGGGGCGCCGGGTCTCGCGCATGCTTCTGGCTGCCCCCACGGCGGTCATCGAGGGCTCAGGACGCTGCAGAAGGCCTCGTCGGTAGAGATGGTCTCGGGGTCGAGCTGGGGTCGGCTCGGGACAAGCTCGAGCCCCCGCCCTTCTTCTGGGACATGGCGGCTATGGCCGCTAAGATCTTGGATCGGTCCATTTGTCCTACAAAAAGAGAATACACAAACAAGTTAGTGAGTGATGCTAAAAGGGCAAAAGGAAATTATTCAAGTCTAAACAGATCACCCAAACACCTAACTTACCCACGAAGCACGCGGGGCTGAGCCCGGCCCGGCTAAGGACCTGCTCGGAAAGCAAGACGTCATCCCGCTGGATCAGCTCCTAGGTGGATACCGCCCTCGCCTCAGGTGAGGACAACTGCTTCTTCCTCGGGCAGTCGGCTCTGTGCCACTATGTAGGCACAGGCCAATCCTCGTCCTCGGGTATCCCGACGAATACGAACTTCTCCTTCCATTCATAAATGGAAGAAGGAACAACTGCCAAACCCGACCCGGCCACCCCACCCTTACGTTTTTTAAAGGAAAAATACACCCAGCTCGGCTCGTTCTTGTTGGTGCCGGGGTGATTCTTGTAGCAGAGGAAGGAAGTAAGAAGAGTCAAGCTGAAAGGGATGTCCTCAAGTTTCAACCGGACCATAAACCCGAGGAGAATTCTCCACGAGTTCGGCCCTAGCTGGCTCGGGGCAAGTTAGAAGCAACGAAGCACCCCGCATACTTAGGTTGGAAGGGAAAGACGCATTCCTGCCCGGAACGCTTCCAAATACAGGGCAATCTCCTTGCCCTGCACAAGATCCGCCCGTTCACCCTCTCTAGCTAAACAAAGCGAGTAGTTAGGAGGAATGTGGAATCGAGCTCGAATCTCGGTAAGCTTATCCACATCTCTCAAAACGGAGGGCGTATCGCGAACATTCTCGATGGGCGCCTTAGAGGCCCTCGCCTTCGCCTGGAGGTGAACGACGTAGGTAGCCCTAACTCTATGGGACGAGCCCGACTCAGATGAAGCAACAAGAGTGTTGGATATAGTGCCCTCAAAGTCAATTATTGGATCGCATGCATGTGATTGCAATGATTGAGGGAGGACCTATACTGGTAGGACAGTCTTACTCGAGATGATATCACTATTGCACGTTGATAGAGCCCATAGTATTCTTGCTTGACTACCAACAGTATGATGGCGATCATATACGTGAAAGTTGGGTAGTGTATAAACACATCCTTAAAAGTGGTCCCTAGTCGCGGGAGTTTCGAGATAGGGCATCGATACTCCGGAGTAGACTAGTGTATACAGTCGAGACCTTAACGAGGGGCGGTGGCCGGTCTCACAAGACATTGGTGTTAGTTGGTTCACCTAAGATGTATACAGGTGCTCATTGGGTTATAAGTACACCGGATAGGACTCGCCGGGAACATGCTAGCTGGTTATTAAAACCTATCGTCAGATAGCAATTCCTAGGTGATATGTGTATAGGTTAGTCTATCGACCTGAGATCTTCATTTGTCTCGTATGAGTTCCCACTGTGCTTTGATTATTACCCTACCACGGCTCAAAGGAGTCGTGCAAATAGGTTTTAGTTGGGTACAGTCCCGAGCCACATGGAGGCAGTGAGCAGATCGGCAGGGGATTCGTTTCTCCCAACATTGGGGGTGAGATCGTGCTGTGTTTAGGAGAGCCATTACACAAAGTCCATGGCCATGGCAAGCGAGATTTACTGGTAGGTATTCCAGTAGTATCTTAGGGTGTTCTGGGCTACACTCCGACACGACTTATACCGCTTTTGGGGGTCTGACGTTTACCATCTCCCTAGGCCCGATATGCGATACTCATAGACAAACGGACCGGACTGTACGGATATTGTCACACATAGGCTCAGTAGGGTTCCATGATGAGTTCACTCATCGGACTCCCTTTCACTCAATACATGGGCAGCCGTTACGTACAGCTAGTACCACTGACGGCTTGTGGTTAAACCCACTGCCAGGGTATTGACGAGTCTTTAGAGTCCCCCACTGAAAGTTTCCTAGTTCGGGCGAAACGTTGTAGAGGCCGTATGGTTTTATGGCAGGGTTCGAACATACGCGTGCACTTGTGCACGTGTCATGGTTCGGACGGATAATACTAGCGGGCTTTGGTTTAAGCCGGATCCTAAAATTATACTGTGTAGATTTTGTCTCATTGCATTTGTATTCGGATGCGGGTATGTATATATAGTTGTGGAGTTATCCTGTAATTTTGTTACGGGATCGGTTTTTGAAGTTGCCAGTTTGTATCTTCTTTTTGGCCATTTTTCGTTCTATCCTTCTTTGGCTGAAATTTGGTGTGAGGGGTTTATTTGCAAATGGGGCAATTAGTAATGGAGGGGGTTTTGTGTGGTGACCGGGGCCCCAGCAAATTCCTGCAAGCTTCTTGAGCTTTCTTGAATGAATGACTCATTCTTGCATTGATTGTTTCTTGGAAACCTTAGGATATTTGTGTTTAGATTTTTTTTCCTTACCATCACCTCTTGATTCCTTGTGCTCACCTCCTCCTCCTCAATTATTTCTTGGCCGAGCACTCTTTGTGGCAGCCCCATATATTTTGTGAGAGGAATTGATTCATATGATCTAAGCACAAAATCCTTAGCAATTTCCAAAGCTCATTTCCTTCTTCTCTCCTCATGGCAACTTCGATTAACCCATCATCCAATCACTTGGATGATTTGAGATAAAGTATTCTACACTTCCTCTACATCAACCTTGGACACGTCGGCTAACAAACTTCGTGTCCGGGTTGCCTCGGTTCAGAGACGGGAGCCCGTATAAAGATTCGTTGATGTGGCGTAGCTTTCGGCGAGGAGGAGACCGTTGATCGATCGAGATCGGAGAGCGAACATCGTCGGCGCATCCGCAACAAGCTAAGGGAAGAGGTTAAAGACCGAAAGACACGGATCGATCGGTATAATCTCTAAACCCGCTTTTACAGTATACTAGTTTACGATTAATAGAACGATCCAGATTTTAAGTTTGCGTTAGTGCCAGTTTCTTAAAAAGTTTTTGTTCCGCATTTGGCCTCGGAAAGACGGCCGGGGCACTGGCGTAGACTTACAAAGAGAACCCTCTTGGCTGTCAGCAGCCAAAGAGGCGGAAGAATCTCTAGACTCGGCTCCAACAACTGGAACCTTATCGCCGGACTCAACCCTAATTATTTATACAGACACCTCAGATGAAGACATCTAACCAGATTCAAAGGGATTAGATCTTCGAGGAAAAAGCGCAAAGAATCCGATCTAAAGAACGGTGCACCGAGCAATCTTTGGCAATGAAGGGAAATTATGATGGAAGTGTTGGCCTTAGGAGGATCCTCTCTTATTTATACACCCCAAAAGAAGGCATCCAACGGCCCAGATCGATTCCCGCCAAAACGAAGCGTTACACCTGCCATCCGTCAAATCTCCACGCGTCGAATGACCATTGGGGGATGACCTTTCGGCCGCAGACGATAGCGACATTCTGTCACGTCCGCCAATCCCAATCGGACACGTGGCATGTAGCCCAACAGTTGAACGAGCGAATCGGCGCCCTCTCTTTATTGCGCGATCATTTCTCTGATCCGCTGACGTCATCAAAGATACGCGAGAAGATCCAAGCGCTCGGGATACGCCACGTGGGCTCATAAATCTGAACGACACAACTGTCCTACACCGAGTCGCCCTGAAAATCCGCACCAAAGATTCTTGGCAACAGACTGTGCCTAGAAAACCGATCAGGCCACTCTCGACCCAACCCATAAATAGGTCGGAACGGGAGTTGGGGGCTAATGATGATGCTCATAAGTGGAAATTGCTCATATCACGACACGTGGATAATAACGTGTCACCCGCGACAGCACACTTGACTCCTGAGGGCTACCGAGGTAAAATCAGGATAGATCATTGATGACATTCCTCAGCTCATCCCCGAGCTTACACTCAACCTCTTACCTAAGAGCGACCTAGCCACCGAACTGGTGCCTATCCTCCTTTGCTCTTCTCCGAGCTATTGCAGAGCTGAGCTTCTTCGGCCACCCAGCTCGTCTCCGGGCCTCACGCCGAGCTAAGCCTTCCTAACTTTTCCGGTCAAACGCGACCACGGGGCCTTAGCGCTTCCGCAACGGCTCCGCATATCTCGCCGAAGCGAGATATCCGCCGTCTCACGTCACGCGTCCCACGCTGGCGCATCCTCCATTAATGAGCGTATCCCGTCATTAATGGGGGGATCCCATCATTCACACAGGCGTAACACCAGGGGCGTAACAGAAGGCGAAGATCTCGCGCCTGATCGCTCCATGCGACCCCTATAAAAACCCCTCTCTCAGATGACTCAGGTAAGTCAATTTAAATCCAATAAGCCGCTACTCTGCTCAAATTCCTTGGCTAACTTGATCGTCGGAGAGTTCTACGGTGGTCACCCATCCCGGGACTTCTTTTGCAGATAGCTCGACTTCCACCTCAAAACCAACACATTGAGATCCACACGTTCAAGAAGATAACCTCCTAACCAAATCTCAACCTTCCAACAACGCTCGCGACGGAGAACAACATCTAAAGGCGATAAAAAAAACTCCATCACATCCCAACATCTCACCATATCTTACTAACATATATTAATATTCTGAGAGTCAGGAGGAGAAATTGGAATTAGAATTTAGTATTTATACAGATTTGATATTTGGTGAAAGGTTTCCTCCTAGATGATGTATTAATTTTACAAGTACTTAAGATTGACATCAGAACTAGCACTAGTAATGAGATCTTAAACCAAGAATTTCAGTTTATTTGTCTTTCATTGTCTCTTTGATCCATAGGGGAAGAAATAAAATGTTGCTTCTGGATCTCTTATATCATCATCGTCGTCATCCTTGTTCATAACCAGGATGTCACTTTTTGCTTCGTGAGAATCATACAATAAATTGAGCCAAGTGGCTTGAAGTGCATTAAGAATCCAGCTATTCTTGAAATATAAATAATTGCTACGAAATCAAACACGTCTTAAGGAAAATGACTCGTTAGATCTGTATTCAAAACTATCAAATTTGACAAGCAACTTGAAGCAGACAAGAAAAATCAAACTACCAAGTTGAGGGGTACCTTTTAATCAATAGAGACATGAATTGAGAATTAAAAAATTAGAAGACATGCACACAGCGTAATTGAAATGTATTTAAGCTGGTAATTCTGGAAATCCAGTTTTGATAATGCTCATAAGTGGGACTTCCCGGATCAAGACACGTTGCAGATGACGTGTACCAGAGCTTGCGGAACATGAGCCATCACCATGAATTGAAGGCATATCCCCGAGGTATTCTGCCCAGGTATATCACGACTTACTATGGACGCCCGAGCACTCCCACACCCGCCTAACGAATAAGCGTCGGCTCGCCTAGCCGAGCCCTCCTACATACTGAGCTTCCTCAGCCCTCCCTATTCGTCACCGAGCTATTGCAGAGCTGAGATTTCTCGGCCTCCCGGCTCATCTCCAAGCCTCTCGCCGAGCTAAGCCTCTCCAGCTCTCCCGGACTAACGAGAACGCGAGGCCTTGGCGCTTCCGCAATGGCCCCGTATATCTCGTCTAGGCGAGATATCCGCCGCCCCACATCCCGCGTCCCTCGCAGGCTCGTTCCCCCATTAACGAGCGGATCCCGCCATTAACGCGGGCGTGATGTACGGGCTTAACTGACGGCGTAGATCTCGCACCGGCTCGCTCCACGCGACCATTATAAAAAAAACCCTCCCGGACAATTCAAATAAGGCAATCTTAATCCAATAAGCCGCTACCCTGCCCAACTATCTCAACTAACTTGATCGTCGGAGGGTCCACGGTGGTACAACCATCCCGGGACCTCTTTGCAAGTAGCTCGACTTCATCCAAACTCAAGCCCATTGAGATCCACACGTTCAAGGAAGCAACCCTCGAAGTCAATCCCAGCCATTCATCAACACTCGCGACAGATCGACGGATCTGAAGGAGGTTCCGAGCTCCATCAGTTGGCACCGTCTGTGGGAAGTTCAGTCATTCCACCCATCAAAAGTTGATCTTCCGATCTCAAACTCATGGCGAGTGAACACCATGATGATCCAAGCCCAAGCCGTCGCTTTCCCCACAACGGAGGCGGAGACGGGTCCACTCCTCCCCTTAACACCATCCACGCCCTCTCGGTACGGATCGACAGGCTCACGTCCTTGGTGGAAGCCCTTGCTCACATCCAAGCAGCAGGACATGCCCCTCCCATGGCCACTGTTTCCTACCTTCAGGATCCCGACCCCCACAGAGAGGGAAGGAACGGTGCCCATACCGGCACCGCTGAACCACGTCCCGCTATCTCCGGCGGCCACATATCCCTCGCGGCGACCAATTCGATGACCCGATGGGCGCTTCACAGCTCCACACCGAGGTCCCGTAGCAAAGCTCCTCGCCCCGAGGCCCATCGCGCACCCGTCCCTCCTGAGGAGGTGTCGGTCAGTTCGCCTGTTCCCAGGCATGACTAGCACTCTCTCCCTTGACGGGGCCATGCAGACGGCACTCACCGTGATGATTCAAGGACGACCTCGCCAGGGGACCTGAGGAACTTGATAGAGCGGAATCGGAGTCGCAGTCAGGCGAAGGCCGCGAGCGGAAATGGCCATAACTCCAACTACACCGAGTTATCGGGATACCACGACCGTCTCGACGCCCTCAAAAAGAGGATCGAGGGCATATATCGGGAAAGTCTTCCATCAAGCGAACCGGACATGTTGGATATGTATGCCCTAGAGGTCATTATTGTATATGTATACATATGGATGCTTGGACATATATATGTACATGACAGTCTTGCTCGATATGATAGTATGCTATTTGGTTTGACTTTATCTTAACATGTGTATGTTTTACTTGATATTACATATCTTTTATACATGTTGATAAAGCCCGTAGGATCATTGCTGGACTACCTGCATTGTGATGGCGATCATACTTGTGGGAGCTGGGTAGTCGGTATGCACATCCTTAAATGGTCCCTAGTCATGGAAGTATCGAGACTGGGCATCGATATTCCGGAGTAGACTGGTGTATACATTTCTAGACCCCGACAAGGGGCGATGGTTTGGTCCCGCAACCATTGGTCTTTAGACCTAAGATCGTATACGGGTGCTCACTGGGGGTGAGTACACCGGACGGACTCGCCGAGAACTTCCAGATGGTACTATACCTTTCGTTGGATGGAAGTTCTCAGGTGACATGAGTACAAGTTAGTCCTTAGACCTGAGATCGTCATTTGTCTCGTGTGAGTTCCAACTGTGCTTTGATCACTACCCTACCACGGCTCTACTGAGTCGTGCAAACAGGTTTTGGTTGGGTACATTCCCGAGCTACATGGAGGCAGTAAGCGATTGTCGGGGATTCGTCTCTCCCGGTATTGGGAGTCGATATCGCACTTTGTTCGATTGGTCTGGATCATAAGACCTTGGCCAAGGCAGTTGGGATTTACTGATAGGCTGATCAGTAGTTTCTCGAATTGGTCCTGAGCCACATCAGCATGAATTACCAGGTTGTCAGAGTCTGACGTTTACCACACCCTAGACCCGGTATGCGATACTCTCAGATGAAGAGACCGGACTGTACGGAGATTGTCACAGATAGGCTCAGTAAAGATCCGGATGAGTTTGCTCGTCGGTCTTCCTTTCCGACAGGTACCCGGGTAGCCGTTACGTACAGCTAGTACCGCTGACGTGCTTGTGGTTATGGATTTGTCCAGTAACTCAATGCCGACGTACTGTTGAGTCTTTAGAGTCCCACACAGAGGGTTTCCCTGTTTCAGACGAAATGATGTAGTAGCCGTATTGGATGCGTGCAGGGTCTCGATCGATTGATGTACTTTGTACTCGGACTTTCGATCGGACAGTTGGTAATACTGGCCGGCTCGGGTATAAGCCGGATTATTAAATCAGGTATTGATTTAATAGTTTACATATATGTATTTCGATATGTATATTTTAGTATTACGTTCTTGGTGTTGTTCTATCTCTTTGGGCATTCGGGTTTTTATCCGAATGCAGATATGTATATACAGCAGACTGCAATCCGTATTTATTACAGATTACCTTCTAGAAGGTGGCCACCTCATTATGTTTTTTCCATTTATTTGATAAATGGAAATGAGGTGTAAAGTGTGAGGTATGGGACGAATGGAGATAACCATGCTTCAATATTTAACAAATGAATTTTTAATTCATTTGGAGTTACTATTGAAGCATGGTTGTTGATTGTTTATTCAAGAAAGTCATTCACAAAACCTTTGTGTGTAATTTCTCTCTCATAGATGCATCATTATTTTCTTGAGCTCCCATTTTGCTTCACTCTCCTCCCTCCTCTTGAGCTTGCTCCACTTTCATCATCTTCCTCTTCACTACCATTCTCATGAGTTGAGAAACAAGTGAAGAGACAAAGAAAGAAATAGCAAACACTTAGATCATCACACTACATCCTAAACTACTTGGTTTAGCAACCCAAGTTCTCTAGTTGCTCCACTTGACATATAGTGTGGAGCTAGAGCCATGGATCATATCTCTCGAGTGGATCATCTACGACAAAGGAAGGCCGAAGAACAAGCTCGATCCTGGAGGACCGATGGAGCCGGAAATGGAGATCAAGCATGTTCAAGATGGCAACCAGGAGCACATGATGAGGAAAGAAGACCGAAGGACTTGGATCGTTTGGTGAGGCTTCTTTCATAGTAGATAGCACCACTTTAGTTTTGCTAGTTAGGTTTATGCTAAGATCCGGGTTAAATGTTATTCTAGTGCCAAGTTTCAATTCGTAGAAAAAATTTTGTTCCGCATTTGGTCACGGAAGTTGGCCGGGGCACTAGCGTAACCTTTCATGGTATCAGAGCCAGCCCATAAACCCTACACTAGCAAGTTTAAACAATGTTAAAACAACGAAACCGAAACAAGTCCGTAACATTGAAAGCAAACTGCAGTTTCTGTCGAATTTTTAAAAGCTTCAAAAAAAATTTAAAACAAGTGCAGAATGCTATTTACACTGTGAGATGTACCCAGAACAAAAAAGATGCAATTTCACCAAGTTTTGGATGGACAAACATCTCAAAAAACCGGCCTCCTCGGTTTTCTCATGGTCAATTGCGTCGTGTTTTGGTGTGTGTTCTTGTCTCTTGAAGTTTGGGTTTCAGGTGTTGCTAGTTTTTGCCCAAATTTGATTTTCTGTTGTTTTTCATTTCGGGGAAATTTGGGGTGTTTCGAAGTCGTTAGATTTTTAACAACTGTTTAATTTTTATCAGTATTTTGTTTAGCATCTGCGACCATGAATGTCATTTGATCGGTAAATCCGTCTATCTGCTATACGTCCTTTTCGACGAGTTTGCGAATATGACATTCACGTTGATGTTCTGTGATTGTGCTGTGATGTTGGTTAGATAGTCGTGGTGGATAGCATGTGGTGCAATGTTAGTGGTACAGTTTGTATTCATTTGTACATTTATTATTGCAGGACGAGCGTCCGACATATGGATTGCCGTCTTTGTCGGGTTGTATATTATTTTGGGGCACGACCGGGTTGAGGTCGATATCACCATTTATACATATTATTTTCATTTTCTGTACTAGGATTACCTCGCGGTGAAGTGCACGAATAGCCGGGTTCTAGAAGGCAACAAGCCTGCATCTCATGGCGTTGAGACGGAGGGGGCTTCATTCTAGAATTGGCAGACTATTTGCCGCACTTGTGGGGGGATATAGGATGACCCATGGAGGGGCGTCTAAGTTACCGGATTCCGTAAAGTGCTGGGTGGCCCATTCACTTTGTTGAAGGGGCTGCCTCACTTTCAGGATTGGCAGGTAACTTGCCGCGTTCGTAGAGGTCCAGGTTTTCATTGCACAGGCTATCCACACAACCGGGAACGTCGGGTTTTATTTGCGGCTCAAATGAAACTCGGGGCTCCAAGATTATCCACCTTTCTGTATTGTTGGCTGAGATTCTGTGATGTTGCTTATTATCATGCCTAGGACGAATGTTATATATATTTATATATATATATTAGTAGATATTGTATATGTTTTGCACCCGCGCTAGTCCAGCCCCCGCTCTGTCGTTAGTTAAGTAACCTAACGGGTGATGACGGGACCCCGTGGCAAATGCGGATGGCATATACGTACATTGTATTTTCGTTCTTTTCTGGTGTGATAGGATTAAACTGATGGGACCGCATTAATTTTGACTAATGCAAGATAATAAACCTAAAAGATGTTGTTGGAACAAATTTTGAAAAACTGTAGTTATATTCTTTCGCTTTACACAGTGGTATTCAGTCATGAATATCCGACACCTCATTACAGGAGGCAAGAGCCGAGATCCCTTCACGGGGAGTGACCTCTTGAGCGAAAGTCTATACTGTAGATTACTCGGTTTTTTCAAAAACAGAAGTTTTTCAAAAGGCGGAGCCTAAACCACTCCTTTTCAAAACTGCTCAGGTTTCTTCAACGATATAAAGTTCATTACGTTAACGTGTTTCTTCGCCAAAAATCCAGCCGTAGCCCTCTGTCATTTTCTACGAGTATTACTGAGTATTCGTGCTGCGTTTGTTGACCTTGTCAAGGCGTAATGAACGGTAGCTGGGTGGTGTTTGTTTGTAGCACATGATGCGATTAATTAGGACAGTCGCATAGCCTTGTTGACCCTGTCAAGGGCTTATGCGGGTGGGTCTAGGCTAATTAAGATAATGACAGGTTGAACTTGACTAGCAGTTTATGATTTGTTGATCTTGTCAAGATCATATGTTGTTAGGGGCAAAAACCACATCGGGAGTTTTAAATATACAGAAAACTTGCTAGTGTTGCATACCTTCTAGAGTGTGGTGACTAGAGTGGCTTCCATCTAGGTTATCATGCGATGATAGTTGGATCCCAATCCCACTGATGAGTAGGATTATTCTTGGGAGATTTTCTCACTTAACAATCAATGCTATAAACCAAATAGGTGTCTAGAACGGTGTTAGCGGGGCTGAACCTCCAGGGAAAAGAGATTATGTAATTAAGGAATTTCGCGAAAGCGTTGGAAAACCTCTCTCGAAATACCGACACCATCCTGACCGAAAGGATAAGCAAGTATTGTGACGTGCGATTAATCCCAACTAATTCTTCTTTTAAGGTTTGAAGAATAATTCGAGGAAACAGTGGGAGCCATCCTGGTTAGATAAATTAATAACCAATCTAATCTTGTAAGAGCGCACGCTGAGTGTTTCTTTCTCTCTCTCCAGATAACAACCATTTCACGTCCTAATCAAGATAATAAAATGTATCGCTTGACCGATCCGAATTCTTATTCGGAGCTGGGGAATGTCAGTTCGGCTCTAACTTATGACAACAGTCATAAGTATGAGCAAGGAAAAGAGGATTGTTTAAATTCCTTGATGACCCCATCGAAGAAGAAACATACTATTGTGTCTTCTTCAGGTGTTCTTATTATTGAGAACTATTTTTCGGTCAGTCCTACCTCCTTGGTACTCGATACCGGATCGAGATCTCATATCTGTAATTTATTACGGGGACTGAGAAAAAGTAAGATGATTGGACCTGGTGATATGTCTCTCAGAGTAGGGAACGGAGTACAGGTTGATGCTTCTGCCGTCGGTGAATATCACCTAGCATTGCCAAATGGCAATACTATGATTTTGAACAACTGCTACTATGTACCTTCCATGGTTTGCAACATCATATCAGTTTCTTTACTTGATAAATATAGATATAAGTTTGTTCTTGATAGAAATATCATGAACATTTACCTTAATCAGGTATTGGTTGCAGAAGGTACACTGTGTAATGGTATCTATATTCTTAATCAAAACACAGTTCTCAATATACAAAACACACGCAAGAGGAAGAGTTCAGATGTGAATGAATCCTACTTGTGGTATTGTATACTTGGTCATATCGGAGAGAAAAGACTGAGTAAGTTGCATAAAGATGGACTTTTGGATACATTTGAATTTTCATCTTATGAAACTTGTCAATCTTGTCTCAAAGGAAAGATGACCAAATCTCCGTTCACCGGACACGGAAAAAGAGCAGCAAAGCTATTGGGACTCATACACAGTGATGTATGTGGTCTAATGTCTATACATGCAAGGGGTGGGTTCTCGTATTTCATCACATTCACTGACGATCTCTCTAGGTTCGGATATGTGTATCTTATGAAACACAAATCTGAAGATTTTGAGAAATTCAAAGAATTCAGAAACGAAGTGGAGAACAAGACTGAAAAAAGTATCAAGATCCTCCGATCTGATAGAGGAGGGGAGTATTTAAGCACGGAATTCCTAGAATACCTAAAAGAGAATGGAATTCTCTTTCAGCTTACTCCTCTGTATACACCACAGCACAACGGTGTGTTGGAGAGGAGGAATCGTACCCTATTGGACATGGTTCGCTCCATGATGAGTAATGCTAAGTTGCCTCTTTCATTTTGGGGGCATGCGCTTCAAACAGCGGCACATCTGTTGAATCATGTTCCATCCAAGTCCGTGCCTAAAACACCATTTGAGATGTGGAATGGTAAGAAACCATATCATAAAAAATTTAAAATATGGGGTTGTCCGATTTACGTTAAAAAGAATAATCCGGACAAATTTGAGACGCGGTCAGTTCTATGTAAATTTGTGGGATATCCAAAGAATGGTTATGGATATATGTTCTACCACACTAAGAAATAGAAGGTGATTGTTTCTCGCCATGCTACCTTTTTAGAAAGGGAGTTTCTTGCAAAATAAGCTAGTGGGAGTACAATAAAACTGGAAGAAACTTCTGAACCACAAAATATAACTGAAGATTTGGTGAAACCGCTAAATTCAGTGATCCCAGACGAATCTCAGCCACTCCATAGATCTGGTAGGATTTCTCATCCGCCCAAGAGATACTACGGTTTTCTCATAGACAGGGATCGAGAAGATTGCAGTTTGGAAGAAGATGACCCTACCAGTTTCAGGCAGGCCATTATCAGTAGGGACTCTGATAAGTGGCTCGATACTATGCGATCTGAAATGGAGTCCATGTACACCAATAAAGTGTGGACCTTGGATATTGCTCCACCTGGGGTAAAACCCGTTGGATGCAAATGGATCTACAAAAGGAAATTTGGTGTGGATGGACAGGTGGAAACCTATAAGGCTAGACTTGTTGCAAAAGGTTTTCGTCAAAGACTAGGTGTGGACTATGACGAAACCTTTTCTCCGGTGGCTATGCTCAAATCCATTCGGATCCTACTTGCCATTGCTGCCTTTCATGACTATGAAATCTGCCAAATGGACGTAGAAACGGCTTTTCTAAATGGAAGTTTAGAAGAGTGCGTTTATATGGATCAGCCGGAAGGTTTCATAGACAGTGGGAGCAGCAGGAAGGTGTGCAAGTTGCTTAAATCCATTTATGGATTAAAGCAGGCATCGCGGAGCTGAAACATCTGTTTTGATAAAACAGTCAAGGGATTTGACTTCATCAAGAATGCGGATGAGCCTTGTATTTATAAGAAGATTGTAGGATGAACTGTTGTGTTCCTAGTCTTGTATGTGGACAACATTCTTTTGATAGGAAATGACATTCCTATGCTACAATCGGTCAAGCTATTCTTATCATAAAGGTTCTCCATGAAGGACCTGGGAGATGCCTCGTACATTCTGGGGATTAAGATCTACAGAGATAGATCCAAGAGATTACTGGGACTTTCACACTCCAGGTACATAGAGACCGTACTAAAGAGATTTAGTATGGAAGATTCCAAGCGCGGTAACATACCCGCATTGCACGGAATCACCCTCTCCAAGGAGATGTCTCCCAAGACTGACGAGGAGAGGGTTCGCATGAGCACTATACCATACGCTTCGGCGGTAGGATCTATAATGTATGTGATGCTATGTACAAGGCCAGATATAGCTTATGCGCAAACGTGGTGAGCCGGTATCAGTCGAACCCAGGTGAGGACCACTGGACAGCAGTAAAGAACATTCTCAAATACCTGAGAAGGACAAAGGAGATGTTCCTGGTTTACGGTAATGGAGACCTGAAGGTCGAGTCCTTTACAGATTCAAGCTTCCAGAGTGACAAGGATGACAGTAAGTCTGTCTCGGGTTTTGTATTTACCCTCAACGGAGGGGCGGTGTGTTGGAAGAGCTCCAAACAGGATACCGTTGCAGACTCGACGATGGAGGCTGAATACATTGCTGCAAGCGATGCCGCAAAAGAGACGGTCTGGATGAAGAAGTTCATTAATGAACTTCAGGTAGTTCCGTCCATTGTTGACCCAATACCTTTGTATTGCGATAACAATGGGCTATAGCTTTAGCGAAGGAACCACGGACCCATCAAAAATCCAGGCACATCTTAAGGAGGTATCACCTGATCAGGGAGATCGTAGATCGCCAGGAGATCAAGGTCCGGAGAGTGGATACAAAAGACAACACTGCGGATCCATTCACCAAGGCCCTTCCTCAAGCACAGTTCGAGAGACTTTTTGAGATGTTGGGTATGCGATACGCCAACAGCTGGCCCTAAAGCAGACGTTGGATATTCAGTACGCCAATATATGGCCTTAGTGCTAGTGGGAGATTGTTGGATATGTATGCCGTAGAGGCCATTATTGTATATGTATACATATGGATACTTGGACATATATATGTACAGGACAATCTTGCTCTATATGATAGTATGCTATTTGGTTTGACTTTATCTTAACATGTGTATGTTTTACTTGATATTACATATCTTTTATACATGTTGATAAAGCTCATAGGATCATTGCTGGACTACCTGCGTTGTGATGGCGATCATACTTGTGGGAGCTGGGTAGTCGGTACGCACATCCTTAAATGGTCCTTAGTCGTAGGAGTATCGAGACTGGGCATCGATATTCCGGAGTAAACTGGTGTATACATTTCTATACCCCGACGAGGGGCGATGGTTTGGTCCTGCAACCATTGGTCTTTAGACCTAAGATCGTATACGGGTGCTCACTGGGGATGAGTACACCGGACGGACTCGCCGAGAACTTCCAGATGGTACTATACCTATCGTCGGATGGAAGTTCTCAGGTGACATGAGTACAGATTAGTCCTTAGACCTGAGATCGTCATTTGTCTCATGTGAGTTCCTACTGTGCTTTGATCACTACCCTACCACGGCTCTACTGAGTCGTGCAAACAGGTTTTGGTTGGGTACAGTCCCGAGCCACATGGAGGCAGTGAGCGATTGTCGGGGATTCGTCTCTCCCGGTATTGGGAGTCGATATCGTACTGTGTTCGATTGGTCAGGACCATAAGACCTTGGCCAAGGCAGTTGGGATTTACTGATAGGCTGATCAGTAGTTTTCCGAATTGGTCCTGAGCCGCATCAGCACGAATTACCAGATTGTCGGGGTCTGACGTTTACCACCCCCTAGACCCGGTATGCGATACTCTCAAACGAAGAGACCGGACTGTACGGAGATTGTCACAGATAGGCTCAGTAAGGATCCGGATGAGTTTGCTCGTCGGCCTTCCTTTTCGACAGGTACCCGGGTAGCCGTTATGTACAGCTAGTGCCGCTGACGTGCATGTGGTTATGGATTTTTCCAGTAACTCACTGCCGGCATACTGTCGAGTCTTTAGAGTCCCACACAGAGGGTTTCCCTGGTTCAAGCGAAATGATGTAGTAGCCGTATTGGATACGTGCAGGGTCTCGATCGATTGATGTACTTTGTACTCGGACTTTCGATCGGACAGTTGGTAATACTAGCCGGCTCGGGTATGAGCCGGATTATTAAATCACGTATTGATTTAATAGTTTACATATATGTATTTCGATATGTATATTCTAATATTACGTTCTTGGTGTTATTCTATCTCTTTGGGCATTCGGGTTTTTATCCGAATGCAGATATGTATATGCAGCAGACTGTAATCCGTATTTATTACAGATTACCTTCTAGAAGGTGGCCACCTCATTATGTTTTTTCCATTTATTTGATAAATGGAAATGAGGTGTAAAGTGTAAGGTATGGGAAGAATGGAGATAACCATGCTTCAATATTTAACAAATGAATTTTTAATTCATTTGGAGTTACTATTGAAGCATGTTTGTTGATTGTTTATTCAAGAAATTCATACACAAAACCTTTGTGTGTAATTTCTCTCTCATAGATGCTTCATTATTTTCTTGAGCTCCTATTTTTCTTCACTCTCCTCCCTCTTGAGCTTGCTCCACCTTCATCATCTTCCTCTTCACTACCATTCTTATGAGTTGAGAAACAGGTGAAGAGTCAAAGAAAGAGATAGCAAACACTTAGATCATCACACTATATCCTAGACTACTTGGTTTAGCAATCCAAGTTCTATAGTTGCTCCACTTGACATATAGTGTGGAGCTAGAGCTATGGATCATATCCCTCGGGTGGATCATCTACGACAAAGAAAGACCGGAGAACAAGCTCGATCCCGGAGGATCGATGGAGCCGGAAATGGAGATCAAGCATGTTCAAGGTGGCCACTAGGAGCACATGATGAGGAAAGAAGACCGAAGGACTTGGATCGTTTGGTGAGGCTTCTTTCATAGTAGATAGCACCACTTTAGTTTTGCTAGTTAGGTTTATGGTAAGATCCGGATTAAATGTTATTCTAATGCCAAGTTTCAATTCGTAGAAAAATTTTTGTTCCGCATTTGGTCACGGAAGTTGGCCGGGGCACTAGCGTAACCTTTCACGCCAGGTATGCCGCTGATTCACTCACAAAACCCTTCACTGAAGACTTACTCGCCGTCCGCGTCTCGTCCAGAAATAAGCCTCCAAAAGTGGCACTATTTGATGGAAAATCCGACCCAAAGGACCATCTGGACACGTTTACGGTGGGCATGAGCTTTCAGGACAACTCTGACGCCGCCCAATGCCGAGCGTTCCCCGCCACGCTCATCCGAGCCAGTCGAGACTGGTTCCGAGGACTCACACCATGCTCCATCTCCACCTTTGATGAGCTGGTCGTCCAGTTTCTTGGGCATTTCGTTGGGAACAGACGACAGAATCAAACTGTCGACTATCTATTTACTATAAAGAGCGGGGACAAGGAGTCCTTTAAAGGATACGTCACTCGCTTTTACAACGCTCTTCTGGAGGTCCCCAAGCACCGGGACGAGATGGTCATCACGACTCTAAGGTCGGGTCTTAGGCACAAGGAGTGGCTCCGATCCTTTGCATTAGCGCAACCTAAGACCATGGCTGAGGTAAAAGCCTAGACCGAACGGGAAATCCGGCTCGAATCCGAGGTGAATGCGAACTTACCCCGGGACGACCGGGTCAACAAAAAGAAGAGAGGTAGAGAAGAAAAGAAAACTGAACGGCCAAAACCATACTCCCCGAAGTTCCAGGAGTATACTCCACTCAACATCTCCCAAACTGAGCTGTTGGAGGAGACGAAGGGCGAGTGATTCTTCAAGCTCCCTCCGGTCACCAATAGAGCGGCAAAAAGGACACGAGGCCCGTACCGTGCCTTCCACAGGTCGCAAGGACACCCCACCGAAAACTGCAAATAGCTCTGTGATTACATCGAGGTGTTAATCCGCTCAGGACACTTGGCGAAGTACCTGCGGGAGAAGCGGCAGATTGACCGGGATCAAGAGAACCATCCCACTCCCGGTGAATTGACAATCGACCAAGTCATGGTCGTATCAACAGGGGGTACGCCCGCCTCCTGCCAGTTGAGGAAACCGCCGACCTGCCCCAGAAGAAACACAAGGTATCTCAGCCTATCACCTTCACCGACGAAGACCTCTACGGGATATCCTTACCTCACAGCGACTCCCTCGTGAATACAGCGCGGGTCAACCGCTACGAGATTCAAAGGATACTAGTCGACTCAGGAAGCTCGGCGGAAATTCTTTTCTACGACTGCTTCCTGCGTATGGGACTCGGCCCGTATGACCTGAGGCCTACCGCCCACCTTCTGTCGGGATTCACTAACCACTCCATCCCGGCAGAGAGAGTCGTTACACTCCTCCTCAACATCGGTGAAACAGGCCGTACGGGGACAGTACCCGTAGAGTTCATCGTCGCTAGGGTCCCCTCGTCTTATAATATCCTATTGGGATGCCCAACACTCAACTCCCTCCGGGCCCAGATTTCTATTTACCACCTTGCGATCAAGTTCCCACTAGATCAAGGGGGTAGGCCGGGCCTACGGAAACCAACAGGTCGCAAAGATTTGCTTCACAGCGACATCCATCCCCGAGGAGGGGCGACGACCTTGAGAGCGCCGACGATTTCCAGGGGTCCTTGGAATAAAAAGAAATCCGAGGGTCCCCGGTGGAGGCGCTCGTAAAGATCCCCCTCACCGAGGATAACAATGAACGCACTGTATAGATCGGGCCGCTCTTAACGGGAGCCAGACATGAAGGATTGGTCGATTTTCTTCAGAGAAACGTGGACGTTTTCGCCTGGGCACCCGCCGACATGCTCGGGATCGACCCCCAGATAATCTCGCATAAGCTCGGGGTCGACCCGACAACCCGACCCGTCAGGCAGAAGAAGCGAAGCTTCGCCCCTCTCAAGCAAAAGGCGATCGAGGATGAGATTGACAGGTTGCTCATAGCCAACTTCGTTCGCCCTGTGGCCTACTCAGAGTGGCTAGCGAATGTGGTTATGGTAAAAAAAAAACAAGTGGAAAGTGGCGCATGTGTTTCGACTTCACAGACCTCAACAAAGCCTGCCGAAAAGACAACTATCCCCTCTCTCGGATAGATCGGCTCGTTGACAGCTCGGCGGACCACGAATTGATCAATTTCAAGGATGCTTTCTCCGGCTACAACCAGATCCATATGAACCCGGCTGACGAAGAGCTTACCGTATTCACAACGGACTAGGGGGTGTACTTCTATAAGGTGATGCCCTTCGGCCTCAAAAACGCCAGGGCTACATACCAACGCCTGGTCAACAGGATGTTCAAAGAACAGATCGGGAGGAATATGGGGGTTTACGTCGACGATATACTAGTCAAGTAAACCTTGTCGAACGAGCATATCAAAGATCTCGGCGAGACATTCAACATCCTCCGTAAGTACAAGATGAAGCTGAATCCGGCCAAGTGCGCGTTCGGGGTCACTAGTGGAAAATTTCTCGGATTCATGGTTACCCACCGAGGGATTGAAGCCAACCTAGAAAAGATTAGCGCCATCCTCAACATGGCCACACCAAAGAGCAACATCGAAATCATGCGACTCACAGGGAGAGTGGCTGCTCTATGTCGCTTCATGTCGAAGTCCGGAGAAAAGTGCCTCCCTTTCTTCAAAGCCTTAAGAAAAATCCCAAGGTTCGAATGATCGGAAGAGTGTCAGGTCGTGTTCGAACAATTGAAAGTGCACCTGGCAACTCCCCCACTGCTCACCCGTCTAATTGAAGGAGACGGGCTATCACTGTATTTTGCAGTGTCCGATCAGGCTGCAGGCTCGGTGCTCGTCCGAGAAGTCGAAGGAGTCCAAAAGCCGGTCTACTATGTAAGCCACGTCTTTAAGGACGCGGAAACAAGATACCCGGCTATAGAAAAGATCGTCCTGGCGCTCATCATGGCTTCGAGGAAGCTGCGACACTACTTCCAGGCGCACACCATCCTTGTCCTCACCGAGCGTCCCTTAGGGGATATTCTTGCCTCCCCCGAGTCATCTAGTCACTTGGAGAAATGTTGGTGGGAGTTGTCTCAATTCGACATCAAGTACCGCCCGAGGCAAGCTATCAAAGCACAAGTCCTGGCAGACTTCATCATCGAATGTACTATCCCCAAAAAGGAGGCGGTGCCTCAGCCCTCGATCGTAGAGGGGTCCGGCCCCACCCCCGACTGGGTCCTCTACGTCGATGGATCCTCTACCAAAGAGGGGAACAGGGCCGGCCTAGTCATCCGAGGCCCGAGCGAGGCGGAGATGGAATACTCTTTGAAGTTCGGGTTCAAAGCCTCAAACAACGCTGAGGAGTACGAAGCTTTGCTAGCCAGACTATGAATCGCCTCCGGAGTGGGGCTGAAGACAATCCGAATCCGCAGTGACTCCGCCCTTGTCGTGGGCCAGGTGACCAGCCGATTCGAAGCCCGGGAACCTCTGATGATAAAATATCTGGCCGAGGTAAAAAGACTATGAAAAGACTTCGACGAAGTTTAAGTGGAACAGATTCCTCGGTGTAGGGTGTTTTTCGTCACCCCATTGAGATAGGATTACGCGCGCGCTTGTCAGGCGTACTACAGATTCCCCCTGCCTAGGGTAGGCCGGGGTTTAATGATTGTGGGGATCCGAATCTCCGGCAGCCGCGGACTAAGCTGCCGTTAATTACCCCTCGCCTTTGGAGCGAGGGAACCTCCGATTGACGGGTTAAACTGGTCATGCAAACTCAATGTGCAGTGTGCGTGTGTTGTGTTTTGAAAGGGGGGTTTTGGATATATTGGAAGCCACGCAGGGTTTTTTCTAACAGGGACAGTGTCATGGAGCACGTGTGTGTGAAAATATGTATACATATGTATATATATATATATATATATATATGTATATATGTATATATGTATATATATAAAAGAAAGAGGGGGGAAAGGCATCCAAAGGATGTGTGGGGGCGGCACCTTGGGCGCTGTGCGCCTAGGTGCTGTGCACTCAGGCGCTAGAGTGCCACGTGTCGGCACGTGGGCGCTCTGCGCTTGAGCGCTCGGTGCTTGAGTGCAAGCGCGCCACGTGTCGGCACGTAGGCGCTTTGCGCTCGAGCGCCTGCGCTGGAGCGCAAGCGCGCCACGTGTCGGCATGGGGGAGACTTGCGCTCGAGCGCTTGCGCTTGAGCGCAAGCGCGCCACGTGTCGGCACCGGGGCGACTTGCGCTCGGGCGCCTGCGCTTGAGCGCAAGCACGCCACGTGTCGGCACCGGGGCGACTTGCGCTCGGGCGCTTGCGCTTGAGCGCAAGCGCGCCCGTGTCGGCACGTGGGCGACTTGCGCTCGGGCGCTTGCGCTTGAGCGCAAGCGCGCCACGTGTCGGCACGCGAGCGCTCTGCGCTTGAGCGCCGGCGAGAAAAGGTGGCTTTTAGCCTAAGAAACAGAAGTTGTGCTTCAGAAAGGAAATATTTGTTATGTATATATGTATGGAGTTAGACTCCTGGGATGTTTTGAAGCTGATGAAGGGGGTTCTTCTTCTTCCTTCTGTTGTTTGGCTGGATCTTGAAGATCAAGAAGTAGGAGATTTTAAAAATCACTCCTTTTTTAGATTTGATGGGAGATCTGAGTTCCCCTTTGTGGGTTTTGTGGTGGAAAACTACTTAGTTTTGGAAAAGAAAGAGTAAAACTCTTGATTTAATTCAAAAGAAATGAGAAGATTTAGAACCTTGGAGAAGGAGCAGGAGGCACAAAGAACCCTAGGTTTTGGGGGAATGAAAAGTGTTATTTTTTTATCCATCATGTTGCCTTTTATAGGCTTACATATTTACATATAGCCCCTTGGGCTTTACAAAAATGGCATTTTAGCCATCCCATGGCTCATGTGCCATTTTATTTTTGCACATAAGCCATGGGCTTACAAAATATTGACTTTATGCCCATTTTGCATACATTCATGTATAAAAAATTACATAAAAATTATTTATTACATGATCTATATTTTAGCATGGAGGAGGCTGGCCGCGGGCTCGATTTGGGCATGGGCCCGCTTGACCTGGGCTTGGGCCCACCTGGCTTGGGGTTGACATTGACTTTGACTCGGTCAACGGGGGTGTAAATTTTTACCCCAACACTCGGCACCAAACGCCCAGGCTGACGCCCTGGAACAACCCTAAACTTTCTGTACAACTTTCTGTACAAATTTTTCAAAAAAATACAGAAATGAGTATTTTTGCCTGAGCACAAGATATAAGTTTGTTTTGCTTTTTAATAGCACAAAGGAGCTTATAGCTCATTGGTAATACCTTGCACTGCTGAACTAAAGCACCAGCGTTCAAATCCCATCCCCCACATTATATTTTAATATTGTTTTATTTTGAATTTTTAGAATACCAAGGGTTTACACGTGCATAACTCGTAAAAACCCCACTACACAAATAAAACAAACTACACCACAGTGAAGACCAAGAGTAGACGGACCCACGGTGATGACCCCGGCCTTGACTCGGCCCGAGTCGGCCGACGGCTCGGCCGACTCGGCAGGCGCCGCCGTCCGGACTTGGCCGAACCGCCGGGTCGTCAACATGAAATGTCTGCCTCTTCATCTTCCCAGTATCCCTGCACACTTTAATTCTGTATATCGGTTCCAGAGCCCCTTTAAATCACATTAAACCCTATTTTAATACAATTTTTATTACAAATTTCAATTCAACCTTTCACCTACCCTAACCCTAGCCTTACCCTATAAATACAACCCCTACACACACACCCCTCACTCCAAAATTCTGAACAAAATTCTTAAGAAAATTCCTAGAAGCTTAGTGTACTTTTGGAGTAGCGAAGGGCGAAAGCTTCGGCAATTTTCCGACGACAGCCCTAGAAGTTCCCGGCGATGAAACAACGCACCGGCGCCTCCTCCCGTCTCCTCTTCCTCATCCCTAATTTCTAAACCCGTAAGTCCTCCTCCCTCTTCTCTAATCTTGTTCTAAAAATACGAAATTTCAAAACCCGATGGAATCGGAGTTAAACCGATTTCCGATTCGGTTCTTTCTAAAAATCCAAAATTTTCTTAAATACATTCACACTAAACTCTTACATGTTGATTATTAAATATTAATAAACATGTTGATCAAGTTTCACGACAATCTAATTCATTTTGTAACTTTTACCGTACTTTTTCACTAAAATACCATATAGTTTTATTTCGACATTTAAACGTCACAAACTTGCTATACCTTTAACTAGATCACGAGATAATGACCTATCTCCTCACAACACTCATATGCAATATAGCACAATAACTTTCGGGAACATAGAATTCGGGAAAATGAAACATTTCAAATAAATACCATGAATTAATAAAACCGTTTTCTAAAGGATTAAGTATTTTTATAAATCTTTGCAAAGTGCCGCTACAACCCATTTTGGGGAACCCGACTGGGATGGTGCGGATTATCGCACATCTCTGGGGTTAATAGTGCGAGATGCAGACCTCCACAAGGAGCATTCGGTCTCGAGAGATTTAAATACGAAAATCTTAAGAAAATAAGATTTCTAGAAATATAATATATATTAAAATTATTTTTATATAAATATATATATATATATATGTATTATTAAAATATCTATTTTGTGATAATATAAATATTCTAACTTTTTCTAAAAATCACAAGAATCATTTTACATTAAAATACCATGAAATCCATACAACTTCAATATTACAATTAAATACCATGTATTATGAAAAATAGGTTATTTTCACTAGAAATACCACAAGTATAAAATCTACATCTATGATAACTCTAAAGACGATAATTAAATACTTGGGGTGTATTTTAAAAATTATACAAAAGTATTTTTACATAAAACCCCCTCAAGTTCTATAAATTACCCTAAGGACCCTCGTAAATATAGGTTTAAGTGGGACCAATCTCTTGAGCCTCAGGGAGCCGGAGAAGTGGGTGCTTGTCTATTTTAAGGTAGACAACTTAACAACGGTGTTATCAACACGGTAATCATCTTTGAAAAAGACGCAAATCCTGCCGCCCATGTGCAGCGGTTACCGATAACATCAAAACAATCAGGACTTCAATTTCTTTTCTAATTGCTCTGACTCAGACTGAGTTTCATTATAAATAATCTGACTTGAATATGATTCAAATATGAAATTACAAAACTACAATTCAACATGAATCCATGAATACATATATTCAATCTGTTCAAACTATTCAATCTGTATTGACTGAACCGAACCATGGATATACTTCCATTTACATGATTCTCCAGTTACATCCATGATTCTCCAGTACATCCATTTTACTGATATCATGGTTTCGGCAAGTCATCCAAATATACATTCTAAACTACAATTCAATTACAAGTTGAAATACAATACAAATAATACAATCAAGATATCGCGGGATTTAAGGGGTGGATTGGTACGGAAGGTGTTAAAAGTGGCACAAGATTGCAAGATTAAGATACCTAACCTAAATCCAATTGTCGTTGTTCCGGGTTGTATAACGGAGCCTTGTACATTCTGTTTGCCCTAGTCTCTAGCATATAGAGATTGCTCTCGTATACACTGGCATCCTTCTGTACCAAGCTACAAACAACAGCGTTAACACTAATACAATATAATACAACTTTAAAATATACTTTCTCTTTCTGTCTATTTTATTTCTGGGACTTACCGAGCGATTGTTCGCTGACGACATTCCTTCTTTTTCTTCTTTGGAATGTTGTTAGGTGATCTGGACACTCAGGAGATCGAGCCTACTAGTGAGAACTTGGACCAGCTTTCCTATGACCCAGAGCTCTAGCTTCATTGTACACACTTTTATTTCAGTACTTCTCTTTTCTGTTTTGCCACTGTTTAGACATTGCTTTCATTCAGATGTATTTACTTTTCCATGTACTGTAAAAGAATGTTAATAAATAAAGTTGATGTTCACTACATTTGTCTCTTGTGTATATTTCTTTTATATTGCTTAGATACGCTTAGCGTATTTATTTCAAAGTAAATACATAGCGGCCTCATCGCATCCCCTTCGCCGTACACCGGAAAGCGGGGCGTGACAGGTTTTGTTGGCGGCCCATGCAGGTCAGAGCTGTATAGAATTCTATAATGCAGTTCTGTTTTGCGTGAACAACCTAAGCAATATAACACAAGAACCAGTAACTAAAACATTCTTTACAATTCATATTCCTTGAATCTTATCATTCTATATACTTTGAATCTATCCTAACCTAAATTTTTCATTCAAGGTTATGGATTCCCCGAACAACACCAGCACCGATGTCAACAATATACCTCCACCACTACCACTCACACTTGCCGTCCCTGCTCCGCTCAACGAGCAAACGGTTCTGCTTGAGGCAATCCGCAGTCTTCTCGAGGGACAGCAACAGCAGACTGCTCTTTTAATGAACCGTCCCGAGGCAGAAACACCTGGGGTGAAGCAATTCAGGGCTTTGCACCCCAAACAGTTCTCAGGAAGGAAGAGCCCACTGGATGCTGAGGAATGGGCTCAGAGTATAGAAGATGATCTGGCAGCAGCACAAGTGCCAGAAATAGCTTGGGTTCGTGTTGCAAAATTACAGCTCACGGACATTGCATGGAACTGGTGGAAGGCGGAAGAAAACCGTCTTGAACAACCCATCGAATGGAAGACTTTCCGCGACATGTTCGACGCTAAGTACTTCCCTGAGACTGCCAGATTCGACATGGAACAGCAGTTCATCCATCTGCAACAAGATTCGATGTGGACCAAGTCAGTAGATGAATATGACGCTGAATTCACCATGCTCAGTCGGTAAGATATGTCTCAATGTTCGATTTTATATCACATACTACACAGCTAACACAAGACCATAACAGGTTTGCGGCCCATCTCATACCGACTGCTGAGATCAGAGCAAGAAGATTTCAGTAAGGGTTGGACCCGGAAATCCAACCTGCTTTAGGTACAGGGGATTTCTCAACCCATGATTTGGCTTTGAAAGCTGTCCGAAAATACGAGGCAGTGGTGAAGAAGAAAGGCAGACCTCAATCTGCCGGAGTGAAACGCCCTGCCAATCAGATGGCAGGAGGAGCCTTTTCAAGGCCAACGGTTGAACCCCGAAGACCGGAAGAAATTAGTAACCAACCAAGTCCAGACTTTTGTTACTACTGCCATAGAAAGGGACACTTGTGGAAGGACTGCAGGCGCGCAAAAGGCCTGTGCCTAGTTTGTGGCGCGTCCAATCACAGAATTGAGACCTGTCCATATAGATACAACTTAGCTCACACACCCACCAACTACCCGCAGCGGCCAGCTATCCAGGCTCCTGCACCTCGTCCAGCACTCCCTGCCCCACCACCCGCACAGCTAAATCGCCAATTCCAACAGGCACTGAGGAACATGCCTCGAGGATAGAGGAATGTGCCTCCAGCTAGGAGGAACGTGCCATGGCGACAGGCTTACACATTAGCAGCCGTAGAAGCCGAGGCTGTAGGTCAAGGTAACACTGATAAGTCCCTTTCACATTCTCAAACCCTTGTATCACTTTATTATTTTTCATACACTATCAGTTCTTCAGTCACTAAACTTTCCTTGAATCTGTTACACTTTCCTTTTACAAAATTCGATGATGAAATTTTTATAAGGAGGGTAGAATGTAACAACTCTAAACTTTCTGTACAATTTTTTCAAAAGAAATACAGAAAGGGGTATTTTTGCCTGAGCACAAGATATAAGTTTGTTTTGCTTTTTAATAGCACAAAGGAGCTTGTAGCTCATTGGTAATACCTTGCACTGCTGAACCAAAGTACCAGAGTTCAAATCCCATCCCCCACATTATTTTTTAATATTGTTTTATTTTGAATTTTTAGAATACCAAGGGTTTACACGTGCATAACTCGTAAAAACCCCACTACACAAATAAAACAAACTACACCACAGTGAAGACCAAGAGACGACAGACCCACGGCGACGACCCCGGCCTTGAATCGGCCCGAGTCGGCCGGCGACTCGGCCGACTCGGCCGGACCGCCAGGTCGTCAACATGAAATGTCTGTCACTTCATCTTCCCAGTATCCCTGCACACTTTAATTCTGTATATCGGTTTCAGAACCCCTTTAAATCACATTAAACCCTATTTTAATACAATTTTTATTACAAATTTCAATTCAACCTTTCACCTATCCTAACCCTAGCCTTACCCTATAAATACAACCCCTACACACACACCCCTCACTCCAAAATTCTGAACAAAATTCTTAAGAAAATTCCTAGAAGCTTAGTGTACTTTTGGAATAGCGAAGGGCGAAAGCTTCGGCAATTTTCCGACGACAGCCCTAGAAGTTCCCGACGACGAAACGACGCACCGGTGCCTCCTCCCATCTCCTCTTCCTCATCCCTAACTTCTAAACCCATAAGTACCCCTCCCTCTTCTTTAATCTTGTTCTAAAAATACGAAATTTCAAAACCCGACGGAATCGGAGTTAAACCGATTTCCGATTCGGTTATTTCTTAAAATCCAACATTTTCTTAAATACATTCACACAAAACTCTTACATGTTGACTATTAAACATTAATAACTATGTTGATCAAGTTTCACGACAATCTAATTCATTTTGTAACTTTTACCGTACTTTTTCACTAAAATACCATATAGTTTCATTTCGACATTTAAACATCACAAACTTGCTATACCTTTAAGTAGATCATGAGGTAATGACCTACCTCCTCACAACACTCATATGAAACATAGCACAATACTTTTCGGGAACATAGAATACGGGAAAACGAAATATTTCAAATAAATACCATGAATTAATAAAACCATTTTCTAAAGGATTAAGTATTTTTATAAATGTTTGCAAAGTGCCGCTACAACCCATTTTGGGGAACCCGACTGGGATGGTACGGATTATCGCACATCTCTGGGCTTAGTAGTGCGAGATGCAGACCTCCGCAAGGAGCATTCGGCCTCGAGAGATTTAAATACGAAAATCTTAAGAAAATGAGATTTCTAGAAATATAATATATATTAAAATTATTTTTATATAAATATATATATATGTATCATTAAAATATCTATTTTGTGATAATATAAATATTCCAACTTTTTCTAAAAATCACAAGAATCACTTTACATTAAAATACCATGAAATCCATACAAGTTCAATATTACAATTAAATACCATGTATTATGAAAAATAGGTTATTTTCACTGGAAATACAACAAGTATAAAATCAACATCTATGATAACTCTAAAGACGATAATTAAATACTTGGGGTGTATTTTAAAAATTATACAAAAGTATTTTTACATAAAACCCCCTCAAGTTCTATAAATTACCCTAAGGACCCTAGTAAATATAGGTTTAAGCGGGACCAATCTCTTGAGCCTTAGGGAGCCGGAGAAGTGGGTGCTTGCCTATTTTAAGGTAGACAACTTAACAACGGTGTTATCAACACGGTAATCGTCTTGGAAAAAGACACAAATTCTGCCGTCTATGTGCAGCGGTTACCGATAACATCAAAACAATCAGGACTTCAATTTCTTTTCTAATTGCTCTGACTCAGACCGAGTCTCATTATAAATAATCTAACTTGAATATGATTCAAGTATAAAATTACAAAACTACAATTCAATATGAATCCATGAATACATATATTCAATCTGTTCAAACTATTCAATCTGTATTGACTGAACCGAACCATGGATATACTTCCATTTACATGATTCTCCAGTTACATTTATGATTCTCCAGTACATCCATTTTACTAATATCATGGTTTCGGCAAGTCATCCAAATATACAATCTAAACTACAATTCAATTACAAGTTGAAATACAATACAAACAATACAATCAAGACATCGCAGGGTTTAAGGGGTTGATTGGTACGGAAGGTGTTAAAAGTGGCATGAGACTGCAAGATTAAGACACCTAACCTGAATCCAATTGCCATTGTTCCGGGTTGTATAATGGAGCCTTGTACATTCCGTTTGTCCTAGTCTCTAGCATATAGAGACTCCTCTCGTATACACTGGCATCCTTCTGTACCAAGCTACAAACAACAGCGTTAACACTAATAAAATATAATACAACTTTAAAAGCTACTTTCTCTTTCTGTCTATTTTATTTCTGGGACTTACCGAGCGATTGTTCGCTGACGACATTCCTTCTCTTTCTTCTTTGGAATGTTGTTAGGTGATCTGGACACTCAGGAGATTGAGCCTACTAGTGAGGACTTGGACCAGCTTTCCTATGACCCAGAGCTCTAGCTTCATTGTATACACTTTTATTTCAGTACTTTTCTTTTCTGTTTTGCCACTGTTAAACATTGCTTTCATTCAGATATATTTACTTTTCCATGTACTGTAATAGAATGTTAACAAATAAAGTTGTTGTTCACTACATTTGTCTCTTGTATACATTTCTTTTATATTGCTTAGATACGCGTAGCGTATTTACTTCATGGTAAATACGTAGCGGTCTCGTCGCGTCTCCTTCGTCGTACACCGGGAAGCGGGGCGTGACACGACGTGAGCAAGCTAGCTTCCTCCTATACGGCTAACAATAAGCGGAATATCCTCTTCGAGGTCTTGCCACGACCCAGCGTGGAAGACAAAGAGACGACGCTTCAAGTTTATGCCACCTAGGAAGAAGGCCGGGATTGGAGGAAGCCCCTTGTAGATTTCCTGAAGGAGGGTATGCTCCCGGAAGATCGAGGGGAGGCACGCCGCCTTCGAGCCAAAGACCATCACTTCGTCTGGAGCAATGGGAACCTCTATAAGAAGTCCTTCACGCAACCTCTGCTTCGGTGCGTCGACACCCGTAAAGCCGACTACGTCCTGCGTGAGATTCACGAGGGGGTCGGTGGAGCTCACCAATAGGCCCGCACCTTAGTCCATAAGACACTACTCCAGGGGTATTACTGGCCGACCATTCATCAGGACACTCAGAAGCTCGTCAGAAGATGCACGAGCTGCCAGCTCCACGGCAGCATACCCCGCCTTCCTGCTACCAAGCTCACAGCCCTCACATCCCCCTGGCCATTTGCCTAATGGGGGATGGACATGATGGGTCAACTTCCCACCGGCACGGACGGGCACAAGTACATCCTCGTCGCGGTGGACTATTTCACGAAGTGGATCGAGGCTGTCCCTATCAGGAAACCGGACGCCACCGCGACCATCAAATTCCTGCAAAACAACATCATATCCCGGTTCGGGATCCCGAGGTGTATTGTTACAGACCACAGGACGAATTTCGAAAATGACAAGGTCAGAGGATTCTGCGACGAGCACCACGTGATAATGAAGTTTGCCGCGGTAGCCTACCCCCAATGCAACGGGCAGGTCGAGGTCGCTAACCGAGACGTCATTCGGGGTCTTCGAACGTGTCTCGAAGGAAGACAGGGCAGCTGGGTCGAGGAGCTTCCCCGGGTTTTGTGGGCCCTGCGCACTTCGAGGAAAACCCCCACTAGGGAAACCCCCTTCAGCCTCTGCTACGGCACCGATACAATGATCCCAACTGAGATCGGACTGCCCGGTTACAGAGTCGAGCACTTCGACGACAAGGCCAACACCTTGGCGCTCCGGACTAACTTGGACATCTTGATAGAAAAGCGCGACCGGGCACAGATCAAAACCGCCGCTTACCAACAGCAGACCGCCCGCGACTACAACGCACGAGTCAAGTATCACACCTTCAAAACTAGAGATTTGGTCCTAAGGCAGAACGAGTTCGGGGACAAAGGCAAACGGCACAAGTTTTCACCGAAGTGGGATGGCCCCTTCCTCGTCTTCGAGGTACTGCCCGGTGGTGCTTATCGCTTACAAGACGCGACGGGTCGTAAGTTTCCCCGGCTTTGCAACGCCGAGAAGCTCAAATTGTACAATTAATTTTAAAACTGTATCTATGAATATATGTTTCCTCTTTGCTAAAGCGATGTAAATTTTCCTAAGTCTTCTGAATTAGAAGATATCACTTTATGTGTTCCCCTCTTCCCCGGTTCTAAAACTTCTGAGTTCGTTTTTGTGAAAGAGCGCAAAGCACAATGAGAACGAAAATAAGACGAAAGCACAATGCAAAGAAAATAACTTTATTCATCAGGGTATTATGGGTTCCCCAGCCTTACAAAAAAAAGGAATAGAAAAATTACAACAGCAGGGGAAGGAGGTGCAGGAAACATTGCTGGTGGTACTCCGAGGAGATTGCCGCCAACCGAGCCCTTGCCGCCTCGGACCTCTGCTTCTAATGCTTCTCGCGAACCCCCGACGCCATGGACGGGCCGGAGGAATCTCCGGCCGAGCACCCATCGGCGAGATGTCTTAGTTGGTAGCACTCGAGGATGAGTGCCACTGAGCGATCTCGACGGCTCTTTGGGATCAGACCGAAGCGGTGGAGCGAGCGCAACTTATCAACCGCCTCGTCCTTAAGCTGCTCGGACAAGGGCTTGTGCAGCCCCGGTGATGCTCTCCAAATAGAGTACATGAGCAGCTGGAGGAGGGATGATCGCCGGGGAAGCAGGCGGCCGAAGTGGTCCTCCACACGACGAACCACCGCCTGGTACATCCCCTCGGAGCACGTTTGGTCGTACAAGTATAAGTCATAAGAGGAAACGATCTCTGGGATGGAGAAGATGAATCCTGTCATTTCTATGTTCCGGGGCGCAGATCTCAGAATAACCAACACGTCCTCACTATTTATAGCCCCCAACGGAATCCGAAGGGACCGACGTTTGCGCGTAAGGCAGAGCGATTCACGGGGTCTTTTCAAATTTTCCAATACTGGACCGCCACGTGGCAACCATGACGTGCCCCACGGGCCCATGCGAGGGCGGCAGATGTCGGAACTGTAGGGTTACTAGGCACACACTAGAGGTTCCACAAGGCATCAACCATGCCAAATTCAAATTTTTCCGGTGCCTAAGAAACCCTAATGATAGATCGATAACTAGAGGTAAAGGCGAAACAAGCAATTAAACAACTTTATTGCAAAGTGAATGGAAATACAACCTTTGTAGATCCGGTCCTCCACTTCCAAAGCTCCGTGAAGACGTCCCTCCGCTGCGATCATCGGAATCACGGACTCTCGCGGTGGTTTCATCGAAAAAATGATCGGGCTAGGTCGATGACTTCAATGCCGAAGATGATCTACGTCGAGGCGACTCTAACTCGAGCTCCAACTTCACCAAGTCATAAAACTTGTGAAGTAAACACCTTATACTACATGGCAAGTGGTAGAGGATGAAGAAATAGGAAGTGGGTTCACTTTGGATTTGGATTTCTCACTTGGATTCATCACTTGAATTTTTTCTAGCAAAGTTTTTCTTTTTGTTCACTTGAAGAAGATGATGAATAAGAAGAAAAGAATGAATTATTTTAAAATAAAATTCAAGTGAATACTTATCATGTTGCAACCATGGGTGAGGTTTATTCATGTAGAGAATAAACTAGGGTTTAGTTAAAGGGTTAGGGTTAAGGACAAAACAAAAATGGTAGACTTTTCAAAAATGCTAGAAAAGCTTCATGAAGCTTCAAGCATAACTACAAAAGAAAGCCACCATTTCTTTTTGCCAAATATAAATAAATAAGTGAAATGAAACCCTAACCATTCACTAAACAAGGTGTATAGCATACACACACCCAAGTTTGCATGTATCATCAAACATGATACAATCTTGTGCACAAAAATATATCACATATACAATGTGCACAAACAAGTGAGAAAAACATCTTAAGTGAACCAATATTAGTTAATGTAAAGTAATATATCAAATATATAATTATACATTAAATCATTAAATCAACACTTGACTTAATGATCCGGTCATATTGCATATAACCGATTGATATCAATAGTAACAACTTGTGAGTGGATCCGGTCATATCTCATACTCAACCATCCCATAAAAGTCTCTCTCTGGGAAAAGGCCTTTGTGAGTGGATCCGCCGTGTTGTCCTCTGAGTCTACTCTCCTAACATCGATCCCTTGGAGATCAACCATCTCTATGATCAGGTGACACTGCCTCAGAATGTGTCTGGATCACTGATGGGACGGACGTTCCTTGGCTTAAGCCACAACTCCATTGTCACACAATGGGAGGAACTAAGTTCATCTCATGAACAAATATACACCCAGACAGCCTCTTTGGTAGCATCTTAAGTAGCGATGTATCCAGCCTTTATCGTCTAGTATGCCACGGTATCTAGCTTGGAACTCTTCCAACATACCGTCCCTTCACTGAGGGTAAAGACAATGCATGTGACTGAAATTCAGTCGTCCTTATCACCCTGGAACCTTTCCAGTGATTCTCCCCAGGATCGATTGATACCATCTTACTACAACTAGTGAGAATCCTAACATCCATTTAGATCTATCTCATAGATCCAAAACCCAGGATTTAGTAGGTATCACCTTGATCCTTTGTGGAGAATCATTATGATAAGCGGAGATTGATCGAGCGTAGCATAGGAAACTCCTTCCCTATGAAGAGTATGTCATCCACGTACTCTACAAGGATCGCCACCATACTCCCTACTACCTTTTTGTTTATACAAGGTTCATCTACCATTTTGATGAAGTCAAACTATTTGACTACTACATCAAAACAGATGTTCCAACTCCGCGATGCCTGCTTTATTCTATAAAGCATCTTGTACACGTTTCCGCTGCTCCCACTGTCTACGAAGCCCTCTGACTGTGTACTTATAGACTCTCTCTTCTAAAACATCATTTTAGAAAAGCAGTCATGACACCCAACCGCTAGATATCGTAGTCATGGTATGTAGCCGTGGCAAGTAGGATCCGGATGGACTTAAGCATAGCCACTGGAAAAGGTTTCATCATTATCCACGCCTGGTCGATGACGAAAACCTTTAACAAGTCTAGCTTTGAAAGTCTTAACTTTTCCATCTACACCAAGTAATCTTCTCAAGATATACTTGCTCCTGATGGGGATTTAACCCTTCAGATATAGCAACTAAAGTCCATATTTTGTTGGTGTATAAGGATTCCATCTCAGATCGCTAAGCATCCAGCCATTCTTATAGAGTCCCACTCCTGATGGCCAGCTCGAAACTAGTTGGGTCATCATCTCATGATGCAATACTCGCTCCCACTGTCATAGAGAAACTGAAGTATCTCTCAGGTGGGTGAGAAACCCTACTAGATCGGCGGAGAGGCTGAGGTTCGTTGGTATCTACTGAATCCTTTGGTTGTACCAAATCATCTACTGTAGTTTGCATAGCTGGAACCTTTCCAGTTCTACATAACTGACCTTGCCTCGAGCTTGTCCGGATTTTGCTTTTAGACATAGGCCTGACAACCCCAAATCTTAACTAGCTTAAGACATGGGCTCTTCCCATACCATATCTCATATGGAGTGGTAGGCTGTGATCTGATTCGAACCCTATTCAATAGGTATGCAGCTTCTCAAGCGCATAACTCCCAAAAGGAAACAGGTAACTCAGTAGTACTCATCATAGAGCGCACCATATCGAATAGAGTGCAATTGCTCCACCCTGATATACCATCGTGCTATGGTGTATTCGGAGGAGTAAGGCTGAGAGAGAATCTCATTCTCCTTTAGAATAGTCCAGGAATTCCGTGCTCAAGTATTCTCCTCCCTGATCGCATCAAAGGACATAATACTTATACCCTCATTTTGGTTCTCTACTTCTAACTTATATTCCGTGAATATCTCAAAAGGTTCGGACTTATGTTTCAACAGGAACATATGTCTGAATCTTGAAAGATTATCAGAGAATGTAATGAAATACAAAGAACCGGTCTTGGCATGTGTAGACATGGGACCTACATACATCAACATGTATCATCCCAAGAGTTCACTAACTCTTTCTCTGTTTCCAGTAAACAGAGCTATGGTCATCGTATCTTTGTGACATGACCGACAAGTTTCACAAGATGTAAATTCAAACTGATTTAAATATGCATCTACATGTAACTTCAGCTAGTCGGGTCGCATTGATATGACCTAGTCTACAATGCATCAAGAAGGATTCGTTCATTTCTGAACTCTTCCTCTTGTGTGTGTTCTGTATACTAAAAACTGTAGTTTGATTTAGAACATTAATGCTTTTAGATAACGTGAACCGATCAACTTTTGATATAGGAAATGTTCAAAACATTATCCAACAATACAAAATTTTATCATTTCTTTACTAATAAAGAGAGTGATATGATTTTGTATATCAGGTTCGGTATCTAATAACATTCGTTCAGAATCAATGTATTGGTAATACAGGGTGACAGTGACCAATAGACTTGGCTGCAACACTTGCCCCGTTTTCTGTCTCATGAAACTTATCACCCGTTCTCAGTTCTCTACCTTTTTGTAGCCCTATGTAACAGATTACATATCTGGGATCCTGATCCGGTATCAGATACCCAGGACGCAGAGGATACTGAGAAACAGTTTCTATAGAATGAACACACCCGAAGATGATGCATCATTATGCACTCTCTTCGTTTGGGCGACACGGGAAATCTGGTATTCCCCTATTTCCTGCTCTGTCTTATAACAATTATAAGTTGGAGCGGGACCAACGTTCCCCAGCTCAGTATAACAAGCGGGTTTGGTCAATATTCCGTATTATTATCTTGATTAAGGCGTGATATGGTCGCTACCTGGAGAGAGAGAGAAGAAAACACTCAGCGTATGCTCTTGCAAGATCAGATTGGTTATTATTTTATCTAATCAGGATGGCTCCCACTGTTTTTTATCAAATTTTCCTTCAAACCCTAAAAGGAAAGACTAGCTGGGATTAATTACACGCTACAAGTTCGCCAATCTTTCAACCAGGCCAGTGTCGGTACTTTGAGGGAGGTTCCCCGTGCTTTCACACGGACCTAATTAATGTAAACCTCATTTTCCCATAGGCGTAACCCCGTTGACACCTTTCTAGACACCTACTTGATTGGCTAATTGTAATGTGTAAAACTCTCCCAGGAGTAACTCTTACTCGCAGCGGGTATCGGGATCCAACTATCTCATAGAAGGTATGCAATCTTATTGCAAATTTCAACACTTGAAATTCCCGATAATTTTGCCCCTAACCTCCTATGACCTTGACAAAGGCCAACAAACCATAGGATGCTAGTCAAGTTCAACCCGTCATTTCCTAATTGAATTAAACCCACCCGCACGACCCTTGACAAGGTCGCACGACTACCCTAACCCAATCTGCATCATATGCATAAGCAGATAAGCACCAGTCAGCTACCGCACACTACGCCTTGACAAAGGCCAACAAACGTAGCACGAATACTAACTACTACTTATCTGAAATGACGGAGGGCTATGACAGGTTTTTCTAAAAACCTATTGCGTAATGAACTTGATATCGTTGTAGAATCAAATGATTTTAAAATGGAGTGTTTTTGAGGCTTATCTAGTTTTGCTAAAAGGGTCACTCCTGGTGAAGGGATCGTCGGCCCTTTCCTCGTCGAATGAGGTGCGGGATATATCATATATATCACTGTGCAAAGCAGAAACTATAGAAGTAATCAAAAGACAAACCGAGGGTTGTAGCATCTGCCAGTTATTGCTAAAGGGGTCACTCCCGGTGAAGGGATCGTCGGCCCTTTCCTCATCGAATAAGGTGCAGGATATATCATATATACCGCTGTGCAAAGCAAGAACTGTAGCTACCTGTTTTATTTTTGAAATTCGATTCCACAATATCTTTAGGTTTCTTTTACTTTCATTAATCACATTAATGAAGTCCCATCATTTAAGTACCTAAATATCACAGATAAATACGACGTACACTTATGCCATCTGCATTCGCCTCGATGTCCCCTCGTGCACCGTTAGGTTAGGTAACTAACGGCAGAGCGGGGCAGGGCTAGCGCGGGTGTAAAACATAAGTAACGTCTATATAATATATCATATATACTATATACAGTATTTATCATAGAACATCACATGATCACATCACAGATATCGCAGCAGAAGAAACATATGAAACATTGGATATACTAGGACGTCCGTGTTTTCAATACGAGCCAGTATAAAACACGGATTCCACGGTCGTGATGAATAGCCAAACCCACACCCCTAGACCCCTACGAGAGCGGCAAGCAACCTTACCAATTCTGGAGTTAGGAGACCCGGACTCGACTCCTCGAGTTGGTCTCCCACTGGACTCCAGAACCCGGTTACTTGTGCTCTCCTCCTTGGGTCTATCCTAGTGCGGAAAAGTAAATAATATACAAAAGGTGACATCTTCCGCAACCTGGAAGTGCCCCAATAAAAGAATATTACATACAAGTTTTTACATGAATGAAAATGAAAAACACTCATCTCACATAAAAAAAAACCCGGCTATTCAAACACGACGATCCAATATAACATATCCAGCAACACATAACATCACATGTCATCAACGTAAGTAAACATGCGTATCCCAATTGTCGTTGACATATAGCAACGAAACCGGCGATATCACATATTACACTTACGGTCACAGAAAAGAAAGTGTAAAACTACAACAGTTGGAATCCGCAACCTCCTTAGACATCGCATGCCTAACCATCTGAATTCCTCAGACATCACATGCCTAACAATTACAAACCCCGCATTTTAGTCTCATTATCGAAAACACTTTTCAATATCAAGTCGGGCAATTCAACAAGATTCCCGGCATTCTGATCGAATGCTCGTCGCAAACTTTAGTAGGCGGCCGCACCCCCGATACCGTCGACGAAGTGCACTAAGGCGGAACACCGTTGCCGTGAGCACCCGAACGGATGCTTTCGGCGATGGAGTTCTCCTACAGTCACTTGGTCGGGGCTATGGGGTGTAGCTGCCTATTAAGTTTACCCGGCGAGTATCCGCGTACGCTACGTGATTGCGACGGACTTTTGATCACATCAAAATTCCGTGGCAACCAATCAAGTGAGACTAAAGTGCTATGTTTATAACATTCAAATCAGTTATCTCATAACTCATTATGGATTCCAAATATTGTATCACATTCCGGATAAATAAAAAATGTTAAACTTTCCGATCGAACAGTCAAACACCCAAGTTTTCCCGAAACAGCTCAACACATGAAATAAGTTTAAAAACATTCACTTCATGCCTCAGTACCAACGGTCCAGCCGTAGAAGGGTCAAGCCAACGCCTCACACGTGGCACGCCGTACTGCCCCAAACCCTAAGGTTCAAAGGGCAGTTCAAGACGGTCACATAATCGAGTTAAGGTTTGTTGTCTTCTAAAGGGTCCATCGCGTTACTTGCACTACTTAGAACGTCTTTAAACTACGGAAAGATCCAACACTTGGAAATTTCCCGACAGGGGAAAAAGTGGGTATTTATATCCGGTCGAAGTTTTTAACATGTTCTAAAATTATCCGGAAAAACACAGACGAAGTTAAACTTCCCGATCGAAACACCGAGTCCCCAATACAACCCAGAAAACTCAACTCTTGAGTAAATATTAAAAATTCCCAGAAAATACAGCACTAAAAGATAGAGATTACTGTGCAAACAGAAGTGAAGAAGCCCACAGTATTGCCGCGGAACCGCCGCCCAACCTAAGTTACCACCGCGGTTCCGCGGCGGTTTAATCGAATTGGGTCCACGAATTTCACAGTAATTCCTAAAAAACCCTGCTGAATTTTTTGGCTATTTTTAATTCACAAAAATCCAAAAATCCAGAAAATGTCCAGAGAGTGGTTTGAGTTAGGGTTTCGGGGTTCGTTCGGATTTCTAATATCGTCTACACTTCGCCTAAGGCTCTAGTTAGGCTCTGATACTACTGTAGGGTTACTAGGCACACACTAGAGGTTCCACAAGGCATCAACCATGCCAAATTCAAATTTTTCCGGGGCCTAAGAAACCCTAATGATAGATCGATAACTAGAGGCAAAGGCGAAACAAGCAATTAAACAACTTTATTGCAAAGTGAATGGAAATACAACCTTTGTAGATCCGGTCCTCCACTTCCAAAGCTCCGTTAAGACGTCCCTCCGCTGCGATCATCGGAATCACGGACTCTCACGGTGGTTTCATCGAAGAAATGATCGGGCTAGGTCGATGACTTCGATGCCGAAGATGATCTACGTCGAGGCGACTCTAACTCGAGCTCCAACTTCACCAAGTCATAAAACTTGTGAAGTAAACACCCTATACTACATGGCAAGTGGTAGAGGATGAAGAAATAGGAAGTGGGTTCACTTTGGATTTGGATTTCTCACTTGGATTCATCACTTGAATTTTTTCTAGCAAAGTTTTTCTTTTTGTTCACTTGAAGAAGAATATGAAGAAGAAGAAAAGAATGAATTATTTTAAAATAAAATTCAAGTGAATACTTATCATGTTGCAACCATGGGTGAGGTTTACTCATGTAGAGAATAAACTAGGGTTTAGTTAAAGGGTTAGGGTTATGGACAAAACAAAAATGGTAGACTTTTCAAAGATGCTAGAAAAGCTTCATGAAGCTTCAAGCATAACTACAAAAGAAAGCCACCATTTCTTTTTGCCAAATATAAATAAATAAGTGAAATGAAACCCTAACCATTCACTAAACAAGGTGTATAGCATACACACACCCAAGTTTGCATGTATCATCAAACATGATACAATCTTGTGCACAAAAATATATCGCATATACAATGTGCACAAACAAGTGAGAAAAACATCTTAAGTGAACCAATATTAGTTAATGTAAAGTAATATATCAAATATATAATTATACATTAAATCATTAAATCAACACTTGACTTAATGATCCGGTCATATTGCATATAACCGACTAATATCAATAGTAACAACTTATCGAATCAACACTTGATCCGATAACCCGGCTATATCGCATATAACCGATCAATGTCACATATAGCGAGAATAGAATACAGTATCACATACTGGTATTATTCTCGGTTCCGCACATATCTCATATGCGCTCCTATTTCGTTTCGCTTGAGCCAGGAAACCTCTGTGTAGGACTCTAAAGACTCGTCAGTACGCCGGCAGCAGGTGATGATCATATCAAACACCCACAAGCCGCAAGCGGTTTGCTAAACATAACGGCCACCCGGGTATTGAGCGATCAGAAGATCAACGAGCAAGCCCGCTCAGACTCCTGTGAATCCAACCAGCAACACTTACCGTACAGTCCAGTCTCGTCGTCTGATATGTCGCATATCTCGCCTAGGGGTGGTAAACGTCAGACCCCAATAGCTCGATAAGTCGTGTCGATATGAGGTCTATAACAGTTCGAGAAACTACTGGTAACACTTACCAGTAAATCTCAGCAACCCTGGCCAGGGATTTCCGGTTATAGCCAATCGAACACGGCGCAACATCAACCCCCTATACCGGGAGAGACGAATCCCCTCCTATCGCTCATTGCCTCCATGTGAATCGGGACTGTACCCAAAAACCACCGTTTTGCACGCCCTCTTGGACGTGGTAAGGTGGAAATCAAAGCACAGAGGGAATCACACAAGGCTCTATGACGATCTCGGGTCTACAGACTAACCTGTACCAGTGTCACCAGAGAACTGCCATCTGACGTAAGGTATAATACCATCTGGGAGTTCTCGGCGAGTCCGTCCAGTGTACCCACTCTTCACTGAGCGCCCGTATATCATCTCTGATGTCAAACACCAATGGATATGGGATCATCCATCGCCCATCTGTATGGGTCGAGAAGGTATACGCTAATCTACTCCGGTATATCGATGCCCCGTCTCGATACACCCACGACTAGGGACCTTGAAGGATGTACTTATGGACTACCATGTCCCCACTAGTATGATCCGCATCATAGTCCAGGTAGTCAAGTACACATCCTAAGGGCTTTACCAACATGTAACAGAGAGACAATCAGTGTACACGTTAAGGTAAAGAGCAACCAGATAGCATACTATCATGTCGAGCAAGAAAGTCCTCCCTATATATGTCCAAGCATCCACTACAATATACATCCTATGTATAGTAATGGCCTCTAGGGCATACATATAACTAACAGGAACGACATAGATCGTGGGACATTGCGTCTCGCCTATGCCTTTCCGCCACGTGTCACCCATGGTCGTCTCCCTCCCGGATACTGTGAGTCCAAAAAGCCCTCCTCAAGAGGCCACCGAGCAGCTTCCCTACTCGGTCAATTCTTAGCGGGTAACACCTACCCTTCAACGCTAAGGACCCGAAGCCCTCATCAAGAGGCCACCGAGTAGCTTCCCTGCTCGGTCAATCCCTGGCGGATAATACCTATCCATCCACGCCAAGGATCGAAGCCCTCATCAAGAGGCCACCGAGCAGCTTCCCTGCTCGGTTAATCCCCGGCGGGTAATACTTACCCATCCATGCCAAGGATCGAAGCCCTCATCAACGGGCCACCGAGAAGCTTCAATCCCTGGCGGGTAATACCTACCTATCAACGCCAAGGATCGAAGCCCTCATCAAGAGGCCATCGAGCAGCTTCCCTGCTCGGTCAATCCTTAGCGGGTAATACCTACCCTTCAACGCTAAGGATCCAAAGCCCTCATCAAGAGGCCACCGAGCAGCTTCCCTGCTCGGTCAATCCTTAGCGGGTAACACCTACCCTTCAACGCTAAGGACCCAAAGCTCTCATCAAGAGGCCACCGAGAAGCTTCCCTGCTCGGTCAATCCCTGCTGGGTAATACCTACCATCTACGCCAAGGATCGAAGCCCTCATCAAGAGGCCACCGAACAGCTTCCTTGCTCGGTCAATCCTTAGCGGGTAATACTTACTCGTCTACTATAGGGACCCAAAGCACTCATCAAGCGGCCACCGAGCAGCATCCCCGCTCGGTAAACTGTTAGTCGCCGGCCCAACACACAGGAATGGGCGATCATCACCTCGACTTCGGGGGCACGGGGGCACCGGCCTTCGTTCACTTGGAAAAATACTTGGATTTTACTCGACGCGCAATCGCCAACTTAAGGACCAGTCACCGACATACGGTCCAACTCGTCAGACAAGGAAAACGCTCACATCAGAAGATATTGCACAAAAACATTGCCACACAAAAATTCACAAAACGGCTTTATTCACAAAAATGGGAGTCTTTACAAAGGTATTATAGGCTCCTCAACCTTACAAAAGTTACCCGAGGGCCTACAGGAAAATTTTCAAAATTTGGAGAAGGCATGAAGGCTCAGGCTTCGGGACCGAGCAGGATCTCGATCTGTTCTTCGCCAGCATCGGGAGCCGGGGCGACGGATTCCGGGGTGGCGCTCCGGTCAGTTGCTTCAGCGCTCCCGCCGATGGCCTCTTCCCGTGCGGCACTTCCGACGGCCTCCCCCTGCTGCTCGTCATCGAGGGGGTACTGGAGCCGGAGCTTGCCGTCGGCAAACTCTGGCATCAACGCCTTGACAGCGTTCAGAGCCTGATGCCAGACGAGGGCTGAGGCATCGGCGGGGTCGGTGTAGAATTGATCCGACACCTTGTACCTCACCACGGCCTTCACAGCTCGGAGGTTGGCGAGCTTTACCTTGTCTTTCGCCATCTCGACCTCCCTCTTAAGGGTGTCCCAGGTTTTCTTCATGGTTGCGTTGAGCACCCAAGCCTCCTCCAATTTGGTCTCGGCAGACCTGGAGGACTCTTTTAGAAGTCAGATGGACTCCCTGCTTCTGGAGTTCACCTGCTCCTCAGCGACCAACCGCGACTCGAGGCTGGCCGACTTCTCCTTCTCCAGCCGCAACTGCTGGAGCAGATCCTCCTCCCGTAAGGACGACTCGCCCGCCTTCTGCATCGCCGGGACAATTTGCTCATTCTCCAAGTTGGCGATGAGGGCGCAGTGCTAGAGGATCTGAGGAAAGTGAAAAGGGGTTAAATACATTCGATCCGACGAAAAAGGCTAAAGGAAAACAAATACCGACCTACACGGTCTCCTGGGCGATGGCGGCCACTTGGGCCTTGAGAGTCCCCCGGGGAATCTTCCCCCCGGTCGATCTTTCCATCTTCGAGAGCAGGCTATCAGCGACGGAAAGCCCCGAGGCACCTCGCAGCATACATCCCCCTCCTGCACAAAGATTGGGGAGCCCAGTGATCGAGAAACCATCTTCTTACGCCTCTTGAGCGGGCCTTCGGGGAGATCGGCCTCCTCTTCCTCCTCCCTTGCCCGGGGCTCCGGTTCTCGAGCGCGCACATGGCTCTCTCCCCGAGTGGGCTCCGGGGCTCGGGGCGCAAGTGAAGGCCCGACAGGTGCGGCTGGCCTCGAGGCTGAGCTCGACCCGGGGCGTGACGAGCCGGCACCCCGGCCTTTTTTCCCTTCTTTGCAGCCATGGCGGCGAGAAACTTTGATCGGTCCATCGATTCTGCAAACAGGGAAAGGCACACGGGGAATTAGTGACACCAAAAATATCAGAGGAATAATATTCGAATCTAGACAGGTCGGCTAGGCTCCTAACTTACCCACAAATCAGGCAGGGCTGAGCCCGGCCCAGCTAAGGGCCTGCTCGGAGAGCAAGACATCGGCTTGCTGGATCAGCTCCCACATCGACACCACCCTCGCCTCTTGGGAGGAAAGCCTCCTCACCCGCAGACAGTCGGCCCTATGCCACTTTACAGGCACAGGCCAATCCTCGCCCTCGGGTGGCCCGACGAAAATAAACTTCTCTTTCCATTCATGAATGAAGGAGGGCACACCTACTACACCCGTTCCCGCCGTGCCACCCTTGTGTTTTCTAAAGGAAATGTACACCCAGCTCGGTTCGTCCTTACGAGAGCCGGGATGATTTTTGTAACGAAGGGAAGAAAGAAGAAGGGTCAGGTCAAAAGGGATCTCTTCAAGTTTAAGCCGAACCAGGAACTCGAGGAGAATCCTCCAAGAGTTCGGTGCTAGCTGGCCCGGGGCTAATTGAAAACAACGCGGCGCTCCGCATACCTAGGGGGAAAAGGGGAGACGCATCCCAGCCCAGAATGCATCCAGGTACAAGGCAATCTCATTGTCCCGCAACTGATCAGCCCTCTCGTCCGCCCTAGCCAAACGAAGCGAATAGCTAGGGGGAATGTGAAAACGGGCCTGGATCGTGGTGAGATCGTCCACGTTCCTCAGGAGGGAGGGCGCATCGCGGGCCCTCCTGATGCACACCTTAGGGACCCTTCTTATCACCCGACCAAGGTCGGCGCGGGTAACCCTAACTCTACGAGGAGAGTCAGACTCAGAGGGAGCAGAAGAAGAAGCGGGGGAAGAATCTCTAGACCCTACCCTAACTATCTCGACAGACTCCTCAGAGGAAGGCATCTAACCTGATTCAAAGGAAAAAAAAAAAAGGTCCTCCAAAGAAAGAGCGCACAAGATCTGACCTAAAAGAAAGAACGCCGAACAATCTCTCACGCCAACAGGGAAATAATATTGAAAGTGTGGACCCAAGGGGACCCCACCCTTATTTATATGGCTTTGGCAGACGCATCCAATGGCTCACATCGTTTCCCGCCAAAACGACACTCCACGCTTGCCAGCCGTCGACACTCCACGTGTCGTATAACCGTTGGAGACGTCCTTTCGAGCACAGATGATAGCGATGGCTAGTCACGTCCGCCAATCAACACCAGCCACGTGGCCTAAGGTGCAACGAATATGCAATTGAATCGGCGCTCCCTCTTTAATGCGCGATCTCCTCCCTGATCCGTTGACGTCATCAAGACATGCTTAACCACCTCAGAAATCCGCACCGACGAAGTCCCTAACTGCGAACTGAGCCCGGGAAACCGACATACCACTCTCGACCCGAGCCCTAAATAGGTCGGGACGAGAGTGGGGGCTAATGATAATGCTCATATGTGGGGACTTCCCGGATCATGACACGTGGCAGATGACGTGTCCCAGGGCTTGCGGAACATGAGCCATCACCATGAATAGGAGGCATATCCCCGAGGTATTATGCCCGGGTATATCACGACTTACTATGGACGCCCGAGCACTCCCACACCCGCCTAACGAATAAGCGTCGGCTCGCCTAGCCGAGCCCTCCTACATGCTGAGCTTCCTCAGTCCCCCTGTTCGTTTCCGAGCTATTGCAGAGCTGAGCTTTCTCGGCCTCCCGGGTCATCTCCAAGCCTCTTGCCGAGCTAAACCTCCCCAGCTCTCCCGGACTAACGAGAACGCGAGGCCTTGGTGCTTCCGCAATGGCCCCGCGTATCTCGCCTAGGCGAGATATCCGCCGCCCCACATCCCGCGTCCCTCGTAGGCTCGTTCCCCCATTAACGAGCGGATCCCGCCATTAACACGGACGTGATGTACGGGCGTAACTGACGGCGGAGATCTCGCACCGGCTCACTCCACGCGACCAATATAAAACCCCCCTCTTGGACGATTCAGGTAAGGCAATCTTAATCCAATAGGCCGCTACTCTGTCCAAATATCTCGACTAATTTGATCGTCGGAGGGTCCACCGTGGTACAACCATCTCGGGACCTCTTTGCAGATAGCTCGGCTTCATCCAAACTCAAGCCCATTGAGATCCACACGTTCAAGGAGGCAGCCCTCGAAGTCAATTCCAGTTATTCATCAACACTCGCGACAGATCGACGGAAAACAACATCTGAACTTGATTCCGAGCTCCACCAAGTTTAGACGACAGCTGACACAGAAAATATTTAACATTCCATTATAATCGTACTGAATCTGACTTAAGATAAGGATCCAAAGTTTTTATTTAATTATTTTTCAAGTACAGAAAGGCCACTCAGAGTCATCACATGCTACATGCCGTATATTCTTCCTCGGACTTCTTTAGCCGACCAGTCTGTACAGCAATAATTACTACTAAAAGAATATGTGATGATATGTAGTGATTTTTCTATGCTCAAACTATAATTCTAGAGAATAATGCAGTTCTTAGTTTTCGGTAAAAAAAATTTGACATCAATATTTATTATTGTTCTCTTTTGTCCTCCGATAAATTTTCATTGCTTGAGAATTTCACCCAATATTTTTAGGATAGAGTGAAGCTATGTTACTTGGAACGCGGAACATTCATATGGAAAGAACGAAAACGGAAATACGGAACGTTACTTGTTATGGAACGTGGTAGAATAAGAATAGTTTTCTACGATACACTTATACATAATGGTAAACGTAGCTCTAGAACATAAGAGTGTTTTTGGGATCATGTGTATATGTATGTGTATATATATGTATGTTTCATATACATTTATATAATTTGATTTCTCCAATGCATTTATACATAAAGGAAAATAACCGGAAACGTAGCTTAATTAACACAAAGCTGAATAGATGCCTATTTTTAGATCAGAACAATGATTCTTCCGATCATGATCGCTAGTGTTCCTGGTTAGGAACGACCGTTTGTGGATTGGTCTAGCCTGATTCGGTCAAAATGACGTATCAACACTGTTCCAAATCGCAAATCGCAAATGGTTTTGTAATTTATGGGAGTGAGGTACATCCTGCTCTTGCTTCTATGATGAATATAGAGCTTTCTCAGGTGACTCCCTCTGCAATGATCAATAATTAGCATCAGAAATGTTTTAATTGTCCAAACTAAATATTTCCCATAAGTAGGAAAATGTCGGCAGAGTTTGATTGGTTTTGTAGTAAATATTGCTGGGCCATTAATGGGCCGAACACGAGTCAAGACAATGAGATGCACCAAACTTGAACCCACCAATTCCATCTCTTTACAAGCTCGAGCCGGAACCGAGTTAAGGCGGAAACAAACAAGTCAAATTTGAGCTGACCAAAAAACGGAACTCATTTTTAGGCCGGCTCGTTCAAGTTGGGTTTTTCACAGCCTTAGTCTCTCATCTCAGTTATAAATAGCACTCTCTCACTCTCACAACCCACTAGCAGAAAAGAAGCCTCACACTAACGATCCAAAACAAGCCAATGCCCTCACCTCCTCTCACTCCGGTTCCTCGCCGTCAGGCCTCCGCCGCCGCCGCTGCCGCCACCAACACCTCCTCCATCAACTCTTCGATACCATTCAGCTGGGAAGAATCCCCTGGAATCCCTAAAACCCCCTCCAAGCCCCCAAAATCCCATGTTCTCCTCCCACTTCCTCAACCCCCTCTCATCAGATCCAGTTCCTTGAAAAAGATCTCAGCCGACGACGTCGACCCGTTTGCCGTCGCCCTCGGAGAATGCGCCAAGGATCCCACATCCGAGTCCCGTATCTGGCCTGCGGTACGTACAGGACGACGTTTCTGGCTTGGTTTTGGGTTGTTGGGGTTACTGGACTATGGTTCCTGCAAGACATCTGTTTCGGTATCCAAACCGCATCGGCGGGTTTTGAACCAACGTGTCGGGTGAATATGATCATATATAGCTGGTACTGGTATGAGCAGGGGCAAAGCCAGAAAGTTTTTTCGTGAAGGGGCCGAGTGCATTCATCGGAACGATATCATATTTACTATAGGAGAACTAAAGTACCTTTGTCGTATCATGGTCTCCCTTCACCTTCCTTGGTTCCCTCCCTGAATTGCGATATAATTATAAAGTGCGTACATAAATAATATGTGGGAAGCGGTGATCTTAGGTACATTAAGCCTGTTGTTTGTAATTTTCAAAGGATAAAGAATAATATGTTGCTCCCTGTCAATATTTATATTGAAGATATGTAAATGGTGTCATCAAATATTTGATATATAAATGAAATAACTTAAATAATTCATTTCGCAATGAATTGAATCTGGATAGATTTGATTTACACATTTGTTTTTCATTATGATCAGTGATTAAGCCTGTTGTTTGTAATTTTCAAAGGATAAAGAATAATATGTTGCTCCCTGTCAATATTTATATTGAAGATATGTAAATGGTGTCATCAAATATTTGATATATAAATGAAATAACTTAAATAATTCATTTCGCAATGAATTGAATCTGGATAGATTTGATATACACATTTGTTTTTCCTTATGATCAGTGATAGTTTTAGTAACCATGCTTGATATTATTTTGTTTTTGATCTGGCGGCTTAAATTTTTGGATAAAATGATAAAATATTGAGCTCTTCGATTCAAAAATAGGGATCAAAGTGGAGCCAGCAGATAGAAAGCTTACAAGATTCCAACAAGAGAGCTAGTTAGTTGTTGCATTTAGCTCCCTGTTCTACTTTTGAAAAGGATTTGAACACTGTAACTTATTGAAGATGATATAAATGAATTGAATCTTACCTTACTCCTTGTTACGAAGGTGTCTTGTATATCATGACCGCACATCATCAAAGTTTCATGCGTGAGCCGGTTTATATTTGAAATGAGCCGTATCATACATCCAAAAAAGAAATATGATTTTCAGACACTTTATGAGCCGTCTCAACGAAGTGTTGAGCCATCTCTTAGAGACAGCGAACTCGGTAAATGTTGAGCCGACTCAAGAAATCTGTTGACGGTTCGTTGTACAGATCAAGGTTTCGAGTTTTTCTCGAATATTCAGTTTTGGATGGCTGTTTCGTAATTATTGTATTCCTATTTTATATCAAATTTATAATAGGGTATAAATAGGATATTAGGGTTAAAATTTAAGGAGTGCAATCTTAATCATAAAGTTTAAAGGAGACGAAACGACGGCCCGTCCCATAAGGGATCAAAGCGCCATTAAGGAGAACTTCGAGAGAGCAGGAGATCTCGTCAGAGATCTATAAAAAGAGGGTTTGTAACTCTTGTAAGGTTTTTTCTCTAAGTTCTAATAAAGATATTCTCCTCTTTTTCCTAAATCTCTTCTTATGTTATTTGATTTTGTGTTGGTTCTAGTTATTATCCGTTAAAAGGGATCTTAGTCTAGATCCATTAAGATTGGTGTTGTCTCCGCTGCACGCCAACAACAGTTATCAGAGCCATGTTTTTTTAGTTTTTCGATTTAAGTTTACAGTGGGTGATGACGCGTCCACTCCCCATCTTCTTAGATTGTGATTCTATTGAATTGGTTCAAAAGGATCCGAGAGAAATGTTTTTTGCTTCGGAATTAAGAATGGCAGATAACAAGGTCAATAGCATCAAGTTCGAGATGGAGAAATTTAATGGAAAACAGAACTTCTCAATATGGCAGAGAAAGGTTAAGACACTTCTTGTAAAAGAATGGCTGTTTTAAGCTCTTGGCGGTAAGAAACCTACCGACATGACATATGATGTATGGTAAGATATGAATCAGAAGGCACAGTGCACGATAGAGTTTTGTCTGGCGGATAACGTGATGTACGACCTCATAAAAGAAACTTCTGCGGCAAGTTTATGGTTGAAACTAAAAGGCTTGTATATGACAAAGTTTTTGTCTAGCAAGTTGTATTTAAAGAAGCAACTTTATGGTCTACGTATGAAGGAAGGTATTCTAATTCTCGACCATTTAAATAGCTTCAACAAGATGGTTAGCGATTTTCTATGTCTTGAAGTAAAATTAGAAGAGCAGGACCAAGCGCTTTTGATCCTTTCTTAGCTTCCAAATTCGTATGAACGCTTGGTGACAATAATTCTCTATGGAAAGGAGGCTGAGAAGGCTACATCTATTTTTAACAAAATGAATTTCCAAATATTAAAAATGTAGCCATACTTTTCTTCTCTCATTCAACCATGCATCTTCTCTTTCTTCTTTCTCTTCTTCTTCACGAAATGAGTAGAGAGCAAAAAATTGAGAGGAAAATTAATGTGAGCCAACTACATCACTTAATCTAGTAGATTAGCAAACCATTAGATTAAGTTTCTTCATAAGGTTCATTTTAGTGGTGGAGATGAAGCTTGAGTTAGGATTTCCTCGATATGGATCATCTTCGGCAAGGAAATTGGCTTGTAAGCTTTATCCGGAAGCGATGGAGTTTAGCTCGGGTCTTCCACGATTGGGTGGACACGCTGCAAAAGTTGCAGCCCTCTAAACCCTTAGATTAGCTCTCTTGATAATGCTAGTTTAGTGTTTGGATGATTGTTTGGGATTTTAGTTGGTTGTACTTACATAAAATTTATTTTTTTTCTTTCCGTCTTGGCCTTGTGTGTTGCGGCGCGAGCACAACGAACTTATACTGGTATCGAGATAGAGGAGCTTATAGTTACACTTCTCAATAATGAGATCATGAAGATATCAAATCTATCAAAGGAGTTATCAAGGTTATTTGCCGGTGAAAGGGGAAGGTCAAAAACTAGAGACGGAGGCAAGAGTATAAGGAGGAAATCCAAATCATCCAGGCGAAAGGACGAACCATGCTTTTTTTTTAAACAGACAAGGTATATGAAGAAGCAATGCCAAAAGTATAGACAGTGGTTGGAGAAGAGGGGTAAATGTGCAAGTACAAAGAGCTCGGATCAAGCCAGTATTGCGACCGAAATAGAAAAAGAAGATTCGTATGATATACTCGCATTACATACCGAGAAGTAAGAAAATTCTGATGCTTGGATATTTGACTCCGGATGTTCTTATCATATGTGTCCCAAAAAGGAGTTATTCAACACGTATAAGGAGTTCAATGGTAGCAGTGTTCTCATGGGAAACAATATGGCTTGCAAGGCCATTGGCATAGGGAACATCAAAGTCTGCATGTTTGATGGTGTGATGCGAAAACTTGTGAACGTGCGACACGTTCCGGAATTAAAAAGGACTTTGATTTCTATAGGTGTATTGGATACGGCAGGATGCAAGTTTGTTAGTTAAGATGGAGTGCTAAATGTTGTCAAGGGTGCCCTGGTGGTTATGAAGAGACAACGACTGAAGAATTTGTATCATTTGGACAACAACGCGGCGACTGGTGATGCAGCCGTGGTTACAGAGAAACAAGTGGATGATGCCGCAAAGCTGTAACATCTACTTCTTGGCCACATGAGTGAGAGGGGACTTCGTGAGTTGCACAGAAGGAAGTTGCTAAAAGATATTATCCCATGCAAGCTTAACTTCTGCAAATATTGCATGATGGGGAAGTAACATAAGATCGGTTTCAAGCAAGTCGTGCATAAGACTGAAGGACTTCTTCATTATATACACTCAGACGTATGGGGGCCATCACCGGTTCCATCAAAGGGAGGTACCATATACTATGTCGATTTCATTGACGACTTCTCACGAAAGGTATAGGTCTATTTTCTTAAACACAATTCAGAGATGTTTGCCAGATTTAAGGAATGTAAAGCGACTGTGGAGAAGCAAAAGGGGTGATCGGTGAAGTATTTGCGGACAGATAATGAAGGTAAATATACCTCGAAGGAGTTTACAGAACAGGCATACAAAGGAAATGGAAAGTTCCAGACTTTCAGAGCACAATAGGATAGTAGAGCGCATGAGCAGAACACTACTAGAGAGAGCCAGAAGTATGTGGTTGCAATCCGGCCTTTCGGATAACTTCTAGGCAGAGGCGGTGAGTCAAGCGTGCTATTTGGTTAACAGATCTCCATCTACAGCCATAAATTTTCAAATCCTAGAAGAAATATGAAGAGAAGAGCCAGTCAGTTATGATTTGTTATGAGTGTTTACGTGCCATACTTACTCACTCATTACGAGTGTTATGATTCGTTACGAGTATTAATTATTTCAGCTGTGCAGTTTTTAAAATTTTTAAACAAGGTTTTGCACATGTAAAACACTTCCATTCGAAATGATCTTTCATCCATACACTATCTATGACGTGTAGAACACATTGGACGGAGTGGATCGTTGAAAGGAGGCCATACGAAAAGGTTTGTAAATTTGAAAAATACGAACCCGGCCTAAAGGATCCGCAATATATATATATATATATATATATATATATATATATATATATATATATATATATATATGAGGATAACGGAGGAAAGGTGCCATAGGAGGGAATTTCCTCCTATGGCGTCGAAAAAATATATCCTAGACGGGTTTTTTCGACGATCGGCATCCATCATCGTCATCTTTATCATATAAGATATGAGTACCCCAAATTTCATGTGCTTCCATTATTTTTCACCGTTGATTTAGTGGGTGCAAAATTAACGGTTTACCGATAATAGAACTTTTTATATTGCTAATTCAACGATAAAAAAGTGGTGGAATCACATGAAATTTGGTGTGTCCCCATTTTATATGATAAAGATGATGGTGGTGGGTGCCGATCGTTGAAAAAATCTTAAAGGATAAGGATTCGTTTGACAGCCTATCGATCGGGTCTTCTGGCAGTTCCGGGGATTTTAGCACCGATCCTACCCCCAGTTCCTCTGCGTTGTCTTCTGACGCTGAGAGAGCTTCTTCGCTATTTAACGATGAATGGGAGACTATGTAGCAACTTGATATACAGTCTTCGGTTTCTTCTGATGAGTCATTTTCCTTATCGTTGTCACTATTTTCATTCTCAAGAATATGCTTGAGAAACTCTTCGAGGGTGATCGGTGTCCGTGCCTTCTGCTTATACTCCTCCAACGCGTCGATGTACTTTTGTATATTTGTGCATATGTAGTCATACTCGGAAGGCTGCACAGACTTCTTGGTCTTTTTCTTTTTCTTCGAAGACTTTGAAGGCTCAACTTAGGGATTTTGCCCTTTGTCGACATTTTTCGGTACGGGACGCGATTTCAGCATCCCTTCGATAATTTTCGGTTCAAGCAGGCTCTTCTACTTGATTGCCGGACATACCTGGAGATCCTTCAGCATTCTTTTAGTTTTAACTGAAAAGACGACTTCCCATAGAGCTTCTTCCACGAGCGAGCATGATACCCCCGGCGTATCCATCTTTTTAGGAGCGTGCTTCTGTGGTGGATTCACCCTTCAGTTCTTAGACAGCGCAGACTTTCCCTGTTGATATTGATCCTCGACCCAGTTTTTGAAGGCGTGGCAATTCTCAATTGGGTGGCTCACCATTCTGTTATAGAAGTAGTAGTTGGGGTTGTTGACATCGTCAGATTACGGTGGATGTCGTGGATCTGGCAATGTGATGAGTTTGTTACGCACTGCCAGCTCGAACAGTCTCTTCATCTTGTCACGAGGAAACGCGAAGGCGTATCCTAGCCTTTCTTCCAAGGATAGACGCGGTCGTACGTTGTTTTGGCGAACATATGGTTTTGGGTCACCCGGTTATTGCTGAGTATTAGCAACGAAGGCCGCTTTCCCTTTACCATTGGCATTTCGAGGGTCCATTTTTTAGGAGGAAGGCCCGTGGCCCATCTGGTCCATTTGAGCCAGTTTGTCGATCAGAGCCTGAAAGGTGGTCGGCTTGAAGAACGTCATGAACTGGGACACAGTCGTTTGAGGATCAAGAGTCCCGATGAACATGCCCACAGCAAGAGATTCTTCGATACGATATTCGCATTTTGACCATAGGTTCCACCACCGGATCGCGTATTGGACCCAGGTTTCTCCTGACTTAACCCTGGCATTAATTAAAACCATGATCGGGGTGCGCTCGCTTGCGCTGGAGAACCACTGTGTGAACAGCAGCTCCATCTTTGTAAATGTCTTTACGGAGTCATTTAGGAGCTCCGAGTACTATTCGAATGTCATCTCTGATAGGCTGCCAACGAACTAGCATAGCAACAGTTTGTCGTCGCCTCCAGTGTTGCCGCACAAAGCTCTGAACTGAGCGACGTGCTAATGTGGGTTGCATGTCCCTTTGTATATATGGAACTTAGGATCGTATATCCCGGCGGGTACTTGATTTGATCATACCAGCTTGGGTACGGTCGCCCAGTTTTGATGATTTGGCCAGCCACTTCACTAGCTTGATGAACTCGTATTTGTTGAGATATATAATCATTAAGAGCAGTCTTGGAGATTGTTTCCTTCTTGGCCACTGATAAAGCCGGAAGAGGGTTTGATGTTTCCCCTCTATCGTACTCGATGATTATCGGTGGATCATCGGCTGGAGGTTCTAACTGAATCATCATTCCAACCATGTCTTGGAACAAAAGCGCCATCTTTTTTATGTTGGTAGCTTATTCCGCGGCCTTCTTGTCCTTTCTTTCAAGCACCCTTCGTAGGAACTCCGTATCGGTCTCTTGCTCCTGGCGCTATTCAGATACCGATTCCGGGCTTTCTTTCTGCCCAGCAAATGCTGACATTTTGGTCAGCATTTCCTGGAGCTTTTGTTGTAGCTCCTGAGCTTTTGTCAACGATCGAGTTTGCGGTCGATGACCTACGGAAGCACGGCTTTCATCTTTTCCAGAAGCCATGTAAACCATATGCACGATCATGCTTCCAGACTTAGGGCGTTTGGGTCCATTGCCTTTAGAATTTGCCGCCGGCGGTGGAATTTTCTCCAGTTTCGTCCTTTTGTGGGAGGTTGAAGTTGAAGGAGCCATTATAACAGGCACCTGTGTAGAAGACGTCCCTCGCTGTATAATGAAGGGATAGCCTTTCTCCTGCCGAACTTTCATTTTCTTCAGTCGGCGAAAGTAGTTGTTTACCCCAATCAGAGCAAAGCTCTGTTCAAATTCCGAGGCGGGAGATAAAGCAACGCTTCATCTTCCCCCAATCAGAGCAAAGCTCTGCTATGAAAATTTAAAAATTTAATAAATGAAGCAACGCTTCAGATTATTTGCGCTGTGCAACACGCCACGTGGCATGCGCAGATGCATCAGTACAGCGCCTAAGGCAGCGCACCCAATCAGAGCAAAGCTCTATTAAAGGAAGCAACGCTTCAGTTGCGCTGCGCTGTGCGCTGCGCGACACGTGTCAGCGCAGATGCGCTAGCGCAGCTTCGCTGCGCTGTGCGCTGCCCGACACGTGTCAGCGCAGCTGCGCTGCGCTGTGCGCTGCGCGACACGTGTCACGCGCTGGGGCATCTGCGCCAAACAGAATTAGATTTTAAAGAAATCTTTCTGTTCTTGTTAAAACAAGAAGATTTTCTTCTGCAAAGCAGAAGCTCTTGGATCAAAGATCCAACGGTGGGGAAAATTCCCCAAATCACTCAGAAAAAGATCCCTTTAACAAATTTAACTAATTTATGGGCACTATAAAAAGGACCCTAGGCCTCAATTCAAAGGCATCAACATCTTTCTAAAAAGAAAAGAGAAGAGAACTCTTAAGAACTCCTCAAGAACAAAAAAAAAGGTAAAAAACCTTTAGAAAAAGAGAAAATTCTCTTAAAAACAGATCATTGATCTAAGAACAAGATCAATGATCTTCAATAAAAAAGAAAAATAACTAATAATAGTGCTTTGCACTTGCTTATGAACCACTGGTTCTATGAAAACAAGAAAACTTGTTTTCTTTGATTTAAAATCGATCGAAAGATAAAACAGTACTTTGCACTTGCAAACTGCGCTGTTGCGCTCTTGGGAGAGCGCCACGTGTCAGCAGCGCAACAGCGCAGCGCACTGCACTGTTGCGCTTGTGCTCACCAGAGCACGCCACGTGTCAGCAGCGCAACAGCGCAGCGCACTGCACTGTTGCGCTTGCGCTCACCAGAGCGCGCCACGTGTCAGCAGCGCAACAGCGCAGCGCACTGCACTGTTGCGCTTGCGCTCACCAGAGCATGACACGTGTCCTCACCATAAGCGCTTGCGCTCAGTGATTGGCGCAAGGCGCCTAAATGCAATGCATTTTAATGAAGGGCCAGGCCCAATTAAAAGACCAAACAGGCCTAAGTAAATTGATGCTCTGCATCATTTATAAATGGGCAAAGCCCAAACAAAATAATAAAATGCTATGCAGATGCCTTGCAGAACCCAAAATAAATTGATGCTCTGCATCTTTTATGGGCAGAGCCCAAACAAGAAAATATAAGTAATACAATGTATTATTTAAGTGTGGGCAAAGCCCTAGCACAGGTCTAATGGACTAAAAAGCAAATAAAATGTTGAACATTTTCAACTGGACTTAGCCCAATTTTGGCCGTAAGTCCTTAAATTAAATTGAACTGAGCACAAATGCTCTCTCTCTCAAATCAATTTATATCCGGTTCGAGGGTACATCTCCGAGCTCCTCTGACACTTATCGTTGTAATCCTTCAACGACGTCAGAGAGGTGACGGGTCCCGACGACCACATACGTCAATATGGACTGCGGGGTCCTTAAACTCGTGGACCGAAACGTCCTTAAACTAATATCGGAACGAAACGTCCCTAAACTAATATCGGACCGAAACGTCCTTAAACTAACGGTGGACCACTATGTCCTTAAACTGGTATTGGACCACCATGTCCCTAAACTGGCACAATAGAGCTCAAATGCTCTTTTGTCGGATCTAAACGACCCCGTTAAGTTGATCTTAGTCTCAAATTGGACTAACGTATCCTTAACAAACGATTAAGTTGATCTTAGCCTCAAATATGGCTAACGTGTCCTTAAATCAAACCTTCGAACAAACTTTAGTCCCATATTGGACTATAGATCTCTCAACCAACTTTGGTTCAAGGGTACATCTCTGAACTCCTCTGATATTTGTCGTTGTAATCCTTCAACGTCGTCAGAGAGGTGACGGGTCCTGACAACCACACATTAATACGGACTGTGGGGTCCTTAAACTCATGGACTTATGCGTCCTTAAACCAATATCCGCCCCCAAAATGGGAATGTTGGACCACTATGTCCCTAAACTGGAACAATAGAGCCCAAACGCTCTTTTGTCGGATCTAAACGATCCCGTTAAGTTGATCATAGTCTCAAACTGGACTAACGTATCCTTAACGAATGTTTAAGTTGATCTTAGCCGCAACGCGACTAACGTATCCTTAAACTAAAAAACACCAAACCCAAATCTAAGTAAATACGGATTTGGACTAATCCACGTCCTACGGGCGACGGCATTACTCAGTCTCCGTATACAATCCACGGGCAACCACAAACAAAACAAACACACACGACACGAAGTGAAATTCTGGAGAAGGAGAAAGTGGCTACCGCGATGCGGTAGCGTAATTAACTGCAGGGGCTTGCGCCTGCAAGGAAGAGCGTCCCCACAATCAAAAACCCCTCAAGCGAGGGGGAATCTGACAAAGTCTGCTGCATCGGCCGCATCTGTCTAAATCTTCGATACACGGTGCCATAAATCAACTTGGCATCTTCGGAGAGGTAGACGGATAAAACCAAATAGCATCTGCCCCGAATCTCAGGCACAGACGTCCTAACGTCTCAGCCGCCATTCGGAGGGGAACAGATTCTGGCACGCCCGGTGGGACCTTTTCTTCTTTCCACTCCACGCTTCATGTGTCGTCCTCGCGAACCAATCGCGGTTTGTTTAATGGTTGCCTTCGGATTTCAAGTTACTAAGATTTGGTCTTTTGCCTGGAAGAGAACTCAAGACTTAATGGCCTCTAACTGCACCAACTGCTCGAAGTGCCACTGCAATGGACGCTCCACCTCCCCCGGAGGTGTAGCATATGGGCCCCAAGCGGCTTCCTTCCTCACTCTGCCAGTAGACCAGGTGACCCAAGCCACCACTGGCCTGTTCTTCGGGACCATGATCCCACCTACAAGCTCCTCTATGCCGATGCCTGCATCGGAGGTGAACAAGAAATCGGTCTTCGACCGACTCACTGCCACGACGGCCCCTGTCAACGGGTCACCCACTGCCAAACCAACAGCTTCGGTTTTCGCCAGGCTGGATCAGAACTTTAAACTAGCTGTCCCAAGGGAGGCAATAACTGCTGTTCCGGAAGTCGTCAAGGAAGCTTCCCCTGTCAAAGAGTCAGTCTTTTCAAGACTGACGATTCCTGCTTCTGCCCCTGCTCAAAGATCCGTCTTCGATAGGTTGAATATCACCCCTCAAAAGACAACCTCAGTCTTTAAGAGGTTAACACAGGCGGCGCCTCATTCAGACAGGGGGCAAAAAGAAGTTGTCTCTATCTCCGAGCCAGTCCCAACGGCTCGTCATGCTCGACGTCGCCATTGGCGACGAGTGAGGAAGGCAGGGGGCAACTCCTCCTCAGGGCTAACTCCACCGGCTCCAGTGGTGGAAGTCAACGCTGCTGTTCCAACTGGGAACAGCTTTGAACTACTGAGGAGGGTGCGTAAGAACTCTCCAATCGCTACCTTGAAGAGATCTCCTCCACCAGTGGAGAGAGTTATGGAAATGAAACAAGAACAACCCCCTCAACTGCTATCTCCGAAAGTTTATAAAGTTTAGCGGAGGGTTCAAAACTCTGTGATTGATCCAGACCAATTTCGTCGCCAGAAAAAGGCGAAAGTGGAAAAAGACAAGGACCGCCCCATTAAACAGCAGGGGACAACAGTTGCTAGGATGCACACTTCAACAGCTCCTTCAACCCCAACGGCCCACAAAAGAAGGAGGCCGGAGAAAGCTCCCGCGTCAGCAACAAAGGTTAAAAATGGTGAACCTAAACGCCCCAAGTCAGGGGGCATAACAGTTCATACGGTTTACATGGCATCGGGAAAAGAAGACAGTCGTGCATCAACGGGTCATAGACCGCTTACACGATCAGTGACCAAGGCTCAGGAGCAGCAACAAAAGCTCCAGGAGATGATGAATGCTATGGCCGCACTTACAGGGCCGAAAGAAAACCCTGAAACTTCCTCTGATGAACGTCAGGAACAAGAGACTGACGCCGAGTTCCTTCGCCGAATATTAGAGAAGAAAGACAAAGAGGCTGCTGAACAAGCAGCCAATATACAGCGTATGGGCCTCCTCTTCCAAGACATGATAGGGATGATGATACAACAAGATCCTTCAGCTGAAGAGCCCCCGATCGTCCTTGGAGACGATAGGGGAGAGACATCAAATCCTCTGCCAGCTCTATCAACGGCTAAAGAGGATACAATCTCTAAAACTGATCTGGACGAGTACATAGCCGGGCAAATACGGGTTCATCATGCGGCTGAGGCAGCCGGCCAGGTCGTAAAAACGGGGCGGCCATATCCAAGCTGGTACGACCAAATCAAGTACCCGCCGGGTTACACAATTCCCAAGTTCCATGTCTACAAGGGGACTGGCAATCCTCACCAGCATGTTGCCCAATTCAGGGCACTCTGCGGCAATACCGGTGGTGATGACAAGCTTTTACTTCGCCAGTTTGTTGGAAATTTATCAGATACGGCGTTCGAGTGGTACTCTGAGCTCCCGAACGACTCTATCAAAACCTTCGCGGAGATGGAGCTACTGTTTACTCAGCGTTTCGCAAGCGCCAGTGAACGTACCCCGATGACGGCCCTGATTAATGCCAGGGTAAAACCCGGCGAGACATGGGTTCAGTACGCTATACGATGGCGGAACTTATGGTCGAAGTGTGAGCAGCGCATTGAAGAAGCTCCCGCGGCAGGTATGTTTGTGGGAACCCTCGATCCACAAGAAACCATCTCGCAGTTTATGATGTTTTTCAAGCCGACTACCTTCCAGGTCTTGATTGACAAACTAGCACAGATGGATCAGATGGGCCACAGACCTCCTCTTCCAAGGCCGGACTCCCGAAGTGACAAAGGGAAGGGGAAAGCGATCGTCGTCGCTAATGCTCAACAACAGCCGAGCGACTCGAAGCCGGTTGCTTGTCAAAATAATATGCGCCCGTACGTACCCCTTGAGAATAGGATGGGACGTCCTTATTCCTTTCCTTGCGATAAAACGAGGAGGTTATTCGAGCTGGCGTTGCGCAACAGACTCATAAATCTGCCGGATCCAAAACGTCCGTTGCAACCAAGTGACGTCAACGAGCCCAACTACTGTCCTTATCATCGAGTACTAGGCCATCCGATCGAAGATTGCTACGTTTTCAAGAATTGGCTTGAAAACCAGTACCGACAGGGCAAGTTCGCGTTATCCGACAAATGGAAGGTGAATCCCCCGCAGCCACACACCTCTAAGGGGACGAATACGCCGGGGGCAACATGCTCTGTCATTAAAGAAGCTCCTTGGGAGGTTGTATTATCAGCCAAGACAAAGAGGATGCTAAACGATCTTCAGACATGTCCAGCGATTGAGTGGAAGAACCCGTTAGAACCGCAGGTCATTGAAGGGATGTTGAAGCCACGTCCAACTCCAAAGACCGATAGTGGTGGTTCAAGCACTTGCAGCCAGCCGTCAAAATCTTCGAAAAAGAAGAAGAAGAAATCTAAGAAGCCCGTGAAGCCTGGCGACAAGCGCACGGACTTACAAAAACAAATTGACGCGCTGGAGGAATACAATCAGAAGGCACGGACTCCCATTACGCTCCAGGAGTTCCTCAATCACGTCTTTCAAGAAGAAGACGAGGGAAGAAGTTCATCTGATGAATCCGAAGAATGCGTGGCGAACTGTCATATGATTTCACATTCGATCACGAACGATGAGGAGACTCCTTGCACCGAAAAGCTGGGGGCAGATCCTGAATCAAAAATTCTGGAGCTATCAGATGAGGTAATTGATGCATTCCTTAATGAAGCTCGGTTGAAAAGTAAAGCTGATCGAGAATGCGAGACGGCTATATTGGAAAGGGCCAAGCGCCAGCGACTTGATGAAAGAGCTGAGACGATCCCGCTGGAGCTAAACACTTCCGCTACCGTCAAAAGCCAATTCAAGATGAGGAAAAAGTTTGCTAAGGCCATATCAATGGGCATGAAGCTACCATCCTCTGAAGGAAGCATCACCGGTGAAATGGAAACGCACCCCTCCTATTGCTTATATCATCAAAAGATTTCGCACCCCATACAAGAGTGCAAAGCTTTCGATAAATGGTGGCAAGGATACGTTGCTCATAGACAACGCTTCAAGCGGAAAAAGCGTAAAACTCGTCGGGAGCAAAGAAATACGGCCGAAGGGCTTAAAAGAACTGCTGGCGATTGTTGCGTGGTTAACACCGGTAAATCACAAGTGCCCACATTCGGGAGTGATTCTGATGAAGAACTAGAACTTGCCCCTCTCTTTAAAGAGTCCACTTCGGGAAAAGAAGAAGAGCCGAAGGTCTGCGAAAATATTCGGCTGCGGAATCGGACGCTGCCTGAAAAGAATCTCGGACCCTTAAACAAAAAAGATAAAGGGAAAGAAAAGGACTCTGAAGATATCGTCTTAGATGACCAAGTGGTGGAAGAGCTAGCTGCCAAACACCCACCAAAGAAGAATAAGGTGGATTACAACGTCTTAGCACATCTGAGGAAGCTGCCCTCACAGCTCAGCATTCTTGACGCCCTTTTACTATCAAAGGAGGCGAGAGATTCGTTAATTAAGGCACTACAGGACCCGGAACAGTTCCAAGCTTTCCTGGCCGAAGAAAAAATGAAGGATGAATTGGAGGACGTGCACACAGCAGATGTTACTTTTGGCGATGAAGACCTTCTACTTGGGACATGCGAACACAACCGCCCTCTCTATGTCTCAGGATATTGCCATGATATAAAGATAGGCAAAATCTTGATCGATAACGGATCGTCTGTTAACCTACTCAACGTACGGGTGTTGAAGGAAATCTGCATGAGCGTCCAGCACCTTGCTCGGGACAAGATCACCATCTCCGGGTTCGACTCCCAATCGTCAAAGACTCTTGGATCTGTGATACTGACGCTACGCTTCGGGCTACTCGTCACGGACATTAAGTTCCACGTCATAGACGCCAAGACATGCTACAACGCTTTGCTCAGCCGACCATGGTTACACGAGTACAACATCATCCCTTCTACACAACATCAGTGTATGAAGTATTTTAAGGATGGTCTCGAGTATACCGTAACGGGAGAACTGAATCCGTTTTCTGTGAACGAGGTCCGCAAATATGAAGATGCCAAATACTTCTTACCGAGTTTCGAAGACACAGAGAAGTGTCACAAGCCAGAGAATAAAACTAACGCTACCATCCCTGTCTTTGGCAGTGATACTGAGGAAGAAGAGGAGATAGTTTATTCGGGTCCTCCCCAACACAACAAGCCGGGGCCATCAGCTCCTACGTTGATCTTTGGCAGCGACTCGGAAGATGAAGTCCATGCTGTATTCTCTGCTCGACCTTCAATACGAACGTTCGCTGATGAAGAGCAAAGTCTGCAAGTCGCCATGGTGCCGTTTAAACACCATAAAGAACTGGATGCACTTAATATTTACAACGTAGAAGAGCTACAAATATTCTACATCCCTCCCAAGCGAGAGAGCGAGAAAGCAATTCTGTTTTACCGCTTTGAAGAAACCAAGGTAGAAAAGGAAATCTGGCATGGCGCGGATCCTGCGCTCGACAGGCTTCAGCTTATCCGTCTTCCCAGATATTATACAGAGGGTTTGAAGAAGCTGCTGAAACGCCAGGGGATATCCTTCAAACAGACCGTTAGAAAGGCTAAATTCTATGACAGGGTCTGGAACGTTCCCGGGACTCAACGCAAACTGCCTAACGGGAGAATGGAAACAAAAGGGCTTGGATACATCCGGTCAAAGAAACGAGGGTTACTACATAGCTGTTACGTCATGTATGACTTCGATGAAGAAGCGGATGCTCAATGGGAGGACGCTAATCCTAAGCCAGTGAATGTTCCAAATGCAAAGGAGCCCAGTCCGTCGTTCGAAGAACAAATGGACAAACTTATAAAGAAAGCTGGTCAGAAAGTCCGAGATGATCACAACCGCGAGACGGCCATCTACGAGAAAGCCAAGACGCAACGCCTTCTCCAACAGGCCGTGAAAGATGAAAAGGCTGCTCCCTGTCAAGCTGTTATAAACAAGGCTCGACGCAAATGCAAAAATAAATCGAAAGGCCGAAAAGGCGCTCAGCAACAACAAAGCAAGGCTAAGAAGCCATGCCAACGAGAGACAAGCGTTATTGATTTATCCCTCATGAAGAAAATGGGTCGAGCGTACTCATTTCCTCGGGACAAGACGAAGAAGATATTGGATCTTGCTCTAAAACATCAGATGTTTACGCTGCCAGAGTCTAAACACCCCGAACAAGCGGGCGAAGTCTCACACCCGGACTATTGCTCTTACCATCGAGTAATAGGGCATCCGCTCGAAGACTGCTTCACCTTTAAGAATTGGGTCGAAGATCAGTACCAGCTCGGCAAGTTCGCTCTGTCTGACAACTGGAAGGTAACGCCGCCACAGAAGCACGAACCCAAGGCCACGAAAGAAGAACGGGTTCCACATTGGGATTGGAAGCGAATTCACACCTGTCACATGATTACAATATTAAGAGAAGAGCCCGAGGACATAGATGAGCTCCCTTGGTGCTTTGAAAACAACAACGACGAAATAATCTCAGAATTCCCACCAGCGCCAAAGGAGCTGGAAGATGGAGTCCATACCACTGCAGATAACCTCAAGAAGATTGAGTTGGGGGCGGCAAACGATCCATGACCGACATTCATCAGCGAGTTACTATCTGAAGAAAGGGTAGCTGCGTTAAAGGATGTACTTCTACAGCATAGAGATTGCTTCGCGTGGAACTATTCCGAAATGCCGGGATTGGATCCAGAAATCGCCGTGCATAGATTGGCGATATCCTCGGACATCAAACCAGTCAAACAGGCGCCGAGGAGAATGCGACTCGAGCTTGAGATGAGCATCAATGCTGAGGTCAAGAAGCTAATCGACTCTGGCTTCGTTCAGGAAGTTCAATACCCTGAGTGGATCGCCAACATTGTCCCGGTGATGAAGAAAAATGGGACTGTGCGCATATGCGTGGACTTCCGGGATCTTAATAAAGCTTGTCCGAAAGACGATTTTCCAGTGCCAGTCACCGAGCTGATGATAGACAACACGTCCACTCATGAAGTTTTCTCCTTCATGGACGGCTCATCGGGGTATAACCAGATAAAAATGCATCCCGAAGACCAGAAGCACACCGCCTTCAGGACTCCTTTGGGTATATTCTGCTACAAGGTGATGCCCTTCGGTTTAAAGAAAGCCGGTGCCACTTATCAAAGGGCCATGACGAAGATCTTCGATGACCTTATACACGAAATCGTCGAATGCTATATCGACGACCTCGTTGTTAAAAGCAAATCATATGAGGAACATCTCGAGCATCTGAAGACCGTGTTTCAACGTCTTCGGCAATACAACTTGAAGATGAATCCGCTCAAGTGTGCATTCGGAGTTTCCTCAGGAAAATTCCTGGATTCATTGTTCGACACCGGGGTATCGAAATAGATCCGTCCAAGATCAAGGCGATCATGGAAATGCCTCCGCCGAGGACTCTCAAACAGTTGCGGTCTCTCCAAGGGAAGCTCGCATACATACGGCGATTTATAGCCAATCTTTCAGGCAAGTGCCGTCCCTATAGCCACCTGATGACGAAGGGAACCCCGTTCGTCTGGGATCACAAATGCCAAGGAGCACTAGGCGAGATCAAGCAATACCTGCAAAACCCTCCAGTGTTGGCTGCTCCGGTTAAGGGAAAGCCTCTCATTCTTTATACAACCGCCCTCGAAGGTTCTTTAGGCGCATTATGGGCACAAGAGAATGACCAAGGGAAAGAAAGAGCACTCTATTACTTAAGTCGAGTTTTACTGGGGGCAGAAAGCAACTACTCCCCCATTGAAAAACACTGCCTAGCATTGATCTTCGCGATAACAAAGCTCAGGCACTATGCGTTGGCGCATGAGGTCCGTCTCATTTCGAAGGTAGATCCTCTTAAGTATTTAATGTCAAAGGCCATATTGACGGGATGACTCGCTAAATGGGCCCTACTCTTGATGGAGTTTTCGATCACGTATCAACCTCTCAAAGCAGTGAAAGGCCAAGCCATCGCCGACTTCCTCGCTGAACATCACATACCCGCCGATTCTCCTCTAAATTGCGATCTTCCAGACGAACATGCGTTTGATGCAATCGACGGTGGTGATACCCGATGGGAACTATATTTTGATGGCGCATCTTCCATGAAGCGCAAACAAAACACCCCTATAATCAAATCGGGGTAGGCCTCATCTTTGTAACTCCACAAGGAGGGATAATGCACTTTGCTTTCTCCCTAACAGAACCGAGGACAAATAATGAAGCCGAATATGAAGCCTTGATAGCAGGTCTTGAGATCGCCATCGACATGGGAATTGAAAACCTCCTCATATACGGGGATTCTCAATTGGTCGTTAGTCAAGTAAACGGTGACTACCAAACATGCAAATCAGAATTAGTAAAGTATGGTGAAAAGGTGCAACAGCTGTTGACCCAAATCTCCTCTTATACTTTAGAGAACATACCGCGCGCGAAAAACAGCAAAGCAGACGCATTGGCCAAACTTGCTAAAGAACTGGATGACGAGAATCTCGATGACGTTAGAATCGTAGTACAAAGCCGTCGGGTGCTTGCCCCAGCAGAAATATCTCCGGAATCATCCGAAGAAAAAGGAGCGAGCGAACAGACGACCCTGCAAGTAAAAGACTGGGAAAATACCGAGGATTGGAGAGGAATCTTCATAGATTACTTCAAGTCCCACCGAATGCCTGAAGAAGCGTCCACAAGACATCAGCTCATGAAACGAGCCCTGTCTTTCGCCTTCGTCAACGATACTCTGTACAAGAGATCGTTTGATTCTCTGTGGTTGAGATGCATGGGACCTGACGAAGCAAAAAGGGTCGTCCAGGAAGTTCACAACGGACTCTGTGGTTCTCATCAAGCGGGCCCAAAAATGAAGTTGAAGATAAAACGGATGGGCTACTACTGGCCCACGATGATTCAAGACTGCCTCGAATATGCGAAGCAGTGTCACTCGTGTCAAATTCATGGGGATTTCATCCATCAACATCCGAATCCCCTACATCCAACGGTGGCTAGCTGGCCATTCGAAATGTGGGGGACTGATATAGTCGGCCCCATCGAACCAGCATCGTCTAGAGGACATCGTTTCATTCTAGCGACGACCGACTACTTCTCTAAATGGGCAGAAGCGGTACCGCTGAGGGAAGTAAAGACGGAGAATATCCTCCATTTCTTCAAAACGCACATCATATACCGGTTTGAAACGCCAAGACGGATCATCTCCGATAACGGGCCGGCCTACAGAAGCCACAAGATCAGTCGCTTCGCACAACAACACAATATAGATTGGAGATATTCCTCGGTTTATAATCCGTGAGCTAACGGTCTAGCTGAGGCCTTCAACAAGACCTTGACGAAGATCATGAAGAAAACAGTGTCGCGAAATAAGAAAGACTGGCACGAAAGACTGCAAGAGGCTCTCTGGGCATATCGAACTACGTTTAAAACGGCCACGAACGCAACACCATATGCATTAGTATTCAGGACAGAAGCAGTACTCCCCCTCGAGATAGAGTTACCCTCTCTACGAGTGGCAGTCCACTGCGAGCTGACGAACGAAGAAAATACTCACCTTCGGCTTGAGGAGCTTGACGCCCTTGAAGAAACAAGGCTCATAGCGCAACAAAATCTGGAAGCTTATAAAGCAAAGATGACGCGCTCATATGAAAGACTGACCCGACCGAGGACATTCCGCCATGGCGAACTCGTGCTAGTAGTCAAAAGGCCTATGATCCCCAATCGAACCAAACGGGAAAAATACGAACCAAACTATGAAGGCCCATACATCATAGATAAGGTCTACCAGGGCGGGGCCTATCTACTCATGGACATGCACAGTGAAAGGCCTTTCAGGCCGATAAACGGTCGCTTCCTAAAGAAATACTATGCTTAATGAGCCACAGCCTAGCTCAATGGTAGATGACGACGACTATGTCCGCTCACTATCTTCCTAAGCTCAAACTCCATCAGCAGTAGCCAGCCTTCTCAAACGTCGGACCGAAATGTCCTTAAACTAATAGCAGACCGAAACGTCTTTAAACTAATACCGCAGCATCCTTAGGCTGATGAGATAAAAAAAAAATAAATAAAGAAAAAAAAATATAATAAATAAAAACGGTATGTCCATAAGCAAAATGGGCATGGATGAAAACCCGAAAGGGCTCCGTGAGTAAAAACAGCAGGGCTACCGGCGAGTGTTCGTGAAAACCCGAAAGGGCGCGACCTCGTAAAAAAAAAGAGAGAAAAATAAAATAAAAAGAATAAAAAAAAATGGTATGTCCATAAGCAAAATGGGCACGGATGAAAACCCGAAAGGGCTCCGTGAGTAAAAACAGCAGGACTACCGGCGAATGTTTGTGAAAACCCGAAAGGGCGCGACTTCGTAAAAAAAAAATATATATATATATATATATATAAAAATAAAAAGAATAAAAAAAAACGGTATGTCCATAAGCAAAATAGGCACGGATGAAAACCCGAAAGGGCTCCGTGAGTAAAACAGCAGGACTACCGGCGAGTGTTTGTGAAAACCTGAAAGGGCGCAACCTCGTTAAAGGACACTTATAGGGTCCTCTCGACCTTGTAAGGAGAGACCACCTGCGTGAGATCCTTACAACTCACAAAGGAGAAACACACTTAGGGATCCCCACGATCCCTAAGGAGAAAATACACTTGCGAGATCCTCACGACTCGTAAGGAGAACTCTCTTATGGGACCCTCATGGCTCATAAGATTTGAAAGTCTTAAGTTACAGAGACCTAAACCTGTGCTTAAGCAACCCCTACAACTTCCGATATTGCCCTACAAGTGGTTCAATACTGACCCTTGTATACAATCCACGGGCGCGAATAAACATTTCCCTAACTAAGTCCCATCCGAGACTAGGGATATGTTTGCATGGTGAACAACCCTTGTAAATCCTCTCGATTTACAAGGAGAAAACCCTCCTGTAGGATCCTTACGACTTGCAGAGGAACAAAACACTTAGGAACCCTCACGATTCCTAAGGAGAAAATACACCTGCAAAATCCTCACGACTTGTAGGGAGAAATAACTTTGTGAGACCCTTACGGCTCATGAAGTCAAAAGCCTTAGTCGACAGGACCTTAACCCTGGTCGCTAAGCCTCCTTTGTTCGACAACGACAGAGGCAAATGATGATTCGCTCCTGGCAATATCCCAGTTGTAGCGGTGCTGATGCCGAGAACGTTGTCTAATTTCAGGTTTACGGCGAAAAGCCAGTAGGCCGCACATGCATATGAAATAGCCGAAATGATGGGGCAACTTGCAATAAAAAAAAGCAGCAAGTAAAATGTATGCATGCGAAATAGCCGAAATGATGGGACAACTCGCAATAAAAAGCAGCGAGTAAAGAGAAAATAAATAGCCGAAATGATTGGGCACCGCGAAAAAATAGCCGAAATGATTGGGCAATCGCGATCTTCGCGATATGAAAGCTGAAATGATAGAGCATCGCGGAGATAAAAAAAATGAAGATAAAACTTTGGCCCTACAGGTAAGATCACATCGATCCCTGTATACAATCCAAGGGCGTAAACAAACAGGGAACCATACTTTCCCAACAGACTTCGTCAGAAGACAAAGCCAAACCTCGACGGTTCATTCCGACTCCGAAGAAACCAGTGGTTTCAGCAAACTCCTCGACTCACGGATACAAACACTCCTTGACGAGAGCCTCCTGATCCGCGTCGACTCGCAGAGCCACCAGTGCCTCCGTGGGAACCCTCGACTCGTTTCAAACCCCAAGGAAACAAATAATCCTTGGCGCTTGGGAAACAAATAATCCCTAGCAAACTCCTCGACTCACGGATACAAACACTCCTTGACGAGAGCCTCCTGATCCGCGTCGACTCGCAGAGCCACCAGTGCATCCGTGGGAACCCTCGACTCGTTTCAAACCCCAAGGAAACAAATAATCCTTGGCGCTTGGGAAACAAATAATCCATAGCAAACTCCTCGACTCACGGATACAAACACTCCTTGACGAGAGCCTCCTGATCCGCGTCGACTCGCAGAGCCACCAGTGCCTCCGTGGGAACCCTCGACTCGTTTCAAACCCCAGGGAAACAAATAATCCTTGGCGCTTGGGAAACAAATAATCCCTAGCAAACTCCTCGACTCACGGATACAAACACTCCTTGACGAGAGCCTCCTGATCCGCGTCGACTCGCAGAGCCACCAGTGCCTCCGTGGGAACCCTCGACTCGTTTCAAACCCCAGGGAAACAAATAATCCTTGGCGCTTGGGAAACAAATAATCCCTAGCAAACTCCTCGACTCACGGATACAAACACTCCTTGACGAGAGCCTCCTGATCCGCGTCGACTCGCAGAGCCACCAGTGCCTCCGTGGGAACTCTCGACTCGTTTCAAACCCCAAGGAAACAAATAATCCTTGGCGCTTGGGAAACAAATAATCCCTAGCAAACTCCTCGACTCACGGATACAAACACTCCTTGACGAGAGCCTCCTGATTCGCGTCGACTCGCAGAGCCACCAGTGCCTTCGTGGGAACCCTCGACTCGTTTCAAACCCCAAGGAAACAAATAATCTTTGGAGCTTGGGAAACAAATAATCCCTAGCAAACTCCTCAACTCACGGATACAAACACTCCTTGATGAGAGCCTCCTGATTCGCGTCGACTCGCAGAGCCACCAATGCCTCCGTGGGAACCCTCGACTCGTTTTAAACCCCAAGGAAACAAATAATCCTTGGCGCTTGGGAAACAAATAATCCCTAGCAAACTCCTCGACTCACGGATACAAACACTCCTTGACGAGAGCCTCCTGATCCGCGTCGACTCGCAGAGCCACCAATGCCTCCGTGGGAACCCTCGACTCGTTTCATACCCCAAGGAAACAAATAATCCTTGGCGCTTGGGAAACAAATAATCCCTAGCAAACTCCTCGACTCACGGATACAAACACTCCGTGACGAGAGCCTCTTGACCCATGTCAACTCGCAGAGCCACCACTGTCTCCGCGGGAGAATTCCCGGTTCGTATCAACCCGTAAGATGAAGTCTCAGGCAGCAAGGATTGAAAAGCTTGCTTCCTGAACAATGGGGCCCTGCAAGTCAATCCAAAATGGTCTCTTGCATACTATTCACGGGTCTCACTCTCCAAAGTCGAATTTCGACAAGGAGGGAAACAACCGCTTGCGGGTCCTCTCGACTCGTAAGAGGGAAAAATTCTTTTATAAGATCCTTACGACTTATAAGAGAAAACCACACTTAGGAATCCTCACGATTCCTAAGGAGAAAACACACCTACGAGATCCTCTCGATCCGTAGGGAGAAAAGTCTCTATGAGACCCTCATGGCTCATAGAGTTGAAAAGTCTTAGGCAGCAGATCTGAACCTGCGGCCTAAGCCATCGCTATTTCTTAAGAAAATCAAGATACTCATTCTAATCATCCGTCAACTATGTTTGCTAAGGTGATATGCTGATAATAAAAGAAAGGAAAGACGGAGAAAATAACAGAAAGAACATCCGATTTACATTTAATCGAGCATTCGAGACACACTCATTCATGCATGGGCAGAAGACTCAAGACGAGAAATAAGACAAGCCGAAATAAAAAGTTTCCATTCATATTGCCAAAAAATCTTACAATCATAAAAAACAGTGAACGAAAAATATTATAACAATGGAATAACTTCAGATCCAGGGCACGGATTGAGAAAGTCAAAAGTAAGGCCATCCAGAGTCCTTCTGGCCTTTCTGATTATTCTTATGCGCAGCCTTTCGCGCTCCTCTGTGTCAATATCATCGGCAAGCCCTCCCGGCCTCCGATAAGCAGCAACTATAGTCGTCTGCTGGAAGATTTGATGTAGGATGTCAATGAGGCTGTCCCGCCGTCTCTTCGAGATCAGCCCCATCAGGTACACTGAATGCACCTTGTCCTCGGCATCATCCAGCGCATTGAGCGGCAGGGCCTCGTGAAGACCCGGAAGTGCTCTCCATATTGCTCCCAGCACGACTTTCAAAAGAGCCGAACGACGGGGTAGCAGCCAACCACCGCTTGCGTTCAGACGACCCATAACCTCTGCACATTGAGCGTCTGTAAACTCCTGATTTTGTTGACGACCCTGTGCGCGGATATCTTCATAGGTGATGAACTCGTGCAAACTGTATAGATGCACCGCCATTATGCCTGGAGGAAATACCACAGGAAGATCAGCGATAGAAGAAAAATAATATACATAGAGGGCTAAATTCCTAGAGAGCAAAGCTCTGTTCAGGGATTAAAACCCATGAACAAAAGCTTAATGAAACCCCAATGGGGATCTCTTTAGATCAAAAGATCTGTGAGAGCAAAGCTCTTTGACTGAGATTAATTTAAATTAATTTGATTTACATTAATTTTACCTAAAAAGTTTCTAACTTTGAAAATGAGCAAAGCTCTGCTAGTGAAACCCCAATGGGGATCTCTTTAGATCAAAAGATCTATGAGAGCAAAGCTCTGCTGGTTAAGATTAATTAAAATTAATTTAATCAAAGAATCAATTTTACCTAAAGTTTTTCTAAAAACTTTGGAAAGGAGAGCAAAGCTCTGGAGTTCTTGAAGGCAAGAGCAAAGCTCTGAAGTTTTTTGAAAATAAAAATCTGAAAGATGATAAGCATCTGTGGGGGACTAAAGGTCCTATTTATAGGCATCAAGTGCCTCTTCGACTTCCAAAAGTTGTCACGGCGGTTGGAATTCCGCCACCGTTGTGCTCACGTTTGGGGCCACGTAAGCGCAATGGTGGGGGGGCATTTGTTTACCCCAATCAGAGCAAAGCTCTGTTCAAATTCCGAGGCGGGAGATAAAGCAACGCTTCATCTTCCCCCAACCAGAGCAAAGCTCTGCTTTGAAAATTTAAAAATTTAATAAATGAAGCAACGCTTCAGATTATTTGCGCTGTGCAACACGCAACGTGTCATGCGCAGATGCATCAGCACAGCGCCCAAGGCAGCGCACCCAATCAGAGCAAAGCTCTATTAAAGGAAGCAACGCTTCAGTTGCGCTGCGCTGTGCGCTGCGCGACACGTGTCAGCGCAGATGCGCTAGCGCAGCTGCGCTGCGCTGTGCGCTGCGCGACACGTGTCACGCGCTGGGGCATCTGCGCCAAACAGAATTAGATTTTAAAGAAATCTTTCTGTTCTTGTTAAAACAAGAAGATTTTCTTCTGCAAAGCAGAAGCCCTTGGATCAAAGATCCAACGGTGGGGAAAATTCCCCAAATCACTCAGAAAAAGATCTCTTTAACAAATTTAACTAATTTATGGACACCATAAAAAGGACCCTAGGCCTCAATTCAAAGGCATCAACATCTTTCTAAAAAAAAAGAGAAGAGAACTCTTGAGAACTCATCAAGAACAAAAAAAAAGGTAAAAAACCTTTAGAAAAAGAGAAAATTCTCTTAAAAACAGATCATTGATCTAAGAACAAGATCAATGATCTTCAATAAAAAAGAAAAATAACTAATAATAGTGCTTTGCACTTGCTTATGAACCACTGGTTCTATGAAAACAAGAAAAACTTGTTTTCTTTGATTTAAAATCGATCGAAAGATAAAACAGTGCTTTGCACTTGCAAACTGCGCTGTTGCGCTCTTGGGAGAGCGCCACGTGTCAGCAGCGCAACAGCGCAGCGCACTGCACTGTTGCGCTTGCGCTCACCAGAGCGCGCCACGTGTCAGCAGCGCAACAGCGCAGCGCACTGCACTGTTGCGCTTGCGCTCACCAGAGCATGACACGTGTCCTCACCATAAGCGCTTGCGCTCAGTGATTGGCGCAAGGCGCCTAAATGCAATGCATTTTAATGAAGGGCCAGGCCCAATTAAAAGACCAAACAGGCCTAAGTAAATTGATGCTCTGCATCATTTATAAATGGGCAAAGCCCAAAAAAAATAATAAAATGCTATGCAGATACCTTGCAGAGCCCAAAATAAATTGATGCTCTGCATCTTTTATGGGCAGAGCCCAAACAAGAAAATATAAGTAATACAATGCATTATTTAAGTGTGGGCAAAGCCCTAGCACAGGTCTAATGGACTAAAAAGCAAATAAAATGTTGAACATTTTCAACTGGACTTAGCCCAATTTTGGCCGTAAGTCCTTAAATTAAATTGAACTGAGCACAAATGCTCTCTCTCTCAAATCAATTTATATCCGGTTTGAGGGTACATCTCCGAGCTCCTCTGACACTTATCGTTGTAATCCTTCAACGACGTCAGAGAGGTGACGGGTCCCGACGACCACATACGTCAATATGGACTGCGGGGTCCTTAAACTCGTGGACCGAAACGTCCTTAAACTAATATCGGACCGAAACGTCCCTAAACTAATATCGGACCGAAACGTCCTTAAACTAACGGTGGACCACTATGTCCTTAAACTGGTATTGGACCACCATGTCCCTAAACTGGCACAATAGAGCCCAAATGCTCTTTTGTCGGATCTAAACGATCCCGTTAAGTTGATCTTAGTCTCAAATTGGACTAACGTATCCTTAACAAACGATTAAGTTGATCTTAGCCTCAAATATGGCTAACGTGTCCTTAAATCAAACCTTCGAACAAACTTTAGTCCCAAATTGGACTATAGATCTCTCAACCAACTTTGGTTCAAGGGTACATCTCTGAACTCCTCTGATATTTGTCGTTGTAATCCTTCAACGTCGTCAGAGAGGTGACGGGTCCTGACAACCACACATTAATACGGACTGTGGGGTCCTTAAACTCATGGACTTATGCGTCCTTAAACCAATATCCGCCCCCAAAATGGGAATGTTGGACCACTATGTCCCTAAACTAGAACAATAGAGCCCAAACGCTCTTTTGTCGGATCTAAACGATCCCGTTAAGTTGATCATAGTCTCAAACTGGACTAACGTATCCTTAACGAACGTTTAAGTTGATCTTAGCCGCAACGCGACTAACGTATCCTTAAACTAAAAAACACCAAACCCAAATCTAAGTAAATACGGATTTGGACTAATCCACGTCCTACGGGCGACGGCATTACTCAGTCCCCGTATACAATCCACGGGCAACCACAAACAAAACAAACACACACGACACGAAGTGAAATTCTGGAAAAGGAGAAAGTGGCTACCGCGATGCGGTAGCGTAATTAACTGCAGGGGCTTGCGCCTGCAGGGAAGAGCGTCCCCACAATCAAAAACCCTTCAAGTGAAGGGGAATCTGACAAAGTCTGCTAGATCAGCCGCATCTGTCTAAACCTTCGATACACGGTGCCATAAATCAACTTGGCATCTTCGGAGAGGTAGACGGATAAAACCAAATAGCATCTGCCCCGAATCTCAGGCACAGACGTCCTAACGTCTCGGCCGCCATTCGGAGGGGAACAGTAGTCTTTGTCGATTATAGAGTCTTGGGCTTTCCGCCAGACCCTGTGAATTTGGGAGGAGAGCCGTTGATTGGGCTGCTCCGGTTTTGTCTGCATTATGGATTCTGCAGGCAGGGGAGATTTCTTCAGCGCCGCAGTTGGAGAGTTCTTTCGCACCCTCCTAAGCAGATCAAAACTGTTCCTGATTAGAACATCAGTGTCAACTTCCACCATTGGAGCTAGCGGAGTGAATCCAGAAGGGGAGTTGCCCCCCAGCTTTTCTCACTCGACGCCAGTAGCGACATCGAGCGTGTCTTACATACGGGACCGCCTCAGTTTTGGAAGCAGCTTCTTTATGCCCCTGGCTTTGTTGAAAGGTTGTTGCTAGTGCCAGCATGTTGAAAACTGACGTCCATGGCAGAGTTTGGGGTGGAACGACCAGTCTTTCGAAGACCGATCTTTTAGTAGGAGAAGCACCTTTGACGACTTCACCTGCCGGAGGAGTTAGGAGGGCCATCCGTTTTGGGGAGTCCCTTCAGGTATGACGAGCTTCTTTGCGGACCTGTTTTGGTTCTGGCTCAGCCTGTTGAAAACTGAGACGTCTGAGCTTCTGCTCAGCCTGTTGAAGACTGAAACGTCTGATTTGGACGACTTGTTGAGAGGGGTCGTGGTAATTACAAGTCGATCGAAGACCGACTTCTTAGGAGCTTCCTCTTGCGGCGCTGGGATGATGAAACTCATCGGCGAGAGCATAGTCCTGAAGAACAATCCAGTGGTGGCTTGAGTTACTTGCCACACCAGCATTGAAAAGATGGAGGCCGCGTTGGGCCCGTAAGTCACTCCTCAATTTGGGGCAGAGCAGGAGTTGTCGTTGCAAGAGCAGTTAGAAGCCATTGATGTTCTTTTCTAGATGGGGGCAAGACATCAAATCTTAGTACCTCAAATCCAAGGGCAACCATAGTAAACTGAGATTTTGTTCGCGAAACACGACACACGAAGTGTGGAGTGGAAAGAGAAAAAGGTCCCACCGGACGTGCCAGAATTTGTTCACCACCGGAAGACAGACCGGGATGTCGGGACATCTGGCCTGAATTCTGGAGGCAGATGCTATTTGGTTTTATCCGTCCACCTCTCCGAAGATGCCAAGTTGATTTATGGCACCATATATCGGAGGTTTGGACGGATGCGGCCATTATAGTAGACTTCGTCAGATTCCCCCTTATTTTCATGAGGGGTTTTTGATTATGGGGACGCTCTTCCCTGCAGGCGTAAGCCCCTGCAGTTAATTACGTTACCGCATCGCGATAACCACTTTCTCCTGCTCCGGAAGTTCGCTTCGTATCATATGTGTTTTTAATTATTTAGGTTTCCCGTGGATTGTATTCGGAGACAAATTTATGTTGTAGTCCGTAGGGCGTGGATTAGTCCAAATCCGTATATTTTAGATTTAGGTTTTTATTTAAGGATCGTTAATCTAGTTTAAGATTAAAATCAACTTAAATGTATATGAGCATTTGGGGCTCGATTAGTTTTTTGTTAAGGATACGTTAGTCCGATTTGAGACTAAGATTTACTTAACAATTTTTAGGATCATCATTTTTATTTCAGATTCAACAAAAGAGCATTTGGGCTCTGTTGAAAGAAGACTTTGGAAACTTAGCCAATTTGGGCTCAGTCTTTTCTTTTCTTTATTTTTTTAAAAAGTCCTAGGCACTTGTTTGGGCTCTGATGCTCACATATATGGCATGTGAAGCATTCAGTCATGAGCGCGGTCCAACAGGTGTTGAAGATTTTAGTCATATTGACTAAACGTGAAGTGCTATGGCATCCACGTGAGGTACATGTGCGGCGTTAGGAGATGCCCAATTAGTGCTGAGCACTCGGTTATTTTGGCTGTGTATGGAGTGCTAAACACTTTTTCTTTAGCGTTCACGTACGTTTCATGTGAGGCGCTGGCCTTCTGTTTTGGGCGACCGCGTGCTTGCCATGTGAGGCGCTGGCGCTGTTTAAAGAGGGCGCCCATATGAGGAGCACGTGAGGCGCTATTTTTTGATCAGGTTCTTTAAGGAGCTAAGCTCTGAATTCCTGGAGTATTACGAACTCCGTTCTTTTTATGTTCTTCTTTGTTCTTCCTGTTGGGTTATGCAAACGCCCCGGCCATCAAACCGTGGCCAAATGCGGAACAAAAATTTACAAAAACCGGCGCTACCACAACCCGATGCCCGGAACGATCCATAAGCCCTAGATAACAAAACATGCATATGAACTAAACTAAAGGATAGAAAGATTATACCAAAAGAACCAAGTCCTTCGGTCTTCCATCTTCCTCCTTAGCTCCTTGAGTCATGCTCGAACGAACTTGGGCGTCGGTCTCCCTTCGTCGAAGACGATCCACCCGAGGGATGTAGTAATGGCTCTAGCTTCACATTAAGGATGCAAGTGAAGCAACTAGGGTTTCTAAGTTGCTAATCTAGAAAGCCTAGGATGTAGTGAGTGTTCTAAAGTGTTTGGCTATCTCATCTCACCTCCTCTCATGATTCTCAACACATGAGATAGTTGAGAGGAGGTGAAAGATGAAGGTGGAGGCAACTCAAGAAAGCTCATGGAGAGTGAAGCTAATGGTGAGGGAGATGAAGAAAAACTCAAGCTAAAAAATAATGAGCAATCCTTGGAGAGAGAAAATCCGATGCTTGGTTTTGTGAAACCATTCTTTTTAATTTTAAAAACAAGCCATACTTGAATAGTATGCACAAATGAAATAAAAATTCATTTGTGCACACTATACAAGCATGGTTCTCACTATACTCCTCATTTGCTAATATCCACCTCATTTACCATTTTCAAATAAATGGTCAAATCCCAAAAATGTGGTGTCCACCTTATAGAATATTATCTGTAAAAAATACGGATTACATTCTACTGTATATGCATACCTGTATTCGTACCGAAATACGAATACCTAAAGAGATAGAATAACACAAAGAACATAATACTAGAATATACATATCGAAATACATATACGTAAATTATTAAATCAATACTTGATTTAATAATCCGGCTCAAACCCGAGCCGGCTAGTATTATCAACTGTCTGATCGAAAGTCCGGGTACATAGTATAATTGATCGATCGGAACCCTGCACGTATCCAATACGGCTACCACATCATTTCGCTAGAACCAGAGAAACTCTCTGTGTGGGACTCTAAAGACTCGTCAATATGCTGACAGTAGGTTTAACCACAAGCACGTCAGCGGCACTAGTTGTACGTAACGGTTACCCAGGTATTGAGCGAAAGGAAGGCCGATGAGCAAACTCATTCGAACCCCTACTGAGTCTGTCTGTGACAATCTCCATACAGTCCGGTCTGTTCGTCTAAGAGTATCGCATATCGAGTCTAGGGGGTGGATAAAGTCAGACCCCTAATAACGCGATAATCTGTGTCGGTATGAAGCCTATCACACAATGAGAAACTACTGATTCAAATCAGTAATTCTCGTCCACTTCGGCCGAAGATTTCTGGCGATGTCCAACCGTGCACAGCGCGACATCAATCCCCAATACCGGGAGAGACGAATCCTCGACAATCCGCTCACTGCCTCTATGTGGCTCGGGACTGTACCCAACTAAAACCTGTTTGCACGACTCCTTTGAGCCGTGGTAGGGTAGTAATCAAAGCATAGTGGGAACTCACATGAGAAAAATGACGATCTCAGGTCGATAGACCAACCTGTACTCATGTCACCTGGGAACTGCTATCAAAGCACAATGGGAACTCACATGGGTTATCTATTCTAAAGTTTGTGAAATCAATTTAATGGAATCGTCAATGTAACTCAATAGTATCCCGTGCATGCCCGGGACCACGGTCCAGACTCTCTAGCTGAATCCGAGACGTACCGCTAAACACTAAACAGGAAACATGTACGAATGATGTCAGCAGCAGCATCCCGGGACTGGCCTAGCCCCCAAAACTGATCAGTATAAGTATCGAACTGTCGAATTACAAGTCAGGTTTCATCATTGATTTCCCCATACCCCCAAATTATGTGTTCAAGTTGGATATTGATAAATATGAAACTAATGCCAACACAGGATCAAGCAGGTACAGGTTTGTCTGAACAGACAACAGGATATGTCAGTCAGGACGACAAGTCAGGATTGTCGGCATTAGAAACAGGATCAGGTAACACGTCAAGTAGTGTGTCAGGGCATGTCAAGTGGTGAACAAAGTATCAAACGGATGCCCAAAAACTAAAACTGTAGCAAGTATCGAAGCACGGTAAAACACGGATGTTTCCTGATTTAAAAATCAGGAAAGCTTCTGGGAAAAGCTTCAAAAAGGGGTCACGTGTTGGCACGTGACACCTAAAAAGGCATCATCAAGTCAAGTTCAGTTTCCTGACTACGCTGAAGAAAATGGGCTTCAGAAAGAGTCACGTGCTCCAACGTGACCAGGGTCACGTGGCGACACGTGACATTTAAATGCAAGCGTCAAAGGCACACAAGTTCTCTGATCAAGTCAAGAAAAGGCTTCAGAAGAGGTCACGTGTTCCCACGTGACCAGGGTCACGTGTTGGCACGTGACGTTCAAGACAGCAGACTCGTTCTCCAAACGAACCAAGGAAAAAGAGTTCAAACAAGGGTCACGTGCTCACACGTGACCAGGAGTCACGTGGTGGCACGTGACGCTTAAGCAACGATCAGAAGACAGAGCGCAAAAGAAAGGAAAAGGCTCATGCCAAAGGGGGTCACGTGCTCACACGTGACCATGGGTCACGTGGTCACACGTGACCGGCTTTCAAAGCCCATTGTGTTAACAGAATTAAATTCTGAAGGAAATTCAAATCTTTCCAAAAGAAAGCAACTATCTGGAACCAATCAAATTAAAGATTCAGAGGTGATGAAATATCATCTATCTATGGGAAAATCTCGGGTTTGGAAAGATTTCCCCTTTAAATCTAACCAAAATAACAAGGGAGAATTTCTGGATTTAAAATCCAATGGTGAATAAAATTCACCTAATAATCCAAAGGTCCAAAAAGAACGATGGATGCAAATCAAATCTCAATGAAGATTCGTCAAAAACTGATTGATTCGGCTGCTTCTCCTATAAATAGGAGCCAAGAGACACAGAGAAAAGATACATGTGCAGAGAAGAAAAAAGAAAAAAAAAAGGAGAGCTTTGATACTTTGAAAAGACTCGGATCCTCTGCAAAAAACCCTAGGTAAGAAAGGGAAGGCCTTTTGAAAAAAAGAGAATTTAATTCTCAACAGAGTTTAACTCTGATAATGTAAAAACAGAAGAACATATTTCTTCTCTCTTTGATGGAGGACCTGCAAAGTGCGCATCTCCCCTTAAGGTTGAGAATTTAATTCTCAATGGGTTGAGATCCTGCCATGCAGATCCAAAACATGGAGAAGGAATACAAGCACGAGAATTTAATTCTCACAGAACTATAGGAATTTAATTCCTTTAAAATAAAAGTTAGGGCTTGACCCTATATCATGGGAATTTAATTCCTTCAGAATAAAAAGAAACAGGGTTTAACCCTAATTAAGAACTTAGTTCTGTTGAAATAACGGGAATTTAATTCCCTTAATCATCATTTAACAGGGAATGGGAATTCAATTCCTTAAAAGCTTTTATTAGGGTTTAACCCTATTCAGCCCTTCACATATATGAGGAATGTAATTCGTACAAAAAAATTCAGAGTTAAACTCTATTCCAGAACATAAGTCTTCGAAAGGAAGTAGGAATTTAATTCCTCCGAAATTTACAGTTCGAGGAATTTAATTCCTGAAAGAAGATTAACAAAGCCTCTAAACAAAATACATGGAGGCAGGGTCACGTGTCATCACGTGACCCCCCAAGAGATCTATGGAAAGCCCCTTTGAGGCAGCACCCCACGTGACCCACGTGACCTCGGCAGAAGCTCTAATACATAGGCATTTGAATGCCCATCACGTGATGGCACGTGACGCTCTGAAAGACACGATAATCTCGGAATAAATGAAGGGAGGGCGCTCTCACGTGCTGCCACGTGACCCCTCTTGTCTTAGTGTTTAACCCTAAATTAAAACTCTCGAACCCAGTGTTAAAACACTGTTGGGCCTTAGTGTTCAACACTAAATAAAAAGCTTCATCTGCAGTGTTCAACACTGATCTGTTTTAGTGTTTAACACTAATTTGAAAAGCCTTGTTGCTGGTGTTTAACACCAATTATCTCTTAGTGTTAAACACTAACTTGTCAACCCCATTCCCAGTGTTCAACACTGACTGCTCTGTAGTGTTTAACACTATGCTTTGGCCCAATTGGCCTAAACGGATAGAGGTAAAGCCTCTCCTGACTGGACTTAGCCCAAGATGGCCATAAGTCCTCAATTGGTGATTAACTGGTCCAATGGACTCATAACATAATTAATTCGTCTTGACCCCAAATTGGGCCAAGGACTATTTAATCCACTCCGGTTCTAGGGTACATCTCTTCACTCCTTTGATACTTGGCATTGTAATCCCTCAATGTCTTCAAAGAGGTGACGGGTCCCGACGACCACACATTGATATGGACTGTGGGGTCCTTAAACTCATGGCTAATGCAAATTCCTGGTTACGTGGAACGCGGATAATGTCACTCTTTGACCCCGTGGAAAACGTCCAGAGCGGAGCCTGGTCCTCGCCAAGCACGGCAGTGAACCCGTGTGAAGCATCCAGAGCACAATGGACTGTGGGGTCCTTAAACCCATGGACTACGACGTCCTTAACCTTGACCGAGACGTCTTAAAACTAACAACGGACCGCAATGTCCTTAAACTACCCACGGACCGCAATGTCCTTAAACTACCCATGGACCGCAATGTCCTTAAACTACCCATGGACCGCAATGTCCTTAAACTACCCGTGGACCGCAACGTCCTTAAACTAGAACAATAGAGCCCCGTATGCTCTTTTGTCGGATCTAAACGGTCCCGTTTAAGTTGATCTTAGCCTCAAAGATGGCTAACGTATCCTTAAACCTTCAAACAGAGTGGACTATAAATCCCCCCAATTAACTCTGGCTCGAGGGTACATCCCTGAACTCCTCTGACATCCGTCGTTGTAATCCTTCAACGTCGTCAGAGAGGTGACGGGTCCCGACGGCCATACATCAATGGACCACTATGTCCCTAAACTGGAACATTAGAGTCCAAACGCTCTTTTGTCGGATCTAAACGATCCCGTTAAGTTGATCTTAGTCACAAAGTTAGACTAACGTATCCTTAACAAACGTTTGAGTTGATCTTAGCCTCAAGTATGGCTGACGTATCCTCAAACCAAACCCCCCCAAACCCAAATCTCCCCCCCAAACCCAAATCTAAGATAATACGGATTTGGACTAGTCCACGCCCTACGGGCGACGACATAACTCAGTCTCCGTAAACAATCTACGGGCAACAAAATACAAAACAGACACCCACGACACGAAGTGACCATCTGGAGAAGGAGAAAGTTGTTACCGCAATGCGGTAGCGTAATTAACTGCAGGGGCTTGCGCCTGCAGGGAAGAGCGTCCCCACAATCAAAAACCCCTCAAACGAGGGGGAATCTGACGAAGTCTGCTACATCGGACGCATCCGTCTAAACCTTCGATACGTGATGCCATAAATCAACTTGGCATCTTCGAAGAGGTGGACGGATAGCACCAATTAGCATATGCCCCGAATCTCAGGCAAGACGCGGTGTCGTGCCGTCTTTCGGAGGGGAACAGATTCTGGCACGCCCGGTGGGACCTTTTCCTCTTTCCACTCCACACCTCGTGTGTCGTGACTCGCGAACCAATCGCGGTTCGCTAATGGTTGCCCTTGGGTTTCAAGATACTAAGAATTGGCGTCTTGCTTATTGCAGAAAGCAAAGGATCGATGGCTTCTACTTCCGTGAAATTCTCCAACCGCTCAGACTGCAATTGCAACCAACGCTCTGCCTCGCCAGGAGGTATAGCCTACGGGCCCCAAGCTGCCTCGCTATTCACAATGCCCGTGGAACAGGTCACTCGCGCCACCACAGGATTGTTCTTTGGGACCATGGTCCCGCCGACAAACTTTACCGCTCCAGTGCTGACAACGGAGGCTCCCAAGAAGTCGGTCTTTGATCGACTTACCCCTGCCGCGGCTCCTCTCAACGAGTCGCCCAGCGTCAACGCCTCGGTCTTCTCTAGATTGTGCCAGAAATCCTTCGAACCCATCACGGGACCTACAATCTCAGAGAAGGTTGCTTCTAAGAAAGTGGCCGCTCCTATCCCAGAAGTCGTCAAGGCAGCCTCTCCGGCCAAAAGGTCGGTCTTTACAAGATTAACGGCTTCAGCTCTCGCTCCTACTGCCCAAAGGACATCGGTCTTTGACAGGCTAATACCAACTGCGACCCCACACCCAGACAGGGGGCAAGACGAAACCATTCTTACCGCTGACCCTACACCGTCCGCTCGACACGCTCGACGTCGCCATTGGCGCCGAGTGAGGAAGGCTGGGGGCAACTCCCCCTCCGGGTTGACTCCATCGGCCCCGGTGGCAGAAGTTAATGCTGCTGTTCCAACTGGGAACAGCTTTGAAATGCTAAATAAGGTGCGAAGGAATTCTCCTACGGCAGTACTGAAGAGGTCTCTTCCCTCATTAAAAGAGGTTGTCGAAATAAAACCCGAACAACCCCGATCTCCTCAACAGCTGTCTTCCAAAATCTATAAGGTTTGGCGGCAGGCACGGGACTCGATCATCGATCCAAACTTCTCCCGCCAGCACAAGAAATTGAAAATCCAACCGGAAGCTGGTCACCAGGCTAAACCCTAAAAGGCTGCTGATCAACTGACTCATAAAAGGAGGAGGTCAGAGAAAACCCCGCAGCATGCAACGACGGCTAAAAGCACTGAGCCCAGACGCCCTAAGTCTGGGGGCATGGTGGTGCACACTGTTTACATGGCCTCTGGAAAAGAGGAAAGCCGCACTTCTACGGGCCACCGACCGCTAACCCGATCCGTGACGAAAGCCCAGGAACAGCAACAGAAGCTGCAAGAAATGATGAATGCTATGGCCGCGCTCACCGGGCCAAAAGAAAACCCAGAAACGTCCTCAGACGCACGCCGAGAGGAAGAAACCGATGCTGAATTCCTTCGCCGGACACTGGAGAAAAGGGACAAAGAGGCTGCTGAACAAGCGGCCAACATACAACGGATGGGCCTTCTCTTCCAAGATGTGATAGGAATGATGATCCAGCAGGACTTACCCGCCGAGGATCCCCCGATCGTTCTTGAAGACGACCGAGGAGAAACGTCAAATCTACCACCAGCCCTCTCAACGGCCAAGGAGGATGCAATCTCTAAGGCTGACTTGGCTGACTACATAGCCCAGCAAATCCGGGTTCACCACGCGACTGAGGCAGCTGGTCAAGTCGTGAAAACGGGGCGGCCGTATCCGAGCTGGTACGACCAAATCAAATACCCGCAAGGCTATACGATACCAAAATTCCACGTGTATAAGGGGACCGGCAATCCCCATCAACATGTCGCCCAGTTTCGGGCCCTCTGCGGTAACACCGGCGGTGATGATAAATTGTTGCTCCGCCAGTTCGTGGGCAGCTTATCAGAAACAGCGTTCGAATGGTATTCGGAACTCCCGAACGATTCTATCAAAACGTTCGCTGAAATGGAGTTGTTGTTCACTCAGCGATTTGCAAGTGCCAGCGAACGCACTCCAATAACTGCACTTATTAACGCCAGGGTAAAACCGGGCGAAACCTGGGTCCAGTACGCTATACGCTGGCGGAACTTGTGGTCGAGATGTGAGCAACGCATTGAGGAAGCACCTGCGGTGGGCATGTTCGTAGGAACTCTAGACCCTCACGCAACTATCTCCCAGTTTATGATGTTCTTTAAGCCAACCACATTCCAGGCTCTGATCGACAAGTTGGCTCAGATGGACCAGATGGGTCATAGACCACCTACACCGAAGTCGGAACCTCGGAACGACAAGGGTAAAGGGAGGGCAACCTTTGTCGCGAATGCCCAACAGCAACCTAACGCCCCGAAACCGGCAGATCAACTGGAGGAAAGGCGTCGGTATTATAATGAGAAGATGAAGCGTCCCTACTCGTTCCCACGGGACAAGACGAAACGGCTATTCGAGCTGGCAATACGCAACAGACTTATAAACCTGCCAAATCCAAGGCGACCGCCGCAACCCACCGAGGTGAATAACCCTACCTATTGCCCTTACCATCAGACGGTAGGCCATCCGATTGAAGATTGCTTCGTCTTCAAAGGATGGATTGAAGACCAGTACCTCCAGGGGAAGTTTGTACTGTCCGAAAAGTGGAAGGTGAACCCACCACAGCCGCATGCTCCGAGGAAAGCGGATACACCGGGGGCAACATGTTCTTTTATTGAAGAAGCTCCATGGGAGGTCGTGCTATCAACTAAAACCAAAAGAATGCTGAGAGACCTTCATGCGTGCCCTGCGATCGAATGGAAGGACCCTCTTGAACCTCAAATTATCAAAAGGATGTTGAAGCCCCGCCCGACTACGAAGACTCGCGATAATGGCCCAAATACTCACGCCCAGCCGTCAAAATCTTCGAAGAAAAAGAAGAAGAAATCCAAGAAGTCCGTGAAGCCTGGAAAAGAGCACACGAACTTGCAGAAGCAAATCGACGCATTGGAAGAGTACAACCAAAAGGCGCGAACTCCTGTCACACTGCAAGAGTTCCTCAACCACATCTTTCAAGAGGAAGATGATGGAGAAAGCTCGTCGGATGAATCCGAAGGATATGTGGCGAGTTGTAATGTAATCTCCCACTCGTTTACCGATGATGGGAAAACTCCTGGCATTAGGAAACTGGAGGCAGAGCCTGTACCAGAACGCGCATGGCCAACAGATGAAATGATCGACGCTTTTCTAGACGAGATTCGTCTAAAATGTAAAGCGGACCAGGAGCATGAAATGACCACGTCGGAAGGAGCCAAATGCGGGCAACTGAACGAAAGAGTTGAACTACCCCTGTCAGAGTATAAGGCATCCGAAGTAGACAAGAAGATATTCAAGACGAGGAAAAGGTTTGCCAAAGCCATGTCGATGGGAATGAAGCTACCACCCTCGGAAGGAAACACACACGATGGGGTAGAGACGCACCCCGACTATTGCGCATATCATCGGAAAATATCACATCCCACGGAGGAGTGCGACGCCTTTAAGATATGGTGGCAAGGATATGTTACTCGTCGGCAACATTTTAAGCGCATGAAACGCAAGAGCCGTCGGGAGCGAAGAAGTACTGTCGATGGGCACAACAGAACGACTGGCAACTGTTGCATGGTTAATGCCAGGGGGTCATAAGTTCTCACCTTTGGGAGCGACTCTGATGAAGAAATGGCTCTGGGCCCTCTCTTTAAAGAATCTGTCTCGGGGAAAGAGGAGGAATCGGAGATCTGCGAGAACATTCAGCTGCGCAATCGCACACTCCCAGAAAAGAATCTCGGGCCCGGGAATAGAAAGGATAAGGGAAAGGAAAAGGTCACTGAAGATATCACTTTAGATGACCAAGTCATGAGAGAGCTGGCTGCCAAAGACCCTCCTAGGAAGAGTAAAGTGGACTATAACATCCTCGCGCACCTAAGGAAGCTACCTTCTCAGCTTAGCATTCTCGATGCCCTCCTATTATCGAAAGAAACGCGAGACTCGCTAATTAAGGCGTTACAAGAACCCGAGCAATTCCAAGCCTTCCTCGCCACTGAAAAGATGAAGGATGAACTGGAGGAAGTGCATACGGCCGACGTCACTTTCGGTGATGAAGACCTCCTTCTCGGGACATGCGACCATAACCGTCCCCTATGTGTCTCCGGATACTGCCATGATATCAAGATAGGCAAGATCCTGGTGGATAATGGATCATCTGTCAACCTCCTTAATGTTCGGGTGTTGAAGGAAATCTGCATGAGTGTGCAACACCTCGCTCGTGACAAAATTACTATCTCCGGTTTCGATTCACAATCGTCACGGACTCTCGGATCCGTGATACTAACATTACGCTTCGGACTTCTCGTCACAGACATCAAATTCCATGTCATTGACGCCAAGACCTGCTACAACGCCTTGCTCGGCCGTCCTTGGCTACACAAGTACAACATCATCCCCTCTACACAACATCAGTGTATGAAGTACTTCAAGGATGGTTTCGAATATACCGTAACAGGTGAGTTAAACCCATTTTCCGTGAACGAAGTCCGTAAATACGAAGATGCGAAGTACTTTTTGCCAGATTTCGAGGATATAGAAAGGTGTCGCAAGCCGGAGAACAAAGCCGCCGCCACCATCCCCGTTTTCGGGAGCGATACCGAAGAAGAGGAAGAGATAGTTTATGCAGGGCCATCTCAACGCAACAACCTGAGGACACCCGCCCCCGTATTAGTCTTCGGAAGTGATTCAGAAGATGAAGTTAATGCTGCGTTCTCCAATCGGCTGCCGACACAAGCACCCCTTGGCGATGACCATAGTTTGCAAATCACCATGGTACCGCGAGAACACTACAAGGACCTCGACGCGCTTCAGGCTCACGATGTGCAGGACCTGCAAACATTTTACGTCCCTCCCAGGCGAAGGGGCGAGAAGGTGATCCTATTTTACCGATCCTCAGATTCGAAAATAGAGAAAGAGATCTGGCATGGCGCAGATACTACGCTCGACAGGCTCCAACCCATCCGTCTGCCCAGATACTATACAAATGGATTAAAGAAGCTATTGAAGCGCCAGGGAGTACCCTTAGAACAGACCGTTCGGCAAGCACGGTTCTACAACAAGATTTGGGATGTCCCCGGGACCCAACGCAAGTTGCCCAACGGGAAGATGGAAACACTCGGGCTTGGATACGCAAGAGCTGGAAAACGGGAACGGACTCACAGCAGCTACCCTATATATACCTTTGATGAAGAAGAGGACGCCCTGTCAGGAGATGCCAACCCTTCATTAAAACTAGACCCTGCGATTGAAACATCGAGTCCGTCGTTTGAAGAACGAACGAACAAGCCTATCAGGAAAACGGGTCAGAAAGCTCGGGAAAACCACAACCGTGAAATGGCCATCTACGAGAAGGCCAGGACGCAACGTCTATCTCAACGTGCTGCAAAAGACAAAGACGCTTATCCTCGTCAATCCATTGTGCGAAAGACCCGACGCAGAGACGGAGATAAATCAAAAAGCGGCTCAGGTTTGTCCCTCGTGAAGAAGATGAGTCGAGCGTATTCCTTCCCCCAAGACAAGACGGAGAGGTTACTCAACCTCGCTATAAAACATCGAATGATCGTGCTTCCAGAGTCTAGACATCCTGAGCAAGCTAGCAAGGTCTCTCATCCGAGTTATTGCTCTTATCACCGAACCATAGGACATCCTACCGAAGACTGCTTCACCTTCAAGAACTGGGTCGAGGACCAGTACCGACGGGGTAGATTCGCTTTATCCGACGGCTGGAAGGTAACGCCGCCGCAAAAGCATGAGCCCAAGGCCGCAAGAGCAGAACCGGGTCCACTTCAGTCCACAGAGCGGGTTCGCACTTGTTATACGATTACGATATTAGGGGAAGAGCCCGAGAACGTAGGTGACCTTTACCGGTGCTTTGAGAACAGCGATGATGAGGTGATCTCGGAATTTCCGCCCGCTCCAAAAGAACTGGAAGATGGTATACATACCACTGCAGATAACCTCAAGAAGATTGAGTTGGGATCGGCAGACGACCCGCGACCGACATTTGTCAGCGAGCTATTATCCGAAGAAAAGGTGGCTGCGTTAAAGAACGTGCTTCAACGGCATAAAGACTGCTTCGCGTGGAACTATTCCGAGATGCCAGGATTGGATCCGGAGATTGCTGTGCATAGATTAGCAATATCCCCAGATATCAAGCCAGTCAAGCAGGCGCCAAGGAGGATGCGACTCGAGCTTGAGATGAGCATCAACGCCGAAGTCAAGAAGTTGATCGATTCAGGATTTATCCAAGAAGTCCAATATCCCGACTGGATTGCCAATATCGTCCCGGTAATGAAGAAGAATGGGACGATACGCATATGCGTGGATTTCAGGGATCTCAATAAAGCCTGTCCAAAGGATGATTTCCCGGTGCCGGTAACCGAGCTAATGATAGATAACACGTCCACTCACGAGGTTTTCTCCTTTATGGACGGTTCATCAGGATACAATCAGATAAAAATGCATCCCGAAGACCAGAAGCACACCGCTTTCCGCACCCCTTTGGGTATATTTTGCTACAGGGTTATGCCCTTTGGCCTAAAGAACGCTGGCGCTACCTATCAAAGGGCCATGACAAAGATCTTCGACGATCTCATACATGACATCGTCGAGTGCTATATCGATGACCTCGTAGTAAAGAGCATGTCGTACGAGGAGCATTTAAAGCATCTGGAGACTGTATTTCAACGCCTTCGGCAATATAATTTGAAAATGAATCCCCTCAAGTGCGCGTTTGGAGTCTCCTCGGGCAAATTTCTGGGATTCATCATTCGACACCGAGGTATTGAAATAGATCCGTCAAAGATTAAAGCGATCATGGAAATGCCTCCGCCAAGAACGCTCAAGCAGCTGCGGTCTCTCCAAGGGAAGCTCGCATACATCCGGCGGTTTATCGCTAATCTTTCGGGCAAATGCCGTCCTTACGGCCACCTGATGAAAAAGGGAACTCCATTCGTTTGGGATCACAAATGTCAAGGTGCACTAGACGAGATCAAGCAGTACCTGCAGAACCCTCCGGTGTTGGCCGCGCCGGTCAAGGGAAAACCCCTCATTCTTTATACGACCGCCCTCGAAGGTTCCTTGGGCGCATTATGGGCACAAGAGAACGATCAGGGGAAAGAGAGAGCACTCTACTACTTAAGTCGAGTTCTACTGGGGGCAGAAAGCAACTATTCCCCCATTGAAAAGCACTGCTTGGCATTGATCTTCGCAATAACAAAGCTTAGACATTACGCATTAGCACATGAAGTCCGTCTTATTTCGAAGGTGGACCCTCTCAAATATTTGATGTCGAAAGCCATATTGACGGGACGACTCGCTAAGTGGGCCCTGCTCTTGATGGAGTTCTCGATAACGTATCAACCTCTCAAGGCAGTGAAAGGCCAGGCCATTGCCGACTTCCTCGCCGAGCACCCGATACCGGCCAATTCTCCTCTGAATTGCGATTTGCCGGACGAGCATGCATTTGATGCGATTAGCGGCGGAAGCACCCGATGGGAACTCTATTTCGATGGAGCGTCCTCCATAAAGAAACAGAAACAAGGTATCCCAATGATCAAGTCAGGGATAGGCCTCATCTTTGCAACTCCACAAGGAGGGATAATGCGCTTCGCCTTCTACTTAACAGAGCCGAGGACAAACAATGAAGCCGAATACGAAGCTCTGATAGCAGGCCTCGAGATCGCCATCGACATGGGAATTGAAGACCTCCTCATATACGGGGATTCTCAGCTGGTCGTTAGTCAAGTAAATGGTGACTACCAAACGTGCAAGCCAGAGTTGGTGAAGTACGGCGAAAGGGTGCAACAACTATTGACCCAAATTCCCTCCTATACTTTGGAGAACATACCGCGCGCGGAAAACAGCAAAGCAGACGCATCGGCCAAACTTGCTAAAGAACTGGCCGACGAGAACCTCGATGACGTCAGAATCGTGGTAAAAGCCGTCGAGTGCTCGCCCCGGCAGAAATATCTCCGGAATCATGCGAAGAAAAGGGAACGACTGAGCAGACGACCCTACAAATAAAAGACCATGAGAAGGCCGAAGACTGGAGGGAAGTCTTCATAGACTACTTTAAGTCCCACCGAATGCCCGAAGAAGCGTCCTCAAGACATCAGCTCATGAAACGAGCTTTATCTTTCGCTTTTGTCAACGATATTCTATACAAGAAATCATTTGATTCTCTATGGCTGAGATGCTTAGGACCTGGCGAAGAAGAAAGAGTCATTCAGGAAGTTCATGACGGACTTTGCGGTTCTCACCAAGCAGGCCCAAAGATGAAGTTAAAAATTAAACGGGTGGGTTACTACTGGCCCACGATGATCCAGGACTGCCTCGAGTATGCGAAGCAATGCCACTCATGCCAGATTCATGGAGACTTCATCCACCAACATCCGAATCCACTGCATCCAACGGTGGCTAGTTGGCCATTCGAAATGTGGGGAACTGACATAGTAGGCCCCATTGAGCCAGCATCATCCCGGGGACACCGTTTTATTCTGGCAACAACTGATTACTTCTCCAAATGGGCAGAAGCAGTACTACTGAGGGAAGTAAAGACAGAGAATATCCTCCATTTCTTCAAGACGCACGTCATCTATCGGTTCGGAACTCCACGGCGGATTATCTCCGATAACCGGCCGGCCTACCGAAGCCATAAGATTAGCCGCTTCGCACAGCAGCACAATATAGACTGGAGATATTCTTCAGTTTACAATCCACGAGCTAACGGTCTGGCCGAGGCTTTCAATAAGACCTTGACGAAGATCATAAAAAAGACCGTCTCCAGGAATAAGAGAGACTGGCACGAAAGGCTACAAGAAGCCCTTTGGGCTTATCGAACTACATTCAAGACGGCCACAAACACAACGCCGTACGCGTTGGTATTTGGGACAGAAGCAGTGCTCCCCCTCAAGATAGAGTTACCCTCCCTACGAATAGCAGTCCACCACGAGCTGACGAACGAAGAAAATGCTCACCTTCGGCTTGAGGAGCTTGATGCCCTCGATGAAACCCGGCTCATAGCGCAACAACATCTGGAAGCCTACAAAGCAAAGATGACGCGCTCGTACGAAAGATTGACCAGGCCGAGGACATTTCGCCAAGGCGAACTCGTACTAGTGGTCAAAAGACCTATGATCCCCAATCGTGCCAAGCGGGGAAAATGTGAGCCAAACTATGAAGGCCCGTACATCATAGACAAGGTCTACCAGGGTGGAGCCTACCTACTCATGGACATGCACGGTGAAAGGCCTTTCAGGCCAATAAACGGCCGCTTCTTGAAGAAATACTACGCTTAATAAGCTGCAGCCGGGGTCAATGATAGATGACGACGACTATGTCCGCTCACTATCTTCCTAGACTCAGACTTTACAAGCAGCGGCCGGCCTTCCCATATCAACGGACCGAAACGTCCTTAAACTAACGACGGACCAAAACGTCCTTAAACTAACGACGGACCGAAACGTCCTTAAACTAACGGCGGACCGAAACGTCCTTAAACTATCAACGGACCGAAACGTCCTTAAACTACTACCGCAGCATCTTTAGGCTGACGAGATAAAAAAAAGAGGAGAAAAAAAAATAAAATAAAATAAAAAAGTGAAAAAGAATATAAAAAAAAACGGTATGTCCATAAGCAAAATGGGCACGGATGAAAACCCGAAAGGGCTCCGTGAGTAAAAACAGCAGGACTACCGGCGAGTGTTTGTGAAAACCCGAAAGGGCGCAACCTCGTTAAAAGACACTTGTAGGGTCCTCTCGACCTTGTAAGGAGAAACCACCTGCGTGAGATCCTTACGACTCACAAAGGAGAAACACACTTAGGGATCCTCACGATTCCTAAGGAGAAAATACACTTACGAGATCCTCACGACTCGTAAGGAGAATTCTCTTATGGGACCCTCACGGCTCATGAGATTTGAAAGTCTTAAGTTACAGAAGCCTGAACCTGTTCTTAAGCAAATCCTCCACAACCTTCGATATTGCCCTACAAGAGGCTCAATACTGACCCTTGTATACAATCCACGGGCGCGAATAAACGTTTCCCCAGCAAAGTCCAACCCTTGTAGGTCCTCTCGACTCATAAGGAGAAAACCCTCTTGTAGGATCCTTACGACTTACAGAGGAACATACACTTAAGAATCCTCATGATCCCTAAGGAGAAAATACACCTGCAAGATCCTCACGACTTGTAGGGAGAAATACCTTTGTGAGACCCTTACGGCTCATGAAGTCAAAAGCCTTAGTCGACAGGACCTTAACCCTGTTTGCTAAGCCACCTTTGTTCAACATCGACAGAGGCAAATGATGATTCGCTCCTGGCAATATTCCAGTTGCAGCGATGCTGATGCCTAAACCGGTATCAAATCCCAAGTTCTTTCATGGCAAATGATGATTCGCTCCTGGCAACATCCCAGTTGCAGCGATGCTGATGCCGAAATCGGTGTCCAAAATCCGAGCTTGCGGCGAAAAAGCCAGCAGGCCACACATGCCTACGAAATAGCCGAAATGATGGGGCAACTTGCAATAAAAAGCAGCAAGTAAAAATGTATGCATGAAAAATAGCCGAAATGATGGGGCAACTCGCAATAAAAAGCAGCGAGTAAAAATAAAACAAATAGCCGAAATGATTGGGCACCGCGAAAAATAGCCGAAATGATTGGGCAATCGCGACCTTCGCGATATAAAAAGCTGAAATGATAGAGCATCGCGGAAAGAATAAAAGAAATGATGGAAATATGAAACCTTTTTGCCCTACAGGTGATACTACAACAATCCCTGTATACAATCCAGGGGCGCAAACAAAGAAGGGATCATACTCCTCCCCCCAGGTTTCATCATGAGAGGAAGCCAAATCTCGACGGTTCACAAACAACCTGGAGATCGTCTCGTAACAACGGACACAACTTCAAGCTGAGCGGAACAGCGGCCACTCCCAGTTCCATGGCTCGGTGGAATACATATCGCCAACAGTCAAACCTTCATCCCGTGAAATACGGATACAATCAGCAAAATTCCTGGTCACGTGGAACGCGGATAATGTCACTCTTTGACCCCGTGGAAAGCGTCCAGAGCGGATCCTGGTCCTCGCAGAGCATGGCAGTGAACCCGTGCGAAGCATCCAGAGCGGAGCCTAGTCCTCGCCTAACGCGGCAGTGAACCCGTGTGAAGCATCTAGTGCAAAATTCCTGGTCACGTGGAACGCGGATAATGTCACTCTTTGACCCCGTGAAAAACGTCCAGAGCGGATCCTGGTCCTCGCAGAGCATGGCAGTGAACCCGTGCGAAGCATCCAGAGCGGAGCCTAGTCCTCGCCTAACGCGGCAGTGAACCCGTGTGAAGCATCTAGTGCAAAATTCCTGGTCACGTGGAACGCGGATAATGTCACTCTTTGACCCCGTGGAAAACGTCCAGAGCGGATCCTGGTCCTCGCAGAGCATGGCAGTAAACCCGTGCGAAGCATCCAGAGCGGAGCCTAGTCCTCGCCTAACGCGGCAGTGAACCCGTGTGAAGCATCTAGTGCAAAATTCCTGGTCACGTGGAACACGGATAATGTCACTCTTTGACCCCGTGGAAAACGTCCAGAGCGGATCCTGGTCCTCGCAGAACACGGCAGTGAACCCGTGCGAAGCATCCAGAGCGGAGCCTAGTCCTTGCCTAACGCGGCAGTGAACCCGTGTGAAGCATCTAGTGCAAAATTTCTGGTCACGTGGAACGCGGATAACGTCACTCTTTGACCCCGTGGAAAACGTCCAGAGCGGAGCCTAGTCCTTGCCTAACGCGGCAGTGAACCCGTGTGAAGCATCTAGTGCAAAATTCCTGGTCACGTGGAACGCGGATAACGTCACTCTTTGACCCCGTGGAAAACGTCCAGAGCGGAGCCTAGTCCTTGCCTAACGCGGCAGTGAACCCGTGTGAAGCATCTAGTGCAAAATTCCTAGAGCGGATCCTGGTCCTCGCAGAACACGGCAGTGAACCCGTGCGAAGCATCCAGAGCGGAGCCTGGTCCTCGCCTAACACGGCAATGAAACCGTGTGAAGCATCTAGTGCAAAATTCCTGGTTACGTGGAACGTGGATAACGTCACTCTTTGACCCCGTGGAAAACGTCCAGAGCGGATCCTGGTCCTCGCAGAGCACGGCAGTGAACCCGTGTGAAGCATCCAGAGCGGAGCCTAGTCCTCGACTAACGCGGCAGTGAACCCGTGTGAAGCATCTAGTGCAAAATTCCTGGTCACGTGGAACGCGGATAATGTCACTCTTTGACCCCGTGGAAAACGTCCAGAGCGGATCCTGGTCCTCGCAGAGCATGGCAGTGAACCCGTACAAAGCATCCAGAGCGGAGCCTAGTCCTCGCCTAACGCGGCAGTGAACCCGTGTGAAGCATCTAGTGCAAAATTCCTGGTTACGTGGAACGCGGATAATGTCACTCTTTGACCCCGTGGAAAACGTCCAGAGCGGAGCCTGGTCCTCGCCAAGCACGGCAGTGAACCCGTGTAAAGCATCCAGAGCAAATACCGGACTGTGGAGTCCTTAAAATCCACGGACTATGACGTCCTTAACCTCGACCGTGATGTCTTAAAACTAACGATCAACCACCCCGATTCCCAACAGATTTTGCCTTGGTTTAAGGGTACATCTCTTCACTCCTTTGATGCCTGGCATTGTAATTCCTCAACGTCTTCAAAGAGGTGGCGGGTCCCTGCAACCAAACACCGGACTGTGGAGTCCCTAAATCCACGGACTATGAGGTCCTTAACCTTGACCGTGACGTCTTTAAACTACGATACCTTGAGAGATCCCCGACTCCGTGAAACACGGATAAGGGTGATCACATCCGGCACTTGCAGGCCCTCACGACCTGTAAGGAAGAAAAAACTCCTTTGTGAGATCCTTACGACTCTCAAGGGAAAACCCGCTTAAGGATCCTCACGATCTTTAAGAAGAACTCGCACCTATGGGATCCTCTCGACCTGTAGGGAGAAAAACTCCTCACGAGACCCTCGTGGCTCATAAAAAGCAAAAGTCTTAGGGAGCAGATCTTAACCCTGAGTCCCGAGCCACTGCTGCCCTGCAAGGAGATCAAGATAGAATATCCGCAGAACACATTCGATGAAAAGGAGACACACCATTTAGAAGAAAAATGTATCTTTTATTCATAAACCAAAATGAGTACAAAGTACAATTTATGAAAGAAACAAAAAGAAAATACTCTCATCCATGAATATGTACAAAAAGGAAGGAAAAGATACAAATGTCTCAAGCCGGCGGGCGATTCAGCAGCTTGGTCAGCTCATCCTGCTTTTGCTGAGCCACGGCTTCATGACGCAAAATCTCCAGAAGACGAGCCTCCGCTTGAGCTTGCTGAGCCTGATACGAAGCGAGCCGGGCTTCAAGCTCTTTCTCAGTGGCCTTATGAGCCTCAACCCTCTCACGAGTGAACGTGGCAGCTTTGTCGAGAGCCACCACCTCTTTGATGGATTCCTGAAGCACCCGCCAGAGTTCATACACTTGGTTGGCCCTGGTAATAAGGGTAGCGCGAAACTCGCTCAGCGCCTTGGAAGCTAGCTCCCTCTCCGAAAATTTATGACCGAGCCTTTTTCTCGCATAACGATATGCTCGCTACGTGGCCACATAAGCTCGCTTTCGTGACCGCGGCCTTGCAAACATGACATTTACAAGACCGTATAAATGGGCTTCCAGCCGACGGGAATAGTCGATCTAAAACGCGCTCATGTCACCTGACGTGAAAGGCAACAAGAAGGATTTCCGACATATTTCAAGTATGCGTTCGCAATCATATGAGTATTCAAAAAAAAAGATATAGTAACAGCATTTGCAATTGCATGAACATTCATAATGCCAAAAAAAAAAGAAGGGGTCTGATGTGCAGGAAAGTGATGATAGCATTTGCAATTAAAGAAAGTTCTCACGAGAAGAATCCAAAGTTTATTTATGCAAGCGGAAACATACATACTAATACCAAGCCTACGTCGAAGTTCTGCATAAAGCGTAAAAAGGAGAGACTAATTAAAAAATGGTCTACGCTAACGAAAAAGGTCACCAAACATGGGATCAACGGCACAGGGGTTAACGAAGCAAAGGACAAAATTCTCCATCTCTCTCTCTGCTTTCTCCAGCACATCAAAGCGAAGGTTCTCACGAGGAGTCGCTCCCCATCGATTGGCGCCGTGTTCGTCTGCGAAAGCAAACATAATAGCTCGCCGGGCCTTGATCTGGCCCAGCAGATGAATCGAGCAATCCTTCAAGGCCTGAGTAATCAGGCACGCTTCATGAAAGCCCTCGAGCTTCTCTTCCGCCGCATCAAGCATCGCCAGGGTCATCTCTACTGGGTGAGGAGGGATGTCGGCAAGCACGGCCGCGAGAATCATCTGGAGCCAGAGGGAACCCATCGGGAGGGGAGACCCTCTACGGATCGAGAGCTCGTGCATGGCCGAGTCACATTCGTTGTCAGAAAGGAGGGGATCCACCAACCGAGCAGCAAAGCGGGGGATCATCTCCTCAAGAGGAACTTCCCACGGCCGTCGACGAGCATGAGGGCGATTACAAGCCATGGCACTCGTTTCTCCCTCAAGAAAAAAAAAATATATATATGATATGAATCTCTCTGTGAAAGGAAAAGAAGGCTACAGCCTCATATATAATGAAGTGCATTAAGTGCTGTGCGCGGAAGATCTTGCATGGTGAAATTATTTCCAAGGCCTAAAAAAGGAAAGGCACCGAAAATCAAGGAGATGTAATTATTTCCAAGACCCTTTCTCTGCACTGAAAATACGGCATGGGAAAATTTTGTGAACAGCCACATCAAGGGATCCCACGTGCAGAACACGTGAGGCCTAAACCTGACGTTCAGTTAAAAGGAAAATATGGAGTGATACCGTGCAAGTTAAAAAGCATAAACAACAATAGTAGCAAAATAATAAAATCTCAGAGAAAAAGCGTGCAAACATACAAGGACACAACAAAATTTATCATCCAGACTTCAAGAAGGCGATACAAAATAAAAAGAAAAACTTTTACAATGGTAAGGCTTCAGACGCGGGGCATGGGTTGAGAAACTCGAAATTAACTTTATTCAAGATCTTCCAAGCATTTCGAACCTCCCGAGTATGCTTTCTCTCACGGTCACAAGCATCGGGGTCCCCGCGGATGTCCTCTACCCTCCGGTAGGCGCCCAATATGGCTGATTGCTGAAAAATCTGATGAAGGAGATCGATGAGATTATCCCGCCTTCTCTTTGAGATCAAGCCCATAAGGTACACCGAATGCACCTTATCCTCGGCGGTGTCCAAGGCCCCGAGCGGTATGCCGGCGCAAAAGAGAGGAAGTGCCTCCCGGATCGCCAGCACGATCAGCCTCAGAAGAGAAGAGCGACGGGGGAGTAGCCTATGGTTGTACTCGTCGAAGCGGCTCATGATCTCGGCACACTGAGCATCAGTGAACTCCTGGTTCTGACTGCGGCCCAGCGCACGAATATTCCCATAGGAAATGATCTCGTCAAGACGGTACAGATGGGCATCCATGGTACCTAAAATAAAAGTCATGAGATTCATTACAAGGCCCCCATTGCATTAAATGCAGGAAGAACAACCTCGGGCCAAGAGACCCCAGGAAGCCTCTGTGTGAAGAAATCGAGTTCTTCGTTGGAATTAAATTCCTTATTAAGAAAAGGGAATTAAATTCCCAAAAACATTTTTGGATGGAATTAAATTCCATGGATTTGAACCGCCATCATCATCTCTCCAAAGATCATCTAAACCCTAAGAGATCTACAGTTGAAAGATTAAACAGTTTCATGTTCTTATGGAAAATATGAAGAAAGAAGGGTAAAAACCCTTGTTTTGGATTTAAAATCCAGGAAAATGTGAAGGTCCATCGTTGTCCAAGAACATTACCTGAGGAAAAAGGATTCCTTTTGAACAGAGTTAAACTCTGAAGATTGTTTCAAGACAGAGAACTAAGCTCTGGAAGAAGAGAATTAAATTCTCAGAAAAAGTTCTCAGAAGAAGAAGATGAACAAAGTGAAGGCTCTTATGAAGAGACAGAGGTATTTATAGAAGACAATGAAAACGCTTCGTCTCCCCAGATCCCTAGAGGAATCCAACGGTCACAAGAGGTGACAGCGTTGCACTCACGTGCAGACACGTGAGAACAACGCTGTGGGGGCATTTATTTCCTGATTTAAAATCAGGAAAGCTTCTGGGAAAAGCTTCAAAAAGGGGTCACGTGTTGGCACGTGACACCTAAAAGGCATCATCAAGTCAAGTTCAGTTTCCTGACTACGCTGAAGAAAATGGGCTTCAGAAAGAGTCACGTGCTCCCACGTGACCAGGGTCACGTGGCGACACGTGACATTTAAATGCAAGCGTCAAAGGCACACAAGTTCTCTGATCAAGTCAAGAAAAGGCTTCAGAAGAGGTCACGTGTTCCCACGTGACCAGGGTCACGTGTTGGCACGTGACGTTCAAGACAGCAGACTCGTTCTCCAAACGAACCAAGGAAAAAGAGTTCAAACAAGGGTCACGTGCTCACACGTGACCAGGAGTCACATGGTGGCACGTGACGCTTAAGCAACGATCAGAAGACAGAGCGCAAAAGAAAGGAAAAGGCTCATGCCAAAGGGGGTCACGTGCTCACACGTGACCATGGGTCACGTGGTCACACGTGACCGGCTTTCAAAGCCCATTGTGTTAACAGAATTAAATTCTGAAGGAAATTCAAATCTTTCCAAAAGAAAGCAACTATCTGGAACCAATCAAATTAAAGATTCAGAGGTGATGAAATATCATCTATCTATGGGAAAATCTCGGGTTTGGAAAGATTTCTCCTTTAAATCTAACCAAAATAACAAGGGAGAATTTCTGGATTTAAAATCCAATGGTGAATAAAATTCACCTAATAATCCAAAGGTCCAAAAAGAACGATGGATGCAAATCAAATCTCAATGAAGATTCGTCAAAAACTGATTGATTCGGCTGCTTCTCCTATAAATAGGAGCCAAGAGACACAGAGAAAAGATACATGCGCAGAGAAGAAAAAAGAAAAAAAAAAAAGAGGAGAGCTTTGATACTTTGAAAAGACTCGGATCCTCTGCAAAAAACCCTAGGTAAGAAAGGGAAGGCCTTTTGAAAAAAAGAGAATTTAATTCTCAACAGAGTTTAACTCTGATAATGTAAAAACAGAAGAACATATTTCTTCTCTCTTTGATGGAGGACCTGCAAAGTGCACATCTCCCCTTAAGGTTGAGAATTTAATTCTCAATGGGTTGAGATCCTGCCATGCAGATCCAAAACATGGAGAAGGAATACAAGCACGAGAATTTAATTCTCACAGAACTATAGGAATTTAATTCCTTTAAAATAAAAGTTAGGGCTTGACCCTATATCATGGGAATTTAATTCCTTCAGAATAAAAAGAAACAGGGTTTAACCCTAATTAAGAACTTAGTTCTGTTGAAATAACGGGAATTTAATTCCCTTAATCATCATTTAACAGGGAATGGAAATTCAATTCCTTAAAAGCTTTTATTAGGGTTTAACCCTATTCAGCCCTTCACATATATGAGGAATGTAATTCGTACAAAAAAATTCAGAGTTAAACTCTATTCCAGAACATAAGTCTTCGAAAGGAAGTAGGAATTTAATTCCTCCGAAATTTACAGTTCGAGGAATTTAATTCCTGAAAGAAGATTAACAAAGCCTCTAAACAAAATACATGGAGGCAGGGTCACGTGTCATCACGTGACCCCCCAAGAGATCTATGGAAAGCCCTTTTGAGGCAGCACCCCACGTGACCCACGTGACCTCGGCAGAAGCTCTAATACATAGGCATTTGAATGCCCATCACGTGATGGCACGTGACGCTCTGAAAGACACGATAATCTCGGAATAAATGAAGGGAGGGCGCTCTCACGTGCTGCCACGTGACCCCTCTTGTCTTAGTGTTTAACACTAAATTAAAACTCTCGAACCCAGTGTTAAAACACTGTTGGGCCTTAGTGTTCAACACTAAATAAAAAGCTTCATCTGCAGTGTTCAACACTGATCTGTTTTAGTGTTTAACACTAATTTGAAAAGCCTTGTTGCTGGTGTTTAACACCAATTATCTCTTAGTGTTAAACACTAACTTGTCAACCCCATTCCCAGTGTTCAACACTGACTGCTCTGTAGTGTTTAACACTATGCTTTGGCCCAATTGGCCTAAACGGATAGAGGTAAAGCCTCTCCTGACTGGACTTAGCCCAAGATGGCCATAAGTCCTCAATTGGTAATTAACTGGTCCAATGGACTCATAACATAATTAATTCGTCTTGACCCCAAATTGGGCCAAGGACTATTTAATCCACTCCGGTTCTAGGGTACATCTCTTCACTCCTTTGATATTTGGCATTGTAATCCCTCAATGTCTTCAAAGAGGTGACGGGTCCCGACGACCACACATTGATATGGACTGTGGGGTCCTTAAACTCATGGCTAATGCAAATTCCTGGTTACGTGGAACGCGGATAATGTCACTCTTTGACCCCGTGGAAAACGTCCAGAGCGGAGCCTGGTCCTCGCCAAGCACGGCAGTGAACCCGTGTGAAGCATCCAGAGCACAATGGACTGTGGGGTCCTTAAACCCATGGACTACGACGTCCTTAACCTTGACCGAGACGTCTTAAAACTAACAACGGACCGCAATGTCCTTAAACTACCCACGGACCGCAATGTCCTTAAACTACCCATGGACCGCAATGTCCTTAAACTACCCATGGACCGCAATGTCCTTAAACTACCCGTGGACCGCAACGTCCTTAAACTAGAACAATAGAGCCCCGTATGCTCTTTTTTCGGATCTAAACGGTCCCGTTTAAGTTGATCTTAGCCTCAAAGATGGCTAACGTATCCTTAAATCTTCAAACAGAGTGGACTATAAATCCCCCCAATTAACTCTGGCTCGAGGGTACATCCCTGAACTCCTCTGACATCCGTCGTTGTAATCCTTCAACGTCGTCAGAGAGGTGACGGGTCCCGACGGCCATACATCAATGGACCACTATGTCCCTAAACTGGAACATTAGAGTCCAAACGCTCTTTTGTCTGATCTAAACGATCCCGTTAAGTTGATCTTAGTCACAAAGTTAGACTAACGTATCCTTAACAAACGTTTGAGTTGATCTTAGCCTCAAGTATGGCTGACGTATCCTCAAACCAAACCCCCCCAAACCCAAATCTAAGATAATACGGATTTGGACTAGTCCACGCCCTACGGGCGACGACATAACTCAGTCTCCGTAAACAATCCACGGGCAACAAAATACAAAACAGACACCCACGACACGAAGTGACCATCTGGAGAAGGAGAAAGTTGTTACCGCAATGCGGTAGCGTAATTAACTGCAGGGGCTTGCGCCTGCAGGGAAGAGCGTCCCCACAATCAAAAACCCCTCAAACGAGGGGGAATCTGACGAAGTCTGCTACATCGGACGCATCCGTCTAAACCTTCGATACGTGATGCCATAAATCAACTTGGCATCTTCGAAGAGGTGGACGGATAGCACCAATTAGCATCTGCCCCGAATCTCAGGCAAGACGCGGTGTCGCGCCGTCTTTCGGAGGGGAACAACGGATGCACAAAGTCTATCAGGGATCATATCTATAACTTCATGACTACGTATGATGCACGTTATCAAGCATGGTGCACTAATATAACATTAACATGAAATAATATGATATGGCATGCAATTAGATATATAATAAATAACACGGATATGAACGGATATCGGAAAAACGGTAAAACTATAACATGGATGCACAATGTAATAAACATGTAGTAGTATTATTAATATGGATGTAAAATATGTATCATAGCATGTAGCAAGATAAACTTGCCTGATCGAATCTTGAGACGGGGTGCGTACGCCACGTCCGAGGTCGGTAAACGTCGCAATGCACACGCGCACGTACAGAATAGAACCAGGCAAAGCAAGAACACGACCATGCTGGCTGGGAACGTCCACTGGGTCGTCCGGATCGTCGGCGACGCGCACGGTTCCGGCAATGATCGGAAACCAAGAAATCAAGAAAGCAAGAGGAGGGAGAAGAAGAAGAAAAAGAAAGAGAAAGAGAAGAAGGGGGCTGTGGGCTCGAGGTGCTCTGGGGTCAGAGAATGGGACAAGGGGGTGATGTCGACGATGGGCCGTCGACGGCGAGATCCACGGTGATGACAGTGGGGATGCGGGGAGATGCATGGTTCTTGGCTCATGGTTGTTGGGGGATGAAGGGAAGAGGTAAGTGGAAGAGAAGAAGGTGGAGGTGAGGATGATGATGGGATGAAGTCGGGGTCGCCGGCGGTGAGGGAATGGCGACGAGGTCGGGGTTTCAGGCGTGGGTAGGGTTGCAGGGGATTCTCGTCGGGTGCTCGGGGTTGGGAGAGAAGTGGTGAGGTGGTGGGGGCGATGTTGTCGGGGCGATGGGGATGAGGGGAGGCCGACGATGTGGTCGGCGGAGATGGGCGAGCGAGGGGCACGGGCATGGGTTCGAGCTCGGAGGCGGGAACGAAGGATTAGAGAAGAAGAGGCGAGGAGAGAGAGAACGTGGTGGTGGTAGGGGTTTTAATAAATAGGGTTTTGAATAATTAATATAAATTATATAAATAGAGGCAGAGAGAGGAAGATTGGTAGGTTGTGATTCTGATTAGGAAATCTTTAGAAAAGATATTTAATCGAATATAAACAGTTATGTAAAATGAATATAATATTAAATAATTTGAGTTTTCTAGCTAATACAAAATACTCCCAAAATATGCCCGGGTTAGGTCTAAAATTATGATTTGAAAATACGGATAATATACGTGTCAACCAAAACTAAAAAAGGATATCCGGGTAACGAAAATGCATACCCCCAAGAACGTATACACGTAGCGTGCACGTAGCTATCCAAACGTGTCCGTTTCATTGAACGGGACGAGAACTCGATGTGCGGATGCTACCACAGGGTCAGGGGTATTATGCAGGCCGTGGTAGATATTTTTAAAATATTTTATTTGATTATAACTGTATTATTAAAAAAATACAGATGCTAGATATAATGCAGATATACAGGATATACAACATGACAGTGCACGGATCCTCATAACTAGCCGGGATAAATTATAAACAGAAATCAAGACGGGTTTCCAGCAAGCGGATCGGTTCGGATGCAAACATAGACACCAAATTACACTATTTGCACCCATAACAGAAATACATCAAGAAGTAGCCATAGATGAAGAAATACCCAAAACAGAACTGGTATAAATGAACTAGGGTGTTACATTAGAGTGTTACATGGCTAATGGATTGTCGAATCCAATTGAATTTTTAGGTTCTACTAAATTTTCAGTAACCGTATGTGGTTCTAGAATCACTTTCAGTTCTACCATACTCCCACTAATATTTTCTGAAAAAGAATCCATTTTACTAATATTGGTGGCGAGTCAAGAACAATATAACTATTGATCATCCAAAATGGTAGAATGTTAACCCTCGTCAAAGCCCGGGATAACCCACAAACTGCCATTACTGAAACGTGCCTTGAGTTTATCCAGAGTCTGGTTTTAAGCATAAGCCGGACAACTCCATATAGCTTAACATCGTTAAGATATGAACCATTCTATATACAATATAGAAACAGAGGTACTAATTTAATTGGAACCAGATTCAAATCACGCAGCTGTCTCCAGTGCATATCAACTAAGTGGAATGAGGCCAAGCAGCATTACTCATCTAGGAGTGCATCCACATATGAGTAACCTGAAAGAGATGCAAGTTCTCAAAACCATTACTATCAACGGAATACCTAGCATAAGTATCTAAATCTTCGATCACCTTGAAGAATCCTAATACTTACAACATATGGTTCTCTACTTTATTCATATACCTATAACTTCTCAAAATTTGGACCTTGTATTTCAGTGAAACACATATCTACAAACTAGAGAAGTCACGAGTAAACAGAATATAGTACGAGTACCAACCCCTTTATCGGAATGGACACCGGACAACATACAATACTTTGTACAAGTCCTCAGAGTTCGATAACTCAAATCCTGTGCGTCATAGGTTGAAAACTGTATTATGGTTAAGAAGAATTACACTGTTGTTGAATGCTCCTTACCTAACCATCAACTAATATAGGTAAATGTCATAGACATAATTTCAAAAAGTTATATCACACTTTATAAAATAAACGTACAGATATATCAGTTTGAAACTGGTGCATAACTACGGATATTCAAAACCAAAAAATTTGCCTTCAGGAAAAACCCAGGTGATTTCCTCAAATATCACCAATTACAACGAATTCCGATATAATGAGGATATAATCACCTAATTCCCAATATTCTACACCCACTCATCATCTGTAACACTATACAGATGTGAGAATCAAAGCTGGTAAATACATACCCTGGAGTCAGAATTTAATTGGGAAATCAGTTTTCAATTAACACTGCACAGTGAAACTGAAACATGAAAATGTTTCGAAGGGCTATCCGGGTATTCTAGTAATGTCTCTTCCACTATCCAGATTCATGACTGTAACCGTATATTTCGTTTCCCTCACTCCATTCCCTTTATATGTCTTTGCTTATTACCTTCTGTACACCATCCTTAGGCTAATTGGTTTTCTTCCTTCCCTATCTTTCGGCACCAGCCTATGGTTTGAAAGAAGACCATCCAATAAGCGTAATAGGTGTACCCTCCTAATCCTAGGAGCCCTCGCAACCTTAGAGAAGATAAAAAATAAAAGACAACTCGAATAATCCTATTCGATTTCTCCTGAACCGGAATCCATCCTCGAACTGGAACAAGTTCTTTCGAGTTCGTATGTAACTATACGATGGCTTATCCAATAAATGTGGATCTTCGTAGTGATACGGAATGTTCCGGAGAAATGCAAAGGTGAAGTAGGAGTGGCGATGATATACGTGGTTTCGTCATGAATGATAGCAGTTGCATTTTACTTTGCCCTCTTTCTAATCCCTTTATTTGTCTTTACTTATTACCTTCTATACACTACACTTAAGCTAATTGGTTTTCTTTCTTCCCTACCTTTCGGCACCAGTATGTGGTTTAGAAGAAGATTATCCAATAAGTGTAATAGGTGTACTCTCCTAAATACCAGGAGCTCTCACAACCTGAGAGAAGGTAAAGGAAAAAGACAACTAAATAGTCCTATTCAATTTCTCCAGAACCGGAAACCATCCTCGAATCTGAAACAAGTTTCTTCGAGTTCGTATGTAACTATACGATGGTCATATCCAATAAATGTGGATCTTCGTAGTGATACGGAATGTTCCGGAGAAATGCAAAGGGTAAAAGTAGGAGTAGCAATGATATATGCAATTATGACAATCCAAAAGCCAATGTGTTTTAAGAAAGTTCGGTTAACTTGGTTCTTGAGTTTGAGTCTAGAGTCGGGCCATGGTCGCTGCCAAAGATAGAGAGAAAAGAAACACTCAGCGCGCACTCTAACCAAGATCAGAATGGTTGATTACTTTATCTAATCAGGATGTCTCCCACTATTTCCTCGAATTCTCCTCCAAACCCAAAGGAGAATTAGTCGGAATCATCTAAAATCACCCGAGGAGTAAACCTACACATCAGTGGGAATCGAGATCCAACTATCATCACATGATAACTTGATGGAAGCCACTCAAGTCACCACACTCTAGAAGGTATGCGCATGCCTGGCAAGTTTCCTGTATGTTTGAAACTCCCGATGTGGTTTTTACCCCCTAGGACCTAAGTGACCTCGACACAGTCAACATATCAAAAGGTCCTAGTCAAGTTCAACTCGTCATTTTCTTGATTGCAGTAAACCCACCCGCATAATACCCTTGACACAGTCAAAATGGTTACATAGCTGTCCTAACCAATCCACATATCCATGCAACAGAAAAGCATTACAGAGCTAACGTACACTACGCCTTGACACAGTCAACATACGCAGCACGAATACTAAGTAATACTAATCTGAAATGACGGAGGGCTACGGCTGGTTTTTGGCGAAAAACCTTTAACGTAATGAACTTAATATCGTTGAAGGAATCCAAGTGGTTTTACAAATATATAGTGGCGAAAACTTTTGCTAAAGAGGTCACTCCCGGTGAAGGGATCTCGGCTCTTTCCTCATCGAATGAGGTGCATGATATTCCAAACTGAATACCACTATGCAAAGCAAAATAATCGACTATAGTGAAGTTATTACGTTGATGCAAACTTCTGCCCAAGGGGTCACTCCCGATGAAACGATCTCGGCCCTTGCCTCGTCGAATGAGGTGCTGGATATTCATAACCGAATATCGCTGTGCAAAGCAAAAGAGAACGTCTGTAATGTCAGTTTTTTTAAAAAACTTGGTTCCAACAACAACATTTATAGGTTTGTTTTATCTTTGCATTGATCAGAATCAACGCAGTCCCATCAATTAATCATACCAGAAAAGAACGAAAAATATGATGTACGTATATGCCACCCGCATTCGCCACTGGGCCCCGTCATCACCCGTTAGGTTACATAACTAACGACAGAGCGGGGGCTGGACTAGCGCGGGTGCAAAAGATATACAACATCTACTGGTATATATATAAATATATATAACAATCGTCCCAGGCATGATATAAAGCAACATCACAGAATCTCTGCCAACAATACAGAATGGTGGGTAATCCTGGAGCCTCGGGTTTCACTTGAGCCGCAAATGAGACCCGACGTCCCCTGTCGTGTGGATATCCCGTGCAATGAAAACCTAGACCCCTACAAACGCGGCAAGTTACCCGCCAATCCCAGAAGCGAGGCAACCCCAATCAACAACGTGAATGGGCCACCCAACGCTTCACGGAATCCGGTAACTTGAGCACCCCTCCTTGGGTCAACCTATACCCCCTACGAGTGCGGTAAATAGCCCACCAATTCTAGAGTAAAGCCCCCTCTGTCTCAACGCAATGAGATGCGGGCCCGTTTCCCTCTAGAACCCGGCTATTCGTGCACTCCACCGCGCGGTAATCATAGTACGGAAAAGAAAATAAAAAAATATGTATAAGGGTGACATCGACCTCAACCCGGTCGTGCCCCAAACAAATAATGTACAAACTGGCAGTGACGGCAGTCCACATGTCGGACGCTTGCCCGCGATATCAAATGTATAAATGAATCTAAACTGTACTAATATTGTACGGCAAGCTATCCACCACGACAATCGATCCACAATATCAGCACATCACAGAACATCAACGTGAATGTCACATTCGCAAACTCGTCTAAAAGAACATATAGCAGTTAGACGGATTACACCGATCGAGTGACATTCACGGTCGCAGATGCTAATCTAAGTACTGATAATCACACGTATTTTAAAATTTCGATCGACTAAACTTTCCCAAATTGGCCCCAAAGGCAAATAGAGCACTCAAACAAATCTAGGCCAAAACCATATATCAAAAAATCATATTTCCATGAACTAAAACCCCAAAAAAAATTTGGAGCACTGTAGCACAAAAAGCGTGGCAGAACCGCCGCAAAATGTGCCATTTTGCTCCGGTTCCGCCGCCGAATTTTAGAGTTACGTGCCCAAATTTTTTCCACAGCTATAGTTTTGCCTGCACATATTTTTAAGATGCCTGAAAAAATTTTATGAACAACATTAAAATTCGGCTGCAAGCACACCACAATGGAGATACGATTCGGATATTTGGGTCGATCGAGATTTTAATCTTGTGCAAACTAACTAGTAGGGTTTATGGATTGGCTCCGATACCATGTTGGTTTATGCAAGCGCCCTGGCTATCAAACCGTGGCTAAATACGGAACAAAAATTAAAAAAAACCGGCGCTACCACAACCCGATGCCTAGATCGATCCATAAGCCCTAGATAACAAAACATGCATATGAACTAAACTAAAGGTTAGAAAGATTATACCAAAAGAACCAAGTCCTTCGGTCTTCCATCTTCCTCCTTAGCTCCTTTAGGCATGCTCGAACGAACTTGGCCGCCGGTCTCCCTTCGTCGAAGACGATCCACCCGAGGGATGTAGTAATGGCTCTAGCTTCACATCAAGGATGCAAGTGAAGCAACTAGGATTTCTAGGTTGCTAATCTAGAAAGCTTAGGATGTAGTGAGTGTTCTAAAGTGTTTGGCTATCTCATCTCACCTCCTCTCATGATTCTCAACACATGAGATGGTTGAGAGGAGGTGAAAGATGAAGGTGGAGGCAACTCAAGAAAGCCCATGGAGAGTGAAACTAATGGTGAGGGAGATGAAGAAAAACTCATGCTCAAAAATAATGAGCCATCCTTGGAGAGAGAAAATCCAATGCTTGGTTTTGTGAAACCGTTCTTTTTAATTTTAAAAACAAGCCATACTTGAATAGTATGCACAAATGAATTAAAAATTCATTTGTGCACACTATGCAAGCATGGTTCTCACCATACTCCCCATTTGCTAATATCCACCTCATTTACCATTTTTAAATAAATGGTCAAATCCCAAAAATGAGGTGTCCACCTTATAGAATATTATCTGTAAAAAATACGGATTTCATTCTACTGTATATACATACCTATATTCGTACCGAAATACGAATACCCAAAGAGATAGAATAACACAGAACATAATATTAGAATATACATATCAAAATACATATACGTAAATTATTAAATCAACATTTGATTTAATAATCCGGCTCAAACCCGAGCCGGCTAGTATTATCAACTATCCGATCGAAAGTCCGGGTATATAGTGTAGGGTGTTTTTTGTCACCCCCATTGAGATAAGAATACGCGCGTGCTTGTCAGGCACATTACAGATTCCCCCTGCCTAGGGTAGGCTGGGGTTTATTGATTGTGGGGATCCGAATCTCCGGCAGCCGCGGACTAAGCTGCCGTTAATTATCCCTCGTCTTTGGAGCGAGAGAAACTCCGATTGACGGGTCAAACAGGTCATGCGAACTCAATGTGCAGTGTTGTGTTTTGAAGGGGTTTTGGATATATCAGGGGCCCCGCAGAGTTTTTACGGGGGTCCCACTACCCGGATAGCGGGATGTGGGTCAAGGGGGCTAGTAGCCCCCTTGCGGGGTGTGGGGCAGCGGCCCGTTAGAAATTTTTTCTAACGGGAGAGTTATTTTTAGTGTGGAGTACATGTAAAATGAGGGGGAAATGGCGCCCAAAGGACGCATAAGCGCCAGTGCCTCACGTGCCTAGCACGCTGGCGCTGGACGCCGGCGCTAGCGCTTGGGCTCTTGGGTTAGTGCCCGGCATGTGGGTGCTGGCGCTAGCGCTTTAGGCGGTAGCGCCTCACATGCTCGGCACGTAGGCACTCGGGCGCTAGCGCTAGTGCCTCACATGCCCGGCACATGGGCGTTTGGGCGCCAGCGCTTTGGGCGCTAGCGCCTCACGTGCCCGGCACGTGGGCGCTTTGGATGCCAGCGCCTCACGTGCCCGGCACGTGGGCGCTTTGGGCGCTAGCGCCTTACGTGCCCGGCACGTGGGCGCTTGGGTGCCGGCGCTAGCGCCTCACGTGCCCGGCAAGTGGGCGCTTAAGCACTAGGCGCTTAAGCACTGGGCGCTAGTGAAACGAATAGGGTTTTTACCCCCAGAAATAGGAGTTAAACTCCAAAAGAGGATTTTGAGTGGAGTTAAACTCCAAAAGATCTGGATTAGGAGTTAAACTCCTTTGAGGATTTGGGTTTTGAAGTTGAACTCCCTAAAAATCGTCAAATGTTCTTCTCTCTTAAGCCTGGGATCTTCTCTTGAGCCTTGGATCTTTTCCAAAGTGGGATTTTCGGAGATGGGTCTCCTTATTCCTCCTATTTGTTGGCCGGATCTTGGAGAATAAGAGGGATGAGACTTTAAAAATCTCCCCTTTTGAGATCTAATGGAAGATCTGAGCTCCCCTTTGTGGGTTTTGTAGTGAAAAATTATTTAGTTTTGGAAAAGGAAGAGTAAAACTCTTGATTTAATTCAAAAAAGGAATAAGGTTTAGAACCTTGAGCAAATAGGAGAAGGATGCATAAACCCTAGAGTTTGAGAGAATGAATTTTTTTTATTTCATCATCATGTTGCCTTTTTATAGGCTTACACATTTATATATAGCCCCTTGGGCTTTACAAAATGGCATTTTGCCCATCCCATGTCTCATGTGCTCATTTCTTTTGCACATAAGCCACGGGCTTTACAGAAATTTGGCTTTATGCCCATTTTCTTACATTCATGCATAAAAAAATTATATCAAAATTATTTATTACACGATTTTTTATTTCGGCATGGGGGTCCGGCCGCTTCATGTTCGGGCTTGACTCGGGCATGAGCCCACTTGATCTGGGCTTGGGCCCACTTGGTTTGGGGTTGACCTTGACTTTGACTTGGTCAACCGGGGTGCAATTTTCGACCCCAACATATAGTACAATCGATCGATCGGAACCCTGTACGTATCCAATACGGCTACCATATCATTTCGCCAGAACCAGGGAAACCCTCTGTGTGGGACTCTAAAGACTCGTCAATACGCTGGCAGTGGGTTTAACCACAAGCACGTCAGCGGCACTAGCTGTACGTAACGGCTACTCAGGTATTGAGCGAAAGGAAGGCCGATGAGCAAACTTATCTGAACCCCTACTGAGCCTGTCCGTGACAATCTCCATACAGTCCGGTCTATTCGTCTAAGAGTATCGCATATCGAGTCTAGGGGGTAGATAAAGTCAGACCCCTAATAACGCGATAATTCGTGTCGGTATGAAACCCATCACCCAATAAGAAACTACTGATCCAAATCAGTAATTCTTGTCTACCTCGGCCAAGGATTTCTGGTGGCAACCCGTGCACAGCGACATCAACCCCCAATACCGGGAGAGACAAATCCTCGACGATCCACTCACTGCCTCTATATGGCTCGGGACTGTACCCAACTAAAACCTGTTTGCATGACTCCTTTGAGCCGTGGTAGAGTAGTAATTAAAGCACAGTAGGAACTCACACGAGACAAATGACGATCTCAGGTCGATAGACCAACCTGTACTCATGTCACCTGGGAACTGCTATCTGACAATAGGTATATTACCAACTAGCATGTTCCCGGTGAGTCCATCCAGTGTACTCATACCCCAATGACCACATGTATACTATATTAGGTGAACAAACTAACACCAATGGCTTGTGAGACCCTGCCACCGCCCCTCGTCGGGGTCTCGATCAGTATACACTAGTCTACTCCGGAGTATCGATGCTCAGTCTCGATACTTCCACGACTAGGGACATTTAAGGATGTGCTTATCGACCACCAAGCTCCCACGAAATGATCGCCATCATAATGCTGGTAGTCAAGCAAGAATCATATGGGCTCTATCAACATGTAATAGTGATCTGTAATGCCACCTGAAGCATATACATGATGATAAAGACAAACCAGATAGCATACTATCATCTCGAGTAAGACTGTTCCACTGGTATAGGTCCTCTCTCAATCATCGCAATCTCGTACCTGCAATCCAATAATTGACTTGAGGGCACTATAGCCAACAATCTCCCACTTGCACTTATGGCCAATTATTGCGGTGTTGCATACTCACAGCTCGTGTGATACCGAACATTCAACTTCTCTACTAAGCAGTTTAGCAAAGCTCGTTTGTGAAACTATTGTGTTCGAGAAATAGCCTCAGTGAGTGGATCCGCTCCAATGTTTCTTTCTATATCTCTCTATATCTCAAATTCGCGGAGAAAGCCATTTCCCGAAATGAGCAATACCTGTCTTAGAATTTGTCTAGATATCAGATAGGACCCAGTTCACAAATGAACTCCAAATCCAGCAAACTTCTTAGACTATATCATCTACTGAATTTAATCAGTATCCCGCGCTATGCCTGCCTCAGTATCCCCTTAGACCACCCGTCCAACATACTGCCCCTCAGAAGAGGGAAAACTATATCTTTGACAGTCACTCTGTCATCCAGGTCATCTAGAAAGCCTGAAATAATAACCGCCTCCTGAAGGAAGCTGCCGTTACCATATACCAAGAACATACACTTATGTTCATAACTGCTTCCCACTCCAGGATTTGATAATTATATTTTCTTAATGCAGCCAGTGTAAAAGCAATATCTGGTGTGGTACTTGACATTTCATGATTGACTCTATTGCCTAAGCAAGTGATACGTCAATCATGCAAATCACTCTCCTCATTTGTCTAGAAGACATCTCTTTAGAAAGGGTGACTCCATCATCTGCGGGTACACCACCACGCCAGGAGTCGTCCATTCTAAAATACTTTAGAATAGTGTCAAGGTACCCAAAATTGGGATACTTCCCAAATCTAGATCTAAAACCATAGATCTAGCGACCAGAAAAATTGATATTTATCCAAATCCTATGTGGAGAAATACCTTGTGACAACCACAGTATAACCGATCGTAGTATAGGAATATCACTTCCTATTAAGAGTATGCCATCCAAATACTAAGACATCACTCCCTACTACCTTCTTACCAGATCCATCTGTTATTCTTATGAAGTCAAGCTCTATGACTGTCACATCAAATGTAGACGACCTATCTCCGCTATGCCTGCTCTAGTCTATAAATAGACATAAGCTATTTGCCCATTACGTTTCCGCTGCTCCCACTGACTACAACAACCCTCTGGCAGAGTCATATACACGTGCACTTCTAAAGTTAGTTTAGAATGACGTTATACTCATCCTCCTGCCAGATCTCATAGTCTAGAACAGCAGTAGTGAAAAGTTTGGGTAATCAAAAAACTCCCCATCGCCGTTTCTGAGGAGACCTAAGTACCTCTCAGGTGCTTGAGGTTACCCACCAAATCTGCGGAGTGGCTTGTCATGCCCCGCTTCCTAGAGTGCGCTGTGATCGGCACGTGACAGAGCCAACCATGCTACCTGTGGCTATGAAATATCCCTCCACAGTCACATTACGGCTGTCTATATGATATCAAGAACGGTAAAAATATAAAACTAACTAGTACATATCCATCTGCCAGAATAAACGAGTCAAGAAATATAAATATGCGAAAGCAGTAAATTCATTAAACAGTAACATCTAGAAAACGTCCCAAATATGGGATCACATCAGGAAATAAAAACTGCAGAAAGAAAACTAAACTAAACTAAACACTAACACGATCCTCACTGCTCGGCTTGACGGCTAAAGTACTCCTGATCAGCCTGCGATAGTGAGAGAGGAACTGGGCCATGCAAAACCCAGACGTCAATGCATTATAATATCAAACAATAATAAGAACCAAGATGTAACGAGATATACAGGCATGAGTACAAACAGTAACATGAATATAGCAAGTAAACGTGGATATGAAACAGCGAGGTGTATGTGTACGTGAAGTGCAGTGAGTAATCTAAACTGTATTGTCGGGTTATCTATTCTAAAGTTTTTGAAATCAATTTAATGAAATCGTCGATATAACTCAATAGTATCCCATGCATGCCAGGGACCACGGTCCAAACTCTCGGGCTGAATCCGAGACGTGCCGCTAAGCACTAAACAGGAAACATGTATAGACGAATGATGTCAGCAGCAGCATCCCGGAACTGGCCTAGCCCCTAAAACTGATCGGTATATCGAACTGTCGAGTTACAAGTCAGGTTTCATCATTGATTTCGCCATACCCCCAAGTTATGTGTTCAAGTCGGATATTGATAAATATGAAACTAATGCCAACACAGGATCAAGCAGGTACAGGTTTGTCTGAACAGACAGCGGGATACGTCCGTCAGGACGACAAGTCAGGATTGTCGGCATTAGAAACAGGATCAGGTAACAGGTCAAGTAGTGTGTCAGGGCATGTCAAATGGTGCACAAAGTATCAAACGGATGCCCAAAAGTAAAACTGTAGCAAGTATCGAAGCACGGTAAAACACGGATGCACAAGGTCTATCAGGGATCACATCTATAACTCCATGACTACGTATGATGCACGTTATCAAGCATGGTGCACTAATATAACATTAACATGAAATAATATGATATGGCATGCAATTAGATATATAATAAATAACACGGATACGAACGGATATCGGAAAAACGATAAAACTATAACATGGATGCACATTGTAATAAACATGTATTATTATTATTATTAATATGGATGTAAAATATGTATCATAGCATGTAGCAAGATAAACTAGCCTAATCGGATCTTGAGACGGGGTGCGTACGCCGTGTCCGACGTCGGTAAACGTCGCAATGCACACGCGCACGTACAGAATAGAACCAGGCAAAGCAAGAACACGACCACGCTGGCTGGGAACGTCCACTGGGTCGCCCGGATCGTTGGCGACGGGCACGGCTCCGGTGATGATTGGAAACCAAGAAATCAAGAAAGTAAGAGGAGGGAGAAGAAGAAGAAAGAGAAAGGAGAAGAAGAGGGTTGTGGGCTCGAGGTGCTCTGGGGTAAAAGAATGCGACAAGGGGGTGACGTCGACGATGGGCCGTCGACGGTAAGATCCATGGCGATGACAGTGGGGATGCGGGGAGGTGCAGGGTTCTTGGCTCGTGGTTGTCGGGGGATGAAGGGAAGAGGTAAGTGGAAGAGAAGAAGGTGGAGGTGAGGATAATGATAGGATGAAGTCGGGGTCGCCGGCGTTGAGGGAACGGCGACGAGGTCGGGGTTTCAGGCGTGGATAGGGTTGCAGGGGATTCTCGTCGGGTGCTCGAGGTTGGGAGAGAAGAGGTGAGGTGGTGGAGGCGATGCTGTCGGGGCGATGGGGGTGAGGGGAGGCCGACGATGTGGTCGGCGGAGAAGGGAGAGCGAGGGGCACGGGCTCGAACTCGAAGGCGGGAACGAAGGATTAGAGAAGAAGAAGCGAGGAGAGAGAGAACGTGGTGGTGGTGGGGGTTTTAATAAATAGGGTTTTGAATAATTAAATGAATTAATATAAATTATATAAATAGAGGCAGAGAGAGGAAGATTGGTAGGTTGTGATTTTGATTAGGAAATCTTTAGAAAAAATATTTATTCGAATATAAACAGGTATGTAAAATGAATATAATATTAAATAATTTGAGTTTTCTAGCTAATACAAAATACTCCCAAAATATGCCCGGTTTGGGTCTAAAATTATGATTTGAAAATACGGATAATATACGTGTCAACCAAAACTAAAAAATGATATCTGGGTAACGAAAATGCATACCCCCAAGAACGGATACACATAGCGTGCACGTAGCTATCCAAACGTCTCCGTTTCATTGAACGGGACGAGAACACGATATGCGGATGTTACCACAGGGTCAGGGGTATCATGCAGGCCATGCTAGATATTTTTAAAATATTTTATTTGATTATAACTATTTTATTAAAAATGCAGATGCTAGATATAATGCAGATATACAGGATATACAACATGACAGTGCACAGATCCTCATAACTAGCCGGGAGAAATCATAAACAGGAATCAAGACGGGTTTCCAGCAAGCGGGTCGGTTCAGATGCAAACACAGATACCAATTACACTATTTGCATCCATAACAGAAATACATCAAGAAGTAGCCATAGATGAAGAAATACCCAAAACAGAACTGGTATAAATGAACTAGGTGTTACATTAGAATGTTACATGGCTAATGGATTGTCGAATCCAATTAAATCTTTAGGTTATACTAAATTTTCAGTAATCTTATGTGGTTCTGAAATCACTTACAGTTCTACCATACTCCTACTAATGTTTTCTGGAAAAAAAATCCATTTTACTAAAACTGGTGGCGAGTCAAGAACAATATAACTATTGATCATCCAAAATAGTAGAATGTTAACCTTCGTCAAAACTCGGGATAACCCACAAACTGCCATTACTGAAACGTGCCTTGAGTTTATCCAGAGTCTGGTTTTAAGCATAAGCCGGACAATTCTATATAGCTTAACATCATTAAGATATGAATCATTCTATATACAATATAGAAACAGATGCACTAATTTAATTGGAAGCAGATTCAAATCATGCAGCTGTCTCCAGTGCATGCCAACTAAGTGGAATGAGGCCAAGCAGCATTACTCATTTAGGAGTGCATCCACATATGAGTAACCTGAAAGAGAAGCAAGTTCTCAAAACCATTACTATCAACGGAATACCTAGCACAAGTATCTACATCTTCGATCACCTTGAAAAATCCTAATACTTCCAACATGTGGTTCTCTACTTTACTCATATACCTATGACTTCTCAAAATTTGGACCTTGTATTTTAGTGAAACACATATCTAAAAACTAGAAAGGTCATAAGTATACAGAATATAGTATGAGTACCAACCCCTTTGTCCGAATGGATACCGGACAACATACAATACTTTGTACAAGTCCCCTGAGTTCGATAACTCAAATCATGTGCGTCGTAGGTTGAAAACTGTACTATGGTTAAGAAGAATTACACCGCTGTTGAATGCTCCTTATCTAACCATCAACTGATATAGGTAAATATCATAGACATAATTTCAAAAGGTTATATCTCACTTTATAAAATAAACATACAGAGATATCAGTTTGAAACTGGTGCATAACTACGGATATTCAAAACCAAAAAATTTTCCTTCAGGAAAAACCCAGGTGATTTCCTCAAATATCACCAATTACAACGAATTCCGATATAATGAGGATATAATCATTTAATTCCCAATATTCTACTCCCACTCATCATCTGTAACACTATACAAATGTAAGAATCAAAGCTGGTAAATACATACCCTGGAGTCAGAATCTAATTGGGAAATCAGTTTTCAATTAACACTGCACAGTGAAACTGAAACACGAAAATGTTTCGAAGGGCTATCCGGGTATTCCTAGTAATGTCTCTTCCACTATCCAGATTCATGACTGTAACCGTATATGTCATTGCCCTCACTCCAATCCCTTTATATGTCTTTGCTTATTACCTTCTGTACATCACCCTTAGGCTAATTGGTTTTCTTCCTTCCTTATCTTTCGGCACCAGCCTATGGTTTGAAAGAAGACCATCTAATAAGCGTAATAGGTGTACCCTCCTAATCCTAGGAGCCCTCGCAACCTGAGAGAAGGTAAAAAATAAAAGACAGCTCGAATAATCCTATTTGATTTCTCTTGAACCGGAATCCATCCTCAAACTGGAACAAATTCTTTCGAGTTCCTATGTAAATATACGATGGATTATCCAATAAATGTGGATCTGCATAGTGATACGGAATGTTCCAGAGAAATGCAAAGGTGAAGTAGGAGTGGCGATGATATACACGGTTTCGTCGTGAATGATAGCAGTCGTATTTTACTTTGCCCTCTTTCAAATCCCTTTATTTGTCTTTACTTATTACCTTCTATACACCACACTTAGGCTAATTGGTTTTCTTCCTTCCCTACCTTTCGACACTAGCCTATGGTTTGGAAGAAGACTATCCAATAAGTATAATAGGTGTAGTCTCCTAAATACCAGGAGCTCTCGCAACCTGAGAGAAGGTAAAGGAAAAAGACAACTGAATAGTCCTATTCAATTTCTCCAGAATCGGAAACCATCCTCGAATCTGAAACAAGTTTCTTCGAGTTCGTATGTAACTATACGATGGTCATATCCAATAAATATGGATCTTCATAGTGATACGGAATGTTCCGGAGAAATGCAATGGGTAAAAGTAGGAGTGGCAATGATATATGCAACTATGATAATCCAAAAGCCAATGTGATTTAAGAAGGTTCGGTTAACATGGTTCATGAGTTTTAGTCTAGAGTCGGGCCATGGTCGCTGCCAAAGAGAGAGAGAAACGAAACACTCAGCGTGCACTCTAACCTAGATCAGAATGGTTAATCACTTTATGTAATCAGGATTTCTCCCACTGTTTTCTCGAATTCTCCTTTAAACCCAAAGAAGAATTAGTCGGAATCATCTAAAATCACCCGAGGAGTAAACCTACATATCAGTGGGAATCGGGATCCAACTATCATCGCATGATAACTTGATGGAAGCCACTCAAGTCACCACACTCCAAAAAGTATGCGCATGCCTGGCAAGTTTCCTGTATGTTTGAAACTCCCGATGTGGTTTTTACCCCTAAGACCTAAGTGACCTTGACACAGTCAACATATCAAAAGGTCCTAGTCAAGTTCATCCCGTCATTTTCTTGATTGTATTAAACCTACCCGAATAATACCCTTGACATAGTCAAAATGGTTACACGGCTGTCCTAACCAATCCATATATCCATGCAACAGAAAAGCATTAAAAAGCTACCGTACACTACGCCTTGACACAGTCAACATACGCAGCACGAATACTAAGTAATAATAATCTGAAATGACGGAGGGCTACGGCTGGTTTTTGGCGAAAAACCTTTAACGTAATGAACTTGATATCGTTGAAGGAATCCAAGTGGTTTTACAAATATATAGTGGCGAAAACTTTTGCTAAAGAGGTCACTCCCGGTGAAGGGATCTCGGCTTTTTCCTCATCGAATGAGGTGCATGATATTCCAAACTGAATACCACTATGCAAAGAAAAAGAATCGACTATAGTGAAGTTATTACGTTGACGCAAACTTCTGCCCAAGGGGTCACTCCCGATGAAGGGATCTCGGCCCTTGCCTCGTCGAATGAGGTGCTAGATATTCATAACCGTATACCACTGTACAAAGCAAAAGAGAACGTCTGTAATGTCAGTTTTTTAAAAAACTTGGTTCCAACAACATCATATATAGGTTTGTTTTATCTTTGCATTGATCAGAATCAACGCAGTCCCATCAATTAATCATACCAGAAAAGAACGAAAAATATGATGTACGTATATGCCACCCGCATTCGCCACTGGGCTCCGTCATCACCCGTTAGGTTACATAACTAACGACAGAGCGGGGGATGGACTAGCGCGGGTGAAAAACTTATACAACATCTACTAGTATATATATAAATATATATAACAATCATCCCAGGCATGATATAAAGCAACATCACAGAATCTTAACCAACAACACAGAATGGTGGATAATTCTGGAGCCTCGGGTTTCACTTGAGCCGCAAATGAGATCCAACGTTCCCTGTCGTGTGGATAGCCTGTGCAATGAAAATCTAGACCCCTACAAACGCGGCAAATTACCCGCCAATTCCAGAAGCGAGGCAACCCCAATCAACAATGTGAATGGGCCACCCAGCATTTCACGGAATCCGGTAACTTGAGCACCCCTCCTTGGGTCAACCTATACCCCTACGAGTGCGGCAAATAGCCCGCCAATTCTAGAGTAAGGCCCCCTCCGTCTCAACGCCATGAGATGCGGGCCCGTTTCCCTCTAGAACCCGGCTATTCGTGCACTCCACCGCGAGGTAATCCTAGTACAGAAAAGAAAGAAAGAAAATATGTACAAGGGTGACATTGACCTCAGCACGGTCGTGCCCTAAACAAATAATATACAAACTGGCAATGACGGCAGTCCACATGTCAGACGCTTGCCCCCCGATATCAAATGTACAAATGAATCTAAACTGTACTAACATTGCATGGCAAGCTATCCACCACGACAATCGATCCACAACATCAGCACATCACAGAACATCAACATGAATGTCACGTTCGCAAACTCGTCTAAAAGAACATATAGCAGTTAGACGGGTTATACCGATCGAGTGACATTCACGGTCGCAGATGCTAATCTAAGTACCGATAATCACACGTATTTTAAAATTTCGATCGACTAAACTTTCCCAAATTGGCCCCAAAGGCAAATAGAGCACTCAAACAAATCTGGGCCAAACCATATATCAAAAAAATCATATTTTCATGAACTAAAGCTCCAGAAAAAATTTAGGGCACTGTAGTCCAAAAAGCATGGCGGAACCGCCACAAAATGTGCCATTTTGCTCCGGTTCCGCCGCCGAATTTTGGAGTTACATGCCCAAATTTTTTCTACAGCTATAGTTTTGCCTGCACATATTTTTAAGATGCCTGAAAAAAATTTATGAACAACTTTAAAATTCGACAACAAGCACACCACAATGGAAATACGATTCGGAAATTTGGGTCGATCGAGATTTTAACCTTGTGCAAACTGGCTAGTAGGGTTTATGGATTGGCTCTGATACCATGTTAGGTTATGCAAGCGTCCTGGCCATCAAACCGTGACCAAATGCAGAACAAAAATTTACAAAAACCGGCGCTACCACAACCCGATGCCCGGATCGATCCATAAACCCTAGATAACAAAACATGCATATGAACTAAACTAAAGGTTAGAAAGATTATTCCAAAAGAACCAAGTCCTTCGGTCTTCCATCTTCCTCCTTAGCTTCTTGAGGCATGCTCGAACGAACTTGGCTGTCGGCCTCCCTTCATCAAAGACGATCCACCCGAGGGATGTAGTAATGACTCTAGCTTCACATCAAGGATGCAAGTGAAGCAACTAGCATTTCTAGATTGCTAATCTAGAAAGCCTAGAATGTAGTGAGTGTTCTAAAGTGTTTGGTTTTCTCATCTCACCTCCTCTCATGATTCTCAACACATGAGATGGTTGAGAGGAGGTGAAAGATGAAGGTGGAGGCAACTCAAGAAAGCTCATGGAGAGTGAAACTAATGGTGAGGGAGATGAAGAAAAACTCATGCTCAAAAATAATGAGCCATCCTTAGAGAGAGAAAATCCAATGCTTGGTTTTGTGAAACCATTCTTTTTAATTTTAAAAACAAGCCATACTTGAATAGTGCGAGGGTATTCTCGAAGCTGGATTTGCGATCCGGATATCATCAGGTCCGAATTATGTCAGAGGGTATTTGCAAGACTGCGTTCAGAACTCGGTATGGACATTACAAGTATTGGTGATGCCCTTCGGAATAACGAATGCACCGGCAATATTTATGGACTTGATGAACCGAATCTTTTCCCATTCTTGGACCAGTTTACAGTGGTGTTCATTGAAGATATTCTGGTCTACTCAAGGAGTATTGAAGAGCATGCGGCACCCTTGAAGATCGCACTGCAGACATTGAGGTAAGAAAGATTGTATGCAAAGATGGGCAAGTGCGAGTTTTGGCTTTGATGAAGTGAAGTTTTGGGGCACGTCTTATCCGGAGATGGAATCACCATTGATACCGAGAAGCTTACAGCAGTTCAAGATTGGCTGATTCCGAAGAACGTTGCTGAGATTAGAAGCTTCTTGGACTTGCCGGGGATTATGGAAGGTTCGTGGAGAATTTTGCTCGTTTGGCTGAGCCTTGACCAAGCTTACGCGCAAGGAAGTACCGTTTGTATGGACGGATAAGCGTGCGTCAGCTTTTGAGGCGTTGAAGCAGAGGTTAATAATCGCACTTGTTTTAACCGTGCTAGACAGTTCTGGAGGATTGGTGATTCACAACGACGCATCTGGGAAAGGATTGGGATGTGTTTTGATGTAGCAAGGGAAGGTTGTAGCTTACGCGAGACAGTTGAAGACCCATGAGAAGAATTACCCAACTCATGACTTGGAGCTAGCAGCGGTGATTTTTCGCTTTGAAAATTTGGAGACACTACTTATTGGGCGAAAGGGGCGAAGTTTTCACCGATCACAAAAACCTAAAGTATGTGTTCACACAGAAGGAGATTAATATGAGACAGCGTAGATGGTTAGAGCTGATGGCTGACTACGATCTTGATCTTAAGTACTATCCGGGGAAGTTAATGTTGTGCCGGATGCGCTTAGTCGGTTACCAGCAATTCGGATGTTGACTGCACAAAAGAAACTTCTTGAAGACTTTCGGAGATTCGAGTTGGAGATCGTGCTACCGCATTCTTCAGGATAGTTGATGTCGCTGCAAGTACAGTCGTCATTGATCAAGAGTATTAAAGCAGTGCAGTTACAGGACCCAAAATTGCAAAAGTTTCGAGAACAGGTTAAAGCTGGACTTCGAACGGACTGGTTGGTAAAGATTGTTCGTTGCGATATAGTAGCCGTTTGTGTGTGCCAAAAGGAGACATTCGCGAAGGACTTATGAAGGAGGCACACATCTCAGTATATTCCGTACATCCAGGAGGCACGAAGATGTACCGAGAAATACGACAGCATTTTCTGGTAGGAAGGTATGAAACGGGAGATTGCCCGCTTTATAGCAAGTGCTTGGTGTGTCATCAAGTTAAGGCTGAACATCAAAGGGTTGCTGGTTTATTGCAACCACTTCCGATTCCTCAATGGAAGTGGGAACATATAATCATGGATTTCGTGATGGCTCTACAGCGGAGTCCAAAAGGCAACAATACAGTTTGGGTGATTGTTGATCGGTTGACCAAGACAGCTCATTTCATTCCTTTTCGGGTTGGTCAATCAACAGAAACTTTGGCAGAACGATACATGCAGGAGATTGTAAGATTGCATGGAGTACCGGTGAGTATCGTGTCCGACCGTGACACTCGGTTCTTATCACACTTCTGGAGGAGCTTACAGGAAAGTTTGAGGACTCGATTGAAGTTTAGCACAGCTTATCATCCTCAAACAGATGGCCAGTCAGAGAGAACAATCCAAACTCTTGAAGACGTGTTGAGAGCTCGTATGTTAGACTTCAAGGGTTCATGGGTGGATCATCTACACTTTGTGGAGTTTTCTTATAACAACAGTTTCCAGGCGACCATTCAGATGGCTCCATTCGAGGCCTTATATGGTCGCAAGTGTTGTTCACCTGTTTGTTGGGATGATGTCGGTGAACGAAGATTGTGGGACCAGATTTGGTTGGACGAACGGTTGAGAAGGTTACTACTATCTGGAATCATATGAAAGCAGCATAAAACCGACAGAAGAGTTGGGCAGATACATCGAGAAGACCTCTAGAGTTCGTCGTTGGTGATTTGATATTTTTGAAGATATCACCAACTAGAGGGGCGATCCGTTTCGGAAGTCGAGGAAAGCTTAGTCATCGATTCGTTGGACCTTTTGAGATCTTGGAACATGTTGGAGAAGTGGCTGATCGTTTGGCGTTACCGCAATCCTTGGTGAATGGTCATGACGTGTTTCACATATCTCAACTCCGTAAGTATGTTCGAGATAAAACACATGTGTGGGATTATTCGGAGCTGACTATACGTGAAGGCTTGACTTTTGAGGAGCTAACCCATGTCGATTATGGATCAAAGGGAAAAGGTTCTTAAGAACAAGGTTATCTCTCTTGTATTTGTTTCTTGGGGTAATCGCTCACATGGAAGATCAACTTGGGGAACGAGAAGATGAAGTCCGAAGTTTCCACATCTATTCTTGTAGTTTCTTGATTGTTTATCCTTTCTTGTTCTTGGAATTTCGATGACGAAATTCTTTTTATAGTTAGGTATAATGTAACACCCGAGTTCATTTATACCAATTCCAGTTCTCGTAGTTCTTTATTCGTGATATTCTTTGATTTAACGTATTGTGGGTACGAATGGTATTTTACATTTTACTTTGCATTCAACCCGACCCGCTTGCTTGAACCTGTTTAATTCTTATTTATAAATTATCTTGACTTGTTGCATTGACACGTGCGTCTCATGATTAGTACATGTTGGCATTTCATCTAGCATCGCACTTTTACATATAACATTTTTTTAGGTCACATAAAATATTTTAAAATTGCATTTCATAACCTGCATGATATCCCTAACCCCGTGGTAGCGTCCGCGCATCTTGTTCTCATCCCGTTCAGCGAAACGGACGTGTTTGGATAGCTACGGGCACGTACGTGCATCCATTCTTGGGGGTATACTTTTTCTTTAACTGAGCATTCATTTTGAAATTTGGAAGTCGCATATATTTTTCATAGTTTAAATCTGAATTTTTAGACCCGACCCGGGCGTGTTTTGGAGTAAGTTTGGATTTGTCAAAATCTCAAAACGGACTAATATTATATTCTTTATATATTTATAAACTATTAATATCATTTTTAACTAACATATATAATTATTATCCTTTATACTTACAGTCTTAGATTTTATATATATATACATATTTTTTTTATTTTTATAACTAAACAAAATCTAATCTACTGACTCTCTCTCTCTACCTCTCTTTCTGTTTCTCTCTCTCTCTCTTCTCTGGTTCCTTTCTTTCTCTCGTTCTCTCTCTGTACATTAATATATATATGTATATATTAACGTCCTCTCTTTCTCTCTCTCACCTTTCTTCTTCCTCGCCTCGCCTCCACGAGAACCCGACCCACGCCCTCTGCCTCGTCGCCGTCGCCTTTACCGCCGAACCCCGACATCGTCGGCCTCAACTCCTCGATCCACCTCACTTGCTTTTTCCCGACGCCTGCCAACCCTGCGCGTACCCATCTCCGTCAACTTCGTCCTCGCCGCAATCTCCTTCGTCGGCCTCGTCACCACCACCATCACCTTTCCCTCTCCTCTCTTCTCCTCCCTCTCCCTTGCAACCGAGCACTCTCCCCGTTGCGAACCCTAGAACCCTGCAACCATCACCCGAACCCTCACCTGCATACCTCGCCGGAGCTTCAACCCATCGCCGTCGTCGCCCCTTGGCAGCTCCTCCGACCCTGAGCGAACTCTAGACCCCAAGGCACCAATAATCACTTTCTCTCTTCTTCTTCTTCGTTTCTCTTCTCTCCCTCTTTCTTGATCTTGGACTTTTCCCGATGATTGCCGGAAACCATCGCCTGCATCCTCGCCGTCGACGGCCCATAGTCGACGTCACACCCTCACCTTCCCCTCTGACTCCAGAGCCAACCCAGCGCACCAGATCGCGTCCAGACCGTGCACCAGATCGTGCCCAGACCGCGCACCAGACCGCGCCCAGACCGCGCACCAGATCACGTCCAGATCGTGCCCAGACCGCGCACCTGATCGCGTCGCGACTAGACCCAGTACCGTGTCGTGCCGTTTCACACACCGTATCTTGCCATGTCACACCAGGCCGCCTGCATCTCGACCTTTGTTCTGAGGCAAGTGAAACTTGCTACATGCTATCTTTATGAGTTTATAACTATTTATTAAATATTAAACTTATAGATTAAATCCAGGTCACCTATTTCAATTTAACCGTTCGATGTTCCATTTATATCTTTAGATTCAGAACTTGAATTATAACCGTTGCATTTAGTGTACTACACCTAGTAACCACATCTGTATGCTAAATCACATAATAAATATTTACTTAGTCTATGGTACCCTTTCTATAGTTTACTCTATTGGACACCCGTGTGCATCTTTGAATTGTTTTAGTTATAATTGCATCTATTGAACCTATTATACATATCATTGCATCTCTAGATTACGTAATACATGTTAACATGATTCTAACATCCATATTTGTATACTGTAGTTAAGTAATGATAATCGTGCCTCGATATGAATTAATCTGTACCTATTTGCATATCATATTTCATGTTCCAGTTTATTGTTCTGACAGTACTCGCGCTTGTTTATTTATAACCATGTTTATATTAGTTTGATTTATGAGCACCTACATAACATTTTGTGCTTCCTGACATGACCTGTTGCACTTCCTACTTGATATGACATAGTACCGTACACTCGTGACATGACATGACACCTAATTACACTACTTGACTTGACCTGGCGTACCATGGCTTAACCTGTTACCTGATCTTGTGTCTAATGCCAGCAAACCTGACATGTAGTTCTTACGGACCGTTCCTGTTGTCTATCCAGACAAACCTGCACCTACCTGCTCCTGTGTTGGCATTAGTTCTTAATTACTTAAATACCTGACTTGAACACTTATAACTTGGGGGTATGGGGAAATCAATGATGAAACCTGACCTGTAACTCAATAGTTCGATACCTGTTCTAATCAGTCTTACGGGCTAGGCCAGCCCCGGAGTGAGGATGCTGACATCACTCATCTGTACATGCTACCTTTTACTGCCTAGCGGCACGTCTCGGATTCAGCCCGAGAATCTTGACCGTGGTCCCGGGCACGCACGGGATACTATTGAGTTACATCGATGATTCATCAAATTGATTTAAAAGACTTGAGAGTAGATAACCAACAGACTAGTTTAGTTTACTCACTGCACACTACCTTTCACTGCCCTGATTTATATTGCTGTACACCTGTTTTACTATTTATGATTATACTTGCATGTCTTGCTACCCTGTTTACATATTATTGCTTGATGTTATGACGCGCTGACGTCTGGGTTTTGCATGGCCCAGATTCTTCTACCTTTGTTGCAGACTGATCAGGAGCATTACCGCTGTCAGACCGAGCGGTGAAGATCCTGTCGGTATGCAATTTTACTTTCCAGGTGTTTCATTTATTGTATCTCTTGCTTCGGCATATTATCATTTCTCGACTCATTTATTCTGGCTCATGGACATGTACTAGATAGTTTAGTTTACTTTCTTGTTCTTGATATCTCTACAGCCGTAATGTAACTGTGGAGGGATTTTTCCTATCCACAGGTAGCATGGTTGGTTATGTCACGCGTCCATCTTAGCGTACTCTGGGAAGCGGGGCGTGACACTCTAGCTTCACATCAAGGATGCAAGTGAAGCAACTAGTATTTCTAGATTGCTAATCTAGAAAGCCTAGAATGTAGTGAGTGTTCTAAAGTGTTTGGCTTTCTCATCTCACCTCCTCTCATGATTCTCAACACATGAGATGGTTGAGAGGAGGTGAAAGATGAAGGTGGAGGCAACTCAAGAAAGCTCATGGAGAGTGAAACTAATGGTGAGGGAGATGAAGAAAAACTCATGCTCAAAAATAATGAGCCATCCTTAGAGAGAGAAAATCCAATGCTTGGTTTTGTGAAACCATTCTTTTTAATTTTAAAAACAAGCCATACTTGAATAGCATGCACAAATGAATTAAAAATTCATTTGTGCATGCTATGCAAGCATGGTTCTCACCATACTCCCCATTTGCTAATATCCACCTCATTTACCATTTTCAAATAAATGGTCAAATCCCAAAAATGAGGTGTCCACCTTCTAAAATGTTGTCTGTAGAAAATACGGATTACATTCTACTGTATATGCATACCTGCATTCGTACCGAAATACAAATACCCAAAGAGATAGAATAACAAAAAGAACATAATACTAGAATATACATATACGTAAATTATTAAATCAACACTTGATTTAATAATCCGGCTCAAAACCGAGCCGGGTAGTATTATCAACTGTCCAATCGAAAGTCCAGGTACATAGTACAATCGATCGATCGGAACCCTGCACGTATCCAATACGGATACCACATCATTTCGCCAGAACCAGGGAAACCCTCTGTGTGGGACTCTAAAAACTCATCAATATGCTGGAAGTGGGTTTAACCACAAGCACGTCAGCGGTACTAGCTGTACGTAACGGCTACTCAGGTATTAAGCGAAAGGAAGGTCGATGAGCAAACTCATCCGAACCCCTACTGAGCCTGTCAGTAACAATCTCTATACAGTCCGATCTGTTCGTCTAAGAGTATTGCATATCGAGTTTAGGGGCGTGGATAAAGTCAGACCCCTAATAACACGATAATTCATGTCGGTATGAAGCCCATCACCCAATGAGAAACTACTGATCCAAATCAGTAATTCTCGTCCACCTCGGCCGATGATTTCTGGTGATGGCCACCCGTGCACAGCGCGACATCAACCCCTAATACCGAGAGAGAAGAATCCCCGACGATCCGCTCACTTCCTCCATATGGGTCAGGACTGTACCCAACTAAAACCTGTTTGCACGACTTCTTTGAGCCGTGGTATGGTAGTAATCAAAGAACAGTGGGAACTCACACGAGACAAATGACGATCTTGGATCGATAGACTAACTTGTACTCATATCACCTGGGAACTGCTATCTGACAATAGGTATAATACCAACTAGCATGTTCCCGGCGAGTCCGTCCAGTGTATTCATACCCCAATGAGCACCTGTATACTATCTTAGGTGAACAAACTAATACCAATGGATTGTGAGACCTTGCCACCGCCTCTCGTCGGGGTCTCGATCAGTATACATTAGTCTACTCCGGAGTATCGATGTCCAGTCTCGATACTCGCACGACTAGGGACATTTAAGGATGTGTTTATAGACCATCCAGCTCTTACGATATGATCGCTATCATAATGCTGGAAGTCAAGAAAGAATCCTATGAGCTCTATCAACGTGTAATAGTGATCTATAATGCCACCTGAAGCATGTACATGATGATAAAGACAAACCAGATAGCATACTATCATCTCGAGTAAGACTGTTCTACCGGTATAGATCATCCCTCAATCATCGCAATCGCGTGCCTGCGATCCAATAATTGACTTGAGGGCGCTATAGCCAACACTTCCCTGAATGTTTGATTCTCAAGAACAAGATCTTCCCAATAAGAATTAAATCCTCAACTTGTGAGAGATTTGTCTTATGGATCTCAGATCCAGAGAAAGAACTGAGTTCTTGGGTATGGTAAAAAGAAGACGATATAGTCTCTATGTTTTCTTTTTTATCTAGAATTTCAATGAAGCAGAAGCTTCTTCTCTGAGAATTAAATTCTCTTCTTCTCTCTTTTTTTAGAGCTCCTGTGCTTTTTTGTAAAAGCTTGTGGGGGGTTCCGTCTGTGTGAGACTTGAAGTCTCGGGTCCTTTATATAGTATAGGGAAGTTTGTTTAATTTTGAGAAAATCTCTCATTGAGAGATGCCGATTGATTTAATTGGTCTCAAAATTAATTTGGGGAATTTTATCCACCGTTGGGTTTTTGATCCAAGGACTTCTGTTTTACAGAAGATATTGCTTTTGTTTTTAATAAGATTAGGGAAATATTTTTCCCATATACAGAATTTATTCTGTAAAACGGTGATTTTTAATCACCATTGGATTTTTTAATCCAACGGTTCTCTATTTTACAGAGAGCAATCTTTCTTATTTTGAAAGATTAAGAGAATATATTCCATAATAGAATTTTATTCTACAATCGGATCTTTGATCCAACTGAGAGCGTCTTTCTTATTTTAGAAAGATTTGGGGAATATTTTTTTAACCGAATTTAATTCTGTATTTTGATGTTTTATCATCTTCGTTGGATTTTTTATCCAACGGCTCTGTTTAATAGAGAGTATTGTAGAATTTAATTCTATCTAGACGCTGGCGCTCACGTACTGTGCGCATGGGTGCCACTTAAGAATTCAATTCTTAAAATGGGTACTCTTGTGCTTTGCATATTGGCGCCCGGATGAGGAGCACGTACGGCGTCGTTTGAGAGTTTAACTCTTATTTAATATATTCTTTTGTGTTTTGCACATTGGCATCCGCGTGAGGAGCACGTGAGGTGCCACCATAGAAATTAATCCTATCAGATTGGCTCTGGCACTGGCGCTCTCGTGGAGAGCACGTGAAGCGCTGCCTCATTAAATTCTAACAGAGCTTTGCTCTTTATTAGGTTAAATATTGGGGAAACGGTGAACTCAAGGATGAGGCATTTACTGGCTTCAGTTTTAAGAGTAGATACGAAAAATAACATAGCGGATCCATTCACTAAAACTCTTTCTCAACCGCAGTTCGAGAAACTCATTGAGATGTTGTGTATGCGATAGCACAATAATTGGCCCTAAATGAAAGTGGGAGATTATTAGATGTAGGTGCCCTTAGAGGCAATTAGTTGTAATTGTGACCTACGTGTATAGAATTTTCTTATTCGTAATAATAGTATGCTACTTGGTTTTTTCTTTATTGGTATATCTTTTATTACTCTGTTTAATATTGATTACTAATAAAGTCCATAAAATAATACTAGACTACAAGATTGTGATATAGATCGCAATAGTAAAACCTGCCTAGTCAATAAGTATATTATTAAATGTTCCTAATCGTAGGAGATCGAGACAGGACATTGATACTTTGGAAGACTGTATATTATGCTTACTCATCATAGAGAGTAATGACCGTTCTCATAATCATCTGGTGTGGTAACATTAGAGTATCTTATGGAGATACTTATAGATGATCAGTACATCGAACGACTCATTTTGAATTTTCAGTTGGTAATTATACATAACAGATGGAAATTCATATAATGACAACCGGTACGACTTAATCTCCAGACCCGAGACTCGTCATAGTACATTACGTGTGCTAGAAATTACTTTAGTTACTACCCAACCACAAATCCATGGATACTGTAAGGAGTTAACATGGGATTCGTCTCTTCGGTATATGGAGAACAATTTCTGCAGTGTGCGATATATCAGTGACCTAAAATCTCTGGCCAGAGTACTAGAGATCAAATGATAAGTGGTTATTAGTTTGATCTCAGGGTTACGTAATAATATCAACACAATAGTTATTTAAGTTATTAAGATTTAACATTACTACCAAACCCTAGACCAAATAAGAAGCACAAGTGGACGAAGAGACCGGACCATATGGTAGTCGCCATTGATAGGTATTGATTTGCTTGGATAGCATTTTCCTATTCCAATCCAGTCATCGACAGTTTACCCAGGTAATCTAAATATATAGCTATCGTCTCTATAGACTTATGGATTTTACTATTCACATAATTAGTTTGAATTATTCGAATTAATTATGCACTGCTGAGTAGACGTCGAGCCTCCAAAGTCACACATAGGTGAACACCTACTTGCCAAACATGGAAGTACAAACTAAAGAAGAGATAGTATATGTTTGATGTACAAAAGGATTTAATTAAATAAGTATATTTGATATACTATTGATATTTAATTAAATAAGAGTAAAACCATCGAATGGGATTTGGCGTATGACTCAAGATAATATATGAGTAAATAATATATGCCTATATATATGTATTAATTAAATTATGAATATAATATATATATAATTATAAATATATATGTTGATATATATAAATATTTATAAAATAATATTAATGCACACTTGATGTGCATGAAATATTATGTGATACACATATGTAATGTATATGTATGGGCCAAAAATTACAAGAGCCCAACATGTATTAAGTTGCAACTAATTAGTTTGTTTAAAGAGTTAAATAAATTAATTAATTGCGAGGGTTTAAATTAGAAAACTATATCCTTATATAGGCTTCTAAAGATACAAACCCTAACCCTAACAATTCCTTTTCCTCTCTACAAAAAGTTTCGGCCCTCCCCTCCTTCCTCTTTGGCCAATTTTTTTTTGTGAGATAAATTAAAATTTTGATTTTTAATTTCTCTTCTTTAATTAATACTTCTCTCTAATTAATTAGATTAGCTAATTAATTAATTAGAGTTTACTAATCTTGGAGATTCGTATGGAGGCAAGTAAGGAGATCATCAAAGTGTAATCAAGTCGTCTTGATTGGACAAAAATCGCCAGCACAGCGAATGGAACGCAAATCCAAATTTGCGCAAAGGTATTATCTTTATCAAATCAATTAAGAGTTAATTGATTTCATTTACAATTAACCTAATTTATAGACCCTAAATTGGTGTTGTTGTAAAAATTTTAATTTTCCCTTATGCTGCGTTTACACCAATTTTCACCAAAATCAGCATCCCCATCCTGTCTCCAAGAATCATGTAACTCAACTTAAATTGAAGTCTCCTTACACACTTTGACTCCATCATAATTGAAGTTCCTTGCTCTGCAGTAACTTTGACTCCAATTTGATCCACACAAACACGTGAATAAGCCAGGTATCTAAACACTCTCTGCGAATCATAACGTACAGAGTCTCCAATGCATATTTTTTCTGGGATCTGAAAATATATGACTGTAGACAACGATCAATCACCAGGTGACACGCATGATTGACTGCTCCTGCCCAAATCTGGTAATCCGGATTGCACTCCATACTATGAGTCATCTGTAGTTTGTCGTCGTCATGCGTTTCTGCCACCCCCATATTTCTTTAGCCTTTTACGACCATAACACCATGATCCTTGCAGAACTTTGTGAAAACTTTGGAAGAAAACTCTCATTGAGGCGACACCTGTTCTGAATAACGGAATTTTCTCGATCTGACTTTACCGTTGCATCTAGAGCACATGAAAACATATGGTTACATACTAGAATCGTCCCAATCCGCCACTGATTGTACGATCTACGCTCAAATCAACCGTAACCGTCGATTTTCAGCCTTAACCTTTATTTTCAGCCATAGAGCTTGATGTTTGCTGTTCTAGCCCTTTCTTCCATTAATCTGCTTCATTGCTCGCTGCCTGCCAGCCCTCATGCTCAAATCTAATAGGATCAAACGCCTTTGATTGTCAAGAATAAGATCTGATCTTCAAACGTCTTCACTGGCACACCTTGACCGATTTAACTTCGACAACCACCAATTCGACGCTCCGTCGGATCAAACCTTCTTGATGAGGCCTCCGCCTCTCTGACAAGACATCACATCGATCATCTAATACAAGATCCGGTCTCCAAGGATCTCCGCCGGTATCTCCTTGACCGATCTATCTTGACAACCATCATTCTGACGCTTTGTCAGATTAAAACTTCTTCTTTATGATGCCTCCACCGTTCCGACTTGACAACACATTCACCACTATCTCACGAACTCGGAACTCTGATCAAACACCATCAGCTCTGATACCGCTTGTTGGGAATTTTTCCCTTCTCCGATATCTATCGTCGACGGAAAAATTCTCATCTTTGACGTTCGAGCATGCGAGACAATGATCCATAAGAAGTAGTAATTACACAAGGTTTTTAACGTGGTTCGATTGACTGGCCTACTCTACGGGACATAAATAAGGATTTTATTGATATAAGAAAGAGTACACCCGACACCTTATCTTCTCTTTGATTTGATCACCTAATATAATAGCATCTCTCAAATCTAGATTAGAATCATAATCTCTCAATGAAGATAAAGTTTATGAGATCCCATGCATCTCAACTCTCTCACATCTTATCCTCTCTTGATCTCACCTCAAGAGAGGGGAGTTACAACCCTCATAAAGCTAAAGACTGCATCTCTCTTGACTTAGTCTTAACCTTTGTTGTGCCTTCGTACCTTCATCTTTGCCCTTTGCCTCTGCATGGGCTTTTCCTCGTTCGTTATTTTTCCAATTTGTCTTGATGAAAGTATCTCCCTATTTATAACATAAAATAATCCTTCTCCTACTTATATTAGGATTAACATAAATCTCCTTCACCCTTATCTAATAGAATATTTTCTCTTATTTAAATTAGATCTAAAACTTTATTTAAATAAGATGCATATCTTAATTCTATTTATAATATCTAACTATTTAGACTTAAACTAATCTCAACAATCTCCACCTTAGTTTAAATCCAAATAAATTTTTTGAGTATGCTCTCATCTCCATATTCATTAGTAGTCTACACTAACGGATTATTTTGGCCCAACCGTCCGAGTCCAATCTGGACTCCCTGTAATCTACGAACCGCAGATAGGTTATCAACTGGATATGAGACACAACTCCAACAAATATAGCTTTTTATAATCTACCTTGAACATTTTTCACATTCAATCCCAGAATATACAAGACTTCAGAATTACGAGCATCCATTAGAAAGTATCAACACTATAATTTGTTGCTGTTAGAAGTCTGGTACACATGCATACAAGCATGCATGTGCGCGCACGCACACACATGTTCCTGATGGAATTTAAAATCACGCACAGCGGCACAAGCACCCATTTTCTGGCAGGAATTTAGAAACCATCTACCATTATTTTTAAAAAAATTACTTATTATGTATGATTATAGAATGCATCTGCTACCAACGAATCTCAATTACTACAACAAGAATTTGCTTTTTGAATATCTTATGCTTAATGGTTCATATCCTTCAAGAATTTACAAGGCATATCATCTTGTAATTAAGATCCGACTTTCTACAAGATCTATCTACGAAGAGAGGCATATCAATTCAAGGTCTATTTACAAGGTCAGTCATCCGTCTAAAAAGTGGTAGTATAGGTCTAAGAATATGCTACAACAGAACAATTTTTCTTGCACTGCGTTTTTTTTTGTGCCAAATATCTTGCACTGTGTTCGCTACAAGAGTCCAGAAATACGATGAATCATTCACTTTAAACACTTCACTTCGTCCCTGCGAGTAAGACGCATCAAATTCTCTTTCATAAACAGCACTTCACTTCGTCCCTGCCAGCCAAGCCATGCACACGCATGCTCATGCGCGCGCACAGAGAGACATGTGCACACACAGTTATAGGTTGTTTGTGCAGGAAATGATATGTTATATATCATTATTAAACTCACTATTTATGTGTATGATGCTAGAATGGATCAACAAACATCAAATCCCAATTTATATGACAACAAGTTTCTAAAAAATGCGACCATTATGTTATACATTTTTTGAAGAGAGGCATATCAATTCAAGGTCTAGTTTTTGTGGTTCCTAACATGGCTTTATGGCTGATTCTTGTGTCAAGGTTTCGGTCTCCATTAGCCTTGTCAAGATCTCTGATACATAAGGATGGGCTTCCATGAATCAATCTCTCTCGTCGGAAATGCGTCTTTCGACGATGCCACGGGATGCTTCTATAGAGATTCGAATCGGGTGGGGCCAATCGTTTTTCCTCCACATGCTAACTTGCGCTTTCACCATATGAAGGCAATCATCTCTATTTTTGTTAGATTGTTGTACGTAGTCGAAAGAGTTCACCATATGAAGGCAATATATCATCTACAGGTCCTAATGATATAGCTTGTAGTGATGCTGCAATGTCTACAGTGTTCAGCAATTTGATTAGCCCTTGAATAATTATGGGATAATTTTGATGGTTTTAATGTAATAAAAAGTACAAGTCTCTCTGAATTCCAAGATGCCGAAATAATATAGTTGGCTTTTCGATTTTGATATAATTTTGCGGTTCTGGTTGCTGATTGAAACATCATCAAGATTGAAGCTTGCTGATGAAATGTTTGGCCCTAGGTAAAGTTTCGTTTTAAATATATCTGCTATTTAAATTTCTCATAGTAGGAAATATTATAATTGCTGGATTCAGTACAACCAGTTGTGAGTTTTTTTTTCACATCATTAGTTGATTCTGGAGAATAGTTTATGATTAATATTTTGGTGTTGCTTTTAGCTGCATGACTGTTTAGCAAATGGTACAGTTACTTCATTTTTTGGCTAAAATTTCATTAAAACACCATGATATTTAGTTCTATTTCTGATAAATATCATGAATGTAGTGATTTTCATGGTTTTTATCGCCTACCATCGAGTTTGTGGTAGTGGTGCTATATATAGTTGAGTTGGTTGGTTTTGAACTGAATGCATGTTGATTTTGCGTATATGTTCACTGTTATTCAAATGTTACAGTTCCTTTGTTTGTTGGCCACACCTTTTCTAATATACCATGAACTTTTAGTTTTTTCTGATTATATCTGATAAATACCAGGGATTATTTGGATTTTCATATAAAAATTATTACTTTTTTTAGAATTCGTCAATTTACTATCTTTTTGATAGTTTTTTCCTTGGCCTTTCAACACCTCTCTGTGGTATTAAAGTGAAAGGCATGGAATGGTCATGTTATTAGTCACAAATTAGAAAACCATTTAGTTTATTATTCATAAATTTCAAGGTATTTCTTTTAACAATGCTTAAAAGTCATGGTATCTTGATGAAATTAGACTTGCTTTTCTTCTACTACCCAACATTGACGCTATCAACAGGCTTGCAGAAGGTGTTATAGTCACTAGCCTTCCCTCGATTCTTGTCAAGGCCTCAAAAACTTGCAGTCTCTCTGAATTCGTCATAGTTCTTAAAATATTTTGTTAAAGCCTCAGAACCTTACATGTTAGGGACCACATCAAATAGGTAACCTCAAGCACATAATTTCTTCACTGAATTGAAATACTTTTATGTGCTTGTTTGTGCAAAAGAAAGATCTATTTTCTATGGTTCTTAGAATATTCTGGTGTAAATTTTTTATTGTTTTTTTTAACTAACCTGTAAGCCAATTTTTTAATTTTTATTTTATATGTTTAACCTTTGAGAAGAGAAGCTACCAATTACTCAAAACGCTTACAACCCAATAACCATTTGAGATGATTACTCCGTTTCAGCCTGACATTTAATTATTATTATTTTTTTTAAATTTGTGGGGTTAGCGGAGGTGGTGACAGGGTCCGCCGTTACAAGGTTTGAGAGTGGGCAGAGGTATTTGTGGGGTAGTGATGAGGAAGTAGAAGAAGAATGGGGAGTTGAAGGGGCTTTCCCGCTTCTTGACATTTTGTTTTCTTGGTGTTAATTGAGAGTGGGGATTTCTTTTGCTTTTGGTTTTGTTTTTGAAGAGACAAGTAATGGTGAGAGGTGTGGAGCCAACACTTTATAAATAAAGAAAACAGAGGATGGTTAATTCAGTTAGTTGGTACTGTTAGGTTAATTCAGTCAGTAGTAAGACAAAGGAATTTTATTTGTTTAAATTCTTGTAACAGGACAACCAGAGATATTTGACTACAAACTCAATTATACATAATAAGTGAGGGGGCTGTACAAATTAGCCAAAAGAAATAAAATTTGAGTGGCCATTCAAATAATCTTTCCATACGCCGAAATTTGAAAACAAATTCCTCTCCTTTCTCTTCCTCTTTTCAATCAATCGCATCATCGGCATTGCTCTTGCTGCTTGCAAATCTATCTCAAGAAGTTCCCTTTATTAAAAAATGCTTTGATATATATTCAAGGCTCAGGATTGAATCAGCAAGTAAGAGATTCAGATGATTTAGCCTAAAAAGTCTACTTGATTTGTTGTTTTTAAAAGCCATGTCTGTTGAATTCTCGATGTTTAATAGCGAGATCTAGGGCTCGGATCTGTTGAAAATGTTTTAATATTGGATTTTCTTAAAATTTTGATGCAGGCAAATGTGCACTGTACATAGCCCCAGGGCAGATTACGTTTTCTTAAGATTTTCTTAAGATTGCTTTTAATATTGGATTTTCTTAAGATTTTCTTAATATTGGATTTTCTTAAAAATGCTTTTAATATTGGATTTTCTTAAGATTTTCTTAATATTGGATCTAGTTAAGATTTTGATTCTAGTCCCAATTATAATATAAAATTACGTTTTTCAACTACCTTTCTCTATAATGATTCTACCTATACATTTTTTGAAGATTAAGAATTCGCTGCAAATACACAGATTTATTTCATTCTTCGCTTGGAATCTAAGAAGAAAACGATTTGACAATTTTGTCCTACTATTAATGAAGTCTCCCATTGGGCAGAATTCCGCCCATCCTCTTTCAGATCTTCACTGGTTTCCACTTCAAAAGACGAAGATGATGCTTGGCTATCATCGCTGCCTGATTTCTAATTGCGCCTCCCATTACTTTGATGTCAAATTAATCTCCCATCAATTGTGGAACTTGATTTGTCTGATAACCCTTTCATTGATGCTTCAGGACTTGACCGGCTACTTAATCTTAGTAGTAGCCCCCTTCTTGATCTTTCAACTGCAGCATTCATGGTCGATTTCCTAGTGCACAATACCGGAGACATTTGGAAATTTGATCAACTTAAAAACATTAGACCTATCTGATAATAAATTGAGTGGGAGTTTACCTAATTCGATTGGGGAGATGGGAAGCCTAGAATCACTTTCGTCGAGATTTGAATTGTTTATTTGTAGACTTATATGACCATCAAAGATATACTAGTAGTAAAGCAACCTGGTGAAAACATTGGTATAGACTGATAGAGTTAACAAAAAGAATATGGGCATTTTTGTCAAAATAGTTATAATCCATCTTCAATTTAATACAGGTGCTAATAACTTCGAAACAGATGCCTTGAACTTAAGCACCATGAACTTTTGACTTTTACCAGTTTAATACCATATGCGTTTCGGCAAGAACCTCTTATGTTTTGCAGCTTTCACAGAGTTCAGGAATATGATTCATGGCTATTAACGTGGACCATGATGAAAGCTCATGCTATGTAGTTAAAAAGCATAAGCCTGTGGTATTATAGGCAATTGATTGTCAAGGAAAATTTATAATGTATATGTTATTTATCTGCAAATCCCAAAGGGTCATAGTATTTCAGTGATCGAACTGCAGTCTTATTAAGAGGTGATAAATTGTCATGTTGCATTATCCTTATCCGAAGCTTAAACAGTTATACTAATATTTAGCTTCTCTAAGTCCAAACTATATCTCAGGGCTCAGGTTGTAAAAATGATTAAGTATTACCTTTCGTAATATTCTTTTCTGCTCTTAGTTGACGTGATGGAATTGTAAATGTTCAGTCTTGATTTCTGAATTGCTTTTTCAATAGTTTGTTATTAATGCTTCATGACCTTTAAGGATGTACAACGTCCGTTATCTCGAAATTATGTTTCGAATTTTTATAGTCTTATAAATTTAGCTTCTAAAAAATGGCATCGGTTTTATAGATTGAGAGTAAGCTGAGTGTAGGTTCGAAGATTATGTAGCCATTCTATCCCAGAATATGCTTCCTTTGAATTATTTATTTTTGCACAGTTTTCCCGCTACAAGATTCCAAAAATACAATGAATCATTCATTCATCATATCCCTGCAAGTCACGCACACGCATTCAAAGCATGCACGAGGACATGCACGAGAACAGTCACAGACACCCTCATGCAATTGCGCACGCACACACGCGCACACACAGTCATAAGTTGTTCCTGCGGGAAATAAGATGTTGTTTACCATTATTAAACTCACTGTTTATATATGATGATAGAACGCATCAACAAGCATCGAATCCAAATTATGATAAGTATGTCACAATTTTCTACGATGATTCTATTACCCATTTTTCGAAGATGAGGAGTTTCCTGCAGATATGCAGTAGAAAATGTATTCCCTTATACATTTAGACTCTAAGTAGCAACAAGTATATTGATTATGTGCTATGGCCCAAGGAAATCCCGGGTTATCAATTTTCTCGAGTTTTTCAATATTTCGTATGAAGAGCACTTAAAATCACGAATTTTCAGTTTAAAAATATTTCGGCCCATGAAAATTGCGGATTTTCGGTAATACAAGATTTTCAATATTTTGATGTAATGACCCACGAAAACTGCAAATTGGGCAATTTGCAGTTTTCACGAGATTTACATTATTTCACATGCTTTATATAGCACACGAAAGTTGCAGATCTTGATTTTTTCGTTTTCTCGAGTTTTCAAATATTACCCATAATAATCATGGATTTTCAGTTTTCTCAAGATTTTCAATATTTCACATGATATTTGAAAACATCTTAGTCTTGCATATTGGTTTGAGGATTTGAAACGCGTTCGCAAAATTTATTGTATGGTTGGAATATTAACCATATATAGAAAAATACAAAAGAAATCAATGAAACTTCTGTGATAAGATTTTAATTCATAACTTGCAAGCGATTATATTCGAAATCTCATTTATCAGAGTATATTATAGAAGAACCCTCCAAGCAAATGATCGTGATATATTCAAGCCATACATAAACATAATATCATGAAAAATGGATAAAAATATTTTATTGTTACTCAGCACTGGCAATGGGCCTCATCACAATCTATCTATGAAAATAATATATAAAGCAACATGTGAGAATATTCATTTGAATATTCTCCTATCTAGCTTAAACTTTAGTGGAAAAATTGTTTTCTAACCTTATTTAATTCACTTATTACATTTGGGTCATCAAATTTTTTTTTATTTACTCCCTACTTAATAATTATCATTTTCTTACTCATACAGTTAGGCTTATATGGTGAAAAAATTCTGATTAGCCTCATTCTTTAAAATCTATTTCTATTTTTTCCCTCACTACTTAGGTTTCACCGGCAAAATATAGAAAAATTTCATGATTTTTGTGTGCTAATGTAAAATATTGAAAAGTCGATTTTTTTTAAAGTTAAATAGTTTCACGTAATTCGTTTGGTATTGCAAAAAAATATAGAAAAACAAAAGACAACAGAAAATTTTAACTTTTTTTCATGTGTTGTAACATGTAAAATGTTCAAATTTTGAAGAAAACATAAAATTTGAGATCTTTGAAAATTTCATGATTTTCGAGGGAAAAAATGAAATAAAACAAAAAATTTGATTGTTTTGAAAATTTTAAGATTTTCTTCTGCTATAGCATGTAAAATATAGAGAAAAAACATATAATATTGAGACTTTTGAAATTTTTACGATTTTTGTGGCAAACAAAATATTTTTGAAAAATCAAAAAAAACATAATATTCTTAAGATATGAAGATTTTGCGATTTTCATATGCAATATGCAATAATAAACAAGATATTGCAAAAACCAATAAAAACAACAAATCTTGGAAATTTTAAAAATTTTGTGATTTTTGTATGATGCAAAATATTAAAAATTTGAAGAAAACAAAAAAATTTAGGAATTTTGATACCTGTAAACAAGAGCGGATACAGGAATTTTCGCCAAAAGTTACTGTGGGTAGTGGGAATTGAACCCAAACCTTTTCTTGGGAAACAAACACATTACTAACTGAGCTAAAGCCCCCTATTCATTTATTTATACCATAAATATATGAGGAAACGGGTTATCAGCTAGCTAGCTGATATTAAACCGTCAGCTAGCTTATTATATAGCACAATCCGACCATCAAATCGACGATCCGTTCCGGCCACTTTGTTCCACACAAGGAGTAATCTATGTGTGAGAAATTTTGATCGATATGATGCAGTATAAGTGATGGATCAAGCATTTAAAAATGGATGGCTGTTAAACACAATAAAATTGTCATATATCAGGGACACTTGATCGAAAACATAGATGATGCCAAAGTGATTAAAATTTTATATATAATACATTCCAAAATATCCCAACTCATGTTTATAATCGATATTTGTCTCTCTTTTTTTCCAAAATTTCAGCGGAGGCACGTACCCTCTCGGTGCTTACTAGATCCGCCATTGCCCGGGAGTTCTCCGAAAGAATAAGCAAGTATAACATTGGAAATTTGAAAAAAAAATAGAAAATTCTGAGATATGGAATTTTCAAGTTTTCATGTGCATAGCATGCAAAATAATGAAAATAGAAAGAAAACATATTGTTTTTTGAGATTTTCATGTACTATATAATGCAAAATATTAAATAAGCGAAGAAAACAAAAAAAAATTGTGATGTTTGAAAATTTTGCGATTTTTATTGTAATTTTGGGTTTTTTAAATGTTGGAAAAACCGAATAAAACAGAAAAATTTGGGTTATTTTTAAATATTGTAATTTTCATGTTCTATATACAAATTAAAATTAAAAATCCAAGAAGAGCGGGAAATTTTGAGATTTTTGAAAACGATTTCCATTGTAAAACAAAAGAAAATATTTTTTTTTTTTGGATTTAGCGATTTTCATGCGCTATAAAAATCAAAATATTAGAAGACGGAAGAAAATATAATATTTTCATACTTTTTGAAAAGTTCGTGGATTTTGTGTGTGATAGGAAGCTAATTATTAAAAAACTGAATAAACAGAAAATTTTGAGATTTTTTAAAATTTCGTGATTTGTGTGCTGTGTAGAATATTGAAAATTTGAAGATAAAAATTTTTGAACCTTTTAAAAAAAATTGAGATTTTCTTGTACATGCAATATATTGAAAATTTGAAAGAAACGGAAAATTTTGGGATTTTTGAATATTGTCACGCCCCGCTTCCCAAATTGCTAAAGCAATGATGTGGCTCGATCCACAACCTAACTATACCGAGAGTGGTCTAACTCAATACAGTTACGTTAAGCGTAAAAAGAGCATGCGGGCAATGTACCAAAAACAACAAATAAAGGCAAAAGCATTTATTCTCATTAACTAAAACATTTATTATATCACAGGGCACTATAATTAAACTTATTGTTTGATACATCAAGGAAAGACAAGCCATAAACAGGTGAGCAACTGGAAAAGGAAAAAAGAACTATTCCTAATAGTAGGTCGACAAATCTGCATAGTCCTCTTCAATGGGTTCCACTTCTTTGTCTTCTGATTTGAGAGATTTAGCGTACTTGCGCTTTCTAAAAGATAGATCAAAAATATTTGTAACCGCAATCAAGAACGGCGTCACATGAAGCTAGCCGGTGAATACGGGTCGGTCCACAGGGATTTTGTGAATTTCCGATTCGTTCTTACGAGTTAATTCCGAAGGGTGTTCGGTTGATTATTAAATCTAAAAATCTAATTAACCTAGGGCAATTATCTAGATCTACTCTTGCTAGGGCTAGGTTTAGGGATGGTTTGGAAATGTAATTAAATCTCACCGCTTTCAATACCCGAATGAAGATCTATGAGGAGTTATGGTAATTATCAATAAAGTGGATTAGATCCGTTCGGGAAGGTGTTCCTTCCTCTAGGTTCTTGTCCTTCCTTTAGAGATCCTTACCCTAACCTCCATGGAAAACATCACACCCGGGCCTTTATACTACGGTATCACCGCTACCTCGAGGGATAGAGTGCCGTAGGGAGCGGTATGTGCATGTATGCATGGAGTCCTATTGTAAATATTTGGTGGGTAAGAAAAGGAAGAGAGATCTCATCTCTCAAAATCCTTCCCAAAAGCTAAACCCTAAACAAGTTCCTAGGGCATGAAATTAAATCTACCTAGGGCAAGGAATTTAAATCTACACTAAGGCAAGAAATTAAATCACTTACAGATGCATCCCTCCAATCATCCATGCAGGGTTGTCAGATCTGAATTTCTGAATGGAGAAGAAACACCGATGCTCTCCAAAAGATTTCTAAATTTTATTCATTAAAGGGAGGCATAAAGAGTTACAATGATTAGAGTTCCTATTTATAGAGAATAGGAAACCCTAGGGTTACATCTGATTCGCATGTCTACAATTACAAAAATAGCCCTTAGAAAGACCGGTCAAAGACATAAAGAATTATGGTAAAAATTTTATTCTCTAACTGCTCCACTCCACCGCGGAACCGCGGCCCAAGGCCCTGTTTGGCCGCGGTTCCGCGGTCAACTAAGAAGATTGGGCTTTGAATTTTGGGCTGCAGCTTCTGGTCATTTTGGGCTTCCTGTATCTATATATCTTTTTTTTCATTTGGGCTTCTAGGTTGGTTCCAGATCTTCAGTGAACAATTTGCAATGGATTTTTAACCGTTCGCTTTGAGTTGATGTCTTGAATCTTGCTTTGTGAATTGTTCTTTATGTAGGCTTGATCAAGATTCTCTGTTTGTCGGTCAAAATCCACTTTTGCATCGTCTTTTCATCGTTTTCACTGCTTCCTGTCCAAGAACTTGTAACCTGTAACATATAGCAGACATGCGTCAAAAGCACCCATTTATTTATAAAAAGAATAAGAATGGGGAATATAATAATACAATATTATGGTGTGAACAAATACCCCCAAACTTATCTTTTGCTCGTCCTCGAGCAAACTTATTTTTATTCACTAAAATCCTAACCGCACTTTCGCAGGGAAACACGATTGCACTGAGCTCGTGCAACAAGCCGTTAAACCTCTAGGTGTCCCTAGTAGGAGGAGTGTTGTCTCCTGAGGGTTTTTAGCGGATTACACCCACAAAATCCTATCAATTCGGCCCATTAAATTTTGTTCTCCAATTAGGTTTTCTAACAAGGAATTCTATTATCTTTTGACTCGCAAATTATCCACCCACATTCTTCACACTTCCTCATTATTTAACTTAAGATTATATATGTTATATAGACCTACTTAGCTTTCGGCATCTCTTAAGTCTTCCTTCTAGGGTTTCATCTCCACTTAGGAATTTCTATCAACTCTATTAAAGATATAAGTTCTATTTTTCATTCCTCTCTCTTATCTAAATTCCAATCACATATCTCTACGTGTGTGTATAGATCACCCCTACACTTGGAAATTCAAATCAAGCAATCATACTCTCGTCCATTGTCCAAAGCACTTATTAGTTGGTGAATTTTTAAATGAAATTTGCTTACACATCTTTCATGCGACCGTTAATACTTCTTGAGGTACCAACAACCGATTACAAGATGCGTTAGCACTTTATAGCGTACTTTCTAGTTTTGCAACACCCAAGGCTTTAGCAGTGACTCCCAAACCAGTTGGTCTAAGGCACTAGGTGATGAAGCACCCTCGCTACATATTTTTCTATTTTTTACAGCCTTAAGTAATCACAAAAACCAGTGTTCATTTTTTTTATTCTTTATTCACACTTTTTTTTCTTTTATTTTCTTCGTACTAAGGACTTTAGACAAGAGCATTTCAAGGTCTCTTCTACTATTCCAAGTTTCAAGGTGCATGATTGTGCAAATTGTAGGGTATACGTTTTCAGAATCTAGACTTAAGTTAGGAATTATTTTTCAAACTTATACTCTAATAAGAATATCAATACTCTTCCCTTGTTTCGACTTAGCCCAAGAAGTGAACCCAAAATTTGCCTATTTCTAAATAAACTACAAAAACATATACTTTCTACCGTTAAACTTTAAGAAAGGTTATTTTTAGGGTTTTTAATTTACTAAGTCAAAGATCTAGTTGTTCCTAACCAGTTAACCCATTCATCAAACTCAAGTCAATTAGGTAAAATTGAATACAATTATTTTTATAATTTTGAAATTTTTCAAATTTTTATGGGTTTTCAAATAAGTATGCAAATGCAAAAAATATACAAATGAATGCGAAGGAAGAAGACGTACCGAGCATACCCCCAAACTTGAACTTGACAGTGTCCTCACTGTCATGCTAAACCAAGAGGGTCAAAATACCGATACTCCCCTGTTTATTTATTTATAATTTTTTTTTTATATTTTTAATGTTTTGAATTTTTTTTTATTTTTTTATAGAAAAGAAAACAAAAAATATATACATATATACAAAGATTCCCCCAAACTTAAGCTTGGCCTTGCACAAGCCAAAAGTTAGCACCAACCATTCAAAAATCTTATCGTGGAAATGGTATAGTTGGTGCAAGAAAATGAGAAGCACGTGAGACCGTGTGGAAAGAAGAATGGTAGAATATGGTCTCGGTGGGAGAGAAGAATGGCGAAAAGAAGAAGGAAGTGGAGTACGATCTTGAGGGTGTAAATTGAGTGAATAAATTAGCGCAATATGTGATGACCGATATGTTATAAGCGATTGCGCTAACCTATCAACCCATCGGGAAATGGGGTCAAATCCCTCAAGATTCGCAAGAAAACATGGGTACGCCGAACTTGGTATAGGAGATGAAAGCGTAACGGTCACTTGCACGGTCGGAACAATAGGAAGGAGGGAGGGTGATATAACAGTCAAAGGTTCAGGAGGATGAATTGGAAAATCAGACATATCAAACAAAAATGATTCAACCTCAATATTATCCTCAAGACTCTTCTCAATACTATCCTCAATATTTAACTCATCCATGCCGTTATCATCAAAATCTAGACACATATGAGATTCGGGAGAAACATTTAATAACTCAGGATGATGATTTGAACATAAAATTTCAAGCAAATCGACAGGTTCATCATCCGAAATATTCCCGGCGTCTATATCTTCAATCAAGTGAAAATCAATTTCTTTAGACACCTCCTCAAAAGCATGGACGTTTATCAATGTAGGTTCTAGAGTGGATGTGTAAAGGTTAAACGGATTAGGTGCGGTTTCACTCGAAAGGGGTTCTTCACAATCTGGTAAATCAAGCACTACAAAATCACACAACTCATCATTTTGGACACATGTTTGAAAATTGGAGTTGTTGGATTCAATAGGGTATGGGTAGGTTTGATTTGGAAATCCTCTCTCATTCTCACTCTGTCCAACTGCCACCTCATACATTGAAAAATTTGGAGCTAGCGGGAAACTAGCTACAGGTTCACTCGGTTGCATAAGGGTGGCCATGGACGCTTCCACATTCCTCACCATTTTGTTTGTTGCAGCAATATAAGCCTCCAACGACTCTTCCAAACTAGACTTAGGTGGTGAGGGGGTTTCAGTAAAAGATTCAAAATTGGTTGGATATGCGAAACTCCCTAATGGCTGTGTCGAAACAGTGTCTAATGAAGGTGGGAAAGTCGGGTAGGACTGGTAGGAAGTGGGTGATTGGACAGGGGTAGGGTCAACATGTGGATAAAAAGGTGAATAGTCGTGCGGATCCCTAGAACTAGATGAGTGGAGAGGGGTGAAAGATCGACTGCGAGATTGAGCAATATGCTCAGCAATGGACATCGGCTTAGGAGTTACAGCTGAACTTGAACAAGTGGTGTCAACATACGAAGGTGGTGAAGGTTGACTTGGTTGACACAAAGTGGATTGAAAAGTCAAACTGTTTCTCCTAGACACCTCTATGTGATCTTTCAAAGATTTTTTAGGCATGGAGGGATCGTTTTTAAATTGACCGAACAAATTGACATATTACGCAAAATTAGGTTCGGGATATCAAAGTTCGGCTGATGATTTATTATGTGGGGTACCCATGTTGTAAGAAAAGGGGAAAGAAGGAAAGTTTATTGTGTGCAAGGATTTATTTGCGGCTAAAAATTTTGCAAGTTTCTATAAAATATTTGTCCTTTTTCTTTTTTTATTCTTTTTCTCTTTAGTAGGAAAAATTTGTTGCAAAAAGATTTTTAACACAAGATATGCAACAGCAAAATATTACTTGCAATCTAATTTCATTTTAAGCAAGGCACAAAAATCCTGCACAAGATCGTTATTTGGAAGGGAAAAAAAATTTTGAGCGTAAAGAAATCCTGCAGGCAAATTTACAGAAGATATATCAAGATTTGTAGAGGAGGAGAGAGAAAACTCACAGAAATTTGCAGCGGCAGAACTGTTTTTTTTTTTTTTTTAATACCGTGCTTCTGCCTTTTTTTCTGGCAACCGATCTGTCGCCACCACCGCGGAACCGCCGCGAAGTGCGGCCTCCGACCGCGGATCCGCCGCGGGTTGGTGCCTTCGGTGGTTTTTTTTTTTTTTTTTTTTTTTGCTCTCACCAGATCGCTGCTGTTCTTCTTGTTGAATCGGTCCTCCAAATTTTTTCTGTTCCTCTGTTATTGCAATCTTCTGTTGATAGGATCGTCTATTTGCTGTTTTGATCTCTGGAGATTTCCAGATCCGAACTTGATTGTAGATTCTGCAAAATTCAAACAACAAAGTACCCTTTCCAAAAATAACAGATGATATATTTTTATATTTTTTGGATTTTTTAGATTTTTATAATTTTTTTTATTTATTAAGATTAACCCGAAATTGCAAAAAGGAAATGACACGCCATCCCCGGCAACGGCGCCATTTGATTTGAGAGATTTAGCGTACTTGCGCTTTCTAAAAGATAGATCAAAAATATTTGTAACCGCAATCAAGAACGGCGTCACATGAAGCTAGCCGGTGAGTACGGGTCGGTCCACAGGGATTTTGTGAATTTCCGATTCGTTCTTACGAGTTAATTCCGAAGGGTGTTCGGTTGATTATTAAATCTAAAAATCTAATTAACCTAGGGCAATTATCTAGATCTACTCTTGCTAGGGCTAGGTTTAGGGATGGTTTGGAAATGTAATTAAATCTCACCGCTTTCAATACCCGAATGAAGATCTATGAGGAGTTATGGTAATTATCAATAAAGTGGATTAGATCCATTCGGGAAGGTGTTCCTTCCTCTAGGTTCTTGTCCTTCCTTTAGAGATCCTTACCCTAACCTCCATGGAAAACATCACACCCGGGCCTTTATACTACGGTATCACCGCTACCTCGAGGGATAGAGTGCCGTAGGGAGCGGTATGTGCATGTATGCATGGAGTCCTATTGTAAATATTTGGTGGGTAAGAAAAGGAAGAGAGATCTCATCTCTCAAAATCCTTCCCAAAAGCTAAACCCTAAACAAGTTCCTAGGGCATGAAATTAAATCTACCTAGGGTAAGGAATTTAAATCTACACTAAGGCAAGAAATTAAATCACTTACAGATGCATCCCTCCAATCATCCATGCAGGGTTGTCAGATCTGAATTTCTGAATGGAGAAGAAACACCGATGCTCTCCAAAAGATTTCTAAATTTTATTCATTAAAGGGAGGCATAAAGAGTTACAATGATTAGAGTTCCTATTTATAGAGAATAGGAAACCCTAGGGTTACATCTGATTCGCATGTCTACAATTACAAAAATAGCCCTTAGGAAGACCGGTCAAAGACATAAAGAATTATGGTAAAAATTTTATTCTCTAACTGCTCCACTCCACCGTGGAACCGCGGCCCAAGGCCCTGTTTGGCCGCGGTTCCGCGGTCAACTAAGAAGATTGGGCTTTGAATTTTGGGCTGCAGCTTCTGGTCATTTTGGGCTTCCTGTATCTATATATCTTTTTTCATTTGGGCTTCTAGGTTGGTTCCAGATCTTCAGTGAACAATTTGCAATGGATTTTTAACCGTTCGCTTTGAGTCGATGTCTTGAATCTTGCTTTGTGAATTGTTCTTTATGTAGGCTTGATCAAGATTCTCTGTTTGTCGGTCAAAATCCACTTTTGCATCGTCTTTTCATCGTTTTCACTGCTTCCTGTCCAAGAACTTGTAACCTGTAACATGTAGCAGACATGCGTCAAAAGCACCCGTTTATTTATAAAAAGAATAAGAATGGGGAATATAATAATACAATATTATGGTGTGAACATCTTCATCACGTGCTTCGTCCCCATCTAACGGACGTTTCAGGAAGAGATAGAAAGAAAAGAAGTCCGTCAGCGAGTTATACTTGGGTAGGATGTCTCATAAAGACAGGAAGGTAAGGTAACATGTGTGTGTGATACCTGATGTCATATGTGTGTGTAGTGGTGAACAATATCAAGTATCTACTAAGTATTATGAACGTATCAGTTTGGTAGGTAAGAGTACCAAGCTCTCCTGATTATTCTGTTGGGGCCACAGAACTACATAAGAGAAATAGTACTCGTTTCACTCCCCGAACCATGGTTAATCAATAGGAGAATCTGAGACCCTTAATACGGCCTTGCCTAATCAAACTATCCAGCCTCGGTCTTATACAGTAATATAAAGATACAAGTTGGGTTAGCACGTAGTTCTACTGAGCATGGAAATTCAGTAGTAATAAGATCACATCCGTATATTCGGAGTCTTCAATAGTATCAGGTCACATCCGTATATCGGAGTCATCAGTAGTATAAGGCCGCATCCGTATATTCAGAATCTTCAATAGTGTCAGGTCACATCCGTATATTTGGAATCTTCAATAGTATCAGGCCATATCCATATATCGGAGTTATCAATAGTATCAGGTCACATCCGTATATCGGAGTCATCAATAGTATTCCATACCTAGGATTCGTGTGTCTAACCCTAACCATACAGGATAGTATGTCATATAGTATATCATGAGTTGGGATAAGTATAGGACAATGCTCATGTGATTAGGTTTCCCAAATAGTTCATGGTATTTTAGTGAAAATATAACTTAGAATAGTCGAGGCATTTATTTGAAAATACGACTTTTAGAAAAATCGAGGTATTTATTTGAAAATACGACTTTTAGAAAAGTCGAGGTATTTATTTTAAAATACAAGATTAGGAAACTTTAGGGTATTTTAATGAAAACACGTTATCTGGAAACCTTAGGGTATTTATGTGAAAATATGGTATCTAGAAACCTTAGGGTATTTATGTGAAAATACTGTATGAGGAAACCTTCACTACTACAATAAAGATTTGCCCCTACGGCTATAGGAATCCGTAGGGGCAAATTTTTATTGCTCCTACGGATTAATCCGTAGGGTCATCCGGTTGCCCCTAAGATGCCCTACGGATTAATTTAAAAATATTAAAATGTAATCTTTTATTTGGCCCTACGGAGCCGCAAAGGAAGACCCTACGGATTAATCCGTAGAGACAACAAAGGGTTATTTATAAAAAACAATAAAGCCCAGAAATTCCTTACCCCCAATTTTTCCTACCAACTTCCCAGTGCGTCGTCACCTCAGTCTCGTCACCCGCCGGACCCACTTCTCGTCGCCAAAACTTCCCGCCGCCGTCGTCACCTCAGTCTCCGCCACCACCTCGTCGAGCTCCTCCACCTCAGTCTCGCCACAGTCTCGCCAAAATTTCCCGCTCGTCGCCGTCTTGCCGCCGCCACCTCGTCGAGCTCCATCCCCGGCCTCCTCCACCTCGTCGAGCTTCATCTGCCGGCAAAACTACAAGTGAGGTGAGTTAATTTTCATTTTGAAGTATTAATTATTCTTAATTTTTGTGTTATTGTTGATTTTAGGGTTAGGGTTAGTTCCGGGTTAATTGGGGGTTAATTAGGGTTATGGTTAATTAGGTAGGTTAAGGTTAGGGTTAGGGTTCGGTTTGGGGTTAGGGTTAGGTTTCGGTTTAGGGTTAGGGTTATGGTTTGGTATAGGGTTAGGGTGAGGGTGAGGGTTAATTAGGTAGGGTTAGGGTTAGGGTTAGTTAGGGTTAGTTAGGTTGGTGATGATTAGGGTTAGGGTTAATTAAATTAATTAGGGTTAATTTTGGTTTGGGCTAGAGTTAATTTGGGTTGGGGTTTGGATGATGATTAGGGTTAGGTTGATTTGGGTTAGGTTTTGAGCTAGGGTTAATTTGGGTTAATTAGATAAAATAGAGTGTATTTGTGTTAGGGTGTTGATTAGGGTTTATTTGGGTTAATTTTGGGTTGATTAGGGTTTATTTGGATTAGGGTGATGATTATGGTTAATTTGGGTTAATTAGGTTAATTTGGGTTAATTAGGTTAATTTAGATTAATTTTGGGTTAATTAGGGATAATTTGAGTTAGGCTGATGATTAGGGTTTAATTTTGGGTTAATTAGGGATAATTTGGGTTAATTAGGGTTAGGGTTTAGGGTGCACTAGTTCCTTCAGTAGGATACTCGATGATAACGTAAACGCACAACTTTACCGTAAACTTAACCTTTCCTATAAGAACTTAGTTCTTCCTCTGGTTGAGATTTGCAGAAGCAAATCTCCCCACAAGTTGAGAATTTAATTCTCATCGGGAAGATTTTGTTCTGCAGATTCAAAACTTAGAGAAAAAGAACCAACTTAAAAAGAAATAACAGGAACATATGGGAATTTAATTCCTCCAAAAATTAGAGTTAGGGTTTATGGTGCACTGTTCCTTCAGTAGGATACTCGATGATAATGTAAACGCACAACTTTACCGTAAACTTAACCCTTCATATAAGAACTTAGTTTTTCCTCTGGTAGAGATTTGCAGAAGCAAATCTCCCTACAAGTTGAGAATATAATTCTCATTGGGGAGATTTTGTTCTGCAGATTCAAAACTTAGGGGAAAAAACTAACTTAAAAAGAAATAACAGGAACATATGGGAATTTAATTCCTCTAAAAATTAGGGTTAGGGTTTAGGGTGCACTAGTTCCTTCAGTAGGATACTCGATGATAACGCAAACGTACAACTTTACCGTAAACTTAACCATTCATATAAGAACTTAGTTCTTCCTCTGGTTGAGATTTGCAGAAGCAAATCTCCCCATAAGTTGAGAATTTAATTCTCATCGGGAAGATTTTGTTATACAGATTCAAAAGTTAGGGGAAAAGAACTAACTTAAAAAGAAATAACAAGAACATATGGGAATTTAATTCCTTCAAAAATTAGGGTTAGGGTTTAGGGTGCACTAGTTCCTTCAGTAGGATACTCGATGATAACGTAAACGTACAATTTTACCGTAAACTAAACCCTTCATATAAGAACTTAGTTGTTCCTCTGGTTGAGATTTGCAGAAGCAAATCTCCCCACAAGTTGAGAATTTAATTCTCATCGGGGAGATTTTGTTCTGCAGATTCAAAACTTAGGGGAAAAGAACTAACTTAAAAAGAAATAACGGGAATATATAGGAATTTAATTCCTCCAAAAATTAGAGTTTAACCCTATATAAAGAACTTAGTTCTTCAAAAAATTGATGATGATCCAAGATTCTCAAAACCGAAATCTTGATGATCATCAATGACTAAAAATGTCATTAACAAGAGATCAATATCTCTAAGAAAACACAAGAATAGCTTGGTGACTCGTTAGTGTTTAGCACTATTTTGAAGCCTCACGTGTTTCCCACGTGAGTGCTTCAAACGAACAGAAAGAAATAACATGAACATATGGGAATTTAATTCCTCCAAAAATTAGGGTTTAACCCTATATAAAGAACTTAGTTCTTCAAAAAAATGATGATTTATTCTTTTCAACCCTACACAAAGCACATACACACTAACAACCCTAAACTTAAGCGAAATCATAAATTGAAACATAGATACACAGAATACAACTCAAACTTGGATATCTTCAAATCTAACTTTGTTTATCGATAATTTATTATTTTCAACGACAAACTTGTATCTACGGATTTTCTTCTTTATCAATAATCATCCCGTTCTTAAATTTCTCAATATAGTCATCATAACCTACAATTTATATGTTATACAGTTTAACATGGCTTATGAGTACATCAGAGTTAAGGACTGGATGTACGTAGATTGGCAACAACGTATGCAGCCTAAGTTTGTCGCAGGAGTTGTTGCTTTTATTAAATTTGCACGCGCACATAGTAAGATCGTGTTAGAGAAGATTCTCTGCCCGTGCGATAGATGTGGGAATAAGTACTGGCAGAAGGTAGAATTCGTAGAGCTTCATATCGTTAAACATGGTTTTACAAGACTTTATACAACTTGGCTATATTACGGGGAAGGACAAGAAGAAGACGGTAATGTGGCAGAAGAAGAAGGAGAAGACGGTAATGCGGCAGAAGAAGAACACGATAACTTCTTTCCAGGAGAAGAAATGGAGGATATGGTAGAGGTTGCCTTAGGTGATAGTATTGCGACCGAAGATGACATTCCTTCCGGCCAAGAACCGCGTGCGGATAAGTATGAAAAGTTCATGAATGATGCTAGAAGACCAATTTATTAGAATGCAAAGTATTCCATCCTATCATGGTTCGTCTAACTTTTCCAGATTAAGTGCCTAAATGGATGGAGCAACAAGTCATTCATGATGCTTCTGAAGTTCTTGAAAGATTCTATGCCTCCGGGAAATAACATGCCCGACAGCTGGTACGGAGCCCAGAAGATGATGTCTGATTTGGGTCTGAAGTGTGAGAAGATTCAAGCATGTCCCAAAAATTGCGTGTTGTACCGGAAAGAGAATTCAGATTTGAAAAAGTGTCCAACATACGGAGAGACCAGGTATAAGCTAAAAGAATTCGATAAGAAGCCCGATATACCTGTCAAGATAGCACGATACTTTTCCATAACACAGAGGCTGCAGAGGTTATTCAGGTGCAAGAAAACAGTCGAGGCAATGATTTGGCATCACCGTTCTCCTCCAAGTGAAGTTGGAAAAATGAGTCATCCAAGATATTCACCGGCATGGAAGGATTTCGATAGGAGCCACGAAATATTTAGTAGTGATCCTCGCAATGTCAGGCCCGGACTCGCTAGTGATGACTTCTGCCCATTCAACTATATGGCTGGAAGCCACAGCACATGGCCCGTTGTAATGATAGTTTATAATTTGTTGTCATGGTTAGCTATGGATCAATCCTACTTTATGATTGTTCCCGCCAAAAAATTTTGCGCAAAAGAGCCCAAGGTATCAAATGGCAGCGATACGCTTAAGAAAATGTGAACCAGTATTTTCCGGGCTGTATTTTGACAAACTCTCGAATGAGAAACAGCTAAATTTTGATTGTATTGAAATCATCTCGAAAAAACCTTCCATTTGATATATTATGGGCCTTATAATTCATCCGGGATCAAAAGTTATGAGCAAATGTGCTATGCATATGTGATCTAAGGAAGAAAATGCGAACCAGTATTTTCCGAGCTGTATTTTGACAAAATTCCAAATGAGAAACAGCTAAATTCTAATGATATCAAAAGTGTCTCGAAAAATCCTTCGATTTGATATATTATGGGCCTCATAATTCATCCGGGATCAAAAGTTATGAGCAAATGTGCTATGCACGTGTAATCTAAAGTAATGCTCTACTACATGGGGAATGCATTTTAGTCCCATATCGGGAAAATGAGAGATCCCTTCTCTACCACTCCCATATAAATAAGAGGGGATATCTCTTAGAAAAGGTGGAGTTCAATCCTCAAAAGATTCAATTCTCAAAGGAGATACGTTCTCCACAGGAGCTTGCTCCTCCCATAATATGCAAGCGCCATGTGCGCTACGTGCAACGCACGTGTGCCCACCATGCGCGCACCACGTGCAACGTACGTGCGCACCACATGAGAACATTTAATAATATTAAAAGGAGATACGTTCTCCATAGGAGCTGGTTCCCCCCATAATGCGCATATACGCAAGCGTCGTGTGTGCTACGTGCAACGCACGTGTGCCCGCATGCGCACACCACGTGCAACGCACGTGCGCACCACAGGAGAACATTTAATAATATTAAAAGGAGATACGTTCTCCATAGGAGCTTGCCCCCCATAATGCGCATATGCGCAAGCGCCATGTGCGCTACGTGCAACGCACGTGTGCCCGCCATGCGCGCACCACGTGCAATGCACGTGCGCACCACATGAGAATATTCAATAATATTAAAAGAAGACTCGTTCTCCATAAGAGCTTGCTCCCCCCATAATGCGCATATGCGCAAGCTCCATGTGCGCTACGTGCAAATATGTGCGCCCAACACGTGCGACGTACGTGCGCCCAACACGTGCGACGCACATGCGCGAACGCAAAGAAGCCTTTTTCAGCAGCGAGAAGCTTAAGCTCCGGTCTGTTCTTCCCTCCTGATGAGTGGGACATGGTTCAAAGGGTACATCCTTCTGCACCTTCGATATATGACGCTGTAATCTCTCAGTGTCGTCGGAGAGGTGGTGGGTCCCAACGACCAATAATCATTCCTTCCAAAATAAAAAAAAGAAGATATACAGAAGCATAGAGAGAAACCCCCTCAAAAAACTTTGAGAAATTCAAAGAAGAAGAGCCAAGCTCTCAGAAGAAGAAAACTTTCTTCAAAGTAAAAAAAAAGAATGATGATGAACATAGAGATGAAATCATCTCATAATTTAAAAAGAAGAATTCACTTCTTTAAAAGATCATAGATCTACAAAGACAAAAAGTCTTTCACAGAAAAATCAAAAGATCTCATCATAAAATAAAGGAAGAATTTACTTCTTTCTCACAGATCATAGATCCATAAAGGCAAAGCCTTTCATCAACATAAGAGATTGAAGAACTTTTGTTCTTAGAATCTTGAGACAAAGTATCTTTTTAGATCACAAAATTGATCATATGCGCCTTTGCGCTCTGTAACTGTGCTTTGCGCTCTTGAACTGCGCTTCTGCGCTCTTAGACTGGCGCTCAGCGCCGAGCGCGACACGTGTCGCTTTGCGCTCTTGAAATAGCGCACTGCGCTCATGGGCTAGCGCTCAGCACCAGACGCCCCACGTGTAAATTACATATGCGCCACTGAACTAATAGCGCTCTGCGCTCAAAAACTGGTGCAATGCGCCCATCATCTGGCGCTCAGCGCCAAGCGCGACACGTGTCCCTCACGTGTGCGCTACTCGGCAGAAGCGCACTGTGCTCTTTGACTGGCGCAAAGCGCCAAGCGCACCTGTGCTGCGCTGATAGAACATAAATTGTTCTTTAATAAGCCCAGAGCTATGATGAATGCTCAGTATTCAATAAAAGACAAAATATTGTCAGAATTCAAATCAATGCTCAGTATTGTTAAAAGGGCCAAGCCCAAATAAAGGCTCCAAAGCCCAAAATAAATGTTAAACATTTTAACTTGACTGGACTTAGCCCAAGATTGACCATAAGTCCTCAATTCAGATTAAATGAGCCCATATGCTCATAAATCTTTTTAACAGATCTTAGCCCCAAATTGGACTACAGATCTTTCAACCAAAATTGGTTCGAGGTTACATCTCTTTACTCCTCTGATATTTGTCGTTGTAATCCTTCAACGTCTTCAGAGAGGTGACGGGTCCCGACAACCATACATTTCATAGACTATGACGTCTTTAAACTGGACTGCGGGGGTCCTTAAATCCATGGACTATGATGTCCTTAACCTCGGACTGTGGGGTCCTTTAAAACCCATGGACTATGATGTCCTTAACCTCGGACTGTGGGGTCCTTTAAAACCCATGGACTATGATGTCCTTAACCTTGGACCGATATGTCCTTAAACTAATATCGGACCGAGATGTCCTTAAACTAACATTGGACCATAATGTCCCTAAACTAATCGACCGCAATGTCCTTAAACTAAACAATAGAGTCCAAATGCTCTTTTGTCGGATCTAAAAGATCCCGTTAAGTCGATCTTAGTCTAAAATTAGACTAACGTATCCTTAACTAATATTTAAGTTGATCTTAGTCTCAAATGAGACTAACGTATCCTTAAACCCAACCCCAAACCCAAATCTAAGAAAATACGGATTTGGACTAATCCACGCCCTATGGGCGACAACATAAATTACTCTCCATATACAATCCACGGGAAACCAAAAACAAAACAAACACCCACGACACGAAGTGACCATCTGGAGAAAGAGAAAGTGGTTACCGCGATGCGGTAGCGTAATTAACTACAGGGGCTTGCGCCTGCAGGGAAGAGCGTCCCCACAATAAAAAACCCCTCAAATGAGGGGGAATCTGACGAAATCTGCTATATCGGCCGCATCTGTTTAAACCTTCGATATACGGTGTCATAAATCAACTTGGCATCTTCGGAGAGGTAGACGGATAGCACCAATTATCATCTGCCCCGAAATTCAGGCAAGACGAACCTGCGCGGTCGCGTCTCCGTGTTTCGACGGGGAACAATGATGCCTCTTCTTATCGATGGGCCAAACTCACCTAGAAACAATATCAACGTTTATCTCCAAGCTCTGATCGATGAGTTAAAATCTTTATTCATTGATAGTGTAGAGACTTACGATACAAACACAGATACAACCTTCACACTGCGTGTGGCTTTAATGTGGACAATTAATGACTTTGCTGCATATGGAATGCTATCAGGTTGGTCCGTACATGGTCACAAATCATGCTCTTATTACCATCAATATACAACATCGAAATTCTTGAATTTTAGCAGGAAGGTTTGTTATTGCGGTCATCGGCGTTTCCTGCCACTAGACCATCCCTACAGGTTAGACGCTACTCACTTTGATGGTCATCAGGAGCTTCTTGAGCCTCCAGCATTGTCCGGAGAGGACGTGACTGCTCAGTGGGATGGTTACAATAATGTGACCTTCGGGATAGATCTGGCACAACATGTCAAACCACCCTACTGGAACAAGTTAAGTATCTTCTTCGAGCTTCCGTTATGGTCAACAAATTTAGTGTGTCATTTTCTGGACGTCATGCACATAGAGAAGGGAGTATCCGAGCGCGTACTCAACTTACTTCTTTGTGAAGACGGAAAATCGAAAGACAACCTCCGTGCTCGGATGGATCTTTAGGACTGGGAAATTAGATGTGAATTGCATCCTAAACCGATAGCGGGTAAACCATGCAAGTTTGTACTTCCCAATACCACGTATCATATGCCACAATCGGAGAAGAAAAGATTCCTGCAGGTGTTGCATGATTTGAAAGTTCCCACAGGCTTCTCAGGATCATTTAGCAAGAAGATAAAAATTGTGAAAGAAAAGATCGATGGGCTGAAAAGTCACGATCACCATGTTATTATGGAGCACCTTCTCCCATTAGCCCTCAGGACTTCCCTTCCCGAATTGGTTGGTCTAGTAATCAATGACCTTTGTTGCTTTTTTAGAGAATTGTGTGCTAAAACCCTAGATGTTGTGACGCTGGAGAATCTAGAAAATTCTATTTCGTTGATACTTTGCAAGCTTGAGCGTATTTTCCCACCGTCATTCTTCGATATCATAATACACCTGACAGTTCATCTTGCAACCGAGGCTAAGTTAGCCGGACCGGTACAATATCGATGGATGTATCCCGTCGAAAGGTAGGTGGAATTTTTCATTTCATGTAATTTGTAAAATTATTGTTGTCCTATATGCCCGTATTTATTTATTTAACATATTTTTCTTAGGTACCTCTACACTCTAAAAAAGTATATACGCAATAGAAATCGACCAGAGAGTTCTATCATGCAAGGTTATCTTCTAGATGAAGCAACCACATTTTGTTCCCGCTATCTGGACGAGAACATTGAGACGAAGTTTAACCGGCCTTGGAGAATTCAGGATGGGCCATATGGTAAAGCTGATTATAAGAGAGTAGACATTATGTTTATCAACAAGATATATCGGTTTATCCTCCTCAATAACGCATGTCTTGAAGAAATTAGAGAGTAAGTTTTTTTGGATTAATTGTTATATTTGTGTTTGTATGTGTATGAAACGATATAATATTAATGTCATAATTTATTTTTGAGAACAGAAATCACTTTAACGAGGTACGTGAGGGGTATCCTGATTGGAATGAAGAAGATTGGAAAAATATCATCAGGATAATTTTTGCGATTAGGTTGCAGATCATGTAAGTTGTTCGAATAATATGTTATTGCTACTAGTCTTAATATAAACTTATATCGTTATATATTTGTCGTAAAATTTGTTTTGTCAAATCCATGATCTGAACTTGTCTGCATCATTAGAGAGTGATTCAAGATGTTTAGCTCCGTTTCCCAGTATGGAGGTTGCATATTATAAAGGATTCGGTGTCCTTGGATACAAATTTGAAGTTAAGGACATAGAAACATCTCGAACCACTCAGAATAGTGGGATTGCGACGGTAGGATTGGATGGTGTGATTTATTATGGATACTTAAATTGCATACTTGGCATCCAATATCCCGGACGATCAGAACCGTTTTATATATTTCAATGTACTTGGTACGATACACGAACCGATACGGATAAGTGGAGAAACAATCTCGAGACTTGGAAAGATGAATATGAATTTACTAGTGTGAACACACTTCGATTTTACGGTCAAGACGATCTATATATCTTTCCGAATCAAGCATTCCAAGTATACTGCTCACAGTGCTTGAAGCATCCGGGATGAAATGTCGTATGCCGTTGGAAACCCAGGGATATTTACGATGTCCCACAATTTAAGGATCGTATGAAGGATAGCGATGATGATGAAGAAGAGAGAAGACTTAAAGTGCTCCGACCATCTGTTTCAAAAGACGGGTTGTCTTCGGCTGATCGTGAAGTTACGTGGGTTAGAAATGATATCGATGATGAAATCCAAGTAGATATGTCTAATGCGTCCATGAAACGAAAAAGGTTATCAGTAATGTTATATTATTACTTCACATTCTTATGATCTATACATATATAGCATGCATATGTAATGATTGTACTCTTGTCTAGATTTGATGACGACGACCGGAGCAGCGAGGAGCGACAGGAGCACCGGCAGAGGCAGAGCGGTTTTGCCGCCCAGAAAGCTGCGTAAGGAGCTTCAGAGGGCCGGTCTTGCACCCCGATCGGAGACCCCTTCGGATGACTCCTTCCATGTGGACTTTGCCACACCTCCAGGTATATTGCACGCATATTCATTTTGAATGTAATATTATAGATATACATGCATATTTATTTCAAAATTGCTTATATAGTCAATGTTTGATTGTCTAGCTGTTGGTGGTGTGTCCACATCAGAGGCAGAGGCCACTTCCGCACCTTCAGGTATGTTTATTTATCCTATAGTTCATGCATATTGATTTAGAATGTTATATCATAAATATACACACATTCTTTTTCCTCTTAGATAAATTTTTTTTTATTGTCTAGCTGTAGGTGGTGCCTCCACATCTCGGGCAGAGGCCACCACCGCACCTGCGGGTATGTTTATATATTCTATAGTGCATGCATATTGATTTAGAATATTATATTATTGATCTACACATTCTTTTTGCAATTACTTATATAATCTATTTTTAATTGTCTAATTATAGGTGGTGAGTCCACATCTGGCATAGGGGCCACTCCCGCCACTTCCGTTCCCTCCACTCAGTCTGCAGGTTAGTATGAATAAATATAAAATATTTATTCATTTTACATATCCTTTATGAATAAACATGAACTTCATGGAAATTTAGCGTCAATATTTATTTTCTCGTTGAAGGGGATGCGTCCACATCCGAGTCACCGGATATTCCTCACTGAAGGAACTATCATCCCGCTCGTGCTGCTGCCCGGGCCCAGGCTCGTGCTGCTGCCCTGGACCAGGCTCGTGCTGATGTCGCCGGAGGTATATATCGCACTTCAATTTTCGTTAAACCTTGATTTTTTAATACCACTTTGTCTTAATATTGATTGTTTTGATATTTCTTGTAGATGCAGCGCAGTCCCATCCCGAGAGGGGGACTCGAGGGCCGAATCAGTCCCACAGGCTGAGGCCCGACAGAGCTAGGGGGAGGCAGCATTCCCCCTCTTCTTTACTCCTGATTATCGCTATACCGGAGATTATGCCAAGAGGTTCGGCCGGTATATAGGGGATGAGAGCCGCCTCATGAAGAAGTATCCACTTCACGTTGAGTGGGGCGATTAGCACTGGCGCTCATTTACCCTCTTCTAGAATTAGGCTTGGGTATTAATATATATTTTCATTTGACTTATCCAATATATTTATTATTATTTAACACTTGCAATGTAAATACATTGTTTTTTGTATTTGCAGTTGGATTACGACTTTCAGCCTGTACCCGACCCTGATCACCCGGAGAGAGTGCTCAATCTTCATGCTCTGTACAATAGCCTGATGAAGAACATGCAATCAAAGGTCCGATATAATAGGAACGAGCTGAAGATCGACTGCTATTCCCTGTGGAAGGCGACCCCCGAGGCAGAGAGAGCGGCTCTCCTACATACTCCGGCCTTTGCGAGAGTCGACGTAGATACATGGTCTCTCTTGTGCCAATATTTCGACTCTCAGCACAAACAGGTTTGTAATTTAAATGTAATTCATTGTTTAGTATATAATTTATTTTTTTGTGTTGCTTAATTAGAAAACTAAATCTGAATGTGTTGTGCAGAAATAGGCCGATCAAAATAAAGAGAATAGGAAGTCGGCGAAGAGGGGTCGCCCCACCTTACAGGTGGCTCGAGGAACATTACTCGTGCCATAGAGGCATCGGTAAATTACAATAGATCTATTTTGATAAAATGTAATATTAAGAGTTATTTTATAATATATGTATTTTTTTGCGAATTGAGCTCAGACCCTGGCGCAGGGTGGTACACCGAGCGTGTTGACTGTGTATCTTGCCATCCACGGCACCTCGACAGATCCCATCACAGGCGAGCTTCGATTCCCCGACACCGTCATCCAGGAGTATTGCTTAAGTGATAATATTTATTCCAACAAGATTGAAATTTTTGTTTTGAAAAGTTCAAATTTAAATGATATACTTATATTTTAATGGTTAATGTGGGTGTAGGAGCGGGTGGTGGAGCAGGCGGAGTCATCGGGGATCGATTTTACTGGACAGACCGATCCGATGCTGCTGACCCCAGTCCTAGACGCTGCACACGGAGGGCACCACGGAGGTTGGGAGAGAGGCCGGGGACTGGGTCCTAGCAGGGCCCATATGAGGTTGGACTCCACTCCGGCGGTTACTTCCCCTACCCCCGTGAGCGACGTCTAGAGCATGATGTTGTCATCTTGAAGACCACCGTCGAGGAGTTGAAGGAGATGGTACGTATACTACTTAATAGGAAAATATTATATCACATTATAGATAGTAACATATGCAATATTAGTAGCCTGAGATTATTTGGTTATAGACTTAGTTTTGATTAATCATACTTACATAAACTATCTAATTAAAATAAACTACGGCTTTCCAAACTAGATACCTAAACGAGGCCTAAGTCCCTAAGTATTCTTAGATTGGGGTTTCACAATAACCTGATAATGATACGAACTCGACTAAAATCTAATACACTGTTCTTACTCGTTTATTACACACAAAATTTAACAGATGCGACAGGCTACTTCGGCTGCGGCTCCACATGCATCTCCTTCGGCTGCGGCTCCGCAAGCCACTACCTCGGCTGCGGTTGCATAGACCACTCTTGCAGCTCCACAGCCCGCTCAGACTCCCGCACAGTTCGCTCCTTCATTAGTCAAGTTTTTGACAACTCAGGGCTGCACCGAGGATCAGATGCGCCAGATTACGGCGATTATCAGAGGTGGAGGAGCTGGACCGAGCCAGGGTAGCTTTATTTATATTTTTGAGGATGTATGTACTTATCTGATACATATTGTATAAACTTTGGACGATATTGGTGGTGGTTTGTTTGTTCACGATGATTTAGTTTGATATCGTATTATGTTTGTTTATTTCTTTTATATATTATGCGTGAGATGTTGGTTATGAATATTTCTGTATTTGGTTATATGATGTATATATTATTGTGCACAGGGCGGGGAAAAAACAGGAAGCCCTTTTTTTTAAAAACCCCCTGATATTTTGTCTCTACGGATTAATCCGTAAGGCTTTATGTTGCACCTACGGATTAATCCGTAGGTGCAAATGTTTGCGCCTACACAGTTCGCCGTTGGGACAAAATATCAGGTATGATATTTTGTCCCTATGGACTCAGTAACAGAGGTAAAACTTGCCCCTACGCATTTATCCGTAGAGGCATTTATCAGGCCCCACGGATAAATCCGTAGGGGCATTTAGTAGGCCCTACGGATAATGCTGTAGAGGCAAGTAATTTATTTTATAAAACAATAAATTAAATAAATATTATGTCCCTACGGAGTAATTAGTAGGGGTAACTATCCCTACGGAGTAAGGCGTAGGAGCAATTATTACTCTGTAGGGCTATGTTCAGGACGAAAACTTGCACCTACGGCCTTTGCACCTACAGGTTAATTTCGTGTCCCTACGGCTATATCCGTAAGAGCAGTGGTTTGCCCCTACGGCTAAATCTGTAGTGACAACCCATTATTGTAGTAGTGCTTAGGGTATTTATGTAACCACGTAGTTTAGAAAATTTTTGTGAAATATAGCAGTTTAAGTTTACTCTAAAATCGAACAGCTCTTCGGCTTGTAAACGGTGATTTCTGGGTTTAGATTTGGGCAGAATAATGGCTTATAAAACTGTGTTTTATTGGTCTCAATTTGGGCATCATAACGGCATGTTTGCAATTACAAAATAACAGTAAATAAAGGGGGTAGGGCGCTACCCCATGTCTAGAGTGTACGAAAAATGCGTAATTTAAGTGTATTGGACGTGTGTAAAAAGCAACTCAAGCAAGTTGTCGTATTTACCGATTAGAAGTTAACTAATATAACTAACATAATCGTGTTAAATATTTAGAGTGCAAGTTGACATTTAGAACAATTTTAGCATGCACAGAAGAAGTGACGAGATCGAGGGGGAGGGAGGCGAATTCTACCTTTAAATTGGAATATCGAAAATACGTCGAGTTGTACGGTGACACGAACCCCTCTCTTCTCGGATTTTTGCTGGATGAACAGGTGCACCATAGCGTCAGCATCGAGAAAACGAAGAACGGGATAATTTTTTCAGAATTTTGGCCGAGAAAATTGTAAGAAAAACGAGAAGGAATGACCAGTTTTTATAGGGGTTTTCAAACCCTTGACCCGAGCCGACCACTGCGTCCAAATTGCGCTGCCAACCCCTGATTACGCGTAGTTGTCCTCACGTGGACAATCGCGTCCATTGGATCGATGGATCCAATGGCCCCCGCTTCCCCCACGTGGGCGTGGGCGGCCCACGTGAAGCTATGCGCCTGCGTGTGCAGGCGCGTGGGGCCTATGCGGCAGCAACAGCTGCTGCTGCTTGTGGCGGGCCGGGCCTCTGGGCCTAGGCTCGGTTTTATTATGTTTTTTTCTTCTTTTTTTAAATTTCAAAACTGTTTTTAAAATTGATTTTAATTTTGGAAAAATATTTTTAAATACTTTTTTTAAATTCAGAAAATTATTAGAAAATTTTTGAAAATTTATTTTAAAATCTTCTTCATCTTGGGGAAAATTTTGGGCTAAAACAATTATATTTTCCTAAAATTTAAATATTCCCCTAAGTCTTTTCCTTTTCTAAAATTCAAAATAAATGTTTAAAAATTCCTAAAAAATCATATTAATTAATTTTAAATATAAATAAATTATCTCAAAGCATTCTCTACTAAATGGAGTCTTTAAAAGAAAATATTTTGACATGAAAGAAATTATAAAAACCCGTTATTTATGTATAGGAAAATCATAGGCGTTACAAATATATCGTGATTTTCGTTTGGCAAAATATTGAAAAACTGAAGGCAAATAAATTTTTGAGGGTTTTGAAGATTTCACAGTTTTTTGTGTGCTATAGCATGCAAAATATTAAAAAATCAAAGAAAACTATAAATTTGAGATTTTTTTAATTTGGCCGTATTTGTGTACTATGCATGCAAGATTTTAAAAATCGAAAAAAACTGAATTTTTTTTGGGAATTTTGTATTTCATGATTTTATTCTGCTATATAAGCAAAATATTGAAAAACAAAAAAAACAGAGAAGTCTGAGGTTTTTGAAAATTTTCATACGTTGGCGTGTTAAATATTATAATTTGAAAAAAACAAATAATTTTGAGTTTCTTGTAATTTTCTCGGTTATTATGTGATATAGCATGCAAAATATTAAAAAACCAAAGAAAACAGAATAATTTGAGATTTTTCATGTGAACATGCGTAATACTGAAAAAAAGAAAGAAAATATATACGAAATTTTTGAGATTTTTCAAAATTTTGCAATTTCGTGTGCTATGTCATGAAAAATATTGAAAAACCAATGAAAACAAAAATATTTTATTTTTGAAAATTTTCATAATTTTCTTGTGCTATAGCAAACTAAATATTGAAAATCGAAAAAACCAAAAATTTTGATTTTTTTAAAAAATTTCACCATATTCATGTGCTACATGCAAAATGTTGAAATTTGAAGAAAACGGAAAATTTTAGAGTTTTTAAGAATTTGCGATTCTCGTGTGTATAACTGTTAAGAACCAGTCAACTCAAAAGCTTAAGTTGTTACCTTGTGGGATAACAATATATATCAAGACAACATTATACTTTATTACTTCCCCTCACGTGGACCTTTGAATTTTAGGCCACGTGAAAAAGCCTCTAGCGGAAATTCTCACTATGAATGAGAATAAATGGGGATAAATATAATTGACAATATAACGGGTTCAAACCTAGGACCTTTTGAACCTGGTGTGCTCTGATACCATATTAAAAACTAGTCAACCCAAATGCTTAAGGTTAGGTTCTGGGATAACAATATATATCAAGGCAACATTATACTTTAATAATAACAAACAAAATATTGAAAAATCAAAAAGCACATGAAATTTTAAGAATTTTTGAAAATTTCATGATTTTGTATTCTATAACAATGAGAATATTGAAAATTTAAAGAAAAATGGCCGGGTATTTGCAAATTCTTCATATATTTTACATATGAAGTTCATAAATATGGGTTATTACAGCTTATAATAATATAACAACAATCTTTTTAAATTAATATATTCTTTCTTGACTCTTGACTTTGTAATGCTCTTACGCAGGAGCCCTTGTTGGTACAATAGTGTTGTTTGGACATGGAGTTAAAATAATCGGAGTTTACTTTCAAGTAGAGGTAGAGGGTATGCAAACGATGGTTTGCAAGCCCCAACCCCATTAAAACTTTAAATTTGATTAAGTGTTTGACTTTGTAGTTTTTAAACCTCAAGATCTTGTTTTGAAATTATCTAAACTCCAAAATGAGTGTTTTCATTACAAAATCTGGAGTTTAGAAAACTTTGGTTGGATTGGAGTTTAGTAAACTACGGTTAATTTTAACTTTAGAATATAGATAACCGTAGTTTTCTAAACTCCAAAAACCATCCCAAACATGGCATAGTAGAATATTGGAGTTAGGTTTAGATAAGTTTATGAAACACCCCGGTTATGTCAACTCAACTTCATTCCCAAACGGGGCTTGAAAAGCTAGATAGCTTTTCAAAATTATAGAGAGACTAGCAAGGAGCCCCATGCAAATGCACGGGTCCGTAGAAAATACTGGGAAGGTTATGTTTTGTTATTTTTCATGATTTACGATGGATTAACTAATTCGTATAAAGGAAGTTGCATGATTAAAAAAAGTTTATGGACTTAAATTCGGGATAATTTATAATAATTAAGGGAAGATAAAATCCTACAATCTATATTGATATCGTGTTTGAATAAAAATAATTAATATGAAAATGTATCTAAAGTAATAATTAAGTTATCTATATATTTATCGAAAGTAACTTATCTGTTTGAGACGTTGATCTTTAACAAAACAAAACTATGAAGTAAGTCGATTCTGTCATACTTGATTTATTTCAAAAACCAAACAAAATATAGGCAAAAATGGTCATAAGGTCGTCTACTACCTCATGACTGTGGTTATATAATATAACTCTAGCGATGAGCACCACTCCAATAAAACCTAAAAGTCACATTGTTCAACAGTCTTTTCTTTTTGAGACATGGTGAACCATATCAAGTTTATTGTTGACCGCAACTTCATATAACTTCAAAATATATATCAGTCCAAATAACGTCTCTAAACTTAATCAATAAAATATAAGAAACTAAAATAAAATATAAGAAACTGAATAGATGAATTTAAAAAGGCGAAAAGATACATTGTAATGGGTTTCAATGAAAAGATCGGCAAAAAGGAAGGGGCTAAACAATTTTCCAATCATTTTGGCTGTATGTAAATACACATAAAAGGGGTCACATGTAAATTTCGTAAAACATAGGGGGCAGAGGCTAAATTTTTCCATCAAAAATCAGGACTATTCTATTTCTAAGAGAAGAGGAAAACTTATTCCATGTGCCGGCCGTATACACCCAGGCAAGAAAAAGAAGAAATAGAAGTATGGGCCCCACACGTTGCCAAGGCTGCTCGAAACTCTCCATTCTCTCTCAACCGGGTGTATGTCACGCACCGCTTCCCAAATGACGGTAGCAGGCACGTGACAAGATCCACAATGTATTTATGCCGAGAAGGGTCTTTCTCGAGATAAATACGTTAAGTGTATTATAAACAATATAAATATATAACAAGAATAAATTAAGAGAATAAAATCCAACTACAATTATTATATTCAAATCCCACAATGTTCAAACAGTTAACAAAAGTCTGAAAATAAGATATAGCGAAACCCGAAAAATTAGGCATACTAAAAAGTAAAGGCTGAAGGTAAGACTAGTAATCCGCCTGCGATGATAGCTGAGAGTATTTCTCCTCTGTCGGCTCAATCTTCTCTGTCACCAACCCATCTGACAAACATTCCCAAAGAATAAAGAAAACGAAGGAATGTCCGTCAGCGAACTTGCGCTTGGTAAGTCCCTATAAAGATGTGATTATATATAAAATCATATAATGACAAGCATATAAAAGATAGCGAAAACCATGATGCAGTGAACAAGTACTATATGACAATTAAACATGGCGAATATATAAGCATGACAATTCTATGGTTACGTGTTTGCTGTGGTGTGATAGTGAAGATATGCATGTATACGAGAGTGGTCTGTCAAACCCCACGGACCAACGGCACGTTAAGTTAAGCTCCGTCAAACCCTATGGAACAATGGTACATGAGATTCAGGTTAAGTGATTTTTAGTGGACTCTCATGCCACGGCATACATTTAATACCAAACTACCCCTTTTTCCTGCGTATTTTAAATTATAAATAATGACACAAGCTTTACACGAATCCATGAATACGTTAAAAGGGTACGAGTTCAAGTCAAGTTTCATGTCAAGTTTCAAGTAAATTCATGTCGAGTTCAAGTTGAGTTCATGTCAAGTTCAAGTCGAGTTCATTATGTATTCATGGTTCGATTCAAGTCATGTCAAGCATGCAGTAGATTATTCACATGATTCATATAGGTATAACGAAATGCGAAGTCACATAGCATGAAATAAAGCAAGTACAATAGTCAAGTAATATTCAGAAATAATACTGTAAAGAAGTGTTGTGAACTACCAATTACTAAAGTCAATTGAATTCAGAAATTAAACAAGAAACATATCCCTAGGTGTTATACAAATGTGAGTTCAAGTCTTGCCTAATTACGACTACTGGTTTGAGAGATATACGCGTTTTCGTATCGAGGCGCAGAACATATCAGAGCCCCGACACATATTTTTAAAACACAGTTTGCGTTAATTTCCGTCGGTTTTCAGCTTTCGAAAATTATTAGAAACTTGTAGGTCTTTCGATCTACTTATCCAAACAACTAAGTTCCGCACGATTTGGATTACTGAATCTCTAGTTATGGTCAAGTTAACATCAGGGTTTAAAACAGAATTTATAATTTCTGGACAGCAACTAGGGGTTGTCTTGCAGGGCATATATTGGGTCGTTCCATACGTTTTTGTGTCACCAGATATATAGAAAAGTTACAGGTCTTCTAATTAGGCATCCATATGTATAAAATTTGTCACGAACTGACATCGGGAGCTCGAGTTATGTCATGTTTAAAAACAGTGTGCGAATCATGACAGATTTTTTCCAGATTCGTCACATAATTTTATAATGCAGAATTCTATAATTTATGTCGGTTTTCAAGAAAACATTAAAACTAAGAAAACCTAGATATTTCGATCTAGATGTCCAGAACACTTGAGTTTTCTCAAAACGGACCTCGAAAGACCAAGTTATGGTTCTCTAAAGGTGACCGATAAAAACAGTTTTCTGATTTTAAAACAGTGAGTAAAAACTATGTAAATCCTAAACCGTCGTTTGGTTCGTCCTGAAATTTTTTACAGCGTGTTCAAAAAAATATCTTCTATCTTAAATAGTTTTCTTGAAATTTCTAGAAGTCCGATTGGTTCCTAATTTTTTTTTGGAAAGATCAAAGTATTTGGGTTCGTATTTGAAAATGACAATGCTATGGTATTTATTCGTAACTTCATTTCTTTTAAACAAAACTTGGGTATAATTAAATAAAAACACAACAATATAAGGTGTCTGGATCTTAACATTTGATTCACGAACGTAGAGAAAGGCCTACTCCAAGAATTCCGATTTTTCATGAGGGTTCATTTGTAAATGGATTATCATACAATATGTGAGGTCGATGTTTATTTGTCCATCTTTGTTTCATGGTATTGCTAATTAGGGTGAAATTTATCTTATAACATGAAAGAATGGTACTATACAAGAGAACATGTTTAAAATATGGCTTAAAATGAGGCAATCAATAAGCTTTGATCAATCTATATGTGACTATATCTCTTTATATAGCTATGTGTATTAATATATCCTATATCAAGGACTATGATGAGACCAAGAGCAGCGGGCATGTAAGCATGACAAGAGGAGGAGAGAAAGATGGTGACTTGCTCGCGTTGCAATACGGTGTAACAACCGTATTGTCAATTGTAAGGAAACAAGGACTTGATCGGGAGCTTCATCGTCTAGGTATAAGGAGATCATCGATTTGCCTTGGGAGGATTTTTGGAGCAAAATTTCAGAGATGAATGGAGGTTTAGACAACCATGGAAAGAGAAGACGTTTATTGAAAAGTGAGTAAAAGACACAAAAAAGAAACTTAATGGAGGAATTCAAAGGCTGAGGGTTCACTTGATTGAATTAAACGTTTTAGGATATGAAACGAATAGTCTCTCATTCAAAAGAATTCATGCTCAAAGTCTGAGCACGAGTGGGCCTCGCAGGACAGCTCGGACCTGCCTTGTGACCTCCCGAGTTGGTCTTGGCTCGAGTATTGGGTTCGAGCATCAACCCCTAGGCTCGTGTCATCGTTTATGGTTTTTCCTATATGGTTTCGGGACCCCATATGCATCGCTCGTGAACTTTCTGGGCTCGAAAATGTTAAAAAGAAATTAAAAGACAAGAAAGGGGCTGCAAGGATTCGAACATGTGAACTATAGGACAACGGTGTAAAGACTTAACCAATAGGCTACAAGTTGTTGGTGTACTTAGTTATCAAGAAATAAATATAACTCGGTACTCGAAAAGAAAACGACATTTTATTAAAGAAATTATATACAAAGGTATAGGAATTTTGGGGTCGTTACATTCTACCCTCATTAAGAATAATTTCATCCTCGAAATTACTGAAGGAGGATGTTGCAACAGAGCAAGGAAAAGGGTCGGGATAACACAGTCACGTTTTGTCGTCGCGCTCCATCAGTCGGTACTCTAATTGATAAGAAGGTGTTCAACTTGAATAGATTGCGAGGGAATAAAAAATAGAAGAATAAAAATGGTGAGATATCCCGAGTCAAATAATTTGAAGTCTGAAATAAGATTTTTAGGATAATCTCCTAAGTCAACGAAAATAATTTAAGGATGTACGCAAGGGGCAATTATGGATGCAAATAAAAAAGTAACTTGATTGGAAACTTAAAGAACTTCCGAATACGAATATCAGGGGATCAGGAATCTCGAACACTACCCTTCTTTAACGACAGTCGAGGTTGGCATCGATCGCGATACAACGAACTAGGAAGACATGTAAATAGGAGACGCTTCCGAATTGGAAAGTTCGAAAACCGGAATATAGGATGTAAAAGATGGCTTAAGAGATGCAAGAAGAAACGAACAAAATTTTTAAGAATTCAAGAAATCGAGAAGTGATTTTTAAGAAAATCTAAGGAAGGAAGCGAGATGGATTCAAGGAAGAAATCATGGTGCAGTCGTTACAGTCCACCCTCCTTGAAAGAATTCCGTCCCTAAAATTCTCTCAAGAAGTACGTTATAAGAAGGCATGAGGAAAAGCTAAGGATAATATTGTGGCATATCGTTTTCGAGTTCCGTCGATTGATACTCCAACTGGTAAGAAGACATATGACTTGCGTAGATCACGATAAAACAAATTTAGGAGGACCAAATAATCATGAGTCAAAAAGATTTGAAGAACGGTACAAGCTTTCTAGAATAATTCCTAAGTCAATATGAAAGATTCAAGAACGCATGCTAAGGAAAGTCTAAGAGATACAAGTAGAAAGAGTGAACTAAAATTAAGGATTTAAAAGTTGAGAGGTTATATTCAAGAAATTCGAAAGTGAAGTTAAAGATGGATTCATGGAATATGATGAGATTCAAAGAAAAGATTAAATGTGGTTGGATTTCTAAATTCTTGTAACATATTGCTTTCGACGGTCATGCAAAAAGTGGACCTGCATGGGACACCACTAAAACCTGTCCCGCCTCGTTTCCTAAAAGACGGTAGCAGGCACGTGACGAGGTCTGAGACGTATTTATGCCGAGAAGTGTCTTTCTCGAGATAAATACGTTAAGCGTATTATAAGCAATATAAATATATAACAAGAATAAAGTAAGAGAATAAAATCCAACTATAATTATTACATTCAAATCCCACAATGTTCAAACAGTTAACAAGAGTCTGAAAATAAGACACAACAAAATAAAATAACAAAGCCCGAACAATTAGGCATACTAAAAGGTAAAGGCTGAAGGTAAGAATAGTAACCCATCTGCAATGACAACTGAGAGTATTCCTCCTCTGTCAGCTCAATCTTCTCTGCCACTAAGCCACCTGATGAACATTTCCCAAGAAAAAAGAAAACAAAGGAATGTTTGTCAGCAAACTTGTGCTCGGTAAGTCCCCAATAAAGATGTGATTATATATAAGATTATATAATGATAAGCATATAAAAGATAGCGAAAACCATGATGCAGTGAACAAGTACTATATGACAATTAAACATGGTGGATATATAAGCATGGAAATTCTATGGTTACGTGTTTTTTGTAATGTGATAGTGAAGGCATGCATGTATACGAGGTTAGTCCGTCAAACCCCACGTACCAGCGGCACGTTGAGTTAAGCTCCGTCAAACTCCACAGAACAACGACACACGAGATTCAGATTAAATGGTTTGTAGTAGACTCTCATGCTACGGCTTACATTCGTTACCAAACTACCCCTTTTCCCCATGTATTTTAAATTATAAATAATGACACAAGCCTTACATGAATCCATGAATACGTTAAAAGGGTATGAGTTCAAGTTAAGTTTCATGTCAAGTTTCAAGTCGAGTTCATGTCAAGTTCAAGTTGAGTTCATTACGTATTCATGGTTCGATTCAAGTCATGTCAAGCATGCAGTATATTATACACATGATTCATATAGGTACAACAAAATGCGAAGTCATATAGCATGAAATGAGGCAGGTATAATATTCAAGTAATATTCAGAAACAACACTGTAAAGAAGTGTTGTGAACTACCAATTACTCAAGTCAATTGAATTCAGAAATTAAACAAGAAACATAGCTTTAGGTGTTATACAAACGTGAGTTCAAGTCTCGCATAATTACGACTACTGTTTGGGAGATATACTGTCATGACCCGGAAATGGCACGTGACCGACACTTGGATCGCGTGAAGTCTATAGGACCCCGCCGTAACCCAAGTAAGCCAAAAAACCAGAAATCTAAACCTTTTTAAGAAAATAGTGGAGGTGAAGTTTTGAAAGAAAGGTATAAATGAAATCAGGTTCTCTCTTTTAAAGTATAAACAAGTTTATAGAAAATACAAGGATGTAGTATACTAAAGTTTGAAAACGTTTTCGTCATTTGAAATTTGGGCAGCACCTCCCTTGTAAATTTTGATCTAAAACCAGTACATATCAAGAATAATATAGGCATCCCCAAGCGGGAGCTAGCTCTTCGCCAATTGGCGGAAACACGACCATGTAACAAGAATATACGACGTCCAAGACAAAGATCAATCACAGAAAAGAAAGTAAAGAAAACCAAAACATTATCGAACTCGATATAAAGAATAATACAAGTCTCGACACCGAGTCTGAAAGAATATACAAACCGGTCTCTGGGTCTACTAAATATACATAGTCTGGTTGATGGAGCTTTTAACTAGATACAAATGAATAATAAATATACAACAGTGGTTACGCTCTGTACTGTAACCCACCTACAAATGCAAATCACCCAAAAGAAGCAATGTGCCAGCAAGCCGCTATTGATCCGAGCGATCGATCCTGCAAGAAAACTATGGCACAACAGGGGTGAATTGCCAACTCGTGTGTAGAAGACATCATTAGGTAGAAATAAAATGTATAACGATCTCCTAGGCCATTCTGTAATATAATATTATCATATCGTGTGGCAACGAAAGTGATCGTGTATACATAAGTATAATAATATAATAATATCGTGCCTGTGCCAAAATATGGTACCATGTCATCTGTGTCATATATATATATATATATATATATCATCTAACGTGTGTCCATCAACGACACATCAAATCATCATAAAATCCTGTGTTCCCAGTATCAACACTCGAAATCATCATAAATCTCGTGTCCAGTATCAACACGTAAATCCTCATATCTCAGGCGCCGTCTCATCGGATCGACCCTCATATCTCAGGCATCGTCTCATTAGATCGGTCCCCATATCCATCCGTTTCATATCACTCCAGTCAGTATCCTCCGGATATCCGTCTAGTCCAGTACTGTCACTGGTAAGTAGTGTACCCCTGCCAGGCTCAACGCCTTTCTATACGATCTTCTTGCCCCGGGATACCGTACTGAGTCCACCATGTACCCGCAAATGGTGACTCCTCACTCCTTGAATCGGGTAATCATCATAGTTCAGCACCGAGAAATCTTATGGTGGACGTCGAAATATCATATCAAGAGAAACAACGTTTTTAAAACAATCATAAGTTTTTAAATAATATCTACGGTTTCTCAAATCCAGAAATCTCATGAAAACAAAATCTCATGAAAGCATGGGAGTAATGAAATAATATGTACAGCCATAGAACAATACTGTAATGCATAGCAAGTGTGTTCATATAAGCGTGTCGTGTAGCAAGGTAAAGAAAGTGCAATAACTGAACTAGTATGTGGTAATGGGTACTAAACAGTAACTAAAATGCTAACAGATTATAAAGTGTTACGGTAACATAACGATTTCTATCTGTGTACATGGTATGGATGTTCCCCTCCGAAAGGCGGCGCACAGGACCGCTGTGTCCTGACGCTGAGATTCGGGGCAGATGCTATTTGGTTTTATCCGTCCACCTCTCCGAAGATGCCAAGTTGATTTATGGCACCGTGTATCGGAGGTTTAGACGGATGCGGCCGATGTAGCAGACTTCGTCAGATTCCCCCTCGCTTGAGGGGTTTTTGATTATGGGGACGCTCTTCCCTGCAGGCGCAAGCCCCTGCAGTTAATTATGCTACTGCATCGCGGTAACAACTTTCTCCTTCTCCAGAATTTCACTTCGTGTTGTATGTGTTTGTTTTGTTTGTGGTTGCCCGTGGATTGTATACGGAGACTGAGTAATGCCGTCGCCCGTAGGACGTGGATTAGTCCAAATCCGTATTTACTTAGATTTGGGTTTGGTGTTTTTTAGTTTAAGGATGCATTAGTCGCGTTGCGGCTAAGATCAACTTAAACGTTCGTTAAGGATACGATAGTCCTGCTTGAGACTAAGATCAACTTAACGTGATAATCCATTTAATATCTGGCCATCGGGACTCGTCGCCTCTTTAACGTCGTTGAAGGATTACAACGGCAGATGTTAGAGGAGTTCAGAGATGTACCCTTGAACCAAGGTTGATTTGGAGTTTTATAGTCCGTTTGGATATTTAAGGATACATTAGCCGTGTTTGGGGGCTAAGATCAACTTAAACGGGATCGTTTAGATCCGACAAAAGAGCATTTGAAGGCTCTATTGTTCCAGTTTAGGGACGTAGTGGTCCGTATTCCAGTTTAGGGACATGGTGGTCCATTGCCAGTTGTTCCCCTCCGAACGGCGGCCTGCGACGTTAGGACGTCACGTGCCTGAAGTTCGGAGCAGATGCTATTTGGTTTTTATCCGTCCACCTCTTCGAAGATGCCAAGTTGATTTATGGCACCGTGTATCGAAGGTTTAGACGGATGCGGCCGATGTAGCAGACTTCGTCAGATTCCCCCTCAGGGTGAGGGGTTTTTGATTGTGGGGACACTCTTCCCTGCAGGCGCAAGCTCCTGCAGTTAATTACGCTACCGCATCGCGGTAACAACTTTCTCCTTCTCCAGAATTTCACTTCGTGTCGTGTGTGTTTGTTTTGTTTGTGGTTGCCCGTGGATTGTATACGGAGACTTAGTGATGTCGTCGCCCGTAGGACGTGGATTAGTCCAAATCCGTGTTTGCTTAGATTTGGGTTTGGTGCTTTTTAGTTTAAGGATGCATTAGTCGCATTGCGGCTAAGATCAACTTAAACATTCGTTAAGGATACATCAGTCCTATTTTAGACTAAGATCAACTTAACGTGGTGATTGATTTAATTATCTGGCCGTCGGGACTCGTCACCTCTCTGACGTCGTTGAGGGATTACAACGACAGGTGTCTGAGGAGTTCAGAGATGTACCCTCGAACCAAAGTTGAGTTGGGGTTTTATCGTTTAATTAAATATCTAAGGACACATTAACCGTATTTGGGGTTAAGTTCAACTTAGACGGGACCGTTTAGATCCGACGGAAGAGCGTGTGGGCCCTATTGTGCCAGTTTAAGGACGTGATGGTCCATCGCCAGTTTAGGGACATAGTGGTCCATGTTCCAGTTTAGGGACGTGGTGGTCTATTATTAGTTTAGGGACGTTTCGGTCCGTCGACAGTTTAGGGACGTGGTGGTCCGTCATTAGTTTAGGGACGTTTCGGTCCGATTTTAGTTTAGGGACGTTTCGGTCCGATTTTAGTTTAGGGACGTTTCGGTCCGATTTTAGATAAGTGGTCGTTGGGACCCATCGCCTCTTTGACGTCATTGAGGAATTACAACGACAGGTGTCAAAAGGGTTCGGAGATGTACCCTCGAACCAGTTGTAAATTGGTTTGGGAGAGCCATTTCGCTCAATCAATTTAATTTAAGGACTTACAGCCAGGATTGGGTTAAGTCCAATTTTTTTATTTATTTTAGGCTCTGCCTGACTGAAAGAATCGGTCCAAACAGGGCTCTGCCCTTTTATTATTGCAATTTAGTTTGGGCCAGGCCCTTTTGAATAATGAGTTGCAGGAACTCGAGAATTTTTACAAACAGGGCTTTGCCCTTTTATTGTTCTGCAATTTAGTTTGGGCCAGGCCCTTTTAAATAATGAGTTTGCAGAAACTCAGGAATTTTCCAAACAGGGCTTTGCCCTTTTATTATTGTAATTTAATTTGGGCCAGGCCCAAAATAAGGGGTTGCAGAAACCCTAGAAATCTTCAGGTTTGAGAACACAAGTGCATGGCACTTTTGATCTGAATTTGGATCAAAGGAAAACAAGTTCTTCTTGTTTTTTCCTGATCATACAGAACCAAGGGTTCATATCAAGTGCAAGGCACTATTTCTTTTTTTTTATTATTAACTTTTTAATATTCTTTTCTTCAGAAATTTTTACCTTCTCTTTTTTTTTGTTCTTGATCAATCTTCAAGAATTCTTTCTTTTCAGAAGTTTATCCTTCTCTTGATGATTCTCCTTTTTTTTTGAATGAGGTCTGGGCTCTTATTTATAGTGCTCACAAATTTGTTAAATTTGTTACCAAGATCTTTCCTGAATAATTTTGGGAATTTTCCCACCATTGGATCTCTGATCCAAGGGTCCCTGTTTTACAGAAGAACAGAAAAGATTCACTTAAATTTTCATTCAGTTGCTGCGCAACTCACCGGCGCGTGACACGTGTCGCGCATCCGTGCGCTTGCGCAGTTGCGATTGCGCAACTGCGCAGACACGCGTCGCGCATCCGTGCGCTTGCGCAGTTGCGATTGCGCAACTGCGCAGACACGCGTCCCGCATCCGTGCGCTTGCGCAGTTGCGATTGCGCAACTGCGCAGACACGTGTCCCGCATCTGTGCGCTTGCGCAGTTGCGATTGCGCAACTGCGCAGACACGTGTCCCGCATCCGTGCGCTTGCGCAGACACGTGTCGCGCATCCGTGCGCTTGCGCAGTTGCGATTGCGCAACTGCGCAGACACGTGTCACGCATCTGTGCGCTTGCGCAGACATGTGTCGCGCTGCCATGCATTTGCGCAGTTAAGTCTTAATTATGTTTTCTGAAGAGCCTTGCTCTGATGGGACGCACCGTCTCGGGCGTTACGCTGCCGAATTGGCTTCTGCCATGTGGCAAATTGCGCACTGCGCACGGAAACCGAAGCGTTGCTTCAAATTTTGAATTTTCAAAATTCAGTAGAGCCTTGCTCTGATTGGGGGAAACAGATGCCCCCCCACCGTTGCGCTCACGTGGCGCGCGCGTGAGTGCAGCGGTGGCAACATCCTGACCGTCGGATCTAGGGGTCATCTGAACAGGCGCAGGCGCCTATAAATAGGACCCTTGGTCCTTGGTAATTTTTTACCATTCTCAAGAAATTGAATTTCAGAGCCTTGCTCTTACTTGAGAACTTCCAGAGCCTTGCTCTTGTGATTTCCTTAAGAATTTCCAAGTTCTAACTTCAGAACCACTATAGGTAAAATTAAATTAATTTAATTTAAATTAAACTTAATTAACAGAGCCTTGCTCTTATAGATCTTTGATCTAAAGGAAACCCCTTTGGGGTTTCTACAACAGAGCCTTGCTCTTAAACTTTGCAGAGACCCTGTTCTTAGGTTTTAACCCATGAACAGAGCCCTGCTCACAGATCAATTAGAAAACTTTGTAAAGGTTTCCATGGATCTTTAAGGTCCCAAAATTTTAATTCTTAGGAGTTATAAATTTCTTATTACTGCTACAGAGCTAGGCTCTTTTTTTTTTAGAAGTTTTATTCTTTTGAAACAGGAGTTTGACAAATGTCACTCTGTGACAGAGCTTTGCTCTGAAAAGAGGAGATCTTCTCCTTGTCTCTAAGGGTCCCCCCCAATGAGGATATTCTCTTGGGGGTCTTTTTTATTGACTGATAGTCCCATTCAATGGTGGGATTGTCTCATCAAATGATGCGCCGTCATCTTGATTTTGTGGGTCCCCCTTTGGTCCCCTACCCACTGCATCACAGTGTGGAGCCAGCTTTTTATTTATTATTATTATTATTTTTTTTATTTTATATATTATTTTTATTAAATGTTAAGTGTCAGGCCACTAATGATATATATATATATTTTATGCAGGAAGGATGTCTGACGACTTGTCTTTTCCCTTCGTTCGCTCAGAAGGAGGGTTCCCACACGCACCAGTGGACCGGGTAGTGTTTGCCTTGATTAAAGATCGTGATCCTGAGTGCAAACATCTCCACCTATGGGGAAGGTGGTATAGCCAAATTATCCAAGGCCGCCGCAGTTTTAGTTCCGCCTCGCCTTCCGAACCCATAGTTACGATCCCCTATGCGGACAAACCCCCGGTGGAGTATGCCGTGGAGGTTAAAAATTGGAATTCAGACGACCTTCTCCAGCCTGCAATCGGCGCTATTCCGGTACAGCCGCCGCCGGCCATAGATATCTTGGGAAGGCGAATCTGTCAGGGTGAAGCACGCCCTTGGGGACAGGCTTACAATATTGGATTGAATCCGCGGCCACTTGCTGGATACCTGCCATGGGCCCGATACATTTTAGCGGCGAAAAGAGCTCACCTGACGAAGATTGGTCTATACTCCGCCGTCTACGTCTCACTTTTCGAGTATCCTACTCCTCCAACGTGGTGGACAAAGGCCTTCATTGAACAATGGAATATCCCCACACATACTTTCCTGGCAGCGGATAGGGAAGTTTCCATTTCTCTAGAGGAATTCGTTGAGCTTTCAGGTTTACCGGCGAGGGGGGAGCACTACGAAGAGCTGCTTCCTCCTGATGAGTACGTCTTTGCCACCAAGCAGGTGGTACTCGACTTGACTCCGGAAAATGCCATCCAGCATCAGCATCCGGGCTTGGTGAAGGTGTTGGAGATTTACGAGGAGCTTCATTTGGAATTGGGCGACCGAGGCGTTAGTTTCGCGGACTTCATTGCTCGTTTTATTCGCCCGGAATTTTTATCAGAGCAAGGTGAGAAGTTCGCCCAACTTGCTGATCCTTTTGGTTTCGGCCTGGACCGCCGACCTTCATCGGAAATTGATCAGCGAAGTTTTTACCTTCCCGGCACTGTTAGCGTCCCTTTCTCAGAGATCGCCGTTCCTGGCATGGATGAGGAGACCTTCTTCATCGGGTTCTTAGGTCTGTGGCTGTGCAGCTTCGCGCTTCCCATGCACCCACGCCTCATGCGGTCTTCTGTCTTTTACCCGGCGCATCGAATGGTGGCCGGTCTGCAGTTATCAGTGGGGATCGCCGGGTTGGCTCACCTCTACAATGGACTTAGCGTAGCGGCGGACGCTAATGAGCCTGGGGTACAGCCTGCTAACTTCCCGATGCACTACTTCACTTCTTGGATGGAGCTGCATGTTCGAGGAGTGTTTGGTGCCCACAAAACTCCTCCCTTCTTTGAGAGATTCACACTTCCAAGAATCATGCGATTGGTCGGGGCTTCCATCGTGTTTGCGCCTCCGCGGGAGTCTAGGGGACTGCTTCTGCGTTCGCATCTAGTCGGGGCGAAGACCTCTTTTGTGGATAAGGTCATCACCATGGGTTCCGAGACCACTAAGTCGGTGGTGCCGCTGCGTGATGACTTTAAGGGCGGTGTCTCCGTGTTGAAGGCTCGGGAAATCCTCCATCTTTATTCCATTCGGCCGGGCTACTTGGTATTTAGGCAGAATGACACGGCCCTCTTCATGAGGTATAACCCGCATCGATTTGCCCGGCAATCGAGTTATAACCAAGGAGTCCCGTTGGAAGCCTTCTTGAGAACACCTGCAGTCGGTCCAGAGGGAGTACGGAATGCGATGCATCACTTCATCCGGCTCAATACAGGCTCCTACTTTTTTATCAGTGAGCCCAGCTGTACCCCTAAGATACTCAATTCGTATGTGGCCTGGTACGCGCACGCGATGGGCCCAATCATCTTGATGGAGAAACGTCTATTGGTCGATCGTAGGGCTGCGCCTCCCGGCGGCAATCGCAAGGCTCCATTGCAGCCCAGGGTTCAGGTTATCCCTCCGACGAAAGAGGCCGGAGCTGATCGACCACGGGTGTTGGCCCCTCCGCGTGGACTGCCACTGCCTACTACGGTGGATGCCCCAACGGCGCCCCGTGCTCCGACAAAGACGGTTAAAGCGGCATCGCCGGAGTCGGGTGCAGGAGCGGACATCGGGACTCGCCGCCCGAAAGTGACTGCCAAAACTGGCAAGCGCAAAGCTGCTCCCAGTGGGTCCAAGGCTGGCGGGCAAAAGAAGAAGAAGTCCACTTTATCCCTCGACGCGATTCTTAACTTAGAGTCCGCGGCTCATCCTGCCGAGACTATATGTGAGTATGGCAGCAACGAGGGTTTCGTGGTGGACCCTGAGGACACCAATCTAGCCGCCGCCATTGCAGCTTCGGAGCGATCGGCGAGGCTCGAAGCAATGTTAAGCAGACTCGCTGAGTCAGGTAATCCTCAGCCTCCTTATTTGTCATTTTATCCCACTTTTTATTATTATCTTTAGCTAATATTTGCCTCATTTTCAACAGGTGTATCCACTGAAGAGGCCATTGCTGCCTCTCTGAAGACCTTCCAGGAGGAGGAGAAGAAGCGTACCCTAGCGAGCGTCGGTATGTTTTATCCCTTTCTCTTTTATACGGAAAGTTCGTTATCTTTTTATGATAGTCGACCTGACCTTCTCTTGTTTCTTTACAGGGGTTGTATTAATCGGCGCAAGGACCCTTCCCAAGCCCATCATCGAAGTCCCAGCTCCGTCGAAGCTGCCGCAAGAGCCTCGGCTTGATGCAACAACGAGGGATGCTCTGAAAAATCTGGAGGCATCCCTCTACACGGATGAGGAGGCTTCGCTCAAGGAAGCTCTGATGGCATCTGTCTCATCGGCTCAAGAGGAGCGGAAGCGGTCCAGACGCGAAGCTAAGGCGCGCAGAGCTGCTCTGGCCGCAAGAGCGGGCCCTAGCACTGTTCCTCACGCTAGTACTCCTTCTGAAGAGCCCCCTGTGGCTCTGTCTACCGCTCATCGGCAAGTTGCGCGCGGGGTTCGGAACGCCAATGATAAATCCGCTTCAGGTAGTACTCCTTTCAGAGCCTTGTTGTATGACTTGTAAAACTATTGGCTTATACATATCTCATCTTGCAGGGTCAAGTCCAACTGAGGGGGAGGCGGAGACGACCGTCGAACCCAAGGGAGCGGAAGAAGCGGTACTCGCCGAACCCGAACCGATAGTGGACAACTTTGTCGAGGCCATGGGGCCTGGAGCCGAGATTGAGGAACCTACCGCGGAGAAAGTCATTGATGCCGTACCCGAAGTGGCGGCAGATGAGATGATTGTCTCGACCGAGCCGAAGGCGGTAGAGGGCGAGGTACTTGAGGCTGGGGACCTCGTTGTGCCGATGGACGGGGCAGCTGTAATCGCTGATCCTGAGGGAGCAGCAGGTGAGGCGGCCATGATTCCTGAGGACGAGCTAGGCGCTCCTTCTCAGGAATCTGGCAATGTTCCTATCTTGGCCCTCCCTGTCTATGGTTCCCCGCCGCCTGCAGAGCTTGAGAGCATAACAACGGTTCCCCTTGAGTCGGGTGATGAAGCTACAGGCGGTTGTCTTCCGTCAGTGGAGGAAGGGACTGCCTCAGTTTCTGCTGGCAGCTCGTCAGGTACAATTTTTTTTTGTCACCAGCGTTTCCCTTTTTTTTTGTATATCTTGTGATCTCTTCTAACAAGCTTGTTCTTGCAGGTGCGGCCAGTACCGATGCTCCATTGCTCGAGGGGGCACCGTCAACTACTGCTTTGGCAGTAGTCACCTCCCCGTCTTCCCTTGTACCGTCACGGATGTTGGAAGGTATGGGTTCACGACTCATGCATTAATCTTTCAAAAATGCGGCTTTTGTACTAACGTTACACTATTGTGCCTTTGCAGGAGTGCTTTTTGATCACCTATATCAAGTGTTGCTCCCGCACTTCTCTTTCCCATCCGAACTCGCTTCTCCCTCTAGTGGCGCCGGTAATATCTTTGTTTACCCCTTTTTTTCTAGCAATGGGACGATTTCTGACTTTTCCTTTTCTTTATTGCAGTGCCACAAATCGAAGGAGGGGATGCAAGCCCTGTCGCGCTACCGGCCCTCCCGGCTTTGCCGTCCGCTGTACCTGGTATGGTAAATTTCCTTTTGGTAATCCTTCAACATCTTTTGAACCGTCGTTTAAACCTGTTTTGTTTTGCAGCTATTGTTCCGGCTTCGGTCCCCTTCGAGGCTCGCGTCCTTTTACCGGCAGGCCCCTTTTTGAGACGTCCGTCTTCAAAGGGTGCGGTGATGAGTCTAGGCATGCTGAGCGGGTATATCGACGAGCTCAGCATGGACGCTCTCCCTTCCGCTGCAGATTTCGCTGTGGATGTTAACCCCATGTTAGCGGCGCTCGTAACTTTTCACAGCGAAGGCGTCGTTGAATCTTAGGTTAATCACTGCAGGGAGATTGAGGCTTGCTTGTACCGGCTGGAGTTGACGCGTCCTGCTCCCGAAGTTTTAGCTCTGAGCGCCCAACGCACAACTTGGCTCGAGCAAAGCACTTCGCACTCCCGCCACTTGGAGCAAGAAGCAGCTCGGAGACTAAGGGAATGCCAAAAGACCTCAAATGAAACGGTCCATCTGCGCGCTGAGGTTGAGGCAAATGCTGCCCAAGTGAAGACTATCTTTGAGGGTCTCTTGGAGCGCATCTCCCATGGGCTAAATTTAAAGAGGAAGCTTGACGTGGCTGAGAGCCATATCCCAAGTCGGGAGGCTGCTTATCAGGGCGTGAGGGAGCAGCTTGCACTGGTCTTGCGGCGACGAGCCCAAGTGGAGGCAGAGTTGACGGCGGTAGCCGAGCAGGAGAAGGCGTGGAAGGAGATATGCGAGCGATTGCTACATCTGTGCAAGACGCTCCCTTCCCAGTAGCTGCCATTGTATCAATATACTTGTAATTTTCTTTTTTTTGAATAAGATGTATACATTCTTTATTCTTTTATACGATTCGCCATGTACTTGATTGAGTTAATAAATAAAGATACACATTTTTTTTTGCAATGTCTTGTATCATTTCTTTGCTTTCCCCCTTCTTTTATTATCAGCATGCTGTCTTGATAAACATGATTGACAGGTAACAGAGTAAGCATTTTGGTTTCTTCAAGATATAACGATGGCTTAGGCCGCAGGTTCGGATCTGCTGCCTAAGACTTTTCAACTCTATGAGCCGTGAGGGTCTCATAGAGACTTTTCTCCCTACGGATCGAGATGATCTCGTAAGTGGATTTTCTCCTTAGGAATCGTGAGGATTCCCAAGTGTAGTTTTCTCTCATAGGTCGAAAGGATCTTATGAGAGAATTTCTCCCTCTTACGAGTCGAGAGGGCTCGTGAGCGGTTGTTTCCCTCTTTGTCGAGAATCGACTTCAGAGAGTGAGACCCGTGAATAGTATGCAAGAGACCATTTAGGATTGACTTGCAGGGTCCCATTGTTCAGGATGCAAGTTTTTGAATCCTTATTGCCCGAGATGTGAGTCAGAAAAGCTCTCGTCACGGAGTGTTTGTATCCGTGAGTTGAGAAGTTTTGCGAGGGATTATTTGTTTCCCAAGCGCCAAGGATTATTTGTGTCCTTGGGGTTTGAAACGAGTCGATGGTTCCCACGGAGGCGCTGGTGGCTCTGCGAGTCGACGCGGATCAGAAGGCTCTCGTCAAGGAGTGTTTGTATCCGTGAGTTGAGAAGTTTTGCGAGGGATTATTTGTTTCCCAAGCGCCAAGGATTATTTGTGTCCTTGGGGTTTGAAACGAGTCGATGGTTCCCACGGAGGCGCTGGTGGCTCTGCGAGTCGACGCGGATCAGAAGTCTCTCGTCAAGGAGTGTTTGTATCCGTGAGTTGAGAAGTTTTGCGAGGGATTATTTGTTTCCCAAGCGCCAAGGATTATTTGTGTCCTTGGGGTTTGAAACGAGTCGATGGTTCCCACGGAGGCGCTGGTGGCTCTGCGAGTCGACGCGGATCAGAAGGCTCTCGTCAAGGAGTGTTTGTATCCGTGAGTTGAGAAGTTTTGCGAGGGATTATTTGTTTCCCAAGCGCCAAGGATTATTTGTGTCCTTGGGGTTTGAAACGAGTCGATGGTTCCCACGGAGGCGCTGGTGGCTCTGCGAGTCGACGCGGATCAGAAGGCTCTCGTCAAGGAGTGTTTGTATCCGTGAGTTGAGAAGTTTTGCTGAAGTCGTTGGTTTCTTCGGTTGAAATGAACCGTTGGGGTTTAGCTTCGTCGTTTGACGGAATCCGCTGGGGAAGTATGGTTTCTTCTCTGTTTGCGCCCTTGGATTGTATACAGGGATCGATGTGATCTTAACTGTAGGGCCGAAGTTTCATCATTTCTTATTTTTGTTTTATTTTATTTCCGCGATGCTCTATCATTTCAGCTTTTATATCGCGAAGGTCGCGATTGCCCAATCATTTCGGCTATTTTTCGCGGTGCCCAATCATTTCGGCTTTTTTATTTTATCTTTACTCGTTGCTTTTTATTACGAGTTGCCCGATCATTTCGGCTATTTTGCATGCATACATTTTACTTGCTGCTTTTTATTGCAAGTTGCCCTATCATTTCGGCTATTTTGTATGCATGAGCGGCCTACTGGCTTTCGCCATAAACCTGAAATTGGACACCGATTTCGGCATCAGCACCGCTGCAACTGGAATATTGCCAGGAGCGAATCATCATTTGCCTCCGTTATTGTCGAATAAAGGGGGCTTAGCGATCAGGGTTAGGGACCTGTCGACTAAGGCTTTCGATTTCATGAGCCGTAAGGGTCTCATAAAGGTATTTCTCCCTACAAGTCGTGAGGATCTTGTAGGTGTATTTTCTCCTTAGGAACCGTGAGGGTTCCTAAGTGTTTTGTTCTTCTGTAAGTCGTAAGGATCCTACAGGAGGGTTTTCTCCTCATAAATCGAGGGGATTTATAAGGGTTGTTTACCATGCGAACGTATTCCCAGTTATGGATGAAATTTGGCGAGGGAAATGTTTATTCGCGCCCGTGGATTGTATACAAGGGTCAATATTGAGCCGCTTGTAGGGCAATATTGGAAGTTTGTGGGGGCTTGCTTAAGCACAGGTTTAGGTTTCTGTAACTTAAGACTTTCAAATCTCATGAGCCGTGAGGGTCCCATACGAGAGTTCTCCTTACGAGTCGTGAGGATCTCGCAAGTGTATTTTCTCCTTAGGAATCGTGGGGATTCCTAAGTGTGTTGTTCCCTTATGAGTCGTAAGGATCTCACGCGGGTGGTTTCTCCTTACAGGGTCGAGAGGACTCTGTAAGGGTTCTTTAACGAAGTTGCGCCCTTTCGGGTTTTCACAAACATTCGTCGGTAGTCCTGCTGTTTTTACTCACGGAGCCCTTTCGGGTTTTCATCCGTGCCCATTTTGCTTATGGACATACCGTTTTTATTTATTATATATATATATATATATATATTTTTTATTTTATTTTTTTTACGAGGTCGCGCCCTTTCGGGTTCTCACGAACACTCGCCGGTAGTCCTGCTGTTTTTACTCATGGAGCCCTTTCGGGTTTTCATCCGTGCCCTTTTTTGCTTATGGACATACCGTTTTTTATTTTTATTTTATTTTTATATGTTTTTTTTTATCTCGTCAGCCTAAAGATGCTGCGGTAGTAGTTTAAAGACGTTTCGGTCTGCTATTAGTTTAAGGACATTTCGGTCCGCCGTTGAGAGGGCTGGCTACTGCTTATAAAGCTTGAGCTTAGGAAGATAGCGAGCGGACATAGTCGTCGTCATCTATCATTGACCTAAACTAAGGCTCGTTAAGCGTAGTATTTCTTTAGGAAGCGACCGTTTATTGGCCTGAAAGGTCTTTCACCGTGCATGTCCATGAGTAGATAGGCCCTGCCCTGGTAGACCTTATCAATGATGTACGGTCCTTCATAGTTTGGCTCAAACTTTCCTCGCTTGGCGCGATTGGGGATCATGGGCCTTTTGACGACTAGCACGAGTTCGCCTTGGTGGAATGTCCTCGGGCGGCTCAATCTTTCATATGAGCGCGTCATCTTTGCTTTATAAGCTTCCAGATTTTGCTGTGCTAGAAGCCGGATTTCGTCAAGGGCGTCAAGCTCTTCAAACCGAAGGTGAGCATTTTCTTCGTCCGTCAACTCGTAATGGACTGCCACTCGTAGAGAGGGTAATTCTATCTCGAGGGGGAGTACTGCTTCCGTCCCAAATACCAACGCGTATGGCGTTGTGTTTGTGGCCGTTTTAAATGTAGTTCGATACGCCCAAAGAGCCTCTTGCAATCTTTCGTGCCAATCTTTCTTATTTCGTGACACTGTTTTCTTCATGATCTTCGTCAAGGTCTTGTTGAAGGCCTCAGCTAGACCGTTAGCTCGCGGGTTATAAACTGAGGAATATCTCCAGTCTATATTGTGCTGCTGTGCGAAGCGGCTAATCTTATGACTTCGGTAGGCTGGCCCATTGTCAGAGATGATCCTTCTTGGGGTTCCAAACCGGTATATGACATGCGTTTTGAAGAAATGGAGGATGTTTTCCGTTTTCACTTCCCTCAACGGTACCGCTTCTGCCCATTTGGAGAAGTTATCAGTCGTCGCCAAGATGAAACGATGTCCCTTTGACGATGCTGGTTCGATGGGACCGACTATGTCAGTTCCCCACATTTCAAATGGCCAACTAGCCACTGTTGGATGCAGTGGATTGGGATGCTGATGGATGAAGTTTCCATGAATTTGGCATGAATGACATTGCCTCGCGTATTCTAGGCAATCCTGCATCATCGTGGGCCAGTAGTAGCCCATCCGCTTTATCTTTAACTTCATCTTAGGGCCTGCTTGGTGGGAACCGCAGAGTCCGTCGTGAACTTCTTGGACGACCCTTCTCGCTTCGTCAGGTCCTAAGCATCTCAACCACAGAGAATCGAATGACCTCTTGTACAGAGTATCATTGACGAAGGCGAAAGACAGAGCTCGTTTCGTGAGCTGATGTCTTATGGACGCTTCTTCAGGTATTCGGTGGAACTTGAAGTAATCTATGAAGACTTCTCTCCAGTCCCCGGTATTTTCCCAGTCTTTTACTTGCAGGGTTGTCTCCTCTTTCGCTCCTTTTTCTTCAGACGATTCCGGAGATATTTCTGTTGGGGCGAGCACTCGACGGCTTTGCACCACGATTCTAACGTCGTCGAGGTTCTCGTCAGCCAGTTCTTTAGCAAGTTTGGCTAGTGCGTCTGCTTTGCTGTTTTCCGCGCGCGGTATGCTTTCCAACGTGTAAGAGGGAATTTGGGTTAGCAGTTGTTGCACTTTTTCACCGTATTTTACCAATTCCGGTTTACATGTTTGGTAATCGCCGTTTACTTGACTGACGACCAGTTGGGAGTCCCCGTATATGAGGAGGCTCTCAATTCCCATATCAATGGCGATCTCAAGGCCTGCTATCAGAGCTTCATATTCAGCTTCATTATTCGTCCTCGGCTCCGCTAAGGAGAAGGCGAAGCGCATTATTCCTCCTTGGGGAGTCACAAAGATGAGTCCCACCCCCGATTTGATCGTTGGCGTACTTTGTTTGTGCTTTTTCATAGAAGACGCTCCATCGAAGTAAAGCTCCCAACGGGTATCACCACTGTCGATTGCGTCAAATGCATGTCTGTCTGGCAAATCGCAGTTTAAAGGAGAGTCGGCAGGTATGGGATGCTCAGCAAGGAAGTCAGCGATGGCCTGGCCTTTTACTGCCTTGAGAGGTTGATATGTTATGGAAAATTCCATCAAGAGCAGGGCCCATTTAGCGAGTCGTCCTGTCAATATGGCTTTTGACATTAAATATTTGAGAGGGTCCACTTTTGAAATCAGACGGACCTCGTGCGCCAACGCATAGTCCTAAGCTTTGTTATTGCGAAGATCAATGCCAGGCAGTGTTTTTCAATGGGAGAATAGTTGCTTTCTGCCCCCAGCAGCACTCGACTTAAGTAGTAGAGCGTCCTTTCTTTCCCTTGATCGTTCTCTTGTGCCCATAATGCGCCTAAGGAACCTTCGAGGGCGGTTGTATAAAGAATAAGAGGCTTCCCCTTAACCGGAGCAGCCAACACCGGCGGGTTCTGCAGGTATTGCTTGATCTCATCCAGTGCGCCTTGGCATTTTTGATCCCAAACGAATGGGGTTCCCTTCTTCATCAGGTGACTATAAGGGCGGCACTTTCCTGAAAGGTTGGCTATAAATCGCCGTATGTATGCGAGTTTCCCTTGGAGAGACCGCAACTGTTTGAGAGTCCTCGGCGGAGGCATTTCCATGATCGCTTTGATCTTTGACGGATCTATTTCAATACCTCGGTGTCGAACGACGAATCCTAGGAATTTACCCGAGGAAACCCCGAACGCACATTTAAGAGGATTCATCTTCAAGTTGTATTGCCGAAGGCGTTGAAACACGATCTTCAAATGCTCGAGATGTTCCTCGTATGATTTGCTTTTAACCACAAGATCGTCGATATAGCATTCAACGATTTCATGTATGAGGTCGTCGAAGATTTTTGTCATGGCTCTCTGATAAGTAGCACCGGCGTTCTTCAAACCGAAGGGCATCACTTTATAACAAAATATCCCAAGAGGGGTCCTGAAAGCTGTGTGTTTCTGATCTTCAGGATGCATTTTTATTTGATTATACCCCGATGAGCCGTCCATGAAGGAGAAAACTTCATGAGTAGACGTGTTGTCTATCATCAGCTCGGTGACTGGTACTGGGAAATCATCTTTTGGGCAGGCTTTATTAAGATCCCGGAAATCTACGCATATACGCACCGTCCCATTTTTCTTCATCACCGGGACAATGTTGGTAATCCATTCAGGGTATTGAACTTCCTGAATGAAGCCAGAGTCTATAAGCTTTTTGACTTCGGCGTTGATGCTCATCTCAAGCTCGAGTCGCATTCTCCTCGGCGCTTGTTTGACGGGCTTGATGTCCGGAGATATCGCCAATTTATGTACAGCAATTTCTGGATCTAGTCCCGGCATTTCGGAATAGTTCCACGCGAAGCAATCTTTGTGTTGTAGAAGCACATCCTTCAACGCAGTCACCCTTTCTTCAGATAACAGCTCGCTGATGAATGTTGGTCGCGGGTCATTTTCCGTCCCCAACTCAATTTTCTTGAGATTATCTGCAGTGGTGTGGATTCCATCCTCCAGTTCTTTCGGAGCTGGGGGAAATTCTGAGATTACCTCATCGCTGCTGTTTTCAAAGCACCAAGGGAAGTCGTTCATGTCCTCGGATTCTTCTTTTAATATTGTTACCACGTGGCAAGTGCGAATTTTCTGCCAATCCCAATGCGGAGTTGGTTTTTCTTTTGCAGCCTCGGGTTCGTGCTTCTGTGGTGGTGCTACCCTCCAGTTGTCAGAAAGCGCGAATTTGCCTAACTGATATTGGTCTTCAACCCAATTCTTGAAGGTAAAGCAATCTTCAAGCGGATGTCCTACCACTCGATGGTAAAAGCAATAATTTGGGTTGAATACTTCGCCCGCGTGCTCAGGGTGTTTAGACTCTGGCAACGTAAGCATTTGATGTTTTAGAGCGAGATCGAATATTTTCCTTGTTTTGTTCCGAGGAAATGAGTATGCTCGACCCATTTTCTTTCTGAGGGCTAAGTCAATAACGCTCGACTCTCGGATGCGTGGCTTCTTAGCTCTGCTTTGTGGTTGTCGAGCGCCTCTCTTGCCTTTCGACTTGTTTTTGTTCTCGCGTCGAACCTTTTTTGTAGCAGGTTGACAAGGAGCGGCATCTTCGTTCTTTACTGCCTGTTGGAGGAGGCGCTGGGTCTTGGCTTTCTCATAGATTGCCATTTCACGATCATGATCATCTCGGGCTTTTTGACTCGCATCCTTTATAAGTTTGCTCATCTGGTCTTCAGACGATGGACTGGGTGGTTTTGTATCAGGGACTTTTGCTGATTCAGGATCAGCGTCCTCCCATTGAGCGTCCGCCTCTTCATCAAAGTCATACATGGCATAACAGCTGTTTATTAACTCCCGTTTCTTTGGCCGGATGTACCCGAGCCCTTTTGTTTCCGTTCTCCCGTTAGGCAGTTTGCATTGAGTCCCGGGAATGTTCCAGACCTTGTCATAGAATTTAGCTTTTCTAGCGGTCTGTGTGAACGACATCCCCTGGCGTTTCAACAGTTTCTTCAAACCTTTGGTATAATATCTGGGAAGGCGGATAGGCTGAAGCCCGTCGAGCGTGGGATCTGTGCCATGCCAAATTTCTTTTTCCGCCTTGTTTTCTTCTGAGCGGTAGAATAAGATTGCCTTCTCGCCTTTTCGTCTGGGAGGGATATAGAATATCTGCAATTCTTCTACGCTGTTGGTGTCGAGTGCATCCAGTTCTTTGTAATGTTCAAGCGGCACCATGGTTATCTGTAGACTTCGCCCTTCATCAGCGGAGACTCGTATTGAAGGCCGAGCAGAGAATACAGCATGAACTTCATCCTCTGAATCACTACCGAAGATCAATGAAGGAACGGATGGTCCTGGCCTGGTGAATTGGGATGGACCTGAATAGATTATATCCTCCTCCTCCTCGGTGTCACTGCCGAAGACAGGGATGGTTGCGTTAGTTTTGTTCTCCGGTTTGTGACACCTTTCCGTGTCTTCGAAACTCGGTAAGAAGTATTTGGCATCTTCATACTTGCGAACTTCGTTCACGGAAAACGGATTCAACTCTCCTGCCACTGTGTACTCGAGGCCGTCCCTAGAATACTTCATGCACTGATGCTGTGTAGAAGGGATGATATTGTACTCGTGTAGCCATGGTCGGCCGAGCAGAGCATTGTAACACGTCTTGGCGTCTATAACATGGAATTTGATATCTGTGACGAGCAACCCGAAGCGCAGCGTCAATATCACAGATCCAAGAGTCTTTGAGGATTGAGAGTCGAAACCGGAGATGGTGATTTTGTCCCGGGCGAGGTGTTGGACACTCATGCAAATCTCCTTTAACACTCGCACATTGAGTAAATTGACAGACGATCCGTTATCGACCAAGATTTTTCCTATCTTTATGTCATGGCAGTATCCTGAGACATAAAGGGGGTGATTGTGTTCACACGTCCCGAGGAGAAGGTCTTCATCACCAAAAGCAACGTCGGCTGTGTGCACCTCTTCCAATTCATCCTTCATCTTTTGTTCGGCTAAGAAGGCTTGGAACTGGTCCGGATCCTGTAGGGCCTTAATCAAAGAATCCCTCGCCTCTTTTGATAGTAATAGGGCATCGAGAATGCTGAGTTGTGAAGGTAGCTTTCTCAGATGCGCCAAGATATTGTAATCTACTTTATTCCTTTTTGGGGGATTCTTGGCGGTTAACTCTTTCGCAACTTGGTCATCCAAAGCGATGTCTTCAGAGACCTTCTCTTTCCCTTTGTTTTTCTTGTTCAAGGGTCCGAGGTTCTTTTCGGGTAATGTTCGATTGCGCAGCTGTATATTCTCGCAGGCCTTTGGTTCTTTTTCTTTTCCCGAAGTGGATTCTTCGAAGAGGGGACCAAGCTCTAGCTCTTCATCGGAGTCGCTCCCAAATGTAGGCACTTGTGACCCGGTAGTGTTAACCATGTGACAATTGCCGGCAGTTCTTTCAAGTTCTTTAGTCGTATTTCTTTGCTCTCGGCGAATTTTACGTTTTTCCCGTTTAAATCGTTGTCGATTAGCGACGTATCCTTGCCACCATCCATTGAAAGCTTTGCAATTTTGGGTGGAATGTGAGACCTTCTGATGGTATAAGCAATAAGAGGGGTGCATTTCTACCGTGCCAGTAACTTTTTCTTCAGAGGGTGGTAGCTTCATGCCCATCGATATGGCCTTAGCAAATTTCTTTTTTATCTTGAATTGGCTTTTGTCAGTGGTGGAGGCATTTTGCTCCAACGGGATCATTTCGGCTCCTTCCTCAAGTCGCTGACGCTTGGCCCTTTCGAATATAGCCGTCTCGCGTTCTCGATCAGCCTTGCTTTTCAACCGTGCTTCATTAAGAAACGCGCTAATCATTTCAACTGGTAACCCTGGGGTTCTTGATTCGGCATTTGCCCCCAGCGTTTCAGTGCCAGAAGTTCCTTCATCGTTCGTGGTCGAATGGGAGATCATATGACAGCTTGCTACATATTCGTCAGATTCATCCGATGAACTTTCTCCTTCATCTTCTTTTTGGAAGACGTGATCAAGGAAATCTTGGAGCGTGATGGGAGTTCGCGCCTTTTGGTTATATTCATCCAGCGCATCGATTTGCTTTTGCAAGTCCGTGCGCTTGTCGCCAGGCTTCACGGGCTTCTTAGATTTCTTCTTCTTCTTTTTCGAAGATTTTGACGGCTGGCTATGAACGCTTGAACTACCACCATCGGTCTTCGGAGTCGGTCGTGGCTTCAACATCCCCTCAATAACCTGCGGTTCCAAGGGGTTCTTCCACTTGACCGCTGGGCAGGTTTGAAGATCATTTAGCATTCTCCTCGTTTTGGCTGATAATACAACCTCCCAGGGAGCCTCTTCAATGACGGAGCACGTTGCCCCTGGCGTATTCGTCCCCTTATAGGTGTGGGGCTGCGGAGGGTTCACCTTCCATTTGTCAGACAGCGTAAATTTGCCCTGACGGTATTGATTCTCAAGCCAATTTTTGAAAACGTAACAGTCTTCGATTGGATGTCCCAACACTCTATGATAAGGGCAGTAATTAGGATCGTTGACGTCACTTGATTGCGACGGACGTTTTGGATCTGGCAGATTTATGAGCCTGTTGCGCAATGCCAGCTCGAATAACCTCCTTGTTTTATCACGGGGGAAGGAGTAAGCACGTCCCATCCTGTCCTCAAGGGGTACGTATGGGCGCGTATTGTTTGGACGAGCAACCGGCTTCGAATCGTTCGGTTGTTGTTGGGCATTAGCGACGACGATCGCTTTTCCCTTTCCTTTGTCGTTTCGGGGATCCGGCTTCGGGAGAGGGGGTTTATGGCCCATCTGGTCCATTTGCGCCAATTTGTCGATCAAAGCCTGGAAGGAAGTCGGCTTGAAGAACATCATAAATTGTGAAATAGTTGCTTGTGGATCAAGGGTTCCAACAAACATTCCCACCGCAGGGGCTTCTTCTATGCGCTGTTCACATTTAGACCATAGATTACGCCACCGTATAGCGTACTGAACCCACGTCTCACCGGGTTTTACCCTGGCGTTAATCAGTGCCGTCATTGGAGTACGCTCACTGGCACTTGCAAAACGTTGGGTGAAGAGCAGCTCCATCTCCGCAAAGGTTTTAATAGAGTCATTGGGAAGCTCAGAATACCATTCAAACGCCGTGTCTGATAAGCTTCCAACAAAATGGCGAAGTAACAACTTGTCGTCGCCGCCTGTATTACCGCAAAGCGCCCTGAACTGGGCAACATGTTGATGGGGATTGCCGGTCCCTTTGTAAACATGAAACTTGGGAATCGTGTAACCCGGCGGGTACTTAATTTGATCATACCAGCCCGGATATGGCCGCCCCGTTTTCACGATCTGACCGGCTGCTTCAGTCGCCTGATGCACCCGTATTTGTTGGGCAATATATTCATCCAAGTCAGCTTTTGATATGGTATCCTCTTTAGCTGCGGATAGAGCCGGTGGAGGATTCGATGTCTCTCCCCTATCATCTTCAAGAATGATCGGGGGATCTCCAGCAGGTGGATCTGGTTGAATCATCATACCCACCATATCCTGGAACAGGAGGGCCATTTTCTTTATGTTGGCTGCCTGTTCCGCAGCCTCTTTATCTTTCTTCTCTAGCACGCGCCGAAGGAACTCGGCGTCCGTCTCTTGTTCTTGACGTTCTTCTGAGGATGTTTCCGGGGTTTCTTTCGGCCCAGTGAGTGCAGCCATTGTGGTCATCATCTCCTGGAGCTTTTGTTGTTGCTCCTGAGCCTTGGTCACTGATCGGGTGAGTGGTCGGTGACCCGTAGAAGTTCGGCTCTCTTCCTTTCCAGAAGCCATGTAAACCGTATGAACAATTATGCCCCCTGACTTGGGGCGTTTAGGTTCACCATTGTTAACCCTTGCTGCTGTTGCGGGAGCTTTCTCTGGTCTTTTCCTTTTATGGACCTTTGAGGTTGAAGGAGCCGCTGAAGTGGGCATCCTAGCATTTGTTGCCCCCTGCCGTTTAATGGGGGGGTTCTTGTCTTTTTCCACCTTCGCCCTTTTCTGGCGACGGAAGTGGTTTGAGTCAATCACGGAGTCTTGAACTCTCCGCCAGACTTTATAAATTTTGGACGACAGCCGTTGAGAGGGCTGTTCTTGTTTTGCCTCCGGAGCTTTCTCCACGGGCGGAGGAGATCTTTTCAATACGGCGATTGGGGAGTTCTTTCTCACTTTCCTCAGTAATTCAAAGCTGTTCCCAGTTGGAACAGCAGCGTTGACCTCCGCCACTGGAGCAGGCGGGGTTAGCCCTGAAGGGGAGTTGCCCCCTGCTTTCCTTATTCGTTGCCAATGACGACGTCGCGCACGACGAGCCATTGGGACTGGCTCGGAAATCGGGATAGTTTCTTGTTGCCCCCTGTTTGGGTGTGGGGTAACTGCCGGTGTCAGCCTATCAAAGACTGATGCTTTTTGACCAGCTGAAGGAGGAGTAGGAACCGTCAATCTTGTGAAGACTGACTTTCTGATAGGAGAAGCCGCTTCAACGACTTCCGAAGCTGTGGCCGTTGCCCTCTTTGGGACAGCCACTTTATGATCCTGACCTAGCCTGGTAAAAACAGAGGCTGTCGGTTTAGTAGCAGGCGACCCGTTGACAGGGGTCGTGGTAGCAGTGAGCCGGTCAAATACCGACTTCTTGTTCGCTTCTGGTGCGGATATCGGCATAGAGAAGCTTGCAGGGGGGACCATGGTCCCGAAAAATAGGCCGGTGGTGGCCTGGGTCACCTGCTCTACCGGCAGAGTAAGGAAAGAGGCCGCTTGGGGCCCATATGTTACACCTCTCGGTGAGGTGGAGTGTCCGTTGCAGTGGTGCTTCGCGCATTTGGTGCAGTGGGAATCCATGGATACTTGAGTTCTGCGCCAGACAAGAAACCAAATCTTAGCAATTTGAAATTCGAAGGCAACCATTTAACAAACCGCGATGGGTTCGCGAAGACGACACACGAAGTGTGGAGTGGAAAGAGGAAAAGGTCCCACCGGGCGTGCCAGAATCTGTTCCCCTCCGAACGGCGGCCTGCGACGTTAGGACGTCACGTGCCTGAGGTTCGGGGCAGATGCTATTTGGTTTTTATCCGTCCACCTCTTCGAAGATGCCAAGTTGATTTATGGCACCGTGTATCGAAGGTTTAGACGGATGCGGCCGATGTAGCAGACTTCGTCAGATTCCCCCTCAGGGTGAGGGGTTTTTGATTGTGGGGACACTCTTCCCTGCAGGCGCAAGCCCCTGCAGTTAATTACGCTACCGCATCGCGGTAACAACTTTCTCCTTCTCCAGAATTTCACTTCGTGTCGTGTGTCTTTGTTTTGTTTGTGGTTGCCCGTGGATTGTATACGGAGACTTAGTGATGTCGTCGCCCGTAGGACGTGGATTAGTCCAAATCCGTGTTTGCTTAGATTTGGGTTTGGTGCTTTTTAGTTTAAGGATTCATTAGTCGCATTGCGGCTAAGATCAACTTAAACATTCGTTAAGGATACATCAGTCCTATTTTAGACTAAGATCAACTTAACGTGGTGATTGATTTAATTATCTGGCCGTCGGGACTCGTCACCTCTCTGACGTCGTTGAGGGATTACAACGACAGGTGTCCGAGGAGTTCAGAGATGTACCCTCGAACCAAAGTTGAGTTGGGGTTTTATCGTTTAATTAAATATCTAAGGACACATTAACCGTATTTGGGGTTAAGATCAACTTAGACGGGACCGTTTAGATCCGACGGAAGAGCGTGTGGGCCCTATTGTGCCAGTTTAAGGACGTGATGGTCCATCGCCAGTTTAGGGACATAGTGGTCCATGTTCCAGTTTAGGGACGTGGTGGTCTATTATTAGTTTAGGGACGTTTCGGTCCGTCGACAGTTTAGGGACGTGGTGGTCCGTCATTAGTTTAGGGACGTTTCGGTCCGATTTTAGTTTAGGGACGTTTCGGTCCGATTTTAGATAAGTGGTCGTTGGGACCCGTCGCCTCTTTGACGTCATTGAGGAATTACAACGACAGGTGTCAAAGGGGTTCGGAGATGTACCCTCGAACCAGTTGTAAATTGGTTTGGGAGAGCCATTTCGCTCAATCAATTTAATTTAAGGACTTACAGCCAGGATTGGGTTAAGTCCAATTTTTTTATTTATTTTAGGCTCTGCCTGACTGAAAGAATCGGTCCAAACAGGGCTCTGCCCTTTTATTATTGCAATTTAGTTTGGGCCAGGCCCTTTTGAATAATGAGTTGCAGGAACTCGAGAATTTTTACAAACAGGGCTTTGCCCTTTTATTGTTCTGCAATTTAGTTTGGGCCAGGCCCTTTTAAATAATGAGTTTGCAGAAACTCAGGAATTTTCCAAACAGGGCTTTGCCCTTTTATTATTGTAATTTAATTTGGGCCAGGCCCAAAATAAGGGGTTGCAGAAACCCTAGAAATCTTCAGGTTTGAGAACACAAGTGCATGGCACTTTTGATCTGAATTTGGATCAAAGGAAAACAAGTTCTTCTTGTTTTTTCCTGATCATACAGAACCAAGGGTTCATATCAAGTGCAAGACACTATTTCTTTTTTTTTTTATTATTAACTTTTTAATATTCTTTTCTTCAGAAATTTTTACCTTCTCTTTTTTTTTGTTCTTGATCAATCTTCAAGAATTCTTTCTTTTCAGAAGTTTATCCTTCTCTTGATGATTCTCCTTTTTTTTTGAATGAGGTCTGGGCTCTTATTTATAGTGCTCACAAATTTGTTAAATTTGTTACCAAGATCTTTCCTGAATAATTTTGGGAATTTTCCCACCATTGGATCTCTGATCCAAGGGTCCCTGTTTTACAGAAGAACAGAAAAGATTCACTTAAATTTTCATTCAGTTGCTGCGCAACTCACCGGCGCGTGACACGTGTCGCGCATCCGTGCGCTTGCGCAGTTGCGATTGCGCAACTGCGCAGACACGCGTTGCGCATCCGTGCGCTTGCGCAGTTGCGATTGAGCAACTGCGCAGACACGTGTCACGCATCCGTGCGCTTGCGCAGTTGCGATTGCGCAACTGCGCAGACACGTGTCCCGCATCCATGCGCTTGCGCAGTTGCGATTGCGCAACTGCGCAGACACGTGTCACGCATCGCGCTGCCATGCATTTGCGCAGTTAAGTCTTAATTATGTTTTCTGAAGAGCCTTGCTCTGATGGGACGCACCGTCTCGGGCGTTACGCTGCCGAATTGGCTTCTGCCATGTGGCAAATTGCGCACTGCGCACGGAAACCGAAGCGTTGCTTCAAATTTTGAATTTTCAAAATTCAGTAGAGCCTTGCTCTGATTGGGGGAAACACCAGTTTAGGGACGTAGTGGTCCATCATTAGTTTAAGGACGTTTCGGTCCGTCGCCAGTTTAAGGACGTAGTGGTCCATCATTAGTTTAAGGACGTTTCGGTCCGACATTAGTTTAGGGACGTTCCGGTCCATCATTAGTTTAAGGACGTTTCGGTCCGACATTAGTTTAAGGACGTTCCGGTCCAGCATTCCCATTTAGGGACAAATATTAGTTTAAGGACGTTTCGGTCCATCGCCAGTTTAAGGACGTAGTGGTCCATCATTAGTTTAAGGACGTTTCGGTCCAATATTAGTTTAAGAACGTTTCGGTCCATCATTAGTTTAAGGACGTTTCGGTCCGACATTAGTTTAAGGACGTTCCGGTCCAGCATTCCCATTTAGGGACGAATATTAGTTTAAGGACGTTTCGGTCCATCGCCAGTTTAGGACGTAGTGGTCCATCATTAGTTTAAGGACGTTTCGGTCCACGAGTTTAGGGAACCCGCAGTCCATATTCATGTGTGGTCGTTGGGACCCGTCGCCTCTCTGACATCGTTGAAGAATTACAACGAGAAGTGTCAGAGGAGTTCGGAGATGTACCCTCGAACCGGAGGTAAATTGATTTGAGAGAGCATTTATGCTGAGTTCAATTTAATTTAAAGACTTACGGCCAGAATTGGGCTAAGTCCAGTTGAAGATGTTCAACATTTTATTTATTTTTGGCCTGTTAGGTCTTTACTGGGGCTCTGCTCCTGTTTAATAATGCATAGCATTATTTTTTTATCAGGGCTGTGCCCATTTATATATGATGCAGAGCATCAGTCTTGCTTGGGCTCTGCCCTGTTTATTGCATTTTCAATTTTTGTTTGGGCTCTACCCCTTTTCATTGTATTGCAATTTAATTCGGCCTACTAAGCCCCTCTGATTTGGGCCTGGCCCTTTAGTAAAATAAATGCATTGCATTATTCAGGCGCTTTGCGCCAGTCAAAGAGCGCAAGCGTCAGTCAAAAAGCGCAAGCGCTTATGGTGAGGACACATGTCATGCTCTGGTGAGCGCAAGCGCAACAGCGCAGTGCGCTGTGCTGTTGCGCTGTTAACACGTGGCGCGCTCTGGTGAGTTGCGCCAATTCCAGAGAGCGAAGCTCTATTTTAAGAGCGCATAGCGCAAATTATTCTGTAGCTGACACGTGGCACTCTCTCAAGAGCGCAACAGCGCAGTTTGGAAGTGCAAAGCACTAAGAATCTTTTAGATTCAAGAACAGAAGTGCAAAGCACTATTTTTATTTATTGTTGTTTCCTTATTTTTGAAGAACCAGTGGTTCATAAGAAGTGGAAAGCACTGTTTATTATGTGAAGAACATTGATCTAGTTTTTAGATCCATGATTTATTAAAGAGATTTCTTTTCTCTCGTGAAGGTTTTTACCTTTTTCTTTGAAATTTTCTCAGAATTCTCTATCTGTTTGAAGCTCTTGACCTTTTTCAAGAAAAATGTTCATGCCTTTGAATGGAGGCTTGGGGTCCTTTTTATAGTGCTCATAAATTAGTTAAATTTGTTAAAGAGATCATTCTCTGAGTGATTTGGGGAATTTTCCCCACCGTCGGATTTTTGATCCAAGGGCTTCTGCATTGCAGAAGAAAATCTTCTTATTTTAACAAGAACAGAAAAGATTTCTTAGAAATTTAATTCTGTTTGGCGCAGATGCCCCAGCGCGTGACACGTGTCACGCAGCGCACAGCGCAGCGCAACTGCGCTGACACGTGTCGCGCAGCGCAACTGCGCTAGCGCATCTGCGCTGACACGTGTCGCGCAGCGCAGTGCTTGCGCATTGCTTGCGCAGTGCTTGCGCAACTGAAGCGTTGCTTCCTTTAATAGAGCTTTGCTCTGATTGGGTGCGCCTTCTCGGGCGCTGCGCTGACGTATCAGCGCCTGACATGTGGCGCGTTGCGCCCGGGATTTGAAGCGTTGCTTCATAATTTGAATTTTTGAATTTTCAGCAGAGCTTTGCTCTGATCGGGGGAAACAAATGCCCCCCACCGTTGCGCTCACGTGGCGCGCACGTGAGTGCAGCGGTGGCAAGCCCCTGACCGTTGGATCAAGGGGTGAGCTGAAGGGGCGCAAGCGCCTTGTAAATAGGACCTATGGCCCTTTAGAAAACTTCACCATTTTCTAGATTTTGATTCCAGAGCTTTGCTCTTGCTTAGAACTTCAGAGCTTTGCTCTCGTTTCAAGAACTTCAGAGCTTTGCTCATTTCCAAAGTCAAAAACTTTAGGTAAAATTAAATCAAATCAACTTAAATTAACCTTAACCAAAGAGCTTTGCTCTTACAGATCTTTTGATCTAAATAGATCCCTATTGGGGTTTCATAAACAGAGCTTCGCTCTCAAAAACTTGCAGATCTACAGGGATCTTGTTCATATGTTTTAACCCATGAGCAGAGCTTTGCTCATAGATCATCTGTGGATCTTTTAGATCTGATAAGTGAAAAAATTTCACAAGTTTTTCGTGGATTTTCCAAGATTTCAAAAATTTTAATTCTTTTAGGCGTAGACATTTTCTGATGGACCTTTCCATTATTACCATAGAGCTGTGCTCTTTTTAAGGAATCTTATTTCCCTGGGGCCAGAGTTTGACAAGTGTCACTCTGTGACAGAGTTTTGCTCTGAAAGAGGAGATTTTCTCCTTGTCTCTAGGGATTCTTCCCACCCCCTTTTTTTTATAAATGGGAATGTTTTCCTGGGGACCAACTGACAATCTCATCCAATGATGAGGTTGTCTGATGTATTGTCATCCAGATTTTGTGGGTCCCCCTTTGGTCTCCCACTCACTGCACTGATGTGTGATGTAATTAATTAATTTTAATTTAATTAATGCATTTTCTTCTTTTTTTTTTAGACGCCAAACGTTGGAATTACAACACTAACGGCTAAATTGTTCTTTTGCAGCGATCATGTTTCCAGACACTTCATTCCCTTTCGTCCACTCGGAGGAGGGGTTTCCTGAGGCACCCTCGGACCGTGAGGTCCTGACCATGATTAGAGAACACGACTCGGAGTACAAGAAACTCCACCTTTGGGGTAGGTGGTACAATGAGATCATCCAGGGTCGCCGAAGTTTCGGTTTCGCCACGCCGTCTGAGCCAACATCTTCACTCCCTTACGCAGATGAACCCCCGGTGAAGTATGCCGTGGAGGTCAAAAATTGGAATTCGGATGACCTCCTCCAACCTGCGATTGGTGCTATCCCCGTACAGCCGCCGCCAGCAATAGATATCTTAGGGAGGAGAATTTGCCAGGGTGAAGCACGCCCTTGGGGACAGGCTTATAACATTGGATTGATCCCACGACCGCCTGCCGGATATTTACAATGGGCCCGGTACATCCTATCAGCGAAGAGGACTCATCTGATGAGGATTGGCTTGTACTCGTCCATTTATGTCTCGCTCTTTGAGTATCCTTCTCCTCCAACATGGTGGGTTAAGGCTTTTATCGAGCAATGGAATATCCCCACCCACACCTTCCTGATGACGGACCGGGAAGTCTCTATCTCCTTGGAGGAGTTTGCTGAAATCTCGGGTCTGCCGATGAGGGGAGAGCCTTACGAGGAGCTGCTTCCTCCCGATGAGTACGTCTTTGCCACCAAGCCGCTGGTGTTTGACCTGACACCGGAGAACGCTATTCAGCACCAGTACCCAGGTTTGGTTAAGGTGCTGGAGATCTATGAAGGACTCTATCTGGAATCGGGCATCCGGGGTGTCAGTTTCGCAGATTTTATTGCCCGCTTCATTCGACCGGAGTTCTTATCGGAGCGGAGCGAGAAGTTTGCATAGCTCGACGACCCTTTTGGATTCGGCTTGGATCGCCGACCCACATCGGAGGATGACCACAAAGATTTTTACCTCCCTGGTGCTGCCGTCGTCTCTTTTTCAGAAATCGCCGTCCCCGACATGGATGAAGAGACCTTCTTTGTAGGGTTCTTGGGCTTGTGGTTGTGCAATTTTGCGCTTCCTATGCATCCACGCTACATGCGGCCAACTGTTTTCTACTCAGCGCATCGGATGGTGGCTGGTTTGCAGTTGTCAGTAGGAATCGCCGGGTTGGCTTATCTTTATAACGGACTTAGCGTAGCGGCGGACGCTAGTGAGCCTGGGGTGCAACCCGCCAACTTCCCGATGCACTACTTTACTTCTTGGATGGAAATGCACGTGCACGGGGTGTTTGGCGCCCATAGGATTCCTCCCTTTTTTGATAAATGCAGGCTCCCAAGGGTCATACGGTTGGTCGGGGCTTCGATCGTTGTTGCACCTCCGCGGGAGGCTAGGGGGCTGCTCCTTCGACCACACCTGGTCGGGGCGAAGGTTTCCTTCTTGGATAAGCTCATAACAATAGGCTCAGAGACCACCAAGTCGGTAGTGTCGCTACGCGATGATTTTAAAGACGGGGCTTCCATACTGAAGGCTCGGGAAATCCTCCATCTCTACTCCATTCGGCCGGGCTACCTGGTGTTCAGGAAGAATGAGACAGCACTCTTCATGAGGTATAATCCTCACCGGTTTGCTCAGCAATCGAGCTACAACCAAGGGATCCCAATGGAAGCCTTCTTGGAAAAGCCCGTGGTTAGCCAAGAGGGGATAAAGAATGCAATGCACCACTTTATGCGGCTCAACACGGGTTCTTATTTCTTCATCAGCGAACCGAGCTGCATCCCCAAAGTCCTAAACGCGTACGTGGCTTGGTATGCGCATGCTATGGGTCCAGTTATCCAAATGGAAAAACGCATGCTGGTTGACCGCAAGGGTGCGCCTCCCGGCGGCGATCGCAAGGCTCCCTTGAAGCCGAGGACCCCGGTTATTTCTCCATTCAAAGGTGTTGGAGTCGGACCTCCGCGCGTGTTGAGCCCTCTGCGCGGATTGCCACTTCGCGATATTGTGGATGCGCCACCAGCCTCCCATGCTTCAGTGGAGGCGGTAAATGTGGTACCGCCAGAGTCTGGCGCCGGCGAGGATATCGGGACCCGCCGCCCCAAGGCGTCCGCTAAACGTAAATCAGTCTCGAGTGTATCCAGAGCTGGCGGGCAAAAGAAGAAGAAGCCGCTCCTTTCCCTCGACGCGATTCTTGCCTTAGAGCCTGAGGCCTCTCTTACCAAAGGAATAAGTGAGTATGGCAGCAATAAGGGCTTCGCGGTAGACCCCGCAGACACCGACCTGGCGGCCGCCATTGCGGCTTCTGAGCGATCAGCGAGGCTTGAAGCGTGGTTAAGTAAACTCGCTGAGTCAGGTAATTATTAGCTGCTCTCCTCATCATTTCATCGCATTTTTCATCATTATTCTTGACTAATACTCTTCCCCATTTTCAACAGGTGTCTCTACCGAAGAAGCTATCGCTGCCTCTTTGGAAACCTTCCAAAAGGAGGAGGAGAAACGCACTTTAGCGGGCGCCGGTATGTCCCACCCCCTTTTTTTAAGCAATTTTCGTCGTTCTTTTCGATGATCAACCTAACTTTCTTTCCTTGTTTCCTTCTAGGGGTTATACCAGTCGACGAAGATATTCTTCCGGAACCCGTCACTGGAGTTCCGGTCTCGTCGGGGTTGCTGCAAGGGCTTCAACTTGACAAGTCGACGAGGGATGCCTTGAAGAGTTTGGAGGCATCCCTGTATACGGACGAGGATGCCTCAATGCGAGAGGCTCTGGTTAGGTCCGTCTCAACGGCCCAGGAGGAGAGAAAACGGCTGAGGCGCGAGGCGAAGGCGCGCCGGGCTGCTTTGGCTATGGGAGCGGGCCCAAGCACAGTCCCTCGGGTAGATACTCCTTCCGAAGAGGCCCCTGTCGCCCTATCCACTGCTCGCAGACAAGTGGCGCGTGCCGTTCGAAGCGCAAATGATAAGTCCACTTCAGGTAACATTTCTTTCAGAATTTTTATTGTGAAAGTTATAATGTCGACGGTTCTTACATATATTATTTTGCAGGGCCAAGTCCGACCGAGGGTGAGGCGGAAACCGTTGATCCTAAAGAAACAGAGGAGGCGGTACCTGCCGAACTCGAGCCGACGGTGGGCAACGTCGTTGTGGCTTTGGAGCCTGAGGTGGAGGTCGAGGGGCCTGCAGCCGAGAAGGTCATTGATGCCGAACCTGAAGCGGTGGCAGATGATATGATCATTATAACTGAACCGAGGGTGGTGGTGGACGAGGCGCTTGAGGCCGGCGACCTCGTGGTGACAGTGGATGAGCCGATGGAGACGGCGGAGCTTGAAGAAGTTGCGGGTGAGATGGGTACGACTCTTGGGGAAGAGTCAGCCGCTTCCTTCCAAGAATCCGGCAACGCTCCAATCATTGCCCTCCCTGCTTACGATCCTCTGCCGTCTCCTGGTCGCGCTAGCACGACGACGGTCCCCATTAAGTCTGGTGATGAGGCTACAGGCGGTGGCCTCATGTCGATAGAGGAGGGAGTCGCTTCTGTTTCGGCCGGGAGCTCCTCAGGTAAACCTTAGGTTACTGTCTTTCTTATTTTACAATCCTTTCTGACAAGTTCACCTTTCTTGTAACGCAGGTGCAGCCAGCGCCGATGCCCCATTGCTTGAAGGAGCGCCTTCAACGACTGCCTTGGCGGTGGTTACCTCCCAACCCTCTCTTATACCGTCTAAGATGTTGGAAGGTATGGGTTTGCAACTTATTAGTCTTATCTTTCAGATGTATAGTGTATGTACTGAAGTCGTGCTGTTGTGTCTTTTCAGGAGTACTTTTTGACCATCTTTACCAGATGTTGCTCCCACATTTCTCCTTCCCATCCGAGCTTGCTTCTTCCTCTGGTGGCGTTGGTGAGTATGATTTCCAATGACATCCTTCTTTCTTCATTGATGGGATTATTTCTAAACCCTTTTTTTTTTATCTCGACTACAGTGTTACAAATCGAAGGAGGGGATGAAAGACGGGCTGCGTTGCTGACTCTTCCGGCTCTGCCACCTGCCTCAGCTTGTACAGCGACTATCACATTGATAAAGTCTTCCTTCTTTATTTTCAGAACTGTTATCTGATCACATCTTGTTTCTTTTCAGCTGTCGTTCCGGTCTCGGCGGCCTTCGAATCTCGCATCATAATGCCGGCGGGTCCTTATCTGAGGAGTCTGTCTTCAAAAGGCGCCGCGAATAGTCTGCGCATGTTGAGTGACTACGTCGAGGAACTCGACATTGAAACTCCTACATCTGCCGCAGACTTCGCTATGATGGTTAACCCAATGCTAGCAATACTCATGAACTTTCATGATGAGGGCATCGTCGCATCCTGGGTTAACCATTGTAGGGAGATCGAGGGTCGCCTATATCAGTTGGAGTCGCTGCGTCCCGCTCCCGAGGCCTTGGCTGCCAGTAATCAAAGAATAGTATGGATTGAGCAGAGCGCTCCTTACTTCCGCCACCTCGAACAAGAAGTCATTTCAAGGCATAAGGAGCGTGGTGAAACTTCAAGCAAATCCGTCCAACTGCATGCTCGGGTGGAGGCCAACGCCGCACGGCTGAAGGTTGTCTTTGAGGGCCTCCTGCAATGTCTTTCTGAAGGGTTATCATTGAGGCAACACCTTGATGTTGTCGAGCGAGATGCACCTAGCCAGGAAGCAGCCCAGAAGGCGGCGGAGGAGCAACTTTCATCTTTCTTGCAGCAGCGAGCCCGGGTGGAAGCGGAGGTGGCCGCGGCAGCCGCTCAGGAGGAGGCGCTGAAGGAAGTGCGAGAGCGGCTTGTGGATTTACTAAAGACACTTCCTCCTCAGTAGCTATCCATCTTTGTATCGTTTGTACTTGTAGATAAAAGAATGTATATATATATATTTTTTTATTCTTTGACATAATGTATCCTGTACCCGATCAAGTTTATGAATAAAAGATACACCTTTTTTGTCATGTGTCATTTTCTCCGTCTTCTCTTTCTTTTACTATCAGCATATCACTTTAGCAAACATGGTTAACGGATGATTAGAACGAGTATCCTGACTTTCTTAAGAAATAGCGATGGCTTAGGCCGCAGGTTCGGATCCACTGCCTAAGACTTCAACTCTATGAGCCGTGAGGGTCTCATAGAGACTTTCCTCCCTACGGATCGAGAGGATCTCGTAGGTGAGCTTTCTACTTAGGAATCGTGAGGATTCCCAAGTGTGGTTTTCTCTTACAAGTCGTAAGGATCCTATAAGAGAATTTTTCCCGCTTACGAGTCGTGAGGACCCACAAGCGGTTGTTTCCCTCCTCGTCGAAATTCGACTTTGGAGAGTGAGACCCATGAATAGTATGCAAGAGGCCATTTTGGATTGACTTGCAGGATCCCATTATTCAGGAAGCAAGTTTTTTTTAGTCCCTGCTGCCTGAGGCTTCATTTGCATGTTGAGACGAATCGGGAACTTCCCGCGGAGACACAATTTCTCTGCGAGCCGACGCGAATCAAGAGGCTCTCATCAAGGAGTGTTTGTATCCGTGAGTCGAGGAGTTTGCTAGGGATCATTTGTTTCCCAAGCGCCAAGGATTATTTGTTTCCTTAGGGTTTGAAACGAGTCGAGAATTTCCCACGGAGGCACTGGTGGCCCTGCGAGTCGACGCGGATCAGGAGGCTCTTGTCAAGGAGTGTTTGTATCCGTGAGTCGAGGAATTTGCTAGGGATTATTTGTTTCCCAAGCGCCAAGGATTATTTGTTTCCTTGAGGTTTGAAACGAGTCGAGAATTTCCCACGGAGGCACTGGTGGCTCTGCGAGTCGACGCGGATCAGGAGGCTCTCGTCAAGGAGTGTTTGTATCCGTGAGTCGAGGAATTTGCTAGGGATTATTTGTTTCCCAAGCGCCAAGGATTATTTGTTTCCTTGGGGTTTGAAACGAGTCGAGGATTTCCCACGGAGGCGCTGGTGGCTCTGCGAGTCGACGCGGATCAGGAGGCTCTCGTCAAGGAGTGTTTGTATCCGTGAGTCGAGGAATTTGCTAGGGATTATTTGTTTCCCAAGCGCCAAGGATTATTTGTTTCCTTGGGGTTTGAAATGAGTCGAGAATTTCCCACGGAGGCACTGGTTGCTCTGCGAGTCGACGCGGATCAGGAGGCTCTCGTCAAGGAGTGTCTGTATCCGTGAGTCGAGGAATTTGCTAAGGATTATTTGTTTCCCTAGCGCCAAGGATTATTTGTTTCCCTAGCGCCAAGGATTATTTGTTTCCTTGGGGTTTGAAACGAGTCGAGAATTTCCCACGGAGGCACTGGTGACTCTGCGAGTCGACGCGGATCAGAGGGCTCTCGTCAAGGAGTGTTTGTATCCGTGAGTCGAGGTATCTGCTGAAGACACTGGTTTCTTCGGAGTTGGACTGAACCGTCGAGATTTGGCTTCGTCTTCTGGAGGAGCCTGTTGGGAAAGTATGGTTCCCTCTTTGTTTACGCCCTTGGATTGTATACAGGGATCGATGTGATCTTAACTGTAGGGCCAAAGTTTTATCATCATTTTTTTTGTTTTATCTCCGCGATGCTCTATCATTTCAGCTTTTATATCGCGAAGGTCGCGATTGCCTGTTGGTGTATATGCCCTAGAGGCCATTACTGTATCATACTAGTATGTATATTACTTGATGGAAGCTTGGGATATTCACAGTTGTACAGACAATCTTGCTCAATATAGTAGTATGCTGCTTGGTTTGTCTCTGCTTTAATGTGTACATGTGTGTTTATTTACTATATCACCTATACGCATTAGTAGAGCCCTTAGGATCTTTGCTTGATTACCGGCGTTGTGATGGCGATCACACTCGTGGGGGCTGGGTAATCTACAAGCACATCCTTATACACGTCCCTAGTCGTGGGAGTACCGAGATAGGGCATCGATACTCCGGAGTAGACTAGCGTATGCGCTTCTCATCCCAGCACGGGAGACGGTCTGTCCCACAGCCGTCGGTACGTCGTACTTGAGATAGTATGCGGGTGCTCGTTGGGTTACGAGTACACTGGACAGGACTCGTCGGGAACTGATGGTTGGTATTATACCTATCGTCAGTTATCAGTTCCCAGGTGACATGAGTACAGCTTAGTCCGCTGACTTGACACTGTCACTTCGCCTCGAGTGTGTTCCCACTGTTCTTTGATTACTACCCTACCACGGCTCTACTGAGTCGTGCAAACAGGTAGTAGTTGGGAGCAGTCCCGAAGCACTTGGAGGCAGTGACGGTTAGACAGGATTCGTCTCTCCCGGTATTGGGGGTTGACATCGCGCTGTGTCTAGGAGAGCCATTACACAAGTAGTCCCTGGCCAGGGCAAGCGAGATGTACTGGTAGGTTCCAGTGTTATCTCAGGGTGTATTGGGCTTCACTCCGACACGACTTGTACCGCTATTAGGGGACTGACGTTTACCGCCCCCCTAGGCCCGCCATGCGATGTATCAGACGAACAGACCGGACTGTACGGAGATTGTCACATATAGGCTCAGTAGGAGTTCGGATGGGTGTACCTCATCGGCCTTCTTATCGACATCTACCTGGGGACCGTTACGTACAGCTAGTGCCGCTTGCGGTCTGTGGTTAAACCCACTGCCAGCGTAGTGTCGAGTCTTTAGAGTCCCACACAGAGAGTTTCCCTGCACTGAGCGAAACGTGTAGAGGCCGTATGGTTTTACGGCAGGGCTGCGATCACTTACGTACACTTGTGTGCGTATGGGTTTCGGGCAGGCAGTACTAGTAGGCTTTGGTTTAAGCCGGATCCTAGTATTGCACGGATGGATTTGTTTTGTCTTCTGCGCATCCGCATTCTACGGAATATGGATGCAGGTGTGTATGCACAGTTTTCAGGAGCGATGAAGGAGGAGGTGCCTCATTAGGGTTTTGGCAGTTGGTTCGGCCAAAACCGCTATGTGGCAGGCTCATTAGGGTTTTGACAGTTGATTTGGTCAAAACCATTATGAGCCGCGAACATCATTTACTAATCCTATTAGTGATAATCTTATGATGGCTAATTGCATTGACCATTTGACCCCGTTGACCTCTCTTGACTTTGTTGACCGGTTGACCGGGTTGACCATTGACTTTCAAGAGGGTTCTACACTTTTCTTTTCTTTTCCATTTTCTTTTGGATTATGATAATGGTCATTTCAAAGTAGCCATCAACTTTATCTTGATGGAATTGGTAATGATGTTGTTTTGCATTATTTGCAACCATGGTCTTTTTTTTTGGATGATATAAGATTATTCTCTTTCTCTCTCTTGGAAAAGAGAAGCTCGATGGTTGCAAGAAAACCTCCTTCTTCTTCCTCCTCTTGATTTCTCCTTTGATCTCATGTGTTGAGAGAAAAAGGTTTTCACTTGACAAACACATCCATACATCTTCTCTACACAACCTAGGGCTTCTAGATTAGCTATCTCCTTGCCCTAGTTACCTCGGCTTGAGGTGGAGCTCGGTGTACATCTCTCGGGTGGATCGTCTTCGACTCAAGGAGGCCGCGGAGGTGACCGAAGTCCGGATCAACCATTGAGCAAGCGATGAGAAGAACAACAAGAAGAGTAGAACTTCAAAGAAGAACAACAACAAGAAGAGAAGGAGTTCAAGTTGAGGTATAACCCCTAACCGAGTAGATACATCTCTTGTTAGGTTGCTAGTTTATAGTTTAGCAAAGATCCGGCTTTTACGGTCCATGTTACAAAGCTTAGAAAAAATTTTGATTTACCGTTTCCGCAACCCCGAAAGTACCGGGAGAGGTAACGTGGACCTAACAGTGGTATCAGAGACTAACTAAACATAAACTAGCTTGGTAGTAAAGTGTATCGAAGTTCGAAACGGAAAAATCGAAAAAAAACCAAGTTATGAAAACCTGAGTTTCTGTTAAATTTTTTTCTCGTCAAAACAAAATTTATTATAGTCCAAAAATCATCTCAGGGTTTTTGGAAGAAACCCACCAAAAACGAGACAGCAACTCTACCAGAGCGCCGCGCTTCCGCGGCAATAGCAAGCTATTGCCGCGGAAGCGCGGCCAACTTGGTGAGTTACTGTGTCGTCTTTGGTGCAGTATGTTTCTTACATGGTTTTAGGATTTTTCAGATATATTATATGTACCCAGATTTTCCAGAATACAAATTTGTTTTTGGGGGCCTATAATTCCGTATTTTTTTTCGAACTTCAATATACTTTGACTATAAAGGTTATATCTGTGATGTTTGCATGTATTGAACGTCGGCTAATCGCTATAAGACGATTAGTCGGGGTTATACATGATCTGTGTTTGATATTGGAATGTGTATATGAATATGTTGGACTGTCGCGGGTGAATAGCCGGGGTGGATGTGAGATGAGCTTTTGTTTTTCTTTCATTCATTGTAAATGTAAATTGATGTAATAATATTATTTGTTTGGCCGCACAACCGGGTCGGGGTTGTAGCCGTCATTGTATAATTCTTTTTACTGTTTTTGCTCCTAGGATAGACCCATGGAGGGGGTGCACAAACTGCCGAGTACTTGGCGGGTAGTTTGCCGCACCCGTAGGGGTCTTGGGTGGGGTATTTGGCTATTCACCGCGACCGTGTTATCCGCTTTTCGTTCCAGGCTCGAAAGGATTGCGGATTGCTAGTATATCCAATGTATTCATCTGTGATCTGTAATGTCTATCATTGCTTTACTATTTAGGCGTTGCTTATGTTTTACAGCCGCGCTAGCCCAGCCCCCGCTCTGTCGTTAGTTAAGTAACCTAACGAGTGATGACGGGACCCCGTGGCGAATGCGAATGGCATAAGCGTACGTCATATTTTGGTTGTTTTCTGCAATGGTAGGATTAAATGATGGGACGCATTAAAAGAACTAATGCAAGAAAATAAACCTAAAAGACGTTGTTGGAACAAGTTTTTCAAAAAGCTGTTATTACAAGGACGTTCATCTTTTTGTTTTGCATCGAGGTATTCGGTTATGAATGCCCAGCACCTCAATCGACGAGGCAAGGGCCGAGATCCCCTCATCGGGAGTGACCCCTTGGACAAAAGGTTTTGCGTCAGGGTAATAACTTCACTATAGTCGATTATTCTTGCTTTGCATCGAGGTATTCATCTTACGAATGCCCAGCACCTCACTCGACGAGGAAAGAGCCGAGATCCCTTCACAGGGAGTGACCTCTTTAGCAAAAGTTTTTCGCCACTATATTTTCAAAAGGGTGTATCACGTTCCTTCAACGAAATCAAGTTCATTACGTTAACGGGTTTTCGCCAAAACCCAGTCGTAGCCCTCCGTCGTTTCGGATTAATATTGCTTAGTATTCGTGCTACGTATTTCGTGCTCAGCCGAGGCGTAGTGAACGGTAGCTATGTAATATTTTTCTGTAGGATACAAAGTGATTGATTAGGACAGTCGTGCGGTCATTTTGGCTCAGTCAAGGACTCGTACGGGTGGGTCTGATGCGGTCAAGATAATGACGGGTTGAACTTGACTAGGATCTTTTGACATTTTGGCTCAGTCAAGGTCACTTGGATCCTAGGGGCAAAAACCACATCGGGAGTTTCAAAAGAACTGAAACTTGCAGATTTAGCATACCTTCTGGAGTGTGGTGACTAGAGTGGATTCCATCTAGGTTATCACACAATGACAGTTGGATCCCGATCCCACTGATGAGTTGGTTTACTCTCGGAGATTATTTCACTTAACAATCAATGCTATAAACCTAGTAGGTGTCTAGAAAGGTGTTAGCGGGGCTACGCCCCCAGGGAAAAGAGGTTCTTTAATTAAGGAACTTCGCGAAAGCGTTGGAAAACCTCCCTCGAAGTACCGACACTAGCCTGGCTGAAAGGTTAAGCAAGTATTGTGACGTGAATTAAAACCCGGCTAGTTCTTCTTTTAAAAGGGTTTTAAGAAGAATTTGAGGAAACAGTGGGAGACATCCTGGTTAGATAAATTAATAAACCAATCTAATCTTGCAAGAGCATACGCTGAGTGTTTCTTTTCTCTCTCTCCAGGCAGCAACCTTTTCACGCCCTAATCAAGATAATAAAATGTATCGCTTGACCGATCCGAATTCTTATTCGGGACTGGGGAAAGTTGGTTCAGCTCTAACTTGTGACAACAGTCATGAGTATGAGAATGGGAAAGAGGAAAGTATGGATTTCCAGGATACCCAGTTGAAGAAGAAGCATGGTTTTGCATCTACTTCAGGTGTTCTTGTAATTGAGAACTGTTTTACGGTCAGCCCTACCTCCTGGGTACTTGATACCGGATCAGGATCTCATATCTGTAATTTATTGCAGGGACTGAGAAAAAGTAGGAAAGTTGCACCGGGTGATATGTCGCTCAGAGTAGCGAACGGAGCACAAGTTAATGCAGCAGCCGTCGGTGAATATCACCTAGTATTGCCAAATGGCAAGACTATGATTTTGAACGATTGCTACTATGTACCCTCCATGGTTTGCAACATCATATCAGTTTCTTTACTCGATAAAGATGGATATAACTTTGTTCTTGAAAAGAATATCATGAACATTTACCTTGATAAGGTACTGGTTGCAGAGGGTACACTGTGTAATGGTATCTACGTTCTAAATCAGAATACAGTTCTCAATATACAAAACACACGCAAGAGGAAGAATTCAGATACGAATGAATCCTACTTGTGGCATTGTAGACTTGGACATATCGGAGAGAAAAGACTGAGTAAGTTGCATAAAGATGGACTCTTGAATGCGTTCGAGTTTTCATCTTATGAAACTTGTCAGTCTTGTCTCAAAGGAAAGATGACCAAATCTCCGTTCACCGGACATGGAGAAAGAGCAAGAGAGCTCTTGGGACTCATACACAGTGATGTATGTGGTCCGATGTCTATACATGCAAGGGGTGGGTTCTCATACTTCATCACATTCACTGACGATCTCTCTAGGTTCGGATATGTGTATCTGATGAAACACAAATCTGAAGCTTTTGAGAAATTCAAGGAATTCAGAAAGGAAGTAGAGAACCAGATTGGCAAAAGTATCAAGATCCTCCGGTCTGACAGGGGAGGGGAGTACTTAAGCACGGAATTCCTAGATTACTTAAAAGAGAATGGTATTCTCTCTCAGCTTACTCCTCCTTATACGCCACAGCACAACGGTGTTTCGGAGCGGAGGAATCGTACCCTATTGGATATGGTTCGCTCCATGATGAGTAGTGCTGAGTTGCCTCTTTCATTTTGGGGACATGCGCTTCTGACAGCGGCATACCTATTGAACGATGTTCCGTCTAAATCTGTGCCTAAGACACCGTTCGAGATATGGAATGGTAAGAAGCCGTATCTTAAAGGCATTAAGATATGGGGTTGTCCGGCCTATGTAAAAGTACAAAATCCGGACAAACTTAAGGCACGTTCAGTTCTATGTAAATTTGTGGGATATCCTAAGAACTCCACAGGATATCTGTTCTACCACACCGAGGAACAGAAGGTGTTTGTATCTCGCCACGCCACCTTTTTAGAGTGGCAATTTCTTGCAAAAGAAACAAGTGGGAGTTCGGTAGAACTGGAAGAAATTCAGCGACCACAAAATGAAACTGAAAATTTGACAGAACCTCAGAATTCAATAACCCCAGAAGAACCTCAGCCACTCCGCAGATCTGGTAGGATTTCTCATCCGCCCGAGAGATACTACGGTTTTCTCATTGACGGGGATCGAGAGGATTGCATCTTGGAAGAAGATGACCCTACCAGTTTCAGGCAGGCCATTATCAGTAGGGACTCTGATAAGTGGCAGGAAGCAATGCAATCTGAAATGGAGTCCATGTACGCCAATAAAGTGTGGACCATGGATATTGCTCCACCTGGGGTAAAACCCGTTGGATGCAAATGGATCTACAAAAGGAAACTTGGTGTAGATGGGCAGGTGGAAACCTATAAAGCTAGACTCGTTGCAAAAGGTTTTCGTCAAAGACCTGGTTTGGACTATGATGAAACTTTTTCTCCGGTGGCTATGCTCAAATCCATTCGGATCCTACTTGCCATTGCTGCGTTCCATGACTATGAAATCTGGCAGATGGATGTTAAAACGGCTTTCCTAAACGGTTGTTTGGAAGAGTGCGTTTACATGGATCAACCAGAAGGTTTCGTAGACAGTGGGAGCAGCGGAAAGGTGTGCAAGTTGCTTAAATCCATTTATGGATTAAAGCAGGCATCGCGGAGCTGGAACATCTGTTTTGATGAGGCAATCAAGGAATTTGATTTCATCAAGAACGAAGATGAACCCTGTGTATATAAGAAGATTGTAGGACGAACTGTCGTATTCCTAGTCTTGTACGTGGACGACATTCTTTTGATAGGAAATGATATTCCTATGCTACAATCGGTCAAGCTATTTTTGTCACAAAGGTTCTCCATGAAGGACCTGGGTGATGCCTCGTACATTCTGGGGATCAAGATCTATAGAGATAGATCCAAGAAACTGTTGGGACTTTCGCAGTCCAGGTACATAGAGACCGTACTAAAGAGATTTAGTATGGAGGATTCCAAGCGCGGTAACATACCCGCATTGCACGGAATTACCCTCTCCAAGAAGATGTCTCCTAAGACTGACGAGGAGAGGGTTCGCATGAGCACTATACCCTACGCTTCGGCGGTAGGATCTATAATGTATGCGATGCTATGTACAAGACCAGATGTAGCTTACGCGTTGAGCACGGTAAGCCGGTATCAGTCAGACCCAGGGGAGGACCACTGGACAGCAGTGAAGAACATTCTCAAGTACCTGAGAAGGACTAAGGAGATGTTCCTGGTTTACGGTAATGGAGACCTCAGGGTCGAGTCCTTTACCGATTCAAGCTTCCAGAGTGACAAAGATGACAGCAAGTCTGTCTCGGGTTTTGTGTTTACCCTCAACGGAGGGGCGGTATGTTGGAGGAGTTCCAAGCAGGATACCGTCGCAGACTCGACGATGGAGGCTGAATACATTGCTGCGAGCGATGCCGCAAAAGAGGCGGTCTGGATTAAGAAGTTCATTAGTGAACTTCAGGTGGTTCCGTCCATTGTTGACCCAATACCTTTGTATTGCGATAACAATGGGGCTATAGCTTTAGCGAAGGAACCAAGGTCCCATCAGAAATCCAGGCACATCTTAAGGCGGTATCACCTGATCAGGGAGATCATTGATCGACAGGAGATCGAGGTGCGGAGAGTGGACACAAAGGACAACACTGCGGACCCATTCACAAAGGCTTTACCCCAGACTCAGTTCGAGCGGCTGATCGAGATGATAGGTCTTCGATACGCCAGCACATGGCCTTAGTGCAAGTGGGAGATTGTTGGTGTATATGCCCTAGAGGCCATTACTGTATCATACTAGTATGTATATTACTTGATGGAAGCTTGGGATATTCACAGTTGTACAGACAATCTTGCTCAATATAGTAGTATGCTGCTTGGTTTGTCTCTGCTTTAATGTGTACATGTGTGTTTATTTACTATATCACCTATACGCATTAGTAGAGCCCTTAGGATCTTTGCTTGATTACCGGCGTTGTGATGGCGATCACACTCGTGGGGGCTGGGTAATCTACAAGCACATCCTTATACACGTCCCTAGTCGTGGGAGTACCGAGATAGGGCATCGATACTCCGGAGTAGACTAGCGTATGCGCTTCTCATCCCAGCACGGGAGACGGTCTGTCCCACAGCCGTCGGTACGTCGTACTTGAGATAGTATGCGGGTGCTCGTTGGGTTACGAGTACACTGGACAGGACTCGTCGGGAACTGATGGTTGGTATTATACCTATCGTCAGTTATCAGTTCCCAGGTGACATGAGTACAGCTTAGTCCGCTGACTTGACACTGTCACTTCGCCTCGAGTGTGTTCCCACTGTTCTTTGATTACTACCCTACCACGGCTCTACTGAGTCGTGCAAACAGGTAGTAGTTGGGAGCAGTCCCGAAGCACTTGGAGGCAGTGACGGTTAGACAGGATTCGTCTCTCCCGGTATTGGGGGTTGACATCGCGCTGTGTCTAGGAGAGCCATTACACAAGTAGTCCCTGGCCAGGGCAAGCGAGATGTACTGGTAGGTTCCAGTGTTATCTCAGGGTGTATTGGGCTTCACTCCGACACGACTTGTACCGCTATTAGGGGACTGACGTTTACCGCCCCCCTAGGCCCGCCATGCGATGTATCAGACGAACAGACCGGACTGTACGGAGATTGTCACATATAGGCTCAGTAGGAGTTCGGATGGGTGTACCTCATCGGCCTTCTTATCGACATCTACCTGGGGACCGTTACGTACAGCTAGTGCCGCTTGCGGTCTGTGGTTAAACCCACTGCCAGCGTAGTGTCGAGTCTTTAGAGTCCCACACAGAGAGTTTCCCTGCACTGAGCGAAACGTGTAGAGGCCGTATGGTTTTACGGCAGGGCTGCGATCACTTACGTACACTTGTGTGCGTATGGGTTTCGGGCAGGCAGTACTAGTAGGCTTTGGTTTAAGCCGGATCCTAGTATTGCACGGATGGATTTGTTTTGTCTTCTGCGCATCCGCATTCTACGGAATATGGATGCAGGTGTGTATGCACAGTTTTCAGGAGCGATGAAGGAGGAGGTGCCTCATTAGGGTTTTGGCAGTTGGTTCGGCCAAAACCGCTATGTGGCAGGCTCATTAGGGTTTTGACAGTTGATTTGGTCAAAACCATTATGAGCCGCGAACATCATTTACTAATCCTATTAGTGATAATCTTATGATGGCTAATTGCATTAACCATTTGACCCCGTTGACCTCTCTTGACTTTGTTGACCGGTTGACCGGGTTGACCATTGACTTTCAAGAGGGTTCTACACTTTTCTTTTCTTTTCCATTTTCTTTTGGATTATGATAATGGTCATTTCAAAGTAGCCATCAACTTTATCTTGATGGAATTGGTAATGATGTTGTTTTGCATTATTTGCAACCATGGTCTTTTTTTTTGGATGATATAAGATTATTCTCTTTCTCTCTCTTGGAAAAGAGAAGCTCGATGGTTGCAAGAAAACCTCCTTCTTCTTCCTCCTCTTGATTTCTCCTTTGATCTCATGTGTTGAGAGAAAAAGGTTTTCACTTGACAAACACATCCATACATCTTCTCTACACAACCTAGGGCTTCTAGATTAGCTATCTCCTTGCCCTAGTTACCTCGGCTTGAGGTGAAGCTCGGTGTACATCTCTCGGGTGGATCGTCTTCGACTCAAGGAGGCCGCGGAGGTGACCGAAGTCCGGATCAACCATTGAGCAAGCGATGAGAAGAACAACAAGAAGAGTAGAACTTCAAAGAAGAACAACAACAAGAAGAGAAGGAGTTCAAGTTGAGGTATAACCCCTAACCGAGTAGATACATCTCTTGTTAGGTTGCTAGTTTATAGTTTAGCAAAGATCCGGCTTTTACGGTCCATGTTACAAAGCTTAGAAAAATTTTTGATTTACCGTTTCCGCAACCCCGAAAGTACCGGGAGAGGTAACGTGGACCTAACATTGCCCAATCATTTCGGCTATTTTTCGCGGTGCCCAATCATTTCGGCTATTTATTTTATTTTTACTCGCTGCTTTTTATTGCGAGTTGCCCAATCATTTCGGCTATTTTGCATGCATACATTTTTACTTGCTGCTTTTTATTGCAAGTTGCCATATTATTTCAGCTATTTCGTATGCATGTGCGGCCTATTGGCTTTCCCCTGTAAAACGATTTCGGCATCAGCACCGCTACAACTAGGATATTGCCAGGAGTGAATCATCATCTGCCTCCGTCGATGTTGAACAAAGGTAGCTTAGCGAACAGGGTTAGGGTCCTATCGTCTAAGGCTTTTAACTTCATGAGCCGTAAGGGTCTCAGAAAGGTATTTCTCCCTATAAGTCGTGAGGATCTTGTAGGTGTATTTTCTTCTTAGGAATCGTGAGGATTCCTAAATGTATGTTCCTCTGTAAGTCGTAAGGATCTTACCAGAGGGTTTTCTCCTTGTAAGTCGAGAGGACTTATAAGGGTTGTTCATCATGCGAACATATCCCCAGTCTCGGATGAGACTTGATTAGGGAAATGTTTATTCGCGCCCGTGGATTGTATACAAGGGTCAGTATTGAGCCACTTGTAGGGCAATATCGAAAGTTGTGGGGGTTGCTTAAGCACAGGTTTAGGTCTCTGTAACTTAAGACTTTCAACTCTTATGAGCCGTGAGGGTCCCATAAGAGAGTTCTCCTTACGAGTCGTGAGGATCTCGCAAGTGTATTTTCTCCTTAGAAATCATGGGGATCCCTAAGTGTGTTGCTCCCTCGTGAGTCGTAAGGATCTCACGCAGGTGGTTTCTCCCTACAAGGTCGAGAGGATCTTGTAAGTGTTCTTTAACGAGGTTGCGCCCTTTCAGGTTTTCACAAACACTCGCCGGTAGCCCTGCTGTTTTTACTCACGGAGCCCTTTCGGGTTTTCATCCGTGCCCATTTTGCTTATGGACATACCGTTTTTTTAATTCTTTTTATTTTTATGTATATATATATATTTTCTCTTTTTTTTTTTACGAGGTCGCGCCCTTTCGGGTTTTCACGAACACTCGCCGGTAGCCCAGCTGTTTTTACTCACGGAGCCCCTTTTGGGTTTTCATCCGTGCCCTTTTGCTTATGGACATACCGTTTTTATTTTATTTTATTTTTATATGTTTTTTTTTTATATCTCGTCAGCCTAAAGATACTGCGGTAGTAGTTTAGAGACGTTTCGGTCTGCTACTAGTTTAAGGACATTTCGGTCCGTCGTTGAGAGGCGGGTTACTGCTTATAAAGCTTGAGCTTAGGAAGATAGCGAGCGGACGCAGTCTTCGTCATCTATCATTGACCTAGGCTGTGGCTCATCAAGCATAGTATTTCTTTAGGAAGCGACCGTTTATTGGCCTGAAAGGCCTTTCACCGTGCATATCTATGAGTAGATAGGCCCCGCCCTGGTAGACCTTATCTATGACGTACGGGCCTTCATAGTTCGGCTCGAATTTTCCCCGCTTGGCGCGATTGGGGATCATAGGCCTTTTGACCACTGGCACGAGTTCGCCTTGGCGAAATGTCCTCGGTCGGGTCAATCTTTCATATGAGCGCGTCATCTTTGCTTTATAGGCCTCCAGATTTTGTTGCGTTATGAGCCGTGTTTCTTCAAGGGCGTCAAGCTCCTCAAGCCGAAGGTGAGCATTTTCTTCGTCCGTCAGCTCGTAATGGACTGCCACTCGTAGAGAGGGTAACTCTATCTCGAGGGAGAGTACTGCTTCTGTCCCGAATACTAACGCATATGGTGTTGCGTTTGTGGCCGTTTTAAACGTAGTTCGATATGCCCAGAGAGCCTCTTGCAGTCTTTCGTGCCAGTCTTTTTTATTTCGCGACACTGTTTTCTTCATGATCTTCGTCAAGGTCTTGTTGAAGGCCTCAGCTAGACCGTTAGCTCGCGGATTATAAACTGAGGAATATCTCCAATCTATATTGTGTTGCTGCGCGAAGCGACTGATCTTGTGGCTTCTGTAGGCTGGCCCGTTATCGGAGATGATCCGTCTCGGCGTTCCAAACCGATATATGACATGCGTCTTGAAGAAATGGAGAATATTCTCCGTCTTTACTTCTCTCAGCGGTACCGCTTCTGCCCACTTAGAGAAGTAATCGGTCGTCGCTAGGATGAAACGATGTCCTCTAGACGATGCTGGTTCGATGGGGCCGACTATATCAGTCCCCCATATTTCGAATGGCCAGCTAGCCACCGTTGGATGTAGTGGATTCGGATGTTGATGGATGAAATCCCCATGAATTTGGCATGAGTGGCATTGTTTCGCATATTCGAGGCAGTCCTGGCTCATCGTGGGCCAATAGTAGCCCATCCGTTTGATCTTTATCTTCATCTTTGGGCCCGCTTGGTGAGAACCGCAGAGTCCGTCGTGAACTTCCCGGACGACTTTTTTCGCTTCGTCAGGTCCTAAACATCTCAGCCACAGAGAATCAAACGACCTCTTGTACAGAGTATCATTAACAAAGGCGAAAGACAGAGCTCGTTTCATAAGCTGATGTCTTGTGGACGCTTATTCAGGCAATCGGAGGGACTTGAAGTAATCTATGAAGACTTCTCTCCAATCCTCAGTATTTTCCCAGTCTTTTACTTGCAGGGTCGTCTGCTCGCTCGCTCCTTTTTCTTCGGATGATTCCGGAGATATTTCTGCTGGGGCAAGCACTTGACGGCTTTGTACCATGATTCTAACGTCATCGAGATTCTCGTCAGCCAGTTCTTTAGCAAGTTTGGCCAATGCGTCTGCTTTGCTATTTTCCACGCGCGGTATGTTCTCCAAAGTATAGGAGGGAATTTGGGTCAACAATTGTTGCACCTTTTCACCGTATTTCACCAATTCCGATTTGCACGTTTGGTAGTCGCCATTCACTTGACTAACGACCAGTTGAGAATCCCCGTATATAAGGAGGTCTTTAATTCTCATATCAATGGCGATCTCAAGACCTGCTATCAAGGCTTCATATTCGGCTTCGTTATTCGTCCTCGGCTTTGTTAAGGAGAAAGAGAAACGCATTATCCTTCCTTATGGAGTCACGAAGATGAGGCCTACCCCCGATTTGATTATAGGGGTACTTTGTTTGCGCTTCTTCATGGAAGATGCGCCATCGAAATAAAGCTCCCATCGAGTATCATCACCGTTGACCGCATCAAACGCATATTCATCTGGAAGATCGCAGTTTAAAGGAGAATCGGCCGGTATCGGATGCTCAGCGAGGAAGTCGGCGATGGCCTGGCCTTTTACTGCCTTGAGAGGTTGATATATTATCGAGAACTCCATCAAGAGCAGGGTCCATTTAGCGAGTCGTCCCGTTAATATAGCCTTTGACATTAGATATTTGAGAGGGTCCACCTTTGAAATAAGACGGACTTCATGCGCCAACGCGTAATGTCTAAGCTTTGTTATTGCGAAGATCAACGCCAGGCAGTTTTTTTCAATGGGGGAGTAGTTGCTTTCTGCCCCCAGTAGAACTCGACTTAAGTAGTAGAGTGCTCTTTCTTTCCCTTGGTCATTTTCTTGTGCCCATAACGCGCCTAAAGAACCTTCAAGGGCGGTTGTGTAAAGAATGAGATGCTTTCCCTTAACCGGAGCAGCCAAAACTGGAGGGTTCTGCAGGTACTGCTTGATCTCGTCCAGTGCGCCTTGGCACTTGTGATCCCAAACAAATGGGGTTCCCTTCTTCATCAGGTGGCTATAGGGACGGCACTTGCCTGAAAGGTTGGCTATAAATCGCCGAATATATGCGAGCTTTCCTTGGAGAGACCGCAACTGTTTGAGAGTCCTTGGCGGAGGTATTTCCATGATTGCCTTGATCTTGGACGGATCTATTTCGATACCCCGGTGTCGGACAATGAATCCCAGGAATTTGCCCGAGGAAACTCTGAATGCACACTTGAGAGGGTTCATCTTCAAGTTGTATTGCCGAAGGCGTTGAAATACGGTCTTCAAATGTTCGAGATGTTCCTTGTATGATTTGCTTTTAACCACAAGATCGTCGATATAGCATTCGACGATTTCGTGTATAAGGTCATCCAAGATCTTTGTCATGGCCCCTTGATAAGTGGCACCGGCATTCTTTAAACCGAAGGGCATCACTTTATAACAGAATATACCTAGAGGAGTCCTGAAGGCGGTGTGCTTCTGGTCTTCGGGATGCATCTTTATCTGGTTATACCCCGATGAGCCGTCCATAAAAGAGAAAATCTCATGCGTAGACGTGTTGTCTATCATTAATTCGGTGACTGGCACCGGAAAATCATCCTTCGGGCAGGCTTTATTGAGATCCCGAAAATCCACGCATATGCGCACAGTCCCATTTTTCTTCATCACCGGGACGATGTTGGCGATCCATTCAGGGTATTGAACTTCCTGAATAAAGCCAGAGTCGATCAGCTTCTTGACCTCAGCATTGATGCTCATCTCAAGCTCAAGCCGCATTCTTCTCGGCGCCTGTTTGACTGGCTTGACGTCCAGGGATATTGCCAATTTGTGCACAGCAATTTCTGGGTTTAGTCCCGGCATTTCGGAATAGTTCCATGCGAAGCAATCTCTATGCTGTAGAAGCACGTCTTTTAACGCAGCCACCCTTTCTTCAGATAGCAGCTCGCTGATGAATGTCGGTCGCGGATCGTCTGCCGATCCCAACTCAATTTTCTTAAGGTTATCTGCAGTGGTATGGATTCCATCTTCCAGCTCTTTTGGCGCTGGTGGGAATTCTGAGGTTATCTCGTCGTTGCTGTTTTCGAAGCACCAAGGGAGCTCCTCTATGTCCTCGGGCTCTTCTTTTAATATTGTAATAATGTGACAGGTGCGAATTCGTTTCCAATCCCAATGTGGAACCGGTTCTCCTTTCGTGGCCTTGGGCTCGTGCTTCTGTGGCGGTGCTACCCTCCAGTTGTCGGATAGAGCGAACTTGCCAAGCTGATACTGATCTTCGACCCAATTCTTGAAGGTGAAGCAATCTTCAAGAGGATGCCCTATGACTCGGTGATAAGGGCAATAGTCTGGGTGAGAGACTTCGCCTGCCTGTTCGGGGTTTTTGGACTCCGGCAGTGTAAGTATTTGATGTTTTAGAGCAAGATCAAGTATCTTCTTCGTCTTGTCCCGAGGAAAAGAGTATGCTCGACCCATTTTCTTCATGAGGGATATATCAATAATGCTTGCCTTCCGTTTATGTGGTTTCTTAGCCCCGTCTTGTTGTTGTTGAGCGTCTTTTTGGCCTTTCGACTTATTTCTGCTTTTGCGCCGAGCTTTCTTTATAACAGGTTGACAATGAGCGGTATTTTCATCCTTTACGGCCTGTTGGAGAAGGCGTTGCGTCTTGGCTTTCTCATAGATGGTCGTCTCACAGTTGTGATCATCTCGGACTCTTTGATCAGCTTTCTTTATAAGTTTGTCCATTTGTTCCTCGAACGACGGACTGGGCTCTTTTGCATCTGGAACTTTCACTGGCTTAGGATTAGCGTCCTCCTATTGAGCATCCGCTTCTTCATCGAGGTCATACACGACGTAACAGCTGGGCAGTAACTCTCGTTTCTTTGACCGGATGTATCCAAGCCCTTTTGTTTCCATTCTCCCATTAGGCAGTTTGCGTTGAGTCCCGGGAACGTTCCAGACCCTGTCATAGAATTTGGCCTCTCTAACGGTCTGTTTGAAGGATATCCCCTGGCGTTTCAGCAGCTTCTTCAAACCCTCTGTATAATATCTGGGAAGACGGATAGGCTGAAGCCTGTCGAGCGCAGGATCCGCGCCATGCCAGATTTCTTTTTTCACCTTGGTTTCTTCAGAGCGGTAAAACAGAATTGCTTTCTCGCTCTCTCGCCTGGAAGGGATATAGAATGTCCGCAACTCTTCTACACTGTAGATATTAAGTGCATCCAGTTCTTTATGGTGTTTAAGCGGCACCATGGCGACTTGTAGACTTTGCTCTTCGTCAGCGGACGTTTGTATTGAAGGTCGAGCAGAGAATACAGCATGGACTTCATCTTCCGAATAGCTGCCAAAGATCAATGTAGGAGCCGGTGGTCCCGGCTTGTTGTGTTGGGGCGGACCCGAATAAACTATCTCCTTTTCCTCCTCAGTATCACTGCCGAAGACAGGGATGGTAGCGTTAGTTTTATTCTCCGGCTTGTGACACCTCTCCGTGTCTTCGAAATCCGGTAAGAAGTATTTGGCATCTTTGTATTTGCGGACCTCGTTCACAGAGAAAGGGTTCAGTTCTCCCGTCACGGTATACTCGAAACCATCCTTAAAATACTTCATACACTGATGTTGTGTAGAAGGGATGATGTTGTACTCGTGTAACCATGGCCGACCGAGCAAAGCGTTGTAACATGTCTTGGCGTCTATTGTTAGTGTATATGCCCTAGGGGCCATTATTGTATCATACTAGTTTGTATATTACTTAATGGAAGCTTGGGATATTCACATGTATATAACAGTCTTGCTAAACATGGTAGTATGCTACTTGGTTTTTTCTATCTTAATATGTGAGTATACGTATTGATAGAGCTCTTAGGATCTTGCTTGACTACCAGCGTTGTGATGGCAATCACACTAGTGGGGGCTGGGTAGTCTACAAGCACATCCTTATTCAGGTCCCTAGTCGTTGGATTATCGAGACAGGGCATTGATATTCCGGAGTAGACTAGTGTGTACGCTTCTCATCCCAGTTGGGGAGATGGTCTGTCCCACAGCCGTCAGTACGTCGTACTGGAGATAGTATGCAGGTGCTCGTTAGGTTACGGGTACACCGGACAGGACTCACAGGGAACTGTTGGTTGGTTTTATACCAGTCGTCAGTGAACAGTTCCCAGGTGACATGAGTACAGCATAGTCCGCAGACTTGACACTGCTACTTCGCCTCGAGTGTGTCCCACTGTTCTTAGATTGCTACCCTACCACGGCTCAAAGGAGTCGTGCAAACAGGTAGCAGTTGGGTGCAGTCCCGAGCACTTGGAGGCAGTGGCGGTTAGACAGGATTCGTCTCTCCCGGTATTGGGGGTTGATATCGCGCTGTGTCAGAGAGCCATTACGCAAAGTCCCTGGCCAGGGCAAGCGAGATTTGCTGGTAGGTTCCAGTAGTTTCTCAGGGTGTAATGGGCTTCGCTCCGACATGATTTATACCGCTATTAGGGGACTGACGCTTGCCGCCCCCTAGGCCCCATATGCGATAGTCTTAGACGAACGGACCGGACTGTATGGAGATTGTCACATCAGACTCAGTAGGAGTTCGGATGGGTTTCCTCATCGGCCTTCTTATCGACATCTACCTAGGGACCGTTACGTACAGCTAGTGCCGCTTGCGGTCTGTGGTTAAACCCACTGCCAGCGTAGTAGTCGAGTCTCTAGAGTCCCACACAGAGAGTTTCCCTACTCCAGGCGAAATGATATAAAGGTCGTATGGTTTTACGACAAGGGTTCGGACGCATACGTGTGTTTACGCACGTACGACTTTCGGACAGTTTTTACCAGTCGGCTTTGGTTTAAGCCAGTTACTGGTATCCGGTTATTGGATTTATACAGTCTAAAGTTTTTCCGTATTTTTGCGGAAAGGAGGGGCGTTCTCGTAATTGCGCGAGAAGCTTCTAGAAGGTGGTGACTAAGGAGGTTTAGGTGGCATATACATTGAATGAGATTAGTGAGTCATATGGATGATTCATCCATGTCATTAATGCTTCATAATTGCTTAATGACTCATGGAGATGAATCACCACAAGATATTTATCAAGCATGGTTGTAAATCATTTTCTTTTCTTTTCTTGATAAAATAAAATGCTTGATATATATTATGATAACTCATTATTCTCACTTCATTATTATCTTCACATTCTCTCTCCTCAAGCTCTCCCTCTTCAAACCCTAATCCTCCCCTCTCATGTGTTGAGTACAAGGATTAGTTAGACTTATTAAACCATAACCCTCACTCTATTTCACCTAGCTTCTTTGATTAGCACTTAAAGAAGTTTAGTTGCCTCAAGTTTAGAGGCTAAGCTTAGAGTAAAGCTCTCGGGTGGATCGTCTACTACTTCGAGAAGGCCGAGGATGAGGTGGAGTTCGTAAAGACGAAGGACACGGTTCTTTAGGTATAATCCCTTTACATAGTAGTTGTTCACTTCTATGTTTGATGTTAGTTATCGTTTAGCTTCGATTCTTGCGGTTAGTCGATGTTTAAGCAAAGAACAAGCTCGTTTTTCATATTTCCGCCTCCCCGCGAGTCGTGGGGTGTTGTACATCGACTTACAGTGGTATCAGAGCCTCGCTAAACAGTAAATAACTTACTTGTAAATTTGTATGAATTTCGAACGGAAAAAACGAAACCGGAAAAGCCCGAAATCACAAGTTTCTGTCGATTTTTAAATGAAGTCCAAAAATTTTTCAGGGAGGTTCAGAAAGCTTGAAAAGACAATAGAAGAACACCCAAGAAAATTGGGCCCCTGAATCGCCTAAAGCGCCACGGAACCGCGGCGGATCCCACCGATTCGCCGCGATTCCGCCGCCGAGTTGGCGATTCAGGAACCCAATTTTCCTATGTTGCTTCTCTGTGATATTTGGTATTTTCTGGAAGTTTTTATTTTTGCTCAGGTTTCAGATTTACAGAGAAGTATTGGAGCAAAATTAAAAGTGTTTAATCGATCGAAATTATACAGTATTTGCTTGTTGGATTATATCTGTGTTTGTATAATGTGTTCGTAAACCTCCCCTAACTGCTAGTATGTCGGTTGGCAGGGGGTTGCATATTTCTGTAATGGTTTTTTACTGTTTGTGGATATGAACTGTGTTGGACTGTTGTGATGTATAGCCGGGGTTATGTGATGGGTTGTTATTTAATTCATTTGATGTAAATGTAATTTGTTGTAATATTATTTTGTGGGGCACATCCAGGTTGCGGTTGTAGCCACCGTTGTATTATTTCATTTTACTGTTTTTTCTCCTAGGACAGACCCAAGGTGGGGTGCACAAACTGCCGGGCGGGTAGTTTGCCGTACCCGTTGGGGTTTTGGGTGGGGTAATGGCTATTCATCACAACTGTGTAATCCGTCTTTTGTTGCAGGCTCAAAACAAACACGGATTGCTTGCAAATCCAATAAAGTTCATCTGTGATCTGGAATGCCTATTATTGCGTCTGACGAATGTACAATATCTATATATGATAGCTATTTAAACGTCACTTATGTTTTACACCCGCGCTAGCCCAGCCCCCGCTCTGTCGTTAGTTAAGTAACCTAACGGGTGATGACGGGACCCCGTGGCGAATGCGGATGGCATAAGAGGACGTTGTATTTTCGTTGTTTTCTGCAATGATAGGTTAATGATAGGACGCATTATTTATAATGCAAAGAAAATAAACCAAAAAGTTTAATCGTTGGAACAATTTAAAAGAAACCACTCGGTTAATTTTAAAAACAGATATTTTTAAATGCGGAGCTTTAACCACTCCTTTTAAAAGCTATCAGGTTCCTTCGGTTATATCAAGTTCACTATGTTCACGGTTTCGCCAAAACCATTCGTAGCCCTCCGTCATTTCATCTGGGTATTCAGTAGTATTCAAGCTATGTATTTTGACCTAACGCCAAGGCATAGTGTTTGGTAGCTACTGGGTATTCATTTGTTGCATAGATAGATGAGTTAGTTTGGGACAGTCGTATTATCATTTTGGCCGAACGTCAAGGATATATACGGATGGGTTCAAATTGACAAGATAATGATGGGTAGAACTTGACATGTGACTTATGACATTTTGACCTAACGCCAAGGTCATAAGAGCATGGGGAAAAAATATATATCGGGAATTTTTAAAGAAACTGAAATTTGCAAAGAGTTGCATACCATTTGGAGTTTGATGAATGTTGGTAGGATTCCTTCAACATTATCATACAATGATATTTGGATCCCGATCCTACTGTGAGTATATGCTACTTATCAGGATATTCGTCACTTAACGATCAATGCTATAAACCAAGTAGGTGTCAAGAAAGGTGTCAGCGGGGTTACGCCCCCAGAGAAAAGAGGTTATTTAATTAAGGAACTTCGCGAAAGCGTTGGAAAACCTCCCTCGAAGTATCGACACTAGCCTGGCTGAACGGTTAAGCAAGAATTGTACAGTGAGAATAGTCCTGGCTAATTCTTCTTTTATGGTTTGAGGAAGGATTCGAGAAACAGTGGGAGCCATCCAGTTTAGATAAACTAAAAAAACCACTCTAAACTTGCAAGAGCATCATGCTAAAGAGTTTTCTTCTCTCTCTCCTAATTGCAGCGACCCTGAAAATGACTGGACTTAAGTTACTTTTAGAGAAAAATATACTGACAGGGCCAAACTATAAAGATTGGCTGCGGAATGTCAAAATGGCTTTGACCTATGACAAATTGGGGTACGTCCTCACCGTTACGGCACCTGCTGTCCCTGGTCCCAAATCCAGTAATGCGGATAAGGAAATCCGCAAAACCTGGGATTTAGATTGCGCGAAAGCCAAGTGCATCGTGCTTGCCTCAATGAACAATGAACATCGGAGGAGGCACGAGGATATGAACCTAGATGGCATATTTCTCCATACAAAAGAACTTTATGGAGAGCAATCTCGTATAGCAAGATACGAGACCTCTAAAAACTTGTTTCGAGCGAGGTTGGCTGTCGGGTCATCGGTAGGAGAACATGTCCTAAAGATGATCGGCTATATTGAAGAGCTCGCAGACCTTGGGATGACTTTGGATAATGAGCTCTATACAGACCTTATTCTCCAGTCCCTTCCTCACACCTACGCCCAGTTTATCCTGAACTTCAACATTCAAAGAAAAGAAGTTGAACTTCCGGAACTCCTGAACATGTTAAGGAGTGCAGAGGGCACCTTGCAGAAGACAAGGGAAACACCCGCTATGTTTGTTAGCGGTGCATCTTCTTCCGGGTCCAAGGCTAGGGCCAAAGGAAGGAAGAAGAAGGCCGCCACCAAACCTAGAGGAGGTGTTAGTAAGGTGGGAGGGAAGGGAAAGAAAAAGTTTGCGGTACCGGTAGTGGGCCAGGATGAGTGCTTCCATTGTCACAGGAAAGGGCACTGGAAGAAAGATTGCAAGGCGTGGAACGCCAAGAACTAAGAACCGAAGCAAGCTGTGGCTTCGACTTCAGGTGTGTTTGTAATTGAGAATTGTCTGTCGATCAACTCTACTTCCTGGGTATTGGATACCGGATCAGGATCTCATATTTGCAATTCATTGCAGGCACTGAGAAACCGTAGAGTGCTGAAGGAAGGTGATATGACCCTAAAGGTTGCTAACGGAGCTAGCGTGAGAACTGCGTCCGTCGGGGATTATCACCTAGGATTGACGAGTGGACACATTTTGGTTTTACATAACTGTTTTTTTGTACCAAGCTTAACGTGTAATATCATATCAGTTTCCTTGTTATCAAATAAAGGTTATGATTTTACGTTTGTTAGAGATGTTGTTAACATCCACCTTAATCATGGTTTGATTGGGTCCGGTACACTAAATAACGGTTTATATGTTTTAAACCAACTCCAAATTTTTAATGTCCAGAACACACTTAAAAGAAAGTCTCCAGATTTAAATAAAGCTTTCTTATGGCATTGTAGACTGGGTCACATCAATGAGAGAAGGTTGACTAAGTTGCATAGAGAAGGATATTTAGACTCGTTCGAATATCAAACTTATGACACTTGTCAATCTTGTCTCAAAGGAAAGATGACAAAGACTCCATTCACTGGACAAGGAGTAAGAGCGAGCGAGCTCTTAGGACTCATACACAGCGATGTATGTGGTCCATTGTCTACACATGCAAGAGGTGGTTTTTCCTATTTCATTACTTTCACGGATGATTACTCAAGATACGGATTCATTTATCTGATGAAACATAAATCCGAGGCTTTTGAGAAATTCCAAGAGTATAAGAATGAAGTAGAAAACCAAACCGGTAAAAGTATCAAGACACTTAGATCTGATCGAGGTGGTGAATACTTGAGTGCCGAGTTCCTAGGTTACCTAAAAGAGAAAGGAATTCTCTCTCAGCTTACTCCTCCATACACTCCACAGCATAACGGTGTATCGAAGAGATGGAATCGAACCCTATTGGATATGGTACGATCCATGATGAGTAATGCTGAGTTACCGCGATCTTTTTGGGGTTATACGCTAGAATCAGCAGCATATCTTCTGAACATGGTTCCTACCAAGACTGTGCCTACCACTCCATATCAGATGTGGAGCGGGAAGAAACCCCATCTACAGTATATAAAGATTTGGGGATGTCCAGCTTTTGTTAAAAAGCAGCATGTGGACAAGCTCGAGGCACGATCAGTAAAGTGTAAGTTTGTGGGATATCCAAAGAACTCCAGGGGATATCTATTCTATTACGCAGAGGAACAAAAGGTATTTGTTTCTCGTAATGCCCATTTTCTAGAACATCAATTTTTAGAAAAGGAATCAAGTGGGAGCGAAATAGAACTGGAAGAAATTCCAGAACCACAAACTAATACTGAAAGTTTGGTAGAACCGGTAGTTCAAGAAGAACAGGACATTCCCGCACCCCTCCGCAGGAGTAGTAGGCCGTCTCATCCGCCTGAGAGATACTACGGTTTTCTCATAGATAGGGATAGAGAGGATTGCATCATAGATGATGATGAACCTACTGACTTCCAGCAGGCCATCCAGAGCGGCGACTCCGTACGATGGCTAGATGCAATGCGAACCGAAATGGAGTCCATGTACACCAATAAAGTATGGATTTTGGACTTTGCTCCAGATGGGGTAAAACCCATAGGATGCAAATGGATCTTCAAGAAAAAGATTGGTGTAGATGGACAGGTGGAAACCTATAAGGCTAGACTTGTTGCAAAGGGTTTTCGTCAAAGACCTGGTTTGGACTATGACGAAACTTTTTCTCCAGTGGCTATGCTCAAATCCATTCGGGTCCTTCTTACTATTGCTGCCTTCCATGATTATGAAATCTGGCAGATGGACGTAAAGACGGCTTTTCTGAATAGAAATTTAGAAGAGTGCGTTTATATGGATCAGCCAGAGGGTTTCAATCAGAGTGGGAGCAGCGGGAAAGTATGCAAGCTGCTTAAGTCCATTTATGGACTAAAGCAGGCATCGCGGAGTTGGAACATCTGTTTTGATGAGACAGTCAAAGAAAATGACTTTATCAAAAATCCAGATGAACCGTGCATATATAGTAAAGTTGTAGCAAGAAGTGTCGTATTCCTCGTCTTGTACGTGGATGACATTCTATAGATAGGAAATGACATTCCTATGCTACAATCTGTCAAAGGATTCTTGTCACACAGGTTCTCCATGAAAGACCTGGGTGATGCCTCTTACATTCTGGGGATCCGGATCTATCGTGATAGATCCAAGAGGATGTTGGGACTTTCGCAGTCCAGGTATATCGACACTATACTGAAAAGATTCAGTATGGAAAATTCTAAGCGCGGTAATCTACCGGCTTGTCACGGAATCACCCTCTCCAAAGAGATGTCTCCCAAGACTGATTTGGAAAGGGAACGCATGTCTATTATACCCTACGCTTCTGCGGTAGGCTCTATAATGTATGCGATGTTGTGCACCAGACCAGATGTAGCTTACGCACTGAGTGTGGTAAGCCGGTATCAGTCAGACCCAGGGGAGAAGCACTGGATAGCAGTAAAGAACATTCTCAAGTACCTGAGAAGGACTAAGGAGATGTTTTTGGTTTACGGCGGAAAAGACCTCAGGCTGGAGGCCTTTGCTGATTCCGGGTTCCAGAGTGATAAGGACGATTCCAAGTCCATGTCGGGTTATGTCTTTACCCTCAATGGAGGGGCGGTGTGCTGGAAGAGCTCCAAGCAGGACACCGTTGCTGACTCGACGATGGAAGCGGAGTATATAGCTGCTTGCGATGCCGCAAAAGAAGCAGTCTGGATGAAGAAGTTCCTAACAGAACTTCAGGTGGTTCCTACCATAGTTGATCCAATACCTCTGTATTGCGACAACAACGGAGCTATAGCTTTAGCAAAGGAACCAAGGTCCCATCAGAAGTCCAGACACATCTTAAGGCGGTATCACCTGATCAGGGAGATCATTGATCGTCAGGAGATCGAGGTTCGGAGAGTTGCTTCTGAAGAGAACATTGCTGATCCATTCACAAAGGCCCTACCTCAGATTCAGTTCGAGAGGCTACTCGAGATCATCGGTCTTTGATATGCCAGTACATGGCCCTAGTGCAAGTGGGAGATTGTTAGTGTATATGCCCTAGGGGCCATTATTGTATCATACTAGTTTGTATATTACTTAATGGAAGCTTGGGATATTCACATGTATATAACAGTCTTGCTAAACATGGTAGTATGCTACTTGGTTTTTTCTATCTTAATATGTGAGTATACGTATTGATAGAGATCTTAGGATCTTGCTTGACTACCAGCGTTGTGATGGCAGTCACACTAGTGGGGGCTGGGTAGTCTACAAGCACATCCTTATTCAGGTCCCTAGTCGTTGGATTATCGAGACAGGGCATCGATACTCCGGAGTAGACTAGTGTGTACGCTTCTCATCCTAGTTGGGGAGATGGTCTGTCCCACAGCCGTCAGTATGTCGTACTAGAGATAGTATGCAGGTGCTCGTTAGGTTACGGGTACACCGGACAGGACTCACAGGGAACTGTTGGTTGGTTTTATACCAGTCGTCAGTGAACAGTTCCCAGGTGACATGAGTACAGCATAGTCCGCAGACTTGACACTGCTACTTCGCCTTGAGTGTGTCCCACTGTTCTTAGATTGCTACCCTACCACGGCTCAAAGGAGTCGTGCAAACAGGTAGCAGTTGGGTGCAGTCCCGAGCACTTGGAGGCAGTGGCGGTTAGACAGGATTCGTCTCTCCCGGTATTGGGGGTTGATATCGCGCTGTGTCAGAGAGCCATTACGCAAAGTCCCTGGCCAGGGCAAGCGAGATTTGCTGGTAGGTTCCAGTAGTTTCTCAGGGTGTAATGGGCTTCGCTCCGACACGACTTATACCGCTATTAGGGGACTGACGCTTGCCGCCCCCCTAGGCCCCATATGCGATAGTCTTAGACGAACGGACCGGACTGTATGGAGATTGTCACATCAGACTCAGTAGGAGTTCGGATGGGTTTCCTCATCGGCCTTCTTATCGACATCTACCTGGGGACCGTTACGTACAGCTAGTGCCGCTTGCAGTCTGTGGTTAAACCCACTGCCAACGTAGTAGTCGAGTCTCTAGAGTCCCACACAGAGAGTTTCCCTACTCCAGGCGAAACGATATAGAGGTCGTATGGTTTTACGACAAGGGTTCGGACGCATACGTGTGTTTACGCACGTACGACTTTCGGACAGTTTTTACCAGTCGGCTTTGGTTTAAACCAGTTACTGGTATCCGGTTATTGGATTTATACAGTCTAAAGTTTTTCCGAATTTTTGCGGAAAGGAGGGGCGTTCTCGTAATTGCGCGAGAAGCTTCTAGAAGGTGGTGACTAAGGAGGTTTAGGTGGCATATATATTGAATGAGATTAGTGAGTCATATGGATGATTCATCCATGTCATTAATGCTTCATAATTGCTTAATGACTCATGGAGATGAATCACCACAAGATATTTATCAAGTATGGTTGTAAATTATTTTCTTTTCTTTTCTTGATCTAAAAAAATTCTTGATATATATTATGATAACTCATTATTCTCACTTCATTATTATCTTCACCTTCTCTCTCCTCAAGCTCTCCCTCTTCAAACCCTAATCCTCCCCTCTCATGTGTTGAGTACAAGGATTAGTTAGACTTATTAAACCATAACCCTCACTCTATTTCACCTAGCTTCTTTGATTAGCACTTAAAGAAGTTTAGTTGCCTCAAGTTTAGAGGCTAAGCTTGGAGTAAAGCTCTCGGGTGGATCGTCTACTACTTCGAGAAGGCCGAGGAGGAGGTGGAGTTCGTAAAGACGAAGGACACGGTTCTTTAGATATAATCCCTTTACATAGTAGTTGTTAACTTCTATGTTTGATGTTAGTTATCGTTTAGCTTCGATTCTTGCGGTTAGTCGATGTTTAAGCAAAGAACAAGATCGTTTTTCATATTTCCGCCTCCCCGCGAGTCGTGGGGTGTTGTACATCGACTTACATCTATGACGTGGAACTTAATGTCCGTGACGAGTAGCCCGAAGCGTAGCATCAGTATCACAGATCCAAGAGTCTTTGACGATTGGGAGTCGAACCCGGAGATGGTGATCTTGTCCCGAGCAAGGTGCTGGACGCTCATACAGATTTCCTTCAACACCCGTACGTTGAGTAGGTTAACAGACGACCCGTTATCGATCAGGATTTTGCCTATATTTATATCATGGCAGTATCCCGAGACATAGAGAGGGCGATTGTGTTCGCACGTCCCAAGTAGAAGGTCTTCATCGCCAAAAGTAACATCGGCCGTGTGCACCTCCTCCAATTCATCCTTCATCTTTTCCTCGGCCAGGCATGCTTGGAATTGTTCTGGGTCTTGGAGCACCTTAATCAATGAATCTCTCGCCTCTTTTGATAGCAAAAGGGCGTCAAGAATGCTGAGCTGTGAGGGCAGCTTCCTCAGATGTGCTAAGACGTTGTAGTCCACCTTATCCTTTTTTGGTGGATCTTTAGCAGCTAGCTCTTCCACCACTTGGTCATCTAAGACGATATCCCCAGAGGCCTTTTCTTTCCCTTTATCTTTTTTGTTCGAGGGTCCGAGGTTCTTTTCGGGCAGCGTGCGATTACGTAGCCGGATATTTTCACAAACCTTCGGTTCTTCTTCTTTTCTCGACGCGGACCCTTTAAAGAGAGGGGCAAGTTCCAGCTCCTCATAAGAATCGCTCCCGAATGTAGGCACTTGTGACCCACCGGTGTTAACTACGCGACAATCGCCGGTAGTTCTTTTACTCCCTTCGGTCGTATTTCTTTGCTCTCGACGAGTTTTACGCTTCTCCCGCTTAAAGCGTTGTCGATGAGCAACATACCCTTGCCACCATCTATCGAAAGCTTTGCACTATTAAGTGGGGTGCGAAATCTTTTGATGATATAAGCAATAAGACGGGTGCATTTTCGCTTCACCGGTAATTTTTTCTTCGGAGGATGGTAGCTTCATACCCATTGATATGGCCTTAGCAAACTTCTTTCTCATCTTGAATTGGCTTTTGTCGGTAGCAGAGGTGTTTAGCTCCACCGGGATCATCTCAGCTCCTTCATCGAGTCGCTGGCGCTTGGCCCTTTCAAATATAGCCGCCTCGCGCTTCCGATCAGCTTTACTTTTCAACCAAGCTTCATTATGGAATGCGTCGATTACTTCATCTGGTGGCCCCAGAACTTTTGGTTCAGGATCTGCCCCCAGCTTTTCGGTGCAAGGAGTCTCCTCATCGTTCGTGATCGAATGGGAAATCATATGACAGCTCGCCACATATTCCTCGAATTCATCCGATGAACTTTCTCCTTCATCTTCTTCTTGAAAGACATGATTGAGGAACTCTTGGAATGTAATGGGAGTCCGCGCCTTTTGGTTGTATTCTTCCAACGCGTCAATTTGCTTTTTTAAGTCCGTGCGTTTGCCGCCAGGCTTCACGGGCTTCTTAGATTTCTTCTTCTTCTTTTTCGAAGATTTTGACGGCTGGCTGCATGTGCTTGAACCGCTACCATCGGTCTTTGGAGTTGGACGTGGCTTCAACATCCCTTTAATGACCTGCGGTTCCAATGGATTCTTCCACTTGATCGCTGGACATGTCTGAAGATCGTTTAGCATCCTCTTTGTCTTGGCTGATAATACAACCTCCCAAGGAGCTTCTTCAATGACGGAGCATGTTGCCCCGGGCGTATTCGTCCCCTTAGAGGTGTGGGGCTGCGGGGGATTCACCTTCCATTTGTCAGATAACGCGAACTTGCCCTGTCGGTACTGGTTTTCAAGCCAATTTTTGAAAACGTAGCAATCTTCGGTCGGATGGCCTAGTACTCGATGATAAGGACAGTAGTTGGGCTCGTTGACGTCACTTGGTTGCAACGGACGTTTTGGATCCGGCAAATTTATGAGTCTGTTGCGCAACGCCAGCTTGAATAACCTCCTCGTTTTATCGCGGGGAAAGGAATAAGGACGTCCCATCCTATCCTCAAGGGGCACGTACGGTCGCGTATTATTTTGACGAGCAACCGGCTTCGAGTCGCTCGGTTGTTGTTGAGCATTAGCGACGACGATCGCTTTTCCCTTCCCTTTGTCATTTCGGGTGTCTGGCCTTGGAAGAGGGGGTTTATGGCCCATTTGATCCATTTGCGCTAGTTTGTCAATCAAGGCCTGGAAGGTAGTCGGCTTGAAAAACATCATAAACTGCGAGATGGTTGCTTGTGGATCGAGGGTTCCCACAAACATACCCACCGCGGGAGCTTCTTCAATGTGCTGCTCACACTTTGACCATAAGTTCCGCCATCGTATAGCGTACTGAACCCACGTCTCGCCTGGCTTTACCCTGGCGTTAATCAGTGCTGTCATCGGGGTACGTTCACTGGCGCTTGCAAAATGCTGAGTAAACAACAACTCCATCTCCGCGAAGGTTTTAATAGAGTCGTTCGGGAGCTCAGAGTACCATTCAAACGCCGTATCTGATAAGCTTCCAACAAACCGGCGAAGCAACAGCTTGTCATCACCGCCGGTGTTGCCGCAGAGTGCCCTGAACTGGGCAACATGCTGATGAGGATTGCCCGTCCCTTTGTAGACATGGAACTTGGGAATTGTGTAACCGGGTGGGTACTTGATTTGATCGTACCAACTTGGATATGGCCGCCCCGTTTTTACGACCTGACCGGCCGCTTCAGTCGCATGATGAACCCGTATTTGCTGGGCTATATACCCGTCTAGATCGGCTTTGGAGATTGTCTCTTCTTTAGCTGCTGACAGAGCTGGCGGAGGATTCGACGTCTCTCCCCTATCGTCTTCAAGGATGATCGGGGGATCTTCAGCAGGTGGATCTTGTTGAATCATCATACCCACCATATCCTGGAACAGGAGGGCCATTTTCTTTATATTGGCTGCCTGTTCCGCAGCTTCTTTATCCTTCTTCTCCAGTACGCGACGAAGGAATTCAGCGTCGGTTTCTTGTTCTTGACGCTCGTCCGAGGACGTTTCAGGGGTTTCTTTTGGCCCTGTAAGTACGGCCATAGCGTTCATCATCTCTTGGAGCTTCTTCTGCTGCTCCTGAGCCTTGGTCACTGATCTCGTGTGCGGTCTATGACCTGTTGATATGCGGCTATCTTCTTTTCCCGATGCCATATAAACCGTATGAACTGTTATGCCCCCTGACTTGGGGCGTTTAGGTTCACCATTTTTAACTTTTGCCGCTGACGTGGGAGTTTTCTCCGGCCTCCTTCTTTTGTGGGCCGTTGAGGTTGAAGGAACCGTTGAAGTGGGCATCCTAGCAGCTGCTGTCCCCCGCTGTTTAATGGGACGGTCCTCGTCTCTTTCCACCTTCGCCTTTTTTCGTTGACGGGAGTGATCCGTGTCGATAACGGAGTCTTGAACCCTCCTCCAAACTTTATAAATTCTTGAGGACAGCCGTTGAGGGGGCTGTTCTTGCTTTGTTTCTGGGACTCTCTCCACAGGTGGAGGAGATCTTTTCAGTGTAGCGGTTGGAGAGTTCTTACGCACCCTCCTCAGCAGTTCAAAGCTGTTCCCAGTTGGAACAGTAGCGTTGACTTCCACCATTGGAGCAGGTAGAGTTAACCCTGAGGGGGAGTTGCCCCCTGCCTTCCTCACTCGTTGCCAATGGCGACGTCGAGCACGGCGAGCCGTTGGGATTGGCTTAGAGATTGAGATAGTTTCTTTTCGCCCCCCGTCTAAATGAGGCGCTGCCGATGTTAACCTCTTAAAGACTGAGGTTGTCTTCTGAGGTGTGATATCCAACCTATCGAAGACAGATCCTCGAGCAGGGACAGGAGCAGGAATCGTCAGTCTTGAAAAGACTGACTCTTTGACAGGGGAAGCCGCCTTGACGACTTCTGGGGCAGCAGTTATTGCCTTCCTCGGGACAGCCAATTTAGAGTTCTGATTTAGCCTGGTGAAAACAGAGGCTGTCGGTTTGGTAGTGAGTGACCCGTTGACAGGGGCCGTCGTAGCAGTGAGCCGGTCGAAGACCGACTTTTTGTTCACTTCCGGTGCAAGTATTGGCGTAGGGAAGCTTGTAGGTGGGATCATGGTCCCGAAGAACAGGCCAGTGGTGGCTTGGGTCACCTGGTCTACTGGCAGAGTGAGGAAGGAAGCCGCTTGCGGCCCATATGCTACACCTCCCAGTGAGGTGGAGCGTCCGTTGCAGTGGCACTTCGAGCAGTTGGTGCAATTAGAGGCCATTGAATCTTGAGCTCTGCGCCAGGCAAAAGACTAAATCTTAGTAACTTGAAATCCGAAGGCAACCATGGCAAACCGCGATTCGTTCGCGAACACGACACACAAAGTGTGGAGTGGAAAGAAGAAGAGGTCCCACCGGGCGTGCCAGAATCTGTTCCCCTCCGAAAGGCGGCGCACAGGACTGCTGTGTCCTGACGCTGAGATTCGGGGCAGATGCTATTTGGTTTTATCCGTCCACCTCTCCGAAGATGCCAAGTTGATTTATGGCACCGTGTATCGGAGGTTTAGACGGATGCAGCCGATGTAGCAGACTTCTTCAGATTCCGCCTCGCTTGAGGGGTTTTTGATTGTGGGGACGCTCTTCCCTACAGGCGCAAGCCCCTACAGTTAATTACGCTACCGCATCGCGGTAACAACTTTCTCCTTCTCCAGAATTTCACTTCGTGTCGTATGTGTTTGTTTTGTTTGTGGTTGCCCGTGGATTGTATACGGAGACTGAGTAATGCCGTCGCCCGTAGGACGTGGATTAGTCCAAATCCGTATTTACTTAGATTTGGATTTGGTGTTTTTTAGTTTAAGGATGCATTAGTCGCGTTGCGGCTAAGATCAACTTAAACGTTCGTTAAGGATACGATAGTCCTGCTTGAGACTAAGATCAACTTAACGTGATAATCCATTTAATATCTTGCCATCGGGACTCGTCGCCTCTCTAACGTCGTTGAAGGATTACAACGGCAGATGTTAGAGGAGTTCAGAGATGTACCCTTGAACCAAGGTTGATTTGGAGTTTTATAGTCCGTTTGGATATTTAAGGATACGTTAGCCGTGTTTGGGGGCTAAGATCAACTTAAACGGGATCGTTTAGATCCAACAAAAGAGCATTTGAAGGCTCTATTGTTCCAGTTTAGGGACGTAGTGGTCCGTATTCCAGTTTAGGGACATGGTGGTCCATTGCCAGTTTAGGGACGTAGTGGTCCATCATTAGTTTAAGGACGTTTCGGTCCGTCGCCAGTTTAAGGACGTAGTGGTCCATCATTAGTTTAAGGACGTTTCGGTCCGACATTAGTTTAGGGACGTTCCGGTCCATCATTAGTTTAAGGACGTTTCGGTCCGACATTAGTTTAAGGACGTTCCGGTCCAGCATTCCCATTTGCGGACGAATATTAGTTTAAGGACGTTTCGGTCCAATATTAGTTTAAGGACGTTTCGGTCCATCGCCAGTTTAAGGACGTAGTGGTCCATCATTAGTTTAAGGACGTTTCGGTCTAATATTAGTTTAAGGACGTTTCGGTCCATCATTAGTTTAAGGACGTTTCGGTCCGACATTAGTTTAAGGACGTTCCGGTCCGGCATTCCCATTTAGGGACGAATATTACTTTAAGGACGTTTCGGTCCAATATTAGTTTAAGGACGTTTCGGTCCATCGCCAGTTTAAGGACGTAGTGGTCCATCATTAGTTTAAGGACGTTTCGGTCCACGAGTTTAGGGACCCCTCAGTCCATATTTATGTGTGGTCGTTGGGACTCGCCGCCTCTCTGACGTCGTTGAAGAATTACAACGAGAAGTGTCAGAGGAGTTCGGAGATGTACCCTCGAACCGGAGGTAAATTGATTTGAGAGAGCATTTATGCTCAGTTCAATTTAATTTAAAGACTTACGGCCAGAATTGGGCTAAGTCCAGTTGAAGATATTCAACATTTTATTTATTTTTGGCCTGTTAGGCCTTTACTGGGGCTCTGCTCCTGTTTAATAATGCATAGCATCATTTTTTTATCAGGGTTGTGCCCATTTATATATGATGCAGAGCATCAGTCTTGCTTGGGCTCTTCCCTGTTTATTGCATTTTCAATTTTTGTTTGGGCTCTGCCCCTTTTCATTGTATTGCAATTTAATTCGGCCTACTAGGCCCCTCTGATTTGGGCCTGGCCCTTTAGTAAAATAAATGCATTGCATTATTCAGGCGCTTTGCGCCAGTCAAAGAGCGCAAGCGTCAGTCAAAAAGCGCAAGCGCTTATGGTGAGGACACATGTCATGCTCTGGTGAGCGCAAGCGCAACAGCGCAGTGCACTGCGCTAGTGCGCTGCGCTGTTGCGCTGTTGACACGTGGCGCGCTCTGGTGAGTTGCGCCAATTCCAGAGAGCGAAGCTATATTTTAAGAGCGCATAGCGCAAATTATTCTGTAGCTGACACGTGGCACTCTCTTAAGAGCGCAACAGCGCAGTTTGGAAGTGCAAAGCACTAAGAATCTTTTAGATTCAAGAACAGAAGTGCAAAGCACTATTTTTATTTATTGTTGTTTCCTTATTTTTGAAGAACCAGTGGTTCATAAGAAGTGCAAAGCACTGTTTATTATGTGAAGAACAATGATCTAGTTTTTAGATCCATGATTTATTAAAGAGATTTCTTTTCTCTCGTGAAGGTTTTTACCTTTTTCTTTGAAATTTTCTCAGAATTCTCTCTCTGTTTGAAGCTCTTGACCTTTTTCAAGAAAAATATTCATGCCTTTGAATTGAGGCTTGGGGTCCTTTTTATAGTATTCATAAATTAGTTAAATTTTTTAAAGAGATCCTTCTCTGAGTGATTTGGGGAATTTTCCCCACCGTCGGATTTTTGATCCAAGGGCTTCTGCTTTGCAGAAGAAAATCTTCTTGTTTTAACAATAACAGAAAAGATTTCTTAGAAATTTAATTCTGTTTGGCGCAGATGCCCCAGCGAGTGACACGTGTCGCGCAGCGCACAGCGCAGCGCAACTGCGCTAGCGCATCTGCGCTGACACGTGTCGCGCAGCGCACAGCGCAGCGCAACTGCGCTAGCGCATCTGCGCTGACGCAGTCGCGCAGCGCAGTGCTTGCGCAACTGAAGCGTTGCTTCCTTTAATAGAGCTTTGCTCTGATTGGGTGCGCCTTCTCGGGCGCTGCGCTGACGTATCAGCGCCTGACACGTGGTGCGTTGCGCCCGGGATTTGAAGCGTTGCTTCATAATTTGAATTTTTGAATTTTCAGCAGAGCTTTGCTCTGATCGGGGGAAACAATGGTAATTACTGATAATGTGTGTGTGAACCGGCAAGTAGGTGTACGTGTAACATGTGCATCATTGGTAATGGTGTGTGTGTCCTAGCAAACGAAGTCATATATAAAGATAAGGGTATGAACGCAATATATATATATATCGTAAACGAAAATAATGCGAGCGTATGCAGAAATAAAAAATCATAGCGCGAGTGTAAACAGAATAAAAAATCGTAAATATGTACAGTATAAAAAATAATACGCAACTACGTATGGGCCATACAGTTATAGTTTAAAATAGTACGAATTGTTGTTTTAGAAAATAGGGGGCTACGATGTTTTTGAAAAAGATACCATTTGAAAAATTGTAGCATCCCTTGAAGTTATCATTTAAAAGTGCGTAACGATTCGTTAGTTTTGAAAATAGGTATAGCTTTAGACATATCATAATATCTACCATGTGAAAACAAGCTTTTCTCGAGTCGATATATAAGTTGGCGACCCATCCTCATCATATCATGTACGGAACATCTATCGTACGATATCATCAAATCAATAGTACGGATCTATAGTCACGTGCATCATCTCATATCATTATATATCATCTCATGTCATCATATATCATATCATATCACGTCGCCTCATATCATCATATCCAATCATATCGACTCGTATCATCAAATCGGATCATATCCTCATCTATCATGTCATATTGTAAAATATATGTAATACTTTAATAGTAGATATAGTTTATAGGTTAAGGAAAAGTAATAGGGGATATCTTTCTACTAAGTCTATTACAATCGCAAATAGTATCCTAATAATCCTATAGGTTAGGTATACATATCTAATATATCTATATATAACTATATATCTAGTATCCAAGCACTACAATTGCGGGGTGCTATACGCCATCCGCCCGACTTCCCTCATAGATATACATCTACTTACCTAATTTCACTTCGCCCTAACCGATTATGACGGATGCCTTGTCTTCCTTCGTCATCTCGGAAGTCCACGTGAATGTATTTACAATTAAAATCTATAACCAAAATCCAATAAAAATCCGAATCGAATTGCATAGAAATCCATATCCAAAAAACAATACGACAAGCAAAGGGCACACAGGTTAAAACCTATGGTCAACGCGTGCTAATACAACAAAATTGTTAGTGATATATGCCCTAGAGGCCATTATTGTATAGTACTGGATTGTATATTACATTTTGGAAGGTTGGGATATATACAGATATAATAACAGTCTTGCTCAACATGATAGTATGCTATCTGGTTTGAGTCTATTTTAACATGTGTATATGTTTCTTTTAACATATCACTAATACATGTTGATAGAGCCCTTAGGATGTTTGCTTAACCACCAACGTTGTGATAGCAGTCACACTAGTGAGGGCTGGGTAGTCTATAAGCACAACCTTAAACTTGTCCCTAGTCATAGGATTATCAAGACTGGGCATCGATACTTCAGAGTAGACTAGTGTATACGCTTCTTATCCCATCAGGGGAGGTGGCATGTCCCGCAGCCATTGGTATACGGTACCAAAGATAGTATATATGTGCTCATTGGGTTGTGAGTTACACTGGACGGACTCGCTGGGAACTGTTGGTTGGTATTATATCTATTGTCAGTTAGCAGTTCCCCGGTGACATGAGTACAGATTAGTCCATTGACTTGACATCATTATTCGTCTTGTGTGTGTTCCCACTGTACTTAGATTACTATCCTACCACGACTCAAATGAATCATGCAAACAGGTAGTAGTTGGGTGTAGTTCCGAAGCACTTGGAGGCAGTAGGGGTTAGAAGGGATTCGTTTCTCCCGGTATTGGGAGTTGATATCGCGTTGTGTACGGCTGGCCAATACACAAAATCCCTGGCCAGGGGCAAGTAAGATTTAATGGTAGGTACACCAGTAGTTTCTCATGGTGTATTGGGTTCCACACCGACATGACTTATTGCGCTATTAGGGGTCTCACGTTTACCACTCCTTAAACCCGATATGCGATACTCTTAAACGAACAGACCGGACTGTACGGAGAATGTCGCCTATAGGCTCAGTAGGGTTTTCGAACGAGTTATCGTGTCGATCTTCCCTTCGACAGATACATGGGTAGCCATTACGTACAGCTAGTGCTACCGACGTGCTTATGGTTAAACCCGCTGCCAGCGTATTGTCGAGTCTTTAGAGTCCTACACAGAGGGTTTCCCGGTTCAGGCGAAACGGTGTAGTTTGCGTATAGTTTTACGCATGGGTGTTCGATTGAACACGTGTATTTATACACGTGCTTTAATCGGACAGTTTAGTAGTACTAGCAGGTTTGAAAGACAGCCAGTTTTGATACTAGTATTATATTGCTCTCTTTTGGGTATTTGTATTTTAACACGAATACGATATTTATACGAATAAGTGTATTTGTATAAATACGGGTATTTATGCTTTGATACAAATACATGTATTTCTTTCTAAATATGAATACACGGTATTCGTATTTTTGGTACAAATACGGTATTCGTATTTTGGTAGAAATACGGTATTCATATTTTGGTAGAACTACGGTATACGTATTTATACGGGTTTGAGTATACTTGTTTATATACATGCATTTGTATTTATTTATAAGTGTATGTGTATGTATACTAATGAGGTGGCTACACTCTCTTACTCATCTCTTCTCATTTAATAAAGAAGTGTGTGTGCTTGTGACTCACCCTGGTGAGTCGCTAGCCCATCCATTCCTTTGTTTGTGAGATGCAGAGATAAGTATGGAGAGTGAGAGATATTTGTGAAGGATGGTTGATATTTTCACAAGTGAGGAAAATTCTTGAGTTGCCACCTCTTCTTCTTCCTCCTCATTTCTTCACTTGAGTTCTTGAGGATTAAAAGAGAGTATCTTGTTCACAAACTACACCACTCTAAGCATCTTATCTTTGCAAGACTTGACCTTTAGTTGCTTCGGATGAACCTATCACTTGAATTGACATTCTCAAGTGGATCGTCTTTGAATCGGAAGATCGGCTTCGAGAGCTCGTTCTATCAACCCAAAGATCTTGTGGAGTCCACCTTTCAAGACCCGAAGGACCGTCTACAAAGGTTGTAATCCCAACCTAGTAGCTAAAACTCTAGTTAGGATTTGTTTAGTTTAGTGTTTGGGCTTGTATCCTGGGGATTTAGTGTATTGTGCTCAAGTTTTTTTTAAAAGTTTTTGATTCCGCATAGCCATAGTTGTCACGGCAAGGAGCACATATACACTTACAAAAATAACCCCCGACGTTGACGTACGAACGTCAAACAGCCGAGTCAAACACAAATACCAAAAATTAAGTTTCAAAAGTCGCAAAATATCGCCAGAACTAAAGTAAATCAACTATAGATTTTTCTTAAGGTGATATTGGACTTTTTTGCATACAGGGTAGTCTTAGTTACCTAATGAGTGAGCTACGGACCAAGTTTCAGAGTCTAATTCCAAACTTGATCCGATATTTCAGATAAAAATGAATAAAACGGTGGCCAAGTTTTGGTGTTAGGGGCTCGGGCTTCTAGGGTGGATTCCTGCTGGTTTGCACATCTCACAATATCCGCTATTTAATTTTCAGAGTCCCCAAGTGTAATGACTCTGAAATCCATGTACAAAATTATTTGTTCAAATATATAGAAAATGGTATTTCAGCATGTGTAGGAGTTATAAGTTATTTTTGTTCAGTAAAAGCAAGAAATAACTTATAGCTCACTGGTAAAACCTCTACACTGCTGTGACATAGCCTGTGCATTCGATTCCCATCAGTCCCAATTATTTTAAAAGATTTTTCTTTTTAATTTTTTGGAAGCCCAAGAGTTGCACATGCAATTCATGGAGAATCGAAAGGTTTCAGAAAAATCAAACATGCGCAAAAAGGAGTAAACACCGATTAAAACTGGTGGCACGAATCTCGAGGCGATTGGGCCAAATCCAACCACCCAAAGTCCCCATCCACCCGCCGTCGACGGTCTAAGATGCTCCAATCGTCTCTGTACTTTGCATACCGTCCCTTCAGCTCCCTTCAACTCCCCTGCACCGTTTGATTTTCCTACAATCAAACAGAGACTCTTCAAATCCCTAATTAACACCATTAAATCCATTTTAATTCATTTTTATTTCACACCTTCTCTTATTTTTACCCTATAAATACCATCCCATGCTCTAGCTCTCCTCTTTTCTGAAAATTTCCTAAAAATTCTCTAAGTTCAAGAAGGGTTGAGGCTATTCAAGTGGAGTTAAGCAAGCCAAAGGGAGTAGCGATCAAATTCCGATGACCAAAGCCTTTCCGACGACACCATGACACCCGAAGGCTTCCCCTCATTCTTGTTAACGATCTAAGCTAGTAAGTTTCCCTTCTCTCTATATATCTTTCATCTCAAATCGCCTTCTAAAAACACATCGACAAAATGAAGTTAACTCCGATATATGTTATTTTAATATTTGTACTCCCCTCATTAAGAAAAATAGGTCAAACTAACTTTCTCACACCACTCGTAATTTTATTTACAATCATTTAGCTTTTAATTTAACAAAAAATTTCATGTGAAACAAACATATAACAAACTTTTCATTAAAATACCATGAACTTTAGTGTAACTATTATTCCAATAATTGTTAAAAAAATACCATTAGGAAAACTTCACGGGGTAACGACCTCCCCCACATGGACACTATGTTTTCATAGCACGAGATTCTAAATATAGGGTTTATGTAAAGAATAGGTTTTACATTATAATACCATATTTTTTCAAAACGGGTTTCTTTTAAATCGATATTTTAAATCATTGGAAAATACGTCTCTAAAACCCTCGTCAGGGGACCCGCTAATGGATGGTGAGGATTATCGCACATCCTTAGCATAGTAGAGCGAGATGCAGAACTCCTCACGGAGTATTCGGTTTCGAAAGGAAATAAAAATACGGCTGTTAAGAAATACGACTTTTCTAAATAAAAACTAAACTTTGGAAATTATACAAAACTATGAATTCGTATTTTCAATAAAAACAAAGTATGAAACTATATTTTTAAAATGAAAGATTAGAATTTTAATAAAATACCAACAAGTTTCCAAAAGAGCTAGTTTTCATAAAAATACCATAAACTATTAAAAGCTAGGTTTTATCATTAAAATACCATAACAATTAAAATACATGTTCATGAAAACCCTAAATATTATAATCACCCTCGAGGCTTATTTTTAAACAATATTAACATATTTTTCATAAAACTCCCTCGAGATATGCAAATAATATAAATACAAAGTAAACAACAATAATAAATAAGGGTTCCAGATTAATATAGGTTTAAGCAGTACCATTTCTTTTGAGTTCCAGGGAGCCGGAGAAAGTGAGTGCTTGCCTATTCAAGTTAAACAACTTAATGGAGTTATCAATGGTAATTGTCTTGGAAAAAGACACAAATCTTGCTGTCCATGTGCAGCAGTTGCCGATTTCTCCTTAACATAAGATTTTTAATAGTTTAAATCAATTCATATGAAAAAGACCTGAATTCGAATCCAAACCCGAATCTAAACTTGAACGTGAACTCGAACTCAATCTACTTGAACTAACTTGACTCGAACCAAGATTGCAATTGACATGGCTCGCATTTTACTCGACTCACTCGACTTCATTCTACACTTTTTGCAATCTATGGTTTCGATCAAGACATGTTATAAATAATCCATTAATTTAATTAAGTATACTATACAGTTATAAACTAGTTATACTCGGGGTGTTTGGGATAGTTTCTTGTGTGAATCCAACGGAGCTTCAAGAGTCCCGTAATAAGCTCTTTTTTTATTTTACTCGAATATCAGTTGGGTCGACTCATCTACAGTCTAGAGCCCCGATACTATCACATGAAATGGGCCCGTGTTTTCTTGCTCCTGGGGCCTACTCTTGAGCTCGTGAATACTTCTACGGCTGCGTTGACATTCACACTTGGAACTTAACGTCAATAGAGCGGCCATATAAAAACCTATAGTACATATTTTACCCATGAACATATACTTTTACATCGTCATATATATATATATATATATATATTATACCTGTCATTCTTTTACTTTTACTTTATTTTTGGGACTTACCAAGCGCTAGTTCGCTGACGGGCATTCCACCCACCCTTATTTTTCTTGGAATGTTCGTCAGATACGGTCAAGACGGAGGAAGTGGATGCCACAGAGGAAGACTACAACCTGATTGCTCTATAGGATTAGCCTAGCTTCACTTTTTTATTCAGCTTATGTATGCCACTTGTTTAGGTATTTTCCTTTATTGTATTTACTTTCCAGTTGAAACTCATGCACTTATAAATATTGGAAGTTGAATGTAAATAAAGATATTTGTTGAAAAATTTTACAGTCTCCATTTATTCTTGCATTGTGTATTATTGTTCAATATGCTTAGTATATTTATTTAGAGAATGACATTCTCTAGATAAATATGCCGCGGGCTTACCACGTCACCGTTTCCGTCTACAGGGAAGCGGGGCATGACACCAAGTCATCCCAGATTTCATTTGATCATCCAAAGTTCAACAAAACCGATATTGGAAAATTCTAAACTCATTTTGAAACTTCTAATCTCATCTTAGACCAGTGATTCTATCACTAAATGCTAGTAAACACTCACTAAACCCCCTACTACATCACTACTACAAGTCTTGCCCACTAATCCTCACTTTGGAAATTTCCAAGTTCACAAAACATAACATTTTTAACTCTAAATTATAATATGAGGTTAAGAAACATAAAACTTGTCTAAAAGTGAGAGTATTACTTTAAAAGAGCAACTCAAGAAAATTCTAAGATGGCCAAATGAGCTCAAAACTGAAATTTGATCATGCCATAAGGTTTAGGAGGAGGTTGGAAACATTTTTTATGAAAGCTATGTGATATTTCGATGAAGTTTTTGGGGTGGTTTCATGGTGGTGGTGAGAGTGGAAAAGATGAAAGGAGAGGAGAAAGGAGATGAAAATGATGAAGGAATTGAGAAAAGGAATGGTGAATGAATACAATGGTTGCCATGCTCTCTCTCTCTCTCTCTCACTCTCTCCTATCATACTTCCTTGTCTCCTTGTCTCTTTCTTTTCTTTTCTTTTAAAGCCATTTAAAAATAAAATAAAAATTGAAACCATGGTAAAATCATGAACCAAATGTTACATGTCACGCACACAAAGCATGTTTAACAAAAGAAGCTTGCTTTAGTGCACAACTAGTAAAATACTAATCAAGTTTAAAATAAACTTGTATGTAAATAATTGTATATAAATTTATAAAAGTCCAAATGAATTAAATGCTCTCATAAATAATAATTTATTTTAAGTTCCAATTATTTTCCAAAATATAGGCATATAACTATATCATTCTACCAAAACTCAAATTCACACTCGTATAATATCTGTAATATTTATTATTTTATTATTTAAATTCCAAAATAATATTTTTCATTTTCTGAAATGTTACATATACATGATTTCGTATCGTGGCGTAGAACGGATTAGAATCATTCCAGCCCCGACACGTATTTTTAAAACACAGTTTGCGTTAATTTCTGTCGGTTTTTAGGTTTCGAAAATTATTAGAAACTTGTAGATATTTTGGTCAACTTATCCAAACAACTAAGTAACGTGCGATTTAGATTCCTGAAGCTTTAGTTATGGTCAAGTTAATATCAGGGTTTAAAACAGAATTTATAATTTATGGACAACAACTATGGGTTGTCTTACATGGCATATATCGTGTTGTTCCATACATTTTTGTGTCACCAAATATACAGAATAGTTTTAGGTATGTCAATTAGGCATCCATATGTATAAAATTTGTCATGAACTAACCTAAGGAGATCGAGTTATGTCATGTTTAAAAACAGTGTACGAATCAAGACAGATTTTGTCCAGATTCGTCACATAATTTTATAACGCAAAATTCTATAATTGATGTCGGTTTTTAGGAAAAATTAAAACTAGGAAAACCTAGATATTTCGATTTAGATGTACAGAATACTTGAGTTTACTCAAAACGGACCTCGAAAGACCAAGTTATGGTTCTCTGAAGGTGACCGATAAAAACAGTTTTCTGATTTTAGAAACGATGAGTAAAAACGATGTAAATCCTAAACCGTCATTTGGTTCGTCCTGAAATTTTTTATAGTGCGTTCAGAAAAATATCTCCTCTCTTAAATAGTTTTCTTGAAATTTCTAGAAGTCCAATTGTTCACTAAAAATTTATTGGAAAGATCAAAGTATTTTGGGTCATATTTGAAAATGACAACGCTATGGTATTTATTCGCAACTTCATTTCTTTAAAATAAAACTTGGGTATAATTAACTAAAAACATAATGATATAAGGATTCTGAATCTTAACATATGATTCACGAACGTCGACAAAGACCTACGCTAAGAATTCCGATTTTTCATGAGATTTCATTTGTAAATGTATTATCATACAATATGTGAGATCGATGTTTATTTGTCTATCTTTGTTTCCTGGTATCGCTAATTAGGGTGAAATTTATCTTACAACATGAAAGCATGATACTATACAAGAGAACATGTTTAAACATAAAGCTTAACATGAGGCAATCAATAAGTTTTGATCAATCTATATGTGATTATATCTCTTTGATCAATCTATATGTGACCATATATGTTTGTTAATATGTCCTATATTAAGGACTATGATGAGACCAAGGATAGCGGGCAACGAAGCATGATAAGAGGAGGAGAGAGAGAGAGATAGGGACTTACTTGCGTTGCAATATGGTGTAACAACCGTATTGTCGTTTGTAAGGAAACAAGGACTTGATCGGGAGATCGTCGATTAGGTGTAAGGAGATCGTCGATTTGCCTTGGGAGGATTTTTAGAGAAAAATTTCATAGATGAATGGTGTAAATCCCCAGTTTCTGTATATTTATTTTCCGTATTTTTTTCATATTTTTTTCTAGAATTTTTGCACATTTTAAATATTTTTATTATTTTAATTATTAAATTATTACCAAAACCTAAACTCTAAACCCAATCCTAACCTACCCGACCCGACTCACCCGACCTGACCCGACCCGCTCACCCCCACTCCATCTTCTTCTCCCTCGCTTCTTTTTCTTTCCCGCCTCTTTTCCCTCGTTCCTCCTTCCTCGAGCTCACCACCGCGAGACTCGCGCCCGCCTCCACGACGACCGCGCCCACTTCCAACGACTCCCCCGCGATCCTCTCCACCAAAATCTTCTTCTCTCCAACGGCTCCCCCTCTCTCCCCTCGCCGACGTCCCCACGAGACTCGCTCCCCCACGACCTCATCCTCGCTACGTCCCAACCGCCTCTGAGTTCTCGCGGCATATCCCTACGACCCCCCTCATCCCTAACAACTCGATCTCTCTCTCTCACTTTCCCCTACAAACTCCCCACTTCCTTTCTACCTCAACCCGACTCCTAGCCACCATCACCGGAGCTTCCCCCTCCGTTGAGCCCGCCCCCTCCAAACACCCACCAACTCCTCCATTGACGACGAGCCCCGACCTCCTCATCTCACTCACTTTTTCTCTCCTCCTCTTACCCTCCGCCTTAACCCACCGCCGGCTCTCCCACTGCCAGCACCGACCCCTCCGCATCGTCGACGACCACCACGAGCTCTCTGCTCCTCCACTACTTCCTCCGAGCATTCCCACCACCGACGACCACCAGCAACAACGCCATCATCAGAGTCGCCTCCTCTAATCCCCATCACCTCCTCTACTCCATGACACCGAGCCCTTATCCTTTTCATCCACCATCGTCGGAGCTCACCATCTCCAAGCTACAAGCTCCGAGCATCCCCAACACCAAGCCCCTGCATCCATCGCCGCAGCCACCACCAGCTCTGCCTCGCCGACGATCCCCGATCTCCCTGCAACCGTAGCACCCCGAACGCCTCACCTGAGCCACCGCGAACCCACTGCCCCGTGCCTGCCTCCATGTCAGTGCCGAGCCCCCAGGTCTTCCCCCGAGCCAGCCGAGTCGCACGTGTATCATGCTATGATTGTGCCCGTGTCGTGCCGCCGTCTCAGTCGTGCCACTTTCTCCAAAGGCAAGAGAAAACCCATATCTTGTTATTCATACTTTTTTAATACCTAGGCTAGATAATAATGTTAGATTATTTTGCTATATAGTAGTGTAAATATGTGTTTTTGACCGATTATCAAACACTGCCCTAGTGTTCGATGCGAATTATAAACCAAAACATATCTTGTTATCGCGGAACTTGTGATAGTTCGATTCCTTTACCGTTTGAAAATATTGTGTAGCAATTTGGATGCAAAATATCGTGTTCATAACCATGTAAAGTCGCCCCCTAAAGGCGACACAAAATCTGAACTTTACCGTGCATGCTACCTTGTTAAAATCATTGTAAATTCAATACAGTTTGGAACGTAACGTTCTATGTCTCATATCGAAGCCGACTCGATAATATAAAACCATCCATAGTTTATTTCTCAACATTTATAGATTACTATAACGATATTTGGCTGCGAATGCGGAACTGGACTGCAGTCCGGGGCAGTGTTTCATGTGGATACCTAACTTTGAATACCTGCACATCCCTGATTCAAACTGAAAATGCATGGAGCCCCATATGGTCATGCATATAATTTAATTTTCTAACACATAAATTTATTCCCTTGCAATTTCACCGTCGTTTGATATTTAGTTTATATTTTTTAGTATCGATGTGTTCTGCGGTTTCTGCAGTAGCATTTCTTACCCCTTCACATTAAACAGGACATAACTTCTAGTAATGGAAGGCTATTGATAATCCGTTTAATGAGTTGGAAACCTAACAGATAGAAATAGATTTTATTCAACTGGGGAGACACCTGAAACTGAACACAATTACTAGCAAACTGCGTGTGAAGTTGGACTTCCAGTTCTAAAACTGGAATTCCAGCAATCGATCGCTAATTTAAAATGATGATAAGTCCCTAACATGAAATTCTATTGACATGAGATTAATTTTATTGCTTAGATAATCAAGAGTGCTTCGTACGCCTTTTATATTGTTTTGGTTGATTTTATACGTGTGTTTTATGGTAAATTTTGCAAGTTATATGGTGTTGGCTGTCAAAATATAGTGAATGTCTGTTCAGTGCATTTTTGCCTATTTGTGTGTTTGCTTTATACCTGCTGCATATTGATTGTTTACATTGAGACCTAGCGACTGTTTTGCATTGACGTTATGTAAGTGTTAGTGGTTGGGTTGTGGTAAATACGAAAGTGATATTGATAAGTGGAAACGTGATTGAAAGTGAAAGCGATACGTATGTTCACAATCTATCTAATACCCGAATTCATACTATAACCTGAGGAATGGGGAAATCAGGGTGGAATTGAACTCGTATTTAGCGAGGTACAGTGATTTAGAGGATGATCATTCGCTATTAGTGACACACACACACACATACATACATTAGGTCGTGGGCCTAGCGGCACGGCTACAGGGCTATGTCCCGGGCAACAGTGGACCGTAGTCTCGGGCATGCACGAGACCCTTGTTAAACACGAGAATCCTTTCCACCAATTGATTTTATTGACTTAGTGACTGATAAGTAGTGACATACACACTGTCTAGTTTACTGACATGATATTTATACCACACCGTTCATAGTAATGATGTTCATTATACTCATTTTCTGCATTCTGTTGCACATTCCATGTTTAATAGTCTTGTACCCAACATATATATATTTATTGCTATATGTGTCGCCCTGACGACCTGAGTGTGCATGCTCAGAGGACGAAGTGGACCCAGCCCAGGAGCAGGACCTGCCATTCGAGCTCGTGGAGGTCTAGACCGCAACATCAGCACCAGTTCTTTTGCTTTCAGCACTTTGTATTTCGTTGGCTAGTTTTTATTCTGCAAAATAAATGTATTTCGATCTCTTTTATTGCGATGTAACAAAGTTGTGAACTATGATTTTCCTTTACTCTAGTACTGTTTACTGATTACCATGTAATGCTAGAAGCCGAAGTGTGACTACGGCAGGATTGTTCTCTGACCGTAGGAGCAAGGCATGCCTAATCACCACTCGTATTCCGTATTTTGGGAAGCGGGGCATGACAAATGGATGTTTAGACAGCCATGGAAAGTGAAGAAGGCAATTAAAAAGAATGGTGTATTGAAAAGCGAGTAAAAGACATTAAAAAGAAACTTAATGGAGGAATTCAAAGGCCGGGAGTTCGCTGGATTGAATTGGACGTTTTAGGATATTAAAGGAATAGCCTCTCGTTCAAATGAACTCGTGCTCAAAGTCTGAACACGAGTGGGTCACACGGGACCGCCAGGACCCTCCTTGTGACCGCCTGGGTCCAAAAACATATCTTGTTTTTCCTATATGGTTTCGGGACCCGTGTGCATTTCTCGTGAACTTTCTGGGCTCGAAAATGTTAAAAAGAAATTAAAAGACAAGAAAGGAGCTGTAAAGCTTCGAACATGCAGACTATAGAACAACTGTGTAAAGAGTTAATCAATAGGCTACAAGATGTTCTTGTATTTAGTTATCAAGAAATAAATATAATCGAGTACTTGAAAAGAGTACTTGAAAAGAAAACGACGTTTTATTAAAGAAAGAATATACAAAGGTATAGAAATTTTAGGGTCGTTACATATTACACCCGGCACACTGAAATAATTTCTCAGAGGAGAGTGAATTTTCTCCTCCTATGTTTTTCACTGTTGGATTCAAAATAGGTAGTTATTGATGATTCTGTGATTCAATGGTTAGATTCAAAATATGTAGTTATTGTTGATATCCCATAAAAATGGTGATGACATCATCCCATTTCATTCACTACTAGATAAAACGATTCAATGGTCAGAAAAGTGGTAGCACCAGATTCCCTCTACTCTTAGAAGTAGAGTAATCCTACTCTATATATACACTAGTATTTTGCACGTACAATGCACATGTGTTTAATAAACATGCTATGCGGTCGAAAATAACTCTTAATTCTGCAACTCAATAGGATTTGTTTTATTGAAAAAGATACCAAGCATATTGTAGTAGTGGACTCTCTCATTATTTTCCATGTTTCGATAATTTCCTTCCTTGATGAAACAATCCATACGCCCCCCCTTCCTTGATGAAACAATCCATACGCCCCCCCTTACGCCCCCCTCCCCCCCAATTGTAGCGATTGTTGATTGGACATAACAACATTCCTGCTATTGTTTCATAATAGCAAGGGCCCTGAATTCTCGCGTGTATGTATTTTCTCCTATTTGGTTTCCATTATTCACCCGATCCATCAATTTGGAATTTATGGCGTATCTAAAACTTAAATCATCAGTAAACTAAAAAGAATTGTACAAAAGGATAGTTGTGTTTTTATATGACTTATAAGTCCAAATTACACCTTTATGGAAAATAATCAGTTTTTAAGGATAAAATAATCAAATCACAACTAAATCACCATATAGAAAATGAAAAGCTGAACGTACCTTTCTCGATATTGATATAGATCGATTTTTAAATCAGACCTGATCACCTTCCTTCAACCCGAATCGGCGAACCTATTATTATGATTTTCCAAAATAAAATGGTATATATGTGAAAGTATCATTATTGTGATCCAACAATAATTGAAACATGAAATTTAAGAAAAAAGTTAAAAAGTCATACCGGCAAAAAGCTCTCTCTCTTACCCTCAACCTTAATCTCAATAGGAAGAGAAAATGGAAGAATGTAAAAATTGTTTATTTTGCTCCACTGTGATCTCTTCTTCTTACCATTATCTAATCACTCTTTTTTCATTATTCATCGTGCTCAATTGGTTTTTTTTCTTATAAAAATTATGAAGGGTGTTTTGAACCCACGATTTATTGGGAAGTTTATTTTCCTTTTCTTTATTTCTTACCATTAGTGGGAAGTTATTATTTTGATTCCGATATAATAATTTGTGTTCTCATTTTCAAATTCTCTATTTTGTCATGACTTTTTTATTCTTTTTTTTCATGCCTTTTTATTTCCTCTATTTTTTCCACGTTGACATGTGGCATTTAATGGGCATTTGGTAGTCTAATTAGAAACTAAAATTGATGACCCAAGTTTTGTAGTTAAAATGGCATAGATATAGAAAATAATATACACAGGAACACCTTGGTTATGGCCCATTTACAGGTAACTGCTCTCGTAGAACCTGCAAACTGTCCTCTGATTTAACCATCGTTAATTTTTCCATTAAGAACTCAGTAGAGTTGACAAAAATACCCCTGCAGAAAATTTTTGAGAGAAGATGCATTTTTCTTCTTTATTTTTTCAGTTTGGGTATTTTGGTCCATTCATGTAGTTTTTTAACGGGAAAATTAACGGTGGTTAAATCAAGGGGCAGTTCGCAGGTTTTTAAATGTGCGGGGAGTTAGCTGCAAATTGGATCCTCTCGGAAGCCTGAAAGCCCACCGTTTTTACCTCTTCATCTTCATCTCTCCTCTCTCTAATCTCCACCATGAAATTTTCAAAACACCTCCTTTTTCCAAACCTCCCACTCCCATGGCTCCCTCCTCCTCCTAAAACCCTAACTCTAGCCCCAACAACAAAAATCTCAAACTCCAAAGTTCTTCTCACGATCAAAGATCCAAACGCAACCCTCAAGCAGATCCTCACCGTTTTCGCCTCCGCCTCTCGTCAGCCCAGCTTCCACCACAATTACCAAACTTACCAAACCCTAATCCCTCTTCTGTCTCATCGCCGCCAGTTTAAGGCCGCGGACGTCATCCTCTCCATCATGCGCCGCCGCGATGGGCTCGCCCCCGGGTCCACCGTGCTCGTCCCCCTCGTCGGCGACCTCTGCGGCGATGGACGCCACGTGGCCGCTGCAGACTTGTTCCTCAGGTTTTCGAAGTCAAGTAAAGTGTTCTCGTTTCTGTTTGATACCTTGGCTGTTGATGGCGAGCTTGAGGTAGCTGAGTCGTTGATTACAAAAGCTGCTGATTTGGGGCTTCAGATTCAGGTCCGTCATGAAATTTTTGGAAAGTTTGTATCTTGATGTAAATCTTGCAATGCATATGTGAAAAGAGCGCATTTTTATACTTGATTAAATTTTGAAATTTATTTTGTAATCAAAGATAATTCAAAAGTTTTGCAATGTAGGTGAATATGTTGAAAAAAATGGGATTTTTTTCCTTCTAGTTTATCTTCTAAGATTAAAGTGGAGATGCCATTTGTCACTCAATTAAGCTGTTAGACAATACCAAAATTGCAATCCTCCTTGAAATGAAGAGGTTTACATTATATATACTAGCATTTTGCACGTGCGATGCACGTTTTATTAATAAAATGTGTAATAGAATTTGTGCACACGCGTTGCTCGTGTTAATTAAACAATTAATTATTTTTTGGGAGAAAAGAGATGATGTGGAGGGCTATATATATAGGGAGAGATGATGTATGCGGAGGCTTCTAGATATCTTGACATGGAGGGTTCCAGATAAACAATTAATTATTTTTTGGGAGGGGGGGGGGAGAGAAGGATGATGTGGAGACCTTGAGAAGGGGGGATTAGGGTATTTGCATTATATATAGAAGGAGATATAGATTAGTGAGGAAGAAGCAATGTTTCACAGCTACAAATTTTAGCTATCAACTGGTCCCCCTTTGACTTAAACTATAGGAGAGGAGGTGTTTGAATTTCAGAATTTGTAAGCAGTGTTTCTTATATAGGTTATCTTTTCACGAGCACCCTACAATCTGGGATAAAAGTGAATGAGTAAAGAATTTGTTGGGTGTTCTTATAATGTGATTTTTTTTAAGGAAAACCTTTTTAGGTGGCCATACTAAGATACGTGAATCCAATGAGTGAATGTCACATTAGTGTTAGGCTGTTAGCTGATATAAGCTAGTAAGCTTCTATTTCCTCCTTTTGCAAATTGCATGTATGGTGCAACAATATTGTGTAATTGCAAGTGTTGGTCTAGTGTTATTTTAACTCGTGCATTTCTATGAATTCTTTCCCCACATTTGAACTTAATGCATCTCTGAATTATCATTGAATATTGAACTCATGGCCATGCAGGTTAGGTATTACAATGCACTTATAAAAGGATTTTGCAATCATCTAAGGATTGATGATGGGATTAGGATCCTTAAGGGAATGATGCAAATTGGAATTTCGCCTGATGTGATCACATTTTCCACACTAATGAGTCCATTAGGAAAGGAAGGGAGGGTTTTGGAGTCAAATGCTTTGCTAGGGAAGATGCTACTGACAGGGATTTTACCTGATTTTGCTTGCTTTAAGATTTTGTTTAGACTTTATTGTAGGAATAAGATGGCGAGGGAAGCGGTTGGGGCTCTAAGGGCAATGGCATCTGAAGGTATATTGGGTGAGGGAGAGAATTTACAATTGGATGGTTCTGTCAGCGAGGGTATCTTAGGGGCAGCATTTAAGAGAGGTTCCTTAGGTTTCTTTTTGGGATGAGTCAGAATTGGATCTGGATTCCTTTTGATGATGAGGATTTAAAGATGCCTTTGAACATTATAGGAGAGTACTAGAGTAGTTTGTGTGGACAAAAGCAAAAGGTTGTGGTGACAATACTAATGTGGATGAAAGATGTGACAATCAATACGAAGTAATTTGCTTTGACCAGGGAGCTAGCTAGCAAGATTGTCTATCGTATAACAATACCCGCGCATTGCACATGTTATGCATGAGATTTCATTCTTGGAGGTATGTTTCTATATCTTATGATTTAGACATCTCTCATACCTTGAGTTTGAACTTAAACAATATTCAATATGTGATTTTTACCTAGTCTGATACTTTGTTTAGCCAATCCCAAAAGTTTGGAATATAAGCTTGTTTTTTGTTACCGTATTTAGTCTACAATTTTCCCAAGGAGCAGAGGGGTATAATCTTAAATATATGTTACTGTTGATATTGTCAAACATTTTCTACTTGCTTGGCAATAATAAGGGTAAATTAACCTTGCTAATGAAATTTAACAAGGCTATGTCCTTTTCCGGCAATGTTTATTATAAGTTTAACTTACCTATTAATTTGAAATCGACCATCTGATGTTCCAACAATTACACCAATCTTATAACTTAATTATCTTATGTCAGCAGCCACTTGTTCGCGGAATACAACAAAGAAACATATAGGAATGCCTCCGATTGGCTTCATGGAAAAACAATATCATAGGCGAGATTTAATTTTCGGTAATTGTTGGCTTTCATTTTTATAGTCAAAATTTACATTTTTGAGATGGAAGAATAGCTTGGATCAGTGGCAAATCATCTTCGGATGCAAATAAATTGAGGAAAATATGCCAACAACTCGACAAGATTGTCTCTTTCTTGTGGAAGGTTGGGAGCTAGCTACCTTGTTCATTCAAAAAATTTAGATATAAGAGAAACTAGGACTTTAGGCAGTGCACTTCCTTACAATTGGAAGATTATAGGCTTAAGGCTGGATGTAATATACATTGGAATTTCTCCGATAGAGGATACGGTGAAATGATCCATATGTCTAAACCCTCCCAGAAGAACTAGCAAATAACAGAGCACCTATATTTTATGTACAAAACCCTAGCAAGAGTTTGGTAATCTCAGAAGCAACCTCATATGTTTGCTTTTGCATTTATACCCTTACTAACCTCACGTTTTCCACCTAATTAAACATTGAGCTTAATCAAAATTTATGTAATTAGGTTTTATTGTAAATATTTTCTTATTAATCCTTGCAAATTAGCCTAATCAAAACTTTAAGTTGTATTATTGACTACAGATGAGCCTACTAATCTATACCTAGTCTATCATCACTCCTAAAATTAATTTGTTAGAGTAATAATCGCATATCAGATATCCATTCGGAGGCGGAGCAGGAGGCAGACGGGGTGAGAGCTGCGGAAGGGGGGGCGGCGGCGGCGGATGGACCCAGAGTGGGTCCAGCGGAGCCTCTGCCGGGTAGCAAGGGGCAGAGCTGCGCGCGTGTAACATTTTCAAAAATATAAAATATTAATTTTGGGAATTTTTATAATTTAATATTATTTTATTGATTATTTTAATATTAAATGCAAATAAATAGGAAAAATGTTAGAAAAAATTATGAAAAATTATGGAAAATTCTAAAATAGGGTAAATTAGTGGATTATGGCATTTTTAAGTTTTTGTGATTAGTTTGACAATAATTTAGTGCTAATCGCGATTAAAATCGCTAATCGGGTTTTTTGGCAATTTTGTGCAAAACTTGCACATATCACTTTTTCTACACTTGTGCATTTTTCTAGCCATGGTTTTCTTTTGGGATTACTATTGATGTGAGAAGGTTTGGATTTTAAAAGAAAAGGAAAAGAAAGGAAAATATAATGATGAGGGTAGGTGAGAGAGAGAGGTGGACTTTGACTTAGCATACTTAGCCATTCTCCTCGTTTTCTGTGCACAGCCCCTGTTCCTCTAGTGTTGACCCAGGGTACTTCTTGTTTTGACAGATTCTATCTAGGGTGAAATCTGGGACATATATCCTAAGTTGCTATTTTGGATTCGTGTTTCCATATTCCGTATTTTTGATTCTGAAATGGTGGAATGTGTTTTGCCTCGACTAATTGTCGTTTATACGACGATGTAGAGGATTTATTGATGGTTTTGAAGGCGTGCCATAGGTTCTCACCTATAGGCCCCCTTATCGTATCGTTTTGGATTTCGTGCGCCGTTTTAGATTGGATTTGGTTTTAATGCGCATATACGATATTTTGATGTGTAGGTACCCATGAAGACTTCGGGACGACAAGCAAATACGTGGTGACGTCCGCAATTGGTGATGCAAGGTGAGTAGATTATATCTACAGGGGGAAGTCGGGTGGATGGCGTATAGCACCCCCGCAGTCCGTAGATAGATTACTATGTAGTTTATTGTGATATTAGGTGTATTGTGGATAATATAGGGTTAGAAGTGACTAGTGTAGTTCATAGTCGCGAACCCTAGGGTAGAATTACACCTACACACACCCCCTTGCTTATCACTTGTACTTGCACTGTGATTGATGATATGTGATGACTTTGGAGATGAGTCGATGATGTGGGCTGGGTGCCCTGGGATCGGTGATTTTATACGATTCATATGTGGGATATGACTTGTGATTCTTGCGGGCTTGGGATATGTGTTTACCCCCGCATGCATACTTATTGAGGTTACCGTTTTGTACTAGACATAGAGTAGTACTCCAGACTATATGATCTGACGATGGTGATATCTGTTATGTGATGAGACAGTGAGATACTGACCCCTACCCAGCTATGGGGATGCCGTACGATGATTTACCGTACGAGCCGATATTGATGATAGATCCGCACTCATAACTCGAGGATATCTTATGATATGACATTGAGGCGAGATCACCGACTATATACTTTTATACATGTATCGACTCAGATTTAGGTGGTTTCCACACCTACCCTTCCTGATTGACCGGATACTTAGATGTAGTTTGCATAGTAGATACTTCACTGTGGTGTTGACTACTAGATATCTGCATTTTCCTGCTATTCGCATTGCTGGCATATGTTCATTGTTATATTATTATCATGTTGTTAGGACACCAGCACCATTATCGATGATGCGTATGTTTCACGTACACTATTTGCCGGCTCACACACTTCATCATCGATAATTGCCATGCCACTACACTGTAGTACTGTTGCATTCATGATATGATTACTGCTTGGCATATTGTACACATGTACCTGTACACAAACATAGATGATTCTGGCTTGATTGAGATTGAGGACCGCAAGATATTCTTTAAACTGATTCATTCTAAAGGAGCGGTTCCTCCCGACATATGTACATTACTATTCCATGTTGCATGATTTCCGATATGATTATCTCTCTTTACATGTCGCATACATCATGGATTGATTGCATAGCACATTGCATTGGATTTACTTCTTGATGTGGATTTTCATGTGATTTCTGATTTTGAGGACCGTGGGATTATTTAAGAAAAGATGTTCTTTTATGAAAACCCGGTACCTCGTGATATGATATTTAGGTGCGTCCACCACGCGTTTTCTCGGTGCTGAGACGTGTGCTTGAAACCCGATTCGAGGAGTGATGATCCGTTTGCGGGTTCGTGGTGGGCCCGGTATGGTTCCCCTCGGCGAGATGATCGATGGGTTATGCCGATTGAGCCTGGAGGCGGGCGAGTACCTACCGGTGATTGTATTTGAGCTCGGCGGATATCCGGGGGATACCGCCTGGAGCCGAGAGATGGGCGTACTGCCAGGGGCCGACGGGCCGCTACCGCAGACGGAGCCCAGAGATGGACATGGGTTGACTCGTGCTGCCGGGGTCGAGGGCCGATACCGCAGACGGAGCCCCATATGGATGAGGATTTACGTGTCGATGCTTGGCACGGGTTTCATGATGTTTTCCATGATATTGTTTATATCCTCATACTTGCATACATGATGCTTACTGTCAGTGGGTGACAGGTGGACGGGTTCCACATATATACAGACATGGATCATATACAGACTGGATTTACACTTGTCATACTTCATTTGTATATATAACAGGGTATGAGGGCGCTGTTATATATACCCTTACACCAATATTAGTGGTATGGGACGCTAATATATGTGTATTGATATCATTGATATTTCATCATACTTACCTCATGCAGGCATACCTTACACTGATGACATGTTATTACCTGAGTACCTGGCACTACATACATGATTAGATGTTACCTTGCCACCTTATTACACTCAGATGCACTCTTGTGGATTGTATTACTGATCGTTGGCTTAGGTTTATGTCTTGCATTCGGTTTCTGCTTGTAGATATTTCTATTCACGAGTTGGCAACTCACCCCCGTTGTGCCACAGTCCTTGCAGGTTCTGCCGTACAGGTTTCATTGCGGCATTTCTGGCACACTACCTTCTTGCGGGTGATTTGCTTTGGTAGGTGGATTCTTTCGCATCAAGAATCACCATTTTATTCATGTATTTCATTGTATCTAGAAATTGTCCATCAACCAAAAACTTGTATATTCTTTCAGACTTAGAGACAGTGTGGTATTATTCGACCTTAGAGTCGCGCTTAGTAGTATTGCGGTTTTCTTGCTGCTTTTTGAGCTTTCCTTGATTTTGATCCTCGCCACTTGGCGTTGTATATTATCATATCATCGTGTGGTTGTGACCGTCGATTGACGAAGAGCTAGCTCCCGCTTGGGGATGCCTTTATCATTTTATATATTGTTATTCATGTTGTACCCCATTCGGGGCCAGTTTTACAAGAGAAACTCTGCCGAAAATTTTAGAAAAGACTGTACGGTTTTCAAATGCACATTCGGCTTAGTTATTTAAAAACCTTGATTTCAAACATGTTTTTCTTTACTTCTTTAAATCAGTTTTCTTTACTTATTCTCAAAAATGGTTTTAGATTTCTGGGCTTTTGGCTTACTTGGATCATATGGAGTCCTATAGACTTCATATGGTTCAAGGGCCAGTCACGTGCTCTTTCGGGTCGTGACAAAGTTGGTATCAGAGCGCTAGGTTGACCTTGGTTCGAGTCTAAGTTTGACTATGTGGAGCCTAGGGAGTTGTTTATATACGGAACTTAGGCTTGACCTTACGGAACTTAGACTTGGTCGAGGGGGTGTAAACCCGAACTTTCGTCGTTTTAGGATGACCCTTGGTTGATGGATTTGGTGACTAAAGTAGAGTGACGTACCGTTGGTATGTTCCGCGGCATACTTACGACACGCCACTCCGCTTAAGGAACCTTAGGATGTACATACTTTCGAGATCAGTGATTCTCTTTATATCCAGGATTATTCATCCATTTGAGATCCCCGATTCTATTAGTTTCATGATCATACCTTCATTGATACTGTTCCTTCCTATGATCATGTATCCACTTTGGATCTGTTGTTTCCCTTCTTGCCACTGATGTGCTCTCTTTGATACTCGATTGAGATTCCTGTCACCGTGTTTGAGCGCAGTTTGGGCTGCTGCTAGGGTTACGGCCGGTGTGAGCTCGTTTGGTACGAGGGCCGACCTTTGTGTTTTCTGGTGACATGGGAACGTCTCGAGTTAGTGTTGGTGATTGTGACCTCTAGTGGAGGCGAGTGCTTGGTCTTGCACCGGATGATCGGGCCTTTGTTAGAGCTGCCAGTTGAGAGAGGACTGTTGATGTACAGCATACCTCAGAGATGGTGATGTCGCCTACCGTGCAGACAGATGGACCAGCTGTCGCTGAGATTGACAGGGTGTTGCTTTCGGAGCTTACGAGCTGAGATTGCCGGAGCTTTCAGGCAGTTATGCGACAGATGATAGCTAGTCTACCCGATTTGAGAGACGAAGGTGATTCGTCCGATTTTGCGCCAGAGCGGGCCCAGTTGAGTTGAAGATTTCCAGTGTGGAGAGTCTTACTCAGATCTAGAGCAGGCTGATTCAGAGATGACCGCTTATGTATTGCCTTTCCTGGAGGATTGAGGCGTTGTTCGGCGTACAGGCATATGAGCCAGTTGTTGCTGCAAATGATGAGATATCGCCCAGATGATTGGAGCTACTGCAGCATGAGCATGTTCTTAGAGAGATGATAGCGAGTTGCTAGTCACCGAGGATGGATGACTAGGACACGTGGTGAGTTCGCTTACCCCGATGCGAGGTCATCAGGTGGATTGATTCCAGCTAGAGACGACTTCACGCAGATTCGTTGAGAGTCGATTGAGACGATCGAATGTCAGGAGCCTATTTTCCAAGTTTAAAGTATACGGAAAGACATGCAGGTGATTCTATGGACCCTCTAGAAGAATGAAACCCTAACTCGACTTAATGACCGTGTGACAGCCTTGGAACCTTAGGGTTTACGGCGGTTCCGCGGCGCCATTAGTGAGGCTTGGGTTTGCCCTTCTACGGCTGGACCACCGACGCTGTGGCATGTACTCGATACTATTAAACTGTATCCGAGATGTGAGCTCTTGGGGGATTATGAGGATCTGACGAGTCGATCGGATGGTTCGACATCTTTCGGATATCGTGATGGGACACTGCTTGGGAGACTCCAGGTGCGAGCATAGCCGTCGGAGCGCAGTTCGTGCAGCCATGATGAGACGAGTCCGAATCAGTCGACACTGATGCAGAGTGAAGAAAAGAGTTCGCAAGATATTTCGACGAGATGACGTCCCACTCCGCCGACATCAGAGATGTTATACGCACCCAGAGGCGTGGTATATGGATATACCTTCCAGAAAGAAGCGCGATAGGTATGCAGCCATTCCGGAATAAGCTTTAGCTTCAGCATTGGATGATGACTTCCGGGCATTTCGGCAGGATTGAGATTTGAGAAAGGAACCTCGGCAGGACCTTTCTGGAGTACGATACGAGAAGACCTAGACCAGGAGTGGTTGTGTTGCGCACACCCAGCAGGCCAGAGTTCGGCATTGTCGACGAGGTAGTTGACCAAGTTCGGATAAAGGAACTTACCCAGATGCGTTGCGAATGGATCAAGGACGGACGAGTGATGAGTATTCCTCCGATGGTTGGGACGTGTTCCCGAGGACCAGTTCGGCCTGACATCTGCTACAGAATGATGAAGCTACAGAGTACGCGATTTCGAGTCCGTGTGAGAGACTTCAGATTGACCGTGGCCGAGAGCAGTGCAGTGTATAGTAGCTTGGCGTGACGTCATAGTGGACGACGATGGAGACAAGTGGAACCAGAGGTTCGTGTGAGACACTGACGAGCTGTCATTGCTTCCTGTCGAAACTAGAGACCTGATATGCTTACAGAAACGTTGGGATGTGACCAATTTCCGAGAAATGTTGTGCTGAGGACACAGATGTCTTTCCAGCGAGAAGAGATAGTACAAGAGAGCCAGCCTCTGTACAGATCGGCATAGGCATGATTGGAAGAGACCTTGAGCAGGATTCCTTCCAGGACATTGCTGCAATGATGTTTGCACCCAGGATCAGATGTGTGACGTGCATTCAGATAGCCAGAGACCGACGTCAGTGATATGCTGCCTTACGAGTGGTCGTGAGGTTTGACCGAGAGGTGACCAGAAAAGTGCCAGAACGGAATCGTCCCCGTTAGCACACCTGACAGGGCCGATGAGCCGATTGACCGCGTGATAGGTAATCCGCAGAGAAGATAAGGACCTAGAGAGTCAGAAGACGCCAGACCGTGAGCAAGAGGTAGGTAGATATCCTGCGCTGCTAGCAGTGGATTACACTGACTCCTTCTCGACCTTGAAGGAGAAACTACCGAAGACGGTATTTATGATTTGTGATTTTGTGATTCGATTATCACGTATCCGTCATTTTGGATTTCGGTATTTTGGGCGTTCTATTTGCATGATCTAGTTTTGGTGACTGAGTTTCATGATATTGGTTTCATGCACCCACTGGATATTTATATATTTTGCGCAGAGTTTTCATGCATTTTAGTGTTAGGCTTTGATTCGTGCACGCTGATGCACACGGTTGTGAGATTTTCCTTGCGGTACCCTGATTTTGGTTTGAGCCGCATTATATCGTTGATTTTGACCCGGATTTTGATGGTTGATTTTTGCACTCCGTGCTGGCGATGTGCTTTACGCCTGTTCGGTGTTTGCTATTGGATTTCGTGATTTCCGTGCATGTTGAGTGCGCAGGGTTTAGATTTTCATTCGTGCACGATGGATGCACCGGTTTGGATTTTCGCGCATGTTGGGCGCATGCTTTTAGATACGATTTTGGTGCACGCCAGATGCGCTAAATCGGGATTCTTCGTGCATGTCACATGCACCTGATTTATTTTGCTGTCAGGCACATACGATGCCCATGACAGATGCTTCGTGCACACCCGTTGCACTTGGATGTTGTTTTGTGCACCTGTTTAGCACATATATGGATTTTTTTTTTTTTGATTTCAGTGCGCACCAGACGCACAGGATGGTGTTATGTTTAGATTGGATGTCTACATGTGTAGTTCCGATCCATATCATATCGGTTTTGTATTGGATTTGACATTGTGTTTTTTTTTACATTGACTCCGATGATTGCGGGATGCTTGACGGAGTTTTGTTTTCGAGTTATCTGCTCAGTACCCTTGCGCATGCATTGCGCTGTGACGTTCTATGTGTTGATGATTTCGGAGCCCCGACGACTTTGGTTTATTACTGAGATGTTTTTGTATCTGGGGGTTTAAATTTAAAATTCGGGGACCGAATTTCTTTAAGGGGGGTAGATTGTAACATTTTCAAAAATATAAAATATTAATTTTGGGAATTTTTATAATTTAATATTATTTTATTGATTATTTTAATATTAAATGCAAATAAATAGGAAAAATGTTAGAAAAAATTATGAAAAATTATGGAAAATTCTAAAATAGGGTAAATTAGTGGATTATGGCATTTTTAAGTTTTTGTGATTAGTTTGACAATAATTTAGTGCTAATCGCGATTAAAATCGCTAATCGGGTTTTTTGGCAATTTTGTGCAAAACTTGCACATATCACTTTTTCTACACTTGTGCATTTTTCTAGCCATGGTTTTCTTTTGGGATTACTATTGATGTGAGAAGGTTTGGCTTTTAAAAGAAAAGGAAAAGAAAGGAAAATATAATGATGAGGGTAGGTGAGAGAGAGAGGTGGACTTTGACTTAGCATACTTAGCCATTCTCCTCGTTTTCTGTGCACATCCCCTGTTCCTCTAGTGTTGACCCAGGGTACTTCTTGTTTTGACAGATTCTATCTAGGGTGAAATCTGGGACATATATCCTAAGTTGCTATTTTGGATTCGTGTTTCCATATTCCGTATTTTTGATTCTGAAATGGTGGAATGTGTTTTGCCTCGACTAATTGTCGTTTATACGACGATGTAGAGGATTTATTGATGGTTTTGAAGGCGTGCCATAGGTTCTCACCTATAGGCCCCCTTATCGTATCGTTTTGGATTTCGTGCGCCGTTTTAGATTGGATTTGGTTTTAATGCGCATATACGATATTTTGATGTGTAGGTACCCATGAAGACTTCGGGACGACAAGCAAATACGTGGTGACGTCCGCAATTGGTGATGCAAGGTGAGTAGATTATATCTACAGGGGGAAGTCGGGTGGATGGCGTATAGCACCCCCGCAGTCCGTAGATAGATTACTATGTAGTTTATTGTGATATTAGGTGTATTGTGGATAATATAGGGTTAGAAGTGACTAGTGTAGTTCATAGTCGCGAACCCTAGGGTAGAATTACACCTACACACACCCCCTTGCTTATCACTTGTACTTGCACTGTGATTGATGATATGTGATGACTTTGGAGATGAGTCGATGATGTGGGCTGGGTGCCCTGGGATCGGTGATTTTATACGATTCATATGTGGGATATGACTTGTGATTCTTGCGGGCTTGGGATATGTGTTTACCCCCGCATGCATACTTATTGAGGTTACCGTTTTGTACTAGACATAGAGTAGTACTCCAGACTATATGATCTGACGATGGTGATATCTGTTATGTGATGAGACAGTGAGATACTGACCCCTACCCAGCTATGGGGATGCCGTACGATGATTTACCGTACGAGCCGATATTGATGATAGATCCGCACTCATAACTCGAGGATATCTTATGATATGACATTGAGGCGAGATCACCGACTATATACTTTTATACATGTATCGACTCAGATTTAGGTGGTTTCCACACCTACCCTTCCTGATTGACCGGATACTTAGATGTAGTTTGCATAGTAGATACTTCACTGTGGTGTTGACTACTAGATATCTGCATTTTCCTGCTATTCGCATTGCTGGCATATGTTCATTGTTATATTATTATCATGTTGTTAGGACACCAGCACCATTATCGATGATGCGTATGTTTCACGTACACTATTTGCCGGCTCACACACTTCATCATCGATAATTGCCATGCCACTACACTGTAGTACTGTTGCATTCATGATATGATTACTGCTTGGCATATTGTACACATGTACCTGTACACAAACATAGATGATTCTGGCTTGATTGAGATTGAGGACCGCAAGATATTCTTTAAACTGATTCATTCTAAAGGAGCGGTTCCTCCCGACATATGTACATTACTATTCCATGTTGCATGATTTCCGATATGATTATCTCTCTTTACATGTCGCATACATCATGGATTGATTGCATAGCACATTGCATTGGATTTACTTCTTGATGTGGATTTTCATGTGATTTCTGATTTTGAGGACCGTGGGATTATTTAAGAAAAGATGTTCTTTTATGAAAACCCGGTACCTCGTGATATGATATTTAGGTGCGTCCACCACGCGTTTTCTCGGTGCTGAGACGTGTGCTTGAAACCCGATTCGAGGAGTGATGATCCGTTTGCGGGTTCGTGGTGGGCCCGGTATGGTTCCCCTCGGCGAGATGATCGATGGGTTATGCCGATTGAGCCTGGAGGCGGGCGAGTACCTACCGGTGATTGTATTTGAGCTCGGCGGATATCCGGGGGATACCGCCTGGAGCCGAGAGATGGGCGTACTGCCAGGGGCCGACGGGCCGCTACCGCAGACGGAGCCCAGAGATGGACATGGGTTGACTCGTGCTGCCGGGGTCGAGGGCCGATACCGCAGACGGAGCCCCATATGGATGAGGATTTACGTGTCGATGCTTGGCACGGGTTTCATGATGTTTTCCATGATATTGTTTATATCCTCATACTTGCATACATGATGCTTACTGTCAGTGGGTGACAGGTGGACGGGTTCCACATATATACAGACATGGATCATATACAGACTGGATTTACACTTGTCATACTTCATTTGTATATATAACAGGGTATGAGGGCGCTGTTATATATACCCTTACACCAATATTAGTGGTATGGGACGCTAATATATGTGTATTGATATCATTGATATTTCATCATACTTACCTCATGCAGGCATACCTTACACTGATGACATGTTATTACCTGAGTACCTGGCACTACATACATGATTAGATGTTACCTTGCCACCTTATTACACTCAGATGCACTCTTGTGGATTGTATTACTGATCGTTGGCTTAGGTTTATGTCTTGCATTCGGTTTCTGCTTGTAGATATTTCTATTCACGAGTTGGCAACTCACCCCCGTTGTGCCACAGTCCTTGCAGGTTCTGCCGTACAGGTTTCATTGCGGCATTTCTGGCACACTACCTTCTTGCGGGTGATTTGCTTTGGTAGGTGGATTCTTTCGCATCAAGAATCACCATTTTATTCATGTATTTCATTGTATCTAGAAATTGTCCATCAACCAAAAACTTGTATATTCTTTCAGACTTAGAGACAGTGTGGTATTATTCGACCTTAGAGTCGCGCTTAGTAGTATTGCGGTTTTCTTGCTGCTTTTTGAGCTTTCCTTGATTTTGATCCTCGCCACTTGGCGTTGTATATTATCATATCATCGTGTGGTTGTGACCGTCGATTGACGAAGAGCTAGCTCCCGCTTGGGGATGCCTTTATCATTTTATATATTGTTATTCATGTTGTACCCCATTCGGGGCCAGTTTTACAAGAGAAACTCTGCCGAAAATTTTAGAAAAGACTGTACGGTTTTCAAATGCACATTCGGCTTAGTTATTTAAAAACCTTGATTTCAAACATGTTTTTCTTTACTTCTTTAAATCAGTTTTCTTTACTTATTCTCAAAAATGGTTTTAGATTTCTGGGCTTTTGGCTTACTTGGATCATATGGAGTCCTATAGACTTCATATGGTTCAAGGGCCAGTCACGTGCTCTTTCGGGTCGTGACAGCGCGGGGGGGGGATGGAACCAGAGCGGGCCCGGCGGAGAGTCGGGCAGCAAGGGGCGGGGGGTCATGGGGCGGGGGGATGACCCTGAGGGATGGGGCAGAGGAGGGAGGCGGACGGACCCAGAGCGGGCCCGGCGTAGCCTACGCCGTCTGCTAGGTAGCAAGGGGCAGAGGGGATGACCCCGAGGGATGGGGTGGAGGAGGTTGGCAGCAGATGATAAAATTATGCGATTACCACTTAATTAAAAAAACATTAGAGGGTTGGGGGGGGATTTTGTATGCTAAAATTATGATTTAAAAACACGAAATATTGAAAATCGGTGAATCTTATGGTTTATAAGACGCAAAATATTTATAACTATAGAAAACTGAAAATTCATTCCTAGTTTTTGTAAGCACCCGAAATGATTAAAAACTCAAGAACAATGACGATTCTCGTTTTCGGGGGTGGAGGCGAGCGGGTGGCGAAAGTGGCGGTGGATGGCCCAAGAGCGGGCCGATACAGGAGGCGAGCGGCGAGCGGTGAGAGAGACAGCCCGGGGGGGGCGAGGCCGACAAGCAGGCCCGGAGAGACAGGTTGCATATGGTCCCAAAGAGGCGAAGGATTGGCCCTAGGCAGGCGGAGACGCAAGGGGAACTAGGGAGGATGGCCTTAAAGGGTCTTCAGAGGATGCGAGCGGCAAGAGAGCTGGCGGCCGAGAGCAGCTCGGTGGAAGCAGACTTGAGGGGCGGAGGCGCATGGTGGAGCTGGGGAGGATGACCTTAGAGAGGCAGAGGTGGAACGGGAGACGGGCGAAGGGGGATCATGCGAAACACCAAAAAACTAAAAATTTGCGAAATTGATAAACTCGAGAAATTGAAAATTCGCTATTGATATTGATAAACTCCAGAAATCAGTAAATGCGATTAAGCGATTTTCATGAACTTGCGAAATGTTGTGAAACTCGAGAAAACTGAAAAATTCACGAAATTGATTTTCATGAACTAAAATTTCACGATGTTGAAAAATTCGCTATTGATATTGATAAATTCCAGAAAACGGTAAATGAGTGAAATTAGAGAAATAAAAACTCGCAATTAAAGTAATAAAAACACGCCCCCTAGATAATCGGTGAAGCCAAACTGTCTCTCTTCGATCGACGAAATCTTTTGAGGCCGATTGCTCCATAAAGCTCGTGAGGGTTCCAAGCATTCTCACAACGATCAATCAACTTGAATCCCCACAGTTGTCTTTATTCGACAAGGTTAAACTTTGGAACGAGAGGGTTACATAGAGTTTATTTTCAATGTTTTTTGCAAGAGATTTGTTTTATTTGCTAATTTAATCATTGACTACTATATGTTTGGTTCACACTGAGAATTTAACTTTTTATTCATTTAGTCATTGAATGGATGAGTAAATAACCCAATCTGGAGGTGATAATGAGTCTCAATAATATTTATATAGGAAGAGAAAATTGTTAAGTAACGCAAAGATTGATATGTAGGGCTCATCTGCAATCAACGTTGCAAGTTAAAGTTTTGATTAGGCTAATTTACATATGTATATATTTTTCCAGAAATGACAGACAGTAAAAGAACTAACCCTCTATTTTGATGACCATTTTGATCTTCATCAGGTAAAACTTAATTACATAAATTTTTATAAATTTGTTGTATCTTATGCCTATTGAATTAAAGAGTGCGGAATTTGTAAATATAAAGTTAATATTAGTAATATCTAGTTAATAATATAAAGTCCATTATATAATTACCATTGATATTAAAGTTAATATTTATAAAGTTAATGTTAATAATATAAAGTCCATTATATATAATCATTGATATTGTTATATATCTTGCCTCCCGCCTCCCCTGCCTCCGCCTCTCTCGCCGCGCCCTCCGACTCTCTCTTGCCTCCTCCGCCCCCTTCACGCTGCGCTGCCCACTCCTCTGCCTCGGTCGGCCCGCTCTGGGGCAACATCCAAAGAAAAATTAGTTAATCTAAGCTATTGTCAGCCTCCTTTAATATCTGATATGGGATTATTACTCTCTAACCTATATTAACACCTTTTGCTTTGAAAGCCAAAATGCAACCCCAATTCCAACTACACCACCACCATCAAGACTATCTATCACAACCAACAAGCCCCTCGCAATTTCCTAATTTCAACATCAACCCCAATTTCCATCATTACACTTAAGCACCATCAGCTAATCGTCGTCGATCGAGACATTACCAGTTGGTCCTTCGAGAGAGAACTCGCCACTACTAACTTCGAGAGAGAATGATCAAGCCACACATTAAGTGTTCGCCATGCTCAGATCGAAACAAACTCCAAAGCTCACCAATGCGCCAGTCAACATAGAAGGGTTCCATGGCCACTTCTGCAGCCCAGGGACAACGCCTGCCACCTGTTTGTGAAAACAATCAAGAGGAAAAATACTTTTTGGCTCAATTGATAAAGTGTTCATATATATATATATATAGTAATAGATCATCTCTCATATCTTAACCAATCTAAATAACAGCTAATATCTACTAACAAAATATATATTCGTAACTAATATATAATTAGTTATTATATTCATAACACTCTTCTTCAAGCTGGAGCGTCGATATCAATCATGCCAAGTTTGGACAAAAGACAAGCGAAAACCTATTAGTTGAGTCGAAGAGAAAACATATTAGAGCGCAACCACCTTAAGCTGTTGTCGGCCTCCTTTAATATCCGATATGGGATTATTACTCTCTAACATATATTAACGCCTTTTGCTTTGAAAGCCAAAATGCAACCCCAATTCCAACTACACCACCACCATCATCAACCAATTCCAACTACGTACACCACCACCATCATCAATCAATTCCAACTACATAGACCACCACCATCATCAAGACTATCTATCACAACAAACAAGCCCTCCGCAATTTCCTAATTTCAACCTCAATTTCATCATCAACCCCAATTTCCATCATTACACTTAAGCACTATCAACTAATCGTCGTCGATCGAGACATTACCAGTTGGTCCTTCGAGAGAGAACCCGCCATTACTAACTTCGAGAGAGAATGATCAAGCTACACATTAAGTGTTCGCCATACTCAGATCGAAACAAACTCCAAAGCTCACCAATGCGCCAATCAATATAGAAGGGTTCCATGGCCACTTCTGCAGCCCAGTGACAATGCCTGCCACCTGTTTGTGAAAACAATCAAGAGGAAAAATACTTTTTGGCTCAATTGATAAAGTGTTCATATATATATATATAGTAATAGATCATCTTTTATATCTTAACTAATCTAAATAACAGCTAATATCTACTAACAAAATATATATTCATAACTAATATATAATTAGTTATTATATTCATCACACTCTCCTTCAAGTTGGAGCGTAGATGTCAATCATGCCAAGTTTGGACAGAAAACAAGCGAAAACCGGTCGAGAAAGAGTTTTGGTAAGAATATCTGCTAGTTGAGTCGAAGACGAAACATATTGGAGTGCAACCACCTTATCTGTTACTTTGTTACGAATGAAGTGATAATATATTTCGATATGCTTGGTCCGCTCATGAAAAACTGGATTCTCAGCAATGTGAATTGCGGCCTTATTATCATAGAAAAGTGTAATCGGAAGAGAAGAAGGAATCCCAAGATCTGTTAGAAAGGAGATAAGCCATACTAACTCAGCAACTGTATGCGTTATAGATCTATACTTAGCCTCTGCAGAAGAACGAGTCACTGCATTTTGCTTTTTACTCCACGTAACCAAGTTTCCTTCTAGGAAGACAATAGCCACTTGTTGAACGACGATCATCAATGGATCTAGCAAAGTCGGCATCCGCAAAGGCCGCGAGCGACAATATAAATAGTGTAAAGAAGACCCTGTTCTGGAGACCTTTTGATGTATCTAAGAATATGCTTAACCGCCTTAATGTGAGAGGTCAAATGATTCTGCATATATTGACTCACCGTGCTAACGGCAAATGCAATGTTAGGACGAGTGACGGTGGGGTAAATAAGTTTTCCAACTAGACGTCGATATCGTCCTGGTTCAGATAGTGGAGGATTCGAGAGAGCTTAATCGAGAGAGCTTAACTGAGAAATCCATAGGGATGTTCACTGGTTTACATCCCAGAAATCCTGTTTAGTAAGAAGATCAAGTGCATATTTGCGCTGAGAAAGTTGTAATTTACCAGAATTCTGTGATACTTCAATTCCAAGAAAATATCTAAGTGGCTCAAGGTCCTTGGTATGGAAGTGTGAAGCAAACGTTCTTTCACTTTAGAGATATCAGTAGAATCATCTCCAGTGACGATAATATTATCAACATACACCAACACAATTATCCTACCCTGAGAACAATTATGTGTAAAAAGAGACGTGTCGGCGCGATTGCGTTTGAAGCCAATCTGTCGTAAAATCATGCTAAACTTTTCAAATTAGACATGCGGTAGCTGCTTTAGTTTATGTAACGATTTGTGTAGAAGACAAATCATAGACCCCCCGGTCGCTCAAAACCAAGAGGCCGTTGCATATAAATAGTCTCCGATAGATCACCATTAAGAAAGACATTTTTTATATCAAGCCGATGAAGATGCCATGCCTTGAAAATAGCCACGGATATAACAACACGAACCGATGTTAATTTGGCAACTGGCGAAAAAATCTCAACATAATCTAAACCATACCGTTGAGTAAATCCTTTGGCCACTAATCGAGTTTTGAAACGGTCATTCGTCCCATTTGGAATTTGCTTGACACTAAAAGCCCATCGACAGCCAACAACCTTCTTATCTGAAGACGGAGATACCAATTTCCAAGTTTGATTAGAGCGCAGTGCGGCAGTCTTTTTTAACATAGCTGCATGCTAATCTGGATACTGAAGTGCTTCCTAAACAGAGAAAGGTAGAGTGATGGCAGACAAGAAAGAAACAAACTGGCGAGCAGATAGGTTCAGTCTATAATGGAACAAAATTAGAAATCGGATGTGCAGTAGTACATGAACGCTTATCCCTGTGTAAAGCAATAGGAATAGAAAGATTTTCTGAAGACAGCAGTTATAGAGAAGCAGGAACAATGGACTGTATAGAAGTACCTACAGAAGAATCGTTAGAAGAAATAGCAGTGGGAGGGGGTGAGACAACTTTATTACGACGGTGATACACCTATGGAAAATGGGTTGTAGGCTTAAATACAGGTCTTACAGGTTGAACAGACAAATCAAGTTCTGAGAAAGGCAGGCGACGAACAAGAATAGTAGGAGTGGGGTCCATAGCAATTGGTGGAAAATATGTTTCATCTTCTAAGAAGGTCACTGATTTGATCTCAAAAACTATCTATTAACCGCAATCAAGAACGGCGTCGCTTGGTAGCTAGCCGGTGAGTACGGGTCGGTCCACAGGGATGTTGTGAATTTCCTAGTCGCTCAAACGAGTTAATTCCGATTGTGGTCGGATTGATTATTAAATCTAAAAACTAAATCTATCTATATCTAAGTCTTGCTAGGGTTAGGTCTAGGTTAAGTTTGGAAAGTCAATAAATCTCACCGCTTTCTATATCCATATGAAGATCTAATTAGGTGTTATGGTAATTATTAATAAAAGGGATTAGAACCATTTGGAAGATGTTTCTTCCTCTAGGTTCTTGTCCTTCTTTTAGAAATCCTTACCCTAACCTCCATGGAAAACCATCACAACCGGGCCTTTATACTACGGTATCACCGCTACCTCGTGGGATAGGGCGCCGTAGGGAGCGGTATGTGCATGTATGCATAGAGTCCTATGAAAATGTATGACGGGCAAAAAAGGGGATGAGAGATCTTCGTCTCTCAAACCTTCCCCAGATCTAACCCTAACAAGCGAGAAGACTACTCGCTCATTAGGGAATTAAAATACATTTATCTAGGGCAGAGAATAAAAGATTAACTAGGGCAAGGAATTAAATTTATCTAGGGCAAGAATAGAAAATTAACCTAGGGCAGAAAATAAAGAACTTACAAAACTGATGCTCTCCAAAAGAATGCTGAAATTTATTAATGAAGGAAGGCATGAAAAGAATACAATGATTTGGGCTTCTATTTATAGGAGATAGAAACCATAGGTTACAATTGATTCGCATGTCTACATTTACCAAAATATCCTTAGGAAGACCTAGTCAAAGTAGACTTCCAAACTTTGGTAAAATTTTATGTCTGGAAATTTTGGAACTGATTCTGGGCTGTTTGGGCTTTTTATTTCTTTGGATCTTTATTCAATTTGGCTTTTCTATTTCTTCCAGATCTCCAGTGAATAATTGCGGTGGACTTTTAACCGTTCGCTTTGTAATCTTGGACCTTGCATTGCCTTGTACTTTGTGAATTTTATTTTTGATGTAGGCTTGATCAAGAGTCTTCTGTTTGTTGGTCAAAGTCCACTTTTGCATCGTCTTTTCATCGTTTTCACTGTTTTAGATCCACGAACCTGTAACCTGTAACATGTAGCAGACATGCGTCAAAAGCACCTGTTTATTTATAAAACAAATAAAAATGGGGAATATAATAATACAATATTATAGTGTGAACAAATACCCCCAAACTTATCTTTTGCTCGTCCTCGAGCAAACTTATTTTTTTTATTCACTAAAATCCTAACCACACTTTCGCAGGGAAACGCGATTGCACTGAGCTCGTGCAACAAGCCGTTAAACCTCTAGGTGTCCCTAGTAGGAGGAGTGTTGTCTCCTGAGGGTTTTCAGCGGATACTACCCACAAAATCCTATCAATTCGGCTTATCGACTTTTATTCTCCAATTAGGTTTTCTAACAAGGAATTCTATTATCGTCGACTCGTAAATTATCCACCCATATTCTTTACACTTCCTCATCATTTAACTTAAGATTATACATGTTCTATAGACTTACTTAGCTTTCGGCATCTCTTAAGTTTTCCTTCTAGGGTTCCATCTCCGCTTAGGAATTTTTATCAACTCTACTAGAGATACAAGTTCTATTCTTCACTCCTTTCTCTCATCTAAACTCCAATCACATACCCCCACGTGTGTATAAATCACCCCTACACTTGGAAATTTAAATCAAACAATCATACTCTTGTCCGTTGTCCAAAGCACTTCTTAATAGGGTGAATTTTTAATTGAATTTTTGCTTACACATTCTTCATGCGACCGTTAATACTTCTTGAGGTACCAACGACCGATTACAAAATGCGTTTGCACTTTTAAAGCGTAATTCCTAGTCTTGCAACACCTAAGGCTTTAGCAGTGACTCCCAAACCAGTTGGTCTAAGGCACTAGGTGATGAAACACCCTCGCTAAATATTTTTCTATTTTTGCAGCCTTAAGTAATCACAAAAACCAGTGTCCATTTTTTTATTCTTTATTCACACTTATGTATATTTTTTTTTATTTTCTTCGTACTAAGGACTTTAGACAAGAGCATTTCAAGGTCTTTTCTACTATTCCAAGTTTCAAGGTGCGTGATTGTGCAAATTGTAGGGTATACATTTTCAGAATTTAGACTTAAGCTAGGAACTATTTTTCAAACTTATAATTTAATAAGAACATCAATACTCTTCCCTTGTTTCGACTTAGCCCAAGAAGTGAACCCAAAATTTGCCTATTTCTAAATAAACTACAAGGACATATACTTTCTACCGCTAAACTTTAAGGAAGGTTATTTTTAGGGGTTTTAATTTACTAAGTCTAAGATCTAGTTGTTCCTCGCTAGTTAACCTATCTGTCAAACTCGAGTCAAATAAGCCAAAATTGAATACAATAATTTTTATAAATTTTAAAATTTTTCAAATTTTTATGGGTTTTCAAATAAGTATGCAAATGCAAAAAATATGTACAAATGAATGCGAAGGAAGAAGACGTACCGAACATACCCCTAAACTTGAACTTGACAGTGTCCTCACTGTCATGCTAAACCAAGAGGGCCAAAATACCGGCACTCCCCTGTTTATTTATTTATAATTTTTTAAATATTTTTTTTTAATGTTTTGAATTTTTTTTGTTTATAGAAAAAGAAAACAAAAAATATATATACATAAATACACAAGATTCCCCCCAAACTTAAGCTTGGCCTTACACAAGCCAAAGGTTAGCACCAACCATTCAAAAATTTTATCGTGGTAATGGCCGAGTTGGTGAAATAATGGGGTGGAGAAGAAAGAAATGAGAAACACATGAGACCGTGTGGAAAGAAGAGCGAAATATGGTCTCGGTGGGGGAGAAGAATGGCGGAAAGAAGAAAGAAGTGGATTACGATCTTAATGGTGTAAATCGAGTGAATAAATTAGCGCAATTTGGGATGACCGAAGTGTGAAAACTGATTGTGCTAATCTATCAACTCGTCGTGCAATGGGGTCAAATCCCTCAAAGATTCGCAAGAAAACATGGGTACGCCGAACTTGGTATTTGAGATGAAAGCGTAACGGTCACTTGCACGGTCGAAACAATAGGGAGGACGAAAGGGAGTGATTGAGGGATAATATCATTCTCACCATAGTAAACTGTCTCGAACTTGAAAGATTCCATTAATGGTTCGAAACTACTGTAAGCAACCGAGTCTGATGGTTCAACTAACTCATCTGAAAATGTAAAGGACTCAAACTCGGGCAGTGAGTCATCAACATCGTCCGAAAAAGTGAAACACTCGTAAGTGTTATTGGCTGTGAGAACTGTGTCAGATTCAAAAGAAAATTTTTCAAGCTCACAGTCTTCCAGCGTGGTCGGAACGATGGAAAGGAGGGAGGGTGATATAACAGTCAAAGGTTCAGGAGGCTGAATTGGAAAATCAGACTCATCAAACAGAAATGATTCAACCTCAATATGATCCTCAAAACTCTCCTCAATACTATCCTTATAATTCTCTACAAGATTCAACTCATCCATGCCATTATCATCAAAGTCAAGACGCATATGAGATTCGGGAGAAACATTTAATAACTCGGGATGATGATTTGAACATAAAATCTCACTTAAATCGACAGGTTCATCATCCGAAATATTCCCGGCGTCTATATCCTCAATCAAGTGAAAATCAATTTTCTTAGACACCTCATTAAAAGCATGGATATCTATCGATTTAGGTTCTAGATGGGAGGTGTAAAGATCGAAAGGATTAGGTGCGGTTTCACTCGAAAGGGGTTCCTCACAATTTGGCAAATCAAACACTACAAAATCACACAACTCGTTTTTATTTTGAACAGGTGAATTATTTAGGGCAATCGATGGAAAACCGGAGTTGTGGGCTTCAATTGGATAAGGGTAGGTTTGATTTGGAAATCCTCTCACATTCTCACTCTGTCCAACCGCCTTCTTATACATTGAAAAATTTGGGGCTAGCGGGAAACTAGCTACCGGTTCAGCAGGTTGCATAAGGGCGGCCACGGACGCTTCCACATTCCTAACCATTCTGTTTGTTGCTGCGATATACGCCTCCAACGACTCTTCCAAACTAGACTTGGGTGGTAAGGGGGTTTCGGTAAAAGAGTCGAAATCGTATGGATATGCAAAACTCCCAACATGCTGTGTAGAAACAGTGTCTAGTGAGGGTGGAAAAATCGGGTAGGACTGGTAGGAAGTGGGTGATTGGACAGGGGTAGGGTCAACATGTGGATAAAAAGGTGAATAATCGTGCGGGCCCCTAGAACTAGATGTGTGGAGAGGGTTGAAAGATCGGCTGCGAGATTGAGCAATATGCTCAGCAATGGACATCGGCTTAGGAGTGACAGAAGGACTTGAAAGAGTGGTATCAACATATGGAGGTGGTAAAGGTTGACTTGGTTGACACAAAGTGGGTTGAAAAGTCAAACTGTTTCTCCTAGACGCCTCTATTTGATCTTTCAAAGATAATTTAGGTAAGGAAGGATCGTCTTTAAATTGACCGAACAAATTGACGTACGACGCAAAATTAGGTTCGGGATACCAAAGTTCGACAAGTGATTTATTATGTGGGGTACCCATGTTAGAAGGAAGGGGAAAAGAAAGAAGGTTGGTTGGTGCAAGGATTTATTTGCGGCAAAAGTTTGCAAGTTTTCTAATACTAATTTTTCTTTTTCTTTTTCTTTATTTGAAAATTGTTGCAAAAAGATTTTTAATTAAAGATATGCAACCGAAAAATATTACTTGCAATCAGTTATTATTTTAAGCATATCACAAAGAATCTTTATTTGGAAAAAAATGTTGCAAAAAGATATTCGAGAAAAGATATGCAACAAAAAAGATTACTTGTAATCACTTTCTATTTTAAACGGGGCGCACAAATCCTGCACAAGATTGTTATTTGGAAGGGGAAATATTTTTATAGCACACAGAATCCTGCAGGAATTTTCAGAAAAGATATTTCAAAAATTACAGAGAAGAAACAGAGGACTTACAGAGTTTTTTTTAACCGCGCTTCCGACTTTTTTGGGGAACCGATCCTTCACCCCCACCGCGGAACCGCCGCAAAGAGCACCCTACGACCGCGGAACCGCCACCGGTTGGTCACTTCGGCACCGGTTTTTTTTTCCTCCAGATCTCTGCGGTTCTTCTTGTTTCGCTTTCTGGAAATTTCCAGATCCGTCTCGATTGTATATCCTGCAAGATTCAAACAACAAAGTACCCTTTCCAAAAATAACAGATGATATATTTTTATATTTTTATGTGATTTTTCAGATTTTTCTGATTTTTTTTAATTTTGATTAACCCGAAATTGTAAAAAGGAAATAACACGCCATCCCCGGCAACGGCGCCATTTGATTTGATCTCAAAAACTATCTATTAACTGCAATCAAGAACGGCGTCGCTTGGTAGCTAGCCGGTGAGTACGGGTCGGTCCACAGGGATGTTGTGAATTTCCTAGTCGCTCAAACGAGTTAATTCCGATTGTGGCCGGATTGATTATTAAATCTAAAAACTAAATCCATCTATATTTAAGTCTTGCTAGGGTTAGGTTTAGGTTAAGTTTGGAAAGTCAATAAATCTCACCGCTTTCTATATCCATATGAAGATCTAATTAGGTGTTATGGTAATTATTAATAAAAGGGATTAGAACCATTTGGGAAGATGTTTCTTCCTCTAGGTTCTTGTCCTTCCTTTAGAAATCCTTATCCTAACCTCCATGGAAAACCATCACAACCGGGCCTTTATACTACGGTATCACCGCTACCTCGTGGGATAGGGTGCCATAGGGAGCGGTATGTGCATGTATGCATAGAGTCCTATGAAAATGTATGATGGGCAAGAAAGGGGATGAGAGATCTTCGTCTCTCAAACCTTCCCCAGATCTAACCCTAACAAGCGAGGAGACTACTCGCTCATTAGGGAATTAAAATACATTTATTTAGGGCAGAGAATAAAAGATTAACTAGGGCAAGGAATTAAATTTATCTAGGGCAAGAATAGAAAATTAACCTAGGGCAGAAAATAAAGAACTTACAAAAATGATGCTCTCCAAAAGAATGCTGAAATTTATTAATGAAGGGAGGCATGAAAAGAATACAATGATTTGGGCTTCTATTTATAGGAGATAGAAACCCTAGGTTACAATTGATTCACATGTCTACATTTACCAAAATATCCTTAGGAAGACCTAGTCAAAATAGACTTCCAAGCTTTGGTAAAATTTTATGTCTGGAAATTTTGGAACTGATTCTGGACTTCTTGGGCTTTTTATTTTTTTGGATCTTTATTCAATTTGGCTTTTCTATTTCTTCCAGATCTCCAGTGAATAATTGCGGTGGACTTTTAACCGTTCGCTTTGTAATCTTGGACCTTGCATTGCCTTGTACTTTGTGAATTTTATTTTTGATGTAGGCTTGATCAAGAGTCTTCTGTTTGTTGGTCAAAGTCCACTTTTGCATCGTCTTTTCATCGTTTTCACTGTTTTAGAACCACGAACCTGTAACCTGTAACATGTAGCAGACATGCGTCAAAAGCACCTGTTTATTTATAAAACGAATAAGAATGGGGAATATAATAATACAATATTATAGTGTGAACAGTCACATCACATGAAGTACAAACTTTAGATGAGACAGGGTCAAAGCAAACATATCCTTTCTGGGATCGTGAGTAACTTACAAACACCATACGGTTGGCTCGAGAATCTAGCTTGTCTATATGAGGACTTAGTATATAAGGATAACATAAACAACCAAACATTTTAGGAGAAATAGGGAAATGGTTGTCCTGTAGAAACAAAATAAATAAAGGGGACTGGTTGCCTAAGATCGGAGAAGGCTTGCGATTGTTAAAAAAACAGGCAGCTAAGACCGCAAAATTCCACAATCGTTTAAGGACATGCATATGCAAAACAAGAGAGCGAGCTATCTCAAGCAAATGTCGGTTCTTCCGTTCAGCAATCCCATTTTAATGAGGAGTATAAGAACATGAAGTTTGATGCAATATACCCTGGGTTTGACAAAATGCATTAAATTCCATGCTAATATATTCCTTAGCATTATCTGAACGAAGAACTTTTATCGGAACACCAAATTGATTAGTAATCTCAGGCACGAAAATTTTAAAGGTAGACAAAAGTTCAGATCTATTACGCCGAAGATACAACCAACTCATACGTGAATAATCATTAATAAAAGTCATAAAATATCTATTAACCAAACACACTAGGAATTTTAAACGAACCCTAAATATCAGAGTGAATTAACGCAAAGGGTAAATCATGTCTTTTATTAACTGGAGGAAACAAGGAGTGATGATGTTTACCAAGAATACATGATTCACAACTAAACTTTGATAATTCAAGAGAATGTAGCATATTACATAAAGAAGAAAGAGGAGTATGACCAAGTCGTCGATGCCATTGGATACTAGAAACAACTGCAGACGTACTGGAAAGGTGATCAACATAGTACAGTCCATTCTGTTCATTCCCTCACCAATTCGCTGTATCGTAAGATCCTGTATGGCAAAGTGAGATGGATAAAATGTTACAGAGCAGTTAGAATCATTTGTAAGCTGATAAATAGCAAGCAAGTTTTGTTTTAAAAATGGCATAATTAAAGCATTTTTTAAGTGTAATGATGAAATGATATATACGCAGAGCAAGAAGCAGGTGGTATTACCATCAGCCATGAAAATCAACTTGTGAGGACCAGAAATAAGATCAGACGGTCCATTATGAGACATATGATGTGAGGCACTGGAATCAGCGATCCATGAATTAGAATGAGAAATGAACGATATTTCTGATGGAGTACAAAGGTTCGCAGGAGCTACAGAGGAGAGGAGACACAACTGACCCCATTCAGCACTGGATAAAGATAAATTGCCGGTAAAAGAGGAAGATCAGATAGTAGCAACTGGTGTGGATATCTGGCGAGTTGTACGTGTATCATCAGGGTAGCCATATTTCTCCCAACACCAGTTTACACGATTAGTTCCGCCGCAATAAGAACAATAAAGACCAGCATAGCCATGACTACGAGTTCGGAGACCACGAGCACAACCAGTACTAGGGGAACGATCACAGAGTAGTAATTGAGTCCGAATCAGAATCCATGATGAATAGCGCAAAGGTAAATCACGAGAAAGCAAGAATAAGGTACACAATCAACAAAAGCTACAAAATCTAGATGGAGTCGGTGGTTCACAATCCATTCTCAAATATTGTGGATCCAAAGCTGGAGACCATGAGGCAATCAACAAAATCCCGAGCTTGTTCAATCAAATCTTATAGCAATCAATAAATTCCATAGCAGGAGAGGCAATCAACAAAAAAATCCAGATTCAGAGCTCGAGGAGGCAGCTCTATAATAGTAGAAGAGGTTGCAATCATGTAATAGGAGTTCTTGGAAGGGTCGTGGAGAGTCATCGAGAGTGCTGCAAGGTGTTGGAAGGCGCTGGAGGGTGTTGGAGGGTCATCGATGGTAGTGGAGTCGTCTATGGAGGGTTGACGAAGGATCTAGGTTGGTCGACAAGTGACCGGAGGAGTTAGTGAGGGTCGTGGAGGGTGGTGGTGGTGGAGAGGGTCGGCGAGGGCACTAGAGCGTAGGCGAGGAGTCGGCAAGTGCAGACGAGGGTGCTGGAGGGGTTGTTGAGGGCAGGCGAAGGTGCTGGAGGGGACATACGGTCGTCGAGGGTGCAGGCAAGGGTGGAGAGGTTGTCGAGGGCAGGCGAGGGTGTGGGAGGGGAGATCAGGTCGTCGAGGGTGTAGGCGAGGGTTCTGGAGTTGTTGAGGGTAGGCGAGGGTGCTGGAGGGGAGATTGGGTCGTCGAGGGTGCAGGAAAGGGGTCGGCGAGGGTGCTAGAGGTGTCGAGGGAGCTGTCGAAGGTAGGCGAGGAGGAAGGGAGGGTATCGATGGGTTCTGGAGGGTAGGAAGGGGTTATCGGGTGAGATCGAGGGTTGCAGGAGCGGCGGCTGAGGGAAAAAAATTAGGTTTTCTCATATATTTTTCTTCTCGAGTCTTTAAAAAAAAATTCGCGCTGATACCATGAAAACAATTAAGAGGAATAATACTTTTTGGCTCAATTGATAAAGAGTTCATACACTGATATGTATAGAGAGTCATAGATCATCTCTCATATCTTAACCAATCTAAATAACAGTTAATATCTACTAACAAAATATATATTCATAACCAATATACAATTAGTTATTATATTCATAACAGTTTGGAAAAATTCTAATGTGGGATTATATTACTTAATATGCGCTATTAGCGGGCGCCTTCTACTTCGAAAGTGGGAGGAAGAGGAGGTGGGGTTTCGGGCGATGGCGGTCAAAGATTTGATTACGCTTCCTTCGTGTACGATGGCACCATCTACAAGCTCGTAAGCGGCATTTTTTAGCTTTTCTATTTCTTAGAAATCTTAGGGTTTCAAGATGATTAATTTAGGTACTACTGACTTTGATTGATTTCTTGGTAGTTTCTAGGTTCTCATTTTTTCGAAAACTTTAAGGTTCAAATGGTTCAATTAGATATTATTGCCGAATAGTTATAACCATTTAGGGATCTTAAAAGATTAATAATTAGGTATTGGATGCACTTGTTTAAATTGAAAACATAAGTTTAGACCTTTTTGACAATAAGTTGTAGAATGTTCCTGCAGCATAGGAGTGGGCTTTTTACCACACCTATGTTAAGTTAATGACTAAATTTGAACCTGCTTCCGATTTAGCCGTCTTGATTTAGCAGTCTCAGGAAGCATATTCAGGGACTGAATGGCTACATACTTTTAGACCTACGTTCATTTACTCAATCTATAAATAGGGAATTAAATATCAGTCATATCGACCGATAAATCGTTTTGGGACTAATAGCGATACGATAAAACTGATATAATATCGTCCGATATGATGATATTTCCTGATATATCGACGATATCCGCTATATGAAGTATCTCTTCCATACGTTTCCGATATCCGATATTTAAAATCTTGTCTATAAAACTGCTACCACTTTTTAGAAGCCAATTTTATAAGACTAAAAAGTCGAAACATAATTACTAGATAATAGACGTACATCCTTAAAGGTCATGAAGCATTAATAATAAACGATTGTAAAAGTAATTCACAAAACGAGATTACAATTCCTATCAATCAACTAACGACATAAAAGAATATTGCGAGAGGTAATACTAAGAATATTGCGAGAGGTAATACTAAATCTTTCGATTATAATATTTCCTGTAAAAGACAAATCAAATTACTGAACGATGTGAATGCTAGAACATCACTAAATGATGAACACTACAATGGTTATAAAAAAAGCCAAAGCATAGAGGATAACATTCTATCTAAAGAAAGATTACCTTATTTTTACAACCTGAGCTCTGAGATATAGATTCGACATAGAAGCTAAATATTAGGATAATTGTTTAAGCTTCGGATAAAGAGAATGCATCATAATAATTTACCACCTTTTAATAAGACTTCAGTTCACTGAAATACCGTGACCCTTTTGCGATTTGAAGATAAATACCATATACATTATGAATGTTCTTGGACAATAAATTGCCTAGTAATACAAAGGACTTATGCTTTTTAACTAAATAGCAAAAGCTTTCATCACAGTCCAGATCAATAGTCATGAATCATATTCAACGTTGTAAAAAGCGTAAGGCGAAACTGAGCGGTTGGGATACCGCTTAGCGCCTATCCACCTAGACGTTGCTTAAGCGCCGTCTAGGCGTTTTTTTTAATTCCAGTTAAAATGATATTTTATATATATATACGCATTGAAATTTCAGCAATATATTGACATTTCAGTATAGAAAACAACATATTGAAATTTCAGCACTAGAAACAGAAATATATTGATATTTCATCGTAATAACCAGTAACATATTGATGTTTTAGTAGTAAAAGTTAGCAAAAAATAAATTTTGAGCTATATAATTCAAAAATTATTCAGAAAATGAGACAAAATTGACCGACTTTTATTTCATTAAGTATGAGTTTGAGTTAGGCATGATGAAAAGAGAGATGCTTCAAAAATGTCTAAATTTTATTCTATTAAGGGGGCTGGGTCTGCTTAGGTGCTTGCTTAAGCGGGCTAGGCGGCTTAAGCGCTTATTAAGCATTTAAATCCTTTAATTAAACTGTCTAGGGCTGAATCGGAGCTGCCTAGCATCGCTTCTGCCTAGTCCGCTGTCTAGATTGCTTTTTAGAACACGGATCATATTCCTTGACGCTGTGAAAGCTGCAAAACGCATATGGTATTAAACCGGTAAAAGTTAAAAAGTTAATGGTATTTAAGTTCAAGACATTTGTTTGAATTGTATAGGGATTCATAATATTTTAATGAAATTTAGCCTGATAAAAAATTAAAGGCATGCTTTATACCATGTATAAGTAAAAGGCAAGTTATTAGCACCTGAATGTGATGATCATGATTGCCTTCATAAGATAAACTTAATTTGTAAAACACAACAGTGTATCAAAAATAGAAATTTTAAGCTATGACCCAAATACACTTCTGGTTGCCTCAACTGGCTTGGGGTGTGTGGGTGTAAACCCGTATTAAGAAAAACAACAGCAAGTTTTGTAGCGTTTAGCGTTCTCTATTGGTTTTGTAATTTTTGTAGCATTTAAGCAAGATAGTATGAGCAGTATTTAATTGAAGATGGATTATAAATATTTTGACAAAAATGCCCATATTCTTTTTGTTAACTCTATTAGTCTATACCAATGCTTTCACTTCGCGTTGTTCAAAATTTGTGGGGCTGAATCTAGGTGGAATATTCAACCAGGTTTTTTTAATACTAGTATAGCTTTGATGGTCATACAAGTCCACAAATAAATGGATTCGGAGTGGCTGCTATTATGAAGATAACAACACCCATGCTATTATATCGAACGGTCCAGATCCATCCAAAATAGTATCAGACGGTCGAGATTTGTGTGAAACAGAGAGGGCTTTGGTATTGGTGTATCCTACGTACTTAGCACGTAGGATGTGTGACCAAGATCTCCTAAGGGCATGGGTGCTATTATTTTCTAATAGCAGCCACTCTTTTTCCCAAATAAACTACCGGGAAAAGTAAACAATTTAAAATTCAACAGCATAATAAACATGAATGACAAAAGTAAACTATGTTGAAATTAGGAACATAATTGTCATAAAAGTAGAATAGAAAACATGTTACCGAGTTTTGCTTATTCAGCATCTTATTAGTTATCTTCTTCGCCACGGAATTAATGAATTTGAAATACGCCAACCTCCAAGACCTTCAGAAAAGTAATATTGCATAGACACCCCATAACCTGACCGCATATCCGACACCCATGCCAAGGTAGAAGTCCGACATGGAGATCATCATCATTATCTTTCCCACCAACTGGTACTGGAGTTTCATCACTCGACCATTCTTTGGGTAGCGGGTATCCACAGAGGTCAGGATTGCCGTCGTAAATGGATGGGTCTGTAAGAGTCTGAAGCTGGTTGCTTGAGGGAATTCTACCTGACAGGGTATTGTTTGATAAATTCAAATGACTTAACGAAGTCAACAAAGTAATGCTCCACAGAATTTCTCCAGAAAAATGGTTATTACCAGAGAGATCTAGAGTTTCTAAGTCGGCCATTGCATCAATCTTGACCGGTATGTTGCCTATCAACTGATTTGCAGACAAGTTAAGGCTCCGCAATCCAACATGATCCATTAGTTCCATAGGAAGCTCTCCAGATAAGCTGTTGAATGATAAATTCAGGAGCACTACCAAGCCAACTGTTTTCGTGTACTTGAGTTCTCTCCCTTTCATCACTACATCCAACGCCTGCTCGAAGGTTTTAGTAACGATCGCGTCAAAATACGATTTGGCATCAAAAGAATTTGTTTGAAAATTTCCTAAACTTGTGGAACTAAAGATGCTACCAGTTGGTGAATTCTGATCAGTTGCCATTGCCCTAAAATTATTAAACGATCGTGGTATCGGTCCTGCTAGATCATTATGTGAAAGGTCCAAAAGCTGAAGAGAGGCGGCATAAGATAGCTGTAGAGGGCTTCTTCCATTCAATTTATTTGAACACAAGCTAAGGAACCTCAAGAATTGAAGATCAGAGCCAACCCATGCTGGTATATTACCTGTAAATTCGTTATCTCCAAGATTGAGAATAACCATCTGCTTGCACATAGTCAGAGAAGGAAAGTTTCCGCTAAAACTATTGTTGGCCAAGTGCAGAAGCTGTAGCTGTAGCGTTGATAGCTACCCCATCCATTGAGGAACAATACCACTTAAGCTGTTGCTTGCCAAATTGATGACTTGTTGTGAGCCAAGACTACCGGTCTCGTAATCAGGAATTTGTACCGATTAGTTGTTGACTGAAACATCAAGAACTGATAAGCTTTCCAATTTGCAAATAGAGGAGGGAATTTGGCCTGGCAAACGATTTGTTGATAATATGAGAATCGACAGAAGTCTCCACTCTTCATTTATAGCTGACTGAAGATCTCCCGAAAATAAGTTGTCATTGAGAAGTAGCTTACTCTAGGGTTCAAACGAGGCGGTTGTCCTTGAAACTGGTTCCAGCTCAGGTCGATAACTATGGATTCCACAGATATCATTTTATCGGAAATATCGCCGCTTAACTGGCTGTGAGATATATTATTTAAATATATGGCTTTAGAAGCCGCATTCCAGAGGCAATCAGGAACTTCACTGGATAAGCCTGCATTTGAGACGTCTATATGAGACAACGACTGATCACTTAGTGTACGAAGAAGCCATGGAGAAACCGAGGCCCTAGGTCACCGGAATGCAGACTAACTTGGATCAACCGGAAAGTAGGGACCCATTTGCAGCTTATGTTAAAAATCAAATGGCCCGAGGATAGAAACAACGGAACCAGTTTTGTCATTTGGGCAAAATGCAATTCGGGTACAATACCCCCCAGTGAATTGGCGCCGAGATCTGAGTGAGTCAGTTCTGATAGCTGTCCCAAACTTGGTGGAATCGATCCGCTCAGATTGTTATTGTTGAGAGTAAGCGACGCGAGGCTTCTCATCTTTCCAACCTAATATAATTAGGTATATTCCCAATTTATTCTCAGAGAGGTCTAATACACCCAAGTTTTTCAAATTTCCAAATGTTTGTGGCATCGATCCTTGCAAGAAATTACTATGGAGATCAATACGCTGAAGGGAGGAAAAGTTACCCGATGCCCTAGGAATTGGAGCTTGAATGCTGCACATATGAAGATCAAGTGTGACAAGACTATATACTACCGAGAATTTGTAGCCAATCAAGTCCAATAGCATCGACGAATGTATTATCATGCATATCAAGTTTCACAATTGTTGGGAGATTAATGTGGAACTGAAGATGTAGAAGGAAAATTCTGTAGCCCACACTGTAATAAATCAAACCTCGATAGGGTAGGAAGCACCCTGAAGGCACCACTAGCCAATTGATTGCATTGGTTAGGTTCGTCCTAGACATGTCAAGATACTGTCAGGAGTGAAGATGAGAGAGCCATTGAAGGCTAATGGCATGAAGAGAGCTGGCGGCAGGATTTAGGGAGCTAAGGTTTGTGTGGTTTTCAAGTGTTCTTGGTATTGAACCCTGCAGGTTGTTGGAAGAGAGATCTAATTCCTCCAGCAGTGACAGTCAGCCAAAAGTGTGGAGTGTGATACATGAAGGGGCTTATTTTGAATTTGAAGTGCTTAAGAGGGATATATAATGGGATCCCTAAGAGCAAAAAAATTTACAAATGCCCCGCTACCATACTATATTACATTTCACAATATAATAAGTCATTTTTTTGAAGGAAAAAACATGGCAAGACGTCCTACTCAATAAAATAAATTAAATTAAAATAAAATAAAATATTTACAAGATTATGTCTCGAGGTAAAAATGGCCATTCGCTTTCAACTGTAGAAAAGGATGAATTTTTTAATGTATAATAAGTCATTTCTAAGGAAATCTCATAAAATCTGTTATAAATGGTAATTCTACATGCTATACTGCAATTTAGCGGTTGAGGTCAATTATTGTGAGAAATGTCATCCCACAAGTTTTATATATGGTCTATGGACCATATTATTTTCTACAATATAAAAAGTAATGCCTAAGAAAATCTTTAAAATCTGTTTATAACTGGCAATTCTGTGTGTGTGTGGATAATGGAGGAAAGATGCCATAGGAGGGAATTCCTCCTATGGCGCCGAAAAAATACGCCCTCCACGATTTATATCGACGATCGGCATCCACCATCGTCTTTATCTTGTAACATGTGGATACACCAAATTTCATGTGACTCCATCACTTTTTCATTTTTGATTTAGTTGGTGCAAAATTAACGATTTACTGTCAATAGAAATTTTTACATTGCTAATTCAACAGTGAAAAAGTGGTGGGGTCACGTGAAATTTGGTATATCGACATCTTACATGATAAAGATGATGATGATGGGTGCCGATCGTTGATAAAAATCGTGGAGGACATAGATATTTGACGCCACCTAACGAAAAAACCTTCCTTCTGAGAGAGAGAGAAAGAGAGAGAGAGAGAGAGTATATGAAAATAACATTATGTTTGTTTTTGGGAAAAATATCACATGGATGTACGCCTCAACAGCTCGACTTGGGTGCATGCGTGAGGAGAGTGGCTAGATGCTTGAGAAGAGGACAGTTTAAATTGCCTTGCTTAGGTTTTTGAGACGTCAAATACGTGCTTCGCCTTTAAAACATTGAAGTTTATTATTAGATTTATAGGAATTATTTTCTTGGCAACCACTAATTGATTATGGTTTATTTGACATCACTAATTACTAATAATTATATAAAAAATTATACAATTATTTTACCTAGTACTAAACCAAATGTGTTAGATATCATTAATTGCTAAAGAATTTGTCAAATCGTTTACTCTTGTTTTATTTTTAGAGATTCATAATTATTAATTTTTTTTATTCTTTTATCAGACGACATAAGATTTCCAATCCTAGACGAGTGTCTTTGACCAAGATGGCTGATTCTATTCCCAGAAGTGACCCCCTCATACGGATCAACCTTGCTTTTGAGTCGTTGGAGGAGATCAGTGAATTGGGTGAGCTAGTCAATGCTGCTTTCGTTGTTTTGTTATTGTTTGCTGGATCTTTGGCTTCCTTGTTATCAAGCAAGGATTTATGATGGTTGTGATATTTTCTTGTAATTTATATTTTTGATCGTGAATTTAAAACAGTTTCTAACGGCAGCTTTTATTGGTTAGCTAATTGATATATGTTTTTTCCCCTTCCCCTTGCCTCTTTATTTTCCCCTTTAATATTATTATTTTCTTTTAGCAGCTATATGGGAAATATTAGATAATGTACAATTTATCTTGCAAACTCTGATGCTATTTTCTAGGATCAATGTTTTTGAAGTTAATGAATGGAGCATATGAAATGTTTTTGCTGGAAGTTGATATATCTGAATTTTTTATGAAAAGAACTAAAATGTGAGCGCAGCTAGTGCAATGCACCTGAGCATGTAAGACCCTCTGAGCATGTTAGACCCGCACATGGAAAAACATTTCGAGGTACACAGTCGGTAATAAATAAATAGATAAACCAATAGTTTTTCAAAGTAACTCGACATCAAAATAAAGAAAGAAAACGAAATTAATGATAGTGCTGAAACAACGAAGTTGAGACCTTCAAAATGAAGGGCTTGAGCTAGCTTAGTGTGTCTTTGTTGATAACATGGTTGCAAACAAATTCCTTGCGAGTTTGCGAACTAGGAAATGGCAAAGCATTTTGCTACTTGTTTCTGCTACCAAATAGTGTTCCTCGTCTTCATCCTAATCTTGATTCGTCTGATACCTACACGGCCCCTACAATTTAGAAGTTACCCTTCGCCACCGCTGATTTCAAACGGAAACCTGCGGAGAGGCTCGGGATATGAGGTACCACGACAACCGATATAGCCAGCAGAGGTGAGCAACTTCTTCTTTTCGATGTTAACTACATGTTTGGATGCGTGATGCATTAATTAATTCTTCTATAAATGTGTATTGAAGAAGCGTGCATAAAATGTTAGAAAGAGAGAGGAGGGGACCAAGAGAGAGAAAAGTCGGAGACAAAGTTTTGGACGCCACTTGGGAGTATTGAAGAAATTTTCTCATTCTTTATTTCTTATATAATTTTTTTATTGGAAAAGAGCCACATCAACACTATAGAATCCTAGTAATAATAGTAAAGATTATGTTGACTTAATGGACATTGTTTTTTTTTTTGAGAGAAAAGGTGGCTAATTTTCCACCCAAAATGCCATTAAAAGTTTTAATGATGAAAGTACAATCAACATCCTGCAAAGTCGGCACATCTGCCAGCACAAAATACAGTACATATCGAAGTCTAGGCCATAGCCAATACATAAAACCAATCAGACATCCCTGCGATATAGGCAAAATAGAGTACCCCTGCAACTCCCTTCACCGTGCTATGTCATGCATCTCCCCTAGAGGCTCACCGTATCCTCCCCCATAATCATCCTCGTCATTGTCACAGTGAGCTGTAGCGTCATGTTCGTGGTCATCAATAATAGTAAGCTCGGGCAATAGCTTCCTCATCTTTGCTCAGCCAACATCTGTCAGCATCTAGCATGCCATTAACGAAAGATATAAGAGCAGTAACAGAACGATTTTTACTCCTAAAAATTCTATCGTTACGCTCTAACCAAATACCCCATGTAACACTCGTTGCAATGATATCCCATTGGTTATGGAGATTTGAGGGAACCACCCTCATTCTCCATTCCCGCCCATAAACCACTAGCCTATGTCGGCCATGTGGTAATTCTGCATCTTCTACCATAGTAATCCCATAAGCAAAGTGCAACCGGGCATTCGTAGAACAAGTGGTCTACCGACTCCGGATCTTTACCGCACATAATGCATTCATCCGGGCCATGCCATTTTCTTTTGAGCAAGTTATCTCTTGTGAGTATTGCCTTCCTTCGGACTAGCTAGGAAATTTTTTTTGACCTTGTATGGTACCTTTGCGTTCCATATCGGCCGAATCTTTCCTTCGATTTTCCCTCCCGTGTTTAAAACTTTATGGAGTGACCTTACCGTGAATTTTCTCTTTCGATCCTATCTTCATTGCGGTTTGTCCTCTATGTTGGAGTCCGGATTCCACGCATTAAGATGCTCCTTCAAATTTTGTAGCTCCGCCCTCTGTCGTGCCGATAGTATTCGATTAAAACTAAGTCTCCAATTTGTGCCGTTCCAGAACTCACCACCGAACACGTCCTATCTCTAGCTTTCATATACAGGCTTTTCCATTTATATATCAACGATATTTCCCCACACCATTTATCCTTCCAGAAGCTAATTTTTCGGCCAACCCGGATTGTAAAGGACATCCCAGCATAAAAGATTCCTCTCTCTTTCGCTATCCTTCTCCAAAAACCCGATGTCGTTCCCATTTTCTTTGAGCTCCTCGGGATATCTATCTTGAGATATGTGTGCTTAATGAGATTGGACCATTTTGTCGGAGCTTCAAGGTTCATTTTCCACCACCGCTTTGCATGGAAGGCTTGATGTAGGTTTATGACCCCTAGCCCTCCTTGATCTTAAGTCAAACATACTATGTTCCATTTCACTAGCGCGTATCCTCTTGTACATTGCCCGTTCCTCCACCAAAGAAAATTACAGCGTAATTTATCAATTCGCTTCTCGACTCATTGCGGCCGTTCATGAAATGACATGTAGTATAACGGGGATTGATGACAACACCATATTAAGCAGTGTCACTCTACCCTCCATGGACAACATCCTCCCTTTCTATCCCTCTAGCTTCTTCTCTAATTGTCGATGATCGGTCTCCAATCATTCTTGGTCTGTTTACCAGGTCTAAGGGGCATGCCAAGATACTTGATCGAAAATGTTTCCAATTTGCAGTTAAAAATACTACAAAACAACTCCTCTTCCTCATCACCCTCCTTCATAGCAAGCACACTTTTGAGGTAATTAATCTTCAAACCTGACCATGCTTCGAAAAGATAGAGTAACCTTTTAAGACTAATTGCATGCCCGAGATCCTTTGCATCGAACAACAGTGTATCATCCGCATATTGTAGATTGATTACCCCAATTATGGTCTTCCAAGTTCTTTTAAAATGCCATGTTGTCTATACTTTTGAATCATCTTATGAAGCCCGATAGCAACAAGAGTAAAGATGAGAGGAGAAAGTGAATCGCCTTGCCGCAATCCTCGTCGGCATTTAAGGTATCTGGTCGGCTTATTGTTAATAAACAGAGACACCTTACCAGTCGTAAGCCATTCCTTGACCCATCTAATCCATTTTTCACGGACGCCCTTGCCTCCATTATCTCCAAGATGCATCTTCAATCAACCATATCGTTGGCTTTTTCGAATTCAAGTTTCAACATATGTCCCTCTATTTTCCTTCCTTTACATTCCTGTACTACCTCGTCCTGGGCCACCACCATGCACCAAAAATCGATCTTCCAGGAATGAATCCTGTTTGATAATCTTCAATAATACCCTTTAACATCTCCCCTAATCTAGTGTCGATCAGTTTTGTAATAATTTTGAGAGACCAATTAAGCAAGCTTATTGGTCTAATGTCATTAACCGTCAAGACATTCTCCTTTATCGGGATCAGCACAATCTGTGCATAATTTCCCCTGTGGAGTCCACCACAATTTTCATACCATTCATTTACAAAGGCGACAACAACGCGCATGATGTACTCCCAAAAATTTTGGTAAAACAACATCGGAAAACCGTCTGGATCCGGTGCCTTATCTGCTCCCAAATCAAACACTGCCGTTCTAATCTCTTCCACAGAGAAAGGTTTCTCAAGGCTAACCCGCATATCATCATTTAGGCGATCCCGATCGTCCCATAAGTTAGGTCTTGAACTAAGCCGAAAGCCCGACACAGAAGAAAAAATTTGTTTATATTTTTCAATAATGTGATTTCTTATTCTATCTGTCATCGCTTCCTCATCAATCTTAATTGATGTAATAAGATTTTTCCTTCTCCACCCATTTGCCATCTTATGAAAGAGGGCAGTATTAAGATCTCCCTCCTTTAGCCATTGGATGCGAGATCTTTGTTTCACATAATTTCTTCTTTTTTATAAATATCTTGTGTAGAGTGTTTTTGTCACTCCATTGAGATAAGAATGCACGTCGCTTGTCAGGCATATTACAGATTCTCTCTGTCTGGGCTAGGCAGGGGTTTAATGATTGTGGGGATCCAAATCTTCGGCAGCCGCGGACTAAGCTGTCGTTAATTACCCTTCGCTTTTGGAGCGAGAGAACCTCCGATTGATGGGTCAAACTGGACATCCGAACTCAATATGCAATAGACGTGTTGTGTTTGGAAACAAGTTTGAGGGTGTTTCAGACATATCGGGGGCCTCGCAGAGTTTTTACGGAGGTCCTGCTACTCGGATAGCGGGCTAGGGGTCAAGGGGACTAGCAGGCCCCTTGCAGTATGCGGGACAGCGTCCCGTTAGAATTTTTTTTCCAACGGAAGAGGTGATGGGTGTATATGTGCCACGAGCGTACTTAGTAAAGTGAACATGTGGTCATGTGTGCACGTGACAAGTGCGCACCTGCCGTGACGCGCACCCAACGAGGTACGCACCCGCCGTGATGCGCACCCGGCGAGATACGCACCCGGCAAGATGCATGAAAGTGAAGGGGGCCAAAAGGTCCCGAATGGACCAAAAGATCCAGTAAGGTGCGCACTTGGGGAAGTGCGCACCTGGGCCGGTGCGCACCTGATTCAATGTGCACCCAACGGGGTGCGCACCTAGCCGAATGGGCACCTAACACGGTGTAACTAAGGTCGAAACCCAATAGAGCAACAGTCCAAAAACACAAAGATTTTGACTTTTGAAGATAAAAAAGGACTCTTTTTCCTTTATTTTGAGGCCTCCTGACTTGCGTACTTGAAAAATAGAAAGGCGGAAGGAAATTGAGACTTATGCAATAAAGAGCGACCTAAATCTCCTTTTTTGTGGGGAATGGACCATCCTTCATTTCTTCATAATATTGCCTTATATAGACTTATAAGTTTACACATCGTCCCTTGGGCTTTATAAAATAGCGTCCATCCCATACCCATGTGCTTATTTTTTTTTTTTTGCACATGAGCCATGAGCTTTACAAAAATTTGGTTTTTTTCCTATTTATTTCACATTTTGCATATTTATTTAAATATTTTATATATTTATTTTACTTTCTTGGCATAAGGTTGGTTTGGGTTTGAGCCCACCTGCTAGGACTTGGGTCCGGACGTGCCGCCGACTTGGATTTAACTTTGACTTTTGGTCAATAGGATGTAAATTTTAACCCCAACAAAGTGTCCCTATCAATGAACACACACTATATGTATGGGCCGTGTCCATAAAATTGATGGATCTTCTTTCATATGGAGGTTGATTTGGTTTGGTTCCCTTTTGACAACGTGGAAGTCGATATTGCCATTTTAGCGACATGGACAGTCAATACTTGGTTCGGTTTGCACCGCTTTCTGCGGTGTCGGGGTTGGAATTGACTTACTCCGCTTTCTACGGTGTCGGGGTTAGAGTTGGCTTGCTCCGCTTTCTATGGTGTCGGGGTTGAGGTGGACCTGCTCCACTTCGGGATTGAAATTGACTTGCTCCGCTTTCTGCGGTGTCGGGATTTGAGGTTGACTTGCTCCGCTTTTTGCGGTGTCGAGATTTGATTTGTTTCTGAGGTGGAGCTTGATTTCACTGGGGAGGTCGTTGGTTGACTTGTTTCTAAGGTGGAGCTTGATTCCGCCGAGGAGGTCATTGATTGACTTGTTTCCAGAGTGGAGCTTGATTCCGCCGAGGAGGTCATTGTTGTTGAATCGATTGATCTGATTTGTTTTAGAGTTCTTATCCATTCTGCGGGACTTTTTGAGCTTGGAACCACTGCCGGGTGAGACTTTGATTTTGATTTGTTTCATTCCCATTTTGTTCGGTGGGCCTTTTGAGCTTGAAAGCATTGCGGAGCATAATTCTGGGGATCAGAGGATCATTCTGAGGTGCGGAGCATAATTCCGGGGGGTTAAATATATCCCGAGACAAAGTATAATTCCGACATAGGGTTCCAAGGCAAAGTATGATTTCGACACATGACATATATATCCTGAGACGAAGCATAATTCCGACACAGGGGTCCCGGGGCGAAGCATAATTCCGACACAGGACATGTATATCCTGAGACGAAGTATAATTCCGACGCAGGGGTTGATTCTGGGCGAAACATGATTTCGACATGGGACATGTATATCCTGAGACGAAGCATAATTCCGACGAAGGGGTCCCGGGACGAAGCATAATTCCGACACGGGACATGTATATCTTGAGAAGAAGTATAATTCCGACATAGAGATATACATTACTTGATTTGTTGATTTGACTTGGATTTTGGATTTTGGTTTGGCATCAACATCGCTACACTGGAATATGGTACCAGGAGCGGATCATCATTTGCCATGAGATAATTTGGGGATTTTGGTTTGGCATTAGTATCGCTACACTGGAATATTCTACCAGGAGCGAATCATTATTTGCCATGAGAGAATTTGGGGATTTTAGTTTTGGTTTGGTATCAATATCGCTACACTGGAATATGGTACCAGAAGAGAATCTGTAAGGCTGGGCGCGCTCCACGCATGCGCGTAGCGGAAGCGGGACTGGACGGAAAACAAAAAATTCTATAGGAGCGCGATCGACCGTACGCTAAAAATTGTTCAAGGACTAGTTTCTAGCGATGTCAAGAACAAAAAGAAAGAGTGAAGAGGTTCTACAACCTTTGTAGTGTGTTCGGCTGATCCCGGAAGATCCCCTCTATACCTCGTGAGCTTCTGAACGCGTTTGCACGCCGTTTGCCTCGTCGTAGATGATTCGCGTTGAAACCGGGCTTCCTAAACTTCAACTCCGTCACCGATCGGGGAAACTTCCTCCAGAAGCTTGCCGGGCGTGGAGGAAGGCGATGCGAATTTTGGGTACTCTCTATTTTTTTGCACTACCTTACCATGGCTATTAGTACCATTAACCTAGAGAGCTTAAGCTTTCTTTTGTGAGGAAGGAGAAGATAGTCATTTTTCTTGATGGCTTGTTGTGAAAATTAATTGTCTAATCTCATTTCCAACTATGTCATGTTTAAACATGACACATACCCTTTTCTCCCACTCTCTCTCATGTGTTGACACACACATGAGAGAGGGTGGGCCCCACCATTTAATTAAGTATATTAAATAAATTATATACACACACACATTAGTATATATATATATATATATATATACACACACACACACACACACACACACACATTTACATATTTATTTATTTGTATATTTATTTATACATAATTTAGAATGGTGGGAATTAATATATATATATATATATATATATATATATATATATATATATATATATATCATATATATATATATTAAATAAGTGTTAGTACATGTATTCTATACATGTACATTTCATGTATGCCATACACGAAATGCCATCAGTATCTTCTCAGTATCATATACTGTAGAGAGTGTGTGTATCATACATACTATACTAGAAACCGTATCATAAATACGGTTATCAAGTCAACACTTGACTTGATATTCCGGCTTTGAAACTGGCTAGTATAACAGTCGTCCGATTAAACACGTATATCCAATATACATGTTTTATCGAACTCATGCACGTATCCCTATACATACATCACATCGCGTTTTTCCTGGGCAGGCACTTTTGTTGTGGGACTCTAAAGACCTGTCAATATGCTAGCAGTAGGTTATACAGGATTGTATCCGATTGAATTTGAAACACTTTCAGATTCAACCCCCTTTCAGGTTGACCCATAAGCTTGTTAGTGGTACTAGCTGTACATAACGGCTACCTAGGTATGAGCAAGATAAAGGCAGGTCGACGAGCGAACTCATCCGGACCCAACATAGTCTATAAGTGACAGTCACCGTATAGTCTGGTCTCTTCGTCAAGGAGTATCACATACTGAGTCTGGGGGATAGAATTTGTCAGACCCCCAATAACCCGATAATTCGTGCTGACAGAGGTCTTATAACCAAAAAGATACAACTGGTAACACTTACCAGTTTATCTCTACTGCCGTGGCCACGGACTTCTGGCTATAGTCTTGTCCTGCACAGTATGATATCGACTCCCAATACCGGGAGTGACGAATTCTTTCGACCGCTCACTGCTTCCATGTGCTTCGGGACTATACCCAATTAAAACCTGTTTGCATGACTCAGTAGAATCGTGGTAGGGTAGTAATCTAAGTACAGTGGGAACACACGAGACACTGTGGCGATTTTAGGTCTAGGGACTACCCTGTACTCATGTCACCAGAGAACTGCTATCTGACATTTGTATAATACCATCTAGGAGTTCTCGGTTAGTCCGTCCAGTGTAACTCATCCAATAAGCACCTGTATACAATCATCAGTGTCAAATACCAATAGCTATGGGATCAGCCATCGTCCCATACAGGGTCATGAAACGTATACAATAGTCTAAACTGGAGTACCGATGCCCAGTCTCGATACTCCTACGACTAGAGACATTTAAGGATATGCTTATAAACTACCAGGCCCTACTAGTATGATCCATATCATAATCCTGGTAATCAAGCAAAGATCCTATGGGTTTTATCTTATATATTAGCGATACGTGATAACTAGTATACACATGACAGATAAAGACAAACCAGATAGCACACTATTATCTCGAGTAAGACTATTCTTGGTTTAGACTCTCCTCGAATTCAGTAATTGCATTCCCGCAACTATGATAATTGTCTTGAGGGCACCTATATACCCAACAGAATCATCATTTGCTATGAGAGAATTTAGAGATTTTGGTTTTGGTTTGGCATCAGCATAGCTACACTGGAATATGGTACCAGGAGAGAATCATCATTTGCCATACGAAGATTTGGGGATTTTTGTTTTGGTTTGGCATTAGCATCGCTACACTGGAATATGGTACCATGAGCGAATCATCATTTTCCTTTTAGGGAATTTGGAATTTTGGTTTTGGTTTGGCATCAGCATCGCTACACTGGAATATAGTACCAGAAGCGAATCATCATTTGCCATTGCCCGTTCAAGAGCGATGGCTTAGGAGACAGGTTTAGGTCCCTGTCACCTAAGGCTTTTAATTTTATGAGCCGTAAGGATCTCATAAAAGCATTTTCTCCTTATGAGTTGAGAGGATCTTATAGGTGTAGATTCTCCTTAGGAATTGTGGGGATTCCTAAGTGTGTTTCTTCCTTGTAAGGCGTAAGGATCTTATACGGGAATATTCTTCTCACAAGATCGAGAGGACTTTGCAAGTGTATTTTTGTTTCTTTTCATAAGTTTACGCCCTTTTGGGTTTTTTAGAAACTCCCCGGCAATCCTGCTGTTTTTACTCACGGAGCCTTTTCGGGTTTTCATCCGTGTCCGTTTTTCTTGTGGACATACCATTTTTTTTCCAGTAGGACTTCAGACGTAGCCCTGCTAGTGAGACTTGGGAAAGATGGAGATCGTTTATGCCTATGGATTGTATACGGTTTTACAGGATGTATGATCCAAACCGTTGGGCTGGTGTAGTGGAATTCGGTTGGGATTTGTAGCATTGACACGTAATATTTCTTAAGATATCGGCCATTGATGGGTGGCATGAACCTTTCTCCCTTGGGGCTCATTAGCTAGTAGGATCCTCCGTCAAACACTTTTTCGATGACGTATGACCCTTTCCAATTTGTCTCGAACTTTCTCTTGGCATGTCGATTGGGGATGATCGGTCTTTTGAGGACCAATACCAATTCGCCTTTCTTGAAAGTATGGAAAGGGTCATCTTGTCATAGGCCCGTGATATTTAGGCCCGGTATGACTCCAGATTTTTGCTGTACTGCGAGTCTCTTTTCTTCGAGAGCGTCGAGCTCTTTGAGCCGAAGGAGTGCATTTTCCTCCTCCGTCAAACCGTGCTGGACAACCATCCTTAGGTTTGGAACTTCGACTTCGAGGGGAAGTATTAGCTCTACTCTGAAGCGTAGTGAGTACGGAGTGGACTGAGTTGTAGTGCGGCGCGTGGTAGGATATGTCCACAACGCCTCATGAGGTTTGAGATCCCAGTCTCTCTTGTTGACTGAATCATTTTTCCACAGGAGCTTGCATAGAGGTTTATTGAAGGCTTCGGCTAGTCTATTGTCTCTTAGATTATATATGGAGAAATATCTCCAGTCTATCTTGTGTTGAGTAGCGAATCTTAAGACTTTGAAGCTCTTGAAAGAAGGCTCGTTGCCGGAAATGATTCTTCTTGGTGTACTGAAGCGGTATAGAATGTTATGTCGGAAGAATATCAGAATATCTTCTGTCTTGACCTCTTTGAGCGGGACAGGTTCAATCCACCTAGAGAAGTAGTCAGCTGCGGCCAAGATGAACAGGAAGCCTTTGGATGATAGAAGATCAATTGGGCTAACTATATCGGCGCCCCATCATTTCGGCTTTATTTATTTACTTATACACTTTTTTTAACACGCCCAGTTTAACGGTGTAGGGGTCGACTGTTTCCAGTTTAACGACGTAGAGGTCATTATTGTTGGGAATTGAATTATGACTTAAAGGTCCGGATTTTAAGAATTGAAATTTAGACTTTGTCTGGATTTTAGCCAGGATTTGCATTGAGTTGGATTTGAAGTTGAGGATTGGATTTTAAAATTAGGATTTGGATTGGCGTCAACATAGCTACACTGGAATATGGTACCGGGAGTGAATCATCATTCACCGTTTAGGATTTTTTAACGAGTTTGCTCTATTGCTGATTTTCACAAGCTTGCGGGCAGTCCTGCTATTTTTACTCACGAAACCTTTTCAGGTTTTCATTCATGCCCCTTTTGCTTGTGGACTGACCCTTTATTTCTTTTCTTTTTCTTATTTCCCAGTTTAACGACTTAGATGTTGATTATTCTCAGTTTAACGACTTAGGGGTCGATGTTGCACTTATTTTTTGTTTGGCCATGTTGGTGCCTTTATCATCATTCGAACCGAGCCGGGATTGGGCAGCGACAACCATATCTTTATCATGATTATGAAGCGTAGGAGGAATTTTTCTCTTCCGGGTCCCACCATGTAGACTGTATAGATTGTGTATCCGTCCGTTGCCTCCTCGTTGGCGATATCATTTGCTGGGCTTTTTGATTGTTGCCATGGTCTGCTCCGTTTAGGGAATGACAAATGACCGAGAATAGCCGGTTCGACCGGGGTCTTGGATATAGCTGGTACCCTTTGTTTAAGTTCTTTCTTTTGATTTTGCATGGATGATTTGACTTTTGTTGCAGGGTAGCCACGTTCTTTGAACCCGACGAACTCCGATTTAATGGGAACCTTAGCCCTCTTATTGGATTTATATCTGAGCCGTTTTTGCTTCAACTCTTCGTTTTTTAAAGGCTTGGCAAGCATCTGCTTCCTTTGCGGCCGTTTTGGGCTGACCAATAGACAGTCTAGAGAAGACACTTGTATTTGCGGTCGTCATGGGCCTTGCATGGGCTGGCCTAGGATGTCTTGTTGCCCCTATAAGTTGACGGCTTTGTCCCCAGATGGAGAGATAGGAAGCCGCTCAAACACTAATTTGTGCTTTGGTTCGGGAACCCTTGTGATTATGACATTCGGCCTAAATTGGATTGGATGTCTTGCCCCCTGCTGCATGAGGCTTGACAGGAGAATCACTTTGGCGGTATTCTTGATTATGTATGCGATGGTCGTCGCGTTAGAAGCTGAACTTGTTTTCTTAAAAATTTAACATACATTAGTTTAAAGTCATTTTGGACGTAAGCAATAGTTTAAAGTCGTTTCGGACATGGGCAGTAGTTTAAAGTCGTTTCGGACATGTGCAGTAGTTTAAAGTCATTTCGGACATGGGCAATAGTTTAATGTCATTTCGGACATAACTTGAAAGATTGAGTAATTTTAGTTTAATGTCATTTCGGACGTAAACTTATGGAGCAGGTATGCAAAGCGGTTCTTTGTTGGTATTCGAACACAAGGTAGAAGCGAAGAGCGGCGAGTGGACCCTGGTCGTCATCCGTTACTTGTGACTAACAAGCATTCGAAATGCCATCATTGTTGACTATTGTTGAAAGTTGATTATCTGAATGAAAGAGCATGGTTTCGTATAGACAACAACATGTGTCTTGATTGAGTTTGCTTGACCCGAGAGATGGGAGAAGAGATAAGTTCCACCGGGCGTGCTAGAATCTATAGAGTGTTTTTTGTCACTCCATAGAGATAGAAATATGCGCCGTTTGTCAGGCATATTACGGATTCCATCTGCTTGGGGTAGGCAAGGGTTTAATGATTGTGGGGATCCAAATCTGCGGCAGCCGCAGACTAAACTTCCGTTAATTACCTCTCGCTTTTGGAGCGAGAGAACCTTCGATTGACGGGTCAAACTGGTCATGTGAACTCAAAATGCAATAGGTGTGTTGTGTTTGGGAACAAGTTTTAGGGTGCTTCGGGCATATCAGGGGCCTCACAGAGTTTTTACGGGGCTCCCGCTATCCGGATAGCGGGCTAGGGGTCAAGAAGACTAGCAGCCCCCTTGTGGGGTGCGGGGCAGCGTCTCGTTAGAAATTTTTTCTAATAGGAGAGGTGATGGATGTATATATGCTACGAGCACACTTAGTAAAGCAAACACGTGGCAAAGTGCGCACATGGCAAAATGTGCATGTTTCCCCCAATCAGAGAGCAAAGCTCTGTTCAAAATTTGAACTGAGGCAGCGCCTCACGTGCAAAGTACGAGAGCGCTCGCGCCAAGAGCGCCAGTGCAAAGAGCGCCAGCGCTAGGAGTCAAAGACTTTGAGGAAGCGCCAAGAGCGCCAGTGCCATGAGTCAAAGACTCTAAGGCAGCACCTCACGTGCAAAGCACGAGAGCGCTCGCGCCAAGAGCGCCAGCGCTAAGAGTAAAAGACTCTGAGCAAGCACCAAAAGCGCCAGCGCCAAGAGCACCAGCTCCATGAGTCAAAGACTCTGAGGCAGCGCCTCATGTGCAAAGCACGAGAGCGCCAGCGCCGAGAGCGCCAGCGCCGAGAGTCAAAGACTCTGAGGAAGCGCCTCATATGCAAAGCACGAGAGCGCCAAAGCTAGAACTAAATGTTCTACACCATTGGATCAAAAATCCAACGAAGATGATAAAACATCAAATTACCAGAATAAAATTCTGTTGAGAAAATACTCCTCAAATCTTTCCAAATAAAAAAGATTGTGCTCTGTAAATCAGAGCACCGTTGGATCAAAGATCCAATGGTGATTAAAAATCACAAAGCTACAGAATAAGTTCTGTATGGGAAAATATTTTCCCAATCTTACTAAAAACAAGAAAGATGTCTTCTGTAAAACAGAAGTCCTTAGATCGAAGATCCAACGGTGCATAAAATCCCCAAATCAGTCAGAGATCTCTCAATGAGAGATTTCCTTAATTGATTCAACAAATCAGCCTCCCCTATATAAAGGACCCAAGACTTCAAGTCTTGTACAGAAGAAACCCCCCATAAACTTCAAGTTCTTAGAAAAGAAAAAGAGAAGAGCAAGCTCTAAGAAGAAGAACCTTTTTCAAGGTAAATAAAAAGAAGAGAGATCATAAAATCTACTCCATATTTAAGAGTTTAACTCTCATATCAGAAGAACTTAGTTCTTTTTTCAGATCACAGATCTATAAGACAAAGTCTTTTAATAAAAGAAGGGAGATCATAGATCTCCTCCACATCTAAGAGTTTAACTCTCACATCAGAAGAACTTAGTTCTTCTTCTAGATCTCAGATCTATAAGATGAAGTCTTTCATAAGGGAGAACCAAATTTCTCAGAGAATAAAAGAGGCAGCGCCCAACTTTAAGTGCCTCACATGACCCCACACGATCGCCTCAAATTCTTAGTGTTTAACACTACTTCAAGTGCCTCACGTGACCCCACGTGAGCGCCTCAGACTCTCAGCGTTTAACGCTACTTCAAGCGCCTCGCGTGACCCCACGTGAGCGCTTCAGATCTTCAGTATTTAAACAATACTTTAAGACCTCACATGGAAGCACATGAGCGCCGAACATATGCTAGTGTTTAACACTATGATAGGTCAACCTTAGCCCAAATTAGCTAAGTCTCCCAAAGTCAAGACTCTTTTTCAACCGAGCCTCAATTATACCAGGTCTTTCAAAATTAATTTCAGATGGCCTTCAAAATAATGTTATCCCATTCCTTCTCAATCTGACATTTGGTTCAAGGGTACATCTCTTCACACCTCTGATACATGTCGCTGTAATTCTTCAACGTCTTCAGAGAGGTGGCGGGTCCCGATAACCAACAACTTTTTGGTACATTTCCAAACCCATGGATACACCCCAATGGACCGTAATGTCCTTAAACTAACTATGGACCGTAATGTCCTTAAACTAATCTTCATGGACTATAATGTCCTTAAACTCCACGGACTATGATGTCCTTAAACTTTGGACCGCAACATCCTTAAAACTAAATTGTGGACCGCAACGTCCCTAAAAACTAAATTGTGGACCGCAATGTCCTTAAAACTAAACTCTATGGACCACAACGTCCCTAAAAACTAAATTCCTTGGACTATGATGTCCTTAAACTTTGGACCGCAATGTCCTTAAAACTAAACCCTTTGGACCGCAATATCCTTAAAACTAAATTGCGGACCGCAACGTCCCTAAAAACTAAATTGTGGACCGCAATGTTCCTATAAACTAAAGAAAATCCTGTTGAGTAGATATTAGTTTAAAATTAGACTAACGTATCCTCAACAAACGTTTGAGTTGATCTTAATCTAAAACAAGATTATCGATCCTTAAACCAATCCAAACCCAAATCGAAGAAAATACGGATTTGGACTAATCTACACCCTACGGGCGAAAACACAAATTAGTCTCCGTATATAATCCACGGGCAACCGAAATAAAACAAACATAACACGACACGAAGTGAACATCTGGAGCAGGAGAAAGTGGTTATCGCTACGAGGTAACGTAATTAACTGTAGGGGCTTGTGCATGCAGGGAAGAGCATCCCCACAATCAAAAACTCCTCACAAACGAGGGGGAATCTGACGAAGTCTGCTACAACGGCCGCATCCGTCCAAACCTCTGATACACGGTGCCATAAATCAACTTGGCATCTTCGGGGAGGTGGACGGATAAAACCAAATAGCATCTGCTCGCCAAAATTCAGGCCGGACGTCCCAACGTCCCGGCCGCGTCTTTCGGCGGCGAACAGATTCTGGCACGCCTGGTGGGACATTTTCCTCTTTCCACACCACACTTCGTGTGTCGTGTTTCATGAACAAATCGCGGTCTGCTATGGTTGCATATGGATTCGAGGTACCAAGATTTGGTGTCTTGCTCCCGTACAGAGAAAATGGCTTCTAGCTGCACCAACTGCAACAACAACTCCCGCTCCATCCCGTCTGGAGGAGTAACTTATGGGCCCCAAGCGACTTCCATCTTTGCAATGCAGGTGGAACAGGTGACACAGGCCACTACTGGGTTGTTCTTCGGGACCATGCTCCCGCCAATGAGCTTCAACGCTCCGGCGCTATCACAGGAAGCTCCAAAGAAGTCGGTCTTTGATCGGCTTACCACTACCACGACCACTCTCAACGGGTCGTCCAAGTCCAGCGCTTCGGTCTTTAACAGACTAGGCCAAAGCTCAAGTGGGCCCGTGAAGAAGCATGCAATACCCGAAAGAGTTATCCCGAAGCGGATAGCCATTCCAGCTTTGGTAAACGAAGTCATCAGAGGGGCTTCTCCTGCTAAGGGGTCGGTATTCGTAAGACTGGCCGTTCCAACTCCCACTGCGGATGGAGTCGTCCAAACTACTTCCCCTGCTCAAAAGTCGGTCTTCGACAGATTAGATGTTCCCCCTCAACGGACGTCAGTCTTTGACAGGCTGGCACCAACAAAAGCCTCTCCTTAAAGCAGGAGTCATGACGAAACCACCCCCGTAGCTGAGCCGGTCCCGTCTGCAAGACATGCTCGACGTTGCCACTGGCGCCGAGTGAGGAAAGCTGGGGGCAGTTCCCCTTATGGATTGACCCTACCAGCTCCGATGGTGGAAATTGACGTGTTGTTCCAACCGGGAACAGTTTTGGGCCGCTCAGGAGGGTGCGCGAGAATTCTCCAACCGCCGTACTAAAAAGGTCTTCTCCACCCGCTGAAAATGTCACGAAGGCAAAGCCGGAGCAGCCCCCTCAGCGGCTGTCCTCCAAAATTCATAGGGTCTGGCGAAGAGTCCAAGACTCTGTAGTTGACCAAGACTACCCCCGCCGACAGAAAAAAATGAAGGGTCGATAGGAGGGGGACCATCTCGCCGCCATGCCACGGAAGGTATCGTCTATATGGGTGCCCGCTGCAACGACCCTCTCAACTTCGATCGCCCATAAAAGGAGAAGGCCGGAGAAGATCCCTGTGTCTGCGACAAATCTCAAGGGTGCTGAATCCAAACGCTCCAAGTTTGGGGGCATGATAGTGCACACCATCTACATGGCTTTCGGGAAAGAGGATAGCCGTATCTCGACGGGTCATCGACCACTCACTCGGTCTATGACAAAGGCTCCGGAGCAACAGCAAAAGCTCCAGGAGATGCTAACGAAGATTGCCATGCTCACTGGGCCGAAAGAAAGCCCGGAGACGTCATAGGAGCAGCACCAGGAACAGGAAACCGACGCCGAGTTCCTCCGAAGAATGCTCGAGAAGAAAGACAAAAAGGCCGTGAAACAAGCGACCAACATAAAACAATTGGCGCTCTTGTTCCAAGATATGGTGGGCATGATGATCCAGCTAGACCCTCCAGCCGAAGATCCCCCAATAATCATTAAAGACGACAGAGGGGAGACATCAAACCCTCTTCTGGCACTATCAACAGCCAGGGAGGAGACGATCTCGAAAGCTGCACTTGATGACTACATAGCTTAATAAATACGAGCTCATCAGGTGAGCGAAGCTGCTAGCCAAGTCGTCAGGACTGGGCGACCCTATCCAGGCTGGTATGATCAAATTAAGTACCCACCGGGATATACGATCCCTAAATTTCATTTGTATAAGGGGACATGCAACCCCCATCAACACGTCGCTCAGTTCAGGGCTCTCTGTGGCAATACTGGAGGTGACGACAAATTGTTACTTCCCCAGTTCGTCGGCAGCTTAGCAGAGACGGCATTCGAATGGTACTCGGAGCTTCCGAATGACTCCATCAAAACATTCACGGAAATGGAGTTGCTATTCACACAGCGTTTCGCAAGCGCCAGCGAATGCATCCAGATCACGGCATTGATCAATACCAGGGTGAAGCCAGGAGAGACACGGGTTCAATATGCAATTCGGTGGTGGAACCTATGGTTGAAATGTGAACAACGCATAGAGGAAGCTCCTGTCGTGGGCATGTTCGTCGGGATCCTGGACCCCCAGGCAACCATTTCCCAATTCATAATGTTCTTCAAGCTGACCACTTTCCAGGTCTTGATCGACAAGCTGGCCCAAATGGATCAGATGGGCCATAGACCATCTTCCTCAAAGACGGATCCTTGGAATGAAAAGGGGAAAGGGAAAGTGACCTTCGTCGCCAACGCTCAGCAACAACCGAGTGGCCCGAAGCCGGTCGCTCACCAAAACGATAAACAACGATCACTCGGAGAAAAGATGAGACGCCCTTACTCATTCCCTCGGGATAAGACGAAGAGATTATTCGAGCTAGCGCTGCGCAACAGGCTCATCACTCTGCCAGAGCCGAATCGCCCAATGCAATCAGGCGACGTTAACAGCCCCAATTACTGTCCTTACCACCGAATATTGGGTCACCCAATCGAAGATTGTTACATCTTCAAAAGTTGGATCGAAGAACAGTACCAATAGGGCAAGTTCGCGCTGTCCGAAAACTGGAGGGTGAACCCGCCACAACCGCACGCTCCTAAAAAGGTGGACACGCCGGGGGCATCAGGCTCACTTATAGAGGAAGCCCCATGGGAGGTGGCCCTTTCAGCTAAGACTAAAAGAATGCTGAAGGACCTTCAAGCATGTCCGACGACTAGGTGGAAGAGCCCGCTGGAGCCTGAGATTATTGAAGGGATGCTGAAGCCGCGCCCAACGTTGAAAGTTGGTGATGGTGGACAGAACCTTTGGGCCAAGCCTCCGAAGTCTTTAAAGAAAAAGAAGAAGGCCAAGAAGCCCATCCAACCCGACGACAACCGTACAGGTTTGCAGAAATACATCGACGCAAATATAACCAGAAGGCACGGACCCCAATTACATTGGACGAATTCTTCAAGCATATTCTTGAGAATGAAGACGATAACGCTGATAAAGGAGACGATTCTTCAGAAGAGCCCGAGGATTATGTGGCGAGCTGCCACACGATCTCTCACTCGTCAATGGATGGTAAAGAAGCTCCTGATGCAGAGAGACTGGGGGCAGAACCGGAACCAAAATCCCTGGAACCATCAGACGAATTGATTGACAGGCTGCTGAGCGAAGCTCTTCAGATGAGCAAAGCTGACCAAGAGCGTGAAACGGCCATATACGAAAAGGCCAAGCATCGGCGTCAAGCTGAAGAAGTTTCGGTAATGAGAAGCCATAAAATACCCCAACCGGGTCAAAGTGCCCTTGTTACCGGCAAAAGCAGGCTTAAGACGAAGAAACGACTCGCTAAGACCCTGTCAATGGGAATGAAGTTGCCCCCTTTCAAAGAAAGCACTTCAAAAAGTACGTGCCCCGACGAACCGGATGCACATCCAAACTACTGCTTATACCATCGGAGGATCACACACCCTACCGAAGAGTGTAACACCTTCAAGAAGTGGTGGCGGGAATACGTCGCCCATCGACAACAATTCAAGCGAATAAAGCGTAAAGCTCGTCGGGAGCAGAGAAGCACGACAGATGGGCACAAAGAGCTGCTGGCAACTGTCACGTGGTTGATACCAAGGGATCGCAAGTTCTCTCCTTTGGGAGCAATTCTGACGAAGAAATGGCCCTTGACCCCTCAATCCACCTATGGAAGAAAAGGAGAGATGAAGAACTGTGAGAACATTCAGCTGCATAATCGTACGTTGCCTGAAAAGAATCTCGGACCTTCAAACAAAGGTTTGAACAGAAAAGACAAGGGGAAGGAGATAATCCATGAGGAGATTGCCCTCGATGATGGGATCGTCAAAGAGCTCGTAGCCAAGGACCCGCCTAAGAAAAGCGAGGTGGATTACAATATCCTAGCGCATTTGAGGAAGATACCCTGATAACTAAGTATACTGGATGCCCTCTTTCTGTCTAAAGAAGCACAGGATTCCTTGGTCAAGGCGTTACAAGAGCCCGATCAGTTCTAGTCCTTCATCGCAGAGAAGAAAAGGCAAGATGAGCTGGCAGAAGTCCACATGGATAACATTACATTTAACGACGAGGATCTTCTCCTTGGTACATGTGACCACAACCGTCCTTTATATGTCACTGGATACTGCCATGACATCAAAATAGGGAAAATACTTGTTGACAATGGGTCCTCTGTCAACCTTCTCAACGTGCGGGTGCTAAAAGAAATTTGCATGAGTGTTTAGCATTTAGCCCGAGATAAAATCACTATCTCTGGATTTGATTCCCAGTCGTCGTAGACGCTCAGGTCCGTGATACTGACATTGTGCTTTGGGCTTCTTGTCACAGACATCAAAGTTCATGTCATCGACGCTAGGACTTGCTACAATGCTCTACTTGGTCGGCCTTGGTTACACGAATATAACGTCATCCCTTCTACACAACACCAGTATATGAAGTATTTCAAAGACGGCCTCGAGTACACCGTTACGGGAGAGCTAAATCCATTCTCTATGAACGAAGTCCGAAAATATGAAGACGCCAAGTACTTCCTGCCAGACTTTGAAGACATGGAGAAGTGTCATAAGCCGGAGCTTAAACAGAAGCCCGTCACTCCCATTCCAACCTTTGGAAGCGATACCGAGGAGGATGAAGAAATTGTCTACTCGGGATAGCTTCAGAAGCGGAATGATAAACCCGGACCATCCGCTCCGATTTTGGTCTTTGGCAGCGACTCCGAAGATGAAACCAACGCCGAATTCCCCGTCCGCCCGTCGATGCAAACCTTCGTTGGAGTAGACCGAAGTTTGCAAATCGCCATGGTTCCATGGCAGCACTACAGAGAGCTTGATGCGCTGGAGACATATAGCGTGCAAGAGTTGCAGACGTTTTACGTCCCTCCCAAGCGAAGAGGTGAAAATGCGATCTTATTCTATCGATCCACGGAGACTAAAGTCGAAATAGAAGTCTGGCATGGTGCCAATCCCGCGCTCGACAGGCTCCAACCCATTTGTTTGCCCAGGTATTACACCGAGGGATTGCCAAGGTTATTAAGATGCCAAGGCGTACCATTCCAACAAACTCCTCGACAAGCTCAGTTCTACAACAGGATTTGGAACGTTTCCGGAACGCAGCGAAAATTTCCCAATGGAAAAATGGAAACGATTGGGCTTGGATAAGTCCAGTCTGAGAAACAGGAGCAATTCCATGACTGCCATGTCATAAAGGACCTTGATGAAGAAGAGGATGCTCTTTTAAAAGACGCTGACGTTGAACCAGAACGGGATCCTGCCATAAAAGTGCCGAGTCCGTCATTTGAAGAACAGATGGACAAGCTAATTAGGGAAGCGAGTCAAAAGGTTCGGAACGACTACAGCCATGAAATGGCTATTTATAAGAAAGCCAAGACGCAACGCCTCCTTCAGCAGACTACGGAGGACGGCGATGCCCTTCACCGTCAGCCTGCCATGCATTCCCAAGATAAGAAAAAGGCCCGACGCAGAGGCAAAAACAAGTCAAAGAACGGAGAAAACATTTGACAGCGGCAAAACGGATCCAAAAGGCCACGTGATCAAGAAAAGGTCAGCTGGAATCCGTCTCTAACGAAAAAGATGGGTCGATCATATTCCTTCCCTCAAGGCAAGATAAGGAAGATATTCGACCTCATCATGAAACATTAGATGATTACGCTCCCGGAGTCCAAGCACCCCGAACAAGCAAACGAGGTTCATCACCCGAATTATTGCTTCTATCATCGAGAAGTAGGACATTCTCTTGAAGACTGCTTCACCTTCAAAAACTGGGTCGAAGACCAATATCAACTCGGCAGGTTCGCTCTATCCAACAGCTGGAGGGTAGCCCCACCGCAAAGGCATGTGCCAAAAGCAACGTATATGGCGAGAGTAGAACCATACCAACATCAGTCTTGGAAACGATCTCGTACCTGTCACGTGATAACGCTGTCAGAAGAAGGAGTGCCCGAGAATATGGATGACCTCTTCTGGTGCTTCGAAAACGAGGATGAAGAGGAATTGATCTCAGAATTTCCACCACGCCAAAAGAGTTGGAAGATGGAATACATACTACTGCGGACAACCTAAAGAAAATCGACTTGGGGACAACAAATAACCCACGGCCAACGTTCGTCAGTGAGCTACTGTCTAAAGAGCAGGTGGCTACGCTAAAAGACGTGCTTATGCAGTATAAGGACTGCTTTGCATGGAACTATTCCGAGATGCCGAGGCTAGATCCGGAAATAGCTGTGTATAAATTGGCGATATCTTCGAACGTCAAGCCAGTTAAACAAGCACCAAGAAGAATGCGGCTCAAACTTGAAATGAGCATCAACGCCGAAGTTAAGAAGCTAATCGATTCCGGTTTCATCCAAGAAGTTCAATACCCTGAATGGATCGCCAACATTGTCCCAGTGATGAAGAAAAATGAGACGGTGCGCATCGCGTGGACTTTCGGGACCTCAACAAAGCCTGTCCGAAGGATGATTTTCCCGTACCGCTTACCGAGCTGATGATAAACAACACGTCCATTCACGAAGTCTTCTCCTTCATGGACGTCTTATCAGGGTACAATCAAATAAAGATGCATCCCGAAGACCAGAAGCATACCGCTTTCCGGACTCCTCTGGGCATATTCTGCTACAAAGTAATGCCTTTCGGTCTGAAGAACGCCGGCGCTACCTATCAGAGGGCCATGACGAAGATTTTCGATGACCTCATACATGAAATCGTCGAATGCTATATCGATGACCTCGTGGTGAAAAGCAAATCATATGAGAAACACTGGGAGCATTTGAAAGTAGTGTTCCAGCGTCTTCGGAAATACAATCTGAAGATGAACCCTCTCAAATGCACGTTTGGAGTTTCCTCGTGCAAATTCCTGTGGTTCATCATCCGACACCGGGGCATCGAAATAGATCCATCAAAGATCGAGGCGATCATGGAAATACCTTCGCCAAGAACTCTCAAGCAATTGCGGTCTCTCCAAGGAAAGCTCGCGTATATCCGGCGGTTCATAGCTAACCTTTCCGGCAAATACCGCCCCTACAGTCATCTAATGAAGAAGGGGACCTCGTTCATCTAGGATCGCAAATGCCAAAGCGCACTCGACGAAATCAAGCAATACCTGCAGAATCTGCCGGTACTGACCGCTCCAGTCAAGGGAAAGCCCCTCATCCTGTACATAACCACCTTTGAAGGTTCCTTAGGCACGCTATGGGCACAGGAGAATGACCAAGAGAAAGAGAGAGCCCTCTACTATTCGAGTCGAGTTCTCATGGGGGCAGAAAACAACTACTCCCCTATCAAAAAACACTTCCTGGCATTAATCTTCGCTATAACGAAACTTCGACATTACTCTTTGGCACATGGGGTCCATCTCATATCAAAAGTGCATCCTCTCAAATATTTGATGTCGAGAACCATACTAACGGGACGGCTCGCTAAATGGGCCCTACTCTTAATGGATTTTTCGATAACATACCGACCTCTCAAGGCGGTGAAAGGCCAGGCCATCGCTGACTTCCTCGCTCAGCATCCGATACTTGCCGATTCACCCCTAAATTGCAAATTGCCAGACGAGCACGTGTTTGACACGATCGACAGGGAGAGAGGAGGGTGTGATACCCGATGGGAACTCTACTTCGATGGGGCATCTTCCATGAAGAAGAGAAAGCACACCACCCCTATAATTAAATCGGGGGTAGGCCTTATCTTCATGACTCTACAAGGAGGGTTAATGCGCTTTGCCTTTTTCTTAACAGAGCCCAGGACAAATAATGAAGTGGAATATGAGGCCTTGATAGTAGGTCGTGAGATCGCTGTCGACATGGGAATCGAAAACCTCCTCATATACGGAGACTCTCAGCTGGTCGTTAGTCAAGTAAATGGTGACTATCAAACGTGCAAACCGGAGTTGGTAAAATACGGAGAAAGAGTGCAACAATTGTTGACTCAAATCCCTTCCTACGTCCTAGAAAGCATACCGCGTACGGAAAATAGCAAGGCGGATGCATTAGCCAAACTCGCTAAAAAACTGGCTGACGAAAACCTCGATGACGTAAGGATCGTTGTACAAACCCGTCGGGTTCTTGCACCAGCGGAAATATCTCCGGAGTCGTTTGAAGAAAAGGAAGAGACCAAGCAAACGACCCTACAAATAGAGAACCAAGAAAATGCTAAGGATCGGAGAGAAGTCTTTTTAGACTACTTCAAATCCCATCGAAGACCTGAAGATACATCCTCAAGACATCAGCTCATGAGACGAGCTCTGTGTTTTGCCTTCGTCAATGATACTCTGTATAAGAGATCGTTTGACTCTCTGTGGCTAAGATGCATGGGACCGGAAGAAGCTAGGAGAGTCGTCCAAGAAACTCACGACGGACTCTGCGGTTCTCATCAAGCCGGGCCAAAGATGAAGCTGAAATCAAAAGGATAGCCTACTATTGGCCTACGATGATTCAGGATTGTTTCAAATACGCAAAGCAGTGCCACTCGTGCTAGAGACTTCATCCACCAGCATCCAAACCCGCTACACCCAACGGTGGCTAGCTGGACGTTCGAAATGTGGGGAACCGACATAATTGGGCCCATCGAACAAGCGTCATCCAGAGGAAATCGGTTCATACTGGAGACAACCGATTACTTCTCTAAGTGGGTAGAAGCAGTACCGCTAAGAGAAGTGAAGACGGAGAACATCCTCCATTTCTTCAAGACATACTGTTCTCCGCCGGAAACAGCGACCGGGACGTTGGGACGTCTGGCCTGAATTTTGGGGGCAGATGCTATTTGGTTTTATCCGTCCACCTCTCCGAAGATGCCAAGTTGATTTATGGCACCGTGTATCGGAGGTTTAGATGGATGCGGCCATTGTAGCAGACTTCGTCAGATTCCCCCTCGTTTACGAGGGGTTTTTAATTGTAGGGACGCTCTTCCCTGCAGGCGTAAGCCCCTGCAGTTATTACGCTACCGCATAGCGGTAACCACTTTCTCCTTCTCCAGATGGTCACTTCGTGTCGTGTGTATTTGTTTTATTTTCGGTTGCCCGTGGATCGTATGCGGAGACTAATTTATGTTGTCTCCCGTAGGGCGTGGATTAGTCCATATCCGTATTTTCTTAGATTTGGGTTTGATTCGGGTTTAAGGATCGTTAATCTCATTGAGATTAAGATCAACTTAAATGTTTGTTGAGGATACGTTAGTCTAATTTTATACTAAGATCTACTCAACAGGATTTTGGGATCATTTAGATCCAACAAAAGAGTATTTGGACCCTATCGTTTTAGTTTAGGGACATTGCGGTTCACTGGGTTTAAGGACATCGTAGTCCATGGAGTTTAAAGTCATCATAGTCTGTGGGGTTTAAAGACATCATAGTCTGTAAAGTTTCTGGTTGTCGGGACCCGCCACCTCTCTAAAGACGTTGAAGAATTACAACGATACATATCAAAGATGTGAAGAGATGTACCCTTGAACCGATGTTAGTTAAGAGATCCGTAGTCAAGGTTTGGGACTAAGACCAATTAAAGAGATTGTGAGCACATGGGCTCAGTTAATCTGAATTGAGGACTTATGGCCAACTTGGGCTCAGTCCACTCAGATTTGAATAAAATGTTGAACATTTGTTTGGGCTCAGTCCCTTTTGGTTCAATAATGCTGAGCATTAATTTGGGTTCTGACATCCCTCTTTCTTTTGTTTTTTATTGGGTGTTGAACACTCTTTACGGCGCAGAGCGCTTTATGTAAAGAACACTTTGTGTTCCCTCAGCGCACACGTGAGGAGCACGTGGTGCACTTGGCGCTGAGCGCCAGACCTGAAGTGCTAAGGCGCTTATTGTGAAATAGTGCACACGTGAGGAGCACGTAGTGCGCTTGGCGCTAAGCGTCAGACCTGGAGCGCTGAAGCACTTCTTTTGAAATAGCGCACACGTGGGGAGCACGTGGTGCGCTTGGCGCTGAGCGCCAGACCTGGAGCGCTAAGGTGCTTTTTATGAAATAGTGCACACATGAGGAGCACGTGATGCGCTTAGCGCTGAGCGCTAGACTTGGAGCGCTGAAGCACATATTTGGCAGTTCTGGTCAGTTCTGTGCTTTGAGAATTAAATTCTCGTCTATAAGAGACTTTGTCTCATGGATCTAAGAACTAAATTCTTCTTTTTATGAAGAGATGCAATGATCTCTTCTGTTTTTGTGAAAGACTTTGTTTTACAGATCTGTGATCTAGAAAAAGAACTAAGTTCTTTTTGATGTGAGAGCTGAACTCTCAAATATGGGGGAGATGTTATGATCACTCTTCTTCTTATTTACCTTGAAGAAGGTTCTTCTTCTTAGAGTTTGCTCTTCTCCTTTTCTTTTCTCAGGACTTGAAGTTTAAGGGGGGGTTCTTCTTTTCTTCTTCTTTCGATTTGAGAACTTATGGGGAGGTCTCCCTCCTTAAGACTTGGAGTCTTGGGTCCTTTATATAGGGGAGGCTGATTTGTTGAATCAGCTAGGGAAATCTCTCATTGAGAGATTTCTGATTGATTTGGGGAATGTTTCCCACCGTTGGATCTTTGATCCAAAGGCTTCTGTTTTACAGAAGACAATTTTCTTGTTTTTAACAAGATTGGTAAAATATTTTTCCATATAGAGTTTATTCTGTATCTTGGTGATTTTTAATCACCATTAGATCTTTGATCCAACGGTGCTCTGATTTACAAAGCACAATCTTTCCTGTTTGGAAAAATTTGAGGAGTATTTTCTCATCAGAATTTTATTATGTAATTTAATGATTTATTCATCTCAGTTGGATCTTTGATCCAATGGTGGAGAACATTTAGTTCTAGCGCTTGGCGCTCTCGTGCTTTGCACATGAGGTGCTGCCTCAGAGTCTTTGACTCTTAGCGCTGGCCTTCCTGGCGCTAGCACTCTTGTGCTTTGCACATGAGGCGCCGTCTCAGAGTCTTTGACTCCTAGCGCTGGCGCTAGCGCTCTCGTGCTTTGCAAGTGAGGCGCTGCCTCAGAGTCTTTGACTCTTAGCGCTGGCGCTCTTGGCGCCAGCGCTCTCGTGCTTTGCACGTGAGGCGCTGCCTCAGAGTCTTTGACTCTTAGCGTTGGCGCTCCTGACGCTAGCGCTCTCATGCTTTGTACGTGAGGCGCTGTCTTAGAGTCTTTAACTCTTAGCGCTGGCGCTCCTGGCGCTCTCGTGTTTTGCACATGAGGCGCTGCCTCAGAGTCTTTGACTCTTAGCGCTGGCGCTTTTGGCGCGAGCGCTCTCGTGCTTTGCACGTGAGTGCTGCCTCAGTTTAAATTTCAAATTTTGAACAGAGCTTTGCTCTGATTGGGGGAAACAAATGCCCCCCACCGTTGCGCTCACATGGCTTACACGTGAGTGCAGCGGTGGTAGCTTTTCCACCGTTAGATCAACTTGGAAGTTGGATCGACTTCCCCTGTCTATAAATAGGGCCTTTGGCCCTTTGAGATGACCACTGTTCATCTTCTTGTTTTCTTATTCTTAAGAATTTTATTCTCTCTTCAAAGCTACGCTCTCTGTCTTAAGAACTCTCTTAGAGTCGGAACCCTGTCAAAATTTTAGGTAAAGATCAAATCTTTGAAGGGATTACTTCATAATCTAGGGTTTCACCCATTAACAGAGCTTTGCTTTTCTCAAATCATATAGATTTTTTAGGGTTTCTCAACAGAGTTTTGCTCTTCTTAGATCATAGATCTAAAGAGATCTTTTTTTTAGGGTTTCTTAACCCATTAATGAAGAACTCTTAAAGTTCATTTTGCAGATCTTAAAGATCTCGGAGTTTTTAACTCAGTAAAGCTTTGCTTTTTCAGGGTTTTGATGGATGATTCCATCGTCTTCAGAGAGCATAGCTCTTAAAAATTTTTAAGGAATTTTATTCCTCTCATGATTAGAGTTGACAAATGTCACTTTGTCTGCAGAGCGTTGCTCTCAAGGGAGTTTAACTTCTTGGCCCGAGGGGCCTCTCATTAAATGAGAATATTTTTAGGATTTCTTATTTAATGAGTGATTATCTCATCAATGATGAGCCGTCATCTTGATTTTGTGGGTCCCCTTTGGTCCCTTTCCACTGCATTGCAGCGCGGTACGAATTTAAAGTACCAAGTGCCAGAACTTAAACTGTAGCATTGACAGCTAACTCTTGTTCTTTTTCGCTCAGGTACTATGTCTTTCGACACTTCTTTCCCGTTTATTCGTTCAGAAAGTGGATTCCTTGAAGCGACTGTGGATAGGGAAGTCTTCGCATTGATCAAAGATCACGACCCGGAGCAAAAGAACCATCATTTATGGGGGACGTGGTACAATCAAATCATCCGGGGTCGACGTAGCTTCTCTTATACGGTGCCTTCGGAGCCCATTCCGGCGATCCACTACGCCGACCCACCCCCAGTGAACTTTGTCTTAGAGAAGGTCAATTGGACTTCTGAGGGTTGCCTTCAGCCCTCTATGTTCGCGATACCCGTACAGCCGCCGATAGCTTTGGATATTCTAGGGCGGCGTATCCGTCAAGGTGAGTCGTGCCCTTGGGAACATCTGTATATGATAGGCTTGACTCCTCGTCATCCAGCCGGATATTTGCTGTGGGCTCGGTACATTTTGTCGGCCAAGAAATTGCAGCTGCTGAAGCTTGGGCTGTACCCCGCAGTTTACGTGTCTCTCTTCTAATATTCTATGCCTCCTGTATGGCAGGTCAAAGCTTTTCTGGAGCAATGGAATATTCCGACCCACACCTTCCTTCTATCGGATCGGGAAGTTTCAATTTCTTTGGAGGAGTTCGCGGAGATCTCCGGCTTACCCATCAGGGGAGAACACTACGAGGAGCTACTTCCTCCGGACGAATACATCTTTACCATCAAATCAGTGGTAATGGGCCTTACCCCGGAGAACGCCATTCAACACCGATTCCCGAGCTTGATCAAGGTGTTGAATATCTACGAAAGTCTATTTCTAGAGTCCGGAGGACACGGAGTCAGCTACGCAGACTTCATCGCTCGCTTTCTTCGTCCGGAAGTCTTATCGAAGCAAGCTGCGCTGTTCACCAAGCTTGACGATCTGTTTGGTTTTGGTTTGGATAACCAACCGACGGTGGAGGCGGATTTAAAATACTTCTTTATTCCGGATTCACCTGTCGTTCTTTTCGCAGAGCTTGCTGCTTCGAACGTCGATGAAGAGACGTTCTTGCTGGGATTTATTGGCCTATGGCTAAACTGGTTTGTGCTTCCGATGCACCCTCGTTATATGAGGCCATCAGTCTTTTACCCAGCCCATCGTATGGTTGTGGGAACTTGAGTGGCCATCAGGATCATAGGGTTGGCACATCTGTATCATGGTCTCAGCTTAGCGGCGGACACCACTCAGCCAAGCGTACAACCCGTCACTTTCTCGCTGCACTATTTTACGTCATGGATCGAGCTGCACGTGCTTGGCGCTTTTGGAGCCCACAAACGGCCTCGTTTCTACGACAGTTATAACTTCCCTCGGATTATGCGGCTAGCTGACGCTTCCGTTTTAAATCCAACACAGCGGGAGGCTAGGGGTGTGGCCCTTCGTCCGCGTATGGTCGGAGATGGTATGACCTTTGTCGATAAGGTTTTAACTATCGGCAAAGAGTCCTTTAAGACGGTGCAGCCGCTGCGGGACACCTTCAATGACGGGGCTTCTACATTGAAGGCCCGGGAGATTCTGCACCTGTACTCAATCAGGCCGGGCTTTTTGGTGTTCAGGCAGAATGATTCGACGCTGTTTATGAGGTATAACCCACATCGGTTCGCTCAACAATCGAGCTACGATCAGAGTGTTCCGCTAGAGGGTTTCCTGGCTGAGCCGGCTGCTACAGAGGAGGGTATTCATAGCACACCGCACTATTTTATACGGCTTAATACCGGGTCCAGCTTTTTTATCAGTGAGCTGAGCTGCGTTCCAAGGGTCTTGACGTATATGTGGCGTGGTACCAGCATTCGATGGGCACCGTTATTAGGGAAGAAAGACGGCTTTTGATCGATCGCAAAGGTGCGGTCCTCGCCGGCAATCCAGCTGTTCCTTTAAAGCAACGGACCACTGTTGGTCCTACTTTAAGAGACGCTGCTGTGGCTGTTGTCCCGCTTGCTTTTCCTGATAAGCCTCTACCTCGTGCGCCTGTAGAAGCGGTGGCTGCAGCGTCTCCGGATTCTGGCGTGGGTACGAAGATTGGGACTCATTGCCCAAAGTTACCCGCCAAGCACAAGCTCCTGTTGCCGGCTACCGGCGTCCGCTCACAGAAGAAGAAGTCGCTATTTTCTGCGGACGTTGCATTCGGCTAGGTGCCTCATGCTCCTTACAGCGAAGGCTTATGTGAGTACAAGACTAATGAGGGTCTATTCATCGCGCCTGCAGATGATACCGATCTTCAAGCTGCCCTTGTGGCTTCCGAGTGACTGGCTCATGATGAAACAGTGGTGATTACTATCACACAGTCAGGTAGACTTCAGTCGCATATTTCCGCTGTTATCTTTTTTTATTATATTTTGACTGACGCTTTCTTCTTCAATAGGTATCTCTACCGAAGAGGCTCTTACTGCTTCCCTCAAAACATTTGAAAAGGAAGAGAGATTCCGTGCTTCTTTAGGCCTTGGTATAATTTGGCTTATTATGCTTTCATTCCCTTTTTCTTAATTTGTAGTCTGACCCCCTCTTTCATTTTGTTGCAGGGACTACTTTGATGCGGGTTATCCCAAGCGCAGTGCCGATCCTGAGCAGTGATGAGGCGACGCTGCCAGAGCCGGCTATCGTGTCCCCAGCTCCCCCGTCAGTATCGCAAGAGGCTTCACTTAAACAACCGATGATGGATGTCGTAGCGGCTCCGGAGGCAGAACTTGGTTCGGACGATGACATCCCTTTGATGGAGGTCTTGCGGAGATCGCTTCTCACCGCTCAGACCGAATGGAAGCGTAGGAAGCGTGCGGCGAGGGAACGTGATGCCAACTTGGCTGTTGGTGCAGGCTCAAGTACTACTCCCTCTGTCGCCATTTCTTCAGAGGATGCTCCAGCTACCCTGTCTACCGCTCATAGACAGGTTGTGCGCGCGGCTCGGGAAGAAACCGAAAAGCCGCCACAAGGTAACGTAATACTGGGTCTTTTTATTAGAATTTGATCTTCAAATTCTTATATATCATATCCTGCAGGGCCAAGTCCTGGCGATGAGGTGGCAGGTGAGATGACGGCAACCACCGAGCTTGAAGCGGCTATTCTTTCTCAGGAGTCCGGGACTGCCCTAATTGCCGCTCTTTCTCCTTGTGGTTCCCTGCCATCGGCGGGCATTGCGAGTGTCACGACGACCCTTGTAGAATCAGGGGATGAAGCTATGGGCGCCGAGACCGTCCCACTGAAGGAGAGCGAAGAAGTCACTAGGCCTAGTGATGCTTTCGTTGCTGAAATTGTGCCTTCTGAAGCACCTCGGGTCGTCGCAATGACGGCTGTTGTTCCCTCGCCTTCTCCCATGTCTTTTGAAATGCTGGAAGGTATAGGTTTGTGATTCATCGGCTTCATTGTGGGTATCACTCTCCTGGTACTGACAGTATGTCATCATAACTTTGCAGGAGTCCTTTTTGATCACATGTATCAGGTGCTAAACCCGCATTTCCCATTCTATCCAAAAGTCGTCCTGCCCACCGGTGTCGGTGAGTTTAGTTTTTTTTAACCGACATCCTTTCCTTTCTTTTATAGGCAACCCATGTCGTTGTTAATTCTTCTTTGAATTGATTGCAGCGTTACAGATTGGAGGAGGGGACGAGAGAACAGTCGCGCCTCCGGTACTCCCAGCTTTGCCACCTGTCGCAGCCGGTATAGTAGACTTCATTGCTCGTGCATTTTCTTTATCTCTTAAGTCGACATTTGACCATAACTTGTTTTGCAGCAATCGCACCGACTCCATCTCCCTTCGAGTCTCGAATCCCAATGCTGGCAGGGCCATTTTATTAAACGCCCATCTTCTAGGGGTGCTGCGAATAGCCTGTGAATGTTAAGCGAGTTCATCAAGGATCTTGACGCCGAGGATGTCGCATCTGCTGCAGATTTTGCTGCTGAGATTAATCTCATGTTGGCGATGCTCGTGAATTTCCACAGCGAGGGCGTCGTCGAGTCTTGGGTTAACTACTGTAGGAAGATCGAGGCCTGTCTGTATGAGATTGAGCTCAGGTGTCCCGCTCCGGAAGTGTTAGCTTTGAACTCCCAGCGGCTGCATGGGTTGAGTATAGCATTCCCTTCCTCCGCCATTTCGAACAAGAGGCGACCTTGAGGCGGACGGAACGCGAGGAGGCTTCAGGCGAAATCTGCCCGGCTGTGCGCCCAGGTTGACGCGAATGCTGCACAGCTGAAAGCTATCTTTGAGGGCCTCCTACGATGTATTTCTGATAGGCTAACGCTGAGGCAGAAGCTCGACCTCACTGAGCGGGATGCGCAGAGTCGTGAGGCAGCTCAGTAGGAAATCGATGAGAAACTTTCATCCTGTTTGCAGCAACGGGTCCGAGTCGAAGCGGAGCTAGCCGCGGTGGCTGATCATGACAAGGAGCTGAGAGGAGTGCGCTAGCGGCTTGTTGATTTGCTAAAATCGCCTCCTTCTCAATAGTCGTCTTTGTATCGATTGTAATTTATGAATAACATGTATTCATTTCATTTTCTATTTTATATGATGTATCTCGTATTCAATTGAATTCATGAATAAAGGACACATTTTTTTTTATCTCCGACTATCGCTTTCTTTTCTCTGCTGTGTTGTTGGCATGTGATTTTAGCAAATGTGTCCTGTAGATAGTAGATGGTTGTCCATCTTGAACTCTTTATAGGGTAGCGATGGCTTAGGAAATAGGGTTAAGATCTGTTGCCTAGGACTTTCTAACTTTATGAGCCGTGAGGGTCTCATAAAGAATTTTCTCCCTACCAGTCGTGAGGATCTCATAGGTGTATTTTTTGTTTAGGAACCGTGAGGATTCCTAAGTGCGTTTTCTCTTGAGAGTTGTAAGGATCTCATAAGAGAATTTTCTCCCTTACAAATCGAGAGGACTCGTAAGTAGTTGTTTCCCTCCTTGTCGATGTTTGACTTGGGAGAGTATGGCCCGTGGATAGTCCATCATGACCTCCTTGCAGGGCAGTGATGGCTTAGGAGACAGGGTTATGATTTTCCACCTAAGACTTTTCAACTTTATGAGCCCTGAGGGTCTCATAAAGACTTTTCTCCCTACGAGTCGAGAGGATCCCGTAGATGTTTTTTCTCCTTAGGAGTCGTGAGGAATCCTAAGTGTATTTTCTCTTGAGAATCGTAAGGATCCCATAAGAGAATTTTCTTTATGCGTAGGGACACTAATTTCCCCGCAGGTCGAGACGAATCGAGAGATTCTCGCAAAGACACTGATTTCCTTACGGGTCAAAATGAATCGAGGGGTTCTCGCCAAGGACGCTAATTTCCCTAAATCGAGAGGTTCTGCCAAGGACACTGATTTCCCTGGGGTCAAGACGAATCGAGAGATTCCTGTAAAGACACTGATTTCCTTGCGGATTGACGCGAATCGAGGTTCTTGCCAAAGACGCTGATTTCTCTGAATCGAGGTTTTGCCAAGGACACTGATTTCCCCGGGGTTGAGACGAATCGAGGTATTCCTGCAAAGACACTGATTTCTCGAAAGGTCGACGCGAATTAAGATGTTCTCATCAAGGACGCTGATTTACCTGAATCGAGATATTTGCCAAGGACACTGATTTCCTTGGGGGTCGAGATGAATCGAGGTATTCCTGCAAAGACACTGATTTCTCTGTGGGTCGACGCGAATCGAGATGTTCTCGTCAAGGATGCTGATTTCCCTGAATCAAGATATTTACCAAGGACACTGATTTCCCTAGGGGTCGAGACGAATCGAGGTATTCCTGCAAAGACACTGGTTTCTCTGCGGGTCGACGCGAATCGAGATGTTCTTGTCAAGGACGCTAATTTCCCTGAATTGAGATATTTGCCAATGTTCCCCTCCGAAAGACGGCGCGCAGGACTGCGATGTCTTGGCACTGAGATTCGGGGCAGATGCTAATTGGTGCTATCCGTTCACCTCTCCGAAGATGCCAAGTTGATTTATGGCACCATACATCGAAGGTTTGAACGGATGCGGCCGATTTAGCAGACTTCATCAGATTCCCCCTCGCTTAAGGGTTTTTGATTGTGGGGACGCTCTTCCCTGCAGGCGCAAGCCCCTGCAGTTAATTACGCCACCGCATCGCGGTAACAACTTTCTCCTTCTCCAGATGGTCACTTCGTGTCGTGTGTGTCTATTTTATGTTTTGTTGCCCGTGGATTGTTTACGGAGACCGAGTTATGTCGTCGCCCGTAGGGCGTGGACTAGTCCAAATCCGTATTATCTTAGATTTAGGTTTGGGGGTTTGGTTTGAGGATACGTTAGCCATATTTGAGGCTAAGGTCAACTCAAACGTTTGTTAAGGATACGTTAGTCTAACTTAAGACTAAGATCAACTTAACGGGATCGTTTAGATCCGACAAAAGAGCATTTGGGCTCCATTGTTCCAGTTTAGGGACATAGTGGTCCATTGCATGTATGGTCATCGGGACCCGTTACCTCTCTGACGGCGTTGAAGGATTACAACGACAGGTGTCAAAGGAGTTCCGAGATGTACCCTTGAACCAAAGTTGATTGGAGGGATTCATAGTCCAGTCTGTTTGAAGGTTTAAGGATACGTTAGCCATATTTGAGGCTAAGATCAACTTAAACGTTTGTTAAAGATACGTTAGTCCAGTTTGGGACTAAGATCGACTTAACGGGATCGTTTAGATTCGACAAAAGAGCGTTTGGGCTCTATTGTTCCAGTTTAGGGACATAGTGGTCCATTGATTGTATGGCCGTCGGGACCCGTCACCTCTCTGAAGACGTTGAAGGATTACAACGACAAATATCAGAGGAGTTCAGAGATGTACCCTTGAACCAATGAGTGGTTTGAAAGAGCAGATGTGCTCAGTTCAAGATGATTTGAGGACTTATGGCCAGTTTGGGCTAAGTCCAAAATATTGGCCCTTTGTTGGTCCATTGAAGGAGAGGCTTTGCCTCTGGCCATTTAGTTAATTGGGCCAATGCCTAGTGTTAAACACTAAAGACCAATCAGTGTTGAACACTGGGAATGAGATCGATAAGTTAGTGTTTAACACTAAAAGATAGTTGATGTTAAACACCAGCAACAAGGCTTTCAAATTAGTGTTAAACACTAAAACAGATCAAAACACTGGCAGCAGAGATCTCAAATTAATGTTAAACACTAAGGTAATCAGTGTTGAACACCGCAAATAAAGTTCTTTGATTAGTGTTGAACACTAAGGCCAAACAGTATTTTAACATTAGATTCAGGGGTTCCAATTTAGCGTTAGACGCTAAGGCCAGAGGGGTCATGTGGTAGCACGTGAGGGCGCCCTCCCTTCATTTGTTCAGCTGAGAATATCGCATCTTTTGGAGCATCACGTGCCATCACATGACGGGTGTTTAAATGGAGTATGTTAAAGCCTCTGCCAAGGGTCACGTGGGTCACGTGAGGCACTGCCTTAAAGGGGGCTTTTCTGTAGATCTTTTTGGGGGTCACGTGGTGACACGTGACCCTGCCTCTATGTATATTTTTTTAGAAGATCAGTTAATCCCTTTCAGGAATTGAATTCCTCGTAGGGTTGAACCCTGGCAATAATTTCAGAGGAATTAAATTCCTACTTCCTTTGAAGGTTCATATTCTGGAATAGAGTTGAACTCTGAATTTTCTGTAGGAATTAACTTCCTTATATATGTGAAGGACTGAATAGGGTTAAACCCTAATAAAAGCTTTAAGGAGTTAAACTCCCACTCTCTGTTAAATAATTATTCTGAGGAATGAGATTAAGGGAATTAAATTTCTGTTGCTTTCACAGAACTAAGTTCTTAACCAGGGTTAAACCCTGATTCTTTTCATTCTGAAGGAATTAAATTCCCATAACACAGGGTCAACCCTAATTTTATTTTAAAGGAATTAAATTCCTATAGTTCTGTGAGAATTAAATTCTCGTGCTTCCATTCCCTCTCTATGCTTTGGATCTGCATGGCAGGATCTCAACCCATTGAGAATTAAATTCTCAACTCAAGGGGAGATGTGCACTTTACAGATCCTCCACCAAAGAGAGAACTATGTTCTTCTGTTTTTATATCAGAGTTAAACTCTGTTGAGAATTAAATTCTCTTTTCTTTCAAAAAGCCTTCCCTTTCTTACCTAGGGTTTTCTTTTGCAGAAGATCCAAATTCCTCCAAAGTATCAAGGCTCTCTCTCTTTTCTTCCCTCTGCATCTATATATCCCTTTTTGTGTGTCTCTTGGCTCCTATTTATAGGAGAAGCAGCCGAGTCAATTAGTTTTTGATGAATCTTTCATTGAGAGATTTGATTTGTATCCATCATTCGTTTTGGACCTTTGGATTATTAGGTGAATTTTATTCACCATTGGATTTTAAATCCAGAGATTCTCCTTTGTTATTTCGGTTAGATTTTACGGGGAAATCTTTCCAAATTCGAGATTTTCCCATAGATAGATGATATTTAATCACCTCTAAATCTTTAATTCAATCGGTTGCTTTGGAAAGATTTAAGAGGTCTTTTCTCAGAATTTAATTCTGTTAACAGATAGGCTTTGAAAGCTGGTCACGTGTGGCCAGATGACCCTTGGTCACGTGTGGGCACGTGACCCCCTTGGAACGAGCCCTCTTCTTTCTTTCTGCGCTCTGCTTTCTGGTCGCTGCTTAGCTGTCACATGCCACCACGTGATCCCTGGTCACGTGTGAGCACGTGACCCTCGTCTGGAGCCTTTTCTTCATTCAATCAGGGAATTGAGTCTGCCGCTTTTGAGTGTCACGTGCCAACACGTGACCCTGGTCACGTGGGAGCACGTGACCCTTTCTGAAACCTTTTTCTTCGATGTAGTTGGGAAACTGAATTTGCCTTGCCGATGCTTTTAGATGTCACGTGCCAACACGTGACTGCTGGTCACGTGTGAGCACGCGACCCTTTTCTGAAGCCTTTTCCGTAGGCTTTCCTGATTTTAAATCAGGAAACAAATGCCCCCACAACGTTGTTCTCACGTGTTCGCACGTGAGTGCAACGCTGTCACCTTTTGTGACCGTTGGATTCCTCTAGGGATTTGGGGAGATGAAACGTTTCCATCACCTCCTATAAATACTCATGTTTCTTCAGAAGAGCCTTCACTTTGTTCATCTTCTTCTTTTGAGAACTTTTTCCCTTGAGAATTTAATTCTCGCTTCCAGAGCTTAGTTCTCTGTCTTGAAACAATCTTCAGAGTTTAACTCTGTTCAGGTGCCCCTTTTTCCTCAGGTAATGTTCTTGGACAAACAGTAAATTTTCACATTCCTTTGGATTTTAAATCCCAAAACAAGGGTTTTTACTCTTTTTCAACAAGGAACCCATTTTTCTTCAAGTTTTTTCATAAGAACAGGAAACCACCTAACCTTGGAACTGTAGATCTGTTAGGGTTTAGATGATCTTTGGGGAGATGATGATGGCGTTTCAACTCCATGGAACTTAATTCCATCCAAAAATGTTTCTGGGAATTTAATTCCCTTCTCTTAATAAGGAATTTAATTCCAATGAAGAACTCAGTTTCTTCACACGGAGGCTTCTTGGGGTCTCTTGACCCGAGGTTGTCCTTCTGCAATTAATGAAACAAGAGCTTTCTAATGATTCTCATGACCTTTATTTCAGGTATCATGGATGCCCATCTGTATGGTCTTGACGAGATTATTTCCTATAGGAATATTCGTGCACTGGGCCGCAGTCAGAACCAGGAATTCACCGATGCTTAGTATGCCGAGATCATGAGCCGCTTTGACGAGTACAACCATCGGCTACTCCCCCGTCGCTCTTCTCTTATGAGGCTGATCGTGCTGGCGATCCGGGAGGCACTTCCTCTCTTTTGCACCGGCATACCGCTCAGGGTTTTGGACACTGCTGAGGATAAGGTACATTCAGTGTACCTGATGGGCTTGATCTCAAAGAGGAGGCGAGATCACCTTATTGATCTCTTGCACCAAGCCTTTCAGCAGTCAGCCATACTTGCCGCCTATCGGAGGGTGGAGGATATTCGTGAGGACCCCGACGCTTGCGATCACGAGAGGAAGCATACTCGGGAGGTTCGAAATGCTTGGAGAATCTTAGACAAAGTTAATCTTGAGTTTCTCAACCCATGCCCCGCGTCTGAAGTCTTACCATTGTAAACGTGTCCTCTTTATTTTGTATGAACTTCTTGAAGTATGAGTGACAAGTTTTATTATGTCTTTCCCTGCTTGCATGCCTTTCTCTGGGATTTCATCATTTTGCTACTATTGTTGTTGATGCTTTTAATATGCAGGGTGCTACTCCCTCCATTTTTTTTACATAAAGTTTGGGCCTCACGTGTTCTGCACGTGGGGTCCCTTGATGGGGCTGTTCAAAAAATTTTCCCATGCCATATTTTCAGTGCACACTATCAGATGCAGAAAGAAGGCCTTGGAAATAGTTCCATCCCCTTGATTTTCGATGCCTCTCCTTTTTTTGGCTTTGGAAATAGCTTTACCATGCAAGATTTTCCGCGCCCAGCACTTAATGCTCCCCTTTATATCTGAGGCAATGGTTTTCCTTTTATCTTCACAGAGAACTTTTATTCCCATTTTAACGCGATTTAATTCGAGAACTAAGTGCCATGGCCTGCAACCGTCCACACGCTCGTCGACAGCCATGGAAAGTTCCTATCGAGGAGATGATCCCCCGCTTCGCCGCTCGGTTGGTGGATCCACTCCTTACCGATGATGAATGCGACTTGGCGATGTATGAACTCTCGATCCGTAGGGGATCTCCCCTCCCAATGGGTTCCCTCTGGCTCCGGATGATCCTCATGGCCGTGCTTGCCGACATTCCTCCTCACCCGGCAGAGATGACCCTGGCGATGCTTGATGCGGCTGAAGAGAAGCTCGAGGGCTTTCACGAAGCGTGCCTGATTACTCAGGCTTTGAAGGACTGCTTGATTCACCTGCCGAGCCAAATAAGGGCCCGGCGAGCTATTATGTTTGCTTTCGCAGACGAACATGGCACCAATCGATGGGGAGCGACTCCTCGCGAGAACTGTCTCTTTGACGTACTGGAGAGAGCGGAGAGAGAGATGGAGAATTTCGTTCTTTGCTTTGTTAACCCTTGTGCTACTGATCCCGTGTTTGGTGACCTTTTCCCGCTAGCGTAGAATATTTAAATTAGTCCCTTTTTTGTATGCTTTATGCTGAACCTGCATGTAGGCTTGGTACTCGTATGTATGTTTTCGCTTGCATAAATAAACTTTGTGTTCTTCTTATGAAGACTTTATTTAGTCACCAACATTATCATCACGTCGCACGCACATCAGAGCTTCGCATATTGTTTCCTTTTTTTTTATAATTGCGAACGCATGCTTGACAGGATAAAGTCAGAAATTTTCTTATTGCTTCCCATACCCGATGATGTACGCGTTCTTTAGCTCGACTACTGCTATCAACCGGAGCTTATTTATACAGTCCAGAGCGTTCCTATCCTGTTTCAGAAGCTGCGCTCGTGATAGTGGGCTTAATTGGCCTGACAAGGCGACGCGTGGAGAACACATTGTTGTGCGAGGAAAGAGGTCGGTCGTAAATCCTCGGAGAGGGGGTTGGCTTCTAAGGCGCTGAGTGAGCTTCAAGCTAATCTCACCGCCAAGGCCAACAAAGCGTGCGAACTCTGGCGGTTGCTTCAGGAGTCCATCAAAGAGGTGGTGGCTCTCGACAAAGCTGCCATGTTCACTCGTGAGAGGGTCGAGGCTCATAAAGCCATCGAGAAAGAGCTCGAGGCTCGGCTTGCTTCGTATCAGGCTCAGCAAGCTCAGGCGGAGGCTCGTCTTTTGGAGATCTTGCGTCATGAAGCCGTGGCTCAGCAACAGAACGATGAGCTGGTAAAATTACTGCACCGCCCGTCGGCTTGAGGACTTGTATCTTTTCCCCCTTTTTGTACGTACTCATGGATGAGAGTATCTTTCTTTTTTGTTTCTTTCATGAATTGTACTTTGTATCCATTTTGGTTTATGAATAAAAGATACATTTTTCTTCTCAATGGTGTGTCCCCTTTTTATTGAATGTATTCTGCGGATATTCTATCTTGATCTCCTTGCGGGACAGTGATGGCTTAGGATTCAGGGCTAAGATCTGCTTCCTAAGACTTTTGCATTTTATGAGCCATGAGGGTCTCATAAAGAGTCTTTCTCCCTACAGGTCGAGAGGATCCCACAGGTGGAAGTCCTTCTTAAGAATCGTGAGGATTCTTAAGCGGGTTTTCCCTTGAGAGTCGTAAGGGATCTCACAAGAGAGTTTTTTTTTCTTCCTTACAGGTCGTGAGGACTTGTAAGTGCTGGATGTGGTCTCCCTTTTCCGTGTTTTACGGAGTCAGGGGTTTCTCCAGGTATCGTAGTTTAAAGACGTCGCGGTCAAGGTTAAGGACCTCATAGTCCATGGATTTAGGGACTTCCACAGTCCGATGTTTGGTTGCAGGGACCCGTCACCTCTTTGAAGACGTTGAGGAATTACAACGCCACGTATCAAAGGAGTGAAGAGATGTACCTTTAAACCAAGGCAGAATCCGTAGGGAATCGGGGTGGTTGATCGTTAGTTTTAAGACATCACGGTCGAGGTTAAGGACATCATAGTCCGTGGATTTTAAGGACTCCACAGTCCGGTGTTTGCTCTGGATGCTTCACACGGGTTCACCGCCGTGCTTGGCGAGGACCAGGCTCCGCTCTGGGCATTTTCCGCGGGGTCAAAGAGTGACGTTATCCGCGTTCCACGTAACCAGGAATTTTGCACTAGATGCTTCACACGGGTTCACTGCCGTGCTCGGCGAGGACTAGGCTCCGCTCTGGATGCTTCACACGGGTTCACTGCCGTGCTCTGTGAGGAGCAGGATCCGCTCTGGACGTTTTCCATGGGGTCAAAGAGTGACGTTATCCGCATTCCACGTAACCAGGAATTTTGCACTAGATGCTTCACACGGGTTCACTGCCGTGCTCGGCGAGGACTAGGCTCCGCTCTGGATGCTTCACACGTGTTCACTGCCGTGCTCTGCGAGGACCAGGATCCGCTCTGGACGTTTTCCATGGGGTCAAAGAGTGACGTTATCCGCGTTCCACGTAACCAGGAATTTTGCACTAGATGCTTCACACGGGTTCATTGCCGTGCTCGGCGAGGACTAGGCTCCGCTCTGGATGCTTCACACGGGTTCATTGCCGTGCTTTGCGAGGACTAGGATCCGCTCTGGACGTTTTCCACGGGGTCAAAGAGTGACGTTATCCGCGTTCCACGTAACCAGGAATTTTGCACTAGATGCTTCACACGGGTTCACTGCTGTGCTCGGCGAGGACTAGGCTCCGCTCTGGATGCTTCACACGGGTTCACTGTCGTGCTCTGCGAAGACCAGGATCCGCTCTGGACGTTTTCTACGGGGTCAAAGAGTGACGTTATCCGCGTTCCACGTAACCAGGAATTTTGCACTAGATGCTTCACACGGGTTCACTGCCGTGCTCGGCGATGACTAGGCTCCGCTCTGGATGCTTCACACGGGTTCATTGCTGTGCTTTGCGAGGACCAGGATCCGCTCTGGACGTTTTCCACGGGGTCAAAGAGTGACGTTATCCGCGTTCCACGTAACCAGGAATTTTGCACTAGATGCTTCACATGGGTTCACTGCCGTGCTCGGCGAGGACTAGGCTCCGCTCTGGATGCTTCACACGGGTTCACTGCCGTGCTTCGCGAGGACCAGGATCCGCTCTGGACGTTTTCCACAGGGTCAAAGAGTGACGTTATCCGCGTTCTACGTAACCAGGAATCTTGCTGATTGTATCCGCATTTCACGGGATGGAGGTTTGACTGTTGGCGATGTGTATACCACCGAGCCATGGAACTGGGAGTTGCCGCTGTTCCGCTTAGCTTGAAGTTATATCTGTCGTTACGAGACGAGTGTTGAGATGATCTCTAGGTCGCTTGTGACCCGTCGAGATTTAGCTTCTTTCTTTGGTGAAACCTGGGGGGGGAGGTATGTTCCCTTTTGTTTACGCCCTTGGATTGTGTACAGGGTGTGATGGGACATCACCTGCAGGACATAAATTGAAACCCCCTTTTTTTATATTTTATTTCTTTTTCCGCGATGCTCTATCATTTCAGCTTTTATATCGCGGAGGTCGCGATTGCCCTATCATTTCGGCTATTTTTCGCGGTGCCCAATCATTTCGGCTATTTATTTATTTAAGTTCACGTCGGGTTCACCCCCCTTTTTTATATTTTATTTCTTTTTCCGCGATGCTCTATCATTTCAGCTTTTATATCGCGGAGGTCGCGATTGCCCTATCATTTCGGCTATTTTTCGCGGTGCCCAATCATTTCGGCTATTTATTTATTTTCTACTCGCTGCTTTTTATTGCGAGTTGCCCCATCATTTCTGCTATTTTTTATGCATACATTTTTACTTGCTGCTTTTTATTGCAAGTTGCCCCATCATTTCGGCTATTTCGTATGCATGCATGGCTTGCTAGCTTTTTCGCCGCAAGCTTGGATTTTAGACACCGATTTCAGCATCAGCACCGCTACAACTGGGATGTTGCCAGGAGCGAATTATCATTTGCCTCTGTCGATGTTGAACAAAGGTGGCTTAGCAAACAGGGTTAAGGGTCCTGTCGACCAAGGCTTTGACTTCATGAGCCGTAAGGGTCTCACCAAGGTATTTCTCCCTACAAGTCGTGAGGATCTCGTAGGTGTATTTTCTCCCTAGGAATCGTGAGGATCCCTAAGTGTATGTTCCTCTGTAAGTCGTAAGGATCCTACAAGAGGGTTTTCTCCTTATGGGTCGAGAGGACCTACAAGGGTTGCTCATTATATGAACATATCCCTAGTCACGGATGTGACTTTGCTGGGGAAATGTTTATTCGCGCCCGTGGATTGTATACAAGGGTCAGTATTGAGCCACTTGTAGGGCATTGTCGAAGGGTATGGGGGATTTTGCTTAAGCACAGGTTTAGGTCTCTGTGACTTAAGACTTTCAAATCTTATGAGCCGTGAGGGTCCCATAAGAGAATTCTCCTTACGAGTCATGAGAATCTCGCAAGTGTATTTTCTCCTTAGGAATCATGGGGATCCCTAAGTGTGTTGCTCCTTTGTGAGTCGTAAGGATCTCACGCGGGTGGTTTCTCCTTGCAAGGTCGTGGGGATCCCGCAAGTGTCTTTTAACGAGGTTGCACCCTTTCGGGTTTTCACAAACACTCGCCGGCAGCCCTGCTGTTTTTTACTCACGGAGCCCTTTTGGGTTTTCATCCGTGCCCTTTTTGCTTGTGGACATACCGTTTTTTTTAATTCTTTTCTCTCTTTTTTTTTACAAGGTCGCGCCCTTTCGGGATTTCACGAACACTTGTCGGTAGCCCTGCTGTTTTTACTCACGGAGCCCTTTCGGGTTTTCATCCGTGCCCTTTTTGCTTATGGACATACCGTTTTTATTTATTATATATATATATATTTTATTTATTATTTCGTCAGCCTAAGGATGCTGCGGTATTAGTTTAAGGACGTTTCGGTCCGCTATTAGTTTAAGGACATTTCGGTCCATCGTTAGTTTAAGGACGTTTCGGTCAGTTGTGGAGAGAGCCGGCTACTACTTATAGAGCTTTGAGCTTTAGGAAGATAGCGAGCGGACATAGTCGTCGTCATCTATCATTGACCTAGGCTGTGGCTCCTTAAGCGTAGTATTTCTTTAGGAAGCGGCCGTTTATTGGCCTGAAAGGCCTTTCACCATGCATGTCCATGAGTAGATAGGCCCCACCCTGGTAGACCTTATCTATGATGTACGGGCCTTCATAGTTTGGCTCGAATTTTCCTCGCTTGGCGCGATTGGGGATCATCGGTCTTTTGACCACTAGCACGAGTTCGCCTTGGCGGAATGTTCTCGGCCTGGTCAATCTTTCATACGGGCGCATCATCTTTGCTTTATAGGCCTCCAGATTTTGTTACGCTATGAGCCGGGTTTCATCAAGGGCATCAAGCTCCTCAAGCCGAAGGTGAGCATTTTCTTCGTTTGTCAGCTCGTAGTGGACTGCCACTCGTAGAGAGGGTAACTCTATCTCAAGGGGGAGCACTGCTTCCGTCCCAAATACCAACGCGTACAGCGTTGTGTTCGTGGCCGTCTTGAACGTAGTTCGATAGGCCCAAAGGGCCTCTTGCAGCCTCTCATGCCAGTCCTTCTTATTTCGGGACACCGTCTTTTTTATGATCTTTGTCAAGGTCTTATTGAAGGCCTCGGCCAGACCGTTAGCTCGCGGATTGTAAACTGAAGAATATCTCCAGTCTATATTGTGCTGCTGCGCGAAGCGGCTAATCTTATGGCTTCTGTAGGCTGGCCCGTTATCGGAGATAATCCGCCGTGGGGTTCCAAACCGATAGATGACGTGCGTCTTGAAGAAGTGGAGGATATTCTCCGTCTTCACTTCCCTCAATAGTACTGCTTCCGCCCATTTGGAGAAGTAATCAGTCGTCGCCAAGATGAAACGATGTCCCCGGGACGATGCTGGCTCGATGGGGCCGACTATGTCAGTCCCCCACATTTCGAATGGCCAGCTAGCCACCGTTGGGTGTAGTGGATTCGGATGTTGGTGGATAAAGTCTCCATGAATCTGGCACGAGTGGCATTGCTTCGCATACTCGAGGCAGTCCTGGACCATCGTGGGCCAATAATAACCCATTCGTTTGATCTTCAATTTCATCTTCGGGCCTGCTTGGTGAGAACCGCAGAGTCCGTCGTGAACTTCCTGAATGACTTTTTTTGCTTCGTCAGGTCCTAAGCATCTCAGCCACAGAGAATCAAACGACCTCTTATACAGAGTATCATTGACGAAAGCGAAAGATAGAGCTCGTTTCATGAGTTGATGTCTTGAGGACGCTCCTTCGGGCATTCGGTGGGACTTAAAGTAGTCTATGAAGACTTCCCTCCAGTCCTCAGCCTTCTTACGGTCTTTTATTCGTAGGATTGTCTGCTCAGTCGCTACCTTTTCTTCGCATGATTCCGGAGATATTTCTGCCGGGGCGAGCACTCGACGGCTTTGCACCATGATTTTGACGTCATCGAGGTTCTCATCAGCTAGTTCTTTATCAAGTTTGGCCAGCGCGTCTGCTTTGCTGTTTTCTGCGCGCGGTATGTTCTCCAAAGAATAAGAGGGAATTTGGGTCAACAATTGTTGCACCTTTTCGCCGTACCTCACCAACTCCGGTTTGCACGTTTGGTAGTCGCCGTTTACTTGACTAACGACCAGTTGAGAGTCCCCGTATATAGAGAGGTCTTCAATTCCCATGTCAATGGCGATCTCGAGGCCCGCTATCAGAGCTTCGTATTCAGCTTCATTGTTCGTTCTCGATTCCGTTAAGAAGAAAGCAAAGCGCATTATCTCTCCTTGTGGGGTTACGAAGATGAGGCCTACTCCCGATTTGATTATGGGGGTACATTGTTTGCGTTTCTTCATGGAAGATGCCCCGTCAAAATAGAGTTCCCATCGGGTATCACCGCCGCCGATCGCATCGAATGCATGTTCATCCGGCAAATCGCAGTTCAGAGGTGAGCCGGCAGGTATCGGATGCTCAACGAGGAAGTCAGCAATGGCCTGGCCTTTCACTGCCTTGAGAGGTCGATATGTTATCAAGAACTCCATCAGTAGCAGGGTCCATTTAGCGAGTCATCCCGTCAATATAGCCTTTGACATCAGATATTTAAGAGGGTCCACCTTCGAGATGAGACGGACTTCGTGTGCCAACGCATAATGCCTGAGTTTTGTTATCGCGAAGATTAACGCCAAGCATTGTTTTTCAATGGGAGAGTAGTTTTTTTCTGCCCCCAGCAGAACTCGACTTAAGTAGTAGAGTGCTCTCTCTTTTCCTTGATCGTTCTCTTGTGCCCACAATGCGCCTAAGGAACCTTCGAGGGCGGTTGTATAAAGAATGAGGGGTTTTCCCTTGACCGGCGCAGCCAACACCGGAGGGTTCTGTAGGTACTGCTTGATCTCGTCTAGTGCACCTTGGCATTTGTGATCCCAAACGAATAGAATTCCCTTCTTCATCAGGTGGCTATAAGGACGGCATTTGCCTGAAAGATTGGCGATAAACCGCCGGATGTATGCGAGCTTCCCTTGGAGAGACCGCAACTGTTTGAGGGTTCTTGGCGGAGGCATTTCCATGATCGCCTTGATCTTAGATGGATCTATTTCGATACCTCGGTGTCGGATGATGAATCCCAGGAATTTACCCGAGGAGACTCCAAAAGCGCATTTGAGGGGATTCATCTTCAAATTATATTGCCGAAGGCGTTGAAATACAGTCTCCAGATGCTTTAAATGCTCTTTATATGACATGCTCTTTACTACAAGGTCATCGATATAGCACTCGACGATGTCATGTATGAGGTCGTCGAAGATCTTTGTCATGGCCCTTTGATAGGTAGCGCCGGCGTTCTTTAGACCGAAGGGCATAACCCTGTAGCAGAATATACCCAAAGGGGTCCGGAAAGCGGTGTGCTTCTGGTCTTCGGGATGCATCTTTATCTGATTGTACCTTGATGAACCGTCCATAAACGAGAAAACCTCGTGAGTGGACGTGTTATCTATCATTAGCTCGGTTACTGGTACTGGGAAATCGTCCTTTGGACAGGCTTTATTGAGATCCCTGAAGTCCACGCATACGCGTACCTTCCCATTTTTCTTCATTACCGGGACGATATTGGCGATCCAGTCGGGATACTGGACTTCTTGGATAAATCCAGAATCGATCAGCTTCTTGACTTCGGCGTTGATGCTCATTTCAAGCTCGAGTCGCATCCTTCTTGGCGCCTGCTTGACTGGCTTGATATCTGGGGATATCGCTAATTTATGCACAGCAATCTTCGGATCCAATCCTGGCATTTCGGAATAGTTCCACGCGAAGCAGTCTTTATGCCGTAGAAGCACGTTCTTTAACGCAGCCACCCTTTCTTCAGATAGCAGCTCGCTGACAAATGTCGGTCGCGGGTCATCTGCCGATCCCAACTCAATCTTCTTGAGGTTATCTGCAGTAGTATGTATGCCATCTTCCAGTTCTTTCGGAGCTGGCGGAAATTCTGAGATCACCTCATCATCGCTGTTCTCAAAGCACCAGGGAAGGTCATCCATGTTCTCGGGCTCTTCTTTTAATATCGTAACCGTGTAACAGGTGCGAATCCGCTTCCAGGGCTAAGGTGGATCTGGTTCTGCTTTTGCGGCTTTGGGTTCATGCTTTTGTGGCGGCGTTACCTTCCAGCCGTCGGATAAAGCGAATCTGCCCTGTTGGTACTGTTCCTCGACCCAGTTTTTGAAGGTGAAGCAGTCTTCGGTAGGATGTCCTGTGGCTCGGTGATAAGAGCAATAGCTTAGATGAGAAGCCTTGTTAGCTTGCTCAGGGTGTCTAGACTCTGGAAGCGCGATCAGTTGATGTTTTATAGCGAGCTTGAGTAACCTCTCCGTCTTGTCTCGGGGGAAGGAGTACGCTCGACTCATCTTCTTCATGAGGGACAAATCCGAGCCGTGCAATACCCGATCACGTAACTCTCCAATCCTGCGTCGTTGTTGTCGGCTCCTCTTTCCGCTTCTTGATTTATTTCTGCCTCTGCGTCGGGCCTTTCGTACAACGGGTTGATAAGGATGAGCATCTTTGTCTTTTGCAGCCTTTTGAAACAGACGTTGCGTCCTGGCCTTCTCGTAGATGGCCATCTCGCGGTTGTGGTCTTCCCGAGCTTTTTGACCCACTTTCCTGATAAGCTTGTCCATTCGTTCTTCAAACGACGGACTCGGCACTTCAATCGCGGGATATAGTTTTGATGAGGGGTTGGCATTTCCTGACAGGGCGTCCTCCTCTTCATCAAAGGTATATATAGCGTAGCTACTGTGGGCCCGTTCCCATTTTCCGGCTCTCACGTATCCAAGCCCAAGTGTTTCCACTTTCCCGTTGGGCAATTTGCGTTGAGTCCCAGGGACATCCCAAATCCTGTTGTAGAACCGAGCTTGTCGAACAGTCTGTTCTAAAGGTATTCCTTGGCGCTTCAATAGCCTCTTTAATCCATTTGTGTAGTATCTGGGCAAACGGATGGGTTGGAGCCTGTCGAGTGTAGCATCCGCGCCATGCCAGATCTCTTTCTCTGCTTTCGACTCTGAGGATCGGTAGAATAGGATTACCTTCTCACCCCTTTGCCTGGGAGGGACGTAAAATGCTTGCAGGTCCTGCACATTGTGAGCTTGAAGTGCGTCAAGATCCTTGTAGTGTTTCTGCGGCACCATGGTGATTCGCAAACTTTGATCATCGCTAGGGGGTGCTTGTATTGACAGCCGATTGGAGAACACGGCATTAACCTCATCTTCCGAGTCACTTCCGAAGACCAACATGGGGGCGGACGTCCCCGGGTTGTTGCGTTGAGATGGCCCAGCATAAACTATCTCTTCTTCTTCTTCGGTGTCGCTCCCAAAAACAGGGATGGCGGCGGCGGCTTTGTTCTCCGACTTGCGACACCTTTCTGTATCCTCGAAATCTGGCAAAAAGTACTTCGCATCTTCGTATTTGCGGACTTCGTTCACGGAAAATGGGTTCAGCTCACCTGTTACGGTATACTCGAAACCATCCTTAAAGTACTTCATACACTGATGTTGTATAGAAGGGATGATGTTGTACTCGTGTAGCCAAGGACGACCGAGCAAGGCGTTGTAGCAGGTCTTGGCGTCAATGACATGGAATTTGATGTCTGTGATGAGTAGTCCAAAGCGTAATGTTAGTATCACGGATCCGAGAGTCCGCGACGATTGTGAATCGAAACCGGAGATGGTAATTTTGTCACGAGCGAGGTGTTGCACACTCATGCAAATTTCCTTTAACACCCGAACGTTAAGGAGATTGACGGAGGATCCATTATCCACTAGGATCTTGCCTATCTTGATATCATGGCAGTATCCAGAGACATATAGGGGACGGTTGTGGTCGCACGTCCCGAGAAGAAGGTCTTCGTCACCGAAATTGATGTCGGCCGTATGCACTTCCTCCAGTTCATCCTTCATCCTCTCAGTGGCGAGGAAGGCTTGGAATTGCTCAGGTTCTTGTAACGCCTTAATTAGTGAATCTCGCGCTTCTTTTGATAATAGGAGGGCATCGAGAATGCTAAGTTGAGAAGGTAGCTTCCTTAGGTGTGCCAGGATATTGTAGTCCACCTTACCCTTCCTGGAAGGGTCTTTGGTAGTCAGCTCTTTCATAACTTGGTCATCTAAAGTGATATCCTCAATGACCTTTTCTTTTCCGTTGTCTTTTCTATTTGCGGGCCCGAGATTCTTTTCCGGGAGCGTGCGGTTGCGCAGCTGAATGTTTTCGCAGGCCTCCGGTTCCTCCTCTTTCCCTAAAACGGATTCTTTAAAGAGAGGGCCCAGAGCCATTTCTTCGTCAGAGTCGCTCCCAAAGGTGAGAACTCGTGACCCTCCGGCGTTAACCATGTAACAGTTTCCAGTGGTCCTGTTGTGCCCGTCGGCAGTACTTCTTCGTTCCCGACGAGTCTTGCGTTTCATGCGCTTAAAATGTTGCCGATGAGCAACATATCCTTGCCACCATATCCTAAAGGCGTCGCACTCCTCCGCGGGGTGTGAAATTTTCCGATGATATGCGCAATAATTAGGGTGCCTCTCCGCCCCATTGAGTGTGTTTTCTTCCGAGGGTGGTAGCTTCATTCCCATTGACATGGCTTTGGCAAACCTTTTCCTCGTCTTGAATATCTTCTTGTCTGCCTCGGATGCCTTTCGATCTGGCGGGAGTACTTCAACTCTTTCGTTCAGTCGCCTGCATTTGGCTCCTTCCGATACGGCCATCTCGCGCTCCTGATCCGCTTTACTCTTCAGACGAATCTCGTCTAGAAAGGCGTCGATCATTTCATCTGTTGGCCACACACGCTCTGGTTCACGCTCTACCCCCAGTTTCTTAGTGCTAGGTGTTTTTTCATCGTCAGTAATCGAGCGGGAGATTACGTTACAACTCGCCACGTATCCCTCGGATTCATCCAATGAACTCTCTCCATCATCTTTCTCTCGAAAGATGTGGTTGAGGAACTCTTGCAGCGTGACAGGAGTTCGCGCCTTTTGATTGTACTCTTCCATCGCGTCGATCTGCTTCTGTAAGTTCGTGCGCTTGTCTCCAGGCTTCACGGGCTTCTTGGATTTCTTCTTCTTTTTCTTCAAAGATTTTGACGGTTGGGCGTGAGTATTTAGGCCATTACCACGAGTCTTCGTAGTCGGGCACGGCTTCAATATCCCTTCGATAATTTGAGGTTCAAGCGGGTCCTTCCATTCGATTGCAGGGCATGCATGAAGGTCCCTCAGTATTCTTTTGGTTTTAGTTGACAGCACGCCCTCCCATGGAGCTTCTTCAATAAAGGAACAGGTTGCCCCCGGTGTATCTGCTTTCTTAGGAGTATGCGGCTGTGGTGGGTTCACCTTCCACTTTTCGGATAGTGCAAACTTCCCCTGGAGGTATTGATCTTCAATCCATCCTTTGAAGACGAAGCAATCTTCAATCGGATGACTTACCGTTTGATGATAAGGGAAATAGTTAGGGTTATTCACCTCAGTGGGTTGTGGCGGTCGCCTTGGATTTGGTAGGTTTATAAGTCTGTTGCGTACTGCCAGCTCGAATAGCCGCTTCGTCTTGTCCCGTGGGAACGAGTAGGGACGCTTCATCTTCTCATTATAATACCGGTGTCTTTCTTCCAGTTGATCCGTCAGCTTTGGGGCATTGGGTTGCTGCTGAGCATTCACGACGAAGGTGGCCTTTCCCTTACCCTTGTCATTCCGAGGTTCTGGCTTCGAGGGAGGTGGTCTATGACCCATCTGGTCCATCTGAGCCAACTTGTCCATTAAAGCCTGGAATGTGGTCGGCTTAAAGAACATCATAAACTGAGAGATAGTTGCGTGAGGGTCTAGGGTTCCCACGAACATGCCCACCGCGGGCGCTTCCTCAATGCGTTGCTCGCATTTCGACCACAAATTCCGCCAGCGTATAGCATACTGGACCCAAGTTTCGCCTGGTTTTACCCTGGCATTAATCAATGCCGTTATTGGAGTGCGTTCGCTGGCGCTTGCGAATCGCTGAGTGAATAGCAACTCCATTTCAGCGAACGTCTTGATAGAATCGTTCGGGAGTTCCGAATACCATTCGAACGTTGTTTCTGATAGGTTGTCCACGAACTGGCGAAGCAACAGTTTATCATCACTGCCGGTGTTACCGCAAAGGGCCCTGAACTGGGCGACATGTTGGTGGGGATTGCCGGTCCCCTTGTAAACATGGAACTTAGGAATTGTGTAACCTGGCGGGTACTTGATTTGGTCGTACCAGCTTGGATATGGCCGCCCCGTTTTTACGACTTGACCAGCTACCTCAGTCGCATGATGAACCCGGATTTGCTGGGCTATATAGTCGACCAAGTCAGTCTTAGAGATTGTCTCCTCTTTGGCCGTTGAGAGGGCCGGTGGTGGATTTGACGTTTCTCCCCTATCGTCTTCAAGGACGATCGGGGGATCCTCAGCGGGTGGGTCTTGTTGGATCATCATTCCTATCATATCTTGGAAGAGAAGGCCCATACGCTGTATGTTGGCTGCTTGTTCAGCGGCCTCTTTGTCCTTCTTCTCCAATATTCGGCGAAGGAACTCAGCGTCGGTTTCTTCCTCCTGGCATTCGTCTGAGGACGTTTCTGGGTTTTCTTTTGGCCCGGTAAGTGTGGCCATAGCGTTCATCATTTCCTGGAGCTTTTGCTGTTGCTCCTGAGCTTTGGTTACCGACCGTGTAAGCGGTCTATGACCCGTAGACACACGGCTGTCTTCCTTTCCTGACGCCATGTATACGGTATTGACCATCATGCCTCCAAACTTAAGGCGTCTGGGCTTAGTGCCTTTAGCTGTCGTTGCAGGCTGTGGGATCTTCTCTGGCTTCCTCCTTTTATGAGCAGTGGCAGTTGAGGGGGCCGTTGAGGCGGGCACCCAGACAGTGTTTCGTGGTTTAGCCTGGTGACTGGCTTCCTGTTGGATTTTCAGCTTCTTATGTTGGCGGGAGAAGTTTGGATCGATCATCGAGTCTCGGGCCTGCCGCCAAACCTTATAGATTCTGGAAGACAGCCGTTGTGGGGATCGGGGCTGTTCTGGCTTTATTCCGCAACCTTTTTTAGTGGAGGAGGAGACCTCTTTAGCATCGCGGTAGGAGAATTCCTACGCACCTTATTTAGCATCTCAAAGCTGTTCCCAGTTGGAACAGCAGCATTAACTTCTGTCATCGGGGCTGGTGGAGTTAGCCCAGAGGGGGAGTTGCCCCCAGCCTTCCTTACTCGGCGCCAGTGGCGACGTCGAGCGTGTCGAGCGGACGGCGTTGGTTCAGCGGTGAGAATAGCTTCGTCTTGCCCCCTGTGTAGGTGGGGGGTCGTTGCTGGTGTTAGCCTGTCAAAGACCGACGTCCTTTGGATAGCAGGAGCGGGAGCTGGAGCCGTCAATCTTGTAAAGACCGACTTTGTGGCAGGGGAAGCCGCTTTGACGACTTCAGGAGCAGGACCGGTCACTTTCTTAGAAGCAACCTTCTCTGGGATTGTAGGCCTCATTGTGGGTCCACAGGAGTCTTGGCCCAATCAAGAGAAGACCGAGGCGCTGGTGTTGGGCGACCTGTTGAGAGGGGCCGCGGCAGGGGTAAGACGATCAAAGACCGACTTCTTGGGAGCTTCCTCTGTCAGCACCGGCGCGGTGAAGCTTGTCGGTGGGAGCATGGTCCCAAAAAACAATCCTGTGGTGGCTCGAGTGACCTGTTCCACGGGCATTGTGAATAGCGAAGCAGCTTGGGGTCCGTAGGCTATACCTCCTGGCGAGGCAGAGCGTTGGTTGCAATTGCAGTCCGAGCAGTTGGAGCGTTTCGCAGAAGTAGAAGCCATCGATTCTTTACTTTCTGCAATAAGCAGGACGCCAAGTCTTAGTATCTTGAAACCCAAGGGCAACCATTAGCGAACCGCGATTGGTTCGCGAATCACGACACACGAAGTGTGGAGTAGAAAGAGGAAAAAGGTCCCACCGGGCGTGCCAGAATCTGTTCCCCTCCGAAAGACGGCGCGCATGACTGTGACGTCTTGGCACTGAGATTCGGGGCAGATGCTAATTGGTGCTATCCGTTCACCTCTCCGAAGATGCCAAGTTGATTTATGGCACCATACATCGAAGGTTTGAACGGATGCGGCCGATGTAGCAGACTTCGTCAGATTCCCCCTCGTTTGAGGGGTTTTTGATTGCGGGGACGCTCTTCCCTGCAGGCGCAAGCCCCTGCAGTTAATTACGCTACCGCACCGCGGTAACAACTTTCTCCTTCTCCAGATGGTCACTTCGTGTCGTGTGTGTCTATTTTATGTTTTGTTGCCTGTGGATTGTTTACGGAGACCGAGTTATGTCGTCGCCCGTAGGACGTTGACTAGTCCAAATCCGTATTATCTTAGATTTGGGTTTGGGGGTTTGGTTTGAGGATACGTTAGCCATATTTGAGGCTAAGGTCAACTCAAACGTTTGTTAAGGATACGTTAGTATAACTTGAGACTAAGATCAACTTAACGGGATCGTTTAGATCCGACAAAAGAGCATTCGGGCTCCATTGTTCCAGTTTAGGGACATAGTGGTCCATTGCATGTATGGTCATCGGGACCCGTTACCTCTCTGACGGCGTTGAAGGATTACAACGACAGGTGTCAAAGGAGTTCCGAGATGTACCCTTGAACCAAAGTTGATTGGAGGGATTCATAGTCCAGTCTGTTTGAAGGTTTAAGGATATGTTAGCCATATTTGAGGCTAAGATCAACTTAAACGTTTGTTAAGGATACGTTAGTCCAGTCTGGGACTAAGATCGACTTAACGGGATCGTTTAGATCCGACAAAAGAGCGTTTGGGCTCTATTGTTCCAGTTTAGGGACATTGTGGTCCATTGATTGTATGGCCGTCGGGACCCGTCACCTCTCTGAAGACGTTGAAGGATTACAACGACAAATATCAGAGGAGTTCAGAGATGTACCCTTGAACCAATGAGTGGTTTGAAAGAGTAGATGCGCTCAGTTCAAGATGATTTGAGGACTTATGGCCAGTTTGGGCTAAGTCCAAAATATTGGCCTTCTGTTGGTCCATTGAAGGAGAGGCTTTGCCTCTGGCCATTTAGTCAATTGGGCCAATGCCTAGTGTTAAACACTAAAGACCAATCAGTGTTGAACACTGGGAATGAGATGGATAAGTTAGTGTTTAACACTAAAAGATAGTTGGTGTTAAACACCAGCAACAAGGCTTTCAAATTAGTGTTAAACACTAAAACAGATCAAAACACTGGCAGCAGAGATCTCAAATTAATGTTAAACACTAAGGTAATCAGTGTTGAATACCGCAAATAAAGCTCTTTGATTAGTGTTGAACACTAAGGCCAAACAGTATTTTAACATTGGATTCAGGGGTTCCAATTTAGCGTTAGACGCTAAGGCCAGAGGGGTCACGTGGTAGCACGTGAGGGCGCCCTCCCTTCATTTGTTCTGCTGAGAATATCGCATCTTTTGGAGCATCACGTGCTATCACATGACGGGTGTTTAAATGGAGTATGTTAAAGCCTCTGCCAAGGGTCACGTGGGTCACGTGAGGCACTGCCTTAAAGGGGGCTTTTCTGTAGATCTTTTTGGGGGTCACGTGGTGACACGTGACCCTGCCTCTATGTATATTTTTTTTGAAGATCAGTTAATCCCTTTCAGGAATTGAATTCCTCGTAGGGTTGAACCCTGGCAATAATTTTAGAGGAATTAAATTCCTACTTCCTTTGAAGGTTCATATTCTGGAATAGAGTTGAACTCTGAATTTTCTGTAGGAATTAACTTCCTCATCTATGTGAAGGACTGAATAGGGTTAAACCCTAATAAAAGCTTTAAGGAGTTAAACTCCCACTCTCTGTTAAATAATTATTCTGAGGAATGAGATTAAGGGAATTAAATTCTTGTTGTTTTCACAGAACTAAGTTCTTAACCAGGGTTAAACCCTGATTCTTTTCATTCTGAAGGAATTAAATTCTCATAACACAGGGTCAACCTTAATTTTATTTTAAAGGAATTAAATTCCTATAGTTCTGTGAGAATTAAATTCTCGTGCTTCCATTCCCTCTCTATGCTTTGGATCTGCATGGCAGGATCTCAACCCATTGAGAATTAAATTCTCAACTCAAGGGGAGATGTGCACTTTACAGATCCTCCACCAAAGAGAGAACTATGTTCTTCTGGTTTTATATCAGAGTTAAACCCTGTTGAGAATTAAATTCTCTTTTCTTTCAAAAAGCCTTCCCTTTCTTACCTAGGGTTTTCTTTTGCAGAAGATCCAAATTCCTCCAAAGTATCAAGGCTCTCTCTCTTTTCTTCCCTCTGCATCTATATATCCATTTTTGTGTGTCTCTTGGCTCCTATTTATAGGAGAAGCAGCCGAGTCAATTAGTTTTTGATGAATCTTTCATTGAGAGATTTGATTTGTATCCATCATTCGTTTTGGACCTTTGGATTATTAGGTGAATTTTATTCACCATTGGATTTTAAATCCAGAGATTCTCCTTTGTTATTTCGGTTAGATTTTATGGGAAAATCTTTCCAAATTCGAGATTTTCTCATAGATAGATGATATTTAATCACTTTTAAATCTTTAATTCAATCGGTTGCTTTGGAAAGATTTAAGAGGTCTTTTCTCAGAATTTAATTCTGTTAACAGATAGGCTTTGGAAGCTGGTCACGTGTGGCCACGTGACCCTTGGTCACGTGTGGGCACGTGACCCCCTTGGAACGAGCCCTCTTCTTTCTTTCTGCGCTCTGCTTTCTGGTCACTGCTTAGCTGTCACGTGCCACCACGTGACCCCTGGTCACGTGTGAGCACGTGACCCTCGTCTGGAGCCTTTTCTTGATTCAATCAGGGAATTGAGTCTGCCGCTTTTGAGTGTCACGTGCCAACACGTGACCCTGGTCACGTGGGAGCACGTGACCCTTTCTGAAGCCTTTTTCTTTGATGTAGTCGGGAAACTGAATTTGCCTTGCCGATGCTTTTAGATGTCACGTGCCAACACGTGACTGCTGGTCACGTGTGAGCACGTGACCCTTTTCTGAAGCCTTTTCCGTAGGCTTTCCTGATTTTAAATCAGGAAACAGCCAAGGACACTGATTTCCCCGGGGTTGAGACGAATCGAGGTATTCCTGCAAAGACACTGATTTCTCTGCGGGTCGACGCAAATTGAGATGTTCTCGTCAAGGACGCTAATTTCCCTGAATCGAGATATTTGCCAAGGACACTGATTTCACTGAGGGTCGAGACGAATTGAGGTATTCTTGCAAAGACACTGATTTCCTTGCGGGTCAACGCGAATCGAGAGGTTCTCGCCAAGGACGCTGATTTCCCTGAATCGAGAGGTTTGCCAAGGACACTGATTTCCCAGTGGGTCGAGACAAATCAAGGTGTTCCTGCAAAGACACTGATTTCTCTGCGGGTCGACGCGAATCGAGATATTCTCGTCAAGGACGCTGATTTTGCTGAATCGAGATATTTTGCCGAGGACACTAATTTCCCTGGAGGTCGACGCGAATCGAGAGATTTCTGCAAAGACACTGATTTCCTTGCGGGTCGACGTGAATCGAGATGTTCTCGTCAAGGACATTGATTTTCCTGAATCGAGGTTTTTTCCAAGGACATTGATTTCCCTGGGGTTGAGACAAATCGAGAGATTCCTGCAAAGACACTGATTTTCTTGCGGGTCGATGTGAATCGAGATGTTCTCGTCAAGAACTTTGATTTCCCTGAATCGAGAGGTTTTACCAAGGACACTGATTTCCCTGGTTGTTGGAGGTCATTGGCTGACTTGCTCCGCTTTCCGCGTTGTCAGGGTTGACATTCTCTATTTTCTTCGGTGTCAGGGTTGAATTTCTCCATTTTCTATGGTGTCGGGGTTGACTTTCTTCGTTTTCTATGGTGTCGGGATCGACTTTCTCCGTATTCTACGGTGTCGGGGTCGACTTTCTCCGTTTTTTACGGTATCGGGGTCGGCTTTCTCCATTTCCTACGGTGTCGGGGTCGACTTTCTCCGTTTTCTACGGTGTCGGGGTCGACTTTCTCCATTTTCTACGGTGTCGGGGTCGACTTTCTCCATTTTCTACGGTGTCTGTTCCCCGCCGAAAGACGCGACGAAGACGCGGCGGACGTATGGCCTGAATTTCGTGGCAGATGCTAATTGGTGCTATCTGTTCACCTCTCCGAAGATGCCAAGTTGATTTATGGCACCATGTATCGAAGGTTTAAACGGATGCGGCCGATATAGCAGACTTCGTCAGATTCCCTCTCGTTTGAGAGGTTTTTGATTGTGAGGACGCTCTTCCCTGTAGGCACAAGCCTCTACAGTTAATTATGCTACCGCATCGCGGTAACAACTTTCTCTTTCTCCAGATGGTCATTTCGTGTCGTGGGTGTTTGTTTTGTTTGTGGTTGCCTGTGGATTATATACGGAGACTAATTTATGTTGTTGCCCGTAGGGCGTGGATTAGTCCAAATCCGTATTTTCTTAGATTTGGGTTTTGGTTTGGGTTTAAGGATACGTTAGTCTCATTTGAGACTAAGATCAACTTAAACGTTTGTTAAGGATACATTAGTCTAATTTTAGACTAAGATCAACTCAACGTTTGTCAAGGACACGTTAGTCTAATTTTAGACTAAGATCAACTTAACAGGATCATTTAGATCCAACAAAAGAGCACTTGAACTCTATTGTTTAGTTTAGGGACATTGCTGTCGATTACCAGTTTAAGGACATGGTGGTCCAAGGTTAAGGACATCATAGTCCGTGGGTTTAAAGGGACCCCACAGTCCGAGATTAGGGACATCATAGTCCACGAGTTCAAGGACCCCACAGTCCGTAGTTTAAAAATATCATAGTCTGTAAAGTTTAAGGACATCATAGTCCATGAGTTTAAGGAACCCACAGTCCGAGGTTAAAGACATCGTAGTCTATGGGCTTAAGGACCCCACAGTCCGTAGAGTGTTTGGTTGTTGGGACCCATCATCTCTCTGAAGATGTTGAAGGATTACAACGACAAATATCAGAGGAGTAAAGAGATGTACCCTCGAACCGGTGTGAGTTGGTTGGAAGATCTGTAGCCTAATTTGGGACTAAGATCTGTTAAATATTCATGAGCAGATGGGCTCAATTAAATATAAGTTGAGAACTTATGGCCAATATTGGGCTAAATCCAATAAATGTTTAACATTTTTATTCTGGCTATTGAGCCTTTATTTGGACTTGGCCTTTCTGACAATATTTTTGTCTCGTATGGAATGCAGAGCATTCATTAGAGTTTTGGCTTATTAAAGAACGATTTATGTTCTGTCAGCGCAACATGTGGCGCGCCAGGCGCTTTGCGCCAATTATAGAGCGCAATGCGCTTCTGCCAAGTAGTGCACATATGGAGGACACGTGTCACGCTTGGCGCTAAGCGCCAGATGATGGGCGCATTGCGCCAGTTTATGAGCGCTGAGCGCTAATTTATGAGCGCATTGCGCTTTCAATTTAGCGGCGCACACGTGAGTGACGCGTGGTGCGCTTGGCGCTGAGTGCCAGCCCATGAGCGCAGTGCGCTATTTCAGAAGCGCAAAGCGCAAGTTGCACACGTGGTTGACACGTGGCGCATTTTGGCGTTGAGCGCCGGTCCAGAGAGCGCAGAAGCGCTGTTTAAGAGCGCAAGGCGCAGTTCAATAGCGCAAAGCGCATTTGATCAATTTTGTGATCTGGGAACAGATTTATGTTCTATTTTTTTTAAAGAGACTTTGTCTCAAGATTCAAGAACAATAGTTCTTATTTTTGAAAGGGTTTTGCCTTTATAGATCCATGATCTTTAAGAAAATTTAATGATTTTCTCCCCCTTTATGATGAGATGTTCATGATCTCAGAAAGACAATTTGTCTTATAGATCTATGATCTGTAAGTAAGTACTTCTTTGTTTTTATGATGAGATCTTTTGATCTTTTTATAAAAGACCTTGGTCTTTGTAGATCTATGATCTTTTAAAAGATAATTCTTCTTTTTAATTATGAGATGATTTCATCTCTGTGTTCATCACCCATCATCTTTTTACTTTGAAGAAAAAATCTTCTTTTGCTGAAAGCTATGCTTCTTTTTCTTTGAATTTTTCAAAGTTTATTGGGGGGTGGGGGTGGGGGGTGGGAGGGTTTCTCTATATCAGACTCGAAGTCTTAGGGCCTTTATATAGGGCAAGTTGATTTGTTGAATCAGTTAAAGAGATCTTTCTCCGATTGATTTGGAGATATTTCCCACCGTTGGATCTTTGATCCTAGGGCTTCTGTTTTACAGAAGGCAATCTTCTTGTTTTTAACAACATTGAAAGAAAATCTTTCCATAACAGAATTTTAATTCTGATTAATGATTTATCATTATTTATTAGATCTTTTGATCCAAGGGTGGGGAATTTTTAATTCCAGCGCTGGCGCACCCGTGCTTTGCACGTGGTGCGCTGCTCAGAGCGCAGCGCACTTTGTACTAGCGCACCCATGTTTGACACGTGGTGCGCTGCTCAGAGCGCAGCGCACACATGGTGCACTGCCTAGGGCGCAGCGCACCTGGCGCTAGCGCATCTGTGTTTGACACGTGACGCACAGCGCGCCCAGCGCTGGCGCACACATGGTGCACTGCCTAGGCGCAGCGCACCTGGCGCTAGCGCATCCGTGTTTGACACGTGGCGCGCAGCGCGCCTAGCGCTGGATCTGAAGCGTTGCTTCAATTTTTGAAATTTGAATTTCAAATAGAGCTTTGCTCTAATTGGGGGAACAAATGCCCCCCCGTTGCGCTCACGTGGCCCACACGTGAGTGCAGCGGTGGCAGCATCTGCGCCCTTTGATCAACTCAGAAGTTGTAGAGCGTTTCAATGCCTATAAATAGGACCTTTGGTCCCTTAGATGATTTTCATCTTCTTCTTTGAGAACTTTTATTCAGTTTAAGAACTTTTCAAGAGTAAAAACTCTGTCAAAACTTAGGTAAAGTTTAAAACATTTAATAAACTAGGGTTTTACCCATTAACAGAGCCTTGCTCTTCATAGATCTTTGGTCTAAAGAAAACCCTATTAGGGTTTCATTCATAGAGCTTTGCTCTCTTTAGATCATGAACCCATAGATCTAAGGAGATCTTTTCTTGGGGTTTCTTAGCCCATGAATAATGCTTTGCTCTTTGGATAACACGTAGATTTTTTTAATCTCTTGTGAAGAACTCTTAAGAGTTTGTTCATGGATCTTGAAGATCCCAGAATTTTTTTTAATTCATAAAAATTGATTTTAATTAATTCTTTTCTGATGGGTTTTTCCATCATCATTACAGAGCCAAGCTTTTGAGGAATTTTACTCCTTCATGATCAGAGTTTGACAAGTGTCACTCTATCATAGAGCATTGCTCTCAAAGGGAGATTTTCTCCTTTTCTCGAGGGATCTCTCATTTAATGAGAATTTTCTTGAGGATTTCCTCATTTAATTAACAGTCTCATCCAATGATGAGGCTGTTTTATTAATTATTAATTGATGAATTGTCATCCAGATTTTATGGGCCCCCTTTGGTCCCTCTCCACTGCATTGCAGTGTGGTACAAATTTTAAAGTACCAAGTGTCAGAATTTAAAATTAAATTATAGCACTGACAGTTGACTTCTGTCCCCTTTTTTTTGTAGGCGACATGTCTTTCGATACTTCGTTCCCGTTTGTCCGTTCAGAGGGAGGATTCCCTGAGGCGCCTGTGGACCGGGAGGTTCTCGCGCTCATCAAAGACCATGACCTGGAACACAAAAATCTTCACTTGTGGGGTAGATGGTACGACCAGATTATCAGAGGCCACCGGAGCTTTTCTTGTGCGACGCCTTCGGAGCCTATCTCGGCGATCCCGTATGCAGATGCACCCCCGGTGAACTATGCCGTGGAGGTGGTTAATTGGACTTCGGAGGGCCTCTTTCAGCCTTCGATTGCCTCTATACCCGTGCAGCCGCCGGCAGCTTTGGATACCCTAGGGCCGCGCATATGTCAGGGCGAGTCGCACCCTTGGGGACAGTCCTACAATATCGGGCTAACTCCTCATCATCCGGCTGGGTACTTGCAGTGGGCTCGGTACATTTTGTCGGTGAAGAAATCGCAGCTGCTAAAGCTCGGCTTATACCCTGCGGTCTACGCTTCCTTGTTCCAGTATTCTGCATTTCCCACATAGCGGATCAAAGCATTTTTGGAGCAGTGGAACATCCCGACCCATACCTTCCTCTTATTGGATAGAGAGGTCTCCATTTCCTTGGAAGAATTCGCCGAGGTTTCTGGTTTACCAGTTAGGGGGGAGCACTACGAGGAGCTGCTTCCTCTGGATGAATATGTTTTTGCCACCAAGCCAGTGGTGATGGGCCTCACCCCGGAGAACGCTATTCAGCACCAGTTCCCGAGTCTGATAAAGGTGCTGAACATGTATGAGAGCCTCTTCCTTGAATCTGAAGGCCGAGGGGTTAGCTTTGCGGACTTCATTGCCCGTTTTCTTCGCCCAGAAATTTTGTCGCGACAAGGCGAAAAGTTTGCTAAACTTGATGATCCCTTCGGCTTTGGCTTGGACCGTCGGCCGATACTGGAAGCTGATCAGAAAGGTTTCTTCCTTCCTGACGTCGCGATCGTCCCTCTGTCAGAAATCGCCGCTTCGGGCATTGATGAGGAAGCGTTTTTTCTTGGGTTTCTTGGGCTATGGTTGAGCTGGTTTGCGCTTCCTATGCATCCTCGTTACATGAGGCCTTCCGTCTTCTACCCCGCGCATCGCATGGTTGCCGGAATACAAATGGCCATCGGGATCGCCGGGTTAGCCCACCTATATCACGGTCTTAGCTTAGCGGCGGATACCACTGAACCCGGGGTGCATCCTGCCAGCTTCCCGATGCATTACTTCACTTCATGGATGGAGCTGCATGTGCTTGGGGTCTTTGGCATCCACAAAAGACCTTCTTTTTATGACAGATGCAAGTTCCCACGGATAATGCGGCTGGTTGACGCCTCCATCGTGAGTCCGTCACTACGGGAAACTATGGGCTTGCTCCTCCGTCCCCGCACGGTTGGAGATGGTATGTTTTTCACCGACAAAGTCTTAACCATCGGCCAGAAAACTTCAAAGACGGTGCTGCCACTGCGAGACATTTTTAAAGACGGGGCCTCCGTGTTGAAAGCCCGGGAGATTCTTCATTTGTACTCCCTCAGGCCGGGCTTCTTTGTATTCAGGCAAAATGATGCGGCGCTATTCACGAGATATAATCCACATCGTTTTGCCCAGCAGCTGAGTTACAATCAGGGAGTCCCGCTGAAGGCTTTCCTGGTAGAACCTGCTGCCACTGAAGAGGGAATGCGGAGCGCACTGCATCATTTCATGCGCTTGAACACGGGGTCTCACTTCTTTATCAGCGAACCGAGTTGTGTCCCGAAGGCCCTTAATGTACACGTGGCCTGGTACCAACATGCAATGAGAGCTGTTATCAGGGAGAAGAAACGACTGCTACTTGACCGAAAGGGTGCACCCCCTGCTGGTGATTGAAACGTCCCCTTGAAGCGACGGACCATTGTCCTCCCTCCGCTAAGAGAAGCTGCTGTGATTGAAGTCCCCCAGGATAGGCCTGAGCTACCGGTGCCCCGTGCTCCTGTGGAGATGGTGGATGTACTACCGGTGCCCCGTGCTCCCATAGAAATGGTAAATGTAGCTTTGATTAGTCCAAAAATAATATGTTTACCGTAATCAGAAACGGCGTCGCTTTGCAGCTAGCCGGTGAGTACGGGTCGATCCACAGAGATGTGTAATTTTATGATTTGTGTTTTTACGAGTTGATTCCGATGGTGGTTTGGTTTTTGTTGATTGATTTAAAAACTAACTTATACGATATTAAAGAACTTGTTAGGATTAGGTCTAAGGTAGGGTTGATGAGATTAATATTGTCACCTCTTTCAATGCCGTTTGATTAAAGCTTTTTAGAAATCATAACAATTATTAGCAAAGGGGATTAGGATGATTGGGAAGAAACGAAGTTTCTTCCTCTAGATCCTTGTCCGTCCTTTCCTATTAATTGCTACAACCTTCATGGACGTCATGTATGTCCGGCCTTTTATACTACGGTTCACCGTTACCTCGTAGGTAGGGTGCCGTAGGGAGCGGATCATGCATGCGTGCATGAAGTTCTACTTATGAAAATGTATGGGCATTGAAGGAGATGAGAGATATTCATCTCTCACTCCCTCCCTTGTTCCTAACCCTAACAAGCGAGGATTTTACTCGCTCATTAGGGGATCTTTTAAAAATAACATTTTTTTTGTTATGTTTAATGTGTTTTGTTTAGATTACTTATCTACTGCAGATTAAAAAGAATTACACTAAGTTAACTAAGGCAAGTGATATGATTACTCTACTGCAAGAATAAAATTATGGATCTAGGGCAAATAATGAAATTGTAACTAAGGCAGGAAAAAATAGAAACTTACAAGAATGATGCTCTTGTTCTCCCAACAATTCTGAATTTTATTGATTGAAAAGAGGCATACGTTTTACAGATTTGTGAGTACAATTTATAAGAAAACAGGGAAGCTAGGGTTACAGATTTTCGCACACATGATTTTACAGATATGCCCACTGAAAATCCCAACACCTGCACCGACACACCGACAGAAAAAAAATCCACCGACACGGGCACCATAAGGCCGCGGAACCGCGGCAAAAGGGGGGTTTGGGCCGCGGTTCCGCGGCCCTTTGGTGAGCTCAGCTCACCAATTTTTCTGGGCTTGTTTGTCTTTGTCTGGGCTTGTTATTTCTTCATCTCTTTTCTCTGTTTGGCTTTTTATTTTTCTCCAGATCTTTCAGTGAAAAATATGTAGCGATCTTTCAACCGTTTTGCTTTGACATTTTGAACCTTGCACTGTTCTTCGTTTAGGCTTGACTAGGATCCGTCAAAAGTCCCTTTTCTATATCAACTTTCGTCTTTTTCACTGTATTCGCTCCAAGAGCTTGTATCCTGTAACATGCAACAAACGTGCGTCAAGAGTACCTGTTTACTTATAAAATGAATAAAAATGGGGTGTATGAATTGCAATATTATGATATGAACAAATACCCCCAAACTTATCTTTTACTCGTCCTCAAGCAAACTTATTATTTTATTTTCAATAAAAGCTAACCGCACTTTCGCAGGGAAACGCGATTGCACTGAGCTCGTGCAATAAGCCGTTAAATCTCTAGGTGTCCCTAGTAGGAGGAGTGTTGTCTCCTGAGGGTTTTCAGCGGATTACACCCACAAAATCCTATCAATTTGGCTTTTTCGACAATAATTCTCCAATTAGGTTTTCTAACACAGAATTCTATTATCATCGACTCATAAACTATCCACCCATATTCTTCACTCTTCCTCTTAACTTAACTTAAGATTATATATGTTCGATAGACTCATTCAGCTTTCAGCATTTCTTAGGTTTTCCTCTTAGGGTTCCATCTCCACTTAGGAATTTTTCTATCAACTCTACTAAAGATACAAGTTTTATTCTTCATTCCTTTCTCTTATTTAAACTCTAATCACATATCCCCACGTGTGTGTCGATCACCCCTGCACTTGGAAATTCAAATTAAACAATCATACCCTTGTCCTCTGTCCAAAGCACTTATTAATTGGTGAATTTCGCTTACACATCTTTCATGCGACCGTTAATACTTCTTGAGGTACCAACGACCGATTACAAGATGTATTAGCACTTTAAAGCGTATGTCCTAGTTTTGCAATACCCAAGGCTTTAGCAGTGACTCCCAAACCAGTTGGTCTAAGACACTAGGTGATGAAGCACCCTCGCTATTTATTTTTTTTTGTTTTTAGCCTTAAGTAATCACAAAACCAGTGTTCATTTTTTTTACTTTTGTATTTTTTTATTTTCTTCGTACTAGGGACTTATAGATAAGAGCATTTCAAGGTCTCCTCTACTATTCCAAGCTTTAAGGTGTGTGATTGTGCAATTTTGTAGGATATACATTTTCAGAATCCATACTTAAGCCAGGAATTATTTTTCAAACTTATACTCTAATAAGAATATCAATATTTTTCATTTATTTCAACTTAGCCCAAAAGGTGAACTCAAAATTTGCCTATTTCTAAATAAACTACAAAGACATATACTTTCTACCGTTAATTTTTAAAGAAGGTTATTTTTAGGGTTTTTAATTTACCAAGTCTAAGATCTAGTTGTTCGTAGCTAGTTAACCTATTTGTCAAACTCAAGTTAAATATGGCCAAAATTGAATACAATATTTTTTAAAATTTTTGAAATTTCTTCAATTTTTATAGGTTTTCAAATAAATTTTCAAATGCAAAATATGTACAAATGAATGCGAAGGAAGAAGACGTACCACGCATACCCCAAACTTGAACTTGACAGTGTCCTCACTGTCATACTAAACCAAGATGGTCAAGATGTCGGCATTCCCTGTTTATTCACATTATTACAAATGATACACACCCCCAAACTTATTCGAAATAAAGTTTTGGAAAAAATATTGACTGGGAATTCGGGGGAGAAAGTGGAGGAAGATCAATCAGTGTAAATCGGCTCCTGCAAAAATAGGAGCTCCTCCGATGGGTCCGCTGTGAAGAACGGTTTCAGTCGATGCCCATTCACTTTGAATAAGGTACCGTCTTCAGGATTTTCAAGATCAACCGTACCGTGCGGATAAACGGTGCGGACTACAAAAGGTCCTCTCCATCTAGAACGGAGCTTGCCGGGGTGAAAATGTAACCGAGTGTCATAGAGTAAAACCTGTTGACCAGGTTCAAACGTTTTTCGCAAAAGGTGTTTATCGTGGAACACCTTAGCTCGGTTTTTAGCAATTATGGCATTATCATATGCCTCATCCCGTAGCTCTTCTAGTTCATTCAATTGCAGCTTTCGATTGCTGCCCGCATCTCCTAAGGATAAATTTAGCTCTTTGATAGCCCAAAATGCTTTATGCTCAATCTCCACTGGGAGGTGGCAAGCCTTCCTGTAAACAAGCCAGTATGGAGACATACCGAGATCGGTCTTATATGCAGTACGGAAAGCCCATAGTGCATCTATCAATTTAAGTGACCAATTTATACGGTTTTTAGAAACCGTTTTCTCCAAGATTTGCTTGATTTGCCGATTCGAAACCTCGGCTTGCCCACATGTTTGGGGGTGATATGGTGTTGACAGCTTGTGGGTGATAGAGTATTTGCGCATTAAGGACTCGAAAGTCCGATTGCAAAAATGAGAACCATTATCACTTATTATCGCTCGAGGGTGCCCAAATCGAGAAAATATGTGTTCTTTAAGAAATCGAACGACAACTTTGTTATCATTCGTTTGGCTGGGCACAGCCTCGACCCACTTTGAAACATAGTCAACGGCCAAAAGAATATACACATTTCCAAAAGAGTTAGGAAATGGTCCCATGAAATCAATACCCCAAACATCAAAAATGTCCACAACCAAAATTGGTTGGAGCGGCATTTCGTTTCTCCGCGATATCCGGCCCAAGTGTTGGCACCGGTAGCAGGTTTTGCAGTATTCGTAAGCATCTTTGAAGAGTCGTGGCCAATAGAAACCACACTGCAAAACTTTCTCGGCTGTCTTCTTTGGGCCAAAGTGCCCGCCACATGCTTGATCGTGGCAAAAAGACAGCACGCTCTTGACCTCACTTTCAGGTACACACCGACGAATGATTTGGTCGGAACAGTATTTAAAAAGATAGGGTTCATCCCAGTAAAAATGCTTTACTCGGGACAAAAATCGAAGTTTATCCTGTTTCGACCAATCATTAGGTATCAGGCCGGTGGCTAAGTAGTTTACAATATCGGCGAACCATGGTTCGCAAGAAACGGTCAAGAGTTGCTCATCGGGAAAACATCCGTGATTGGAAGATCAAGCGTGGGCGAAGAAGGAAGTCGTGATAGGTGATCAGCTACTACGTTTTCACATCCTTTTTTGTCCTTAATGACAAAGTCAAACTCCTGTAATAAAAGGATCGAACGTATGAGCCTTGACTTAGCATCCTTCTTCGCAAAAAGATGGCGAAGAGCTGAATGATCAGTATATACAACGACTGGAGAGCCAATTAAATAAGGCTAAAATTTTTCAAGTGCAAACACAACAGCTAAAAACTCTTTCTCTGTTGTTGTGTAGTTTAGTTGGGCCTCATTTAGTGTTCGGCTAGCATAATAAATCACGTGCGACATTTTATTAATGTGCTGTCCAAGAACAGCACCAATTGCAAAATCTGATGCGTCGCACATAATTTCTAAAGGGTGCGTCCAGTCCGGAGATGAAAGGATGGGCGCAGAGATGAGGGAATGTTTCAAAGACTCGAATGCTTCAGTGCATGTGGAGTCAAAAGTAAATGTTGTGTCCTTGGCCAGTAAGAGAGTCAAGGGTCTAGCGATCTTGCTAAAGTCCTTGATGAACCGTCTGTAAAAACCGGCGTGGCCAAGGAAGGCTCTGATGTCTTTGACGCATTTAGGGGGAGGGAGGTTAGAAATCACTTCGATTTTAGCTCTATCAACCTCGATGCCGTTTTGCGAGATGACATGTCCTAAGACAATGCCTTCTCGCACCATGAAATGGCACTTCTCCCAATTCAACGTTAGGTTCTTATCCCTGCAGCGGGTAAGAACAGCGTCAAGATGCCGTAAACACTCGTCGAAGGAGTCGCCAAAGATGGAGAAATCATCCATAAAGATCTCCAAGAACTTTTCAACCATGTCTGAAAAGATCCCCATCATACACCGCTGAAATGTCGCGGGTGCATTGCATAACCCAAAGGGCATGCGACGATAAGTAAAAGTGCCAAAGGGACAAGTGAATGTTGTCTTATCTTGATCCTCTTTGGCGATGGGGACTTGGTTGTAACCGGAATAGCCATCTAGAAAGCACTAGAACTTATGCCCTGCCAATCGCTCGAGCATTTGGTCAATGAAAGGTAAAGGAAAGTGGTCTTTCCTTGTTGCGGCATTGAGTTTCCTATAGTCTATGCAGACTCGCCACCCAGTTTGGGTGCGAGTGGGAATTAACTCATTTGCCTCATTGGTAATGACCGTAATGCCCGATTTCTTTGGCACGACGTGGATTGGGCTAACCCATTGGCTATCCGAGATAGGGTAAATGATACCACTATCCAGACACTTGACAACCTCCTTCTTAACAGCCTCTTTCATGATGGGGTTGAGGCGTCTTTGTGGATCCCTTGCCGGCTTGACATCATCCATCAAGTGTATATGATGTTCGACTATGAGGGGACTAATCCCCTTAATGTCCGCCATAGACCAGCCGAAAGCTTGCCGATTATTATGTAAGACCTTCAAAAGAGCCTTCTCTTGCTCAAGAACTAGAGAGGCCGATATAATGACTGGTAAGGTCTCATTATCACCAAGATAAGCATATTTTAGGTGCGACGGCAAAAGCTTCAATTCGAGTTTAGGAGGTGAAACAATAGATGGTAACAATGGGGTAACCGTTTCAAACTCGAAGGATTCCATCAAAGGTTCGAATCGAGTGTACGCAACAGAGTCGGATGGTTCAATTAACTCATCCGAAAAAGCGAAAGACTCCAAGTCAGGTGATGAGTCTTCAAAGTCGTCAACGAAGGTAAAACACTCAAAATCGTTATCCGCCGTGAAAGCTGTGTCGGATTCTAGGAGGAACGCACTAGTGGCGTTAACATTGCTGTGATCGAACAAAAAATTCTCGAACTCACAGTCCTCCTCCGCGTTCTCATTGATCGAGCAAACATCGAGTACACTAGCATTAGGCTCAGCCGGCTGACTTCCCAACTTGAAAATATTGAGCTCAATTGTCATATTGCCGAAAGATAGGTTCATTGAACCATTACGACAATTGATCACTGCGTTGGAAGTTGCCAGAAATGGTCGACCAAGTATTACCGGAATTTGATTCTGGGGGTTAGCGACAGGTTGTGTATCCATCACAATAAAGTCAACGGGGAAAATGAAATCCCCTACTCTAATTAACACATCCTCCAGCTCTCCCCTAGGATGGGTGATTGACCGGTCGGCCATTTGGAGAGTACAGTGAGTGGGCTTAAGCTCTCCAACGCCCAATTGCTCGTACACAGAATAAGGTAGCAAATTGACACTCGCGCCAAGATCTAATAGTGCTCTATTGATGTTCTTGTCCCCAATTGTTATCGAAATGGTCGGACACCCGGGGCCCTTTTGCTTTGGGGGTAAGGAATTTACAAGAGCATCACTAATAGCACTAGCCACAAATACTTTCTTTGGCACTTGCGACTTCCTCTTTTTGGTGCATAAGTCCTTTAAAATTTTTGCATATGAAGGAACTTGTTGGATTGCATCCAAAAGAGGGATATTTATGCTAACCTGTTTGAACAACTCAACAATCTTTTCCATCTGTGGAGTTGGTTTATTGGATCTCAACCGATTAGGAAAAGGAACATTTTGAAAGGTGGTTGAGTCCAATTTTTGCGGATCAGATTGTCGAGTTGGAACGGCATCCTGTGTAGATGTGTTCGTGTTGTGAGAAATGGGTCCGTTCGAGCTAGAAGAAGTAGAGCCGTGTGAAGGGTGGAGAATAGGCTCTGAAGAAGTAGAAGAAGAAGGTGAAAAAGATGAAGAAGGGCCACCGGCAGGGGTGTCATTGTTAATACCCACATTGTTTTGCAACACTTTTCCCGATCTCAACGTGGTTACAAAATTTACGTTATGATTCTGCTGTTGATATGCAGCATGTGCGTGACCGGGGTTGGGCAGTGGTTGAGACGGGAGTTTTCCTTTTTCGCGCTCGCTCAAAGCTGCATTGAGTTGTGCAATTTGTGCCTCAATAGATTTGATACTTTGATCGTGTGAGGCACTGTTTTGCACCAAAGATTGAATAGAAGTCTCTAGTCTTGCTGTAGACTGTGTAGATTGCTTAAGGAACGCATCTAGACTTCTTTCGAGCGAGCTAACCTTATCATTATTAGGTTGAACATAATTGTTTGGCTGGTAAGCATTGTTAGGCACAAAATTGTTCACCTGATTAGGGTAAGGTTGCTGTTGAAAAGATTGCTGTTGAAATTGAGTTTGTGAAGGTGCTTGTTGTTGTTGTGGAGGAGGAGGTCTTTGAAAATTGTTATTTTCTTGGAATTGTTGATTTTGGTTCCAAGCGAAATTTGGGTGACTCCTCCACCCCGGATTGTATGTCGAAGAGTAAGGATCGTTTCTTTATCGTTGCTGAAATGCAGCATTGACTTGATCCTGTCCTTGAGTAGATGCATTATAAGGAAACTCTTCGGTTAGGTGCGATGGATCCGCACAACAAGCACAAACAGTTCGTGGAGGCATAACAGGGGCAGGAGAAGGCGATGAGATTTTGGTCTCGATCGCTTCTAGCTTTTTCATAAGAGCGGCCATCTCGGCCTTCATAGCAATCGACATCTCTACTTGATGTATGCCTGCCCTAGATTGACCACTAGAAGAAGATGATGTGGTCTTGGTACTCTCCCACTGAATTGTTTGCTCACTAAGATCCTCAAGAAACTGCCACGCTTCGTTACTAGACTTGGAGAGAAAATGACCTTGACATATGGTTTCTAGCAACTGCTTCGTTGCCGAGTTCAATCCCTCGTATAATGTTTGGCAAAGTTGCCAACTTTCGATCCCATGATAAAGGCATTGAACGAGTAGGTCCTAAAATCTCTCGAAGCACTTCCAAAATGATTCGGAAGGAAGTTGTGAAAATTGAATTATTTCATTGCGGATTCTAGCAGTTTTGTGATGAGGATAGAACTTTTTCAGAAAAGCTTTCACAAACTCGTCCCAATTTCTAATGGAATGTGATGCGGTGCTGTATAGCCACTTCTCGGCTAGGTCACATAAGGTGAAAGGAATGACCCTTAGCCTTATAGCGTCATCACTTAGTTGGGTCATTTTCATCATAGCGTACACATTTTGGAATTTATTGATAAAAATATATGCATCTTCAGATTCCAAACCATGAAATTTTGGCAGCATATTGATGAAATGTGGTTTTATTTCAAAATTGTCCCCATTTACCGGTGCGGGTGAAAGACAGGTAGGTAAAGAAGTGCGGACGGGGTAAAAGAGATCCTGGAGCGCAACTCGTGCGGGCGCTTCAACAGACGGTTGATTCGGGTTATTCGCACCTAACGGAGGTGGAATCCTTCCCGTCGGTAAGGTATTGTTGGGGTTGAATCCCGACATGCCTTCTGTGAAAGAATTTGAAAGTGGGGGTAAGAAAGTGGACGGAATGTCGACTTCGGTGTCGAAGGGATCGTCGGTCGGTACCAACGAAACACGGACTAATCGGGTGTTAGTATCCCTAGTCCAAAGTGAGATACACTAAAAGGGTAGTGTAGTCAGGAAAAAAAAAGAAAGACAGAAAGTGGAGGTAAGATAACGTCAGTGAAGGGAAGTGGTGGAAGTGAGTTGCAAGTTCCTTTAGCGACAAGTTGCAAGTTTTGAAAAGATTTTTCTTTTTTTTTATGTGAGAGTTTTGCAAAGAGGTTTTTGAAAAGGGACTCGTGACACAAATGTATCAACCACACATGCATAATCAGGCCTAAATCTAGGGTCGCCTAGGTCTGCTAGACAGCTCCTAACTAAGGCTAGAAATAGGACCTCAAACCGCCTCTTCACCGACAAGTACGGTCAGGTAAGTGCCAGGTAAGTGGGAAGGAACCACAACAGTGGGCCTAATTAATAACCACTAGCCTAGACACACTTGCCTAGAAACCGCAAAATCAGTTAGGATAAACGGTCGATGCCTATACTAGTCCTTTTCCTATTGAGCTCGATGTCCTTAGGTCTAAGTCTAATATTTTTTAATTAATTATGGTCAATGCACATGCTTTAAGTGTTTTCTGGGGTCCTGGGAAGGGTGATGAAATCCCCACCCAATCTGAGTTTTGTCAATTAGCACCTTAAAGTCCGATTAAATTATGCAAAACAATAAAATTCACTTGCAATCAATTTTTAGCGCGGCGCAAAGAAACCTGCAGAAAATCTGTTATTTAGAAGGGGGAGAAAGAATTTTTAGCGCAAAGAATTCCTGCAGAAAGTTTTTACAGAGAGATATATGGAGTTTGACAGAGGAGAGAACAAGAGAACAAACCCACTAAATTAGAGATGCTGAAGAGGCTAACAAGCCGCGGTTCCGCGGTCTGGGGTGCTCCTGGGCCGCGGTTCCGCGGTCTTCTAGAAGGAATAGGCTCTGGAAAAAATTGTACCGCTTCTCTGTCCAAATTCTCCTCTGTTCTGATGTACAACTTTCTGTTTTCCTCTCTGTAAATTTCCAGATTCGCAATCCTTCGCTGTTCCTGCAAGATTCAAACCATAAAACCCTTCAAACAGATAAAAATCGATAAAATGTTTTTGTATTTTTGTATTTTCTGATTTTTATGATTTTTAAGATTTATATCAACCCGAAATTACACAAACGAAAGATTATGCCATCCCCGGCAACGGCGCCATTTGATTAGTCCAAAAATAATATGTTTACCGTAATCAGAAACGGCGTCGCTTTGCAGCTAGCCGGTGAGTACGGGTCGATCCATAGAGATGTGTAATTTTCTGATTTGTGTTTTTACGAGTTGATTCCGATGGTGGTTTGGTTTTTGTTGATTGATTTAAAAACTAACTTATATGATATTAAAGAACTTGTTAGGATTAGGTCTAGGGTAGGGTTGATGAGATTAATATTGTCACATCTTTCAATGCCGTTTGATTAAAACTTTTTAGAAATCATAACAATTATTAGCAAAGGGGATTAGGATGATTGGGAAGAAACGAAGTTTCTTCCTCTAGATCCTTGTCCGTCCTTTCCTATTAATTGCTACAACCTTCATGGACGTCATGTATGTCCGGCCCTTTATACTACGGTTCACCGTTACCTCGTAGGTAGGGTGCCGTAGGGAGCGGATCATGCATGCGTGCATGAAGTTCTACTTATGAAAATGTATGGGCATTGAAGGAGGTGAGAGATATTCATCTCTCACTCCCTCCCTTGTTCCTAACCCTAACAAGCGAGGATTTTACTCGCTCATTAGAGGATCTTTTAAAAATAACATTTTTTTGGTTATGTTTAATATGTTTTGTTTAGATTACTTATCTACTGCAGATTAAAAAGAATTACACTAAGTTAACTAAGGCAAGTGATATGATTACTTTACTGCAAGAATAAAATTATAGATCTAGGGCAAATAATGAAATTGTAACTAAGGCAGGAAAAAATAGAAACTTACAAGAATGATGCTCTTGTTCTCCCAACAATTCTGAATTTTATTGATTAAAAAGAGGCATACGTTTTACAGATTTGTGAGTACAATTTATAAGAAAATAGGGAAGCTAGGGTTACAGATTTTCGCACACATGATTTTACAGATATGCCCACTGAAAATCCCAACACCTGCACCGACACACCGACAGAAAAAAAATCCACCGACACGGGCACCATAAGGCCGCGGAACCGCGGCAAAGGGGGGGTTTGGGCCGCGGTTCCGCGGCCCTTTGGTGAGCTCAGCTCACCAATTTTTCTGGGCTTGTTTGTCTTTGTCTGGGCTTGTTATTTCTTCATCTCTTTTCTCTGTTTGGCTTTTTATTTTTTCTCCAGGTCTTTCAGTGAAAAACATGTAGCGATCTTTCAACCGTTTTGCTTTGACATTTTGGACCTTGCACTGTTCTTCGTTTAGGCTTGACTAGGATCCGTCAAAAGTCCCTTTTCTATATCAACTTTCGTCTTTTTCACTGTATTCGCTCCAAGAGTCTGTATCCTGTAACATGCAACAAACGTGCGTTAAGAGTACCTGTTTACTTATAAAATGAATAAAAATGGGACGTATGAATTGCAATATTATGATATGAACAAGCTTCCCCTGAGTCTGGTGTGGGCTCAGACATCGGGACTCATCGCCCCAAAGTGCCCAACAAGCGTAAGCTTGTGCTGGCTGCGACTGGAGCTCGCTCGCAGAAGAGGAAGAAGAAGTCGATCCTCTCTATAGACGTTGTACTCGGCCTGGAGCCTCATGCTCCTCATAACGAAGGCCTGAGCGAATATGGGACCAACGAAGGTCTATTCATAGCGCCGGAAGATACTGATCTCGAGGCCGCCATTGCAACTTCTGTGCGATGAGCAAGCCACAAAGCGGAAATGGCCATCCTCACGCAATCAAGTGAGTATAAGCCGTAACTTCTGTTATTGCATTATATTTTTATTATCATGTTTTGACTGACATTTTTCCTTCTGTAACAGGCTTTTCCACTGAAGAGGCTCTAGCGGCTTCCCTTAGGACCTTTGAGGAGGAGGAAAGGGCTCGCGCTTTGCTGGGCATTGGTATTTCTCGGCTCATTGCATCTTCATTCTCCTTTCTTATGGATGATCTGACCCCTTCTTTATCTTATCTCATGGACTACAATGCCAACCCCGCAAGGTGATGCGGAGATGCTTCCCAGGCCAGCCATCGAAGCCCGGCCTCCTCGGCACTGCCGCAAGAGGCCTTACTCAAACGACCGATGACGGATGCCTTGACGGCTCCAGAGGTAACCCTTGGCATGGACGATGACGTCCTATTGATGGAGGCTTCCAGAAGATCCGCTCTGACGGCCCGAGCAGAAAGGAAGCGCAGAATGCGCACGGCAAGGGAGCGTAGTGCTGTCTTGGCCGCGGGTGCAGGTTCGAGCACCGCTATCCCTGCCCCTATTTCTTCAGAGGATGCTCCGGCTGCCTTATCCACCGCCCACAGACAGGCAGCACGTGCGGTTCGGGAAGCAATCGGAAGACCAACTCAAGGTAACGTGACATTGGGTTCTTTTGTCAAAGTTTTAACTTTCAGGTTCTTATATATCCTATCTTGCAGGGTTGAGCCTTGCCGAAGAAGTGGCGGCAACCAGTGAGCCTGTTGCAGCGGTAGAGGAGATAGCCACGATCACCGAACTCGAAGTAGCGGGTGGTGTGATGGCGGCAACCACTGAGCCCGAAGTGGCCACCCTTTCTCAGGAGTCGGGCACCGCCCCAATCGTCGCTCTTTCCCTTTACGGCTCCTTGTCGTTGCCGGGCGCTGCGAGTATCACGACGATTCTCATGGAGTCGGGGGATGAATCTACAGGTGGCGAAACCATTCCGATGGAGGAGGGTGAAGCAGTCACTGCATCAAGTGATGCCCTTGTCGCGGTTCCGGCCGGCGACTCACCAGGTAGACTTTGGGTCATTGCTTTTCTTTTTATTCTGCAATCCCTTTCAATCTTTCCTGACAGTATTTATCTCGTTTCTAATGCAGGCGTGGTGAGCGTTGAGGTCGTTTACCCGAGGCAGCGCCATCAGTTACTGCTTTGACGGTGAACACTCCTCTACCTTCTCTTATACCATCTCAGATGTTGGAAGGTGCAGATTTGTGACCCATCAGTTTTATTTCTAGGCTGTATAATTTATGTACTGATATTGTATTGCTGCGTCTTTGCAGGAGTCCTTTTTGATCACCTGTATCAGGTGCTACACCCACACTTCTCTTTCCAGTCAGAGATTAGTCCGTCCGCTGGTGTTGGTAAGTATCTTTTCTAACCGACGTCCTTTCTTTAACGGGCAGTCACACTATTGCTAATTTTTCTTTGCATTGCTTGTAGCCTTACAAATTGAAGGAGGGGACGAGGGTACCATTGCGCCACCAGTACTTCCAGCTCTGCCCCCTGTTGCAGCCGGTATAGTAGACTCTATTGTTCATGTATTTTCTTTATTTCTTGAGCCGACATCTGACTATGATTTATTTTGCAGCAATCATGTCGACTCTAGCTCCGTTCGAATCTCGCATCATTATGCCGGCAGGGCCCTTTTCTAGACGTCCATCTTCCAAATGCGTTGTGACCAGCCTGCGGATGTTGAGCGAATACGTCGAGGAGCTTGACGCGGAGGCCCTTACATTCGCTGCAGATTTTGCTGCCGAGATTAATCCAATGCTGGTGACGCTTGTGAACTTCCATAATGAAGGCGTCGTCGAGTCTTGGGTTAATCACTGTAGGAAGATTGATGCTTGCCTGCATGGGCTTGAGCTTAGGCGTCCTGCTCCTGAGATTCTGGCCGTGAACTCCCAGCGGGCTGCATGGGTTGAGCAAAGTGCCCTCTTCCTTCGTCATTTCGAGCAAGAGGCGGTCCTTAAGAGAAAGGAACGTGAGGCGACTTCCACTGAGTCTGTCCAATTGCGTGCCCAGGTTGAAGCGAACGCCGCACAACTAAGAGCCATCTTTGACAATTTGCAGCAATGCATTTAGGACGGGCTGGCATTGAGGCGGAAACTCGACTTCATTGAGCGGGTTACGCAGAGCCGTGAGGTTGCCCAACGTGAAATCGATGAGAAGGTTTCATCATACTTGCAGCAACGGGCTCGAATCGAAGCGGAGCTGGCTACGGCGGCTGACCTTGAAAAGGAGTTGAGAGGAGTGCGCGAGCAACTGACTGACTTATTGAAAATGCCTCCTTCTCAGTAGCTGCCTTTGTATCAATTAAACACTTGTAATCTTTGAATAATATGTATCCATTTTTTATTCTTTTATATGATGTATCTTGTATTCAATTGAGCTCATGAATAAAGACACATTTTTCTTATCTCCCACTGTCGTTTTCTTCTCTTTGCTGTGTTGTTGGTATGTTACTCTGGCAAGTGGGGCCTGTAGATAATAAAGAACATTTCATCTTGAACTCTCTGAGAGGTAGTGATGGCTTAGGAAGTGGTTCAGATCTGCTATCTAAGACTTTTCAACTTCATGAGCCGTGAGGGTCCCATAAAGACTTTTCTCCCTACGAGTCGAGAGCATCTCGTAGGTGTATTTTCTCCTTAGGAATCATGAGGATTCCTAAGCGCGTTTTCCCTTATATGTCATAAGAATCTTATAAGAGAGTTTTCTTCCTTATGAGTCGAGAGGACCCGTAAGTGTTTAATGAGATTGACGTTATCCGCATTTCACGGCGTCAGAAGTTGCTCCGGATGTTTCCCACGGGGTCAAGGTTAACTTTGGCCGTGTTCCACGGAGTCTTTGGGTGACGTATTTCCGAGGCGGGGTCATGTAGATGATGTATTTCCGCGACGGGGTCACGTGGATGACGTATTTCCACGACGGAGTCATGTGGATGACGTATTTCCACGGCGGGGTTACGTGGATGACGTATTTCCGAGACGGGGTCATGTGGATGACGTATTTCCGAGACGGGGTCATTTGGATGACGTATTTCCGAGACGGGGTCATGTAGATGACATATTTCCGAAACGAGGTCATATAGATGACGTATTTCCGAGACGGGGTCATGTGGATGACGTATTTCCACAACGGGGTCATTTGGATGACGTATTTCCGCGACGGGGTCATTTGGATGACGTATTTCTGAGATGGGGTCATGTGGATGACGTATTTCTGCGACGGGGTCATGTGGATGACGTATTTCCGCGACGGGGTCATATGGATGATGTATTTCTGAGACGGGGTCATGTAGATGACGTATTTCGGCGACGGGGTCATTTGGATGACGTGTTTCTAAGACAGGGTCATTTGGATGACGTATTTCCGAGACGGGGTCATGTGGATGACATATTTCTACAACGGGGTCATATGGATGACGTATTTCCACGATGGGGTCATGTGGATGACGTATTTCCGAGACGGGGTCATGTGGATGACGTATTTCCACGACGGGGTCATGTGGATGACGTATTTCCACGATGGGGTCATGTAGATGACGTATTTCCGAGACGGGGTCATGTAGATGACGTATTTCCATGACAGGGTCATGTGGATGACGTATTTCCGCGATGGGGTCATGTGGATGACGTATTTCCGAGACGGGGTCATGTAGATGAAGTATTTCCACGACGGGGTCATTTGGATGACGTGTTTCCGAGACGGGGTCATTTGGATGACGTGTTTCCGAGACGGGGTCATGTGGATGACGTATTTCCGCGACGGGGTCATGTGGATGACGTATTTCCGCGACGGGGTCATGTGGATGACGTATTTCCGCGACGGGGTCATGTGGATGACGTATTTCCACGACGGGGTCATGTGGATGACGTATTTTCGAGACGGGGTCATGTGGATGACGTATTTCCGCGACGGGGTCATGTGGATGACGTATTTCCGAGACGGGGTCATGTGGATGACGTATTTCCGAGATGGGGTCATGTATATGACGTATTTCCGAGACGGGGTCATATAGATGACGTATTTCCGCGACGGGGTCATTTGGATGATGTGTTTCCGAGACGGTCATGTGGATGACGTATTTCCGCGACGGAGTCATTTGGATGACGTGATTCCGAGACGGGGTCATGTGGATGACGTATTTCCGCGACGGGGTCATTTGGATGACGTATCGTTTGTTGTAATGAGACGAATATCGAAGTGGTCTCCAGGTTGTCTGTGAACCGTTGAGATTTGGAGTAGGGGTTTTACCGTAGCTCCAGGGCTGATTGCAGCGTCTGAATCCTACTGGAATGGGGAGGAACGCTGTTGATGATCTCTAGGCTATCGCTGAACCGTCGAGATTTGGCTTCGTTTTCTGATGGAGCCTGGGGAGGGAAGGTGTGATTCCTTCTTTGTTTGCGCCCCTGGATTGTATACAGGGATTGATGTGATATCACCTGTAGGGCATAAATTTCATTTTTCTTTATTTCTTTCCGCGATGCTCTATCATTTCAGCTTTTATATCGCGAAAGTTGCGATATAAAGAGCAGGTGAACGTCTTTGCGCTATTGAAATGTGCCTTACGCTCTTAAACTGCGCTTCTGCGCTCCTTAGATCGGCGCTCAGTGCCAATGCGAGTCCATTTTAGACTTTAGAGAGTGTGGCCCGTGAATAGTATGCAAGAGTCCATTTCAGACTGACCTGCAGGGCCCCAGTGCTTAGAAAACAGGTCCTTATCTCCATTGTTTAAGGCTTTTCCCTACGAGTCGAGACGAATCGAGAAGTTCTCTCAAAGACACTAATTTCCTCACAAGTCGAGATGAATCGAGCAGTTCTCGCAGGAATTTCCTAACGTCACAGTTAACTCCTGCTAATAGAAGTTCGTTAGGGCCTGTGGTACTAGGTTTTTTTACCCGTCGCACCGTCGCGTTGGCTGGTGTATTCCTCGATGCATAATCTTGCTGTTTGAGTAGCCCCGTGACTGTCGTGTCTCTGATCCCATCGGGGGCTGGACAAGACATCTTCAAGCAATCTTCCAGGTGATATTACCGTCGAAAGAGCAAGCGTTAGGGATTTTGCCATGCCGCTTTTTACTTGAGCTTAGGCTCATTTTGGAGAGCCCCGATGTGTCATAATCACTCCGCGCTGGTGTGGGATGATCTCCGATAGTCTTTCAGGGTTTATATGAGTTGCCGTTAAGACCCTGAAGCTAGGAATTTGGCCTTCGCTTCGTTTGCTGGCATTGCGTCTGCTGTATCGAGACGAATGTCGCGGTTGTCTCTAGGTTGCTGGTGAACCATCGAGGTTTGGAACTAGGTATTTTGCCGTGGCTCCTTGTTTGATTGTCGCGTTTGAATCCTACTGGAGGAAGAACGCTGTGGTGACATCTCGTCTGCTGTATCAAGACGAATATCGAGGTGGTAACCACTCCGCGCTGGTGTGGGATGATCTCCAATAGTCTTTCAGGTTTTATATGAGTTGCCGTCAAGACCCTGAAGCTAGGAATTTGGCCTTCGCTTCGTTTGCTGGCATTGCGTCTGCTGTATCGAGACGAATATCGCGGTTGTCTTTAGGTTGCGAGTGAACCGTCGAGGTTTGGAACTAGGGACTTTGCCGTGGCTCCGTCATTTGATTGCCGTGTCTGAGAACGCTGGGGTGACATCCCGTCTGCTGTAACGAGATGAATGCTGAGGTGGAGCTAGGATTTTGCCATCACTCCGCTTTGTTTCGACCATGAGGTCTTTCGTTGACGTTGCATCTGCATCCTGCTGGACTGTGAAGGAACGCCGTTGTTGACATTGCGTCTGGTGTAACGAGACGAATGCTGCGGTGGAGCTGGGATTTTGCCGTCACTCCGCTTTGTTTCGACCATGAGGTCTTTCTTTGACGTTGTATCTGCATCCTGCTGGACTGCGAAGGAACGCCGTTGTTGACATTGCGTCTGGTGTAACAAGACGAATGCTGCGGTGGAGATGGGATTTTGCCGTCACTCCGCTTTGTTTCGACCATGAGGTCTTTCGTTGACGTTGCATCTGCATCCTGCTGGACTACGAAGGAACGCCGTTGTTGACATTGCGTCTGGTATAACGAGACGAATGCTGCGGTGGAGCTGGGATTTTGCCGTCACTCCGCTTTGTTTCGACCATGAGCTCTTTTGTTGACGTTGCATCTGCCTCCTGCTGTACTGCGAAGGAACGCCGTTGTTGACATTGCGTCTGGTGTAACGAGACGAATGCTGCGGTGGAGCTGGGATTTTGCCGTCACTCTGCTTTGTTTCGACCATGAGGTCTTTTGTTGACGTTGCATCTGCCTCCTGCTGGACTGCAAAGGAATGTCGTTGTTGACATTGCGTCTGCAATATTGCGACGAATGTCGAGATTGTCTTTAGCTTGTCTATGAACCGTTGAGATTTGGCTTGGCTTCGACGAAGCCTGGTGGGACGATATTGTTCCCTTCTTGTTTGTGCCCATGGATTGTATACAGGGGTCAATGTGACCTCACCTACAGGGCAAAAGTTTCATTTTATATTATTATTTTTTGTTTTCTTTCCGCAATGCTCTATCATTTCAGCTTTTATATCGCGAAAGTCGCGATTGCCCAATCATTTCGGCTATTTTTCGCGGTGCCCAATCATTTCGGCTATTTTTCTTTTTACTCGCTGCTTTTTATTGCGAGTTGCCCAATCATTTCGGCTGTTTTTGTATGCATACATTTTTACTTGCTGATTTTTTTGCAAGTTGCCCCATCATTTCGGCTATTTCATATGCATTTTTGGCTCGTTGACTTTTTGCCACGAGTATGGAACTTAGAATTTGGTGCCAATTTTAGCATCAGCATCGCTGCGACTGGAATATTGCCAGGAGCGAATTATCATTTGCCATGAAAGGACTTGAAATTTGATACCGATTTAGGCATCAGTATCGCTACAACTGGGATATTGCCAGGAGCGAATCATTATTTGCCTTTGTTGATTCGAACAAAGATCGCTTAACAAACAGGGTTAGGATCCTGTCGACTAAGACTTTTGACTTTACGAGCCGTAAGGGTCTCATAAAGGTATTTCTCCCTACGAGTCGTGAGGATCTCGTAGGTGCATTTTCTCCTTAAAAATCATGAGGATTCTTAAGTGTATGTTCTCTTATAAGTCATAAGGATCTTACAAGAGTGTTTTCTCCTTATAAGTCGAGAAGACTTACAAGGGTCGCTCACCGTGTGAGCATATCCCTAGTCGCTGGTGGGACTTTGTTAGGGAAAGGTTTATTCATGCCCGTGGATTGTATACAAGGGTCAATATTGAACCGCTTGTAGGGCAAAATCGGGGGGTATGACTGCTTAAGAACATGTTCAAATCCCTGTAGCTTAAGGCTTTTGAATCTTATAAGCCGTGAGGGTCTCATAAGAGGGTTCTACTTACGAGTCGTGAGGATCTCGCAAGTGTAATTTCTCTTTAGGAATCGTGGGGATCCCTAAGTGTGTTTCTCCTTTGTGAGTCGTAAGGATCTCACGCAGGTGGTTTCTCCTTACAGGATCGAGAGGACCTTGCAAGTGTCTTTTGACGAGATTGCACCCTTTCGGTTTTTCACAAAACCCGCCGGTAGTCCCACTATTTTTACTCACGGAGCCCTTTCGGATTTTTATCCGTGCCCATCTTGCTTATGGACGTACCTTTTTTTTACCACGTCAGCCTGGGGACGCCGCATGTTTGTAGTAGTTTAATGATGTTTCGGTCAAAGGTCCGAGATTTTTCGGGCAACGTACGATTACGCAACTAGATTTTCTCGCAAATCTTCGCATCTTTTGTGTCGGAGGTGGATTCTTTGAAGAGAGGGCTGAGGGCGATTTCTTCGTCAGAGTCGCTTCCAAAGGTGATAACTTGCGATCCCTAGGTGTCGACTATGTGACAGTTGCCAGCAGCTCTTTTGTGCTCATCTGTCGTGTTTTTCTGTCCCCGACGAACCTTGCGCTTCACTCGTTGAACGTGTTTTCAGTGGGCAACATATCCCTGCCATCAGTTTTTAAAGGCTATGCACTCCTCGGTAGGGTGTGCAACCCTCTGATGGTATAAGCAGAAGTTAGGATGTATGTCCGCTTCATCAAGACGTATACTGCCAGGAGAATTTCCTCTGAAAGAGGGCAACTTCATTCCTGTTGATAGGGCCCTAGCAAATCATTTCCTTACTTTAAGCTTGTTTTTGCTGGCGATAGGGACGCTTCGATCCGGTTGGGGTTTTCTCGACCTTTTCATTCAGTCGTCGGCGTTTAGCTTTTTCAAATATGGCCATCTCGTGCTCTCGATCAGCTTTGCTTTTCTGACAGGCTTCGTTCAGTAGCAAGTCGATCATCTCATCAGACGGTTCTAAGGGTTTTGGCTTCGATCCTGCCCCTAACTCTTTTATGCTGTCTTCTATCGCCGAGTGTGTTTCTTCATTAGTTAATGCCAAATGAGAGATCATGTGGCAACTTGCCACATAGTCCTCAGATTCTTTTGACGAGTCATCCATGTCGTTATTGTCGTTATCTCCGCTCTCAAGGATATTGTTGAGAAATTCTTAGAGTGTGACCGGGGTCCACGTCTTTTGGTTATATTCCTCCAGTGTGTCAATATGTTTTTGCAGATCCGTGCGCTTGTCATCAAACTGCGTGGGCATTTTGATCTTCTTCTTTTTCTTTGAAGACTTTGACGGCTGTTCCTGGGTGTTTTGCCCATTGCTATTAATTCCTGATGTTGGGCGTGGTTTCAGCATCCCGTCGATGATCTCCGGCTCTTGCGGGCTTTTCTACCTGATCGCCGGACATGTTTGAAGATCTTTCAGCATTCTTTTAGTTTTGCCGAAAGAACGACTTCCCGTGGAGCTTCTTCTATAAAAGAGCATGATGCCCCCGGCGTGTCCACCCTTTTCGGAGCATGTGGTTGTGGCAGATTTACCTTCCAGTTTTCGGACAGCGCAAACTTGCTCTGTTGATACTGGTCTTCAACCCAATTTTTGAAGACGTAGCAGTCTTCGATCGGATGTCCCGATACTCGGTGGTAGGGGTAGTAATTGGGATCGTTGACGTCGTTTGGTTGCGGTGGGTGTCTCGACTCCGGTAGAGTAATGAGCCTATACCACACTGCCAGTTCAAACAGTTTTCTTGTTTTATCCCGGGGAAATGAGTAAGGACGTCTCAACTTCTCATCGAGGGACTGCCGCTTGTTGTTTTGGCGAACAATCGGTCTCGGGCCACTCGGTTTTTGTTGAGCGTCGGCGAAGAAGATTGCTTTCCCTTTGCCCTTTTCATTCCGAGGCTCCGACTTTGAAGGGAAAGGCCTATGGCTCATCTGGTCCATTTGGGCTAGCTTGTCAATCAAGGCCTGGAAGGTAGTTAGCTTGAAAAATATCATGAATTGGGATATGGTCGCCTGCGGATCGAGGGTTCCCACGAACATGCCTACTGCAGGCGCCTCTTCGATGCGCTGTTCGCACTTCGACCATAGATTTCGCCACTGTATCGCGTTCTGGACCCATGTTTCACCTGGCTTCACCCTTGCGTTGATTAATGCCGTTATTGGGGTGCATTCACTAGCACTCGCGAAACGCTGGGTGAATAGTAGCTCCATCTCTGCAAAGGTTTTGATGGAGTCGTTGGGAAGCTCCGAATACCATTCGAACGCTGTCTCTGACAAGCTACCAACGAATTGGCGAAGCAATAGTTTGTCATCGCCTCCAGTGTTGCCGCATAAGGCTCTGAATTGAGCGACGTGCTGATGCGGATTCCCCATCCCATTATATACATGGAATTTGGGGATCATGTATCCCGGTGGGTACTCTATCTGGTCGTACCAACCTGGATATGGTCGCCCAGTTTTAACAACTTGGCCGGCCGTCTCATTTTCCTGGTGAGCTCGTATTTGCTGAGCAATGTAGTCATCCAGAGCGGCCTTGGAAATGGTTTCCTCTTTGGCTGCTGAAAGAGCCGGAGGAGGATTCGATGTCTCCCCTCTGTCGTCTTCAACGATGATCGGGGGGTCTTCAGCTGGAGGTTCCGGCTGTAACATCATCCCAGCCATGTCTTAGAACAAGAGAGCCATTCGTTTTATATTGGCTGCCTGTTCCGCAGCCTCTTTTTCTTTCCTCTCGAGCATTCTTCAGAGGAACTCGGTGTCAGTTTCTTGTTCCCGGCGCTGCTTCGAGGATGTCTCCGGGCTTGCTTTTGGTCCCGTAAGTGCGGCTATAGCTGTTAGCATTTCTTGGAGCTTTTGTTGTTGTTGCTCCTGAGCCTTAGTCACTGATCGCGTAAGCGGTCGATGGCCTGTGAGATACGGCTATCCTCTTTTCCGGATGCCATATAAATGGTGTGCACCACCATGCCCCCAGACTTGGGGTATTTGGAGTCTTGGCCTTTGGAGTTCGCTTCGGGCACTTGAGCTTTATTAGGCCTATCTTTTTTGTGAAAAGTCGCTTTGGATTTGAGAGAAACCGCTGTATCAGGATCCGTCTTGGGGTGATTCACCTTTACCTGCTTCCACACCTTATATATAGACGAGGAAAGTTGTCTCAGGGAGCGAACTCGTTTTTGCTCTCATGGGATCTCCAGGGGCTGCGGAGACTTCTTCAATATTGTGGTAGGAGAATTTTGTATGACCCTTCACAAAAATTTGAAGCTGTTCCCAGTTGGAACAACAACATTCACCACTGGCGTTGAAACAGGACCATACGGAGAACTGCCCCCAGCTCATTTTGTATGATGCTGATATCGATGTCGACCGTTTCTTACGGCCGGGATTTGACTAGCTTCAGGATTTTGCCGGAGCCTGCCTTCTGTTTCCTTTGAGAGCCTAAATATTCTGCCCTCTGCGTCGACCTCGGTCCTTGGCAGGTGCCGGTTGTTAGAGGACTGATTCTATCGGCAAAGTTGCAGCTTGGGGAGCCAGCCTGTGGAAGATAGATTTCCTCTGGGCCTCCTCCATCAGCGTTGAGGCACCGAGGGTGGGAGGTGGGAGTATCGATCCAAAGAGAAGCCCGTTGATTTCTTGAAGAGCCATATTGCAGAGATTTTAGCCTGCAAGTGGCTCGTACTTGACTCCATATGACAGAGCCTGTGTTGTTAAGGTAGGAACAAACACCATTCTTCATAGAGACGAAGTGCCGACTTCAGTATCCACTCTCCTAAGGGCAACCATAAATATACACACCGCGATTATCTGATCATGGAAAAAAAACGACACATGAAATGTGGAGTGGAAAGAGGAAAAGGTCCCACCGGGCGTGCCAGAATCTGTTCCTCGCCAAAAGACGCGACGAAGACGCGGCGGACGTCTCTCCTGAATTTCGGAGAAGATGTTAATTGGTGCTATCCGTCCACTTCTCCGAAGATGCCAAGTTGATTTATGGCACCATGTATTGAAGGTTTAAATGGATGCGGCCGATGTAGCAGACTTCGTCAGATTCCCCCTCGTTTGAGGGGTTTTTGATTGTGGAGACGCTCTTCTCTGCAGGAGCAAGCCCCTGCAGTTAATTATGCTACCACATCGCGGTACAACTTTCTCCTTCTTCAGATGGTCACTTCGTGTCGTGGGTGTTTGTTTTGTTTGTGGTTGCCCGTGGATTGTATACGGAGACTAATTTATGTTGTCGCCCGTAGGGAGTGGATTAGTCCAAATCCGTATTTTCTTAGATTTAGGTTTTGGTTTGGGTTTAAGGATACGTTAGTCTCATTTGAGACTAAGATCAACTTAAACGTTTGTTAAGGATACATTAGTCTAATTTTAGACTAAGATCGACTCAACGTTTGTCAAGAACACGTTAGTCTAATTTTAGACTAAGATCAACTTAACAGGATCATTTAGATCCAACAAAAGAGCACTTGAACTCTATAGTTTAGTTTAGGGACATTGCGGTCGATTACCAGTTTAAGGACATGGTGGTCCAAGGTTAAGGACATCATAGTCCGTGGGTTTAAAGGGACCCCACAGTCCGAGATTAGGGACATCATAGTCCATGAGTTTAAGGACCCCACAGTCCGTACTTTAAAGACATCATAGTCCATAAAGTTTAAGGACATCATAGTCCATGAGTTTAAGGACCCCATAGTCCAAGGTTAAGTACATCGTAGTCCATGCGCTTAAGGACCCCACAGTCCGTAGAGTGTTTGGTTGTCGGGACCCATCACCTCTATGAAGACGTTGAAGGATTACAATGACAAATATCAGAGTAGTAAAGAGATGTACTCTCGAACCGGTGTGAGTTGGTTGGAAGATCTGTAGCCCAATTTGGGACTAAGATCTGTTAAATATTCATGAGCAGATGAGCTCAATTAAATATAAGTTGAGGACTTATGGCCAATATTGGGCTAAATCCAATAAATGTTTAACATTTTTATTCTGGCTATTGAGCCTATATTTGGGCTTGGCCCTTCTGAAAATATTTTTGTCTCGTATGGAATGCAGAGCATTCATTAGAGCTTTGGCTTATTAAAGAACGATTTATGTTCTGTCAGCGTAATACGTAGCGCGTCAGGCGCTTTGCGCCAATTAAAGAGCGCAATGCGCTTCTGCCAAGAAGTGCACATGTGGAGGACACGTGTCGCGCTTGGCGCTAAGCACCAGATGATGGACGCATTACGCCAGTTTATGAGCGCTGAGCGTTAATTTATGAGTGCATTGCGCTTTCAATTTAGTGGCGCACACGTGAGTGACACGTGGTGCGCTTGGCGCTGAGCACCAGCCCATGAGCACAGTGCGCTATTTCAGAAGCGCAAAGAGCAAGTTGCACACGTGGTTGACACGTGGCGCATTTTGGCGTTGAGCGCCGGTCCAGAGAGCGCAGAAGCGCTGTTCAAGAGCGCAAGGCGCAGTTCAATAGAGCAAAGCGCATTTGATCAATTTTGTGACCTGGGAACAAATTTATGTTCTTTTTTTTAAAAGAGACTTTATCTCAAGATTCAAGAACAACAGTTCTTATTTTTGAAAGGGCTTTGCTTTTATAGATCCATGATCTTTAAGAAAATTTAATGATTTTCTCCCCCTTTATGATGAGATGTTCATGGTCTCAGAAAGACAATTTGTCTTATAGATCTATGATCTGTAAACGAAGTAAGTACTTTTTTGTTTTATGATGAGATCTTTTGATCTTTTTATAAAAGACCTTTGTCTTTGTAGATCTATAATCTTTTAAGAAGATAATTCTTCTTTTTAATTATGAGATGATTTCATCTCTATGTTCATCACCCATCATCTTTTTACCTTGAAGAAAAAATCTTCTTTTGCTGAAAGCTATGCTTCTTTTCCTTTGAATTTTTCAAAATTTATGGGGGGGGGAGGGTTCTCTATATCAGACTTGAAGTCTTGGGGCCTTTATATAGGGCAAGTTGATTTGTTGAATCAGTTAAAGAGATTTTTCTCTGATTGATTTGGGGATGTTTCCTACCGTTGGATTTTTGATCTTAGGGCTTCTGTTTTACAGAAGGCAACCTTCTTGTTTTTAACAAGATTGAAAGAAAATCTTTCCATAACAGAATTTTAATTCTGATTAATGATTTATCATTATTTATTAGATCTTTTGATCTAAGGGTGGGGAATTTTTAATTCCAGCGCTGGCGCACCCGTGCTTTGCACGTGGTGCGCTGCTCAGAGCGCAGTGCATTTTGCGCTAGCGCACCCGTGTTTGACTCGTGGGGCGCTGCTCAGAGTGCAGCACACACATGGTGCACTGTCTAGGGCACAGCGCACCTGGCGTTAGCGCATCCGTGTTTGACACGTGGCGCGCAGCACGCCCAGCGCTAGCGCACTGCCTAGGGCGCAGCGCACCTGGCGCTAGCGCATCCGTGTTTGACATGTGGCGCGCAGCGCGCTTAGCGCTGGATCTGAAGCGTTGCTTCAATTTTTGAAATTTGAATTTCAAACAGAGCTTTGATATGATTGGGGGAAACAGTGTCGGGGTCGACTTTCTCCGTTTCCTACGGTGTCGGGGTCGACTTTCTCTGTTTCCTACGGTGTCGGGGTCGACTTTCTCCGTTTCCTACGGTGTCGGGGTCGACTTTCTCCGTTTCCTACGGTGTCCGGCTCGACTTTCTCCGTTTTCTACGGTGTCGGGATTGACTTTCTCCGTTTTCTATGGTGTCGGGATCGACTTTCTCCGTTTTTTATGGTGTCCGGATTGACTTTCTCCGTTTTCTACGGTGTCGGGGTTGACTTTCTCCGTTTTCTACGGTGTCGGGATCGACTTTCTCCGTTTTCTACGGTGTCGGGGATCGACTTTCTTCATTTTCTACGGTGTCGGGGTTGACTTTCTCCATTTTCTACGGTGTCGGGATCGACTTTCTTCGTTTTCTACGGTGCCGGGATCGACTTTCTCCGTTTTCTATGGTGTCGGGTTTGACTTTATCCGTTTTCTACAGTGTCGGATCGACTTTCTCCGTTTTCTATGGTGTCGGGTTGACTTTCTCTGTTTTCTACGGTGTTGGGGTTGACTCTAGGTTGTAAAGTCTTGGAACTGAGGACTTTGCCATGGCTCCGATTGGTGATGTCGCGCCCGTATCCTGCTGGTATGAGGAGGAACACAGTTGTGGGTCTCTTTAGGCTGTAGATGTTGCCGTTGAGATTTGGAACTAGAGATTTTGCCATGGCTCCGTTTGGTTGTGACCCTGAGGTCGGTGGTTGACGTTACATCTGCGTTCGATTTAGAAGAAACATCGTGGTGATCTTAGGCTATGGATGTTGCCGTTGAGATCCGGCTTCCCTTTGACAGGGTCTGGTGGGGAAATGTGGTTCTTTTTTGTTTGTGCCTATGGATTGTATACAGGAGTCGATGTGATCTCACATGCAGGGCTAAAGTTTCATTTTTTTACTCTTTTTTTATTTCTTTCCGCGATGCTCTATCATTTCATCTTTTATATCGCGAAAGTTGCGATTGCCCATTCATTTCGGCTATTTTTCACAGTGCCCAATCATTTCGACTATTTTTCTTTTTACTCGCTGTTTTTTATTGCGAGTTGCCCAATCATTTCGGCTATTTTTATATGCATATATTTTACTCGCTGATTTTTATTACAAGTTGCCCAAACATTTCGGCTATTTCATATGCATTTTTTTTGCGAGTATGGAACTCAAGATCTGATACCAATCTTAGTATCAGTATCGCTGCGACTGGAATGTTGCCAGGAGCGAATCGTCATTTGCCATGAAAGGACTTGGAATTTGATACCGATTTAGGCATCAGTATCGCTACAACTGGGATATTGTCAGGAGCGAATCATCATTTGCTTTTGTCGACTTAAACAAAGGCGGCTTAGCAAACAGGGTTAGGATCCTGTCGACTAAGACTTTTTCCTTTATGAGCCGTAAGGGTCTCATGAAGGTGTTTCTCCCTACGAGTCGTGAGGATCTCGTAGGTGCGTTTTCTCCTTAGGAATCATAAGGATTCCTAAGTGTATGTTCTCTTATAAGTCATAAGGATCTTGCAAGAGTGTTTTCTCCTTATAAGTCGAGAGGACTTACAAGTGTCATTCACCACATGAGGAAATTTTGCGCCATTAGTGGAACTGGGTGGGGAAACGTTTATTTGTGCCCGTGGATTGTATACAAGGGTTAACATTGAACCGTTTGTAGGGCAATCTGGGAAAGGTGATGGTTTAAGAACGGGTTCTGATCCCTGTAGTTTAAGACTTTTGAATCTTATGAGCCATGATGGTCTCATAAGAGGGTTCTCCTTACGTGTCGTGAAGATCTCGTAAGTGTAATTTCTCCTTAGGAATCGTGGGGATCCCTAAGTGTGTCGCTCCTTTGTGAGTCGTAAGGATCTCACACAGGTAGTTTTCTCCTTATAAGGTCGAGAGGACCTTGCAAGTGTCTTTTAACGAGACTGCGCCCTCTCGGGTTTTCACAAACTCGCTGGTAGCTCTGCTGTTTTTTACTCATGGAGCACTTTCGGGTTTTCATCCGTGCCCATTTTGCTTGTGGACGTACCGTTTTTTTTATGAGTCTGCGCCCTTTCGGGTTTTCACAAATATCGCCGGTAGCCTTGCTGTTTTTACTTACGGAGCCCTTTCGGGTTTTCATCCGTTCCCAATTTGCTTGTGGACGTACCATTTTTTTACGAGTCTGGGCCCTTTCGGGTTTTCATAAACATCGCCGGTAGCCTTGCTGTTTTTACTCACGGAGCCCTTTCGGGTATTCATCTGTGCCAATTTTTCTTGTGGACGTACCGTTTTTTTTAGCGGGGCATTCCACGAGATTGTGGGACTTGTTTGTAGGCCCTTTAATATCCTTCCTGTCTTTTGAGAAGAAAGGACCGTCCCACATAGGGATTCTTCCGCCAGTGAGGAATATGCCCCCTGTGTATATCTCGGAGGGAACGAGTATCCACGCTGTCGCTATTTTGGCGACAGGTTGTTTCAGAGCCGCCTATTTTTGTTGAGCGTAGGCGACAAACTCCATCTTGCCTCTGCTTTTCACTCGTCATCATCGGGTAAGAAAGAGTTTTGACCCATTTGATCCAATCGAGCCATTTTATCCATGAGTTTTTGGAAAGTTGTCGGCTTGAAGAGGGACATATACGAGGACGCCTTTGAATTTGGGTCAAGGATGGCTATGAGCATTCCTATGGCTGCAACTTCATCGATGCGTTGCTTGTATTTGACCAGAGATTTCGCCATCGGGTAACACATTGAACCCAAGTCTCATTCGGTTTAACCCTTTCGTTTACCAGCGCCGTCACGGTAGTACATTCGTTCTCATTAGCGAATCCCTGATAGAAGAGCATATCCATCTCATCGAAGGTATTCACGGAGTCATTCGGGAGTTCTGCATACCATTCGAAGGCAATGCACGCCAGACAGCTGACGAACTGTCAAAAGAGAAATATATCATTCTCTCCAGTGTTACCGCACATGGATTTAAATCGCGCGATGTGTTAGTGAGGATTCCCGGCTCCTTTGCATATGTGGAGTCGGAAGTATATATTCTGGCGGGTACTGTATTTGATCGTAGCACGCCGGATACGGTCGACCAGTCTTGATTGGCCTATTTGCGGCTTTACTAGCGTAGTGCTGAGTGATATATGTGTCCAGCTTTCCTTTAGGAATCATTTACTCCTCAGCCATTGATGAAGTTTGCAGAGGACTTGAAATGTCGCCCTTGTCTTTAAGACCGACTATCGGCGGTTCATCTGTCAGTGGTTCCAATTGAACCATCATTCCATCCATATTCTGAATCAGAAGGGCCATCTGGTTCATTTTAGTGGACATTTCTGCCGCTTCTTCATCTCTCTTTTTCAGAGCGCGCTTTAAGAAATCAATATCCGACTCCTTCTCTACTCTTTCTTCGGGTGCGTCTTCGGGATTTTCCTTGGACGATGGATTAGCGTTTGCTGCTGCCTGAGCGAGCGTCTCTTGCAGCTTTTCACGTTGTAGTTGAACCTTTATCAGGGACCGAGTTTGAGGTCGGTGACTAGTAGAAGCTCGAACTTCATCTTTGGAATTCACCACATAGACTGTGTGAACTACCATGCCCTCAGGCTTGGGGTGTTTGGAGTTTTGGCTTTTGGAGTTTGCTTCGGGCACTTGAGCTTTATTAGGCCTCTCTTTTTTTTGTGAAAAGCCGCTTTGGTTTTGGGAGGAACCACTGTATCAGGATCTGTCTTGGGATGAGTCCCCTTCACCTGCTTCCACACCTTATATATAGATGAGGAAAGTTGTCTAAAGAAGCGAACTGGTTTCTGCTCTCATGGAATCTCCATGGGCTGCAGAGACTTCTTTAATATTGCGGTGGGAGAATTTTGTCCGGCCCTTCACAACAGTTTGAAGTTGTTCCCAGTTAGAATAACAACATTCACCATTGGGGTTGAAACAGGACCATACGGAGAACTGCCCCCAGCTCATTTTGTATGATGCCGATATTGACGTTGACCGTTTCTTACGGACAGGATTTGATTAGCTTCAGGATTTTGTCGAGCCTGCCTCCTGTTTCCTTTGAGAGCTCCCCTGCGTCGACCTTGGTCCTTGACATGTGCCAGTTGTTTGAGGACTGATTCCATCGGCAAAGTTGCTGCTTGGGGAGCCAGCCTGTGGAAGACGGACTTTCTCTGGGCTACCTCCATCGGTGTTGAGGCACCGAGGGTGGGAGGTGGGAGTATCGACCTAAAGAGAAGCCATTTGATTTCTTGAAGAGCCGGATTGTAATGATTTGAGGCTGTAAGTGACCCATACTTGACTCCGCCAGATGTGACAGAGCCTAAGTTGCAGTGAGTGAAAGCAAACTCCATTCTCGGAAAAGACGCAACGCCGGCTTCAGTATCCCATCACCCAAGGGCAATCACAAACAAATATACCACGATTATTTGATCGCGGAAAAACACGACACACGAAGTGTGGAGTGGAAAGAAGAAAAGGTCCCACCGGGTGTGCCAGAATCTGTTCTCCGCCGAAAACAGCGACCGGGACGTTGGGACGTCCGGCCTGAATATTGGGGGCAGATGCTATTTGGTTTTATCAGTCCACCTCTCCGAAGATGCCAAGTTGATTTATAGCACAGTGTATCGGAGTTTTAGACGGATGCAGCCGTTATAGCAGACTTCGTCAGATTCCCCCTCGTTTACGAGGGGTTTTTGATTGTGGGGACGCTCTTCCCTGCAGGCGCAAGCCCCTGCAGTTAATTACGCTACAGTATAGCGGTAACCACTTTCTCCTTCTCCAGATGGTCACTTTGTGTAGTGTGTGTTTGTTTTATTTTTCGGTTGCCCGTGGATCGTATACGGAGACTAATTTATGTTGTCGCCCGTAGGGCGTGGATTAGTCCAAATCCGTATTTTCTTAGATTCGGGTTTAAGGATTGTTAATCTCATTAAGATTAAGATAAACTTAAACGTTTGTTGAGTATACGTTAGTCTAATTTTAGACTAAGATCTACTCAACAGAATTTTTGGATCATTTAGATCCAACGAAAGAGTATTTGGACTCTGTCGTTTTAGTTTAGGGACATTGCGGTCCACTGGGTTTAAGGACATCGTAGTCCATGAAGTTTAAAGACAACATAGTCTGTGGGGTTTAAAGACATCATAGTCTGTAAAGTTTCTGGTTGTCGGGACCCGTCATCTCTCTGAAGACGTTGAAGAATTACAACGACACATATCAAAGGTGTGAAGAGATGTACCCTTGAACCGATATTGGTTGAGAGATCTGTAGTCAAGGTTTGGGACTAAGACCAATTAAAGAGATTGTGAGCACATGGGCTCAGTTAATCTGAATTGAGGACTTATGGGTAACTTGGGCTCAGTCCACTCAGATTTGAATAAAATGTTGAACATTTGTTTGGGCTCAGTCCCTTTTGGTTCAATAATGCTGAGTATTAATTTGGGTTCTGACACCCCTCTTTCTTTTGTTTTTTATTGGGTATTGAACACTCTTTACAGCGCAGAGCGCTTTATGTAAAGAACACTTTGTGTTCCCTCAGCGAACACGTGAGGAGCACGTGGTGCGCTTGGCGCTGAGCGCCAGACCTGGAGCGCTAAGGCCCTTCGTATGAAATAGCGCACACGTGAGGAGCACGTGGTGCGCTTGGCGCTAAGCGCCAGACGTGGAGCGCTGAAGTGATTCTTTTGAAATAGCGCACATGTGGGGAGCACGTGGTGCGCTTGGCGCTGAGTGCCAGACCTGGAGCGCTAAGGCGTTTCTTATGAAATAGTGCACACGTGAGGAGCACGTGATGCGCTTGGCGCTGAGCGCTAGACTTGGAGCGCTGAAGCGCTTCTTTGGCAGTTCTGGTCAGTTCTGTGCTCTAAGAATTAAATTCTTGTTTATAAGAGATTTTGTCTCATGGATCTAAGAACTAAGTTCTTCTTTCTATGAAGAGATGCAATGATCTCCTCTGTTTTTTGAAAGACTTTGTCTTACAGATCTGTGATCTAGAAAAAGAACTAAGTTCTTTTTGATGTGAGAGTTGAACTCTCAAATATGGGGGATATATTATGATCGCTCTTCTTCTTATTTACCTTGAAGAAGGTTCTTCTTCTTAGAGCTTGCTTTTCTCTTTTTCTTTTCTCAGGACATAAAGTTTATGTGGGGGGGGGGGGGTTTCTTCTTCTTTTCTTCTTCTTTCGATTTGAGAACCTATGGGGAGGTCTCCCTCCTTAAGACTTGAAGTCTAGGGGAGGCTGATTTGTTGAATCAGTTAGGGAAATCTCTCATTGAAAGATTTCTGATTGATTTGGGGAATGTTTCCCACCGTTGTATTTTTGATCTAAGGGCTTCTGTTTTACAGAAGACAATTTTCTTGTTTTTAACAAGATTGGGAAAATATTTTCCCAAACAGAGCTTATTCTATATTTTGGTGATTTTTAATCACCATTGGATCTCTGATCCAACGGTGCTCCGATTTACAGAGCACAATCTTTCCTGTTTGGAAAGATTTGAGGAGTATTTCCTCAACATAATTTTAATCTGTAATTTGATGATTTATTCATCTCAGTTGGATCTTTGATCCAATGGTGGAGAACATTTAGTTCTAGCGCTTGGCGCTCTCGTGCTTTGTACGTGAGGCGTTGTCTCAGAGTCTTTGACTCTTATCGCTGGCGCTCCTGGCGCTAGCGCTCTCATGCTTTGCACGTGAGGTGCTACCTCGGAGTCTTTGACTCTTAGCGCTGGCGCTCCTGGCGCGAGCGCTCTCGTGCTTTGCACGTGAGGCATTGCCTCAGAGTCTTTGACTCTTAATGCTGGTGCTCCTGGCGCGAGCATTCTCGTGCTTTGCACGTGAGGTGCTGTCTCAGTTTAAATTTCAAATTTTGAACAGAGCTTTGCTCTGATTGGGGGAAACACAGACGTCATCTATCTGTTTGGCACTCCGCGATGGATTATCTCCGATAACGGGCCGGCCTACAGAAGTCACAGAATCAGCTGCTTCGCACAACAACATTATATAGACTGGAGATAGTCTTCGGTTTGTAATCCCCGAGCTAACGGTCTAGCTGAGGTTTTCAACAAGACCCTGACGAAGATCATAAAGAAGACGGTGTCCAAAAATAAAAAGGACTGGCACGAGAGACTGCATGAAGCTTTCTGGGCGTATCGGACCACGTTCAAAACAGCCACAAACACAACGCCGTATGCATTGGTATTCGGCGCTGAAGCAGTACTCCCCTTGGAGATAGAGCCACCCTCTCTACGAGTGGCGGTTCATTATGAGCTAACAGACGAAGAGAATGCTCATCTTCGGCTTGAGGAGCTCAACGCCCTAGATGAAACTCGTTTCATGGCGCAGCAAAACTTAGAGGCTTACAAAGCAAAAATGACACGCTCATACGAGAGATTGACTAGGTCGAGAACATTTCGCCAAGGCGAACTCGTGCTAGTGGTCAAGAGACCTATGATTCCCAATCGTGCCTAACGGGGGAAATTCGAGCCGAATTATGAGGGCCCGTACATCATAGACAAAGTCTACCAAGGTGGGGCTTACTTGCTCATGGATATGCATGGGAAACGACCCTTCAGGCCAATAAACGACCGGTTCCTGAAAAAATACTACGCCGACGAGTCACGGCCTAGGTTAACGATAGATGACGACGCCTATGTCCACTCGCTATCTTCCCAAGCCCAAACTCTATAAATAGTATCCGGCGTAAACTTGCCTTAAAATCACTATGGACCGAGATGTCCTTAAACTAACAATGGACCGAGATGTCATTAAACTAACAAGGGACCGAGATGTCCTGAAACTAGCTACGGACGGAAACGTCTTTAAACTACTACAAACCACAGCATCCTAGGGCTGATGCAAAAAAAAATGGTACGTCCATAAGAAAGATGAGCACGGATGAAAACCCGAAAGGGCTCCGTGAGTAAAAACAGCAGGGATACCGGCGAGTTTGTGAAAACCCGAAAGGGCGCAGACTCGTTAATTTTTTTTTCATGCACACTTACAAGGTCTTCTCGACCTTGTAAGGAGAAAATACATGCGTGAGATCCTTACGACTCACAAGGGAGAAACACACTTAGGGATCCCCATGATTCCTGAGGAGAAATTACACTTACGAGATCCTCACGACTCGTAAGGAGAACCCTCTTATGAGATTCTCACGGCTCATAAGATTCAAAAGCTTTAAGCTACAGGGATCTGAACCTGTTCTTAAGCCATCACATTTCCCAGATGGCCCTACAAACGGTTCAATGTTGACCCTTGTATACAATCCACGGGCACACATAAACGTTTCCCTCACCCAGTTTCACCAATGGCGCGAAATTTCCTCATGTGGTGAATGCCACTTGTAGGTCCTCTCGACTTATAAGGAGAAAACTTTCTTGTAAGATCCTTACGACTTATAAGAGAATACACACTTAAGAATCCTCACAATTTTTAAGGAGAAAACGCACCCACGAGATCCTCACGACTCGTAGGGAGAAACAACTTTGTAAGACCCTTATGGCCCATGAAGTCAAAAACCTTGGTCGACAGGATTCTAACCCTGTTTGCTAAGCCATTTTTGTTCAAATAGACACAGGTAAATTATGATTCGCTCCTGGAAATATCCCAGTTGTAGCGGTGCTGATGCCTAAATCGGTAGCAAATTCTAAGTTCTTTCACGACAAATGATGATTCGCTCCTGGTAATATTCCAGTCGCAGCGATACTGATGCTAAGATTGGTATCAGATCTTGAGTTCCATACTCACAAAAAAATGCATATGAAATAGCCGAAATGTTTGGGCAAATCGCAATAAAAATCAGCGAGTAAAGTATATGCATATAAAAATAGCCGAAATATTTGGGCAACTCGCAATAAAAAGCAGCAAGTAAAGAAAATGAAAAATAGCCGAAATAATTGGGCACTGTGAAAAATAGCCGAAATGATTGGGTAATCGCGACTTTCGCGATATAAAAAGCTGAAATGATAGAGCATCACGGAAAGAAATATAAAAAATGAAAGAATGAAAATTTTGCCCTGCAGGTAAGTCCATACTGACCCTTGTATACAATCCATGGGCATAAACGAAAAGGGAACCACATGTGCCAACAAACTCTGTCAAAGGGAAAGTCAGATCTCGACAGCAACATCTGCATCGTAGAAGACCAACAACGACGTTCCTCCTCATGACAACAGGGCACGGATGCGACACCACCAATCGGAACCACGACAAAGTCCCCAGTTCTAAGACTCTATGGTTCACAGACAACATAGAGTCAGCCCCGACACCGCAGAAAGCGGAGTACATCATCCAGTGACCCTGTCTCGGAAACACATCATCCAATGACCCCGTCGTGGAAATACGTCAGCAAATGACCTCGTCTCGGAAATACGTCAGCAAATGACCTCCGTCTAAGAAATACGTCAGAAAATGACTTCCGTCTCGGAAATAAGTCAGCAAATGACCTCCGTCTCGGAAACACGTCAGCCAGTGACCTCCGTCTCGGAAATCCGTCAGCAAATGACCTCCGTCTCGGAAACACGTCTGTTTCCCCCAATCAGAGCAAAGCTCTGTTTGAATTTCAAAATTCAAAAATTGAAGCAACGCTTCAGATTCCTTACGCTGCGCGCAAAGCGCCACGTATCAATAGCAGACACGCCAGCGCCAGGAGCGCTGTGCTCAAGGCAGCGCACCCCCAATCAGAGCAAAGCTCTGTTTCAAAATTCAAATTTTAAAATGAAGCAACGCTTCATGCCCCTTACGCTCTGCGCTGCGCGCCACGTGTCAAACACAGGCGCGCTAGCGCAGTTGCGCTGCGCGACACGTGTCAAACGCAGGTGCGCTAGCGCCAATTGCGCCGCGTACTGGAATTTAAATAATAAATTATTAATTAATCAGAATTAAAATTCTTGAAAGATCTTTCCAATCTTATTGAAACAAGAAGATTGTCTTCTGTAAAACAGAGGCCTTAGGATCAAAGATCCAACGGTGGGGAAATATCCCTAGATCAATCAGAGAAAGATCTCTGTAACTAACCTAACAGATCAATTGGCCCTATATAAAGGCCCCTAGACTCCAAGTCTCATATATAGAGAGAAAAAGAGAGAAACCTCTGCAAACTTTGAGAAAAAACTCAGAGAGAAAGAAAAGCAAGCTTTTGAAGAAAGAAGATCATTTTCTTCATCTTTAAAGGTAAAGAATTATATTTTTGAAGAACAGAGATGAAATCATCTCATTAAAAAAGAAGAATCCTCTTCTAAAAAGATCAAAGATCTAAGAGCAAGATCAAAATCTTCAATAAAAAAGAAAAAGATCAAAGAAAGATCTAATCATAAAAGATTTAAAGAAATAATTTACTTCATTCACAGATCTTTTGATCTATAAAGGCACAGCCTTTTGATGAGAACAAGAACTTTGGTTCTTGAATCTTGAGGTAAAACCTCTTTGGAGAGAACAGAAAACTTGTTCTTTGATATTAAATTGATCAAGATGCGCTCTGCGCTATTAGACAGTGCCTTGCACTTTTGAAATGCGCCTCTGCGCTCTTGGACTGGCGCACTGAGCCAAAACGCGCCACGTGTCAACCACAGAACGGTTTGCGCATAGCGCCAGAGAGCGCCACTTTTCATTCACTGGCGCAGCGCACTCAGAAAGCACAGTGCGCTAATAGACTTGCGCTCAATGCTGAGCGTGACACGTGTCACCTTTGCATACGCTAGCGCAATGCGCTCTTTGATTGGCGCAAAGCGCTTGACAAGCCACGTGGCGCACTATCAGACCACTATTTTGCCCCTGATAAATGCTATGCATTTAAATACAGAGCCCAATGCTATGCATTATTAAAAGGGCAGAGCCCAAATAAAGGCCTAACAGGCCAAACATGAATAAAATGTTAAACATTTTTAACTGGACTTAGCCCAATTCTGGCCATAAGTCCTTAATATAAATTGGACCGAGCACAACTTCTCTTCCAATCAATTTACACCCGGTTCGAGGGTACATCTCTTTACTCCTTTGACATCCGTCGTTGTAATCCTTCAACGTCGTCAGAGAGGTGACGGGTCCCGATAACCACACATTGCTACGGACTGTGGGGTCTTTAAACTCATGGACTATGACGTCTTTAACCTCGACCGTGATGTCTTAAAATTAATACCGGACTGTGGGGTCCTTAAACTTATGGACTATGATGTCCTTAACCTCGACCGTGATGTTCTAAAACTAACATTGGACCGTAATGTCCTTAAACTAATTATCGACCGCAATGTCACTAAACTAAACAATAGAGCCCCCAATTGCTCTCTTGTTGGATCTAAACGATCCCGTTAAGTCGAACTTAGTTTAAAATTAGACTAACGTGTCCTTAACGAACGTTTAAGTTGATCTTAGCCTTAAATAAGGCTAACGTATCCTTAAACACAAACCCCCCCAAACCCAAATCTATGAAAGATACGGATTTGGACTAGTCCACGCCCTACGGGCGATAACATAACTTAGTCTCCGTATACAATCCATGGGCAACCAAACACAAAACAAACACCTACGACACGAAGTGACCATATGGAGAAGGAGAAAGTTGTTACCGCGATGCGGCAACGTAATTAACTGCAGGGGCTTGCGCCTGCAGGGAAGAGCATCCCAACAATAAAAAATCCCTCAAGTGAGGGGGAATCTGACGAAGTCTGCTACATCGGCCGCATTCGTTTAAACCTTCGATACACGTTGCCATAAATCAACTTGGCATCTTCGGAGAGGTGGACGGATAGCACCAATTAGCATCTGCCCCCAGATTCAGGCAAGACCTCCAGTCTTCCCGGCTTCCGGTGGCGAACAGATTCTGGCATGCCCGGTGGGACTTTTTCCTCTTTCCACTCCACACTTCGTGTGTCGTGTTCGCGAACGAATCGCGGTTTGTTAATGGTTGCCCTTGGGTTTCAAGTTACTATGATTTGGTCTCTTGCTTGGCGCAGAAAGCAAAACAGCAATGGCATTCGCCTACTCAAAGTGCTCCAACTGCAGCTGCAACTCGCATCCTGCCTCAACTGGGGGTATAACCTATGGGCCCCAAGCGGCCTCTCTGTTCACGATGCCCGTGGAGCAGATTACTCAAGCCACCACGGGGCTATTTTTCGGAACCATGCTTCCGCCGACAAGCTTCAGCACCCCAGTGCCCATACCGGAAGCTCCCAAGAAGTCGGTCTTCAATCGACTTACAGCTACTGCGGCCCCTCTCAGCAGGTCGTCCAGCACTAGCGCCTCGGTCTTCTCCAGATTGGGCCAAAATTCCTATGGGCTCACAATGGAGCCTGCAATCCCAGAGAAGGTTATTCCGAAGAGAGTGACCAACCCTACTCCTGAAGTCGCCAAGGCGGCTTCTCCTGCCAAGGGGTCAGTCTTTACAAGACTGACTGTCCCAACTCCCGCTCCTGCTACTCAAAGGATATCAGTCTTTAACAGGCTGACGCCAGCAATATCCCCTCACCTGAACAGGGGACAAGACAAAGCCATCCCCATCACCGAGCCAACTCCATCAACTCGACACGCTCGACGTCGCTACTGGCACCGAGTGAGGAAGGCCGGAGGCAGCTCCCCTTCTGGGCTAACTCCACCAGCCCCGATGGCGGAAATTAATGCTGCTGTTCTAACTGGGAATAGCTTTGAGCTACTGAATAAGGTGCGTAGGAATTCTCCTACCGCCGTACTAAAAAGATCTCCCCCTCCACTGGAGAAGGTTGCGGAAGCAAAGCCAGAACAGTCCCCTCAGCGGCTGTCCTCCAAGATCTACAAAGTCTGGCGGCAGGTCCGGAACTCGGAGGTGGATCAAGAATACCCCCGCCAGCAGAAGAAGCTGAAGGCCCGACAGGAAGAAAACTGTCCTGTTAAGCCACAAAAGATGATGACTACTTGGGTGCCCACTGCAGCGGCCCCCTCAACGTCAACCACTCAGAAAAGAAGGAGTCCAGAGAAAGCCTCTGTGAACATGGCAGACCATAAAAACGTCGAGCCCAAACGTCCTAAATCTGGGGGCATAACGGTCCATACCGTTTACATGGCATCCGAGAAGGAGGATAGCCGCGCTTCTATGGGCCACCGACTACTCACCCGATCCATCATAAGTGCCCAGGAACAGCAGCAGCAGAAGCTCCAGGAGATGCTGACTGCGATAGCCGCACTCACCGGGCCAAAAGAAAGCCCGGAGGTGTCATCAGAACAACGTCGCGAACACGAGACTGATGCTGAATTCCTTCGTAGAATGCTCGAAAAGAAGGACAAGGAGGCTGTGGAACAAGCAGCCAATATAAAGCAAATTGCTCTTCTATTCCAAGACATGGTGGGTATGATGATCCAGCAGGACCCTCCAGCTGAAGATCCTCCGATTATCCTCAAAGCCGACAGAGAAGAAACATCAAATCCACCTCCGGCTCTTTCAACAGCCAAGGAGGAAACCATTTCTAAGGCAGTCCTGGATGATTATATTGCTCAACAAATACGAGTTCGCCAGGAAAATGGAGCGGCCGGCCAAGTTGTCAAAATGGGGAGACCATATCCGAGCTGGTATGATCAGATAAAATACCCGCCGGGCTACACGATCCCGAAATTCCATGTCTACAAGGGGACGGGCAATCCCCGTCAACATGTAGCCCAGTTCAGGGCTCTTTGTGGAAACACCGGCGGCGATGATAAGTTCTTGCTTCGCCAATTCGTCGGTAGCTTATCGGAGACGGCGTTTGAGTGGTACTCCGAACTTCCAAACGACTCCATCAAAACTTTCGCAGAAATGGAGTTATTGTTCACCCAGCGATTTGCGAGCGCAAGTGAACGCACCCCGATAACGGCATTGATCAATGCAAGGGTGAAGCCGGGCGAAACTTGGGTTCAATACGCAATCCGATGGCGAAATCTATGGTCAAAGTGTGAACAGCGCATCGAAAAAGCACCAGCGGTGGGCATGTTCGTAGGAACCCTAGACCCTCATGCAACTATTTCACAGTTCATGATGTTCTTCAAACCGACCACGTTCCAGGCTTTAATCGATATGCTAGCTCAGATGGATCAAATGGGTCACAGACCATCTCCCCCGAAGCCGGAACCGCGGAACGACAAGGGTAAAGGGAAGGCGACCTTCGTTGTGAACACCCAACAGCAGCCCAGTACCCCAAAGCTAGCGGATCAACTGGAGGAGAGACGACGCTATTACAATAAGAAAATGAAGCGTCCTTACTCATTCCCACGGGACAAAACGAAGAGGTTGTTCGAGCTAGCTATGCGCAACAGGCTTATCAATTTGCCGAATCCTAGGCGACCACCACAACCCAGCGAAGTGAATAATCCTAATTATTGCCCTTACCACCAAACGGTAATCCATCCAATCGAGGATTACTTTGTCTTTAAGGGATGGATCGAAGATCAATACCTACAAGGCAAGTTTGCGCTGTCCGAAAAGTGGAAGGTAAACCCACCACAACTGCACACTCCTAAGAAGACGGACACACCGGGGCAACGTGTTCTTTTGTTGAAGAAGCTCCGTGGGAGGTTGTGCTTTCAGCCAAAACCAAAAGGATGCTGAATGATCTCCAGACATACCCGGCGATCAGATGGAAGAACCCGCTAGAACCCCAGATCATCTAAGGGATGCTGAAGCTGCGCCCAACTCCAAAGATTGGTGGTGATGGCCCAAGCACTCACACCCAGCCGTCAAAATCTTCAAAGAAAAAGAAGAAGAAATCCAAGAAGCCCGTGAAGCCTGGCGACAAGCGCACGGACTTACAGAAGCAGATTGACGCGCTGGAAGAGTACAACCAGAAGGCGCGAACCCCAATCACGCTTCAAGAGTTCCTCGGCCACGTCCTTGAGGGCGAAGATGATGGAGAAGACTCGTCGGATGGATCTGAGGAGTACGTGGCAAGTTGCCATGTGATCTCTCATTCACCGCTAGACAATGAAGAGGCTCCTTGCACAAAGAAACTGGGGGCAGACCCTGAACCAGAACTTCTGGGGCCGCCAGATGAAATGATTGATGCATTACTGAACACGGCTCTTTTGAAAAGTAAAGCTGATCGGGAGCGCGAGACGGCCATATTTGAAAGAGCCAAACATCGGCGACTAGACGAAAGGGTCGAGACACTCCCGTCGAATCAAGGAACATCCGTCGCGGATAAAAACAAGTTCAAGACGAGGAAAATGTTTGCTAAAGCCATATCAATAGGAATGAAGCTACCACCCTCCGAAAGAAACACTCCCGGTGAAGCAAAGATGCATCCTAGCTACTACTCATATCATCGAAAGATTTCGCACCCCACCGAGGAGTGCAATGCTTTTAAAAGATGGTGGCAGGGATATGTTGCTCACCGGCAAAATTTTAAGCGGATGAAACGCAAAACTCAGCGGGAGCAGAGAAGTACGACCGAGGAGCATAAAAGAAATACCGGCAACTGTCGCATGGTCAACACCGGGAGATCGCAAATTCTCACTTTCGGAAGCGACTCTGACGAAGAAATGGCTCTTGGCCCCCTCTTTAAAGAATCCGCATTAGGGAAGGAGGAAGAACCGAAGGCCTGTGAAAACAGTCAGTTGCGCAATCGCACGCTTCCAGAGAAGAATCTCGGACCAACGAGTAGAAAAGATAAGGGAAAGAAAAAGGTCTCTGAGGATATCGCCCTGGATGACCAAGTCATGAAAGAGCTGACCGCCAAAGAACCGCCAAAGAAGAGTAAGGTGGACTATAACGTTCTGGCGCACTTGAGGAAGTTACCCTCGCAGTTCAGTATTCTCGACGCCCTTCTACTATCCAAAGAAGCGAGAGATTCACTGATCAAGGCGCTACAAGAGCCAGAGCAATTCCAAACTTTTCTCGCCGAAGAAAAGATGAAGGACGAGCTGGAGAAAGTACACACAGCCGATATCACCTTCGGTGACGAAGACCTCCTCCTTGGGACGTGCAAGCACAACCGTCCCCTCTATGTCTCAGGGTATAGCCACGATATAAAGATAGACAAAATCCTGGTCGACAATGGGTCTTCCGTTAATCTCCTCAACGTACGAGTGTTGAAAGAAATCTGCATGAGCGTCCAGCATCTCGCTCGTGATAAAATCACCATCTCTGGTTTTGACTCCCAGTCATCGCGAACTCTCGGGTCTGTGATATTGATATTACGATTTGGGCTACTTATCACGGATATTAAATTTCATGTCATTGACGCCAAAACATGCTATAACGCTTTTCTCGGCCGGCCTTGGTTATACGAGTACAACATCATCCCTTCTATACAACATCAGTGTATGAAATACTTTAAGGATGGTCTCGAGTATACCGTAACGGGAGAGCTGAACCCATTCTCCGTGAACGAAGTCCGTAAGTACGAAGATGCAAAATACTTTTTGCCAGATTTCGAGGACACGGAGAGATGTCGCAAACCGGAGAACACAGCTATCACCACCATTCCTGTCTTCGGGAGTGATACTGAGGAAGAGGAAGAGATAGTTTATTCAGGTCCACCCCAGTACAACAAGCCAGGACCGTCCGCTCCTATGTTGATCTTTGGCAGTGACTCAGAAGATGAGGTCCGTGCTATATTCTCCGCTCGGCCTTCAATACAAACATTCATTGATGAAGAGCAAAGTTTGAAAGTTGCCATGGTTCCGCCCAAACATCATAAAGAACTGGACGCGCTTGATACCTACAGTGTGGAAGAGCTGCAGATGTTCTATATCCCTCCCAGGTGAGAAGGCAAAAAGGCGATCCTATTCTACCGCTCCGAGGAAACTAAAGTGGAGAAAGAAATTTGGCACGGCGTGGATCCTACACTTGACAGGATTCAGCCCATCCGTCTGCCTAGATATTACACAGAAGGCTTGAAAAAGCTATTAAAGCGCTAAGGGATGCCCTTCAAACAGACCACTCGAAAAGCTAAGTTCTATGACAGGGTCTGGAACGTTCCCGGAACTCAGCGCAAGTTGCCCAACGGGAGAATGGAAGCAATCCGGCTTGGATATGTTCGGTCTAAGAAACGGGAGCTACTCTGCGACTGCTATGTCGTACATGACTTTGATGAAGAAGGAGATGCTCAATGGGAGAGTGCTAATCCTGAACCAGAAAAAGTCCCCGACGTAAAAATACCCAGTCCGTCGTTCGAAGAACAAATGGACAAGCTTATAAGGGAAGCAGGTCAAAAGGTTCGAGATGATCATAATCGCGAAATGGCCATCTACGAGAAAGCCAGGACGCAACGCCTTCTTCAACAGGCTGCGAAAGATGAAAATGCCCCTCCCTGTCAACCTATTGTACAAAAGGCTCGACGCAGAGGCAGAAATAAGTCAAAGAGCGGAAAAGGCATTCAGTAACGACAAAGCGGGAATCGAGCGGTCCGGATTTGTCCCTTATGAAGAAGATGAGTCGAGCATACTCTTTTTCTCAAGACAAGACAAAGAAGATACTTGATCTTACCATAAGACATCAAATGATTATCCTCCCGGAGTCCAAGCACCCTGAACAAACAGGCGAAGTCTCTCACCCGAATTATTGCTCCTATCACCGAGCAATAGGACACCCTCTCGAGGACTGCTTCACTTTCAAGAACTGGGTCGAAGACCAATATCAGCTCGGCAAGTTCGCCCTATCCAGCAGTTGGAGGATAAATCCCCCACAGAAGCACGAACCAAGGGCCGCACATACAACGAAAGTAGAACCGGATCCACATCAGTCTTGGAAGCGACCTCGTACTTGTCATATGATAACGATATCAAGAGAAGAACCCGAGAATATGGATGACCTCCCCTGGTGCTTCGAAAACAATGATGATGAGGTGATCTCGGAGTTTCCACCGGCGCCAAAAGAGCTGGAAGATGGAATACATACCACTGCGGATAACCTCAAGAAAATTGATTTGGGGACGGCAAATGACTCGCGACCGACATTCGTCAGTAAACTGCTATCTGAAGAAAGGGTGGCTGCGCTAAAAGACGTGCTTATGCAGCATAAAGATTGCTTCGCATGGACCTATTCCGAAATGCCAGGATTAGATCCAGAGATTGCGGCCTACAAATTGACGATATCCCCGAACGTCAAGCCAATCAAACAAGCACTGAGAAGAATACGGCTCGATCTTGAGATGAGCATTAACTCCGAGGTCAAGAAGCTGATCGACTCTGGCTTCATCCAAGAAGTTCAGTATCCTGACTGGATCGCCAACATCGTCCCGGTGATGAAGAAAAATGGGACAGTGCGCATATGTGTGGACTTTCGGGATCTTAATAAAGCTTGTCCGAAGGATGATTTCCCAGTACCGGTCACTGAGCTGATGATAGATAACACGTCCACTCACGAAGTTTTCTCCTTCATGGACGGCTCATCAGGATATAATCAAGTAAAGATGCATCCCAAAGACCAGAAGCACACCGCTTTCCGAACCTCTTTAGGTATATTCTGCTACAGGGTGATGCCCTTCGGTTTGAAGAACGCCGGTGCTACCTATCAGAGGGCCATGACGAAGATCTTCGATGACCTTATACATGAAATCGTCGAATGCTACATCGACGACCTCGTAGTTAAAAGCAAATCATATGAGGAACATCTAGAGCATCTGAAAATCGTGTTTCAACGCCTCCGGCAATACAACTTGAAGATGAACCCTCTGAAATGCGCGTTCGGGGTCTCCTCGGGCAAATTCTTAGGATTCATTGTCCAACACCGAGGCATCGAGATAGATCCGTCAAAGATCAAGGCGATCATGGAGATGCCCCCGCCAAGGACTCTCAAATAATTGCGGTCTCTCCAAGGGAAGCTCGTGTACATCCGGCGATTTATAGCCAATCTCTCTGGCAAGTGCCGTCCTTACAGCCACCTGATGAAGAAGGGAACCCCGTTCATCTGGGATCACAAATGCCAAGGCGCGCTGGACGAAATCAAGCAGTATCTGCAGAACCCGCTAGTGCTGGCTGCTCCGGTCAAGGGAAAGCCTCTCGTCCTTTATACAACCACCCTCGAAGGTTCCTTAGGCGCATTATGGGCACAAGAGAACGACCAAGGGAAAGAAAGAGCTCTCTATTACTTGAGTCGAGTTCTGCTTGGGGCAGAAAGTAATTACTCTCCCATCGAAAAACACTGCCTGGCGTTGATCTTCGCGATAATGAAGCTCAGGCACTATGCGTTGGCGCATGAAGTCCGTCTCATATCGAAGGTGGACCCTCTCAAATATTTGATGTCCAAAGCCATATTGACGGGGCGACTCGCTAAATGGGCATTGCTCTTGATGGAGTTCTTGACAACTTATCAACCTCTTAAAGCAGTGAAAGGCCAAGCCATCGCCGATTTCCTCGCTGAGCATCCGATACCGGCCGATTCCCCTTTGAATTGCGAACTGCCAGACGAACATGCGTTTGATGCGATCGACGGATGTGGTATCCGGTGGGAACTCTATTTTGATGGAGCGTCTTCCATGAAGAAGCGCAAACAGAACGCGCCTATAATCAAATCGGGGGTAGGCCTCATCTTCGTAACTCCACAAGGAGGGATAATGCGCTTTGCTTTCTCCTTAACAGAGCCGAGGACGAACAATGAAGCCGAATACGAAGTTTTGATAGCAGGCCTCGAGATCGCCATTGACATGGGAATTGAAAACCTCCTCATATGGAGATTCTCAACTGGTCGTCAGTCAAGTAAATGGCGACTACCAAACGTGCAAACCAGAACTGGTGAAATATGGCGAGAGAGTACAGCAACTGCTGACTTAAATCCCCTCCTACATGCTGGAAAGCATACCGCGGGCAGAAAATAGCAAGGCGGACGCGTTAGCCAAGCTCGCTAAAGAACTGGCTGATGAGAACCTCGATGATGTCAGAATTGTGGTACAAAGCCGTCGAGTCCTCGCACCGGCAGAAATATCTCCGGAATCATCCGAGGAAAAAGAAGCGACCAAGCAGGTGGCCCCGCAAATAAAAGACCAAGAAACGGTTGAGGATTGGAGAGAAGTCTTTATAGACTACTTCAAATCTCGTCGAACGCCTGAAGACGCGTCCTCAAAACATCAGCTCATGAAGCGAGCTCTATCTTTCGCCTTCGTCAATGATACTCTGTACAAGAGGTCATTTGATTCTTTATGGTTAAGATGACTGGGACCTGAAGAAGCAAAAAGAGTCGTCCAAGAAGTTCACGACGGACTCTGCGGTTCTCACCAAGCAGGTCCGAAGATGAAGTTAAAAATCAAACGGATGGGTTATTATTGGCCCACAATGATCCAGGACTGTCTCGAGTATGCGAAGCAATGCCACTCATGCCAAATTCATGAGGACTTTATCCATCAGCATCCAAATCTACTACATCCAACGGTGGCTAGCTAGCCGTTCGAAATGTGGGGGACTGACATAATTGGCCCCATCAAACCAGCATTGTCTAGAGGACATGGATTCATTTTGGCGAAGACTGATTACTTCTCTAAATGGGCAGAAGCAGTACCGCTGAGGGAAGTGAAGACGGAGAATATCCTCCATTTCTTCAAGACGCACGTCATCTATCGGTTTGGAACTCCGAGACGAATCATATCCGATAACGGGCCAGCCTACAGAAGCCACAAGATCAGCCGCTTCGCACAACAACACAACATAGACTGGAGGTACTCCTCAGTCTATAATCCCCTAGCCAACGGTCTAGCTGAGACTTTCAACAAGACCTTGACGAAGATCGTGAAGAAGATGGTATCCCGAAATAAAAAGGACTGGCATGAGAGACTGCAAGAAGCTCTCTGGGCGTATCGAACTACGTTTAAGACGGCCACGAACACCACGCCGTACGCATTAGTATTTGGTACAGAAGCGGTACTCCCCCTCAAGATATAGTTACCCTCTCTACGAGTGGCAGTCCATTATGGGCTGACGGACGAAGAGAACGCTCGCCTTCGGCTTGAGGAGCTTGGTGCCCTTGAGGAAACCCGGCTCCTGGCGCAGCAAAATCTGGAAGCTTATAAAGCAAAGATGATGCGCTCATATGAAAGATTGACCAGGCCGAGAACATTCCGCCAAGGCGAACTCGTGCTAGTGGTCAAAAGACCCATGATCCCCAATCGTGCTAAACGAGGGAAATTCGAGCCGAACTATGAAGGCCCGTACATCATAGACAAGGTCTACCAGGGTGGAGCCTATTTGCTGATAGACATGCATGGCGAAAGGCCCTTCAGGCCAATAAATGGTCGCTTCTTGAAGAAATACTACGCCTAACGAGTCTCGGCTTAGGTCAATGATAGATGATGATGACTATGTCCGCTCGCTATCTTCCTAAGCCCAAACTCTATAAGTAATAACCGGCTTACTTTACAGCGGACCGAAACATCCTTAAACTAACGACGGACCGAAACGTCCTTAAACTAACAGCGGACCGAAACGTCCTTAAACTAATGACGGACCACTATGTCCTAAAACTAGCTATTGACCGAGATGTCGAGAAGCTACGGCAGATTGCAGCATCTCAAAACTGATAAAAAAAAAGAGAATAAAAAAAACGGTATGTCCATAAGCGAAATGGGCACGGATGAAAACCCGAAAGGACTCCGTGAGTAAAAATAGCAGGGCTACCGGCGAGTCTTGTGAAAACCCGAAAGGGCGCAACCTCGTTAGAATAAAAAAAAGAGAGAAAAACAAAAAAAAAAAGAAAACGGTATGCCCATAAGCAAAATGGGCATGGATGAAAACCCGAAAGGGCTCCGTGAGTAAAAACAGCAGGGCTACCGGCGAGTGTTTGTGAAAACCCGAAAGGGCGCAATCTCGTTAAAAGACACTTATAGGGTCCTCTCGACCTTGTGAGGAGAAATCACCCGCGTGAGATCCTTACGACTCACAAGGGAGCAACACACTTAGGGATCCCCACGATTCCTAAGGAGAAATTACACTTGCCAGATCCTCACGACTCGTAAGGAGAATCCTCTTATGAGACCCTCACGGCTCATAAGATTTGAAAGTCTTAAGCTACAGAAACCTGAACCTGTTCTTAAGCAACCCCCACAACCTTCGATACTTCCCTACAAGCGGCTCAATGCTGACCCTTGTATACAATCCACGGGCGCGAATAAACATTTCCCTAACAAAGTCCCATCCGTGACTAGGGATATGTCTACATGGTGAACAACCCTTATCAGTCCTCTCGACTTATAAGGAGAAAACACTCTTATAAGATCCTTACGACTTATAAGAGATCATACACTTAGGAGTTCTCATGATTTCTAAGGAGAAAACGCACCTACGAGATCCTCACGACTCGCAGGGAGAAATACCTTTATGAGACCCTTATGGCTCATGAAGTCAAAAGCCTTAGTCGACAGGATCTTAACCCTGATCGCTAAGCCACCTTTGTTCGACATCGACGAAGGCAAATGATGATTCTCTCCTGGCAACATTCCAGTTGTAGCGGTGCTGATGTCGAAATCAGTGTCTAATCCCAAGCTTCCAGCGAAAAGCCAGCAAGCCACACATGCATACGAAATAGCCGAAATGATGGGGCAACTTGCGACAAAATCAGCAAGTAAAAATGTATGCATGCAAAATAGCCGAAATGATTGGGCAAATCGCAATAAAAAGCAGTGAGTAAAAAATAAAAAATATAGTCGAAATGATTGGGCACCGCGAAAAATAGCCGAAATGATTGGGTAATCGCGACCTTCGCGATATAAAAGCTGAAATGATAGAGCATCGTGGAAAGAAATAAAATAAAAATAAAAATGAAATTTATGCCCTACAGGCGATATTACATCAATCCCTGTATACAATCCAGGAGCGCAAACAGAGAAGGAATCACACTCCTCCTCCCCAGCAGACACAATATCAAGCAAAGCGGAACAACATCAACTCCCAGTTCCATGACTCGGCGGTGTACAGATGACCGAGAGTCAAGTCCCAACTCCGTAAAATGCGGATATAATCAACAAAATTCCTGGTTATGTGGAACGCGGATAACGTCACTCCTGACTCCGTGGAAAACGTCCAGAGCGGATCCTGGTCTTCGCAGAGCACGGCAGTGAACCCATGTGAAGCATCCAGAGCGGAGCCTAGTCTTCGCCGAACACGGCAGTGAACCCGTGGGAAGCATCTAGAGCAAAATTTCTGGTCACATGGAACATGGATAACGTCACTTCTGACCTTGTGGAAAACGTCCAGAGCGGATCCTGGTCCTCGCAGAGAACGGCAGTGAACCCGTGTGAAGCATCCAAAGCGGAGCCTAGTCCTTGCCGAACACGGCAGTGAACCCGTGGGAAGCATCTAGAGCAAAATTCCTGGTCACGTGGAACACGGATAACGTCACTTCTGACCCGTGGAAAACGTCCAGAGCGGATCCTGGTCCTCGTAGAGCACGGCAGTGAACCCGTGTGAAGCATCCAGAGCGGAGCCTAATCCTCGCCGAATACGGTAGTGAACCCGTGGGAAGCATCTAGAGCAAAATTCCTGGTCACATGGAACACGGATAACGTCACCTCTGACCCCGTGGAAAACATCCAGAGCGGATCCTGGTCCTCGCAGAGTACGGCAGTGAACCCGTGTGAAGCATCCAGAGCGGATCCTGGTCCTCGCCAAACACGGCAGTGAACCCGTGGGAAGCATCCAGAGCAAACATCGGACTGTGAGGTCTTTAAACTCACGGACTATGATGTCCTTAACCTTGACCGTGATGTCTTAAAACTAACAATCAACCAAAATGATTTTAAACTGATTTTACCTTGGTTCAAGGGTACATCTCTTCACTCCTTTGATATTTGTCGTTGTAATTCCTTAACGTCTTCAAAGAGGTGACGGGTCCCAATAACCACCCATTTCGCGGACTGTGAGGTCCTTAAACTCACGGACTATGATGTCCTTAATCTCGACCGTGATATCTTAAAACTAACATCGGACTGTGGAGTCCTTAAATCCACGGACTATGATGTCCTTAACCTCGACCGTGATGTCTTAAAACTAACATCGGACTGTGGAGTCCTTAAATCCACGGACTATGATGTCCTTAACCTCGACCGTGATGTCTTAAAACGAATATGGGACTGTGAGGTCCTTAAACTCACGGACTATGATGTCCTTAACCTCGACCGTGATGTCTTAAAACTAACATGGGATTGTGAGGTCCTTAAACTCATGGACTATGATGTCCTTAACCTCGACCGTGATGTCTTAAAACTAACATTGGACTGTGATGTCCTCAAACTCATGGACTATGATGTCCTTAACCTCGACCGTAATGTCTTAAAACTAACAACGGACTGTGGAGTCCTTAAATCCACGGACTATGATGTCCTTAACCTCGACCGCGATGTCTTTAAACTACGGTATCCCGTAAAGCATCCAGAGCGACCCCTGACTCCGTGAAATGCGGATAAGGGCAACTTCACCCATCACTATTTGCGGGTCCTCACGACTCGTAAGGGAGTAAATTCTCTTGTGAGATCCTTACGACTCTCAAGAGAAAACACACTTAGGAATCCTCACGATTGTTAAGAAGATAATTACACCTATGGAATCCTCTTGACCCGCAGGGAGAAAATTCTTTATGAAACCCTCACGGCTCATAAAGTTGAAAAGCCTTAGGTGACAGATCCTAACCCTGTTTTCTAAGCCATCCCCGCTCTACAAAGAGCCCTAGACTAACAGCTGTACGCTATCTACAAACCGCACTTGCTAAAATCACATGACAAATAACACAGCAAGAAAGAAGAAAGCAGAGAAATGACACGAGACATTATGAAGAACGTGTATTTTTTATTCATGAATTCGATTGAATACAAAATACATCGTGTTAAAAGAATAAAAGAAATAAATACATTTTATTCACAATTACAAATGATACAAAATTTTCATTGAGAAGGAGCGTTTTCAACAAATTCGCAAGTTGTTCTCGCACTTCTTTCAATACCTTCTCATGATCAGCAGCCACAGCCAGCTCCGCTTCAACTTGGGCCTGTTGCTGCAAACAGGACGAGAGTTTCTGATCAACTTCCTGCTGGGCAGCCTCCCGACTCTGCGCGACTTGCTCGTTAAGATCAAGCTTCTTTCTCAACACTAGCCCGTCTGAGATATATCGTTGAAGGTTTTCAAAAATGGTGTTCAGCTGGGCAGTATTAGCCGCAACCTTGGCGCGCAGTTGGGCAGATTCAGCAGCAGTCGCCTCATGTTCCTTTCGCTTGAAGGTTGCCTCTCGTTCGAAATGGCGAAGGAACGGAACACTTTGCTCAACCCATGTGGTCCGCTGGGAGTTCAAACCCTAGGTCTCGGGGGCAGGACGCATAAGTTCAAGCTGATGCAGACAGGCCTCGATCTCCCTGCAGGGATTAACCCAAGACTCGACGACGCCTTCATTATGGAAATTTACAAGTGTCGCCAGCATCGGATTGACCTCGGCAGCGAAATCTGCGGCAGATGTAGGAGCTTCTGCGTCAAGCTCCTCGACACATCCGCTCAGCATACTCAGACTCATCATAGCACCCTTTGAGGATGGACGTCTGGAGAAGGGGCCTGCTGGCATCATAATGCGAGACTCGAAAGAGACCGGAGTCGAAGCGATAGCTGCAAAAAAAATCACAATCAGATGACGGATCTAGAAATATAAGAGATTCATGAACAATGGAATTTACTATACCAGCTGCAGCAGGCGGCAAAGCCGGGAGGACCGGGGGCGCAACTGAGCTCACATCTCCTCCTTCAATCTGTAGCACTGCAATCAAGGCAAAGAAGAATCAGAAATAATTTCATTATCGGTAAAAGAAAGAGCATTAATTGAAAGCTATATTCACCAGCGCCACTGGATGAAGCAAGCTCCGACGGGAAGGAGAAGTGGGGATGTAACACCTGGTACAGGTGTTCAAGAAGAACTCCTGCAAAAACGCAACGACTCGACGTCAGTATATGAATTATACGCCCGAGGGATAAGACTAATGGGTTACAAATCCATACCTTCCAGCATTTGCGACGGTGCGAGAGAAGGCAGAGGGGTGGTCACCGTCAGGACGGTAACTGGCGGCGCTATCTCGAGCAGCGCGGCATCAACACCTGCATTAGAAACAAGATTAACCCTGTCAGGAAGGATTGCAGAATAAAAAAAGAAGGATGGTAACCCAAAATTTACCTGATGAGTCGCCAATCGGAGCCGTGACGAGGGCGTCACTTGATGCAACCGTGGCGTCTCCCTCCTTCATTGGCATGGTTTCACCTCCCGTTGCCTCATCATCCAACTCTATAGGAGCCGTCGTCACGCTCGCGAGGCCGGGAGACGACAAGGAGCCGTAAGCAGGGAGAGCGATGATCGGAGCAGTGCCCGACTCTTGAGAAAGAGCGGCCATCTCGCGCTCAGTGATCATGCCCGTTTCGCCCGTTACCCCCTCGGGCTCGACCATAGTAGTCGTCTCATCCCCTACCACCTCGGGCTCGGCATTGGCAGCCATCTCGGGCATAGCAGTCGTGACTGTCTCGTCAGCCACTATCTCGGGCCTGGCAACCCCGGCTACATCGCGTACCGTCGCCTCGGGTTCCGCAGCCACACCCTCCACCGTCCCCTCAGGCTCGACGGTCGCCACCACTCCTTCAGTGAGACTCAGCCCTGCAGGACAAAATATATAAGAACCGACGGTTTTAAAACTTTGACAACAAAGCCTCAAAAACACATTACCTGAAGTGGATTTACCATTGGCTTCCCGAGCTGCACGTGCCGCCTGTCTATGAGCAGTAGACAAAGCGACCGGGAGCTCCTCTGAAGGAGTAGCGACGGGAGTAACGGCGTTTGAGCCTGCTCCCACGGCCAAAGCAGCGCTACGCTCTCTTGCTGCGCGCCTCAGGCGTTTCCTTTCCTCCCGGGCCGTCGCGACAGACCTTTTGGAAGCCTCCTTCAGCAAGGCGTCGTCGTCCCCGTTCAGGGTTGCCTCCAGAGCCGTCAAGGCTTCCATTATTGGCTTTTTAAGTAGGGCCTCCTGCGGCAATCCCGAAGAGGCCGGGACTTCGGTAGCTGGCCCGGGAAGAATCTCCACGTCAGCTTGTGGATAGGCCTTATGGTACCTACGATGAAACAAAGAGAGGGTCAGATTACTCATAAGAGATGGAAGCAGAGACATAGTAAACCGAAATGTACCAAGGCCTGAAGATGCTCTGAGTCATTTCTCCTCCTCGAAAGTTTTGAGAGAAGAAGCGATGGCTTCTTCGGTAGAAATGCCTGTTAAAGAAGGAACATCGTTAGTCCAAAAACAATGATAGAGGTACGATGCAATGACAAAAATTACAACTAGTGATTACCCGATTGCGCAAGTTTAGCCAACCACGCGTCGTGCCTTGCCAATCCCTCAGAAGCTGCGATGGCGGCCGCCAGATCAGTGTCGTCTGGCGGCATAAATAAGCCCTCATTGGTCCCGTACTCACCCAAGCCCTCGCTATAAGGAGCATTAGGTTCCTGACCAAATGCAACGTCAGCAGAGAGGATCGACTTCTTCTTCCTCTTCTGCCCGCGAACCTCGGTCGCACCCAAAATCAGCTTACGCTTCGTGGGCACCTTGGGATGGCGGGCCCCGATATCCGAGCCCACGCCGGATTCGGGTGAAACCACGTTCACCGTCTCCACGGGAGCATGTGGCGCTGAGGGCACGTCCACAGGATCATGAGGCAATCCACGCGTGGGGTTTAGCATACGAGGAGGCTCATCTTCAGTATCTCCTCTTAGTGGAGGAGGGACAGGGGTCCTTTGCTTCAGGGGAACGTTGCGATCGCTGGCGGGGGGCGTACCCTTACGATCAAGCAGCAGCCGCTTCTCTTCCCTGATGACGGTGCCCATCGCATGCTGATACCAGGCCCCGTATACGTTGAGGGCCCTTGGAATGCAACTCGGCTCGCTAATGAAAAAGTGGGAGCCCGTGTTTAACCGCATAAAGTGATGCAGTGCGCTCTGTATTCCCTCCCTCGTGGCCGCAGGCTCTTCCAAAAACGCCTCCAGTGGAACCCCCTGGTTATAGCTTAGTTGTTGGGCGAAACGCTGGGGGTTGTACCTCATAAAAAGCGCTAACTCATTCTGCCTGAACACAAGGAAGCCCGGCCTAATGGAATATAGATGTAGAATCTCCTGGGCTTTCAATACGGAGGCCCCGTCCTTGAAATTATCGCGCAACGCCAACACCGCCTTGGAGGTCTCCAGGCCGATTGTCAGGACCTTGTCCGTGAAAGAAATACTCGCTCCGACCGTGCGCGGGCGAAGAAGCAACCCCTAGCCTCCCGCGGAGGCGGGTTCACGATAGAAGCGTCGATCAGCCGCATAACTCTCGGGAATCTGTACTTCTTGTAAAACGAGGGTCTTTTATGAATACCAAATACCCCGAGCATGTGCATTTCCATCCACGAAGTGAAGTAGTGCATCGGGAAATTAGCGGGTTGCACCCCCGGTTCAGTTGCGTCTGCCGCCACCTGAGACCATGGTACAGGTGGGCCAACCCGGCAATTCCAATGGACAATTGTATGCCAGCCACCATTCGATGTGCTGGGTAGAAGACGGACGTCCTCATGTAGCGAGGGTGCATGGGGAGCGCAAACCAGCACAACCATAACTCCAGAAACCCGAGAAAGAAAGTCTCCTCGTCGATACCCGGAGCGGCGATTTCCGATAAGGGGATGATTGCAGCATCAGGGAGGTAAAAACCATTTTGGTCGTCTTCCAGTGCTGGTCGACGATCTAAGCCAAGGCCGAAGGGGTCGTCAAGCTTGGCAAATTTTTCGCCCCGTTGCGATAGAATCTCCGGTCGAAGAAAGCGGGCGATGAAGTCTGCGAAACTAACTCCCCGGCCTCCCGATTCCAAGTAAAGACTTTCATACATATTCAGCACCTTTACCAGACTCGGAAACTGGTGCTGAATAGCATTCTCCGGCGTTAAGCCCATCACCAACGGCTTGGTGGCAAAAACGTATTCGTCCGGAGGAAGTAACTCCTCATAGTGCTCCCCCCTCACCGGCAGACCGGAAATCTCAGCAAATTCTTCTAGGGAATGGAAACTTCCCTGTCCATTAGAAGAAAGGTATAGGTGGGGATGTTCCATTGCTCCACGAATGCATTAATCCACCATGTCGGAGGAGCAGAGTACTCGAACAGCGAGGCGTAAACTGCGGGGTATAGACCGATCTTCGGCAGATGTGTCTTCTTCACTGACAGAATATACCTGGCCCACTGCAAATACCCTGCCGAGTGTCGAGGGGTCAACCCGATGTTGCAGGGTTGTCCCTAAGGGCGCGACTCACCCTGGCATATACGCCGTCCTAAAATATCCATGGCTGCCGGCAGCTGCATGGGTATGGCAGCAATCGAATGTTGAAGAAGACCCTCCGAAGTCCAGTTAACGACTTCCACGGTATAGTTCACCGGGGGTATATCTGCGTATGAGATCGATGAGATCGGCTCTGACGGCGTCGCACAAGAGAAGCTTCGGCGACCTTTGATAATTTCGTTGTACCACCTACCCCACATATGAAGGTTCTTGTACTCCGGGTCGTAGTCCTTAATGAGAGCAAGAACCTCCCGGTCTACCGGTGCCTCAGGGAATCCTCCCTCTGAACGGAAAAACGGGAACGAAATGTCAGAAGACATGTTGCCTGCAAGAAAAAGCGAAATTCAATTATCGGTATCATAATTTAATTTTAAAATCCTGATGCTTGGTACTTTAAAATTTATACCACACTGCAATGCAGTGGAGAGGGGACCAAAGGGGGACCCACAAAATCCAAATGACAATGCATCAGTTAATAAGACAGCCTCATCATTGGATGAGACTGTCAATTAATGAGGAAATCCTCAAAGAATATTCTCATTAAATGAGAAATCCCTCGAGACAAGGAGAAAATCTCCCTTTCAGAGCAAAGCTCTGTAACAGAGTGACACTTGTCAAACTCTGGTCACGAGGGAATAAAATTCCTTAAAGAGCCTAGCTCTGTAATAATGATGGGAAAATCCATCAAAGAAAAATTAATTCCTAAGAATTAAAGTTCTGAGATCTTAAAGATCCATGAAAAAAACTCTTAAGAGTTCTTCATCAAAAGATCAAAAGATCTATACATTGTCAAAGAGCAGAGCTCTGACTCATGGGCTAAGAAACCTTGAAACAAGATCTCTTTAGATCTATGGGTTCTTGAGAGCAAAGCTCTGTTTATGAAACTCCAAAGGGGTTTTCTTTAGATCAAAAGATCTATGAGAGAAAGGCTCTGTTAATTAAAATTAATTTTATTTAATTTAATTTTTACCTAAAATTTTCTAGAGTTCTAATTCTTGAAGTTCTTGGGAAGAAGAGCAAGGCTCTGAAAATAAAAATCTTGAGAAGATGATAATCATCTGAGGACCAAGGGTCCTATTTATAGGCGCTGAAGCGCCTCCTCAACTTCTGAGTTGATCCAAGGGCTCAGATGTTACCACCGCTGCACTCACGTGAGCGCATCGGTGGGGGGGCATTTATTTCCCCCAATCAGAGCAAAACTCTGTTTGAATTTCAAAATTCAAAAATTGAAGCAACGCTTCAGATTCCTTGCGCTGCGCGCAGAGCGCCACGTGTCAACAGCAGACACGCCAGCGCCAGGAGCGCTGCGTCTAAGGCAGCGCACCCCCAATCAGAGCAAAGCTCTGTTTCAAAATTCAAATTTTAAAATGAAGCAACGCTTCAGGCCCCTTGCGCTCTGCGCTGCGCGCCACGTGTCAAACATAGGTGCGCTAGCGCAGGTACGCTAGTGCAGGCACGTTAGTACAGTTGCGCTGCGCTCCGTACTGCGCGCCATGTGTCAAACACAGGCGCGCTAGCGCAGTTGCGCTGCGCTCTGCGCTGCGCGACACGTGTCAAACGCAGGTGCGCTAGCGCCAATTGCGCCAGCACTGGAATTTAAATAATAAATTATTAATTAATCAGAATTAAAATTCTAGAAAGATCTTTCCAATCTTATTAAAATAAGAAGATTGTCTTCTGTAAAACATAGGCCTTAGGATCAAAGATCCAATGGTGGGGAATTATCCCCAGATCAATCAGAGAAAGATCTCTGTAACTAACCTAACAGATCAATTGGCCCTATATAAAGGCCCCTAGACTCCAAGTCTCACATATAGAGAGAAAAAGAGAGAAACCTCTGCAAATTTTGAGAAAAAACTCAAAGAGAAAGAAAAGCAAGCCTTTGAAGAAAGAAGATCATTTTCTTCATCTTTAAAGGTAAAGAATTATATTTTTGAAGAACAAAGATGAAATCATCTCATTAAAAAAGAAGAATCCTCTTCTAAAAAGATCAAAGATCTAAGAACAAGATCAAGATCTTCAATAAAAAAGAAAAAGATCAAAGAAAGATCTAATCATAAAAGATTTAAAGAAGTAATTTACTTCATTCACAGATCTTTTGATCTATAAAGGCACAGCCTTTTGATGAGAACAAGAACTTTGGCTCTTGAATCTTGAGGTAAAACCTCTTTAGAGAGAACAGAAATCTTGTTCTTTGATCTTAAATTGATCAAGATACGCTCTGTGCTATTGGACAGTGCCTTGCACTTTTGAAATGCGCCTCTGCGCTTTTGGACTGGCGCACTGCGCCAAAACGCGTCACGTGTCAACCACAGAACGGTTTGCGCTTCGCGCTTCTGAAAGTAGCGCACTGCGCTCTTGGACTGGTGCATAGCGCCAGAGCGCGCCACTTGTCATTCACTGGCGCAGCGCACTGGTGCAGCGCACTCAGAAAGCGCAGTGCGCTAACGGACTTGCGCGCAATGCTGAGCGTGACACGTGTCACCTTCGCATGCGCTAGCGCAATGCGCTCTTTGATTGGCGCAAAGCGCCTGACAAGCCACGTGGCGCACTATCAAACCACTATTTTGCCCCTGATAAATGTTATGCATTTAACTACTGAGCTCAATGCTATGCATTATTAAAAGGGCAGAGCCCAAATAAAGGCCTAACAGGCCAAACATGAATAAAATGTTAAACATTTTTAACCAGACTTAGCCCAATTCTGGCCATAAGTCCTCAATATAAATTGGACTGAACACAACTGGTCTTCCAATCAATTTACACCCGGTTCAAGGGTACATCTCTTTACTCCTCTGACATCCGTCGTTGGAATCCTTCAACGTCGTCAGAGAGGTGATGGGTCCCGACAACCACACATTGCAACGGACTGTGGGGTCCTTAAACTCATGGACTATGACGTCCTTAACCTCGTCTGTGATGTCTTAAAACTAATACCGGACTGTGGGGTCCTTAAACTCATGGACTATGATGTCCTTAATCTTGACCGTGATGTCTTAAAACTAACATTGGATCGTAATGTCCTTAAACTAATTATCGACCGCAATGTCACTAAACTTAACAATAGAGCCCCCAATTGCTCTCTTGTTGGATCTAAAGGATCCCGTTAAGTCGATCTTAGTCTAAAATTAGACTAACGTGTCCTTAACGAACGTTTAAGTTGATCTTAGCCTCAAATAAGGTTAACGTATCCTTAAACACAAACCCCTCCAAACCCAAATCTAAGAAAGATACGGATTTGGACTAGTCCACGCCCTACGGGCGACAACATAACTTAGTCTCCGTATACAATCCACGGGCTACCAAACACAAAACAAACACCCACGACACGAAGTGACCATATGGAGAAGGAGAAAGTTGTTACCGCGATGCGAGAGCGTAATTAACTGCAGGGGCTTGCGCCTGTAGGGAAGAGCGTCCCCACAATCAAAAACCCCTCAAGTGAGGGGGAATCTGACGAAGTCTGCTACATTGGCCGCATCCATTTAAACCTTTGATACACGTTGCCATAAATCAACTTGGCATCTTTGGAGAGGTGGACGGATAGCACCAATTAGCATCTGCCCCCAGATTCAGGCAAGACCTCCAGTCTTCCCGGCTTCCGGTGGCGAACAACGTCAGCCAGTTACCTCCGTCTCGGAAATTCGTCAGCAAATGACCTCTGTCTCGAAAATACGTCAGCTAATGACCTCCGTCTCGGAAATACGTCAGCAAATGACCTCCGTCTCGGAAACACGTCTGCCAATGACCTCCGTCTAGGAAACACATCAGCCAATGACCTCCGTCGTGGAAACACGTCAGCCAATGACCCCCGTCTCGGAAATACATCAGCAAATGACTTCCGTCTCGGAAACACGTCAGCCAATGGCCTCCGTCTCGGAAACACGTCAGCTAATGGCCTCCGTCTCGGAAACACGTTAGAAAATGACTTCCGTCTTGGAAACACGTCAGGAAATGACCTCCGTCTCGGAAACACGTCAGCCAATGACCTCCGTCTCGTAAACACGTCAGCCAATGACCTCCGTCTCGGAAACAAGTCAGCCAGTGACCTCCGTCTCGGAAACAAGTCAGCCAGTGACCTCCGTCTCGGAAACACATCCGCAAATGTCCTCCGTCTCGGAAACACGTCAGCCAGTGACCTCCATCTTGAAAACACGTCATCCAGTGACCTCCGTCTCGAAAATACGTCAGCCAGTGACCTCCGTCTCGGAAACAATTCAGCCAATGACCTCCCCGTCGGAGCAATGTTTCGACTCGGAAACAAGTCAACTCACCAACCACTTACGAGTCTTCTAAGACTTGTAAAGGAGAAATTTCTCTTGTGAGATCCTTACGACTCTCAAGAGAAAATGCACTTAGGGATCCTCACGATTCCTAAGAAGAAAATACACCTGCGGCATCCTCTCGACTCGTAGGGAGAAAAGTCTTTATGAGACCCTCACAGTTTATAAAGTTGAAAAGTCTTAGGCGGCAGACCTGAACCTGTTTCCTAAGCCATCGCTACCCTATACAGAGTTAAAGATGAACTGTTATTTATCATCTACAGGCCACACTTGCTAAAGCAACATGCCAACAACACAGCAAAGAAAAGAAGACGATAGTAGGAGATAAAAAATGTGTCTTTTATTCATAAATTCAATTCAATACATGGTACATAAAAAAAATGAATGAATGAAAGAATGAAAGCTTGTTATTTATAGATTACAAATTTTCAGTCGATCCAAAGGCGGCTACTGAGAGGGAGGCGTTTTCAACAAATCAGCCAGCTGCTCGCCCACTCCTCTCAACTTCTTTTCATGGTCAGCCGCCGCAGCCAACTTCGCCTCAATTCGAGCCCGTTGCCGCAAACAGGATGAAAGTTTCTCGTCGATGTCCTGCTGAGCAGCTTCGCAACACTGCGTAACCTGCACGGTGGAGTCGAGCTTCTGCCTCAGTACCAGCCCGTCAGAAATACATCGCTGGAGATTGTCAAAGACAGCTTTCAACTGCGCAATGTTCGCTTTTATCTGGGCACGTAATTGGACAGACTCGATGGAGGCCGCCTCATGTTCCTTTCGCCTCAGGGTCACCTCTTGTTCAAAATAGCGAATGAAAGAAACGCTACTCTCGACCCACGCAGCCCGCTGGGAGTTCAAAGCTGATACTTCAGGAGCGGGACGCTTGAGCTCAATCTCATGCAGGCAAGTCTCGATCTTTCTGCAATAATTAACCCAAGACTCGACGACGCCTTCGTCATGAAAGTTCACGAGCGTCGCCAGCATAGGATTAAGCTCAGCAGCAAATTCCGCAGCAAATGCAAAGGCCTCGGTGTCAAGATCCTCGATGAACTCGCTCAACATTCATAGGCTAGTCGCAGCACCCCTGGAAGATGGGCGTTTAGCAAAGGGCCCTGCCGGCATTGAGATTCGAGACTCGAAGGGAGCTGGAGTCGGTGTGAATGCTGTAAAATAAATCATAGTCAAATGTCGACTCAGGATGTAAAAGAGAATACACGAACGATGGAATCTACTATACCGGCTGTGGCTGATGGCAGAATTGGGAGTACCGGAGGTGCGGCTATCCCCTCGTTTCCTCCTCCGATCCGTGGCGCTGTGATCAATATAAAAAAGACTCAGCAACAGTATGGTTATTCATGAAAGAAAGAAAGAAACAATAGCTGAAGAATATACTAACCAATTCCAGCGGGCGGAGCAACTTCCGAATGGAAGGAGAAATGCGGGTTCAGCACCTGGTACAAATGGACGAAAAGGATTCCTGCAGAGTTGCGAAAATACATGGTCAGTACAAGGAAGATGAAGTTCATAGTTCAACTAAATAAATCGTGAATCTATACCTTCCAGCATTTCGGAGGACGTAGGAGAAGGCGAGGGAACAACAGCCGTCATGGCGGCGACCAAATATGCTTCAGATGACACAATTTCAGCGTTCACTGCACCTAAAAACAAAATACCGTCAAAACAAGCTGAAAGGGATTGCGAAATAAAAAGTAAACAGCGACCCAAGACTTATCTGATGGGTCATTAGCCAAAACCGTGACGGAAGCATCACCAAGCGCATTGGCTTCTTCGCCCTCCTTCAGTGGAATAGTTTCGGCGCCCGTGGCTTCATCCCCTGATTCGACAAGAGCCGTCGTGACGCTTGCAATGCCCGCCGATATCAGGGAGCTGCAAGGGGAAAGAGCGGCGGTTTGGGCAGTCCCAGACTCCCCAGAGAGAGTAGCCGCTTCGGGCTCTGTGGTCGCCGTCATTTCACCTGCCGTCTCATCGCCAGGACTTGGCCCTGCAGAATATGGTATATAAGAATTTGAAGATCAAGTTATAATAAAAGACTCAACGTTACGTTACCTTCGGGCAGCTTTTCGATTTCTTCCCGAGCCGCGCGCGCAACCTGTCTATGGGTGGTAGACAGGGCAGCTGGAGCATTCTCTGGAGGAATAGCGACAGAAGGGGTAGTGCTTGAACCTGCACCCACAGCCAAGCTGGCATCGTGTTACCTCGCCGCACGCTTCCTACGCTTCTTTTCGGTCTGAGCGGTGAGAAGCGATCTCCTCAAGACCTCCGTCAAAGGGACGTCATCATCCGAGCTAAGCTCTGCCTCTGGAGCCGTTACAGCGTCTGTCATCGGCTGCTTAAGTGAAGCCTCCTGCGGTACGGTTGGGGGAGCTGGGGCCATAATAGCCAGCTCTGGAAGCGTCGCTGTATCACCGCTCGGGATCGGTACTGCACTTGGAATAACCCGAGTCAAGGTACTCCCTGCAACAAAATTAAAGAGAGGGTCAAACCACGAATAAAGAAAAAGGGAATGAAGGCACAATGAGCCGAAGTATACCAAGGCCCAAAGAAGCGCGAAGCCTCTTTTCCTCTTCAAATGTTTTGAGGGAAGCCGCAAGAGCCTCTTCGGCAGAGATACCTGCTGAAGAAGAAAGCGTCAGTAAAAATATAATAAAAAAAAGATAACCGCGGAAAGATACGATTGAAATATACCTGACTTCGCTATATTGATCAGCTCCGCTTCATCGCGAGCCAATCGCTCGGAAGCCGCAAGGGCAGCCTGGAGATCAGTATCATCTGTGGGCACGATAAATAGGCCCTCATTGGTCCCATACTCACACAAGACTTCACTATAGGGAGCATGGGGCTCCTGGCTGAGTACAACGTCAGCAAAAAAGAGCGATTTCTTTCTTTTCTATGAGCGAGCACCGGTAGCCGATGACAGGAGTTTGCGCTTGGCGGGAAACTTTGGGTGACGAGTCCCGATCTCCGTACCTACTCCAGACTCTTGGGACGATGTTGCTACCGCTTCTACAGGAACACGGGGTAGAGGCTTATCAGGAAAGGCGTGCGGGACCACAACCGCACCAGCTTCTCTTAAAGAAGGACGAACAATGGTCCGTTGCTTCAAGGGGACAGCGGGATTACTAGCAGGGGCTGCACCCTTACGATTGAGCAGTAGCCGCCTTTCTTCCCTGATAACAGCACCCATCGAATGCGAGTACCACGCCATGTATGCGCTCGAGATTCTCGGAACGTGGCTCGGCTCGCTGATAATGAAGTAGGACCCGGTGTTCAGCCGCATAAAATGGTGTAGCGCGTTGCGGATACCCTCCTCCGTAGCGGCAGGCTCAGCTAAAAAAGCTTCTAGTGGGACACCTTGATTGTAGCTAGACTGTTGAGCGAAATGGTGCGGGTTGTACCTCATGAACAGCGCTGAGTCGTTCTGCCTGAATACTAAAAAGCCTGGCCTAATCGAGTACAGATGCAGAATCTCCCGAGCCGTCAAGGTAGGAGCCCCATCTTTGAAGGTGTCGCGCAGCGGCTACACCGTTTTAGTGAATTCCTTACCGATAGTTAAAACTTTATCAAAGAAGGTCATACTATCTCCAACTGTACGCGGACGAACGACCAGACCCCGAGCCTCCCGCTGTGACGGATTTAAAGCGGAAGCATCGACTAAGTGCATAATCCGAGGGAAATTATAACTGTCGAAGAAGCGGGGCCGTTTGTGAACTCCAAAAGCGCCGAGCACATGCAACTCGATCCACAACGTGAAATAGTGCAGCGGGAGAGTTACGGGCTGTACCCCTGGCTGAGTAGTGTCTGCCGCTAATCTGAGGCCATGATACAAGTGAGCCAGGCCAGCAATCCCGACGTCCACTTGTGTTCCCGCAACCATACGGTGGGCTGGGTAAAAGAACGACGGCCTCATATAACGAGGGTGCATCGGAAGCACGAACCAGTTCAATCACAAGCCAATAAACCCCAGCAAGAACGTCTCTTCATCGACGTCTGAAGCAGCAAGCTCTGCGAAAGGAATCACCGAGGTATCCGGAATAAAGAAGCTTTTTAAATCTGCCTCCGCCGCCGGCTGGTTATCCAAACCAAAACCAAACGGATCGTCAAGCTTGGCGAACATCACAGCTTGCTTTGATAAGACCTCCGGACGAAGAAAGCGAGCGATGAAGTCCGCGAAGCTGACTCCATGCCTTCCGGAATCTATGAATAAACTTTTATAAATGTTCAACACCTTGATCAAACTCGGGAATCGGTGTTGAATGGCGTTCTCCGTGGTAAGGCCCATTACCACTGATTTGGTGGCAAAGATGTACTCGTCAGGAGGAAGTAGCTCCTCGTAATGTTCCCCCGTGACGGGTAAGCCGGAGATCTCCGTGAACTCCTCCAAAGAGATTGAAACTTACAGATCTGATAGAAGGAAGGTGTGAGTCGGGATATTCCATTGCTCCAAAAAGGCTTTGACCCACCGTACAGGGGGCGTGGAATACTGGAAAAGAGACATGTAAACCGTGGGGTACAACCCAAGCTTCAACAACAGTGATTTCTTCGCCGACAAGATGTACCGAGCCCACTGCAGATATCCAGCTGAACGACAAGGAGTCAAGCCAATCATATACGTTTGTCCTCAGGGCGCGATTTGCCTTGACATATGCGTCGCCCCAAAATATTCAAAGCCATCGGCGGCTGTACAGGTATTGAGGCCATAGAAGGCTGAAGGTAACCCTCTGATGTCCAGTTGACCTCCTCTACAGCGTACTTCACCGGGGGTGAGTCAGCATAATGAATCGTTGAAATGGGCTCAGAGGGTGCGACACAAGAGAAGCTATGCCGACCCTAGATAATTTGATTATACCACGACCCCCATAGATGAAGAGATTTCCGCTCCGGGCCGTGATCCTTAATGAGCGCAAAGACTTCCCTATCCACGGGTGCGTCGGCAAATGCGCTCTCCGGACGAACAAATAGGAAAGATCCAAAGATATAGTACCTGCACGAAAAAGAACAAGAGTTAGCTGTCAAGGTTATAGTTCAAATTTTGATACTTCGTACTTTAAATTTGTAGCGCACTGCAATACAGTGGAAAGGGACCAAAGGGGACCCACAAAATTAAGGTGATGGCTCATCATTGATGAGACAGCCACTCATTAAAGAAGAAATCCCAAAAAGGATTCTCTTTTAATGAGAGACCCCTCGGGCCAAGGAGTTAAACCCCCTCGAGAGCAACACTCTGCAGACAGGAGTGACATCTGTCAACACTAATCATGAGAGGAATAAAATTCCCTAAAAATTTTAAGAGCTATGCTATGTGAAAACGATGGAATCATCCATCAAAACCCTAAAAAGCAAAGCTTTTACTGAGTTAAAAACTCCAAGATCTCTAAGATCTGCAAAACGAACTCAAAGAGTTCTTCATTAATGGGTTAAGAAACCCTAAAAGAAGTTTTTTTGATCTATGATCTAAGAAGAGCAAAACTCTATTTTTGTTTAACGGGTTAAGAAACCCTAAAATCCATTTTAAGATCTATGATCTAAGAAGAGCAAGGCTCTGTTAATGGGTAAAACCCTAGAATATGAAATGATTCCTTCAAAGATTTGATCCTTACCAAAATTTTTGACAAGGTTTTGACTCTAGAAGAGTTTCTTAAGGCAGAGAGCTTAGCTCTAAAGGAGAAATAAATTCTTAAGAACAAGAAAGCAAGAAGATGAACAAGCAGTCATCTCAAGGGCCAAAGGCCCTATTTATAGGCTCTGAAAGTCGATCCAACTTCCAAGCCAATCCAACGGTGGAAAGGCTGCCACCGCTGTACTCACGTCTACATGAGTGCAACGGTGGGGGGAGGGCATTTATTTCCCCCAATCAGATAGCAAAGCTCTGTTCAAAATTTGAAATTTGAACTGAGGCAGCGTCTCACGTGCAAAGCACGAGAGCGCCAGCGTCAAGAGCGCCAGCATTAGGAGTTAAAGACTCTGAGGAAGCGCCAAGTGCGCCAGCGCTATGAATCAAAGATCTGAGGCAGCGCCTCACGTGCAAAGCACGAGAGTGCTAGCGCCAAGAGCGCCAGCGCTAAGAGTCAAAGACTCTGGGAAGCGCCAAGAGCGCCAGCGCCAAGAGCAGCAGCGCCATGAGTCAAAGACTCTGAGGTAGCGCCTCACGTGTAAAGCACGAGAGCGCTGGCGCCAAGAGCGCCAACGCTAAGAGTCAAAGACTCTGAGGAAGCGCCTCACGTGTAAAGCACGAGAGCGCCAATGTTAGAAATAAATGTTCTCCATCATTAGATTAAAGATCCAATGAAGATGATAAATCATCAAATTACCAGAATAAAATTCTGTTGAGGAAATACTCCTCAAATCTTTCCAAACAAGAAAGATTGTGCTCTGTAAATCAGAGCACCGTTGGATCAAAGATATAGAATAAGTTCTGTATGGGAAAATATTTTCCCAATCTTGCTAAAAACGAGAAAGATGTCTTCTGTTCCCAATGGTGATTAAACATCACCAAGATATAGAATAAGTTCTGTATGGGAAAATATTTTCCCAATCTTGCTAAAAACGAGAAAGATGTCTTCTGTAAAACAGAAGTCCTTGGATTGAAGATCCAACGGTGGATAAAATCCCCAAATCAGTCAGAGATCTCTCAATGAGAGATTTCCTTAACTGATTCAACAAATCAGCCTCCCCTATATAAAGGACCAAAGACTTCAAGTCTTGTATAGAAGAACCCCCCCATAAACTTCAAGTTCTCAGAAAAGAAAAAGAGAAGAGCAAGCTCTAAGAAGAAGAACCTTTTTTAAGGTAAATAAGAAGAAGAACCTTTTTTACGGTAAATAAAAAGAAGAGAGATCATAGCATCTCCTCCATATTTGAGAGTTCAACTCTCACATCGAAGAACTTAGTTCTTTTTCCAGATCACAGAGCTATAAGACAAAGTCTTTTAATAAAAGAAGGGAGATCATAGATCTCCTCCACATTTAAGAGTTTAACTCTCACATCAGAAGAACTTAGTTCTTCTTCCAGATCTCAGATCTATAAGACGAAGTCTTTCACAAGGGAGAACCAAATTTCTCAGAGAATAAAAAGGGCAGCGCCCAAGTTTAAGTGCCTCACATGACCCCACGCGATCGCCTCAAATTCTTAGTGTTTAACACTACTTCAAGCGCCTCACGTGACCCCACGTGAGCGCCTCAGACTCTCAGCGTTTAACGCTACTTCAAGCGCCTCACGTGACCCCACGTGAGCGCTTCAGATCTTCAGTATTTAAACAATATTTTAAGACCTCACATGGGAGCACATGAGCGCTGAACATATGCTAGTGTTTAACACTATGATAGGCCAACCTTAGCCCAAATTAGCTAAGTCTCCCAAAGCCAAGACTCTTTTTCAACCGAGCCTCAATTATACTCAGGTCTTTCAAAATTGATCTCAGATGGCCTTCAAAGTAATGTTATCTCATTCCTTCTCAATCTGATATTTGGTTCAAGGGTACATCTCTTCACACATCTGATACATGTTGCTGTAATTCTTCAACGTCTTCAGAGAGGTGGCGGGTCCCGATAACCAACAACTTTTTGGTACATTTCAAAACCCATGGATACACCCCAATGGACCGTAATGCCCTTAAACTAACTATGGACCGTAATGTTCTTAGACTAATCTTCATGGACTATGATGTCCTTAAACTCCACGGACTATGATGTCCTTAAACTTTGTACCGCAACGTCCTTAAAACTAAATTGTGGACCGCAACGTCCCTAAAAACTAAATTGTGGACCGCAATGTCCTTAAAACTAAACTCCATGGACCACAACGTCTTTAAAACTAAATTGCGGACCGTAACGTCCCTAAAAACTAAATTTCACGGACTATGATGTTCTTAAACTTTGGACCGCAATGTCCTTATAACTAAACCCTTTGGACCGCAATGTCCTTAAAACTAAGTTGCGGACCACAACGTCCCTAAAGACTAAATTGCGGACCGCAACGTCCCTATAAACTAAAGAAAATCCTGTTGAGTAGATCTTAGTATAAAATTAGACTAACGTATCCTCAACAAACGTTTGAGTTGATCTTAATCTAAAATAAGATTAACGATTCTTAAACCAACCCAAATCCAAATTGAAGAAAATACGGATTTGGACTAATCCACGCCCTACGGGCGACAACACAAATTAGTCTCCGTATACAATCCACGGGCAACCTAAATAAAACAAACACAATACGACACGAAATGAACATCTAGAGCAGGAGAAAGTGGTTATCGTTACGCGGTAACGTAATTAACTGCAGGGGTTTGCGCCTGCAGGGAAGAGCGTCCCCACAATCAAAAATCCCTCACAAACGAGGGGGAATCTGACGAAATCTGCTATAACGGCCGCATCCGTCCAAACCTCCGATACACGGTGCCATAAATCAACTTGGTATCTTCAGAGAGATGAACGGATAAAACCAAATAGTATCTGCCTGCCAAAATTCAGGCCGGACGTCTCAACGTTCCGGCCGCGTCTTTTGGTGGCGAACAATGCACTTGCTGTGACGCGCACCTAACGAGGTGCGCACTTGGCAAGGTGCGCACCCGGTAAGACGTGAGAGAGTGAAAGGGACAAAAGGTCCCGAATGGGCTAAAAGGTCTAGTAAGGTGCGCATTTGAGGAAGTATGCACCTAGCGAGGTGCGCACATGGGCCGGTGTGCACTTGGATCGATGTGCACCCAACGGGGTGCGCACCTAGCCGAATGGGCACCTAGCACGGTGCAACTAGGGTCTAAACCCAATGGAGCAACAGTCTAAAAACACAAATACTTTGACTTTTGAAGATTAAAAGGGGCTATTTTCCCTTTTTATTGATGCCTCGTAACGTGCGCACTTGACAAAAAGAAAGGAGGAAGGAAAGAGAGACTTGCGCAATAAAGAGCGGCCCAAAACCCTTTTTTGTGGGGAATGGATTATCCTTCATTTCTTCATAATGTTGCTTTATATATGCTTACAAGTTTACACATAGTTACTTGTGATTTATAAAATGGCATTTTGCCCATTCCATGCCTATGTGCTTATTTTTTTTTTGCACATGAGCCATGGCCTTTACAAAAATTTGGATTTTTGCCCATTTATTTCACATCTTGTACATTTATTTAAATATTACACCTATTTGTTTTACTTTCTTGGTATGGGGGCTCGGGCTCACCTGCTCGGACTTGGGTCCGGGCGTGGGCCCGGCTTGGATTTGGCTTTTGGTCAAGGGGGTGTCAATTTTAACCCCAACATCTTGCAGTTTACATCGGGACTCTTGCATTTTGCTAAACTCTTGGTCATCTAGTGCATCTTGTTCCTCCTTCCTTTCTACCATCTCCACTTCCATCATTAAGTCTGTCTTTAGTCTTTTAGCACTCCTAAACTTTTGTTTAGACCAAGCAGACAGAAATCATCTCAAGTGTGCCAGTTTGGCTACCATGTTGGCAGTTGCGGATCCTTTCTGTGTACCGTGTTGACTCCAACATTCAATAATAGTATTTTTGCATGATTCCTCCTCTAACCACATTTTCTCGAATTTGAAGGCCTAAACATGTTTAATCGAGTCTTACCCTATGTTTAAGTTAATCGGCACGTGGTCCGATGTTGGTCTTTTTAAGCCCGAGGTAAAGGCCAATGAAAACTTAGTTTCCCATGGCACCGAGACAAAAACCATGTCTAACCTTGCAAGACAAGGTTTAAACTGTTTATTCAACCATGTGAATCTCTTATCTGTGGTCCTAAGGTCTACCAGCTCCAATCTGGCAATAAGTGTGTTAAAACACTTGCTATCTCTCTCGTATCCCTTCCCTCATTTTCTATCCTCCAAGAATCTAGTAACGTTAAAATCCATCTAGCATCCATAGGTACTGCCATTTCGACGAAATCATAGCAATTTCATCAAAAAATTGTTCCCTACGTTCACGTCTATTTGGACTATAAACCGTCGTCACAGTTTCAATCCAATGTCCGTGAGTGGTTTGTAAAACCACGGACACCGAGAATTCTCCAATATAGTCATCTATGATTTTATATGCATATTGGTTAACCCCTACCAACCAATATCGCTCCTGATGCTCCACACGCATTTTTTATTTTCCACATGAATCCCCTATGTCCTCCAACACTATCTAGGATCCTAGTTGTAGGCTCCTGAAGTTTTGTCTCCGATAAACAAGCCACATCTGACTTATTATCGATTAGAAACTCCCTAATCATACGTCTTTTTTCGGGTAACCCCATACCTCGAACATTCCGAAGGGTGTAATTCATTGTTAAACTAAATTATTAACCCCACTCCAAACACTCTCCTCTCCCATCCTCTAAATCTCTAAGTAAATAGTATTTTCTATGTCAAAGGGTGTTTCGTCTAAACAAACCTCTGACACATTTGCTAGCACTACTGAAGATTGCTCAGGAACATCACCATAAAAAAAAAACATGAGCTCGCTGTGTACCTGATGTTCGGTAGTACTCCTTCCTCTAAGCTGCCTTCTCCAATAGTTTATCAGGTTGATTGTTTCGTCGCGTGCCTTTTACTCTGTCGCAAAGTATTGGTGTGAAGCATATCACCCCTGTTCATCACCCATGGAGTATTAATTTCCTCGATCTCTTCCCCAAGAGTTTCGAGGTTGCCTTCTGTGAGGGCCTGTTGTGTGTCCGCAATCGTCTCTGTCTTCCTTGATTCCTCTTCTCCTTTGCTGACTACTTCCTTAATGGACATTGTTAGTTTACAACCAAACTATTTAAGGTCTTGTTTTTTTAAAGGCTTATTTACTAAAACTCCAATAGATTTGGATCATTTTAACAAAACTCTAATTATCTTTGAAATTATCAAGAAACTACCATACTTAACAGTGACAAATCAGCACCATCCGTGCCAAGTCACTGCCACATCACTTAAGTTTCCACGCCAGCAATTTTTTTTAAAAACCCAAAATACCCTTATTGTAACCCTAACGCTAATTTCAAAGAAACAAAAAATAAAAAAAACTTATTCTTCTTCCTCGGCTCTTCACCCCCCCTCATCACCATCATCATCACCCCCGATTATCATAATCATCTTCCTACTCCTTCATTCTCCACCTCCGCATCATCTCCGGCGACGGTCAAGGCTTGCCGTAGACCCCACTACTCGACTTCGGCCGTCCCCCGACCACCACCACCACCACCTTCTTCTTTATCATCATCCCCAACCTTCCTATCTCCCCTCCTCCCTCCTCCCCTCTCCAACCAACCCCAACCCCTTGCCCTCTTCCCCGACCTCCCCCCTCACCTGCCCACAGCCCCTTTCTTCGACCCCCTTCCAAGACCTCCTCCATCATCATCTTCATCATCAACCCAACATCATCTTCCTCCTCCTCCCATTTCATCATCAACCCAACATCATCCTTCTCTCGCCGGCGATGTCCCACTCCTCCCCGGCTCCCCCCCAAAAAATATTAATTATATAACGAACAGTAACGTTGACCAACGTTGAGCGTCAAGTCACGGTAGTTTTCAGATAGTTTCAAAGGTATTGATAGTTTTGTTAAAATGGCTCAAACCTGTTGGGAGTTTTCAGTAAATAAGTCTTTTTTAAATGATGGTACATATATACAAATTCTAGTTTGCAAGTTCCTATTGTTATCTTAAATTTTAATCTGGATGGGGTATTTGGCTTTGGAGTTATCTACACTCCAAAGTTATGTTTTGGAATTTTCTAAACTTTCCTGATGAGGGTTTTTTCCTCAAATTTTTAAAAAAAAATTGGTCAGCTTGAATTTAAGTATACTTCAATTGTCTTAAATTTGGAATTTAGATAACTGGAATATTCTAAACTTTAAAGCAAAGCCTGAACATGACATAGTAGAGATTAATTTGGAATTATGTTTAAACAATTTTATGAAACCCCTATTATTCAAAGGATGCACGTTGAGATGGCTAAATTTGCATACGTGCAACTTATTGAAAGTATGGAGCAGTTGTTGAAGGAAAAATATATACCGCAATAGAAGTTGCAAACCTAAATATCGTATTATATATGTAAACATGTTTTAGATGCAGGTATGGGTTTTATAAATAAATTTTATAATTCTGCTCAGCACTATTTAATTTGATGCTAACTTATCATATAAATTAAACAGCGGTCATTTTTAATGCTTCAAAGAAATTATTGGATGAAACGGTCTTATTTATTTATTTATTTATTTTGTTAAACTTTCTTAAATCCCTCAACTTCAACATTAATTTGAGGTTTTGGTGCGATAATAATTTTTTTTAAAAATAGTATTTGAACAATTTTTCTATATTCAAATCCGATGGTAATGTGTGGATTTAAAAATAGAGTAATTAAAAAATATCAACGCATAAAAGCTAAAGCTTTTGGTCATAAAAGTAGCACGCAACTTGAAGGGAAGTTTTATGTTATAAAACTAGACACTCATCACATGTGATGCACATGTTCATAAACTTTGCATGATGCATGTGAGGAAGAGATTTTCATATTTCAAATAAGAAAAAGTTTTAAAACTGAAGATGTTACCCTTTTTTTTAATGATTTGTAAATGCAAAAGGATAAGTGTCTATTGTATGTGCGCGCACGTGTATGTATAAAGCCATAAAATTGGATGTGATACCAATGAGCAATAGATCAGCTGGTATGACGCCTTCCTTCCTCGGAAGAGAGCTGGGTTCAAACCCTATACGTGGGTTCCGTGGCGCGCGTGTGTGATGTGTGCTTGTGTATATTGTGTGCGTGGATGTGGTGTGTGTTAGAATGAAGTTAACGGGCCTGTTCCATAAAAAATGGATGTGATTGACCACAAACTTCAAGTTTAGCTTGGAAATCAAAATTTTCAAATAATTCTATATTTAAATTATGAGCATATTTTTGTCATGTTCCATGCCAAGAACACTCAGAGAGTGTGAGACCCCTAAAAGTTAGTGCTAGCTCAACTCAACTCCTAAATAAATATATTCCTTAAAAGTTAAATATAATTTTAAATATATTTTTATTCAATAGTGGATACACCACAGATCCCTGTTTTAGAATTGCTGCCAACACGTATATAGGATAAAGGGTTGACCTTAAAACCTTTAAATTGAAGAGGTAACATAGCTGCAATCGAACAAAAAAATTCTCTGTGAGTGGAGCAATGGCAAAGCTTTTTGCTTCATGTTGCTGCTACACAATGTTCCTCATCATCATTGTCCTCTCACTTTACTCCGGGCCTGTAATGCCCCCCAAAATGAGACCTTATCGTCCGCCGCCGCCGCCGAGTTCTTTGCTAAACCCGACGGCAGGACAATGCCATTAGAGTGAGCTAGCAAAGATGGGAGGCTTTTTTGGTTTAATGTTATGTTTGTTGGGGATGGAAGAAGCTGATGCACGGAATAATGCTCGCAACAACATCCAAATCACGCAAACACAATTACGCAATTAAACGACGAAAGAACAATATAAATGTACAAGAATAAAAATAGAAAATCAAACACGGAGAGGCAAAATTTATTTTAACGATGTTCACCTACCATATGGCTAGTCCCCAGCAGAGCAAAATATGCAAACGTTTACTATAATCTTGAATAAAATACACCATGAGCAACTCTATGAGTTTTCTATCAAAACTCTCTAGATCTCTACTCTATGAGTTTTCTCTCAAAACTCCCTAGATCTAAACCTTCACCTCCTCATACAATGACTTCTCTTCTATTTAGCAGCTGTTGTTGGTATACAAAATACATATGAGAGGTCACTATTTATACACAAACCAATTCCTTAATTAAGTAACCACCATAGTTAAAAAACTGTCATAAGACACTCCTCCTATTCCAACTAAGACTCTGTCATCTTCTTAATTAAGAAACTGACATAATTAAGAAACTACCATAAGACATCCCTTAATTAAAAAATCTTGATTTTGGTAAAATATGATACGGCCCGAGTTTGAAGTTTTTCCATAATTTCAACAATTTTCCACTTGGAGATATTTCAGCCTTGATTTCAAGCGCTAGTAGATTTTACACAACTCCGTCCTACTCTCTCCTCATCAGATTTTCATGGAGAGCTTTACCAAATGGCAACATAGATTTAGCTTATCTCTGTCTACCACTTTGGTGAATATATCCACCGGATTCTTTTCTCCAGCGATCTTCTGCAGTACCAACTCGTCATCTTTCTTTATCTTGTACACCCACTTATTTAGCAACACCTTTCGACTTTTGGATAGCTTCACTAGGTCCCATGTACGGTTCTTCTTAACGAATCCGTATCCTCTTCTATAGCTTGCTCTCACCGCTTTCTAGCACCGTCATTTGTTGCTTATTCAAGGGATTCGGGCTCTCCCTCATCTGTGTACAAAACGAAGTCGGTCACAAGTCTTTCAGATATCCTTCTTTCTTTCGTAGATCTTCTCAGAACTGGCACATCTGGTTGCTGAAATATGGTCACCATCCTATTCTTGAACCTGATTCTGCACTGCGGCTTCATCTACGTTCTGATCACCACATGCAGGAACCTGAACGCTCTTTTGAGTTCCACTAGCTCGACGAACTCACGTACTGTATCTTCTTGGCTTACTTTTCTTCTTTGTACAAGTGTTGCTCATCAAAAATGACGTTCAAGCTTCGTATTATTTTATTGCTTGTGTAATCCCACAGCCAATATCCGAACTCATTCCCACCATATCCGATGAAAGCGCACTCGTAGACTTGGAGTCAAACTTACTCCTTTCCGCCTTATCAACCAAAGAATAAACAGCGCAGCTAAACACTTTTAGGTGCGGGTAATCAACTGGTTTAGCTGACCAATTTTCTTCCGGAATACCTCCATCAAGTACACTTGCCGGGTTTTTGTTGATCAAGTACACAGCAGCATCAATCGTCGCTGCCCATAGGAACTTTGGCACATCTGTGCCAAGTTCATGCTCCGCACTCGCTCTACGATCGTCCTGTTCATACTTTCAACGATGTCATTTTGCTGTGGCGTGCCCAATACCATTTTCAACTGTCACGACCCAAAATTTAGCGCGTGATCGGCACTTAAATTACGCAACGTCCAAAGGCATAACGCAAATCAAGTAAGCCGAAGCCCAGAAAATCAAAACCTTTTTGCGGAAAAATAGTGGGGGTGCAGTTTTGAAATAAAAGTATAATGAATCATGCTTTGTCTTTTAAAATTTCGGGCAGCACCTCCCTTGTATATTTTGATCCAAAAACATATATACAACAATATAAAGGCATCCCCAAGCGGAAGCTAGCTCTTCGCCAACATGCGGAATCACAACCACGCAATAACATATATACGATGCCCAACGGCGAAAAAACAACACAAGGAATAATGTAAAGCAAGACATCAAACCCACCAAGCGAACATATAACCCATCGCTCAGGTCTCGCAACTACAAGTCTTGGTAAGTCTTACTACTTATACAAATACTAGTTTCTGATTTTGATGGAGTTGACTAGATACAATAGGAGCAATAATACAAGAGTGGCACGATCCAACATGTACCACCTACTAAAACAAGTCACCCGTAAGTAAGCTGTGTGCCAGCGATACCGCTACTGATCCAAGCGGTCAACCTGCAAGAACTGTGGCACAACAGGGGTGAGTTGCCAACTCGTGAGTAGAAAACATTATCAGGTAGAAATCGAAATAAACAACGATTCCTAGGTCAACTATATTATAAAGGTAATACTAAGATATCTAGGGTGACTGTATCTGCATATATGCCAACAATAATCAATGCATGTGGATATCATCCAACAATATAATCAATGCCTGTATGCATGTGGATCCCGTCCACTTGAAACATCATGAAAGCATGTGCAATGTAAATATATGAGGATATCAAAAAACGTGTATCCATCAATGACACATCAAATCATGGAACCTGAGTGTCCAACACCAACACTCGAAACATCATGAAACCTGCGTCCAGTATCGACACGTAAATCCTCATATCTCAGACGCCGCATCCTCAGATCGGCCCTCAGGCGCCGCATACTCTGGTCGGCCCTCATCTCCATCTCACGACTCCGGTCGATATCCTCCGGATAACCGACGAGTTCAAATACTATCACCGGTAGGTAGTGCTCCCCTGCCAGGCTCACCGCCTAACAATACGAGTTTTCTTGCCTCGGGATACCTCACCGGGTCCACCATGTATCTGCAGACGGTTCCCCCTCGCTCCTCGAATTGGGTATCTAACACAAATCTCAGAACCGAGAAAACTCATGGTGGACGCATCGAAATATCATATCAAGAGAAACCGGGTTTTCAAAACAATACATAATTTCTTGAAATATCCCCACGGCTCTCAAATCCATAAATCACATGAAATCCATATCTCAATGCATAAATCCATGAAATTTGATATATGCAACATAAAACAGCAATATGAGCATATTAAGGGAAAACCGCTCTTTTAAATTAATCCAGTTTTAAAATGTATCCTGCGGTTCCCCATTCCTCCGAAATCAAGTGCAGCATCATATGAGGTGTACATGTAACTATAGCAAGATATGTGTATCTACATGTAAACATGTATGTATGATACATTTCATATGCGCAATAGCACAATAATCAACGTCTCAATGTCAATGACAATACAATACCATATAGGGGTATATGTAGCTATAGCAAGGTATGTGGGTGTACATGTAAGTATGTATACATGATGTACATGTAGTTATAGCAAGCTATATGTGTAAGCATGTAGGTATAGCAAGGTATGTTATGCAACATAGCATAATGATGTGAGCATAGCAAGTATATCATAGCATGATGTAGCAACTCTACTGTGTTAGTAACATAGCAATTATCGATGAAGAAAGTGTGTGAGCCAGCAAATCTGTGTAAGTGTAACATACGCATCATCGATAACGGTGTAGGTGTACTAGCACAGGTATATGTAATGCAATGAGAATGACATGAACGTAGCATAAGGTACATCGTAAGCGAAATGCTAAAAGGTATACGTATTTACCACATATCCGAGTCGGTGAATCTATCAATCGGCATCCAGCCTCACAACATCACGTATGGTACAAACCATCGTACGACATCCTCTAGTCAGGGTATGGATCAATCATCAGATAAACTCATTGCGTACGGTAATCCATCATATGGCGGCATTAAACAATCAGGGATTCTATCAACCTATACAACGGGGGTACGGATCTTGTTGGATATAGTGCCCTCAAAGTCAATTATTGGATCGCAGGTACGTGATTGCAATGATTGAGGGATGACCTATACCGATAGGACAATCTTGCTCGAGATGATAGTATGCTATCTGGTTTGTCTTTATCATCGTGTACATGCTTTAGTTCACTATTGCATGTTGATAGAGCCCATAGGATTCTTGCTTGACTGCCAGTAGTATGATGGCGATCATATACGTGGGAGCTGGGGTCTATAAGCACATCCTTAAAGTGTCCCTAGTCGTGGGAGTTTCGAGACAGGGCATCGAAACTCCAGAGTAGACTAGTGTATACAGTCGAGACCCCAACGAGGGGCGGTGGCCGGTCTCATAAGCCATTAGTGTCAGTTGGTTCACCTAAGATGTATACAGGTGCTCATTGCGTTATGAGTACACCGGACAGGACTCGCCGGGAACATGCTAGTTGGTATTATACATATCGTCAGATAGCAGTTCCCAGGTGACATGTGTACAGGTTAGTCTGTCGACCTGAGATCGTCATTTGTCTCGTGTGAGTTCCCACTGTACTTTGATTACTACCCTACCACGGCTCAAAGGAGTCATGCAAACAGGTTTTAGTTGGGTACAATCCCGAGCCACATGGAGGCAGTGAGCGGATCGTCAGGGATTCGTCTCTCCCGGTATTGGGGGTGAGATCGCGCTGTGTTTAGGAGAGCCATTACACGAAATCCCTGGCCAGGGTAATCGAGATTTACTGGTAGGTATTCCAGTAGTATCTCAGGGTGTTCTGGGCTACTCTCCAACACGACTTATACAGCTATTGGGGGTCTGACGTTTACCAGCCCCCTGGGCCCTATATGCGATACTCATAAACGAACGGACCGGACTGTACGGATATTGTCACTGTCAGGTTCAGTAGGGTTTCAGGATGAGTTCGCTCATCAGCTTCCCCTTCTTTCAATACATAGGCAACCGTTACGTACAGCTAGTACCTCTGACGTGCTAGTGGTTATACCCAGTGCCAGTGTATTGATGAGTCATTAGAGTCCCCCACAGACAGTTTCCCAAGTTCGGGCGAAACGTTGTAGAGGCCGTATGAATATATGGCGGGGTTCGATCATATCCGTGCACTTTTGCACGGATCATGATCGGAAGGATAATACTAGCGGGCTTTGGTTTAAACCGGATCCTAGTATTATAATGTAGGAATATTTTTTGTTTCATTACATTTGTATTCGGTCGGAATACAAAAGCGGGTATGTATTTACAGTTGAGGTGTAATCTCGTAATTCGCTACGGGATTATTTTGGGAGTTGCCAGTTTCCTTTTTCCGTCTTTAACATCTTGTCCTTTGTTTAATCATTGTGAGCAATTTGACTCAATTTGACTTTGTCAATTCCTTGACCTTATTCCCCACAGTGATCATCCCTTTCCCCACAGTGTAGCATGGGCTGTTTCTGCATTTAATGGGCATGGCCTGCGTGAGTGGCTGTGTGCATATGGGGGGTGAATGGTTTTAATATGAAGTGATTTCTTTAGTTGTTTAATTTATATACACTCACTCCAAAACTTGTCATACCATTCCCGAGAGGAGAAATCCTTTTATTGTGGCCGAGCCCTTCATCTTGGAAAAAGGCTCATTCCTTTTTTTCTTCAAGAAATATCCATGCTCACAACAAAATTGGAAACTTCACTCTTGAGACAAAATATTCCACACTCTCTCTACTTCACTCTTGGACATGTCGGCTAGCAAACTTCATGTCCGAGTTGGCTCAGTCTTGAGGCGGGAGCCCGTATACAGATTCATCGACGTGGTGCCACTTCGACGGGCGTGATCGGGGAGCGGACTTCGTCGGCGCAGCAGCGGGGAGCTTGGTGCGGAGATTAAAGACCGAAGGACACGGATCGATCGGTATAATCTTTCCACAATCTTTTACATTTTGCTAGTTTACGGTTAATGGAACGATCCGGGTTTTGGGCTGCGGAGGCGCCGGTTTTGTAAAATGTTTTTGTTCCGCATTTGGTGTCGGTTTGACGGCCGAGGTGCCGCCGTACCCCAACATGGTATCAGAGCCACGCCATTAACCTATACTAGCTTGTTCTAACATATTTAAAATATCGATCGAACAAAATTTCCGAAACCGCAATTTCAAAATTTAAGTTTCTGTCGAATTTGTAAATTGGTCGAAAAATTATTTTGAGTTTTTCAGAAAATCATGCAGGCTTTTTAAAGACTACACAAGAAATTTGGGCACTTGAACCCACGAAACCACCGCGGAACCGCCGCATAAGCCATGGCTTTGCCGCGGTTCCGCCGTAGGTTTGGGGCTTCAGTGAACAATTTTTCTTGTAGTGGTTTTTCGTTTGGAACTGTGGTTTCTGGAATATTTTGTTTGGGCCCAGATTTTGTTTGAGTACTGGATTTGTGCTTGGGGCCCACTTCAGGAAGTTTTGTCGATCGGAATTTTAAATGTGTTAGTTTACAGTGGTTACATTATATCTGCGACCGTGAATGTCATTTGAACGGTAAATCTTGTCTAATCGCTATAGTCCTTTTAGACGGATTTGCGAACGTGACATTCGTGTTGATGTTCTGTGTTGTGCTGTGATGTTGCGGTTTTGTCGTGGTGGATAGCTCCTGTGCAATGGTAGTGCAGTTTGGATTTATTTGTACATTTGTTATTGCGGGGCGAGCGTCCGACATGTGGACTGCCGTCACTGCCTGTTTGTATATTATTCTTTTGGGGCACGACCGGGATGAGGTCGGTGTACTCGTTGTATATATTTTATTTTCTGTACTAGGATTACCCCGTGGTGGGGTGCACTGATAGCCGGGTTCTAGAAGGCAACGGGCCCGCATCTCATGGCGTTGAGAAGGAGGGGGCCTCACTCTAGAATTGGCGGGCTATTCGCCGCACTCGTAGAGGGTACAGGTTTTCATTGCACATGCTATCCACACGACCAGGGGAACGTCGGGTTTCATTTGCGGCTCTATGAAACCCGGGGATCCCAGATTATCTGTATTGTTCCGCGATGCTTATTAATTTTCTGTGATGTTGCATTTATCATGCCTGGAGCGATTATTATATATTGATATATATACTAGTAGATGTTGTATATGTTTTGCACCCGCGCTAGTCCAGTCCCCGCTCTGTCGTTAGTTAAGTAACCTAACGGGTGATGACGGGACCCAGTGGCGAATGCGGATGGCATATACGTACATCATATTTTTCGTTCTTTTCTGGTGTGATCAATTGATGGGACTGCGTTGATTCTTATCAATGCAAGGAAAACAAACCTATATTTGATGTTGTTAGAACCAATTTTTCAAAAGCTGTTATTGCAAGGGCGTTCTATTTTGTTTTGCACAGTGGTATTCAGTTTGGAATATCCTGCACCTCATTCGACGAGGCAAAGGCCGAGATCCCTTCATCGGGAGTGACCCCTTGGACAGAGGTTTGCGTCAGGCTAATAACTTCACTATAGTCGATTACTTTTTTCTTTGCATCGTGGTATTCAGTTTGGAATATCCTGCACCTCATTCTACGAGGAAAGAGACGAGATCCCTTCACCGGGAGTGACCTCTTTACCAAAGGTTTTCGTCACTATAATTTTTATAAAAAGCTATCTGATTCCTTCAACGATATCAAGTTCATTACGTTAATGGTTTTTCGCCAAAAACCAGCCGTAGCCCTCTGTCATTTCAGATTAATATTGCTTAGTATTTGTGCTACGTATGTTGACTGTGTCAAGGCGTAGTGTGCGGTAGCTCTGTAATGCTTTTCTGTCGCATGGATATGTGGATTGGTTAGGACAGTCGTACGGTCATGTTGACTGTGTCAAGGACCCGTACGGGTGGGTTTAATACAATCAAGATAATGAGGAGTTGAACTTGACTAGGATCCTTTGATATGTTGACCGTGTCAAGGTCACTTGGGTCCTAGGGGTAAAAACACACATCGGGAGTTTCAAACATACAGGAAACTTGCCAGGCTTGCGCATACCTTCTGGAGTGTGGTGACTTGAGTGGCTTCCATCAAGTTATCATGCGATGATAGTTGGATCTCGATTCCCACTGATGAGTTGGTTTACTCCTCGGGTTATTCCGACTGATTCTTCTTTCATGTTTGAGGGAGAATTTGAGAAAACGGTGGGAGGTTTCCTGATTAGATAAAGTGATTAACCATTCTGATCTAGGTTAGAGTGCACGCAGAGTGTTTCTACATTTTCTCTCTTTAACTGCGACTATGACCCGACCCTAGACTATAACTCAGTGACCAAGTTAACCGAACTTTCTTAAAACACTGGCTTTTGGATTGTCTGGGTTGCATACATCATTGCCACTCTTTCTTTTACCCTTTGAGTTTCTCCAGAACACCCCGTATTATTATGAACATCCACTTCCATTGGATAAATCCATCGTATGGTTATATACGAACTCGGAGGAACTTCTTCGAGGATGGTGTAACAACCCTAATTTTCTTATACACTTTTTCCTATACAAATTTTTTTTTCAAAATTTTTTTTAAATCCATAAAGGAGTATTTTAACCTGAGCACAATATATATATAAGTAATTATTTTGTTTTTAAATAATTCCATTTTTAGTGTACATAAAATTGTTTTAAAATTAAAGTATACTTGGAGTATTTAATGTTGCTGATATCACTTTAAGTATCTATTTTCCTACAATAATTACAAGAAGGAGCTTTTAGCTCATTGGTAATACCTTGCATTGCTGAACCAAACCACCAGAGTTCGAATCCTATGCCCCACATTATTTTTAGCACATTTTTCTTTAAAATTTCTTGGAAGCCCAAAAGTCCACAGGCCATAACTCCCAAATAGTAAACTGAACCCCAAAAATGAACCATGCCAAAGTCTACTTTGAGGAACCCCGAACCCAACGCCGGCCGAAATCGGCCGGAATCAGCCAACTCGGCCGGCGGACGGCCGGCGCCGCCGGCCGGAGTTGCGCCGACGGACGGGGTCCCAACATGAAAGTTGCGTCGTTTGGCTTTCTGAAACTCATGGTTTACTCCAGTTTACTGTAGCAGTTTCTGAATGTTAAATACAACCCTTTTAATGCAAAATTTTAATATTTTTCTTTAATTTTTATAATTTTTTTAATAAAAGAAGACTCTTCACCTACCCTACCCTAGCTACCGTATAAATAGACCCCTACCCCTACCTTCTCATTCCAAAACCCTAGAAAAATTCTCTTGAAATTTCCACAAGAAGTGTGCTTTGAAATCGAGTTTCCGGCGAAGCCCTGACGGAATTCCGGCGACGTGTTTTGAGGCAACCGGCGACGGAACCACCCCTCGGTCTTTCTCCCTAGTTCTCTTTACTCTTTAGAAGAGTTTAAACCCGTAAGTCCCATCCCTCTTTCTTTTCTAATTCATAAAAATATGAAATTACGAACCCCGACGGAAATCGGAACAAACCGATTTCCGATTCGGTTTTTCTATAAATTTCCACTTGTCACCTAATCCGTAATACCTACCTATATTCATGTTGACTATTAATCACCCATAAACCAATTTAAATAAAGTTTCTCACATGAAATGATAGCTTTCTTGTAAAACCGTATTCTTTTCATAAAAATACCACAAAGTTTATTTTTCTTGTTCTAATTAAATCCCTCACTCCTAAATATGTTTATCTTGATAAATAAACTTGTAGAAATCAATTTGAATGAATTTTCACACATGAAATGATAACGTTTTCAAATACCGTATTCTTGCGCTTTAATACCTTCAAGTTTAATATATCATAATTAACCTTTAAAACTTCATTAAACCTTAAAATAAGTCACGAGGTAATGACCTACCTCTACACACACACAAATATAATCCTAATTGATAAATATCAAAACATAGAATACGAAAATACAAGACTTTTCGCTATAATACCATATTCTTTATAAACCTTTTCTAAAAGCTTTAAGTTGTACAAAATTCTAAAACAAAATCTTTTAAAATGAAAATACGATTTGTCATGGACATCGATTATTTATCTAAACTGACTTTGTGGTGTCTAGGCAAGTGTGTCTAGGCTAGTGGTTTTTAATTAGGCCAATGACTGTGGTTCCTTCCCACTTACCTGGCACTTACCTGGCCGCAATTGACGGTGAAGAGGCGATTTGAGGCTTCTAATGACTTATCGTTTAAACCTTAGAAATAGGCTAGTTGGCTTAGGAAAAACCTAGAAACTAAAATACGGAAAACTATATCTTTTTACAAATAAATACCTTTTACTTATAAAACCGTTTTTTTTCTAAATGAATAGTATTTATTAAACCTAAGCAAAGCGCCGCTACAACCCACTTTTGGGGAACCCGTTAGGGATAGTACGGTTCATCGTGCACCCGCGGGCTAGTAGTGCGAGATTCAGACCTCCGCAAGGAGCATTCGGTCTCGAAAGGTTTAAAATACGACATTTAAGGAAAATGAGATTTTGGAAAAAAATAAAATATTTATTTAAAAATTATTCTTGTATTAATATAAATATCATTTAAACACCTATTTTATTATAATATAAAGTTTCCACTTTTTCTAAAATTACAAGTTTAAAAGTTACATTAAAATACCCTGAGTTTCAAATAAATCAATTAATACTTTTATTAGGATATATTCACTAGAATAACACAAATAAAATCCACACTCATTATAACTATAAAGACGAATAACAAACACTTGAGGTGTGTTTTGAAAACTATACAATAGTGCTTTTTACATAAAACCCCCTCAAGTTTTATAAATTACAATAAGGCCCCTAACAATTATTGAACTTCCAATTACATTTCTTTTAGTCTGACTCGGGTTAGAGTCTGACTATTTCTGACTTGAAAATGATTCAAGTCAATCTATATTCTTTATATTTCAACTCAAGATGAATACATGAATCCCAGAATTCAGTTAACAATCTACTCGACCGAACCGAACCATGGATATTCCTTTTACATATTTCCCAGTATTCCATTTACATGACTCTACGGTTATAACCGTTTCCTGATATCATGGTTTCGGTCGGTCGGTCAGTTTATCATGCAATTAATACAAGTTTACAAGATAACAATACAAACAAGACATCGCGGGGTTTAAGGGGTAGATTGGTACGGAAGGTGTTAAAGGTGACACGAGATGGTAAGATTAAGACACCTAACCTGAATCCAATTGCCGTTGTTCCGGGTTGTATAACGGAGCCTTGCACTTTCATTTGCCCTGGTCTCTAGCATACTGAGACCCCTCTCGTATACACTGGCATCCTTCTGTACCAAGATACAACAACAGCGTTAACACCATACTACTATAATATGACAATACAATACAACATTAAAAGATACTCTCTCTCTCTCTCTCTTACTCTCTGTCTATTTCTTCCTTATCTTTGGGACTTACCGAGTGAACTGTTCGCTGACGACATTCTGTTTCTTTCTTCTTTGAATGTCGTCAGGTGCGTTGGCCCAAGCTGAGATCGAGCCCACCGGTGAAGACTTGGAGCAATTTGCCGAAGACCCAGCAGTATAATTTCATTGTACACTTTCTTTTCAGTACTTTCCTTTTCCTGTTATGCTACTGTTTAGGCATCTTTATTTCAGTTGTATTTTCCTTTCCATGTATTGTACAAAGCATGTTAATAAATAAAAAGTTGCTGTTCTTTTATATCATGTCTCTTGTGTATTTACTTTTATATTGCTTAGATACGCTTAGCGTATGTACTTCTGAGTATATACGTGGCGGGCCTCGCCGCGTCCCCTTCGCCGTACACTGGGAAGCGGGGCGTGACAGGTTTTGTTGGCGGCCCATGCAGGTCAGAGCTGTATGAATCCCTATCGTGCTGTTCTGGTCTGCGTGAACAACCTAAGCAATATAAACACAAGAACCAGCAACTAAAACATTCTTTACAATTCATGTTCCTTGAATCTTATAATTTCATATTCCTTGAATCTTATCTTTCATATTCCTTGAATCATATACTTTGAATCTATCCTAACACAAAGTTCTCTCACCTCTTTTACCAAAACCTTCGCACATTCTTCACATTTTTAAAATCCTTACACCACCTTGTTATTTTTCACATACTGTCAGCACATCAACACCAATCTTTTCTTAGATTTGTTACACTTTCCTTTTACAAATTTCGAGGAGGAAATTTTTATAAGGAGGGTAGAATGTAACAACCCTAATTTTCTTATACACTTTTTCCTATACAAATTTTTTTTTCAAAATATTTTTTAAATCCATAAAGGAGTATTTTAACCTGAGCACAATATATATATAAGTAATTATTTTGTTTTTAAATAATTCCATTTTTAGTATACATAAAATTGTTTTAAAATTAAAGTATACTTGGAGTATTTAATGTTGCCGATATCACTTTAAGTATCTATTTTCCTACAATAATTACAAGAAGGAGCTTGTAGCTCATTGGTAATACCTTGCATTGCTGAACCAAGCCACCAGAGTTCGAATCCCATGCCCCACATTATTTTTAGCACATTTTTCTTTAAAATTTCTTGGAAGCCCAAAAGTCCACAGGCCATAACTCCAAAATAGTGAACTGAACCCCAAAAATGAACCATGCCAAAGTCTACTTTGAGGAACCCCGGACCCAACGCCGGCCAAAATCGACCGGAATCGGCCAACTCGGCCGGCGGACGGCCGGCGCCGCCGGCCGGAGTTGCGTCGACGGCCGGGGTCCCAACATGAAAGTTGCGTCGTTTGGCTTTCTGAAACTCATGGTTTACTCCAGTTTACTGTAGCAGTTTCTGAATGTTAAATACAACCCTTTTAATGCAAAATTTTAATGTTTTTCTTTAATTTTTATAATTTTTTTAATAAAAGAAGACTCTTCACCTACCCTACCCTAGCTACCCTATAAATAGACCCCTACCCCTACCTTCTCATTCCAAAACCCTAGAAAAACTCTCTTGAAATTTCCACAAGAAGTGTGCTTTGAAATCGAGTTCCTGGCGAAGCCCTGACGGAATTCCAGCGACGTGTTTTGAGGCAACCGGTGACGGGACCACCCCTCGGTCTTTCTCCCTAGTTCTCTTTACTCTTTAGAAGAGTTTAAACCCGTAAGTCCCATCCCTCTTTCTTTTCTAATTCTTAAAAATATGAAATTACGAACCCCGACGGAAATCGGAACAAACCGATTTCCGATTCGGTTTTTCTATAAATTTCCACTTGTCACCTAATCCGTAATACCTACCTATATTCATGTTGACTATTAATCACCCATAAACCAATTTAAATAAAGTTTCTCACATGAAATGATAGCTTTCTTGTAAAACCGTATTCTTTTCATAAAAATACCACAAAGTTTATTTTTCTTGTTCTAATTAAATCCCTCACTCCTAAATATGTTTATCTTGATAAATAAACTTGTAGAAATCAATTTGAATGAATTTTCACACATGAAATGATAACGTTTTCAAATACCGTATTCTTGCGCTTTAATACCTTCAAGTTTAATATATCATAATTAACCTTTAAAACTTCATTAAACCTTAAAATAAGTCACGAGGTAATGACCTACCTCTACACACATACAAATATAACCCTAATTGATAAATATCAAAACATAGAATACGAAAATACAAGACTTTTCGCTATAATACCATATTCTTTATAAACCTTTTCTAAAAGCTTTAAGTTGTACAAAATTCTAAAACAAAATCTTTTAAAATGAAAATACGATTTGTCATGGACATCGATCGTTTATCTAAACTGACTTTGTGGTGTCTAGGCAAGTGTGTCTAGGCTAGTGATTTTTAATTAGGCCAACGACTGTGGTTCCTTCCCACTTACCTGGCACTTATCTGGTCGCAATTGACGGTGAAGAGGCGATTTGAGGCTTCTAATGACTTATCGTTTAGACCTTAGAAATAGACTAGTTGGCTTAGGAAAAACCTAGAAACTAGAATACGGAAAACTATATCTTTTTACAAATAAATACCTTTTACTTATAAAACCGTTTTTTTTCTAAATGAATAGTATTTATTAAACCTAAGCAAAGCGCCGCTACAACCCACCTTTGGGGAACCCGTTAAGGATAGTACGGTTCATCGTGCACCCGGGGGCTAGTAGTGCGAGATTCAGACCTCCGCAAAAAGCATTCGGTCTCGAAAGGTTTAAAATACGACATTTAAGGAAAATGAGATTTTGGAAAAAAATAAAATATTTATTTAAAAATTATTCTTGTATTAATATAAATATCATTTAAACACCTATTTTATTATAATATAAAGTTTCCACCTTTTCTAAAATTACAAGTTTAAAAGTTACATTAAAATACCCTGAGTTTCAAATAAATCAATTAATACTTTTATTAGGATATATTCACTAGAATAACACAAATAAAATCCACACTCATTATAACTATAAAGACGAATAACAAACACTTGAGGTGTGTTTTGAAAACTATACAATAGTACTTTTTACATAAAACCCCTTCAAATTTTATAAATTACAATAAGGCCCCTAACAATTATTGAACTTCCAATTACATTTCTTTTAGTCTGACTCGTGTTAGAGTCTGACTATTTCTGACTTGAAAATGATTCAAGTCAATCTATATTCTTTATATTTCAACTCAAGATGAATACATGAATCCCAGAATCCAGTTAACAATCTACTCAACCGAACCGAACCATGGATATTCCTTTTACATGTTTCCCAGTATTCCATTTACATGAATCTACGGTTATAACCGTTTCCTGATATCATGGTTTCGGTCAGTCAGTCAGTCTATCATGCAATTAATATAAGTTTACAAGATAACAATACAAACAAGATATCGCGGGGTTTAAGGGGTAGATTGGTACGGAAGGTGTTAAAGGTGGCACGAGGTGGTAAGATTAAGACACCTAACCTGAATCCAATTGCCGTTGTTCCGGGTTGTATAAAGGCGCCTTGTACTTCCATTTGCCCTGGTCTCTAGCATACTGAGACCCCTCTCGTATACACTGGCATCTTTCTGTACCAAGCTACAACAACAGCGTTAACACCATACTACTATAATATGACAATACAATACAACATTAAAAGATACTCTCTCTCTCTCTTACTCTCTGTCTATTTCTTCCTTATCTTTGGGACTTACCGAGCGACCTGTTCGCTGACGACATTCTGTTTCTTTCTTCTTTGAATGTCGTCAGGTGCGTTGGACCAAGCTGAGATCGAGCCCACCGGTGAAGACTTGGAGCAATTTGCCGAAGACCCAGCAGTATAATTTCATTGTACACTTTCTTTTCAGTACTTTCCTTTTCCTGTTATGCCACTGTTTAGGCATCTTTATTTCAGTTGTATTTTCCTTTCCATGTATTGCACAAAAAATGTTAATAAATAAAAAGTTGCTGTTCTTTTATATCATGTCTCTTGTGTATTTACTTTTATATTGCTTAGATACGCTTAGCGTATGTACTTCTGAGTATATATGTGGCGGGCCTCGCCGCGTCCCCTTCGCCGTACACTGGGAAGCGGGGCGTGACAGATGGATTCTGGTTCTGGAGAGATCGAATAGGATTATTCAGTTGTCTTTTCCATTTACTTTCTCTCAGGTTGTGAGGGCTCCTAGGACGCTTATTGGATAGTCTTCTTTCAAACCATAGCCAGGTGCCGAAAGGTAGGGAATGAAGAAAACCAATTAGCCTAAGTTGGGTGTACAGAAGGTAATAAGTAAAGACAAAATAAAGGGATTAGAAAGAGGGCAAAGTAAATTGCGACTGCTATCATTCACGAACGAATAACGTATTTCATAGCGACTTCTAATTCACCTTTGTATTTCTCCAGAACACCCCGTATCACTACGAACATCCAATTCCATTGGATAAATCCATCGTATGGTTATATACGAACTCGAAGGAACTTTTTTCGAGGATGGATTCTGGTTTAGGAGAAATAGGAATAAGGTTTATTCAGCTGTCTTTTATCTTTACCTTCTCTCAGGTTGCGAATGCTCCTAGGATTAGGAGAGTACACCTATTATGCTTATTGGATAGTTTTCTTCCAAACCATAGGCTGGTGTCGAACGGTAGGGAAGTAAGAAAACCATTAAGCGTAACGATGGTGTACAGAAGGTAACGACTAAAGACAAATAAAGGGAATTAGAGAGATGGCAAGGAAATATACGGTTACAGTCATGAATCTGGATAATGGAAGAGGAATTACTATGAATACCCGGATACCCCTTCGAAACATTTTCATGTTTCAGTTTCACTGTGCATTGTTAATAGAAAACTGATTTCCCAATTGGACCCTTGCTCCAGGGTATGTATTTACCAGGTATGATTCTCACATCTGTATGGTTTTACAGATGATGAGTGGGAGTAAGTTATTGGGAATTAGGTGACTATCATCATTATATCGGAATTCGATGTAATTGGTGATATTTGAGGAAATCGCCTGGATACAGTTTTCAACCTACGACGCACAGAGTTTGAGTTATTCAACTCAGGGGACTTATACAAAGTATTGTATATTGTCCAGTGTCCATTAGGACAAAGGGGTTGGTCCTCGTACTTTATTCTGTTTACTTATGACTTCTCATGTTTTAGACAAGTGTTTCGTAGAAATACAAGGTCCAAGTTTGAGAAGTTATAGGTACCGGAATAAAGTGGAGAACCATGTGTTGCAAGTATCAGGATTCTTCAAGATGATCGAAGATGTAGATACTTGTGTATGGTACTCAGTTGATAGTAATGGTTTTGAGAAACTTGTTTCTCTTTCAGGTTACTCATAATTGGATACACTCCTAAGTTGAGTAATGTTGATCGTCCTCTCTCCATTTAGTTGACATGCACTGGAGACAGCTGCATGATTTGAATCTGGTTCCAATTAAATTAGTGCTTTTGTTTCTATATTAGATATATATAGAACCAATTTATATCTTAACGATGTTAAGGTATAGGGAGTCGTCCGGCTGATGCTTAAAATCAGAATCCGGAAAAACTCAAGCCACGTTTCAGTAATGGTTGTTTGTGGGTTATCCCGGGCTTTGACGAGAGTTAACTTTCTACCATCAGGAAGATCAATATTTATATTGTTCTTAACTCGCCACAGTTTTAGTAAAATGGATTTTTTCAGAAAACAGAAGTGGAAGATGGTAGAACTGGAGGTGATTCCAGAACCGCAAACGATTACTGAAAATTTAATAGGACCTAAACATTCAATCAGGTTTGACATTCCATTAGCCACTCCGCAGATATGGTGGGTGACCTCAGGCACCCGAGAGGTACTCCGGTAGCCTTAAGGACGGTGACAGGGAGGTTCTTGTTTACCCAGACTTTCCATTGCTGTTGTTCCAGACTATGAGACCCGGCAGAAGGATGAGTATAGCATCGTTTTAAACTAGTTTTAGGAGTGCACGTGTATATGACTCTGTCAGAGGGTTGTTGTAGTCAGTGGGAGCAGCGGAAGTATAGTGGACAAGTAGCTTGTGTCTATTTATAGACTAAAGCAGATATAGCGGAGATAGATCATCTATTTTTGATGTGATAGTCATAGGTTTAACTTCATCAGAATAGGAGATGGATCTGTTAAGAAGATAGTAGGGTGTGATGTCCCGGTACTTGGATGACATACACATAGTAGGAAGTGAAATTCCTACACTACGATCGGTTATACCGTGGTTGTCACACAGTAGTTTCTCCACATAGGATATGGATATAATATCATATGTTGTTTTTTTGCACTAGATGCAATATGTTGATATATTATTCCAATCCTGAAGAAATGTTCGGAAGCAGCTTATGAACATAAGTGGTTGTTCTAGGGATTTGATAACGACAGCCTCCTTCGGGAGACAGTTACCATTCCAGGCTTCCAAGGTGACCCGGATGACAGAGTAACTGTCAGAGTTATAGTTTTCCCTCTGACGAGGGGCAGTAGTTTGGACAGGTAGTCCAAGCGGATACTGTGGGAGGCATGGTGCAGGATACTGATTAAATTCAGTTGACGATACAGTCTAGGATGTTTGCTGGATTTGGAGTTCATTTGTGAACTGGGTCCCATCAGATATCCAGACATGTTCTAAGACAGGTATTGCTCATTTTGGGAGATGGCTTTCTCTGCGAATTTGAGATAAAGTGAGATATAGAAAGAAACATCAGGGCAGATCCACTCACTGAGGCTATTTCTCGAACACAATAGTTTTACAAACGAGCTTTGTGAAACTGATTAGTAGAGGAGTTGGATGTTCGGTATCACACGAGCTGTGAGTACGCGACATCGCAATAATTAGCCTTAAGTGCAAGTGGGAGATTGTTGGATATAGTGCCCTCAAAGTCAATTACTGGATCGCAGGTATGTGATTGCAATGATTGAGGGAGGACCTATACCGATAGGACAGTCTTGCTCGAGATGATAGTATGCTATCTGGTTTGTCTTTATTATCGTGTACATGCTTTAGTTCACTATTGCATGTTGATAGAGCCCATAGGATTCTTGCTTGACTGCCAGCAGTATGATGGCGATCATATACGTAGGAGCTGGGGTCTATAAGCGCATCCTTAAAGTGTCCCTAGTCGTGGGAGTTTCGAGATAGGGTATCGAAACTCCAGAGTAGACTAGTGTATACAGTCGAGACCCCGACGAGGGGCGGTGGCCGCTCTCACAAGCCATTGGTGTGAGTTGGTTCGCCTAAGATGTATACAGGTGCTCATTGCGTTATGAGTACACCGGACAGGACTCGCCGGGAACATGCTAGTTGGTATTATACATATCGTCAGATAGCAGTTCCTAGGTGACATATGTACAGGTTAGTCTGTCGACCTGAGATCGTCATTTGTCTCGTGTGAGTTCCCACTGTACTTTGATTACTACCCTACCACGGCTCAAAGGAGTCGTGCAAACAGGTTTTAGTTGGGTACAATCCCGAGCCACATGGAGGCAGTGAGCGGATCGTCAGAGATTCTTCTCTCCCGGTATTGGGGGTGAGATCGCGCTGTGTTTAGGAGAGCCATTACACGAAATCCCTGGCCAGGGTAATCGAGATTTACTGGTAGGTATTCCAGTAGTATCTCAGGGTGTTCTGGGCTACTCTCCGACACGACTTATACAGCTATTGGGGGTCTGACGTTTACCAGCCCCCTAGGCCCTTATGCGATACTCATAGACGAACGGACCGGACTGTACGGATATTGTCACCGTCAGGCTCAGTAGGGTTTCAGGATGAGTTCGCTCATCAGCTTCCCCTTCTTTCAATACATAGGCAACCGTTACGTACAGTTAGTACCTCTGACGTGCTAGTGGTTATACCCAGTGCCAGTGTATTGATGAGTCATTAGAGTCCCCCATAGACAGTTTCCTAAGTTCGGGCGAAACGTTGTAGAGGCCGTATGAATATATGGCGGGGTTCGATCATATCCGTGCACTTTTGCACGAATCATGATCGGAAGGATAATACTAGCGGGCTTTGGTTTAAGCCGGATCCTAGTATTATAATGTAGGAATATTTTTTGTTTCATTACATTTGTATTCGGTCGGAATACAAATGCGGGTATGTATTTACAGTTGAGGTGTAATCTCGTAATTCGCTACGGGATTATTTTGGGAGTTGCCAGTTTCCTTTTTCCGTCTTTAACATCTTGTCCTTTGTTTAATCATTGTGAGCAATTTGACTCAATTTGACTTTGTCAATTCCTTGACCTTATTCCCCACAGTGATCATCCCTTTCCCCACAGTGTAGCATGGGCTGTTTCTGCATTTAATGGGCATGGCATGCGTATGCAGGGGGCTGAATTCAGGGGACTGAATTTTTTGGTGCGGGGGGTTATGTGCAAATTTCGCATGCTTTATGATGGGGGTCTTTTCTGTGGCGAGTGGCTGTGGGTAGGGGGGTTTGAATGGTTTTAATATGAAGTGATTTCTTTAGTTGTTTAATTTATATACACTCACTGCAAAACTTGTCATACCATTCCCCAGAGGAGAAATCCTTTTATTGTGGCCGAGCCCTTCATCTTGGAAAAAGGCTCATTCCTTTTTTTCTTCAAGAAATTTCCATGCTCACAACAAAATTGGCAACTTCACTTTTGAGACAAAATATTCCACACTCTCTCTACTTCACTCTTGGACATGTCGGCCAGCAAACTTCATGTCCGAGTTGCCTCGGTCTTGAGGCGGGAGCCCGTATACAGATTCATCGACGTGGTGCCACTTCGACGGGCGTGATCGGGGAGCGGACTTCGTCGGCGCAGCAGCGGGGAGCTTGGTGCGGAGATTAAAGACCGAAGGACACGGATCGATCGGTATAATCTTTCCACAATCTTTTACATTTTGCTAGTTTACGGTTAATGGAACGATCCGGGTTTTGGGTTGCGGAGGCACCGGTTTTGTAAAAAGTTTTTGTTCCGCATTTGGCGTCGGTTTGACGGCCAAGGCGCCGCCGTACCCCAACAGATCTAAGTCTCGTATGGCATATCACTCATTATGCACATCATTATCCATATAAATATACCTATCTCTCAGGTCACATCCGTATCAATCTTGTATCGGGGGACCATCAAGGTATCAACTATCTCTTATCGACTCGCATCATATAACGACATATCAACCAAGTCATCATATCTCATCGTATACTCTTTTCATTGCATCAATCTCTCACATCAAGTCATTTTACATATGCATTCTATCATATGAATCTCATGTCACGCTACTCTAAATCTCATACTTAATCTCGTGCAATTACATATCTATATATAGTGATTCACATTCACTTTTCATATCCTTATATATCAATTCGAGACATCATTTCCATCATATCATGTCCAAGCGTTATGTCCCTATCGCTTTCATCTTATATCTTGATATATATATATATATATATATATATATATATATATATATATATATATATATATATATATATTCAATCATTAATATCACCTCTAACTATCTTTTTAACCACATCTATAGTTTTCTTATGTAGGTTTCTCTTACTGTATTATATATATATATATATATATATATATATCGGTTTTCATTCATAAATTTGCGGGGGTGCTATACGCCATCCACCCGATTTTCCTCGTAGATATAAATCTACTCATCTGTGGAACTTCTCGTTCAGCCGTAGTCGATGTGCTCCACCGTCTCGGACTCCACGCGAGGGTACCTACAAATCAACACATATCGCAATGTTATGAAAACCAAGTCCGAAAACCGATACGGCACACGGTGCACTCATAGGTTAGAATGTATAGCCTACGCATGCAAAAATGACCAAATAACCCTCGTCGTTGACGTACAAACTGTAAGTCTACGCCAGCGCCCCGGCCATCAATCCGTGGCCAAATGCGGAACAAAAACTTTTAATCTTGGCGCTAACGTAACCCTAAGACCCAGATCGAACCATTAACTCTATACTAGTAAACTGTAAAGTGGTTTAAGAGTTATACCGATCAATCTGTGTCCTTCAGTCTTCAATCTCTGTCCTTAGCATGTTGCGGCTGTCTCGACGAAATTCTCTTTCCAGTCACGCTCGTCAAAGAGGACGCACGTCGAGAATTCTTTATACGGGCTCCCGCTTCTAAACCGAAGCAACTCGGACATCCAGTTTGCTAGCCTAGACGTCCAAAAAAGAAGTAGAGAGAGTGTAGGATACTTTGTTTCAAGACACCCAAATATTTGGGTGGAGGTAAATTGAAGTTGCCAAGTGAAGGAATATTTGTGAGCAAGAGATTTTTGGCACAAATCAAAGATGATGGCCGTATAAAAGGGGCTCCGCCATTCCCACCAAAAAGACCTATGTGATTTCGAAATATCTGCTCACTGTCCAAAATGGTGAGAGGTGAAGTGTAGGATTCAAGAGGTGAGGTTAAGCAACAAGTGGTGAGCGTAAGCATATAAAACCAATGAATAAATTAATCCCCTCACACATTTGAGCAGCCACCTAGCCACAATAACAAAAGATCATACAAATATCCTTAATTGGACAAAAGCCAATTAAAGCACCAGGAATCACTCACCCACTCCACGACTGACACAAAGCCCAGAAATTTCCACTAAATGTGCTGGCAGCAAGGAATTCGGACACGAAATTTGGCTTGCTGGAAAATGAAATTCCGCACAAGAAAAATGGCCAAAAACAAAACCCACACATACAACAAATTCCATTAATTATATATATATATTTTTGAATAAATCTTTTTAATCTCCAAATTATTTCACAAATATTGGTATATATTTATACCATTTTACGAAAACCTCAATTTCGCAAATCGGATAGTTTTCGCGAAATATATTATTTTAATATTAAATCCCAAAAATAATATTTTATATTTTCTGAAATGTTACATCAACTAACAAATACCTTTCTGCGAGCAAAACGTCTCGAACTCTTGTGTGCAGTATTCTCCTCCATTATCGGACTAAATGCATTTTACCTTCGACCCCATTTGGTTCTCCGCCTGTGCAATTCGGTGTTTGAAGATACCAAACATATCGGACTTCTTCTTCGTTACATACACCCATTGTTAACGTCTATTGCTCTCTACCACATGAAAATAGAAGTAAGCATGGATAAATTTTAAAATTCAAGAGAACATTAGACTCAAAAATGATCATTAGACTAAAAGATTAAAACAAGAGGCAAGAAAACTAACTAGAGGATGTTTAGCTACTATGTTAGTAATATTCACATCCTTTTAGCTATCTTTAAATCTCCATAGTGCTTGTAGCTGTGGTTGATGGACTTCTTGTAGGCTTCTAGTGGATGAACAAAGCTTGGTGAAGTCCCTCCCCATCATAGATGATCCACCTTGAGAAGCTTCTCCGATGGCTCTAGGTCTCCAAGCTAGAAGGCTAACTAGGATCTTCAAGTTGCTAAGTTAAAAAGCATGTGTTGTAGTTTTAACTCCACTAATTATTTTATTTCTTTAACTTTATTTTTTCTATTCATTTTCCATTTTTAGAGAGAGGAGGAAGAAGATGGAACTCAAAAAAAAAGTCCTTCTTTAAAATGAAGAAGGAAAAATATATATATGGTTGAATTCTAAACATAATGCAAAATAGAATCTCAACCATTTATTTTCCATCAAAAAAACAAGTGTCCACTTCCTCATCTCTCCTCCATATGCCACCATACTATGCTATGGTGAAGGTATGTTATGCCCAAGGGATAACATAAGCCTAATTGGAAAATGAAACCAAAAAGGAAAAATATAAATCAATTACAACTTATACGTACATATAAATGTAACAATACATGTATGCATACATACACTTGTAATCAATTTCTAATGCATTAAAAATACATAAAGAGACAAAATTAATTAGTGACAAAATACCAGTAAATACATACTACAAAAAATATGTATTAATATATTAAATCGGTACCTGATTTAATATCCATCTTTCGAAAAAGATCGGCTAGAATTTCAACTATCCGATTACCGTCAGTGCAACAAGTACACTAGTTTTAATTGGACCCCTGCACGTACAGTGTACGACAACTACAACATATCACCAAAGTTGGAAACTCCTCTGTGTGGGATTTGAAAAACACGGCAATATGCTGGCAGTGGGTTTAATCACAAGCACGTCAGCAGCACTAGTTGTATGTAATGGCCACTCAGGTATTGAACGAAAGGAGGATTGACAAGTAAGCCCGTTTGAACCTCTACTGAGCCTGTCAATGACATTTACCATACATTCCGGTCCGTTCGTCTGAGAGTATTGCATATCAGGTATAGGGGGTGGTAAAAATCAAACCCCCTAATAACACGATATATCGTGCTGATATCTAGCTTAATACCATCCGAGAAACTACTGACCTACCTATCGGTAAATCTCATCTGCCATGGCCATGGATTTATTGTAATGGCAACCGAACACTGTGCGACATCGACTTCCTATACCGGGAGAGACGAACCACTTCTATCACTCACTGCTTCCAAGTGCTTCGGGACTGCACCCAAAAACTAACTGTCTGCATGACTCGGTAGAGCCGTGGTAGGGTAGAAATCAAAGTACAGTAGGAACACACTTGAGACAAATGATGAATTCAGGTCAGCGGACTGCCTGTACTAATGCCACCAGAGAATTACTATCTGATGTTAGGTATAATACCAACTAGCATGTTCCCGGTGAGTCCGTTCAGTGTAACTCATAACCCAATGAGCACCTGTATACAATCTTTGGTGACTGACTAACACCAATGGCTGTGAGACCGGCCATCGCTCCTCGTCGGAGTCAAGAAACGTATACACTAGTCTACTCTAGAATATCGATGCACAGTCTCGATATTCCTACGACTAGGTACATTTAAGAATGTACTTATAGACTACCCAACCCCCACAAGTTTGATCGTCGTCAGAACGTTGGTAGTCAAGCAAGAATCCTATGGGCTCTATCAACATGTAATAGTGATATACTATACCACACAAGACATATACATGATGATAAAGACAATCCAGATAGCATACTATCATCTCAAGTAAGACTGTTCTACCCGTATAGGTTCTCCCTCAATCATCATAATCGTTTATCTGCGATGGCAATAATTACCTTGAGGGCACTATATCCAACACTCATGTCTTCCGGCTTGCATCGTTGATGAACGTCACGAAATACCGATTACCTCCATAAGACTACACCGAGGCCGGACCCCATATGTCCGTATGCACCATCTTCAGCTTCTTGGTCTTCTTTGCTATACTTCCAATCTGAAATTTGAGCGCGTTTTTCTTCCAGCAAACAAAACTCTCGCACAGCCCCAACTCCACCTTTTCAGCTCCGAAAGAAGTCCCCTTCCATGAAGAATTTTCATGTTCTTCTTGCTGAGGTGCCCCAATCATCTATGCCACAACGAAGTCTCCGAATTTAACTCCGTTCCCGTTGCCAATGCAACCGAACCTCCACTACTCCCACTAAAGGAATATAACAAACCGCTCAACTTGCCCCAAGCAACCACCAACGACCCTTTGGTAATCTTTCACTGCGAATCCCCAAACGTCATAATAAAACCTTCATTATCAAGCCGACTAGTAGAAATCGGGCTCTTCTTTAAATCTGGAATATGACGATCATTCTTCAATTTTAGTTGACCAGCTCCTGACGGTTGCAAGATGACCGTCCCCTTTCCAATGGTCTTACACGACTGACCGCTTCCCACCATCACATATCTAAGATCGCCTTGAACATACTCGCTGAAGTGATGCCGGCATGAAATACAGTGAAAATTAGCCCCCGAATCTAGGAACCAAGTATTCGTATTTGTGCTGTCGTTTGCCAATAGACAAAGACCATGTTCTCCTTGTTCATGTGTAGACACCATATTCGCTTCCTTTTCATCCGCCTTCTCATCCGAGCCTTTCTTTGGAAGTTTGCAGTCACTTTTCCTGCGATCCTTCTTTCCGCAACTCCAACATGCCCTTTGGATTTTTTCTTGAGATTTTCCTTGGCTTTTAGACTTGCCTTTCTTCCCTTTTCCCCTTTCCATAGTTCTACTGCAGTTCTCCAACGAAAGCGCGGATGTTCCCGAACTCCACTCCCGGCCTTTCTCGGCATCTCATCGTTTAATATGCAACTCACTGCATCATTAAACATGAGAGTCCCCGAGATCGAGTTGCTAACCGCCATCACTAAGTTCTCCCAACTCTCCGGCAACGAACATAGAAATAGAAGTGCTCGAATCTCATCATCAAAGACGATTTCCATCGATTCGAGTAGGCTTGTCACGCTGTTGAACTCATTCAGGTGCTCCGTCACCGAGCCATTTTTAGCCATCTTCATGTTGAAAAGCTTCTTCATCAAGTATATCTTGTTTGATGTTGAAAGCTTCTCATACAACTTCGCTAACGTCGTCATTAGCGCCATGATTGTCTTCTCCTTCGAGATATTAAAGGTCGTCTGTAGAGTCAATGACAGCCTGATTGTCGTTTAGACTTTCCTATCTATAAGATTCCACACCTCATCGGATATCTTATTGGGCCTCTCACTTATCATCGGAAGATACAAATCTTTTTGGTATAGATAGTCCTCTATCTGCATGCGCTAACAACCATAATTGTGACCATTGAATTTTTTGATCCATACTTTATCCTTGCCATCTTTCGTCTGTGTCGTAGCAAACCCAACTTCTTTTCCGATCTGAACCAACGTCTTTAAAACGACGATCTAAGAAAGTGGGGAAGAGGACGTAGTTGTCGTTACCTACCGTTGACCTAGATCGTAGATTTGAAGAACCCTAGGTTTCTTAACGAAGCTCTGATACCAGTTGTTGGGATGGAAGAAGCCGATCCACGGAACAATGCTCGCAACAACACCTAAATCACGCAAACACAATTACGCAATTAAACGATGAAAGAACAATATAAATATGCGAGAATAAAAGTAGGAAATCAAAAACAGAGAGGTAAGAAATTTGTTAACGAGATTCACCCACTGTATAGCTAATCCCTGGCAATGCAGAATTTGCAAACGTCTACTATAATCTTGAATAAGTACACCATGAGCAACCCTAAGAGTTTTCTCTCAAAACTCTCTAGATCTCAACCCTATGAGTTTTCTCTCAAAACTCTCTAGATCTAAAACCTTCACCCTCTTATACAATGATCTTTCTTCTATTTGGTTGTTGTTATTGGTGTACAAAATACATATTAGAGGTCCCTATTTATACACAAACTAATTTTTTAATTAAGTAATTATCATAATTAAGAAACTGCCATAAGCCACTTCTCCCATTCCAACTAAGACTCTGTCATCTTTTTAATTAAGACACTGCCATAAGACATCCCGTAATTAAGAAACCTTGGTTTTGGTAAAATATAATATGACTTGTGTTTGAAGTTTCTCCATAATTTCAACAATGTTCGCTTGATAAACATTTTTAGTTCATAACCCAATGGCCTGAAGGTTTTTGGTGAAACGGTTTTTGAAACTGTACTAGAGTTTTAGTTTTTCATAGGATTTTGGGTTCAAATAAAATAATTATTAGTTTCAATTTATGCCAATTTACTAGAGAGCATTTTTGTTGGAAACCTTTCCATATGGCCCAAAGCCTTGCATGCGAAACAACATAATCTACCCGTAGGGCGTGTTTGTTTGCACGGAAGAAATATAGAAGTGCCGGAAGTAAGATTACTTCCGCTACTTTGGTTGTTTGTTTAACGGAAGTAGACTTGGAAGTTATTTCATGGTGATGAAGTGGATCCTATGTAGTATGGTTACTTCCAAAAATTTATTCCTCTCATTTTGGATGTGAAGTAGCCATGAAGCACAAGAAACAAGAAAAATAATTAATTATTCAATTCTTCTTTTTATTACTTCCAAAAGGTAATAATATATTACTATTAAAAAAATACTTTTTGTGTTTGTTATTTTTATGAAAGAAACATAGAAAATTGCTTCATTTTTTACTTTCTTCTTCAAAAAACATACCGTCACACACCGCTTTCCAGTAGGCAGAAACAGTGACGTAGCAAGCTCGCAACATATTACTATGAAAATACGTTAAGCGTAATTAAGCAATATAACAATGAGCAAGAATGATAGGAGTAATAAAATGAAACAGAAACTTTATTTACATTCAACTTTACAAACAACTGTTTAAAAATAAAAGATACAATAATAAAAACAAATGTCTAAATAATGGTATACTGAAAGTAAGTGTAGGCTGGAAAGAGCTAGTAGTCAGGTTGAGCTACAATCTGGTCCAAGTCTTCCTGGCTCGGCTTTATGTCTTCAGAGTCCGGTCCTCCTGACGAACATTCCAAAGAAAAAAATCTGATAGGAACGTCGTCAGCGAACTAACGCTCGATAAGTTTCAAAAGAAGAAAGTAAAGATAGTATATAATGTGAAATGAATAGGTAAAGTTTTATATGATCGTTCACAGGTATAAGATAGTTATTCTAACGTGGTTATTTATAATTTGATAAGGAAGGTATTCATGTATACGAGAGGAGTCAATTTTACCCCGTGGACTATGGTAACATATAGTACAAGGCCCCGTCATAACCTACGGGACAACGACACGTGAATTCATGTAGGTGTCTTCTAAGTGACCTCTCGTGCCACGATATACGTTATGTACCAATCCACCCCTTTATCCCTGTGTATTGTATTGTATAAGTTAAGATTATAGGTCTTGGCCGAATCCATGGATATAAAATGTACAGGTTCATGTTCAAGATGTGATGATGTATTCAGGTAGTCATGTCAAGTTCATGTCAAGTTATAACCATGGTTTGGTCAAATCGAGTCAAGTATTCAAGTTTGAGTTTGATATTTGAATTCGTGTGTTTAGGTTCATGATCAAGTAATCAAGCTTGTGTTTGATTTTGAATTCTGTTTTGAGTTTGGATTCATGTTGGAGTTAAAATCTTATGAAAGGACTTTGTTCTTGCAACATCTTAAATTCGGGAGTAATCGGCAACTGCTGCACATAGACGGCAGGAATTATGTATTTTTCCAAGACAATTACCATTGATAACTCCGTTAAGTTGTCTAACCTGAATAGGCAAGCACTCACTTTTTCCGGCTCCCTGGAGTTAAAGAGAATTGATCCCGCTTAAACCTATATTAAATTAGAGTCCTTAAAATATTGTTTTGCATATCTCGAAGGGGTTTTATGAAAACATACTTTAATATAGTTTAAAAATAAAGATCGAGGGTGATTTATAATAGTTAGGGTTTTTATGAACATGGATTTTAATTTAAATGGTATTTCTGGTGATGAAACTTAGTCTTTTAAAAGTTTGTGGCATTTTATTGAAAACTAGCTCTTTTGGAAACTTGATGGTATTTAATTAAAAGTTTTAAATCTTCATTTTTAAAAATATAGTTTCATAACATGTTTTTATTGAAAATACAAATTCATAGTTTTATATAATTTTCCAAAATTTAGTTTTTATTTAGAAAATTTGTATTTTTTAAAAACCGTATTTTTATTTTCTTTCGAGACTGAATACTTCGTGAGAAGTTCTGCATCTTGCTCTACTGTCCCTAGGATGTGCGATAATCCGCACCATCCATTAGCGGGTCCCCTAACGAGGGTTGTAGAGGCGTATTTGCCAAGAATTACAAAATAATGATCAAAAGAAACCCATTTTGAAAAGGTGTGGTATTTTAATGAAAAGCTTATTTTTTAAAATAGCTGTATGTTTAGAGTACGGTGCTATGGAACCATAGTGTGTATGTGGGGTAGGTCGTTACACCGTGAAGTTTTTCCTAAAGGTATTTAAAAATTATTGAAAATGAGGGTCATACGAAAGTTCATGGTATTTTAATGAAAAGTTCGTTATATGATAGTTTCACATAAAAATTTAGGTTAAACTCAAAACTAAAAGATTGTAAGCAAAGTCACAAGTAGGGTGGTAAAGTTAGTTTAACCTATGTATTAAGGAAAAGGAAGTTCCAAGTTCTAAAAAATATGTATCGAAGGTGTTAACCGCCGAAAGACGCGACCGGGACGTTAGGACGTCTGGCCTGAATTTTGGGGGCAGATACTATTTGGATTTATCCATCCACCTCTCCGAAGATTCTAAGTTGATTTATGGTACCGTATATCATCGGTTGGGACGGATGCGGCCGTTGTATCATGACTTCGTCAGATTCCCCCTCGTTTGTGAGGGTTTTTGATTGTGGGGACGCTCTTCCCAGCAGGCGCAAGCCATTGTAATTAATTACGTTACTGCATCGCAATAACCACTTTCTTCTGCTCTGGAAGTTCACTTCGTGTCGTGTGTGTTTTTGTTTATTTAGGTTGCCCGTGGATTGTCTACGGAGATTAATTTATGTTGTCGCCCGTAGGGCGTGGATTAGTCCAAATCCGTATATCTTAGATTTGGGTTTGTTTTATTTAAGGATCATTAATCTGGTTTGAGATTAATATCGACTTAAATGTATGTGAGCAGTTGGGGCTCGGTTAGTCTTTTGTTAAGGATACATTAGTCCAATTTGAGACTAAGATCTACTTAACAAGGTTTTAGGATTATTTTTGTTTCAGATCCAAAAAGAGAGCTTTTGGGCTCTGTTGTCTTAGTTTAAAGACATTTTGGTCTATTGTCGCCATTTTTGAGGCGAATATTAGTTTAAGGATATTTCGGTCAATTGATCACCTGTTCAGTCGATAAAACTGCACATTTGTAGTACATTTTTCCTACCATTTTTATATTAAAAATGGACTTTAATATGATATATTATACATATGAGGGTTTATATGTAAAAACATTATTTTCCATGTATTAATATATTTTTATTATCATTTGGTAGGAAAATGTATGCAAATAATATTATTGACCTAATCCTAGTAGAACAAAGTCTACTAAAATCTTATTTGAGTTGTTATGCAGAATATTTCCAAGTTGTGCAGAATTTTCCAAGGCTAGAATCAAGCAAATCAAGTTGTTGAAGAAATCTTGCCAAATTAAGAAGCAAACTTGGAGACCAAGTCTGGAAGCAACCGAGAAACGATTTTCAGATTCTGAGGATTCCTAGGATTGCCACATGTCACTAGATGAAAGCCCAAGAAAAAGAATCAAATGATCCCTACCCTTGAGCGCGGATCCGCGGCCTTAGCCCCCATTTGCCGCGGATCCGCCGCAATTTAAAGGAGATAGAGTGCAAGATTTTGGGAGATTGATAACTGATGAATTTTACCAACTTTTCAAAAATAATATTCTGGGTTTGCACTATAAAAAGGCACCGAGAGCCTCTTGGAAAAGCCATCAAGCCGAAGAGATCACGAAGCTTCCGACGCTCACGCATCCAGGCTGATCATCGACTGTTCGACTACCTCCTTAGGAAAGATCGAGAAGCAAATCAAGTTTTGTAATCATTTTCTACGGATTAAAGTGTAGTTTGTTCAAGTCGATTAATAAAGGTAGTTATTTAATTGTTTTTTTTACATTATGTTTTCCCTCTCTTTCTTTTCATCTTCTTCTCCCAACATGCGCGAGTAATTCTCCGCTTGTTAGGGTTCGTAGGATTAGGGTAGGCTAATGGACGATGAAAATAATTAAACCTTTTTTTAAGTCCTATAAAGTTTAGGAACTTTATCAAAAGAATCATTAACATCCTAATCGGGCGCGCGAGCAATTCTTTGCTAGCTCCGACCACGATTAGAGATTAGATTAATGATTGTTTTGATAAAGGCTAGATATGAACGGAGTTCCGTGTCGAGATGAGGGTTAAGAGTGGGATTCCTTTTCCCTCCAGAAACCCTAATCTACACGCATCACCGTCATTCTAGTTCTAAATCTATTAATGGATAAAAATGGTAACTTTTAATTAATCGTCCATAACTACTAAATCCTAACGAACCCTACAAGCCTTTTTATTATATTTACTACATCTTTAAAATAATCTAGATCTATATTTTACATTCTTGTTTACGTAGATCTAGAAACCATTCAATAAATTCTTTCTTCCTCCTCTCTTTTTCAACACATCTAAAGTAAAAATAAAAGATTCAACGTTTCCCAGAGGACAACCCGTACTCATCTCGGTCTAGCTACACGCGACACCGTTATTGATTGCGGTTAACTACAAAACACACTTTTTCACATCAACCAAATGGCGCCGTTGCCGGGGATACGTGCGTAATTTTTTATTTTTACTATTTGTGTTGAATTTTTAGACGATTTATATCATTATTAACACAAAACTGCAAATTGCATATTTAACGATTTGTGTGTGAATTTTGCAAGGAGATCTGGAGTTACAGAATTGAGGAAAACAGAAGACAGAGGCATTCATCGAGATCCAGAGGAGCACAGAGTGCTTGAGAAAAATTTTCATCAACTGTTCCTTCCACCTTGCGGCGGAACCGCGGCAAAAGTACCCTTGGTGCGGCGGAACCGGGTACAACAGAGGAATTAGGGCTACGGAATTCTCTGGTAAGATTCTCAACTCCTTCTCTCTCTCCTCAAATCCAATAAAATCTATTTTCTGCAGGATTCTTTGCAAAAAAAAAAAATTGCGCCGCTCAAAAATCTTTTTGCAAAAGTTTTGTGATTGGTTTTGCTTTGCATATTTAATACGGACTCTAAGGGGCAAAGACCAAATCAAGATTAGGTGGGGATTTCATCACCCTTTCTAAGCCCCACAAATCACAAACTGAGCATATAGATCAACCCTTCATTAATTTAAAAAATATCTAGACCAGACTCTAAGGACTGTCGTGCTCAATAAGGACAGAGGAAGGTCGTGGGTAATCTATCGTTTATCCGCATTACTTTTGAAGTGCCTAGGCAAGTGTGACAAAGGCTAGTGGTTTTTAATTAGGCCCACGACGTGGTTCCTTCCCACTTACCTGGCAGTTATCTGGCTACAAGGGTAGTACGGAGGCGGTAGAGGATTGATCCTGCGGCTTGTCCTTTGGAAGTCTAGGAGCGGTCTAGAGACTGACCTAGGTAACCTTAGTTCTAGGGTTGCTTGTGCATCTTAGGGGTGATTTGTCTTGAGTCCCACTTTTTCAAAACAAGCCAATTTTAAATCACACACACGCTGCCACTTGCACTAAACGCTTAGTGCATGCTCGGCTGGACACGGGATCCTAGTGCCCGTCTTGTCCGCGTTCCTGCTATCGACGCCGAAGTCGGTACTTCTTCATCTTCTTTTCCCCCACCACACACCACATCAACCGTGATGGACGGCACTCCATCAGAGTATAACACCACGCTGCCACCGTCCGGAGGTGCGCAGAATTCACCGCGCATCTCTCTCCAAGAGAGATGCTATCCTATTCGTGGTCCCCTTCCTACTTGTCTATCTCTTCCACCACCTAATGTGGATAATTTCGAAATTAAACCCCACTACATCAATCTGCTGCCCAAATTTCACGGGCTTGAATCGGAAGACGCGTACGTTTTCATCACCAAATTCGAGAACGTATGCGCAATGATGGGTACTTCACAATTGACTTTAGATGCTATGCGCTTACGTCTTCTCCCATTCACACTGTGCGACTTGGCAGAAAAATGGCTTTACAATACTGCCGCACACTCTATCACTAATTGGGATGAATTTGTCATAGCATTTCTTAAGAAGTTTTACCCAAACCATAAGACTGCCCATATTAGGAGCGAGATCAACCAGTTCACCCAGCTTCCCAATGAACCATTTTGGAAGTGTTTTGAACGTTTCAAAGATCTGCTTGTCCAATGCCCCCATCACGGAATACAAAGATGGGATTTATGTTGGATTATATATGAGGGCATTAATCCAGCGATAAAGCAGATGCTTGAAACAAATTGTCAATGCAATTTCATGTCTAAAGATGACGGTGAAGCTTGGAAGTATCTGGAAGACCTCGCTGAACACACTTTGCAGTGGGAAAGCGTAAGACCACCTTCAACTAAGGGAGGTATTCACCAGCTCGATGTTTCCATCGCAGTGAAAGCCGAAATGGCAGCGATGCAGAAGAAACTCGACGCTATTGAGAGCAGATTCTCATCAGTCTCCCTAAATCAGGCCACGCTTCCTAAGACCGTTTGTGGTTGCTGTTCGGATCCTTCACACTTAACGGAAGAATGTCCTATGAATGCATCGTTTCAAGCTAATGCTGCTTTTCAGCAGCGACCTAGAAACGGCCCTTATTCTTCCACGTACAATCAAGGATGGAGGAATCATCCTAACTTTGCTTGGAATCAAAACCAACAAAGCAATTATCAAAGACCTCCTCCACAGCAACCACAACCACATAATCAGCCCCCCTTTCAGTCACAGAATTTCCAAAATCCGGCCAACATTTCTACACCACAAGTGGCTGGTACTGACAACTCACTTGCACAAACTTTGGATATGTTCATGAAACAATCCATGCAAAATTCGGCTGAGATAAGGTCTTCTATTGATACCCTAACGAAAAACTCCTCCTCCCATGGTGAGAGTATCAAATCAATAGAAAACCAAATCGCACAGTTAAACGCCGCAATGAGTGCGAGAGAGAAAGGGAAACTCCCATCTCAACCCATACCTAATCCTGGCCACTCATAAAGTTATAATGTGAGTGCTGTTACCACGTTGAGATCGGGAAAAGTGCTGAATGACCGAGTGGGTGAGCAATGTGATGATAGTGACACCAATGATACCCCAGCTTCTTCTTCTTCCCCTAATTCTTTTAGTCTCCCACCTTCACCCGAGCCTATTCTCCGTTTTCCCCAAGGCTCGAACCCTTCGCCCATTTCGCCAAATCTATCTAAGTCGATTCCCACTCCAGTTTTGGGATCGAATCCATCCCTACAGTCTTCTCCACAAACATTGGACCAAACCCTTATTGATAAAGCACCTTATCCAAACAGGTTGAGGGGCAACAGACCAAGTCCACAAATGGAGAAGATTGTGGAAATTTTTAAGCAAGTTAACATAAACATTGCTCTCCTAGATGCTATTCAACAAGTTCCGTCATATGCAAAAATCTTAAAGGACTTGTGCACTAGGAAGCGAAAAGTTCAAGTACCTAAAAAAGTTTTTCTTGCGAGTAATGTGAGCACTGCTTTTACACAACAACTACCCAAGAAACGAAAGGACCCCGGAAGTCCTACAATTTCTATTTCCATTGGGGGTAAAAATATTAATCGTGCTCTACTCGATCTTGGTGCTAGTGTTAACTTGCTTCCGTATTCTGTGTATGAGCAATTAGGGATCGGAGAGTTAAAACCTGCGCATTGCACTCTTCAGATGGCCGATCGATCTATCACCCAACCTAGGGGTGAGCTAGAGGATGTGTTAATCAAAGTCAGGGAATTCATATTCCCTGTGGACTTTATCGTTATAGATACACAACCTGTAGCGAACCCACGCAATCAAATCCCGGTGATACTCGGTCGACCCTTTTTGGCCACTTCCAACGCAGTAATTAATTGTAGAAACGGCTCTATGACCCTATCCTTTGGAAAGAAGTCAATTGAGCTTAATATTTACAAGTTGGGAAGTGAACCCTCCGAACCCTATGCTCATGTGTGTTCTGTCGAATTAATGGATGTCGACAGCAGCAAATTTGATCAACCTCATGATACAGACTCTTTTCATATGTTGTTGTTTGACCCAACCATTTACTCTTCCACCGAGTTGTCCGGGTCAACATCTAATGAGGAACTTTATATTGAGTCTGACGATCACCCCATTTTTTTTGATGACATTATTTTTCGGGGTATCGATGAAAGCTTTGAGGAAATTTTCGCTGATGAACTCGCATTTTTACAAGACACGGGTGTTGAGATGAATCAACTCCAAGATGAAGAAATTGGACCTCCACCCCCTCTTTTGGACAATCATGATAATACGAGTAATCCATCATTACTATCACTGTGTCGTCTCTCCAAATTGAGACGCAATCCTTTTCCATTACACCTCTTGTCACCTCCCAACTTTTTCACGTCAATAGGTGACATGTTCTTCCACCAACCTTGGTGCTTCATCGATAAAATTTTTGAATGGTTGGTGTTGACCTTCGGTCTTTGCAAAGCTTGGCATTGACCAATAACCTTGACCCCCTCATGTGATTTTAAAAGATTAAAATTGTTTAACTCAAGTTTGGGGGAGGGGTGGTATATTTTGGCTCTTGAAAGAAAATGATTTTTTCAAAATTGTGAGCCTAAAATAAGTTTGGGGGAGGATTTTCACTTTCATATATTCTTGCCCCCATTAATAATTTCCTCCCAAGTCTACAGGTTTTTGAGATTAACGGATGACATCAGTGAGGACACTGCTGTAAACAGGTTTGGGGGAGGTTTGTGCTTATTTACACATCAATTTGCATCATACTTTGCATAAGCACAACATTTTTAAAATTTAAAAAAAAAATTTCTTTTATAACAAAAGAGTAGAAAGTGAAAAATTACATCCAAAAGATAGGAATAGTTTAAGAAAACCAAGAAAATTAGAAGTTTTCTTAAACGAACTAGTAATAAGTAGTTATGAGCTGTTGTCCCAAGGGTTAGTAAGATGAAGGAAGTCACTAATCTGAGGATAAAAATAAGTCTGAAAAATAGTTTCTATTCTGGAAGCCAAACATTTGAATGTTGATACCCTACTATTTGCACTTACACACGTCTTGAAACTCGGGATAGTAGAGGATACCTTGAAATGCTCTTGTCTAAAAGCCAAAGTATGAAGGAAATGAAAAAAATGAAGAAAATATAAAAATGGTGAAAAGAAAAATGAACACTGGTTTTGTTATCGCCAAGGCAGCAATAAAAAAAAATATAGCGAGGGTGCCTCTTCACCTAGTGCCCTAAGGCCAACTGGTCTGGGAGTCACTGCTAAGCCTTAGGTGGTGCAAGACGAGGAAAATACTATCACCAAATCAGCAAGCACTTGAGTAATCGGTCGGTTAGTACCTCAAGAAGTATTAACGGTCGCATGAAAAGGTGTGAGAAACCCTAAGTATTCATAAAATTAAAAAGTACTGAGGTAGATGGACAAGAGTATGATAGCTTGAATTGAATTCTCCGAGTGTAGGGATGTTCTTTACACACACGTGGGGTTATATGATCAATGTTTGGATAAAAGGTAGGAATGAAGAATAAAGACGATGTTTTATTGAGAGATGATGTGATTTCTAACATTTTTTCATGACTATTAAGATAGGGCTCATGACAACTGAAAAGCTAGCATAGTTGGAAACTCTTCTTTTCAAAGTATTTCTTTTATGGTTCTTGTCTTTATATGTAAATTTCACCATCTTTCTTTTGTTATAGGATTTTGTGCGTGTAATCCGCTGAAAACCCTAAGGAGACAACACTCCTCCTACTAGGGACACCTAGAGGTTTAACGGCTTGTTGCACGTGCTCAGTGCAATCGTGTCTGCCTACGAAAGTGTGCTTAGTTTTCTCCTTTCTTTTTCTCCTCTTGAATAAACTAGTTTGCTCGGGACGATCAAAGATAAGTTTGGGGGTATTTGTTCAGTTGATAAAACTGCACATTTGTAGTACATTTTTCCTACCATTTTTATATTAAAAAAGGACTTTAATATGATATATTATACATATGAGGGTTTATGTGTAAAAACATTATTTTCCATGTGTTAATATATTTTTATTATCATTTGGTAGGAAAATGTATGCAAATAATATTATTGACCTAATCCTAGTAGAACAAAGTCTACTAAAATCTTATTTGAGTTGTTATGCAGAATATTTCCAAGTTGTGCAGAATTTTCCAAGGCTAGAATCAAGGAAATCAAGTTGTTGAAGAAATCTTGCCAAATTAAGAAGCAAACTTGGAAACCAAGTCTGGAAGCAACCGAGAAACGATTTTCAGATTCTAAGGATTCCTAGGATTGCCACATGTCACCAGATGAAAGCCCAAGAAAAAGAATCAAATGATCCCTACCCTTGAGCGCGGATCCGCGGCCTTAGCCCCCATTTGCCGCGGATCCGCCGCAATTTAAAGGAGATAGAGTGCAAGATTTTGGGAGATTGATAACTGATGAATTTTACCAACTTTTCAAAAATAATATTCTGGGTTTGCACTATAAAAAGGCACCGAGAGCCTCTTGGAAAAGCCATCAAGCCGAAGAGATCACGAAGCTTCCGACGCTCACGCATCCAGGCTGATCATCGACTGTTCGACTACCTCCTTAGGAAAGATCGAGAAGCAAATCAAGTTTTGTAATCATTTTCTACGGATTAAAGTGTAGTTTGTTCAAGTCGATTAATAAAGGTAGTTATTTAATTGTTTTTTTTACATTATGTTTTCCCTCTCTTTCTTTTCATCTTCTTCTCCCAACATGCGCGAGTAATTCTCCGCTTGTTAGGGGTCGTAGGATTAGGGTAGGCTAATGGACGATGAAAATAATTAAACCTTTTTTTTAAGTCCTATAAAGTTTAGGAACTTTATCAAAAGAATCATTAACATCCTAATCGGGCGCGAGAGCAATTCTTTGCTAGCTCCGACCACGATTAGAGATTAGATTAATGATTGTTTTGATAAAGGCTAGATATGAACGGAGTTCCGTGTCGAGATAAGGGTTAAGAGTGGGATTCCTTTTCCCTCCAGAAACCCTAATCTACACGCATCACCGTCATTCTAGTTCTAAATCTATTAATGGATAAAAATGGTAACTTTTAATTAATCGTCCATAACTACTAAATCCTAACGAACCCTACAAGCCTTCTTATTATATTTATACATCTTTAAAATAATCTAGATCTATATTTTACATTCTTGTTTACGTAGATCTAGAAACCATTCAATAAATTCTTTCTTCCTCCTCTCTTTTTCAACACATCTAAAGTAAAAATAAAAGATTCAACGTTTCCCAGAGGATGACCCGTACTCATCTCGGTCTAGCTACACGCGACACCGTTATTGATTGCGGTTAACTACAAAACACACTTTTTCACATCAATCATCACCATTTTGGAGGTGAGGTTTTAGTTTAAAGATGTCTCGGTCCGTTGATCACCATTTTGGAGGTGAGATTTTAGTTTAAGGACGTCTCAATCCGCTGATCACCATTTTAGAGGTGAGATTTTAGTTTAAGGACGTCTCGGTCCGCTGATCACCATTTTGGAGGTGAGATTTTAGTTTAAGAACGTCTCGGTCCGCTGATCATCTTGCACGCACATGTATTTGTTACGTAACGGGATGAACAACGATGATATGGGATGCACCCAGTTTGGGGTGCGGTTTGATTTAAGGTGTGTACGTCAATTTGGAACTGCACCAAAGAATTGTTGGTTGTCGAGACCTGCCACCTCTGTAAAGACGTTGAGAAATTACAACGACATATATCAGAGGTGTGACGAGATGTACTCCTCGTATTTTGAGGGAAAAGGAGTTAGTGGTAAACCCGGAAATCATTAGTCATATTGTGAGTCTAAGATTTCCTCGGGAGGATGTGGGATGAGTACTGTTTTGGATATCATCAGTTGGAAGATCAATATTCATATTTGGGACTAAGATCAGTTTGGGAAAACATGAGCACATAGGCTCGGTCGATTTGGAGATCAAAGAAGTTTTGACATCGGGAAGACTTAGCCAATTTGTGACCAGGTTTGGGTCTTCATATTTACCTCTATAGTGCTAAGCACTGGTAAATGTAGTACTCACGTGTATCCAACGTGAGGCATTAGACCAGTGTTAAACACTGAACTTTAGAGACGCTCACGTGTGAATCATATGAGACGTCCCAAAGTGGACGCTGTTCTTTGGGTTTTATTCCCTTTTTGCATATAAGTGTTAAGGACTTGGTTCTTGTGGAGCTCACGTGTGAACACGTGAGGCGCCTTAAAGTTGGGTACTGCCTTTTGGGTTTTATCCCTTTCTTTTTTAATATAAGTGCTAAGCACTTGATTGGAGATCGCGTGCAAAACATGTGACTTCCTTAGGAGGCACTTCTTGTTCTTCTTTTAAGCGCTTGCGTGTGAAACATGTGCGGTCCTCGTTATAGTGTTTAAACACGAATGAATCATCAGTCTTTCCTTCTGGGTGTTTGGAGATTTTGATCTCATGTTAATGACCCTAGGATTTGGAGAATCTCATGTATCTTGTTTTGTAAGAATTAAATTCTTTTTATAGGGTTAAACCCTAGTTTTCAGAGGAATTAAATTTCCATATGTTTTGTAAGAATCAAATTCTTTGAACACAATTCTTTCCCCTAGGTTTTGAATTTGCATGACCGAACCTTCTCGATGAGAATTAAATTCTCAACTTATGGGGAGATCTACTTCTGCAGATCTCAACCAAAGGAAAAACTAAGTTCTTGCATGAAGGGTTAAATCCTTAGAGAGGCAAATGAAAAGTATTTTTTTTCTTTTTACCTAATGTTTCACGAAAGCAAGTCTTTCTTTTGAGAATTAAATTCTCCTATTCCTCCAAAGTTCACTATATATTCTTTCTCTTTTTTTTCTTTCTTTCTTTTTCTTCTCCTTTTCTCCTCCCTGAGACTTGAAGTCTCGGGCTCTTTATATAGTGGAAAGAAGTTTGTTTAATTGTGAGAAAATCTTTCATTGAGAGATCCCAATTGATTTAATTGGTCTCAGAATTGATTTGGGGAATTTTACCCACCGTTGGTTCTTTGATCCAAGGACTTCTATTTTATAGAAGATATTATTCTTGTTTTTAACAAGATTGGAGATATTTTCCCATATATAGAATAAAATTCTATCGAGCGGCGACATCTTAATCACCATTGGATTTTTAATCCAAGGGTGTTTAATTTAACAGAGTATAATCTTTCTTTGTTTAGAAAGATATAGAAAATATTTTGGATTTTTGATTCATTAACTCTCTGTCTAACAGAAAATATTCTTCCCAATAGAATTTAATTCTATATTTAATCACCGTTGGAGTAGAATTTAATTCTATGTAAGGAGGTATCCTCACGTGTTTAGCATGTGAGGCTTTGTTTTAGCCTATCTGTAGTTTAATTGTAGCGCTTATAAGCTCTGCATATAGGCGCTCACGTGTTTGACACGTGAGGCTTTATTTAGCCTATCTGTTGTTTAATTGCAGCGTTTATATGCTTTGCATATGGGCGCTCACGTGTTTGACACGTGAGGCTTTTTTTACCCTATCTGTTGTTTGATTGCAGCACCTATATGCTTTGCATATAGGCGCTCACGCGTTTAACACGTGAGGCTTTGTTTTAGCCTATTTGTTGTTTAATTGCAGCGCCTATATGCTTTATATATAGGCGCTCACGTGTTTAACACGCGAGGCTTTGTTTTAGCCTATCTGTTGTTTAATTGTAGCGCCTATATGCTTTGTATATAGGCGCTCACGTGTTTAACACGTGAGGCATTGCTTAGCCTATCTGTAGTTTAATTGCAGCGCCTATATGCTTTGCATATAGGCGTGAGCATATAGACGCTCACGTGTTTAACACGTGAGGCTTTGTTTTGTGGGTAGTTTTCACCTTTCTTTCTCTCATCTTTTTTTATATATAAGGAAACAAATTCCCCTACAGCGTTGCTCTCACGTGGCTTGCACGTGAGTGCAATACTGTCCACTTTTACGGTCGTTGGATTGCCAGGGGAACGGGGTGATGAACTGTTCCCCATCACGTCTTATAAATAAGGGCTTAGCCCTTGAGATCGCCACTGTTCCTTCGTCTTCTTCCTTAGTCTTTTTCTTGAGAATCTAATTCTCTTCTCAGAGCTCAGTTCTTTGCCCGTTGAAATTTCAGAGTTAAACCCTGTTAAAAAATTCTTTTGGGTAAAGATCTTGAACCACACTTATCTCCTAGGAACAAGAAACCCTTTTTTTCTAATTTTTCCTGGATTTTAGATCCACCGCAAGAGCTTTGCTCTCTTCTGGATCCAATCTCTTAGAGATCCAAAAAGGCGTAATCTTTGAGTAGTAAACCCCAGTGTCTTCGAAGATCGGGCATTTCTCCTAAGATCTTTGAGGATCTATGGAATTTTAATTCCATTTTTCGTTTCCCCATCACGGGGGTTTCTGGAATTTAATTCCACTGTTTTAAAAGGAATTTGATTCTTCATTACAGATCTTAGCTCTGAAAGATCAAGAAGACTTTTTAGGAATTGTATTCCCTGGTGTTATTTCCATTATAGGATTTTACCCTTATTTCTACAAATTTGAACTTGTTGGGTATTTTTACCGAACTCATTTTTCTTTGAGGATGCCCAGAGTTTGTTTAAGCTCTAGTGTCTATTTAATGAGAATCTTTTTTGATTCTCATAATGATTATCTTGTCTCATCATTGGTGAGCCGCCATATTGATTTTGTGGAGTCCATTAGTTTTGCAGCCAATGGTCCCGTGAAACAAACATAACGTTTTTTTAAATTTTATTTTATATTATTTTATAATTATTTTATTATTATTATATATATATATATATTTTTTAAAATGGGTTTTTCATTTCCCCTCTTATTTCAGGAACGATGGCCTCACTTCTTAATTTTCCTTACACTCGTTCAGAAGCCGCTTTTCCGCAGTTGCCATCAGACGGGGATGTTATGGCGATGATTAGGGCGCATGTAAAGGACTGTACAAGTCTTCTCTTATGGGGTGTGTGGTACGGTCATATCATCAGGGGCCGCCGTAGCTTTACCTGTGAAGTGCCAACAGAACCCATCTGCCCAATCTCATTGATGGAACGCCCACGGACTGCTTATGCGGTGGAGGCGACTAATTGGACTTCCACGGGCCAGCTCGAGCCCTCAACGACTGGGATACCTAACCAGCCCCCGGTGGCTATTGATATTTTGGGGCACCGCATATGTCATGGTGAAGCTTGACCTTGGGGGCAGGTGTATAAGGTAGGCGTTATCCCGTGCCATCCAGTGGGCTATCTTTCTTAGGCTCAATACATTCTCTCCGCCCAACGCGCATGGCTGTAGAAGGTTGGGTTGTACCAAGCAGTGTACACGTTGTTATTCTATTATCACGCCCTTCACGTATTGTGGGTCAAGGCTTTCTTGAACCAATGGAATCGTCCCATAAACACATTCTTGCTAGGTGATCATGAAGTCTCGATCTCATTGGAGGAGTTTCGCGAAATTTCAGGGTTGCCGATCAGGGGAGAGCATTATGAAGAGTTACTGCCTCCTGATGAGTACGTGTTTTCTACGGTGCCTGCTATGCTTGACGGCCTGACGACTGAGAATATCGTTCGTCACAAGCACCCAAGTCTAATCAAGGCCCTGGGTATCTTTGAAAAACTTTTCATGACATCGGAAGGGCAAGGTGTCACTTTTGACGCTTTCATTGCCTGCTTTCTCCACGAGAATGTCTTATCCAAGAAGGCTCCAAAATTCACAAAAATTGAAGATCCTTTTGAATTCGGGTTGAAGAAACCGCCAGCCAAAGAAGAAGACCTGCCACAGTTTTATATTCCAAACTCGTCGGCCATGGCTTTTGATGCGATCGCGGCACCTGGCATGGACGAAGAAACTTTCTTCGTCGGCTTTATCAGTCTTTGGCTCAGCTGGTTTGCCATGCCGATGCGTCGCCGTTTATGAGAGCTTCCGTCTTTTATCCTGATCATCGCATAGCTGAAGGAGCATGATTAGCTGTTGGCGTTGCGGGGTTGTCGCATCTATATCACGGGTTAAGCGTTGCCGCTAATACTTCGAACCTGGTCGTGAATACCGTGAATTTCTCCCTCCACTACTTCATGTCGTGGATCGAGATGCATGTGTTAGGAGCGTTTGCTGCGCACCAGCGACCAGATTTTTATGAATCATATACTTTCCCGCAGATCATGAGGTTGGTTGATACTTCTGCTCCCGATCCGACCCAGTTAGGGGCTCTCCGCGTACTGATGAATCCATACTTAAATGAAGGCGGAATGGTTTTCAGCGATCGAGTCCTTTCTGCTCCAGCGGGGCCCGTTCAACAATTGTTTGATTTGTCGAAGGATAGGGTTCCCGCTTTAAAGACTAAGGAGATTATGCATCTATACTCGATCAGGCCGGGTTATTTGGTGTTCCGCCAGAATGACACTGCTCTCTTCATGCGGTATAATCCGCATAGCTTCGCCCAGCAGTAAGGCTACAATCAGGGCATTGCTCTCGAAGCATTTTTAGTTAAGCCAGCTCTCTCCCTGGAGGCTATTCGTGATGTCATTCACCCCTTCATGTAGTTAAACACTGGCTTCCTATTTATGATCCCGGAGCTCGACTATCTTCCGAGGCCTGTGGGGTCCTTCAAGGGTTGGTATCGCCATCGGGTCGGCTCCGTCATTGCAGAGGAGAGATGGGTGCTTTTCGAGTATAGAGCTCCCGTTCCGGCTCAGGTCACTGTTCATTTCAGTTTTTTGCATTTTTATACCGCCCAATTTTTATCACAGCTTATCGGTAGGTACTCTTGAGCCGTGTTTGCTAGTTAATTGCAGGATACAGGTTCTCAGCTCTAAAACAGTGAAATTTATGGAAAATCACGACAAATTTCGGATTACTGCCAACCACAGATAAAACACGGGTCTCCGCTCTCTATCCGTATGTTGCCGCACACCAGTTTAAGGGACAAAATGGCAAATCGATGTCATTTTTATGCACAAAGCTCAATGTCAACACAAGATCCAAGATATCTACGCGGAGCTCAAGAAAATCATGACAAAAGATCCACATCAAATCACCTTTTGATCTACTAAAATTCTGGAAGATATGTGAAAAGATTATGAGAAACCACATACACCAAACTGAAGATAACACCAAACCAAGGAAAACGACAAAACTTGAAGGCCCAACTCCCCATAATGGCCGCGGAACCGCGGCATAAGCACGCTTAGGCCGCGGAACCGCGGCCATACTGGCTCGTCAGATGGAGATTTTTCAGGGGCTGTTTGGTCTTTTCATTATTATCCAGAATGTTGCCCTAGAATTTCAGTTTCCTGCCTATAAATAGCCCAGAACATTGCCAAGCCAAGGGTGCTTATTTATTGTGTAAAATTTTAGATATACTTTGTTGTTCTTCTTCCTCTTATTATCTTTTCTCCATTAAAATTTTATAGTGAGCTTTTATGAGTGAAGTGATGAATAAAGGAGTTCTTTTTGTTATCATGCTTATCTTGTTATGTTGTTAATTATAATTGCTTATAATCTTCAATTGCTAATTTAGTTGTTGTTATTTGTTTTTTCTTTCTTTCTTGTTCTTTTTTTCTTTATCCTTAACAACAATGATGCTTAAGCTTGATCCTTGTCAGGGTGAGCTCTCAAATAGCTAGTTGTAATCTCCTAACCTCTTTCTTTCTATCTTCCTCCTTTTGTTTTATTTTCTTTTTCTTGTAATGGGTGAGTAGTTTTCTTACTTGTTAGGGTAGGATAAGGAAAGTTTGAGAGAAGGAAATCTCTCTCACTCTTTCCTTGCCCAACATCTTAATTCGGACTCCCGTTAATTGAACCACAATCCGCTCCCTACGGCACCCTATCCTACATGATAGCGGTGATTCCTTAGTGAGACCGGTTGTGGTTAAATTAACCGGAGGTTAAGGCTAAGAGCCAAGAATGGACGGACAAGCACCAAAAGGAAGAACTTAAGCGTTGGAAAGCCTAGCTTATACTTGCAAGTTCCTTCCTAGTCGTGCTAATCCCCGTTGTTGCCGATTACCGTAACACCGATATTAAGAGTGGCAACGAAAGAAGTGAGCGACTCCTAACTCAAACTAACCTAATTCTAACCCTAACAAGCTCTCTTTATATACATTTTTAGCACATAGTTAATCTCAAACAAACCTGGACCTTTGGACTTAACTCGTTAAAGCACATAGAAAAAGATTCTCATCTCCCTGCGGACGACCCGTACTCAACCGGCTAGCTACAAGCGAAACCGTCTTGATTGCGGTAATTAACTAAGCACGCAAAAACTCTACCAATCAAATGGCGCCGTTGCCGGGGAGACGGTAGTTTATTTCTTTGTGTAATTTCGGGTTAATTTGTGAATATAAATCTAACCGAAAAACAAACAAAAAAATATACAATTGTAAAAAAAAACCATCTTGTTATTTTTGATTAGTTTTTTGCAAGTGTGCAGGATAAAAAGAAGGTCGAGTTCAGTGCCAAAGACTTGGGAAGTTAGACCCATATCTCGCGGCTACACCGCGTTTGATCAAAACAGAACCAACGGTCTACTGTGAAATTCTGGAGCAAACCCAGTAAGCAAATCAAAATTCAGGAGCTCCAGACAAGAAGAGGACACCCATCTTAGCATACCACAGGAATTTCAAGGCCCACATCCACCTTACTGCCGCGGAACCGCGGCATAAGCAGGCTTAGGCCACGGAACCGCGGCCACTTGGTGCCGTCAACATCTCAAATTCCCTGTGAGTCTTTCTGTCATCTTCCCCACTCCTCTGAACTCCACTGAACTGTGTTTTCTGCAGCATTCTTTGCGCAAACTCTCTTCCCCCTTCCAATAAATTGTTTTTGTGCAGGATTCTTTGTGCCGCGCTAAAAAAATTAAAAAAATGATTGCAGTTGATTGTTACTGCTTTGCATATATTAATACGGACTTTAAGGGGCTTGAAACCAATCCAGATTGGGTGGGGATTTCATCACCCTTCTCAGGACCCCAGAAATCACAAAAATCATATGCATTGACCATTGTTTAATTAAAAAATACTAGACTCAGCCCTAAGGACTTCGTGCTCAATATGACAGAGGACTAGTTACAGGCATCGGCCGTTTATCCTATCCTGACTTTGCGGTGTCTAGGCAAGTGTGTCCAAGGCAAGTGGTTACTTAATTAGGACCACTACTTACATAGTGGGGACCCTCCCACTTACCTGGCACTTACCTGGCCGCAATTGGCGGAGAAGAGACGGTTTGAGGTCATATTTCTAGCCCTTTGGAACAGTTAGGAGCTGTCTAGCTGACCTAGGTGACCCTAGATCTAGGTGTGATTGTGCATATTTTGTCTGTGATTGTTTGAAGCCGTGAGTCCATACATATTTCTGTTAAGCTCTTTCTGAAAAAGAAAACAAAAAAAAAACCAAAAACTTTTATAAAAACTTGCCCTTTGTCGCCAAAAATCCCATTTTTTCACCCACCACCCATCGTATTTCTCCATCGACGTTTTCTTACCCTCACCTTCTCCGCTTTGACTATACTAAACTAGTTTAGTGTATGTCCGCTTGGACTCGGGACACTAGCGCCCGCCTATTCCGCGTTACGTTAGTCGCTACCGATTACGCGATCGACTCAGACGTCGAAACTCCATCCACGCCTCTTTCACCCTTACCTTTGCCGGCCAACTCCGATGTTGACCGGAATTCTGTTCATACATCCTCACCTTCACCATCACCAACCTCTTCTTCCGCGATGTCAGGATTTAATCCAAACTTCCCTTCAATTCCCCCGGGATTGATTCGACCTCCTATGGATGCGAATAACCCACCACCACCGCCTGTTGTAGCGCCACAGCGAATCACGCTCCAGGATCGTTTCTATCCTATCCGTTTTGCACTTCCCACCTATCTTTCCCTTCCACCGGCCAATGGGGATAATTTTGAAATTAAGCCCCACTTCATTAACATGCTTCCGAAATTTCATGGGCTTGAATCTGAAGATGCATATATCTTCATCAACAAGTTCCAAAATGTTTATGCCATGATGAAAACCATCCAGCTGTCGGACGATACTATACGGCTACGGGTCATTCCGTTCACTTTGTGCGATCTTGTTGAAAAGTGGCTGTATAGCACTGCTTCCCACTCCATAACCAGTTGGGACGAGTTTGAGAAAGCGTTTCTCAAGAAATTCTATCCGAATCATAAAACCGCAAGGATCCGTAACGAAATCAATCAATTCTCTCAGCTTCCTACTGAACCCTTTTGGAAGTGCTTTGACCGGTATAAAGACCTTCTTGTTCAGTGCCCTCACCACGGTATTGAGAAATGGCAACTTTGCCAAACCTTATACGAGGGCCTGAACCCAGCAACCAAGCAGTTGTTGGAAACCATTTGTCAGGGCCACTTCCTATCGAAATCTGACGAGGAAGCGTGGCAATTCTTCGACGACCTTGCGGAACAAACGCTTCAATGGGAGAGCACCAGACCAACTTCTTCTTCTTCTTCCTCCACTTCTACTGGTCAGTCTAGGGTAGGAATTCACCAACTTAATGTCTCTATTGCGATGAAAGCTGAAATGGCTGCAATAATGAGAAAACTTGAAGCGATAGAGAGCAAATTTTCATCTCCTGCTCCTGCCCCTGTTCTTCCCCTTCGTACCATTTGTGCTTGTTGTTCCGATCCTTCTCACTTAACCGAAGAGTGTCCTTACAATCCACCATCTCAAGGACAGGATCAGGTTAATGCTGCATTTCAGTAAAGACCGAGAAATGATCCATACTCTTCCACCTACAATCCCGGTTGGAGGAACCACCCCAATTTCGCCTGGAATCAGAATCAACATCAATTCCAAGGCAACAATTTCCAGAGGCCCCCTCCTCCGCAACAACAAGCGCAACAACAAACTCAACATCAGTTTCAGCAGCCCTTCCAACCCCAACCTTTTCAAAATCAGACGAACAACTTTGCACCCAACAATTCTTTTCCGCAAAACAACTTTGTTCCGTCAAACAACGATAAGGTTTTCTCGCTAGAACGAAGTCTGGAGGCGTTCGTTAAACAATCGACACACCACCGCCAACATCCAGTCGTCTATTCAGTCTTTAGTGCAACACACTGCTGCACACGGGCAAAGCATAAAGACCATCGAAGCCCAGATTGCACAGCTGAATGCGGTGTTAAGCGAGCGAGAAAAGGGGAAGCTTCCATCTCAACCACTCCCAAATCCCGGTCACCCACATAATGTACATGTTGCTCTTGAACAACAGAACCATAATGTGAGTGCCGTGAATACATTGAGATCGGGAAGGATGCTGCACAACAACATCGGCACAACAATTGAGGATAATGACACCCCGGCCGCTTCTTCTTCTTCTTCTTCTTCTTCTTCGTCTTCTGAGCCTATTCTCCATTGTCAAAAGGCTCTTCTTCTTCTTCTGCTCTGAACGGACCCACTTCTCACTCTATGAAAACACCAGCTCTGGGATCCGTTCCAACTCCACAATCTCCTCCATAAGCATTGGACTCAACCAATTTTAAAAATTTTCCATTTCCAAACTGGTTGAGGTCCAATAAACAAAATCCATAAATGGAGAAGATTCTGGAGTTGTTTAAGCAGGTTAACATCAACATTCCCCTTTTAGATGATGTCCAACAAGTCCCGTCCTACGCGAAAATCTTAAAGGACTTGTGCACGAAAAAAAGGAAATCTCAGGTACCCAAGAAAGTTTTCTTGGCTAGTGCTGTGAGTGATGCTCTTACCCAATCTTTACCTCAAAAACGGAAGGACCCTGGCTGTCCTACGATTTCTATTATCATTGGGGATAAGAACATCAACCGCGCACTATTAGATCTTGGTGCCAGTGTTAACCTGCTTCCGTACTCAGTATATGAGCAACTAGGTGTAGGAGAGCTGAAACCCACACACTGTACTCTCCAAATGGCCGACCGATCAATCACCCATCCTAGGGGTGAGCTAGAGGATGTGTTAATCAAGGTTGGGAACTTCATATTCCCCGTTGACTTCATTGTATTAGACACACAGCCTGTAGCTAACCCCCGGAATCAAATTTCGGTGATACTCGGTCGCCCATTCCTTGCAACCTCAAATGCTGTGATCAATTGTTGAAATGGTTCGATGAACCTATCTTTTGGAAACATGACAATTGAACTCAACATTTTTAGATTGGGGAATCAGCCCACCGAACCTAATGCTCATATACTAGACGTTTGCTCAATCCAGGAGATCACCCCAGAAGAGTGTGAATTCGAGGAGTTTTTGTTCGATCACGATAACCTTAACGCCACTAGTGCGTTCCTCTTCGAACCTGCTGCTGTTTCTGCGCCCGACAATGACTACGGGTGTTTCACTTTCTCGAACGATCTTAGCCACTCACCACCCGAGTTTAAATCCTTCGAATTTCCGGATGAGTTACCTGAACCATCCAACTCGGTCGCTTACACTCGTTTTGAACCTTTGCTGGAATCCTTTGAGTTCGAGACCTTTTCACCAATCTTGCCTTCAATCGTTTCACCTCCAACGCTCGAACTCAAGCCTTTGACGTCTCACCTTAAGTACGCTTACTTGGGTGAGAACGAGACCCTCCCTGTTATTATCCTGGCTTCTCTAGCTCCAGAGCAAGAGAAAGCCCTTCTTGCGGTCTTGCACAGCAATAGGCAAGATTTTGGCTGGTCCATGGCGGACATCAAGGGGATTAGTCCTCCGATCGTTGAACATCACATTCATCTGATGGATGATGCCAAACCAGCTAGGGATCTACAAAGGCGACTCAACCCAGTCATGAAGGAGGCTGTGAAAAAGGAAATCGTAAAGTGTCTGGATAGTGGTATCATTTACCCTATCTCTGATAGCCAGTGGGTTAGCCCCATTCACGTTGTCCCCAAGAAATCAGGCATAACGGTCATCACTAATGAGGCGAACGAGTTAATCCCTACTCACACCCAAACTGGGTGGCGAGTATGCATCGATTACAGAAAACTCAATGCCGCAACGCGGAAGGACCACTTTCTGCTACCTTTCATTGACCAAATGCTTGAACGATTGGCCGGACACGAGTACTACTGCTTTCTTGATGGCTACTCCGGCTATAATCAGATTCCTATCGCCGAAAAAGACCAGGACAAGACCATATTCACTTGTCCTTTCGGCACGTTTGCATATCGTCGCATGCCCTTTGGGTTATGCAATGCGCCCGCTACCTTCCAGCGGTGTATGATGGGAATCTTCTCAGACATGATGGAAAAATTCCTGGAGATCTTCATGGACGATTTCTCCATCTTCGGCGATTCCTTTAATGAGTGTTTGCTGCATCTCGACGCTGTCCTTACCCGATGTAAGGACAAGAACCTCACTTTGAATTGGGAGAAGTGCCACTTCATGGTACGCGAAGGTATTGTCTTAGGACATATCATTTTGCAAAATGGCATAGAGGTTAACAAAGCGAAGATTGAGGTCATTTCCAATCTCCCTCCTCCCAGATGCGTCAGAGACATCCGAGCCTTCCTTGGCCATGCCGGTTTCTATAGACGGTTCATCAAGGACTTTAGCAAGATTGCTAGGCCCTTGACTCTTTTGCTGGCCAAGGACACGCCATTCGACTTCAACTCAAGCTGTGTGACTGCGTTCGAGTCATTAAAAAGCTCACTCACTTCTGCTCCCGTTCTTTCTTCTCCTGACTGGACGCACCCATTTGAGATTATGTGCGATGCATCCGACTTTGCCATTGGTGCTGTCCTTGGACAACACATCAACAAGATGCCGCACGTAATCTATTATGCTAGCCGGACCCTGAACGACGCCCAACTTAATTATACAACAACTGAGAAGGAATTCTTGGTTGTTGTATTTGCTTTAGAAAAGTTCAGGCCCTACCTCATCGGCTCTCCAGTCATTGTCTACACTGACCATTCTGCTCTGCGCCATCTTTTTGCGAAGAAAGATGCAAAATCTAGGCTGATACGTTGGATCCTCTTGCTTCAAGAGTTTGACCTTGTCATCAAGGACAAAAGAGGATGTGAAAATGTAGTCGCCGACCATCTCTCACGACTTCTTTCTTCGCCGTCGCTTCAAATTCCGATCAACGATGTTTTTCTGGATGAACAACTCTTGACAGTATCTTGCGAACCCTGGTTTGCAGATATTGTGAACTATTTGTCCACAGGATTACTACCGACTGAATGGTCAAGTCAGGACAGACTTCGATTCTTATCCCAAGTGAAACACTTCTACTGGGACGAACCCTATCTGTTCAAGTACTGTCCCGACCAGATTATTCGTCGGTGTGTCCCTGACGATGAATTCAAGAGTGTGCTATCATTTTGCCACGATCAAGCATGTGTCGGGCATTTTGGTCCCAGAAAGACAGCTGAGAAGATCTTGCAGTGTGGTTTCTAATGGCCACAACTCTTCAAAGACGCTCATGACTACTGCATGACTTGCTCCCGGTGCTAACATTTGGGCTGGATATCCAGGAGGAACGAGATGCCGCTCCAACCAATCTTGGTTGTGGAGATTTTCGACGTTTGGGGGATAGATTTCATGTGGCCGTTTCCCAGCTCTTTTGGAAACTTGTACATCCTTCTCGCTGTTGATTACGTCTCTAAGTGGGTCGAGGCTGTGCCCAGCCGGACTAACAACAACAAGGTTGTCGTTAGGTTTCTTAAAGAAAACATTTTCTCCCGGTTTGGGCACCCCCGAGCGATCATTAGTGACAATGGAACTCATTTCTGTAATAAGACTTTCGAGGCCTTGATGCGGAAATATTCCATTAATCATAAGCTATCTACGCCCTACCACCCCCAAACCTGTGGGCAAGCCGAAGTTTCAAATCGGCAAATCAAGCAGATACTGGAGAAAATGGTTTCCAAGAACCGTAAGGATTGGTCGTTGAAACTCACTGATGCCCTTTGGGCATTTCGAACTGCTTATAAGACCGATCTTGGCATGTCTCCCTATCGGCTTGTTTACGGAAAGGCTTGCCACCTTCCTGTGGAAATAGAGCATCGCGCATTTTGGGCGATAAAGGAGTTGAATCTGTCTCTCGAAGATGCGGGCAGCCATCGGAAGCTGCAGTTGAATGAATTGAGCGAGCTTAGGGATGAGGCTTACGAAAACGCGGTTGTCGTTAAGAACCGAACGAAGATGTTCCACGATAAACACCTTTTGCGCAAAACTTTCGTATATGGTCAACAGGTACTTCTTTACGACACCCGGCTATACTTCCATCCAGGAAAGCTCAGATCTCGCTGGAAAGGGCCGTATTTTGTGCGAAATGTGTATCCGCATGGCGCTATGGATTTGGAGAATCCAAAGGACGGTTCATTTATCAAAGTAAACGGACACCAACTAAAACCGTACCTTAGTGCCGAACTAACAGAGGAGCTTCTGGTCTTACAGGAGCCGGTTTACCCTGCATAATCTACCTCTGCCTACCACCAAACTTTGGTTATCCAGCAGAGAACAGTGGACACTGTTCCAAATAAGTTTGGGGGTATGTATATACCTTTTTTGTATATATTTGTGGATATTCTTTTCCATTTTAACTATTCTTCTTTTCTTTAAAAACAAAAAAAATGTGTATATCTAACCGACAATTTTGACCCTTCAATGATCTCTTCATGCAATGACAATGAGGGCACTGTCCAGTTTAAGTTTGGGGGTACGCTCGGTACGCATTTCTAACCTTCGCATTCATATGTATATTTTGCATCTGCATACTAAAATCCATAAAATCCATAAAAATCAGAAAATTTTCTAAAAACATAAAAACTTTTCTGTCAAGTTAGCTAGTGGGAGAACTCAGATTTAACATTTCGACGGTTTTGTTTGATAAGATAAGAATAACTAAATCTTATTTTTATATTTTGAAAACCTGAAAGATAACTCTCCTTTGAAGTTAACTATAGCTGATATACGTCTTTGCATCACACTACACGTGTCGTGAGTTTTGGAAATTAGATGACAAGTCTATTATGTCTAAAAACTTTTAAATGGATAAATGATTTTCTGAGGATCAAATAGGTTTGTTCTGAAATAAGTAATATCAAGAATAGTTTATGAAGTGAAGCGAATATGAAGGAATGTTATTGATACCTTAATTGGAACTAATTCTGAAAAATAACCCATCTGAAACTTGATTGGAATGATTACACACCTAACCCACTAAACACGTCTTTTATCCAAAAAAAAATAACTGAACTACCGGTTATATCTCCATTCGCATTGAATCATCATGATTTTCACGCTAAATTGTCTTTTGTTTTTTGGGCCTAGGTAACTTGAGTAATTAAGTCCGCTGGGGTGTCTCTACACCTAATGCCCTAAAGCCAACTGGTTTGGATGCATTGGCCCAAAGCTCGTTAAGAAGCCTAGAAAGTCCAGATTAAAACAAAGTCAAGCAAGTGTTCTCTCCGAGTTAAAATTCCTAATGGTTCTTTGTGTGAGAATAATCTTGACAAAAGACAGGTTTTTATAAAAAAATATTTCTATCGGAGATATGAAGGTTTTATTCTATGATAAAGACTATTGCACGTTCACAGAGGTGTGTATGAAATGAAAACAAGAAAAAGGTGGAGTGAAAAATAAGACCTAGTTTCCTGTTATGGAAGATAGAAATTCTGAAATTGAAACCTTACTGGAAAACGAAACTTGAAAAATACTTAACTCTTTATAAAACTTATGTGATCCTTTTAAAATTGTTATCTGGGCTTTATTGTGTGACATGATGACTTTAACCGATCCTTCTGGAACTTAACGACACTATTTGCACTGCACGTAAAGACATATAAAATCTTCAGTTAAATAAGAAGCGAGGTGTGAAAAATAAAGGTTCGATAGTCTAGACTTAGGATAATAGAATTGTTATTTTTTGAAACAAAACCTTAGGGTTTGGATCATAGTTATTTTGCAAAACTAGCTTGACCGGATTTTGTGGGTAGTATCCGCAGAAAACCCCCAGGAGACAACCCTCCTCCTACTAGGGACACCTAGAGGTTTAATGGCTTGTTGCACATACTCAGTGCAATCGCGTTCCCTGCGAAAATGAGGTTAGGAATTTTTGTGAATAAATTGGCTTTGCTCAGGACGAGCAAATGATAAGTTTGGGGTATTTGTTCATATCAGTTTTTTGCATTTTTATACCGCCCAATTTTTTATCACATTGCTTATCAGTAGGTACTTTTGAGCCGTGTTTGCTAGTTAATTGCAGGATACATGTTCTCAGCTCTAAAACAGTGAAATTCATGGAAAAACACAACAAATTCCGGATTACTGCCAACCACAGATAAAACACGGGTCTTCGCTCTCTATCCGTATGTTTCCGCACACCAGTTTAAGGAACAAAATGGCAAATCGATGTCATTTTCATGCACAAAGCTCAATGTCAACACAAGATCTAACATATCTACGCGGAGCTCAAGGAAATCATGACAAAAGATCCACATCAAATCACCTTTTGATCTACTAAAATTCTGGAAGAAATGTGAAAAGATTCTGAGAAACCACATACACCAAACTGAAGATAACAGCAAACCAAAGAAAACGACAAAACTTGAAGGCCCAATTCCCTATAATGGCCGCGGAACCGCGGCATAAGCATGCTTAGGCCGCGGAACCGCGGCTATACTGGCTCGTCAGATGGAGATTTTTCAGGGGCTGTTTGGTCTTTTCATGATGATCCAAAATGTTGCCCTAGAATTTCAGTTTCCTGCCTATAAATAGCCCAGAATTGCCAAGCCAAGGGTGCTTATTTCTTGTGTAAAATTTTAGATATACTTTGTTGTTCTTCTTCCTCTTATCATCTTTTCTCCATTAAAATCTTGTAGTGAGCTTTTATGAGTGAAGTGATGAATAAAGGAGTTCTTTTTGTTATCATGCTTATCTTGTTATGTTGTTAATTATAATTGCTTGTAATCTTCAATTGCTAATTTAGTTGTTATTTGTTTTTTCTTTCTTTCTTGTTCTCTTTTTCTTTATCCTTAACAATAATGATGCTTAAGCTTGATCCTTGCCAAGGTGAGCTCTCAAATAGCTAGTTGTAATCTCCTAACATCTTTTTTTCTATCTTCCTCCTTTTGTTTTATTTTCTTTTTCTTGTAATGGGTGAGTAGTTTTCTTACTTGTTAGGGTAGGATAAGGAAAGTTTGAGAGAAGGAAATCTCTCTCACTCTTTCCTTGCCCAATATCTTAATTCGGACTCCCGTTAATTGAACCACAACCCGCTCCCTACGGCACCCTATCCTACATGATAGCGGTGATTCCTTAGTGAGACCGGTTGTGGTTGAATTAATCGGAGGTTAAGGCTAAGAGCCAAGAACGGACGGACAAGCACCAAAAGGAAGAACTTAAGCGTTGGAAAGCCTAGCTTATACTCGCAAGTTCCTTCCTAGTCGTGCTAATCCCCGTTGTTGCTGATTACCGTAACACCGATATTAAGAGTGGTAACGAAAGAAGTGAGCGACTCCTAACTCAAACTAACTTAATCCTAACCCTAACAAGCTCTCTTTATATACATTTTTAGCACATAGTTAATCTCAAGCAAATCTGGACCTTTGGACTTAACTCGTTAAAGCACATAGAAAAAGATTCCCATCTCCCTGCGGACGACCCATACTCAACCGGCTAGCTACAAGCGAAACCGTCTTGATTGCGGTAATTAACTAAGCACGCAAAAACTCTACCAATCAGTCACCAGCACCCCATTGTAGCCGCGGTCGGTGGTTCGCCCTCCTCTGAGGGATAGCGGTTGGGTGCTTATTCTTAAAGTCGTAGAAGTAGAATCAGCCCATCATACTGCTGGTATGCCGGTGCGTACTAGAGCCCGGGCGGAAGTTTCTGATAAAGCACCCGCGGTGGTGTCACCAAAGGGTGACATCGAAGGTGAAGTAGGGCAACGCAGCGCCAAAGCACCAAAGGGGAGGAAGCGCTCCTCCGCTAGCGTTAACACAGGCTCCAAAAGGAGAAAGAAATCGGTCGCTGGCTTACTCGAAACTTTACTTGAATCCGAGCTCTTTATTCAGGACGAGCCGATATCTATGCAGGAGACGGACGACGGTCTTCTCTTTCCTGGTTCGTCTGCCGAGGAGGCCGCACAGCTGGTTGAGGCTTTAAGGCGCTCACAAGATGAGACTGAAAACGTGCACGTCCTGAAGAAAGCCTTCCCCCCGTTGTATTCTACGACATTAACCCATCATTACGGAGGGTACACATGGGTCCTCTGTTAATGGAAGAATAACGGGCTCTCAAACAGCCCATCTCAGTTGTTTCTGAAGATGAGCAGCCATTCACTTGCGATTGAAATCCGGCGAGCACATTTGATCAGAAAAGAACAACGGCTCGAAAAAGCCATACTTTAGGCTTCTTGGCATATTGGTATGCGTATTTTTCGTGTCTTTCTTTTGGCGAGTAATTTGTATTGCTTTCACATATCCTTATTTTTTTGCAAAAGCTTTACAGGGACTTCTGTAGCGGAAGTGGGTTTGAGCCCAGATCAAGCCATAGCTGCGGATTCTACAAATATCTCCCGTGATGCACCGGAGGGTACATAAGAGATTACTGAAGCTGCTACCTTTGCTGTGGAGCTCCCGGTGGTGGCTTCTGTCCCTTCCGCGTCTACTCCTCCGACAGAGGTGGTCTTGTCGGCCATAGATCCCACGAATATCTCTAGTGACGCACCGGAGGGTGTAGAAGAGATTGCTGAAACTATTATCCCCGTCTCGGGGCCTTCCGCGGCGGCCTTTTCCCCTTTATTGGAGGCTGCCATGAAGGCTATAAATTTCACAAATATCCTCAGTGATGCACCTGAGGGTGTAGAGAAGGCTGCCGAAGCTGCTATCCCTCCAGTTCAGGGCGGGCGAAGTATCGAAGGTAATTTTCTATACATACACATTTTGTTTAACGATCCTTCCGTTATCAGAACTTTTCCATTCCTCAGAATTGCGGGAGCTGGCGGATTCTATCGTGGATCTTTCCCCGAGGAAAACCTTCTAGTGATTGCTTGACATGGTGGCCCCACAAGAGATACCTCCACAAAACATAGTACTCTCTTCTGGCCAAGGTCGGTATTCTTTTGCCCTTTTTGTTTTATACTTTTATCATGATGCCGATATGCCTTTCATTTTAAACCACAGTTCTAGAAGCCGACGACGAAGTCGAGATTCTTGATGGACCTAGGGATCTTTCAAGCCCGCCGTGCATGACTGTGGGTAAGTGACGATTTATTTTTGGCTTCATTTTGCTTACTCTATATTCGAAAATATAATTGACCGCACATATATCTTCACAGCTTTTCCAGCCCTGATCCCATTAGAGTCTCGGATCCCCAGTCCACCAGTTCCTTACGCCCGACGCGCATCTGAGAGGATGGCAAAACAGAGCGTTTATTCCCTGGCGGCTCTCATCGAAAAACTTCGTGCTGGTACTTCTGCCGCGGCCGAAAAATCAAGATAGTACCGCTAAAGATTACCATGGATTCCTCCTACCTCTTTTCATTTCACTGCTGAAGGCAACGCTTTCTTATCCGTTCTTGCCACTTATCATGACGAGGCATTGGTGCACACCTGAATTGAGTATTGCCGCAGAATGGAGGCCTGTCCATATGGGATTGAATGCATACGCCTTCCCTCCGACCTCTTGTTTGTAAAAGCGAGCCTGTGTGGATGGGTCGAACGATGTGCAGCCAATCTCCAGTAATGCGAGAAGAGGCTCAACCGGAAGTTTTTGGCGAGGGAGTAGGCTTCAAAAGCTTTGGGCGAACTTCAAGCTCAGCTTACTACCAAGACCACCCGTGCATATGAAATTTGATGGGTGCTTCAAGAGGCCATCATAGAAGTGGTGGCTCTCGTTAAAGCCATTATTTTTACCCTTGAGATGGTTGAAGCCTACAAAGTCGCCGAGAAAGAGCTTGAAAGTCGGTTCGCTTCATACTAGAATCAACAGGCACAGGCAGGGACTCGTCTTGCGGCACTAATAGAGCTCAAAGCAAAAGTCCATCGGAAAAACGACGAACTTGCTGGCTTATTGAACCGTCCTCCGGTTTAGACAATTTTGTCGCTATATATTCTCCCTCTCTTTGTTTTTACTTGTATTCATTTTGATTCATAAATAAGAGTATCTTGTATTCATTTTGATTCATGAATAAAAGACATATTTTATTTCATACTTGAGCTTCTCTTTCTGTCGATATCTTGTCATGGCGTAAAGTAGTTTATATACTCATTTCTATTCACTCATTTCGGAGTCTCTAGTTTATGGACTCATTTCGGAGTTTGTAGTTTATGGACTCATTCCGGAGTTTATAGTTTATTCACTCATTTCGGAGTCTCTAGTTTATGGACTCATTTCGGAGTTTGTAGTTTATGGACTCATTCCGGAGTTTATTTAGTTTACCTCCCTTGGGTTTATAGGCAAACTCGTCCTAACGTCATAGATAACCCCTGCTCTTTGCGATAGAGGTCCGTTAGGCTTTGTGGTACTAGGGTTTTAGTCTGTGGTACCGTCGCGTTGGCTGATGCATTCCCCGGTATGCAGACTTTACGCTGCTTTCCGAGTAGCCCTGCGACTGTCGTGTATCTGATCCCTTTGGGGGCTGGACAAGACGTCTTCAAGTAATCTTCTTAGGCAGTTTGACCGTCGGAAGAGCAAGCGTTAGGAATTTTGCCATGCCGCTTTTTACTTGAGGTTAAGCTCAGTTTAGGAGCCCTGATGAGTCATAACCACTCCGCACTGGTGTGGGATGATCTCCGATAGTCTTTCGGGTTTTATTTGAGTTACCGTCAAGACCCTGAAGCTAAGAATTTTGCTTTCGCTTCCTTTTGATTTGGATATTTTGGAACCTTTGTTGACATTGCGTCTGCTCTAACGAGAAGAATGTCATAATAGTTTTTAGGTTGTTTTGTGAACCGTTAAGATTTGGAGCTAGGAATTTTGCCACTGCTCTATTTTGTTTCGACCCCGGGGTCTTTTATTGACGTCGCGTCTGCATCCTGATGGAGAGAGAGGGAACACAGTTGATTCCCAGGCTATGGTTGTCGCCTTCAAGATCTGGTTCTCCCTTTGATGGAGCTTGGTGGGAAAATATGGTTCCCTTTTTCATTTGTGCCCATGGATTGTATACAGGGGTCGGTTTAGACTCACCCGCAGGGCAAAAGTTTCATTTCATTTCATTTTTTTCCGCGACGCTCTATCATTTCAGCTTTTTATATCGTGAAATTCATGATTGCCCAATCATTTCGGCTTTTAATCGCGGTGCCCAATCATTTCACCTATTCTTTCTTTTTACTCGCTGCTTTTTATTGCGAGTTGCCGAAACATTTCTGCTATTTCATATGCATATTTTTTGCTCGCTGATTTTTATTGCGAGCCGCCCAAACATTTCGGCAATTTCATATGCATATTTTTTTTGCTCGCTGATTTTTATTGCGAGTTGCCCGAACATTTCGGTTATTTCATATGCATATATTTTTTGCTCACTGATTTTTATTGCGAGTTGCCCCATCATTTCGGCTATTTTTATATGCATTTTTCGCTCGCTGATTTTTTATTGCGAGTATAAAACTTAAGATCTGATACTAATCTTTGAAACAGCATCGCTGCGACTGGAATATTGCCAGGAGCGAATCATCATTTGCCGTGAAAGGACTTAGAGTTTGACACCGATTTAGGCATCAGTATCGCTGCAACTGGGATTTTTCCAGGAGCGAATCATCATTTTCCTTGAAAGGACTTGGAGTTTGACACCGATTTAGGTATCAGTATCGCTGCAACTGGGATATTGCTAGGAGCGAATCATCATTTGCTTTGAAAGGACTTGAACAAAGATGGCTTAGTAAACAAGGTTAGGATCCTGTCGACTAAGAATTTATGATTTTATGAGCCATAAGGGTCTCATAAAGTTATTTTTCCCTACGAGTCGTAAGGATCTCATAGGCATATTTTCTCCTTAGGAGTCGTGGGGATTCCTGAGTGTGTGTTCTTTTATAAGTCGTAAGGATCTCACAAGAGTATTTTCTCCTTATAATTCGAGAGGACTTACAAGTGTAGTTCACCACATGAGAACATTTCTCATCATTGGTGGAACTTGGTGGGGAAATCATTTATTTGTGCCCGTGGATTGTATACAAGGGACAATATTGGACCGCCTGTAGGGCAGCTTGGGGAATACGACGACATAAGAACAGGTTTGGATCTCTGTAACTTAAGACATTCAAATTCTATGAGCCATGAGGGTCTCATAGGGGGAGTTCTCCTTACGAGTCGAAAGGATCTCGTAAGTGAAAATTTTACGAGATTGCGCCCTTTCGGGTTTTCACAAGCTCGCCAGTTGCTCTGCTGTTTTTACTCACGGCGCCCTTTCGGGTTTTCATCCGTGCCTATTTTGCTTGTGGACGTACCATTTTTTTTAACAATAAGATTGTGTCCTTTCAAGTTTTCACAAGCTCGCCGGCAGCCCTGCTGTTTTTACTCACGGCGCCTATTCGGGTTTTCATTCGTGCCCATTTTGCTTATGGACGTACCGTTTTTTTAATAATGAGATTGCGCCTTTTCAGGTTTTCACAAGCTCGCCGGTAGCCCTGCTGTTTTTACTCACGGCTTCCTTTCGGGTTTTCATCCATGCCCATTTTGGTTGTGGACGTACCGTTTTTTTACCCATCTGTTTACCAATGGGACTTGAGTTGCAGTCTTCGCCGTTGGAGCTTTGATTGAAATATATATCTCAATAGAGGATATCGCCATATTTGGGGTGATGCACCATGTTTGAGGCGGCGTCCTAGTTTAAGAACATTCCGATCCATTGTTTGTTTAGGGACATCTCGGTTCGTGGCCAGTTTAAGGACGTAGTGGTCCATTATCACCATTTTTTAGGTGAGGCTTTAGTTTAAGGACATTACGGTCCGTTGTTATGTTAGGGACATCTCGGTCCATTGCCAGTTTAAGGACGTAGTGGTCCATTTTCACCATTTTTGAGGTGAAGCTTTAGTTTAAGGACATTACGGTTCGTTGCCGCCATATTTGAGGCGAGGTTTTTCCGAATACCACTTAGAGTTTTGACTCAGGAAGATAGCGAGCGGACACGAGCGTCGTCATCTATCATTGACCTAAGTCGTGACTCGTCAAGCATGGTATTTCTTAAGGAATCGGCCGTTTATTGGCCGGAAAGGTCTTTCGCCATGCATATCCATGAGCAAATAGGCCCCACCTTGGTAGACCTTGTCTATGATGTACGGGCCTTCATAGTTTGGCTCGAATTCCTCCCGTTTTGCACGATTGGGGATTATAAGTCTTTTGTTGACTAGCACGAGTTCGCCTTGGCGGAATTTTCTCAGCCTAGTCAGTTTTTCGTATGAGCGGGTCATCCTTGCCTTGTAAGCTTCTAGGTTTTGCTGCGCCATGAGGAGAGTTTCATCGAGGGCGTCGAGCTCCTCAAGCCGAAGATGGGAATTCTCTTCATCTGTTAGCTCGTATCGAACTGCTAATCGGAGAGAAGGGAGTTCTATTTCCAAAGGAAGGACCGCTTCAGTGCCGAATACCAACGCGTATGGTGTTGTATTCGTTGCCGTTTTGAACGTCGTTCGATACGCCCGGAGAGCTTCGTAACCTCTCTCATGTCAGTCCTTTTTGTTTCTGGACACCGTTTTCTTTATAATCTTGGTCAATGTCTTATTGAAAGCTTCAGCTAGACCGTTGGCATGAGGATTATAGACTGAAGAGTATCTCCGGTCTATTTTATGCTGCTCTGCGAAGCGGCTGATTTTATGGATCCTATTGGCTGGCCCATTATTAGAGATTATCCGTCACGAAGTGCCGAACCGGTAGATGACATGTGTCTTGAAGAAATGTAGAATATTCTTCGTCTTTACTTCCCATAGAGGTACTGCTTCCGCCCACTTAGAAATGTAGTCAGTCGTTGCCAGTATGAACCGGTGTCCTTTGGATGATGCGGGCTCGATGGGGCCAATTATGTCGGTTCCCCACATTTCGAATGGCCAGCTAGCTATCGTTTGGTGTAGCGGATTTGGATGTTGGTGGATGAAGTCCCCGTGAACTTGGCACGAGTGACACTGCTTCGTATATTCGAGACAGTCCTGAATCATTGTGGGCCAATAGTAACCCATTTTCTTGATCTTCAGCTTCATCTTTAGTCCGGCCTGATGAGAACCGCGGAGTCCATCGTGAATTTCTTGAATGACTCTCCTTGCTTCTCCTGGCCCTAAATACCTTAGCCACAAACCGTCAAGCGATCTCTTGTATCGAGTATCATTGACGAAAGCGAAAGACAGAGCCCGTTTCATGAGCTGATGTCTTGACGACGCGTTTTCGGGCGTTCGATGGGATTTGAAGTAGTCTATGAAGACTTCCCTCCAATCCTTGACCATTTCTTCGTCTTCTATTCGGAGGACCACTTGTTTGGTCGTTTCTTTTCCTTCAAATGGCTCTATTGAATCCTCTGAAGATATTTCTCCTGGTGCGAGAACCCGACGGCTTTGCACAATGATCCTTACGCCATCGAGGTTTTCTTCATCCTGCTCTTTAGCAAGCTTGGATAATGCATCCGCCTTGCTATTTTCCACGCGCGGTATGCTTTCAAGGATGTAGGAGGGGATTTGTGTCAGCAGTTGTTGCACTCTCCTACCATATTTTATCAACTCTGGTTTGCACGTCTGATAGTCGCTATTTACTTGGCTAACGACCAGCTGGGAGTCTCCATATATGAGGAGGTTTTTGATTCCCATATCGACAGCGATCTTAAGACCCACCATCAAAGCTTCATATTCAGCCTCGTTGTTTATTCTTGGTTCCGTTAAGGAAAGGGAGAAACGCATTATCCCTCCTTGCGGAGTCACGAAGATGAGGCCCACCCCGGCTTTGATTATAGGGGCGTTATTCTTCCGCTTTTTCATGGAAGATGATCCATCGAAGTAGAGTTCACATTGGACATTATTTCCTTCCTCCTCCTATTTGATTGTGTCAAACACGTGTTCATCTGGTAATTCACAATTTAAGGGAGAATCGGCTGGTATTAGGTGCTCAGCGAGAAAGTCGGCAATGGCCCGACCTTTCACTGCCTTGAGGGGTCGATACGTTATCGAGAATTCCATCAAGAGGATGGCCCATTTGGCTTGCCTTCCTGTTAGTATGGCTCTTGACATCAAGTATTTGAGAGGATCCACTTTTGATATGAGATGGACCTCATGTGCCAAGGCGTAGTGTCCGAGCTTCGTTATAGCGAAGATCAGTGCCAGGCAGTGCTTTTTGATGGGGGAGTAGCTGTTTTCTGCCCCTAGTAAAACTCGACTCAAATAATAGAGAGCTCTCTCCTTCCCCTGGTCGTTCTCCTGTACCCATAACGTGCCTAGAGCACCTTCCACGGCTGTTGTGTACAGGATAAGGGGTTTTCTCTTAACCGGAGCGGTCAGTACCGGCGGGTTCTGCATGTATTACTTGATTTCGTCCAGTGCACTTTGGCATTTACGATCCTAAACGAACGGGGTCCTCTTCTTCATTAGATGGCTGTAGGGGTGGCATTTTCCGGAGAGGTTGGCTATGAACCACCGGATATACGCGAGTTTTCCTTGGAGAGACCGTAGTTGTTTGAAAGTTCTTGGCGTGGGCATTTCCATAATTGCCTTATGTCACGCCCCGATTCCCAGTGTACGGGCAGAGGACGCGACGATGCCGCTACGAATTTACTCTGAAGTAAATACGCTAAGCGTAACTAAGAAATATAAGAATAAATGCACAAGAGACAAGATATAATAAAACATCAACTTTATTTATTCACATTCCTTTTTACAATACATAGAAAAGTAAATACATGGGATAAAGCGATGCCTAAACAGTGGCATAACAGAAAATGGAAAATACTGAAATGAAAGTGTACAATGTAGCTAGAGCTTTGGATCGTAAGCAAGCTGGTCCAAGTCCTCGTGGGTAGGCTCGATCTCTGGAAAATCTGAATCACCTGACGACATTCAAAGAAGAAAAAAAGAGAATGTCGTCAGCGAACAAATCGCTCGGTAAGTCCAAAAGATAAGGGAGAAATAGAATAGACAGAGGGAGAAAGTAGCTTTTAAAGTTGTATTATATTGTTTTAGTGTTAACACTGTTGTTTGTAGCTTGTTATAGAAGGATGCCAGTTTATACGAGAGGAGTCTCTATATGCCAGAGACTAGAGGCAAGTGTAGTATAAGGAACCGTTTATGCCACGGTACAACAACAACTGGATTCAGTTAAGGTGTATTAAATCTTACTGTCTCGTGCCACTTCTAACACCTTCCGCACCAATCTACCCTTTTATAACCCTGTAGTGTTTATGTATTGATTGTATGGATTGTATTGTCTTGTCTTGTATTATAAATTGTATAGATTGTATAATTGGGTGACATACCGAAACCATGATATCAGTAAATGGATGTAACTGTAGAATCATGGATGTAACTGGAGAATCATGTAAATGGAAGTATATCCATGGTTCGGTTCAGTCAAGTTGAATAGATTGAATATATGTATTCAGGATTCATATTGGATTGTAGATTGTACTTGAATCATATTCAAGTCAGATTATTAATGGGACTCAGTCTGAGTCAGAACAATTATAAAAGTAAATTGAAGTCCTGATTGTTTTGATGTTATCGGTAACCGCTGCACATGGGCGGCATGATTTGTGTCTTTTTCAAAGACGATTACCGTGTTGATAACACCGTTGTTAAGTTGTCTACCTTAAATAGGCAAGCACCCACTTCTCCGGCTCCCTGAGGCTCAAGAGATTGATCCCGCTTAAACCTATATTTACTAGGGTCCTTAGGGTAATTTATATAACTTGAGGGGGTTTTATGTAAAAATAATTTTGTATAATTTTCAAAATACTCCCAAGTATTTAATTATCATTTTTAGAGTTGTCATAGATGTAGATTTTATATTTGTGACATTTCTAGTGAGAATAACCTATTTTTCATAATATATGGTATTTAATTGTAATATTGAACTTGTATGGATTTCATGGTATTTTAATGTAAAGTGATTCTTGTTATTTTGGAAAAGTTGAAGTATTTATATTATAACAAAAATAGGTATTTTTGATATTACATATATATATATATATATATATTTATAAAAATAAATTTTAATATATATATTATATTTCTAGAAATCTCATTTTCTTAAGATTTTGGTATTTTAAATCTCTCGAGACCGAATGCTCCTCGCGGAGGTCTGCAACTCACACTACTAAGCCCAGGGATGTGCGATAATCCACACCATCCCAGTCGGGTTCCCCAAATGGGTTGTAGCGGTACTTTTCAAAGATTTATAAAAATACTTAATCCTTTAGAAAAATGGTTTTATTAATTCATGGTATTTATTTGAAATGTTTCATTTTCCCGTATTCTATGTTCCCGAAAGCTATTGTGCTATATTGCATATGAGTGTTGTGAGGAGGTATGTCATTTCCTCGTGATCTACTTAAAGATATAGCAAGTTTATGATGTTTTAATGTCGAAATAAAACTACATGGTATTTTAGTGAAAAAGTACAGTAAAAGTTACAAATTGAAATAAATTGTCATGAAACTTGTTTAACATGTTTATTAATTTTTAATGGTCAACATGTAAGAGTTTTGTGTGATTGTATTTAAGAAAATGTTGGATTTTGAGAAAGAACCGAATCGGAAATCGGTTTAACTCCGATTCCGTCGGGTTTTGTAATTACGTAATTTTAGAACAAAATTAGAGAAGAGGGAGGGGGACTTATGGGTTTAGCTTAAAGAGAGAGGGAGAAGGAGTGGACATAGCTTCCGGTGCGTCGTTTCGTCGCCGGGATCTCCTAGGGTTGTCGCCGGAAAAATCGCCGGAGCTTCGCCTTTCGCTTCTTCCAAAGTACACTAGAGTTCTAGGAAATTTCTTGAGAGTTTTGTTCAGAATTTTGGAGTGAGGAGGTAGTGTTTAAGGGGTGTATTTATAGGGTTAGGGTAGGTGAAAAGTTTATTTGAAAAAAATATAATAAAATGTATTAAAATGGAGTAATTGGTGTTTTAAAGGGGTTCTGTTACAGGTCTGCACATTTAAACTATACAGGAGTACGGGGGAGATGAAAAGCCTAAACTTTCATGTTGGGGACTCGGCGGTCCGGCCGAGTCCGGCTGGTGGCGGCGGCCCGAGTCTGCCGGTCCGCCGGCCATTTCGGCCGAGTCAGGTGGCCGGAGTGCTCCTTGTCGGTTCATTAGTCCCCTGGTACAGTTAGTTTTCCATGTGTAGTGGGGTTTTTTTGAGTTATGCACATGTAAACCCTTAGTATTTTAAAAATTCAAAATAAAAGAATATTAAAAATAATGTGGGGTATGAGATTTGAACTCTGGTGGCTTGGTTCAGCAGTGCAAGGTATTACCATTGAGCTACAAGCTCCTTCTTGTAATTAATTAGCAAAACAAATATTTATGGTATTCTCAGAAATGCAATTACTCCAAGTATACATTAACTTTTTAATAAATTTCTGTACACTAAAATTGGAGTTGTTACAGTCTACCCTCCTTATAAAAATTTCGTCCTCGAAAATCGTAAAAGGAAAGTGTAACAGATTCAATGAGAGTTTGGTAGTGTATGAAGAATATGTAAAGGAATGAAAGAATGCGAAAGGCTTTGGTAAAATTGTAAAAGAGGTAGGGAAATTTTGGGTTAGGACAGATTCAAAATATATGGAATGATAAGATTCAAGCAACATGAATTGTAAAGAATGTTTTCAGTTGATGGTTCTTGTGTTAGATTGCTTAGGTTGTTCACGCAGAACAGAATTGCATGGCCGTGTTCCATACAACTCGGACCTGTATGGGCCACCAACAAAACCTGTCACGCCCCGGTTACCAGTGTACGGGCAGAGGACGCGACGAGGCCGCTACGTATTTACTCTGAAGTAAATACACTAAGCGTGACTAAGCAATATAAGAATATATGCACAAGAGACAATATATAATAAAACATCAACTTTATTTATTCACATTCCTTTTTACAATACATGGAAAAGTAAATATATGGGATAAAGCGATGCCTAAACAGCGGCATAACAGAAAATGGAAAATACTGAAATGAAAGTGTATAATGTAGCTAGAGCTCTGGATCGTAAGCAAGCTGGTCCAAGTCCTCGCGGGTAGGCTCGATCTATGGAAGATCCGAATCACCTGACGACATTCAAAGAAGAAAGAAAGAGAATGTCGTCAGCGAACAAATCACTCGGTAAGTCCCAAAGATAAGGAAGAAATAGATTAGATAGAGGGAGAAAGTAGCTTTTAAAGTTGTATTATATTGTTTTAGTGTTAACGCTATTGTTTGTAGCTTGGTACAGAAGGATGCCAGTGTATACAAGAGGAGTCTCTATATGCCAGAGACTAGAGGCAAGTGTAGTACAAGGAACCGTTTATGCCACGGTACAACAACAACTGGATTCAGGTTAGGTGTATTAAATCTTACCGTCTCGTGCCACATCTAACACCTTCCGTACCAATCTACCCATTTATAACCCTGTAGTGTTTATGTATTGATTGTATGGATTGTATTGTCTTGTCTTATATTATAAATTGTATAGATTGTATAATTGGGTGACTTACCGAAACCATGATATCAGTAAATGGATGTAATTGTAGAATCATGGATGTAACTGGAGAATCATGTAAATGGAAGTATATCCATGGTTCGGTTCAGCCAAGTTGAATAGATTGAATATATGTATTCAGGATTCATGTTGGATTGTAGATTGTACTTGAATCATATTCAATTCAGATTATTAATGGGACTCAGTCTGAGTCAGAACAATTATAAAAGTAAATTGAAGTCCTGATTGTTTTGATGTTATCGGTAACCGCTGCACGTGGGCGGCAGGATTTGTTTCTTTTTCAAAGACGATTACCGTGTTGATAACACCGTTGTTAAGTTGTCTACCTTAATTAGGCATTTATCCACTTCTCCGGCTCCCTGAGGCTCAAGAGATTGGTCCCGCTTAAATCTATATTTATTAGGGTCCTTAGGGTAATTTATAGAACTTGAGGGGTTTTTATGTAAAAATACTTTTGTATAATTTTCAAAATACACCCCAAGTATTTAATTATCGTCTTTAGAGTTGTCATAGATGTAGATTTTATATTTGTGACATTTCTAGTGAGAATAACCTATTTTTCCATAATACATGGTATTTAATTGTAATATTGAACTTGTATGGATTTTATGGTATTTTAATGTAAAGCGATTCTTGTGATTTTGGAAAAGTTGAAGTATTTATATTATAAAAAAATAGGTATTTTTGATATTACATATATATATATATATATATTTATAAAAATAAATTTTAATATATATATTATATTTCTAGAAATCTCATTTTCTTAAGATTTTGGCATTTTAAATCTCTCGAGACCGAATGCTCCTTGCGGAGGTCTGCATCTCGCACTACTAAGTCCAGGGATGTGCGATAATCCGCACCATCCCAGTCAGGTTCCCCAAATGGGTTGTAGCTGTACTTTTCAAAGATTTATAAAAATACTAAATCCTTTAGAAAAATGGTTTTATTAATTCATGGTATTTATTTGAAATGTTTCGTTTTCCTGTATTCTATATTCCTGAAAGGTATTGTGCTATATTGCATATGAATGTTGTGAAGAGGTAGGTCATTACCTCGTGATCTACTTAAAGGTATAGCAAGTTTATGATGTTTTAATGTCGAAATAAAACTACATGGTATTTTAGTGAAAAAGTACGATAAAAGTTACAAATTAAAATAGATTGTCATGAAACTTGTTCAACATATTTATTAATGTTTAATGGTCAACATGTAAGAGTTTGTATGATTGTATTTAAGAAAATGTTGGATTTTGAGAAAGAACCGAATCGGAAATCGATTTAACTTCGATTCCGTCGGGTTTTGTAATTACGTATTTTTAGAACAAGATTAGAGAAGAGGGAGGGGGACTTATGGGTTTAGCTTAAAGAGGAGAGGGAGAGGGAGAGGACGTAGCTTCCGGTGCGTCGTTTCGTCGCCGGGATCTCCTAGGGTTGTCGCCGGAAAAATCGCCGGAGCTTCGCCTTTCGCTTCTTCCAAAGTACACTAGGGCTCTAGGAAATTTCTTGAAAGTTTTGTTCAGAATTTTGGAGTGAGGAGGTAGTGTTTAGGGGTTGTATTTATTAGGTTAGGCTAGGGTTAGGATAGGTTAAAGGTTTAATTGAAAAAAATATAATAAAATGTATTAAAATGGAGTAATTGGTGTTTTAAAGGGGTTCTATTACTGGTCTGCACATTTGAACTATACAGGAGTACATGGGAGATGAAAAGCCCAAACTTTCATGTTGGGGACTCGGCGGTCCGGCTGAGTCCGGCTGGCGGCGGCCCGAGTCTGCCGGTCCGCGGCCGAGTCAGGTGGCCGGAATGCTCCTTGTCGGTTCATTAGTCCCCTGGTACAGTTATTTTTCCATGTGTAGTGGGGTTTTTGTGAGTTATGCACGTGTAAACCCTTGGTATTCTAACAATTCAAAATAAAACAATATTAAAAATAATGTTGTGTATGGGATTTGAACTCTGGTGGCTTGGTTCAGCAGTGCAAGGTATTACCAATAAGCAACAAGCTCCTTCTTGTAATTAATTAGCAAAACAAATATTTATGGTATTCTCAGAAATGCAATTACTCCAAGTATACATTAACTTTTTAACAAATTTCTGTACACTAAAATTGGAGTTGTTACAGCTTAATCTTTGATGGGTCTATTTCGATGCTTCAGTGTCTTATGATGAATCCTAGGAATTTGCCTGAGGAGACTCCAAACGCGCATTTCAGAGGATTCATCTTTAGATTGTATTTCTGAAGACGCTGGAACACTATGTTCAGATGTTCCCAGTGCTCCTCGTACGGTTTGATTTTCACCACAAGGTCATCAATATAACATTCGACAATTTCATGTATGAGATCATCGAAGATCTTCGTCATAGCCCTCTGGTAGGTAGCTCCTGCATTCTTCAAACCGAAGGGCATCACCTTATAGCAGAATATGCCTAGCGGAGTCCGGAAGGCGGTGTGCTTTTGGTCTTCAGGATGCATTTTTATTTGATTGTAGCCTGAAGATCCATCCATGAAGGAGAAGAACTCATGAGTGGACGTGTTATCCATCATCATCTTGGTAACAGGTACTGGGAACTCATTCTTCGGACAAGCTTTGTTAAGGTCTCGAAAGTCCACGCAGATGCGCACTGTTCCATTTTTCTCCATCACTGGAACAATGTTGGCAATCCAATTGGTATACTGAACTTCTTGGATGAAGCCGGAGTCAATTAGTTTCTTTACTTCGGCATTGATACTCATCTCGAGTTCGAGCCGCATTCTTCTTGGCGCCTGTTTGACTGGCTTAATGTCTGGCGATATAGCCAGTTTATGTACCGCTATTTCTGGATCTATTCCCGGCATCTCGGAATAGTTCCATGCGAAGCAGTCTTTATATTGCATAAGCACGTCCTTTAGTGTGGCCGCCTGTTTTTTAGACAACAGCTTACTGACGAACGTGGGTCTCGGCTCATTTTCCGTTCCCAAGTCGATTTTCCTCAGGTTGTCTGCCGTAGTGTGTATCCCATCTTCCAGCTCTTTTGGTGCTGGTGGAAACTCTGAGATCACTTCATCCTCGTATTTATTTGCGAAGCACCTGAAGGTGTCATCTATAGTCTCATACCCTCACTCCTTTGAGAGTGTTACCACATGGCAGGTATGGGTTTGCTTCCATTCTTGACGTTGAGCTAGTCATGTCCTCACGGTATAGGTCCTCTTTGGCTCATATTTTTGCAGCGGGGTTACCCTCCAACTGTTGGACAAAGCGAACTTGCCTTGTTGAAACCGGTCTTCGACCCAGTCTTTGAAGGTGAAGCAGTCTTCAAGAGGATGACCTATTGCTTGGTGATAGGAGCAATAATCCAGATGATGGACCTCGTTTATTTGTTCGGGATGCCAAAACTCTGGAAGCGTCATCATTTGATACTTCATGACAATGTTGAATATTTTCCTTGTCTTGTCTTGAGGGAAAGAGTATTCCTGACCCATCTTCTTGATAAAGGAGGGGTTCGAACCACGTTTTTCTTGATAGCGCGACTTCTTAGATATACCCTGTTGTTTACGAACGTTGTTTGTGCTCTTTGTCCTATTTTTTCCTCTATTTCGGGATTTTTCCTTCCTGTGAGGACATACAGCGAGCTGGGGATGGAAAGTATTATAGTCTTCTTTCTCTGCGGACTGCTGGTTGAGTCGTTGCGTCCTAGCCTTTTCATAAATAGCCATTTCGCGACTGTGGTTATCCTGAATCTTTTGACAGGCTTCTTTTACTAGCTTGTCAACTTGTTCTTCGAACGATGGACTTAATGTTCTTAGAACGGGATCTCGTTCTGTTTCAACATCATGACTATTTGAAAGAGCGTTCACTTCTTTACCCGAGCTATTTATGACGTGGCAGCCATGAAATCGCTCCCGTTTCTTGGACTGAACGTATTCGAACCCAGTTGTCTCCATCTTCCCGTTGGGCATCTTTTGCTGAGTCCCGGGAATGTCCCAAATCTTGTTGTAGATCTGGGCTTGTCGAGCGGTTTATTTGAAGGGTACGCTTTGGCATCTTAATAGATTTTTCAATCCCTCTGTGTAATATCTGGACAGATGGATTGGTTGAATCCTGTCAAGCACAAGATCAGCACCGTGCCAGACTTCTTTCTCTATTTTAGTATCCGTAGATTGGTAGAAGAGGATCGCCTTTTCACCTCTTCGCCTGGGAGGGACGTAGAAAGCCCGCAGCTCTTTTACGCTGTATGTATCAAGCGTGTCAAGTTCTTTGCAATGCCGTGGCGGAGCTATGGTGATTTATAAACCCTGATCAGCTCCAGTAACGGTTTGTGCTGACGGGCGAGTGGAGAACACGGCGTTGGCCTCGTCTTCAGAGTCACTGCCAAAGACCAAAATAGGAGTAGATGGTCCAGGCCTGTTGCATTGGGATTGCCCCGAGTAAACTATTTCCTCGTCTTCCTCGGTGTCACTCCTAAAGATCGGGATAGTGACAACGGACTTCCGTTTATCCTCTGGCTTATGACATCTTTCCGTATATTCGAAGTCTGGTAGGAAGTACTTTGCGTCTTTAGATTTTCGGACTTCGTTTACGGAGAATGGATTTATCTCCCCCGTGACGGTGTAATTGAGGCCATCTTTGAAATACTTCATACACTAGTGTTGTGTAGAAGGGATGACGTTGTACTCGTGTAACCAAGCAGGCCGAGTAGAGCGTTATAGCAAGTCTTGGCGTCGATGACATGAAATTTGATGTCAGTGACAAGAAGCCCGAAGCGTAATGTCAATATTACGGACCCAAGCGTCCGCGATGACTGAGAGGCGAACCCGAAGATGGTAATTTTATCCCGAGCCAGGTGCTGACCGTTCATACAAATCTCCTTCAGCACCTTCACGTTGAGAAGGTTGACGGAGGATCCGTTGTCGACCAGGATCTTCCCTATCTTGATGTTGTGGCAGTACCCGGTGACATATAGAGGACGGTTGTGCTCGCACGTTCCGAAGAGAAGATCTTCATCGCCGAATGTAATGTCAGATGTATGAACCTCTACCAGCTCGTCCTTCATCTTTTCTTCTGCCAGGAATGATTGGAATTGATCGGGCTCTTGTAATGCCCTGATCAGAGAATCTCTTGCTTCTTTAGACAGGAGGAGAGCATCCAATATGCTCAGTTGTGAGGGTATCTTCCTTAAATGGGCCAGGACATTATAATCCACCTTGTTTTTCTTAGGCGGGTCCTTGGCTGCGAAATCTTTGACGACTTTATCATTGAGGGCAATTTCCTCAGGGACTTTTTCCTTCCCCTTGTCTCTTTTGCTTGAACCTTTATTTGTAGGCCCGAGGTTCTTTTCAGGCAGTGTGCGGTTACGCGGCTGAATATTCTCATAGTTCTTCTCATCTTCTTCTTTTCCGGAGGTGGATTCTTTGAAGAGAGGGCCGAAGGTTATTTCTTCCTCACAATCGATCCCGAATGTAAGAACTTAGGATTTTCCTTTTGTCGAACTGGTATCAACCATATGACAATTGCCAGCCATTCCTTCATACTCATCTGTCGCGCTTCTTTGTTGCTGATGATCTTTGCGCTTCATCTGCTTGAAGTGTTGTCGGTGGACAACGTATCCTTGCCACAACTTCTTGAAGGCATTGAACTCTTTGGTGGGGTGGGTGACTCTCTGATGATATAGGCAGTAGTTCAGATGTGAAACCTCTCCATTGAGGCATGTGGCCCCGGGAATATTTCCCTTGAGAGGTGACAACTTCATTCCTATTGACAGGGCTTTGGTAAAATGCTTTTCTGTCTTGGTCCTGCTTTTGTTTACCACAGGCGTGCGTCGGTCTAGTTAGAGTACTTTACGATTCCTCCTTGCCGCGTTTTCTTCATCTTGACGCCGACGCTTGGCTTTTTTGTATATGGTCGTTTCACATTCTCAGTCAGCTTTGCTCTTTTGAAAGGCTTCGTTTAGTAGCCTATCAATTGGGTCTTCTGACAGTTTCAGGGATTTTGGCACCGGTCCTGCCCCCAGTTCCTTTACGTTATTTTGGAGCTTCTTTGCCATTTGACGATGAATAAGAAACCATGTGGCAACTTGCTACACATTCTTAGGTTCCTCCTGATGAGTCATGTTCTTCCTCATCATCACTATCTTCGTTTTCAAGGATATGGTTGAGAAACTCTTAGAGAGTGACTGGTGTCCGTGCCTTCTGGTTGTATTCTTCCAGCGTGTCAATGTACTTTTGCAAGTCCGTGCGCTTGTCGTCAGGCTGCACGGGCTTCTTGGTCTTCTTCTTTCCCTTTGAAGACTTTGAAGGCTTGACCTGGGTGTTTTGCCCCTCGTTAGCAGTTTTCGGTGTTGGACGTGATTTCAGCAACCCTTCAATGATCTCGAGCTCAAGCAGGCTTTTCCACCTGATTGCCGGACATGCTTGAAGATGTTTCAGCATTCTTTTAGTTATAGCTGAAAGGACAACTTCCCACGGAGCTTCTTCCACAAACGAACATGATGCCCCCGGCGTATCCACCTTTTTAGGAGCGTGCCTCTGTGGCGGGTTCACCCTCCAGTTCTCTGAAAATGCGAATTTCCCTTGACGGTACTGGTACTCGACCCAGTTCTTGAAGATGTAGCAATCCTCAATGGGGTGGCTCACCATACGATAAGAGGAGAAGTAGTTGGGATTGTTGACGTCACTGGGTTGCGGTGGACATTTTGGTCCAGTAGAGTGATGAGTTTTTTGCGTACTGCTAGTTCGAACAGTCTCCTCATTTTATCACGAGGAAACGAGTAAGCTCGTCCTAGCTTCTCTTTCAAGGATTGGCGCGGGTGCATGTTGTTTTGGTGAGCAACCGGTTTTGGGTCACCCGGTTGCTGTTGAGTGTTGGCAACAAAGGCTGCTTTCTCTTTACCCTTTACATTCCGAGGGTCCAGTTTTGAAGAGCAAGGTCCGTGGCGCATTGGGCCAACTTGTCGATCAGAGCTTGGAAGGTGGTCGGCTTAAAGAACGTCATGAACTGGGACACAGACGCCTGAGGATCCAGAGTCCCTATGAACATGCCCACGGCAGGAGCTTCTTCAATTCGTTGTTCGCATTTTGACCATAGGTTCCGCCACCGGATTGCGTATTGAATATAGCTCTCTCTTGGTTTCACCCTGGTATTGATTAATGCCATGATCGGGGTGCGCTCGCTTGCGCTGGCAAACCGCTACATGAACAGCAATTCCATTTTCGTGAATGTTTTGACGGAGTCATTTGGGAGTTCTGAGTACCATTCAAACACCGTTTTTGACAGGCTGCCAACGAACTGGCAAAGCATCAATTTGTCATCGCCTCCACAGAGCCCTGAACTGAGCGACGTGTTGATGAGGATTTCCTGTTCCCTTATACACGTGAAACTTTGGGATCATATATCCTGGTGGGTATTTTATTTGGTCATACCAGCCCGGATATGGTCGCGTAGTTCTGACGACTTGGCCAGCTGCTTCATTTGCCTGATGAGCTCGTATTTGTTGAGCTATGTAATCATCAAGGGCAGGTTTGGAGAACGTTTTCTCCCTGGCTATTGATAAAGTTGGAAGAGGGTTTGATGTTTCCCCTCTGTCTTCCTCAATGATTATCGGCGGGTCTTCAGCTGGAGGTTCTGGCTGGATCATCATTCCAACCATATCTTGGAACAAAAGTGCCATCTGTTTTATATTAGCAGACTATTCCGTGGCCTCCTTATCCTTTCTTTCCAGCACCCTTTGCAGGAACTCTGTATCGGTCTCCTACTCCTGGCGCTGTTCAAACGCCGATTCCGGGCTTTCTTTCTGCTCGGTGAGTACTGCCATTTTCGTCAGCATCTCCTGAATCTTTTGTTGCTGCTCCTGATCTTTTGTCAACGACCGAGTTTGCGGCCGATGACCCACGGAAGCACGGCTTTCCTCTTTCCTGGAAGCCATGTAGACCGTGTGTACAACCATGCACCCAGACTTGGGGCGTTTGGGTCCGGCACCTTAGGAATTCACCGCAGGCAATGAGATTTTCTCCGGCCTTCTCCTTTTATGGGAGGTCGAGGTTGAAGGAGCCGTTGTAACAGGCGCCTGTGTAAAAGAAGTCTCTCGCTGTATGGTGGAGGGATGCTTTTTCTCTTGCCGAGCCTTCACTTTCTTTAGTCGGCGAGAATAGTCTTTGCTGATCACAGAATCTTAGACTTTTCGCCAGACCCTGTGGATTTGGGAGGAGAGCCGTTGAGGAGACTGCTCCGATTTTGCCTGCGTCATGTTTTCAGCAGGAAGTGGAGATTTCTTCAACACCGCGGTTGGGGAGTTCTTTCGCACTCTCCTAAGCGGTTCAAAGCTGTTCCCGGTTGGAACATCAGCGTCAACTTCCACCATTGGAGCCGGTGAGGTAAATCCAGAGGGGGAGTTGCCCCCAGATCTTCTCACCTGGCGTCAGTGGCGACATCAAGCGTGCCTTGCATATGGGACCACCTCGGTTGTGGAAGCGGCTCCGTCGTGCCCCCTGCTTTGGTGAGGGGCTGCTGCTGGTGCCAGCCTGTCGAAGATAGACGTCCTTTGAGAAAGAATGACCAATCTTTTGAAGACCGACTTTCTGGTAGGGGAAGCACTTTTGATGACTTCACCTGCCGGAGGAGTTGGGAGGACTATCCGTTTTGGGATAGCCCCTTCAGGTATCGCGAGCCTCTTTGCGGGCCCACTTGAGCTTCGGGCTCAGCCTGTTGAAGACTGAGTTGGTAGACTTGGACGACCCGTGGAGAGGGGCTGTGGTGGTTGCAGCTTGCTGAAGCTTGCTGGCGGGAGCATGGTCCCGTAGAACAATCCAGTGGTGCCTTTAGTCACCTGCCCCACCGGCATTGAAAAGATGGAGGCCGCATTGGGCCCGTATGTCACTCCACCAGTTGGGGCGGAGCGGGATTTGTTGTTGCAGTTTGTGCAGCTGAAAGCCATTGATGTTCATTTCTTCTTTCTGCATAGGAACAAGACACCAAATCTTAGTATCTCGAATCCAAGAGCAACCATAGCAACCGTGATTTTTGTTCACGAAATACGACACACCAAGTGTGGAGTGGAAAGAGGAAAAGGTCCCACCGGGCATGCCAGAATCTGTTCATTGCCGAAGGACACAACCGGGACGTTAGAACGTCTATCCTGAATTTTGGAGGCAGATGCTATTTGGATTTATCTGTTCACCTCTCTGAATATGCCAAGTTGATTTATGGCACCGTATATCGGAGGTTTGGACGGATGCGGCAGTTGTAGCGTGACTTCGTCAGATTCCCCCTCGTTTGTGAGGGGTTTTTGATTGTAGGGACGCTTTTCCCTACAGGCGTACTCCCCTGCAGTTAATTAAGTTACCGCATCGCGATAAACACTTTTTTCTGCTTCGGAAGTTCACTTCGTTTCGTGTGTGTTTTTGTTTGTTTAGGTTGCCCGTGGATTGTATATGGAGACTAATTTATGTTGTCGCCCGTAGGGCGTGGATTAGTCCAAATCCGTATATCTTAGATTTGGGTTTATTTTATTTAAGGATCGTTAATCTGGTTTGAGATTAAGATCGACTAAAATGTATGTGAGCAGTTGGGGCTCGGTTAGTCTTTTGTTAAGGATACATTAGTCCAATTTGAGACTAAGATCTACTTAACCAGGTTTTAGGATTATTTTTGTTTCAGATCCAACAAGAGAGCATTTGGGCTCTGTTGTCTTAGTTTAGGAACATTTCAGTCTATTGTCGCCATTTTTAGGCGAATATTAGTTTAAAGACATTTCGTTTCGTTGATTACCGTTTTGGAGATGAGGTTTTAGTTTAAAAACATCTCGGTCCGTTGATCACAATTTTGGAGGTGAGATTTTAGTTTAAGGACGTCTCGGTCCGCTAATCACCATTTTGGAGGTGAGATTTTAGTTTAAGGACGTCTCGGTCCACTGATCATCTTGCACGCACGTGTATTTGTTACATAACGGGATGAACAATGATGATATGGGATGCACCCAGTTTGGGGTGCGATTGATTTGAGGTGTGCACGTCAATTTGGAAGTGCACCAAAGAATTGTTGGTTGTCGGGATCCGCCACCTTTCTGAAGACGTTGAGGAATTACAACGACATATATCAGAGGTGTGACGAGATGTACCCTTGAACCAATTCCCGTATTTTGAGGGAAAAAGGAGTTAGTGGTAGACTTGGAAATCATTAGTCATATTGTGAGACTAAGATTTCCTCGGGAGGATGTGGGATGAGTATCGTTTTGGATATCATTAGTTGGAAGATCAATAGTCATATTTAGGACTAAGATCAGTTTGGGAAACATGAGCACAGAGGCTCGGTCGATTTGGAGATCAAAGAAGTTTTAATCTCGGGAAGACTTAGCCAATTTGTGACTAGGTTTGGGTCTTCATATTTACCCCTATACTGCTAAGCACTGGTAAATGTAGTACTCACGTGTATCCAGCGTGAGGCATTAGACCAGTGTTAAACATTGAATTTTGGATGCGCTCACGTGTGAATCACGTGAGACGTCCCAAAGTGGGCGTTGTTCTTTGGGTTTTATTCCTTTTTTGCATATAAATGCTAAGCACTTGGTTCTTGTGGCGCTCACGTGTGAACACGTGAGGCGTCCTAAAGTTGGGTACCGCCTTTTAGGTTTTATCCCCTCCTTTTTTATATAAGTGCTAAGCACTTGATTGGAGATCGCGTGCAAAACACATGACTGCCCTAGGAGGTACTTCTTGTTCTTCTTTTAAGCGCTTGCGTGGGAAACACATGCGGTCCTCGTTATAGTGTTTAAACACTAATGAATCATCAGTCTTTCCTTCTGGGTGTTTGGAGATTTTGATCTCATGTTAATGACCCTAGGATTTGGAGGATCTCATGTCTTTTGTTTTGTAAGAATTAAATTCTTTTTATAGGGTTAAACCCTAGTTTTCAGAGGAATTAAATTTCCATGTGTTTTGTAAGAATCAAATTCTTTGAACTCAATTTATTCCTCTAGGTTTTGAATCTGCATGACAGAATCTCCCCTATGAGAATTAAATTCTCAACTTGTGGGGAGATCTGCTTCTGCAGATCTCAACTAGAGGAAGAACTAAATTCTTGCATGAAGGGTTAAACCCTTAGAGAGGCAAATGAAAAGTGTTTTTTATTTTTACCTAATGTTTCAAGGAAGTAAGTCTTTGTTTTGAGAATTAAATTCTCCTATTCCTCCAAAGCTTACTATATATTCTTCCTCTTTTTTCTTCTTCTCCTTTTCTCCTCCCTGAGACCCGAAGTCTCGGGTTCTTTATATAGTGGAAAGAAGTTTGTTTAATTCTGAGAAGATCTCTCATTGAGAGATCCCAATTGATTTAATTGGTCTCAGAATTGATTTGGGGAATTTTATCCACCGTTGGATCTTTGATCCAAGGACTTCTGTTTTACAGAAGATATTATTCTTGTTTTTAACAAGATTGGGGATATTTTCCCATATATAGAATAAAATTTTATCGAGCGGTGACATCTTAATCACCATTGGATTTTTAATCCAAGGGTGTTTAATTTAACAGAGTATAATCATTCTCTGTTTAGAAAGATATAGAAAATATTTTGGATTTTCGATCCATTAACTCTCTGTCTAACAGAAAATATTTTTCTCAATAGAATTTAATTCTGTGTTTAATCACCGTTGGATCCTTGATCCAACGGTTCATTAAGTAGAATTTCATTCTACATAAGGAGGTGTCCTCACGTGTTTAGCATGCGAGGCTTTGTTTTAGCCTATCTGTTGTTTAATTTGTTTAGCCTATCTGTTGTTTAATTGCAACGCTTATATGCTTTGCATATAGGCGCTCACGTGTTTAACACGTGAGGCTTTGTTTAGCCTATCTGTTGTTTGATTGCAGCGCCTATGTGCTTTGCACATAGGCGCTCACGTGTTTAACACGTGAGGCTTTGTTTTAGCTTATCTGTTGTTTAATTGCAGCGCCTATATGCTTTGTATATAGGCGCTCACGTGTTTAACACATAAGGCTTTGCTTAGCCTATCTGTAGTTTAATTGCAGCGCCTATATGCTTTGCATATAGGCGTTCACGTGTTTAATATGTGAGCCTTTATTTTGTGCGTAGTTTTCCCTTTTCTTTCTCTCATCATCTTCTTCTTTTTTTATATAAGGAAACAGGAAGTAGCTCCACTTTACTGATATATTTTTAGGAGATAATTTGAAATAAAAAGAAGGAGAGATGAGAGAGACATACGGCTTTATAATTTCGAGAAGGTGTTGGATATATGTATGCCTAGAGGCCATTATTTGATAGTGGATGTATCGGTATGTGTATATATATTCAGAGGACATTCTTGCTCGACATGATAGTATGCTATCTGGTTGTTCTTTATCTTGACATGTTCACTTGATCATGTTTATTACTCATTTGGTACATGTTGATAAAGCCCTTAAGATATTTGCTTGACTACTGGGATTATGATGCAGATCATACTAGTGGGACATGTGTGGTTTATAAGCATATCCTTAAAATGTTCCTAGTCGTGGGTGTTTCGAGACGGGGCATCGATATTCCAGAGTAGACTAGCGTATATGTTTCATGACCCATATGATGGGTGATGAATGATCTCCTAACCATTGGTGTGGTGACACCAAAGATTATATACGGGTGCTCAGTGGAGACTGGGTACACTGAACGGACTCGCCGAGAACTCCTATGTGGTATTATATCTATCGTCGGATAACAGTTCTCAGGTAACACAGGTATAGGTTAGTCTGTAGACCCGAGATCATCATAGAGTCTTGTGTGTCCTTCCACTGTACTTTGATCTCCACTCTACCACGGCTCTATTGAGTCGTGCAAACAAGTGGATTTTGGGTACAGTCTCGAGGCACATGGAGGCAATGAGCGATAGGAGGGGTTTCGTCTCTCCCGGTATTGGGGGTTGATGTCGCGCTATGCTCGATTGGCTATAACAGGAAGTCCCTGACCAGGGCTGATGAGATTTACTGATAAGTGTTATTGGTAGTTTCTCGATCTGGTATAGACCATATACCGGCATGAATTATTGAGTTATTGGGGTCGACGATACCATCCCTAGACTCGATATGCAGCATATCTGACGAAGAGACCGGACTCTACGGTAAGTTTTGCCAGTTGGCTCGACAGAAGTTTTGACAGGTTCGCTTGTTTTTCTTCTGATCGCTCAATACCTGGGAGCCGTTATGTACAGCTAGTGCCGCTGACGGTTTGTGGGTATGTGATATAATCACTGCCTACTGCTAGCGTATTGACGAGTCTTAGAGTCCCACAGAGGGGTTTCCTAGCTCAGGAGAATCGATGTGGGTGCATATGGGGATGTAACAACCTTAAATTTCCTATACAATTTTTTTTCAAATATTTTTTTCAAAATCCAGAAAGGAGTATTTTAGCCTGAGCACAAGATATAAGTAATTAATTTGCTTTTTAATTACAAGTTAAAATAATGTAACAACTCCAATTTTAGTGTACAAAATTTGCTTAAAAATTAATGTATACTTGGGGTATTTACATTTACTGTTATTATTTTAAGTAATTAATTAGCTCCATAATAACAAGAAGGAGCTTATAGCTCATTGGTAATACATTGCACTGCTGAACCAAGCCACCAGAGTTCAAATCCCATACCCCACATTATTTTTAATATTGTTTTTATTTTGAACCTTTAGAATACAAGGAGTTTACACGTGCATATCTCACAAAAACCCCACTACACCCAAAAATATAACATTGCCAGAGGATAGATGAACCGTCGGGGGGATTTCGGCCGTCGGACTCGGCCGGAAATCGGCCAACTCGCCTTCGAATCGGCCGACTCAGTCCTCCGACCGAGTCACGGCCGAGTCACCCCCGAGTCGGCCGATTCCGGCGACGACCCCAACATGAAAATTGTGTCTTTTCACATTCCCTATGCACCTATAAAATTTTAGCCTCGGACCATTTCCAGAGCTCTTTTAAAACCCTAATTACTCCACTTTTAATACATTTTTAATACATTTTATCATATTTTTCATTTTAACCTTTGACCTACTCTAACCCTAGCTTAACCCTATAAATACCACCCCTCCCTCTACTCTCTCACCCCAAAACTCTGAGCCAACTCTCTAAAATTCTCAAGAAAACTTGTGTACTTTGAAAACGAGCACGAAGCGAGGCTACGGCGAAATTCCTGGCGAACTTCCGGCGATCGTTCTAGGAACTCTCGGCGACGAATCGACGCACCGGCGATTTCTCTTCTTCCATCTCACTCTCGTTATTGTCCAAAACCCGTAAGTCCCCAAATTCTACCTCTTTTATCTTTTCTAAAATACGGATTTACAAACCCGACGGAATCGGAATAAATCCGATTTCCGATTCGGTTTCCTTATAAAACTTCACTTCTCGTTAATACAATTATGCTTAAACTCTCTCATGTTGACTATTAAATACTAATCAACCAAATTGATCAAGTTTCACATCACAAAATAATTGCTAGTTCCTTTTACCGTATTTTTTTCATTTAAATACCACATAGTTCCTTTTGCGACATTTAAACCATTAAACTTGTTATACCTTTAAGTAGATCACGAGGTAATGACCTACCTCCTCACACACTCATATGCAACATAACACGATACCCTCGAGAATTTAGATTACGGGAAAACAAACATTTTCATTTAAATACCCTTTACTTAATAAAACCATTTCTAAAAGATTTAGTATTGATACATCTTTACAAATAAATAACCTTTGAGCTAATAATAAAAATATCTAGACTCAGCCAATTAAGGACTGTCACACTCATTAGGACAGAGGAAGGTTGTGGGCATTCAGTCGTTTATCTAAACCTGACTTTGTGGTGCCTAGGTTAGACAAATGAGAAAGGTAACTTTAAAAGGCCAGTCTCACGGTGATTCGTAAGCGGATCCCTCCTTTCTTCACTTTTACTTACCTGGCCACAATTGGCGGTGAAGAGGCGATTTGAGGGATATCTCACAACTTGTCGCTTTGGACCAGTTAGGAGCAGTTTATTTGACTTAGGAGACCCTAGAACATAGGATACGGGAAATCGACATCTTTACAAATAAATACCATTTACTTAATAAAACCGTTTTCTAAAGGATTTAGTATTTATACAAATCTTTGCAAAGCGCCGCTACAATCTATTTTGGGGAACCCGTTCGGAATGGTGCGGATTATCGCACTTCCTCGGGCTTAGCAGTGCGAGATTCAGACCTCCGCAAGGAGCATTCAGTCTCGAAAGATTTAAAATACAATATCTTAAGAAAATGAGATTTTTAGAATATAAAATATATATTAAAATTATTTTTGTATAAATATATGTATATTTATCATTAAAATACCTATTTTGTTATAATATAAATATTCCACCTTTTTCTAAAAATCACAAGAATCAATTTTACACCAAAATACCATGAATTCCATACAAAACCAATATTACAAATAAATACCATTTATTATGGAAATTGGATATTTTCAATAGAAATATCATAATATAAAATCTACATTCATTACAACTCTAAAGACGATTAATAAATACTTGGGGTGTATTTTGAAAAGTATATAAAAGTATTTTTACATAAAACCCTCTCAAGTTCTATAAGTTACTATAAGGAACCTAGTAAATATAGGTTTAAGCGGGACCAATCTCTTGAGCCTCAGGGAGCCGGAGTAGTGGGTGCTTGCCTATCTAAGATAGACAACTTAATAATGGTGTTATCAATACGGTAATCGTCTTTGAAAAAGACACAAATCCTGCCGTCCATGTGCAGCGGTTACCGATAACATCAAAACAATCAGGACTTCAATTTACTTTTCTAATTGTCTGACTCAGAGTGAGTCTCATTATAATCTGACTTGAATATGATTCAAGTACAATCTACAATATTACAATTCAACACGAATCCATGAATCCATTATTCCATATATTCAATCTATCAATCTATACAACTTGACCGAACCGAACCATGGATATACATTCCATTTACATGATCATCCTATTTACATGATTCTCCAGTTACATACATGATTCTACAGTTACATCCGTTTACTGATATCATGGTTTCGGTCAGTCATCCAAACATACAATCTATATTACATGACAATTCAAGTTGCAATACAATACAATCAAGATAACACGGGGTTAAGGGGTAGACTGGTACGGAATGTGTTAAAAGTGGCACGAGACTGCAAGATTAAGACACCTAACCTGAATCCAATTGTCGTTGTTCCGGGTTGTATAACGGAGCCTTATACTTCCATTTGCCTCTAGTCTCTGGCATATAGAGACTCATCTTGCATACACGGGCATCCTTCTGTACCAAACTACAAACAACAGCGTTAACACTAAATACAACATTATAACAATATAATATAACTTTAAAAGCTACTCTCTCTCTCTTACTCTCTGTATATTCTACTTCTCCCTTATCTTTGGGACTTATCGAGCGATTTGTTCGCTGACGACATTCTCTTTCTTTCTTCTTTGAATGTCGTCAGGTGTTTCGGATTTTCCAGAGATCGAGCCTACCAGCGAGGACTTGGACCAGCTTGCATACGACCCAGAGCTCTAGCTTCATTGTAATCATTTTTATTTCAGTACTTTTCCTTTTCTGTTATGCCACTGTTTAGGCATTGCTTCTTTCAGATGTATTTACTTTTCCATGCATTGTACAAAAAAATGTGAATAAAAAAAGTTGCTGTTTTATTATATTTTGTCTCTTGTGCATTTACATTTATATTGCTTAGATACGCTTAGCGTATTTACTTCACAGTAAATACATAGCGGCCTCGTAGCGTCCTCTGCCCGTATACTGGGAAGCGGGGCGTGACAGGGGATATGCGCGGGAGCTTGCTTAAATGCGAGTATATGATACCGCATTTTAATCTAGCGTTTTCTATTGGTCGGGTCGTATGTGATATGACCGGATTATTAAATCAAGTGTTTATTTAATATTAATGACCATTAGCTCATTTATTATTAAACCCTTTTCTTTTATGTGTATGCATGAATGTATGTATGTATATATATTGATATGAATGCACACATGCATGCATACATGTGTCATGGTTGATGATACATTGGAGATAACAATGCAAGACTCACATGGAGAAATATTTATATATTTTGATTATTAAGAAAAAGGAAATGGGAATAAAATTATGGTTAGGTTTCTACACACTTCTTATGTTGACCTAAACCTAAACCATGGATTCATTTTCCATTTGTTCTTTAGCTCAACATCAAAATATCTAGATATTTATTAACCATGGTTTTGGGTGAGTGTGACTCTCTCATTTTATATTTTCTATTCTCATTATTGTTGTGAGATAATCACAAAAGAGCTCAAGCTTAGCCATCTCCTTCTTCTTCTTCCTCCAAGCTCTCCACCTCTTCAAAAGTGAGTGAAGAAAAATAAAAGAAAAGGTTTTTAAGTGAAATCAGAACCCACATCACCAATCTATGTTAGTCTAGCCCACTGGTATAGATTGTTTGCTTCATTTCCATCTTGATCAAGTGAAGCTAGGAGCTTGAACCAAGGGACTCCATGGTGGATCGTCGTGGACTTCGAAGGACTCAAGGGAACCGGTTCAAACACCAAGTTAATCTAAGGAGTCACAAAGAGGAGGTCTACAAAGGTTGTATTTCTCTCCTCTTAGTGTTAGACACTTGATGGTATGTGATACTAGTTTATGTTACCCTAGTTTTCTAGTTAGATTCATGGTTGGTTTTGCTTAGCACCCCTAAAATGTTTATTATAGCATGTTTAATGCAAGACAAACCCTAGGCATGATGCTAAACAAACCCTACAGAAGGGAGTAAGGAAAAATGAGGGGGTTTCGTGGCGTCACGGAAGCTCTGGAAATGGCTTCAATCTTCGATGGAAGGAGCTTGGTTGCTAACCCCACTTGACTCCACTTGCACTTAGGAAGTTTTTGGATGATTTTGCTAGAAATTTTCAGAATAGAGGGGAGCTAGGGCATGGGGTGGTATTTATAGCGAAGAATTATGGTTTGAGAATTAAAATTTTGGATTAAAATGCATTAAAAAGTTGCTAAATGGTGAATTGAAGAGTCTCTATTTGATTGCAGGAAAATCAAACAGTGCATGGGAATTAAGGGGAGTTGACAAGACAAGTGTGCAAAGCACGGAGGTGATTAGGGAATTCTGGACCGTCGGCGCCGGCCATTTGGTGAGTTTGGGCGCTCGGATCTTGAGGCCTTGCTTCGAGATTCGTGCCATGTGTCATGTTGGGTGTGTCCACTTCATTGTGCCTCTTTGATTTTTCTGAAACTTTTCGTTTCTCCGTGTATTACACGTGCAACTCTTGGGCTTCCGAAAAATTAAAAAGAAAAAATCTACAAAATAATTGTGTCTGATGGGATTCGAACACACAGGCTATGTCATAGCAGTGTAAAGGCTTTAGCAGTGAGCTATAAATTATTTATTGCTTTTATTAAACAAATCTAATTTATAACTCTTACACAGGCTATAATACTCTTTTCTGTACAATAACAAGAAATTTTTGTACAGTGATTTCAGAGTCGTTACACATACAAACCATAGTTTACTTCATAATCTTTATAGCATTTTTCCTCCTCAAGTGTTTTACTTGTGCAAACACTACCTATGCTAAATGATAAAATCCCTTACATATAGAATTTTGGTGAATATAGTTTTTAGGGTTTATAACTTGATTGATTTGTATTGAATATTAAAGGTGTATATATACACTTTACATAATGAGGAAAATAAATCAAATAAAATCTTTCCTAAATAAATAATATCAAAAGAGATGTGGAAAGATTTTTCTAATAACAATGATATGCAACAGCCGTGTCTACAGTCGGCAGACGTCTGTTAGCAAATACTCAGACGTCTGCTTAGACTCTGGATTTTCTGGAGATCGATTTCCAGACGTCTGTGCTTCCTTCAGCAGACGTCCGCTCTGTTGTATTTCCAGACGTTTGTATAAGATTTCTTAAGACGTCTGCTTGTGTTGTGTCTTCTTGTCGCTAATGCGCCCCCGCAAGATTGAGGCTCCATCGAAGACTCCAATATTGGATCGAATTTTAAGAAATTGTGTGCATCCAACTGTTTTTGTAAGGACATCCGCAAATTGATCATGAGTGCTTATATAGTGGACACGAATGGTTCCATTTTCAACACACCCCCGAACGAAGTGATAGTTAAGAGCAACATGCTTCATCCGAGAGTGGAAAACTGGGTTCGTACTGAGATAGGTAGCCCCGGTATTATCACAGTATAGAGAGGGCAGTTTGCACAGAATTACCTTGAGTTCATATAGAAGATTTTTTTACCTAAAGTATCTCAGTCATGGCATTCGCAAGGGCTTTATATTCAGCTTCGGAGGAGGATCGAGAAACAGCCTTTTGTCGAGCCGATGTCTATGATATGGGATTCGTGTCTAGATAGAGAATCTAGGCAGTTGTTGATTGACCATCATTGTGACTTCCACCCGTGTCAGAGTCACCGAAGGCTTGAAGAGTTAAAGGAGCTCGTCGGTGGAGATAAAGGCCATGATGTATCGTACCTTTGAGATAACAAAGAACACGCTTGACTGTCGTCCAGTGAAGTTTTGTGCGAGAGTGCATGAATTGGGAGAGATGGTTGACGGCAAAAGAAATATTAGGCCGAGTGTGAGAGAGGCATTGAAGAGCACCAACTAGTTGACGATAAGACGCAGGGTCGACAGAAGAAGACACGTTATGGCGGAGTAGAGGAGTGGTATTGCATATTGGAGTGGTAAATTCTTTAGCTCCTTCCATGGAGAACTTTTTAAGGAGATTGGTGATGTGGCGATGTTGAGATAGAAAGAGTATTTGGGGCGTAGGAATAGCTTCGACACCAAGAAAATGATGATGATCACCGAGATCCTTTAGAGAGAAGCGTTGTCCTACTTGACGAACAAAAGATTGAAGGAACTGTACATTTTTACCTGTGAGAATGATGCTATCAACATACACCAAGAAATAGGAAACGGTGGCATCTTTAGAGTAGACAAAAGGAGACGTATCCGCCACGGAATTTAAGAAGCCACTTTGTAGAAGATAGCCTTTGAGTTCTTGATACTATGCCCTGGGCTCTTGTTTGAGACCATATAGAGTTTTCCGTAGTTTGCAGACATGGTTGGGTAGAGAGGAGTGGAGGAAGCCGTGTGGTTGAGCCATATACACATCTTCATGGAGAGTACCATTGAAGAAATCAATGTTAATGTCAAGTAGACGAAAAGACTATCCATTGGAAAGTGCGATGCATAAGACTATTCGCAATGTTGTCGGGTTAATAACGGGGATGAAGGTGGCAGAGTAGTCTAGGCCAGACTGTTGGTGGAAGCCTTTGGCCATAAGGCGAGCATTGTATCGGGCAATTGTGCCATCGGAGTCGCGCTTGATTCGAAAAACCCATTTGTAACCTAAAAGATTTTGATTTGATTTTGGGACAAGATCCCATGTTCCGTTCTTCATATGGGCTTCAAATTCTACGGACATTGCAGCACGCTAGTTAAGATCCTTCACAGCTTGAGATACATGGATTAATTTAAGGGTTTAGGGTATGAGACGAACAGTGGTATGGTTTATATATTGAGAATTGAACCATTTCGGGTTTGGTTTTAGTTCATTGTTGGTATGGAGATTTGGGGGTGGGTGAATAGGGGATAATTGTGGAGAGGGTAAATGCGATTGAACGGTTGTGGAGGAAGTTGAGGAGGTAGGGACGGGTAGGTTCGTGATATTATCGAGATTGGAAGGTGAGGATTGTGAAGAGTCGGTGGAAGTGGAAAGGTCGAAGGTATGAGATGTTAATGATTGAGGTTCAGTGGGGGTTGGGTTCGGTAAGGTGGGTAGGATGTGAAGTTTGGTAGGTTGGGTATACAGGATTGGTTGTGATGTTGTGCCAGAGGAGGCCAAATCTTACGAAAGAGCCTCTTGATGTCTACTAGATACATATATGGGAAAACCGGTTTCGATGAATTTGACATGATGAGAAATGTAAATTTTGTGAGTGACAGGATCTAGATATTTATATGCAGATTGAGATGTTGAATAACCTAGAAAAATGCAGGGAGTGGATCTAGGTTGAAGTTTGGAGGAGGTGTACGGTCTTAACCAGGGATAGCAAAGACATCGAAAAATCTTGAGACGTTTGTAGTTTGGTGGACGTTGAAATAGTTTTTATCAAATGGGGATTGAAAATTAAGAACCGGTGGAAAGATGATTTATGAGATAAACGGCGGTTTGAAAAGCTTGACTCCAATACTTAGAGGGAAGTGAGGCCGTATGCAAGAGTGTGATACCAGTTTCGAAACTATGACGATGGTGGCGTTCTGATGTGCCATTGTGTTTAGGGGGGTGTAGAGGAGTGGTGAGATGAGAGATACCGTAAGAGGTGAGGATGGAAGCAAGAGATGTGAATTCACCGACATTATCAGAATATATTGATATGAGCAGTGGTTGAAAATATTTTTCGACAAGATTTTTGAATTGGGGAAAGATGGTGGCAACATCAGATTTACGTTTCATAGGGTAACGTATTTTGTGTAATAATTAACAAAGATTACATAATAACGAAAACCATCATACGAAAATTCAGTGGGTGCCCAAACATCAGTGTAAATTAATTGTAAGGGTTTAGAAGTACGAAGGGAATTTTCAGAAAAAGGAAATTTATGACTTTTATAGAAATCGCACAAATTACATTGAAAATTATTAACTACCGAGACATTAGACTATAACGTATTTCTCCTAACAACTGACTGAAGGATTCAGATGGAGGGATGACCAAGACGACAGTGCCACTCACTTATTTCTGACTTGAAAGTTGCATAAATTTGAGGTTGGATGGATGATGGGAGGTAATAGACATCAATATGGATGTCCCCGCGAAAAAGAGGCGCCCCCATGCTAAAATCCTTCACCAAAAAATTAGAGGGAAAAAACTCAAGTTAGACTTTATTTAATTTGCAAAATTTTGCAACAAAAATTAAGTTTTGAGCAATAGATGGTTATAACATTTTGTAAATTATAAATATTAATTTATAATTTAAATATGGATATTATGAGTTTACGAAAATAATATCATGTATGGATTTTGGGTTTTCGGATTAGCATCCGTAAAAATGTAATTATTTTGGTAAAATATGACATATTCTAAAAATGATAAGTAATTTGTTTTAGAGTGATATAAGATTTTAGTATAAGATTGTGGTATTTAGTTGTAAAAGTATTTATTGGTAAAGAAAAAGGGTTTTAGTTTTTAGTGAGGGTATGGTATATGTTAGGTTGGAATAACCATCATGCTTAACTTATCAAACCATACACCCTCCTCCCTCCACCTCTTCCTTTCTCGACACACAATTCCTATACCTCCTCCTTCACTCTATCATAACTCTAGTGGTTCATTTCAATTCTAACTGAACTCAACACTTCTCCCTCAAACCTACATCACAATTTTTGCAACTCTTCACAGTATTACCAAGAGTTGATGATTCCTTCATCAAAATTGTGCAAAATGTCAAGCTTAGGCCAATACCACCTCAAGAAAATTCAAGCATACACATCATGAGCTTGGAATTCTTTTGTGCTCATTCCATATAGGTAAACATCATCTTTCTTTCAAGTTTTCTAGTGTTAAATTTTAGATTTCTTTGATTAATATCAGAAAAGTGGGATTTTTGTGAAGTTTGTGGTGTTCAAATTGAATCTGGAGCTAGTAGGGTTCTCTGAAAGATAAACTAAGAGTACTGTGATATAATTGGACCGGCAGAAGACTACCCTAGAAGCCCGAGCCTCTAACTACATGTACAAACCGTCAGTTTATCCCCAAAAACTGCCAATGTCGGCCCCTTTTTGAGTTAGGTCTTGATTTTTGTTCTGTAACTTCATTTAGTGGTAATTAGGCCACTGTATTGTTTGTTTTGTCCTAGGTTACATATAGAGAAATCTGGGAGTGTTTTAGTGTGGTTTTGGAAAAGTTTTTCGGTTTTTAAAACTTGGTTTTTTGTATTTCTATATCTCGACTTGATCGTTCGACGTTTATACGTTGACGTCGGGGGTATTTGGTCGTATTTAGTGTAAGCGAGCCATAGGTTCTAACCTATGTACTCTTCGCTCGTTGTATCGTTTTTGATTTGGATATTTATGCAGTTGTGCTATGATTTCGATTGTAGGTATGATCGTGGGGATTTCCGAGATGATAAAGACAGGCGAGGCGGTTGTGGATTCGACTAGCTCGATACGTTGGTAAGTAGATTTATATCTATTGGGGAAGTCGGGTGGATAGTGTATAGAACTCCCACAACCAATTAATTATGATACTTATACTATATAACTAGGTTATAGTGTTATGTTAGATAACTTAGTCTATAACTAAGTTCATATATGGTTGTATCTAGTAGGCTACATATATGTAGGGGTATATTTTGATATATGATTATTGTTATATGTGTGCGCGATTTTAGATCCATACGATATTGATTGGATATTGGATGGGTATTGTACGAGGGATGATTCTGTACTGATTATGATGAGGATAGTGTGCAGAATACGGCCGAGATTCATTTGGACTCGCGGAGTCATGCATTTATCCCGATTGGGACATTTCGATTGCTGGAGCTATACTCTTTAAAAAATGCCAATGATTCGTTTTCTACTTTTAAATAATAAATGGTAAGGATGCGATGCCATTTTTAAATGGATATCTATTTTAAATATACTGCAGTTTCCTTATTTACAAAACAACGTTTCGTTCTAATTTAAACTATAACGGTACAACTCATAGTAATTACTCATGTTTAACGATTATTACGTTACGATTAGGTTACTTTTTATACGTTCGCGATTCGATTACCTATTATATATGCTAGTTGCATTATTATTTTCCTACAAACACACTGGTAGAACATTGCACAACTACCAATGATTTCTATGTTGCATAAATCACAGACGCGCATGTTACACTACACATCATTGGTACTGCCATGACACTGTAGGATTGCTATATTACGTTATATCTATGTAGATGTCGATACGGTTTATTATGACTTCCTTATATACAGGGGTTGATTGGTGTGTGTGTGCGTGTGCGCTGCGGATAGGGATTGAGAGCTATTCTTCTACGAACACATTAATAAAACACTTGCACAACTACTAATGATTATCATGCTGTACGAGCACAGACGTGTATACTACACTATACATTATTAGTATTGCCATGACATAGTAGGAACTGCCGCATCTGTTCGGGTGTTGACTATATATATGCACGACGCATTATCATACTCGCCGATTGAGGTGCGAATACCATTACCATGGGTATTCGTATATGATCGATATGGGTCTTATGATATTTTTATCTACGATGATATATCTCGGTGGTATGGGACACTGCTATATATATATATAATCAGCGAAATGAATTATGCAAATGGTGTTCTTCGAAAGTTGATGTTTTCCATGGAAACCAAGATGTGATTTATAAAAACTTGAGTATGTTTTAAAAATGCGGTTTTCTCTTGATATAATGAGTTGGTGTCTACCATAAGCTTGATGTTTTCCTGGTTTGATTTTATTACGAACCGAATGGGGGAGCTATACGGTTGCGGATATGCTACGTTAACCAGACTGAGTGGGGGAGCTATACGGTTGCGGATATGCTACGTTAACCAGTCGGATACATGGTGGACCCGGTCGAGGCCGAGAGGCAGGAAAGCTGCATTTGAGGCAGGGAGCCTAGCGAGTATGCTCGATACCTGAGATAGATTAGAGCACGGCGGATATCCAGGAGATACCGACCGAGGCTATTGATATCGGGAGATGACCGGTCTGACGAGACGGTGCCTACGATATCTGGATTTACGTGTCAATGATAGATACAAGATTTATGATAATTTTGAGTGTCGATGATGGACACTCCGTAGATGATGAGTTTGAGTGCCAATGATGGACACTCGTGAGATTTGGAGTGTCGATACTGGACACTCATATGTTGATGTTTGCGTGATCCGTCGATATACGCTGTTTTAGATTATGCTATATAGTATCCGAATAGGACTGATCCATAAGACCGTAACTGAATACTATTTTCACATGTTGATGCACATAAAGAGGTTTCTAAATGAGCTATAGTCTCACTATTTTGACGTGTCTAGGACGACACAAGAAGCTTTTAAATGGAAACCCTCTTAAAACTCATTTCTAAGAGACATATACTTTAAACAAAATACATATAATACTTCATAAAACAATGTCTGCTCCTTGTGCCGTAATATACGTATCATACGGCTATTTTAAAAGTATTTTACATACATCTTTCGACTACTTTATAGGCTTATACATGGATGCATGCTATACACACACACACACACACACACACACACACACACACACACACACTTCCATTGTTACGCGATCGATATTGATGTGTTTATAGTACTTGTGCATTATATATATTAGTACAGGATATAATAGCACTATACTTTATGACCTAGGTAGATCGTTATGCATTTCGATTTCTACTTTGCGATATACTTTTATTCACTGAGTTGGAAACCCATCCCCGTTGTGCCCCAGTTTCTTGCAGGATTGACTGCTCGGATCAGTAGCGGCTTGCCGACACACGTGTTACTTGGGTGATTGCTTTGGTAGGTGAGTTTCATGTTAGATCGTAACCACACATTGTGTGTGTGTGTGTGTGTGTGTGTGTGTGTGTGTATTCTTTTGGATCTAGTTAAAAATTCTATCGATCAAAACTTGTATATTTGTGAACTTAGAAGCCTGTGAGACATTGAGGTATAGCTAGGAATGGCTAGTGTTTTGTATTTATTTTAGTTATAGATGGCCAATATTAGCCATCCTCCCTCTTCATTCTTCTGACTTCTCTTCATTCTTCATCTCTCCTTCTTCATCTCTTCTTGGTTCCTTTCTTCCTCCCAACATAATCACACACAAATCACCACAAAAATCCATCACAACCATCACAATACCCCAATCTTTATCCCTTCTAAAGTGTTGTATGAGCCAAATCCTCAATTTTGAAGCCTTGCAAGCTTAGGATCTCCCTCAAGCTAAACTTAAGGTATAGTGCAACTCTTATTCATGTTTCACTAAACTTTTTCCTTAAACACTCCTAATCTTAATTAAATATATGTTTTGTGGTGTTTTAGAATTTAAAGTGAGGTTTTGAGGTGATTTTGGGGTTGTGATAATCCTTAAGGAAACTATGACCTAAACTAGGGTAGATAAGAGTATTTTAGTGTTAACTATCTTTGTTTAGCCAATCAAGACTTCACTAAACCACATTAATATTTTAAATTAGTATCAAAACTAGTTTTAGTTTAAAGTTAGGGCTTCAAACAAAATCTGCTATTAAACACGATACTTCAGAGATAAGTTTCAATTACTGGGAGCTTGTTATAGGACCCTGAGTGCACCTTCGAAACCTGAGCCCTCCCCTCCAAGCTTTGGCTGTCAATTAATTCATTTTGGCTACAAATTGCGGCTCGTTTAGAGCATTTGGGTGTAGGTTTTTTGTCGGGGGCCCTCTAGGACTCCAATTAGACCTCTGGCATATGCAACTTCTTCTAATTTTGCATATACAAAAATCTGGGATCGTTTTACCTTATTTTAGGCGATATGTTAACTTGCGATACGGATATTCCGATTCTTGTTTTAGTGTTTTATTTGGTTAACAACCCTTAAGGGTAGTCTTAGGTGTTTGTTGCACGCGTTTGGCACACTGAGTTCACACGTGTTAACTTGTAAGAGTTAGTTTGTTCGTGTAGTGTATATTTGCGTGTCATATCAGAATTCTAGCCTTATGTGCTAAGTTTTGTTCGATGCTAAGATTGGTTGCAGAGACTTTGGACGCGGCTAGAAAAGGGAAGGTGGTGATCGGATTCGTATAGCTCGGGGCCGTTCCGGTGAGTAAACTTAACATCTATGGGGGAATCGTTCGGATGGCGTTAAGCGCCCGATACTTAGATTCAAGTTATAAAATCTCATATACATATACATATACACATTCTTATATTGTATACACATTATCATACACCTTGATACCTCCACGCTTGGACACTTGCACCATTACCAACGGTTCATGTCGCACGTGCACTAACCTATATGTACACACACACACCATTGGTAATTGCCATGCCATATACACTATAGAACTCGCACGATATCTTGCATTGCATTACATCTTTATTGATAGATAAATCTTCGCGTAATTCATACTAGCTTGCATCATATCAATATCATGTACATTTGCCATCATCACCATATTCTTATATGATGTTGTTTTCGTGAAAGTTTTGTTTTCATGAGATTTGAGAAACCGCAAAAACATTTTCAAAACTTATATTTATTTAAGAATACGCGGTTTTTCTTGATATGATGTCACGCCCCGCTTCCCAGTAGACAGAAACGGTGATGTGGCAAGCCCGCAACATATTTACCATGAAAATAAATACGTTAAGCGTAATTAAGCAATATAATAATGAACAAGAATGACAAGAGTAATAAAATGAAACAGCAACTTTATTTATATTCAACTTTATATGCAATTGTCTGAAATAAAAGATACAATAGTAAAAGCAAATGCCTAAACAATAACATACTGAAAGTAAGTGCAGGCTGGAAGGAGCTAGTAATCTGGCTGTGCAGCAAGCTGGTCCAAGTCCTCCTGGCTCGGCTCTATCTCCGGTCCTCCTGACGAACATTCCAAAGAAAGAAAACAGTAAGGAATGTCATCAGCGAACTAGCGCTCGGTAAGTCCAAAAAGATGTAAGGGAAGATAATATGTAATGTGAAATGAACATGTAAGGTTGTATACGATCATTCACAGGTTTAAGATAGTTATTCTAACGTTGTTATTTGTAGTTTGATAAGGAAGGTATTCATGTATACGAGAGGAGTCCATCTTACCCCGTGGACTATAGTAACATGCAGTACAAGGCATCGTCATAACGCACAGGACAACGGCATATGAATTCATGTAGGTGTCTTTTAAGTGAGCTCTCGTGCCACGATATACATTCCGTACCAATCTACCTCTTTATCCCCGCGTATTGTATTGTATAGATTAAGAATATAGGTCTTGGCCGAATTCATGGATATAAAATGTACAGGTTCATGTTCAGGATGTAATCATGTGTTCAAGTAGTCATGTCAAGTTCATATCACGTTATAACCATGGTTCGGTCAAGTCGAGTCAAATATACAAGTTTGAGTTTGGTGTTTGAATTCGAGTATTCAAGTTCATGATCAAGTATTCAAGTTCGTGTTTGATTTTGGATTCTGGTTTGAGTTTGGACTCAGATTGAGTCAGATACTTGTGAACGGATTTAACTCTTGACTTTCTTAGATTCAGGAGTAATCGGCAACTGCTGCACATGGACGACAGGATTTATGTCTTTTTCCAAGACAATTGCCATTGATAACTCTGTTAAGTTTTCTACACTGAATAGGCAAGCACTCACTTTCTCTGACTCCCTGGGGTTCAAGAGATTTGATCCCGCTTAAACCTATATTAAACTAGAGTCCTTAAAATATTGTTTTGCATATCTCGAGGGGGTTTTATGAAAAATATTTTAATATAGTTTAAAAATAAACCTCGAGAGTGATTTATAACATTTAGGGTTTTCATGAGCATGTGTTTTAATTATTAGTATATTTTAATGATAAATACTTATCTTTTAAAAGTTTATGATATTTTATTGAAAACTAGCCATTTTTTGTAACTTGGTGGTATTTTATTAACATTTTAATCTTTCATTTTAAAATATAGTTTCATAACATGTTTTTATGAAAACACGGATTTATAATTTTTATATAATTTTTCAAAAATTAGTTTTTTTTAGAAAATTCGCGTTTCTTAAAAAAAACCGTATTTTATTTCCTTTCGAGGTCGAATAGTCCATGAGGAGTTCCGCATCTCGCTCTTCTATCCCAAGAATGTGCGATAATCCGCACCATTAATTAGCGGGTCTCCTAACGAGGGTTGTAGAGGCGTATTTGCCAAGGATTACAAAACATCGCTTTAAAAGAAAACCGGTTTTTAAAAGTTGTGGTATTTTAATGTAAAAGCTATTCTTTGAACCAACCATATATATATATATATATATATATATATATATATATATATATATTGCTATGAAACCAAAGTGTGCGTGTGGGGTAGGTCGTTAACCCGTGAAGTTTTTCTAAAAGTATTGTTTAATTAATTATCGAAAAGAGGTTTATACTAAAGTTCAAGGTATTTTAATGAAAAAATTCGTTTATGTTTGTTTCACATGAAATTTTGGTTAAACTTGAAACTAAAAGATTGTAATTAAAGTTTCAAGTATGGTAGTAAAATTAGTTTGACTTATGTATAAAGAAAAAGGGAGTTCTAGGTATTAAAAAGAAATGTATCGGAAGTAACTCCACTTTACCGATATATGATTAGGAGATGAATGAGATGAAAAGAAGGAGAGATGAGAGGGACTTACGGTTTGATAATATCGAGAAAAGGATAAGGAATAAGCGAGATGGCTTCGTGGCGTCATGGGAGCTCCAGAAACGGCTTCGATTTTCGACAGAAGGAGCTTGGTTGCTAACTCCACTTGCACTTAGAAACTTTTGAAGTGGTTTTGATAGAAATTTTCAGGATAAAAGGGAGCTAGGATATGGGGTGGTATTTATATTAAAGAATTTGTAAATCCCCAGTTTTCGTATATATATTTTTCCAGATTTATTCCCTAATTTTTTCATATATATATATATATATATATATATATATTATTTTATTTTAATTACCTAAACCTAAACTCAAACAAAATCCTAAACCTAACCCCTATCCGACCCGAACCCAGCTCACCCGACCTGACCCGACTCACCCACGTCTTCTTCTTCCTCGCTTCTTTCTTTTCCCGCTCTTTTTTTCTTTTCCCCGACGTCACCTCCTTCCTCACGCCTACGCCCGCGAGACTCTTGCCCATGTACGCGACGACCGTGCCCACCATGCCAACGAACTCCCGAGATCCCCTCCCTTAAATCCTTACCGGCTCCTCCCTCTCTCCCCCTCCCGTCCTTACTGCGAGACTCGCTCTCCAATGGCCACGACGACCAGATCTCATCACTTGCGACATCCCCTCATCTCTAACAACTCATCTCGCCTCTCTCTACTTCACACTCTCTCTCCCAACCTCTCTCGTTCTCACTCTCTCTCACACTCAATACTACTCTCTCTCACACTCAATACTACTCTCTCTCTCCCCTGCAACTCGCCGCCACGAGCACCGATCACCACCATCGTCGTCCCTCGTGTCGACCTTCGAGCCCCACCTCTGGCTACCCTCTCGACACCCCGACGATCCTCAGTTTTCCCCCTCCATCAACAACCGAGCTGCTATTCACAAATCCATTTTTCACCACCGAGCACCATTGCCTCTTTTCACAGCAAGGCCACTGCCACCGGCCACCTCCTCTCTCGTCGCCACAACGCCCGAGCTCCTCCCCAATACCCACTGCACCCAACCCTATTACCCACTGCTCCTTGTCATCCTCCCGACGCCGCCAACACCTTACCGAGCTCCTTTCGCCGCCTACATCACCCCCGGATCTCCGCTGCCCTCACCACCGTGTCACAGCGCCCGGGCTCACCTCTGCATCATGCCGAGCCTCCCCAAGTCCTTACCAGACCCATGCTAGTCGTGCGTGTATCGTGCTATGACGTCTTCATGCCGTGGTTATAGCCCGTGTCATGCCGTTGTCTCAGTCGTGCCACTTTCGCCAAAGGCAAGAGAAAACCCATCTCTTGTTGTTCATGTTATTTTAATACCTAGGCTAGATATTAAAGTTAGATTATTTTTGTTATATAGTAGTGTAGATGTGTATTTTCGACCGATTCCCAAATGCTACCCTAGCGTTTGATGCGAACTATAAACCAAAACATATCTTGTTATGGCGAAACTTGCGATATTTAGATTCCTTTACTGTTTGCGAATATCGTGTAGAAATTTGGATGCAAAATATTATGTTTATAATCATGTAAAGTCGCCTCCTAATGGCGACACTAAATCTGAATTTTACCGCGCATGTTACCTTATTAAAATCATCGTAAATTCAATACAGTTTGGAATGTAATATTCTGCAGCTCAAATTGAAGTCGACTAGATAATCTAGAACCATCTATAGTATATTTTTCGATACTGATAGATTACGCCAACAAGAATTGACTGGGAATGCGACTCTGGGCTGCTGTCCGGGGCGACATTTCTTGAGGATACCTGAATTTAAATACCTGCACATCCCTACATAAAACTGAAAATGCGCGAAGTCCTATATATTCGCATAGATAATTTAGTTATCTAATACATGGATCTGGTTACGTTCAGTTTCACAGTCGTTTGATATTTAGTTTTTATTTTAGAATGTCGATGTGTTCTGTAGTTTCTGCAGTAACATTTCTTACACCTTCACACTAAACAGGACATAACACCTAGTACTAAAGGCTATTATTAATCTGTTTGATGCGTTGGAACCTTAACAGATAGAACTAGATTTTATTCAAGTGGGGAAACTCCTGAATCTGAACACAATCCCTAGTAAATTGCGCGCGAAGTTGGACTTCCAGTTCTGAAACTGGAATTCCAGCAATCGATCGCTAATTTAAAATGATGATAAGTCCCTAACCTGAAATTCTATTGACATGAAACTAATTTTACCGCATAGATAATCAAGTATACATTGTATGCCTTTTATGTTGTTTCGGTCTATTCTATATGTATGATTTATGATGAATTTTGCAAGTCATATGGCGTTGGATGCCATAATTTAGTGAATATCCGTTCAGTACATTTTTGCCTATTTTTGTGTTTGCTTCATACCATCTGCATAGCGATTGTTTAAATTGATACCTAGAGACTTTTTTGCATTGTCGATATATAAGCGTTAGTGATTGGGTTGTGACAAATACGAAAGTGATATTGATAAGTGGAAACGTGATTGAAAATGAAAGTGATACGTATTTGTTCGCAACCTATCTAATACCTGAACACATACTATAACCTGGGAAATGGGGAAATCAAGATAGAATTGAACTCGTATTTAGCGAGGCACAATGAATTAGAGGATGATCATTCGTTATATATATATATATTAGGGCGTGGGCCTAGCGGCACGGCTGCAGGGTTATGTCCCGGGCAACAGTGGACCGTAGTCTTAGGCATACACGAGACCCTCGCTAAACACGAGTATCCTTTCTACCAATTGATTTCATTGACTTAGTGACTGATAAGTAGTGACGTACACATTGCCTGGTTTACCAACATGATACTCATATCACACTGTTCATATTCATTTGATATTCATTATTCTCATGTTCTGTATTCTGTTGCACCTTTCATGTTTAATAGCATCGTACCCATTATATATATTTATTTCTATATGTGTCGCCCTGACGACCTGAGTGTGCATGCTCAGTGGACGAAGTGGGCCTAGTCAAGGAGCATGACATGTCCTTCGAGATCGCGGAGGTCTAGACCGCGACATCAGCGCCATTCCTTTTTGCATTGAGCACATTGTTTTCATTGGTTAGTTATTTTATTCTGCAAAATAAATGTATCTTGAACTATTTTATCGTGATGTAATAAAGTTGTAAACTATGATTTCCTTTACTCTTGTACTGTTTACTGACTACCATGTAATGCTAGAAGCCGAAGTGTGATTACGGCGGGATTATTCCCTGACCGTGGGAGCATGGCTGGCCTAGTCACCCCTTATATTCCATATTTTGGGAAGCGGGGCGTGACATGGTTTTGTTGGTATCAGAGCCAGGTTTTGGATGAAATTACTGTCCCGTCGAGGGATCCCTAGATTAAGTTTTACCCTTGATGTGTGCTTTATTACATTTCTTTTCACTTCCTAATCCTCGTTGAATCATCATGAAATCCTTGACTAAATCTGATTTCTTTCTTGATCATCTTTCAGAATATGGACTCCACGAGCAACTCCTCGGGTGCCGGTTCCCACGATCGTACCGAGAAGATCCTCAGCATACTGACGACTATAGCCCAGGCTCAAGAAAGGAAGACCGATCTTCTGGCTGAGGGATTAAAGGCGGTACAGGAGACTTAAGTCCATGTTACCTCTCCCGGTTCTTTCGGGCTTGCGGAAATGATGAAAAACGATTTTTCTTTTGGTGGTAACATGGACTCAAAATATGGATCTTTGTTACACAACTATCTAACAACCTAACTAGGAGTTTTACCTACTCGGTTAGGGGTTATACCTTAACTTGAACTTCTTCTCTTGGACTCCTTGTGGTGGTCGGATGGTTCTCTCCTCGTCGTCTCTTTGTGCCGAAGATGGATCCACCTGAAAGCTTCTACCTTTGGCTTCAACCTCAATCTTGAGGAAACTAGAATACTTGGTTTACTAAACCTTGTATACTAGGATGAGTAGAGAAGTGTGTTGGGCTTTATCTCTATGGTTCTTACTTCTCAACACATGAGACAATAGAACCATGAACTAGAGAGAGAGCAAGAGGAAGAGGGAGAGCTTGAGGATGAGAGAGAATGAGAATGATAGAATGAGCAAGGCTTTTCTCACCCTTGCTCTCATAATCCAAAATAATCATAACTCATAATAATAATTGAGTATTATGTGATGGTTGTTATCATATCAAATGGCCATATCATTTAATGCATTAAATGCAATTTGTGAACAAACAAGCCAAGGTCAATGCCAAGAAATGATAGCCATTGTCATGATGATGGTCAACAAGTCCAACCTAGTCAACCGGTCAACTAAGTCAACAAAGTCAACCTTTCAACCCAACCATGGCATAATAATACTTAATTAATATTATCATTAATCATATTTCTTATTCTCATTAGGGTTTAGCAAAAGTCAATAGTCAACAACCCTAATGAGAATCATCTGTCTCTGTTTTTGTCAACCGTGCATACACACCCGCATCCGCGTTCCGAGGAACACGAATACAAATGAGATAAAACCAATCCCAAAACGTCCACTAGGATATAGCTTAAACTAAAGCCCGCTAGTGATAACTGCCCGGACACTAAACGTGCACAAGTGCACGGATGTAACCGAACCCTGTCGCAAAACCATGCGACGTCTACTCTTTTGCCTAAAGGCGAATAGCTCTCTGTGTGGGACTCTAAAGACTCGATACTGCGCTGGCAGTGGGTTTAACCACAAACCGCAAGCGACACTAGCTGTGCGTAACGGACCCCAGGTAGATGCCGATAAGAAGACGGACGAGGTGAAACCCATCTGAACTCCTACTGAGCCTGAATGTGACAATCTGCGTACAGTCTGGTCTGTTCGTCTGAGAATATCGCATGACGGGCCTAGGGGGCGGTAAACGTCAGTCCCCTAATAGCGGTACAAGTCGTGTCGGAGTGTAGCCCAGAACACCCTGAGATAACACTGGAAACCTACCAGTATATCTCGCTTGCCCTGGCCAGGGACTTTGTGTAATGGCTCTCCTAGACACAGCGCGATATCAACCCCCAATACTGGGAGAGACGAATCCTGTCTAACCGTTACTGCCTCCAAGTGCTTCGGGACTGCACCCAACTGCTACCTGTTTGCACGACTCCTTTGAGCCGTGGTAGGGTAGTAATCTAAGTACAGTGGGAACACACTCGAGGCGAAGTGACAGTGTAAAGTCAGCGGACTAAGCTGTACTCATGTTACCTGGGAACTGATAACTGACGATAGGTATAGTACCAACCAACAGTTCCCGACGAGTCCTGTCCAGTGTACTCGTAACCTAACGAGCACCTGCATACTATCTCAAGTACGACGTACTGACGGCTGTGGGACAGACCGTCTCCTCTACTGGGATGAGAAGCGCATACGCTAGTCTACTCCTGAGTATTGATGCCCTGTCTCGATAGTCCTATCACTAGGGACCTGCATAAGGATGTGCTTGTAGATTACCCAGCCCTCACGAGTGTGACTGCCATCACAACGCTGGTAATCAAGCAAAGATCCTAAGGGCTCCACTAATGTGTATAGGTGATATACTAAAATAAACACATGTACACATTAAACTAGAAACAAACCAAGCAGCATACTACTATTTTGAGCAAGATTGTCTATACAACTGTGAATATCCCAAGCTTCCATTAAGTAATATACAAATTAGTATGATACAGTAATGGCCTCTAGGGCATATACACTAACAGAGACCGCAATTACCGCTCTAGAGAGATCTACGGCTATCCCCGCCGCCCCTGAAGGCGCCCTCGTACCGACTACACAGGCTCGGGTCGGTACTGTTTCGGACCTCAGAAGGCTTCATCCAGCGGTTTTCACAGGATCAGCAAGTCCACTCGAGGCCGAGCAATGGCTCATCAATGTAGAGAACCTTTTAACAACTGCTTGGGTCCCTGACGATGACAGAGTGAACGTGGTGAAGATTCAGCTGTAGGATGAGGCCCGCACGTGGTGGTCCATAGAGGAAATCCGGCTAGAGAAACCTATCGGATGGGACACGTTCTCCGCATGCTTTCTAGATCACTATTTTGCGGCCACTAGCAAGGCCGCGATGGAAGAGAAATTCATCATGTTGAAGCAAAATGGACGCTCAGTGGATGTCTACGCCGCAAAGTTTAACCGGCTGAGTCACTTCGCACCATATATAGTAGCCACCGAAGCCGCCAGGGCCAAACGGTTTCAGCAGGGGCTTGATATTGAACTACAGCAGCTTATCGCGTCTCTCGATCTACCGACCTTCGCTCAGGTGTTGAACGCTGCCCGGGTACAGGAAAGATTGGCGGAGAAGGCCAAAGGCCAACGATCGATGGACAGGAGACCCCACGTAGTTCCAGCTCGGGCTATTATTTCCCCCCGTGGAGCGATCCCAGTTCACAGGCTGGGTGTTACGCAGATGAAACATACTTTCTCACCACAGCAGCCGTAGCGGAGGGCCCTGTTTTGCGATTATTTCTAGAGGCCAGGAAACATGCAGAGAGATTGTCGCGGAGCTAAGGGGTAGTTTTGCTTTGCGGTTCCAGCGAGCACAGGGTCAGCGGATGTCCCCAGAGATCTGAGCTACAGGGAGGGTTCGAGCAACATCAACCGTCGTATGGCACTTCAGCTCAGAGGGGTCCACCTTTGGTATCCCATCAACGGTTGTTTGATCAGAGGCATACTGGTAATGGTCGGAATCAGGGGCAGGCTTTCACCCTGTCCGCCGAGCAGGAAGAGACTTCTAGAGAAGTAGTTACAGGTACCCTCCTTATTTATTCTGTACCAGCTAGAGTTCTTTTTGATTCGGGTGCTTCGCATTTCTTTATTTCTACGCAGTTTGTTGACACACACTCTATATCTCATGAGCCGTTGACCAAGGGTTGTGAGATACATACGGGTAACGAAATTATTGTGTCCAACCTGTTGGCTTCTAGTGTAGGTTATGTCCGGTGGTAGTATGCGGCAGGGAATTCTATGTGAATTTCCTTTTAATCGGGACGGGCGGCTATGACGCAATTCTCGGGATGGATTGGATGAGTACCTTCCATGCGATGATCGACTGCCGAGCTAGGAAAGTGACTTTCCGCATTCCCAATCACCCTGAGTTTGTTTTCGAAGGCGGAAGAGAGTCTTTGGAGCCAGCCAAGTTTAGAGCCAAGCCAAAAGCATTGATGGCTATGGAGATTGATGAGAGTCCAGCCCCAGAGATCGTTCGGGATTTTCTTAATATGTTCCCTGAAGATTTACCAGGTTTACTACCTCATCGCGTCTTGGAATTCTCAATCGACTTGATTCCGGGTACATCACCAGTCTCGAAAGCACCGTACAGAATGACACCGCTTGAGTTGGCAGAATTAAAGAAGCAGATAGAAGAACTTTTGGACAAGGGATTTATCCGTCCAAGTGCCTCCCTGTGGGGTGTTCCTGAGTTACTGGTTAAGAAGAAGGACGGTTCGTTGCGCATGTGACTACCGGGAGTTGAACGGGGTGACCGTGAAGAACAAGTACCCCATTCCCCGCATCAATGACTTATTCGATCAGCTTGTTGGTGCTCGAGTATTTTCTAAACTATACCTTCGGTCAGGGTATCACCAGATCGGGGTTAAGGAAGAGGATATATGCAAGACGGCTTTCTGAAATCGTTATGGCTACTATGAGTTTCTTGTGTCACCGTTCGGTGTTACCAATGCACCGGCCATATTCATGGACTTGATGAACAGGGTTTTCTCCAAGTTCTTGGATCAGTTTGTCTTTGTATTCATCGACGACATTCTAGTCTATTCGAGGAGTCGAGAGGAGCACGCAGAGCACCTATGAATTGTATTGCAGGTTCTACGGGAGGAGAAGCTCTATGCTAAGCTAAGCAAGTACGAGTTTTGGCTCGACAAGGTGTAATTTATGGGGCATGTCGTTTCGAGTGATGGCATTTCAGTGGATCCGACGAAAATCGAATCTATCAAAGACTGGCCGACACCGAAATCGGTTGTTGAGATAAGAAGCTTTTTGGGATTGGCTAGGTATTATCGGAGGTTCGTCAAAGATTTCTCCAGAGTAGCGGAACCCTTGACGAAGCTCACACGGAAGGAGGTTCCGTATGTTTGGTGGGAGGAATGCACCCAGGTGTTCGAGCTGTTGAAACTGAAGTTGACCACAACCCCAATCCTGACTATGCTAGACAGCTCGGGTGGCTTGGTTGTTCATAGTGATGCGTTGGGAAAATGTTTAGGTTGTGTATTAATGCAGCACGGTCGAGTGGTGGCTTTCGTGACTCGTTAGTTGAAAACTCACGAGAAGAACTACCCTACGAGTGACCTGGAGTTAGCGGCCGTTGTGTTTGCCTTAAAGATTTAGAGGCATTACTTGCTCGGCGAGAGAGTGGAGGTGTACACGGATCACGAAAATTTGAAGTATGTGTTCACTCAGAAGGAATTGAATATGAGACAACGCAGATGGTTGGAATTGATGGCAGACTACGATATTGATCTGCGGTGTCATCCGGGGAAGGTGAACGTCGTTCCTGATTCTCTCAGTCGTAGGCTGTCAGCTGCGTTGCTGACTTGTCAGAAAGGGATCCTCGATGACCTTCAGAGACTCGAGTTGGAGGTAGTTACTCCGGGTGTGCCCGGAAAGCTCTGGAAGTTGCAAGTTCAATCATCACTTATAGATCGCATCAAAGCTGCTCAGGATGGAGACCCTCAGTTGCAGAAGTTCATAGGGTTACTTGAGGTTGGTTTGATGATGGATTTGCAGATTCATGAAGATGGTTCTCTGAGATTTGGCAGTCGGTTGAGTGTTCCAAAGGCGGGTTTTCGAGATGAAGTTCTAGCTGAAGCACACAGTTTCGCTTACTCAGTGCACCCAGGTAGCACCAAGATGTACAGAGACCTGAGGTAGCACTTCTGGTGGAATGGAATGAAGAGGGAGATTGCTCGCTTTGTCTCCAAGTGTTTGGTATGCCAACAGGTGAAAGCCGAGCATCAGAGAATCGCTGGGTTGTTTCTACCACTTCCAGTGCCAGAGTGGAAATGGGAGCACATCACCATGGATTTCATGACGGCACTACCCCGAAGTCCAAGGGGGAAATAATGCTATCTGGGTTATTGTTGATCGTCTTACGAAGGCAGCGCATTTCATACCTTTCTGAGTCAGACAATCGACGGAGTCGCTTGCAGAGAAGTATATCCAGGAGATTTTGAGACTGCACAAGGTGCATATTAGTATCGTGTCTGATCGAGACATTAGGTTCATTTCTTATTTCTGGAAGAGCCTACAGGAGAGTTTGGGCACGCGTCTCAAGTTCAGCACGGCCTACCATTCGCAGACGGATGGGCAATCCGAGCATACTATCCAGACGCTCGAGGATATGCTGAGGGCATGCATGCTTGATTTTCATGGTTCTTTGGAAGATCGCCTCCATCTGGTAGAGTTTTCGTATAACAACAGCTACCAAGCTAGCATCCAGATGGCACCATTCGAGGCTCTGTATGGACGGAAGTGTCAGTCCCCTCTTTGTTGGGATGACGTGGGTGAACGAAGGTTGTTGGGCCATGAGCTCATAGTGCAGACAGTGAGCAAGGTTCAAACAATCAGGCAATGGATCAAGGCAGCTCAGGACCGACAGAAGATTTGGGCAGATGCCGACAGAAGGTCGTTAGAGTTTGGTGTTGGTGACCACGTATTTCGGAAGATATCGCCCACTCAGGGAGTGATCAGGTTTGATAGTCGCGGGAAACTCAGTCCCCGATTCATCGGACCTTTTGAGATGCTAGAGCGAGTAGGCGAGGTGGCTTCTCGGCTTGCTTTGCCTCCATCGCTAGCTAGTGTGCATAATACGTTCCATATATCTCAGTTGAGGCGCTACGTTCAGGATGACAGCCATGTTCTGGACCATTCGGAGTTAACGTTGGGCACCGATCTGTCTTACGAGGAGCAGCCTACCACCATTCTCGATTGTCGGGAAAAAGTGCTAAAGAACAAAGTCATTCCCTTGGTTCGAGTTTCTTGGGGTGGCCGTTCTCCAGGAGAGTCTACCTAGGAACGTGAGGAGGACATCCGTCCACGTTTTCCGCACCTGTTTGAGTAGTGTTGTTTGTCCTGTTGTTTTCGTTCTTTAATTTCGAGGACAAAATTTTTGTACGGAGGGTATGTTGTAAATCCCCAGTTTCCGTATATATATTTTTCGGCATTTTTCTAGATTTTTTCCCTAATTTTTTTTCATTTATATATATATTTTATTATTTTATTTTAATTACCTAAACCTAAACTCAAACAAAATCCTAAACCTAACCCCTACCCGACCCGAACCCAGCTCACCCAACCCGACTCGACTCACCCACGTCTTCTTTCTTTCTCCGCTCTTTTTTTCTTTTCCCCGATGTCTCCTCCTTCCTCGCGACTATGCCAGCGAGACCCGCGCCCACGCATGCGACGACCGTGCCCACCATGCCAACGAACTCCCTAGATCACCTCCCCCAAATCCTCACTGGCTTCTCCCTCTCTCCCTCTCACGTCCTCGCCGCGAGACTCGCTCCCCAACGGCCACGACGACCGGATCTCATCACCTGCGACCTCCCCTCATCTCTAACAACTCAATCTCGCCTCTCTCTACTTCACTCTCTCCCGACCTCTCTCGTTCTCACACACTGTCTCACTCAATACTACTCTCTCTCCCCCTCTGCAACTCACCGCCATGAGCACCGATCACCACCATCGTCGTCGCTCACGTCGACCTTCGAGCCCCACCTCTGACTACCCTCTCGACACCTGACAAGCCTCAGTTTTCTCCCTCCATCAACAACCGAGCTCCTCTTCACAAATCCATTTTTTCACCACCGAGCACCACCACCTCTTTTCACTGTGAGGCCACTGCCACTGGCCACCTCCTCTCTCGTCACCACAACGCCCGAGTTCCTCCCCCAACACCCACTACACCTAAGCCCACTACCCACTACTCCTCGTCATCCTCCCGACGCTGCCTACACCTTACCGAGCTCCCTACGCCGCCTGCATCACCCCCGGAGCTCCGCTGCCCTCACCGCCAAGTCACAACACCCGGGCTCACCTCTGCATCATGTCGAGCCTCCCTAGGTCCTCACCAGAGCCGTAGTAGTCACGCGTGTATCGTGTCGTGACGTCTCCGTGCCGTGGTTATAGCCCGTGTCATGTCGCCGTCTCAGTCGTGCCACTTTCGCCAAAGGCAAGAGAAAACCCATCTCTTGTTGTTCATGCTATTTTAATACCTAGGCTAGATATTAATGTTGATTATTTTTGTTTTATAATAGTGTAGATGTGTGTTTTCGACTGATTACCAAACGCTACCCTAGTGTTTGATGCGAACTATAAACCAAAACGTATCTTGCTATGGCGGAACTTATGATAGTTAGATTCCTTTACTGTTTGCGAATATCATGTAGAAATTTGGATGCAAAATATCGTGTTTATAATCATGTAAAGTCGCCTCCTAAAGGCGACACTATATCTAAATTTTACCGCGCATGTTGCCTTATTAAAATCATCGTAAATTTAATACAGTTTGGAATGTAATGTTCTATGGCTCATATTTAATCCGACTCGATAATATAGAACCATCCATAGTTTATTTTTCGATACTGATAGATTACGGCAACAAGAATTGACCGGGAATGCGACTCTGGACTGCTGTCCGGGGTGGCATTTCTCGAGGATACCTGAATTTAAATACCTGCACGTCCCTACATAAAACTGAAAATGCATGAAGTCCTATATATTCATGTAGATAATTTAGTTAGCTAACACATAGATCTGGTCATGTTCAGTTTCACAATCTTTTGATATTTAGTTTTTATTTTAGAATGTCAATGTTTTCTGCAGTTTCTGCGGTAACATTTCTTACACCTTCACACTAAACAGGACATAACTCCTAGTAATGAAAGGATATTATTAATAAGTTTGATGCGTTGGAACCCTAACGGATAGAACTAGATTTCATTCAACTGGGGAAACACCTGAATCTGAACCCAACCCCTAGTAAATTGCGTGCTAATTTGGACTTCTAGTTCTGAAACTGGAATTCCAGCAATCGATCGCTAATTTAAAATGATGATAAGTCCCTAACCTGAAATCCTATTGACATGAAACTAATTTTAACGCATAGATAATAAAGTATACATTGTATGCCTTTAATATTGTTTTGGTCGATTCTATACGTGTGATTTATGATAAATTTTGCAAGTCATATGGCGTTGGGTGCCATAATTTAGTGAATATCCGTTCAGTACATTTTTGCCTATTTTTGTGTTTGCTTCATACCTTCTGTATAGTGATTGTTTACATTGAGACCTAGCGACTGTTGTGCATTGTCGATATATAAGCGTTAGTGATTGGATTATGGAAAATACTAAAGTGATATTGATAAGTGGAAACGTGATTGAAAGTGAAAGCGATACGTATTTGTTCACAACCTATCTAATACCTGAACACATACTATAACCTGAGGAATGGAGAAATCAAGGTGGAATTGAACTCGTATTTAGCGAGGTACAGTGACTTAGAGGATGATCATTCGCTATATATATATATATATATATATATATATATATATATATCGTAGGCCTAGCGGCACGGCTGCAGGGTTATGTCTCGGGAAACAGTGGACCATAATCTCGGGCATGCACGAGACCCTTGCTAAACACGAGTATCCTTTCCACCAATTGATTTCATTAACTTAGTGATTGATAAGTAGTGAAATACGCATTGCCTGGTTTACTGACATGATACTCATATCGCATTGTTCATATTCATTTGATGTTCATTATTCTCATGTTTTGTATTCTGTTGCACTTTTCATATTTAATAGCATCGTACCCATTATATATATTTATTGCTATATGTGTCGCCCTGACGACCTGGGTGTGCATGCTCAGAGGATGATGTCGACCCAGTCAAGAAGCAGGACCTGTCCTTCGAGATCGCGGAGGTCTAGACCGCGACATCAGTGTCATTCCTTTTTGCTTTGAGCACATTATTTTCGTTGGTTAGTTATTTTATTCTGCAAAATAAATATATCTCGAACTCTTTTATTGTGATGTAATAAAGTTGTGAACTGTGATTTCCTTTACTCTTGTACTGTTTACTGACTACCATGTAATGCTAGAAGCCAAAGTGTGACTACGGCGGAATTATTTTCTGACCGTAAGAGCATGACTGGCCTAGTCACCCCTCATATTCCGTATTTTGGTAAGCGGGGAATGACAAAATTAGGGTTTGGGAATTAAAATTTTGGATTAAAAAGCATTAAAATGGTGTTAAATAGTGAATTAAAGGGTCTCTGTTTGATTGCAAGGAAATCAAAAAGTGCAGGGGAGTTAAGCAGAGTCGAAGTGGTGTGTGTGCAAAGCACGAAGCCATTTAGGCTCAATCGAACTGTCGGCGTCGGCCAATTGGGGGAAACGGGTGGTTGGAATTGAGGCGATTCGCCTCGAGATTCGTGCCACGTGGGTATTTGGGTGTGTACACCTCATTGCGCCTTTTTGATTTTTCTGAAACTTTTCATTTCTCCGTGTATTGCACGTGCAACTCTTGGGCTTCCAAAAATTAAAAAGAAAGAATCTAAAAACAATTGGGTTTGATGGGATTCGAATGCACATGCTATGCCACAGCATTGTAGAGGGTTTACTAGTGAGCTACAAATTGTTTCTTGCTTTTATTTAACAAAAATCACTCTTAACTCTTACACAAGCTGTAATACGCTTTTCTGTACAATAACAGGAAAATTCTGTACAGTTATTTTAGAGTCGTTATATTCTTCCCTCCTTATAAAAATTTCTTCCTCTAAATTTACAATTACATAGGGACTAATTTTCAAAAAGGTAAGGGTATTATGTACGCATATCTTCTTCTCGTTCCCATGTTGATTCTCCTGGCGAATCCTTTCTCCACATCACCCGGACCAAGTTTACCTCCTTGATCGTAATGTTTTCACCTTTCGGTTTAGGATCTTAACTAGTTGTTGCTCGCAGGTTAGGTCAGTCTATACTGTGAGCTCTGAGTGATCAAGTATGTGGCTGGGGTCTCTCACATATCATCGTAGCTAGGATATGTGGAACACGTTGTCCTTCCAATGAGGGTGGTAGTGCTAAACAGTATGCCACTTCTTCAACTCGTTCGAGTGTATCAAATGGTCCTAGGTATCTTCGACCGAGTTTACCCCTCTTGCTAAAACGGATCACTCCTCTGTTTGGAGAGATCTTCAAGAATACATGGTCTCCAGGTTGGAACTCCAGATGTCGATGCTTTGCATCTACCCAATGTTTCTGTTGGTCTTGAGCTATTCGCATCCTTTCCCTGATCGTGCGAACCACGTCCACAGTTGCCATGATCATCTCGGTCCAAGGAGTTCACAATCTCTAACATCGTCCTAACTCAACGGGGAACGGCATTTTCATCCGTAGAGTGCTGCGAATGGTGCCATCCCAATGCTTGCCTGATATCTATTGTTGTATGAAAACTCCATAAGGTGTAGGTGATCTTCCTACGAACCTCTGAAGTCTAACATATAGGCTCTTAGCATATCTTCCAGTATCTGAATTGTTCGCTCAGATTGTCCGTCCGTTTGTGGATAATACGCCTTGCTGAAATTCAGACTCGTTCCCAGGCTAGCTTGCAGACTCTGCCAAAATTGTGATCGGAATCTTGTATCACAATCAGAGACGATGCAAACAGTTACTCTATATAATCTCACAATCTCCTGCATGAGTTTATAGGTATCAAATATGGTACATCTTGATGTTTTAAATCATACTTTAGATTTATGCTCACCTCTATGTACTTCTTTGTTAACGTCTCGGTTGACTGACCAATTCGAAATGGAATAAAGTGAGCTGACTTGGTGAGTCGATCCATAATAACCCAAGTTGCGCCATTACCCTTCGAGCTGCGAGGGAGAGCAGTCACGAAGTCCATGGTAAAATGCTGCCATTTCCATTCTGGAATTGGTAACGGCTGAAGTAGACCATCAGTTATGTGATGTTCAGCCTTCACTTGTTGACACACCAAACACTTGGCTACGCTCCTTACTACTTCATACTTCATTTCATACCACCAATAGTGTTGTCGTAGATCCTTGTACATCTTTGTGCCACCGGGGTGTACCGAATAAGGAGAGCTGTGAGCTTCTTTCATCAACTCTTCTCGAACAGATTCGATTGGCACGCATAAACGACTTCCATATCGCAAGGATCCATCTTCATGGATGATGAAGTCAGTTCGTGGTCCACTTTCTACTTGTTCACAGATCTTTTATAGCTTGGCATCATTTGCTTGAGCTGCCTTGATCTGATTTACAAGAGTAGACTGGACTTGTAAGTTCATCAAATATGAAGCATTACTTAGCATAACTACTTCAATCTCCAATCCATGCAATTCTTGTACTCCACTGAGCGGTGAGGTTCATTGCTAATGGCTGGCGACTAAGGGTATCGGGAACTATGTTCACCTTTTCAAGATGATACTGTAGGTTGATGTCGAAATCTGCCATAAGTTCTAACCATCTTCTCTGCCGCATGTTTAGTTCCTTCTGAGTAAATACCTACTTCAGACTCTTGTGGTCAGTGTATATATCCACTCATTCTCCCAAAAGATAGTGGCGCCAAATCTTTGGGAAGATGAAGGTTACCAATTCTAGATCATGTGTTGGATAGTTGCGTTCATGGACCTTTAACTGTCTTGATGCAAAAGCCACAACTTTTCCATGCTGGTGTAGAATACATCCAAATCCTTTACCGGACACATCACAATGCACAACGAATCTGCCAGTTTGATCCGGTATTACAAGGATTGGTGTAGAGGTTAACCTCGACTTGAGTTCTACAAAAACCATTTCACATGCTTCTGACCACACGAATGCTATGTCTTTGCGTATGAGCTTGGTCAGGGGTGCTGCGATCATTGAGAATCCTTTGATGAATCGCCGGTAGTATCCTTCTAATCCTAAGAAACTTCATATATCATTCATCGTCTTTGGTGTCGGCCACTCACTGACTTGGAGGATACCGACCGGACTCGGCGGATACTATCGGCAGGGGAAGAATACCTACCGTTGATAGTTTTGGACTCGGCGGATATCCGGAGGATACCGACCGGAGTCATGTGATTAGATGGATTTGAGGGCCGATATGAGAGACGGCGCTTGAGACATTGAGATTTCGAGTGTCGATACTTGACACAGGATTTATGATGATTTATTGATGATACTTTTGGTTCTAGCATATTGAATTTATTATGACACATTTAGTTTCTTATAGCTGCTACACCCTAGATTTTATACTTCGCTCATTTATTCATGTTGCGCCTATACTAGTATACATCATCATAAACTCATACTTAGGATCTGTCGCTATTACGTTCATACTTGCGATTTCCACTTATGATGTTATTTACTACACATGAGCTGGCAACTCAGTGTCTTGCAGGGCCGATCCGTCAGTGTAGTCGCGGTGGGGCATACTACTACCACCACTTTTGGAATTGATCTTTTGTTAGGTGGGTTGCGAGTATTCTTTTATGCCCTATCTGTTATACATGTACCTTGTATCTAGTATACTCCATCTACCACATGTATATTTGACTTAGAGACGAGACTGAAAGATTTGTATTATATTTGACTCTGGGTGTCGTGCTCGTATGAGCCGACTTTTATGTTTTTGTTGTGGATATTGTTTTCTTTTCTTATTTCCTTATTTTTTGCCTATGGCGTCGTATATCTTCTATGTGATTGTGTTTCCCCGGATAGCGTTGAGATTGCTCTCAAGTGGGGATGTTTTTATATATGTTATGCTTATGTATCGGTTTGGATCAGTTTTTACGAAGGAGATACAGCCGGAAATTTTAACAATAACTCGATCTTCAAAAAGGTTTGATATAACTCTTTTGCTCCTTAAATTAACACTTTAAACAAAGATTTTACCACTCCACCTTTAATTACGGTTTAGATTTTGGGTTTTTGGCTTACTTGAATTATGTTACGCCTTTAGACGTTGCGTGATTTAAGTGCCGGTCACATTCCACATTTGGGTCGTGACAAGTTTGGTATTAGAGCGCTAGGTTTTACTTTTCTGAGTGTAGGATGACCCTTGGTATGATGGAGTAGGTAACTTAAGCAGAGTGACGTAGCGTGTGTATGTTCTGCGGTATATTCACGATACGATACTCCGCCTAAGTGACCTTGGGACATATGTCTTGTGACTGGTTCCTTGATTCCATTCATCCTTTTATTCTGGTTGCTATGTTCTCACTGAATCCTGTTTCTTGTTCCACTCACCATGCCGCCGACTACGAGGGCCTAGAGGGCTGCCGCCAGAAACGAGGTTAGGGCAGGCTCGTCTGAGACGAGGACCGACCATGGTTGTATGTCTACCCCTGATCCTCCTTCTCTAGGCCGGATTGCTAGGCTATAGGCGAGTATTCAGGATTTATGCCAGATGGTTGGATCATTGGTCGAGGCCAGCCGAGCACAGAGATCATGGGGACCGTGATAGTACCTACTGCTCAGACAGCTGTACCTGGCACTACCGAGACTATCGAGATATCGCTATCGGAGTTTATGAGGCTGAAGCCTCCGGTATTCACTGGCACTGACGCAGCAGAGGATCCACATTCGTTCCTCGACAGGATAGCCAGGATATGTCGTTCCCTGAGGTGTTCTGATGCAAGATCGGTTGAGCTTGCTAGTTTTCGTTTGGAAGGTCTTGCTCAGAATTGGTGTGAGTCCGTTGAGAGAGGCCGAGCTGCTGGTCTTCCTCCTATGACATGGGATGAGTTTTCGACGGTCTTTCTTGCTCGTTTCCTTCCACAGAGCATCAGGGATGCTCGAGCTTGCAGTTTTGAGTCTTTGCGCAAGACTCCGGTATGACCGTGGCCGAGTATGATATCCAGTTCACTCAGCTCTCCATGTATGCTCCTAATTTTGTGGACACCGAAGAGAAGTGCGTCAAGAGATTTGTGCGAGGTCTTGACACACGGTTGTTCTTCTCTATTGGCTCGCAGCACTTTGATACCTATGCAGCAGCGATGGACGCAGCCATGCTAGTGGAGGAGCGTATTACCAAGACCAAGTCTGTTCCGGAACCGAAGCGGGTTCGCACTGGTGTATTAGTTTTCAGGCAGATTGGTAGAGGTATGGAAGGCAAAGGCCGCGGCGGATTCTTTCTAGACCGTGGTGGTGGAAGAGGCTTGATACGGGGCCAGTTATTTAGCTCTTGCTTACAGGGTCAGCAGCCATCGCCAGGATGTTATCGGTGTTGGAGTCCGCATCACTGCATCAGGTATTGTACTTTGAGACATCAGGGTGGGATAGCAGTTCCACAGGTCACCTTACCACTTTCACCTCCTCCTCCGAGAGCATTGCCTCCTACGCCTGTCGTTACTCCATGCCAAACCGATTCTCAAAGAAGCTGTGGTTGTGGCGGTCCTGCTCAGAGGGGACGATGCGGCAGAGGCAGAGGACATCAGGATACTAGTAGAGGACATGCCAGAGTTTTTGCTTTGACTTCTCAGGATGCGCAGGTATCGAATGCTGTCATAACAGGTACTCTTCCCGTGTGTTCTTTCGACGTGCGCATCTTGTTCGACCTTGGTTCCATGCACTCTTATGTATCCACACACTTCGTACCGAGATTGGGCTGAGATTTGTCCTTGTTAGATCAGCCACTCGTTGTGATTACTCCCGTAGAAGAGTTCTTTATCGCTCGACACGTGTTCTGGTCATGTTCCGTTCGGATCGGGGATAGGGATTCCTCCGTTAATTTGATCCTTCTTGATATGTTAGATTTCGACGTACTCGGCATGGACTGGTTAGCCACTTGTTATGCTTCTGTGGACTTCCGTGAGAAGGCGGTCAGATTTAGTTTTCCGGGAGAGCCAGTTCTTTTTGTACAGGGAACCGCAGTGCCGCCCTTCACAGTCTGATTTCTGCCCTTTGCGCTGGTCAGCTCTTGAGGAAAGGATGTCGGGGGTTCTTGGCATATATTCGTGATGCTGGAGCTACAGAGGTCCCGTTGGACTAGGTCCCGATTGTGAGAGAGTTCCCTGATATATTTTCTGATGAGTTACCTAGGTTGCCGTCAGAGCGCGATATTGAGTTTTGCATCGACTTGATCCCCGGCACGAGGCATATTTCTATACCGCTTTTTCGGATGGCTCCGGCGGAGCTTAAAGAGATCAAGGATCAATTGCAAGATTTATTTGGCAAGGGACTTATTTGACTGAGTGTGTCGCCTTGGAGAGCTCCTGTCCAGTTCGTTAAGAAGGACGACAGTATGAGATTGTGCATCGATTATAATCAGCTGAACCGAGTTACGGTACGGAATAGGTATCCTCTACCTCGCATTGACGATTTGTTTGATCAGCTCCAGGATGTGGGAAATTTTTCGAAGATTGATTTGCGGTCAGGCTATCATCAGTTGCTGGTTCAGAATGATGACATTCCGAAGACCGCTTTTCAGACGCGCTACGGGCATTACGAGTTCTTAGTGATGTCGTTCGGGCTCACCAATGCCCCAGCAGCGTTCATGGATTTGATGAACTGGATCTTCAGGTCGTTCCTCGACCAGATTATTATCGTATTCATAGACGACATTCTAGTGTACTCTAAGAGTCGAGAAGAGCATGAGCAGCACTTGAGGATTATATTGCAGACATTGAGAGAGCACCAGCTGTTTGCCAAATTCTCAAAGTGCGTTTTTTGGCTTGATAGTGTGGACTTCTTGGGTCACATGGTTATGAGAGATGGTATACGAGTGGACTCTAAAAAGATTGAGGTAGTACAATATTGACCCAGACCCATTTCAGTGACAGAGGTTCGCAGCTTCTTGGGTTTAGCCGGTTATTACCGTCGTTTCATACTGGGTTTCTCTCGTATCGCTGCACCGCTGACCGGGATGACCCAGAAAGGAGTTCCGTTTGTTTGGACTGAGGCATGTGAGCAGAGTTTTCATCAGTTAAAGACTCGTTTGACGACTGCACCGGTTCTATCCTTGCCTTCAGGCTCTGGCGGTTATGTTGTTTTCTGTGATGCTTATCGATTGGGTCTAAGTTGCGTGTTGATGCAGCACGGTTGAGATATCGCTTATGCTTCTCGGAAGTTGAAGAAGCACGAGTAGAACTACCCCGCTCACGATCTAGAAATGGGCGCGGTGGTCTTTGCACTCAAGATTTGGAGGCATTATTTGTACGGCGAGTCGTGCCAGATCTTTACGGACCATAAAAGCCTGAAGTATATCTTCCAGCAGCGGGATCTGAATTTGTGGCAGCGCCATTGGATGGAGCTTGTAAAGGACTATGATTGTGAAATCCTTTATCATCCGGACAAGGCAAATATTATAGCCGATGCTTTGAGTCGGAGGCCTGGAGGTAGTTTATCCCATTTGTGCACAGTTCGTAGGCAGTCTTCTATAGATTGGCAGGTTTTATGCGACAGCGGAGTACAATTTGAGTTCACTTCCACAGGAGGACAGCTTGCTTATGTCCGCGCCCGTCCACTTTTACTTGATCACATCCGGGAGGCACATTCCGACGATGCTTGTTTGTCTAAGATTATGGAGATGGTTCGGCAGGGGAGAGATTCGGAGTTTGTGAGTGATGGCTAGGGAGTGCTACGATTTAGGACTCGTCTATGTGTACCCGATTTTGAGGGGCTGAGACGTGAGATCTTAGAGGAAGCACATCAATCAGCATACAGTGTTCATCCGGGTTCCACAAAGATGTATCGTGATTTGAGAGATGTCTACTGGTGGGAAGGGATGAAGGGAGATGTTTCAGATTTCTTTTTAAGATGACTGACTTGCCAGAAAGTCAAGGCTGAGCATTAGAGGCCAGCGGGAGAGTTACAGCCTTTGCCTATTCCGGAGTGGAAATAAGAACATATCTCTATGGACTTTTTCGTGGGTCTACCGAGGTCCAGTTGAGGGTATGACTCTATTTGGGTGATTGTAGACCGATTGACGAAAGCCGTTCACTTCCTCCCAGTGAAGAACACTTTTGGGTTTGCTCAGTATGCTCAGCTCTACATTGATGAGATTGTGCGATTGCACGGCATTCTGACATGCATTGTTTATGACAGAGGCACTCAATTTACCAGCCGTCTTTGGAAGAAACTCCAGGATGCTTTAGGTACTCGTTTGAGTTTCAGTACCGCTTTCTACCTACAGACCGATGGTCAGTCAGAGCGGACTATATAGACTCTCGAGGATATACTCCGAGCGTGCGCACTAGATTTTGGTGGCAATAGGGATCGTCACTTGCCCTTAATAGAGTTCTCTTACAATAACAGTTTTCAGGAGACGATTCAGATGGCACCTTTCGAGGATTTGTATGAGAGAAAGTGTCGATATCCAATATGTTGGACCGAGTTCAGCGAGAGTAGGATTTTGGGACCGCGGTTAGTCCAGGAGACTACGGAGAAAATCCAGCTGATCCAGGATAGGATGAGAGCAGCCCAGAGCAGGCATAAGTCTTATACCAATCGTCGTCGTCACAGACTTGAGTTCACGGTGGGTGATCATGTTTTCTTACGGGTCTCTCCGATAAAGGGTGTGATGAGATTCGGAAGGAAGGGGAAGCTTAGTCCCAGATATGTGGGTCCTTTTGAGATTCTTGAACGAGTCGGTACCGCCGCCTATCGTTTAACACTTCCGCCTAGTTTTCCGGATGTACATCCCATATTTCATGTATCAATACTTCACAAGTACCTTCATGTCCCTTCTCACGTGATTCAATATTAGACGATCCAGCTGGAGCGCGATCTTTCCTTCACCGAGCAGCCGGTAGTCATCCTGGACCGGCAGGTGAAGAAATTATGGTCGAAAGCCTTACCGTCCGTGAAAGTTCTACGGCGTGGTCCGAACATCGAAGAGATCATATGGGAAGCCAAGAGCGAGATGCGGAAGAAATTTCCCCAACTCTTCGAAGATAAGCGTAGTTAGATTTTAAATTCGGGGACCGAATTTCTTTAGGGGAAGATTGTAGCGTCTTAAAATTTGATTAGAGTTAATTATAATTTAATTAGCGATATAACATGCGTTTTTTTCAATAAAACTTAGTTAATAATTATTTTCACATACGTTTATATATTTATTTATTTAATTATTTTAAATATATATTATTAACAGCATGTTAGTATAGCTTAAAACACCTTTTTTGTAGCCATGACAACTTAAACCCACAAGTTAATTTTAAAAAATATTTAACTAGTTGGATGGTTCTAGAAGAGAAAAGAAAAATAAAAAATAAAAATATAATAAAATGTGAGACATGGAGGTATGGCTTGGAATGGCTAGTGTTTTGTATTTTTTTTTTTGGTTATGGAGGACTAATATTAGCCATCCTCTTTCTTCATTCTTCTTACTTCGCTTCATTCTTCTTCTCTCCTTCTTCATCTCTCAATGGTTCCTTTCTACCTCCCAACATAATCACACATAAATCACCACAAAAATCCATCACAACCATTGCAATACCTCAATCTTTATCCTTTCTATAGTCTCGTGTGAGCCAAATTCTCAATTTTGAAGCCTTGCAAGCTAAGGATTCAAGCTAAACTTAAGATATGGTGAAACCCTTATTCATGTTTCACTAAACTTTTGCCTTAAACACTCATAATCTTAAGATATGTTTTGTGGTGTTTTAGAATTTAAAGTGAGATTTTGAGGTGATTTTGGGGTTGTGATAATCCTTAAGGAAACCATGACCTAAACTAGGGTAGATAAGAGTATTTTAGTGTTAACTATCCTTATTTAGCCAATCAAGACTTCACTAAACCACCTTAATGTTTTAAATTAGTATCAAAACTAGTTTTAGTTTAAGGTTAGGGCTTCAAACAAAATCTGTTATTAAACCAGAGAATTCAGAGATAAGTTGCAATTACTGGGAGCTTGTTAAGGACCCTGAGTCCACCCTCGAAACTTGAGCCCTCCCCTCCAAGCTTTGGCCAATTAATTCATTTTGGCAGCAAATTGCGGCTCGTTTAGGGCATTTGGGTGTAGGTTTTTGTCAGGGGCTCTCTCGGACTCCAATTAGACCTCTGGTATATGCAACTTCTTCTAATTTTGCATATACAAATATCTGTGATCGTTTTACCTTATTTTAGGTGATATGTTAACTTGCGATACAGATATTCTGATTCTTTTTTTAGTGTTTTATTTGGTTAACGGTCCTTAGGGGTAGTCTTAGATGTTTGTTGCACGCGTTTAGCACACTAAGTTCATATGTTTCAACTCGTGAGAGTTAGTTCGTTCATATAGTGTATGTTTGGGTGTCATATCGGAATTCTAGCCTCATGTGCTAAGTTTTGTTCGATGCTAGGATCGATTGCGGAGACTTCGGACGCGGCTAGGAAAGGGAAGGAGGTGATCGGATTCGGATAGCTCAAGGCCTTCTGGTGAGTAGATTTAACATCTCGTTCGGATGGCGTTAAGCGCCCGATACTTAGATTCAAGTTATAGAATCTCATATACATATACATATATGTATACACATTCTTATATTGTATACGCATTATCATACACCTTGATACCTCCACGCTAGGACACTTGCACCATTACCAATGATTCATGTCACACGTGCACTAACCTATATGTACACACATCATTGATAATTGTCATGCCACGTACACTATAGAACTCGCACGATATCTTGCATTGCATTACATCTTTATTGATAGATAGATCTTCGCGTAATTCATACTAGCTTGCATCATATCAATATCATGTATATTTTCCATCATCACCATATTCTTATATGATGTTGTTTTCGTGAGATTTATGTTTTCATGAGATTGAGAAACCGCAAAAATATTTTCAAAACTTAGATTTATTTAAAAATACGCAGTTTTCTCTTGATATGATATTTGGCTTCCACCATGAGTTATCTCGGTTTTGAGTTATGTGTATACCCGATTCGAGGAGAGAGGAGGCACCGTCTGCGTGTACATGGTGAACCCGGTACGGTACCCGGGGCAAGAAGATCGCATAGAGAGACGTTGAGCCTGGAAGGGGAACAATACCTACCGATGATAGTTTTGGACTCGGCGGATATCCAGAGGATACCGACTGGAGTCATGTGATCAGATGGATTTGAGAGCCGGTCTGAGAGACGGCGCCTGACACATTGAGATTTCGAGTGTTGATACTTGACACAGGATTTATGATGATTTATTGATGATATTTTTGGTTCTACCATATTGAATTTATTATGACATATTCAGTTTCTTATAGCTGCTACACCTTAGATTTTATACTTCACTCATTTATTCATATTGCGCCTATACTAGTATACAGCATCATAAATTCATACTTAGGATCTGTCGTTGTTACGCACATGCTTTCAATTGCCACTTATGATATTATTTACTACTCACGAGCTGGCAACTCACCCCCGTTGTGCCACAGTGTCTTGCAGGGCCGATCCGTTAGTGTAGTCGCGGCGAGGCATACTACCACTACCACTTTTGGACGTGATCTTTTATTAGGTGGGTTGCGAGTATTCCTTTGTAACTTATCTGTTATACATACACCTCGTATCTAGTATACTCCATCTACCACGTGTATATTTGACTTAGAGACGGGACTAAGAGATTTGTATTATATTTGATTCTGGGTGTCGTGCTCGTGTGAGCCGACTTTTGTGTTTTTGCTGTGGATATTGTTTTTTTTTACTTATTTCCTTATTTCTTCTCCTGTGGCATCATATATCTTCTATGTGATTGTGTTCCGCCGGATGGCGTTGAGATTGCTCCCAAGTGGGGATACATTTATATATGTTATACTTATGTATCGGTTTGGATCAGTTTTTACAAAGAAGATACTGCCGAAAATTTTAACAATAACTCGATCTTCAAAAAGGTTTGATATAACTCTTTTGCTCCTTAAATTAACACTTTAATCAAAGATTTTACCACTCTACATTTAATTACGGTTTAGATTATGGGTTTTCGGCTTACTTAACTTACATTACGCCTTTAAACGTTGTGTGATTTAAGTGCCGGTCATATTCCATATTTGGGTCATGACAAAGCAAGACTTAGATGTTATATGTTTTTGGGCGTCGCACTCGTTGGAGTCGACTTTATATTGTTTTTGTTCATGTTTCGATTTCTATTTCTTCGCATTGTTGTTGTTTATTATCTGCGTATTTGCTCCGCCGTTTGGGTGTAAAAGCTAGCTCCCGTTGGGGATGTTTTATATATATTATGTTTTGTATGTGTTTTATTCAAAATTTACAAAAGAGGTGCTGCCTGATTTTAAATGATATAGGCGTTTTCAAACAAACTTACTTATATTTTAAAAAGAACTTGATTCTATTTAATAACTCTTTTAAAACTTCACCTCTGCTAGTTCTTTAAAAAGGTTTAGATTCTGGGTTTTTTGCTTACTTGGATCGTGTTGACATCTTAAGACGTCGCGTGATTTAAGTGCTGGTCACGTGTTGCTTTCGAGTCGTGATAATAGTGCACAAAGGACATTATCTAAAAGAAAGGGTTTTGGGGATGAGTGTAATGTTGTGTTATCGATGTGAGAGATTTTCAAATATGAATCATCACCTATGTTAATCTCATCAGGACCACCATAATCGATGTAGCTGTGAAAAGTCCCAATATCGAACGTAACGTGATGAGAAGCATCGGTGTCCAATATCCCGGAGGAGGGAGCGGTCCGGTTGGTATTTGTGTTGTTTGCCACAGGTTGAGGGAGCGTCTGCGCTGGGTGTTGCGGTGAATTGGTTTGCACTGCGTTCTCACGAAGAAAGCGAGCGAGTTGACAACAATCTTTGGTGGTGTGATCGGGAAGCTTGCAGAAGTTGTAGTAGGAGTTGGACCATGTCGAGTTGTTGTTGCGTGTGTCGGAGTACTGGTTATTGTTGCTGTTGTGAGCGAAGTTGTTGTTGCGATTATAGGAGACGGTTCAACGTTGTTATGGAGGGAAATAGGAGGAGCGATTGAGTTGGTTGGCATAGTTGGCCGTTGCGAGAGAGAGAGAGACGCACCGGTGTCTTCCTTCTTCAAATAGCGTTCATAGTCTATGAGTTTGTCATAGAGCTCGTCAAAGGTGATGGTGTTATCACGAACTCGGATACAGCGGCGAATTCTTTGAATTCAGGTTTAAGGCCAGCGAGGATGTGAAGAACAAGGACATCTTAGGGAAGAGGGTGGTCGGCGAGAATGAGGTCGTCGAAGATAGATCACATCTCTTGTAAGTACTCGCTTATAGATCTAGAACCGCATTGATTGTTTGTCAGGCGTTCCTTGAACGACATAACTCGTGAGCGAGATTTGTTCGTAAAGAGAATAACAAGTTGATCCCATGATTTTTTGGAGGAGGAAACAGAGGAGTTGAGGGGCTGGATCGTCTCGACATAGCTGCCGAGGATAGTATTAAGAATAAGTTGATCTTGACGGTACTATTGATGGTAGTCTGGATTTTCGACACGCTTGGTGGTGTTATTGATGTCAATGATAGTATTCAGAGGAGGGGACTTGGAGCCGTCGATGTGGCCAATGAAATCGTGGCCGATTAAGGCCGATTGAATTTGGGATCTCCATGCAGTGAAGTTTGTGTGGGAGAGTTTTGTTGCGAAAGAAAATTTTGAGATGATGGAGATTGAGTTTTGAGAGGAGACCATGAATCAAAAATTGAGCTTTTAATCGTAGGGCTCTGATACCATACCGAATTTTGGTGAAGATAGTTTTTGGGGTTTATAACTTGATTGATTTGTACTGAATATTAAAGGTGTATATATACACTTTACATGACGAGGAAAATAAAACAAATAAAATCTTTCCTAAACAAATAACATAAGAAGAGATATGAAAAGATTTTTCTAATAATAAAGATCTGCAAGAGCCGTGTCTACAGTCGGCAGACGTCTGTTGGACAAATACTTAGACGTCTGTTTAAACTCTCGATTTTATGGAGATTGATTTCTTGACGTCTGTGCTTCCTTCAGCCGACGTCTGCTGAAGCTCTGTTGCGTTTTCATACGTCTGCATGAGATTTTTTCAGACGTCTGTTTGTTTTGTGTCTTCTTGTCTCTAATATTACATACACTCAGATTTAAGTCTAAATTACTTAAATAATTGTCTAAATTCAACTCTATAACTTGTTTTGACTATAATTGAAGTGTTTTTCTGTGTTTTGATCAATGAACATAAAAGGTATTTGCGCTAATAAAGCACTGAAGAGGACATAAGTGATATGCTGGGAAACTACAAGGGTTTTTGTGCACCCAATTACCCTAAATGTTGCATTGTCTCGATAAATATTTGATGCCCACAACATAATTAACAACTTAAGATTTTAGATAAAATGATATTGATGTTATTATTATGATTAGCTAGCCGCAAGGTCATTTTGATACCAAATTGAAAATGTTTTCTAGTTTAAGTATTAACCGATGTTTGCTTCTGAATCGAGATTTTTCTTGGATTGTCAGTCAGATTTAAAATAAAATAAAATAAAATTTTGAGCTAGTCTTTGAAATATTAATTATAACAAGTTTCTATCTTGTATATAGTTTTCTAATCAAACATTTTTCTTTTTCTTTTTGCCAATACTAGGTGATATATAAGGAACCGTTGAAATTGATTGCAAATTCAGAGTTTTCATAGTTGGAGTAGCATTTAGATTAATCTAAATCTTTGATTTGAGTCTTATTTCTAAGAACCCTACTCCCATATGTATTGGTTTTGTAATTAATTAGAATAAATTAATCAGACTTGGGGCTGCGGCAACAGAGAGTTGCTGAGGCAATAATTAATCCACCAATCAATTAAATCAATAGTGCCTGCATTGAGATGCCGCGGCGGTAAGCTTCAGGAATATCCAGAGGGCCTTAAGAAAAAAAGGCCGTGGCATTAAAAAGGAGTATGCGGCAGAGGCCAATCTACATAGGCTAGATTTTTTAAGGCCGCGGCCAAAATGAGAGAGAGAGATTTATATAGAGAGATTTTTTGTATTCAAGTGAGATCGAGAAAGCAGAAATTATCTTGTGTAATTCTTACTTTAATGGAGGTTCTCGTTGTGAAGACAGGACTGGGTGCTATTTATGCCGAATCTGGGAATATCGTTGTGTCCTTTGTGTTATTGGTGTGCTTTTCTATTTGTTCGGTTTATTGCGATAGCTGTCGGATATATCTTCTTTTTTTTTGTATACATGCAATATTATTTATTTCCGCTGCGCCGTACCGCTTGTCCGTACGATAGACTTGTGTGATCCTTTCATGGCTCACCGCGCCGTGTCAGAGTAGATCGGAGTACAACAATAACTTACTATGTGATGATTAATTCTACATACATGCTTATTTCAAAATGGAGTGAAACAGATGCTGCTGCCTTGGTTGTTATTATCTTGGTGCCTGGATCTCTGGCTTCCTGATCTATTTAAAATTTAATAAGTTTTCTTATCAATGTGATATTGTGCTGTATTTTTTCCACTTGTAATTCTGACAAGAGTTGATCTGGTTAAACTTTTGTTGGAGATGTTTAACCTCTCACCATATGAAACACAAGATGTCCCAAATAAAACGAAGTAGACACAGGATGTGGTTTCGTATAATCTGCCTACATACACAGGGCGCAAATTTAAGGATTCTACTGTAACGAAAGAGAAATGCAAGTAAACATATAAACTCTCTCTCTCTCTCTCTCCCTCCCCTGCCCTCTCTGGCTCCCACCCTACCCTAGAGAGAAAGAGGAGAGAGAGAGAGAAAGAAAGAAGGTATATGAAATGGCGGTCCTTATTTTGAAAAGAAGCCGCCACCTCAAACACTGGTATCATTCATGTTTTTCACCGATCTAAACTGGTGATTTTGATCTACATATCATGAAACCCCTATGTAAAAAAAATCTCAAGATTTGAATACCTCTAATACGTTCATCAAGAGGAGATGTTCATCAAGAGGATAGAAAAATCGACGACTTATCGATATTAAAAAAGTGTTGTCTCTTGATGGATGAGATCGAGGTTTTCATATCTTGAGATTTTTTATACATAAGGGTTTTATGGTACATAAAATAACACGACTGGTTTGGATCAGTTAAATATATGGGATAGGTGTGTTTTGGGGTGGGAGCCCCTTTTTGGAAAAGGGGCCGCCACCTCATCCCCCATTTTCTATACACACACACTAGAATAATGAAGGAAATGTGTCATAGGAGGGAATTTCCTCCTATGTCGTCAAAAGTACACCCTCGACAATTTTATCCGACGATCGGCACACATCATCTTCATCCTTATCATATAAGAAGTGGATACACCAAATTTTATGCGATTCTACCGTTTTTCACTGTTGATTTCGTGGGTGCAAAATGAACGGTTTTCCCGACAATAGAACTTTTTACATTACTAATTCAACAGTGAAATAGTTCTATTGTCGGTAAACCGTTAATTTTGCACCCACGAAATCAACGGTGAAAAAGTGGTAAATCGCATGAAATTTGGTGTATCTGTAAGGATTCTATAGCACCATCCTAGGTTTTGGGTTGCATCACACATGCCATATTAAAAATTTAAGGGGTGCTAAACAATACCAACTATGAATCGAACTAGAAAAATAGAGTAACAACATATAGTATCTCATACAAAGTAGTGTCTAACACTAAGTAGGGAGAAATACAACCTTTGTAGACCTCCTCTTGTGATTCCTTAGATCGAGTAGGGTTTGAACCGGCTCGCTTGAATCTTTCCAAGTCCACAATGATCCACCACGAAGTCCCTTTGCAAAAGCTCCTAACTTCACTTGATCTTTGAAAAAGTGGAGCAAACAACCTACGCTAATGGGCTAGACTAGTATAGATTAGTGATGTGGGTTTGGATCTCACACAAAAACCTTTTCTTTTTATATTCTTCCCTCACTTTTGAAACCCTAGAGAGCGTGAAGGAGAGAGAGGAAGAAGGAGATGGATCAAGCTTGACTCAAGTGAAATAATGAATAACTCAACATAATCCCAAGAGAATGAGAGTAATGCCATCCTAAACTATGGTTACAAAATATCTAGATATTTTGTGACTTGAGGTTAAGCAAAACCATGGGCTACAAAACCATAGGCAAATGAAACCATTGACTTTGGTCAACTCAAAAGAGTTGAATAGTCAACCATGATTTTGTTGCCATTTTTCTTTTCTCAAATAAACAAAATATATAAATATATTACCATGTGAGTCTTGCATTGCCACCACCAAGGCATTATCAACCATGACACATGTATGCTTGCATGTGTGCATCCATATCAACATATACATACACTCATGCATGTATGATAAAGAAATAGGTTTTAATAAATGAGCTAATGGACTTAATATTAAATCAACACTTGATTTAATAATCCGGTCATATCACATACGACCCGTCCAATAGTAAACGCCCGATTAAAATACGGTATCAACTACTCGCATTTAATCGAGCTCCCGCGCATATCTCATATGCACCCCACATCGTTTCGCCTGAGCTAGGAGACCCTTTTATGGGACTCTAAAACTCGTCAATACGCTAGCAGTAGGCAGTGATCACATCACATGCCCACAAACCGTCAGTGGCACAAGCTGTACGTAACGGCTCCCACGTATTGAGCGATCAAAAGAAACACAAGCGAACCTGCTAAAACTCCCGTCGAGCTAATTGGCAGCACTTACCGTACAGTTCGGTCTCTTCGTCAAATGTGTTGCATATCAAGTCGAGGGATGGTATCGTCGACCCCATTAACCCAATAAGTTATGCCAGTATATGGCTCATAACAGATCGAAAAACTACCGATAATACTTATCAGTAAATCTCAGCAGCCCTGGCCAGGGACTTCCTGTTATAACCAATCGTACATAGCGCAACATCAACCCCCAATACCGGGAGAGACGAAACCCCTCCTATCGCTCATTGCCTTCATGTGCCTCAGGACTGTACCCAAAATCCACCTGTTTGCACGACTCAGTAGAGCCGTGGTAGGGTGGAGATCAAAGTACAGTGGGAGGCACACAAGACTCCATGACGATCTCGGGTCTACAGACTAACCTGTACCAGTGTCACCTGAGAACTTATATTCGACGATAGATATAATACCATATAGAAGTTCTCGGCGAGTCCTTTCAGTGTACCCAGTTTCACTGAGCACCCGTATACGGTCTTTGGTGTCACCACACCAATGGATATGGGATCATCCATCGCCCATCATATGGGACAAGTAACGTATACACTAGTCTACTCTGGTAATATCGATGCCCAGTCTCGGTACACCCATGACTAGGAACGTTTGAAGCATATGCTCATAAACTACATATGTCCCACTCGTATGATCAACATCATAATCTCGGTAGTTAAGCAAATATCCTAAGGGCTTTATCAACATGTACAAAATGAGTGAAAGCATGATCAAATGAACATGTCAAGATAAAGTACAACCAGATAGCATACTATCATGTCGAGCAAGAATGTCCCCTGAAACACACACACACACACGTCGATACACACACTATCATATAATAACATTTAGGGCATACATATATCCAACAGTATCCACATCTTAGATGATAAGGGTGAAGATGATGGGTGTCGATCGTTGGAAAAAATAATGGAGGGTGTATTTTTTCAACCTCATAAGAGGAAATTCCCTCATGTGGCCTCTCTCTCTCTCTCTCTATATATATATATATATATATATATATATATATATATGAGAATAATGGAGGAAAAATGCTCTAAGTGGCTTTTTGCATTAGGTGGCGGCAAAAAATACGCCCTCCACCATTTTATTCGACGATCGGCCTCTTTCAACTTGATATCCATTCTTTAATTTATCGATACACCAAATTTTATATGATTACAACACCATTTCACAATTGATTTAGTAATGTAAAAAGTTCTATTGTCAGTAAACCGTTAATTTTGCACCCACTAAATCAACAGTGAAATGGTGTTGTAATCATACAAAATTTGGTGTATCGGCAAATTAGAGAATGGATATCAAGTTGGAAGGTGCCAATCGTCAAATAAAATGGTGAAGGGCGTACTTTTTGCCGCCGCCTAATACAAAAAGCCTCCTAAGGCTTCTTTCCTCCATTATTCTGTGTGTGTGTGAGAGAGAGTGAGTGATCCATTGCAAACCAATCCGCGTTTTTAAAAAACGGGAACTCACGATCTACAACATATTTTAATGATCCAATCGATTCAAGTATGATCACCCTACCTTTAAATATATGTGTATAAAAAATCAATGGATTTAAAGACCTCTACAGTATGCATCGATGGGTGCAAAAATAAATATTTTTCGATAATGCAACATAGATGTCATCCGATACATAGGCTAGGGATCTTTAAATCTCTTGATTTTTCGTACACATATATTTGAGGGCAGGGTGATCAACTTGAACGAATCAAATCGTTAAAATATAACGTGGATCGGGAGTTCCCGTTTTTAAAAAACGCGGACCGGTTTGCAATGGATCATTCCCCTATATGTGTATGTGTGTGTGTGTGTGTGTATAGAGAGAGAGAGAGAGAGAGAGAGAGAGAGAGAGTGTGTGTGTGTGTGTGTGTGTGTGTGTGTGTTTTCATGTGTGTGTGTGTCTGTGAGGAAAATGATTATGAGGTGGCACCTCATTCTAAGAAATGAAGTGTCGTCTTAAAATTTGACTTTACACCATACTTTTTCATGATCGGTACCGTTCATTCTCCATGTTGTAGATTATAGACACATAAGTTTCATGTGATTTCGGTAACATTTGCTTATCAATTTAGCTTTGTAAAATGTTCTATTGTCGGAAAACCGTTAATTTTGCAACCATCCGATGTGACGGTAAAGTTTATCGAAAACAAATGAAATTTGGTAGATTTATGATTTACACCATAGAGAACAAGTTGAAGGTGTCGATTGTTCACCGTCGAAAACGGAGACGAACTGGGATAGATCGTCTTTCCTGAATTTGGGGGTGATACTATTTGAACTTATCCATCCACCTCTCCGAAGATACCAAGTTGATTTATGGCACCATATATCGGAGGTTTGGACAGACGCGACCATTGTAGTAGATTTTATCATATTCCCCCTCATTTTATGAGGGGTTTTTTGATTGTGGGGACGCTCTTCCCTGCAGGCGCAAGCCCATGTAGTTAATTACGTTACCGTATTGCGATAACCACTTTCTCCTGCTCCGGAAGTTCACTTCGTGTCATGTGTGTTTTTATTTGTTTTGGTTGCCCGCGGATTGTATTTAGAGACTAGTTTATGTCGTCGCCCATAGGGCGTGGATTAGTCCAAATCCGTATATTTGATATTTGAATTTAGGTCAAGAATTTTGCATGACGCGGCCTACGTTGGTAGCTTGGTTTGCCAACGGGAATGAACTTAGGACGCAGATCTCACATTTGTGAGGTCCATCGGTTCAGGGGATATTTGGGTTTGATCTAAGGATCATTAGCCATATTTGAGACTAAGATCAATTTATGAGCAGTGAGAAAATGGGCTCAACTGATTATTAGATCATATATGAATAGCCCTTGGATAGTATATGGTAGTCATTATGGAGACAGTCCGCAAAGCAAAATATATTAGTTTAAGAATATCGTGGTCCAACATTCCGTGTTTGGGACGAAGTTATTTTAAGGACATTTCGGTCCAATATTCCCTGTTTAGGATGAAGATTAATTTAAGGACATTTGGATCCATTATCGCCGTGTTTGGGGCGAAGATTAGTTTAAGAACATTTCGGTCCAATATCGCCGTGTTTGGGGGCGAAAATTAGTTTAAGGACATTTCGGTCCAACATTCAACTTGCGCGCACGTGTATTTGTTACGTGGCGGAGTGAATGATGGTGACATAGAATGCACCTAATTTGGAGTGCAATCCGATTTGAGGTGTGCACGTCAATTTGGAAGTGCATCAATGTGGGATATATCATTCCCAGGATGAAGCTTTATATCAAGTTAAGATGAAAAAAGAGTTGTTGGTTTTTGGGACCAACCATCTCTCTGAAGACGTTGAGGAATTACAACGACATATATCAGAGATGTGGAGAGATGTACCCTTGAACCAAATCCCGTATTTGAGGAAAATATCATGGTGGTTCATCTAAGAATCATTAGCCTTATTTGAGATTAAGATTATCTCAGGAGATATGGGATGAATATCATTTTGGATATCATAAATGAGAGATCATTGGTCATGTTTGAGACTAAGATCAGTTTGGATATCAATTTGGATATCATGAATATAAGCTTAGCCAATTTGGGCAAAGATTGGGTTTATGTAACACCCAGCAGTGCTAAGAACTCAGCTGCATATAGCGCTCACGTGTATATTATGTGAGGCACTCCAATAGTGCTAAGCACTAACTTTTGTGGCGCTCACGTGTATTTCACGTGAGGTGCTATATAACTTGGCATTGAGCCCTCACGTGCTTTTTAGGTGAAGCGATGAGTTCTTTTGGAGATTTAATCTCTGTTGATATTTTTGGAGAACTTAAATCTCTGTAAATGGCATTTTAACCATTAACGATCACCAAGATCATTATTTTGAGAATCTGAGATCATGTTCTTTAAGAACTAAGTTCTTGATTTGAAGGAACTAAGTTCCTGGAGTATTATGAACTCTATGTTTTCCATGTTCATGTTTTCAGAGAGGTTAAACCTCTTTTAATGGTGTTTTGACCATTAAGGATCACTAAGATCAATATTTTAAGGATCTTGGATCGGCTTCTTTAAAGAACTAAGTTCTTGAATTGGAGGAACTAAGTTTCTGGAGTATTATGGACTCCATTTTCTCCACGTTCTTGTATCCATGTTCCCCTCTGAATTTTTGATTCTCAAGAACAAGATCTTCCCAATGAGAATTAAATTCTCAACTTGTGGAAGACTTTTCTTGTGGATCTCAGATTCAGAGAAAGAACTAAGTTCTTTTAAAAGGATTAAACTCTTAAATATGGTATGTTAAGTAAAAAAGATATTTTGATCTCTTCTTTTTCTTTACCTAGGGCTTTTAGGAGGGAGATCTTCTTCTTTAAGAGAATTAAATTCTCTATTGTTTTTTGAGCCTTCTGTATTTTTACAGAAGCTTATGGGAGGTTTCCTCTCCTTTTTTCCTCTCCGCTCTTTTTTGTGAGTTTACTCTTTGATTAATCTCTTTTCTCCTATTTATAGGAGAAGAGAAAAATCAATTTGTTGAAAAAATCTCTCATTGAGAGATCATGATTGATTTCATGATAAATCAAAATGATCTCGTAAATCAATCGGTTATTTATTCCGTGAGTCGTAAGGATCTCTCAATCTCTCATTGAGAGATCATGATTCATTTCATGAAAAAATCTCCATGAGTCGTAAGGATCTCACTCGGGTATTTTTTCCTTATGAGTTGTGAGGTCCCGTAAGTAGCTTCTTCATTTCATTGGCGAATGTGGCTTTGGCGAATGTGGCCTATGGATAGTATACAAGAGTCCATCTTGTTCTCGTTGTAGGGCAGCGATGGCTTAAGAAACAGGTTTAGATCTGTCGCCTAAGACTTTTCAACTTTAAGAGCCGTGAGGGTCTCATAAAGACTTTTCACCCTACGAGACGAGAGGATCTCGTAGGTGTATTTTCTCCTTAGAAGTCGTGAGAACTCCTGAGTGTGTTTTCTCTTGAGAGTCGTAAGGATCTCACAAGAGAATTTCCCCCTTATGAGTCGAGAGGACTCGTAAGTGGTTTCTCATCCCCGTCGGTATGCGACTTCAGAGAATGTGGCCTGTGAATAGTATACAAGAGTCATTTTGGACCCACTTGTAGGGCCACAGTGCTTAAAAAACAGGTTGATATCCCCGTCTCCTAAGGCTTTTCACTTTCATGTGCTGTGAGGGTTTCATAAAGATATTTTTCCCTACGAGTCTAGATGAGTCGAGAGGATCTCGCTGGTGTATCCTAACGTGAAATACAGATAACCCCTATTCTTTACGACAGGGGTCCGTTAGGTTTGTGGTACTAGGGTTTTAGTCCGTGGTACCGTCGCATTGACTAATATATTCCTCAATATGCAGTCTTTAAGCTGCTATTCGAGTAGCCCCGCGACTGTCGTGTCTCTGATCCTTTCTGAGGCTGGACAAGACGTCTTCAAGTAATCTCCTTAGGTCATATTACCGTCGGAGGAGCAAGCGTTAGGAATTTGTCATGACGCTTTTTACTTGAGGTTAGGCTCAATTTGGAGCCCCGATGAGTCATAACCATTCCGCTCTGGTGTGGGATGATCTCCGATAGTCTTTTAGGCTTTATATGAGTTTCCTTCAAGACCCGAAGCTGGAAATATGCCATTGCTTCATTTTTTTAACGATGTCGCGCCGATTCTTTGCTGAAGTAGGGTAGACATCTGTAGGACCTCTATGCTGTATGTAATGCAATTGAAGTCCGAATATGCCATCGCCCCATGACTGTCGTGTCTCTGATCCCTTCGGAGGCTGGACAAGACGTCTTCAAGTAATCTCCTTAGGTTATATTACCGTTAGAAGAGCAAGCGTTAGGAATTTTCCATGACGCTTTTTACTTGAAGTTAGGCTCAATTTGGAGCCCCGATGAGTCATAACCGCACCCTTCTGGGGTGGGATGATCTCCAATGGTCTTTTGGGTTTTATATGAGTTGCCGTCAAGACCCGAAGCTAGGAATATGTCGTCACTTCGTTTTTTCTTTGACGATGTTGCGCCGATTCTTTGCTGAAGTAAGGTAGACATCTGTAGGATCTCCATGCTGTATGTATCGCAATTGAAGTCCGGAGCTAGGAATATGCCATTGCTCCATTTTTGTTTCGACCCTTGGGTCTTTTGTTGATGTTGCGTCTATATCCTGCTGGAGTGAGAAGGAATGCCGGGATAGTCTCTAAGTTGTATATGAACCGTCAAAACTTGGAGCTAGGATTTTGCCGTGACTCCATTTCTATTTGACCTTTGGGTCTTTGTTAACGTCGTGTCTGCACCCTGCTGGCATGAGGAGAACGTTGGGGTGATCTCTAGGCGTTAGATGTTGCCATTAAGATCTGAAGCTAGGATTTTGCTGTCACTTCACTTTTATTTGATTGTTGCGTCCGCATCCTGCTGAAATGAGGAAAACGTCGAGCTGGAGCTAGGATTTTTGCCATCACTCTACTTTTGTTTGTTGACGTTGCATCTGCCCCAAGAGGGAACGTCGAGTTAAAGCTGGGATTTTGCCATTACTCCTTTTTGATTTCGACCCTTGGGTCTTTTGTTGACGTTACGTCTGCATCCTGCTGGAATGAGAAGGAACGTCGAGATAGTCTCTGAGTTGTATATGAACCGTTAAGACTTGGATCTAGGATTTTACCAAGGCTCCATTTTTGGTTTTGACCCTTGGGTCTTTTGTTGATGTTACGTCTGCATCCTGCTGGAATGAGAAAGAACGTCGAGATAGTCTTTAAGTTGTATATGAACCGTCAAGACTTGGAGCTAGGATTTTGCCATGGCTCCTTTTTTGTTCGACCCTTGGGTCTTTGTTGACGTTGCGTCTGTACGGAGAAGGAACGTCAGGCTGATCTCTAGGCTGTAGATGTTGCCATCGAGATCTGGAGTTAGGGATATATCGTTGCTCCACTTTATTTTGGTGATATCATACTGATTCTTTGCTGAAGTTGGGTAGACATCCAAATGACCTTTATGTTGTATGTATCTCCATCGAGGTCCGGAGCTAGGAATATGCTATTGCTCTAATTTCATTTGACAGTTACGCCTGCACCCTGCTGGAATGAGGAGAACGTCGAGCTAGAGCTAGGATTTTTGCCATCACTCCACTTTTGTTTGTTGACGTTGCGTCTGCACCGAGAAGGAACGTCGAGTTAGAGCTGGGATTTTGCCATAATCCTTTCTGATTTGGCTTCTTGGAGCTTTACTGACGTCATGTTCAGTCGAAATATCGCGCATTTGATATAACATTTTCCTTACTTTTCTTAAATATTTAAAGGTGTTTATTATAAATATAGAACATATTTGGGGTTTATCTGCAAAATACTATTTACCATATGTTTATATATTATAATTAACATTATGAAGGAAAATATATTTATATAATATTTTTATTATGCATATCATATCAAATATTCTAATCAAGATTCTTTTAAAGATATGGCATCATACAAATGGTTAGAATAATATTTCTATAACAAATATTACTAACATTATTCATGGAGATATTGTGCAAGATTTGGCTCAGGTCATGAGATCGGAATATCGAGATATCAGAATTAAAAATCTGCCGATAAACTTAAATAAAATCGAAAAATCAATACTGGCAGAGACTAAGAGAAGATATGAAGATTCCAGATATCACAAAAATCTCCATGTTTCATTATAAGGCTACAGAAGAATTTTCATCAAAAGATCCCTCAAACCCACCGCGCTTCCGCGGCCAAACCAAGCAATATGCGGCGGATCCGCCGCCGTTCTGAAGAATTAGGGTTTGCAATTTTTTTTGGTAGAATCTTCTCAACAAACCCTCACATACGAAATATAGGGTTTGTATCTTCTGTGACTATAAATAGGACCAAGGGCTAAAACTAGAAATCATCACCTTTTACACGAAGCAAATCACCGTCAAAGAACAAGTGATCCACGACAGGTCCGCGATTTGACGTGATAAGGCGACGTGAGATTCGATAGAACATCTACTTTCTACGAGGCAGAGATCGAGAGCAATTTCTTCTTCTTCTTGTAATCTAAACTCGAAGAATTGTACTTGTGAAGTTGATTAATAAAGATAGATCATTAGATTAATTATTTAGTATTTAACTTCTGTATTTACATTATGATCTCTATCCGTTCTTCTTCTATCTCCATCATGCGCGAGTAATTCTCCGCTTGATAGGGTTCGTAGAATTAAGGTGGAACAATGGATGAGAAAATATTTTAACTTCTTTTAAGTCTTATGAAGTTTATAAACTTTAGCAAAAGAATTGTTAAAATCTTAATCGGGCACGCTACCAATTTATTTCTAGTCTCGACCGCGATTTGAGATCATATTAACAATTGTTTTGTTAAGGGCTAAACATGAATAGAGATTAATGAAAGGATAAGGGTCAATAGAGTGAAAACCCTAGTTTCTTCCAAGAACCCTAATCCTCATTCATCACTATCAATCTAGTTTTAAATCTATCAATAGATAAAAGGAGTCATCTTTATTAGTCATTCATGACAACTAAATCCTAACAAATCCTACAAGCCTCTTCTTTATATATATTATACATCCATGTTTATCATAGATCTAGAATATATTCTCTCCTATTCTTTTATCCTATTCAACTCGTCTAAAGCAAGACTAGAAATTCCATGCATCCCTGCGGACGACCCGTACTCATCTCGGCTAGCTACACGCAACACCGTTATTGATTGCGGTTATTACTACTACACACTTTCAAACGATCAATCACGTCACATCTGCACCCTATTGGAATGAGAAGAGTGGCAAGCTGATCTTTAGGCTGTAGATGTTGCCATCAAAATCTAGCTCTCCCTTTGACGGAGCCTGGTGGAAAAATATGGTTCATTTTCTTTCATTTGTGCCCATGGATCGTATACAAGTCAATATGGACATACTTGAATGGCAGAGGAAACTTTATTTTATTTTATTTTTTATTGCCGCGATGCTCTATCTTTTCAGCTTTTCATATCGCGAAAGTCGCGATTTCCCAATCATTTCGTTTTTTATCCGCGGTGCCCAATCATTTCGGCTATTTTTTTTTTATATTTTTACTCGCTGTTTTTTATTGCGAGTTGCCCAAATATTTCGGCAGTTTTTATATGCATATTTTTTGCTCGCTGATTTTTATTGCAAGTTTCCCCATCATTTCGGCTATTTCATATGCATTATTTGCTACTCACTGCTGTTTTTATTGCAAGTTTGGGATCTTATACCAACCTTGTCATCAGCATCGCTACGACTGGAATATTACCAGGAGCGAATCATCATTTGACGTGAAAGGACTTGGAGTTTGACACCTATTTAGGCATCAGCATCGCTGCAACTGGGATATTGCCATAAGCGAATCATCATTTGCCTTGAGAGGACTTGAAGTTTGATACCTTTTTAGGCATCAGCATTGCTGCAATTGGGACATTGCCATGAGCAACTCATCATTTGCCTTTGTTGATTTGAACAAGGGTGGGTTAGGAACCTGTCGACTAAGGCTTTTTGACTTTATGAACCGTAAGGGTCTCATAAAGGTATTTCTCCCTACGAGTCGTGAGGATCTCGTAGGTGTATTTTCTCCTCAGGAATCGTAGGGATTCCTAATTGTTTTATTCCTTTGTGAGTCATAAGGATCTCACGCAGGTTTTTTTTCCTCACAAGGTCGAGAGGACCTTGCAAGTACACATGAATTTTTTATTTTACGAGTTTGTGCCCTTTTCGGGTTTTCACAAACTCACCAGCAGTCCTGCTGTTTTTTACTCACGGCACCCCTTCAGGTTTTCATCCATGCCCATTTTGCTTGTGGACATACCTTTTTTTGTTTTTTTGTTCCTTTTAGACAAGATTGTGCCCTTTCAGGTTTTCACAAACTCGCCGGCAGTCTTGCTATTTTTACTCACGGTGCCCTCTCGGGTTTTCCTCCGTGCCCATTTTGCTTGTGAACATACCGTTTTTCTAAACGAGATTGTGCCCTTTCAGGTTTTCACAAACTCGCGGGCAGTCCTGCTGTTTTTACTCACGGCGCCCTCTTGGGTTTTCATCCATGCCCATTTCGCTTTTGGACATACCTTTTTTTTACAAACGATGGAACTATCGAAAGTAGCTTCATCGCGGTGACCCATCTATTTACTGGTAGGACTTACGGATGGTTTCACCACTGGAGTATCTGTGTAGCCGGTAGGACTTGAGTTGCAATTTTCGCCGTTAGGATTTCAATTGCGATATAGATCTTAAGAGAGCATATCGCCATATTTGGGGCGACGCGCTAGTTTAGGGACGTTCCGATCCATTATCACCATATTTGAGGCAACGCACTAGTTTAGAGACGTTTCGGTCCATTATCGCCGTTTTTTTAGGCGTCGCTCTAGTTTAGGGACATTTCGGTCCAACATTCCCGTTTTGGAGACGGATGCTAGTTTAAGGACATTTCGGTTCAACATTCACGTTTTGGAGACGAATGTTAGTTTAAAGACGTTTTGGTCCATTATTAGTTTAAGGACGTTTCAGTCCAACATTCCCGTTTTTTTAGGGGAATGCGTTAGCTTAAGAACGTTTCAGTCCAACATCGCCGTTTTTTAGGATGAATGTTAGTTTAAGGACATTTCGGTCCAACATTCCCATTTTGGGGACGGATGTTAGTTTAAGGACATTTCAGTCCATTGTTAGTTTAGGGATATCTTGGTCCGTTATCGCCATATTTGAGGCGGATTGTTAGTTTAAGGATTTCTCGGTCCACTGTCGCAGTGTTTGGGGCGACGCGCCGTGTTTGAGGACGTTTCGGTCCATTATCACCATGTTTGAGGCGACGCACTAGTTTAGGGACGTTTCGGTCCATTATCGCCGTATTTGAGACAACGCGTCGTGTTTGAGGCAACGCACTAGTTTAGAGACGTTTCAGTACATAATTCCCATGTTCGGGACGAAATGCTAGTTTAGGGACATCTCGGTCCAACATCGCCGTGTTTCGGACGATGCACTAGTTTAGAGACTTCTCGGTCCATTATTGCTATTTGGTCAGGGAGTTACATAACTCAATCCTTCCAACACTTGCTTGCCGAGGCGTTGCCGCATGTCTTTTGTATGCATGGACACTTCACGCCTTAGGCTGTCTTCACCCTCTTGGACTGCTTATTTTACCATCGCAGCAATCGGGTTGTTTTGCAGGAAATACCGGGTATTTTAAACGGCACCCGCCCCCTACTCATCAATGTCGCTTTCCGATACTGATGGAGAATCTTCTTCATATATGAAGGAACGAGATATCACGCCATTCTTTCTGCCGAGTCTTCCTCTTCCTTGGAAGAATGGACTTGACTTGGGTGTTTTCCCCCTCATCGTCTGATTCGGAGTGGGATATGGATTTTGCATCACTCCCATGGTTTTTTGGTTCAAGTGGGATATTCCACTTGATTCCGGGACCTGCTTGTAGGTCCCTTGACATCCTTTCTGTTCTTTGAGAAGAAAGAACCATCCCACGTAGAGATTCTTCCGCCAGTGAGAAATATGCCCCATGTGTATATCTCGAGGGGAGTGGGTACCCACACCGTCACTATTTTGGCGATAGGTTGCTTCAGAGACGCTCATTTTTTGTTGAGCGTTGGCAACCAACGCCACCTGCCTCTGCTTCATTCATCTTTATCGGATGATGAAGGGTCTTGACCCATCTGATCAAATCGAGTCATTTTATCCATGAGCTCTTGGAAGGTCGTCGGCTTGAAGAGGGCCATAAATGGGAACACCTTTGAATTTGGGTTAAGAGTGGCTATGAACATTCCCACGGCTGCAGCTTCGTCGATGTGTTGCTCGCATTTTGACCAGAGATTTCGCCATCGGGTAACATATTGAACCCAGGTCTCGTTCTGTCCAACCCTTTCGTTGACCAATGCCGCCACGGCAGTGCGTTTATCTGTACTAAAGAATCTTTGACAGAAGAGCTTATCCATCTCGTTGAAGGTCTTCATGGAATCATTTGGTAGTTCCGCATACCATTCGAACACGATGCCTGCCAGACTGTTGACGAACTGTCGGAGGAGCAGTATATCCCTTCTTCCAGTGTTGCAGCATATGAATTTAAAACGCGCAATGTGCTGGTGTGGGTTTCTTGTCCCCTTGTATACATGGAACTTTGGGTTCGTATATCCCGGCAGGTATTTAATTTGGTCATACCAGCCTGGATACGGTCGCCCAGTTCTGACGATTTGGCCTGCGGCTTCATTAGCTTGATGAGCTCGTATATGTTGAGCAATATAATCATCAAGAGCGGCCTTGGAGATTGTTTCCTCTTTGGCTACCGATAAAGCCGGAAGAGGGTTCGATGTTTCCCCTCTGTCATCTTCAATGATTATCGGTGGATCCTCGGCAGGGGGTTCTGGCTGGATCATCATTCTAACCATATCCTGGAACAAGAGAGCCATCTGCTTTATTTTAGCAGCCTACTCAACAACTTCCTTGTCCTTTATTTCAAGCACCCTTCACAGGAACTATGTATCGGTCTCCTGCTCCTGGCGCTGTTCGGCTGTTGTGTCCGGGCTTTCTTTCTACCCGGTAAGTGCTGCCATTTTGTTCAGCATCTCCTGGAGCTTTTATTGTTGCTCATGAGCTTTTGTTAGCAACTGAGTTTGCGGCCAGTGACCTACGGAAGCACGGCTTTCTTCTTTTTCGGAAGCCATGTAAACCGTGTGTACGATCATGCCTCCAGACTTAGGGCGTTTAAGTCCAGCGCCTTTGGAATTTTCCGCAGGCGGTGGGATTTTCTCCAGCCTCATCCTTTTGTCGGAGGTCGAAGTTGAAGGAGCCGTTGTAATAGGCACATGTGTAGAAGAAGTCCCTCGCTGTATGGTGGAAAGACGGTCTTTCTCTTGCCGAGCCTTCGATTTCTTCGGTCGACGAGAATAATCTTTGTTGATCACAGATTCCTGGACTTTTCGCCAGACCCTGTGAATTTGCGAGGAGAGTCGTTGATGGGGGCGCTCCGTCTTTGCCTGCACTGTGGCTTCTACAGGCGGAGGCGATTTCTTTAGCACCACCATTAGAGAGTTCTTGCGTACCCTCCTGAGTAGATCAAAGTTGTTCCCAGTTGGAACAGCAGCTTCAACTTCCACCATTAGAGCTGGTGTGGTGAGTCCAGAGGGGGAGCTGCCCCCAGCTTTTCTCACTCGGCGCCGGTGGCAACGTCGAGCATGTCTTGCAAAAGGGATCGCCTCAGTTTTGGAAGTGGCTTCGTTGTGCCCTAGGAGGCTGCTGTTGGTGTCAGCCTGTTGAAGACTAACGTCCTTGGCAGAGTTTGAGGAGGATCAGCCAATCTTTCGAAGATCGACTTTCTGGTAGGGGAAGCACCTTTGACGACTTCACCTGTAGGAGAAGTTGGGAGGGCTATCCATTTTGGGGAAACCCCTTCAGATATCACGAGCTTCTTTATGGGCCCGTTTTGGTTCTTGCTCGGTCTGTTGAATACTGAAACGTTTGAGCTTCGGCTCAGCCTGTCGTAGACTGAGACATCGAATTTGGACGACCCGTTGATAGGGGCCGTTGTGGTTGCCATTCGATCTAAGACAGACTTCTTGGGAGCTTCTTCCTGTGGCGTTGAGGCACCGACACCCACTGATAGGAACATGGTCCCGAAGAATATTCCGGTAGTGTCTTGCATTACTTTCCCCTCCGGCATTGAAAAGATGGAGGCCGCGTAGGGCCCGTAAGTCACTCCTCCGGTTAGGACGGAGCGGGAGTTGCTGTTGCAAGAAGTGTAGCTGGAAGCCATCGATTTTCTCTTTTTCTGCATAGGAGCAAGACACCAAATCTTAGTACCTCGAATCTAAAGGAAACCATAACGAACCGCGATTTTGTTCGCGAAACACGACACACGAAATGTGGAGTGGAAAGAGGAAAAGGTCCCACCGGTCGTGCCAGAATCTGTTCACCGCCGAAAACGGAGACGAACTGGGATAGATCATCTTGTCTAAATTTAGGGGCAGATGCTATTTGGACTTATCCATCCACCTCTCCGAAGATACCAAGTTGATTTATGGCACCACATATCGGAGATTTAGATAGACGCAGCCATTGTAGCAGACTTTATCAGATTCCCCCTCATTTTATGAGGGGAGTTTTGATCGTGGGGACGCTCTTCCCTGCAGGCGCAAACCCCTGCAGTTAATTACGTTACCGCATTGCAATAACCAATTTCTCCTGCTCCGGAAGTTCACTTCGTGTCATGTGTGTTTTTATTTGTTTTGGTTGCCTTTGGATTGTATACGGAGACTGGTTTATGTCGTCGCTCGTAGGGCGCGGATTAGTCCAAATCCGTATATTTGAGATTTGGGTTTAGATCAAGAATTTTGCTTGACGGGGCTTACGTTGGTAGCTTGGTTTGCCAACGGGAATGAACTTAGGACGCAGATCTCACATTTATGAGGTCCATCGGTTCAGGGGATATTTGGGTTTGATCTAAGGATCATTAGCCATATTTGACACTAAGATCAATTTATGAGCAGTGAGCATATGGGCTCAACTGATCATTAGATCATATATGAATAGCACATAGATAGTATACGGTGGTCATTATGAAGACAGACCGCATGGCAAAATATATTAGTTTAAGGACGTCGCGGTCCAACATTCTCTGTTTGGGACGAATGTTAGTTTAAGAACATTTCAGTCCAATGTTCCCTGTTTGGGATGAAGATTAGTTTAAGGACATTTCGGTCCATTATCACCGTGTTTGGGGGTGAAGATTAGTTTAAGAACATTTCGGTACAATATCACCGTGTTTGGGGGCGAAAATTAGTTTAAGGACATTTCGGTCCAACATTCAACTTGCGCACACGTGTATTTGTTACGTGGCGGAGTGAACGATGGTCATATGGAATGCACCTAATTTGGAGTGCGATCCGATTTGAGGTGTGCACGTCAATTTAGAAGTGCATCAACATATGATATATCATTCCCAGGATGAAGTTTTACATCTAGTTGGGACGAGAAAAGAGATGTTGGTTGTCGGGACCCATCATCTTTATGAAGACTTTGAGAAATTACAACGACATATATCAAAGGTGTGGAGAGATTTACCCTTGAACCAAATCCCGTATTTGAGGGAAAAGATCATGGTGGATCATCTAAGAATTATTAGTCTTATTTGAGACAAAGATACCTTAAGAGATATGGGATGAATATCATTTTGGATATCATAAATGAGAGATCATTAGACATGTTTGAGACAAAGATCAGTTTGGATATCATGAATATAAGCTTAGCCAATTTGAGCTAAGATTGGGTTTCTCTAACATCCAGCAGTGCTAAGCACTCAGCTGTATATAGCATGCACGTGTATATCACGTGAGGCGCTTTAATAGTGCTAAGCACTAACTTTTGTGGCGCTCACGTGTATTTCACGTGAGGCGCTATATAACTTGGCTTGAGCGCTCACATGCTTTTTACGTGAGGCGCTGAGTTCTTTTGGAGATTTAATCTCTGTTGATATTTTTGGAGAACTTAAATCTCTGTAAATGGCATTTTGACCATTAACGATCACTAAGATCATGTTTTTGAGGATCTGAGATCACGTTCTTTAAGAACTAAGTTCTTGATTTGAAGGAACTAAGTTCCCGGAGTATTATGAACTCTATATTTTCCATGTTTATGTTTTCAGAGAGGTTAAACCTCTTTTAATGGTGTTTTGACCATTAAGGATCACCAAGATCAATATTTTGAAGATCTTGGATCGGTTTCTTTAAAGAACTAAGTTCTTGATTTGGAGGAACTAAGTTTCTGGAGTATTATGGACTCCATTTTCTCCACGTTCTTGTATCCATGTTCTCCTCTGAATCTTTTATTCTCAAGAACAAGATCTTCCCGATGAGAATTAAATTCTCAACTTGTGGAAAACTTGTCTTGTGGATCTCAGATCCAGAGAAAGAACTGAGTTCTTTTAAAAATGTTAAACCCTTAGATATGGTATGTTAGGTAAAGGAGATATTTTGATCTCTTCTTTTTCTTTACCTAAGGCTTTTAGGAGAGAGATCTTCTTCTTTAAGAGAATTAAATTCTCTGTTGTTTTTTCAGCCTTCTGTATTTTTACAGAAGCTTATGGAAGGTCTCCTCTCCTTTTTTCCTCTCCTCTCTTTTTTGTGAGTCTCCTCTTTGATTAATCTCTTTGCTCCTATTTATAGGAGAAGAGAAAAATCAATTTGTTGAAAAAGTCTCTCATTGAGAGATCATGATTGATTTCATGATAAATCAAAATGATCTCGTAGATTAATCGGTGAATTTTATTACCGTTGGATTTTTAATCCTAAAGCTATCTTTTTAACAGAGAAGATTTTTTATTTGTTTAACAAGATTTGGAAATATTTTTCTAAGATAGAATTTTATTCTATCATATAAATATCTTATTAGTTTAACAAGATTTGAATTTTATTCTATCATATGGATATCTTGTTAGTTTAACAAGATTAGGAATATATTTTCCTAATATAGAATTTAATTCTGTTATATGAATATCTTATTAATTTAACAAGATTAGAATTTTATTCTAACATAGAATTTAATTCTATCACATAGAATTTTATTCTATCATATGAATATCTTATTAGTTTAACAAGATTTGAATTTTATTCTATCATATGGATATCTTGTTAGTTTAACAAGATTAGGAATATATTTTCCTAATATAGAATTTAATTCTGTTATATGAATATCTTATTAATTTAACAAGATTAGAATTTTATTCTAACATAGAATTTAATTCTATCACATAGAATTTTATTCTATCATATGAATATCTTATTAGTTTAACAAGATTAGAATTTTATTCTATCATATGAATATCTTGTTAGTTTAACAAGTTTAGGAATATATTTCCCTAACATAGAATTTAATTCTGTTATATGAATATCTTATTAATTTAACAAGATTAGAATTTAATTCCAACATAGAATTTAATTCTATCACATAGAATTTTATTCTATCATATGAATATCTTGTTAGTTTAATAAGATTAGAAAAATATTTTCCTAAGATAGAATTTTATTCTATCAGATGATCACCGTTGGATTTTTTATCCAAACGTCCACTATTTAACAGAGAAGATCTTTCTAGTTTGAGAAAGATCAGGAAAATTTTCCCACATAGAATTTAATTCTATCAGATGAGATCATTTTAAATTGGAGCGCTCATATGCTTTGCATTTGAGCGCTGCCAAAGAATGCGGTAAAAGAACTCACATGTTTAACACGTGACCCCTAGTATGGGTTTTAGCCTGTTTATTTTCAGTGCTCATATACTTTTCATATGAGCGCTCATGTGTTTAACACGTGAGGCCTATTTGGCCATTGATTATTTATGTTCAGCGCTCATATACTTTGCATATGAGCGCTCACGTGTTTAACACGTGAGGCCAGTTTGGCCTTTGGTTATTTATGTTCAGCGCTTACATGCTTTGGATATGAGCGCTTACGTGTTTAACACGTGAGGCCAGTTTGTCCTTTTTTGTTATTTATTTTCAGCGCTTATATGTTTTGCATATAAGCGCTCACGTGTTTAACACATGATACCAAACTGTGAGAATTATTTTCCTCTTTATTTTTTCTCCCTTTTTTTTATAAGGGAACAAATAGCTCTTAACCAAAAATTTTGGCAGGAACATCAATCATGGAAAAGTATGGTGTAAAGTCAAATTTTGAGGCGACGCCTCATTTCTTAGAATGAGGTGCCACGTCATAACACTTTGCTTATATATATATAGAGAGAGAGAGAGAGAGAGAAAGAGAGAGAGAGAGTAATGAAGAAATAGGCCATAGGAGGCTTTTTCGTCTAGTGACATCAAAAAACTACCCCCTCCACCATTTTATTCGACGATTGGCGTCCATCATCTTCATCTCTATCATCTAAGATGTGGAGACACCGAATTTCTTGTGATTTTACTATTTTTTCACCGTTGAATTAGCAATACAAAAAGTCCTATTGTCGGTAAACTGTTAATTTTGCACAATAAATCAACGATGAAAAAGTGGTGGATTCACATGAAATTTGGTGGATCAACATCTTAGATGATGAAGATGATGATGATGATGGATGCCGATTGTCAAAATAAATCATAGAGGATGTATATATATATATATCACCTGATTTGTTTTCACACCATAAAAGATGTGAGGCGCGTCACTTACACTCACAAATATTGGAATTCTAACCACCATATACATCACTATAAGAAATTGGGGCCTATTTCGACGGGGGACTTGTTTCAACGCAAGTCTCCCGTCGAAATGGACCGTCAATTTCTGAGAATTTGTTGACTTTGGTCAACACCTATTTCGACGCGAATCTCACAACGAAATAAGTGTTGACTAAAGTCAACAACTTATCCCCGTTATCATACCCCTTTTTCCCTCCCCCAAAATTGATTTCCCCATCTAAAATTTTATTTCCCCTCAAAAATTTATTTCCTCTTCCCTTTTCCCCTCTTCTTCCCCCTATGCCTTCGATCCCCCGCCTCCTCCTCCATCCCCTGCCTCCGAAAAGCCCCTGCATCAAATCCCCCGCCTTCGATCCCCCCGGCCGCCTCCACCGACCCCCTGCCTCTGATCCCCTCCTCCTACACCGAGCCGACACCTCCACCGATCCCCTTCTCCTCCTCGTCGTCAAGCCGAGCCCCCACCTCCACTTCTCCACCGATCTACTTCAACGACGAATTATGTGAGTTAATTTTTTAAACTTTCAATTTTTAAAGTAATTTGTTGTTAATTTTAATTAATTTTGTTATATTTGAAGAATTGTTAGGGTTAGGTTTAAGTTTAGGGTTAAACTAATGATTAGGGTTAAGTGTTAGGGTTAGGGTAATTTAGGAAATTTTTGTAGACAGTTTAGTGAAAATAACAATAGTTAAGGGTAATTTAGTGAAAAAGGTACAATAGTTAAGAGTATTTTAGTGAAATTTATAGTAATTTAGTTAATTTAAGAAGATGAATTGTTTGGTTAAATTTTTTAAGGTAGTTTAGTGTAAAACATACAATAGTTAAGGGCATTTTAGTGTAATTTAGTAAAACTGAAGAAATAGGTTGTTTAGCAAAAAATTTAAGGTAGTTTTGTGAAAAACGGCAACAGTTAAGGGTATTTTAGTGTAATTAGTAAAATTTGAGCAAAATAATGCTAAGAAGAAAAGAAAGAGGATGAAATGAATGAAACTATTCATATTTGTGGGATTGTAGGTTTGACGTCGGCGTGATTGCTCATTCTTTTATCGCATTCTATATACACAGTCTCCGGTACATAACTCTACCTCTTTTAATTCTTAACTAGTAAACTTAGACTAAGTCACCATACCTAGATTAAGTCACCCATTAAACATTAATTAAACCGAAAACCACGTTGTCCTAATATAGATACTTGACGTGACATTAACCAATTAGCTATATACATACTTTCTTTCACGGGTTTACAATCAATTAATCATCATTACTTAAACAAACAGTCAATGTCGGGATCTTCATCCGCCCCTCCAAGAGGCCATGGCTCCTCATATGAAGGATTGCCATCAATGGATGACATCAAAAGGCCATGTTATGGACATGTGTTTGTGTGAAAGAGAGTGTGAGACTTACCCTATGTAATGTTCGTTGTATGGATGTGTGTTTTTTAATGAATCTAGATACTTCGTTAATAATATCAATTGTTTGAGCAATTTACCATTCAAATTGAAAATTCCAAAACCCTAAATGATATTGAAATGATATTGACATACTTCAATAACCGACGATATTGAAACGATAACCATCAAAAGTAATCTAATTAAGTGGATGATAGTCGATGATGATTGTTCATACCAGAATATCGCATTTAATACTGCTCATTCTTCTGCTCATTTATATATAGGTAGGTAGTTTTGATCCGTATTTGCTACATGATTACAGGTTACAGGTTCTCAGTCCGGAATAATGCAAATCACGCACAATCTTCACAGTTATGACAAAATTCAGAACAACTGCCAAAAAAAGATAAAATCTGGGTTCTGGTCATCCACGTCCGTCAAGTGCCGCTTACCAGTTCAAGAGACAAGACGAATACAACATTCATTCGTGTCTCGGACAAGCATAGAGCATGAGGAAGGCAACACAAAGAACAAGAGGTGCACAGAGCTCGAGGGAGATCAAGGCCAAAAAGATTAAAAGGGTACCCATTTTGGACCGTTGAAAATCTGAAAATATTTTGGAACCATTTTGCAATTTTGAACCTGTCAAACAGAATAAAAAAGCAACACTAGGAGACACAAGAAAAATGATGCACTAATTCCTAAATTCGGCGGCGGAACCGCGGCCGTCACATGTCATCTTGCGACCATTTTCAGGGGTAGTTTTGTAATTGTATATGGGCTAAAAATATGGTCCTAGGGTTTCACTCCTCTGCCTATAAATACTCCAGTTTTGAGCCAAACCAAAGATGCTTTTCTTTACTTAGATTTAGTGTAGTTTTTCTTCTTCTTCATCTATTCTCCATTAAAATTGTAGCGAGTGCTTTTTGAGTGGAAAATTAATGAAGATGAGGGTTTTTTCTTTAACTTGTATCTTTATTTTCATGTATTGTAATTTTAATTCCTAGTGTAACTTTTATTATTTGTTGTTAAACTAGTTGTATGTTTTCTTTTCTTATTTTGTTTTTCTTCTCTTCTAACCAGTATTTTTCAAGCCATGATACTCAATGGAGTCCCTTACTTAGGTGAGGGCCCAAGTAGTTAGCTTGTTATCTTTGTAAAACCGTATTTTTTTCATTCTTTCTTCTCCTCTTTCTTTTTTTATTTTTCTTTTATTGTGTGAATAATTTACACACTTGTTAGGGCTAAAGAAGGTTAGTATGAGAGATGGAAAAATCCCTTATGCTTCTCTTCGCCAAATATCTTAAGGTGAAGCTAGACCAAACAGACACAACCCCCCCATTTAGACGCGCTATACGTGACATATAGCCGTGACCTAAGTAGAGAATTCCTTTAGTCTCACTACAACGTGACATGTAGTTGTGACCTAATTGGAGACTTGGTTATGTATGTTTGGCCTATGATTGGAAATAAGAGCATGTAGCGGACGGATAAGGGGCACTAAGAATGAATTTAGCGTTGGAAAGCTTACTTAAACTCGCAAATCACATTCCTATATCCTCCTAATCCTCGCTACTTCCGATTATTCCAACATCATTTCGAGAATGGCAAAAGACTAATCCTAACTCTACTAACCAACCATAATCCTAACAAGTTTACTTGAACATAAAATACAAATACTTAGGATAGAATTGAACATATACATTCTTTAATTGACCCATATAAAACAAGAACGAAAAACTTACCATCATCCAGTGGACGACTCGTACTCATTCGGCTAGCTACCAAGAGACACCATCTTGATTGCGATAAGTAGAACAAATAGAACGCATAGCATAAAAGCGTTGACAATCAATGACAAAAAATAAACCAATACATATCGTTATCGAGTATCTCACATTGATAAAATATCGCATCTTAGAACCCGTCTATCAGTTATATACGTACGGTTATCTTCGAAACATAAAACTATGCGTGGGTTGTCAATATCGAACGTTAATCGTTCTTCGTTGACAACCATCTCGTAGGTTATACGATGAGAAAATTAGTCGCACTATAACCGATAGATTTGTCCCGTTTTGGACAAGTTGAGATTGTAAAACGTATACATTTCCCTGTATACTTATGTTTTCATTCATTTTGAGATAAGTTTCGTCGGTATCTTTCCGCTAGTTCTCCGTGTACAAATATACCTGAGATGGTCATTTCAATACTGATAGTATTAAGATATTTATCTCTTCTACTGCAGTATACTCGGAGAACGGCAGAGAGGTGCTGCCGAAATTTTCTCGATGCGAATGAAAGCAAAAGTGCAGAGGGTGTATGCGTTATACATTCTTAATGGGATAGAACCTTTTTCCCCGATATCCGTTACCCTCGACATCCAAGATAGAACCGTTAATATCTTTGGTCACGATAAATCACTCAAATGTATTTCCGAGACACGGTTGTCATTCTCTTCATTATTAATAACCATCACGTTCTTAGGTTTCTCAGTGCAGTATAAGACCGTTAATATCGTGTATGATTTGAAAATGTTTATTATGATATCTTAGGTTTTACGTATCGGACAAGACTGGATAAGACTTGGATAAATAAGAATAAGTTTGGCCCTGAATTCCGTAACGGTGTTGAAGAGTTTATGCAATTCTCGTCGAGAGTAGGTGGTAGTCGTATTACTTATCCCCGTAGAAAATGCTGCAACAGCAGAAGGGATAGTCGAGACACAGTTCAAATGCATATACTTGCTAACGGATTCAATCAAGGTTACACAATCTAGCACTTGCATGGAGATGTTGTAGTCTATAAAATCGCCGCACATCGTTTGTTGTCACCTCCTATAAGAACCCCAACAACCACTGGTTTACATGATATGATGGACGAGTTGTATGATGTCATGCACGATGATACCCCTTCGGATGATGTAGTTCCAAATGCCGAATTTGCAAGGCTTTTTAATTATATGGAGGATGCTAAGAAACTTCTTTATGAGGGTGCGACAATGATGAAGTTGGGTTGGATGGTTCGCATGTTTCATCTTAAATGCAAAATTTTATGGAGCAACAATTCAGTCGATGATCTTCTAAAGATAGAGAAGGAGGCTTACTCGAATTCCGATCTCCCTGCCAATTTTCAAGAGATGAAGAAGATGATTGCCGACATTGGTTTCAGTTATCAAAAAATCGATGCATGTCCAAATGACTGCATGTTATTCAAGACAGATGATGACAAGAACTTAAATAAGTGTAGAACTTATGGGGAATCGAGGTGGATCTTACCTAAAGGGCGCCCGAGGGACGAGGAGTCAATTCCCAAAATTCCGGTGAAGGTGTTGCGCTTTTTTCTATTAAGAAAAGGCTGCAGAGGTTATTTCTGTCGTCTAAAACCGCCGAATATATAACATGGCATGCGAATGGTTACAAGAAGGATGGAGTCTTACGGCATCCGCTGATGGTGAGGAGTGGCAAAGATTTGACACTCAATTTTCAGCGTTCACTTCGGAAGCTCGTAATGTGAGGCTTGGATTATCGGCTGATGGTTTGGAACCATTTAAAGGAGGTGCATCTTATAGCTTATGGTCCGTTACACTAGTAATTTATAACCTCCCACCGTGGATGAGTATGAAACAATTTTACATCCAAATGCCTTTATTGATACCTGGAAGTAACTCTCTTGGTAATGACATCGATGCTTATTTAAAGCCGTTGATCGATGAGTTGAATGAGCTGAGGGAGACCAATATCGTTGCTAATGATGTTCATATGAAGGAGAGATTCACATTGTGCGCAGCGCTGCTTTAGACAATAAAAGATTTCCCGGCATATGCCATGTTGTCGGGATGGAGTACAAAAGGTCACCGTGCTTACCCCTGTTGTCAAGAATACACCGTCTGTGAAACGCCAGTAAATTGGATTTCCTGTTACACTGGACATCATCGTTGGTTAGATGTTGATCATCGTTATCGATGCAATGAAATCAAGTTCAATGGTGAGCAGAAGCATCGGCCCCTCTCTCGAGCCAAATTGGATAAAGGTGTTTGAGGACGTAGCGCACATCAATGTTGTTTTCGATAAGAAGCTAAGAATAATTCCGAATAAGATATCAAATAACTGGAGAAAGAGATTTATATTTAATGCTTTATCGTATTGGCGATTTCTTAATCTTCGTCATAACTTGGACATCATACACATTGAGAAGAATGTCTGCGAGCTCTTGCTGGGTACCTCTGATGAATACCAAATTTAAGAACAGAGACACTTGTGATACGATAATGGTTTGCTACAAAGAATTTGCGGCCATAATTGCATCCAATTTCGAAAGGGAATGGTAAATGAGTGATTCCACCAACAAAGTACATGATATCTGATAATGAGAAACTGAGTTTTCTTAAGATACTTAAATAAGTGCATATTCTGTGAACATCAGTAAATGTGTAAACTTGAAAAATAAAATCCTCGTCTGCCTGAAGATTCACGACTGTCATGTGTTCATGTAACAATTGCTGCCCGTTGCTATTAGGGTATTATCAGATAACGGCGTCGTATCAGTTGTGACTGATTTATGTCATTTTTTCAGAGACTTATGCTCCAAAGATTACTTGACAAATGATTTTAGAATCCTGGAGAATAAGATACCTGACATCCTTTGTAGAATGGAGAGGTTGTTTCCACCTTCTATTTTCACTGTAATATTGCATTTCACAATTCACCTTGCTCAAGAGGCACGTTTAGGTGGTCTCGTACACTATCGGTGGATGTATCCGTTCGAGAAGTAAAACTAACTTAATAATTCTTTACTGTTTATAATAAATCGAATATTTATAATAAAGCGAATTGAATTTGTTTGCATCTGTCAGGTTCATGTGCAAAGTAAAACGGTATATCCGTAACAAGAGTCGGCCTGAAGGGTCGATCGCTGAGGGGTTTGTTGTGGAGGAATGTATGACGTTCCGTTCTATGTATTTAGAGGGTGTTAAGAATGCATTTAGCATGTCTAGGCATAATGAGGATATGGTTGAAAATAGACCCGTGATATCCTTCTTTCGGGTTAATGGAAAGGAAGTGGGTAAGGTAAAGTCGGGTCACAATGCGTCTCAGCAGCTCGGCATGATTCACCGTTACATTTTATTCAATTGTTCAGAGATGAGCAGTTTTATCGGGTATGTATTTATTAGTTTTTCCTTAACATAAATATATAAAAAATCACCAAGTCAGAATTAAATATTTATTTCGATATATGCAGCGTTTGGAATGCTCAATACCGTCCACCTACTAAAATACCTCGGCAATGGGATATCGATGAGGAACGATATAAACAATTTCCCGTATAGTTGAAAACACGTGTAAGTTTTAAACTAAAAAAACCTAACTATGACTCATGTTGATACACACACACACACACACAACTGAATCCGTTTTACATTAATAGGTTGAAAGAGATACCAATGCTAGACCTGTAACTGATGATATAAAAGCGCTAGCGTATGGTCCAGATGAACAAGCCGCGTATATTTCCGGTTACATTGTGAACGGGTTTAGATTTCACACCAGAAAACGAGATAAAAATAAAAGGTTCCAAAATTGCGGCATACGTGTGACATCCACCGTTATTGGATATTCATCTTCTACAGATTCAAATCCAACCACGGGAAATCCGGACTATTACGGAGTGCTGAAAAAACTAGTTCGGATGCTTTATCAGGAACAAACAGTTGTCCTGTTTAAGTGCTTATGGTACAATATCCATGTTTGACGGACTTGGTTCAAAGTTGAAAATGGCTTACTTTTACTCAATTCATCGAAACTCGCTTTTGGTGAAGAGCCTTATATCCTCGCCAATCAAGCCCACTGATGCTTTTACGTCACAGACCCTAAGGATTCCCAGTGGGATGTTGCTGTTACAACGAATCCACGAGAATATTATAACATGGGTAAAAGTGATGTGGGCGAGATTAGTTGTCCTACAACCCGAATTATACAAGCTGATGATATTCCTCTCGAATTCGATAACAACAGTTTATCAAGGACGGACATAGATCGGGAAATAGTCTCTGATGTGCCATCGGCGGTTGTAGAACCAAAAGTATAAGAACTGACGTGTCATAATTATGATATTGATTTATGTTATTCTATGAACCATTTCGAAGTAATCTTGATATATAACTTGCTCTTGTATGATATTCATAACTTACGTAATGTGAAACTTACATATCTGTTGCTCTTGTATGATATATCCTACATTTCATCTACTTTTCAGCATTTGTTGCTCCTGTATGATATTCTTTTCAGCACTAATTTTCACTATTATTTGTTCTATAACATATTGAACTATATGTCGTGAAGTTGTTTTAGATATGTCAGGTTCTGATAGCAAGACCGATCGGGATACGGGGGACGAGGGACAATCCTCCAAAAAACAGGGATGGGGTATGAGAGGATCTACCCAGGCTATTGATATCTGGAAGAGGATGCCACATGGGCCCAACAAGCTGATTGTATACCTTTCGTACACAGGAGACGCTGTTTATAAGAACTGCAAAGACGCGAAGAAGTTGGTGTAGTCTATCTTGAATAGCGAGGAACATATGCCTCATGTGATAGAAGACGAAGATGGTGAGTGGGTAACCCTAGATTGGGATAGCCCAGAGTTGAGGCAAAAGAAGAACGTTGTTGTATGGGAGATGATGGTGAGATTCTTTTATACAATTCAATACTGAATTTTATTTTGATTTGTTTAAATACGCCTATCCATACGATGATGAATTATACTATTCTGCAGGCACGATTCAACTTCTGGTGGTATGGCGTAGAGGGCCCTGAGGCGATTGTCGATGAACGTGCAATTCACGAGAGCTACATAAGTATATGAGGAAGAACTGGAGAGGTCATAAGAACAAGATCTTCATAAGACTTGAACCCGCCTCTATACCGGAGGAGATGTATGTTGGGTTACGATAGCGTCCTGACCATCTACCGTGGCCAATGCGGAACACAAAAACGTTTAAAAACTTGGCGCTAACGAACCCGTTGTAGAATCGAACCATAAACCTAAACTAACTAACTAACAAAGAGCTAAACTACTATGATAGAAGCATTATACCGAATGATCCGTATCCTTCGGTCTTCCACCATCATCCTTAGCTCCTTGAGGTGTCTACGATAGAGCTTGGCCTTTGGTCTTCTTCCATCGAAGATGATCCACCCGAGAGAAACGATGCAGGCTCCAGTTTCGCCTAGCGAAGCAACCGATCCTCCAAGGTCTAGCAATAGAGAGTGGGGTGTAGGAATATTTTGTAAGTCCATTCTACCTCTCCCGGTACTTAAGGGCATGCGAAATTTGATGAAAAACAATTTTCTAGAGGTGGTAACATGGACTCAAAACGGATCTTTGTTAAACTATCTACCTAACAACCTAACTAGGAGTTGTTAACAACTCGGTTAGGGGGTTATACCTTTCTTTCTTGAACTCCTTCGTCTTCGACTCTCAATGGTGTACGGATCGGCTTCACCCCGTCGTCTCCTTGCGCCGAAGATCGATCCACCCGAAAGCTTCTACCTTTGGCTTCTTCTTCGAGCTTTGAAGAAACTAGTTCACTCGGTTTGCTAAACCTTATGAACTAGAGTGAGTAGAGGAGAGTGTGTTGGGATTTTTCTCTATGGTTCTTTCTTCTCAACACATGAGACAAGTGAACCATAGACTAGAGAGAGGGGGAGAGCAAGAGGAAGAGGGTGAGAGCTCAAGCAAGAGAGAGAGTGGAAATGATAGAATGAGCAAGACTTTTCTCTCTTGGCTCTCATAATCCAAAGCCATCATAACCAATAATAGCAATCAAGTATTATGTGATGGTTTAAGTCAAAATAGCCATATCATTTCATGCACTCATTTTGCATAAGATAAACAAGCAAGCAAAAGTCTTTGCCATGAAATGATAGCTATTGTCATGATGATGGTCAACTAGTCCAACCTAGTCAACCGGTCAACAAAGTCAACAAGTCAACAAAGTCAACCCCTCAACAACCATGTCACCATAATACTTAATTAATATTATTGTTAATTATATTTCATATTCTCATTAGGGTTTAGCAAAAAGTCAATAATCAACAGTCAACAGTCAACAACCCTAATGAGAATCCTCTGCCTCTGTCTCTCCGTCAACGGTGCATACACACCCGCATCCGCGTTCCGAGGAACACGAATACATACGGGATAAAACCAATCCCAAAACGTACACTAGGATCTGACTTAAACCAAAGCTCACTAGTGTTAACTGTCCGGACACTAAACGTACACAAGTGCACGGATGTGACCAAACCCTGTCGCAAAATCATGCGACCTGTCGCAAAACCATGCGACTTCTACTCTTTTGCCTAAAGGCGAATAGCTTTCTGGGTGGGACTCTAAAGACTCGACACTACGCTGGCAGTGGGTTTAACCACAGACCGCAAGCGGCACTAGCTGTGCGTAACGGTCCCCAGGTAGATGCCGACAAGAAGACTGACGAGGTGAAACCTATCTGAACTCCTACTGAGCCTGAATGTGACAGTCTCCGTACAGTCCGGTCTGTTCGTCTGATACATCGCATGGCGGGCCTAGGGGGTGGTAAATGTCAGTCCCCTAATAGCGGTACAAGTCGTGTCCCAGAACACCCTGAGATAATACTGGAAACCTACCAGTATATCTCGCTTGTCCTGGCCAGGGACTACTCGTGTAATGGCTCTCCTAGACACAGCGCGATATCAACCCCCAATACCGGGAGAGACGAATCCTGTCTAACCGTCACTGCCTCCAAGTGCTTCGGGACTGCACCCAACTACTACCTGTTTGCACGACTCCTTTGAGCCGTGGTAGGGTAGTAATCAAAGTACAGTGGGAACACACTCGAGGCGAAGTGACAGTGTCAAGTCAGCGGACTAAGCTGTACTCATGTCACCTGGGAACTGATAACTGACGATAGGTATAATACCAACCAATCAGTTCCCGACGAGTCCTGTCCAGTGTACTCGTAACCTAACGAGCACCCGCATACTATCTCAAGTACGACGTACTGACGGCTGTGGGAAAGACCGTCTCCCCTGCTGGGATGAGAAGCGCATACGCTAGTCTACTCCGGAGTATCGATGTCCTGTCTCGATAGTCCTTCGACTAGGGACCTGTATAAGGATGTTCTTATGGATTACCCAGCCCCCACGAGTGTGACTGCCATCACAACGCTGGTAATCAAGTAAAGATCCTAAGGGCTCCACTAATGCGTATAGGTGATATAATAAAATAAACACATGTACACATTAAAGCAGAAACAAACCAAGTAGCATACTACCATTTTGAGCAAGATTGTTTATACAACTGTGAATATCCCAAGCTTCCATTAAGTAATACACAAACTAGTATGATACAGTAATGGCCTCTAGGGCATATACACTAACAATCTCCTACTTGCACTAAGGCCATGTACTGGCGTATCGAAGACCTATCATCTCGATCAGCCGCTCGAACTGAGTCTGGGGCAAGGCCTTGGTGAATGGATCTACGGTGTTATCTTCTGAAGCAACCATCCGAACCTCGATCTCCTAGCGATCCACGATCTCCCTGATCAGGTGATACCGCCTCAAGATGTGTCTGGATTTCTGATGGGACCTGGGTTCCTTCGCTAAAGCTATAGCCCCGTTGTTGTCGCAATACAGAGGTATTGGATCAACAATGGACGGAACCACCTGAAGTTCTTTCAAGAACTTCATTATCTAGAAAGCTTCTTTTGCGGCATCAGATGCAGCGATGTATTCCGCTTCCATAGTCCAGTCAGCAACGGTTTCCTGTTTGGAACTCTTCCAACACACCGCCCCTCCATTGAGGGTAAAGACAAAACCCGACATGGACTTGGAATCATCCTTGTCACTCTGGAAGCTGGAGTCAGCAAAGGCCTCAATCTGAAGGTCTTTTCCGCCATACACCAAGAACATCTCCTTAGTCCTTCTCAGGTACTTGAGAATGTTCTTTACCGCTATCCAGTGTTTCTCCCCAGGGTTTGACTGATACCGGCTTACTACACTAAGTGCATAAGCTACATCCGGTCTGGTACACAACATCGCATACATTATAGAGCCTACCGCAGAAGCGTAGGGTATAACAGACATGCGATCCCTCTCCAAATCAGTCTTGGGAGACATCTCTTTGGAGAGGGTGATCCCGTGACAAGCCGGTAGGTTACCGCGCTTGGAATCTTCCATACTGAATCTTTTCAGTATGGTGTCGATGTACCTGGACTGTGAGAGTCCTAATATCCTCTTGGATCTATCATGATGGATCCGGATCCCCAGGATGTATGAGGCATCACCCAGGTCTTTCATGGAGAACCTGTGTGACAAGAACCCCTTGACAGATTGTAGCATAGGAATGTCATTTCCTATCAGAAGAATGTCATCCACGTATAAAACGAGGAATACAACAGTTCTTGCTACAAATCTACTATAGATGCATGGTTCATCTGGATTTTTGATAAAGCCAAATTCTTTGACCGTCTCATCAAAACAGATGTTCCAACTCCACAATGCCTGCTTTAGTCCATAAATGGATTTAAGCAACTTGCACACCTTTCTGCTGCTCCCACTCTAAATGAAACCCTCTGGCTGGTCCATATAGACACACTCCTCTAAATTTCCATTTAGAAAAGCGGTCTTTACGTCCATCTGCCAAATCTCATAATCGTGGAAGGCAGCAATGGCAAGAAGGATCCGAATGGATTTCATCATAGCCACTGGAGAAAAGGTTTCGTCATAGTCCAAACCAGGTCTTTGACGAAAACCCTTTGCAACAAGTCTAGCTTTATAGGTCTCAACCTGTCCATCTACACCAATCTTCCTTTTGAAGATCCACTTGCATCCTACGGGTTTTATCCCGTCTGGAGCAATGTCCAACGTCCATACTTTGTTGGTGTACATGGACTCCATTTCGGTCCGCATTGCATCCAGCCATTTTACCGAGTCAACGCCCTGAACGGCCTGCTGGAAGATAGTAAGCTCATCATAATCTATGATGCAATCCTCTCTATCCCCGTCTATGAGAAAACCGTAGTATCTCTCGGGCGGATGAGACTGCCTACTAGTCCTGCGGAGCGGCGTAGGAATGTCCTGTTCTTTTGAACCCTCTGGTTCCACTAAGCTTTCAGTAATAGCTCGTAGTTCTGGAATTTCTTCCAGTTCTACTGTGCTCCCACTTATCTGGTTTTCCAAAAACTCAGTTTCCAAGAAGTAGGCATGACGAGAAACAAAAACCTTTTGTTCCTCTTCGCAGTAGAAGAAATATCTCTTGGAGTTCTTTGGATATCCCACGAACTTACACTTTACTGAGCGTGCCCCGAGTTTGTCCGCATTCTGCTTTTTAACAAAAGCTGGACATCCCCATGTCTTAATGTGCTTAAGATAGGGTTTCTTCCCGCACCACATCTCATATGGTGTGGTAGGCACAGTCTTAGTGGGAACTCGCTTCAAAAGGTATGCAGCTGATTCTAGCGCATACCCCCAGAATGATCGCAGTAACTCAGCGTTACTCATCATGGACCGTACCATATCCAATAGGGTTCGGTTTCGTCTCTCCGATACACCGTTATGTTGCGGAGTGTATGGAGGAGTAAGCTGAGAGAGAATTCCATTCTCTTTTAAGTAATCCAGGAACTCGGCACTCAAGTATTCACCACCTCGATCAGATCTCAGTGCCTTGATACTTTTGCCGGTTTGTTTTTCTACTTCATTCTTATATTCCTGGAACTTTCCAAAGGCTTCGGATTTATGTTTCATTAAGAAGACATATCCGTACCTTGAAAAGTCATCCGTAAAAGTAATGAAGTAAGAAAAACCGCTTCGCGCATGTATAGACATTGGACCACACGCGTCGCTGTGTACGAGTCACAAGAGCTCGCTCGCTCTTACTCCGTGTCCAGTGAACGGAGTCTTTGTCATCTTTCCTTTGAGACAGGATTGACAAGTGGCATACGATTGATATTCGAACGAATCCAAATATCCTTCTGTATGTAACTTCGTCAACCTTCTCTCATTGATGTGACCCAGTCTACAATGCCACAAGAAAGTCTGATTGATTTCTGGAGACTTTCTTTTGTGTGTATTCTGGACATTGAAAATCTGTGGTTGGTTTAATACGTATATACCATTGCTCAGTGTACCTGACCCAATCAGAACTTAATTAAGGTGAATGTTTACAACATTGCTTACAAACGCAAATTTATAACCTTCTTTAGAAACCAAAGATACAGAAATGATATTACAAGTTGCGTTGGGTACAAAAAAGCAATTACGCAAAACCAAAACATGTCCATCTGACATTCCCAGGTGATAGTCCCCCACGGCCTTAGCATCCATGCTAGCTCCGTTTGCAACTTTGAGGGTCATGTCGCCTGCCTTTAAAAACCTACGGTTTCTCAACGCCTGCAAAGAATTACAGATATGAGATCCTGATCCGGTATCCAATACCCAGGAAGTAGAGTTTATTGAAAAACAGTTATCAATAACATACACACCTGAAGCTGAAGCCGCAACTTGCTTCAGATCCTGTGTTCTGGCCTTCCAAGCCCTGCAATCTTTCTTCCAGTGTCCACTCTTATGACAATAGAAGCATTCTTCCTTTCCCACAAGCTTCCCCGCTATCTTTGTTTCTTTTGCCTTTCCCTTCGTATCCACTTTACTAACACCGCCCCTTGGTTTGGCGGGGGCTTTCTTCTTCTTTCCCTTGGCTTTCGCCTTGGACTTAGAAGAGGAAGATCCTCCTACAAACAAAGTGGATGTTTCCCTATCTTTCTGTAGGGTGCCCTCTGCGCTCCTCAGCATGTTGAGGAGTTCTGAAAGTTCAACTTCCTTTTCTTGTAAGTTGAAGTTCAGGATAAACTGGGCGTAAGTGGAAGGAAGGGACTGGAGAATTAAGTCCGTATAGAGCTCATTCTCCAACGTGGTCCCAAGGTCCGTGAGCTCCTAAATGTAGCCAATCATCTTAAGCACGTGTTCCGCTACCGATGATCCGACGGCCAATCTTGCCGAAAACAACTTCTTCGACACTTCGTATCTTGCGATACGAGATTGCTCTCCATACAGTTCTTTTGTATAGAGAAATATGGATTCGAGGTCCATATTTTCATGCCTCCTCTGATGTTCATTGTCCATAGAGGCAAGCACGAGGCACTTGGCCTTCGCGCAGTCTATCTCCCAAGTCTTACGGATTTCCTTATCCGCGACGCTGGAGGTGGGACCTGGGACAGGGGGAGCTTTGGTGGTAAGGAGATACCCCAACTTGTCGTAAGTGATTGCCATTTTGACATTCCTGAGCCAATCTTTGTAGTTTGGCCCTGTCAGTATGTTTTTATCTAGAAGTAACTTAAGTCCAGTCATGTCGATTGGTCGCTGCAATTAGGAGAGAGAGAAGAAATACTCAGCATGATGCTCTTGCAAGTTTAGAGTGGTTTTTAGTTTGTCTAAACAGGATGGCTCCCACTGTCTCTCGAATCCCTCCTCAAACCAAAAAGGAAGAATCAGTCAGGATCAATCTCACCGTACAATTCTTGCTTAACCGTTCGGCCAGGCTGGTGTCGGTATTTCGAGGGAGGTTTTCCAACGCTTTCACGAAGTTCCTTAATTAAATAACCTATTTTCCCTGTGGGCGTAGCCCCGCTAACACCTTTCTAGACACCTACTTGGTTTATAGCATTGATCGTTAAGTGAGAAATTTCCCGAGGAGTAGCATATACTCACAGTAGGATCGGGATCCAAATATCATTGCATGACGAAACTGAAGGAATCCTACCAGAATCATCACACTCCAAATGGTATGCAACTCTAGCAAGTTTCAGTACTTATGAAACTCCCGATGTGGATTTTTGCCCCATACTCTTATGACCTTGACTTTGGTCAACAAATCATAAGTCACATGTCAAGTTCTACTCGTTGTTCTCCAGGTTAATTTGAATCCACCCGTACCTACCCTTGACTTTGGCCAACAAGGCAGTACAACTGTTCCAAACCAACGCATCTATCTATGCTGCACATGAATACCCAATAGCCACCAATCGCTATGCCTTGACTTTGGCCAACAAACATAGCTTGAATACTATTGACTATTGATGTGAAACGACGGAGGGCTACGAATGGTTTTGGCGAAACCGTGAACGTAGTGAACTTGATATAATCGATGGAACGAGATAGCTTTTAAAAGGAGTGGCTCAAGCTCCGCATTTAAAAGTTGGTTTTGAAAAGAACCGAGTGGTTTTTCGAAAGTGCTCCAACGACTTTTACTTGGTTTATTTTCTTGCATTAGTTCTTTTAATGCGTCCCATCATTTAATCCTATCATTGCAGAAAACAACCAAAATATGACGTACGCTTATGCCATTCGCATTCGCCACGGGGCCCCGTCATTACCCGTTAGGTTACTTAACTAACAACAGAGCGGGGGCTGGGCTAGCGCGGCTGTAAAACATAAGCAACGCCTAAATAATATCATATATAGATATATTGCAATGATAGCCATTTCAGATCACAGATGAACACATTGGATATACAAAGAACCCGCAATTCGTACGAGCCTATAACGAAAAGCAGATTACACGGTCGCGGTGAATAGCCAATACCCCACCCAAGACCCCTACGGGTGCGGCAAACTACCCGCTAAGTACTCGAAGCGAAGCAACCTCACTCAACTCCGTGAGTAGGCCACTCGGCACTTCAGGATACCCGGTAGTTTGTGCACCCCCTCCATGGGTCTATCCTAGGAATAAAAACAGTAAAAAGAAATTATACAATGACGGCTACAACCCCGACCCGGTTGTGCGGCCATACAAATAATTATTACATCAATTTACAAATTTACATGAATTGAAAGAAAAGAAAACTCCCGTCTCACAACCCCCGGCTATTCACCCGCAACAATCCAATGAATTCATATACACATACCAATAACATTACAGATCACAGATTTGTATAACCCCCACTAATCGACATATAGCGATTAGCAGACGTTCAATACAAATGTCACATCACAGATAAATACCCGTCAGCTTAAGTCTTTAGAAACTCGATCAAAATACGGTTTTTAAAGCCCCAAAAACAAATTTTTCTCTCTGGAAAATCTGGGCGGAAAAAAACATATACCAAAAATCCCAAAATACCCTATAGAACAAACTGCAATGAAGACGATCCACAGAGGAGCTAAATCGGCCGCGGAACCGCGGCAATAGCAAGCTATTGCCGCGTTTCCACGGCGGTTTGATGGGTTCTCTGGACCGTTTTTCTACAGTAGACTATAAAAACCCTGAGTCGATTTTTGAAGCATGATTTATTAATTTTACAGAACTTTAAAAATCGACAGCAAGCATGATAAACGGGTGTATTTCGCGACTTTTTCTCCGATCGAATTTCTAGTTACTATGCTAACATGTTAGGTAGTGTTTAACTAGGCTCTGATACCACTGTAAGTCCATGCTAACTCTCCCGGTACTTACGGGCATGCGGAATTTGATGAAAAACAATTTTCTAGAGGCGGTAACATGGACTCAAAACGGATCTTTGTTAAACTATCTACCTAACAACCTAACTAGGAGTTGTTAACTACTCGGTTAGAGGGTTATACCTTTCTTTCTTGAACTCCTTCGTCTTCGACTCTCGATGGTGTACGGATCGGCTTCACCCCGTCGTCTCCTTGCGCCGAAGATCGATCCACCCGAAAGCTTCTACCTTTGGCTTCTTCTTCGAGCTTTGAAGAAACTAGTTCACTCGGTTTGCTAAACCTTATGAACTAGAGTGAGTAGAGAAGAGTGTGTTGGGATTTTTCTCTATGGTTCTTGCTTCTCAACACATGAGACAAGTGAACCATAGACTAGAGAGAGGGGGAGAGCAAGAGGAAGAGGGTGAGAGCTCAAGCAAGAGAGATAGTGGAAATGATAGAATGAGCAAGACTTCTCTCTCTTGGCTCTCATAATTCAAAGCCATCATAACCAATAATAGCAATCAAGTATTATGTGATGGTTTAAGTCAAAATAGCCATATCATTTCATGCACTCATTTTGCACAAGATAAACAAGCAAGCAAAAGTCTTTGCCATGAAATGATAGCTATTGTCATGATGATGGTCAACTAGTCCAACCTAGTCAACCGGTCAACAAAGTCAACCCCTCAACAACCATGTCACCATAATACTTAATTAATATTATTGTTAATTATATTTCATATTCTCATTAGGGTTTAGCAAAAAGTCAATAGTCAACAGTCAACAGTCAACAACCCTAATGAGAATCCTCTGCCTCTGTCTCTCCGTCAACTGTGCATACACACCCGCATCCGCGTTCCGAGAAACACGAATACATACGAGATAAAACCAATCCCAAAACGTACACTAGGATCTGGTTTAAACCAAAGCCCACTAGTGTTAACTGTCCGGACACTAAACAAGCACAAGTGTATGGATGTGACCGAACCCTGTCGCAAAATCATGCGACCTATCGCAAAACCATGCGACCTCTACTCTTTTGCCTAAAGGCGAATAGCTTTCTGTATGGGACTCTAAAGACTCGACACTACGCTGGCAGTGGGTTTAGCTATAGACCGCAAGCGGCACTAGCTGTGCGTAACGGTCCCCAGGTAGATGCCGACAAGAAGACTGACGATGTGAAACCCATCTGAACTCCTACTGAGCCTGAATGTGACAGTCTCTGTACAGTCCGGTCTGTTCGTCTGATACATCGCATGGTGGGCCTAGGGGGCGGTAAACGTCAGTCCCCTAATAGCGGTACAAGTCGTGTCGGAGTGAAGCCCAGAACACCCTGAGATAATACTGGAAACCTACCAGTATATCTCGCTTGCCCTGGCCATGGACTACTCGTGTAATGGCTCTCCTAGACACAGCGCGATGTCAACCCCCAATACCGAGAGAGATGAATCCTATCTAACCGTCACTGCCTCCAAGTGCTTCGGGACTGCACCCAACTACTACCTGTTTGCATGACTCCTTTAAGCCGTGGTAGGGTAGTAATCAAAGTACAGTGGGAACACACTCGAGGCGAAGTGACAGTGTCAAGTCAGTGGACTAAGCTGTACTCATGTCACCTGGGAACTGATAACTGACGATAGGTATAATACCAACCAATCAGTTCCTGACGAGTCCTGTCCAGTGTACTCGTAACCTAACGAGCACCCGCATACTATCTCAAGTACGACGTACTGACGGCTGTGGGACAGACCGTCTCCCCTGCTGGGATGAGAAGCGCATATGCTAGTCTACTCCGGAGTATCGATGCCCTGTCTCGATAGTCCTTCGACTAGGGACCTGTATAAGGATGTGCTTATGGATTACCCAGCCCCCACTAGTGTGACTGCCATCACAACGCTGGTAATCAAGCAAAGATCCTAAGGTCTCCACTAATGCGTATAAATGATATAATAAAATAAACACATGTACACATTAAAGCAGAAACAAACCAAGTAGCATACTACCATTTTGAGCAAGATTGTTTATACAACTGTGAATATCCCAAGCTTTCATTAAGTAATATACAAACTAGTATGATACAGTAATGGCCTTTAGGGCATATACACTAACATATTTCACTATCTTTTTCTCTCATACCTCATGCTCAAGTGAGCAATCAAAGAAGAAGAAAAAGGAGGTGAGGAAAACCATGGGCATGAGCAACTCAAGAAAATTGGCCAAGTCTTCAAGAGAGTGAATCAATGAATGAGTAGCATGTAGGAAGAATGGCTACTCATTTTTTAACCATGCAAGAAAATATCTCACATTTTACAATAAAGAATCAAGAGCCATACCTTTCTACATACCTCCAACCATGCTCATGTCACCTCACTCTCCATCTCATTTCCAAATGATTTTCTAAAAAGAAAATCATATAATGAGGTGTCCATCTTCTAGAAGATATTCCGTATATATACGGAACACAACCCGGTATACGTATCAAAATACATATACGCGTATTCGTATAAAAATACGAATAACCAAGATAGAAAATGAATAGTGAACAATAATACTAGAATACATATATACATACATATATATATATATATATATATATATATATATATTATTAAATCAAAACTTGATTTAATAATCTGGCTCAATCCTAAGCCGCTAGTATTATCAACTGTCCGATAAAAGTCTGTGTAGCTTGTACACATATTTAATCGGACACCTGTATGTACCAACATACGTCATCTACATCATATCGTCTAAACCGTGAAAACTCTCTGTGTGGGACTCTAAAGACTCATTAATACGCTGGCAGTGGGTTTAACCACAAGCACGTCAGCGGCACTAACTGTACGTAATGACCACCCAGGTATTGAGCGAAAGGAAGGCCGACGAGCAAACTCATCTGAACCCCTACTGAGCCTGTCAGTGACAATCTCCGTACAGTCCAGTCTGTTCGTCTAAGAGTATCACATATCGAGTCTAGGGGTGGATAAAGTTAGGCCCGTAATAACGCGACATTTCGTGTCGGTATGAAGTCCATCACCCACTGAGAAACTACTGATCCAAATCAGTAATTCCCGTCTATCTTGACCAAGGATTTCTGGTGATGGTCACTCGTGCACCTTGCGACATCAACCCCCAATATCAGAAGAGACGAATCTCGGACGATCCGCTCACTGCCTCTATGTGGCTCGGGACTGTACCCAACTAAAACCTGTTTGCACGACTCCTTTGAGCCATGGTAGGGTAGTAATTAAAGCACAGTGGGAACTCACACGAGACAAATGACAATCTCAGGTCGACAGGCTAACCTGTACCCATGTCACCTGGGAACTGCTATCTGACAATAGGTATAATACCAACTAGCATATTCCCGGCGAGTCCGTCCAGTGTACTCATAACCCAATGAGCACTTGTATATTATCTTAGGTGACTGACTGATACCAATGGTTTATGAGACTGGCCACCGCCTCTCGTTGGGGTCTCGAAAAGTATACACTAGTCTACTCTGGAGCATCGATACCCAGTCTCGACACTCCCTCGACTAGGGACATTTAAGGATGTGCTTATAGACCACCCAGCTCACACGTATATGATCGCCATCATAATGCTGGTAGTCAAACAAGAATCTTATGGGCTCTATCAATATGTAATAGTGATCTGTAATACCACATAAAGGATGTATATGATGATAGAGACAAACCAGATAGCATACTATCATTTTGAGTAAGACTGTCCTACCCGTATAGGTCCTCCCTCAATCATCATAATCGCGTGCCTGCGATTACAATAATTGACTTGAAGGCACTATAGCCAACAATGTATGCGATGAAGCCAGATCCAAGTTAGTCTGACGCATACTGGTGTGCCTTGGTCAAGCATTTTTTGACCGATGAGTTTTGGGTATGTCTTTTGATGATACTTTTTTAATCTTTTGTAGCAACTCAATAAACAATACTTGTTGTAACTGCAGGAGAAGAGCGAGCGAGGCAAACCATCTCGCGCTCAGTTGCAAGATGTTTACCGGGGAGGGAACAAGAGTTCCTAACGGCTTTGCGTCGAACACGTAAATATCGACAATCAATACTTAATATTAATACGTTCAAAAAATATCTTTAAAATATACATGTTAACTTTCTAAATGTAGTATGCTACAAGAAAGCCATAATGAAGAGTCTCTTGATCGGATTGAAGTCTTCAGGGACAGATTTGTATGGGACGATGGCACGCCTGCATCGATTGATGCCCAGGCGCAATATGTAAGACTCCACTAATTTTGTGTTTCTTAATTATTTCAGAATAATTATTTTGTAGCTGTTAGAATGACAGTAATATGTTGCTTATCCAAACAGGTGGCGATGCCTGCTTAGAGAGATCGGTTGATCGAGCAGACGGAGAGGGAGCAGGGACACCCGGTTGATGACGGGCAAAGGTTTTACGCTGCAGATAAGGATTTCACGTCGTATCGATCAGATCATCACAGAAGAGTCTAATGTGTGTTCTCCAAGATCTCTCCTCGCCAGTATAATGCTCATTTCCAGCCGACTGGGCATCCACTTTCCAGGTATCTTCGGGCAGACGACATGACATCAGAGACGTCGCGTGCGAGGACCAGAACCCTTATGTTCCATAGATCTTCCCAAGAGTGGATGCCGGATACCGGCGGTTCTTCACACCGATCGGCTACCGCTCCCACTCTCGTTCCCGCTGTCGATCAATTTACTCGATGGACAGTCAAGCAGAGGCTTAATCTTATCACCATGTACATTGAACAAGGGATACCAGTATCTCCGGTAAGTTCGATAACCCTAATTTAATAATATATAAATATATAAATAGTTTATCTACCAAATTATGTATTTTAAACTTTTAATCACAAGGGCTTTACCCCTGAGCGGCAGGTGCGCCTCCCTCATGATCGACTTACCCTCCCCATGATCGTCCTCCCTCATGATTTCATTCCCCACTATTGTAAATATATTTTAGGATTGTATTGAAATGAATATTCGATTGTACTTGATATTGGATGATAATCGATATTTGAATTTTAATTGATATTGGAATTGAATGGATATTGGATTGTAATTGATATTTGAATCTAAATTGGATTGTAATCGATATTCCAGGATTTTCTAGTTTTTTTTTAAAAATTCTGCAATTCGTATCTATTTCGACGGAAATCGGTCATCAAAATAAACTCTATTTCGATATGTCGGACGCGTCGAAACAGAGTAAAAACATATTTAATATATTATTTAAAGTAATTTTTCCTGTAAAATAAGATTTATTTCGATGCATAACACGTGTCAAAATTGATTACTTTATTTCGACGCGTGGTATGCATCAAAATAACCCTACAGCGACGCATTTTGCTGCGATGACGGTCTTCCATAGCAATTTTGAGGGTTTTGTCGAAATAAGGTTATTTCGATTCTAAATATCCTAGAGATTCCTGTAGTGCATCTCACATAAATTGATATAATATATATAGTGTTCGAACTCTAGCAGTGTTCATCACCTATTGGTAGGCTGTATTGATAGATGAATAGACCCAAATAGTTAATCCATCGGTATGTACAAATGGATACAAGATGTAACCAAAGAACTTTTTGTTGGGTAGTTAATTAATTTATAGATGTTTTTCTTGTTTTTTTTTATTTATAAAGGCCTATTTGATTGCAGAGAAGGAAAAATAAGGATTTGGAAACAAGTCATAATCTCCCTGAAATTAAATTTCTGATATTTGCTTGCAAAGAAATTCTTACATTTAGGAATTTAGATGTCTCGTTCCAGTGTTTGTAGTCTAATGCATCTTGGAAGGGTATTGCCGGCAGAAAAATATTGGAATAAAATTTCTAAAACTAGAGCTAAAGTGCAAATGTTATAATTGAACATGACTCTGCTACGATAGAAGAAAAAATAAAGATAATTTAATGTAAATTAGTGAAATCCAAAACAGTCTCATATGAGCAAAAGAGTGCCTTGTATCCTGTACACACCGTCCGTCACACCCTGAAAATGGGTTTCGCCTGAAGCATCACACCATGAGTCAATAGCTCAATGAAAAGGAAGTTGAACGAAGTAGTCTGTGGGATGATATTATATTATTTGTTACCCTTTATATGTGCAACAACCCTCAATTTCATATACCTTCCTATTAATTTCCCTCACTTTATTAAACCTTTGTTTTTTGAATCTAGTAGGTATATATAAATACTCTTATGATTAATGTGCATGATTATTCATAATAATATTGGTTACTTGCTTGCACCGCTATCTCATATGTTACCAGTTCGATTCCTGATATTTGTAATATTTTGTTTAATTTTTGTTTTTGATGTTTGGATGAAAGATCATGCAAAGAGATTTCTTAGATGTTTAAATGGTTGGCATAATTTTTAAATGAACAAAGGGATTTAAAAATGATTTTTAAGAATATTCTAATATTTATTTGAAAAGGAATATTTATAAACAGAATTATTTTTGATAAATATTGTTACAAAGTGAGGAAATAAATAAATTAGAATTTTCAATGATTTTTCAATATTTTTGTAAGTCCACGTTGCGACCCCCGGTTCTTACGGGGAGGCGGAAACGGTATAAAAATCAAATTTTTAGCGCATGGGGCAACATGGACTAACAAAATCGGGATCTTTTCCTAAACTAAAACTCGCAAACTTGCTAAAGAGAGTTAGCTACTCGGAAAGATGGTTATACCTAAACTTGAACTCCTTCTTCTTCAAACTTTGTAGAGGTTGATGGTTCTTTCCTCGTCGCCTTCTTCCGTCGAAGATGGATCCACCTGAGGGTTCAACCTTCGGGCTCTTCCTCGAACTTTGAGTGAACTAGGATCTCCGGCTTGCTAAACCTTGAACCCTAGAGAGAGTAGAGAGTATCTATGGGGTGCTTTCTTTTTCAAGGTGAGGGATTCTCAACACATGAGAAGGAATCACCTTGAGCTTGAGGAAGAAGAAGATGAAATGAGGAGAGAGAATGATTATGATAGAATGAGCTCTTTTCTTTTTGCAACCATGACTAAAAGAAAAGGAATTATCTAATTAATAATAATAAATCAAAAATGAAATAGTTGATGGTTGTATTTGGAATGACCACTATCATAACTTTCAATAAATGAGTGTAAGCATGAATCAAGGAGAATCCTTTCAAAGCATGATGGTGGTCAACATTCAACCATGGTCAACAAGTCAACCATGGTCAACAAGTCAACAAAATCAACCATAACAATATTTCATTTAATTACTATTATTAATTGATATTTCATAAATCTATTAGGGTTTGGAAAATGACGACTGTCAACTGTGCATACGCACCCGTTCCGAAACCCTAATGAAATACCTCATCCTCCGCCTCAAGCAACTGTGCATACACACCTGCATTCTCGTTCCGAGGAACAAGAATACCAAGATATAAAAGCAACCCCAAAACATATACCAGTATCTGGCTCAAACCAGAGCCTGCCAGTATAATCCGTCCGGACTCCAAACGTGCACAAGTGCGCGGATGAGAACGAACCCTGCCGCAAAACCATGCGACCTCTACTCTGTTTTGTCCAGAGGCGAATACCCTCTGTGTGGGACTCTAAAGACTCGACACTACGCTGGCAGTGGGTTTAACCACAGACCGCAAGCGGCACTAGCTGTGCGTAACGGTCCCCAGGTAGATGCCGACAAGAAGGCTGATGAGGTGAACCCCATCTGAACTCCTACTGAGTCTGAATGTGACATTCTCCGTACAGTCCGATCTGTTCGTCTGATACATCGCATGTCGGGCCTAGGGGGAGGTAAAACGTCAGTCCCCCAATAGCGGTACAAGTCGTGTCGGAGTGAAGCCCAAAACACCCTGAGATAACACTGGAAGCCTACCAGTATATCTCGCTTGCCCTGGCCAGGGACTACTTGTGTAATGGCTCTCCTAGACACAGCGCGATGTCAACCCCCAATACCGGGAGAGACGAATCCTGTCTAACCGTCACTGCCTCCAAGTGCTTCGGGACTGCACCCAACCACTACCTGTTTGCACGACTCCTTTGAGCCGTGGTAGGGTAGTGATCAAAGTGCAGTGGGAACACACTCGAGGCGAAGTGCCAGTGTCAAGTCAGCGGACTAAGCTGTACTCATGTCACCTGGGAACTGATAACTGACGATAGGTATAATACCAACCTGTCAGTTCCCGACGAGTCCTGTCCAGTGTACTCGTAACCTAACGAGCACCCGTATACTATCTCTAGTACGACGTACTGATGGCTGTGGGACAGACCATCTCCCACACTGGGATGAGAAGCGCATACGCTAGTCTACTCCGGAGTATCGATGCCCTGTCTCGATAGTCCTGCGACTAGGGACCTGTATAAGGATGTGCTTACAGATTACCCAGCCCCCACTAGTGTGACTGCCATCACAACGCTGGTAATCAAGCAAAGATCCTAAGGGCTCCACTAATGCGTATAGGTGATATCGCAAAATAAACACATGTACATATTGAAGTAGAAACAAACCAAGTAGCATACTACTATATTGAGCAAGATTGTTTATACAAGGTGAATATCCCAAGCCTCCATTAAGTAATATACAAACTAGTATGATACAGTAATGGCCTCTAGGGCATATACACTAACAATCTCCCACTTGCACTAAGGCCATGTACTGGCGTATCGAAGACCTATCATCTCGATCAGCCGCTCGAACTGAGTCTGGGGTAGGGCCTTGGTGAATGGATCTGCAGTGTTTTCTTCTGAAGCAACCCTCCGAACCTCGATCTCCTTGCGATCCACGATCTCCCTGATCAGGTGATACCGCCTCAAGATGTGCCTGGATCTCTGATGGGACCTGGGTTCCTTCGCTAAAGCTATAGCCCCGTTGTTGTCGCAATACAGAGGTATTGGGTCAACAATGGATGGAACCACCTGAAGTTCTTTCAAGAACTTCCTCATCCAGACAGCTTCTTTTGCGGCATCAGATGCAGCGATGTATTCCGCTTCCATAGTCGAGTCTGCAACGGTTTCCTGTTTGGAACTCTTCCAACACACCGCCCCTCCATTGAGGGTAAAGACAAAACCCGACATGGACTTGGAATCATCCTTGTCACTCTGGAAGCTGGAGTCAGCAAAGGCCTCGATCTGGAGGTCTTTTCCGCCATACACCAAGAACATCTCCTTAGTCCTTCTCAGGTACTTGAGAATGTTCTTTACCGCTATCCAGTGTTTCTCCCCAGGGTTTGACTGATACCGGCTTACTACACTCAGTGCATAAGCTACATCCGGTCTGGTACACAACATCGCATACATTATAGAGCCTACCGCAGAAGCGTAGGGTATAATAGACATGCGATCCCTCTCCAAATCAGTCTTGGGAGACATCTCTTTAGAGAGGGTGATCCCGTGACAAGCCGGTAGGTTACCGCGCTTGGAATCTTCCATACTGAATCTTTTCAGTATAGTGTCGATGTACCTGGACTGTGAGAGTCCTAATATCCTCTTGGATCTATCACGATGGATCTGGATCCCCAGGATGTAAGAGGCATCACCCAGGTCTTTCATGGAGAACCTGTGTGACAAGAAACCCTTGACAGATTGTAGCATAGGAATGTCATTTCCTATTAAGAGAATGTCATCCACGTATAAAACAAGGAATACTACAGTTCTCGCTACAAATCTACTATAGATGCATGGTTCATCTGGATTTTTGATAAAGTCAAATTCCTTGACCGTCTCATCAAAACAGATATTCCAACTCCGCGATGCCTACTTTAGTCCATAGATGGACTTAAGCAACTTGCACACCTTTCCGCTGCTCCCACTCTGAATGAAACCCTCTGGCTGATCCATATAGACACACTCCTCTAAATTTCCATTTAGAAAAGCGGTTTTTACGTCCATCTGCCAAATCTCATAATCGTGGAAGGCAGCAACGGCAAGAAGGATCCGAATGGATTTCAGCATAGCCACTGGAGAAAAGGTTTCGTCATAGTCCAAGCCAGGTCTTTGACGGAAACCCTTTGCTACAAGTCTAGCTTTATAGGTCTCAACCTGTCCATCTACACCAATCTTCCTTTTAAAGATCCACTTGCATCCTACGGGTTTTACCCCGTCTGGAGCAATGTCCAACGTCCATACTTTGTTGGTGTACATGGACTCCATTTCGGTACGCATTGCATCCAGCCATTTTACCGAGTCAACGCTCTGAACGGCCTGCTGGAAGCTAGCAGGCTCATCATAGTCTATGATGCAATCCTCTCTATCCCCGTCTATGAGAAAACCGTAGTATCTCTCGGGCGGATGAGACTGCCTACTACTTCTGCGGAGCGGCATAGGAATGTCCTGTTCTTTTGAACCCTCTGGTTCCACTAAGCTTTCAGTAATAGTTTGAGGTTCTGGAATTTCATCCAGTTCTACTGCGCTCCCACTTATCTGATTTTCTAAAAACTCAGTTTCCAAGAAGTGGGCATGACGAGAAACAAGGACTTTTTGCTCCTCTGCGTAATAGAATAGATACCCCTTGGAGTTCTTTGGGTATCCCACAAACTTGCACTGTACTGAGCGTGCCTCGAGCTTGTCCGCATGCTGCTTTTTTACAAAAGCCGGACATCCCCATGTCTTAAAGGATTTAAGACAGGGTTTCTTCCTACTCCACATCTGATATGGTGTGGTAGGCACTGTCTTAGTAGGAACTTGGTTCAAGAGATGTGCAGCTGTTTCTAGTGCATAACCCCAGAAAGATCGCGGTAACTCAGCCTTACTCATCATGGAACGAACCATATCCAATAGGGTTCGATTCCTTCTTTCCGATACACCGTTATGTTGCGGAGTGTATGGAGGAGTACGCTGAGAGAGAATTCCATTCTCTTTTAAATAGTCCAGGAACTCGGCACTCAAGTATTCACCACCTCGTTCCGATCTTAGAATCTTAATACTTTTGCCTGTTTGTTTTTCAACTTCATTCTTGTAATCCCGAAATTTCTCAAAGGCCTCGGATTTGTGCTTCATTAAGAAGACATGTCCATACCTAGAGAAATCGTCTGTGAAAGTAATGAAGTATGAATAACCGCTTCGCGCATGTGTAGACATTGGACCACACACGTCACTGTGTATGAGTCCCAAGAGCTCGCTCGCTCTTTCTCCGTGTCCAGTGAACGGAGTCTTTGTCATCTTTCCCATGAGACAAGATTCACAAGTGGCATAAGACTGATACTCGAACGAATCCAAGTATCCTTCTTTATGTAACTTAGTCAACCGTGTCTCATTGATGTGACCCAGTCTACAATGCCATAAGAAAGCCTGATTGATATCTGGAGACTTTCTTTTGTGTGTATTCTGGACGTTGAAAATCTGTGGTTGGTTTAACACGTATATACCATTGCTCAGTGTACCTGACCCAATCAGAACTTGATTAAGGTGAATGTTTACAACATTACTTACAAACGCAAATTCATAACCTTCTTTAGAAACCAAAGATACAGAAATGATATTACAAGTTGCGTTGGGTACAAAAAAGCAATTACGCAAAACCAAAACATGCCCATCTGACATTCCAGGTGATAGTCCCCCACGGCTTTAGCATCCATGCTAGCTCCGTTCGCAACTCTGAGGGTCATGTCACCTGCCTTCAAAACCCTACGGTTTCTCAACGCCTGCAAAGAATTACAGATATGAGATCCTGATCCGGTATCCAATACCCAGGAAGTAGAGTTTATAGAAAGACAGTTTTCAATAACATACACACCTGAAGCTGAAGCCGCAACCTGCTTCAGTTCCTGTGTCCTGGCTTTCCAAGCCCTGCAATCTTTCTTCCAGTGTCCACTCTTGTGATAATAGAAGCATTCCTCTTTACCCACAAGCTTCCCCGCTATCTTTGTTGCCTTTTCCTTTCCCTTCGTACCTACTTTACTAACACCGCCTCTTGGTTTGGCGGGGGCTTTCTTCCTCTTTCCCTTGGCTTTCGCCTTGGACCTAGAGGAAGAAGATCCTCCTACAAACAAAGCGGGTGTTTCCCTACCCTTCTGTAGGGTGCCCTCTGCGCTCCTCAACAAGTTGAGGAGTTCTGAAAGTTCAACTTCCTTTTCTTGTAAGTTGAAGTTCAGTATAAACTGGGCGTAAGTGGATGGAAGGGACTGGAGAATTAAATCCGTATAGAGTTCACTGTCCAACGTTGTCCCAAGTTCCGCGAGCTCCTCAGTGTAGCCAATCATCTTAAGCACGTGGTCCGCTACCGATGATCCGACGGCCAACTTTGTCGAAAATAACTTCTTCGACACTTCGTATCTTGCGATACGAGACTGCTCTCCATACAGTTCTTTTGTATGGAGAAATATGGACTCGAGGTCCATATTCTCATGCCTCCTCTGATGTTCGTTGTCCATAGAGGCAAGCACGAGGCACCTGGCCTTCGCGCAATCAATCTCCCAAGTCTTACGGATTTCCTTATCCGCGACGCTGGAGGTGGGACCTGGGACGGGGGGAGCTTTGGTGGTAAGAAGATACCCCAGCTTGTCGTAAGTGATTGCCAATTTTACATTCCTGAGCCAATCTTTGTAGTTTGGCCCTGTCAGTATGTTTTTATCTAGAAGTAACTTAAGTCCAGTCATTTCGAATTTGGTCGCTGCAGGGGGGAGAGAAGAAACACTTTAGCACGATGCTCTTGCAAGTTTAGAATGGTTTTTAATTTGTCTAAACAGGATGGCTCCCACTGTCTCTCGAATCCCTCCTCAAACCACAAAGGAAGAATTAGCCGGGATCAATCCCACCGTACAATACTTGCTTAACCGTTCAGCCAGGCTAGTGTCGGTACTTCGAGGGAGGTTTTCCAACGCTTTCGCGAAGTTCCTTAATTTAAGAACCTCTTTTCCCTGGGGGCGTAGCCCCGCTAACACCTTTCTAGGCACCTACTAGGTTTATAGCATTGATCGTTTAGTGAGAAATTTCCCGAGGAGTAGCATATACTCACAGTAGGATCGGGATCCAAATATCATCGCGTGACGAAACTGAAGGAGTCCTACCAGAATCATCACACTTCAAATGGTATGCAAATCTAGCAAGTTTCAGTACTTATGAAACTCCCGATGTGGATTTTTGCCCCATGCTCTTATGACCTTGACTAAGGCCAACAAATCATAAGTCACATGTCAAGTTCTTCCCGTCGTTATCCAGGTTAATTTGAACCCACCCGTATATACCCTTGACTATGGCCAACAAGGCAATACGACTGTCCCAAACCAACGCATTCTATCTATGCAACATATGAATACCTACCAGCTACCAAACACTGTGCCTTGACTAAGGCCAACAAACACAGCTTGAATACTGTTGAATATTCATATGAAACGACGGAGGGCTACGGATGGTTTTGGCGAAACCGTGAACGTAGTGAACTTGATATAATCGATGGAACGAGATAGCTTTTAGAAGGAGTGGCTCAGGCTCCGCATTTAAAAGTTAGTTTTGAAAAGAACCGAGTGGTTTTTCGAAAGTGTTCCAACGACTTTAGCTTGGTTTATTATCTTGCATTAGTTCTTTTTAATGCGTGATATTCTTGCATTAGTTCTTTTAATGCGTCCCATCAATTAATCCTACCATTGCAGAAAACAACCAAAATATGACGTACGCTTATGCCATTCGCATTCGCCACGGGGTCCCGTCATCACTCGTTAGGTTACTTAACTAACGACAGAGCGGGGGCTGGGCTAGCGCGGCTGTAAAACATAAGCAACGCCTAAATATAAAGCAATGATAGACATTACAGATCACAGATGAATACATTGGATAAAATAGCAATCCGCAATCCGTTCGAGCCTGCAACGAAAAGCGGATTACACGGTCGCGGTGAATAGCAAATACCCCACCCAAGACCCCTACGGGTGCGGCAAACTACCCGCCAAGTACCCGGTAGTTTGTGCACCCCTCCATGGGTCTATCCTAGGAGCAAAAACAGTAAAAAGAATTATACAATGACGGCTACAACCCCGACCCGGTTGTGCGGCCATACAAATAATATTATTACATCAATTTACATTTACAAATGAATGAAAGAAAAACAAAAGCTCATCTCACATCCACCCCGGCTATTCACCCGCGACAGTCCAACAGATTCATATACACATTCCAATATCAAACACAGATCACAGAGATGTATAACCCCGACTAATTGACTTATAGCGATTAGCCGACGTTCAATACATGCAAACATCACAGATATAACCATCATAGTCAAAGTGCAGTGAAGTTCGGAAAAATACGGAATTATAGGACCCCAAAAGTAAATTTCTGTTCTGGAAAATCTGGGCACATATAATATATCTTAAAAATCCCAAAACCCTACCAGGAGAACACTGCACAAAACCCGATCACGAGAGGACTCCAAACGGCGGCGGTTCCGCGGCAAATGCCTACCTCATGCCGCGGAACCGCGGCGGTTTGAATGATTCAGGGGATCGTTTTTCTTGGGTGTTCACACAAAACCCTGAGCCGAATTTAGGTGTATAACAAATCTTGTTTTGACCAGAAAAAATTTTAACAGAAACTAGGGTTTTGTAAAAGTTTGGTTTTTGGATTTTTCGGTTCCGAACTTCGTTACACTTCTCTACCAAGCTAGTTTAAGTTTAGTTAGGCTCTGATACCACTGTAAGTCCACGTTGCGACCCCCGGTTCTTACGGGGAGGCGGAAACGGTATAAAAATCAAATTTTTAGCGCATGGGGCAATATGGACTAACAAAGTCGGGATCTTTTCCTAAACTAAAACTAGCAAACTTGCTAAAGAGAGTTAGCTACTCGGAAAGATGGTTATACCTAAACTTGAACTCCTTCTTCAAACTTTGTAGAGGTTGATGGTTCTTTCCTCGTCGCCTTCTTCCGTCGAAGATGGATCCACCTGAGGGTTCAACCTTCGGGCTCTTCCTCGAACTTTGAGTGAACTAGGATCTCCGGCTTGCTAAACCTTGAACCCTAGAGAGAGTAGAGAGTATCTATGGGGTGCTTTCTTTTTCAAGGTGAGGGATTCTCAACACATGAGAAAGAATCACCTTGAGCTTGAGGAAGAAGAAGATGAAATGAGGAGAGAGAATGATTATGATAGAATGAGCTCTTTTCTTTTTGCAACCATGACTAAAAGAAAAGGAATTATCTAATTAATAATAATAAATCAAAAATGAAATAGTTGATGGTTGTATTTGGAATGACCACTATCATAACTTTCAATAAATGAGTGTAAGCATGAATCAAGGAGAATCCTTTCAAAGCATGATGGTGGTCAACATTCAACCATGGTCAACAAGTCAACCATGGTCAACAAGTCAACAAAATCAACCATAACAATATTTCATTTAATTACTATTATTAATTGATATTTCATAAATCTATTAGGGTTTGGAAAATGACGACTGTCAACTGTGCATACGCACCCGTTCCGAAACCCTAATGAAATACCTCATCCTCCGCCTCAAGCAACTGTGCATACACACCTGCATTCTCGTTCCGAGGAACAAGAATACCAAGATATAAAAGCAACCCCAAAACATATACCAGTATCTGGCTCAAACCAGAGCCTGCCAGTATAATCCGTCCGGACTACAAACGTGCACAAGTGCGCGGATGAGAACGAACCCTGCCGCAAAACCATGCGACCTCTACTCTGTTTTGCCCAGAGGCGAATACCCTCTGTGTGGGACTCTAAAGACTCGACACTACGCTGGCAGTGGGTTTAACCACAGACCGCAAGCGGCACTAGCTGTGCGTAACGGTCCCCAGGTAGATGCCGACAAGAAGGCTGATGAGGTGAACCCCATCTGAACTCCTACTGAGTCTGAATGTGACATTCTCCGTACAGTCCGGTCTGTTCGTCTGATACATCGCATGTCGGGCCTAGGGGGAGGTAAAACGTCAGTCCCCCAATAGCGGTACAAGTCGTGTCGGAGTGAAGCCCAAAACACCCTGAGATAACACTGAAAGCCTACCAGTATATCTCGCTTGCCCTGGCCAGGGACTACTCGTGTAATGGCTCTCCTAGACACAGCGCGATGTCAACCCCCAATACCGGGAGAGACGAATCCTGTCTAACCGTCACTGCCTCCAAGTGCTTCGGGACTGCACCCAACCACTACCTGTTTGCACGACTCCTTTGAGCCGTGGTAGGGTAGTGATCAAAGTGCAGTGGGAACACACTCGAGGCGAAGTGCCAGTGTCAAGTCAGCGGACTAAGCTGTACTCATGTCACCTGGGAACTGATAACTGACGATAGGTATAATACCAACCTGTCAGTTCCCGACGAGTCCTGTCCAGTGTACTCGTAACCTAACGAGCACCCGTATACTATCTCTAGTACGACGTACTGATGGCTGTGGGACAGACCATCTCCCACACTGGGATGAGAAGCGCATACGCTAGTCTACTCCGGAGTATCGATGCCCTGTCTCGATAGTCCTGCGACTAGGGACCTGTATAAGGATGTGCTTACAGATTACCCAGCCCCCACTAGTGTGACTGCCATCACAACGCTGGTAATCAAGCAAAGATCCTAAGGGCTCCACTAATGCGTATAGGTGATATCGCAAAATAAACACATGTACATATTGAAGTAGAAACAAACCAAGTAGCATACTACTATATTGAGCAAGATTGTTTATACAAGGTGAATATCCCAAGCCTCCATTAAGTAATATACAAACTAGTATGATACAGTAATGGCCTCTAGGGCATATACACTAACAATTTTCTGGGTTTTAAATATATTTTAAATAATTTTTATAAAAAACTATTTAAATTAATTCCAAATTTAAAGAAAATAATATTTTAAATTTTTTCTAGAATTTCTTTTTCAATATAATTTTTTATTAATGTTTGAAGAGAAAGATTTTTATTAGATCTTATATTATTTAAAACCTTGTTTAAACTATTTTTAAAACATATTTTATTTTTTTATTTTATTTGTTTTTGAAAAATAAAGGAATAGATTTTATTTGTTTAAATGTTGTTTTTATTTTATTTGTTTTTAACATATAATATTTTAAATTTTTTTATTAATGTCCCTTCCTTCTTTATTTAAATTTTATTTATTTATTTATCTCCTTATAACCCATTAGATCTACTCTTGTGTCATTCTAACCTTTGATCCCTACAAGCCCTAATCCCTAGTTCTACATCTAAACCGTAATCTCCTCAAACCCTAATCTTCTTTCACCTTCGTTGCCTTCTTCATTATTGTCCACCCACCCTCTGTAGAGAACCTTGATCTAGAGCTACGAAAGAGAAGAAGTCATTGATTCAATGTCGGAGGTTTTGAAAATAAATTAAGGTTGTCTCTACAACGAATCGACATCTTGATACAAAAATGAAGTTGTCTTTTTGTAAGTCCTTGCCTCTCTTCTCATATTTTTTTTGAACAATGAAAATCCTAGTTTTTATAAAATAAAAATAGAAAGTCTTTTGGAAACCCTAATTTTGAAAGAAAAGGAGTTTCTTTTGAATAAAAAGAAAAAAGTATGATATTGCATAATTGATTTTACATGTGTATATAGATTGTTTAAATCCACCGTTGCCAGTCCCAAGTCCGAATGAGAAAGTATGAAGGTTGTGGTAGGCTTGTGACAACCAACATAAAAGTTTGTCACAATCTATGACATGAACCATAATAAGAATATCGTTGGGATGTCCCTTACTCAGCGACACGCTATATCGGATCCCGGGTGTAGTGTTAAGTATGCAAGGGTTTCTAGGTCGTCGTCCGGAAGCGACACGCTACATCGGACCCCGAATATAGTGACAAATAAGCAATGGTTTCATAGGATCTATCCAACTTCTTGGAATATGGGTTCTCTTACGGGTATACTAATAGAATTATTGGATGTGATGATTAGGAGGAGAGTTAGTATTATGTGTTTGTAAAAAACTAAGTGGGTAGGTGAAAATGGTAGAGTCATAGAGCCTTGGGATTATAAGTTTTGGTATATGGGTAGAGATAAAAATCATAATGGGGTAGTCGTAATCATGGATAGATAGTTGCTTAAGAATGTAGTTAAGATTAGGAGAACAACTAATAGGATTTTACTGGTTAAGCTTATCTAGATGGAGAGTTCCTTAATATTATTAGTGCTTATGCACCACAGATAGGTCTTGATGACGCTAGTAAGAGTCTATTCTGGGAGGATTTATATGGGATGGTGCAAAGGATATCTAGTGGAGAGAAGTTATTTATTGGTGGTGACCTCAATGGACATGTACTAGTCGTAGTGGGTTTGATACTATCCATGGAGATTTTGGTTTTGGACAAAGGAATGAACCAGGTAGCTCGATTTTAGATTTTGCCTTATCTTATGACTTAATCTTAGCAAATACTTGGTTTAGAAAAAGCGAGTCTTACCTTATCACTTTTAGGAGAGGATCGAGTGCTAGTCAAATAGACTTTTTTCGACAAGAAGGATAGATAGAGGTTCCTGCATCGACTGTAAGGTAGTGCCAGATGAGAGTGTAACCACTCAATATAGACTTTTAGTTCTAGATTTTCGATTTAGAAGAGCATCTAGGAAGATTCACATAGCGGAGATGCACATGCTTTGTTGGATGTGTGGTAACATTAGAAAAGATAAGGTGCGAAATGAGGATATTCGTGCAAAAGTTTTTGTAGAACCTGTGGAGGAGAAGATGCGGGAAAACCGGTTTGGTCATGTACAACACAGACCTATGAAAGTACCGGTTTGACTAATGGATACTCTCGATATAGGCAATGTCAAATGGGCGAAAGGGAGACTGAAGAAAACATGGATGGAGGTGATACGAAAAGATATGGTTGCCAAAGGCCTCAATAAAAGTATATTAATCGATAGGAGTGAGTGGAGGTGGAGGATGTTGGGATGCTAGGCACCTCTATTATGGTTTAAAGCGCGGGGGAAGCGATAATTTAAAAAATCTAGAGAGCATTAGCATACCCAAACTAAGAATCAAACCAAACTACTAAACTTGTCACTAAACTAGTGAGGTAAAAACAAGAGTTTAGTGAACTACAACCTTTGTAGCGAGTTAGCTACTTATTCTTAGATTTCGGCTAGTCTCCACGAATCCCGAAACAAGCTTGCTCGATGACCATCTCGCCGAAGATGATCTACCTTGAGATAACTTCAACACAAGCGTTAGCTTCATATTGATCTCATTAAAATGAAGCAACCCACTGATTAAACTTGCTTAGAATTATTAGTAGGAGATGTAGCATAATTAGCTCATTTAATTTTCTTCTTTTCTTTTGATTTCTTCACTTGAGAAAAACTCAAGAGAAGAAAGTAGCCATGGTGGAGATAATGATGATATGAAGAAGAGATAAGAATTAAGATGAGAACCAATTAATGTTTTATCATGAGTCATCCAAAATGAGTCATCAATAAAACACCTCATCTAATCTACAAGCATCCAATGCATGACTCATATTCTTTTAAGAAAAAGAATAAAATGGTTCTCATTCAATTCATACAATTCTTATACATCCATCTCCAATGTATCAACATACATTTCACAATATTTATATCAAATATAAATATTATTAAAGAGAAGAAAATAATAAAGTGAGCATGATATAGTTAATATATAAATATATCAATATATAAATATATTTAATTATTAAATCAATATTTGATTTAATAATCCGGCTATATCATATATATATACCGGCTAATATCAATAAACACCCGATTAAAATACGTGTATAAAATACACATGTTTAATCGAACTCCTGCACATATCGCTATACCCGTCTTACATCGTTTCACGTGTACTGGAAAATCTCTGTGTGGGACTGTAAAGACTCGATAATACGCCGGCAGTAGCTTAGGATCATATCCATAGCCTACAAGCATGTTGGCGGTACTAGCTGCACGTAACGGTTACCCAGGTATTAAATGAAAGAAGGTCAACAAGCAAGCTCGTTCGAACCCTGCAAAGTCAATCAGTGATATTATCGTACAGTCCGGTCTCTTTTTCTAAGAGTATCGCATATCGGATCTAGGGTTTAGAATATTTCAGACCCAATAACTCGATAAGTCGTGCGACAGAGGACTCATAACCAACCGGTGATACAGCTGATAACACTTACCGGTTTATCTCCACTGTAATGGCCATCGACTTATAGTTGTAGTTATGTCATGCACAGCGCGACATCAACTTCCTATATTGAAATAGACGAATCCCCTCGATCGCTCACTGCCTCAATGTGCTTCAGGACTATACCCAACAAAAACCTGTTTACATGACTCCTTTGATCCGTGGTAGGGTAGAAGTCTAAGTATAGTGGGAACACATATGAGACACTATGGAGATCTCAGGTCCTGGGGACTACCCTGTACCCATGTCACCAGAGAACTGCTACCTGACATTGGTATATTACCAACTAGGATTTCTCGGTGAGTCCGTCCAGTGTAACTCATCCAATGAGCACCTATATACAATCCTCGATGTTAAACTTCAATAGCTGCATCATCAGCTACCGCCTTTCAACCGGGTCAGGAAACGTACACACTAGTCTAAACTGGAGTATCGTTGCCCAGTCTCGATACTCCTACGACTAAGGACATTTAAGAATGTGCTTATCGACTACCCAGACCCCACTAGTATGATCTTCATCATCGTCCTGGTAGTCAAGAAAAATCCTAGGGTTTTATCTCATATCAAAACGATACGTGATAGTGAATAAAACGCATCACGTGAAAGATAAAGACAAACCAGATAGCATGCTATCATCTCGAGTAAGATTGTTCTCTCGTATAGGTCCTTCTTCAATAACAATAATTGACTTGAGGGCACCTATATCCAACAGAGGATTCATGTGCTGGACCCGGCTTGATTCTCATGTTGGTTCATGTAGCCTTCCCTATATACTTAGGATAAAATGCTCAGTTGTTGTTGTTATTGTATGTGTATATAGATTGTTTGAGACACAAGAATTAGATGTTAACGATGATCATGGTATTTTTCATATTTACTCTATGATCCTAGGTAGGTAGGAATTTCATGAACTCGTCCAAGGTAGTATACTTTTATTAACTTATATCGTGTCATCCATCTAATAAATTATATCTTTCGTAAAGTTGTCATTTAATCGCATTCAAAATAATTATAGGTTTTAAATATTTGTATATATTTAGTTATCTATTTTACCATACATAGAAATTATAAAGTTGGCCACTTTTTGCTCTTATACACATCTTATCTATTATCAACTTCTTGTGCATGTTTTATCAAAAACCTTGAATTTGATCTCATGTGAAATTTCTGTATGTTGTATATACTTTTGGTACACCTCATGTCACGGGTGCATCTTTGCCATGAATTATTTTTTTTGGTGCATCTCATCTTACAGATGCTCCTTTTAGACTTGTTTTAAATATTTAGATGTGAATAGAAAATATTACCCTCTATGTCATGAGGGGATATATTTAGATTTTGATACACTTAATGGTTTTCTTTGCTAAAATTAATATTATATAACATCCACCTCATGTCACGGGTGTGATGATTTTATTGTTATGTGTGGTGAATTTCTAAGTTTTTGTGTAAATCCTATAAGTAGATCATTAGGATAAATTTTGTGTGTGTGTGTGTAAGTATATATAAGTGATTGTAGGGTGTTTTTTGTCACCCCATTGAGATGGGAATACGCGTGCGCTTATCAGGCGCATTACAGATTCCCCCTGCCTAAGATAGGCTGGGGTTTATTGATTGTGGAGATCCGAATCTCCGGCAGCCGCGGACTAAGCTGCCGTTAATTACCCCTCGCATTTGGAGCGAGAGAACCTCCAATTGACAGATTAAACTGATCATGCGAACTCAATGTGCAGTGTTGTGTTTTGAATATATCGGGGGCCCCGCAGAGTTTTTACAGGGGTCCCGCTACCCGGATAGCGGGCTGGGGGTCAAGGGGGCTAGCAGCCCCCTTGCAGGGTGCGGGGCAGTACCCGGTTAGAATTTTTTTTCTAACAGGGACAGTATGGTGGAGTATGTGTGTGTGTGTGTGTGTGTATACATATATATATAAGGGAAAGGGCATCCAAAGGATGCGTGGGAGAAGGCATCAGCGCCCCACGTGCCTAGCACGCGGGCGCTGGGCGCCAGAGCGCCAGCGCACCACGTGCCTGGCACGCGGGCGCTGAGCGCCAGCGGCAGAAGGGACTTGGTCCCTGCACCAGGAGCTGTGCTCCAGAAAGGAAATATTTATTATTTTGTATATATATGTATATATATTTTTAAAGAGTTGAACTCCTAAGATATTTTATGACTGATGGAAGGGGCTTCTCCCTTGAGCCCTAGATCTTTCCCAAAATGGGGTTCTTGGAAGCGGGTCTCCTTCTTCCTCCTCTGTTGGCCGGATCTTGAAGAACGAGAAGTATGAGATTTTAAAAATCTCTCCTTTTTGAGATCTAATGGAAGATCTGAGTTCCCCTTTGTGGGTTTTGTGGTAAAAAACTATTTAATTTTGAAAAAGAAAGAGTAACACTCTTGATTTAATTCAAAAAAAAGAAGAAGGTTTAGAACCTTGAAGAAGAAGGAGAAGGAGGCACAAAAACCCTAACCTTTTTGAGAGGAATGAAAAAGTATATTAGATATTTTCATCATGTTGCCTTATATAGGCTTACACATTTACATGTAGCCCTTTGGGCTTTACAAAATGGCATTTTGCCCATCCCATGGCTCATGTGTCATTTCTTTTTGCACATAAGCCACGGGCTTTACAAAAATTTGGCTTTATGCCCATTTTGCATTAAAAAATTACATTAAAATTATTTATTACATGATTTTTATTTTGGTATGGAGGAGGGACGGCCGCTTCATGTTCGGACTCGACCTGGGCATGGGCCCACTTGATCTGGGCTTGGGCCCACTTGGCTTGGGGTTGACCTTGACTTTGAGATGGTCAACCGGGGTGCAATTTTCGACCCCAACAGTGATTATATACGTATTGTTTATCAGCGAAAACAGAGACGAACGTGGATGGATCGTCTTCCCTGAATTTGTGGGAAGTTGCTATTTGGACATATCCATCCACCTCTCCGAAAATACCAAATTGATTTATGACACCGTATATCGAAGGTTTGGATAGATACAACCGTTGTAGCAGAATTTATCAGATTCTTTCTCATTTGTGAGGGGTTTTTGATATTGGGGACGCTCTTCTCTGCAGACGCAAGCCCTTGTAGTTAATTACATTATCGCGTTGTGATAACCACTTTCTCCTTCTCCAGTGATTCACTTCATGTCGTGTTTGTAACGACTCAAAATTTTCTGTACAAAAAAAATTTCTTCTTAAAGTACAGAAAGGAGTTTGCAAGCCTGAGCACAATTTAAAAGTTATTCTTGTTTAAGAACAACAAGAAAGCACTTGTAGCTCATTGGTAAAGCCCTGCACTGCTGTGACATAGCCCCTCTGTTCGAATCCCATCATCCACTTATTATTTTTCCTGATTTTCTATTAAAATTTTTGGAAGCCCAAAAGTTTACACGTGCACTGCACATAGAAATAAAAAGTCTGAAAAATAAACATGTGCAAAATGATATAAATACAGAGAAAAACATGTGTCAAGCATCCAACTCCCCAAATGGCCGGCGAGATTGGCTTTTGGGCCGGCGGGGACGAACCCCCTGGCTAAAAGTCTGCGTGCTTTGCTCATATAACCCTTAGCCTACCCCAATTACCCCTGCACTGTTTGATTTCTCTGAATTTAAACAGAGACGTCAATTTCATCTTTAAATCTAATTTTTAATGCATTTTTATTCATTCTTTCAATTTCAAAACCCTAATTTCACACTATAAATACAACCCCATACCCTAACCCATCTTCATTCTGAAATCTCTAGCCAAAATTATCAAATTTTTCTAAGTACAAGTGGAGTTAGCCCAAAACCAACTTCCGGCGAGAAATCAAACAAGTTCCGGCGACCCCACGACGCCGCAATGATCAAGCTATCTTTTTCTACCTCTTCCCTACCCTTCTAACTAGTAAGTCCCACCTCATTCTTCTTTTTCTATATAAAAAGTTCTCTTTTTCAAAACATGTCGGTAAGTGGAGTTAACACCGACTTTCAGTTCTAAAACCTTGAAATCACATTTTTTCTTAATCATTACTCATCCATATTTTTAACATATGTTTATAACCATAAAACTAATAATTAGAAACAACTTTCACCCCAAATTATCATGTTAAATAACTTTAAATTGAGTTTTACATTTAACTACCATGAACTTTGTTCTACCATATTTAATTACTTTACTTAATCATACGTCTAGAAAACTTCACGGGGTAATGACCTACCCCTCACATACACACATTTCTGTGGCAAATACAATATTTCATTAAAATACCATCGACTATAAAAACCCGGTTTTCTTTTTAGTTGCATTATTAAATTCTTTGCGATTATGCCTCTACAACCCATTTTGGGGAACCCGTTATTGGATGGTGCGGATTATCACACATCTTTAGGCTAGTAGAGCGAGATGCAGAGCTTCTCACGGGGCATTCGGTCTCGAAAGATTTTTAATACGATTTTTAAGAAAACTAAGATTTTCTAATTAATAATAAAATTAATTTTTATTATTATATAAATATTATCAAACCACATATTTTCAATATATAATAAAATTCCATATTTTTCTAAAAATAAAAGAATGAGAAGTTTCACTAAAATACCACCAAATATCAATACAAGACAAGTCTTACACTAAAATCCCTTGAACTATTCAAGCTATGTAAATATTCACTAATATACCTCACTTTTTAAAATTCACATCCATGAAAACCCTAAAGAATATAAACAATTACTCGAGATTTATTTTGAAAGTATATAAAATATTTTTCATAAAACCCTTCAAGTTATATAAAATTACATTAAGGACCTTATTAAGTATAGATTTAAACGGGATCAATTCTCTTGAGCCTCAGGGAGCCGGAGAAAGTGAGTGCTTGCCTATTTAAGGCAGAAAAACTTAACGGAATTATCAATGGTAATTATCTAGGAAAAAGACACAAATCCTACTGTCCATATGCAGCAGTTACCGATAACACCCAAATATAATTCAGGATCCAAATCTGTTTTAAAGTGTCTGACTCAATCTGAGTCTAAGTCTAATCTGAATCCAATCCAAACATGAATCCAATTCAAACATGAATCCAATATACCAAACATGAATACTTGAATCTGAACCTAAATATCAGAACAAGATCAACATGCAAACATGACTTGACTTGACCGAACCATGGTTATATCTTGACTTGATTACATGCCTACTTGTTTACATCGTGAACCTGATTACATGAATCGGCAAGTCTGATAACTATAATTCAATACAATACATTATGGGGTTTAACGGGGTAGACTGGTACGGAATGTATTAGAAGTGGAACGAGAAGGTCACTAAAAGACGCCTACTTGAATATCCTGTGCTATTGTCCCGTGGGTTTTGATGGGGCCTTGTACTACGGGTTACCAAAGTCCACGGAGCAAATTGGACTCCTCTTGTATACACTGATACCTTTTGTACCAAACTACAAACAACTACGTTAGTATAACAAACATACACCGGTACAAATTACCAGTCATATACTCTCTACTTGTTCTATTCTATTCTATTCTACTCTTACTTTTGGGACTTACCGAGCGCTAGTTCGCTGACGACATTCCTTCTATTTCTTTTTTTGGAATGTTCGTCAGGAGGACCGGACCCTCAGGAGACCGAGCCCAGCCAGGACGACTTGGACCAGTTCAAAGAGCAGCCAGACTTCTAGCTTTTACTTGTACTTATTTCAGTTCATATGTCACTGTTTAAGTATAACTTTTTATTATTGTACAGTTTCTTTTTAAATCAGTTGTAATGTAAAGAATGGATATCAATAAAAAGTTGTTATTTATATTACATCTTTTGTCATTCCTTGTGCATTTATTTATATTACTTATTTACGCTTAGCGTGTTTACTTCTGATTAAATACGTCGCATGCCCGCCATGCCTACTTTCCCGTACACTGGGAAGCGGGGCATGACAGTGTTATTTTGTTTTTATGGGGTTGCCCGTGGATTGTATACGGAGACTATTTTATGTCATCGCCCGTGGGGCGCGGATCAGTCCAAATCCGTATATTTATAAATTTAGGTTTTGAACTTAGGTTATATTTTCATTTAGTTTAAAAATATTTTGTTTTATTTAAGGACCGTTAATCAAGTTTGAGATTAAAATCTACTTACATATATGAGCATTTAGGCTCAATTTATTTTAACTAAGGATACATTAGTCTTATTTTAGACTAAGATCAACTTAGCAATATTTTCAGGATTATTAAATTTTGTTAATGTCCAACAACAGAGCATTTGTGCTCAGCTACAAGAAACTTTCAGAGGGACTTAGCCAATTTGGGCTTGGTCTGGTCAGTCTTTTTCTTCTCTTTCTTTTTTTATTCAAAAGCGTCGAGCACTTATTTGTGGTTCTGTTTGCTCATCCCTTTTTCCTTTTATGCAGAAGTGCTAAGAACTTGTTTGGGGCTCTGGCGCTCACATATGTATCATGTGAGGCGCTCAGACACGCGCGCTGCCCAATCAGTGCTAAGCACTTTAGTCATTTTGACAAATTTTGTAGAGTGCTAAGCACTTTGTATGGCGCTCACGTGAGAAGCACGTGAGGCGCTGTCTTATTTATTTCATTGGGCGCTCACATGTGTTTCACGTGAGGCGCTGGGAAATGGGCGCTGCCCAATCAGTTCTAAGCACTTAATCGTTTTGATTGACTTTATAATGCTTCTGCACTTTTACTCAGCGCTCATGTGTATTTCTCATGAGGCGCTGGGCCTTCTATTTTGAGCGCCGACATGGGAAGCACATGAGGTGCTGAGTTCTTTGTTTTGGGCGCTCACGTGGAAAGAACGGGAGACGCCGGGTTCCATTTAAAGGGAAACATTAGGGTGTTCACATGTGTTTCACGTGAGGCGCCAAGTCTTTTTCTTTGTTAATATTTTCTGAAGAAGTTTTAACTTCTGTTAATGGCATTTTGACCATTAATGGTCTCTGTTTTGGAGATCTGAGACCGGTTTCATTGAAGAACTAAGTTATTCTATTTTTTAGTAAGAACAAAGTTCTTTATGTAGGGTTAAATCATGTTTGTGAAGGAATTAAATTCCTAGACAATGTGTCTTTATTTCTTTTTGATTTAGTTATTTTTCCCCAGACTTTGAGTTTGGAGAACAGAATCCCCCCGATGAGAATTAAATTCTCACCTTGTGGAGAGATTTGCTTTTCAAAACTCAGATCATGGGAAGAACTAAGTTCTTTTTGTGGAGGGTTAAACCCTTGTTTTCTTTTATATTAGGCAAAAGAGATAAGTTCTATTTCTGCTTTTCTTTACCTAGGGTTTTGAAAAGAAAGAATCTTTTTTTCTTCAGAAGAGAATTGAATTCTCAGTTTTGTTGTGGAAAGAAACTTGTGGGGGTTTATCTTCTCTTTTTTTTGAAGTCTTCTATCCTTTATGTAGGAGAGTCAAATTTATTGACTAGTTTGAGAAAATCTCTCATTTGAGAGATACTAATTGATTTATTTGGCCTCAAAGATTATTTGGGGGATTTTATCCACCGTTAGATATTTGATCCAGTGAATTTTATTTCATAGAATATATATTCTTGTTTTTAACAAGATTAGGGAAATATTTTTCCATAGATAGAATTTTATTTCTATCAATCAGTGATATTTTAATCATCATTGGATTTTTAATCCAATGGTGCTTGGTTTAATAGAGCACAATCTTTCTTTGTTTAGAAAGATTGGGAAAATATATTCTCAAAATAGAATTTAATTCTATCATTAGATCTTTGATCCAAACGAGAATATCTTTCTCACTTAGAAAGATTTGGGAGATATTTTCTCTTAATAAATTTAATTCTATCATTTGATAATTTATCATCACCATTGGATTTTTGATCCAACGGCTCTGTTTAACAGAGAATATCCCGGGATTTTGGGAAATATTCTTCATGTAAAATTTAATTCTACCCATTTTAGTTTGGACGCTGGCGCTCACATGCTATGCATGTGGGCGCCACTTAAGAATTTAATTCTTATATAACATGCGCTCCTATACTCTGCATGCTGGTGCTCACGTGAACTTCACATGAGGCGCCGCTGTAGGATTTAATCCTATAAGAGGCCGGCGCTGGTGCTCACATGGAAAGCACGTGAGGCGCTGCCTCATTGGGTTTGAACAGAGCCTACCTCTTATTATTGTGTTAAATTAATAGGGAAACACATATATATGTACCCTATATTTCCATTTAGGGAAGACTTAATCATAATTATGTTTCGTAATGATCCAGCGACCGCTCTGCCGTAGTAAACTAATCTACAGTGCATGACGTCTCCCCGTGGTCAGTATGAAATTTATAATTCGAATTAAGTTGGATTTATATGTTATTTTCTCTTAAGGGTGAAATTTGTTTTTCTTGTATGTTGAAAATTATTTTATACCTGCCTTAGAATAGACATAACTTTTAGTTCTGATGTCCAAATTGAGCAAACTCAAGTTTCTGGAACATCTACAGAGAATTGGCTACAATTTTATCCTAGATTAATTTAACTGAAAACTTACGGAAACTATCTTAAAACACGTTTTAAAAAATGTGTCGATCTAGACATCAGCAGGAATTATCAGCGTGGCTATCATAAAACAGCCATAACTCTCTCTTTCTAGTTATCGTAACCCAGATATTTTTATGAAGAATTGTTCAAAACTCACATACGCTCATTTCTTGTTTAATTTTAAAAACTATAAAATGAACATAAACTTCCTGAAAAGTCAAAATACCACCAGCGTATGTGTTCTGAAATCTGTACCGGCCTGCTCTATATAGCGTTACAAAAACCCCTATAACTCTCTCACCAGGAACTCAATTTAGCCAAATTCAGTCTCGTTATTTACAAGACAACCTGATCTACAAATTACTCTTTGTGTAATGTTTCCAAATTCTAATCCAAAAGCACTCTTTTCTGCATAGAAATTTATAGTTGATTCCTGGCCTGAATTTATTGTAATGGTTGAAATTTCATGTTACATGTGTACATAGATATCTTACATTAGGACTTGTTGATGAACACATTTTATTGCATTTATTTTATCACTACACTATTATCTATTGTTAGTTATTTTAAATAAAAGTGCTACTAAACACGTGTATTGAGTGTAAATGCGGGTCACAAGTTTATCTGCAACAATTGGGTTAATTTTGGTCTGATTAGAAGTTCAATTCGCTATTATAAATATTTACAGATCAAGCTAACCAAGAGACCGAGCCAAATTAGGAAAGTAGCAACCTAACCTATGTCAACTCACGATCAGGTCAACTAATTGAATAAATGAAGATATCAGAAAATCAAAGGAAAGCGCGTCGCGATTGGATTGAAGATTTCGGTGGTTTCTAAGGTTTTCCTAAGATTCCACCGAATTATTTAGGTCGTTTGATCTCAGATTTGGCGGCCGTGATTTATTAGGGTTAGGGTTATGATTTTAAGGTTAGTCTATAAATATTATTTTTCTAGAGCCCAAAAAGGCGCTCACCATTTTTATTTTATTCTAAAACTAGGTTTTTTTATTCTGTTCTTGGTGGAGAGCATTTGTGTGAATTTTCATATCTGATTTCCAGTAAGTTTCTATTTAATTTATCTCTATTTAGCTTATGTTATCATGTTTCTATTATTTTCATGCACGTGTTTCATTCATATTATGAGTAGCTAATTGTTTTTTATTATATTTAGGAAGATGAACCTAGATCTAACGTGTGCATATTGAATCATAGTTTATTTCTTGATGTGCGTAACGACGTAGATTTTTTATACTGTTTTTCTGAAGTCTCATAGAACTTTGATAGGTCATTGAGTTAGTAATTTATAATCTATGCTTAGATAACATGAGATTAGGATGAATAGTGCAGGATCTATAATATTAAAATTGCAACTTTTAAAAATTATGAAAAGGTTGGTTTGATAGATTAACATTGACAACAATTTAGTCAATGCTTATTAGAACCTTGTTATAATTATTCATTAGTTAAGGGTTGTTCCCGCCAAAAATTTTGGCTCAAAGTTTGTTGTCCCTTTAGAGGCAACGTCTCATGTGTAAAGCACGTGAGTACCTGCTGCTGCAGATAGGATTAAATCCTATAGCAGCACCTCACGTGCAAAGCATGTGAGTACCGGCTTCAAACAGGATTAAATTCTATGATAGCCCCGACGTGTTGAACACGTGAGTTCCTTGCCGCATTTTTTTGGCAGCGCTCACATGCAAAACACATGAGCGCCACTGCCATATATGTATATGGCAGCACTCAAGTGTTTCTCATGTGAGCACCCAAATTTAAAATGCTCTCATCTGATAGAATTAAATTCTATATGATAGAATTAAATTCTATTTGGAAAATATTTTCCTTGGTCTTTCGAAAGATTTTTCTCTAACAGAGAATATTTGGATTTAAAATCCAATGGTGATAAAATATCACCAATTAAACTATTTGATAGAATTAAATTTTATTTGGGAAATATTTTCCCTGATCTTTCTAATATGGAAAGATCTTTCTCTAATAGAGAATCTTGGATTTAAAATCCAATTGTGATAAAATATCACCAATTAAACCATCTGATAGAATTAAATTCTATGTGGGAAATATTTTCCTAATCTTTCTCAAACTAAAAAGATCTTCTCTGTTAAACAGAGGGCTCTTGGATCAAAGATCCAACGATGATTATAAAATCATCCATCGATCATCTGATTGAATAAAATTCTATCTTAGAAAAATATTTTCCTAATCTTGATAAACAAACAAGAATGGTATTCTCTGTTAGATAGAATAAAATTGTATGTTAAGAAAATATCTTTCTAATCTTGTTAAACTAACAAGATATTCATATGATAGAATAAAATTCTATCTTAGAAAAATATTTTTCTAATCTTATTAAAACAAACAAGAAATCTTCTCTGTTATACACAGAGCTTTTGGATTAAAAATCCAATGGTGAATAAAATTCACCGGTTGACCTAAAAGATCAATTTGACTAATTATGAAATCAATCATGATCTCTTAATGAGAGATTTTCTCAACAAATTGATTCTTTTCCTACTCCCATAAATATGAGCAAAGAGATGAAAAGAAAGGAAGGAGAAGAAAAAAGATAAGAGAATCCTTCCATAAACTTTTGCAAACAAAAGATAGAAACTGCAACTAAGAATTTAATTCTCTCGCTGAAGAAAGAACCATTCTCTTTTCAAACCCTAGGTAAAGAAAAAAAGAGAGGTTAAAATATCTCTTTTTCCTAGCACAAACAAAAAAAACAAGGATTTAACCCTTTATAAAAGAACTTAGTTTTTTCTCTGGATCTAAGATCTGTAAGATAAATCTTCCATAAGTTGAGAATTTAATTTTCATCAGGAAGATTCTATTCTTCAGACTCAAAATCTTGGGAAAAGAACTAGGTAAAAAGAAGAGAGAGAAGAACATGCTCCAAGAATTTTATTCCTCTGAAAACAGGGTTTAACCCCATAAAGAACTTAGTTCTCATAATAAAAGAACGTAGGAACTTAGTTCTCAAAGAAAACTTGATCTCATATTTTCAAAACAGAGATCTTGATTATCATTAATGGCTAAAAACACCCTTAGCAGAGATTGAATCTCTAAAAGAAAAGAACTCAGTGTCTTGCATGCTTCCTACGTGAGCGCTCAACAAAGAAAAGAGCACATCATCTCACATGCTTCCCACGTGAATGCCCAAAACAAAGTATTCAGGGCCTCATGTGCTTCCCATGAGGGCGCTCAAAATAGAAGATCCAGCGCCTCACGTGAAATATACGTGAGTGCTATATAAAAGTGCAGAAGCACTATAAACTTAGTCTAAATGACTAAGTTCTTAGCATTGATTGGGCAGCGCCCAGGTCCCAGCGTCTCACGTGAAACACACGTGAGCGTCCAATAAAATAAATGAGGCAGCGCCTTACATGCCTCTCATGTGAGCGCCATACAAAGTGTTTGGCACTCTATATTCAGTCAAAATGAATAAAGTGCTTAGCACTGATTAGGCAGCGCCCATGTCTGAGTGTCTCATGTGTTTCCCATGTGAGCGCCAGAGCCACAAATAAGTGCTTAGCACTTCTGAAAAAACAAAAAGGAAAGCCCAAGACCAAGTAGATCAAGCCCAAACTGGCTAACTCTTTGAAATTTCTTGCAGCTAAGCCCAAATGCTCTATTGTTGGATCTCAACAAAAATCTGATGATCCTTAAAATATTGCTAAGTTGATCTTAGTCTCAAATAAGACTAACGTGACCTTAGTTAAAATAAATTGAGCCCAAATGCTCATATATTTAAGTTGATCTTAATCTCAAACTAGATTAACGGTCCTTAAATAAAAATGAAATATTCTTTGAACTAAAGGAACATATAACCTAAGTTCAATCCCCAAATCTAAAATATACGGATTTTGACTAATCCGCGCCCTACGAGTGACAGCATAAACTAGTCTCCATATACAATCCACGGGCAACCACAATAAACAAAATAACACACGACATGAAGTGAACCGTCGGAGAAAGAGAAAGTGGTTATCGCAATGCGATAACGTAATTAACTGCAGGGGCTTGCGCCTGCAAGGAAGAGAGTTCCCATAATTAAAACCCCCTTACAAATAAGAAGGAATCTGATGAAGTCTGCTACATCGATCGCATCTATCCAAACCACCGATATATGTTGCTATAAATCAACTTGTTATCTTCGGAGAGGTGGGTGGATATGTCCAAATAGCATCTGCTCCCAAATTCAGGCTAGACGCCGGCGGTAAACAAGGATTATAAGAATTAGATCTATTGATTCACTTTGCATGTGTTGATGTAAGGGATTCAACCTAAATATAATATTTCTCTAATTAAAGTCTTCTCAATTAAAGATTAGATTTTTAATTTAGGTTTTCAATCTAAACCCCTTTGTCATAACTTTATTGAGTAGTTAAGGAAATTAAGATATTAGTACGTTATCGTTAAGGAAATTAAGATATTAGTACGTTATCCCTGTGGATTGACCCGTAACGCGTAATTCAACGACCATCGTGCGCTTGCAGTATTATTTTCTGCATTTAATTTTTCCCATCACTTGCGTTTGACATGACTTCCTCTATAGATTTATTCATGAACATGTATCAACTTATAAATGGTTTGACTTCCTGTATTCTCATACCATTGTATTCTTGTATTCCTCTATCATGTACTTGAACATGTATTAACTTATAAATAACTTAACTAATACTTGTCGGGTGTGTTGAGGGTAGTTAAGGATGAGTAGTTCAGCTGCTTCATAGTCCCCTGCCTGTAATCTTATACTCCTGTACTTCTGTATTCCTGTAATCCTTTATAAAATCCCATGAAGTGGTTGAACACCATATCTTAACTTAAGTTAGAAATGGTCATGACCGATATTTATCGGTAGGTGTTGGGAGTTGAGGTGGCTCATCCATTTGCTTCGGAGTTTCCATATTCCTGTACTCTACCACATATATAAAAAAAATCATGAAATGGTTGAACACCATATCTTAACTTACGTTAAAAATGGTCATGACCGATATTTATCGGGGGATGTTGGGAGTTAAGGATGCGCCGTCCAATTGCTTCGAAGTCTCCATCTGTCTATACTCTACCATCATATATAAAAAAATCTTTATGAAGTGGTTGAACGACGTGTCTTAATTTGCGTTAAGATAGGAAACCTATACATTAATGCATCATCCTCGGTGCTACCTATGTTACCTGATGGACATTTCATAGATAGAAAGAAAAGAGAGAGAAATGCCCGTCGACAAACTAGCGCTCGGTAATCCCCACATTTAAATATAGTTATAAAGCAATAAAAGCAGTATTATGCGAACAACGAGGGAAATTGTTGGCTATAGTGCCCTCAAGGCAATTATCATAGTCGCAGGCATGTGATCATGATGATTGAGGGAGGACCTATACCGATAAAACAGTCTTACTCGAGATGATAGTATACTATCTGGTTTGTCTTTATCATCATATATATGTTAATATAGCCCTTAGGATCTTGCTTGACTACCAGCATTATGATGGCGATCACATACGTGGGAGCTGGGGGTCTATAAGCACATCCTTAAATGTCCCTAGTCGCGGGTGTATCGAGACTGGGCATCGATACTCCAGTGTAGACTGGTGTGTACTTATCTAGACCCTGACGAGGGGCGGTGGCCGGTCTCACAAGCCATTGGTGTCAATTGTTCACCTAAGATAGTATGCAGGTGCTCATTGGGTTACGAGTATACTGGACGGACTCGCCGGGAATATGCTAGTTGGTATTATACCTATAGTCAGATAGCAGTTCCCTGGTGACATGTGTACAGGTTAGTCTGTCGACCTGAGATCGTCATTTGTCTCGTGTGAGTTCCCACTGTACTTTGATTACTACCCTACCACGGCTCAAAGGAGTCGTGCAAACAGGTTTTAGTTGGGTACAGTCCCGAGCCACATGGAGGTAGTGAGCGGAACGTCGGGGATTCGTCTCTCCTGGTATTGGGGGTTGATGTCGCGCAGTGCACGGGTGGCCATCACTAGAAATCCTCGGCCGGGGTATGTGAGAATTACCGATCCAGGATCGATAGTTTCTCGGGTAATGATAGGTTTCATACCAACACGAATTATCGCGTTGTTAGGGGTCTGACTTTATCCACCCCCTAGACTCGATATGCGATACTCTTAGACGAACAGACCGGACTGTACGGATATTGTCACTGACAGGCTTGGTAGGGGTTCGGATGAGTTTGCTCGTCGGCCTTCCTTTCGCTCAATACCTGGGTAGCCGTTACGTACAGCTAGTGCCGCTGACGTGCTTGTGGTTAACCCACTGCCGGCGTATTGACGAGTCTTTAGAGTCCCACACAGAGGGTTTTCTCAGTTCAGGCGATATAGTGTAGGTGACGTATGTTGAAACATACAGGTGTCCGATTAAATATGTGCACGGACTGCACAGACTTTAATCAAACGGTTGATAATACTAGCGGCTTAGGATTAAGCCAGATTGTTAAATCAAGTTTTGATTTAATAATTTACATATGTATTTATATATATGTATTCTATTATTATTGCTCACTATTTATTTTCTCTCTTTGGCTATTCGTATTTTCGTACGAATACGCGTATGTGTATTTCGATACATATACCGGAAAGCATTCCGTATTTATACGGAATGGCTTCTAGAAGATGCCATCTCATTATTGATTTTCTTTTGGAAAATCATTTTGTTTATAATGAGGTGGAAAAGGTGACATGGAAGGCATGGTCATTTGGGTCAAAGCATGGCTTTTTCATGTAGTGATTGGTATGGGCTTTGTAATTGTTTATTGCTTAATTGGAAAAGTCATTTTGGGTGTGCATTATTTTTGTAGGAGAGAGGGGGCCGGCCACACTAGAGGAGGGTGTGGGTTTTTTATTCATTTTGCGCTCTCACTCTTTCATCATGACATACACACACCCAAAAGGACTTAACCAATTTTGAGCTTATGCCATCTCTTTTCATCACCTCTTCTTCATCTTCACTAGTTGCTCACTTGAGCTCATAGTTGAGAGAAAGAATTTTAGTGACACTATCCTACACTCCCCACTCTCCACTAATAGCAATTTTGAAGAGTCGGTTGGTTCGCTTGGCGAACCTGAAGCTTGCGCCGTTTCCCTCAGGTGGATCATCGGAGATAGAGGAAAACCGGCGACCAAAGTCGATCCGCAACATCACTAGGAGCTTGGAAATAGTTTAAGACCCGAAGGACTTGATCTATTAGGTATAACCATCCTATCTCTTTTCTTTGATTGCTAGTTTTAGGGTTAATGGCTTCGATCTTGCAAATCGGGTAATGGTAGCGCCGGGTTTTAGAAATTTTTTGTTCCGCATTTTGCCACGGTTGGATGGCAGGGGCGCTCCCACTACCCAACAATGGTATCAGAGCCACCCATTAAACCCTACTAGCTAGTTTGCACAAGCTTAAAATCTCGATCGATCAAAATTTCGAAAACTATTTTCCGTATTATCAAGTTTCTGTCGATTTCTGTTAGTACTTCAAAAATTATTTCCAGTAGCTTAAAAATCCGTGCAGGAGATTTCATGAATGCAGAAAAAATTTGGGCTCCTAAAGCCTCTAAAGCGCCGCGGAACCGCCGCATTAACCCCCTTTTGGCGGCGGTTCCGCGGCAGTTTAGTAGCGACGGGCCATGAAATTTTTACTGTAGCTCAGAACTTAAAAAAGATGTTTTGTGTGATAATTTGTTTTGGCCCAGAATCTTTTGAGTACTGGATTTGCTTTTGGGGCCTTTGCGGATAAATTTTGTCGATCGAAATTTTAACTGTGTAATTTTTCAGTACTTTACATTTCTATCTGTGACCGTGAATGTCATTTGATCGGTAAACCTTGTCTAATCGCTATAGTCCTTTTAGACGGGTTTGCGAACGTGACATTCACGTTAATGTTCTGTGTTGTACTGTGATGTTGCGGATTGTCATGGTGGATAGCTTGTGTGCAGTGGTAGTGCAGTTCAGATTTATTTATACATTTGATATTGCGGGGCGAGCATCCAACATGTGGACTGTCGTCACTGCCTATTTGTATATTATTCTTTTGGGGCACGACCGGGCTGAGGTCGATGTCACCCTTGTATATTATTTTCTTTTCTGTACTAGGATTACCCCAAGGTGGGGTGCACGGATAGCCGGGTTCTATAGGGCAACGGGCCCGCATCTCATGGCGTTGAGACGGAGGGGGCTTCACTCTAGAATTGGCAGGCTATTCGCCGCACTCGTAGGGGGTACAGGTTGACCCAAGGAGGGGTGCTCAAGTTACCGGATTCCGTGAAGTGTTGGGTGGTCCATTCACTTTGCTGAAGGGGGCTGCCTCACTTCAGGTTTTGGCGGGTAACTTGCCGCGCTCATAGGGGTCTAGGAGTTCATTGCACAGGCTATCCACACGACCAGGGGAATGTCGGGTTTCAGTTGTGGCTCTATGAAACCCGGGGCTCCCAGATTATCTGTATTGTTCTGTGATACTTATTACTTTTCTGTGATGTTGCATTTATCATGCCTGGGACGATTGTTATATATATTTATATATACTAGTAGATGTTGTATATGTTTTGCACCCGCGCTAGCCCAGTCCCCGCGCTGTCGTTAGTTAAGTAACCTAACGGGTGATGACGGGACCCAGTGGCGAATGCGGGTGGCATATACGTACATTTTATTTTCGTTCTTTTCTGGTGTGATTAATTGATGGGACTGTGTTGATTCTTATCAATGCAAGGAAAACAAACCAATATAAAAATTGATGTTGTTGGAACCAAGTTTTTAAAAACTGACATTACAGACGTTCTTTTTTGCTTTGCACAGTGGTATTCGGTTATGAATATCCAGCACCTCATTCGACGAGGCAAGGGCCGAGATCCCTTCATCGGGAGTGGCCCCTTGGGCACGAGTTTGCGTCAACGTAATAATTTCACTATAGTCGATTACTTTTATAAAAACCACTTGGATTCCTTCAACGATATCAAGTTCATTACGTTAAAGGTTTTTCTCCAAAAACCAGCCGTAGCCCTCCGTCATTTCAGAAAAGCAGCGCCTAGTATTCGTGCTATGTTTGTTGGCTTCCGTCAAGGCATAGTGTGCGGTAGCTATGTGTTACTTTTTTGTAGCATGGATATGCATTAATCTAGGACAGTCGGGCAGCCTTGTTGGCATCCGTCAAGGGCGAGTACGGGTGGGTCTAGATTAATCAGGACAATGACGGGTAGAACTTGACTTGCAACTTATGATTTATTGGCATCCGTCAAGGTCATAAGCAGCTTGGGGTAAAAATCATATTGGGAGTTTCAAACATACAGGAAACTTGCCAGGCTTGCGCATACCTTCTGGAGTGTGGTGACTTGAATGGCTTCCATCAAGTTATCATGCGATGATAGTTGGATCCCGATTCCCACTGATGAGTAGGATTACTCCTCGGGTGATTCCGACTAATTCTCCTTTTAGGTTTGGAGGAGAATTTGAGAAAACAGTGGGAGCCATCCAGATTAGATAAAATGATTATCCATTCTGATCTAGGTTTGAGTGCACGCTGAGTGTTTCTTTTCTCTCTCTCTTTGGCATCGAGCATGCCCCGACCTTAGACATTGACTCAGTAACCAAGTTAACTGAACTTTCTTAAAAACACTGGCTTTTGGAATGTCCAAGTTGCATACATCATTGCCACTCCTTTTTTTACCCTTTGCTTTTCTCCAGAACACCCCGTATCAGTACGTATATCCACTTCCATTGGATAAAACCATCGTATGGTTATATACGAACTCGAAGGAACTTTTTCGATGATGGTTTCTGGTTCTGGAGAAAATGAACAGGACTATTCAGTTGTCTTTTCCTTTTACCTTCTCTCAGGTTGTGAGGGCTCCTAGGATTCGGAGACAGTACACCCATTACGCTTATTGGATAGTCTTCTTCCAAACCATAGGCAGGTGCCGAAAGGTAGGGAATGAAGAAAACCAATTAGCCTAAGTATGGTGTGCAGAAGGTAATAAGTAAAGACAAATAAAGGGATTAGAAAGAGGGCAAAGTAAAATGCGACTGCTATGATTCATGACCAAACCACGTATTTCATCGCCGCTCCTATTTCACCATTGTATTTCTCCAGAACACCCCGTATCACTACGAACATCCAATTCCATTGGATAAATCCATCGTATGGTTATATACGAACTCGAAGGAACTTTTCCGAGGATGGATTCTGGTTCAGGAGAAATAGGAATAAGGTTTATTCAGTTGTCTTTTATCCTTACCTTCTCTCAGGTTGCGAGTGCTCCTAGGATTAGGAGAGTACACCTATTATGCTCATTGGATAGTCTTCTTCCAAACCATAGGCTGGTGCCGAACGGTAGGGAAGGAAGAAAACCACTTAGCCTAACGATGGTGTACAGAAGGTAATGAGTAAAGACATATAAAGGGAATTGGAGAGATGGCAAGGAAATATACGGTTACAGTCATGAATCTGATAATGGAAGAGGCATTACTAGGAATACCCGGATACCCCTTCGAAACATATTCATGTTTCAGTTTCACTGTGTATTGTTTATAGAAAACTGATTTCCCAATTAGGCCCTTGCTCCAGGGTATGTATTTACCAGGTATGATTCTCATATCTGTATGGTTTTACAGATGATGAGTGGGAGTAAGTTATTGAGAATTAGGTGATCATCCTCATTATATCGGAATTCGTTGTAATTGGTGATATTTGAGGAAATCGCCTGGGTACAGTTTTCAACGTACGACGCACAGGGTTTGAGTTATTCAACTCAAGGGGCTTTATACAAAGTATTGTATGTTGTCCAGTGTCCATTAGGACAAAGGGGCTGGTACTCGTACTATATTCTATTTACTTGTGACTTCTCCAGTTTTAGACATGTGTTTCATAGAAATACAAAATCTAAGTTTTGAGAAGTTATAGGTGTAAGAATAAAGTAGAGAACCAGGTGTCGCAAGTATCGGGATTCTTCAAGGTGATCGAAGATGTAGATACTTGTATGAGGTATTCAGTTGATAGTAATGATTTTTAGAAACTTGTTTCTCTTTCAGGTTACTCATAATTGGACGCACTCCTAAGTTGAGTAATGCTGATTGGCCTCTCTCCATTTAGTTGACATGCACTGGAGATAGCTGCATGATTTGAATCTGGTTCCAATTAAATTAGTGCTTTTGTTTCTATATTAGATATATATAGAATCAATTTATATCTTAACGATGTTAAGGTATAAGGAGTCGTCCGGCTGATGCTTAAAACCAGAATCCGGATAAATTCAGGGCACGTTTCAGTAATGGCTGTTTGTGGATTATCCTGGGCTTTGACGAGGGTTAACTTTCTACCATCTGGAAGATCAATAGTGATATTGTTCTTGACTCGCCACAGTTTTAGTAAAATGGAATTTTTCAGAAAACAATAGTGGGAGTATGGTAGAACTGGAAGTGATTCCAGAACCACAAACGATTACGGAAAATTTAATAGGACCTAAAGATTCAATCAGGATTGACATTCCATTAGCCACTCCGCAGATATGGAGGGTAGCCTCGGCCACTCGAGAGGTACTCAGGTAGCCTCAAGGACGGGGACAGGGAGGTTCTTGTTTACCCGGACTTGACACTACTGTTGTTACAGACTATGAGACCCGGCAGAAGGATGAGTATAGCGTCATTCTATACAAGCTTTGAAAGTGCACGTGTATATGACTCTGCCAGAGGGTTGTCGTAGTCAGTGGGAGCAGCGGAAGCGTAGTGGACAAGCAGCTTGTGTCTATTTATAGACTAAAGCGGATATAGCGGAGATAGATCATCTATTTTTTGATGTGACAGTCATAGGTTTTTGACTTCATCAGAATAAGAGATGGATCTATTAAGAAAGTAGTAGGGTGCGTGTCTTGGTATTGAGGATGACATATACAGAGTAGGAAGTAAAATTCCTATACTACGATCGGTTATACTACGGTTGTCACACAGTGTTTTCTCAACATAGGATATGGATATTATATCAGGCATTCTGGTTACTAGATCTATGGTTTTAGATCTAGATTTGGGTAGTGTCCCAATCTGGGTACTTAAACAGTATTCTAAAAGTTTTTTTAGAACGGACGGCTCCTGGCATGGTGGTGTACCTGCAGGTGAAGGAGTCACCCTCTCTAAAGGTGTCTTACAGACTAAAGGGGAGAGGGGTGTGCATGATTGACATATCACTTGCTTAGGCAATTGATTCAATCATGACATGTCAAGTACCACACCAGATATTATTTTTGCACTAGATGCAATAATTTGATATATTAATCCAATCCTGGAGAAAATGATTGGAAGCAGTTAATGAACATAAGTGGATGTTCTAGGGATTTGATAACGGCAGCCTCCTTCTGGAGACGGTTATCATTTCAGGCTTCCAAAGTGACCTGGATGACAGAGTGACTGTCAGAGTTATAGTTTTTCCCTCTGACGAGGGGAAATAGTTTGGACAAGTGGTCTAAGCGGATACTGAGGAAGGCATGGTGCAGCATACTGATTAAGTTCAGTAGACAATACAGTCTAAGATGTTTGCTGGATTTGGAGTTCATTTGTGAACTGGGTCTTATCAGATATCCGGAAATATTCTATGACAGGTATTGCTCATTTCGGGAGATAGTTTTCTCCGCGAAGTTGAGATAAAGAGAGGCATAGAAAGAAACACTGGAGCGGATCCACTCACTAAGGCTATTTCTCGAATGCAATAGTTTTACGAACGAGGTTTGTGAAACTGATTAGTAGAGGAGTTGGGTGTTCGGTATCACACAGGCTGTGAGTATGCGAGACTGGGCATCGATACTCCAGTGTAGACTGGTGTGTACTTATCTAGACCCTGACGAGGGGCGGTGGCCGGTCTCACAAGCCATTGGTGTCAGTTGTTCACCTAAGATAGTATGCAGGTGCTCATTGGGTTATGAGTACACTGGACGGACTCGCCGGGAACATGCTAGTTGGTATTATACCTATAGTCAGATAGCAGTTCCCTGGTGACATGTGTACAGGTTAGTCTGTCGACCTAAGATCGTCATTTTTCTCGTGTTAGTTGCCACTGTGCTTTGATTACTACCCTACCATGGCTCAAAGGAGTCGTGCAAACAGGTTTTAGTTGAGTACAGTCCCGAGCCACATGGAGGCAGTGAGCGGATCGTCGGGGATTCGTCTCTCCCGGTATTGGGGGTTGAAGTCGCGCAGTGCACGGGTGGCCATCACTAGAAATCCTCGGCCGGGGTATGTGAGAATTACCGATCCAGGATCGATAGTTTCTCGGGTAGTGATGGGTTTCATACCGACACGAATTATCGCGTTGTTAGGGGTCTGACTTTATCCACCCCCCTAGACTTGATATGCGATACTCTTAGACGAACAGACCGGACTGTACGGATATTGTCACTGACAGGCTCAGTAGGGGTTCGGATGAGTTTGCTCGTCGGCCTTCCTTTCGCTCAATACCTGGGTAGCCGTTATGTACAGCTAGTGCCGCTGACGTGCTTGTGGTTAAACCCACTGCCGGCGTATTGACAAGTCTTTAAAGTCTCACACAGAGGGTAATCTCGGTTCAGGCGATATAGTGTAGGTGACGTATGTTGAAACATACAGGTGTCCGATTAAATATGTGCACGGACTGCACAGACTTTAATCGGACGGTTGATAATACTAGCGGCTTAGGATTAAGCCAGATTTTTAAATCAAGTTTTGATTTAATAATTTACATATGTATTTATATATATGTATTCTATTATTATTGCTCACTATTTATTTTCTCTCTTTGGCTATTCGTATTTTCGTACGAATACGCTTATGTGTATTTCGATACATATACCGGGAAGCATTCCGTATTTATACGGAATGGCTTCTAGAAGATGCCACCTCATTACTGATTTTCTTTTGGAAAATCATTTTGTTTATAATGAGGTGGAAAAGGTGACATGGATGGCATGGTCATTTGGGTCAAAGCATGGCTTTTTCATGTAGTGATTGGTATGGGCTTTGTAATTGTTTATTGCTTAATTGGAAAAGTCATTTTGGGTGTGCATTATTTTGGTGGGAGAGGGGGGGCCAGCCACACTAGAGGAGGGTGTGGGGTTTTTATTCATTTTGCGCTCTCACTCTCTCATCATGACATACACACACCCAAAAGGACTTAACCAATTTTGAGCTTATGCCATCTCTTTTCATCACCTCTTCTTCATCTTCACTAGTTGCTCACTTGAGCTCATGGTTGAGAGAAAGAATTTTAGTGACACTATCCTACACTCCCCACTACTAGCAATTTTGAAGAGTCGGTTGGTTCGCTTGGCGAACCTGAAGCTTGTGCCGTTTCTCTCAGGTGGATCATCGGAGATGGAGGAAGACCGGCGACCAAAGTCGATCCGCCATATCACTAGGAGCTTGGAGATGGTTGAAGACCCGAAGGACTTGATCCATTAGGTATAACTATCCTATCTCTTTTCTTTGATTGCTAGTTTTAGGGTTAATGGTTTCGATCTTGCAAATCGGGCAATGGTAGCGCCGGGTTTTAGAAATTTTTTGTTCCGCATTTGGCCACGGTTGGATGGCCGGGACGCTCCCACTACTCAACAGAAATAACAATAAGCGTGTAGTGTACATGCAGGGAGTTAACATTTCTTGTGAACAGTATAGTTAAGCATATAAAGTGATCTTACTATCTTAACGTAAAGTTCAGGTACAGGGCATCCGACATGCTTCAATAGTATTCCATTTGCCCCAAGGAACAACGGATTCACGGGTTCATGAGTTAGCATGCCGTTCCGGCTCGGTACAACAGCAACATGGATTCACGGGTTCATGTGTTAGTAAGGGGATTTCCGAAGAAAATATACATCCTATTCCCAAACAACCCTAAAACCCTGTCATTATCTAATTTGCAAAGATGGCCTAAACAGTTCAAGCAAGAGTCATGAATACAAGTACTCAATATAAGTATAAGTCAAGTTCACAAGATTCACGATGTTCTAGTCTGAGGACCGACGTGCATGCAATAATGTCATATCATGAATACAAGTAAAGTTTGGGTTTTCAAGGCCCCAAAACATTTAGTCAATCAACTGCAGAAAAGTATAGCCTACTGTGCTATTGTGGTGTCAATACTATTATGCATTAATAGTTCAGTGAATTATGGTCATAACGCATTTGAGTTTGCCTCGATCCGACTTCGGATGAGAGATATATCGGTTATGCTGTCAATGCGTAAATCTGTCTAGAATATTTTTCAGAAAACACCCTCAACTTGTTGTGCAGTTTTAAGGTATATCGGTGCAGAATTAGCAAATACACAAGATACAGTAAAACATGTGTCTTTGAATTACGGTTATAACGCATCAGAGAACGCTCAATTCCAACTTCCAGAACAGGAGTTAAAGCGTTACGGTGACAGCGTGCTTGTTCAGTCCAGATTGTCTTTTAGAAAACAATCGGGACTTCGCGTGCAGTTTAAATGTGTTTCAGTTAATAATTAGAAAAACTTATCCTATAAAAAAACGTGCGCCTGTGAGTTAATATTATAACGCATCAAAGAATGCCCTAATCCACGTACTGCAGTAGGAGATATGGGCATTCTACGATGGCTGCGCAAAAGGGTTCTACGCAGTCCAAATTTGTAAAGTCAACTTCTACAGCCTATTAGGCCTGTTTCAGTTTGTTTTTAGGTGAAAACATGTAGGAGAGATTTGTAGGTCTCTCAGTTGATCAATTTTCACCTAAGGTTTTCTCAAAATGGGTTATAGAAAAGGGAGGTTTGCCCATTTTCGTCTCGCTGCGCTGATTTGGCCAGCAACGGTTAAGATTCTAAGTTATGTTAAAACGCCAAAAACAGTATTTTTAAGATGAGACTTTAGTAAAACTTAATAACAAAGACTTTTGTTTTTATTAGTACTCGTATTGCAAACAAAATTTCATAAACATGGATTTCGATGCTTGGTTTTTATATCCTTTCGAAATTAGGTCAAAACAGCGAGTCTAGGTGTTGCAAGCTAAACTTGCTTGTGCCATAACTATACATATTCATGATTCATGAATTATAATAAAAAGAACAGTGAAGCGCGGTGCAACCATGACCTAAGGTGCATCAAAAAGTCCACACATGTAACCATTCAAAAGGAAGATGGCAAAAATGCATAAGCATGTTCTCAATTAGTCCAATATCTTATAAATACTATGATCTTTTATATGTTATAAGTTGTATAGAAAAGGAGAATTTCTTGATTATAACTAGGTATACATCCTAAGAGGCGTCGGGTGAGAAGAAAGTGACGTGAGACTTACCTTTCTTGCTCGTACGAATACGAGCGAAAGAAGAAGAAGTGGAAGCCTCGGTTTGAAGAACCAAGACCACTAGAGCGAAAACGAGAGCGAGCTTAACCTCTCGACGTTCCTTCGATGATTTGTAGAGCACCGGAGAGGGATGAAGGAGCTTGGGCAGTAAGCTCTTAAGAGTAGAAAGAAGAAGACTACGGTGGACTTATGAAAAAAATATGAAAAGAAAAGAAAGAAACTTATATTTTAACAAGGAAGAGATGGAATTAATATAATAGTATGTTTGAATTTTAAAATTCAAAAGCCCCCAGAATCTCTCCAGAATCCAATAGCATCCAACAAGATTGACTTGACCTAAAAAACCAAGTCAAAGTCAAAAATAAAAGAAATAAAAAGAAATAGGTCACTCGGATTTAAACATGTAACCTATAGGTTAGGATTCTTGCACCACAACCAACTTAGAATAAAGGACTTATTGATTCGAAGGAACATGGTAAAAGAGTTAAGCTAAGGAGATGCGAATGATTTTAATTAAAATACCATCAAGTACAAATGAAAGTGTAAGGGAAATAAGAAAACACTGTCGTTATATATAGAGAGTTTCAAAAGTAAATAACTTAAAAGATGAACGGAATAAATCATTTGCTCAAAATAATTCTTTCATTTTTTTCTTTAAACAAAAAAAATTCTCTTTTCAAATTTTCTTTTAAAACAAAATCAAATAAATTCTTTTCTTTTCTAAAATCAATAAAATTAAATCTTAAAAAAAAAAAAAAATCAATTTTGATAAGTTCAAACAAATTCTTTTCTCTTTAAAATACTAATAATAGTTTTATGTTTCTGAATAAATTCTTTTATTCATATTTTATACCAAACAAATCATTTTGAAACCAACATATTTTTTTATTTATTAAAAAATACGGCCGTTACAGGCTCGTAGACCACACGCGCCTGCTATGTTGCAGCCACGCACACGCCCACATGGCGGTGCCCACATGACCGCAGCCCCCACACGGGCTGGGCCTGGCCTAAACCGTCGGTCCCTTTCTTTTTCTTTTCCTTTCTTCTTCTTTTCCGTTTCTTTTGGCCAAAAAAAATTAGGGAAAAATCTTTTTTTAACAACAAATTAAAATGATAATTTTTATTTTGGATACGACAATTACAAGGTTGTTTGGTACAAATAATGTAAAACCATTTCCTGAAGAAAAGCTTTTCATCACTTTTTTTTTCAATTCCAATGTTTATTTGAAAAAATTGTTTTGGTTGGTTTAAGATCGCATTTTTTGTTTTACTTGTTTGTTTGTAATGAAAGATAGTATGAAGAAAAGGAAAAAAGAAAGCTTAAAAGTGTGTGTGCGCGCGCGTGTGCGTGTGTTTATGTATATATAGATATATAGATAAAGTAAGTGGTCCCCAAATAGTAATTTTTTTCTCCAAAATCATGGACAAAAGTCTTGAAATGCTTTTCCTAAATTTAGCCACCTGGCAATTCCATGAATAATTTGAAATCCTAATACAATGCAAAAAATCATAAGAAACACCTTATTTACAAGAAAATATAAATGTACATTGAAATGGGCCCCACTTTTCCAAGTTTTCTCAGTCATCTTCAACCAAACAAACATGCCCTAAGGAGTTGAATAATGATGTTTAAGGAATCGAGAATATTTAAATAGTTAGAAAAAAATTTTTAAATATTTGTTTTTAAATAATGTGAATTTTTCTTTTTCTTTTTCTTTTGATGAAAAATGATAAGGATGTTTCTTATAACTTATGACGCAGGACGGGAAAGGTAGGGTAGTGATCGAGTACAAAAGTGATCAAACAAACAAGTGATGGCAAATCCTAGCAACAGTATAGAATGATCCACACATATGAGATCTGATGTCAATAGTCGTGAATAATAAATAACAAAACACTACGAGACTAATTATCCATAGTTAAACCACTAATCAAAGATTTGATTTGCGTTGAATTTGGATTATCTAGCAATCGTAAATCAACTAAACATCACATGCACATATCCAAATATTATATTTTAAAAATTGGATTCAAATAAAGGTAGATTTAGGTTATCACAGAAAGTGCTCAATAGTTGAGTTCTATTTTCCAACGTCATAAAAGCAATTAATAACCAACTATTAAAATCAAAACCAAACCTGATTATGTGTATGGATAAACTTGAGCCTTTCTTTCCCTTTTGTTGCTATTTGATCAACACGTGAGGACCTGTGCTTCTCTCTCTTTTTTTTTTCCTCAGACGATGGGCGTAAGGAAATCACAAGATACTTGATTTTGGTTTGATCTTGATGACAGGGGTTTATAGCTTCAGTTGTAACTCGATGCTTTGACGATGATCTGACGATTAGTGTCATGCCCCGCTTTCAAAAATACGGAATACGATGGGTGATTAGGCCAGCCATACTCCTACGGTCAGAGAATAATCCCGCCGTAGTCACACTTCGATTTCTAGCATTACATGATAGTCAGTAAACAATACTAGAGTAAAGGAAATCACAGTTCACAACTTTATTATATTACAACAAAAGAGTTCGAGATACATTTATTTTGCATAAGGAAAAAACTAACCAACGAAATACAATGTGCTTATAGCAAAATGGTCAGCGTTGATATTGCGGTCTAGACCTCTGCGATCTCGAATGGCGAGCCCTGCTCCTTGACTGGGTCCACCTCGTCCTCTGAGCATGCATACTCAGGTCGTCAGGACGACACATATAGCAATAAATATATATGATGGGTACAATGTTATTAAAAATAAAAGGTGCAACAGAATACAGAACATGAGAATAATGAATATCACTTGAATATGAACAGTGCGATATAAGTATCATGTCAGCAAACTAGACAATGTGTATGTTACTATTTATCAGTCACTAAGTCAATGAGATCAATTGGTGGAAAAGATGCTCGTGTTTAACAAGGATCTCGTGCATGTCCGAGACTACGGTCCGCTGTTGCCTGGGACATAATCATGCAGCCATGCCGCTAGGCCCACGACGTAATATACGTATGTATATATGTGTGTGTGTGTGTCACTAATATCGAATGATCATCCTCTAAATCACTGTACCTCGCTAAATACGGGTTCAATTTCATCTTGATTTCCCCATTCCCCAGGTTATAGTATGTATTCAAGTATTAGATAGGTTGTGAACAAATATGTCTCGCTTTCACTTTCAATCACGTTTTCACTTATCAATATCATTTTCGTACTTGTCATAAACCAATCACTAACACTTATATATTGACAATGCACAATAGTCGCTAGGTCTCAATATAAACGATCACTATGCAGAAGGTATAAAGCAAGCACAAAAATAGGTAGAAATGCACTGAACAAATATTCACTAAATTATGACACCCAACGCCATATGACTTGTAAAATTTACCATAAATCACACGTATAGAATCGACCAAAAAAATATAAAAGGCATACGAAGTACACTTGATTATCTAAGCAGTAAAATTAGTTTCATGTCAATAGGATTTTGGGTTAGGGACTTATCATCATTTTAAATTAGCGATCAATTGCTGGAATTCCAGTTTCAGAACTGGAAGTCTAACTTCGCGCGCGGTTTACTAGGGATTGTGTTCAGATTCAGGTGTTGTCCCAGTTGAATAAAGCCTGGTTCTATCTGTTAGATTTCCAATGCATCAAACATATTAATAATAGCCTTTCTGTACTAGAAGATATGTCCTGTTTAGTGTGAAGGTGAAAGAAATGTCACCGCAGAACACGTCGACATTCTAAAATACAAACAAAATATCAAACGACTGTGAAACTGAACGAGACAAGATCCATATGTTAGCTAACTAAATTATATACGTGACTATATAGGGCTATGCACATTTTCAATTTTATGTAGGGATGTGCAGGCGCTTAAATTCAGGTATCCACGTGGAATGCTGCCCCGGATTGCAGTCAGAGCCGCATTCCCAGTCAATTCTCGTTATAGTGGCTTATCAGGATTCAAGGGTAAACTATAGAGGGTTCTAGCTTATCGAGTTGGATTCGATAAGAATCCTAGAAAATCAGGTTTTTATTTGTATTTAATTTACAATGATTTTAATAAGGCAACATGCGCGGTAAAATTTCAGATTTGACGTAACTAGACGGAGGTATCATTTCATAGTGATGGAGTCAATAATTTTCTCTCAAATTCTTACAGGTTATTTTTTATCATTAAATGGATTCATAGGACATAAATTCCACCATTTTTAAATGGGGTTTTCATTAGGGTAGTGTATCGAACACTTGCAAAATATATCTATATATGTCACGATCAATACTTAGTTTTCTTTCAACCAAACAAACGGTAATTAATTCTTCTGGGCTCTACACAATAATAACACGCATTATCAACTTGATCATGTTCTAACCATCATAACTATGAATTTAAATAAAATGTAACAATTATACGATATAATATATAAACGTGTTCATATTTTAGATAACTCGTTATAATATAATACGATAGCATGAGTAGCAAGTGAGGGGTTTCACTTGCCTTTGACGATAGCACCGACGACGACAGCAACATGGCGGTGATGAACACGGCAGTGGTAAGGCAGCGATGATCTTGGTTTGAGAGATGATGGGACTTGGCTCGGTCTGGAGTTGAGGGATTCAGGTTTGAAGATGCTCTGGTCTTGGAGGATGAAGGCGATGAAGACAGTGGCTGTAGGAGTTGGGCTCGGCTGGAGTTTGGTCGGCAATTGGACAAGGCAATGATGATGATGATGCTCGGGTCGAGGTTGGTGATCTTAGCTTGGGTGATGGGTGTGGGCGATGGAGAAGTTGGCGGTGAGAATAGGGGTGTTACTCAGTTGCAAAGGGGTGGCGATGTGGCAGAAGTGAGACGAGGAGTAGATGGAGTATGCGAGGGAGAACGAAAGAGAGGTTGTTAGAGATGAGGGGAGGTGAGCATTGGGATCTCGGGGAGTAGTTGGGGGAGAGCTCGGTTATGGGTTGAGCAGGTCTCGTAGAGACGTCGGCGAGGGGGGAAAGGGGAGCCAGTGAGGATTTAGGGGAGGGGATCTCGGGGAGGTCATTGGCATGGTGGGCACGGTCGTCGCGGAGGTGGGCACGGGCATGAGGAAGGAGGAGATGGGGGGGAAAGGCGGGAAAAGAAAAGGAAGGAGAAGAAGACGAAAGATAGGGGACGGTTCGGGTCGGGTCGGGTTGGGTCGGATCGGGTCGGGTGGAGGTAGCTTGGGTTTAGATTAGAAACTTAAAATAAAATAATAAAAATATATATATAAAAATTGAAAAAATAGGAAAAAATCTGGAAACATGCGGAAAATATATATACGGAAACTGGGGATTTACATTGTACTCCCCTTACAAAAATTTCGACCTCGAAATTAAAAAATGAAAACAACGGAACAAACAACACTACTCAAACAGGTGCTAAAAACGTGGACGGATGTTCTCCTCGCGTTCCCAGATAGGCTCTCCTGGAGAACAACCACCCCAAGAAACTCGAACTAAGGGAATGACTTTGTTCTTTAGCACTTTTCCCGATGATCGAGAATGGTGGTAGGCTGCTCCATGCAAGACAGATCAGTGCCCAACGTTAACTCTGAATGATCCAGGATATGGCTGTCATCCCGAACGTAATATCTCAACTACGAAACATAGAAAGTACTGTGCACACAAGCTAGCGATGGAGTCAAGGCAAGCCGATAAGCCACCTTTGCTACTCGCTCTATCACCTCAAAAGGTCCGATGAATCGGGGGTTGAATTTCTCGTGACTACAAAACCTGATCACTCCCCGAGTGGGCGATATCTTCAGAAATACATGGTCACTGATACCAAACTCTAACGACCTTCTGCCGGCATTTGCCCAACTCTTCTGTCGGTCCTGAGCCGCCTTAATACGTTGCCTGATTGTCTAAACCTTGCTCACTGTCTGCACTATGAGCTCAGGGCCCAACAACCTTCGTTCACCCACGTCATCCCAACAAAGGGGGTACCAACACTTTCATCCATACAGAGCCTCGAACGGTGCTATCTGGATGCTAGCTTAGTAGCTGTTGTTATACAAAAAACTCTACCAGATGGAGGTGGTCCTCCCAAGAACCCTAAAAATCAAACATGCATGCCCTCAGCATATCCTCGAGTGTCTGGATAGTATGCTCGGATTGCCCATCCGTCTGTGGATGATAGGCCGTGTTGAACTTGAGACGCGTGCCCAAACTCTCATGCAAGCTCTTCCAGAAATGGGAAATGAACCTGGTGTCTCGATTAGACACGATACTAACAGGTACTCCGTGCAGTCTCACAATCTCCTGCATATACTTCTCCGCGAGTGACTCCATCGATTGTCTGACATGGAAGGGCATGAAATGCGCTGCCTTCGTAAGACGATCAACAATAACCCAGACAGCATTATTGCCCCTTGGGCTTCAAGGTAGCGTTGTCACAAAATCCATGGTGATGTGCTCCCATTTCCACTCTGGCACTGGAAGCGGTTGCAAGAACCCAGCTATTCTCTGATGGTTGGCTTTCACATGTTGGCATACCAGACACTTGGAGACAAAGAGAGCAATCTTCATTTTCATCCCGTTCTACCAGAAGTGCCGCCTCAGGTCTCTGTACATCTTGGTGCCACCTGGGTGCACCGAGTAAGAGAAACTATGTTCCTCAGCTAGAACTTCATCTTGAATACCCCCTTTTGGAACACACAGCCGATTGCCAAATCTCAGAGAACCGTCTTCGTGAATCTGCAAATCCATCCTCAAACCAGCCTCAACTAACCCTCTGAATTTCTGCAACTGAGAGTCTCCAGCCTGTGCAGCTTTGATGCGATCTTTAAGCGATGATTGAACTTGCAACTGCCAGAGCTGTCCGGGCACACCCAGAGTAACTACCTCCAACTCGAGTCTCTGAAAGTCATCGAGAATCTCCTTCTGACAAGTCAGCAACGCAGCCGACGGCCTGTGACTGAGGGCATCAGGAATGACGTTCACCTTCCCCGGATGATACTGCAGATCAATATCGTAGTCTGCTATCAACTCTAACCATCTACGTTATCTTATATTCAGCTCATTCTGAGTGAACACGTATTTCAAACTTTTGTGATCCATGTACACCTCCACTCTTTCGCCTAGCAAATAATGCCTCCATACCTTTAAAGTGAACACAACGGCCGCTAACTCCAGGTCATGCGTGGGGTAGTTCTTCTCGTGAGTTTTCAGCTGATGAGAGGCGTAAGCCACCACTCGACCGTGCTGCATTAATACACAACCTAAACTTTTTCTCGACGCATCACTATGAACAACCAAGCCACCCGAGCTGTCTGGTACAGTCAGGATTGGAGCCGTGGTCAACTTCAGTTTCAACAGCTCGAACGCCTGGGTGCATTCCTCCGACCAAACATACGGCACTTCCTTCTATGTGAGCTTCGTCAAGGGTTCCGCTACTCTGGCGAAATCTTGGACGAACCGCCGGTAATACCCAGCCAATCCCAAGAAGCTCTTTATCTCAGCAACTGATTTCGGTGTCGGCCAGTCTTTGATAGATTCGATTTTCATCGGATCACTGAAATGCCGTCACTCGAAACGACATACCCCAAAAATTGCACCTTGTCGAGCCAAAACTCGCACTTGCTTAGCTTAGCATAGAGCTTCTACTCCCGTAGAACATGTAATACAATTCGTAGGTGCTCGGCGTGCTCCTCTCGACTTCTTGAATAGATGAGAATGTCGTCGATGAATACGACAACAAACTGATCCAAGTACTTAGAGAAAACCCTATTCATCAAGTCCATAAATATGGTCGGTGCATTGGTAACACCGAACGACATCACAAGAAACTCATAGTGGCCATATCGGGTTCGGAAGGCCGTCTTGCATACATCCGCTGCCTTAACCCTGATTTGGTGATACCCTGACCGAAGATCTAGTTTAGAAAATACCCGAGCACCACCAAGCTGATCGAACAAGTCGTCGAAGCGGGGGATGGGATATTTGGTCTTCACGGTCACTCGGTTCAACTCCCGGTAGTCAATACACATGCTCAAGGAACCGTCTTTCTTCTTAACCAGTAACACAGGATCATCCCACGGGGAAGCACTTGTACGGATAGATCCCTTGTCTAGAAGATCTTCTATTTGCTTCTTTAATTCTGCCAACTCAACCGGTGCCATTCTGTACGGTGCTTTCGAGACTGGTGATGTACTCGGAATCAAGTCGATTGAGAATCAAAAGATGCGAGGAGGTGGTAGACCTGGTAAATCTTAAGGGAACACATCAAGAAAATCCCGAACGATCTCTGGGGCTAGACTCTCATCAATTTCCATAGCCGTCAACACTTTCGGCTTGGCTCTAAACTTGGCTGGCTCCAAAGACTCGCTTCCGCCTTCGAAAACAAACTCGGGATGATTGGGAATGCGAAAAGTCACTTTCTTAGCTCGGCAATCGATGATCGCATGGAAGGTAACCATCCAATCCATCCCGAGAATTGTGTCATGGCTTCCCGTCCTGATTAAAAGGAAATTCGCATAGAATTCCCTGCCGCATACTACCACTGGACATAACCTACACTCTTGGTTGGACACAATAATTCCGTTACCCGTATGTATCTCCCAACCCTTGGTCAACGGCTCGTGAGGTATAGAATGTGTGTCAACAAACCGTGTAGAAATAAAGCAATGCGAAGCACCCGAATCAAAAAGAATTCTAGCTGGTACAGAATAAACAAGGAGGGTACCTGTAACTACTTCTCCAGAAGTCTCTGTCTGCTCTGCAGACAGGGTGAAAGCCCACCTATGATTCCAACCCGTACCAGTATGCCTCTTATTGAATAATCGCTGGTAGGATACTAGAAGTGGACCCCTTTGAGCTGAAATGTCGTACGATGGTTGTCATTGCCCGAACCTTTCCTGTAGCTCGGATCTCTGGGGACATCCGCTGACCCTGTGCTTGCTGGATCCGCAAAGCAGATATTGCCCCTTAGCTCTGCGACAATCTCTCTGCATGTGCCCTGGCCTTTAGCAATAATCGCAAAATAGGGCCCTCCGCTACGGCTACTGAGGTGAGAAAGTACGCTTCATCTGCGTAACACCCCGCCTGTGAACTGGGATCGCTCCACAGGGGGAAATGGTAGCCCGTGTTGGAACTACGTGGGGTCTCCTGTCCACCGATCGTTGGCCCATTGGCCTTCTCCGCCAATCTTTCTTATACTCGGGCAGCGTTCAACATTTGAGCGAAGGTCAGTAGATTGAAAGATGCGATAAGTTGTTGTAGTTCAATATCGAGCCCTTGCTGAAACCGTCTTGCCCTGGCGGCTTCGGTGGCTACCATGTACGATGCGAAGCGACTCAGCCGGTTAAACTCTGCGGCGTAGACATCCACCGAGCGTCCACTTTGCCTCAACATGATGAATTTCTCCTCCATCTCGGCCTTGGCAGTGGCCAAAAAATAATGATCTAGAAAGCACGTGAAGAACGTGTCCCATCCGATAGGTTTCTCTAGTCGGCTTTCCTCTACGGACCACCGCGTGCATGCCTCGTCTTCCAGCTGAATCTTCACCACGCTCACTCTGTTATCATTAGGAACTCGAGTGGCCGTTAAAAGGTTCTCCATGTTGATGAGCTATTGCTTGACCTCAAGTGGATTTGCTGATCCCGTGAAAACCACTTGATGGAGCCTCCTAAAGTCCGAAACGGTACCAACTCTAGCCTATGTAGTCGGTACGAGGGCGCCCTCGGGGGCGGCGGAAACAGCCGTAGATCTCTCCAGAGCGGTAATTGCGGTCTCCTGTACCGCTTTCAATCCCTCGGCCAGGAGATCGGTCTTCCTCTCTTGAGCCTTCGGCCAGGAGATCGGTCTTCCTCTCTTGAGCCTGGGCTAAGGTCATCAGTGTGCTGAGGATCTTCTCGGTACGATCGTTGGAACCGGCACCTGAGGAGTTTCTCGAGGAGTCCATATCTCTGAAAGACGATCAAGAAGGAAATCAGATTCAAACAAGGACTACACGATGATTCATCGAGGATTAGAAAGTGAAAAAGAAATGTAATAAAGCTCACATCAAGGGTGTAACTCAAACTAGGGATCCCACGACGGAACTGTAATTTCATCCAAACCTGGATCTGATAGCAACAAAATCATGTCACACCCCGCTTCCTAAAATACAGAATACGATGAGTGACTAGGCCAGCCATGCTCCTACGGTTAGGGAATAATCCTGTCATAGTCACACTTCGGCTTCTAGCATTACATGGTAGTCAGTAAACATTACTAGAGTAAAGGAAATTACAGTTCATAACTTTATTACATTACAATAAAAGAGTTCGAGATACATTTATTTTTCATAAGGAAATAAATAACTAACGAAATACAATGTGCTTATAGCAAAAAGGGCGGCGCTGATGTTGCGGTCTAGGCCTCCGCGATCTCGAATGGCCGGTCCTGCTCCTTGACTGGGTCCACCTGATCCTCTGATCATGCACACTCAGGTCGTCAGGGCTACACATGTAGCAATAAATATATATGATGGGTACAATGTTATTAAATATGAAAGGTGCAACAAAATACAGAATATGAGAATAATGAACATCACTTGAATATGAACAGTGCGATATAAGAATCATGTCAGTAAACTAGGCAATGTGTATGCCACTATTTATCAGTCACTAAGTCAATGAAATCAATTGGTGGAAAGAATACTTGTGTTTAACAAGGGTCTCGTGCATACCCGAGACTACAGTCCGCTGTTGCCGGGATATAACTCTGCAGTCATGCCGCTAGGCCCACAATCTAATGTGTGTGTGTGTGTATCACTAATATCGAATGATCATTCTCTAAATCACTGTACCTCGCTAAATACGAGTTCAATTCCATCTTGATTTCCCCATTCCCCAGGTTATAGCATGTATTCAAGTATTAGATAGGTTGTGAACAAATACGTATCGATTTCACTTTCAATCACGTTTCCACTTATCAATATCACTTTCGTACTTGCCATAACCCAATCACTAACACATATATATCGAAAATGCATAACAGTTGCTAGGTCTCAATGTAAACGATCACTATGCAGAAGGTATAAAGCAAGCACAAAAATAGGTAGAAATGCATTGAACAGATATTCACTAAATTATGACACCCAACGCCATATGACTTGCAAAATTTACCATAAATCACACGTATAGAATCAACCAAAATAATATAAAATGCGTACGAATTAAACTTGATTATCTAAGCATTAAAATTAGTTTCATGTTAGTAGAATTTCAGGTTAGGGATTTATCATCATTTTAAATTAGCGATCAATTGCTGGAATTCCAGTTTCAGAACTGGAAGTATAACTTCACACGCGGTTTGCTAGGGATTGTGTTTAGATTCATGTGTTTCCCCAGTTGAATAAAACTTAGTGCTATCTGTTAGGTTTCCAATGCATCAAACGGATTAATAATATCCTTTCTGTACTAGAAGATATGTCCTGTTTAGTGTGAAGGTGAAAGAAATGTCACTGCAGAACATGTCGACATTCTAAAATACAAACAAAATATCAAACGACTGTGAAAATGAACAAGACAAGATCCATATGTTAGCTAACTAAATTATCTACGCGACTATATAGGACTATGCACATTTTCAATTTTATGTAGGGATGCGCAGGAGCTTAAATTCAGGTATCCTCGTGGAATGTTGTCCCGGACTGCAGTCTAGAGCCGCATTCCCAGTCAATTATCGTTATAGCGGCTTGTCAGGATTGAAGGGTAAACTATATAGGGTTCTAGCTTATCAAGTCGTATTCGATAAGAATCCTAGAACATTATGTTTTGATATGTATTTAATTTACAATGATTTTAATAAGGCAACATGCGCGGTAAAATTTCAGATTTGACGTAACTAGACGGAGGTATCATTTCATAGTGACGAAGTCAATATTTTTCTCTCAAATTCTTACAGGTTATTTATTATCATTAAAGGGATTCATGGGCCATAAATTCCGCCATTTTTAAATGGGGTTTTCATTAGGGTAGTGTATCGAACACTTGCAAAATATATATATGTCACGATCGATTTCTTTCAACCAAACAAATGGTAATTAATTCTTCTGGGCTCTACACAATAATAACACGCATTATCAACTCGATCATGTTCCAACCATCATAACTACGAGTGTAAATAAAATGTAACGATTATTCGATATAATATATAAATGTGTTCATATTTTAGGTTACTCGTTATAATATAACACGATAGCATGAGTAGCAAGTGAGGGGTTTCACTTGCCTTTGACGATAGCACCAATGATGAAGGCAACACGGCAGCGATGAACACAGCACATGCAGCAGCGGCAAGGCAGCGATGATCTTGGTTTGAGAGATGAGCGGACTTGGCTCGGTCTGGAGTTAAAGGATTCAGGTTTGGAGATGCCCTGGTCTTGGAGGATGAAGTGATGAAGACAATGGCTGTAGGAGTTGGGCTTGGCTGGAGTTTGGTTGGCAGTTGGACGAGGAGATGTTGAAGATGTTGCTCGGGTCGAGATTGGGGATCTTGGCTTGGGTGATGGGTGCGGGCGATGGAGAACTTGGCGGTGCGAAGAAGGGTCTTGCTCGGTTGCAAAAGGGTGGCAATGTGGTAGAGGTGAGACGAGGAGTAGAGGGAGTATGAAAGGGAGAACGAGAGAGAGAGAGGTTGTTAGAGATGAGGGGAGGTGAGCACTGGGATCTCGGGGAGTAGTTGGGGGAGAGCTCAGTCATGGGTTGAGCGGGTCTCGCGGAGACGTCAGCGATGGAGAGAGAGAGGGGAGCCGGTGAGGATTTGGGGGAGGGGATCTCGGGGAGGTCGTTGGCATAATGGGGTGCGGTCGTCGCGTAGGTGGGCATGGGTCTCACGGGCGTGGGTTTGAGGAAGGAGGAGACGGGGAAAAGGCGGGAAAAGAAAAGGAAGGAGGAGAAGAAGAAGAAAGATGGGGGGGGGGGGTTCGGGTCGAGTTGAGTCAGGTCGGGTCGGGTAGAGGTAGGTTGGGTTGGGTTTAGATTAGAAACTTAAAATATAATAATAAAAATATAATATATATATATATATATATATATATCTATATATATATATATATATATATGAAAAAAGGAAAAAATCTGGAAAAATACGTAAAATATATATACGGAATATGGGGATTTACAATTACATTTATAATGCAGTTCGGTCCTCTTTCGGAATGTGCTTTAGAGACCCGATCACATTGTTCTGAAGCGGCTTCATACTCGGATCACCATATGTCCGCAACAGATCTCACTGAGTGTGGACAGAGCAAATCATTATGATGTCCGAAGACCGCATTGCTCTGGAGTATTACACTAATTCTACAATACTCAGAATAGTCATGATAATCAAAATAGTTATCCATATCGGACAACCAATCAACTATGTTGTGGATCCTTTTTCCCGTAGTAATCATTTGGCTCAACTATCCGTCTAACTCTATCTCTAGCACATGTGTCTTTTCAAGGCAGATAAGGAATATTCGGAATAATTATTATAATCATAGCTACGAGAATAACGGCTCCATATGATCATAACAATAATTCTCATTGTCATTATCATAAT